>CM073573.1:140245751-142933251 GCA_037074715.1 Magnolia kwangsiensis
CTCTCTCCTTCAATTCAATTCTCAAAACTCAAAAAACTTATTACAATTGCAAAAGGTAGAGTATTTATATACTATCCAACTATTCTTGTGATTAATGTGCTAATCACAACTCTCAACTAATCTCAACTACTTTACACAACAAAAAGACCAATCTACCCTCACACATCCCAAAATTCCCCTTGGCAAAAGACCAATCAAAACAGAGATCAATGGGCATAGTCTCTATCTAGCGGACATACCATTTCCGCTGCCCAGCAATGACTTGATGGCTGGAGGAATTATCATTCCGGCCACCTAGCATACTCCTTTGTCACCACTTTCCATCTGCGGCAGGCCTCAGTCAGATTGGCAATCTGGACTGGAGAGCCATCGTTCCCCTTTGTATAGATTCATGGTCATTTAAATTCCTACCTGTACTGCATGGCTATAGCTCCTACTCATTTATCATTTATTTTGGTGTAGGGAAGGTTATTCTGAAGGCAGTTATTGTGGAATAAAAGGTGTGAAAGGACTTGGCCTCTCCTGCAATCTGTATGTATTTCTGCAAGCGACTTCTGTTGGAACTAGGGGACCGGTTTTTAGCTTATGAGCCAAGGATCTGTATTTATCTGGATCTCTATTTATCTGTTTATAGTTTCTAGTGAACTGCATTTCCTACTGAATATTTCATGGAATAAAAGAATTCTCAGAACTGTGAAGACGGGCAGAAGTGTCAGAAGTGTCTCTGAGATGGATGCAGCTCCGGTGGATCCCCAGATCCACCAAGGTCCCTAACTGCAGGGCCGACTGTGATGTCTGTGTTGTATAACCACTGTCCATCTGTTTTGCCAGCTCATTTTATGGCATGAGCCCAAAAATGAAGCAGGTCCAAATCTTCTCGAGGGGCCATAGTAATGTTGATTTGCTATCCAACCTGTTGATAAGATCACACTGACCTTGGATGACAAGACCAAACAAATCTCATGTTCATCAAATTCTTTTGTGGCCCCCTAGGAGTTTTTCATGGTGTGTGTTGTGCATTCAATCAACACTGTTTCCTGTGGTGTGGTCCATCTTAGGTTTGGATCTGCTTCATTTTTTGGGCTCATGCCCTAAAGTGAGCTGGAAACGGATGGATGGCATGGATACAAGACACATACATCACAGTGGGCCCCACAGTCGGGGATCCACTAAATCCTTTTCCCTGAGATTGCCCTGAGAAACTGTGATGTTATTTTGCACTCTCTGTTTCCATGCGGAACCTGTTGGACTGTTTGTGGCAACTCAGCTGGCAGTCCTGAAAAGCGGCATCGTGTTGAAAGATTTAGACTGTCTATAGGTGTCATTTTTTGGATGGGGCCTACTGACGTGTTATGTACTGACAATGCCATGCACAAGATGGATGACATTCAGTCCGTCCTTTGTGGTCTGATGGTGAATGGTTCTGCTAGAGATAAAGAATATTGTATTTTTGGGTGGTCCTGCAGGCTGTTGTATCAGATTATTTTATTAATATAAATAGAGAGGGGAGAAGAGAGAAGATTGGGGGATAGGGTTTTGCAAAACCTAATACCATTTACATGGTTTAAAGCCAATTAGAATTGGCTAGTTTGGCACGGTGGATCTGGAATACTTGGATTAGAAATCTCCTGGATTTGGAATCCTCCGGTTGTGCTTGGCACCCTGGATTCGAAATCCTCCTCTAATCCATAAGTAGCTATGCATAGCATATTTAGAGGGCTTTGAATTTAATTACTAAATCAACTTTAATATTCCTAATTAGTGTATGTAATGTAATGTTTGACACACATTGTAATAAGCCCATTGAAATATAAACTATAGCCGAAAATGATAAAATTCCAAGTCTCGGATGGGCCACAATGAAAGGATCACAATCAAGCAACCAACCAATGATCTTTAACCGTTGATTTACATGGGCAATGTTTGGACTGCACATATCATCCTATTGAAGTAATTTTAGTTATGTAGTTGATAATTTGATTGTTTTGAGATATAATCAGTTGATTTACATGGGCAATGTTTGGACTGCACAGATCATCCCATTGAAGTAATTTTAGTTATGTAGTTGATAATTTGATTGTTTTGAGATATAATAAGTGCATCACCTGCCAAATCAAATTAGTAGCCTAATGACACACATGCGACTCATGTGGAAGGATTTTAAATGAAATCCTACCTTGGAGTGAATTTGATATCCTCAGTTATTTTATTGTGCCAAACAGACGGGACCCTCCCTCCAAACCAAAACCTAGTGCCAAACGACCCCTAAGGTATAATTTGATACGGTAGTCTATCAGACCATCCAAAAATATAATAGGACCACCCAAGAACACAATATTCCTGTCTAACGGGTTCATAGACTACTGATTGGACAATCATAATGGATGGAACATGAATAAGATTGTCGATGGCTTTTGTATTTAGTGTGATTTTTATTTTATTTTTTAATCATTATATACAATCTATTTGATGTATATGATTATCCAATCAAGACAAATCTTAGTCAGTAGACGGTCAGTGGAATCCAAGAGATGACTGCTTCAGATAATTGTACCATGGAGATGATTCTGTAGAGCAGGAAGAATTCATAGTAGGTAGAGCCCCATCTTGCCATGTAGGCTAGTGCACAAATCCAAGCCATCTATCTTTTGTGATAATTGCCTAATTATCGATGGCTCGTGTTTAAAATTCATCACTTTTGTCCACTTTGCCAATCTCAATAGTGAACATTAAATGTGTTTTTTTTTTTTTTTTTTTGGTTTGTTTGGTTTTTTCACCATTCATATGAAGGCCAATAATTAGTTTGCTAGGATCGTTTGAACCATTCCCATCCAGCGGAGGCAATTAGATGGATGGACCCCACCTTACTGGGTCCTAATTGTATATCATTTCTTAATAGGTACTGTGCAGTCTAATCATATTAAGCTTGAACCCAACGCTCTATTGTTTAAGTGTAGAGTACCCACCATCGCCAGACTTCACAATGCATAATTCTAACAGCATATTGGAACCATCCAACTAGTGGGCCTGATGTCCAAAATTCACGCATTGGTTAATCATAGACATCTCAATCAGCGGCGTTCCAATAGATAGTAAAATGAGATTGTTAACAGGTAAATTTATCACACGAAAAAATAATCAAGGTAAGTGATGGCTGGTGTTGTTCCATCAGAATCATTTTAAAAAAAAAACCATGGGCCATCCCGCAGGACAAACCAATCCACCATTGTCCCTGTAACTTGTAGGATTGGAAATGCGTCCTACCCAATTACGATACATGCAGTTGAATGCACGTGATATTTCAACTAATCTGAAAAATAAAAATGTGTGAAACCTTTCCATGCACCTAGATGGTTTTGGAATTGTTGCCATCCGCATCATCTATCTGGACCATCCATTAGGTCCAGTTCACTTCTTCTCCCATGGAAAAATCATATGATCAAGTAATCCAAACCGTCCATTTTGTGGCATGCAGAAATGGATGGGCAATATAGTTCATAGAAGATTGGTCCGGTCACAAATGTTTAGGACCAATCAATTGCTGTAATTTTTAAAGAGCCACGAAAGAAGAGTAGACTTGAGAACCTATTCAATGCCCCAGATAGATGATGGATGCCAACAGGCCCATATGCAACTAGGTGCGTGGAAATGCTCTCACAATGAAAATGCAATATAATGCAATATGAAAGAGTATTAGTATGGAAGATAGGGGTGTACACGAACCGAGCTAGCTCGGTTAGCTCGCTCAACTTGGCTTCAAAAAACCCGATTCGACTCAGATCGAAGCTGAGTTCGAGCCGAGTCGATCTGATTTTTTTAACTCAAAAATGAGTTCAAGCCGAGTTAGAGCTGGCCCCCAGCTTGACTCGACTCAGATTGAACCAGCTCGAATCGAACTCGGATCGAACCAGTTCAGTGGCTAGGTTACTTTGATATTGATGTTGCTCACCAAGTGTTTAATGAAATGACTCAAAGAAGTGTGGCTGGTGTCGAGCAAGGTTTACATGAAACCAACACTCTTTTTGTTCTTAATTTTTATGTTACTTAGAAGGTGTTTGATAAAATACTTGTAAAACCATTGATAGCACCATTGCTGCTATCTCAAATACAGTGAGATTTTGAAGGTGCAGTCCAAGTGTTTGTGAAAATGCCTTCAATGGCGAACTTGGTTTGAACTCAGCCCGAGCTGGCCCGAGCTGCTGACTAAACCGAGCCGAGTTGAGCTGAGGCCACCTCGACTCAGTTCAACTCGTTGTACACCCCTAATGGAAGATTAAAACAAAGAGGACCCAGTGCATTAAATTCCACGCACATTCTAGGTATCACCCGGACTGAAAAATAGGCCTCACCAGTATATTGAATGAGGACCATCAGTCGAATCTTCTCAGCATTTTTGTGTACATGTGGTTCACCTGATGAGTGGATTGGACTAGCTTGATGGTCAAGCCATACGCTGTGGGACCCACCTTAAGGGCCTCAGAAACACTCACTGGATATTGTACACCAATCGAGTATGCAGAAAAAAAAAAATCAAAATTACTTGTAAATATGAAGTTATATTCTGGCCAAATCAGTGGACTAGGTAACCAGGGAAGAAGTTTTTTGCTATGCCCAATCATCCAATTAAAAACAATTCAATGTTTGTCTCCATCATTAAAAAAAAAAAAGTTGGTCAAAATTTCAAGGAAATGGAAACACTAAAATATTGGAGGATAAAAGATTTGGTTTAATTCGCAGGGGGCAAACAAATGGCTGTATATGTTCATGTATATATTATGCTCATAGATTGAAGCAATAGAGTAAGGAAGAAGCAAAATGAAATACATCTGCAATGCCACAAATCTGGTAGCTTTTACAAGTTAATCAGTGTGATAACACCTCTATTCAACCACCTGTTTGAAATACAAACGTGCAGTCATACACATGCACACACCTGGAACTGCAACTAACACATGAGCACAAACACATATATGCTGAGATGAGATAATGGACATGCAGCATGCAAGCACAATCCAACAAAATAAAATGGCCCAGTGTCAAGTTAAGAAGATGCAACTGTCAGAGATGTGCTTTGCATTTCTGTAACCCCTTAAATGTTCTTTTTGCTAGAATGCATACAACAACACAATGCCCTGGAATCTGATGCGGTGCACCTCACGTCCAGATAAAATTTCCAAGTCACAAACATTCAACACTGGTAAGTGTATACAAAGAATCTGCACTTGCCCATTTCGTATCTGTTTGAATTTCGACCAATCTACTAGATAGTGCCCTTTGGATTGAATTCACTTATTCTTTTACATGAAAGAAAAGAGTGATGGAATTCCATGCCATGTGCCCTTGAAGCTGATTCAGTATACACTTCTCTGCTGCTTGCCTCTTCAAAATTTGTAAATTTGGTGATTGTTTCCTTCACTGTTCATTTTGTTGGCTCTTCACAGGCATGTAGAATCTTATCCATGTCATCAAAATAAGGCCAACTTCTCTTGCTTATCTTGAGAGTCCTGTTTTCCTGTAACAGCACAAGGTAAACAAACAATATCAACAGAGGGAAAAAACCAAAAAATCATAAGAAGTATATCAAGATCCCAATTGCACGAATGAAGAATTGGGAATGATAAGAGTAGTTTTTTGCTTGACATGTACTGAGGGTTTCACAGCACACATGGAACATGTTACACGTGCAAGATCCGGCCATCCAACAGTCACACCGAGCGTTGTCGCTTCAAAAATCAGACTGGTCCACTCACTCAGCAGTCCACACTTTATGAGAAGAATGGACAGTTGGAAAAGAAATGACCGACAATCTATATTCATCATGGAGGTGTGGTCCATCTGAAGCATGCAATTGACTTAGTTTTGGTCCAGAGCATGCCCACAAGGTACCCTATGGGGCTACGAATGGTCCTCATCTTGCATGTTTGCCGCAGCATGAAGCCCCACGGTTAATCTCACACAAGCAAATATGCTGGCATTCCCCATTATAACCACAAGTTGCAAACCACAGGGGCATAGAAATGGCCAAATACATTGTGACAAGCAAACCGCTTTCCCAACTTCATCATGTTAAGAGTTCAAAATCCAGAAATGGTTGTTGGGAAGAAAAAGACCTTAATTTCTTGGTTGTTGAGTGGACTAATGAACTGGACCTACCTATAGAATATTACATAGGTTTTAATGTATTTTCAATCATCAGGAGAAATTTTAATCTCTTGTGCTTTTATGAACTCCTATTTATATAAGAGGTTAAGAGGTTCCTAATTCCATACGTATGTAAATGCCATCCCGACCACCCATGTCACTACACATGCAACACCTGAGCTGTTCATCCCTCCCCCCCCCCCCCCCCCCCCCCTCCCGGACTGCATTTTTGCTTTGCTATGCTACTGATACTTGTACTTGCTTAGCAATTTCCCTTGGATTTATCAGTCTCTCTAAGAAACTCAGCAAAATCACCCTGTAACTTCGGGAGAAGGGGTGCCTCCTCACAAAGGGGTTCGCAATGACCAGCCCTGGCAACTGTTTACCAAAAACACAGGTCCTCTCAGATATGTCAGTATGACAAGACTCCAGGAACTCGAATTGAAATGTTATCTGTGTCAGACAATGACAAATGTTCCTGTTAAAATTGGAAAGATTAGGGTGGAGAGTTTGAAGCTTAATCAAATGGTGTTGTGTCACAACATTGAGGCTGCTGGTTCTCTCCCAACTTACCCATCCAAAAAGGATATAGAGGGTAAATGTTTTTCAGAAAACTCTATTACTGTTAAATCTTAGAGACTATATTTTGGAGAATGCTGTTATTGTACTAATTCCATTGAGAATGACAAGAATATATTGAAGAGGTGGGAGATCTGTAGAGCTGAGTAGCGACAAGTAGTATGAGGCAAGTACATAGGGTTGCAACTATCATCTCCAAGAATATGATGACCACAGGATAACGGAATATACATGCAATGTACTCTTGATGACTTCTGGGATGCAAACAATTGACACTTCCAATGGCTAGCGAATGATCTAGTAGCACTTCCTATAGTTGGATTTCAACTATCACTCTTCCAGTGGACACACACACACTTCTAGTGGGTGGGATTTCAACTATCACTCTTCTGGTGGATACACACTACTAGTGGGTGGGATTTCAACTGTTACTCTTCCTGTAACTTTAGAATGTTCTGGCAGCAAGAAGAAACAGGTCCAACTAGAAAGGTTTGGCACAATAAAGAGAGGAAACGTTTGATGGCGTGACAGATAACTTCCCAGTGAGAACAAAGATGTCAGAGGATTGATGTAAACATGTTGGTTGGGTAGCATTTGAGGTTGATAAGGCAAGTGCACCACTGAAGTGCTCTTGTAAAGCACCAAAACTGATGCACCCATGGAGCACTAAATAAAAGACATCCTACGCCTCTTTTCTTCCAAGATCAAGGAGGGTTTTCATGTTTTCATGACTCTCTTCATTGACTAAGAAAATATGTCATTGCGTTGATGATCTTGATGAGAGTTGAAGGCTAAACTAGCAGACTACCCGGATTTGGGGATCTGAATGGTTGTGTGGGGCTTGATCATGGTTTGGCTGCATAAGGCACACTCAACAAAAAAAAAAAAACGATGCAAGAATTTCCATTCATCTTCTCTTTCCCTTTCTTTCTTTCTTCTCCATCTTCTTCTTTTGAGAAGTGACGACCCAAAAGGCTCAAAGCTACAAAACCACAACTGCATCCTAGATAGAAAGGACCAAACACTTTGGTCAAAACCCTTCATACAAGAGACCCACCCTATTACATCCAAGTTAGCCCTCTTATATACTTCTGCCTTTGTCCCACTTTAGTTATAAAAGCACCAATAGTTCCTCTCCAATAAAAGTAACCTCCACACCACTTATTTTCTTTTTCCCCAAATCCTCCCCCAAGCCAAGTAAGAAAAAGACCCTTAATGGACCCCGACATCATCTAGGAAGAAGGTGAAGAATTTCTCCCACACCTTTCAAACAAACAAGCGAAAAATTTCTCCCACACCTTTCAGACAAACAAACAATGGATGAACAAATGATCCACCAACTCCGCAGCCTTCAAGCGGAGACTGAAGTGGATTCAAGAGCACAGTTGCGGCAAGGATCTGTTGCAAACGGGGCCTTGAACAAATGCATGATCTGGAGCAGATGCTCGAGATAAGTTTAATACAGGTATAATGCAGATGATGGCACGAATCAAGATGGAATGTCAGCAGATTCCAAGAAGGTTACAGAGGTGGTGCAAGGGTGCATTCAATTGGATGATTGGAGAAGCTAGTTGATGGTGGACAGAGGACCAATGAATGGCTTTAATACCAATTGTTAAGAACCTAACCAATATGCCAAAAACCTCGAGACTGATGGAACACGTCAAACTTGGCTCTTAAACCATCGGGATTGTAACAAACCACCACACTTCACAGCCAACATCCATGATGGCACCCACACCGGCCTCTTTTTGAAGGTTACACTTTCCCCCAGCCCATTGTGGTACCTTACACTTTGGTCTAGGTCGTCAATTCCACAAGTTGCCTCTTTAGTGACTCAAACACAGGATGTAGTATTCGCTTTGATACCATGTTAAATCTTAGAGATTACATTTCGGAGAATTTTGTTGTTTTACTAATTCCATTGACAATGACAAGAATATTTGGAAGAGGTGGCAGGTCTGTAGAGATCTGTAGAGTGTAGGAGATCTTAACAGATCTACATGTATCCATTCATATAGTTATCTATAGCATGTACAGCTACACAGAGGTAGCCTATAATATACCAATTACATCAGCTACCTTCTGGTTTTTAATTACAATCACATGAATAATGAGTTAGAATGATTTAGAAATGTTTCTTTGCTTTCCATGTTTTATTTTAAAATGCTTACTTTTGCTGCATTACAAAAGCAGAAGTGCTATCAATCTCTTAATGCAAAAATTATAGTAACTTCATCAGTTCAGAACACATTCGGAAAATCTTTCATTAGTGTTCCAAGATAAAGAAGAGGACATACCTTGTATTTTTTAACCAGCGATGACCAAAGTGATTTGCATTGCCCTGGAGTTTGCTTGATTCCATGTTCCATCAGGGTAGCAGATATCTCTTCCCAAAGAACCATGCGTGCCTTCACTGTCTGGAATCTGCTATCCATCTCACCACGCATTTCAATTAATCTCTTAATCTCTTCAGGCTTCCATTCATTCCGCTTTGCAGGCTTGGATGCTTCTGCCTGAGACTTCTGTGATTTTTTGCTGATCTCATTTGCGTTTTCAGTGGATTTCTCAGGTTCTACAGAACCGTTTTCATCTTTTGCAAATTCAGGCACTCTAGACGATTCCCAGAAATCAGCAGATTCTGTCAATTTTGATGATGATGGAGTCGCCAAATCAGGACTTCTCATGTTTTCCCCTGATAATAGCTGCTCAAATTCAACATCCTTTCCTGCGTGGCATAACCCAAAAGTTAAAAAAAGCTCACAACAAATGTTCTGAAAGCTATAACTTTAGCATAACAGTCCAGGATCCACTAGGTAAGCCCATGTAAATGAGGGTTGCTGTCAGGCAGGCAGCCATCCATTGAACTTTTGCCAAACAACAATGAAAACCAAGCCAACGCAAGGGCTATATATCATGTTATTTTACCTACGCATTAGATAATGTCCAGAAGAAAAACCTATATAATGGTCATTCTGGAAATCAAGGGCATCTGTTAAATTCTAGAAGAATGAATGACCACATGCATATCCTATTTCAGATGAAATATGCTTTGTCTAAATTAATAGCTGAAAGGAATATCTAATTTGGGGTGGAAAAGGCAGGAAAGCTACACTCTGAAAAATGTGGTTTCTTTTTCCCGCTCCTTCCAAATTAATATTGGTTCAATACATGTAAATGTTAATGAAAGAAAACCGGTATATATTTGAGGCAGAGAAGGGAACATAACAGTGTCCTGGATGGGGTTGACTAAAATGGCAAAGCAACCCTGATTTGGAGTTACATCCAAACACGCTCCACAGAAGATTTCTGTATTTTCAAGATCAAAGAGGACATTTTCTCACTATTTAGAATTTCTGCAGTAAATAAATATAAAATGAGAGTGTAATTAAGAAACTAAGTTATAAAACACCAATAAATGGAACTCAGGTGAAGTTAGCACCTTCTATGTCTTCTTCTACCAGGTCATATGACAAGTTGGCATCACCACCATTAACTTCCTCAAACCTTCTGTTTGATCCCCTCTTTTGTGCATTGGCTACTTCATTCATTACGGAGAGCCCAAAACTGTCATGGTATTCTCCAGATAATCTAGCCCTCGGCTCATCAGAAAGAACTCCCATTGTGTTTTCTACAGCAACTGCAATGACTTCAGGCCTTTTACTACTGTATTTCCTTACCATCTTCCTTAATACTTCAGACACAGTTCGTTCAATGTGAGCCGTCGGACAGTTTATAGGGCAGCTTGATAATGTAGCATGCGCAGCTTTGTGAAGTGCATCTAAAAGCTTTCCTTTGTCCAGCCACAGACATCGAGTGGTAATTCTAATTTTTCCTTTTATGCATGGTCGTGATAAACCATCTGCATTTTTTGGGCGCAAAATTTCCATGCTGGATACACAATAAGAAGAATGCCATTATGCTCAATTTCATGTTTAAAATATAAATACTTCAAACATGTTGATGGATGGTGAAAATAGGAAAATATTATTCATTTGGTGAATGACTAATAAACTCCAAGTCTTTCCAAATAAAATCCAAAGCAATATCTTCAAAAGGAAGCATGGATAATCCATACCTCTTTTAAAACGTAAGAAATAACACTCCCAACTTAATGAAATTACCTTGTTTCTTATTTCCGCCATTTCTCTCATGAGCTGTGTAAATATTGATTATTATTTTGTAATTTATGGAAACTAAAGATAACCTCAAAATGGGCACCAAAGCAAATACAAGGTTATAATCAGTGTTTCAAATAGTGCCCGTAGCGTGGCTGTAGCGCTACATAGCATCCTCAATAGCAGGTCATATCGTACGCTACAGCTACATAGCATGTAGTGTACGCTAGAATGTATTTTTTTACTATTTTATTTTTTCATGTTTTCTTTGTATCTCGTGTTGAGGAATGTGACACTTGTATTGTACTTGATACTTTTAACCTATGGGTTTTGTTTTTTTTTTTTCCTTTCATAATTGTGACTTGTGGTTTCACTTAGACATTATTAATTAAAGTGGTTTGCTTAGAAAGTTGTTGATGTGATAATTATTTGATTTGGTTTATATATGTGGATAGGCTTTTGATAAATGATAACTAATAACTTGTTTGAACATGCTTATAATTGATAAAATGAATCATCTTTTAGGCATTTTGATATTTTTTTCCTTTTTCCCACAATTTATTATATTTGTCCCATTTTTAAATTAAAAAAATACAAGTATCGTGTAGCTTACACTACACGCTACCGCTATTTTAAACACTGGTTATAATATAATTGCAGGATATGGTGATCACAAGACCTAAGCAGCCACTTTATTACCAGAAATTATTGGCATACTTTGGGAGATAATGGGAGTGCATTTTGAAGGTTGACTAAGAGAGTTTCCGGAAATGCATCAGCACCTTGGCCACTATACATGATTATTCAAATCTTCGTGCAAATGGAGATGCGGTTTACTGACATATCCTGAGTGTGGACATATATTTGTGTGGATATGTGGACTGTGGACCATGACTCTCTGGACCATGGACCATGGACCGTAACTCTCTTATTCCTCAAATTCTTTTATTTTTTTCCTTATTTTCCCATTATGATAAGGCACTTTGTGTCATTTAGCAATTCACTTAATGTAAAAGAGAGAGTTGGGCGTCCATCCTTGTCTTCCTCTTCCTAGGTCCTTCATTCTCTCTGACCATATCAAAGCAAAGAAGTTCCTAGGATTTCTATATAATCTTCTCTCCTTCATCTTGTTCTCTCTTTTTACCTTTCTTTTTTCTTCTCTTCTTCTCAAATTTTCTCTCGCTTTGAGTCTTGGTGGCTTAATCACTAATTGAATGTGATTCGTTAGGAGGGATCTTGTGGCAGTTTTTGGATTTTCTTTTGAAGGATTTACTGGGGATTCAGATTCGACCAAGATTTACAAAAGTTCCTTAGTAGCGGTTTGTTGGAAATTTAGATTTGGCTAGAATCAGGCATTTGATCTCTCTCTCTCTCTCTCTGGATAAAATCCCCCTACTCTTAATGATTTTCTGGATGATTTTTTTTAAGATTGCCGCAAGCGCTCTCTGGATTTGTTGGTACTCGATTATTTTGTGATAACATCCCCCTACTCTTAATGAATTTTTGGATTTTTTTTTTAGATTGCCGCAAGCTATAGTTGATAGCAGTAGTTTGATATTGATTAGTGTGAAGCTTTGCTACTAAGTATTCTTCTGATTGTTCGAGACAATTGTCAAAATCCTACAATTTACGATTTGAGTCGAATCTTAAGCAAAATGATTTGAATCCCACCTTGCATACCTTTTTTTATAAATCCTACAATTTACGATTCAGATTATACTTGGTCTCTTCTATTTTAAACTTCACCTGGCTTTCATTTTATGTTTTTAAATTGGTGAGGGCTTTAAGAATCGTTTAGAAATGGTAAATTATTTTATTTTCTTCATTATAAGAAATTAAACTATACATATTCTCTTCAACGTTAAATCCTTGGAGTTTTTATATATATATAATGATTTCTTATTTCTTAACTGGTCGAAACACCAAATTGACGTATGACCTATCTGGGAATGTTTTTATGGATGGTTATGATCATGTTGACCAATTTGCATTGTAGAATGATGGTTAGAAATCAAAATATCTTTTTTTGTCGCTCCACAATCAAATGCCGCTTGTTCAATGTGACTCTTCATTTAAGAAATGTAACAAGAACATAAATTATTAAATGATCCTGGCACGTTTTTTAAGGAGATTTTCTTAAAAGACAAAAATAAAGGAAAGATTAGAAAAATCTTACAATTTATTATATGATTTGCTATTTGATACGATTCAACCCCTACAACAATTCGCAATACAATAACGATTTTGACAACATTGGTTCAGGATTAAATATGACAATGACTTCATCATCAACTTCCAAGACATCCCATAAACTCCAAGATGGGTAAGTTGATTGTTCATCATGAGAATCTAGGCTTGCAAATTACAACTCATAAACTTAACTCCAACAAATATCCTTAATGGTAAAAAACTGTTGAGATGTATATTGGAGGAAAACAAAACAGGAATATATTGATATACTATATTATAACCTCCTATGATTGATCCTTCCTATGAAGAGTGGAAATCTAGCAATTTGTTAGTTATGCCCTGGCTTCTAACTTCTATGGACCAAAGGTTAGTTTACTTTTTATGTTGTCTATTGTGCATAAGATTTGATTGATTGCTTATGAATTGTATGCTGATCAGAATAATATAGCCCAAATCTACAATATTTATCAGGAGATTAGTCATTTGAGATAAGGTAAGTGATCGGTGTTTGATTATTTGCTAAGATGTGTGGTTTGTGGCAACAATTGTCTTCCTTAGACGATTTTCAATTTGTTTACTCTATATAGATGCAAAGGAATATAAATGAAGTGTTGAAAAGAAAATGATATTTGAATTATTGGTATTATGAGTTTGAACCTATTTGGGCTCATAGTCTTGGTTCACCTACTTTACCTTGAACTTAATAGTGTTATGCTTTACTTTTAAGAGATGAGAAGTGTCGAACAACTATGGGATCAACTGTTGTTGAGATTTGAGAAATCTACTCTTGTGATGGGATTCAAAAAAGTCTAATAATGCTAGTTTTGGCCAAGGTAGAGGTACAGGAAGAGGAGGTTGTGGTCGCGATATCGGTTGTGATTGTGGTTTGGGCCATCTATGCATTTATTGAGGTCTATATGGACACATTGTAGATTATTATTGGGTACTTCATGGTAAACCAATGTTTTAAATAGCTACGCCATGCAGCGTATAGCTTACACTACATAGCATAGTTTAGCCTTAACGCTATATAGCTCATGCAAATAGCTTAAGTCAAGTGTAGCCTACACTAAATGATAAATAGCACACGCTACACACTACATAGACTACGCAACACGCTACGTAGCTCATATTAGAAGTTATTTTTACTACAACATTAGAATTAGTTAATGATTTCATTGATTTGTTACATTTTTCAATTTTTAATAAAAATTAGTTAATCTTTTCAATGCTTTTAGTAAAATAATATAAGTAACAGTATTAAATCAATTTCATTGCTCTTTTTCTGCCTTTATACTTGATAATTGCCTTTTCCTATTACGTTAGGTTGCGTTAAGTTGCTCTTTTGTTAAATTTTATTATAAGCCATTCTAATTTGGTGCAAAATATCATGAATTGGTGTAACCAAGCACAACCTTGATTAAAAATCAGTGTGTAGCTTACACTACACACTATGTAGCTTATGCCTCACACTTTAAAGGGGTGAACGCTACGCTATGCACTATTTAAAACACTATGGTAAACTTCAAGACTGAGTTGCTAATTTTGCAACTACAGATGGTAAGGATTCTTAGAATATTGTTGGTGAAGCTGTACCATCTGCATATTCTCCTATGGTTCCACTAGCTAGTTAAGTAGTCAAATGTCTCAAAAAAGTGAGTATGATGCCTTATGCTACTAAAAACGAAGCCTCTGTCTACATTTTTTGCTAAGATGGGTAATACTTTCACATCCCTTCATAGTACTTTTGTATTAAGCCCTTGGGTAATTAATTCAAAGGCTACTAATCATATGACAGGTACATCTATTTCTTTTTACTCAATTACTCCCAATCCTAATTTGGATTGGCTGAAATTAGCAAAAGGTACCCTGACACCTATTGGAGGAAATGATATTGTTTTTGTTTCACCATCGTTCTCATTGTCCTCTGTTTTATTAGTCCCTAACATTGCCTCTAATTTGTTTTGTTAGTCAGATTATGAAGGATCTAAACTGTAGTGTAATCAAGGTGTTTTGTAACGGTAACCGTGGCCGTAACAGCCACCACCGTTACCTTTACAATACTGGTTGTAACGATTGTTATGGCCCCCGTAACGGCTGTTACGATCTTTCTTTTTTTTTATTATTGAAAAAAAAATCCTGAAAAATCTATATTTGCCTCGTAATGTTGATTAAAAAG
Organism: Magnolia kwangsiensis; assembly: GCA_037074715.1. Lineage (NCBI taxonomy): Eukaryota > Viridiplantae > Streptophyta > Magnoliopsida > Magnoliales > Magnoliaceae > Magnolia > Magnolia kwangsiensis. The sequence goes on from CM073573.1 coordinate 140,260,959, forward strand.
TATGGAAAACCTTTATTTGCCCCATAACAAACAATTACGGGGCTATTATGGCCTTTATAGGGGACATAACGTGCCGTTAACGGCAATTACGAGCCATTTTTTCCATAACGACTGCTATGACTGTTATGACCCCATAACGTGTAACAGTTGCCACCGTTACCTTTGAGTAACGGCCTTTACGGCACACCATGAGTGTAACATTTTCTGGCTGATCATTGTCTTTAGGATCTAAAGACGAAAAAGTTACTTGATGGTGAACATGAAAAAGATAGATTACACATCATTCATTCAAATTCTTCAAGCCAATTTTGTGCGTCTTAGTGTAAAAGAGGAAGAACTTTATACTTGACATAATCGGTTTGGCTATTCTTCTAATTTAATCTCATTAACTCAATCAATTGACTCTTGTCAAGAATTTACAATGTGAGGCTTGTGTTTTAGCCAAATATCATAAGTCAATTAATCATCCCATGGAGTCTAATATAGTTTTTTTTCATCAGTTCATTTTAATGTACGGGGTCCAATTCCTATTGCTTCTAATGGTTTTTAATGTCGCCTTGATTGATGATGCTTCTCGTGTGACATGGATTAATTTGATTAAAAATAGACATGAGGTTAGTTCTATTTTCTAAGTGTTTCATGTTGGCTTAATAATCAATTTAATACAAATGGATTTGCCGAAAGAAAGAATGGTATGTAACAAAATGGAATTGCCGAAAGAAAGAATAGGCATTTCTAAGAAGTTACTCGTGCATTTCATTAGTATGCCTATTCATAAGTCATTTTGGTTGGATGTTGTTCTTACTACATATTATTTTTTTAATCTTTTGCCTACTAAGGTTCTTTCTGGTCAGTCTTCAATTCAATAGTTTTCAACGTTTTATCCTATTCCTAAAATTCCATTGCATGTCTTTTAATGGGTTTGTTATGTCTATAATATTGATCCTCATTGAAATAAATTGTTAAATCGAGCTGTCAAATGTATTTTCTTGGAATATTTATCTTTTCAAAAGGGTACAAGTGTTTAGTCACTAAAAAACATTAAATCTCCATGGACGTTACATTTTATGAAGATGCTCTGTATTTTTTTAAAGGTCAGGGGGGAGCACAATTTTATAGCTCTTCTTGTTTATATTTAGTGTTTTATTTCCGATCTTTTTTTCCCCAAACACATAGGCCCTTTATTTCTACCCTTGAGTGTTCTTCCACTTTTTTAAAATCTTAAAGAGGCTCTTAATTTTCCTCTGTGGTGTCAAGCTATGAAGGAGATGGTTGCCCTTGAAAAAATCATACATGGGAGATGATTGATTTCTCTGCTAATACAACCCTGATGGTAGTGTAACTAAATATAAAGCTTGACTAATTGTTGAAGATCTTATATAAATATATAGTGAGGATTATTTTGAGACTTTTATTGTTGTTGTTAAGATGAATGAATTCATTACTGATAATAATTTCTCTTGCTGCTAATTTGTATTGGTTGTTGCACCAACTAGATATTATCATATTAAGAATGCTTTTTTGACTAGTGATTTGACTTGGGAGATTTATATGCTTCCTCCTCTTGACTATACTAGAAAGGGGGAGGAACAGACGATTTGTCGTCTTGCCTATATATGGTTTGAAGTAGGCTCATCGAGCTTAGTTTAAGACATTTGATTTGTATTGGATTTACTCATGCTTACTTATATCACTCTATGTTTGGTAAGTAATGCATATACGGATTATCAGTGTGAGTGTGCATGTGGATGATATCATTATTACAGGCGATGACGTTGGTGCGATTTTTGAGTTGAAACTCTATATGAGCAAGGTATTTAACATAAAAGATTTGGGCCTGTTAAAATAATTTTCTTGGTATTAATATAACTCGTTCTAAAAGAAGGATAGTTTTTTCTCAATGAAAATATGCTCTTGATTTGTTGACTTCAACTAGTAACCTTGGTGTCAAACCTATTAATTCTCCATTAGAGATTAATATGAAGCTTCGAGCTAATGATGGCGAACATGGTAATGCTCGCATGTACCAGCGTTTGGTTTGTCGATTGATATATTTGATTATTAATTATCCATGACTATCTTGTGCAATAAGTTTGGCAAGTTAGTTCATGCGCTCCTTATTTCAGTCATCTCAAGGCAGTTCGTCCAAGGTATTCTATATCCGTTACGATACGCTCGTAAAGGCCGATACGTATAGGTAACGGCCATTATTGTTACGCGATACAGGGGTGAGACGAGACAGTTGGTTTTTTGAGACCGTATTGGCAGTTACGGGGCATAACGACTGTTACTCCCATAACAGTTGAAAAACGGTCACTTTTTTTTTTTCTATTTAAATTCATTTGCCTCATCTTTTTTTCACTTTTCTCATTCCAAAAACTCTCATAGATCATTTTACAACAGATTTTGACCATCTTACTATAGTTTTTAAGATTAAAATCGTAGATTGAAACAATTTGAGCGAATAGAAACTCCAAGGCCAATTTTATTTTTTTTTCAAAAAATTGTATCAGTATTTATGCATTTTTAAAAAAAAAAGATTTCTAGTTCTAATGCTTGATTGTGATGTGTAAACATTAGAGAGATAATCATATTAAAAAATCCACTAAACAGCCCGATACAACACTCTCACCAAAGAGTAGACCATTACACTACCATAAACATGTTTAAAACAAAAAATGAATACGTATTTGAAATATTTACCTTATTCTTGATTTTCTAGATTTTTTTTTAGAATTTTTCGGGCAAAAGAAAATTTTCAACCGTTACGGGGGTTGTAACGATCGTTATGCCCCCATATTGGCCGTTATGGCCAATACCTGTATCGGTAATGATGGTGACCGTTACAGCCACCATTACCGATACAGAATACCTTGAGTTCGTCGCTTCTTGCACTACATTAAGTCTTATCTCGGACGTGGCATATTATTTAGCTTTCCCAATAATCTTAATATTAAAAGCTATTTTGATGTAGATTAGACAAGCTCACCATACAATCAACATTCTACAACAGGGTACTGTACATTTTTCAAAGGCAATCTCGTTACCTAGGATATTAAAAGGAAGACAATCGTTACGCAATCAAGTGTTGAAACCAAGTACCGTACTAAGGAGAATACCTCGTGTGAAATTTTGTAGTTGAAAAGTTTTGTTACTGAGTTAGGATTACTAATAAAGAAGCCAGTTCCCATGTATAGTAATAATCAGGTTATAATTAATATTTTCATGAGTGGACAAAACATATTGAGGTTGATTGTCATTTTATTTGTGTGAATGTTGTCGGCAGCATTATTTATACTCCATTTGTTCCATCTAATACATAGCTTGTTGATATCTTCAGTAAAGCTCTTACAGTCAAAGTTGGACAACGTATTCTTAGCAAGCTGAGCATGATTGATATCCATGCCTTAGCTTGAGGGGGGGTGTAGACATATTTGTGTGGATTGTGGCTTAGTGGACCAAGACCGTGATTCTCTTATTCCTCTTATTCTTTTACTTTTATTCGTTCATTTTTTCCCTTTGTGCTCAGGGCACTTTATGTAATTTGGCAATTCACTTAATGTAAAAGGGAAAAGGTTGGACATCCACCCTAGTAACTGTCTTCTGCTTCCCAGGTGCTTTATTCTCTCTGACACAACACCAATTGCATGCAGATCACCTGAAGGAAGTTTGATATTGTAGGAGAATGTGTGGGCGTGTGTGATCTTGTGTGGTCCTGCAAGCACCATATGGTTAATTTCATTATAAATAAGATCTCAATCGGTGATACTCCCTAATCCCTCTGTCTCTCCATTCTCTTTCTTTATCTTGCAATCGAGGTTACTAGATCAAAACAAGGGATTTTTCTCAAAGAGGAAATGTATTCTAGACATGGATACATGAGACTCTAGAAGGGAAGGGGGAAGGTGGATGGAGGTAGTAAGAAAATACTTGATGACCTATGGTCTAACTAAAGGTTTGGCCCTTGATAAAGTGGAATGGGAGAAAAAGAAGCATGCTGCTGACCCCAATTAATTAGGATAAGGCTTAAATGATGATGATGACGACATTATAGATATAGGAATGCTGGATGCTTGACCAGTGGATCTTCTTATCGAAGAAAATTATTTCTTCACGATAAGGAATTGAAAGTTCTTCATGATCCAGACATGTATCCTTGTCATGCGGGGAAGCTAATTTACTTGACAATACCTCATCCAGACATTGCCTAGGCTGTCAGTGTGACAAATCAGTTAGTGCAGGTTATTACATGCTCTTCAAGATCTTGAGGCTGTGTACCGTACTTTTCACTATGGGTCTACTATATTTTAATGATGGTCACATGAATTTGAGAGGTAGGGTGACGTTGATTGGGAAGGATCCACGAATGATAGGTTTGCAAGTAGCTATTGTACATCCGTTGGTGGCAATATGGTAACTTGGAAGAATAAGATACTAATTGTGGTGGCACTCTCCTCAAACAACTTTGAGGATCATTCAATGGCTCATGCTACATATGAAATTATATGGTTTCATTCTCTCCTTTAGGAAATGGGGTTTAGTGTTCCTGCTTCCTACTCTTGTCCCTTTACATAATGAGAATCATGCTGCTAACCTGCTACCCTTGGTGAAAAGCCAATCGTCATTGTTGGAGAAGCTCATCTTCATAATGCATAGCTGTCCAAGTAGACGCCATTGGCCACCACCAATTTTTACACCACTTTCGTCATTTTTCATTGTAACTTGTTTTGTCAATGTTACCGTTCGTCGGCAGTGTGGTGAGCATAGTGGAGTTTCATGTGGTTCTTTTGGGAATTATGAGGGTCGATGTAAACGTGGTATAGGTGCTACAGGTAGAAGTTGGAGCAGCATATTAGTCCGTGATTATGGAACGAGCTAGGGTTGGTCCGAGGTTGGCCCTGGCCTAGCACTAGAGCCCTAAGCCCAGCCCAAACCCTAATGGGCTAAAGAAGCCATCCATCACACTTTACTGGAGTACCAAAGTTCTTTATTTCACTATGCACACTAGTATACGAACTCTATAGTTTACATTACTAATACCTATGTACCATGTAGTGTGTACTAGGGTAACAGGGTGGACCGGGCCGGGCTATTCATCATTGGCCCTGGCCTAGCCTGGCCTGAACAGCAGGACTAGATTTCAAGCCCTAGCCCAGACCTCGGGCCAAGTTTAGTGGCCCAAGCCCTTTATGAACAGGTAGCGTGGCCCATTGCCACCCATAAAGTGGATTACTATCTTATGAGCAATCTAGCATCCCCAAAATGAGTTCTAACCTTGTTTTTCCTCAACATAAAAATTGACCAAAGTTGAGATGGAGGATTTCAACTAGAACTTGAGCTTTCATTTTCTATAGAATGTTTCTTCCTTTATTTGGCCTTGTTATCTATTGTGGTTGTAGTTTAATCACCTATTGTGCAGTACTGCCCTTGTGCCTTCACATGTTGTGGTAGATGCATTTATTTGGCCTTTGTTATCTATTGTGGTTGTAGTTTAATCACCTATTGCACAGTACTGCACTTGTGCCTTCGCATGTTGTGGTAGATGTAGTCCCGTTCTCTATTGTCTTATGCTGTTCACTCACATGTTTTGAAGTATCGATGGTTGTAAAGTTCTATTATGCCTACTGTTTCAAGAGAAGATTCAGTGGATGTCAAAGGCCCAATCTAAAGACTATGACTGAAAATCTGGAACCCAAACCTTTTATTGTTTCTTAGGTTTATTCTCTTGCTAGTTGAGTCACACATCAGATATTTGTGGTAAAGTGTGTTGCAACTCCTATCAATATAAAGGAACTCAACCACTTTAGTCTAGTAGAGAGTGTGTAAGCAATGTAGCCCATTGTGCACCCAGAAGCTCTAATCAAGTAATTCTTCTCTTAATATAAATCTTTGTTTTCTCATCATTTACTTTGTTTAACAGTGTGCAATAAGAAGGCTAACAGGGTATGAACATGCAGTTTATAACATCACAAAGTCGGAATATATGCATACAAGTTTAGTAGTTATGTTCTTCAAAGCATTTTGATTTTAGGATGATCGGTTATTTCACATGCGATAACTCATATTTCACACAAAAAGTACAAAAAGAGGACAGAAAACATAAGTGCCAACGGTAGGGGTTGTCCACCATAGCAATCTAAGATCTTAGCATTATGATTTTCCAGGCAAAACAAAGTTCAGTAGCATGAGCTTTATTGGGAGTTAGCTACCTGGCAACTATAATTCCATCTGATGCTATTCGTAATCTCTCATCGAGGCAAAGTTCTGAAGATGTGCCAAATGCTTTATCTCCATCGCTATACATCAACTGCCAGTCGCAATAACAAAACAAAGTATTGGAAACTTTTCATACAAACTAGTATTGCAATAAAAATAAATAATATGAAGGGGGAAAAAACACTTAAAGGATCACTAACCTGCAAATTTTCCTTCCCTAACAAAGCAAAACCATTGGACAAAACTCTTCTGTTTCTGAGATGTGAAACTCCAAGCATCTCTCCGTTCTTTATAACCTGTTGTAATTAGTTGGTGCAAAACCGGTTGGCTTGAAGATGAGCCATGATCCAGTTAGCAACAACTCAAATCCTTAATAAATCCAGAGAAGGATTGGATAGGATGATAAAATAGTTTCTAAAGAGACACAAATCATGAATATTCCATTGATCAAAGGATAACAGAAATGGACTGCCTTCTTACACTTGGACACCTTATATAGACTCAAGGACATAACTCACAACTACTAACATGAAAGTTCCTAGGTATGCAACTAGACTTCCAAGACTAGCAACTAATGCCTGCAACTGCCTATACAACTCTTGAACTTTCAAGGTGTTGATTTTCTATGCATGGCCATATTTAATACACTTCAACTCTTTTGACTCTAATACTCCTTAATAGCCAAATTTCCACACAAGTCCTGAATAGGCAAATTACAAAAATAACCTGAAACAAATGATTAATTCCCAGACACGTCTCTTTCAAAAACCGGATCAACAATGTTTGCATCATTAGTAGAGTACAATCAAAACAGTTGTTTGGAAGCTTTAGCAATGTGACCCAAGGGTTCACAGTGCAAACAGTGGAGAAAAAGTATGACATTATAATGAAATATATTCTATTTAGATGCCAAAGCTACAAAAGAAATTAGTCTAAACCTATTAGGCAGAAAAATATCATCATAATGAAACCTATTCTACTGAAATGATGTCAACCTTTTAAAGTCACAACAAAACCCAAAAATTCCTTCTATGATCTCCCTATACCATTTCCATCTTCAGCACAATATCTCCCTTGATCTTCACCTTTATGTAGGGATAATGAGCAATTAAGGATCTCTGGTTTTAAAATTTTTCTTATTAACAGTCTAATCTTTTCTAACTCCTATGAGATTATTTTCATTTCACTAAAATATTCCTGGACTTTCTTGAACAGTTTAAAGACTATCGATTCCAGAATTTTCATGAACGAAAACGTCCAGAATGACCCCAATAATATCTCAAAATAATATATTTCTAAAAGCAGCTCCTTCATTTCCCAAATTAACCTTCTGAAAAGTAATCTTTTCTTGAATCTCATACATTTATGTTTTCTTTTTCAACTAACGCTGCTTTTCATTTCCCAAATTAGCCGAATGAAAAGTAATCCTTTCCTGAATCTTATTTATTTATGTTTTCGTTTCAACATTTTCTTAAAATCATCATCATCTAAGCTTTATCCCAGGAAATTGGGGTCGGATACATGAATCCTTTTCTGCCATTCCACTCTATCAAGGGCCATAACTTCAGTTAGGCCATAGGTCATCAAGTCTTTTCTTGGTACCTTCAACCGCATCCTTTTCAGCCTTTCTCTTGCCTTTAGAGCCTTCAACTTGGACCAACTCGCACATTCTAAGCAGTGGAGTTCTTGGTCTCCGTTGCACATACCCGGACCATCTAGGTCTACTTTTCCTCATCTTATTACCTATTGGTGCTACTCCTAAATCCCCTCCAATGCATTCTTTTTCACCCCCTTTCGAGCAAAACTAAGATGAGGAAGCATATGAATTCTATCATTCAAATCACCATTTAAGAAGGCATTCTTCACATCAAACTGGTGCAATAGAAAATTTAGATTAGTAGCAAGAGAAATAATAACACGAATTGAGTTTATTTTAACAACGAGGAGAGCTTTATATCTAGCTATTAGGGGTGTACATCGAGTCAAACTGAGTTGAGCTGGCCTCAGCTCGACTCGGCTCGCTCAGTCCTCGAGCCTGACGGGCCAGCTCGGCTCGGTTCAGTCAGTAGCTCATGCCAATTTGAGCCAAGATCGAGTCGAGTTCGCCTTTATAGCATTTCCACAAACACTTGGACTGCACCTTCAAAATCCCACTGTTTGTAAAACAACAGTAATGGTTTTACAAGTATTTTATCAAACACCTTAGCAACATAAAAACCAAGAAAGAGGGTGGAGGAAGTTTTGTTGTTGCCAGCATTGGAGATGGCTAATTTCTATGATAGAGAGTTGCAAGATTCATTTATTGACTCGATTGTTTGGATCGCCAAATATGTGTTGAATATCCATTCGTTCCTTCCCAACTAGTTGTGTAATATGGGTGTAGGAGAAGATAGCTTCCAGATGGATTGACTGTGTAAGCTACCATGGGTAGAATTTCCCAATACCTTCCTTGCCACTAGCCACACCTCGTTGAATCATTTCATCAAACACTTGGTGATTAACATAAATATCAAAATAACCGAGTCACCGAACTGGTTTGATTTGAGTTGGGTTTGATCCAAGTCGAGTCGAGCTGGGGCCAGCTCGAACTTATTTTCGAGCTCAAAAAATCAGCTCGACTCGGCTTGAACTCAGCTTCAAACCGAGTCGAATCAAGCTTTTTCGAGTCGAGTTAAGCGAGATAACCGATCTAGCTCGGTTCGTGTACACCTCTACTAGCTATACTACTATCAGGGTAGTATTTAAGGCATATACCTCGAGACAACCCACATGAGTCTTTCCAACAAGTAGTCATCTCAGATGTATGATTCTTCTCAAGAGCAGCCATCTCTTCCTCAATGGCTTGATGCCATAGAGGAGAAGTAAGAACATCCTTATAATTCTTTGGTATAGTAGAAGAAGAACACTCAAGGGTAGGAATAAGGGGTCTGTGTTTAGGAGAAAGAATGATATGAGACAAATTTTTGAAAAGGATTACCATTACCGTTATGTAACAGTCATTGCGCCCCTATAACGGCCATTACAGTACACCATGATAACTCCTACTCTTTGGAGGTTTTGGCTCCTCATAGGGCCCACAACCTCTCTCCACCTATCCACATTTGCTATGTGCCCTGAAAACCTTCAAAAGAACTGGAATTTGAGAGGAGCAATCACATGTATATATGACCCATAGCCACAAACTAGATGCAACTTGAGTATGAATTTTTGGATGCACATAGCTCGGACAACACTTCACTCAATCATATCTCACCCATATGATATCAGGATTGTGCGTTCTTCGGCTCATTGGAAAGTTGAATCAATAAGCTTTCAAACAAGATCAATTTCATATCATTTCGACACCATTTGGTCCCCCAAAAGTGGACAGCAGGTTCAATATGGGATCTAGATAGTTAGCTGGGCCATGGAGTCCATTATTATGTATATTACGTTGGGACTAAATCAGATCCTGAGGTGTGTAAGATCATGGCCCAACTCAAAATGATCTCTACTGCCACATTTGATGGGTCCAAGTGAGCCAAAATGGCAAAACAATCCAGACCATCGAATTTATCCATGGAATGGTCTAGATATTCTACATCGGATGTGGGACCCGTAGTTGGCAGTTGATGTGATCCTCTAAGATCAAAGACGTGGATCTTTGGTGAACCATCAAAATTCTATCCTTAACCTAATCAAGACAATTCAAATAGTGGTTCTCCAAGAATAGTAATAATGATCCCCATGCGATGTGTCGAAAACACAACCTTTGAATGGTAAGATATAGACCGTCTAAAGATCAACGATGGAGATGACATGGCCTCGATGCGAGTTGCATCAAAACCCTCAAGTTGAAACAAACTCTCCCTTGAGGTTTGTTTCTTTGGGAGTCCTCAAACAACATGCAATGCACATCAAACGTCGGATTCATACCACCTAACATTAATTGAATGGAGCAAATGCAAGCGCTCCTCAAGCGCTTCGTGAATGACTCTAATGTACTTGGGGTGGTCATCAGATGATGGATGCATATGATGCAATGGTGGTGGTAGTGGATTGTCTATAATGATGAAAAGGTGATGGTGGATATTGATGTTGATAATGTCCATGCAACAATGGTTGGTAGTGATCGTGTTGATCTCTTTGAGTTCCTCGTCGAATATGGGTCCTTTGTTGAGATCAAGAGATCCCTCATAGTGACCAGGCACATCTTCGAGATCGAAGATTTGGTCTGAATCACAGGTGACATGGGACTATAACGGGGCTACGTTCTTCATTACACATAGCGGGTGTCCGCTTTGAGATCTAGGCATTGCATTACCAACATTGCACCATCTCTTTAATTTCTTATACTAGACACTTAACCACAATTTTCATAAATTCAATCTCCTCAACGTGTGCCAAGTGTTAACAATAATCTTTTCTTTGTGATCTCGATCTCAGGAAGCCAATCGAGTTGATGAATGACTTAGATGGGAAACGTCTCAAGGGTGGTTACTTGTGGAAGATGGAGGGGATGGATTTAACTGCTTTTTTTTTTAACATCGTAGCATTTTGGTAGTAGATGGCAACAGATGGATCGGGCGGTTGGGAATCACAAAGATCTATGCCAGCAAGACAAGGTAGTGATAACAAAATGGCACCGAGATCACTACTTGCTCTACTACCACTTGATGTAGTCGAGTATGCGCCGAATCCACTCCATAGCTTGCAAAAGTCAATGACTTTGAATCAGGTGAGCAAATTCAGTATAGAATAACAGAATCCTCCAAAGATCATACCCAACTTCAATATCAAGAAATAGAAAGAGAATCCACTTTCTTCTTCCCTTACTAAAAGAGAACTTTTTACTTATTCATCAAAAACTGAAAAATTACACTACAAAGAAGGCATTTATACTAAACACCTAATTGTAATCAATTTAAACCCTTCATAATCTTTTCTAACTTCTAATCTCAACCACACAAACTAATATAATGGAAAAATACTAAAATCTCAACTAAAAACTATTATAAAGTAAAAATACCAAAATATTAACCTCTCAAACTAATATAATGTAAAATACCAAAATACCTCAAAACTCAAGCAAGCAACTGAAGCAAAGCAAATTGGATAGTAGACTCGTGGGGCCTACAAACAAGTGCAAATGTTGTCCACCAAATCGAATACAAAGATCCCCAAGCAAAGCCACGGAAATCTGGTTTATCGCGGGCCATGATTATAAGCATTTCGATGGTTATGGATGAAATAAACTTGGGCCCCATTTTGTACTGCATCTCAATAATAATAAAAAATGTCAATGAATGGGACATTAGGATTGTGTAAACCAAATTGATTTTGGGAATGTTACTTAGCGATAGTGATTTCCACAATTTAGTCAGTTTAATTTGAGATATTGTCTGCCGTGTGTACAATTTTTTAGTGTCTGCGTATTAAATGCCATAAATAATTCTACATGGGTCCTACGAATTGGAACTTGTACCACAGACGATTTTACACCTCCAGTGGGTCACATGTCTATGTCAAAATAGATAGGTCTGATATGGATGATCCACTATTTTAATACATGGAATATGTATACAGATATTCTTTATTTATTATTTACTTGTATAATAATCGGGTTCCGGTGAGCTTGGGGTATGGAATGGGTATATCCACAAGCCCCATTTATTAATCGGGTTCAAAAAAACAAAAACCCAAACCCACACCCATTAAGCTACACCCACACGGCCATACCCAAGTCATGTTGAGTTGGGCTCGGGTACCCATTGGGTGCACTCAGCCCATTGCCACCCCTGCTCAAAACTCCTAGATCTATCGTTTCACCTAAAAATTCAGCCCAACCAATCTCCCTCCACCCCACTCCAAATTACATACCCCAAGTGAGCCCCTATATGACCCCATATCTAAACCGTAGGAGCCCCTAGTACCCTTAGATCTACATTCACAAACAAAATTCAGCCCTTATATATAAACCAGACAACTTCTAAACCTTTTTCTACACGAACCCAAGATCATGAAAATGGTCATTTGGGGTACTTCTTGGTCGGCAATCTTAATAAATTCCTTGTTGCCACTCCTATTGTTACTAAAATTGCATTCCAAATACTTTATTTTAGTCTGATTAATTTTAAACCTTTAGATTCTAAAACATCCCTCCATAGTTATATATAAATATCTAACTTTCGGAAAGCCATAAAAAAATAATAATAATAATATCCACTTCGACATAAAAAGGTAAAAGAAAACATATTCAATTTAGAACATTCATGTGCAAGATTTTGCATATAAACTAGTTTTCAAAAAGGTTAAACACGTGTAATAAAAGAAGAGGAATAGTAAAAACATATAGATATTGAACGCAAGTTTTAGAAACAACAGAAAAGCAAATAACTCACAGTGGTGTGATGGATGCCGGTTGACTTCCCTAGTAGTTCATGCTCTTTCAAGAACAAAAGTTCTCCATGGATGGGTAAAAAATGTTGTGGCTTCACAATATTAAGTACTTCCTCCTTCAAGAATAAATATAGTTTTTAGGAAGCTGTCATCACATAGAATGGTAACAAAGATCAATATATGCATGTTCAGAAGAAAAAAAGAAACGTAAAAGAAGACACCATAGAACCAACCATGCAACAGAAACTATATATTTATTGTTGGATTTTCTGAGAGGCAGAAGCAAAAACTATAAATTTTCAAAGAATCCAAAAGCCAAGAATCTTTTCAAGCAACTTAAACATGATAATGTAGATTGACTAGCAATCACAGCTGAGGGTAGCAGGCGAAGGCTATGGAATTGCCACTAACTAATTTTGATAGAAATTAAAGACAGAGGAACCTAAGATCCTAATTTTTCGAAAGCGTGTGATTTTTTAAAATTGGGACTGACAAGCATGGTATGTCGTAAAGGCAGTTACAGGGCCATAAAGGCCATTACGTAAAGGTAAAGGTGGCAACCGTTAGACGTTATGGGGTCGTAACGGCCGTAACAACCGTTATGAAAAAAAATGACCCGTAATTGCCGTTAACGGCACATTACGTCTCCTATAAAGGCCATAATATCCCCGTAATTGTCCATTACGGGACATATAGGTTTTTCATACTTTTTAATCAACATTACAGGGCACATACATGTTTTTCAAGGGTTTTTTCAATAAATAAATAAATAAGAGAGACCGTAATGGTCGTTACGGAGCCGTAACAACTGTTATGCCTTGTATCGTAAAGGTAACAGTGGTGGCTGTTACGGCCACCATTACCGTTACAAAACACCTTGCTGACGGAGTCTAAAATTAGCAATTCCATATTAGGGCCATGGAGATGGGGGAAGGAAGGTGTCAGGCATCCTTCCCCATGGACCCCACTCATGCAAAAAGCAGTCTTTATTTCTAGTGGAAAGTGAAATCCCAGAAATGGAATTTCTACAGAGTTTTCTTTAAAAGGGAATTCAGAAGAACAAAAGAAAGAGAAATGGAGGAGATAGTGGATTGGCTGCCATTATCTCCTCTTCTTGAACTTGTTTCTTAAATCCACACCAAAGGGTCTTGTCTCATCCAGGGTCTTTAATGCACATGGAAATGGTGGTCAGTACTCTTAAGGAATTCCTTTCCCTAAGGTTACTGAGTTGGTTTGCACAACCATTAGGTTGAGCCATACTCTTTAGCCTTATGGGATTTTTCTTTTCTTTTTTTCTTTTTTTTTTCTTTGGATTCTCCTTCGAATTTTTCCATGAGTTGGCTCAACTTTGGGGATTTCAAGATCAAGACCTCTCTCTTGGGGGAGAGTGGTCTCTATTTATTTAGCTTGCGAATGGTTCTAATATTAAATTCATAGGAACTGAGAGGTTTTTCTCAAAGGTAAATGGGATTTTGACTGCTTGACAAGCAGCAGCATCTGGATGGTTAATTGGGTGGTAGAATGGTGAATTGTAGTACCATAAGGCGTAATTAGGACGAATAGCTTCTATGAAGTTTACAAGAGGTTTTGGTTTAAATGGAGGAGTATTTGGCAAATACAAAAGTCGAAAGTTTTTCAAGGGAAGGATAGTAATTTCAACAACCAAAGATTAGTCAGGGATAATTTTGTAGGAGGATGGGAGGTTATGGTCTAGTAAAGTGTCCGAGGGATATTTTGGTCAAAATTGGGCCAAAGAAGTCCAACAAAATGAAACAATGCTTATGATTTTTGTGCTCTATAGATAATCAACGAAGAAAGAGTTTAGTCAAACATTAGATGAATATAGGAATGCGAAACAAAGCCCATGGATCTCCTGGAGCCTCTCACATCCAATCCCCTAGCTCTTCACTCCTAACTTTTCTTTACCATGGGTCTAGAGGAGAATCTTTCAAGTTTCTAGGATTTCTCCAAAAGAAAAGAGAGAGAGGTTAAGGTTGGGTATGTGATCCATCAGGGTGATGGGTTGTTTTAAATAAGCATAGTCCCTTTGTCATAGAGGTCACCAAATGCCCCAGCAAATGAACATGCTCAAAAAAACCTCAAAAACAGTTTAACTTTGTGCATGTTTCCATACCAACCATAAAAAATGAGTCCAATATTCGCAAATACCCAAAGAATCCTCACCATCCAACTTGGGAAGAGGGATCAATTAGACCTCAACTGTTAGATCTCCAATCAAATGTAAGAAACTAAAGAATACCAGTCAATTTATTTTTTTCAAATAATCTAATAGATATAATGTTACTTACAGAAACACCTTTTCAACAAAGCATTGATTGCATGTCAGATAGATCTAACCTTCTAATCTCAATCTTATACATAAAAGCTTCCAAGCATGTGGATCTCATGATGAATTGTCAATAATCTTCCACCTTACATACAAAAACCATGCACCCAAAATACTTGGGCTTCAGCCACTTAAATGGCAAAATAGGATGGGGAATTAAAAGTACATGATCACACTTTCACTTCTAAAGTCCTAATAGAGATTTCCATAGACTATTGTAATCCCATCAAATATACACACAGTACACATTGCTCTGTGAAATGCATTTAGTAAACATATCTTGATACGTATTAAACAGAAGAAAATTGTCCAACAAGAATGTCATCCAAATCAATTCAAGTATCAAATTGGCTTTCCAAGGCATATATCCAGATTTATTGATTAAATTGTTGAAGGGTATGTCATTTATCAAACACCACCAAATATGGCTGCAATTTAAATTACCAAATAAAAGAATCTACAGATACATGGCTTACCAATTCCCCACGATATGCATGGCCAGATGTATGCAACCCTTCATTCTTACCCATTACAATTGTAGGACCCAGCTCTGTTATGCGGTTCAACATCTTCATCACTCTGTTCTCATTTCCAGGAATTACCTAGAAAGGAAAGATATGGTCAACTCAACTACTATATGCAATGAAGATGATAGCAGGCTATCTCAACAAAAAAAATTCACAGGAAGTATGCAATGAAATGATTGCATCACAGCAAGTGCGCAATGATGACACAACAAAAGAAAGTCAATATCAATGTCAGCCCATGGCATTGATCATGACACACACAGCCAGACACGCACGTGCACGCACAAAAACATGGGAAATGATCCTATAGCAGTTGGCGCTGTATTATAATGTAAATGAATTACATCGGACACATGGAGAATCCAAAGATTTCATTGGTGCTATATTATGTCGGTGTATGTGGTAATCTGTAAACCAGGATTTTCAGAATGAACAATCGATCGTTCCGTCTTAGAGTTAACAGGATTAAGTGCCTTGAAAGTCAACTAAGAGGCCATATATAATCTCAAAACAGAGTGAGAGAACTAAGGATGAGAGTAAGGGCCTTACGGCTGGACATATAAATCAGAAAAGAAGCCTAAATGACAACAGCCAGCAAACTCTTACTGCTGCAAACCGGATGTTGAGAATCTGAAGAAAAAATTACTTTAAAAAGCTACCAAACCTGAACGTCCAGCAGTATCTCCAACCATTCAGCAAAAACAATAAATCCCTCTGAAAAATTCTTCAAAGAATGAATAGAATAAGAAATTTCAGCAATGTCTTCAACCGGACAGTAGACAAATCAGCAAGGGCTTCAACCGCATATTAAAGAGGCTTCGAATCTAGCAACACATTATTCAAAACCCTTTTTAAAAAATCCAACCGCAAGTCACCCCCTTCTCTTGAATCACAAGGAGTTTGTGAGGAAAAGACCCCATGACTCTCAAAACAGAAAAAAGAATGAAGAAGAAAGAACAATGAAGGGAAAAGAAGAAAAGAGGAAGAGGAGGTAACCACCAAAGATTGGGAAGGGAAGAAAAGGAAACGCCCAAAATTGTTGAGAATGATTAGAAGAAGAGGTAGAAAAGAGGAAAGAAAGAAAAGAAGATTAGGAAGGGAAGGGAAGGGAAGGGAAGGGAAACACCACTTGTTGAGAAAAACTAGAAGAATAAAACTCAAAGAGTTAAGAGGAAGAAGGAAAGAAAGAAGAAGAAGAAAGAACCCTTGGAGCACTTAGGCTTTGATACCATGTTAGAGAAGATAATTTGAGACAGACAAACAGAGAGAGAGAGGGGGGGAAAGCACATAGGATTGGGTAACAACCAATGTTTTAAATATCGACAATAGCAGCCGATATATCCCACGATATATCTTGTATCCCACCTATGTGATACGAAACACACAAGTAGAGCCGATATATCCCACATGTTCAATCTGTTGAGCATTTTCAATTTCCGATCTATTTTCTTTTGTTGAAATTATGTTACATCAGTGTCAAAGGGTTATACAAATCCATTGGTTCTTCCTGTTTTGCATAAAAAATCATGGAGTTAGAGCTTTGATTTCGATATCCGTTGGTTCTTCATGTTTTTTTTTTTTCGAATTTTTCCTTCAACCAACTGTCAATTGAGACTAATTTCAAACTATTTAAGAGTATTTCATCACATATACTCTAATTTCGAAATTTGAGCATGGGTGGTCCGATTTAGGGGAAATTGGAGAAAATTCGAAATTTCCCCAATTTCTACTAAATTGCTTGCAATGTTGCACTCCAAACATGAAATCAAGCATGTATGAGGGCTGATCAACTAATTTGTTAAGTCTTTGTCAATTTTCAAAAAATAAAAATTATTTTAAATTAAAAATTATTAAAATATTACTTTTCCCGAAATTTCCCTTCCGCCAGCTATCAATTGAGACTAATTTCAAAGTATTTATGAGTGCTTGATGAAATGATAATCACATACACTCTAAATGTTATGCATTCAATTTGAATATAGTTGCGTTAGTTCAATTAGACAGTGCATAGCTTAGGAACCTATACAAAGGAAACCTATTATGTGCACTTCTTTTTTGAGATGTTATGATTTAAAATTGTGTATTAAAGTCTTTTTTAACCATCCCTGAAGTTTTATTGAAAAATTCAACCATTTTCCCCATGTTTCCCTAAAAGGGCGATAAATTACCCGATACAAGCAATATATCTCGTGCGATAACTTATATGTATCTGTGTCCCACGAGTACAATACATATTGCGATACCGATATTTCAAACACTAGTAACAACAAGAGAAGAGTACAATTACATATATGCCCTTATTAGTAGGAAAAATAAAGAAAGACAAGGGACAACCAAGGAAACATAACAATAAAGAAAAAAGGCTAAGACTAAGGCCCATAACACACGAGGCCCAAGCCCAGGTGTATGTACCTGTGGACCTAGTCATAGTCTCACACGCACATACACCTACATATTATAATGCAAATGAGTTGTGCATTAGACACGTGGAGAATCCAAAGCATTCATATGGCAATGTGGTGGTGGACATTTGGTAAAGAACAAGAAGCACTCATGAGAAAAATATCACTTCCAAATGTGGGGAGTTGGAGAGGGGTTGGATGCCTTGTGTGACAACTGACAAAATGGGGAAATGAGTCCTCATTTAGAAAGTAATTAATGCAGGGGCATTTTCACATCGGGCTCGAGTGGGGTAGCCCGTGGGATGCGGGGACACACTTGGGGTGGGTGACCCATGTGATTTGAGGCCCACGAGGGAGGTCTCGTGTTCGAGACTCCTCACCGGGGGTGATTAATGTAGGGGCATTTCACACTGGGCTTGAGTGGGGTAACCCGTGGGATGCAGGGACATACTCGTGGTGAGCAGCCCATGTGATTTGGGGCCCAAGAGCCTACGAGGGGAGTTCAGCCGAGGTCCTAACCCATGAGATGTGGGGCCGGGGCTATGAGATAAAGGGATTAATTCGTCATACTCTACCAATTCGAGCTTTTAGAGCAAGTGGTTAATTGTCTTGCATCAATAATTTTGAAGCATGGAGCAAAATTCCACTAAACAGTTCCGATACAACCATATTTTCCATATCATATAGTATCAGCCCTATTCGATTCATGACAGCAGGATGAAACGGCCCCAAGTAAATAATAATATTTTGCTCATATTGGGCCATTGGCCAATAATGGGGGTTCAATATGGCTAGTATGCGCCGACACAACCACAAAGGCTTTCATTTGTTTTGTTTTCTTTTCTTTTCTTTTTTTCCATTTTCTCCTTTTCTCCATTCTCCCCTTCATTACAACCTATAAAGGAAGCTCAAAAACTCATTTTAGACTAGATATAGGCCTATTTTAAGGATCAAAACATAAGATTTGAGCAAGAATCAATGAATCGAAGCGAAATAGATCTTTTTTGGGGAAAAAAAAAAAAAGAGTAAACCATCACTTTTTTTATTCTCATCTTCCTTTTGTTGTATTTCGATGTAATATGCAATATTCCACCAAATCATTCGATTATGGCCTATTTGGTTGACTTTCAACACATCATGCAGACAAGCAACGATATTATTTTTTAATCGATAGCCAATACAAAATTGAATGTGTTAGAAACAAAATAATAACAATAATAATAATAGAGGATAGATTTTGGTGCTTAACATTTTCCCCAGTTTTCCCAACAATTTCTAATTTTTTTGGACAAAAATATCTTATCAGTTTTCGAGAGGTTTATACACCCTTAAGAGGCCGATATTCAAAACCTTGGCTTGGAGATATGGCCAAGTGGATGTGTCAAACTTTCTTAAGGTACCTGGAGTGAGCTTAAGGTGGTGAGTGGTGACAACAAAAGAGTTTGTTCTTTAAAAGACTTTTAGACTGAGGAAAATCCTCTTTGCCTAAAGGTTCCCTTAATTTTACATCTTAGTCGTGCGATATGTGTTAACAATTCCAATGAATTAACGAGCAATAAGATCGTCTAGTCAATCTAATATTGTAGAAATTTGTGGAACTGGAAATCATCATGGTGGTTAAGCTTCTTGATCCTTTTGACTAGAACAATCCTATACCCTACGAAAGAGGATGATCTGGAATGGGCCTTGTGCTCCAAAGGTGCCTTTTCATATAACAACTTTCTGAAAGTGGTGTCGGTTGGTGGCTCCCAAATCGCCTTGAGCAATGCAAGGGGCATGCCCTCCTCATGTAAAGGATTTCTTTTAGGTTGCTACTGCTAACAAGATCCTAACGATCATCATCATCATCGCCTCATCCCAATTAATTGGGGTCAACTACAAGATTCATATTCCACCATTCCACTTTATCAAAGGATCATATCCTCTGCTAGGCCATGGGTAATCAAGACTTTTCTTATGACCTCCACCCATGTCCTTTTGGGCACTTCCCTTGCCCTCTTTAGATCCTTCGACTTGAACCAACTCACTCCTAACAGTACAGCACAAGTCTTAGTCACCATTGCAAATGGAGAAACCATCTAAGTCTACTTTCCCTCATCTTATTACCTGTTGATGCTACTCCCAAGTTCCTTCAAATGCATTCATATCTAATTCTATCCTTGTACTGCCACACATCCATCTCAACATCCTCATTTCAGCTATGTTCATCCTATGAACATGTTGTACCTTGAATGCCAATAGTTTGTCCCATAAAGCAAGATTCTATCTATTAATAACCTTTGAAAGCACAATTGATCCACCCCAGAAAAAGTTATTATGTGAAAGGGCTTGCAAACACTAGATCATCTCTTTATAAAGTGTGTTGCGACACAGTAAAGTTGGTCCAGCTTCTTCCACTCCAAGTTCAATTGTGAGCTTGTAGGCGGTTGGAATTGAGGGCCTTTCAAGCCCCGGGGCCGATTTATGGAGGAATTGAAGAAACACCATTAACTATGGCACTTCTTGTGCCCAAGATCAAGATGTCGATAAATTGGGTTTTCCTTTATGTGTTCAAAGGAGCCTCTATATCCAATCTCCTCTATGAGTGGGTTGCGATTCATGACAACTATCTGCAACCTGCCCTTAAAACTGTGATGTATCCTGGCCACACATCAAGCATATCTATGTTGAAGGGACCCAAGGGTGGACTCCATGTGTCATCTGATGATAGGATGTGGCTATGATTAACATTTGAATGGTCTGGGTGGCCCAGATTGCTAGATAATTGGACTGTGAGGCCCATAGATCTAATTAGATGCTCTTTCTTGCAGCTTATTTGGTATTTTCAGCAGTTTCCATCATCATATTTTTATTTGCAGTGTATTTAGCCGACCCTCATTGCAAAATATTCCATTTCTAGTAACCAGATGCTATTTCGGAAGTTTTTAAGCAGAACCAATCTATAAAATGCTATTTTTTCCACACCGTTAGAAGCTGGAACTGAACCCAAGATCTCAATGTTGAAATGCAAGTTATCTACCATGGAGCTATGGGCTTGAACTCATCAAAGCAATGTATAAAACTCCCCTATACAAAGAGAATATTTATGGAAGATTTCAACAATACAAGTAGCTTTTCTATGGAAATGAAGAAAACTAATATCCATGGAATACGCACATAACCTTAAACTGTCAAAAACAGAAGCAACATCCCAAGGGAGAGGACAAGAACCAAACAAAAGTAACAGCTAGTTGGTTATGCCATTCTTAGCAACTGATCAAACAAATGGAAACTGATATAGAGGTACACAGGATATGGCTGTTTGCTTTATACAGCTTATAGCGAAAGCAGATATGCAAATTTTTAATAGGAATGGATCTCTGATTTTTTTCTATTTAAAAAAGCTCTTATTAGCAAAGAAAAAGAGTTGCTCTTGAGTTGTATTAAGAAAGAAAATTATATCCAGATCTGAATTTTTTGTGGAAAGACAGCCCTGCAGATCTCAACCAACTGCTGAAGAATGAAGAATGACAATTTTTTTATAAACTGCCAGTGCTATCTGGCTTGACACCAGTTGATTCTCATAGAAACATCCAGAATTATAGGAGGAAAAAAGAAGCATATTGAATTGGATATTGAGGAACGATCATGCCCACACCTTCAAGATTCAACGATTTAGTTACCTTAGCTGAGTATAAAATCATGTCATCTTTGCCCAGTTTGAGGGAATGGCTGCTTCCAAATGATGCAAGGTTTAGTGCAGCACGTGGTTCTGCCTGGCACGTTAATATATAGAGTCAGATGTTATCTAAAATGCCTCAGAAAACCATTCTAGTCATTGTAATGAACAATTATGGTGGGCATGGTAGAACTGTAGAATAGCTTACTTGAGAGCCTGTTGTAACAATTAGCAAATCTTTTGGAGCATAGGCATCGATATCTTCCACTTTAACCTGCACAAAGTAAGCAATGAATTTCAAGGTGCTAAGAGTAAATGATGATCAAAATTCGTCTAGACAGAAATACATAATAAGATAGAGAACATATTCTTGGTCTGAGGAGTCTGGCTTAGTCGGTGACTCATCAGCCACTCTCTGAGCATACATGCTAGCAATATCTATCAAGGACAGGTGAATATCAATCCACTCATTCACAATAACAATTAGACCGCCAATTTTGAATGTACAAAGTCAAAGTACCAGCACAAATATGTTAATTATAAAAATCATATCCCAGCAGTGACATGGAAACTAAAAGGCCCATGGGATTCTATCAAATTATCTAAAGTCAGTATACATAAAGTTGGAGAACTCACACGAGCAAAAAGAAAAAACAACGTAACGCTAACAGAGGAGGAGGCCGACTAATACAACAGCAATTTATTAGAACACCCACCGAAAGGAAGGAAAAGAATACAAAGGAGCACTAACACACAAAATTTGAAGAAAAGAAGCAGCCACAGCTGCATTGATTGTTTGGAGTATCCCCAATATTATCCATGTCTCTAACTCGGTGATGATGATAACATTGGTACCGATACTGACAACACTGGTACTCTCAGAAATTGCAAGTAACGGCGATGTATCGTTGTGTATCGCCAAAAAATTTTATTGTCTAAATTTCACTTGTCGCTTGTATCGCCAATGTTTTTGACTGTGTAAATTCAAGGTGTCATTTGTATTGCCAGCATATCGACGATATTTCGATAATGTCGCCAATGTATCGATATCGCTCAAAATTTGTTTACTAAAAAAATTTTCCATTTCATTTTTTTATGGGCACATGGTTGTATGCAGTGTTAATATTGATTATATCACAATATTATCGTTATCACAACATGGGTGATATCGAGACCGCAATCTTTCGTTTCCTTTCTAGTTGTTGACAATTTCTCGGTGAAATATCATGTGTTGTTGATATTCTAAAATATCGATGGACGTTTGGATGGAAGGTTGGATGGATAGATGGGATGGTTGGATTGGTTTCTTATGACAACACACACTTTTAAGCCCCAATTACATGGAAACTTATTATGTGTGCATTTTAATTATTTTTTTACAATTTTTTTATTCCTAAATATGCAAATATGTGTATTTTAACATCTCTTGAAGTTTCACTAAACAATTCCACTGCTTTCCTCATGTTTCCCCGCATTTTCAATTATTAACGAGATTATCAACGATATTAATATTGTTTCCGTATCCCCAGCCAGCAAAATTTATAGTGATACCGATTCAAACACTGACTGCATTAACATGAGGAGTCCAATCCACAATAAGACCTATAACTGTCTTTATCATCCTGTCCACCAAGGACCTCCCATTTCTGAAAGACTGAATTCCACTCCTTCCAAATAGCCAAAATGAGAAGCTTCTAGACAACTTTGCCAACTTTCCCAATTCTACTCCCATGCCATGCCCAGAGAAGAGCCTCCACAAACTCCAGCATGACCCAAACCATGTGAAACTCAGCAAGGAGAATAAGAGAATAAGAGTCCATCGATAAATAAGTAGTCAATCGACTCCTAATCCACCATGCACATCAAGCAAGTGATGAGGAGAATAAGAGATCTCTGTTGCAGATTATCATTAGTCAAAACTCACTTTCTTCTAACCAACCACACGAATGTCACAACGCGAGGAGGGGCTCCGTAGTGCCAATGGTGGAACAGATGTGAGGGGCCAGGGTTGTTGCCTGAAGTAGATAAAAATCCAGAAACAGAACAAACAGAGAATTTTTCGAATCGGTGACCTTTCCAAATCCTTCAGTCCACCTGAGAAGAAAGCGTAGCATACTTGAGACACTCCATCAAACTAATAAATTCAGTGACCCCATCATCCATCATATTCCTATGAAGAGGGTTCCAAACACCACCACAAATAGAATAGCATCAAGAAATTGAAACAAAGCGGTTTAAGGGGAGAAAAGCAAACATTGGAAGACTTCTTGAAGCGCCCTTTCACCACACCAAATGTCCACCCAAAAGTGGATAAGGTTCCCACTCCCAAGAGCAAACGCAATCCCTCTTCGTACTAAGTGTTTCATTGACGTGATTGCTTTCCATATGCTAAAGGCACGGTAAAGAGAGGAACTCTTCACAAACCAACCTACTGATTCAGTGCCAAGTTTCCAAAGCCATTTACCAGGAAGCACCATGTTCATGACCCCCAAATCTTTTATCCCCTAACCCCCTTTAACAATCAGCTTACCAACCTACCCCCATTTAAGGAGATGAAACTTTCGGCCATCATTAGTCCTTTTCCAAAGAAAGTCCCTTCTCAACTTACCTAACAACTCCAACATTGATCGGGGCACTTGAAAAGAGACATAATATACACGGGCATGTTTGAAAAAGCCACTTTAATGAGAGTCAACCTCCCTCCCAAAGAGATATATCGACACTTCCAACTTGCTACCTTCCTCTTGATTCTTTCAACCACATCGTCCCGCAAATGTTTAGCAGGCTTCCCTACACACAGAGAGGCCGAGATACGTCGATGGGAGCGTACCTTTCTTGCATACAAAGACATTTGCAAACCAAGCCAACTCCTCATCGACAACATTTCACTTATAGCCACATTGATCTCAAGCCCCAAAACCACTTTGAAACCAACAAGATTATCCGCATTGCAGAACAGGATGGTGCCAATTGCATGTTAGAGAGGGCTAATTTAAATTCCGCCTTAGGAGACTTTGAAGCTGTTAACTAAACCGTTCTACTACCCTCTTGCTAAGCCACAAAGTCGTAGGGAGAAGGGGGTCCCCTTGCCTAAGACCCCTGGAAGCCTTGAAGAAGCCTTTAGGCGAGCCATTAACCAAACAAAGAAGAATGTCGACTATACACAAGGTCGTATCCAACCCCTCCACTTTTGGCCACAACCCACTCGATCTAGCATATAATCTAAGAACTCCCAGTTAATGTGATCATGGGCCTTTTCCAAATTGAGTTTGCACACTAAACCGCTTTTCTTCTAAATCTAAAATCAATGCACTCGTGGGCAATAAGAGCGATATCCAATATCTATCTACCCATAACAAAAGCCCCTTGATTTTCAACAATAACCTTAAATAGCACTCCTCGAAGCCATAATGCAAGAATTTTTGTGAGAATCTCGTACGGGCTCCCAATAAGACTTATAGGATAAAAATCTTTCAATTGCTCTACTCCTTCAAGCTTAGAGATGAAGGCTATAAAGGAAGCCCCAATGTCTCAACTGATAACCTGCTATGCTCGGAGAATTCTGAAACAAAAAGCATGACATCCTTCCCTAGTAAGTACCAAAAAAAAAAAAAAAAAAAAAAAAAACTAGAACAAGGCTTTTGGGTAGCCATCGATCCTAGAGCTTTGTCACCACATAACAAAGCAATAGCGGCTTTGATATCTTCTATAGAGAATGGCACATCAAGAGATGAAGCTTTCGTCCCGGATATCTTACCAAAAGATAGATTATCGAGTTGTGGCCTATTCCAATGATCACCAAAAAGCAAGTTGCTATAAAAGCTAACTATAGAATCACAAATGTTCCCCTTTTCCAATGTCCTCTATCCATCAACAACCAAGCTATTAATGCAATTGCGCCAAGCCCTAGCACTCGCAATGCTATGGAAATAGCGGGAGTTTCTGTCTCCCCCTTTGAGGCATACTGCTCTAGACCGTTGATGCCATTTAATTTCCTCCTCTTTAGAGCGGTTAGCATAAGTTAGACAAAGGGCAGCCCTCTTATCCTTATCCGATAAAGCACCTACCTCCTCTAATAGGTCCAAATCATGAATTTCCATAGCCATTCTATCAAACTTTGCCTCACGAGCCCCAAGAACTCCCTTTTCCAGACTTTGATTTTTTCCTTCAACATCTTAAGGTTTCTACACGGCCGAAATCCAGCAAAGCCTTCGACAACTAGAGAACTCCACCATTCAGCCATCAGATCTTTAAAACCTTCTATTTACCCAAGCCAACTAAACTCGGTTTGGGGCGACAGTTATCTATAGCCACCTCCAAAACAATTGGGCAATAGTTAGAATTGAATCTTGATAGCTGATGTTGATAGACCAAAGGAAACTGAGAAGATGTCCAACCGCGATAAAATGGTGTTCTGTTGACCATTAGACCAAGTGAAATTAGCACCCTCCAGGGGCAAGTCCACAAATTCATGCCTGGCCACCAAATCCATCAACTTCTTAACATGGCCCCCAATAGATTTCTCATGCAAGAAGCGGACTACGTCACACCACAGTGAGTCCCATTTTTGCATGTCGAAGACCGGCTCATCCCAAAATCGGTCTCGCATGCTACTAGAACATGGACCATAGACAGTAGTAAAGATACATTAATTTCCAGAAGCAACTTCCAACACCAAAATAGAAACAAAAAAGGACCCCAAAAATCTTTCTTCCACATACCTAAGTTTCACGCCATGAGAATACCCCCCACAACACCTATTGCGTCACTAAAATCCCACCCCAATTTTTTACCCCCCAAATAGAGTCGAGAATACCTCTATCAATAACCTAGAGCTTTGTGTCTTGTAAAGCAATAATCTCCACCTTGGTCTTTTACCAACCTTCCTAACTTGGGTTCTTTTGACTTGCAACCCAATACTCTGACATTCCAAGACAATATAATCACTAATCAATGGCTTTACCCACTCTTCTCCTCTTTCCTCCACTAGCTTTTCCTGCTCAGTCGTAGTTGATAGAGCATTCTAAGCTGAGTAGTTCCCTCCATCCTCTAGGGGATTTCTTAGGCTTCACCATCTAAACCCGATGTTGTCTCTAAGGAGCTCTGCTTTTAACAAATTGGAAGAACTCTAAGACATCCTCATCTCAAGCTCCAAAAGACATACAAACCAGAGCCCCAACCACATTGAGAACATCCTTGGACCATCAATACCGCTCCTCAGTTATTGCACCTTGCCCCTAAGATCCTTCTTGGTCCCCCATTAGCACCACCATCTCTGTCTAATCATCAAATCCTCTACCATCCAAAATGTTGGAGGCTCAAAAGAGGTGATAGCTAGGGCTATTAATGGGTCGAGTAGTCTTGACGGTCCTTCAAGCTTGGCCCATATTGGGCCGGGTTTGGGGTGGTGTATGAAACTCGACGGTTGGGCTCGGGCTTAAATTAGGAGCCCGATTGTAAATTGGGTCGGACTCGGGCTTAGCACCTCAAAAGCACATAAACTCAACCCGGCTCGATAGGTCTTTTCTAAACCTAATTTTCCCCCTTTTCTTTCATTCTCTCCCTCTCTCACACATGAGGCACACCAAAATATCATTTATCCACAGAGATATTCAAGGCTCAGGCTCGGGTGAACTCGGTTCAGGTTTTGTGTAAATGTTCCGGGCCAGACTCGGGCTGGACTATTTCAATTCATCATAGGACCGAGCTAGATTTGGGCATAGGTTCAAAATTGCAGGTCGAGCTTGGACAGAGCCTGGCCCATTGACAGCCCAAGTGATAACCACTACGTCTTCCGAAGTATCTCTCGAATTTGGATCCTCCATGTCAAGCTCATCCTCTCGAACCTCCACTGCCTGCTCTTCCTCCGGAGATTCAATATTTGCCCACTGGTCATCCGATGTGTATCTGCCCTGACTAGCTATCTCTAACGCTCTATCTTTCGCTTCTGCCATGAGAATCTGCAAGCTAGAGGCTTCTACTGGATAAGCAAGGTTTGCCACAGTATTTCCTTTCACATGGCCTACAAACTCAACAACTTGAAACGAGAGGGGCTACCCATATTTCTGAATACTTGAAGGAATAGGCTCCCACGCATGGTATTCCAAATCGGGTACGTAACAATAAGGGTCATAATCGTTATGCCTTTTAAAAATAAAAAATAAAAAAATTTTGAAGACAGGGTGTCCCCACCTCATTTTTGAAGTGAGACTAATCCCTACGGATACCCGCAATCACCCACAACCACGTCTATCGGGTAAAGCCAATGAGGGGAATCGAATCCTCACCTATAGGGGCAAACCTACGATGAAGACCATTCGCCCAAACCTCATTAGGTTATGGGGCCAAGACGGCCATAATGACCATTACATGAGGGGGGAAAAAACAGGTCAAAACAGTCCAATAACGAACATAATGGCTGTTACGCCTCGTACTGTAAAGGTAATAATGATGGCCATTATGGCCACCGTTATAGTTATGGAACACCATGCTTCCCACGTGCGGCGACTAATGAAACGTGCTAGAGGAAGAGAATTCTCCACACGTGCCGAAAAACAATAATTGCCTTCGAGAGTGTCACCTCGTCCCTACCACGTGTCAACTCTATAATTGGCTCCCTTTCAACGTTGCAGTTGTAGCCTTGCCACGCGTCAGACGTTGCCCTCATTAATAACCCTATTGACGTCACCTCCTCATTACATGTCGCCTAAGCATGACTCCAATTCATACCACGGCTACCATCTCAAAACTTCCTTTGTTGTCCCACTAATATTGCATAAATAATGGTTGTTCCCTTCCCCCATAAAGCCCAAATGCCCACTAATAACGCCCACCAACACACCCTTTTACCTCTTTTCGCCACCCCTTCCCCATGCTAAGCCATAAGGAACTCGCCAATCGACTCCAACATTACCCAAGAAGCACCAAAAGAGCTCAAAACACAACCCCACACGACTAACATATCTAATCCAAAGGATAGCCTAGAAACCCTTGGAAAATCATCACAGAGGGTCCTATCACCCATCTAGACATCATACCAAAACTCGATCCTTCTTCAATCCCAAACAAAAACACTTCCCTTCCTTTAACAAATTCGTAAGCCTGAAAAGTCATTTCTAAAACACCGAGGCCCTGTATAAAGAAGAGTCCCTTGTCCACCATGCCCCAACTCCCAAGCCATACTTTCTGGAAACAAATTCCTTCCAACAATTGCCTTCTTTCTTTGCAAACCGCCAATGCCATTTGCCCAAGAGAGGAGGGTTTTCGAACTTCGATGACTAGTCCAACAAAGCCATAGACGTTGGACCTTCCACAATCTAAGAAATAGAGTTGGAATTGACTACCTTCTAAAGAGAATTTGGGTCACGCATGTCGCCACTAAAGGGACGTGCCTCTAAAACCTAAGTCTTCACACGAGAGAACTCAAAGACACAAGATGGAGATGTGTCAACCATTAACCTCATACCCTACCTACGTGTCTCATCCATGCAGCCAGATACGACAAGCGTCGAGCATGTGTTAGCTCAAGGACCACTAAGGTGTCAGAGTTTACCAAGACAGTGCCACCTGTTCCTACAGACCCCGCCGCCCTCTGACATCATCATCCACGCATCAACCAATGATGCTTCTCTCCTTTACCACTTGCACCTTGCATAAATGACACTCTGCATCCCTCTAACACTGTTGTCCACACGTCAGCCGTAAATGCCTCCTATCCCCTACCATTGTCAACCTGATGGACAGCTACCTCTCACACCATTCAAGCATGATTGCCACCGACCATCACAAGCGTCCTCCCCCACCGCCTCCAAAGTCTTATTGCAATCGGATAGCAGGACACATGGCATCTCTCTGTATTCCGTCTAGCCGGAAACCCCCTGCCCTTTGCTCTATAGCGGACACATCACCGAACGAAACCCCTGCCCTTTGCTCTATAGCGGACACATCACCGAACGAAAGTCACCCCACCCCCCCCCCCCCCCCTCAACCTCAAATCCTATCACCACCACAATTACCAACTCCGGCATCACTGTCCTCCTTAGTGCACAGATATAGGCCATAAGAAGCTCCAAGCACCCCTCCGTCCTCGAATCAATGGCTACAACCTCACCACATCACTTCCCAATCTCCTTGAGCACTTCTCGGACCCAAAGCTCCAAGGGGAGACCCAGCCGATGCTTTCAGCATCAATATCGACAAATGTATCGCACCCTTAAGGCCTATTTGATTTCGTAGAGATGCGGTAAATGCATCTTTGAAGAGCATTTATTACTTCCAACTTTACTTTTTGGTGAATTGTCAGCTCCCATCATAACAGATTTTCCTGTTTGGAAAATCAATTTTTTTACAGAAACCACCCATAATGAGTATTTCCCATGTTTGAAAACCAACCAACAAAATGTAGCAGAGAGGCGCACGTTGCAGACCACCAAATGTATCAATTGCGAGACACGGACGACTAGTATAATCGTCACTCGTTTATGTGGGCCCCACCATGGGGTGTGGTTTATATCCACACTGTCCAACTAGCCGCAGATATCATTCTGGGGGAAATCCAAAAAAAATAATGACCTCAGTCCAGGGGCTCTCCGAGTAATGGTTAGGAAATCACTAGACCACAAGCCACACAATTATGGCTTGGTGCATCATACCGTATAATTCTCCAATTATACAGTTAGGATTGCTGGAGCACATGCCATACAATGAGATTGATTGGTGTATGTGTGGCATGCATGTGTAAGATGTGAATCATTCATCACAAAGGGCCTGCGTGAAAGAATCAGGGTGTTGTATAAATCAAGTGATTCTCAAGCTGGTGTGCGTAATCCGCTTATTCCCCCATTCCGGACATACTAGATCACTTGATGAATTCTGGTCATACCCATATGAGTTTCATGGGTTGTAATTCGTACAACTAATGTACGGCGATCACCGATTAATATCAGATATCACTTTCCCAAGTAAACCAAAAAACCACCCATCCAAAATTACAAATGGTCCATGGATCTACCCTATATGGTAAAGCTATTGGACCACTCCCGTAAATGTACTATGATGCATCCATCGACTAGAAGCATCAACGATAGAGCACCATTAGCTAAAATACCATAACTATATGGTGGGGTCCACGAGAGCCCTTGGACGGAAGTCATTATTTTTATTGGATTTCCCCCAGAATGATATCTGCGACTAGTTGGACGGTGTGGATATAAACCACACCCCATGATGGGCCCCACGTGAACGAGTGACGATTATACCAGTCGTTCGTGTCTCGCAACTGATACATTCAGTGGTCTACAACGTGCGTCTCTCTACTACATTTTGCTGGCTGCTTTTCAAACATGGGAAATACACATTATGGGTGGTTGCCGTAAAAAAATTGATTTTCCAAACAAGAAAATATGTTATGATGGGAGTTGGTGACACTATGAATTTTTCAACCCCTTGCACCTCATGGTCCGGCCCATTTGAAACTTGGATTGACTTCATATTTTGGCTCAACGCCTAAAATGATCTAAGGACCCACAAGTGGAGGTCCAACCTTTCCCTTACGTTCCTAGCGTCTGGACGCTGGACAATTCCACCGTCTCTAACGCTATGAACATCCAGCGTCTGGACCCATTTTCTCTTTCATTTTTTTTATATAGCATGCATGTGGGGTCCACGTGAGACATCCACACCGTCCATCAGACTGGCCAACTCATGGTGGGCTAATAAGCTTTAAATCACATCACTTTTGGTGTATTTTCACCATCCAAGTATACTTATATAAATCAATAGATTTAAATAGAAAATAAACATCATGGTGGACCACACAAGGTGATTCACGTTGTGATAGCATGTGGGACACGCTCTCCAACAACATGGCCCACTTGTGGGTCCCACAACACCATGAAGGTAAGAAAAGAAAGGGAAAGGAATGGAAAGAGATCCAGCCACCGGGGTGGGCCCCCGCCACTATGGGATCGACTCTATACTCCATACATGATCAAGGTGGGTCCTACCCCTTGTGAGCCCGCCAAAATAGAAAAATCACAAAGAAATAGAGGATTTTAATCCTCCCATGCACTCACTTCGAAGGATGGACGGTTGGATCGGCAATCGTACGGTCCACCAAGCTCCTCTTCACCCCTAACCTTATATAATCACTCTTTTCTCTTACTCTCTTGATCCTTCCTAATCCACTCACAAGCTCTCTTTTCTCTTAATCTCTCACTAATCTCTCTAATATATCTCTCTTAATTTCTCCCTAATTCTCTCTAATATTTCTCTCTTAATCTCTCTCTACTCTTACTAGAAAATGGTAGAAATAAGAGGGAGTTTGGGAGTTTTTGTGATAGAGATTTTTTAGTAGATAGGGAATTATGAAAAGAGGTCCCGAATTCATTTCTCAGAATGCTAGTTATAAGACCTGTAACCCTATAAGGCCAACCGTATGCTTCGTTTTCAGTACCGTCACATTCCCGGTGGACCAGATCAATGAGTTTTGATCGTAACCCTATTTTACTACCGCAATACCCCGAGACTTATACCCTGGCGACCGCACAAGTGCTACGATTCCAACGACGCGCGGCACGCCCCATTTTGATCCCTAGATTAGAAGTTAAAATTTTAGTACAATTCGAGGTGGGTCGTGCAATGCACAAGGGCCCCACTTACACAAATACCAATGTTGTCAAATCAATCAATCCATCAATCAACCCATCTATCACTCATGCCACTCTCTCCCCATTAGTCAAACAAGCCCATGCCTTTCTCATGCAACACATACCCTTAACCATGCTAGCCATCATTCTTCTCTTCTTTTTCTCCCCATTTTACCCCTCTTTTCATAATTCTCTATCTATACAAAACACAAAATATATATATAATAATACAAAAATAAAGTCAAGCACATTGATGCATGTTGGGTAGTAACTCTTCCTAGCAAAGTATGGGTCTCACACGTGGGACCCATCCTGATCATCCAAACCATCCTAAGTAAGAGTCTATTGGACCCCATTCGAGCTGGCCAAGACTGTGGACGGAGTAGATCATCCCCTTGGGGCCCAATTTGATAGTGTGTGCAAATCATAAAATAAATATAATAATAATAAAAGAAATAACCATGGTAATCGTTCTAGCCAATGATGGGTCTCACAAGTGGGACCCATCCTGATGTTTATATTGAATCTACGCCGTTCACCGACTTCTCCAAATCATTTTAGTTATAAGACCCGTAAATCTGTGAGGTCGACCGTACGCTTCGTTTTTAGTGCCGTCACATTCCTGGCAAACCAAATCAATGAGTTTTGATCGCGCCCCTATTTGAGTAATGCAATACCCCGAGACTTATACCCTAATGATTGCGTGGGCACTACGATTCCAACGCCGCGCGGCACACCCCATTTCGGTCGCTAAATTAAAAGTTAAAATTTTGTTACAATCCGAGGTGGGCTTCACAACGCACGCGGGCCCCACTTGCACACATTCCAACTTTATTAAATCAATCAATCTATCATTCCATCAATCAATCAACCCATCCATTACTCATGTCACCCTCTCTACCCATTAGTCAAATGAGTTCATGCCTTTCTCATGCAACCTTTGCCCATGCTAGCCATCATTCTTTCCTTCTTTTTTTATGCATTTTACCCCTCTTTTCATAATTCCCTATCTAACCAAAAATCTCTGTCACAAAAACTCTCTAACTCCCTCTCAATTCTACCATTTTCTAACGAGTAGAGAAAAATTACAAGAGAAAAATATTAGAGAATTAGGGAGAGATTGAGAGAGAGAGAGAGAGAGAGAGAGAGAAAGAGAGAGAGAGAAGAAATAAAGATTATGAAGAGATTAGGAGAAAAGAGGGCTTGTGAGTGGATTAGGAAAGATCAAGAAAGTAAGAGGAGAAAAAAATAATTATAAAAGATTAGGGGTGGAAAGGAGTTTGGTGGACCATATGATTGCCGATCCGAGCCGATCCAACCATCCATCTTTCAAAGTGAGTGCATGGAAGGATTAAAATCCTCCCTTTCTTTGTGATTTTTCTATTTTGGTGGGCCCACAAGAGTAGGACCCACCTTGATCATGTATGGAGTATAGGGTGGACCCCATAGTGGCGGGGGTCCACCTTGTTAGCCGGATCTCTTTCCCTTCCTTTCCCTTTCTTTTCTTACCTTCATGGTGTTGTGGGACCCACAAGTGGGCCGTGTTATTGGAGAGAGTGTCCACCTTGTTAGCCGGATCTCTTTCCCTTCCTTTCCCTTTCTTTTCTTACCTTCATGGTGTTGTGGGACCCACAAGTGGGCCATGTTATTGGAGAGAGTGTCACGCACACTATTACAGCGTGGACCACCTTGTGTGGCCTACCATGATGTTTGTTTTCTATTTAAATCTATTGATATATATAAGTACACTTGGATGGTGAAAATACACCAAAAGGGATGTGATTCAAAGCTCATTAGCCCACCATGAGTTGTCCAGTTTGATGGATGATGTAGATGTCTCACGTGGACCCCACATGCATACTATATAAAAAAAAATGAAAAAGAAAAGGGGTCCAGAAGCTGGACGTTCACAATGTCAGAGCTGCTAGAACTGTCCGGCGTCTAGACGCTAGGAAGTTAAGGATTGGACCTTCACTCGTGGGCCCCACTATGATGCATATGTTTAATCCACTCTGTCTATCCGCTTCCTCTGATCATTTTAGGTGTTGAGCCAAAATATGAAGTCAATCCAAATTTCAAATGGGTCAAACCATGAGGTGCAAGGGGTTGAAACGTTCACAGCATCACCAACTCTCCTTGCATGAGAGGTTTGGAGTGGGTTCCCACTCGTGGGACCCACCCTGATGTAATTGTTAAAAACACACCATCCATATATTTTCCTGGCTCACTTTGGCCTTAGAGCCCAAACATCAAGCTGATCCAACCATCAGGTGGACCACACTACAGGCGCCGGTGGGAGGGTAGCACCTCCTCACGTCATCCATGCGACGTGGAGGGGGAGCCACTCATGGACCCACCTCATTGCATTTATGGAATCCACGTCGTCCACCAGTTTATTCATATCATTTTAAGCTATGGGCCGAAAAATGAGTCAGATCCGAGTCTCGAGTGGACCGCACTGAAGGAAATGAAACAAAGTCCCACTGTTGAAATTTTCTAAGGCCCACTATTGTGTGTGTATGATGAATCATGCCCAATCCTAAACTCCTTTGGTCCATGGAAATCTGGCCGACAATGTGAATGGAGTGGATCATCCACTCGTGAACCCCACTCTACATAAAAATAAAATAAACAAAATAAAATAAACAAAAACAAAAAAACAAAAAAAGGGAAGAAGTGACATTGGGCATTACTACCCAGCGACATGAGGGGCGGAAGCGTCCTTGGATGCCCCCACTCATGGACCCCACCGTGAAGTATACGTTTAATCCACACCGTCCACCATCTCCTCCAGATCATTTTAGGCCATGGGCCAAAATATGAGGCAAATATGAGCCTCGAGTGGGTTGTACTAAGGGAAACAATACCCATCTGTTGAAACCTTCTAGGGCCCACCGTGGAGTCACTGATCATCCAAATCAGAGTCTATTGGACCCCACTTGAGCTAGCCAAGATGGTGGATGAAGTAGATCATCCACTTAGGGGGGACCTTGATAGTGCATGTAAAATATATAAATATATAAGGCATCTTCCAGCACCCTAGGCGTGCAGACGGCCAGCTAGGGGTGTGGAAGTGGGGCCACACTTGGTACCCTACATTATGTATGTATCCTATCCACCCCGTTCATCCATGTTGCCAGTTCATGTTACACCATGGGCCCAAAACTCAGGTTGATCCAAATCTCAAGTGGGTCGTACCATGGGGATCTATGGGGGTGAGAACCCCATTGGACTTGGAATTCTTGGATCTAAGACCGCTGGGACTTGGGAATCCCTGCTTTTTAGGATCCCTTGGACCCTGGATTCCGGATTCTTTAAATTGGGGCTTTCTAGGACTTAGGATTCCTGGATTTTGGGAATCCATTGGCCACGTTTGGCATCCTAGATTCAAAGTCCCTATAATACTAAGTTAAAAGCGATATGTATTTTCATAATTTGGAATTAATTAGTAAATCATTTTAAAATCCTTAATTAGTGTATGTATGTAATGTTGATATTATGGTTGCATTAATCTGTTGGGGGAGATGCTTTGCTTGAAAGGATGAAATCCCAAGACTCTGATGGGCCATAAGCATAGGATCATATCCCGGAGACTAACCAATGATTTGTAACCGTCGGTTTACGTCAGAAATGATCAGACGATGCAGATCATCCTATTAAAGTAATTAAGTGATGTCGTTGATAATCTGATTGTTTGGGACATCATCATGGAGCCATCTGCCCAAATAGATTGGTAGCCTAGTGGCGCACATATTGTACATGTGGGTGTCCATCCAGGTCACTCCCAGTGGACCCCACCTTGGTATATGCATTTTATTCATGCCTTGCTGGCTACATAAGAAGCCGATGTTAGTCTAACATGGGCCACACCACAGACTTCTATACTTATAGTGGATCCTGTCATTCGGCTCCCACTTTCTATGATGTGTCAATTAAGGCCAATTATCTCATGATATGTCTAATAACATGTTGATGTATTTAGCCTGATAGGACACAATGATAACATGTCTAGTACAATGGATATCATGTACGCATCATTTGTATGCTCGTTCTGGATGAAGGTTGATCATATAAAACGCTTTTGGCTTGAGATGCTTAGGGGACCATATGAGATAGGGTTGCCCCACATGATCGCGCGGTACGCGCAGGTTTGATGCATGACTTGGATGGTATGACTCATGCATTTCGCATCTTGTATGTCATGATCACTTTACGCCCTAGCGACATCAAGGCTATGGCCTCCACAAATATATCGTAGATGGTTGGATTGGATACCGAAAATACACGTTCTAGCATTAATGCGCTATGGATGTCCTTGGGTGAAAGTCCCTAAACCCTTATGGTGCCAGTACGATGCTTCAACGTCGAACCTGAGTGGATAACATGAGCGCCCGAGTGCCAAGTACCGGTATGCCGCATCTCTCACTATGTCGTGGTCGGTTGAAAAGGGTAGGGCCTTATCCTCCCAAGGGTTGGGGGCTGTAAGCTAGGTTGAATTTGATCAGCTCGTAAAAGGGTTCATTGTCAACGAGCCGGGTAGGCATTGGCATACCACTAGCAAGGCAAATAGTAAGGTCTCTTCCACTCATTTGATCATGTGTGCGATGGGGCGACAGCCAATGTTGGAGTGTACTAGACCACGGTGATATTTCCAACGACGAACTGTTCTGATATGTCGACTAGTTAAGGATCAGCATGTTTGTATTGCATCTCTAGCATATTACATTCGGCCACGTAAGCCTTGCATTGCATAGCTTTGGTATGGTTAACATCATTTATGAACTTGTCAGTTTAGCCACTCAATCATTTCCGCTTACTCTGACATTTGTATGTTTGGCACATGCATCGCGCACACACGCACGCACTCTCTGAGCTTCATGGTAAGCTTACACGTTCGTTACGTGCAAGTTATGCAAGACCGTAGTAGCATTGAGGCAAGAGCATGTGCCCGATCAATTGGAATATTGTTATATCATGTATTTTCCTTTCAGCACTATATTCAAATATTATTATTAGTGAATATATGGTAATGATGTTTTGTGACTTGGGTACACTTGGGGTTGTGCTCATTAACAAAAACAAAAAAAAAAAATTAAAATTAAAATTTAAATTTAAATTTAAAATTAAAAAAAAAAAACCATGAAAATCCTATAGGATCCCAGGATCAGAACTTGGCTATGCAAGCTAGGATCCGAGAATGGGGTCCTATGGAGGCTGTCGACACCGGATTCGGTAGCCGGGAATTCTGTAAGCCCGGTTCCGGAGTTTGGTATGTGACAAGTGGCCCACTCATGGGGCCCATTAATGCAAGGGCATTTTCACATCAAGCTCAAGTGATGTGGCCTATGGGATGTAGGGGCACACTCAGGGGTGGGCAGCCCAAGTGAGGCGAGCCCCAACCGTGTGAGGCAGGTGGCTCGTGTGAAGTGGAACCCATGTGAAGTGGGGCCCACGAGGGGTTCAGCCGAGGTCCTGACCCATGCGATGTAGGCCCTTAGCTAAGAGATAAAGGGATTGATTTGCCATGATCTATCAGTTTGAGCTTTTAGAGCAAGTGGTTAATTGTCATGTATCAAACTGGTATCAGAGCTGGAGGTCTCGTGTTTGAGACTCCTCACCGAGGGCGATTAATGCAAGGGCATTTTCACACCAAGCTTGAGTGGAGTGGCCTATGGGATGCAGGGACACACTCCGGGTGGGCGGCTCGTGTGAGGCGGTGTGAAGCGGAACCCATGTGAAGTAAGGCCCACGAAGGGGGGTTAAGACCTTCATCAGATAAGGGAATTGATTCGCCAAGCTCTATCAGTTCGAGCTTTTGGAGCAAGTGCTTAATTGTCCTGCATCACCCACCGTGGTGCATATGTTTAATCCACACCGTCTATTTATTTCGCCAAATCATTGTAGGGCTAGGGCCCAAAAAAGTAGAAGATCCAGATCTCGGTGGGACCACACCACAAGAAACAGTGAGGGTAATAACACCCATTATTGAAACCTTCAAACAGCCACCATGTTGTTTATTTGCCATCCAACATGTGGCACAGGTCTGTGTGACATGTCAAAAGGTAAAAACACAAATATCAGTGTGATTCAAAACCTTGGGGTCCCCCTAGAGGACCACGCTACCCTACGGGTGGCCCCTCTATGGGACCCACCATGATGTATCTGTTTTATCCTTGTCGTTCATCCACTTTGCCATATAATTTTAGGCCATGAGCCCAAAATTGAGGTTGATCTGAAATTCAGATGGGCCACACGAACGGAAACAGTTGATATTGAGTGGCGATCGTTGAAACCTTCCTTGGGCCCATCGTAATGTTAATTTTCCAGCCACCTGGGATCATGGGGTCCCACCTTGATGTATTTGATTATGGCCAATCATCTTGGCAAACCAAGGGGTGTGCAGGTCCCAATTTTAGGTAGACCACACCTAGGAAATAGGGGTGAAAGTGCCTACGATTGTAAACTTTCAAGACCCCGCTCTAATGTTTATTTGACATCCAACTTGTCTGTAGGGCCCACTGTGGACCCCACCATGTTTATTTGTATATCCAGGTCGTCCCTGGTAGGGGCCACCACGTTGTATGTCTTATCCACGCCATTTATCCAATGGGCCATTGTGGAGCCCACCTTGAAGTATTTATTGTATATTCATATTGACCATCTATCTGATAGCATGGACCCAAAGCAAGACAAATCCTTAGCCAGGTGGGCCCCAAGTTGGACAGTGGGGCCTACCCATGCCATCCGACATGTTGGCCCCACTGGTGTATTCGTTGGGGCCCGTCTTGGCTCTCCACCCTATGTGAAGGCCCAAGGTGTGGGGCCAATGCTAGTCTAATGTGGGCCACGCCAGAAAGACCTTTTCTTTGCTAATGGGGCCCGTCGTTTGGGTCCCACTCTCTATATATATTGGGCCATTTAAAGCCGATATGTTTGATAACATGCTCGTGTACTTAGCCTGATAGGTCAACAATGATAATACGCTTAGTGTACGGATACCATGCCCATTCATTCGTTCATACGCATCATATGTATGTCTGGCTATGGATGATGATTAATCATAGCATACACATTTCGGCTTGAAACACTCAAGGGACCCATACGAGTTAGGGTTGCCCCACATGAACGCATGGTACGGGCAGATTTGTTACATGACTTGGATAGTATGACTCATGCATTATGCATCATGTATATCACAATTGTATCTACTCCCTAGCAACACCAGGGAAGTAGTCCCGTAACCTTGATATGACTAGCAGATGAGTTTATGGACACCGGAAATTCTATTACAGCACTTGGGCACTACGGATGTCCTTGGGTGAAAGTCCATAAACCATGTGGTACCAGTAGGATGCTCCAGCATCTAGACCGACTAGATTCATGAGCACACAAGTCCCAAATACTAATAGGTTGCATCTCCTATTATGTCAGGGTCGGTTGCAAAGGGGTACAGCCTCACCTGCCTAGAGGTGTAGAGGTGAATGAGGTCCAGTCTGACCAGCTCAAAAATGGGCTCGCTACTGGTAAGCCGAGTGGGTAGTAGTGTTATCACTGACGAGGCAAGTAGCGAGGTCTCTTATTATTACAATGCTTGTGCACTGCAAACCAATGCTTGTGTATAAGACCTCAGTGATGTTCCAGATGGGAACTGTTATGATATGTAGATTAGTTGAGGATTGGCATGCTTGTGTTGCATCTCTAGCATAAGAAGCTCGGCCATGTAGGCCCTTGCATTGCATAGCCTCGGATAGATGATAGCATTCATGGACTTGGCAACTTAGCCCTTCATCTCTTTCGCTTACTCTGATATCTAAATACTTGTCATATGCATTGCGCACACATGCAAGCACTCTACTGAGCTTCGTAAGAGGTTTTTGCACATTTGTTTATGCTACAGGTTATGCTAGGGCGCATTAGCAACGTTAAACCTGAAGCGCGTGATTGATCTTTGGACTTTTACTACATTTTGTATTTTCCTTCCCAGCATTGTATTCAAACAAATTATATAGCTGATATGTGATTATGTTTTTAGTTTTAATACCCTTGTGGTTATACTCATCTATAAAAAAAAAAAAGAAAATTCACCATGAAATCCTCCTTGTGGGATCCCAAGAACGGAACCTGTCATATGAAAGCTAAGAGCAAAGATTGAGGTACTATGGAGGTTGTTGGCACCGGATTCGTCGGCCTGGAATTTAGTGAGCCTGATCCCCAAGTTTGGGGCACATACATACATCTGGTCATTGTTTTCAAATAAAGTTATTTTTAATTAATTTTCAACATTTTTTAGCTAAGGATATTTTTAAATTTTAAAAAAAATTGTCAATTTGTAGATTGGCCTCCAAGCACTCTGATGTGATTTTTTTCAACCTCTAATTGCAAGTTAAATGGGTGAAATGGAGGAAATTTTGGATTTCCCCATTTTTCCCAAATTCAAAAATCTAAGGTCAAAACCTTCGATTGAACATGCAAAACATGCAAAATCATGAATTACAAACTCCATTTTGTTGATTTTAAGGAATTTAAACAAGAAAAGGTTGGTAAATTTTACAAAAACTCACCAATTTGGTTCCAGTGTTGCATGCTCTCCGATCTCGATTTCTGCCACTAAATCCCCTTTCCTTTCCAAAACAACCGAAAAGGAGTGCTCTAAATTTCCTTAGGAATGTAATGAAAGAAAAAGAAAAATCAGGAAAAAACAGATTTTTGGGATATTTGGCAATTTTCCAATATTTTCGCAGTGGACTGACGCACTTAAGGTATCGCCGATACATTGCAATACATGTGATACATTTCAATATATAAACCGATACTAGGAAGTTGCCAAACTAAAGCCTAGGATCATATTGGTATTGTGCAATAGCAATAATATCGACTAATATTCTTGATACTACAATCATTGGACCCGGCAACTGAATCCAGACAATCTCCCAACCCAAGATGGACCACTCCCCCCACCAGCAAATGGTCAATGCAAATCTTTCTCTGAAGAGATTACCAGCCAAGATAATCCTATTGACCTCGGCATATGGGTGGCACGAAATCAGGATCGTCGACTCACTATAGTGACCGAGGACCTGATTGGACTCCACCATTTCGCATTATACAAGCCAGTAGCTCAACTGCTCCAACGACACGCCAGCTTTAGCAGTGGCCACCAAGCACCACTAGAACAACAGCGGTGCCTTCTCAAGAACCAGGGGATGAACGTTCACCACTATGCCTACACAGGCCTCCTCCCTCCAAACCCATTGCACCACCTCTCCAACCTTATCTTCCCCTCCCTTCATACAATCTTTTGCCTCAGTACACTGATCCTCTGACTTCCTTGCAACACCACACAATAAGAATAAGCTTGCTTCGGAGCCACTGGTTCACCTTCTACCTCCTCTGCCCTTAAACCTATATGCACCCCCTCTCATTAGTGATATGCCTCTCTTCATCCTCAATTTCCCATCCCCATATGCCCTAACTTCTCTGCTCCCTAACCTCTCTCCCAACTCTACCTCCACTCGGTCACCTATCAGAACTAACTGTTAGTCTTCCTCTCATTCTCGATCTCAGTCTCGCTCTCATATCATCTCTCACTCTCATCGCTACTCCTTTTCATTTATCGTCATGAAACAAAGATAAAAGACCAAATTTGATAACAAAATTATGTCTAACCATGTGTTGCAAGCAATTAACATGCTTTTCCTTCTCTCCCCTACCAATAATCAAAAAGCTCATGTTGTTAACAAGAAAAAGGTGTAAAGTCATACACT
This sequence comes from Magnolia kwangsiensis, assembly GCA_037074715.1. Classification (NCBI taxonomy): domain Eukaryota; kingdom Viridiplantae; phylum Streptophyta; class Magnoliopsida; order Magnoliales; family Magnoliaceae; genus Magnolia; species Magnolia kwangsiensis. The sequence continues at coordinate 140,302,897 of CM073573.1, forward strand.
AATGTTAAAGGGTTACCAATGTTGATGGGTCGATCGGTGCTTTTCCATCCTTCCAAGCAGCATCCAAGTATGTCCTTAGTGACATGCCGACAAATACCTGTCACGTGATCAAAATACTAATATTGTCAAATCGATAGGGAACTTTGGTTGAGTTAAAACTTCTAAAGATGAATAGTACCGTCTACACAAATTTGGATAGCCATTAAATAACTCGAGGAAAACCTGTTAGGAACATACCAACTTTCTACCAGTTAAATCTGCTGCAGCTTTCACACTTCCAAGACGGTGTATGTTAGATGCAAACTGTGTGGTTATTACTCTCCCTTTAGCAGCTGAAATATGTCGCAACAACGCACCAGCTACAACAGTCTCACTAATAGATCTTCCAAGTGAGAGCACATTTGTCGAGTCACTCATCATCTGAGAAAAACAACTACTAATTAAGGACATGCCTATTCATAGAATCACAAGAAAGTCGGATTAAACAAAGATAAAATGTTTCATTAGTCATAACTAAGAGTATGCTTAATCCTGCATGTCCCAATGCCATGTAGGCCAAGGATTAACATTTGTATGCTTAGGATTAATGTCTCCAGCCTTCAAATTGGAACTTGCAACGTATTGCATCGGCAAAAGGCAAACCACCCTTAAGATTGCAAGGTGTGAACCTTAGAATAAGTTTGGAATAAGTACTTAAATCCCACAAAATCAGACATGATAAAAATTACAAAAGTTCAAGGGAACTCTGAAGTAGTATACTGATAAAAAGGAGCTCTACATAAAAAGGGGTAATTCTCTATTGGATTCCATGTAAGTACTCATAATATATCATCATCAACACAATATTTCGTATTTGTAAGTCTGCCCCATAGTGCTATGTGCTAGAACTACATAAGGAGCACCACATCATTACTAAACAGAATAATTCACACTCTAGTTTCTACCAACAAAGGTATATATGATGCACAGATCCGAGATACTTACTAAAGTAACACCTTCTTTTGAGAGTTCCTCTAAGGCTTCACGATCAAACACTTTCCCATCCAATGGTGACTCATCTATCTGTAAAACAGTGAAGTTCTCCACACAGTTAGCAGAATTTAAACCTTAGTTTCAGGATCCTTCTAACTTGGTGTCGCTCTCGCATCAAATCCCAGCTTCAGACTCTCACTCTCGCCCCCGCTTCCTACCTATTTATGCTTGTTTAAATTTTGAAAGAGAATTCCCAACTCTTGCACCTGAATTTGTTACCACTTCATGCAACTATAATTTAAACCAAAAATGGAATGGATTATAAGGATCACTTACCTTCCAGTCCCCAGTATGAAGGATTGTACCATCACTGCAGCGAAGGACCAGTCCACAGCAATCAGGAATAGAATGGGTAACCCTGATAGGCTCTACCTCAAATGGCCCAGCAAGAAACTTTTTCCTAATCTTAAAAAGCTTGAGCCTAGATGGAACAAAAATCCCGAACTCCTTCAAGCGCTTTTTTATAAGCTGTTGAAGAAAAAAACAGAGTGGAAGTGTCATCCTTCTATGCCAAAATGAGCTAATATAGCCAAAATTACAAAATCAATTTGTCAAGACCACTGTGAGTTCTATAAATGTCGTACAATAGGTTGGATGGCATGGTTAAAAACTGAATAATAAGCATAACAGGAACCAAAGGGCACCAAGGGTCACCAACCACACCTAACCAACAATGGACAATGATTCACGCTCGAAATAGAAAATAAACTGTTTACAATCTCTAATGCTGTTATCAAGACATACCTCCATTGTGAAGGATGAGGCAAATATTGGAGTGTGGGAATCCAAAGCGGGGATAACCTGCTCAGATGGCACAGTCATTAGTCGCAATACCAAAATAATAAGAAAAAGCTCAAAAGTCCACAGACGAGTAATTTCCAATACTCGAAATACCCAAAATTTTCATCATACAAATAAAAGAAATCGTGTGGTTAGACTAAATATGCCCAAACTTGTCTTTTCGTTGGTGTACTAACAAGGCAAGGATGCCAATGTCAAACGCTGTTTCATGATACCAACATCTTTCAGAAGCCCAACAGCAAAAACTTCAAATGCAGAACCACAAAAAGAAGCTTGGGAAAGCAAGAGAGAAAAGGAGAGGACTGAATTTCAGAAAATGCATTGTATGCAAAAGATAAAGCAAAAGAAAGTTCTAGCAGGAACCTGCCATTGATTTGGCAAATGGTGGACACTTGTATAACAAAAACATTTGCTCTTTTATTCTGATTGATGACAAAATATTTTTTATCGATCAACAACAAATATATATATATATATATATATATATATATATATATATATATATTGCAAGAAACAAGATTTATAACCCTCCATTAAGGTAATGGATATAGGGACCTAAAAGAAACAATTTTGAGGGACCTTCCTCTGCAAGAGCATCAGTGTACAGTTAGCATTTCTCGCAAGATGATTGAACTCGATCCTTAAAAAGCACAATCATTTTAAAACATTGATTACAACAAAAGCCCACTTCTTAGGGGCCAGACAATTACCAGAGGCCCAAGCAATTGCATTTCTAGATTCATCTTCAACATTATGAGGATTGAGAAAGTTTTCAATAAAGTGACACCCCACCTAAATTGCAAGGAGCTTGGCAAAAAATTTGCATAGCCAAACCCTGCTGGGACCAAGAACATCAACTTAATCTCCTCTTGGCAGTCGTGGATCACCCCGGCAATTGCAGAATTTACATGATACTCTACAGAACCACCTCTAACATTCTAGCTTCCACCACCCAGGAGGGAGACAATAAACTAGCTTTATAGACTATCCCCCCCGAATGACTAAACTGCAACATCTTCAAGGATTGGCCATTTTCACCCTCTTAAGATCTTCAGTAAACATGGACCTACAAGCAAGAAGAAACTTGATATGCTCTGACAATAATGGAGGGTGTTAGATATCATGAAAAATGCATTATTGGGCAAGTGGTAATCGAGGTTTGCTACAAAAGACCATGGTCTATAGAGAGACATCCTAGCTAGTAAATATCATACAGGTCCTAAAGGGTGGTTGATGCAGGACAATTAACCACTTACTCTAAAAACTCAAATTGATAGAGCATGGCGAATTAATCCCTTTATCTCATAACCCAGGCCCCACATCGCATAGGTTAGGACCTCGGCCAAACCCCCCTCGTGGGCCCCACATCACATGAGAAACGCCTCACACGAGCTACCCTCCTCACACGAGCCACCCACCTCAAGTGTGTCCCTGCAACCCATAGGCTACCCCACTCGAGCCCAATGTGAAAAATGTCCCTAAATTAATCACCCCCGATGAGGAGTCTCGAATAGCTCTGATACTAATTTGATGCAGGACAATTAACCACTCGCACTAAAAGCTCGAATTGATAGAACATGGCGAATTAATCTCTTTATCTCATAGCCCAGGCCCCACATCGCATAGGCTAGGACCTCGACTGAACCCCCCTCGTGAGCCCCACATCACATGGGTACCACCTCACACGAGTCGCCCGCCTCACATTGCCCCCCCCCCCCCCCCCCCCCCGAGTGTGTCTCCGCATCCCACGGGCTACCCCACTTGAGCCCGATGTGAAAAATGCCCATGCGTTAGTGGTGGATTAAAGATTCCTCCTCACTCTACAAAGTTTCGAGTCCTTGGAAAGCTATTCTCTCGATAGACCCTAGATTTAAAGACGAAATCTCTCATGCAGTGGGAAACGAATCTCGAGTCCCATCCTTAGCACCAAATAAGAACGTCATCATAGCCAATTGTTTTTCTTCATCCGAAGGAGTTATGTGGACCCCTCGTCGTAGAGGACTGGATGACGAGGAAGTGAATGCTTTCACCCGTCTTTTGGATAGGCTCAAACTCCTAGCACTTGATGTTCCAAAGGACTCGCTATATTGGAGAGGTCACAAGAACGGTTGCCATACGATTCGATCTTTTTACAGAAAGTTATCTTGATGCAGGACAATTAACCACTTGCTCTAAAAGCTTGAACTGATAGAGCATGGCGAATTAATCCCTTTATCTTATAGCCTAGGCCCCACATCGCATGAGTTAAGACCTCGGCCAAACCCCCCTCATGAGCCCCACATCACATGAGCCACACTTCTCATACGAGTGGGGCCCGCCTCACACAGGCCGCCCACCCCGAGTGTGTCCCTGCATCCCACAGGCTACCCCACTCAAGCCCAGTGTGAAAATGCCCCTGCATTATATCTGCTCTCGCTTTTCTTGTCAACTACAACTTTCAATTGAAGTATGGAGCTCCTTCAAAAGTAGCAGCCTTTGTGTGGTTGGCGGGTAGGAATAGGGTGCTCACAATCGACAATCTTCAAAAGAGAGGCATAATGCTCCGAAACATTTGCCTCCTTTGCATGAGGCATGCGAAGTCCGTAGATCAGTTGTTCATACATTGCCCTTTTGCGAGGAGGATTTGAGAGTCCTTCCTTGCAACTCTGAATGTTGAGTGGGTGTTGCCGACCTCTATTCCTTCCCTTTTAGCTTCTTAGGATGAGGGAGAGGTGGGTAAAGAAGGTAAGGCAGTTTGGCACTTGGCGGCAATGGCTACCCTATAGGCTATTTGGGATGAGGGAAATAGGAGGTGCTTTGAGAACAAGTCTGAAGAGGTGACTTGTATCTTTCACAAGGCTATATCTTCAGTCATTGAGTAGGCTTCGGTGCGAAGGATTTGAACCCTTGTATAATTGCAGCACTTTTAGGGCTTTCAACTTTCCTTTTCTTTTTGTTGTTTTCTATTCCTTTTAGCTTTTTTAGCAGTTTCTAATAAATTTGCATTACCTCTCAAAAAATAATAATGGAGGAGGCCTAGATACTTCCTTGAATATATATATATATATATATATATATATATATATATATATATATATATATATAGCCGAATGCTCAGTTGTGCACCAGTTCACACGGAACTCGTGCGAACTTTTTTGAGAAGTCATCATACATGATGTGACTCCAAAGTCCAAACTCTGAACGATCCACGTAAAGAAGAACCTCATGAAACCCCTGGGGCCCAATTTTTACTTTGATCCAAAACTTTAGTGGCCCATGAAAAATGAAAACAGTTTCATCACTTGATTTGCATTTCTCTTTGCTATGGCCCACCCGAATTTTAGATCAGGGTGAAAATTTGTCCCTTAGGGTTTCACGAGATTCCACATCACATGGACCGTTCGAATTAGACGCCCATGACACATGTGCAAAGGTGCACACATGCGCAGGTGAGCATGACTCTATATGTGTGTGTGTACAGGCATGCTCACGCACACAAGTGCACACCTTTGCACACATGTCATGGGCCTAAAATCCGAACGGTCCATGTGATGCGGCACCACATGAAAGCCCCAAGGACCAATTTTCACCCTCATCCAAAACTCTGGAAGGCCATAGCAAAGACAGATGCAAATCAAGGGAGGAAACTGTTTTCTTTTGCCATGGCCCACCAAAGTTATGGATCAAGGTAAAAGTTGGGCCTTGGGGGATTCATGGGGTGTTGCATCACGTGGACCGTTCAGATTTTGGGATCACATCACACATGTGATGAGTTCTAAAAAAGTTCTCACGAGAACTGGTGCACAGCTGAGCATTGGGCAAGGAATGTAAACTGTGAAAATAGCAATTACTATTCTTTTTTCCTTTCATCGATAAGAACAACTACCAACCCAAAATTTGCAATCTCACAAAATTACAAGAATAAACATCAAAACAAGTGTGCGGGTACCAGAAGCGGAATGAAAACTTTACCCAAGGCAATGCACCAATGTGATCTTCGTGGCCATGCGTTATAACAACTGCCTCAATTTTATGGCTCCATCTTTTGATAAATGTTGTGTCAGGTATAATTTTCTGGACACCAAGCTCATCATAGCTGACATACAAGCAACAGAATCAACCAAGGGGACTATCCAATAAAAATTGAAGATCTAGAAACCCATCATAGCTGATATACAAGCATCAGAGAAATCTTTAAAATCCAACGGGATCAAGAATGCAAAACTATGCATAACACTTTTAGCATCAGATCTGATGGTTTTACTTTCTGATAAAAAAAATATTTTCACTAAAAGAGAGGGAGATAAAGCAAGGGGACCATCCAATAAAAATTGCAGATCTAGAAAGCCAATTCTTCAAATCTATTTGAAATGGCACTAGTCTCCTAAGGAGTATCAGGTTTTGATAGACACTGTCATCAGGAACTACTATAAACAGAAATATTCTACCTGCGAGTATCAGCAATGCAAGAACAACTCTAACAGAAGTAATATGAGAGTTTCAATTTTGTATAATTAATTAATGAAACTAGATCCTTGCATTGATAATTCAAAAGAGGACCAGGTCTAAAAGGAATCTAGAATATTGGTTAAAGAGGATAGTGAAAAGGGATTCTTCTTTTTATCAATAGCACAAACTTCGCTAAAAAGAAAAGAATACATCAAATTAGGGGAAACATCCCCAGTATTAACGGACAACCCGGCAACACCTTTACCTAAGGTTTTGTCAAATTCATTAGCCTTTCATGCTCACGCTGAATATAAAATATAGTCTCCACAGTTGGAATGAATATTCTTTGCCGATAAAATTATGTCATGAAATCAGAATATAGTAAGATAAAGTTGTAAACAATCTCCAAGTCTCTAAGAAATGCAACAGTGGAAACTAAATAAGGTCTTTCCAGAAAACTGAACTGCAGGAGTGATTTTTGAGAACTTACTCTGGAAACATGATACCCGCATCAATCAAAATATAGCGATCATAGTTCCCTACAAGCATGCAATTCATCCCAATTTCACCCAGTCCACCTATGGGAAGCACACGAAGTGGTGGACCATCGGATCCTACATAAAACTGTTCCATTTTCCGCTGAATTGAATCTTCTATGCTTTTTCCAGCTCCTTCCATTCGTCTAGATTTCTTACGGGGAAGTGTAGATCCCCGAGTACCTATTAGAAGAAGCAATCAAAATAATAATACAGAATGCATAGCAATGTATTGAATACTGTAATAGAAAAGGAGCACACCTTGCTTTACAAGAGAAGCAATCAAAGAAAAAACATAACTGTAGCAGTATGAATTTATCCACAGAAAATATACAAGTAAACAATTACGATTTTGACAAAGCAGCCACAAAAGAACTACAATTTCCATGTGGAATAAGGCCAACGACAAGATGACAGTTCTGAGAAAGGTGTTCAACATAGAAAGCTTGAAACAAGCCTTACCAACAAATATATGGTAAGGACATCAGGATGCCAGTATAGTGTGAAACCTGCACAGAAAAGCTTCCAGAAAATGCAACCTCATGCCAACCATGCACATGGTTAGGCAGCCTTCAGGTTTTGGAAGAAGATCTCTTCTATCAAGTGAAAAATTAAAGAAGGAAATCATACAACATTCAGCGGGCTTGAAGACAAGAAAACAGAAGTTTGGGTGAAATCACAGAAATCGATTTCTAGGAAGAAAGAGAGCCCATACTGGAAGAGTTAAGGAAACAGAACACAACGTTAAAAGAAGAACTCCATACCATTCTCAACCTAGAACAAGTCTCAAGAGCAATGCAAATAAAAATGAGATAGAAACACAACAAATTTTCACGGCTGGACACACTAGAAGACGCATTGCAATTCAAGATTGTAGGTTGCTGACAGAACTTTGGAGGATGGAATGAATCTTCAAAATCACATTGTTGCTTCTTTTCTTTCTTTTTTTAAAGGCTCTACCATAGAATCATTAGTCAGCCCACTCCTGAAGGGTGTTTCCTTTACTGAAAACACAGAAAAAGGAGTTATGACTCAGGCTCAATTTCTTAGAAGAATAGATGAAAGAAGTTGTGTGGTTCCTACAAAGAGACAAGGCCTTTGCCCTGGTGGGCAGCCTATAGAATATCTTAGACTTGCCAACCACCTTGAAGAGATAATGGGTTAGCTATGTGAAGTGTTCTAAGTATCTGTATCGCTACAAGTTTCGCTGGCCAGGGATATGGAAACAATATCGATATCGCTGATAACCGAAAATGCGAGGAAATATGGGAAAAATGCTGGGATTTTCAGTGAAACTTCAGGAGATGTTATAATGTACATATTTGTATATTTAGAAATTTTTTTAAAAAAAATGCAAAAAGAATGCATACATAACAAGTTTCCATTTAATGGGGCCTTAAAAGATGTGTTTTCATAAGAAATCAAACCAACTATCCCATTTGGCCTATTTAACCATCCAACCTTCTATCCAAATATCCATCGATATTGCAAAATATCAACAACACATGATATTTCACCAAGAAATCATCAACAATTGGAAAGGAAACGAAAGATTATGGTCTTAATATCGCGCATGTTGCAATATCAATAAGATCGAGAGATTATCAATATTATCAATGACAAATTGAACACTACATATAACCATGTGCCCATGCAAAAAAAAAAACTGAAATAAAAAAATTTCTAATAAACAAAATTTTGATGATATCAATACATTGGCGATATTATTGAAATATCGTCGATACACTTATTACACAAGCATTACCTAGAATTTACATAGTCGAAAATATTGGCGATACATTGGCGATATTGATGCATTAGCAATACAAGCGACACCTAAAATTTACATAGTTGAAACTATTGGCGATTGTATTAGCGATATTGATACTTTGGCAATACTTAGCAATACATTGCTAATACCTGGAATTTCTAATACTACCAACATTCTTGGTATCGCTACCAGTGTTATCGGTATCGTTGAGCTGGAGATAAAGATAATATCAGAGATATTTTGATAATATCAAAGATAATTCGAACACGTGATGTCTTGACTTCCAAGGGCTTTCATTAATTATCATCAAATATTAGACAGAATCCTTCTTGCAAATGAATTTGTCAATTTGAGGGAAAGAAGCAAAAGGATGGGGATTTCATTGTATGGTTCAAGAGGAATGGATTTCGGAAGTAAATGGTGGAAATGGATAAAGGATGCCTCTTGTTGGCCCATCTCTCCATCCTATATAATGAGTCCGCTGCTGGATTCTTTACAAACTAGACAGATATTAAGGCATGGTGATCACTTTCCAATTTATACTTCTCAGATAGTCATCTTACATCCCCAATTCAAGGACAACGCGATCATCTTTTCAACACTGGTCCTTCTCAAGCCTTTATTATTAAAGACGTCCTCCAATGTTTTGACATAGTATTTGGCCTTTGAATTAACCTCACTGAGAGAATTATTGTCAGCATTGAGACAGAACGAATGTGGTTGAGAAAATGGTTACAGTTCTTGGGTGCAAATAAGCCTCTCCCATATATATATATATATATATATATATATATATATATATATATATATATATATGGCTCCCACTTGGGGCAAATCCTTACTCTTATCCACTTGGGAGCCAATCGTGAAAAGATTTGAACAGAGATCAATAGGATGAAGAAAAGGTTTATCCTTCACTTGGGGGCAGAGCTGAATCACTCTTATCTTTGGGGATGGGGCTGAATCACTCTTATCAAATCTATACTCATCGATCTTCTGACGTACTCTCGCTCTTTATAGTTCCAACTTTGAATAAGAAACTTGAAAATGCCCATCAGAATTCGATTGGTAAGGTTGTAAAAATTACCATAAATTCCATCTTATAATGGCATTCAAAAATCCAAAAAGAGGGGTATCAATATCATAAGAATCAACAACAAAAATTGGCCTCGTCATCTAAGCATTGATGGCGGTTCAGCAATGATCACAATGAGCTTTGGAGGATTGGTATAGCTAATAAATATAAGGAAAGAGGTGGTATTCCAAAGTCAGGAATGGAAGGAGCTTGACTGTAACAAAGCTATTTGTGTAATTAATGACACATCAAAAGAGGTGGGGAAACTTTACCAGACGGGGTGAGATTCAAAGTTGGAAAAGGAGACCTAACAAGATTCCAAAAATAGTTGGGTGGAGAATCGTGCCTAGCACATAGACACCCCAAAATGTAAGTCACTTAGATTACATTATGGGGATATCCCCTTCTTCAGACTTTTTTGATAAAAGATATATTCTTTCCACTCAAACATATTTATGCAAAATGTAATCATTTTATTAGTCAACCTAGCATTCATATCTACCATCTCTTCTCCAATTTGCACTAGATATTTCTATCACCAGCACAAAAAACTGGTGTAGTTAAATGCGCTATGCACACTGTAGGAGCAACTGTCCCTGGAATGCCTAGGTGCGCCTAGGTGCACGACTAGAGATTCTGGGAGGGCCTTTTTCAAATCTATTTTAATATTATATACGTTATATATAGCCGACCCCAATTAATTGGGACAAGGCTTAAATGATGATGATGATATGTTATACGCGGATGTATTGATTTTATTTAATATTTTTAGCTCTAATTTTAACACAATAAAATAAAACTAATTGTAAAGTTATTACATATTATAAACAGAGGATAGTAAGACACCAATTCCAAAGCATCGACTCAAAGATTCCAATGAATCCACAAAACCCTAGAATTTCATCCCAATTTCCCAAACCTAGAAGCCGTAATTTCACGAAGTTCCCTATTCCCCTTAGCTCAAACCCCAATATTCCCAATTTTTCCTCCTTTTAATAAGACATCATTTTTTCCTATTTTTTTCACTTATAAACCATAATGTTCCAATTATTCAAATCTTAACCCTAAATTTCCTAATTTTCCCAAACCCATAGTTTTGTTAAAATCCCTAAATATTCCAACCCTAAAAATCCAAATCTTCAATATCCTCAAATCCTCTAATCTAAATCTTCCAATTCCCCTAAAATCCACAATTTTTCTTCTCTCATATGGCACAGATGGAAACTCAAAGTGCTTTTAAGAAGTCCAACGTATTGCATAAAACGCTAATAGAAGAAACAAAATTAAGAAGAAGAGACCATGAGTTCATAAGAACTCCAAGAAATTAAGGAGGATATATTTTGTAAATCAAAGCTTTGATCTAAAAACAAAGATGGGTAAAATAATCTCCAAGGGGTTTATAAGACACCTTTCCACCCTTAATGGGCGTTGACATGGTACATACCAACAATACCATTTTTTTAAGGAAATGAGTACATCACAATATTATGCAGATGACACTCCTGCATCTAGGCATCATGCGCTAGGCACAAGCCGGAGATAGAGCCTCGCCTAGGACAAAGGTAAGGCACAGATGACCCAAAATGCCTATGTGTAACCGTATGCATACGCCTGAAATGCCTTTGACTATAATGTTTGCACACAAGATCACACAAAAATAAAAAATCAAATAAGACAAAATAGATTTTGGCTAGAGGTTGTTCAGGATGGTAGGAGACCTCTTGTCTCCCTAATGGCATAGAAGCCTCATGGCAAGTGGAAGCTTAACTTCAATGGCTACTTCAAAGAGAACATGTGCACGACCAAGATTAGTGGGATCATGAGAATGATTAAGATGCCAACTCAACAACCGTTCCGCATTTCCCAATCCTGTTGAGGTTGGGGATTCCAGAGGGGCCAAAGTTAAAGCCCTATGGATGGGAATGAAATATCCTAGCCAAATGCATAGCCTACCCACAAGGATTGGATTAACCCCATGAATGTCATAAAACAAGCTTCCTCTAAGAACGTTATCCATGGAGGTCAGTGAGATGGGTAGGGAAATTAAGGAATTGAGGGGAAGCCACTTGGTTTCCTTAGCTTATTATCCTAAGGAAATGATATAACCCATGGATTGATCAAGATGGAATTTACTCTCAAATCTCTTGGAGATACCCTTCCTTTATTGTAATTAGCTTGTTCCTTTTAATAAAATTTTCATCTCATCCTTCAAAAATTGTCTATTTTCGCTGATAGAGTTGTCCAACAAGATTGTATGGTAGAAGAAAATGGCAGAGAAATGAAGGAAAAGTAATGTGGTACCTACTTTTGATAATAAAGAAGACACAAAGTTGCACTAACTATAGTGGGATTAAACCTATAAGACATACTATGAAACTTTGGGTGAGATAGGTCAAGCAAAGATTAGGCATGAGACAAATGTATCAGAAAATCAGAATGGATTCATGCTAAGAAGGCTGACCATTGAGGTTATTTTCCTACTTAGAAAAATGATGGAAAAATATAAGGAGAGGAGAAAGGATCTCCACATGATCTTTATTAACTTAGAGAAGACATAAGATGAGGTCGAAAGGAGTTTCAAGACGATATATTATCATGATTAAGGATATTTATGATGGAGCAATAACGAATGTAAGGACCACTAGAGGAGAGACAAGTGAGTTCTCAATTGTTGTAAGCTTGCAATAAGGTTCGACATTAGGACTGTATTTTCTACATCAGTTACGGAGAAGTTAACGAGGCATTTACAAGGAAGAGGTACCGTGGTGTATATCATTTGCAGATGACATAGTTTTGATTGATGAAAGGAGGGGCTAAACCCAAAGCTAGAACTATCAAAAAATGCTTTAAAGTCTAAAGGTTTTTAAATTAGTCAAACTAAAACAGAGTATACGTAATGCAATTTTAGTAACAAGAAGTACCGAAAATGACCATTTTCTAATCTTAGGTCAATAATCCAAGCAGTGCTTTAAATAGTGCATAGTGTATTGTGTAGTGTTCAGCCCTTTATAGTGTGTAGTGTTACTACTTACTAGTGTAAGCTACATCACGTGTAGCATAAGCTACACCATACTGCTGTTTTTTAATTAAAAATAGGAGAAAATGAAATAAATAGTAAGAAATAAATGTAAAAAACAAAAATGCAAAATTAAAAATGCCTAAAAATTCTTCATTTTTTCAAGTAAAAGCAAGTTCAATTGGAAAACAATGCACCACAACCCAAACACCTCCATTGAAGCATGGTGGCCCATGTGACGGTTGGATGGTTGCATGCATGCCATATACACACCACAGCAACCCCCTAAAAAATAAAAAATAAAAGAAAAAAGAAAAAGAAAATTTGCATGACCCGCATCCTACAATATTGCATAGCAAACAACTTCTAAAACGAAAAAAAAAAAAAAAATCCCAAAATAAGCCATAAACCTTCATCCGAAATGAAAAAGAATTCATTAATAGATATTGAGGGGCAAGAACATACCTCTATCAAGCTCAAGAAGGATTCAATCAATCAAGAAATTGAATATTTGAGCTTATAGCCGTATGGATGTGAAAGGGGGGAAATCTTTTTTTTTCCTTTGTTTCAACTCCAATGCTCTTGGAAATACAGCAAACAGACCTTCTTGCAGGGTCAATTGATCAGCCTAAATCAACTCTTCAACGCCTTTGTGGGTCGAGAGAATCAAAAAATTGGATTTGGGGGCGGAAGGGATGCTTGTGTCGAGTATTAGGGTTTAGGAAGGTTTTTGAAAGCCCTCTTTCAAAAACCAACCCCTCTTTTGATAACCTTTAGTATTAAGACATTTATTTAAATATGAGTTCTATACCATTTACAATATCTCATACGTCCTCAGCCATACACATAGAGGACCATTTATAGATGGTTAAGATTGTTTGATATGGAAACAAGTATTTATATTCTCCATCTACAATAGGACCCACCATTTGGATGGTTTGGATAGCTCTACATCATTGCCACATGTGAGAATGATGGGTCACCACCATTTTACATCAACGATTGAATTAACAGCGTTTAGGATGTTTTTAAGCAAAGAATGGTGTAGCGTACACTACACACTACGTAGCTTTTGGCGCTACAACCCTTTGAGCCTTGTAGTGTACCTTTTTTACACGCCATGTAGTGTACACTACAAAGCTATTGAAAACATTGAATGCAGTAGAACCAAGAGATTGAAAAGGATGTTCATCATCATCGTCTAAGCCTTATCCCAATTCCCAACTAATTGAAGTCAGCTACACAAATCCTATTTCGTCAATATTCAAGATAAATGTTGTGGCGAAAGGTTCACGCCGGTTATCAAGTTGACACAACCCTCCTTCATCTGGGCTTGAGACTGGCAATAAGAAGGATGTTGCTCATAGAATGAAAGCCAGGTGGATGAAGCGGAAATGTGCCTCTAGAGTTCGATGCGATCACAACATACCAACGAAAATAAAGGGGAAACTTTATAAGATAGCTATAAGGCTACCCATATTTAATAGGACGGAACGACAGTCAAGGAACAACATGCTCATAGGATGAGTATAGCTTAAATGTGGATGTTGAGATGAATAGATGGCAAGAGCCACAAGACAAGGGAAGGTAGAATTAGAAATGAATGTATTTGAGGGAACCTAAGAGTAGCACGAATGGGTAATAAGACAAGGGAAAGTAGACTTGGATGGTTTGGCCATGTGCAATGGAGCTCAAGTACTGCGCAACTAGGAGTGATTTGGTTCAAGTTGAAGGACCTAACAGGGCAAGAGGAAGGTCGAAAAGTGTGAGGATGAGAGTCATAAGAAAAGACTTGAGGACCTATGGTTTAACTGAGGATATGGTCCGTGATAGTGGAGTAGCAAAAGAGGATACGTGTGGTTGACCCTAAATCATTGGGATAAGGCTTAGATGATGATGATGCACAAACAAACACATGCACATGGGCAAGCATATAAATGTGTGTTTGGATGTACATTTGACTTCGATTGAGATCTTTTTTTCTTACTAAACATTCCATCTATCTCTCACATCATTGCAATTGCTTTTGTTTCACGCAAAGTGTTCTGTAACGGTAATGGTAGTCATAACGGCCACCACTGTTACCTTTACGATACGGGTCGTAACGGCTAATACGGGGCTATTACGCCCCCCATAACGGCCATTACGGTCTCTTTTTTTTATTGAAAAAAAAAATCCTGAAAAACCCGTACTTCCCCCATAATGTTGATTAAAAAGTATGGAAAACCTGTATATGCCCCATGACAGACAATTACGGGACTGTTATGGCCTTTATAGGAAACATAACATGCTGTTAACGGCAATTACGGGTCATTTTTTTCCATAATGGCTATTACGGCTGTTACAACCCCATAACGTGTAACGGTTGCCACCGTTACCTTTACATAACGGCGTTTATGGAACACCATGGTTTCACGTCAAACTTAAAATAAACATAACTGCAACTGGATACTAGTTATTCACTTTAAACAAAGTGAAATCAAGGGAAAATTAGACATTCTAGCTTTCTTTTTTTTTAAAGAGGTAGATTCCAGCTTGTTGCAACAGGTTACGCTTGGGTGCCCTGTTGAACTAAATTGTAATAACTAGAGCAATAACTAGTTCAAGAGTGGACACTTACCAAATTGCAATTACATTTGTAAGCATCCATTCTAAGGGGCTAGGCTCAAATTGCAATAAATTGCTTTCAAGTTGGAAAGTGGCAAATCAACCCCTTTATCTCATAGCCTAGGCCACACATGACATGGGTTAGGTCCTCGGTTAAACCCCCTCATGCACCCCACATCACATGGATTCTGCCTCACATGAACCACCCGCCTCACAAGTCCAGCATCTATACAAAGGGGCTAGGCTCAAATTGTAATAAATTGCTTTTAAGTTGGATAGTGGTGAATCAATCCATTTATCTCATAGCCTAGGGCCCAGATCCCATGGGTTAGGTCCTCGACCAAACCCCCCCCCCCATGGGCCCCATATCACATGGGTTCCGCCTCACACAAGCCACCCGCCCCTAGTGGTCTCCTGCATCCCACAAGCCACCCCACTCGAGCCCAGTGTGAAAATGTCCATGCATTAACATACTTAGAAGTTCGTCACAGTTATGGCAATTTTAACTTCATTGAACTTGTATATGCAATTCAACTCAATAGTGTATCCAACACATCATTAGTTATTATACTCTAACTAAATGTAAACACAAAAGCAAAGTTAAGTTCTTTTTGGATACAAAAGTAAATTGAATTGCAAAATTCCATTTAATCAAGGAAAAATGACAATTTAATCACACTTCTAAGACTCGAAATGAGAAAGTAGTTCCCAGTCGCAGTTACATTCCTTTCCACTCCAGCGTGCAATCAATCAAGGTATAACAAAACGGTTATGTTTCGGCTATAACAGCTGATATGTAATGTTAACAGCCATGACCATCACACGATACGGGTATGAAATGGTGGGGGTTGGAATTTCCAAAGCACAAATCCAATATAGCCCCCGTAAAGGCTGTTACAGGGCATAACTCCGTTATGCACGAAAAAATATGCATACCTCTTTTCTTCTTCTTCACCTCCTGTGGTGTGGTCCACTTGAGATTTGCGTCTGCTTTTTTTTTTTTTTACCTTGCCCTAAAATGAGCTAGCAAAACGGATGGACAGCATGAATGGCATGGATATACAACATATACATCGGGGTGGGCCCATGGTTAGGGCATCATCCGTTAAGCTATTACCCTAACCTCGCCTAATCCACAACCTAAAAAAATTGTAAATGTGGTATATATTAACTTAAAATTAACCAATTAATTATGGGACCCATTGTTGCTAAGTCACAATCCCAAAATCAAATTGTTTGAACGACTTTAACCATTGATTTTGTGAACACTTGTTTTTTTGAAATAATATTTTTCATTCTTCATCGTCCAATAAATGTTCATCAATCCAAGGCCAATTACATTAGTAGGATGAGTGCCAATAGATTGCATGAATTTGAGGCCGATTTGCGACATCGAGTGGTCCCCCAAATCGGTGACACTATTCATCCAAATTTAATTTCATTTTTTTCTTAAAATTTATTTGGGGGAATGATGTCAACTGGTTAAAGATATGCATTAGAGGAATGGGTGTTATAGCTTACACGAATTTATGGCAGATCTAGGGAAATTTGAGCGGCCCCCAAATCGGAGACGCTATTCATCTAAATTTAATTTTATATTTTTCTTATAATTACTTGGAGGAGCGATATCAAATGCTTAGAGATATACATTAGTGGAATGGATGCCATATATTAAATCAATTTTGGGACTATTTGGGGGCATTCGAATGGCCCCCTAAATCAGTAACATTATTCATTCGAACTTAATTTCAATTTTTTCTTAAAAATTTTCCCTGTGAGATATTTTGGCATTATATTCATTATAATATATTTAGCATCATATTAGATGATTAGAAAATTAAATATAAAAGTTTTGCAGTCAATTCCAAGATGTCAGGTTCGTAAATTCATCAAACAACCCGATACAACACTCTCACCAAAGAGTGGACCGGTACAACACCAAAAACATGTTCAAAACAATATATATATATGTGTGTGTGTGTGTGTGTGTGTGTGTGAAATATTTAGATTATTTGGGATTTTCTGGATGTTTTTCATAAGTTTTTGGGCAAAAAAAAAAAGGGTCGTTGCACCAGTAACAGTGGTGATCAATACAGAATATATTGCAAGTTGCAAGCAATGTATTTGCCATTAGGTGGCAAATCCTTAATATGAAAACTGAAGGAAGGGGTGATTTGGTTATTTCCACCTTATAAGACAAATAGTTTTCAATTCAACTGTGCATCCAACCACAACCTAAGACAAACAAATTTACGAAGTAAAGGGAACTTAAGTACGGAGACATGCAAGAAGAAGTACCAAGACAACCTAATAAGGCCATATATCTTCAAACACAAGCTCACACCAGTGACAAATATCTAACAAACACATTAAAAAATAAAATAAAAAGCACATCAAACGAATGATATTTCACTGATCTCATCAAAACAATAAAATTGAGTTGAATCTCACAGATCCAAAAGAAAAGGAAAATAAAAAAAGTGAAATAAAGACTGATAAAAAATGGCAAATGTCTATAGGATAAGATCCATGCCACTTTTCCAAGGTTTTATACTGTGTACACTGTACATGGCATAGGCATATGATGATCCGTGCCATTCATTCATTAGAGACAACAACAAATGGATCATACACCAAAACATGCAGTGATTGGAAAACCCTAAGCATTTAAAATTGTCATACAAAAAATAAATGAAAATCCCGTCCATGATTTTGAACTTATGATTGTCCAACCATCATGACTTTTCGTCTAGGGTCCATTTGTGGAGCCTTGTAACAAATGAAGGGTCCAGATCATCATACGCAGGCCACATGCCAGATGACTACAAGTGGACCGGATCTCCTTCCTACCTACAGACATACATAAATACATACAGGGGAACTAACCATGTAACAAATGAAGGGTCCAGATCATCATACACAGGCCACGTGTCGGATGACTACAAGTGGACCGGATCTCCTTCCTACCTACAGACATACATATATACATACAGGGGAACTATCCCATGTAGTCAACTACACGAGAAAGGCCCGCCGTGGTGTGTGTACATCCAACCCGTCCAACCACCCCTCCTGATGAAAATCACCCCGCGCAAAAATCAGGCTAACTTGATCATCAGGCTAGCAACGCAATAAGAAAAAATGGACACTGCCCAAAAACCTCCAAATTCACATGGAACCAACCCTGATGATTTGATCGGCCTGATTCTTAGGGCATCCCATTTTCGGACTTGAATTGCGTAGTGCAGAACACAGCTCAATGTCAGTGCTGTGTATATGTGGCAAAACTCTTGTGGGCCCCACCATGATGTATTTGTTTTATCCATGTTGTCCATTCATTTTTCCAGAACATTTTTGGGCATTAGGCCAAAAATGAGGCAGACACAAAGCTCAAGTGAACCACGCCACAGTAAGTAGTGGGGATTGAACACCTCTCATTTAAAACTTCTTGGGGCCCACAGAAGTTTTGGATCAAGCTGATATTTGTGTTTTCTTCATCCATGTCTGTGTGACCTTATGAACAGGTTGAATGGCAAATAAGCATCATGGTGGGCCCTAAGAAGGTTTCAACGGTGGGCGTAATTATCCCCATTGCTTCCTTAGGTGTGGTCCACTTGAGCTTTGAATCTACGTCAGTTTTTGGCTCATGCCCTAAAATAATCTTGCAAAATGAATGGATGGCATGGATAAAACACATACATCATGGCAGGGCTGATAGAGTTTTACCGCTTATACACAGTACCGACGTTTGTGATGTGTTCTACATTACACAATCCGCGTCACCCATTTTTCACCCATTTTTCGGACAAGGATTAGCTACTGAACCTGGAAGTAGCAAGACTTGCTACTGAAGTGATGTCACTACATTATGTGGGCCCCACCATGATGTATGTTTTGTATCCACACCGTCCATACATTTGGAGAGATCATTTTAGGGAATGATACAAAGAATAAGGTAGATCCAAAGCTCAAGAGGAACTCACCACATAAAACAGTGGGGATTGTACACCTACCCTTAAAAACGTCTCAAGGCCACAAAAGTTTTCGATCAAGATGATAATTGTGTTTTCCCTTATTCCATGTCTTTGTTAACTTATAAACAGGTTCGATGTCAAATAAACATCATGGTGGACCCTATGAAGGTTTCAACGGTGGTGGGTGTCATTGTCCCACTGTTTTCTGTAGTGGTGTCCACTTGAGTTTTGGATCTACTTCATTCTTTGGCTCATGCCATAAAATGATCTCTCCAAATGGATGAACGGTGTGGATACAACACATACATCATGGTGGGTCCCACAGAACGTGATGACGTCACTTCAGTAGCGAAACTCTCTACTGTCGCGTTCAGTAGCTAATCCGCGTCCCCATTTTTCAAATTGGGAGACCCTATTGCACGGGTTGGATGTCATACACGGACCATTGTGGGCCCCACATTGTAGAAAACTACATAGGACCACTCCTCATACATATATACATACATATACACACACATACATGTATTACCTATAACGGTAGAAGAAGATCCAAGAGAGCATGTGAAAATGGGAAATGATGATGATGATGATGATGTTCTGCTCTGCTTCTTCAGATTGCTATTGCGAGGAGATGGTAGTTTGCTGCAAGGGCAGAGAGAAAGGGCGCTAACGGAAGCCATTTTCTTCTACTCGTGGAATCAGCTACAAAAGTAGCATTGAGAGATTGGATGAGAAACCCTAGAAAAACCCTACAATATGCTCTCTTCCTATCGGAGATTTTCCATGAAAGGCTTGGGAGCGGGAAATGAAGGGTTTTTTTTTATTATTATCTCATGGACTGGGAAATATACCCGCATCTTATCTTTTTATTTTTCGGCGAAACACTCCGTTGCTAGTTTATTGCCATTTAAAATTTCGTAATGACTCTTCAAACCTCCCAATGACATTGTTGTAATGTAATCCAGACCGTTCAAATTTCTGCAATGATTGGAAAGATGAATCATAATCCAAAATTTTCAATGATAAGATAGCAATAACCATCTGATTTCGACCTTGGAATTTAGACCACACAATATTTTTACTTTTAACCCTCCATTTGTTGGCCATTAATTGGTTGGTAGAGGTTAATTTGTCGGTATAGAGATATGATCCATTCACGATGCGATGCACACTTTTGATGGTCCAGATGCTGTACATGAATGGCGTATGTAGAGTTGATGAATCACAGCTCTTTACAAGACGGTGGTGAACTATTCCCAGAGTGTATGTAGTTTAGCACGAGTGGATTGGAATGCGGATTACCTGCAGCCATGAGTTCTGTTGGGCCCTCATGATCCATGTATTATATCGACCGTCCATCCGTTTCGACACCACATGAAACCGTGACGACTGAACACTCTTTTGTGAAAAGTCATTGGGGCTATAGAAGTTTGTGATTTCATGCAAATGAGGTGGATGGTGTACAAACATTGCGGTGAGAAGTGGGAAGTGTTCAATGGTGAGTATCTTTATTTCTATTTCGTGTGGTGTGGTCCGCTTGAGTTTTAGATCAGCCTCACGATTTGGGCTTTTGTCATAAAACGAGTGGAGAAATAGATTGTAAGAGTGCAGGCCTGTTTGGGAGTTTGTATTTGAATCGTATTGGAATTCAATTCACAAGCCAAGGCGATTTTGAATCCTTAGTTGTGATTGGCATTTTGCATTTAAAATGCAATGGAATTTAAAATTAGGAATGCATTGAAACTCTTTAGTATATTTTAGGAATTTAAATTTGATTGCTAAAGCAATTTTAGTATTTCAAATTAGGAGTCATGCTCCCCTGCGCACCTTTGCACACGTGCCATGGGTGTCTAATCTGAACGGTTCATGTGATGCGGAATTTCATGAAACCCCATGTGACAAAATTTCACCCCAATCTAAAATTTTGGTGGGCCATAGCAAAGAGAAATACAAATCAAGGGAGGAAACTGTTTTCATTTTTCATGGCCCATCAAGTTTTAGATCAAAGTAAAACTTCGGCTTGGGGGGTTTCACGAGGTGCTGCTTCACATGAACGGTTCAGATTTTGGATCCACATCACGTATGATGGGTTTTCAAAAAAGTTCGTACGTACTACGTGCGAACTGGTTCGCAGGTGAGCATTCCACTTCAAATTAGTATACATATGTAATATTTAATAGAATGATAGTAATAAATTTATTAAAATATATACTTTAAAAAAAAAATTATAAAATTACGAGCTTAATGTTGTATGGATGTCTGCAATTTGTGTATGAAACAAGCGTCTCAGTCGATTAATAAAATTGATCGATCAATTGAGTTAACCCTGAATTTTACATATTAGTCTCTAGACAATTTTAGACGGATTCGATCGATTCGACCAATACAATTTGGAAAATACTTGTACTCTTGAGATAGTTTTGAATATATTCGATTAATCGAACATGGTTACTCGATTGATGTTGATCAAACAATGCTTAGATCAATGGCACGTTTGGTTTCGCGTAATTACATGAATTGTTTCATATTTTGACAGTAACATTATTAATATGGGTGTAATACAAATTTAGGGTATCTTAGAGATTGAAAGACTTGTTTTAGAGGAAAGTTAGGGTTTTAAGAAGAGTTTAACATATATAAGTAAATCTATTTCTTGTAATTCGTTTTTCATAATGGATTTGTCACCTCTTTGTGCTTTAAATTTTGTTCATATGGATTTTTCTACATAAAATTGTGTGTTCTTATGCATGCTAAGTTACGTTTGCTTTTTGCATGTTTGATTCTACTTTGGGTTTACTTCCATAGTCCCCCAACAAAGTGGTATCAAAGCTATATGTTGGTATTTGAGTTTGAATCTAAAACATGTCGATAAAAATGATTTAACATTAAGTATGAAACTGATAAGTTCATCGGATAAAATAATTTTGAAACTTAAAAATGTGAAGATGATGGGTCTCATAGTTCGACAAGAATTGCAACATATACTCCTTAGTGCAATGAAGCGTCGTACGACTATGAGCGATGAGAAGTAGGAAAAATTAGATGAGAAAGTAAAAACCTTAATTCAATTATGTATGTCCAACGAGGTTCTTTATAATGTCATTGATTAAAAAACCATCGTAGGACTTTGAACAAAGTTAGAAAGCTTATACATTATGAAATCTCTAAATAATCATCTATATTTGAAGAAGCAATTCTTTAACATAATGATATTGGAAGGGTCGGATACTAATAAATACATCAGTGCGTATAATTCAATTGCTTTGCAAATTGTCGATTATGGAAGTGAATATTGGTAAGAAATACCAAACCCTAATTATGTTAAACTCTCTTTTAAAGTCTTTCAAGTCTAGTAGACACTATATGCCACAGTGGGGATACCATAGACGTTGAAACTATCATCTCAACCCTTCATTCGAAGTAGTTGGGAAAGAATAACATTGGCGGTGGTTCCTTTATAAATGCCTTGGTTGCTGGGAAAAGAAATTCTAAACAGGAGAATGGAAACTCGCGATCTTAATCCAATTCTAATGACAGGGGAAAGATGAAGTGTTAGAATTATGAGAGTTAATGGCATATGAAAAATGATTGTTGAAATCATGAAACCCATGAAGGGGAGAAATCAAACGAAACACTGAAAGAGGTCAACTGTAATGCCCTGAAAATCGGGGGTCGAGCAGGAGCCCAACTCCCAAGTTTCAACACATCGCTTATGCAACATAGATAATGATGATTAAATGTTGTTTGTATTAGTGCATTAAACATGAGTGAGATTATATCAAAACAGCATATCATACCCCAGAGACAGTTAAATTACGCAAGCGAAAAAATGTGATAGATATATAAAATATATAAACTGATGTAAGTGTCCAGAGTGTGCATATGTTACCAGGTTAAGTATATACATGCATACTCTAAAAATAATCTAAATGAATATACATGGGTGGTCCAAAAGTGCAATAAAACAATAGTGTAATGGGGTCTAATAATCATCCCTGTAACCCTGTCGATCAGAACACGATCTACATAGACCCGCCTGATAACTCCATATAGGAGAACTCCTCGTCATCATAAAAGTCCGGCTCTGCCTCACTTTAACATTTTGAAAAAATACGTACAAAGACCCGAGTACCACCTCAGACAGAAATCACTTAGGACCAAATCGCTTAGAAATTAGATGAGAATTAACTAAGTGCTAAACTAGATTACTAGTGAAATTATCTCTAATCACTTTAAATACGATCTGCAAGACCCAAAACTTATAGAATCGTTAACGCTATATTACCGTAAAACCTAGGATGAGCACACTGAAACTCCGTATCGGACCTGGACCGCGCGTCGAAAGTCCGATAACTACGGAACAATATGATTAAGACCGCTTTACTGGGTTTGACAACCATATCTGAAATCAAGTCCTAACAGTATCCAGAAACGCATAACCTGAGCCCGGAGCGAAGTGTGTGAGAAACGCGAATATCTCTAGAAAATGAACTGAAACTTAAGTGAATTGAGTCGATTTGCTTGCAGGCCAAGTATAAAGATTCAGACCGTCAAAATCTGACCCAATTACACCCTCGAATAAGGAAAAATTTTCAACACATGTCAGTGTACTTGTGGCCCTAATCGAGTACCGGTGACCGTCGAACTGAAACTGGTCCGCCATGGTCGATCTGTAAATCCAATTGGACTGAAAACTTAGCTTGACCTAGATCCAATGTCAGGGAGATTAAGTCAGACCGTATGCAGAAAAGGGGCATCCAGAAGTGCTCCGTTGAGCCAAAACAGATAGGTTTTGGTTATAACCTAAGTATACCATGGCTCTGGGGCCATTAAGCTCACGTTTGAGCCTATATAAGGGTCTTAAACCCTCTTTCTCCCTTCACATACGAATTTGTAAACCCTAGAGAGAGAAGAGAGAGAAAAGAGAAGGAAAGAGAGAGAAGCAGAGAGAGTGTGTAGGAGATTGTTCTCGGAAGTTAATCTCATCGTTCCACGTGCTTATCCACCATTCCTGTATCGCTATTCGGGCGATTCCGATCCTGCTCTTAGGTAAGAAAACCTAACCTTAATCTGTTTTAGGGTTTCAGATAGTGTAAGAGATGAAATAGCTAAGCGAATTCATGCAATAGGTTGTCATTCTACTGTTGACAAAGACTTAGTGTCTAAACTGAATTCATTACGCGTTTACCGGCAAAAGGTACAGACTATAAACGTTTAGGTTATGGTTTTTAAGCCTTTTAATGCCGGTTAATGATTTATAACGGATGTGGGTGTCATTTCACATGCTAAATGCGATGCTTGTTTCGATTTACAGATATATATGAACTATGTTGAGTATAGTGTATTCCATGTGTTTGTTGAAATGATTAAATGCGTATAAAATTTGGATTCGTGTTTGACATGATTATCCATCATGGACATAGGATTGTTGTATATACGACAACTCCTTAGCGAAAGGATTTGCCCTAATGCATGTTATGGCTAACATACGTCATGTATGTTGTAGTGTGTAGTATAAGTGTTTGTAGAAATGTCTGAATGAGTATGGAATTTATATTCGTGCTTACCATGATTATTCGTCGTAGATACATGGTGGTTGCGTGTGTGACAACTCCCTGGTGAAAGGAATTGCCCTAATATATGATGTGGTCGACATACGTCATGTATGTCAAAGTGTGTAGTATAAGTGTTTGTAAAAATGTCTGTATGAGTAAGTATTTGGTAAATTATACTTTATATGGGTGTTGAGATAAGATTCTCAACTACCTTAACTGTGTGTATAAATCCCTCCATGCAACTTACACTATATTGTCCATTTTATGTACGAAGTGCATATATGTGAAATCATGTTTATGTTATGTTTCATGAAATGCATAAATAGTTGATATTGCTAGAATTATTAGTTTAATGCTAAGGTGCATATTCATATATGATTCCTTGTTATGTTTAAGTGTGGTTGGGACTATGATATAGTCCAGGCAATCGGTAACGGATTCTAATCAGGTGGCTGAGGTTGTCTCGCCACACAGGACGTGTTCGATGAATCTGAACCGTACTTGGGTTGTCGGCAGTGGTTAGGCCACACGGAGTGCTTACGCACTTAATGTCGATCAACTCGATGTACGCTTGTACCAGTCGAGTTCGTCAAGTAACCCAATTGACCCGATGTATGTTCACCATGTATGGACACTGCTGCTTGAACCTAAGGTACTAAATTCACCAATGAAAACCCCGTTTAACCTTGGTCCGTTAAGACTCATGAGCCTGACATGGTGGTATGGGACACCGTGGTTGACCTGTCGGCCAACGCCGGGGTGATGAGCCCACCCGTAGTGACCAGTGAGCAACCCAAGCTCATGAGCCGAATACGGTGGTATGAGACGCTGTATTCGAGTTATTGGCCTACGACTAGATAACGAGTCATTTGTAGTGACCTTGAGCATACTCTGAGTCTGCACTGAGGTGACAAGCCTTTTCATAGTAACTAGAGTATAAGCTAGGACTGCATCGAGGTGACGAGCCCTTGCAGTGACATGGAACCGCAACATCGTATGAGATTTGCTAGGACTGATGACCATAGAATGGATCATTGTTTCGGAAATGATCTAAGGGAGGTATCTTAGTTTTTCAATCTTGCTGTATGAAAATGACTAATAAGAACTTGGTAATCACGCTCATGCACCACATTGCATATGCCTTTGGCATTAGAGTTGAGCATTGAGGAAGTGATTGCATGCTGCGACCGTGAGATAAAGTTCACAGAAGGAGTGCAGGTGAGGGCATACATCATTAATACATATCATCCTTGCATTAACCAGAGTACTTAGGAATGTTTGATTGTATTATTTTATGATTACTACTTTATTGAATTGATAACATGTTAACCTTTGCCTTATAGCTCCACCGAATTGATCACTCACTCCCACGTTATGGGATGGTGTTTTAAACACCAACCAGACCTTGTCTTAGCTGTAGATGATGGCGATGCCTACGAGGCAGAGCCAGACTTCGAGGATGATGTGGAGGCGTTCTCCTATATGCAATTGTCAGGCGGCTTCATGTGAACCATATCCTGATCGATGGGGATTATTGAGATTTCAAAAATACAACTAGTTGAACATTATACTGTATCATTTTAGAAATTTTGGAACTATACATGTAATCATTTAACCTGGTAATCTGATCATGCTCTAGGAACTTACCACCAATTATATGCTTTACATATGTATCACAGTATTTCGCTTGCGTACTTTAACTGTCTCTGGAGTATGATATAGTGTTTTGGTATAATCTCACTCATGTTTAACACACTAACATGGACAACATTTAATCATCATTATCTATGTTGCATAAGTAATGCGTTGGAACTTGGGAGTGGAACTTATGCTCGACCCCCGATTTTCAGGATGTTACAAGTTAGTATCAGAGCATGATTTTGGATTAAACTGGATCTGGTTTATGGTCACACGACGCACGCTGATGTACTTTGACTTAGGAGGGGGTGAGAAAACGTAGAAATGATCATAAGATTCCTAGTTTCACCGCCAGGTGAAACTGACCGTCGAAATCGGTGCCCGTACGCACCCATGATCATGCGCAGGTACCCCAGATCTTTTCTAGACCGTTAATCGACGGGTATAGACCAAAAATATATCCATTTCACATTTAAACAACCCGAAAAGCGCGAAAATACATGAAATGGGACTCGAAACCACTCAAACGGAGTTGGGGGCCCAAACGACACAAATCGGGGGGAACCAAAGTGGACTCTGCACCCCTACGGCACCCTGGGGACCATCCTGTGCTGTGTACAGAACAAGGGTGCACCCCCACCATGGATTTGGACGACTAGTCATGCTTGTAGTCGTCTTTTAGTTTGCTCTGTTGTTGTTTTCTTATTTTTATGTATAGCCTTGATAAGCTTAGTAATGTGGTAGAATGATTTGTAGTTTTTAACGTATGAAATCCTGCTTAGAATAGCTCACATACGTTTCTCATCATGATTCATGTAAAACTATATCTCATGTATTGTGACAAATTTTGTTAAATGAAATGCATGTGACCCCTTTCGTTATGGACTATGTAGAATGCTTGAAGAATTGAGTGTTATATGCAAAATCTCATGGGTTGCACCCTATGTTATAAATAGGGAATGCCACCCATGCGGAGCTCGGCACGCCTTTCACTGGGTGAATCGTTTGACGGGGCACATCCCCTAAGCGATAGCCATATAGACCCCAACTTGGGTCCGATTCATGAGACCATGCCGGATCCACTGGCCCTAATAAGGGGCCGACACCTGCTACAACACCTACGACACCTGTGACACCATCTGCTGCACTACCCGTGGCACCATCTATAGCACCACTGGTTCCTAAGCAGAACCGCGCATCTCCTTCGACATCGCACATGCCTCAGTCGGCTCCTCCTACTGATAGGTTCGAGCAGATGATGTTATTGATGCAGCAGCAGCAGCTCTTGGCCACCCTTGGGGAATCTTTACCCAGGGCATGGGTGTGGCTCCACCTGCACCTTTTGTACATCCTACTAGAAATGCGGGTGCTAGTGGCCTTTTCGAGCGATTCCAGTGCTTGCGGTCTCCTACCTTTGTGGGTACTCACAGACCCAATAAGGTCGAGTATTGGCTTGACTGCATCTCTAAGATGCTAAAATCGCTGCACTGCACGGAGCCTGAGCAGGTGGAGTTGGTCACCTTTATGTTTGAGAAGGAGGCCAGCCTTTGGTGGTACACCGTCCTGCGAATCGTTGTGGTCGGGTATGTATGAACGTGGGCCGCGTTTGAGACCCGCTTCCATGAGAAGTACTATCCCCTCACTTATCGACACTAGAAGGAGAGTGAGTTTCTTCGCCTCCGTCAGGGAGGAATATCAATGACAGAATATGAGAACCGATTCACGGAGCTGGGCAGGTATGCTCCATTGATACTGGGAGATCAGCTGATGCGGATGTGACGATTTTCTGAGGGTCTACGACTCGAGATCCACTCGAAAATGTGTTGCGCCAACATATCTACATATGTTGAATTAGTGGGCATGTCTTTGCCAGCTGAGCAGGATGGGGACAGGTTGTCCCGTACATGGGTTCCTATGACTCTTAGGCCTTAACCTGATCTACCAAGCAGACCATTCCTCTGTAAGAGACCACGTGCAGATTTACCGCCTAGGCTTATGGGTTCACCGGCCCCAATGAGATGACCAGACGTTTGGTGTACCTACTACAAGAAGCCAAGCCACACAGAGCTAAATTGTGTCATCAGGATGAGGGACATCGGGTTCTCACCATCTCAGAGGATCAACTGCCAACTTCCTCAGGTCATATCGGCACCACCTCTGCAGTCAGCACCAGCCCATCCATCCTTTTGGCCACCTACACCTCGATTCAGGTCGCCTCAGAGACCTATGGCATCACAGCTGAATCGTTCACAGCAGGATAGGGTGCTGTCACGCCCCAAATCCAGAAATCGGATTCATAGGAATCTCGATCACCGAATTCAGTGCTGAAAGCCTCCGTAGTACCCCATTCTCAGCTCCTAGCATTCATATGCTAGATTCCGATCCCGGGATCCTACAAGGAAGATTTTTGTTTTTTTGTACAATTAACTCGTAATAAGCATAACCACAAGATTACCCAATTCACAAAGGTAACATCATCATCACATATCCACTAATATAATCATTTGAGCACAATACTGAAAGGGAAATACATATATCAAAATCAAGCTTCGAAAGACCACTGCACGCTCTAAGCTCTACGCTGCTGCAACCAAACTTTACCTGCACGCATCTATCGTGCATAAGCTTATAGAAAGCTTAGAGGGTGGTGTAAGTATGTGCATAAGGTAAGTGTCAAGTATTCAATACAGTGGCTTAATCATACAATACCGGAAACACTGATAATCCATAAATCATACAATGTCGGAATAAGTAGAAATACTGACAAGAGCAGAAATTATCAGAGTAAACCGAAATACAGACAAGATCATAAATCATACGATAATAGAGTAAGCAGAAATACGGATATGTCCATGAGTCAATCAATATCAGAATACGTAATATATGACAGCTATGCAAATGATGAGTCATAAATAATCAAATATCTGATGATAAAGATATAATGCAATATACGATTCGAAAGAGCTAACAAATATCATCACTCTCGTCTAAGTCACGGAAATACAGAAACATAACAACCCAAAATGTCATATACCGAGGATATAATGCAATATGCAATATGTGGTGCTAATGGAATGACCATGCTGGAGTGTGAAGTCGGGATGATAGTACGTAGTATCGCAGGCTACGGGATCCACTATAAGGGACTTTTATCCAAATCAGTTCCATACCTTTGGATAGTCAGACTCAATGTGGTAAACTCCTGATCTCAGATTAGTCGCACGCCCCAACTGAAATCATTGCCATTGCGAAGGCACACATGACAAATAGCTACGTACCACCAGCCCGAGTGAATAGTGAATGAATGAATGAATGAATGAGTATGCAACTCCTGCTCACTAAATCCACATATCAGTACAGTTCATCTCGGGGATCATCACTGGAGTCTATTACACTCTACGCCAGCTTGTCGCCCCTATATAAGCGCACAACTGGGTAAGTGAAAGAGACCTCACTATCCGCCTGCCAATATCAGGCCCGGCTCGTCGATAGCGGACCCATTCCTCAAGCTAGTTAAACTCAACCTAGACATTGCCCCCTCACTCAGGCGGGTAAGGTCACACCCCTTTCCAACCGACCACGACACAATGGGAGACACGGCCTCCTGGTATTCGGCCTTTGTGCACTCATATATCCACTCGGTCTCAACGTTGGAGTCATCTCCTGGCCACGGAGGTTTAGGAATTTTCACCCAGGGACATCTATGACACCCGTATGCTAGAACCAAACATTTCTGGTGTCCCTTCTGGCCATCCACGATATGTCTGTGGAGGCTACGATCCTGATGTTGCTAGGGCGTATAACACACAATGCAAGATGCATGAGTCACACAATCCAGTCATGCATCAATCCTGCGTATGTCGTGCGCTCATGTGAGGTAACCTCCGCCTATCAGAGAGTCTCATATCAACATATTCAATGACATATGCAATGATCAACCACAACTCATAACAAACATGCAGATGATGTGTATGTGCATATATCATGATGCTATGCTATCACATACTCACAGTCAATATCAACAATCGGCCTCGACAATGTGTACATTTAACCAATATTGTCCCAAGGAATGGCCCACATAGAGCCTAACATATAGTGGACCCATGGCCTCATACAAGGGCCAAATATACAGCATCATGGGTCCCACTTAAGAGCTTAATACACACCACGATGGGTCTCTCACATGGGCCTCATACAAGGGTTACATATACATTATGACAGGCCTCGCTATACAGGCTACAAATACATCATTATGGGCCTTATCAACTGGGCTGCAAATACATCACTATGGGTCGTTCACATGGGCCTAATATATATTTCATAGGTGGGTCGTTCACATGGGCCTAATATATATTTCATAGGTGGGCCCTGCGCATGGGCCTCATTCACATCAAGTGGGCTGCATCAATGGGCCGCACTAATATATCAAGATGGGCCATAAAAATATCATATTGGCCCTAATCACGGGCTGGATACATATCACAACGGGCCTCATACAAGGTCTTATATACATCATCATAGGTCATAATTTCATCACATCGGGCCTCACTCGTAGGCTGCATATACATCGCCATGGGCCTTGGCACAAGGGTCGTAAATGCATCTCATTGGGCTACTTCCACGGGCCTTAAATACAAAATAGGCGGGCTTTGCACAAAATGAAGATGGGCCTAAATGGCCTGTAGACTACAATATGGGCCTATCAATGGGCCCTAGGGAGAGTGACGGTGCGGACATTTAACCGTCGTCATCCTTACAATGTGGGCATCTAACAATCGTTGTTCTCAAGGCATTACTTGCTATAAACATCATCATATGCCATGGGGGATCACGCATTGCAATGGACCTAGTTGCCCCCAATTGGGCCTAAAGTACATCAATTTGGGCCGTATCATATGGGCTCTACATTCATCAAATGGATCACCTCAATGAGCGTCACCAATGGGGCTTAGGTCCTTTGCAATGAGTCATAACCCATGGGCCTCAGTATGCATTAAAAATGAGCCCCAATCACATGAGCTTTATGTGCATCAAATGGGCCTAATCACATAGGCCTTATATATACCAAGGTGGGCCTCAACAGTGGGCTACAAATACATCAAATGGGCCTACACAAATGGGCCCATATATAACAAAGTGGGCCTCGACAACGGGCCACAAATGCATTAAGGTGGGCTTAATCACATGTCAAGATGGGCCTAAATACATCAGCCCATATATACCGAAGTGGGCCTCATGTGAGGCCCGCCAAAATGTTTATTTTCCTATTCAATCTGTTGATAAGGTCATCTGAATAGGAGCCCACCAAAATGTCTATTTACACCCAATCTGTCCAAGCCCACAACGATGTTTATTTGCCACCCAAACAGTCCATAAGGTCATGTGGACCTGGAGCTCATGGTGACGTTGGTTCACCATCCAAACTATTCATAAGGTCAAGTGGACCATGGGCCTACTGAAATGTTTATTTGCCATACAATTTGTCCATAAGGTCACATGGACAAGGAGGGCCCACTGTAATATTTATTTGACATCCAATATATTTAAAACAAATCGCATGGACCTGTGAAAGCTGGGGTCCACTGGAAATGTTTATTTTCCATACAACCTATTCACAAGGTCACGCAGTCAGGGGGTCCACTATGATATTTGTTTGACATCCAAACTGTTAATAGGGTCACACGTACGTGGAGCCCACTGAAATGTTCATTGCCATCCAAACCTGTTCATAATGTCACGTGGCCAGGGGCTCACGTGATGGACGGCATGGACACAATACATACATTTGAGTGGGGGCCCACGGCCACGCCACCGCTGGGCGCTGGCACGTTCCAGCGGCATGGGCCCACTATAATGTTTATTTGTCATTCAACTAATTCATGAGGCCACGGTCGGGGGCCCACCGCAGGGTGGTTCGCCAATCCAATCCACTAATTATGTGAGTCCCATCTAACTGAGGGTCCAGACCAAGTTTCAGCCATGTCCAAATCTCAGGTAGGCCCCACCAAGTGCTTTTATATGTTTCAGGCGTGTCTTCACATGATTTTAGATGGTATGGCCCACCTGAGTCCGTATGCGGCTGATTTTTGGCAGGGACCCCACTGCCCTAAGGGGATTCCTAATGGACGGTGTGGATTTTTGAATCGCATCCACCCGCCACTCGCCAGCGCTGGACGCTGGCGTCCCCTTTTTTTTTTCCTTTATTTTTTTTTATATGGGGCTCACAATGAGATGATCCAAACCATCTATTGTGTGAGTCCCACATGGTGGACCGTCCAGTCAAATTTTAGGGTGCATCCAAATTTCAGGTAGGCCTCACCAAGTGCTTTTATATTCTTAGGCATGTCTCCAGATGTTTTTAGATGGTATGGCCCACCTGAGAATCAGATTGATCCCAAATTTTGGCTCAACGCCAAAAATAATCTGAGAAAGAGAATGGACAGCTTGGATTAAGAACATACATCAAGGTGGGGCCATGTTGGAGCAGCCCACTATTTCTCTTCCTTAACGTGGCCGTCTCTGGACGTCATGGCATAAAGTCATGTCAATAAAAAAAATATTCTTTTTATCCTAGGTGGGACCCACGTTAACTAAATCTATCCCGTCCATTGCATGTGTCCCACAAAAATAGGGGTCCAAAATAAGTATCAGGTGGGTCCAAGCTTCTGGTGAACCCCAGCAATCATTCTTCCAAGTTTCAACGGAAAATACTACCATTCTTAATACCACGGCCTGCCAGATGATTGGATCGGTCTCATTTTTCGGCTCAACGTCTAAAATGATCCCGAGAATAGAATGGATGGCTTGGATCAAATATAAACATTAAGGTGGGGCCATGTTGGAGGGCCCACCATTTCCTTTTTTTTTAAAGCTTGTAAGTACACACCCTTGACAGTACACACACTCCACGTTAACCTCTTCACTCCCATGCCTCAAGTCCAGCGTCCCTGGACGCTGGACGGCATGGATGAACACATCATCATGGTGGGTCCCACATGTACGTGGCCCACCATACCCATATATATATATATATAATATTAATATAATATAATATATATGTATATATATATACATATATCATATCACCTAAAATGTGGTGGACCACACCATTGATGAATGGAGTGGATTTAACATGGCCCACTTCATTCTAGGGAGAGGAGAGAGAGAGAGAAGAAAAGAGAGGAAAAGAGAGATACGGTGAGATAGAGGGGAGGGTCCCCGCCACTATGGGCCCTCCATAGTTACAACACATACATCGAGTAGGTCCCATAATAAGTGAGCCTTTAAAAATTGAGATGAAGGATGATCACCCACCTCTAAGCCTCCTCCTTGCTCCCTTGGCCTCCAATGCTCCTTTGCTTGACTTTTAACGGTGGTAGATGATGGATCAACGGTTGAGATGAGAGATGAGAGAGTAGGGAAGGTGGGCCACACTTGACATTTGGGAGAGGGAGAGAGAGCTTGGACGTGTGAAACTCTTTTGCTTGGAATTTTTTTTTTTTTTTTTAGACTGAATGAGAGAGAGAGAGGAGTGATGGGTGAAAAAGGGTGATGGATGTGGTGTGATGGGTGGAGTGGTGTGTGGAGAGAGAGGTGAAGTGATGTAAGACGGGATGGGTGGAGAGAGAGGTGAAGTGATGTGAGGGTTGACCTTGGGCTTGCTTGTGTAAGAGAAAGGTATAGGTTGTTGTACTTGGGTATGGAATGACTTGACTTGTACTTGACATGAGTGATTGATTGATTAATATAACATCTCGTAGAGATTTCCTCGTAATTCGTAACGCGCGGTGTTTTCTTCGAATTGAACGCAGACTGACATCTTTTAGCCTGGGTATCGGGTCGGTGTGCGAGTCGCGGCGTTAGAACCGCGGCGACGGCACGGTCGCTAAGGTATAGGTTTCAATTTTAGCCATCTTTGGCATACAGGTCTCAGCTTAGGATCACGCGCAAACATTAGAAAGCGGTCGAGGATTGCCGAATTCGACCGGAAGGATCGCGGGAGTTGACGGAACAGTACAAACCAGGATACGGGTCTTACAGGTGCACTCACTGGTAGCTGAGGCATCTGAGAGATCAGACACATCACCGATGACTTTTGAAGTCACGACACAGATTCAAGGTATGCCCGTCTTCTTATTGGTGGACATCGGGTCCACTATTTCGATCATCTCATGCGTCGCAGTCAAGCGACTAGTGTTGGATATTGCTCCTACGAAGGGAGTGAGACTCATTACCACTACAGGGACCTTTTCTGATGTTACCCGGATTTGTGAGGCTTGCTCAGTAGATTTGGGTAGTAGGACGATGATCGTTGACCTGATTGTCACCCCATTATGGCACTACAACGTTGTTCTCGGAATGAATTGGCTTACCGAGATGAGGGCAGACATAGATTGCGAGGCTAAAGTCATGACAGCCTACGGACCTGAGGGTACGATCTTTACTTTTCCAGTTCAGGTCAGTTGGCCCTGTCGAGTTAGTTGTTACGCTACCTTATTAGTACGATTTGAGAACCCGACGTTAGAGGGCACGCCTATAGTTCGGGATTTCACGGACGTGTTCAGGACAATTTCTAGATTACCCCCTCGGCGCGAGATCGATTTTACCATGGAGCTTGTGCCTGGTGCAACACTCATTTCATTGCCGACATACCGCATGCCTCCATGTGAGATGAAGGAACTGAGGAGACAAATTGATGGTTTGTTGGAGACAGGTTTCATACAACCGAGTGTGTCCCCTCGGGGAGCGCTTGTGTTGTTCGTGAAGAAGAAAGACGGTTCACTGCGATTATATATTGATTATCGCAGGTTGAATCAAGTGACGGTGAAGAGCAAGTATCCTTTACCTAGGATAGATGATCTGTTTGATCAATTGAAAGGGGCACAATATTTCTCGAAGATCGATCTGCAGTCAGGGTATCACCAGTTGTGCGTCAGGGATGAGGACATGCAGAAGACGACTTTCAGGACCAGTTTTGGACAATATGAGTTTCTTGTAATATCGTTCGGCCTTACGAACGCACCGGTTGTGTTCATGGACCTAATGAATAGGGTGTTTCGACTGTTTTTGTTCTGGTTCGTTATCGTGTTTATTGATGACATTCTGATATACTCTGAGAGTAGGGAAGAGAACGAGGAACACCTGCGAACAGTCTTGGATACTCTGAAGAAGGACTAATTGTTCGCACGCTACAAGAAGTGCGACTTCTGAAAAGAGAAAGTTAAGTTCCTGGGATATGTGGTGTCCAAGGAAGGGATAGCAGTTGAACTCGCTAAGGTATCTGTGGTTCAGGACTGGGAGCAGCCCGATTCGGTTACTGAGGTGAGGAGCTTTCTTGGTCTAGCAAGGTACTACAGTCATTTATCAGGAACTTCTCCAAGATGTCAGACCGTTATTTCAGTTGACACGGAAGGATCTAAAGTTCGCCTAGAACGAGAAGGCAGAAGTAGCTTTTCAGGAGCTGAAGGACAAGTTGTCGTCCGCCCCTGTGCTAGTATTGTCAGAGTAAGAGGTCAAGTATACTATATACACTGACGTGTCTCGTGTCGGTTTGGGTTGTGTCCTTATACAGAATGACAGGGTGATTGCTTACGTCTCGAGACAGTTGAGGAAACACGAGGAAAATTACCCTACACACGACCTAGAGTTAACGGCTGTTATCTTTGCACTGAAGCTCTGGAGACATTAGCTCTACGGAGAGGAATTCGAGCTCTTTTGCGACCACAAGAGCCTTAGATACATATTCATGCAGCGAGACCTGAATATGAGGCAGCAGCGATAGATGGAAACCTTGAAAGACTTCAAGTTCGAAGTTTCCTATCATCCGGGCAAGGCTGACCTTGTGGCTGAAGGGTTGAGCTATAAGAAGACCATAGATTTTACGGCTCCACTGATGATGGTAAAATGGGGTATGGTAGAGTTCGTGCGAGACTTCGAGTAGAAGCTCACCGTGGAGGAGCCGTTCGAGAGCGTCGCGCACGCTCGTGTGCGGCCACTTATTGATGGTAGGATCATTGAGGCCCAGAAAGACAATAGACGATTAGCTGAACTTCGAGAGCAGGCTAGCAACAATGAGGACGCTGAGTGGAGAGTTGGTACGGATGGGGGCCTACGTTATCGTGGCCGCTTATGCGTCCCAGACACTCATGACTTAAGACGGAAAGTTCTCGAGGCAGCCCACAGTTCGAAGCTTGCGATACATCTTGGTAGTACGAAAGTGTATCGAGACATGAAGAGATTGTACTGGTGGGACAACATGAAGGTCCACATAGTCGATTATGTGTCCTGTTATCTCACTTGCCAGCAGGTCAAGGAAGAGCATCGCCGACCTCCCGGACTACTTCAGCCCATGCCCATAGCAGAATAGAAGTGGAATTTCATCTCTATGGACTTTATCTCAGGGCTACCAAAGACGAGGAAGGGTTATGACTCTATTTGGGTGATTGTGGACTAGTTAATGAAATCGACTCACTTCCTCCCAATTAAAGTCTCGAACTTTACAGACGAGTTGGCCAGATTGTACATCAAAGAGATTGTACGTCTGCATGGAGTTCCCTTGGAGATCATGTTGGACTGAGACACGTGATTCACATCCATCTTCTAGACTCGCATCTAGGAAGCAATGGGGGTGAAACTGAAGTTCAGTACCGCGTTCCACCCACAGATCGATGGGCAGACGGAATGGGTAAATCAGGTGTTGGAAGATATGCCGCGAGCTTATGTGCTTGATTTTAAGGACAGTTGGGATGATTGTCTTCCTTTTGTTGAGTTCGCGTATAACAACAATTTTTAGGCGAGTATTAGCCTGACTCCCTATGAGGCCTTATATGGGTGCTCCTGTCGAGCACCGCATTGCTGGGCAGAGGTTGGTGAGAAGATCTTGATTGACCCAGAGTTAGTACAGGCAACCTCAAAGAAGATAGACATTATTAGGCATCGACTTCTGACAGTGTAGAGCAGACAGAAGAGCTACGCCGATATAAGGCAGTGACAGCTAGAGTTCAAGGTCGGGGACCACGCATTTCTGAAAGTTTTCCCAATGAAGGGAGTTCTTCGGTTTGACAGGAAGGGGAAGCTTACATCGAGATTCATTGGCCCATTTCAGATACTTGATCGAGTGGGTGTAGTGGCATACCGTCTTACTCTGCCCACTCCACTTGCAGGCGTTCACAACGTATTTCATGTATCTATGCTGAAGAAATACGTTCCCGATCCTTCCCACATTATCAAATAAGAGCAGGTACAGTTGAGTGATGACGCTACTTATGTACTGCGACCGACGCGTATCCTAGACAGGAAGGAGCGAGTACTGCGTAGCAAGGTTATCCCACTTGTGAAAGTGTTGTGGACGTACCACACTGAAGAAGAGGCTACTTGGGAGACAGAAGCCGAGGTCTGTAAGAACTACCCTCAGATTCTCGAGGAGTACGGAAATGTACTAATTTCAAGGATGAAATTTTTCTTTAAAGGGGGTAGATTGTAACATTTTGAAAAAATTCGTACAAAGACCCGAGTACCACCTCAGACAGAAATCACTCAGGACCAAATAGCTTAGAAATTAGACGAGAATTAACTAAGTGCTAAACTAGATTATCAGTAAAATTAGCTCTAATCACTTTAAATACGATCTGCAAGACCTAAAACTTGTAGAATCATTAATGTTTATTACCCTAAAACCTAAGATCAATCCCTAAATCCAGTTACTCTCAGGAGCACACTGAAACTCCGTATCAGGCCTGGATCGCGCGTCGAAAGTTCGATAACTACGAAACTACACGATTAGGACCGCCATACTGGATTTGACAACCATCTCAGAAATTAAGTCATAACAGTATCCAGAAATGCATAACTTAAGCCTGGAGCGAAGTGTGTAAGAAAAGTAAATATCTTTAAAAAATGAACTGAAACTTAAGTGAATTGAGTCGATTCGCTTGCAGGCCAAGTATAAGGATTCAGACCGTCAGAATTTGACCCAATTACACCCTCGGATCAGGAAAAATTTTCAACACATGTTAGTGTACTTGTGGCCCTGATCGAGTACCGATGACCGTCGAACTGAAACTGGTCTGCCACGGTCGATCTGTAAATCCGATCGGACTGAAAACTTAGCTTGACCTAGATCCAATGTCAGGGGACTTAAGTCCGGCCGTATACAGAAAATGGGCATCCAGAAGTCCTCCGTTGAGCCGAAACAGATGAGTTTTGGTTATAACCTAAGTATACCATGGCCTTGGAACCATTGAGCTCACGTTTGAGCCTATATAAGGGTCTTAAACCCTCTCTCTCTCTTCACATACGAATTTGCAAAATCCAGAGAGAAAAGAGAGAGAAAAGAGAAGGAAAGAGAGAGAAAGAGAGAAAGTGTGTGGGAGATTATTCTCGGGACTCAATCTTGCCGTTCCACGTGCTTCTCCACCATTCCTGTATCGCTATTCGGGCGATTCCGATCCTGCTCTTAGGTAAGAAAACCTAACTCTAACCTGTTTTAGGGTTTCAAATAGTGTAAGTGATGAAATAACTAACCTAATTCATGCTATATGTTGTTATTCTACTGTTGACAAAGACTTCGTGTCTAAAATGAATTCATTACGCATTTATCGGTGAAAGGTGCGGACTATAAACTTTTAGGTTATGGTTTTCAAGGCTTTCAATGCTGGTTAATGATTTATAACTGACGTGGGTGTCATTTCACATGTTAAATGCGATGCTTGTTTCACTTTACAGATATATATGAACTATGTTGAGTATAATGTGTTCCATGTGTTTGTCGAAATGATTGAATGCATGTAGAATTTGGTATCGTGTTTGACATGATTATCCATCATGGACATAGGATTGTTGTATATGCGACAACTCCTTGGCAAAATGATTTGCCCTAATACATGTTATGGCTAATATATGTCATGTATATTGTAGTGTGTAGTCTAAGTGTTTGTGGAAATGTCTCAATGAGTATGAAATTTGTATTTGTGCTTGCCATGATTATCCGTCATGGATACATGGTGGTTGCGTGTGTGACAACTCCCTGGTGAAAAGAATTACCCTAATACATGATGTGATCGACATACATCGTGTATGTCAAAGTGTGTAGTCTTAAGTGTTTGTAAAAATGTCTGTATGAGTAAGTATTTAGAAAATTATACTTTATATGGGTGTTGATATAAGATTCTCAACTAACTTAACTGTGTGTATAAATTTCTTTATGCAACTTACACTATATTGTCCATTTTATGTATGAAGTGCATATGTGTGAAATCATGTTTATGTTATGTTTCATGAAATGCACAAATGGTTGATATTGCTTGAAGTATTAGTTTAATGTTGAGGTGCCTATTCATATATGATTCCTTATTATGTTTAAGTGTGGTTGGGACTGTGATATAGTCCAGGCAATCGGTAACAAATTCTAATCAGGTGGCTGAGGTTGTCTCGCCACACAGGACGTGTTCAATGAATCCGAGCCATACTTGGGTTGCCGAAAGTGGTTAGGCCACACGGAGTGCTTACGCACTTCATGTCGATAAACTCGATATGCGCTCGTACCAGTCGAGCTTGTCAAGTAACCGATTAACCCAATGTATGTTCACCATGTATGGACACTACTGCTTGAACCTAAGGTACCAAACTCACTAATGAAAATCCCGTTAACCTTGGTACCTCGATCCGCTAAGACTCATGAGCTGGACATGGTGGTATGGGACATCGTTGTCAAGCTGTCGGCTTACGCTGGGGTGACGAACCCACCCGTAGTGACCAGTGAGCAACCTAAGCTCGTGAGCAGAATACGGTGGTATGGGACGTTGTATTCAAGATGTTGGCCTTCGACTAGGTGACGAGCCATTCGTAGTGACCTAGAGCACACTCTGAGTCTGCGCTGAGGTGACAAGTCTTTCCGTAGCAACCAGAGTATAAGCTAGGCCTGCATCGAGGTGATGAGCCCTTGTAGTGACCTGGAACCGCAACATCGTATGAGATTTGCTAGGACTGATGACCCTAGAATGGATCATTGTTTGAGAAATGATATGAGAGAGGTATCTTAGTTTTTCAATCTTGCTGTATAAAAATGACTAATAAGAACTTGGTAATTACGCTCATGTATCGTATTGCATGTGCCTTTAACGTTGGAGTTGAGCACTGAGGAAGTGATTGCATGCCGCGACCATGAGATGAAGTTCACAGAGGGAGTGCAAGTGAGAGCATACATCATTAATACATATCATCTTTGTATTAACAAGAGTACTTAAGAATACTTGATTGTATTACTTTATCATTACTGCTTGATTGAATTCATAACATGTTAACCTTTACCTTATAGCTTTACTGAGTTTATCACTCACTCCCACGTTCTGAGACTGTTTTAAACACCAACCAGACCTTGTCTTAGCTGCAGGTGATGACAATGCCTACGAGGCAGAGCCAGACTTCAAGGATGACGATGAGGCGTTCTCCTACATGTAATTGTCAAGTAGTTTCATGTGAACCATGTCTTGATCGATGAGGATTACTGGGATTTCAGAAATACAACTTGTTGAACATTATACTGTATCATTTTGTGAATCTTAGAATTATACATGTAATCATTTAACCTGGTAATCTGATCATACTATAGGAACTTACCACCATTTATATGCTTTATATATGTATCACAGTTTTTCGCTTGCGTAATTTAACTGTCTCTGGAGTATGATATATTGTTTTGGTATAATCTCACTCATGTTTAACGCACTAATACGGATAACATTTAATCATCATTATCTATGTTGCATAAGTGATGCGTTGAAACTCGGGAGTGGAGCTTATGCTCGACCCTCGATTTCAGGGCGTTACACTCGCAAGCATCATCATAATCTGTATCTACAACAGGGTCTGGTTGGTGTTTAAAACATCGTCCCAAAACATGGGAGTGAGTGATCAACTTAGTGAAATTATGAAGTAAAGCTCAACATGTTATCAATTCAGTCAAACAATAATGATAAAGCAGTACAACAATCAGGTCCTAAGTACTCTTATTAATGTGCGGATGGTATGTAGTAATGATGTATGCCCTCACATACGCTCCCTCTGCGACATCATCTTACGATCGCTGCATACACCCCTTCCTCTGTGCACTTCCTCGCCAAAGCACATGCAATGCATGTATGATCGTATTAGCCAAGTCCTTAATTTGGTCTATTCATACAGTAAGATTGGAAAGCTATGACACCTCCCTTTATATCATATACCCAACCATTGATCCATTTAGGGTCGTCAATTCTAGTGGTCACATACAATAGGCAGTTTCAAGGTCGTTACGGAGAGGCTCGTCACCTCAGCGCGGGCCTAGTTTATACTCTAGTTTACTACAGAGGCTCGTCACCTCAATGTAGTTTTTAATGTATACTCGAGGTCACTACAGGCTCGTCAGCTGATCATAAGCCGACAGCTCGAATACAATGTCCCGTACACCACCGTATTCGGCTCATAAGTTTTGGTTATTCATTGGTCACTACGGGGAGGTTCATCACCCCATTGTAGGCCGACAGCTCGACCACGGTGTCCCATACACAATGGTGTCCCATACACCATCATGTCCAGCTCATGAGTCTTAGCGGATTGGGGTACCAAGGTTAAACGGGTTTTCACTGGTGAGTTTGGTACCTTATATTAAAGCAGTAGCGTTCATACATGGTGTCACGCCCTAAACCTGAAAATCAGATTCACAGGAATTCCGATCGCCGAATCCGGTGCCGACAGCCTTCGTAGTACCCCATTCTCGGCTCCTAGCATTCATATGCCAGATTTCTGATCCTTGGATCCTACAAGGAGGATTTTTTTTATTTTTTATTTTTACATTTAACTAGTAATAAGCATAACCACAAGTTTACCCAAATCATAAAGGCAACATCATCATCACATATCTACTAATATAATCATTTGAATACAATGCTGAAAGGAAAATATATATGTCAAAATCAAAGCTCTAGAAAACAGCTGCACGCTCCAAGCTCAATGCTGCTGCAACCTAACATCACCTGCACGCATCTATCGTGCATAAGCTTATAGAAAGCTTAGAGGGTGGTGTAAGTGTGTGCACGAGATAAGTGTCGAGTATTCAATACAATATCATAATCATACAATACCGGAAAGCTATTAATCCATAGACCATGCAATGACTGAATAAGCAGAAACACTGATAAGAGCAGGAATTATCAGCGTAAACAGAAATACTGACAAGATTATAATCATACGATATCAGAATAAGCGGGAGTATGAACAAGTCCATAAGTTAATCAATATCAGAATACGCAATATAGGACAGCTATGCAAATGATGAGTCATAGATAATCAAATGTCGAATGACAAGGATATAATGTAATAAACAATTCGAAAGAGCTAACAAATATCATCACTCTCATCTAAGTCACAGGAATATAGAAACATAACAACCCACAATGTCACACGCCGAAGATGTAATGAAATATGCAGTATATGGTGCTAATGGAATGACCATGCTGGAGTGTGATGTCGGAATGATAGTACGTAGTATCGCAGGCTACGGGGTCCACCACAAGGAACCTCTATCCAAACCAGTCCTATACCTAAATTTAGATAGTCTGACTCAACGTGGTAAACTCTTGATCTCATGTTAGTCGCGTGCCCAACCGAAATCCTTGCCATAACGAAGATACACAATAATTAGTTGCGCACCACCAGCCCGAGTGGATAGTGAATGGATGAATGAATGAGTATGCAACTCCTACTCAGTAGCCTGTTAGCACAGTAGCCTGCCAATCGCTGGTAGCTCGTCCAGTGTGATAGCTTGCCCAGGCCTCAGCCCCGCCCACATCAGCGTCCGCCTACATGCACAACAGTGACGAGGTGTCATAATATCATGTCAGTCCTCATATTAGTACAGTTCCTCTCTAGAAAAATCACCGGGGTCTATTATACTTCATACCACCTGTCGCCCCAATCAAGCGTACAACTGGGTAAGTGGAAAAGACTTCATTATCCGCCTGTCAGTAATCTGCCAATGGAATGGTACGGTCTAGGATTCGGGGCTTACACATGGTGAACACACATTGGGCTAATTGGACTGCTTGACAAGCTCGACTGGTACGAGCGTACGTCGAGTTGATCGACATGGAGCGCGTAGCACTCCGCGTGGCCTAACCACTGTTGACTAGGAGCGTGTGACTCAGATTCCTCGAACCTATCTGGTGTGGCAAAACGACCGCAGCCACTAACTCAGAAATCATTACTGATTACCTGGACTACGTCGTAACCCCAAACACAATCCAAATAACGGTATTGGTATGTAGTAGCCAAAGACAGCATGTGAGAACTCAAATCAAATATAAATCTTACTTTAAGCAATTCGACAAAACACATACTACACATGTACCGTACATCAACATTTCATCCTTAACTCGCCTAGTAGTAAGATAGGTTATATAAAGGACTCTATAACCGTAGATAAGGGAGTTGAGAACCCTATCTCAACACCCTCATTACATGCCTTTAAACGAATATTTTCACATTCAGACATTTTATCAAATACTTAGGCTACACATATCATATATATGCAATATAGTAGTTATAACAGGTATTACTGCAAATCCCTTTACGAGGGATTCGCCATACGTACAACAATCATGTATTGT
Organism: Magnolia kwangsiensis; assembly: GCA_037074715.1. Taxonomy (NCBI): domain Eukaryota; kingdom Viridiplantae; phylum Streptophyta; class Magnoliopsida; order Magnoliales; family Magnoliaceae; genus Magnolia; species Magnolia kwangsiensis. The sequence goes on from CM073573.1 coordinate 140,346,972, forward strand.
TAGTGAATGAACATGGCAAGCATAAATCATAATTTCATACTTACTTAAACATTTCAACAAACACATGGAATGCATTAAAATCAACATACTCTATATATGGAAAACATCGCATCTTCGCACATGCGACAACAATCAAGTCAGCCATAAATCATTACCGACATTGAAAGCCTTGAAAACTATAACCTAAACATTTATAATTAGCACATTTCACCGGTAGACTTGTAACGAACTCAGTTTTAACACTAAGTCTTCGTCTATAGCGCGATTGCAACCTATAACATGAAATATGTTAGTTATTTCAACATTTACTCTTTTTGAATCCCTAAAACAGATTAGGATTATGATTTCTTACACAAGAACGGAGTCGGAATCGCTGGGATAACGTTACAAACAGACTGATTCGGCTCATGGAGCAATGAGATCGAATCCCAGTGACAGTCTCCCACCTTCTCTCTCTCTTTCTCTCTTTCCTTTTCTTTCTTCTCTCTTCTCTCTGTAAGGTTTGAAAATTCATAAGTGAAGGGAGAGAGAGGGTTTAAGGCCCTTATATAGGCCCAAAACTAATGGGAATGGCCCTAGGGCCATGGTATACTTAGGTTAGAGCTAAAGACTGGCCATTTCAGTCCAACGGAGCTGATTTGGAGGCCCATTTTCTATATGCGGTCGGACTTAAGCTTCTTGACGTTGGATCTAGATCAGGTTAAGATCTCGGTCCGATCGGATAAATAGATCGGCCACGAGGGACCCGCTTCAGTTCAACAGTCACCAGTACTCGATTAGGGCCACAAGTGCACTGACGTGTGTTGAAAATTTTTCCTGATCTGAGGGTGTAATTGGGTCAATTTTTGATGGTCTAAATCCTTAGATTTGTCCTATAAGCGAATGACTCAATTCACTTAAGTTTCAGTTCATTTTCGAAAGATATTCGCGTTTCTTACACACTTCGCTCCGGGCTCAAGTTGTGCACTTCTGGATACCTTTAGGACTTGATTTTCGAGATGGTTGTTAAGTCCAGCAAGGCAGTCATAATCGTATAGTTTTGGGATAATTGGACTTCCGACATGTGGTCCAGGTCCGATACGAAGTTTCATGATGCTCCCGAGAGTAATTGGGTTTTGGGATGGATCATAAGTTTTTAAGTAATATAGCATTAACGGTTCTACTCGTTTCGGGTCTTACAGATCATATTTAAAGTGATTAGTGTTAATTTCACAGCTAATCTAGTTTAACACTTAGTTAATTCTCATCTAATTTCTAAAGGATTTGGTTCTTAGCGATCTCTGCCTGAGGTGGTACTCGGGTCTTTGTACGGATTTTTTCAAGACGTTACACCAACGCAACGGAATCCAATGAGGAGGTGAGTGGTTACGACATTCTGACTATATCTAAAACTAGATATCTTAGCAACGAGTGGATTTTGTATTTGGAAACTTCATACCACATGACTTTTTAGCGGAGTTGGTTCATTAGTTACAACCAATGTGATGGTGGCCAGGTGTTTATGGGTAATGACTTTACCTATAAGGTTGTTGGAATCGGATCGGTGCACATTAAGATGTTTGATGGAACAATGTGTATCCCGACGGATGCGAGACACGTTCCTGAATTAAGAAAGAATCTGATATCTATGGGAGCTATCGATGCACTTGGGTGCAAGTTTATTGGATTTTATCGTATCATGAATGCTTCAAAATGAGAACTCATTGTTATGAAAGCACAATGAAGTGGTAACCTTTACAATCATATCAGGAATACTGTGTCAGGTGGAGCTGCAACATCTGCAGTAGAGTCCACGTCGGCACGTTCGTGGCATGTGCACCTAGCCACATGGGCGAGAGTATGGTATAAAGGTATTTTTTGATCACTTTTTATTCATACTTTTAAAAGTGTAGGTGTAAGACCATGTCCTAGTTCGTACCGTTCCGTTGGCCTCCACGGTCCTTTCGGTTGAAATCTAGCAATCCTCGACCTGTATCTGACGTTTGCACGCGATCCTAAGCCGAGACTTATATGCCAAAATCGGCTCGAACCGAAACCTATACCTTAGCGATCGCACCGTCGCCACGATTCTAACGCCGCGACTCGCGCACAGACCCGATACCCAGGGTAAAAGATGTAGGCCGACGTTCAATTCAAAGAAAACACCACGCGTTACGAATTACGAGGGAATCTCTACGAGATGTCCCATCAATCAATCAATCACTCATGTCAAGTACAAGCCATACCCAAGTACAACAACCCATCCCTTCCCTTTTCAAAAGTCAACTCTCTCTCTCCTCTCACCATCCCTCTTTTATCCCATTTTCAACCCAACCCATACCTCTTCTTACAACACATCACTCCACCCATCCCCATCACACATCATCCCATCCATATCATCCCATCACCTCATTTTCTCTCTCATTTTTCATATCTCCCAAGCATTCCAACGTCCAAGCAATTCTAACCTTCCCAAAACACCAAGTGTGGCCCACTCTCTCATCTCTCATCCTCACCATCAAGATCTCATCATCCACCGTTAAACCCGAAGGCAAGGAGCTAAGGTAGCTAGGGGAGCAAGAAGAAGGAAGAGATGTGGGTGATCCATCGTTTATTTTCATTTTAAGGGTCCACTTGTTGTGGGACCCACTTGATGTATGTGTTGTATTAATAGAGGGCTCATAGTGGCGGGGTCCCTCCTCTCCATCGTCGTTCTTCTCTCTCTTCCTCTCTTTCCCTTTCTTTATCCTTCCCCTAGAATGAAGTGGGCCCCACCAACTCATGTTAAATCTACTCCATTCATCAAATGGTGTGGTTCACCACATTTTAGGTGATATGATACATATATATACATATATATTATATTATATTATATATATATATATATATATATATATATATATATATATATATAGATATATGTATATGTATATGGTGGGCCACGTACGTGTGGGACCCACCACAATGATGTGTTTATCCATGCCGTCCAGCGTCCCTGGACGCTGGACGGGCGTGGAGGCTAACATGGAGTGCTGTGCAGACATGGGTGTGTACTGACAAGCTTTTAAAAAAAGAAAGAAAAGGAAGGGAAATGGTGGGCCACTCATGCAGGCCCCACCTTGATGCATATACTTAATCCAAACCGTCCATCCTCTTCCTTAGATCAATTTAGGTGTTGAGCCAAAAGACTAGGCCGATCCGATAATCAAGCGGGCCATATCATAGTAAATAGTCGTGTTTACCATTAAAACTAGCTGGATATTTTTCTTTACTCGCCAAACACGCTGCATATTAGACTTAAATGGTTGGTCTTGAGGCATGAAATCCAATGGACGGTGTGGATCCATCTGATGTGGGCCCCACTTGGGAAAAATCATAAAATTTCAATATAAAAAAAGAAAAAAGAAAGAAGAAGCAGCAGTTGCTGCTGCAGCTGAGGACGCCATAGCGTCCAGCGCTGGCGAAGGCGGACGGACTAGCTGGGGCTCACGGCCCTAGCTGTGGGCCCCACGTGATGCATTTCCAACATCAACGCCGTGCATTGGGTGGGCCTTTCCCCTGGCTACGGGCCACCCAAAAATCAGCCATATATAGAACTCAGGTGGGCCACACTGTCTAAAATCATGTGAAGACATGCCTAAAACATATAAAAACACTAGGTGGGGCCTACCTGAAATTTGGATGTGGCTGAAACTTGGTTTGAACCCTCAGCCAGGTGGGACTCACATAATGAGTGGGCTAGATTTGTGAACCACCTTATGGTGGGCCCCTGACCGTGACTTCATGAACCGGTTGGATGAAAAAAAAATAATAATAAATAAATTACCGTGGGCCCCTCTGGTCCACGTGACCTTATGAATAGGTTGCATGGCAAATGAACATTACCGTGGGCCCCTTGGTCCATGTGACCTCTCAACAGGTTAGATGGAAATAAATGTTATGGTGGGCCCCTGGTCCTTGTGACCTCTCAACAGATTGAATGTAAATAAATATTATGGTAGGCCCCTCCTATCCGTATGACCTCATCAACAGGTTGGCTGGAAAATAAACATTACAGTCGGCCCTTGGTCCATGTGACCATATCAATAGGTTGGCTAGATAATAGACTTTTTTATGGGGCCCTTATTTATGTGACCGTATCAACAGATTGGATAGGAAAATAAACATTATGGCGGGCCTCACATGAGGCTCACTTTGGTAAGTATGGGCCCATGTATTTAGGCCCATCTTGATGTATTTTTAGGCCCATTATTGAGGCTCGCTTGGATGCATATGGACCCATGTATTTAGTCTCATCTTGGCATGTATATAGGCCCAATGTTGAGGTCTACTTTATTATATATGGGCCCATGTGTGTAGGTCATTTGATGTGTTTATGTCACGCCCCAAACCCAAAAATCGGATTCATAGGAATCCTAATCGCCGAATCCGGTGCCGATAGCCTCCGTAGTACCCCATTCTCGGCTCCTAGCATTCATATGCCAGATTTCGATCCTGGGATCCTACAAGGAGAATTTTTTTTTTTTGAAATGTACATTTAACTAGTAATAAGCATAACCACAAGATTACCTAATTCACAACGACAACATCATCATCACATATCCACTAATATAATCATTTGAATACAATACTGAATGGAAAATACATAATAGTGAATTAAGCTCCAGAAGACCACCGCACGCTCCAAGCTCAACACTGCTGCAGCCCAAGATCACCTGCACGCATCTATCGTGCATAAGCTTATAAAAAGCTTAGAGGGTGGTGTAAGTGTGTGCACAAGGTAAGTGTCAAGTATTCAATACAATGTCATAATCATACAATACCAAAAATACTGGTAATTCATAATTCGTATATCATCGGAATAAGCAAAAATACTGACAAGTCCATAAGTCAATAAATATCAGGATACGCAATATAAAATAACTATGCAATAAGGAGTCATAAAGAGCCAAATATCAGGTACCGAGGGTGTAATATACAAATCCTGCTAAGTCTATCTAGGCCATATAAGTAGCAACCTAAAATGCCATATGCATACAGATGTAATACAATATGCGATGCGAATGATATGACCATGCTGGAGTGTGAAGTCAGGATGATAGTACGTAGTATCGTAGGCTACGGGGTCCACCACAAGGGACTTCTATCTAAACCAGTCCCATACCTAAATTTGGATAGTCAGACTCAACATGGTAAACTCCTGATCTCAGGTTAGTCGCGCGCCCAACCGAAATCCTTGCCGTAATGAAGGTACACAATAATTAGTTGTGCACCACCAGCTTAAGTGGATAGTGAATGAATGAATGAATAAGCATGCAACTCCTACTCAATAAGTCCACATATCAGTACGGTTCCTCTCTGGGATCATCACCGCGGTCTATTACACTCTAAACCAGATTGCCGCCCCATTGCGCGCAACAAGGTGAGTGGAAGAGACCTCACTATTCGCCTGCCAATATCGAGCCCGGCTCGTCAATAGCGGACCCATTCCTCGAGTTGGTCAGACTCAGCCTAGCATTGCCCCCTCCTCTTGGGCAGGTAAGGCTATACCCCCTTCCAACCGACCACGACACAGTGGAGAGCGCAACCATCTGGTAATCGGCACTCGACGCTCATCTACCCACTCGGTCTAGACGTTGGAGCAACCTCTGAACCCAAGAGGGTTCTGCGACTTTCACCCAAGGATATCTATAGCACCCCATGTAGAACAGATTTTTGGTATCCCATCTGCCATCTACGATATGTCTGTGGAGGCTACGACCCTGATGTCGCTAGGGCATATAGTAATCACAACACACAATACAACATGCATGAGTCATACAATTCAATCATGCATCAATCCTACGCATATCGTGCGCTCATGTGAGACAATCTCCACCTATTAGAGAGTCTCATAATAACCAGCACTATGACATATGCAATGGTCAATCATATCTCATAACAGACATGTAGATGATGCGTATGGGCATGTATCATGATGTTATGCAGTCACATACTCATAATCGGTATCAATAGTAAGCATTGACAGTCGACATCGACAATGTGGACATTTAACCAACATTGTCCCCCATGGAACGGCCCACATAAAGCCTAACATATAGTGGACTCATAGCCGCACACAAGGGCCAAATATACAACACCATGGGCCTCACTCAAGAGTTTAATATACATCACGATGGGCCTCTCACATGGGCCTAACATACATTATAATGGGTTCCATCGCCTAGCCCTCAAATGCATCACAGTGGGCCTCATCACATAAGCCTCATATACATCACATTGGGCCATAAACACGGGCTGGATACACATCACAACGGGCCTCAAATACGGGCCGCATATACATCATATTGGGCTTCATACAAGGGCCTCAAGTATAACACAATGGGCCACGCCCTTTGGCCTTAAATACATCACAATGGGCCTCGCCCATTGGCCTTGAATACATCACAATGGTGCACGCCCATTGGCCTCATACGTGGGCCTCGTATGCAACAAATGGGTCATACAGCTTGGGTCTCTTATGCATCAAAGGGGCTACGTGTCTGGGCCCAACAATACAAACAGGTGGACCCCACACATGGGCCACAAATACATCATGATGGGCCGTATCAAATAGACCAAGTCAAATCAAATGGGCCGTATCAAATGGACTAAGTCAAATGGGGCTCAACAATGGGCTTTATTTTCGTTAAGTGGGCCCATCGTAACATTTATTTTCCATCCAATCTGTTCATAAGGTCACATGGACCTGACTTAAGAGAAAAAACAAATTTCATACTAAACCAAAGCTTCTGTGACCCTAAAATCGAGTTTCAATGGTAGCCGTTCAATCCCCACCGATTTTTTGTAGTGTGTCCAACTGATTGACGGCGTGGATGTACAACATATTCATCATAGGTGGACCACATGTGTTCTGCATGGACATCACATAAAATGGATACAATAAGGTGGGATTCATTGATCTGAACAGATGGACGGCTTAGAGAAATACAGGCATCACAGTGGACCCTTGATATTGACGGCATGGAATGAAGCACATGCATCAAGGTGGGGTCCACGTTCCCTTATTGGACGGACGGCGTGAATAGAACACCACGTCACGGTGGGGTCCATGTCCAACATATGGATGATAGGGACATAACATATGCCTCATATGGGTCCTACACATGTAGCCCACACATGTAACAGTGTGCCTTCATGGCACCGTCCGGATGGACAGGTGCTTTGTAAAATACATGCGTTACGTGGGGCCCACCAGATTTAATATAATATAATGTATACTATATTATATTAAATATTAAATATAATATGTAATATGATACTATGTATTATATATAATATAATACCTATACAAACCAATGCCGTTCAGGCCGTCCCTGGATGCAATACATACTCTAGGTGAGTTCCGTTCACATGGACAGATGTCACAGGGTGGCTAGTCCATCATCCAAATGATGAACGACGTAGATTGAACAGATACATCATGATGGTCCCTGCACGACAGCACAATGAATGGACGGCTGAGATATACATCACCGACATCGATGGTGGCTAAAGAACTTGCTGATGTTCAACTGCAGCAGCAGATATGGATGGCCAGCAGCAAATACATACCTTAGGGTGGGCCCCACCTGCTGCCAAGTGTATGGACGGTTGGGATATAATGCATACCTAAATGATTAGACCCACAAACTTGCTGCACGCCTGAGCGGCAACTACATGCTGCATGGGACCCACCGTCCCTGATTTGGGCGGTCTGGATGAAATCAAGGTGGGTCCCACCACCTGCTGAAATAGATGAATGACTTGGATCACAGCTCAAGGTAGGGATCCACCGTCCAGCCCTACTGGACGGTGCACATAAAACCCATGCATCAGGTGGATTTCCACCAGGTGGACGGTGAATGAAGCACTTACATTAAAGGAGCCCCACCGTCCAGATGAATGGACGGTGGATAATACACATACACTAAATGGGCCCCACCGTCCAGATGAATGGACGGTGGACAGAACATCCACGTCAGTGGGTCCCACCTTCATTGATGGACGGTTTAGGTGGAACTAACCACACGTGGCCCTGCAGAATTTGCTGACGTCAGACCTCAGCGAGGTGGGCTCCACGTTCTGACTGAAATGCAGCAACAGTTGCTGCGTCAGGAACTCCAGCCGATTCACGCCCACCGTCCATGGGTTGGACGGTGTGGATGATACACATCAGGTCAAGGTGGGCCCCACATGCTGCCATGGTGGGGTCCACACGTCCCACGTCCTAAAAAAAATGGACAGACTGTGGATCTTCACATCATCAAGGTGGGCCTCCTCGTCAGTAAAATGGACGGACAAGTAAGCTGCAACACGTGCGGTGGGTACATCATCAAGGTGGCCCCTCACCCATCAAAATGGATGGATGGTCTGGGTGGCACGCATACATGGTTGGGTCCACAGACAGGTGGTCCATGTCACAGACCAAGTTGAAATTTGTTTTTCCCTTTCATACAGTCCAGCAGCATTGCTGCTGGAAACCCGAGCTTGGGCGGTCAACATCAGGTGGGCCCATGGCCTGAACCAAATGGATGGACGTGTGGATGTGGGAAACACATCATGGTGCGTCCAGCACACCCACATCAAGGTGGGTCCACATGGTGGCCCACCAAAGCTTTGAATTAACTCGATACTTATATTATTATTATTATATTTTTTTTATCCTCGCCCATCCAAATGGACATGTAGCAGTGGTAGGTCCCACAATCGGATGATGTGGATCAAACTCATCATGGTGTGCCACACAAACACACATCATTCAAAAGGTAAAAAGGAGAGGGAGAAAGAGAAAAATAAAGAAAAAGAGAGAGGAATCGGATGGTGGTGGAGGGACCCTGCCACTATGGGCCCTCCATTTCTTACAACACAAACATCAAGATGGGTCCCACCACAAGTGGGCCCTCAAACCACAAAATCAAACAATGAAATCACCCACAAAATAAAGGAAAAAGAGAGGGAGAAAGGGAGAAAGAAGCACCCACCTTGAGATCTCTCATTCCTTCTTCCGCCAATGTATGATGGAGTCCCAAATGGACAATTTCAACGGTTGAGATGGGCTTAAGATGGTGGGATCAGGTGGTAGAAAGGTGGGCCACACTACTATCTCCCATAGAAGCCATGGACATGAGTTGCTCCCATGGAGAGAATGAGGGAGAGAGAGATGAGAGAGAGAGAGAGATTGAAAGAGAGATGGGTTAGTGATGTGGTGGGTGTACTTTGTGTAAAAGAGAGTTTGACTTTGGGGTTGCTTGAGGATGGGGTTGTACTTTGGCATATGAGGTGATGTGTACTTGACATTTGACATGATTGATGAGATTGATTTGAAAGGTTGTAGAGATTCTCTTGAAATTTTATAAATGTGCGACGTTTTCTCGAACTGAATGCGGGCCCACTTCTTCTAGCCTGGGTATCGCCTCGGTGCGCGAGACGCGACATCAGAACCGCGGTGACGGCGCGGTTGCTAGGGTACAAATCTTGGGTCGAGCCGATTCTGGTTGACGGCATGCGTCTCAGGGTCGCATACAAATGTTAGATAAAGGTCGAAGGTTGCTGAAATTCGACCAGGAAGACCGTGGAAGCCTATGGAATGGTACGGTCTATGATACGGGTCTTACAGTTTATATGCCCGTTGTTGGGGCCTACCTTTATATATATAGGCCTACGTTATGAGGCCCATTTGATGTATTTGTGGCCCATTGTTGAGGCCCACTTTGGTATATATAAGGCCTATGTGATTAGGCCCATTTGATGCATATAAAGCTCATGCGATTGGGCTCGTTTTATTCTAAGGCCCATGGTAGATGGCCCATTGCAAAGTACCTAAGGCCCATTGGTGAGGCTCATTGAGGTGGCCCACTTGATGAATATAAGGCCCATGAGATACGGCCCATTTGATGTATTTGAGGCCCAATGGGATGTACCTAAGGCACATTGTAATGTGTGATTCCGCCATGATTTATTTAATGATATTTAAGGTGAGCTGAGCCTGGGAGCAATAATGGTTAGATGCCCACATTGTCAGGATGATGTCGGTTAAATGTCTGCATTGTCACTCTCCCTGAGGCCCATTGGTAAGCCCATACTTGTAGTGAGTAGGCCATTTAGGCCCATCTTTGTTATACACAAAGCCCATCTTTATATACATGTTTAGTGTAGATACATGATTCATGATCATACGCATCATATGTATGACCGATATGTAGAGTGACTGATCATAGCATATACCTTCAGCGGAATGTTTATGGGCTCCTTAATAGGCGGAGTTGCCCTACATGAGTGTATGGTACACGTAGGATTGTTGCATGATTGATAGTGTGACTCATGCACTTGCATTTGTATGATTGTGATTATTATATGCCCTAGCGACATCAGGGCCATAGTGTAACACCCTGAAAATCGGGGGTCGTGTATAAACTCAACTCCCGAGTTCCAGACCGTCACTTATGCAACAAAAATGGTCATGATTCAATGTTGTCTGATTTAAAGCATTCACATGAGTAAAAGTATACCAAAACTGCAATTCATACTTCAGATCCAGTGATAAAAGCAAGCGGAAGACTAAACAAGATATATATCACTGTATGGAAAAATAAAGTAATCTCAACTGTCTCCAAAGTATGAATACATCTCTGAGTCTCATATACATGTACATAACAAAAGAATAATGTTCAAAAAGAAAAGTCCCACTGATGTCCCCTCGATCCAGGTCACCTACGGGAAGCCGTCATGATACTGCATATACGAGAACTCATCCTGGTCCTCGTCATCATCTAGCTCCACCTCCTGGATCTCATCGTCACCTGCAACTACAACAGGGTCTGGTGGGTGTTGCAAACACCATCCCGTAACGTGGGAATGAGTGATCAACTCAGTGGAATCATAGAGCAAAGATTAGCATGTTCACAATTCAATCACGCGATAATAGTAAAGCAGTAAATCAGACAAGTCCTAAAACTGTTGTTAATGCAAGATGATATGACGTGATGTATGCCCTCACCGACGATCACCCTCATACGGCAACATCTTACGACCGCGGCATGCCACACTCCCTAGAGTGCTCCACATCTTCCAGGCACATGCAATGCTATGGTGATATGATTACCAAGTTATTATTAGTCCATTCGAACAGCAGGATTGGGAAACTAAGGTACCTCCCTTGTATCGATCCCAACACGGATCCTGTCTAGGGTCGTCACTCCTAGTAATCTCATACGATGTACATTTTGTAGGTCACTGCAAGGGCTGCCAGGGCTGTTGCTCGCACTCGTTGCACCGCTCCCCCATCACCTTATCAATACAGGCCTACTGTACTCTACTGCACGGAAGGGTCGTCGCCTCCCGTGAACTCAGAATACGCTCGCGGTCACTACAAAGGGCTCGTCGCCTGATCAGTGTAGGCCGACAGCTAGAATATAGTGTCCCATACCACCATAATCTGCTCACGAGTCAAGGTGCTCATTGGTCACTACGGGGAGGTTTGTGGCCCCAGCGTAGGCCGACAGCTCGACCACGGTGTCCCATACCACCATGCCCGGCTCATGAGTCTTCGTGGATCAAGGTACCACGGTTAATAGGGTTTACAATGGTAAGTTCGGTACCCTAGGTTCAAGCAGTTATGATACATACATGGTGAACAAACATCGGCCAGTCGGGTTACTTGACGGGCTCGACTAGCGCGATCGCATCTCGAACTGAACGACATGAAGTGCGTAAAACACTTCGCGTGGCCTAACCACTGCCGCCAACTCTCAACACGAATCACATTCATCGACGCGTCATTCGTGGCTATGACCAGTCAGCCACGAATTTGCTCGGTTACCGACTGCCTGGACTAAGTCAAGTCCCACACATCTATGGAATCACTATAAAAGGTATTGGAATTGAAATACATCATGTGAGCATGTTAGCACATGTTATAACATTCAACTTAAGCAATTCTTCAAGGCATACTTCCCATGCATATTCAACTTAAGCAAATCCTCAAGCACATACATTCCATGCATGTAGTGAAATCATGCATTTTGTCAACATGTAGAAAATCATTTAGGTCGGCATAATAATTGAAAAATCAATCACAAAGTATCAAATAACATCATTTAATTCAATACATACTAATACAAGCATTTATACAAACACATGCACTACACACTTAGGTCTACATATAGCATGTCGACCCAAAGTATACAACTAGGCGAATCTCTTCGCCAAACTAATTATGCACGTATTCCTAACTTCCTAATGCGACAACAAACCATGTCAATCACATCAGCAAAATATGAATGCAAACAGTACTTCCTACAAATGACTAAAATGCCCTAAATCTCATATTCTTCGTTAGCTTACGAAACGGGAAACGGAGAGCATTTTGTACATGTCAAACGGCGATGCCGTCAAGAATCTACTATTAAACGACATTGAAAGCATTGGGAACCGTCAATCCAAGCGTCTAAAATCCTCACCTAGTGTCTTGTAGACTCGGGAATTGAAGCGGAGTGTATATGCTTCGTCTACGGCGAGTAAGGAGCCTAATACATAAGATCCATAAGCTACATCGCCATGGAAACAAGAAAAACTCAAATCACCAACTATTTAGGGTTTTTACTTACCTAGGATTGCGGTGGAATCGCCGGGAAAGCGGTAGAGGAGTGTCGCTTAAGCATGTGCAACACGTAGCACAAGTGGCGGGAAGAACTCTCCCACTCTCTCACAATCTCTCACTCTTTTTCTCTCTCCCAAGCTAGGGCTTCTCTCAAATTCGGATGGGAGAGAGGAGTGAGGGTTTCAACCCCTTTTATAGCCTAAAACATTCCCAAAATAGGCTTGGGAACAATGTTTACTTGGTGCCTAACCAAATCGGGGCCGTTTCGGTCCAAAAGGGCATTTCTGGAGGTCCCCAGGCCAGATGCGGTCGGACTTAAGCTCATGCATACTAGATCTAGCATACATCCAGTTTTCAGACCGGTTGGGTTCCCAGATCGCACGTGGCGGCCCAGTTTCAGTTTAACGGTCACCGCATCAAGATCAGGCCTATAAGTCCCGTGATATATAATAGATATTTTTCCTGATCCAAGGGTGTAATTTGGCTGTATTCTGACGGTCAGAATGCTTAATACTGATGCGTCAAATTTGTGTGCCAGATTTGAATTTGAAATTCCAACTATGTCCCTATTCACACTCTCTTCGGTCCGGGCTCAATGAAATAGCCTGTGATCATCGGTTTGACTTGATTTTTGGAATGAGTGTCAAGCCCAGCTAGACGGTCCTAACGGTCTAAGATAGGAGGTATCGGACTTTCAACGTGCGGTCTAGATCCAATACAAAGATTCAAAGTGGTCCAGAGAACAAACCGGCTTAGAGTTTGATCCGAGGCTTTAGAGCATTATAGCACCCTTAGTTCCACTCGCTTCGGGCCTTGTAGAACGTATTTAAAGTGATCAGGGACCATTTCCCAGCTATTCTAACGTTGCACTAGCTAACCTAGTCAAATTTTCCAAAGGAATGAATTCTACGCAAATTCGGGTCGAGTTGGTACTCGAGCCCAAGTATGGATTTTTCACGGGCGTTACAATCTACCCCCCTTAACAAATAATTTCGTCCTCGAAATTTTGTACCTTTTCGTACTCCTCGAGAAGCTGTGGGTAGTTCTTTCTGATCTCGGCTTCTGTCTCCCAAGTAGCCTCCTCCTCAGTATGATGCGTCCATAGTACCTTCACAAGGGGAATCACCTTGCTACGCAGTACCTGCTCCTTCCGGTCTAAGATGCGTGTCGGTCGCAGGATATAAGTAACATCCTCTCCTAACTGCACCTGCTCCCATCTGATGATATGAGAAGGATCAGCAACGTACTTCTTCAGCATAGAAACATGAAATACGTTGTGGACGCTCGCGAGGGGCGTGGGTAAAGCCAATCGGTAAGCCACTGCTCCCACACGATCGAGGATCTGAAATGGACCAATGTATCGCGGTGCCAGCTTCCCCTTCTTCCCGAACCGAAGGACTCCCTTCATAGGGGAAACTCGCAAAAACACATGATCCCCGACTGTGAACTCTAGTGGTCTCCGTCTCGTATCGGCGTAGCTCTTCTGTCTGCTCTGCGCTGTAAGAAGCCGACGTCGAATAATATCAATCTTCTCTGACGTCGCCTGCACCAACTCTGGGCCAATCAAGCTGCGCTCACCGACCTCTAACCAGCAATGCGGTGCGCGACAAGGTCGCCCATACAGCGCCTCATAAGGTGCCATGCCGATACTCGCCTGGAAGCTATTGTTGTATGCAAACTCCGCATATGCAAGACAGTCATCCCAACTGTCCTTGAAGTCCAATGCGCAAGCTCGCAACATGTCCTCCAGGATCTGGTTCACTCGCTCTGTCTGTCCGTCCGTCTGTGGGTGGAAGGCAGTACTGAACTTCAACTTCACACCCATAGCCTCCTGAATGCGAGTCCAGAAAATAGAAGTGAACCGCGTGTCTCTGTCCGACACGATCTCCAACGGAACTCCATGCAGACGCACGATCTCTCTAATATACAATCTAGCCAGCTCGTCTGCAGAGTTCGTAACTCTGATCGGTAGGAAGTGCGCCGACTTCGTCAATCGGTCGACGATCACCCAAATAGAATCATGCCCCTTCCTCGTCTTCGGCAACCCAGAAATGAAGTCCATGGAAATGAAATCCCACTTCCACTCTGCAATCGGCATAGGCTGCAAAAGTCCAGGTGGTCGGCGATGCTCTGCCTTCACCTGTTGACAAGTGAGACAACGGGACACGAACTCAGCAATGTGGGTCTTCATACCTTCCCACCAGTACGTCCTCTTCACGTCACGATACATCTTCGTGCTGCCAGGATGCATCGCGAGTCTAGTAGAATGCGCAGCCTCGAGAATCTCTCGTCTCAAGTCAGGGACATCAGGAACGCATAGGCGGCCACGGTAACGTAAACCCCCATCCATGCCAACTCGCCAGTCGGCGTCATCATCATCACTGGCCTGCTCTCGAAGCTCAGTAAGATGCGCGTCGTCCCTCTGCGCCTCGATGACACGGTCATCGATCGGGGATCGCACCTGAACATGTGCGATGAACTCAAATGGCTCCTCTACGGTGAGTTTCTGCTCAAAGTCTCGCAAAAACTCAACCATATCCCACTCGGCAACCATCAGCGGAGCCGCAAACTCTATCGCCTTCTTGCGGCTCAACGCATCAGCCACAAGGTTCGCCTTCCCAGGATGGTAAGAGACTTCAAACTTGAAGTCCTTCAGCGTCTCCATCCATCGCCGCTGCCTCATATTCAAGTCCCGCTGTGTGAATATGTACTTGAGGCTCTTGTGGTCGCAAAAAAGCTCGAACTCCTCTCCATAGAGGTAATGTCTCCAGAGTCTCAGTGCGAATATCACGGCTGCCAACTCCAGGTCGTGTGTAGGGTAATTCTCCTCGTGCTTCCTTAATTGTCTCGAGGCATACGAAATTACCCTGTCCCTCTGCATAAGGACACAACCCAAACCAACGCTAGACGCGTCAGTGTATATAGTGTATTTAACCCCTTGCTCTGGCAATACTAGCACAGGGGCGGACGTGAGTCTATCCTTCAGCTCCTGAAAAGCTGACTCCGCCTTATCATTCCAGGCGAACTTCACGTCCTTCCGTGTCAACTGAGATAAGGGTCTCGTGATCTTCGAGAAATCCTGAATGAAGCGCCGATAGTAGCCAGCGAGACCCAAGAAACTCCTCACCTCAGTGACAGAACCAGGCTGCTCCCAGTCCTGCACCGCAGCTACCTTAGATAGGTCAACTGCCATGCCATCCTTGGACACCACGTGTCCCAGAAACTTCACCTCCTGCTTCCAGAAGTCGCACTTCTTATACTGTGCGAACAACTGATGCTGTCTGAGCGTATCAAGGACCAAACGCAAGTGCTCCTCATGCTCCTCTCGACTCCTAGAGTATACCAAAATGTCGTCGATGAAGACAACGACGAATCGATAGAGGAAAGGCCGTAGTACCCGGTTCATCAGATCCATGAACACGGCCGGTGCGTTCGTGAGACCGAACGACATCACAAGGAACTCGTAATGACCAAAACTGGTCCTGAACGCTGTCTTCTGCACGTCCTCATCTCTGACGCGCAGCTGATGATATCCTGACTGAAGATCAATCTTCGAGAAGTACTGCGCTCCTCTCAACTGATCAAATAAGTCATCGATCCTGGGCAAAGGGTACTTGTTCTTCACTGTGAGTTGGTTCAGCCTGCGATAATCAATACACAATCGGAGCGAACCATCCTTCTTCTTCACGAACAAGACCGGTGCTCCCCAAGGAGATACGCTAGGCCGTATAAGGCCAAGCTCTAGTAGACCATCAATCTGCGTCCTCAACTCCTCCATCTCACATGGTGCCATGCGATACGTCGGCAGTGAGACGGGTGTAGAACCAGGAATCAGATCGATAGTGAAATCGATCTCACGTCGGGGTGGCAAACCAGGGATCTTCCTGAACAGATCCCCGAACTCAGAAACAACCGGCGTCTGCTCAAGTACCTGGGCACCAGCGTCGTGCAACAGGGTGGCGTAGCTAAGAATGCGGAAAGGAAGATTTACCCGCACTGAAAATGTGAAAGGCGTGCCCTCAGGCTCGTACACCGTCACCACACGAGCCTCGCAGTCAATCTCGGCTCTCGCTGCAGTCAACCAGTCCATGCCAAGAATGACGTCGAGATATACGAGCGAGGGATCGACGACCAAATCAAGAGTCATCGTCCTGCCTCCCAGATCAAGTAAACAACCCTCACACATCTGGGTGACATCCGAATAATCTCCATGAGCTGCAAGGACTCGCACGCTATCCATAGTAATAGTCTGCAACCCAAGACGTTTGACTACGGCACGCGATATCAAAGAAATCGTGGAACCAGTGTCCACCATGACAAGAATGGGAGTACCTCCGATATGGCCCGTGACCTCGAAGGCTGAATGCTGGAAAGTCGGCGTCGTAGCTGCCTCAGCGGTCAGTGCATGAACTCGAGCCTGCTGTGGCCGGTTCGGCCGCTGTGTCAAGGGCCGTGGGGGCTGTCGAATCTGCGATACTGTGGGTCTGAAAGAGGACTGCGCAGGAGCTGACCGTATAGGCGGTGCTGATATCGCCTGTGGACGTACACGATCAATCTTCTGCGGCGGCGAGAACCCACTGTCCCGCATCCTCGTAAAGCAACTCGGCGCTAGGTGGCCCGTCCTCCCACAGTATGTGCATGATAGATCAGGGCGCCGAAACGGTCCTACTGGCGCCGTGGTCCTGGTAGGAGGATCAATGCGAGGCCTCTTGCCCGCGAAGGGCCTATCTGGCAACTCCGGTCGCGGCCTAGAAGTAGTCGGGCCTCGTGATCGCGCAAGTCGATCCACGTCCTGCTCTGCCCGCATGGACATGTGAACCAACTCCGCATAGGAGGAGAAACTGATACAGCACATCTTCGACCGAATATCCGGTCGCAAGCCCTCCAAAAAGCGCCGTATGCGCATCTGCTCATCAGCTAGAATCGTCGGGACGTACCTGCCCAACTCTGTGAACCGATGCTCATACTCGGTGACCGTCATCGCTGCCTGCCTGAGACGGAGAAACTCATTCTCCCTCTCGTGTCTGTAGGTCTGAGGATAATACTTCTCATGGAAGCGAAACTCGAATGCTGCCCATGTCCATACGAAGTCTGCGGTAACAGTCCGCAATACACTATCCCACCACATACTGGCCTCTCTCTCAAACTGGAAGGTAGCCAGCTCTACCTGCTCTGCCTCAGTACAGTGCAACATGCGCAGAATCTTCGACACTCGGTCGAGCCAAAACTCAGCCTCCTCGGGTCTGTGAGAACCCGTGAAAGTAGGAGGCCGCAAGCGCTGGAATCGCTCCAGAAGGCCCCGTGTGTCGGCAGGGTTCCCCGCAGGGAAAGCAGGCTGCGCAGGAAGTGCTATGCCCTCATCCTGGGCGTAAGCATAGGCATCCTCAGCTGGATGCGCAGGTGGTGCAGGCGGAGTAGATGCAGTCGCACCCCCACCCTGGGCTAAAGTCCCGACTATAGTAGTCAATAGCTGCTGCTGCTGTAGCATCATAGCCATCATCTGCTCGAATCTATCAGGTGGTGGAGCAGGCTGTGGCGGATGAGGTGCGGAAGTAGATGCGCGCTGTGGCTCTCTAACTGATGGTGTAAATGGCGGTGGTCCATCTGTAGGACCAGTAGCAGGCTGAGACGATCGAACAGTCTCAGGAATCGGGCCCACAGCAGGGTCCGGACGAGTACCAGACTGAGAAGGAGCCTGATCCATCTGCTCTAACAATGAAAGCCGAACCGCGCTCCTCGTAGTCTTAGGTGGCATTCCCTATATTCAAAATAGGGCGCAACCTTGTCAGTCTCAATTGCACAAATACACCACAATCATTCACTAAAGAGTCAAGGCATTCCATGCACTTCAATTAATCAAAATTGTCACAATACAAGGGATATATCCTTACAAGCCTCATGACTAGAATGACATGGAAATTAAGACAGTTAAGCAACAGCGACAAAAGCAAGGCACTAGCCCTAATAGGCTTTACACACATGAAACAGAAAATAGCTAACTACTCATAACAACATCAAAGATCGCGTTGCTAGTCGGAGTCTGGCGACGGAGGAGGAGCACCCTTATCCTGTAAGCAACACAGGATTGCCTTCAAGGTGCGAGTCACCTTGCCAAATTTCTTCTTCGTAACGGCCTTGGCATCAGCGACCTCTGCTCGAAGTTCTTGGACTTCCCTTCGCAAAGCGGTCTGACTCTCCTCCATCCGAGCAATGCGATCGTCAATAGTAGTCTGCGCAGAAGGAGGAGGGCTCTCGTCAGTATCCTGAGCCTCCTCTTCTGCTTCTTCCTGAGTCTCTTCCTGAACCTCTGCACTAGGTTCTCCTTCGCTTTGATCTTCCTCTTCATCAAAGTCGTCCCCACTATCCCTTTCAAGTTGATTTTCACGATATTGCGACCCGATCTTCATCTTAACCATCGTCGACTCATCGATGGTGTGAATCGATACCGGCAACTCGGGTCCAAGTCTATAGGCAAACTCAAGCGCAATCTTGCAAATGAGTCGGCCAAAGGGAAGGGATTCGGATGTTCTTCTCGACCTGGCTATGAGAACTATCTGCCGTAAGATGAAAGTGGCCATACATACGTTCTCTCCCTGGGCCACCAGAAATAAGAAATCGACCATAAGACGTGTACATTCAATGCGGTTCGTCGACCTAGGATAAACATTGAACGTGCAGATGTGATGCAGCAGACGCAAATCCTCAGACATGTACGTCGCCTTGAGGCTATTATTAGGCTGCCATGGAACCAACTTACCGCACAGAAACCTGGTGCGGCGATCTCGTTCACGTCTAGTCCTCAAATTCTTCTCACTTGGATGTACATCACCTAGAGGCACGTTGTGAAGTCGCGTAACCAACTGGACGTCGATCGTAGCCATCCGATCTCTACCAAAAGGGATTTTGAACTGCAAGGGCTCCAAGGTAGGACTCTGGATGCTAGCATAGAAGGCACGAACAGTGCTCACATTAGCACGAGCGCGAGCTTCAAAGATCGGTCCCCAGTGCGCAGCTTCAATGCGTTCGAACAACAGATATTCGCCGAACAATCGCCCATCTACGTCCGCCTCAAATAACACTCTACGATCAGTGTATTCACCATGAGGCATCTCTGATAGGATGGTTCGTCCAAGGTGTGCATGGGGATCCAAATCCCGCTTCGTACGGCACTCTAGGACTGCAGCTGGACCTGCGGCGGCGCTTGAACCTGCGGCACCACCCCGCGGTCTTCTCAATCGAGCAGGGCGGCTCGGCCCAGCCTCGTCTGTTGCAGTTTTCCTCTTACCCATCAAAGACAGGATGGATGAGAGTGACAAAAGACCCAAAATAGCTTCCACGAAAGCCATGGAAAACGCCGAAAATGCGGAGAAATGGCTGCCCAATCTGACAAAAGGAAATCTAGGCGTCGTAGAGGGATGCTTCAAGCTTCCCAAGGCTGTAGTTTCAGGGAAAAATAAGAACAAAAAGGTGGAATGGAGCTGCTCACGATTTCAGCACTATTTGGGGGATTTTGGAGCTCCAAATGGGAAAATCTTCAAGGAAAGGGGCTGCCAACACCCAATAATCAATGGGTGGTGGTCGGTTTTGGCCAAGGAAGGGATTAGGATGGGTTTGGGTCGCCGGGATTTGGAATGGAGCGCTGAAACTCAAATCTAGGGCATGCAAGGGGGCTGTTTGTGAAGGAGAGGGGTGTTTTAGGGGTTTTCGTGGGATGGGAGGTACATAGGGGTGATGGGGGGTGTATTTAAGTGGGTGCGCCCAAAGGGCAGCACCGTCCGAGGTGGCCGGCCGGCGATGCATCGCCCGGCCGGCGATGGCATCGCCGGCCAACCTCCAGGTTGGCCAGCGGGACCCCATGGGTCTGGTCCCCCATGGTCCCAGGGTCCCAAAAAGTCTAGTCCCACCCCTTAGTTCATAGTATTTTGGTCCCTATGGGCCCAAACATGTTTTTGGGGCTTTCCGGGTCCACATCGCAATCCCGAATACCAAACCATATGATGCAGCATATGAATTTGGGGTAGAAGGATCCAGTACATCTTTCTAGCTCCTTAGTTGCTAAAGAAAGTGAAGTTAGAATGGCCTTATGGCCATTTTTCATGAAATTTTACTATTCACTGTAAAATTTGGTGAATGTACTAATTTGTGTTATTTTCACATTAGGTTTGATGCCTAACATGAAATGGATAAGAAAGAACTGAAGGTTGAAGTGTTTAGAGAAGGAATTTTGAGAATTTTTGGCAAAACGGGGTTTTTAAGCCCTGGCGATTGATTACTGGAGTCGTGGTCATTCCACGGCCCAAAGATTTACTTTTGCGGTTTAAAACCGCTCATAGGACGTCTCCACCCGACTTCCTACAGCTTAAAAGTGATTCGGGTCGCTTTACGCGACCCGAGATGCGTTACAGACTCGATCTTGCGATCGATCCTTATAGACTTCGCCTATCGGCGAATCTGTGATCCTAGATGTGTTTCTAGACCCTTCTCGCACCCACCTAAGTCATAGGAAGCGACAGCGTACGTCGCAAGACCATAACCCAGGCCCAGTATACTCTCATTCATGCTCTGATACCAACTTGTAACACCCTGAAAATCGGGGGTCGTGTATAAACTCAACTCCCGAGTTCCAGACCGTCACTTATGCAACAAAAATGGTCATGATTCAATGTTGTCTGATTTAAAGCATTCACATGAGTAAAAGTATACCAAAACTGCAATTCATACTTCAGATCCAGTGATAAAAGCAAGCGGAAGACTAAACAAGATATATATCACTGTATGGAAAAACAAAGTAATCTCAACTGTCTCCAAAGTATGAATACATCTCTGAGTCTCATATACATGTACATAACAAAAGAATAATGTTCAAAAAGAAAAGTCCCACTGATGTCCCCTCGATCCAGGTCACCTACGGGAAGCCGTCATGATACTGCATATACGAGAACTCATCCTGGTCCTCGTCATCATCTAGCTCCACCTCCTGGATCTCATCGTCACCTGCAACTACAACAGGGTCTGGTGGGTGTTGCAAACACCATCCCGTAACGTGGGAATGAGTGATCAACTCAGTGGAATCATAGAGCAAAGATTAGCATGTTCACAATTCAATCACGCGATAATAGTAAAGCAGTAAATCAGACAAGTCCTAAAACTGTTGTTAATGCAAGATGATATGACGTGATGTATGCCCTCACCGACGATCACCCTCATACGGCAACATCTTACGACCGCGGCATGCCACACTCCCTAGAGTGCTCCACATCTTCCAGGCACATGCAATGCTATGGTGATATGATTACCAAGTTATTATTAGTCCATTCGAACAGCAGGATTGGGAAACTAAGGTACCTCCCTTGTATCGATCCCAACACGGATCCTGTCTAGGGTCGTCACTCCTAGTAATCTCATACGATGTACATTTTGTAGGTCACTGCAAGGGCTGCCAGGGCTGTTGCTCGCACTCGTTGCACCGCTCCCCCATCACCTTATCAATACAGGCCTACTGTACTCTACTGCACGGAAGGGTCGTCGCCTCCCGTGAACTCAGAATACGCTCGCGGTCACTACAAAGGGCTCGTCGCCTGATCAGTGTAGGCCGACAGCTAGAATATAGTGTCCCATACCACCATAATCTGCTCACGAGTCAAGGTGCTCATTGGTCACTACGGGGAGGTTTGTGGCCCCAGCGTAGGCCGACAGCTCGACCACGGTGTCCCATACCACCATGCCCGGCTCATGAGTCTTCGTGGATCAAGGTACCACGGTTAATAGGGTTTACAATGGTAAGTTCGGTACCCTAGGTTCAAGCAGTTATGATACATACATGGTGAACAAACATCGGCCAGTCGGGTTACTTGACGGGCTCGACTAGCGCGATCGCATCTCGAACTGAACGACATGAAGTGCGTAAAACACTTCGCGTGGCCTAACCACTGCCGCCAACTCTCAACACGAATCACATTCATCGACGCGTCATTCGTGGCTATGACCAGTCAGCCACGAATTTGCTCGGTTACCGACTGCCTGGACTAAGTCAAGTCCCACACATCTATGGAATCACTATAAAAGGTATTGGAATTGAAATACATCATGTGAGCATGTTAGCACATGTTATAACATTCAACTTAAGCAATTCTTCAAGGCATACTTCCCATGCATATTCAACTTAAGCAAATCCTCAAGCACATACATTCCATGCATGTAGTGAAATCATGCATTTTGTCAACATGTAGAAAATCATTTAGGTCGGCATAATAATTGAAAAATCAATCACAAAGTATCAAATAACATCATTTAATTCAATACATACTAATACAAGCATTTATACAAACACATGCACTACACACTTAGGTCTACATATAGCATGTCGACCCAAAGTATACAACTAGGCGAATCTCTTCGCCAAACTAATTATGCACGCATTCCTAACTTCCTAATGCGACAACAAACCATGTCAATCACATCAGCAAAATATGAATGCAAACAGTACTTCCTACAAATGACTAAAATGCCCTAAATCTCATATTCTTCGTTAGCTTACGAAACGGGAAACGGAGAGCATTTTGTACATGTCAAACGGCGATGCCGTCAAGAATCTACTATTAAACGACATTGAAAGCATTGGGAACCGTCAATCCAAGCGTCTAAAATCCTCACCTAGTGTCTTGTAGACTCGGGAATTGAAGCGGAGTGTATATGCTTCGTCTACGGCGAGTAAGGAGCCTAATACATAAGATCCATAAGCTACATCGCCATGGAAACAAGAAAAACTCAAATCACCAACTATTTAGGGTTTTTACTTACCTAGGATTGCGGTGGAATCGCCGGGAAAGCGGTAGAGGAGTGTCGCTTAAGCATGTGCAACACGTAGCACAAGTGGCGGGAAGAACTCTCCCACTCTCTCACAATCTCTCACTCTTTTTCTCTCTCCCAAGCTAGGGCTTCTCTCAAATTCGGATGGGAGAGAGGAGTGAGGGTTTCAACCCCTTTTATAGCCTAAAACATTCCCAAAATAGGCTTGGGAACAATGTTTACTTGGTGCCTAACCAAATCGGGGCCGTTTCGGTCCAAAAGGGCATTTCTGGAGGTCCCCAGGCCAGATGCGGTCGGACTTAAGCTCATGCATACTAGATCTAGCATACATCCAGTTTTCAGACCGGTTGGGTTCCCAGATCGCACGTGGCGGCCCAGTTTCAGTTTAACGGTCACCGCATCAAGATCAGGCCTATAAGTCCCGTGATATATAATAGATATTTTTCCTGATCCAAGGGTGTAATTTGGCTGTATTCTGACGGTCAGAATGCTTAATACTGATGCGTCAAATTTGTGTGCCAGATTTGAATTTGAAATTCCAACTATGTCCCTATTCACACTCTCTTCGGTCCGGGCTCAATGAAATAGCCTGTGATCATCGGTTTGACTTGATTTTTGGAATGAGTGTCAAGCCCAGCTAGACGGTCCTAACGGTCTAAGATAGGAGGTATCGGACTTTCAACGTGCGGTCTAGATCCAATACAAAGATTCAAAGTGGTCCAGAGAACAAACCGGCTTAGAGTTTGATCCGAGGCTTTAGAGCATTATAGCACCCTTAGTTCCACTCGCTTCGGGCCTTGTAGAACGTATTTAAAGTGATCAGGGACCATTTCCCAGCTATTCTAACGTTGCACTAGCTAACCTAGTCAAATTTTCCAAAGGAATGAATTCTACGCAAATTCGGGTCGAGTTGGTACTCGAGCCCAAGTATGGATTTTTCACGGGCGTTACACATAGCCTCCACAGACACATTGTGGGTGGATGGATTGGATACTAAAAATATTTATTTCTAGCATATGGGCACCATAGATGTCCCTGGGTGAAAATCTCTAAACTCGATGGTACCAGAGGATGACTCCAACGTCGAGACCGAGTGGATACACGAGCGCGCGAGGGCCGTATACCAGTAGGCCACATCTCTTACTGTGTCGTGGTCGGTTGGAAAGGGGTGTGACCTTACCCGCCTGAGTGAGGGGGTAACTTCTAGGTTAAGTTTGACCAGCTTGAGAAATCGGTCCGCTATCGACGAGCCGGGCCTGATATTGGCAGGCGGATAGCGAGGTCTCTTCCACTCTCCCAGTTGTGTGTTCGGATAGGGGCGGCAAGCTGGATAGAGTGTACTAGACCCCGGTAATTATTCAGAATGAAAACTGTACTGATATATGATGAGAATTGACATGCATGAGTTACATCTCGCATCACATGGTCTGGATATGGCCGATAGTATTCATATCTTGCACCGCATAGCCTTGGTACAACTGATTGCATTTATGTATTCATCAACATGATTCCGTATTACTCTGACCTTGCATTCTGAGCACGCTTATATTACACACACACTTACACCACCCTTTAAGCTTTATATAAGCTTATGCACGATTGATGCGTGTAGGTGACGCCAGGACGCAACCTTAGTTTCGCCACTGTTGTAGCGTGCAACCGAGCTTCTGGAGTTTTTGTTATTGTCACTATCTTATATTTTCCTTTCTTACGCATTGTACCTAAAGTTTTTTTATCATAGTGGATTTTAGATGGTGTTCTTGTGGTTATTATTCGTGGGTTATACTTATGTTGTGCTCATTACGAATCAAATGGATATTAGAAACCCTCCTTGTAGCATCCCAGGATCGGAACTTGGTATATGGGTGTCGGGAGCCGAGAATGGGGTACTATGGAGGTTGTTGGCGCCGGATTCGGCGATCGGGAATTTTCTGAGCCCGGTTTCCGAGTTTGGGGTGTGACAATAGATTTGAATATATGTGAGAATTGTATATATGATAAGCAATTACAATTATCTTTTAAATTCGAAAAACATATAAGAGTATTTTGAATTATGTGCACTCAGATGTATGGTGGGCCTTGCCTGTTCTTTCTAGAGAGAGGTCATCATTTTTTTTTTATGTCATTCATAAATGAGTACTCTAAAAAAGTTTGATTTACATTATAAATAAATCCAATGTTTTCTCCACCTTAAAGATGTGGAAAGCGATGGTAGAAAAACAGACATGCAAGGAGTTGAAAATATTAAGAACAAATAATGGTGGAGAATTCATTTAAAGGGAATTCAATCAGTTTTGTAGAGATGGATGGATTGTACGACATAACAATGTCAGGCACACACTAGAGAAAAATAATATAGCAAAATGTATAAATTGAACTCTCTTATAAAGTGCTCGAAGTATGTTGAGCAATGCTGGGTTAGGTATGGATTTATGGACTAAGGCCGTTAACACGGTTTGCTACCTAGTAAATCCATCTCTGTCTATATCGATTAACTATAAAATTCCATAAAAAGCATGAAGTGGTCATAATATAGACTACTCAGGGCTATGAGTATTTGGTTGCAGTACTTACTTTCATGTATCGTCAGTTGAGAGAGATAAACTAGACCAAATGATGAAGAAGTGTATATTTATTGACTATGATGACAGTGTGAATGGATACAAGTTGTATGACCAGGTCACATAGAAGATCACGATTAGTCATGACATGAAGTTTGATGAGGATTACTTGTTCTGTAAGGATGAACACTAAGAAACAAACAAAAAATTAGCGGTTATTGATGTTAAAGTTGAAAAAAGGTGAGACATGGGAAAAAGTCGAGCTGTAGGAAGAGGTACAAGAGCAGGTGGAGCAAGCACCTGTGAGGAAAAATTCACTGAAAGATCGCAGATTACCGGTAAGATACAAAGATGAGTCGAATATTGTATTTGCTTCCATTATGGATGAGGGATCTGTATACCTTCTATGAAGCACTGGATGACCCGAATGTTGAGAAGTGGATGGTGGCGATATAAGATGGGATGAACTTTTTGTATAAGAATGAGACGTGGTAGTTGGAGCTCTCCGTTAAACATAAAGATATTGAATGTAAGTATATGTATTAGGAGAAACATGATATATACAAGGCTAAATTGGTTGCGAATGAGTATGCTCAGAAATAAGGAGTCGACTTCAGTAAGATCTTGGTGTATGTTATCAAGCAGATATCTATTATATTTGTGTTGGCGCTGGTTGCCCAATATAATTTGGAATTGGAATAAATGGATGTGAAAAACTATTTTTCTACATGAAAATTTGGAAGAGTAGATTTACATGAAGCAGCCAGAGAAGTTCGAGGTGTAGGGATTAAAGATTAAAGTTTGCAGGTCGAGAAGGTCGTTATATAGCCTGAAACAACAACCTAGATAGTGATATAAGAAATTTGATACTTTCATGGTAAGTCAACAATTCATTAGAAGCGAATATGATTATTGTATTTATTTCAAAGCACTAAGTGATGAAGAATTTATCATATTAGTATTATATGTTAATAACATATTTATCGCTAGTCATAACATGTCTGAGATTAATATATTAAAGACTCAGTTATGAAGGACATTTTGAATGAAATATATGAGGGCTGTAAAGAGTATTCTCGATATTGACATACACAAAGATAGGAAAAGAGTAGGCTATAATTATCTCAAGTAGAATACTGTGAGAAGATATGGGTTAAGTTTGGGATAGACAAGGCTAAACCTGTTGCATACCCCATGCTGTTTACTTTTGACTTTCTTCAAAGCAATGTCCCATTTCACATGAAGAAGATCAATTTATTTCTCATGTGCCCTACTCGAGTGCAGTTGGTAATTTGATGTATGTCATGGTCTCTACGAGATATGATATTTCATATGCAGTTGGTGTTGTGTGTAGATACATGTCAAACCTCAATAAATAACATCGGGAGATAATGAAATGACTACTTCATTATCTACGAGGTATAGTGAACTGCGTTTTGAAATTTAAAAAATCAAAGGAGAAACTTGTAGGCTATATAGACAACAATTACGCAAGAAATGTGGATAACAAAAGGTTAACTTCTGATTATTCATTTATATTAACGGATGAAACAATTAGTTGGATGTCGAAGCTTTAGTTTGTGGTTGCTCATTGCACAATCGAAGCTGAGTATATGACATTGAAGGAGGCTTTCAAGGAAGGTGTCTGGCTACGTGGAATGATGAATGAGTTTGGGCTTTAGCAGGAGGCCGTGCCAGTTAATTGTGACAATGAAAGCGTGATCAACTTGACAAAGAATTTAGTTTACCATTCTATAACTAAACGTATTAATGTTCACCATCAGTTTATCTGACATGTGCTTGAGGAAGGAGGAGTTATTCTTGATGAGATCCACACAAGTATGAATCCAACGAATATGTTTACAAATGTGGATCTTGCGGAGAAGTTCAAATTCTATTTCACTTTTTTTAGGTCTAGCAAGAGTTTGAAGGAGACGAAGTGTGTACAAGAGTGACGACAATGATGAAACTATGGTGGAGGCGATTAGAGATTGAGCCTGGAGTTGTGGCTCATGATGATTGAAGCCACGATGAAGATTGTTGTCTAGATGTCTTTAATCGTACATGAAATTCTTGTCTCGATTGATGGGCTGGACAGATCAATCAATCGAGTGAACCTTAGATTATATAGATTAGTCTCCGAACAATTTATAACAGGTTTGATTGATCGACTGTGGGGTTCAATCGATCGACACAATTTGAAAAATACTTGTAAAGTCTCTGTACAATTTTGAGCATGTTCGATTGATTGAACATGAGAATTCGATCGATGCTTAGATCGATAGCGCGTGCAATTTTGCGTAATTGCATGAATTATTTTCTATTCCGATTGTAACACTATAAACATGTGTATAATATGAGATTAGAGTATCTAAGAGATTGAATGACTTATTTTAGAGGGAGGTTAATGTTTTTAAAAGGGTTTTGCATATATAAGATCTATCTCTTGTAATTCAAATTTCATATCTGTCGCTTTGTGCTGTGATTTTTTCCCACAAGAGTTTTTCTATGTAAATTTGTGTGTTTATGTGCATGCTTTATTGCGTTTATCAGTCGTGTGTTTAATTATACTTAGGGTTTGTTTTTGCGCCCCAAATACCTAGGTGGGCCACAAGCATTGGATTACAAATAAGTAACTCACCAACGTTTTTAATTGTTGATTTACATGTCCAATTTTTTAGTTGTTCGTATTATTCTATTGATGCAATTTTGGTTATGCAATAGATAATTCGATTACTTTGGGTATCATGCCTAATAACACCTTTGTTACTCATGTGACCCTCTTGCCTTTAGAAATAAGCATAAAAAAAGACATTTGATTCCAAATCACACCAAAAGAAAAAAAAAAAATCAAAACAATACCTCCATTTCCAAATACCATTTAATCCAATTATGCAAAATAACTTTTGATTTTCGAACACACTTAAATCCACGATGCCAAATGACCCCTATAACACGTGCATTACACCAGCATGAATCCTCCACAACAACCCCCCACCCTCTGGTGTGGTGATGTGCTCCCCAATGTTGGGACCCAGATTAGGTGGTGCTACCCATGACCCAATAATGGTGTGGTGATGCATTAGACATTGTGGCACCCACCAGTGATATATGTGTTCTACATCTGTACAGACTATCCATTTTGCCACCTCATTTTAGGGCATGAACTAAAAAATAAACTAGGCCTATAGCTCAAGTGGACTGCACCAAATGAAATAATGGGGATAATGACACTCATTGTTGAAACCTTTATGGGGCCCACTATAATGTTCATTTGCCATCCAACCTGTTAATAAGTTCACACAAACTTGGATGAAGGGAAAACACAAATATCAACTTGATCCAAAGCTTTTGTAGCCTTAGAGAGTTTTATGATGAGGTTGGGTGTTCAATCATCACTATTTCCTGTGTGTGGACCTGTAGCTTAAGTGAACCACACCACAGGCAATAATTGGGATCATGACACTCACTGTTGAAAGCTTCCTAGGGCCCACTGTAATGTTCATTTGCCATCCAACCTGTTAACAAGTTCACACAAACTTGGATGAAGGGAAAACATGAATATCAACTTGATCCAAAGCTTGTGTGGCCCCAGAGAGTTTTATGATGATGCTGGGTGTTCAATCGTCACTGTTTCCTGTGTGTAATTGAGTCTGCGCCTCACAACAACAGAAAATTCATATTATTCTCTTTGTGCTTTGGTATTTAGATGTGGCGTTCCAAATTTATCTTATTCTTTTTAATTATTTAAATACATTTCCAAAATTATTCCAATAACTTTGTTATTAAACATATATAGAATAGACATGGCCGTGAGGGATCTAAGTAGAAGACTTCATCAAGGTTTCTCTATATTCACAAGGAATGAAGTATGACAAGTTACGTATGTATTGTGAAGATTAACTTGTTTAATTTTTTGTAAACATTGAATATTGTCATGACTAGCAAATAATTTAGAATAGCTTAAACCACTAGGCTTTACAAATGGTGTAACTGTTTTGTGTGTGAGTGTTTTACCATTAGATATTGTCCCCATATGCGTAAGTGCATGCATGCATGCATACATATTACTTGGATCTAGAAAATCAAGTTGGATTTTATTACTTGGTATTGGCTTGTATTTTCTATGTTTGTTAAGCTTGTACTTGGACTTGAGAGGACTTCGGGTGCTCGTAAACACTAAACTAGTTACTTCAATCCACCAATATATGGACCTTTTAGGTGGACCATTATAAGTTGGGTGTAATCATGTTCTCATGAGAATTGAGATTTTCAGGATCTATGACCCTTATAGGTTTAGTCTCATATTAAGAATTGAAATGACTTATCAATAGTCGAACTTGTTTTTTGTAAATCATTTTGATTGAACAATTGATTTCAATTATGCACATCGTTTTATAAAGTTAGAAGTTTAAATTTGTTTTGGTTGATCAATCATGATTGTAGATACACTCAGCCTTAAGGTAGTGCAATAGAAGAAAATGTATAATAGCATAAAATACAGTGGTTGCATACATCCATGTCCAGTGCACATAATATCCAAGCTTAAATGAGTTTGACTTGATTGAAGTCTTCATGTGGTTAGATGAGTATATTGTGGGTATTACTTACAGTTTACTTAATGCACCGGATTGCTTTAGAGAGATATCTCTATTATAAGAAAAAGATAAATGGCATAGGCTACAAGTTATGAAAGAGTAACCTAAAAGGCCTCGTAAAGTTTCACATCCCAATATGGCTTCCTCTTTCGGAAGTGGATTGGCTGGTGTACCACACACCAGTTAAATAGCTAGTGTATTGACGCTAGCAAGTTATGTGAGTCCCATATGTGTTATATCCAAACCATCCGTCAATTTTTTGAGCTCGTCATAAGGCTTGAGATGAAAAATAAGACAAATGTAATGATCAAGTGGACCAAACTGAAAAAAGCAGTGGGGAATTGAACGTCTGCCATTAGAACTCTTTTGGGGTTCATAGAAGTTTTGGGATCATCCAGGTCTTTAATGGTGAAAATCATTATCACCACCTTTTTTTTTTTTTGGTTTGCTTGCTAGTACACAACACTATAAGATCACACATCACCGTTAGCCACCCCCACTGGGGAATCGATACCAGGACCTTGGTGCTGAAACGAGGTATCTTTCACTCAGTCTACCACTTGAGATATGATCTTTCACTCAGTCGACCACTTGAGCTATGGGTCAGGGTGTGCACGACCATACCTTCACTAGCTATATAGCTGGTGTGCGGTACGACAGCAAATCCGCTTACTCCTCTTCCCATGTTTATAAGGGAAGGGATTAGCTACTCCCCCTGACACCAGCCCCGTAACTGGTGGTTGATGATCTATGGACCCTACCATGATGTATATATTTCATCCAATCCGTTCATCCATTTTTAAAGATCATTTTAGCCATTGTGCCAAAAATGAAAGGGTTATAAATCTCAGGTGGACCACACCACAAGAAAACAATAGCGATTGGATATCCATCATTTAAATCCTACTAATGCCCACTGTACTGTGTATTTGACATCCAATCTGTTGATTAGGTCATAAAGAACCAGATGAAGGGAAAAAAACAAAGATCAACTTGATCCAATACTTTTATGGGCCCCAAAAAAATTTTAATGGTTGATGTTCATTCAACACTGTTTCCTATAATGTGGTACACTTGAGATTGGGATAAAGCTCATTTTTTGTGTAATACCATAAAATGATCTAGAAAAATATATGGACGGCATTGATGAAACACATACATCATGGTGGGGCCCACAGAGCACCGACCACCAGCCATTGGCTGGTGGCGGGGGAGTAGCCAATCCGTTTCCTGTTTATAAAGGTTTGCGTTTTTTATGTTTGTGTCGATTCATGCATCCCTTGAATATATCCAATTTGATATTATTTGCTTTTTTATGTTTGTGTCGATTCATGCATCCCTTGAATATATCCAATCTGATATTTTTTTGCTTCCATTGCATGTAAACCATTTTAAATTTCATCATGCATGCCTTCTCCTCAAGCACTAGATTCACCATATATCGAATTTCCATTGAATTTTAGGTACCTGAACTTTGCTAGATAGAGATTCCTCGCGAGCTTCCTTTCGACGTTAAGAAACCCCATCCAATGCGCTGGAGATGTAGTAGGCTTCTACCTTGATATCTCGTATCTCAAATTTCGCACGTCTCCTTACACTCGTGTGATTTCTAGATTAGTGGGTCTATAGGATCTTAAACTTTGTGACGTGGCTTGATGCAATTTCACATGCAAATAACTTCAAGTAGGGTTCTATGCGACGAGCATAGTAAACTTTTAAAGAAGAAAAACTAACACATAACTAAGGTGCCACAATATGAGCATCTCGGTGAAGACCAACGTATATTTTTGAACGGCGGCCTACAAGCAACTCAATCAAAGTTCAACCATTTTTTCCTATGTTAGTTGGTGTCAGAGCTCAATTTGTTCAGCAACAAAAGGATAATTACAACTCTTATTCAAGAGATCGTTCAAAAACCATTGAAGATATACAATGGATTGTTAGTAGCTTTGAGCACTATGTTTGACAAAGTACCTTGACTTTAGCAAGACAGAATATTTGGAATCCAGCTTTGATAAGAATGCTTGCATAGATGAGATTTCAGTCAAAATTATTAGTCATATGTCAAAGTAGACACTTGAAATAATTATAATTTTTCTATGCTTGGATTGAGATGAATTCAAGGTGTGAATAAAAAAATTATAGTGATAATGGTCATTATTTTTATTTTAATTACAGGAAGCAAGACTCTAAATATATAAACCTTATCTGAATAGCAAGCAAAAATCCAATATTCATTACAAATGATCACCTTGTATCTTGTACCAAAAAACACCATGAAAAAGCCTAATAATGAATTTGTGGAATCCATCTATCCAAACATCCATTGTTGTCTTGTCAATGAAATCTTCGGAAAAGAAGTCCAAGCCATTTCCAATTAGGTGGAAAATGATTTAACAATAATTGTGGTATTGATTTCTTTTGCCATGGAATTCTCTGTCCAAACTGGCCCCAAGAGATGAGATCAAATTGAGATGGTTCAGATGTGTACACTGAAGTTGAAGAGAACTCCAATGACAAGGTGACCTTTGATTAGGGTTAAAGTGCCTAAATAGAAGATGAGAGGAAGACCTGAAAAGAACTAGAATTGAGGTGGTGAGAAGAGATGTAAAGGTTTATTCACTTAATGCTGTTTGAATGCACATTTGTTAATCCTCGATTGGCCCAATGTGAGCAGTTACTTAGAAACCCTGGTTTGGGTTTCCAAAACTTAGGATTGGTAAGTCCTCCCATAGCCCATTTCCAAAAAGTATTCACTTAATGCTGTTTGAATGCACATTTGTTAATCCTCGATTGGCCCAATGTGAGCAGTTACTTAGAAACCCTGGTTTGGGTTTCCAAATCTTAGGATTGGTAAGTCCTCCCATAGCCCATTTCCAAAAAGTAGAGCTTAGCAGCTCCACTAAAAAAGGCACTAGGGCACAATCCATGATTGATCAATCCTCTCCCATTCTCTCTCACCCCCTCACCTTAACCAATCCCCCTTTATCGCTGACTATTATCGAGTCATTGTAGGAATATCATTAGACCACCTACAGAAGATCTACAAATTTCAAGATATCCATGTCACAATTCAAAAAATAAAATAAAAAAACCAAACAACCAGCGAATTGGTTAATCCAAAAGTCGCCAATTCATGACTGATTATTCATGGGATTTATCATTTTCCTGGGATTGGAAAATCCCACCATCTAAATGACCCTTACTGAGGATAGGGACCAACGATTAATTAAGGAAACAAGATAAGACTCCAATTGCTGCAAAAAGGCTGTAATGATGATGATTATGGTTAGATTGTTTATAATAATTTCAACAATGAAGGTAATGTGAAGAAACCATGGGCCCCCACAGACATCTTGATCTACGTTTGGAGGACTTCACATACCATTTTGAAAATGAAACCTGCATCATGTAGCTGATGTTGATGCGGGAAGAATGCTATTATGATGTGTGTGTAAATGTAAGGAGTGGAGTTCCCTCACCATATCCATTGCAAACATGTTTGGCAAGTGAAACTCTTGGATGGGCAATAGAAGAAACAATGCCATTGATGTACGTCTCTGACCATCCCAGCTGAAGAGTTTTTCCTGTTGAGTCTCGCCAGAGCTCTGTTTTGAGCAAATCACTCCTTTTGTTTCAGGCCGTTGATTTGATGGGTACCACACACAGACACGTACACAAACATCCATGTGGTTAGCCACAAATTCAACATTTCTGATGGCCATACACTTGTGCAATGTGTACAATAGAGATGCTTTTGGTAGAACTCTGCCACTAGTTCGCGACATAGTAGCATTCCTCTTAATGCAGTACACAAGTATCATAAAACAAAACATTTTCCATGCCGTAAGATACAACATTGAAAATCTGGTGTACCTCCCTGTGTACCCATGGATGCAGGTGTCTACGGTCACAAAATTCTCAAATGAAGAAAGTCCCAGTTCTTTTTTATCCTACATTTTAAAAGTTTACACATTTTCAAATTTTAAAAAAAATGGGACTTAAGCATTTCTTTCACAACATAGTTTCTTCTATGGTACATCCCTACGACTTGCATGATCTACTCAAGGTGCCGAAGTTCACTTTCATGCTCTTTCTCCATGCAAATGGTCTTTAGTATGAAAACCACGGCAGCCCTGATTGGAAGCACTGTTTTGAATCTGGGATCGGAACAATGGGTCCCAGGAATATCCGCCATAAATCCAGTATTATGGTGACAAGCATGGCAGCACCCAACGCATCAACAGCCACTCTGGGTAGGTCCCATGGATCACCAGGTTTCTCATCAATCCTGTGAAAATTGAGAAGATGCATTTGAAAAATACACAGAAAATGTAAGAGAATTCATGGCCTAAATAACAAACATAACATCTTTAAAATGAAATCCACACGGGAAGGTATTCATCCGTAAAATAGAAAAACTAACCCAATCAGTAATGGATGGGATCCTAGCTCAGATAATGTTTAGAAGCAGCTGATTTTGGCAGTGCACAGGATGTGCAATTGCTCAATTCTGTCTGAAGTGAGATGACAACGCTAGCAAGTTGCAGCAAAAAAGTTGGGAAAAGAAGAACCTGTCTAATAAAATTTTCATTTCACCAGCCACCCTAAATGAATCGCAGATCGCCGCTGCCAAAAAATAAAAAACCAGAATCCTATCCTTATAAAGCGGTAGGGGTGTCAACAGGATGGGTCCTATAGTACCCGAACCCTGGCTAAGCAGTTCTGGGCCTTGCCAGGTCCAGGTCCTCTCTGGTCCAGGTCTTGTTCTTGAAGACCCAGATCCCATTGGAACTGGGAATCTTTCGGTTACCCATCAGATCTTTAGATCTAGATTTCTACTTGATTTGGATCAAATAAGAGCATTTATATGGTTGGACCCACTTAAGATCACACAAGAATGTGCCACTTTGACATGTGGTGTGTAAATGGGCTCCATTGCATGCTTATGGCTTGAAAAACCTCGTTCCATTGCTGCAACAAATGATATTTATTTAATATATATAATATTACCATTAAAACTAATTGGATGCAACCCGAACAATTTTAACTTGGTCCTAGTTGATCGAACTGACCTGAACCCAACTAGTCCCAAATTTAACCAGGTCCCAAAAGCTGAGATCTGAACCTGACCCAATTACTTGATGGGTCCAAAAAGTTGGATGCGGACCCATTAAAATCAGGTTGGGTTCCAATTCCGTCAGGTACCCAAAGGTCTAGGTACTGATTAACAGCCGTGAAAGCAGGGACTTCCAAACAGGGCCTAACCCAACAAAACGATATTTTCGTTGGCAACATGCTAAGATGGAAACTGAGCCCTCAAGGTTTGCTACACAGCACTGTCCCACCGCGCTATGGGCTAAATCTCTATGAAACAGTAACTTGATTTTCTCTGGGAGACCATCAATGCAGCAACTCTATTGGTCCGAGTTCAAAGAATCTAACATACCCAACTTAAAGCATGTTGGATGAATAAAAATAATAATTTATTCACACTTCTTGATTCCTTTGATGAGTCTAATACTCCCACTAGTTTCCTTTCCCAGTGACATCACTCTACGGACCTATGCCTGGCACAATCTAAGTCTTAGCAGGTATCTATACCTTTGATAGCTACTGTGGCATTTGATCCATCAAACTTCTATCGAGCTGGAGAGGCGGTGTTGGAGATAAGTGTGGTCCATTCTTGATCCATCCTTGTACTTTGGTACCCATTATAATAATTTATCTTCATGTTAAGCTTAGTAATGGAATTTCCTCTAGTCAATCTTGGTTTTGAAAACATCAATAGAATGAGACTCCTGCATACAATTTGCTCACACAAACAGACTGACACTAGATATGTTGAGTTTTGGTTTCCACATATTCTAATTTGTCCTGCAAATTTCCTATAATTAATGGTCATGCTGTATTCCACATTAATTTGGTAAACACAGAAAGAAGAACGCAAGTTACACTAAACACTAATTATATAAATTACATTAAATTTATATGGTTTGCAAAATCAAAATTTTAATGCCCCTAAAATTACAAATACAAATTCCATTCCCATATATGCATCCATTACACATCCAGTTTTTGAAGTGCATATCTGGTTGTATTGTGGATGTACTCATGCAATATGAAGTTGTGAACCTATTTCCACGTGCATGGTATTCATTGTGCATCCATTTCATACTCAGTTCCTTTTAGTACACGTGCTTATTGGTGTGTGTAATGGGGACCTATTTCAAATCCTTCTCTAAACAGAATACTCTAAACTGAATATGATGAGTACAGAGTGGGTGCCACATACTTCGAGAGTCTAGTCTAGTGTATGATGTAAATGGAGAGAATTCCCATTCTATTGCGATTAGTTGGGATTCATGTAGCAGACCCAATTAATTGCTATAAAGCTTAGATGATGATGACTATTGCAATTATCTAAGAAATGCCATGCTATGGGCATAATCATTAAAATATTTTTTAGAATATGAATTAAGGTGTGTTTAGTTGCACCAAATTTCATGATATATCACAATATTTGATGACTAAATCAGTCTAATTTGGTGCAAAATTTCATGATATATCATGAAATCTGGTGCAACCATACACAGCCTAAAGTAAACAATATTAATGTGTCTTAAAAGTGTTTCAAGAGTGAACATGATTTTTTATTCCCACCAAAACTGATAACCCACTCATTTCATGTCTTGAGGAATGTAGATATTGGAGAAAGGAGGAAAAGCAATGTCCACCAATTTCCCTTTCTGATTCTGTGAGAAACACATCGTGCTGGATGAAATGGGGGCAGTCTCACTCCCATATGAGCATGAAAGGTGGTTTGAGCTTAGTTTATAAGTTTTCTCCCCCTTATTGGTAACATTAACCAAAAGCTATGAATAAAATCCAGAGTTTCCCTTAAAAACAGTATTATATATTGACATCATGAGATCAACCTCTTACCTCAAAAACATTGGAAAGCTCACCAAAAAATAAATTGCATAGAACAGCGATCCTACTTTATACATTGACTCCCGGTCCACAAACTGATAATATGGAAACTGCACAAGTCAAAGAAGAAAAAATGCAAGGAATAGTTAGTATGTATATCGTCTTGCTGAACAGATGAACTAAAGAAAACATCTAAAGGATTATAACACCAAATATACACATGAATGAGAAAAAATCTCAAAATTTGAGCACTTAACACTGAACAAAATTGTGACTTTCACAATCTCTCGATTAGCCACTCCATTAATTTAACATCCACCTTGCTAATAAATAGATCATACTCCAACCCCCAAAAGAAGAAAAGTATAATTCAACAAAGTATTAGACACAAGTTTCTATGCAAGTTTTTAGATGGACTAGGAATGGCAGAGAGCCATGGCCTTTGCATTATATTCTTAGTGACCTAGATTTTGTCTCCAAGCCAAATACTTTGTTTAACAGAATGAGATTAGAACCAAATGCTGTGGCAATGGCTCTGCCCACCCAGGGTTCTAATTGCCCACAGTTGAATATAGTGTTCGAATTATCTCCGATATTATTGAAACATCTCTGATATTATCTTTATCTCTAGCTCAGCGATACCGATAGCGTTGGTAGTATCAGAAATTTCAGGTATGAGCAATGTATCACTAAGTATCGCCAATGTATCAATATCACTTATGTAATCGTCAATATTTTCAACTATGTAAATTCCAGGTGTCGCTTGTCTTGCCAATGCATCAATATCGCTAATGTATCGCCAACATTTTCGACTAAGCAAATTCTAAGTAATATTTGTATCGTAGGTGTATCGACGATATTTCAATAATATTGCCAACGTACTGATATCATCAAAATTTTGTTTATTAGAAAAAAAATTAATTTCATATATTTTTTTCACAGGCACATGGTTGTATGTAGTGTTCAATTTCTCATTTATAATATTGATAATATCTCGATATTATCAATATCGCAACATGCACGATACTGAGACCACAATCTTTCGTTTCCTTTCTAATTGTTGATGATTTTTTGATGAAATATCACGTGTTGTTGATATTTTGAAATATTGATGGATGCTTGGATGGAAGGTTGGATGGTTAAATAGGCTGGATGGGATAGTTGGATTGATTTCTTACAACAACACATGCTTTTAAGGCCCCATTAAATGGAACTTGTTATTTTTGTTATTTTTTATTTCTAAATATGCAAATATGTACATTTTAACATCTCTTGAAGTTTCGCTGAAAATTCCATCGTTTTTCCCATGTTTCCCTGCATTTCTGGTTATCAGTGATATTATCAGCGATATCGATATTGTTTCCATATCCCTAGCTAGCGAAACTTGTAGCGATACCGATACTTCGAACAATAGTCGTATATCAGACTTGCAGTTCCATTTTTATGCTTTAGTGAAACTTCTACGAGTTTTTTAAAGGAATTTTGAAGGTTGTGTGCTAAAAAAAAAAGAAAAAGAAAAATTAAAAAAATAGGGAAGTTTGTATTCAAACAAAATATTTTGCTCAAAGAGTGTTCATGGTAGCAGAATTATATCTGGAATTCATAAATCTTCGCGAAACATAAACGAACTTCAAGAGTAATAGAAAGCAGTTTTCATACAATATATTTGGAATTCATAAATCTTCGCGAAACATAAACAAACTTCAAGAGTAATAAAAAGTAGTTTTCATGCACGTTTGCCTGAAGAAGAGAGAGAGAGAGGAGATAGTAAGAGAAGCAAATAGTTTTTAGAATTCTTAGCAAATGCCATTTCTAATTTTGTTTTCTTTGAAGGCTGTGTGCTAAAAAAAAAGAAGAAAAAATGAAAAAGAAAAATTAAAAAAATAGGGAAGTTTGTATTCAAACAAAATATTTTGCTCAAAGAGTGTTCATGGTAGTAGAATTATATCTGGAATTCATAAATCTTTGCGAAACATAAACGAACTTCAAGAGTAATAGAAAGTAGTTTTCATGCAATATATTTGGAATTCATAAATCTCCGCGAAACATAAACAAACTTCAAGAGTAATAAAAAGTAGTTTTCATGCATGTTTGCCTGAAGAAGAGAGAGAGAGAGGAGATAGTAAGAGAGAAGCAAATAGTTTTTAGAATTCTTAGCAAATGCCATTTCTAATTTTGTTTTCTTTAAAAAGAAATGATAGAAAATGCCATTCTCCACAAGTTCATCGTTGCAATATTTTCTAGACATTCAAATTCGCATGAACCCACAGTACAAAATTCAATTCAATCCAATTTATATTTTCATATGAAATGAATTTGAAAGTTCAAGGGGTTTTTGTTAAATAGATTATGTTATTGTTTTAGAGTTTTCAAGAGTTAAACTTAGCAAAGAGTTACTTTTCAAAGGGATTTAGAAATTCCCTTTAGAAATAAGGCACTCCAAAGGTATTTTGGTAATTTCACAATGAAATCATGTATGTTGCAGCCAAATAACATGAAATATGTTTCTAGGACACTTTTTTATTTTTTAAAGATGATGCAACTTTATTAGGGTCAGAGGTCAAAGAAAAACACAAACAAGACACAAAACAGAAAAGAGAAAACAAAATCACACCTAAGAAACCAAAAAGACAAACAAAGAAGAAAAGAAAACAAAAACCACCACCCGAAACTACAACCTGACCCAAACTCAGGGGGCCCACTCATACAATAAAATGAGAACTAGATTAATCACCCCAGCTAGAGAAACTCTTATTACAAAAGATTCGTGGAAAGGAAAAAAGGAAACATCACTTCCCATGGAACACACCTAGGGGTGTACATCGAGTTGAACCGAGTCGAGTTGGCCTCAGCTCGACTAGGCTCGGCCACTAGCTGACCCCAACTCGAACTCAACTCAGCTCGGTCCTCGAGCCTGACTGGCCAGCTCGGCTCGGCTCGGTTCGGTCAGTAACTTGAGCCAGTTCGAGCCGAGTTCGCCTGTGTAGCATTTTCACAAACACATAGACTGCACCTTCAAAATCTCACTGTATGTAAAACAATAGTAGTGGTTTTACAGGTATTTAACAAACACCTTCTAAGCAACATAAAAATCAAGAAAAAAAGGGTATTTGTTTCATATACATACCTTCCTTGCCACCAGCCACACTTCGTTGAGTCATTTCATCAAACACTTGGTGAGCAACATCAATATCAAAGTAACCGAGTCACCGAATTGGTTCGATCCGAGTTCGATTTGAGTTGGGTTCGATCCGAGTCGAGCTGAGCTGGGGTTAGCTTGAACTCGGCTTGAACTCATTTTGGAGCTAAACAAATCTGCTCGACTCGAGTCGAACTCAACTTCGATCCAAGTTGAATCGAGCTTTTTCGAGTCAGAGCGAGCTAACCGAGCTAGCTCGGTTTGTGTACACCCCTAAACACACCTTCCACTGTTTGTGAAGCCTTTCTTTGCAGGAAATGCCATTTCTTACTCTTTCATTTTCCTGAAAAATTAGCAAATTATTTTCGCATGCCCCTCCTAAGAAAGGCATTTTCCCATGTTGGAAGTAAAAAGGAATTTTAACAAGTTAAACCCACATGGGCCACCATCCATCTTCAATCACCCTATATGTACCACATGAGTCGGCCTCCATCTTCGCTTGTGCCCCACATGTGTCACTATATGTCAAATGTGCCACATGTGCCACCATCCATCTTCCCTTACACCCCACAAGTGCCAATGTTCTACATGTGCCACCATCCATTTTCAATGCTCCATATATGCCACATGCTAATATACTACAACTGCCGCTATGTAGCTTCAAATGCCCCACATGTGCCGATGTCACGTGTCAATGTGCCACATGCACCACTATCCATCTTCGCTTGTGCTACATGTGCCACCACTCGCCTACAATCACTCCATATGTGCCACGTGGCACCTTCTAGCTTTAAATGAACCAAATGTGCCTATGTAAACATGTGGTAGTGCACCACATGTGCCAACTCCATCTTTGCTTGCACCCCACATGTGTCACACAAATGCGTGTGTGTGTGTGTATTTTTGAAGGATACCAATGAGTTAATGTGTCACTTGTGCCACCATTTAGCTTCAAACGTTCCCACAAGTACCAACATGCCACATATGCCACCACCATCCATTGTTGCTTGTGCCAAATGTGTGTATGAGGTATGTCACTTGTTCCAAATGTGCAACCATCAGGCTTCAAATACCCCACATGTGCCAATGTGCCATTTGTTAACATGCCACGTGTGACGTGCCACATATGCCACCAACCATCTTCACTTCTGCTCCACGTGCCACATGTGGCAATGTATCATTTGTGACATGTGCCACCTTCCAGCTTCAAGTGCCCCACATGTGCCAACATGCAATGCATCCCAT
The DNA here is from genome assembly GCA_037074715.1 of Magnolia kwangsiensis. Lineage (NCBI taxonomy): Eukaryota > Viridiplantae > Streptophyta > Magnoliopsida > Magnoliales > Magnoliaceae > Magnolia > Magnolia kwangsiensis. Next base: position 140,388,876 of record CM073573.1, read on the forward strand.
ATGTGCCACTGTCCATCTTCAAGTGTCCCATTTGTACCACTTTTGCCAATGTGGTACACGCTAGTAACTCTAGGAAAATTTTCTCAAGAAAATTTTGTTTTGCCACAACAAGTTTGAAAGTAGGCCCAATTTTCTAGGAGAACTAGTTGAAAACCATAGGAAACAATTTTACCTTTACCACAGTTTCTTGGAAGTAAGGTTTCCCAAGAAACATTGTCTCCCTTCCCATGCTTTTCACAAATCCAAACCCCCCTCAACAATTTGTAGTCACATTCTTTGAAAACATTGTAGAAAAATACTTGTCGTTGGAACTGCCTCTTTCTAGCTATGTTGTGGTGTGGGAAAAAAATGGAATAATCTCATGTCCAAAGATCACCTTGATACCATTGAATGCTTGATACCATTGAACCCACTTCCAAAGTACTAAAATTAGGGCCCTCTCTTGGTATCTACCTCTAAGAATGCATGTGGGTTGTAAAAGGGAAGATCTCTTAGGGATTAGGTTAATGTTATGCAATTTCATTGGGTGAGCCATGGGATAATGTCTCCCAATCCCTTCCCTGTTTGTTCTTTGTTCCTTCGCTTTTGTTCCATTTTTAATCAAGTTTAATTACCATTCCTTTCCACAATATTTAAGAAAATACAAAATCATAGATTAGTATGAACTAGTAGGTTCTCCTAGGTAGAAGCAATGTTTTAAATATCGACGGTATCGGCCGATATATCCCACGATATATCTTGTATCCCACGTGTGCGATACAAAACGCACAGGTAGTGCCGATATATCCCACATGTTCGATCCAATGAGCATTTTCAATTTATGATATATTTTTTTTGTTGTTGAAATTATGTTAAATCAGTGTCAAATGGTTACAAATCAATTGGTTTTGGAGATTTGATTTCGATATCCATTGGTTTTTCATGTTCTCCATTTTTTTTTTTTTAAATTTTCCTTCAACCAGCTGTTAATTGAGACTAATTTCAAAGTATTTAGAAGTATTTGATGAAATGATAATCACGTACACTCTAATTTCGAATTTTGAGTGTAGGTGGTTCGATTTGGGAAATTTTGAGAAAATTTGAAATTTCTGCAATTTCTCCCAAATTGCTTACAATGTTGCACTCCTAACATGAAATCAAGCATGTATGAGGGCTGACCTACTGATTTGTTAAGTCCTTGTCAATTTTTTTAAAATAAAAATTATTTTTAATTAAAAATTAAGAAAATATTAAAAAAAATTCAAAATTTCCCTTCAACTAGCTATCAATTGAGACCAATTTCGAAGTATTCAGGAGTAAATGATCATCACATACACTCTAAATGTTATACATTCAATTTGAATATAATTGCATTAGTTCAATCAAACAGCGCATAGCTTAGTACCCTATACAAAGGAAACCTATTATGTGCATGTCTTTTTTAAGATGTTATGATTAAAAAGTGTTTGTCATGGTCTTTTTTAACAATCCCTGAAGTTTCATTGAAAAATTCAACCATTTCCCCAATGTTTCCCCATGTTTCCCAAAAAGTACGATAAATTACCCGATACAAATGATATATCCCGTACAATAACCAATACGTATCTATATCCCAAGGGTGTGATATGTAACGCGATACCGATATTTCAAACATTGGGTAGAAGATATGCTAGATTAACTACTAAACTGGTTGCAATTGTAAGAAACAAAAAAAAAAGGAGGAGACCAATGACAAGGGATCAACCAGCCATATACAAGAAAGACTGCTGGCTCCAAAAAGAATCAAAGAACTGAAGGAAGCAAGATTCAAAAAGCTTTTAAGGATTTAGCCCAGACAATCACTTTCATCCTAGTCCTTTGGGAAACCCCTGTAGGGTAAGTCAACAAATTACAGAATGTTCTGTTGTTGCGGTTTGCTGAAATCAACCACAATTCCACAAGCAAGGAAAGCCTCAACAGGATGGCAACCCTCATGCCATACCAAGAACACGACCCAATTGACTGAGGCATTACCCAACATAACTTGAACTACTCGAGGAATCTCTGGCAAACAACTGATGCAACATTGCAATTAATGAAGAGATGGCCTACCAATTCCAGTTGCAAAGGCCTAAAACGCAAGGGAACATCCAATTTGGCTAGCTGAATCGCCCAGAGAAGAAATTGCCTATTTGCTGTCTTAAAAAAGAAAAGTGGACCCACTTGAATTGCATCTTCAATCTTGCAACATTTTTCTGCTTCTCAGATGATCAATGGTCAGGATTGACCTCTCAAAAGACAATGGTTAGAACTTAGAACCGAGGTTACCTGGATTGTGGGTTGCTTTGATACGTAGGATGGAAATGGGTATGCAGTGTCCTACCTCCTCCAATACATGGTATGCTAGCGGTAGGATCATTTGCATCACTCCTATACATACACTATACAATATAGTTTTACAAATTATATATGAAATGATGAATGTTACTTATATACACCCTGAATAGTGAGTATTATATTATAACTAAATAAACAAAGGTATATATCTCTACATTGTAAATATAAAAACTTGCATTGACTTAGTCAACAGCAAGGAAAAAAATCAATAGTAAGAACCAAGAAAACTAATTTGTGTCACCAAAAATAGCAATCTGGATCGCAAATGGGCCATAATTCGGAATGCTTGATCCAGAATGTAAAATGCAGGGGTTTTCACATTTTATGTAACATGGGGTTCAAACTTTATTCTGTCTCACCACCCAGACCCACATATGACCAAATATGATCAATCTGCTCCTCTTCATGAAAAAGCCAGATGAAGCAGAATAGAAACAGAGAATATTCCTCATCTTTCAATTTTTCATGCCGAGTTATCCCTTTCTTCAATCAAAGGCAACTGACACTGTGAGGAGATCCATGAGCCTCACTAAATCTTCAAGCTCCACAATTAAATTTATGGGGAATAGAGGTGGCTACACAACCTGATGGCTAAATAACACTGATAAATCATCACCTCTATACCACAGAAATCTGAGCCAGCCTTTGAAAAAGATTGTTGAGATTTCTTTCTTTTCATTTTTTTAAAAGCCTTGAGACTCTGATCACAAAACCAAACATCCGCTCAAAACGAGAATGTGAGATCCATTCCCAATGTTGTATAAATGTCCTTCTTGAGATAACTTTTGATCATAAAAACTGGCTCTATACTGAGAATAGACTTTAGTAAATCAACCACCTATGATGATGATTCCAAACAAGGGACCATCATATCCTTTGACTTTTCCAAGTTCTGAATATTCTTTACTTCTAAGATGTAAGCAAAAGAAATAAAATCCAACAAACCCAGTTCAGCTCCTGTTGGGCAAAAAATAATTGCTCCAACCTTGTAGTATTCCTATTTCCTCATCAAAGCTACCCACCCCCGTTTAAGAGAAATGAATTGCCCTCCAGCATGCACAGTGCGCTGAGCTCGAGCCAACTCAAGCAAATGTTCTCAGGTTATTCTTTTGAGCCTTTGAAGTGAACTCTAACCAGTGAATGAAAAGAAAAGCATGGCTTTGAATACCATAGCAGGAAAAATTGAAGATATCATCCCTGGGATCTTTTCAAAGCTTGCAGTCCAGTAAGGAGCTAAACAAATATTTACCGTTGACTGTGTAATTTTCATTTACAAAATTGAATTTGAACATTGCTTCAGTCTGCAGTTGCCTGCTAGACAACTGAGTTTTTCCTTCTTTCATCTCAACACCCAGCTGGAAACTTCAAGACCTCCAATCCCTCATTCCACATGGCACTTCTTCCCTTCGCTGATGATTTTAGACAGAACTACTAGCGTTTTCTTCTCAAGCAGGTGCAACACTTGCATTAAGGGTACATTCCGATGTGCTCTTGGATTAAATTGCAACATTGCACTTAAATACAGAGGAAATGGAAGAAGTGGATTTGGGATCATTTTAATTCATAACAACGGCCAACCCCAACTTGTAAGTCGATAAGCAAATCGGAATTGGAATGATTGAGATTGCATCTTAGGGGTTAGTCCCTCATCATGAAGGGAATGGGTAATGCGAGGCCATTTTCACACCAGGCTCAAGTGGGGTGGCCCGTGGGATGCAAGGGCACACTTGGGGTGGGTGGCCCGCGGAACCCATAGATTTGGGGTCCACGAGGGGACGGAACCCATAGATTTGAGGCCCACGAGGGTTCAGCCAAAAACCTAACCCATGGATTTGGGGCCTGGGCTATGAGATAAAGGGATGAATTTTCCATGCTCTATCAGTTTGAGCTTTTAGAGCAAGTGGTTGATTGTCCTGCATCAAATTGGTATCTAAGTGGGAGGTCTCGTGTTTGAGACTCCTCACCGGGGTGATTACTGCGGGGGCATTTTCACACCGGGCTCGAGTGGGGTGGCCAGTGGGATGCAAGGGCTTGCTTCTCTTTGGTCATTTTGACTAATGAATTGAATATTGCGGTTCAATTCAATTAAGCATCCAAAAGTGGCATCAAAGTCCAAACTTTTGAGCCCGTCCATGCGACTATCCATATTTCAAACACCAAAAATTCAAGTTGACTCAATGTTCAGCTGGGTTGGGTTGATTTCAAGACTCAACTGAGTCGTGACTCAACTTAACTTAATATTTAATAATTAATTAAAAAAAAAAAAGATAATGACAAAATTTTAAAATAGTTACGGTTAAAATAGCTAGAAGATTGCAGCACAAGTTATGTTGGTTATAGTCTTATGGACCTTTGCTTCATTGGCAAAGGTCATAAGATCATCTCATAGGCTATTTTTAAACTTTTGTTTTAAAAAACAGTTGACCAGGCGAGTGACTTGGCTCAAGTCACTACAAGTAATATCGAGTCAACTGAGTTTGCGAGTTGACTACCAAGTCACATCCACAAGTGAGTTCCCTTGTGACTTGGTTTGAAATTTCACAGTGTTGAGTAGACTAGGCTGAGTTTCTAGTCGAGCAACCAAATTCTTAGAACTATGATTGCATCGACCGACATAACTAGCCACCACCAATATTAGCTGGAAGACCTCTCAAACTAGAAGCATATTGATACATTGTAGTTAAAGGTGAGCCAAGCGCAAGCTTGAGGAGTTTGGGTCACCAGCACATTACTTTGGCCTGTATGAGGAGCTATCCCTAGGCTTGCTCCTTTGTTTCACCCACAAAATAATGGGAGGTACCTTTGCAGGTACCTAAAAGAGGGTATTTTGTGTATTCTGACACCCATTAAAGGTGAAGAGACTTTTGGAAGAGTGGGTGGGAGTTATTAAACCCCTTTGAAGTTTGAACACACTTCCCATTGTTTTACATTAAATGTTTGATTTATTAAAGGACCTCTTCTCCCAAATTCCTTAGATTTTTCATAAAATTATCAGATCTTCTTGATTTCTTTCTTTTATTAGTGTTTTAAGGTCATCACACTTCTTGAAAGCAATTTGAGCTTCCGTTTGAACATATTTGGAAGCAGGCCACTAGGAACTTGGTAGGTTGCTAAACTACAAACAACTTCTGAAGGCATTAGTAGTTCTAGGCCTAGCTTTTAATTAATGATCAGTAGTTTAGGAGTTTGATGGATGCTTTGCTTGATGAGTAACTGAAGACTAGTTTGGTCAATAGATGGTCTAGTGCAATTTTCGAAGCATCAATATTGCACTATATATCATTCCCTTGGAATACAGAAATCTCATGGGAAACGTTGGGAAATATCGCATGTATGCCATAAGCGATTCAATTACATACAAAATTAATTCAAATCATTCAAATGCCATACAATACAAGCAATAAAACATAGACAAAAAAAAAACAAAAAAACTAAGAACAAAAAATCCTCAAGAGTTACCGAATCGTAGAGATAGTATGTTAGGTTTGACAAAATACAGGATTTAGCTTCAAGGAAAAAACTTTCCAGTTGCCCATGTTGAGAGGGTAAATGCAACCACCGATCCTTCCTAATAAATCACATTGTCACCCTTGTGATGTACCAACGAGAGGGATTGAATTTCTTCTTTTTCTTCTTCTTGTTTTTTTGTTTTGGTGTGTGTGTGTGTGTGTGTGTGTGTGTGTGTGGGTGGGTGGGTGAGGCATTGAACTTAAATTGAGAGGGGGCGGAAATACCAATTGTGGATTCACCACTCCTTAATTGTTGCCACAAATAAAGAACAAAATTTCCAATAATGGACCATGGAATTAATTTCTAGTAGTCTTCTAGTTTATTCAACTAGAAACGAAAAAGGAAAATAAAAAGAAGAAAACCCTCCTATAGGAGAAAGGATTGAACTTTGGTTCGTGGGTGGCATGTCACATACGTTGGAAATACCATAGATCTCATGACATACGTTCCCTTTCCTTTTTCTTTTTTTTTTTTGAAATCTTGTCATGTATTTATTTATTATTATTATTTTTTTGTGATATACAATCATGTGAACAATATAATTGTCAATACATTTTGTTTTTCTTATCACCCCCATAGTTTCTTATTGCTAACTAAATGATGCAGGACAATTAACCACTTGCTCTAAAAGCTCGAACTGTTAGAGTATTGCAAATTAATCCCCTTATCTCATAGCCCAGGCCCCACATCTCATGGGTTAGGACCTCGGCCGAACCCCCCTCGTGGGCTCGTGGGCCCCAAATCATATGGGCCGCCCACCCAAGTGTGTCCCCGCATCCCACGGGCTACCCCACTCGAGCCTAGTGTGAAATGCCCCTGCATTACTCAAGATACCGAAAATACCGGCCAACATAGTGGCTGATAGTATACATTTGATACATTGAACATTGGTCTCATGATCAACTTCCTTTGCGTAATTGCTGTAGGTTTTACTTCTGGTTTTCCTTCGAATGCTATTGACCTTGATTGATTTAATTGGAATGGTTTGCGGATACATTGGAAAGTTTGAGTAGATGAAGTTTTTGTAAGTGGCGCTGAACACTCTTAACTAGCCTAACACTCTTAACTATATGTATAAGCCATGTAATTTCATTGTGTTAAAATTAGTCTTAGAGCTAAAACTATTTAAAAAATGATATGTATCTCTATGTAACATGTATGTTGTAGAATAAATTTAAATAAGAAACTTGCACTTGGATTATCCAGGTGTACACGTGAGCATTTTGGGCATTCCTGGGGTACTTGCACCAGGTTTGTGCATAGCGTCTTTAACTACAATACTTTGATAAAACATAAATCAAATTCAAACTCCCTTAATAAATTGCATGAGCATTAGATAAATGAAAAGGGTTCTCATTTCTTTCATAGCAAGTAATTTCCACATTTACTGTTTTCAAATGCAGCTAGCATGACATATCTTTGGTCTATTAACAACAAAAAATAACAACATGAAGTAGGATAGGGAGGGATATGTTACCACATACATTGGCTATAGCTACAGTCTCCAAGTATGCTATGAAGTAGGAAAGAGCTAATATCCATGTGGCCTCAGCAATCCACTGAACTGGCTCTGCTAAGTCAGCAATGGAATGGCGCAGTCTACGAAGCGTCATATTTGATGTGACATGGTAAAATAGGAAGCATACATGAGTGAGAAGGAATGTTGTGTGTGGTACCTACATGAAATAAATAATTTGAGTAGAATAAGGAATGCGCTGAACTGGCCAATAAGCAAAGTAAATGCACGTAAAATAGTCACCAATAAATGTAAGTATCAACAGGACAACATAAATTCAAGGAAGCTCAACTAGTTTATCAATAGTACAAGATATTAAAAGCTACTAGATAGCATTTTTTGATAGGTAACAAATATGCCAGTTTATCAATGGGATAAGACGTTGACATTGACAAGTATGCTTAGTTCCTACCATAAACAAACAAGTTATCTATCACCTTTCACCATCTGTTAAAGTAAAAGGTTCTACATGTCCTGGAAAATTGCTAGCAGCCATAAAGCCCTTTTCATACCTAAAATGCAATTTATCAACATGGATCATTAGATCTATGACATTCAAACACCTAATTAGGGCCATCATACACATGCACTGGTAATTGACCCCATAAATTCCCACATCTCATATTCTCTTATTGTAAACAAACAAGTTATCCACCACCTTTCTCCATCTGTTAACATAAAAGGGTTCTAAATATCCTGGAAAACTTCTAGCATCCTTAAAGCCCTTTTTCATACCTAAAATGCAATCTGTCAACATGGATCATTAGATCTATGATATTCAAACACCTAAGTAAGGTCATCATGCACAAGCACTGATACTTGACACCATAAATTCCTACATAGCTGATGCTCTTTCTTAAATGACGCATATTAAAAACAAGATCAGTAAAATTTCTTGACTAACCTCTCAGGCAACTCAGCAAATGCTAGCATGGATTCAGCCAAGAGTTTGTAAAACCTCTATATACAAGATTAGAGACAAGCAGGGGTGCTCTGTCTGAGAAGGTAAGATCTACAGAGATGTGTGCATGCACACACATAGACGTAACATATAATGATGGGTTACCTAACCAAAGCTGTCCTATGGTAAGACGTGACTTTTCTAAGAGCTCCACATATCCACAGTATTTTATGCGCTTGCTGATGCAAAGAGATCAATGAAAGGAAGAATTGGTCCCTGAAATTCCCCAAAACACAACTCTAGGGTTTGAGGCTTCAGCATCCAGAGCTTCATACCAACGGGAATTAGCCTTTTAGGGTGAATGCCGCAGGAAACACGCAATAAACAACAGACCTCAAAGGATATCCCAACCAAAAAATAAAAGCTTGATGAAAACCTTAGCTCCCCACTGTAAGACCCGAGGCCCCAACATCCGGTTCGTACACTGGATAGCCATTGACTGTAGGTCAATTGGCCCCGAGAATATTTTGATTTGATCATAATGTTGTTCTGTCATCGAGCCGCAAGCCACATTTCAACCCGATGTCTCAATTTTAATATACAGACCTAAAATTAAACAATCTGAGGTGAGCCATCATTAAGTTTTCAAAATCCGTTAGGTCCGGGAGCCTAACCGTTGTGACCGTAGTCGAGTTACGGAATTACTGGCGAGAACGGCATGTCAAATTGTCAATATGACACCTGGATTGTAAGTTATGAATAGATAGGCACATGTATATTTCGATAAAATAACTTAAAATGACCTTGATTTTTTTAAAACCCTTGGAATGCTTTATTTCAAATCACTTAAATAACATTTTTCTATTGTTACCATAAGCTTAAACTTCTCAAAAAATCACAAAACACCTCCCAATCCTTCTTTTTAGACAAAAACCAATTTTAAAACCATTTTCAAATCCATAAACATAAAACCCTCTTTCAACAACCCATTTTCAGCACTCTCTTCCTTGTGTCATGGGAAGTTGAGAAGAAAAAGAAGAAGAAAAGGAAGTAGAAGCCGAGTTTGAAATCTAATCCTCTGATTATTACAGGTGAGTGCATAGATTAGGAGCACGCATATATGTGCATTAGATTACTTGAAAGCTCTATAGAAGAATAGATTTTTTGATTTAGTTGGTTAGGTTATTGCTGTATTTTCCTTGAAAGCCCTATAAAAGAATAGATTTTTTTATTTAGTTGGTTAGGTTATTGCTGGATTTTTTGATTTAGTTGGTTAAGTTATTGCTAGATTTTCCTTGAAAGCCCTATAGAAGAATAGATTTTCTGATTTAGTTGGTTAGGTTATTGATGGAAGACTGGATGATAGAGATGAACTTGAGAGAAGGGCCATGAGAGAAGCTATGCAAGATCAACCCATCATGGCCCCATCTCCACCATCAATTAAACCATCCTTTTGGCCCAGACCCAAGGGATTCATATGATTTAGTTTTGTTTAAATACATGAGTATTTCCATCAGCTTCTATCTTTGTCCCTTACAAAGTCCGCCTGCTACCTGTTTGACAAAACGTTTGAAAGAGTTATCCTTCCTCCTTTTGGTGTAGTTAACTCTTGATAAAAAGCATGCTTGTGGCATGAAGTCTTATAGCGGAATGAATCCCGGATTGGATTTAGATTGGTTAAGTCATGTGCATATCATATGCATGGTTTATAGTTGTATCATTGTATGATTGAGAGTGAATGATTTATATCATGGTATGGTGATCATAGTGGGTTGTGTTGCGATACACGATGTGTCTATGATTAGTATGTGAACCATCTAGATACAGAATGCATTACATGAGACCCCTATGAGGAACTTAAATTCATGAGGAGACCACATGAGGAAGGTCGTCCTATGCTTGCCTTGAAAAACATGATATATTATGCTTGTCTGTGGACTTATGCATACGGTGATTGTAAATGCGATAAAACATACTTTGTTATGACTTGAGTTGGACACCACACCGGAAATGTGTAATTCAACAGGACATGATTAGAGGGTCCCTGGGTGAAAGTCCCTAAACCCCGATTGGTACCATTGGGAGCAACCAATGCTTAGACCGGGTGGAAGAACAGAGCGCTAAAATGCCGAAATACTAAAGCAAGCGGCGATTCCCACCGATGCATGTCGATTGGTTGAGAGATTTGACACCTAACCTGCTTATTGGCAAGCAAAGATAGGTTGTGTGTGACGAGCTCATAAATTGTCCACTATTATTTTGCCAAGCGACTTATGACTTGTCGCTGTTAGGCAGATAGTGAGGTTCAACACAAGCGGGTTGGACTAGTTCGGCCTAAGAATTATGTAGTCCCACCTCTGTAGATGACCACGGTGGAAAAGCCTGTGCAAGTGGGTAGCAATCATATGCAAGTCCCACCTCCGTTTCAGACCTTGGTGATCCAATTGGGAAATGTGAAAATTTTGGAACATGAAAAGTGGCATCATGCATTGTACCTTTATTTTATAATTATCAGCCTAGTAGGCCTGTGCATGATATGAGCATGACATGAAACATGCATTTTCACTGCACACACGTACTCACTGGGCTTAGTAGCTCAAGGTTTCCTTTCTATTTTTTTTACAAGTAAGAGTAGGGAGCTGCAGGAGTAGAGGTTACAGACTCTAGTTGTCCTTTTTGTTTTGTACATATCAGTGTATATATTTTTTTTTGTAGTACCCTGTATATGTACAACAGTTATAGTAAATATGACATGGTTTATGTTTTGGTTTTGCCTTGATGTACTCAGTTGTACGCAGTAACACATGTTGAATATGATAAAATTTTGAGAAATGATATGTATGTGTCATCTTTACTTTCAGAGATCCTCCTTGTAGAGCCCCGCTTATGGGACTTAGTATGCGATAGTTGGAAGCCCCAAAATTGGAGTTCTAAGGATGCTGTCAACCAAAATTTGGTGTATAGTAATCACGGATTACTGATACTAGATTTAAGGTCGTGACACCCACCTTTTCTGGAACTGTGAAATCTAGAGGTCAACCAGTCTCCCTGCCGCAATTCTCTTGTTGAATGGCTTAAATAAATAAAGGCCGGATCCCCAACATAAAGTGTTGTTTTGCCCTAGGTTATAAAGGGGCACTAAAATAAAAGAAATGACAGACATACCCCCACTAACTAAAGTTTTTGTAACCAAAAATCAACCCTAGCTTAACCTTCAAGAACCATACCTAAACATTTCCAACTGAAATCAAAATTCGACCACTAATTGTCCTACTATAGTTACACAAAGAGTGCATTGGCAACAGATTTGGCTGTGGGAGTGGGAAGGCATCTGTTTCAAAATGTATCAAGCATAAATGGCTAAGCAGCAGCACGAGTCCAAGCAGTGCCTACTTCGAAGGATCCTGCAAATCTGCAACTATTGTCCTTCCATTCCTTGTGGATCAAATTTCAGCCTGAAAGAACTTATTTGGGCCTGCAATAGTTTGATGATCAGTCTGGACACAAACATGTCCTGTTGGACAGAACTACGCTCTGTTCATCATCTTCCTCCATTCATTAGGAATGGTGCAGTCTGAACATGTGTTGAAGAAATCACATTGGTCCACTTGTCAAGAAGGCTAGACACGTAAATTTGAATATGAACAGCTGGTCTTTTGTTCTCATCATCCATATTTCACATGCTACTGCTGACCATTTAATGAGTGCACCAATCTGATTCCTGTGACAGGGGATCCTAAGAGCAGGTCCTACCAAATGATTATTCCAGATCTTTCACTTGTTTCATGTTTGCTACATTGGCAATGTGCAGGCAGCAAGGTGCAACTTAGGGCCTATTTGGTATTCCGAGTTACTAGCAATTGGCGGTAGGTGAGTAATAATTACACACCACCTGCATTTGAAAAATTCAATGAATACCAGCAATCGATGAGGGTTGAAAATCGAGGGACACAAAATGAAAACATGGCGCAAAATCTCTTTCGCCCTGCATGTAATCGAATGGAGAAGACGTCTTGACGGCGTCTGCAGATAAGACTGTTTTATGGTATGGTGGTCCACAAGAGTATGAATTACTTCGTTGTCTCGCTTCTCATCTACATAACTATCAGAGTTACTTCTTCTGTTGAAACTCAATTCTACGACTGATTTGTGGAGTTTCAATCTACCAAAGTACCATCTTCAGGTGCTGTTCTTATGGTTCCTTCCATATATTTCATCAGATTTATCGTTTACTACCCTCTGTTGTGTCTTGTACAGATTTGAAAGTGGGATTGCTTATACTTTCTTCTCTACTACGAAGGTCGAACATCAGGGATGGTATCGGAGTTGGTTGCTTGGTTGGACATACGAAGATTTCTTCGAAGGCAGGTTTTCTTTTGCTTCAATGGAACCTTCTTCTTCTTCCGTCTCCTTCCATATTTTGCAACATGCATTCGTCAGCCCGACTTGTAATGTAGTTTCGTCTTTAATCCAACAGGAGGTTGATCGATACTACCCTGCAGACTGCCCACATCAGGGACCCGTCATCCTCAACAGGTAGGTGTCAATCTTCCTGATTACATACATCTTCAAGAAATATTGAGTTGTTTACCGATATATTTGAGGTTTCCATGATGGGTATCTTGCATGTTGGATCCAAACCGATGAAGCCTCTTGCCATGACACACCATTCACAACTGGTTTGATATCCCGAAATGCGGAGAATTGGGTATCGTATATGTATACCGATCGGGCCTGGTATGGGTGTCATATATGAATATCATATTTGAGTATCCTGATTTTGTCTGCTGTGGGTATCATATATGAGTATCATAACGTCTGGACGGGGAATCGTCTTACGCTCCATGTCCAGATGTGTGTATGTGAAAATCCCCAATGTGGGTTTCTTGAAGGCATTTCAAACGATTGGCCATTTTTTTTTTTTTTTTTTTTTTTTTTAAATTTCCCTTCCAAACAACGTTAATCTTCGGATATGAAGTTGGTAGAGAACTAGTGTGCCCAAATTTCATATGACCATTGTAAGGTAGGTGGAATGTGGGTGCGTTTGGGGTGGCATTTGTTAATCCGATATTGGTGTTATCGCTGCTCTCAATTTCTACTGTGACCGTGAATGGGTTATTTTAAATTTATTCACATCCATAAATGAAAATTTCTATATGATTGTCCTTTTTTAGGAGTCTTTGAGGATACTGTCATTTTTTAATATGTTTTTGCTTTATTTTTAACACTGGTAGGATAGTATCTGTGGATTGATACATAACTGTTGAGCTCATGTCTCTGTGGAATGGATGTAAGGCGTGACTGAGTCTGGATGTGCATGTTTGGATCTTATATTCTATTTGAAGTGTTGCCATAGTTAATGAATTAGGGTGAATTTGGGTGTGTTGTTGATGGAGCTGACACTCGGTTGGGTCAACCTGCAGGCAGAATCACCCAACCGAGCTTAACAGATACGCTTTAGTTAAGCTTATGGGCTACATGTTGGGCTCATTTACAAAACATGTTCCATTTTCTGACTGGCTCAGGTAAAGCTTGGGTTGACAACCTAACTAGTCGAATAATATCAGCATCTTACAAATAATTAGTGAAGTGTATGTCAGTCGCATGTGGGAGAACGTCTTCAGACCGCAAAAATCAGCCCACTACTATCCTACTCATGGTGCAAGTGGTCTACCAATTTATAGTTAATAGGACAATAATATAATGAAGAATAAAGAAATTGCAAATTATTGGATGGATGGTATAAAGTGGAGAACATCCAATTTTTTATGCACCATCCACCCATGATGTGCCACATGCAATGTTCGAAATGTCGGTATCGCACAATGTTTCACACCCTTGGGATACAAATACATATCGGGTATCGCATGGGATATATTGTTTGTATCGCATAATTTATCGCACTTTTTGGGAAACACGGGAAACATTGGGAAAATAGTTGAATTTTTTAATAAAACTTTTGGGATTATTAAATAAGACCTCAATACACACTTTTAAATCATAAAATTTCAAAAAAGAAGGGCACATAATCGGTTTCCTTTGTATAGGGTCCTAAGCTATGCGTTGTCCGATTGAACTAAGACAACTATATCCAGTATCCACCACATCTATCTGTTTTTCCATATCATTTTAGGACATTATGCAAAAAATTAAGCAGATCCAATAATCAGGTAGACCATATCATAGGAAACAATGGTGATTGACCATTAGTGGGCCACAAAAGTTTTGGATCAAACTGATAATTGTTTTTTCTCTTCATTCAAACTTATGTGAAGTTATTAGCAAATTTGATGCCTAATAAAATATAGAGAAAATTAAGGTGCACCCTAAGAAGTGTTTAATGGTACCGTGTTCAACTACCACATTTTACTTAAGTATAGTCCACCTGATAATTGGATCTTCTTAATTATTGGGATCATGCTATAAAATGATTTGAAAAAATGGATGGATAGAGTGGATATAGAATACACGTCAAGTTGGACCCCACAGTAGGGGCTATACGGTCTTGGGTGAGTCCAGGGTCTCACCTAATCCACTCAAATACACTATTACAGTATTAAGTAAACTTTGTTGGGCCATTGCGAATGTACATGGTTTATCCACACTGGCCATCCATTTTTCCAGATCATTTTAGGGGTTGAGCCCAAATTTGAAACACATCCAAAGCTCAAATGGACCATACCGCAAGAAACAATAGGAATAATGATTTCCATCGTTGAAACCTTCCTAGGGCCTACAATGATCTTTATTTTTCATCCAACCTGTTCATAAGATCACAAAGACGTGGATGAAAGAAAAGAACAAATATCAACTTGATCCAAAACTTCTTTGGCCCCCAAGGATTTTTTAACAATAGACGTTCAATTCGCACTGTTTTCTGTGGTGTGGTCCACTTGAGCTTTGGATGTGCTTCACTTTTTAGGCTAAAATCATAAAATTATATGGTAAAATGGATGGACGAAGCAAATAAAATACATGAATTATAGTGGGCCCCACAGACTTTACTCACTACATCATCCACTTCCCACCACACTACAAAGACGTCGCAGACGCTCCTCCAGCTCGAGTTGTATGAACGGTTCAAAGTTAAATGGGCCTCACAGTAATGTATTTATTATATCTATACCGTTCATGCATTTGGAGAGATCATTTT
Source organism: Magnolia kwangsiensis (assembly GCA_037074715.1). Classification (NCBI taxonomy): domain Eukaryota; kingdom Viridiplantae; phylum Streptophyta; class Magnoliopsida; order Magnoliales; family Magnoliaceae; genus Magnolia; species Magnolia kwangsiensis. The sequence continues at coordinate 140,404,311 of CM073573.1, forward strand.
CGATCAAATGAGTAATATCCAAAGCTCAAGTGGACCACACCACAAATAGCAGTGGGGACTGATTCTCACCGTTAAAACATTCGTAGGACCCACCATAACGTTTATTTTTCATCCAATCCATTCATTAGGTTAGACAAATCCAGATGAGGAGGAAAAACAAATATCATATCGATCCAAAACTTTTGTGACCTCCAAAAGGGTTTCAATGGTAGACGTTCAATCTTCCAATACTGTTTTCAGTGTGGTTCACTTGATCTTTGGATCTGTCTTATTTTTTGGCTCAAGCCTTACAACGAGCTCGCCAAATGGATGAACGGTTTGGATACAACACATACCTCATGATGGGACCCACAGAACTTGGTGACGACAACACACTAGTCGGTGGTGTGCGGTACACCACTCTATTCCAAAAAAAGGGCTGGACGCCCCTTTTTTTTTCTAAGCAAAGAGGGTTCCAGCCCCAAAATATCTCCCAAATCTCCCAAATCTTCAGATTTTAGCGATGATTCTCTAGATTTCGATGAGGATTTCCCCCGATGTCACCCAAATAATCGGATTTCTTCAGATTTCTCTCCCAAATCGGAGATTTTGTTTGCGCTAACCTACGAAAGAAGCTTCCGATGATGACGATCTTTTGTATAGGTATCGAAATCCAGTTTCTCTGTTTTTTTTTTTTTTTTCCGATTTTTTCGAATAATGATGCCGTTCGCGTAAATTTTTTATTTTTTTTTACTTTCTTGGTCTCTTTCGAAGGATATCATGTTGCTGGACTGCGATACCAATAATATTGATATTACGAACACTGGCCACATGAATCAACGATCCACCCGCTGCTACCTAAAAAAAGAAAGAAGAAGAAGATAAAATAGGAACAATATGGACTTGAGGCATTCGAATTAGACGGACCCGTCTGTACAAATGGAACCCACGTTCTCCTCATCTGTAACGATGATATGGCATGGCCACGTACATGATGTGTTTCGAAATGCTATTTTGATATACTATCTATTGATAAACTGTTATCTCAAGCCTCTTTATTAAATACCAAATGGGGCCTACTGTGGAGATGGATCTCTTTTTTTGCTGTCTTACTCTTTTAGAGACGATCATTTTCAGACATCATGTTTGACTATCAATTTCTTGTTATGGAAAATAGTGATACACTTGGGAATTACAATTTGCATAAGTAATTCGATTGTTGAACGTGATTTTGGAAGAGTAATTATATTGATAGCAATGGTCATATGAAATTGGAACTTCATATTGGATAGGTTGATCCCGACTCAATTTCCTTCCGTGTGTTGTACAAGAAAAAGTCCAAACATGGAAGGACTTGGATGGCCGGAAGAGGAGATGGCTGCATTTGTAGCTACACTTGCTGCAACAACGACAATTATTGCGATGGAGGAATATTGCAATAGTCAACTATTTAGGACACCTGTGAGATGTGGGGATTATGAAAGAAGCAAGATAATAAATGGTATAATTAGAGCAGGAGACAATGAGTGCGTCGCACACCTTAGAATGAACAATGCTATATTCTTCCACCTATGCTCGTTTCTCAGAGATAGGATTCTCCTTCCTGATAGGAAACATGTACGCATGGAGGAACAACTTGTGATGTTCCTTCACACGGTGGGGCATAATGTGTGAAACCGTTTTATTGGTAGTCGCTTCTTTAAGGTCAAGAGAAACCGTGAGTTGATATTTCAGTAAAGCTTTGGATGCTATTGTCGAACCATATCCAGAGTTCGTGAAACTCTCAGGTGCGGAAACCCCTAACGAGATTCTGACCAATCCTAATTGGAACACGTACTTTTAGGTAATATCAATTGTATTCAATAGTTTTTAACAACTTCCTTGTCTCTAGATCATTTCTTTTTTATCTGCTAATGCTATTCAAATTAGGACTGTATTGGTGCAATTGATGGAACCCACATATCCGTATGTCCTTACTTTGGAAAGTGTTACCGATTATAACAGAAAATGGGTCATTTTTCAAAATGTAATGGCCGCATGTACATTTGATATGAAGTTCGTTTATGTGATCACCAAATGGGAGGGATCTACCTCTGATGCACGCGTCTTACAAAGTACATTGACACATAGTCATGATTGCTTCACAATCCCAGAGGGTACTTCGTGTTTACCTATACGCTGAAACTTCTTCACAATATAAATAACATGAATTTATACTTATAACTAATCATAATTAATCGTAGGTAAGTACTATGTAGTTGATGTTGGTTACGCACATTCGCCTGGATTCCTGGCTCCTAATTGCAGAGTACGGTACCACCTCAATGCATATCGCATCGGCCGCAATCCTGCTAACAAGAAAGAACTATTCAACTACAGACATGCATAATTACAAAACGTTATAGAGCGAATTTTTGGAGTACTGAAAGCCAGATTTTCAATCCTCAAGTCTGCACTACCTTACAACCTTCTAACTCAACTGAAGATAGTGATCGCTTGTTATGTGTTACACAACTTTATCCGTTTAATCGGGGGAGATGATATTAACGAAGATGAGATCACGTCGACAGAAGTAATGGAAGGTATAAATCCTTCACCAGTTGAGATTAGTTCTCTTGATGAGGAACGTAAGGTTATAAACGTAACGCAATGTGAAAAGGACGAATGGGTGACATTTCGAGACAATCTTGCTTCAAGGATGTTGAATGATTATCATCCTATGAGTTGTAGCCTATGATCCTCACTTGGATATTTGTTATTTTGTAGTAGGCGAAATCGAAAAGAATGTAGTCGGTTACCTACACGCATGTCTCTAGAATGATGTTTTTGGAATTTTGAAAATATGATTATTCTGCTTTTCAATATAAATCATATTTGGAATGCGTGTAACTTTCAACTTTGCAAAATCTCACATTATATCACTTGTATGCAATGTTGCAATGCTCATTAAAGATGTTCATTTTACTCTATGTAGATTTCTGAAGTTAGTGACGCAGAAATGTTACCCAACAAGCGAAACAGTCAGTCCACACTTACGAAAGTAACGGATAAGGACCCAAACGTTACACCACAAAGGACACCGAGGAAACATAAATAAAATCACATGATGAAAATGCATCGTCTAGTGGTGTAATGTGTTGGATTGATGAAATGGATGACTGCCTCATTGATACGCTGATGGATGTTGTTGCAAATGGTCGTAAGAGTGCTAATGAGGTTTAAGAAAAAGACTTATAAGACAGTTGTAGATACTGCAAAGAGTGCCCTAGGTATATCACTTCAAGAGAAACATGTTGGGAATTGTTTACGCACGTTGAAGACATTGTATTATGAGGTCCGAGACACGCTGAATGCTAGTGGGTTTGGTTGGGATGATGACTTGAAGATTGTAACTGCCCAATATGAGGTTTGGGAGGACTACATACGGGCGAGCTTGACAATATTTTTGCTTTCCTGTAACTTTATTTCCTTTTTTGTTTAATAACATAGTAAATCTGAAAATGATGTTTTCTTATACTGTCTTTTCATCGTTCTTATGGATAGTCACATCCACATGCACAACATGTACAGGGCAAACCAGTGCGAAGGTACGATGACTTAACGTACCTTTTTGGCAATGACCGAGCTATTGATGGCGTTGTTCCACTGGCAATATACCCAACGGTTTGCGTTCGAGAAGGTCTGGCGATCCCGAAATGTCGCCAAAAACATCGGTTGATCTTAATGACAACACATTTGTTTTATCCAGTGACAATGTACGGGACGGTGCACCTGAATTCCTATAGTTGTTTCAAAGTCGTGACGGCACAAATAGATCATACCGAAGTCCGAATGTAAACGGGAACAACTCGGTTAACACAGGCAGCACGGTCAATTCAAGGAAGAGAGCACGAATGAGTCGCCCATGCAACATCATTGGAAAAGGAATGAGCGACGTTGCGGAGGCCGTAAAGTCACTAGTTATAACCATTCACCAAGGGAGAGACATGGTATGTATGTCACAAATTGTACCGGCTTTGGAGCAGATAGAAGGCCCGACAGGACATCGGACCTTCACGCAACAAGGATTCTCTCAAAAGAAGAACAACAATTCGCCTCATTTCTTTCACTCCCTGATCATAGGAGGTTGGACTTTGTGCTAATGCTGCTTTCACCTGATCAATCGTCTGACTGAGCTCATTCTCGAGAACATGGTTTTGTGATATTTTGGATGAATAGCTGGTTTGGATATGATTTTTTTAGACTATTATTTTTGGCTCTATGCCTATCTATGTTGGCTAGGTGGATAGATGTGCCTTTAAAACATGACATGTGGGACGTCTTTACTTTTTTTTTCTTTTTTTGACTTTTGGATGATGACTGTTAATATTTTGGATAATGATGTGTATGGATGGTCGATCCTCGCTCAGTTACAAACCTCTTCTGAACATGTATTATAGGTGGATATGAAGTTGGTCACTTCACTGTTTATTTCTACAACATGTAAGCATGGATAATTTTGCAGGTGTTACTATTGGAAACAGGGTCAGGTATGTTCATTGAACAGTTAGAAAAGCAGGGTGCTCCAATGATTGGAAGAAAAACTGATACACTATTTGTTTCGATCATTATATGGAACAAAAATCCATTTATGTCATCTAGTTGTTATAATATTGTCATGATATTTGCACATTTTGTTTCATATTGTGTAGATGGGTAAGAAGGTACACGTTGCATTCATTGGCCGCCAACCCAGGATATATTATGATTGGGCGGAGTGTCGTGCACAGGTGGAGGGATATTCCAGGGCCTGTTTCCGTGGTTACAGTTCGGTTGCGGAGGCATCTATAGGTTGGACAACTTTCTATTAAAAAATTGGCCATACAAATGTACTAGGAGATGATATCCCAATGGCTTTGAGATTCCAAGGTCAAAACATAGTGAGCGTTGCAGTGCCAATTGCACCAGTCATCCTCTACACCGGTCCTCAAAACTGACCTGTAGTTTTCCATCCACTAGTGACATTGACTCACATAGAGAATGTGTCGAAGAAAAGGGAAACGGTGATGCGGTGATCATTATAAAGTCAATCTTCGGAATCTTAATTTTGGTTCTCTCTATTCAGCTCATGTCATTGCACTGAATTAGTGAACATGCGATCTGGTTGATGAACCCCATCTAAGCATGGAGAAGACTGTTTGACAATGTTTTAATGGCCTATTTTAGACTTTTATATGCATGATTTCAATTTTGAGCCACTACATGATTGTGCAAATGGGATCTAGAATTGGCCACTGCCACTAGGCAAGCCTTACAAAATCATGGTGTGGTTAATGTGTATACAATGTTTTCTATAATGTGGCCAACATGATGAATGGGTAGATCTGATCTTTTCACAGGGACGAAGGTATGCTGGAGCGAAGCTATTAGATGGGTTGGATTTCATAAGAAGTTAATTGGTAGAAAGATTTCGGTACGTGGACCGTAAGTTTTTGGTCCAACTTATTGGACCGGAGACCTGCTCGCATGTATTGATGTGGTCAAGAAAATCCCCAATGATCATAATCTGAGGTGAACCACTCCACAACAACGTTCGGTCTCAATTTTCCATGCAACGGTCAGCAACTACACCTGAGTATGATGCAGGTTGTGTCCAAATAAGATTTTCATTCATATGATAGATGAGGTGGTGGACACCATAAGTCTGATATGACAATTACATCTTGTGCCCAAACACCCACACACTGATTTGATGCATGTTCTATTGAAAAGAGTGTAAAAAAACAAACAATGGGGAGGAAAGTCATATTCCTCTAACAACCATTGTCTTTACAGGCACAAAGTAATCATTCCTACTGTACCGCCAATTACTCAGGTAATTGGAAAACCAAACAGGCCCTCAGCATTCCTCAAACAAAAGATAAGAATACTTTCTTTTACAGGTAAGTTGGGCTCAAACCCAATTCCTCAATGTTGAACCCACCTATCTACCAGGAAGCTACAGGCTTGAACCCAAATGACAGGACTACTGAAGTGATAGTTCACCACCATTTAAAATGGTATGACCCATCCACCTCCACATGGCATATATGTATGGAGATTCTTACATGCAATGAGAACCATCCAAATCATGACGACCATGGTGAATGGAGCATAGCCCCAAAATTACCCTGCCTATCACATAGATGGTTTTTTGAAGGATTATGAAAAAACTTGATAGAAGCCAAGACAAAATATACAGCTACCAGGAAACTTTTACAATTCCAACATAGAGCAAACTATATTCAAATCTACTTCAAGGCACCCAGTAACTCATTCAACTACATCCCTTTTCACTCTTCTCACAATTTGCTCCAAAGATGGAGCGCTTGTCGTTGAAGCACCACGCATTACATTCCTTCCACAGATTCCATATACCAGCCATAAGCAGCAGCCGCCAAACAGATTATCTGTCTTTCACAAAACGAACTCCGTACAGTATATATTATAGTAAATATATATAATATATATTATAGACTTAGATATAACGTATATTTACAATACACACACACATATTATAATATGTATATATATTATATACAACATATACTACATTATATATTATAATATTATAAACACGTAAATAATTCTAAAGTATATTATATTAATATTATTGTATAATATATTATATATTATATATAATTATAAATTATGCAATTTAAATTGATGGATGGTTGAATGGATGCATGGATGGATGGGATGGTTGGGTGGATGGATGGATGTATAATGTATGTGATGATTGGGTGGTTAGATACATGGATGGATGGTTGGATGGTTATATGGATGTATCCGTTAGTTTGTTAAATTGTTTTCAATTCATTAGATTATTTTTAATTTGTTAATTTATTAGATTGTTAAGTTATTTTTTTAATTTATTACTTTTGGATTGTGAGATTGTTTTTAATTTGTAAGTTTTTTTTTTTTTTTAAAAAATATATATTGTAAGAATAAATAATCAATTACCTATTTGAGGATTTATATGTTGCCAGATATAGATACGGTGTATTCTTCGATACATAGAAATCCTCAAATTATCTCATTTTGGGACAGTTCAGGGTTAGATAGATTGTAACGTCTTATAATTTATTCCAATTTAAATGCATATGCCTATTCCAATTCTTTCTTTATTTTTCTCTCTGTATATATTTCCGTTATCAAATATCCACACTTTGTGTGGATGCTTAACATGGGAATCAAATACTGAATGAATAGAGAGATAAGGGGAAATGCTGTCGGAATTTTGGCGTGTCATTTAAATTGAAAAATGATGGCATTTTAATCTATCCAAGCTTGAATGAGTGACTGATTTAGACAGTTAGGCAAGGATAATAGTTTAGGTAAACATTACATCCTGTAATTCTGTAAAGTGGTGTGGTGAAGATGTATAGATAATTAGTTACCCGTTTGAGGATTTTTATGTTGCCAGACATAGATACAGTGTGTTCTTGGAGGAATAGAAATCCTCAAATTATCCCATTTTTTGACAATTCGGGGTCAGATAGGTAATGTCTTCATGCATTCCAATTTAAATGCATATGCCTGTTCCAATTCGTCTCTCATTTTTCTCTCTGGATATATTTCCTGCATTTATTTCTGTCGTTAAATGTCCACACTTTGTGCGGATGCTCGACATGGGAATCAAATACATGATGAATATATCTGAAGAGATAATGAGAGATGCTGCTTGAATTTTGGCATGACATTTAAATTGAAAAATGAATGCATTACAATCTATCTAACCTTGAATGGGTGACCAATTTAGACAGTTAGGCAAGTATAGTCATATAGGAAAGCATTACAATTTTCAATCTATAAAATGGTGTGGTGAAGATTATAACTTTTCAAAACTGTCTTATAGATAACTAGTGAGGAAGCCCCAAATACCCCTGGTGCGGTTGGATACTTATTTCTAGAAAAAATCTTCGTCTAGTTATAAAAAACTTTGAAAAAGTTGTGAGCTTATTTTGATTTACGTCGATCATTTGCACTCGGCAAACAAGAATACATTTTGTCACGTGCTGCATATTAAAAAAATGCAAGCTCCAATTCCATTATCATATATAACATTTCATAAGTCGAGTTTCAACATGTACATATATCTAACTTCAACGTTTTTTTAGATGACATATTCAAACGTTGGATGATGTCACTCCATATACTAAATCTCAAAGGTGACCCCCTTATATATTTCACTCTCTCTTATGTTGTATATAGTATAATCAATTGTTTTCAGCCATTCTTGTACAATCAAGTTTAGAATGTGGGCACAGCACCTGACTTGGAATATTTTTCTATAAAAAAATAAATTTCTGGTTGCCTTGAATTGATTACGTAGACTAATTACACTGTTATTTGTTAAAGCATTATCTAAAGTTGTTGTACAAATTTTCTTCTCAATGCCCTAGACTTGTAGACAATTGTGGATGCAATCTGAAATAAGCAAAATCGGTATGAGGAAGAAGAATGTGACGGAAGTTCAAAATTATCTTACAAAGTTTCCAATCTTGATCTACGTAGTATGCGGTTAATGAAAAGTATACCCTTATCTGATTGGACGTCGTTCACAAATCAAACGTCAAACTTATTCTTGAGACTGATGCCAAAATTTCTTTCAGTTTCATCTTCTCATTTGTATACAACTTCATGCACTCTGCATAGTCACGCGTGACACTTTTTCAGCTCGAGGGTTAATCAATTGACAGAAAGACATGAACACTTTGCTTTCTATCATTCTGAAAGGTTTTTCTTCAACAATAACTAATCAAGCATAACATTCTTTTAGCTTCTCATTCTCAAACTTTTGAATGGAAACTATTCCTTGGGAGTCGTTCCCTAAAACACATTCATTGACAGCAACTATTGGCCTGATCGTGGGATTTTTGGTCTTTTTGAACAATTTTGCTTATGTCTGTTTAAATGTATTGTTAACCCTTAAGGATTTTATTGTATAATGACTTGCAGTGAATACATTTGATCTTCAACATACCATTAACCATGATTTCTTCATAGTCATCCCATACTGTTGATCTTTTCTTTCCTCTATCTGCAGTTGAAGACACGTTTCCCCCCACAATAAGAGGAGATATGACTGATACACCTGCACCAGGGTATTTGGGGCTTCCTCACTAGTCATGTATAAGACAGTTTTGAAAGGTTATAATTTTCACCATATCGTTCTATAAATTGCAAATTGTAATGCTTTCCTATACGACTATACTTGCCTATCTATCTAAATCAGTCACCTATTCAAGGTTGGATAGATTGTAATGCATTCATTTTCCAATTTAATGTCATGCCAAAATTCCAGTAGCATCTCCCATTATCTCTCCAGATATATTCATCATGTATTTGATTCCCATGTCAAGCATTCGCACAAAGTATAGACATTTGACGACGGAAATAGATGGAAGAAATATATCCAGAGAGAAAAAGGAAAGACGAACCAGTACATACATATGCATTTAAATTGAAATAAATGAAGATATTACAATCTAACCCTAAACTGTCCAAAAAGGGAGAACTTAAGGTTTTTATACCTCCAAGAACACACTTTATTTATGTCTTGCAACATATAAATCCTCAAACGGGTAACTGATTATCTATCCATCTTCACCACACCATTTTATAGAATTACAAGATGTAATGCTTAACTAAACGGTTATACTTGCCTAATTGTCTAAATCAGTCATTTATTCAAGATTGGATAGATTGTAATGCCTTCAATTTCCAATTTAAATGACATGCCAAAATTCCTACAGCATCTCCACTCTCTAGATATATTTATTCAATATTTGATTCCCATGTCAAGCATCCACACAAAGTGTGGACATTTGACGCGGAAATAAATATAGTAAATATATCTAGAGAGAAAAAGGAGAGACGAACCAGAACATGCATATGCATTTAAAATGGAATAAATGAAGACGATACAATATAACCCTGAATTGTTAAAAAATGAGATAATTTGAGGATTTCTATACATCCAAGAATAGACTATCTATGTCTGACAACATATAAATCCTCAAACGGGTAATCGATTATCTATTCTTATAATCTGTTAAAAAAGAAATCTAACAAATTAAAAACAATCCCACAATCCAATAGTAATAGATAAAAAACAACTTAATAATCTAACAAATTAACAAATTTAAAATAATTTAACAAACTAACAGATACATCCAACCATCCATCCATTTAATTTAGATCGTATAATATAATATAATATATATATATATATATAAAATATACTTTTTAGGGGTTTACGTGTTTATAATATTATAATCTATAAATACATTATATATAATATATATACATTATTTAATAATGTATATTTTAAGATATATATATATTTAATATGCATTAAAATGGCTGTATGTAATATATACACTATAAACATATAAATCTATAATATATATTATATTTAATATAATATATACTGTACACAGGTCCAGTGGTCGACCAAGATACCACTATCAGCCATTGACAATCGCCGACCGGCAAGGGGAGGAGGCAAATAGAGAGAGAGAGAGGAGAGAGAGAGAGAGAGAGAGAGAGAGAGAGTACCTGCTCTGCTTGCTGCTCGCTGGATCAGAGAGTGGATGGTCAGACACTGGAGAGAGAAGAGGAGAAAAGGGGGTGGTCAGGTGAAGTCCGGAGTCTAGTTAGGCACTTGATAGTGACAAGCAGAGGGGGAGCGTTCGAAAGACTGAAAGGGTTCGGGTTTTGGGACGACCGGGTATTTATATACCCTGTCAAATCAGCCGAACCGAGTCGAACTCAATCCAGCTCGGACTCGACTCGAATTTTTTTAGCACCAAAAAATGAGCTCGACTCGGCCGAACCCAGTCGAGTCGAGCTTTAACTGAGCGAGTTGAGCGAGTTACTCGAGCTTACTCGGTTCGTGTACAGCTCTACTTCACCACAAACATTTATTTAATAGCAATAAATATTTTTTTTTTTAAAAGGATCAGTAATTTATGATTTTACTGCCACTTACCATAGGACTAGTTTCATGAGACAAAATGGCTGCACTATTGTCATTTCCAATAGAGCAAAGGGACCCGGTAAGGGAACATTGCAGCTTGAACTCTCGTTCTCATTCTAACTAATCTTTGGCTGTGTATAAAATTCAACTCGACGTTTGTATCACATGTGACTATGAAGATCTAAACCCGTGACGATTATTGATCTTATCGGTTTGCATGTGATGAGATTGCAAACAGCCTAACGGTCCCTGACGTGATTAGTCTTTTGAATTGGTAATCATAGGAAAATCCAGGGGAAGGTTGGCTGAATGAATGTTAGAATCAGCCAACTTTGAACTGCCTGTATACATATTTCTTCTGAAAAGTATAAATCATTGTCTACTATACTAAAAATGGAATCTTGTTCTTGTTCAGAATTGTCATGGCTTACTTTAGGTTTTTTTCATAATATTTTCTCAACTAAACTTATGTATTATAGATAATCACAGCTAAAGCAACATGAAAATACATTAAGGGCATGTTTAGATACGTGGAATCCAAGGCAAAAGAGAGGAAGAAACAATAATTATCCATGATAATTTCCATGAGAATTATTGAAACATGGATTCCGATTTTGAGTTCGTGTTGTGGAGCAAGTGGCAATACCATGTTCCTCTCACAATACTTACCTAGTTTCTTGTGCCAAGAATCCAAATTATGGAAAAGTGTAATAAATGGAAGAATCCACCCTTCTCTATCCAAACAACACAAATCGTCACATCAAAGGAAAACCCTTTTCCTTTTTCTGCTGTTTGGCGTGGAATTCATGGTTTCCAAAATGGCCCAACTGTAAGAAAGGTTATACTGTATTCCAAAATACATTTGTGGGATATCTTCATTGTAACAAACATAATAAAACTTTAATTTGAAAATGGCAAGTTAAAATCGTAGCTAGGATTGTTTATCTTACGTTGTTCATCCTCCATGATGGAAATGTATACGAGGCTCCAAGGACTGTAAAGAAATAATGAGTCCAAAAGTAGTTCCCAACATAACTAAAGATTAAAATCCAGACACTGGCCTGCGAAAATAATGAAACCATAAGTGCCCGAAGCATAATGAGGTAGATAATGAACTAATTCTTATAAGATTGTAATTAAAATGATTAAGTTTAAAGAGCAGCAAAGAAGCATCAGTAGATCAGTCCCAAGAGGAACTACTAAGTAGACAAGGAGGATATTAGTTCAGCAGAATAACTAATGATCTTGAACTGTCGTGTTGTACAGTGTTCATACATGGGCATGCATATGCACGTTAGTAGTTGTACACGCAAACTTGTGGTTTTCTGCTCCTTTTTAAAATGAAAAGCATCACTGAAACTGAAAAGAAAATCATCATATCACTATTGCCCAGTCAAGCTTTTGATTGGTAGATTGGCAAAGTTTTACAATTGGCTGCCCAATGCCCTAGAACCAGCCATGGCAGAAGTTCACACTCATTAACACCTGCATGCCAACACAGTCCCTCCCAGTACTAAACCCAGCCTGGTTAATACATGCACTCACCAAAGCACAAGCAAGTGAAGGAGGGTCATGAGGGGGCAGTTGTCAGATATAAAGCCGAACACTAGGTACACATGCACAAGGATTCCACCATATCAAGTAATAAACACGGGCACCTAAGTTGGCACTAAGGCACATACATATCATGGTATGCCAGAACAGTTATGTAACGATAACGATGGTAAGTGTTACGTGTTACAGTATGCCTGTAGCGGGCCCGAAACAATTGTTTTCTAAAAATGGCAGGGTAATGGTAATGGTAGTGGCTGTTGCGGCCACCGTTACCGTTCTGGAATACCTTGATACATGTACTGTCATCGAACCATAAGTGGAAAGGACATGATCAAGTAGCCGTCTGTAAAGAATTGATAGGAGCCGATCTATACAAGTTTACCAAACACTGCCAACACGCGTTGTCCTGCCCAACTTGATTGTGGCCAGTGTTCAAATTATCTCCGATATTATCTTTATCTCCAGCTCAGCGATACTGATTACACTGGTAGTGATACCGATAACGCTGGTAGTATAAAAAATTCCAGGTATTAGCAAAGGATCGCTAAGTATCGCCAATGTATCAATATTGCTAATGTAATCGCCAATATTTTCAACTATGTAAATTCTACGAGTCGCTTGTATTGCCAATGCATCAATATCGCCAATGTATCACTAATATTTTCGACTATGTAAATTCTAGGTAATGCTTGTATCATAAGTGTATCGATGATATTTCAATAATATTGCCAACGGATTGATACCATTAAAATTTTGTTTATTAGAAAAAATTTTATTTCAATTTTTTTTTTCATGGGCACATGGTTGTATGTAGTGTTCAATTTGTCATTGATAATATTGATAATATCTCGATATTATCGATGTCATAACACGTGCGATATTGAGACCACGATCTTCCATTTCGTTTCCAATTGTTGATGATTTCTTGGTGAAATATCATGTGTTGTTGATATTTTGCAAAATCGACAGATGTTAGAATGGAAGGTTGGATGGTTAAATAGGCCGGATGGGATGGTTGGACTGATTTCTTACAACAACACATGCTTTTAGGACTCCATTAAATGGAAACTTGTTGTGTACGCATTCTTTTTTAAAAAATTTTATTTTTATTTTTAAATATGCAAATATGTACATTTTAACATCTCCTGAAGTTTCGTTAAAAATTCCACTGCTTTTGCCATGTTTCCCCACATTTCCGGTTATCAGCGATATTATCGACGATATCGATATTGTTTACACATCCCTGGCCAACTTGTAGTGATATCAATACTTCGAACATTGATTGTGGCCTAACTATTGTGCGTGACCTGAAAGGAGGAGTTTGCAAATAGTGAAGGCCTAGTGGACACAATGCCCAACAAGCTCACTAAGCTAGATTAGACCAATTGAAAAATGGAATAGAAACTGAAAACCCAACGAAACAATCCTCCTCCTCATCTAACCAATTGGGACGGCTACTCTATCAAGGATCATACCTTAAGTCAGACCATACATCATCAAGTCTTTTCTTACTACCTCCATCCAAGTCTAGTGATTTAAATATCAATATTTTGATATATCAGTATCACACTCTGAAGATACAAAAATTGGGGGGGGGGTGGGTGGGGGGTGGGGGACTTATCAAACTCTCCCGTATTGATGAAAATATCACAATTTATCGATGATATATCAATATATTGCAACATTTTGAATGTATAACAATATAAAGTCCCCGAATATCATCGATATATGCGATATGTATTGACAATACTGAAGAAAAACTCCCCTTTCCCAAGAAAAAAAAGAAGTAAAAATGCCAAAAATCCTTTTTTTTTCTTTAGTTTTTAGATTAGATTCCTAAGAGGATTTTGACGATCCCTGTGAGTTGTTTGGAGAGAAAGAGGATTTGGGTGGGAAAATCGAGATTGGAACCCAGTCGGTGAGGTTTTTTTTTTTTTTTGAAATGGTTTAGAATCAGTGGAACCAAGTTATTAACCCATAATTTTGCATGTCTCGCACCTCAATCGTGGATTTCTACCTCTGATTTTTAGATTTTGGAAAAAAGGAGAAATTCGGGGGGAAATCTGAAATTTCCCCAATTTCACTCATTTAACTTGCAATTAGAGTGTGAAAAATTTTCCTCATTCAGTTCCTTGCCCTTTAACAAATTTAGATTATGTTGTCAAGGCTGATTGTTCTAGAAGCATAGTGCAAGAGGCATTTCATCTTCTAGCTTTTGCTCGTATGTAGTTATGTACAAATTCAAGGGAAGGTAGAGATTCTCTCCCAAGAATTTGTATTCGTTAAGGTTTGAAGTCTAAATGGAGATTAGTAAGAAACTTAAAGATTCAAAGTTGTTTCATTTGATTTTCAAATCTTCTGAGTCAAGAATAATTGTTTGATAGTTATCCAGTGTTCCTACCAATTTTTTTTTAAAGCTAGCAAAGTACTCTTCCACCATTCCATCACCATGTTCAAGATTGTTGATCTTTGTGTAAAGTTGATAGAGGTGGGCTATTGAGAGTACATTTTGGCTACTTTATCGCAGTCTTTAAGAGATAGAGACCATGAGTAATTTTGGGTTGCATGGAATTGAGGACATCACATGACAATTTTCACTTTCTCATTCATCATAAGTTGGATCATCAAGTTTGGTTTGTTTCTTGGTTCTTGTAATGTATCCCAACCTTTTAAGCACCAATATACGTTCGGGCTACTAGGGACCACTCCCGGTAATTTGAACCGTCTAGTTTTACTATAGTAGTTGTAAAACTAGGGCTATCAATTTATCCAGATGGAATCTAGACATGTTTATTATCTCCCATTAGAAATATGATGAAAATAAATCCCTAGGGATGAGCATGAGGTACCAAAAGAACCAGCAAAACTGCTTGCCATAGGTCCTGGAGGCAAATCCAGCAACTGTTGGAGATAGTAACATCAGATCCAGCAGCAACAGGCGGTCCACGGGGCAGATTCAGCAACTGTTGGTGGTCTGTACGTCAAATCCAGCAACAATAGGTGGTCCATAAGGCAGTTGCAGCAACTGTTGGAGGATCTGACAAAACTGGCTTTTGGGCTTAGATCTGAGAGAGAGAACACTAGAGAAGTTATCAGAACTGAAATAATCCGACGATGCTAGAAGAAGCTGAACTCAAGTCTGGTACTGGAAATGGATTCTGACAATGATGGAAGGATCTCGACTTAGATCCAGTGCCAAAAATCGAATTCGATGATGATGTCGCCTCGCCACGAGTTTGAGATTATGCATCAAAAGCAAACAAGCAAGCGGGGCTTAGTCAAATTAGTGAAGGTTTGGTACCCTCGACTGACAAGGAGAGTAGATGAAATACACTCGACTAAGGACACTGCACCTCCACTTGCATTATCTGCTCTGCTCGTTGCTTGCTGCTTGTCTTCGGATAAGACAGAGCCCCTTTGACATCTCTTCATCTGCAAAGAATTCTCGACGTGAAAACACAGAGACAAAGGGCGGTTGGAAGGATCCCGATTCAGATTTGGTGCCGAAGATGGAATTCGGCAGCGTTGGAATGATCCTGACTCAGATCCATTGCTGGCTGCTGGAACTTGATTCTGGTGCTATGTGATGTCTACGAGGATACCTCTTGTGAGATTTGCAGCCTTGAGATGAGATGCCTCTTCCAGAGGAGATGGCTAGTGGAGAAAACACTTCTGGAAGAATCACGTATTCATCATTGTCAAATCTATAGGATGGTGATGGATAAGACATCTCTCTGTCACCATTTTACAGATTGAAAAGAAAGGGAGGGAAGACCCTCAAAATCGAATAAGAGAATGAAGAAAGGAAAGAAGAAAGGAGAGAACAGAGAAAGAACGGGGAGTTGGATCAGTTGTGCTCTATAATACCATGTTAAAATAGAAGAAAGGTAAAGAAGAGAGGAGAGAACCGTATGGGCAAGAGAGTTGTATGTTTCCCCCTCTCCCCAATGGTTTATTTATAGTAAAATAGGTTACAAAAGATAAGGAATCTTAAGATAAACACGAATAATCACTAATCTGATCAAGTCTAATTCTAGGAAATCAAATCTAATCCTAGGAGATATCCTTGAGTATGGTACGCCATACACTGTAGGTGCACATTAGTTTGTGCACTAACATCTTCAAATATGGGGCACTGCAGCTGCACACAAATCTGTGTACACTAACCCACCCCATATACTATGTTTTAGTCTGACTAATTTTAAATCCTTTTTATTCTACAACACCCTTCAATAAATCTAGCTTTGTGATTACACTGTCCTTCATGTCAATCAAAATTCAAACTATGTCATCTGCAAACAACTACACCATGGGATCTCTTCCTGCAAATGCCTAGTTAACCCGTCCATAACTAATTGAAAAGGTAAGGGCTCAACGCTGACCCTTGTTGCAAGCCTACAATAATCAGAAACTCACTTGTCTCTCCACTAGTGGTCCTCAAAATTTTTACAGCCGCCTCATACATATCCTCAACATATCAATATATCTTCTTAAGACTTACTTCTTTGCCAACACCCACCAGATTAACTCTCTAAGGAACCTATATTATGCTTTCTCTAATTAAATAAAGACCATGTGGAGATCCTCCGTCCTCTCCCTATATTTCTTCATCAATTGTCAAAGTAGGAAAATAGCTTCAGCAGTAGACCTCACAAGCATGAAACCAAATTGATGTTCGGATAAATTCATGTCATGCCTAAGTCTTTTGCTCAATCACATTCTCCCAAAATTTCATAGTATGGCTTGTAAGTTTAATCCTATGATAGTTAGTGCCAAGGTGTTCAATAACGGTGGCTGTAACGGCCAGCCTTTGATCATTAGATACAAGCAATGTTCGAAATATCGGTATCGCATTACATATCGCACCCTTGGGATATAGATACGTATTGGTTATTGTATAGGATATATCATTTGTATCGGGTAATTTATCGTACTTTTTGGGAAACATGGGGAAGCATTGGGGAAATGGTTGAATTTTTCAATGAAACTTCAAGAATTGTTAAAAAAGACCATGATATACACTTTTTAATCATAACATCTTAAAAAAGACGTGCACGTAATAGGTTTCCTTTGTATAGGGTACTAAGCTATGCGCTGTTTGATTGAACTAATGCAATTATATTCAAATTGAATGTATAACATTTAGAGTGTATGTGATGATCATTTACTCCTAAATACTTCGAAATTGGTCTCAATTGATAGCTAGTTGAAGGGAAATTTTGAATTTTTTAAAAATATTTTCTTAATTTTTAATTAAAAATAATTTTTATTTTTAAAAAATTGACAAGGACTTAGCAAATCAGTAGGTCAGCCCTCATACATGCTTGATTTCATGTTAGGAGTGCAACATTGCAAGCAATTTGGGAGAAATTGCGGAAATTTCAAATTTTCTCAAAATTTCCCAAATCGAACCACCTATACTCAAAATTCGAAATTAGAGTGTAAGTGATTATTATTTCATCAAATACTCCTAAATACTTTGAAATTAGTCTCAATTAACAGCAGGTTGAAGGAAAATTTCGAAAAAAAAATGGAGAACATGAAAAACCAATGGATATCGAAATCAAAGCTCCAACTCCATGATTTTTCATGCAAAATATGAAGAACCAATCGATTTGTAACCATTTGACACTGATTTAACATAATTTCAACAACAAAAAAAAGGTATCAGAAATTGAAAATGCTCATTGGATCGAACATGTGGGATATATCGGCACTACCTATGCGTTTTGTATCACACAGGTGGGATACAAGATATATCGTGGGATATATCGGCCGATACCGTCGATATTTAAAACATTGGTCAAAAGATGAATGACATGCGCGGGAGAGGGAGATCAGGGAGGAGTTGGGGGCGGCCACCATATGCAGGTGAGGATGATGTAGTGGATCTCGATAATGATGATGATCCCGAATACAGACGCGCAATTCAAGAGTCCATACGGGATCAGTGGGAGAGGGATCAGAATAGGAGGTGAGACACAAGTAGGCTTAGATTTGAGGGGTCTATCCATGAGCGTGGTGGGGGGAGTGGAGCAGGGGAGAGTGTTAAGGGTGGATCAGGGGAGAGTAGTAGGCGAGGAGGAATATGGAGCATGGGCAGGAGTAGTAACATGTGGGTGCTGGATCTACCTTCAAATTCGAGGATATACAAAGAGGCAGGAGGGACACAAAAGAAAATAAAGGAGATGTTTAGTGGAGGGGATGTGAGGAAAAAAGTTAGAAAATTTAAAGCAATTTTTTTTATATATAATCAAATCCCCACAAATGCCGTAGCAAGCCTGCACTTCAAAAATATGGTAAGTGAAGTACAGTGTGGGGGTGAGGGTGTGCAATCGCCCACACTCGCACAAATCATGAAAAAATACTTGGATGATGAACATGCAGAAATGAAGACATACATTGATTCGCATCGGCAGTCATGGGAGATGTACGACTGCACCGTCATATGTGACGGTTGGACCGGACCAACGAAGATGTTGATTATAAATTTTATGGTCTATTCCAAGGGACGGGCGGTGTTTCTAAAGAGTACAGATGCGAGTAGTAAGATCAAGGATTCTAAATACATTTACAAACTAATGCACAACGTCATGCAAGATGTTGGTAGGAAAAATATTGTGCAGTTTGTTACGGATAATGAGAGTGCATTTGTTAAGGCGGGGAAGGATATTTAGAGCAAGTATCATATATATGGGACCCCCTGCGCAACCCATTGCATCGATCTCATGTTGGAGGGGATTGGGGATAGACCGTCAGTGAAGACTGTAATTACTGATGCACGGTTTATCACAAACTTTGTATACAACTACGCATGGTTATTAGCAGCAATGCGCGAGAGGTGTGGTTGGGATATAGTGCGCCCCGAAGCGACGCAGTTCGCCACAAATTATATCGCCTTAAGTAGCCTTCTCAAACACAAACAGGGGTTACAAGAGCTTTTCGCCTCTCATGATCATGTAGAATGGAAAAAGAGGTTGACGAAAGTAACCTATATAATAGAGAAGCTGGTGCTGATAAATTCATTTTGGGATAAAGTGCGTCGTGTTATGGGTATTCTAGAGCCCATTTATGTGGTGTTGAGGATGGTGGACAATGAGACAGATTCGTCGATGGGGTCGCTGTATCCGTCTATGCAGCTGATGAAAGAGGCCATCATGGTTAAAGCTCCCAATGCATATAAGTGGGTGCATGTAATAATAAACAACCGTTGGGAAAGGACGCTTTCTCACCCACTACATCAGGCTGGTAAGTACTTATATGGATTTTTTTTTTTCCATATGCAATAATAAACGAGGGTTGTGCTGATGTGTATATGTTGGTTTTCAGCGTATTTCCTGAATCCCAAATACCACTACAGCCATAACCTCTTCGAAGATAATTCATTAAAGAGGGTTGTGCATGAGGTGTATGATCACTTATTCCCCGACTGTCCAGGCAAAGGCACCTTTAGTAGTGAGGTAAATATGTTCCGCACTTACATTCTCCTTATCTTCATCTCAATTATTAAATACTTATTCTGGTTGCTATACGCCATCAACAGATTGTTAAATTCCGCGACGCGGTTGGAATGTTTGGGTGTCACCCTGCGGTGAAGTCAAGGAACGCCATGATAGCATGTGAGTCACTGTCGTAAACTTAACTTTTATATTATTTTGAAAAATCTAGGATAATGAAAGAATCGTATGATATACAGGCAAATGGTGGTCTATGTATGGGACTGACTGCGAGGTTTTACAACGACTGGTTGTCCGTGTGCTTGCACAGACAGTGTCCTCGTCACCCTGCGAAAGGAATTGAAGTACATTCTCCATCATACAAACAAATAAACATAATAGAATAGAGTATGAGAGGCTTCAGAAGCTAGTGTATTGTCACTTCAATTATTAAATACTTATTTTAGTTGCCATACGCCATCAACAGATTGTTAAATTCCGCGACGCGGTTGGAATGTTTGGGTGTCACCCTGCGGTGAAGTCAAGGAACGCCATGATAGCATGTGAGTCACTGTAGTAAACTTAACTTTTATATTATTTTGAAAAATCTAGGATAATGAAAGAATCTTATGATATACAGGCGAATGGTGGTCCATGTATGGGACTCACTGCGAGGTTTTACAACGACTGGTTGTCCGTGTGCTTGCACAGATTGTGTCCTCATCACCCTGCGAAAGGAATTGGAGTACATTCTCCATCATACAAACAAATAAACATAATAGAATAGAGTATGAGAGGCTTCAGAAGCGTATTGTCACTACAATATGAAGTTACAAGAGAAGCTGCTCCGCTCGGAAGAAGAAAAGCGCAGGAAGACCCACTGGAACTAATGACGGTTGAACAACATGCATATGTTGAGGATGCAGAGGATGACCCAGTTTACCAGTGAGTTAGGTCGGATGACTTAGATACCTCAGATGGGCGACCAGAGCCACATATTGCGGCAGAAGCAGAGACACAAGGGATTGATGTTGACGCACATGTGGAGCAGCAAAGGTCTCCTGATGAGGCATTCGACCCATTGACGAGGAGTTCGGAGGGCAGCCCGCGGCAGTCACTATTGCGTGGGACACGTGGCGGAGAAACATTGTCTGACACTGAGACTGAGTCAGAGAGTGATGCGGGAAATGAGTCCGGTGATGATGATGGCGACGATAAGGGTGATGATGACTCTGATGACAGTAAGGATGATGATGATGGCGACGGGGATGGTGGCGATGCGGGTGGAAGTCAGGACCTGCCTCTTAGCCCTTTTACCGGGGAGGAGAATTTCGATCATTCCACACAGGACCCTGACCATGATTCTCGTCCAGGAGAACCACGACCCCGTCTTGTTTACAATAAGACATACACGCGTCAAAAGCTACTGCAGAAAAAGAAAACTTATAAACTTTCAGATTTTGAGGAGCTGCTGACAAAATGCATGAGGGACACAAGCGTTCGTGGCAGGCGAGGTGGTTTTAGATTTGGATCACGGACAAGGGACGAGAGCTCAAGTTACAAGCCACAACATGAATCTGGATCACAAACATAGGAGAGTAGCTCGAGTTCTGTGCCGCAGTATGGACATGGATATGGACCTAGTGGATATGTGACGAGTGACTCCAGTAGTTACGGCACATCATTTTTCAACCATGGTCAGGAGTTCACTTCTGCATATGGGCAGGGATATGAGCAGCAGTATGGATATGGTTAACAATATGGATACGAAGGAGCTTCATATATGCCATTACCAGATCCATATCAGTTACAGACTATGACGATTACGTAGTACCCAAGGATGGGTGTATTGATTCAATTCGGAGAGGATGAGTACCAACGTTATGTCAGGGAGTATCTTAACTGGTACCACTCTACTATGACCTGGGCACATTATTGTCAATTGGTGGAGCAGCAGTACTATGCCCAACCCCGTCGAGATGGAGATGATGATTACGAGCCACCGTGCAACTCTATGTGGGTCTAGACCACAACTAGTTCCCATCATTAATATGTATATTTCTCAAATTTTACTTATTCAGTTCTTCTTTTCCTTTTCAATGAATTGGTTGTGTTTTCATACATGACTATGATATATTTATAAATATCATGCATTCAATTTAAATATAGTTGCGTTAGTTCAATTAAATATCGCATAGCTTAGGACCCTATACAAAGGAAATTTATTATGTGCATCTTTTTTTTGAGATGTTATGATTTAAAAGTGTGTATTAAGGACCTTTTTAACAATCGCCAAAGTTTTATTAAAAAATTCAACCATTTTCCCAATGTTTCCCCATGTTTCCCAAAAAGTGGGATAAACTATGCGATACAAACGGTATATCCCGTGCGATAATCGATACGTATCTGTATCCCAAGGGTGCGATACATTGTGCTATACCGATATTTCGAACACTGCTTTTGATTTCACATTTTTTTTCAATATGGTCTTCATCTGTTCTCGCACATCCTGTGGGCACTTAGGGCAATCCACAACATTGTGATATCCTCCTGCTAAATGCTCCTTTAGGCGGGTTACCCCACCACTCCTCAATACATGGACACATAAATCATAAATACTCCCAAATCAATTATCGAGAATGGGCTGACCGTACGTCCACCCTATATCAGGTTGTCTCCCTCCTCTTCCTCCTGACATATTTTATCTATCCATTGAGATTGGGTAGAGCCAAAATCAGATAGATCCACCACTCAGATGGGCCACACCACATGGAACAATGAGATTTAATGCCAACAATAGGTTAGTAATTAAGGGCCACCATGATGTGGACCTTCAATCAAAGCCGTTAATCAGGTGTAACTCATTAAAATAAAGAGAAGGTACAAAATTCATCCTGATAAAAGAAACTCAGGTGGGCCTTACAACGTGAATTTATCAATTTGGAAGAAGTTTTATATCGTTCCCATTAGTGTGGCCCACAATGGTTTTTTAATCAGGCTTATATTTTGTATGTACGGATCATTGGATGAACAATAGATTTTACATTTACAGCATGTTTTACCCTACAGAGCTGACTATTTTATTCGCAGCATATTTTCACTTCATAAAGGTGTGTATATGAACATATCAACAAGTTGGATGGAAAGTAAATGACATGGTGGACCCTGAAGTAACGCACCAAGTTCTGTGGGGCCCACCATGATGTATGTGTTGTGTCCACACCATCCATCCATTTAGAGATATCATTTCAGGCCATGAGAAAAAGAACGAGTCAAATCCAAAGCTCCAGTGGACCCCACCACAGAAAACAGTGGAGAGAGTGCGCCCACCATTAAAAATTTGTAAGGGCCACGAAAGTTTTCGATCAAGCTAAAATTTGTTTTTTCCTTTCTTTCATGTCTGTTTGAACTAATAAACTATAAACAGGTTGGATCTCAGATAAACATCATATTGGACCTTAGGAAGGTTTCAACGGTGGGCGTCCCTCTCCCCACTGTTTTCTGTGGTAGGGTCCACTCCAGATTTGGATCTGACTCATTCTTTGTCTCATGCCTTAAAATGATACACCCAAATGTATAGACGGTGTAGATACACCACATACATCATGGTGGGCCCCACAAAACTTGGTGCGTCACTTCAGTAGGTAGTCTGGCTACGCAACCCGTCAGTATCTTCGCGCAGGGAGACGAATTGGCTACTCCCCTTGACACCGACCTCATGGCTGGTGGTCAGTGCTGTGGGCCCCACCATAATGTATTTGTTTCATCCATTCCGTTCATCCATTTCTACGGATCATTTTAGGGATTGATACAAAAAATCATAGGGATATAAATCGCAGGTGGACCACACCAAAGGAAAATAATAATGATTGGACATCCACCATTAAAATCCTCCTAAGGCCCACTGTGCTGTTTATTTGACATCCAATCTGTTGATTAGGTCCTAAAGACCCAGATGAGGGGAATAAATAAATATCAGGTTGTTCCAAAGCTTTTATGGCTCCCACAACGTTTTTAATGGTCAACGTTCATTCAACATTATTTCCTGTAATGTGGTCCACTTGAGTTGTGGATATGGTTCAATTTTGGGCTCAACGCCTAAAATGATCAGTAAAAACGTATGGACGACGTGGATAAACCACGGGTAATCACAGTGGGCCCAACAGAGTTTACTCAATAAGATAAGAGCATACTGAGTACGCAATCTCACGTGAACGCCCGTCATTGACGGGGCACGAGACGTCACCAAGTTACTTGGGTCCCACCATGATGTATTTTTTCTATCTACACCGTCCATACATTTGAAGAGATCATTTTATAGCTCGAGTGGACCCCACAATAGAAATCAGTGGAGAAAGGTTTCAACGGTGGAAAGCATTTACCCCATCCGTAGGGAAGTGGATTGCGTACTGAGTAACTCAATATGCTAAGCGTACTGAGTAAACTCTATGGGATCCACCGTGATTTATCTATTTGATCCACACCGTCCATCCATTTTAAAAGTTAATTTTAGTTCCATATACCAAAAATAAAGTATATCCAAAGATCAAATAGACCACACCACAGGAAATAGTGTGAAATGAGTGTCTACCATTGAAAATTTCTAAGGGCCACCGAAGTTTTGGATCAAGCTGATTTTTTTATTTCACTTCATCCAAGTCTTTTTTATCTTATGAACATGTTGGATGAGAAATAAAAATCGCTTTGGGCACTAGAAAGATTTCAACGGTCGAAATCACTATTCCCACTGTTTCCAGTGGTATGGTTCACTTGAGCTTTGTATATGCTTCAATTTTAGGCTCAACGTATAAAATTAGCTGAAACAACTTATGGACGGATTAGATAAACCGCATACATTCAAGGTGGACCCAACTGAGTTTACTCAGTACGATAAAAGCATATTGAGTAACTAGTACGCAATCATATTTCCATTCGCTGAAGCGGATTGTGCACTGTGTACTGAGTAAACTCTGTGGGGGCCCACTGTCATTCATGCATTTTATCAAATCTGTCCATCGGTCTTATCATATAATTTCAGGTATTTAAACGAAAAATTAATCATATCCAAAGCTCAAGTGGACCACACCACCTGAAACAGTTTGAATTGAAGTGTACCGTTGAAAAGTTCGTGGGGGCCCACAGAAGTTTTAGATCAAGATGATATTTGTCTTTTCCATTCATCCATGTCTTTGTGATATTATGAACAATTTGGATGACAAATAAACATCATTGGGTGCCTTATAAATATTTCAACGATGGAAATCAATACTTCCACTGTTTCCTTTGGTATGGTCTACTTGAGATTTTGATATACTTTATTTTTGGGCTCAACCCCTAAAATGATTTGGAAAAACGGATGGACGGCAGGGATGAACCATGGGTTACGTGTAGGGATGACAACGGGCCCTACAGAGTTTACTCAGTACGATAAGAGAGTACTGAGTAACTCAGTACGCAATCCGATTTCCCTAATCCGCGCCCCTCTTTCACTTTCCCTCTCCATTTTTTCGCCATCCCCGCAGTCTGATCCCTCTTTCACGCACGCAACCCCTCAAATCTCGTTTCGGAAGGAAGTTTTCGTCGATCCGGCCTGATTCCACGCCGAAATCTCCGAGAAAGAGGGAAGATGAAGAAAATGGCAAGAAAATCCTACTTACCTGTCGAATGGCCCACCTCCGATCACCGCTACAGCCAGGTACTCTCCGATTTCCTTTTTTTTTTTTAATTCATATATTTTTTGATTCTCCACGACCCGGATCCGATTTTTATGGTGTTTGTGGGTGGTTAGCTACAGTGGAACTCATGAGTCCCCTGCAAACCACCCGTGATTGTTCGTGCGTTTGTATCTAACAATAATGGAGATGAAATCGCGCGATATCGTCGAAATATCATGTGATATCGACGATATATCGGCCGAAATTTGAATTTGGAATTTTTTTTGTATCTTCCGGGGGTTATCGGGGGTGTATCGTCTCACAGTGGTGCAATAACGATAATATCGGCTGATAGTATCGATATTTCGAACACTGGGCTCAGGTGACTCTCCTACCTTGAATTTAGATCTCCCAATTGCCTTGCGTAAAGAGTGACGACCTTGTACTCAACACCCCATTAGTAATTTTGTTTCATATGATCATCTTTCACCATCTTTTCAGTCGTTTGTAGCTTCCCTTTCATCACGGACTATTCCTCGGTCTCTCTCACATGCTCTTCAAAGTCCTGACTGGATGAAAGCGATAATAGAAGAAACGTCTGCTCTTGAGAAGAATCATACTCGGGACCTTGTGCCACTTCCTTTAGGTCGTAAACCTGTTGGATGTCGATGTGTTTATACGATCAAGTTTCTTCCAGACGGCTCCGTTGATCGCTATAAAGTCATTCTTGTTGCTAAGGGTTACACACAGACTCATGGTGTGGATTACTTCGAGACATTCTCTCCGGTGGCTAAGCTTAATTCAATTCGCGTTGTGATCTCCTTGGCCGTTAATTTATCATGACCCTTGTTTCAACTTGATGTTAAGAATGCATTTCTCCGTGGGGACCTTGCAGAGGAAGTTAACATGCATCAACCTCATGGCTTTGTTGCTTCTCACAACCTTGTGCTTATATGTCGGTTGAATAAGACTCTTTATGGACTCAAACAATCCCCACGGGCATGGTTCGAAAAATTCGATCAGGCTCTCTTAGAGTTCGGCTTTGTTCGTAGCCATGCCGATCATTCTCTCTTTATATGTCGTCGATCAACGAGCATCATGGTTTTTATTGTCTATATGAATGATATTGTTCTGTTCGGTAGTGATTCTATTGGAATGAGGGAGGTCAAAGAATTTTTGAAGACCAAGTTTGAGATCAAAGATCTTAGTCCTCTTCGCTACTTCCTTGGAATTAAAGTTGGTCGCTCATCATCCAGACTGGTCTTGTCACAACGAAAATATGCGCTCGATCTTCTCATGGAGACCAGCATGTTAGGGTGTGAGCCCGCTACCACTCCCATGGATACTTCACAGAAGCTTCAACCAGATGATGGTGCTCTCCTTACTGATCCCGGGATGTATCGACGACTTGTAGGCCAGCTTATTTACCTGACTATTACTCAGCCAGATCTCTCATTTGTGGTGGGCGTTGTTAGCCAATTCATGCAAGCTCTTCGTACTTCCCATCTCACGGTTGTCTACTGCATACTTCGGTATTTAAAATCAGCCTCAAGTCTTGGCCTCCGCTTTCAGTTGCATGGTCATCTTCATCTTTCTAGCTATTCCGATGCTAATTGTACAGATAGTACTAATGATCGCCGCTCTACATCCGGCTCTTGTACCTTTCTAGATAGTAATCTTATAACATAGAAGAGCAAAAAGGAACCGGTTGTTGCTTAGTCCTCGGCTGAAGCAGAATATCGTATTATGGCTCATGCGACGTGTGAGCTCGTGTGGCTTTGCAACCTTCTTGAAGAACTTGGCTATCCTCCGGATCTTGTTCCTCTTCACTGACAACCAAGCAGCCATTCATATTGCTCGTAACCAGGTTTTCCACGAGCGAACCAAGCATATTGAGGTTGACTGTCACTTTATTCGGGAGAAAGTAGCTTTTAAGGAAATCGTCACTCCTTTTGTTCGATCTACGAATCAACTTGCTGATGTTCTTACAAAGTCCTTGAGTCAAGATTCTCTTCATCATGTTCGTGACAAGTTGGGCATGATCAACATCTATGCTCCAACTTGAGGAGTATAGGGAATGCTAGTGTATTGTGCATGTGGTTAGTGGCCCTTTTCGTGTAAGTGCATGTGCACACTTTCCTCTTCTCTTGCGGTTTACTATATGCTCTATTATAATAAAATAGTGTGTTAGGGCAAGCAAGCCTAACACAACATTTTTCCCAAACTCTCCTCCTCTCTCGATCTTCTCCTCTTTTCTTCACATTTTCATCAAACCATTCTCTACTTGGGGCATGCCAAGGTGACTATTTATCACCTGTGGAATGGGCGAACATTATTAATAGTTGTATTGTGTTGTGTGCAGTGTTCGAAATATCGATACTATCGGCCGATATTATCGGTATCGCACAACTGCGAGACGATATTCCTGCGATAACGTCCGGAAGATACCAAAAATGCCCAAATCCAGATATCGGCCGATATTATCGGCGATATCGCATGATATATCGACGATATCACGCCATTTCCTCTCCATTATTGTCGGACACCAACGCACGAACAGTCACGGGTGGATTGCAGGGGACTCACGAGTCCCACTGTAGCCAACCACCCACACACACACTATAAAAATCGGATCCGAGCAATGGAGAATCCAAAAAAAAAATTGAAATCGAAGAAAAAAGAAAGAAATCGGAGCATACCTGGCTGTAGCGGTGATCGGAGGTGGGCCATTTGACAGGTAAGTGCGATTTTCTTCCCATTTTCTTCATCTTCCCTCTTTCTCGGAGATTCCGGCGAGGAATCAGGCCGGATCGGAGGTGTCGTTCCTTCCGGAACGAGATTTGAGGGGACGAACTGATCGGACTGCGTGGATGGAGGCTCCTAGGTGAAAATGAAGACGGAAATGGTGAAAACGGGGCGGATGGTTAAATCGGGTTGCGTACTGAGTTGCTCGGTACGCTCTTATTGTACTGAGTAAGCTTTGTAGGGCCCATTTTTTACTAAATAGTTCATCCACGCCGTCCATCCATTTTTCTAGATCATTTTAAGGGTTGAGCCCAAAAATAAAGTATATCAAAGTCTCAAGTATACCATACCAAAGGAAACCGTGGAAGTATTGATTTCCACCGTTGAAATATTTATAAGGCCCCCCTGATGTTTATTTGTCATCCAAACTGTTCATAATATCATAAAGACAGGGATGAATGGAAAAAATAAATATCATCTTGATCTAAAACTTCTGTGGGCCCCCAAGAAATTTTCAACGGTAGACTTCAATTCAAACTGTTTTAGGTGGTGTGTTCCACTTGAGCCTTGGATATGATTAATTTCTCTTTCAAAAGCCTGAAATTATATGATAAAATGGATGGACGGATTTGATAAAATTCATGAATGACAGTGGGCCCCACAGAGTTTACGCAGCACACACTGTGCAATCCGCTTCGGCGGATGGAAATCCGATTGCGTACTAGTTA
The DNA here is from genome assembly GCA_037074715.1 of Magnolia kwangsiensis. Lineage (NCBI taxonomy): Eukaryota > Viridiplantae > Streptophyta > Magnoliopsida > Magnoliales > Magnoliaceae > Magnolia > Magnolia kwangsiensis. Next base: position 140,433,409 of record CM073573.1, read on the forward strand.
CTCTGGACACTTTTATCATACTGAGTAAACTCAGTTGGGTCCACCTTGAATGTATGCGGTTTATCCAATCCGTCCATAAGTTTTTTCACATAATTTTATACGTTGAGCCAACAATTGAAGCATATAAAAAGCCCAAGTGAACCATACCACTGGAAACAGTGGGAATAGTGATTTCAACCATTGAAATCTTTCTAATGCCCAAAATGATATTTATTTCTCATCCACCATGTTCATAAGATAAAAAAGAATTGGATGAAGTGAAATACAAAATATCAGCTTGATCCAAAACTTCGGTGGCCCTTAGAAATTTTCAATGGCAGACACTCATTTCACACTATTTCCTGTGGTGTGGTCTATTTGATCTTGGAACTGAATTTTTTTTTTTGGTAAATGGAACTGAAATTAAGTTTTAAAATAGATGGACGGTGTGGATCAAATAAATCAATCATAGTGGATCCCACAGAGTTTACTCAGTACGCAAACCGCTTCCCCGCCGATCGGTAAATGCTTTCCACCGTTGAAACTTTTCTCCATTGATTTCTATGGTGGGGTCCACTCGAGATCTGGATCTGACCCATTTTTTGGCTCATGCTATAAAATGATCTCTTCAAATGTATGGACGGTGTAGATAGAAAAAATACATCATAGTGGGACCCACGTAATTTGGTGACGTCTCTGCCCCCGTCACTGACGGGTTGATTGCGTACTCAGTACGCTATTATCTTACTGAGTAAACTCTTTTGGGCCCACCGTGATTACATGTTCTTTATCCACGCCGTCCATCCGTTTTTACTAATAATTTTAGGCGTTGAGCCCTAAATTGAACCATATCCACAACTCAAGTGGACCACATCACAGGAAACAGTGTTGAATGAACATTGACCATTAAAAACGTTGTGGGAGCTGTAAAAGCTTTGGAACAACCTGATATTTATTTTTTACCTTCATCTGGGTCTTTAGGACCCAATCAACAGATTGGATGTCAAATAAACAGTACAGTGGGCCTTAGGAGGATTTTAATGGTGGATATCCAATCATTATTGTTTTCCTTTGGTGTGGTCCACATTCGATTTACATCCTTATTATTTATTGTAAAAATACCTAAAATGATCCGTAGAAATGGATGAACGGAATGGATGAAACAAATACATTATGGTGGGGCCCACAAAGCACCGACCACGAGCCATGAGGCCGGTTTCATGGGGAGTAGCCAATCCGTCTCCCCGCGCATGACGGGTTGCGTAGGTAGATTGTTGAAGTGACGCACCAAGTTCTGTGGGGCCCACCAAGATGTATGTGTAGTATCTACACCGTCCATACATTTGGATATATCATATTAAGGCTAGATTGCGTGCACACCCGCCACTTCGAAACCCCGAAGGAGAATTGTTGCTGAGAATGGTGAGGCAAGAACGGCAAGGAAGGTGAGGTACGGTGGACGATCCCTTCAAAGGGCCCTTTATTCGCATCAGGTCTTAGCTTTCCGGGGCAGGATGGAAATGTGGGGCCTACCACTTTTCGGTGATTATCCAAGCCGATTGCGTGGTGTGTTGACGTCACCAAGTTCCGTGGGCTCCACCATGATGTATATGTTATATCCGCACTGTTTATACATTTTGCGAAATCATTTTATGGCATGAGCCCAAAAATGAAACAGATCCAAACCTCAAATGGACCACACCACAAAAAACATTGAGATCTAACTCATTTTTTAGGTTATACCCTAACATCATCTCGAAATATGAATGGACGGTTTTGATATGAGGAATATATCATGGTGAGGCCCACAGAACTTGGTAACGTCAACACATGGTAGGTGGTGTGTCGCACACCACGCAATCCGCTCCCTCCAGCAGTTATGTCGGTGGGTCCCACCACAAATTCAAACATCCCATCGAAATTTTCGCAACCAATTGATAAACGGTGCAGGTTACCAGCCAGTTATGTTCCACCGACTACACAAGCTCGGACATGAGCTGGACCGGAATTCTCTACAACACCTGCTGTAGGAAGAGCGTATACACACACGTTCTTTGGGGCCCACCGTAATCTTTTTGTGGCATCAATCCATACATATTTAAGGCATCTAATGTTCACTCGAAAAAAAAAAAATCATCTCAATCCAAAATTCTTGTAGACCCCACCTTGGGACAATGTAAAATCATGCCTGGAAACCTTTAAATTCACGTGGTGTGGCTTTCCTGAGTTCGTGATCAGAATTTTCTACGGTTGATCTCTTAATTCTAATGGGTCACACCTGATGAACGGATTAGATGGTATAAGAACACTATCGGGCCCACCGAGCTCAAGTACTGCATGCTCTTCCAACAAATATTATAGTGATACAAAAGTCCCGCAGCCCCAACAAAGTTTCCAAATATTATAGTGAGACAATGAATGAGTCAGATTCACTGCTTTTTGGGCCTTAGAAAATTTTAATGGTGGGTGTCACTCTCTCCACTCTATACTATGGCGGGGTCCATTTGAGCCTTGGATTTGACTCATTCTTTGGATCCTGCCCTAAATTGATATCTTCAAATGAATGAACGGTGCTGATACAACAAATATATCGTGGTGGGTCCCATAGAACTTGGTCACGTCACTTCTGTAGGGGCCAGGGAGTAGCTACGCTCAGTCTGTCAGTAGCTAATCCACCTCCCACACGCAACATGTGAAAAGCAGCTTACATATGTGCCATTGTGAATTTCAAATATATCAGGGTGAATTACATACGTGGATTAAAGCTCTGTAGAAATTGATTTTTTTTTTCAGAAAGCTTTGTGCTGTAATGTGCTCTTTACTCTTTATCAGTAAACGGTCCCCATCCCATTGTTGGAAAAATGGATGGCTGAAATGAAGGCTGGTATTTGTGATTTTGACTCTATCTAATCTCAATGGATAAATAAAATATTATTTTACAGATAAAATATGTCGGGAGGAAGAGGAGGGAGACAACCTGATATAGGGTGGACGTATGGTCGGCCCATTTCTGATAATCGATTCTGGAGTATTTGTGATTTATGTGGCCATGTATCAAGGAGTGGTGGGGTAACGCGCCCAAAGGAGCATTTAGCAGGAGGGTATCGCAATGTTGTGGATTGCCCTAAGTGCCCACAGGATGTGCGAGAACAGATGAAGATCATATTGAAAAAAAATGTGAAGACAAAAGATGAACGACAAGCATGGGAGAGGGAGATTAGGGAGGAGTTGGGGCGACCACCATATGCAGATGAGGATGATGTGGTGGTTCTCGATAATGATGATGATCCCGAATACAGACGTGCAATTCAAGAGTCCATACGGGATCAGTGGGAGAGAGATCAGGATAGGAGGTGGGATATAAGTAGGCCTAGATTTGAGGGGTTTATCCATGAGCGTGGTGGGGGAAGTGGAGCAGGGGGGAGTGGAGCAGGGTTAGGGGTGGAGCAGGGAAGGGTAGTAAGCGGGGAGGAATATGGGGCATGGGCAGGAGCAGTAGCATGCGGGTGCAGAATCTACCTTCAGATCCGAAGATGTACAAAGAGGCAGGAGGGACACAAAAGAAAATAAAGGAGATATTTAGTGGAGGAAATGTGAGGAAAAAAGTTGAAAAATTTATAGCAAAATTTTTTATATATGGTCAAATCCCCGCAAATGCCGCAGCAAGCCCACACTTTAAGAATATGATAAGTGAAGTGCAGCGTGGGGGTGAGGGTGTGCAGCCGCCCACACCCGCACAGATCATGGAGAAATACTTGGATGATGAACATGTAGAAATGAAGACATACGTTGATTCATATCGGCAGTCATGGAAAATGTACGGCTGCACTGTCATGTATGACGGTTAGACCGGACCGACAAAGATGTCGATTATAAATTTTATGGTCTATTCCAGGGGACGGGCGGTGTTCCTAAAGAGTATAGATGCGAGTAGTAAGATCAAGGATTCTAACTACATTTACAAACTAATGCACAATGTCATGCAAGATGTTGGGAAGAGAAATATTGTGCAGTTTGTTACAGATAAATGGGAGTGCATTTGTTAAGGCGGGGAAGGATATTCAGAGCAAGTATCATATGTATTGGACCCCCTGCGCAGCCCATTGCATCGATCTCATGCTGGAGGGGATCGGGGATAGGCCGTCAGTGAAGACTGTAATTACTGATGCACGGCTCATCACAAACTTTGTATACAACCACGGCTGGTTATTAGCCGCAATACGCGAGAGGTGTGGTGGGGATATAGTGCGCCCTGGAGCGACACGGTTTGCCATAAATTATATCGCCTTAAGTAGCCTTCTCAAACACAAACAAGGGTTACGAGAGCTTTTCGCTTCTCATGATTACGTAGAATAGAAAAAGAGGTTGACGAAAGTAACCTATAGAATTGAGGAGCTGGTGCTGGGAAATTCATTTTGGGAGAAAGTGCGTGGTGTTGTGGGTATTCTAGAACCTATTTATGTGGTGTTGAGGATGGTGGATAATGAGACAAATCCGTCGATGGGGTCGTTGTATCCGTCTATACAGCTGATGAAAGAGGCCATCATGGTTAAAGCTCCCAATGCATATAAGTGGGTGCATGCAATAATAGACGACCGTTGGGAAAAGACGCTTTCTCATCCACTACATCAGGCTGGTAAGTACCTATATGAATTTTTTTTTCCATATGCAATAATAAACGAGGGTTGTACTGATGTGTATATGTTGGTTTTCAGTGTATTTCCTGAATCCCAAATACTACTACAGTCGGAACCTCTTCGAAGATAATTCATTAAAGAGGGTTGTGCATGAGGTGTACAACCACTTATTCCCCGACTGTCCGGGAAAAGGCACATTTGGTAGTGAGGTAAATATGTTCCGCACTTATATTCTCCTTAATTATCTTCATCTCAATCTTAAATACTTATTCTGGTTGTTATATGCCGTCAACAGATTGTTAAATTCCACGACGCGGTTGGGATGTTTGGGTGTCACCCTGCTGTGAAGTCAAGGAACGCCATGATGCCATGTGAGTCACTGTAGTAAACTTAACTTTTATATTATTTTGGAAAATCCAGGATAATGAAATAATCTTATGATATGCAGGCGAATGGTGGTCCATGTATGGGACTGATTGCGAGGTTTTACAATGACTGGCTGTCCGTGTGCTTACACAGACGGTGTCTTCATCACCCTGTGAAAGGAATTGGAGTACATTCTCCCTCATACATACAAATAAACGCAATAGAATAGGATATGAGAGACTTCAGAAGTTAGTATATTGTCACTACAATATGAAGCTACGAGAGAGGTTGCTCTGCTCAGAGGGAAGAAGAAAAGCACAGGAAAACTCACTGAACCTGATGACAGTCGGACAACATGCATATGCTAAGGATGCGGAGGATGACCTAGTTTACCAGTGTGTTAGGTCGGATGACTTAGATACCTCGGATGGGCGACCAGAGCCACATATTGGGGCAGAAGCAGAGACAAGGGATTAATGTTGACAAACATGTGGAGCAGTAGAGGTCTCCTGATGAGGCATTCGACCCATTAACGAGGAGTCCGGAGGGCAGCCCGTAACAGTCACTATCACGAGGGACACGTGGTGGGGAAACATTGTCTGACACGGAGACTGAGTCAGAGAATGATGTGGAAAATGAGTCCGGTGATGATGATGACGGCGATAAGGGTGACAATGACTCTGATGACAGTAAGGATGATGATGATGATGGTGATGGTGGTGACGGGGATGGTGGCGACGCGGGTGGAAGTCAGGATAAGAGGCCTCTTAGCCCTTTTATTGGGAAAGAGAATTTCGATCATTCCACGCAGGACCCTGACCATGGTTCTCGTCCAGGAGAACCACGACCTCGTCTTGTTTACAATAAGACATACACGCGTCAAAAGCTACTGGAGAAAAAGAAGACTCATAACTTTCAAATTCTGAGGAGCTGCTGGCAAAATGCATGAGGGACACAAGTGTTCGTAGCAGGCGAGGTGGCTCTAGATTTGGATCACGGACGAGGGAGGGGAGCTCGAGTTACAGGCCACAATATGAATCTGGATCACAAACACTGAAGAGTAGCTCGAGTTCTGTGCCACAGTATGGGCATGGATATGGACCCAGTGGATATGCGATGAGTGACTCCAGCAGTTACGGCACATCATTTTTCAACCCTGGTCAGAAGTTCACTTCTGCGTATGGGCAAGGATATGAGCAGCAGTATGGATATGGCCAACAATATGGATACCAAGGAGCTTCATATGTGCCCTTCCCAGATCCATATCAGTTACAGACTGTGACGATTACGCAGTACCCACGGATGGGCGTATTGATTCAGTTCGGAGAGGATGAGTACCAGCATTATGTTAGGGAGTATCTTAATTGGTACCACTCTACTATGACTTGGGTACAATATTGTAAACTTGTGGAGGAGCAGTACTATGCCCAGCCTCGTCAAGATGGAGATGATGATTACGAGCCACCACGCAACTCTATGTGGGTCTAGACCACAACTAGTCCCCATCATTGATATGTATATTTATCAAATTTTACTTCAGTTCTTATTTTGTTTTTCAATGAATTGGTTGTGTTTTCATACATGACTATGATATATTTATAAATATCTTGCATTCAATTTAAATATAGTTGCATTAGTTCAGTTACACGTCGCGTAACTTAGGACCCTATACAAAGGAAATTTATTATGTGAATTTTTTTTTGAGATGTTATGATTTAAAAGTGTGTATTAAGGGCCTTTTTAACAATCCCCAAAGTTTCATTAAAAAATTCAACCATTTTCCCAATGTTTCTCCATGTTTCCCAAAAAGTGCGATAAACTATGCGATACAAATGATATATCCCGTGCGATAACCGATACGTATCTGTATCCCAAGGGTGCGATACATTGTGCGATACCAATATTTCGAACACTGGTTGTGTGTTTGTGGAATGCAGAAAGTGTGTCCATTGTCCACCACCAATTTGCTACATAATTCTGGAGGTGGGGCTTTAAATCCTTGTGGTAGTGTGGTGTATGCAAGCTTCTCCAACAGAGGTTATGTAGGCATGGAACTACGGATATTAATGGTCAAAAGGGGTGAAATTGTGAAGACTATGATTTATGGCAGTTTAGCAAATATGTTTGGCAAGAGTGAAATGATATGACTTTTAAAAATAGATCACAAACCACAAGCAAGGTCATGAAGAGAGCTAAGGGCAGATTGTTTGCTTGGGCATTAGTATTGAAGGAGTTCATGGAGCTCGGAAGGAACTAGGAAGACCTAGAAAGTGCTATGTGAAAGCATTAGGTGTAGGGATTGGTATTTTCTATGTTCTTCCCCCTTCATTAATAAAGTATAATGATTCAATGAAAAAAAAAACATTGGGACTATGGTTATGTTCATGTGTCTTGGTTGGGTTAAGTTTCACTAAAAATATATTATGATTGCAGCAACTATATCTTTGTAACAAAATGTGGATCAAAACTAGTGACAAATATTCATTAAAAGAAATGGAGTACCAATGGGTCAAGTAGGACAAGAAGCATGTCCAAGTCCAACCAATGGGCTACCATCCTGAGTCCAAGCAGAACCCGACCCAAAATCAGGCTTAGGCCAGAGCATTACAGGCTCACCATCCAAAAACCTATCCCAAAAATATTAAATAAGTCGCATAAAATAAATGTTGACCCAAGCCCAGCCAAACTAACTATTGTGTCTAAAACTTAGGCCAATGTCCAGCTGTGGGCCTCAAGGCTAAACCCAAAGCCCAAAGTGGATTGGACTCAACCCAAGCCTGGCCAGCTCATCATATTTGTTGCAACTTAATCAGAACATTGAGTTTTCCTGCTACTAGACAAGTAAACCAATAATAAAATAACCACCACCACATTTATTTTAATGAATCTTCGTTACCTTTCAAAAAAAAAAAAAAACCACCACCACCATCAACTAAGCCTTATCCCAATTAATTGGGGTCAACTACACGAATCTTGTTCCACCATTCCACTCTATCAAGGACCATATCTTTAGTTTTTTTTTTTTGGTTAGCTTGTTAGTACACCCACTGTCAGTTCACACTCCACTGTTAGCCACCCCTACTAGGGAATTGATGCCAAGACCTTAGTGTTAAAACGAGGTATCTTTCACTCAGTCTACCACTTGAGCTATGGATCAGGGTGTGGACCATATCCTTAGTTGAACCATAGGTCTTCAAGCATTTTCTTACTACCTCAACTCACAACCCCTTGCCCTTTCAGGCCTTCAACTTGAACCCACTCCTAACCTGTACAGTTCTAAGTCTCTGTTGTTATGGCCAAAACCATTTAAATCTATTTCCCCTGATCTTATTACCTATGGTGCTACTCCTAAGTTCCCATGAATCAATTCACTTGTAATTCTATCCTTCCTTGTCTTGCCACTCATCCATCTCAACACCCTCCATTCAGCTATGCTCATCCTATGGACATGTTGTTCCTTAATTGCCCAACATTCTATCTAATAAAGCATGGCTAGCCTTATAGCTATCCTATAAAATTTCCCATCAATTTGATTGGTGTTAGGCGATCTCGAAGAACTCTCAAAGGCACATCCCCACTTCATCCACCTAGCTCTAATTTTATGAGCAACATCCTTCTAATCTCTTAGCTCTCATGCATTATCAACCTAAGATATAAAACATGGTTATTTTGGGGTGCTTCTTGGTTAGAAATTCTAATTAATTCCTCATTTCCACGACACCTACCGTTACGAAAATTGCATTTGATTACTCCTTTTTTTTAAAAGATTAATGGAAATTTTATTAAAGGGCCACCACCTAGTGCATGGCAAAAGAATACAGAGAGAAAAGGAGACCAAAATTAGACCCCAAATATAGACTTCACTAGGTCTATTTCCACATTCAGAACCGCTACCCATTCCAAAATAAAAGATTTGATAAGCAGCACAATAGATACCATAGAACCCGCGGAATTCTGAAACCGTTGTCTATTCCACTCTCCCCAAATAGCCCACCATATAGCCGGAAGAATGCGGTTCCAGATTTTCCTCCTCTTTTTGCAATCCCCATACCCGGTCCAGGTCCAAAGCAAGTCAGAGGCTGACTTAGGCATAACCCAAGGGACGCCAAACTTTGTCAAGAAAAAGGCCCACACTTTGCTCGTAAAAGGGCAGCTAAGAAAAAGGTGGTCCATGGATTCAATATCTCGCTCGCGTAGGCAACACACATTGGGAATAGGCATAGCCTGCTTTTGAAGATTGTCGATAGCCAACACTCTATTCTTCCCAACCAACCATAAAAACAACACCACCAGCCCCGAAGTGCCTAAAGTGAAAGGCAAAGGTCCCAGGTGGGGGGGACTCAAGAAGAGAGAAATGAATAGAAGGTACCGACCGTGAATGTCCCTGAAGGATGCATATAACACACCATAGAATCAGAGCCTCCCAAGGGAACCACGATCTGAAGATGCCCCAAAAGAGAATGAAGCTCCTCCAACTCATTGTCTAGGAGAAATCTTCTGCATGGGGGCATCCAATTGATCACATAACTAGATAGAGAAAAACAGTCATCAACCTTGAGATTAGAAGAGGTTGTGAGGTTAGCCAAGTTAGGATAGCCCATCTCCAAAGGAGAATCACCTAGCCACAAATCTTTCCAAAAGTTTATCTTAGCACCATCACCCAGCGAAATGATATACTTTTCTAGAAATTCCTTCTGATCGCCATAATGGAACTCCAAATATGAGAGGAATCCTTTGTTTCCCATCCCCCATCCTTAACCCCGTATTTAGCCACAATAATTTCACGCCATAATCTCACTTCCTCATTTCCTAATCGCCATAACCACTTTCCTAACAAAGACTGATTCATGATGTGATGAGGTCGAATTCTCGCTCCTCCTCAAGGTGTCCCGTATCGGTATCGGTTGGCGTATTCGCTATGAATGTAGCTCCAAGCTCTATCGGGAAGGAACCATCTTCAAAGGCGATCTAGCTTTGCCATCGGTAAGGAAATCTTTTAGTCCAACCAATTTTAAAACCTTTAGATTCTAAAGCATCCCTCCATAGTTCTACCTTTGTGTTTACTTCTTCTTTTTTACCTTTTTTTCTTCTTTCTTTTTTTCCTTTTTGAAAGCTAACTTTGTGTTTACTCCCTCCCTCATCTCATCAATCAAAACTATATCATCACAAACAACATACACATCGGGACCTATTCCTGCAAATGCCTTGTTAACTCATCCATAAGGACCATAACCAATGCAAGATAATGAATATATATGCCTTTTTTTGTGGTTGGATATTCTGCTTTAACAGAACCTGACAAAAACCTCCACTTTCGTCTTCAAAGAAACCAGATGAAGTATTATGATTTTTACATTATGCAGGTGAGAGAGGTAACCCTAATATTCCAAAAGAACAACAGAAGGGAGAATTTCGTTACCCATGATTAAAGAGAAAAAGGGAAGCAGCCTTAAGGGCTTATACTATACATCTATAAATTGAGCTAGGGCATTAGGAAAAATTGCTGGATGGAGAAAAGTTCCTGTTCTCAAGATGAATACCTATCACTTAACCATTTGCACTGCAATAACAAGTTCATGGAGTAAGTTGTAAGTGTTGGACAGAGAAGAACACTTACCTTTACCCAATAACGATCTCTCCAATATGTATGACTGTCTACCTGCAAAAAAAAGACTATCAAAACTCAACAGTTCTCAGAAAATGTAAAGCAAATAAAGAGGAGTAAAGATGCTTTTCTATTTTATTGGTTAGAGCATTCTAACAAATAAATCAACAAAAAGGAAGGGTACATGGCTTTTCTTGGGTAGGGCGGGTACCAAAGCTTTCCAATAGGTAGGGCACTCTAGCTACTAGGGATCCTCCTTTTCAAAAATCAAAATTTGTGTTAAATCTACTACTGCAAGTCCATAGAAAAATGCAGCTGGTTGGGATAAGAAGCTGCAGCTGAAGTAACAAGATACAATCTACAAATGAGAGAATATGTAAACTGAAATAAGGAATATGGTAGCAGTAACACCTAAAAAAATGGGAGAGAGAGAGAGAGAGAGAGAGAGAGCCTTATGCAAATGCACGTTAGAACGCTATTTCTGAAGGTACAAAAAGGAACTAAAGTAGATAATGAATACGTAACATGGTTTTAAAATAGATATTGCCAAATCAGCCTTAACATCTCCATCGTTGACATACACCTAGTAATAGAATAATATGTTTAGTTACAGAAGCAGCATACATCTTTTGCCTATCAATGAGAAAGACAGTGCCACACCATGACGGAAGTGAATACCTTGGAGAAAAGTTTGAATAGTAACTCACAAAATGAAATGAATCCAAGGGTTCACCTTTCCAACAAGTATAAGTGGTATCAAGAAAGACGGAAGTGCTGAAACCAATCCCAAAAGCAAGTACTCCAACTCGGTGAAGCGCTGTCAATCAAAAACTTAACAGTAAATTTTCATAATAATCTAATATCAACTTGATTGAAGAAAAGGCAAACTAATTTCATTCCATATCCAAACAAATAACAGTAATTAGCTATCAACCAGCAACAGTTATATTTCATAAGGAATGGTTTTATGATGCAGCCATTAAACCAACTATGCTATATGGAGTGGATGTTGGGCAATTAGGAAGCACCAAAAGCAAAGGACGAGAGTTGCAGAGACAGAGATGGATAAGTTGGAGGATTAGGATGGATTGAATAAAGAATAAGAATGTCAGAAGTAGGTAAGAGTGGCCTCAATAGGAGATAAAATCTAAGAACAAGAAAGAAAGAAAGAAAGAAAGAAAGAAAGGAAAAAAAAAAAAAAACTCACTTTGACTGGGCCAAGTCAACCCAACTCAATTCCTTTTTCTTCTTCTTCTTCTTCTTTTTAGGGAATCAAGAAAACAAATACATTAAAAGTTAACCAGCAATACAGACTGCAAAGCAGCAAAAATTGCATAACTTACAAGGATCGAGAAAGGAAACAGGGAAAAACACAGTAGTGAGAAGCTACGACCCCCGAAAAATGAAAACACCAAAAGCTAGTCTCTGCTTATCGCTAAAGGAGCCCCTGAAGCCCCTTAACCAAGATGACCACTTCAGTATTAACCTCTCGACGAATCTGAGCAAAGGAGAATGAGCAATCCTTGGCCAACTCTCTTATATTCTCCGATATTCAGCAAATCTCCTCAGGAAAGGACCACCATTTGCCACGATATCGCAATCTGGGAGTCACCTTGAAAAGCTACCAGGCCGGGAATGAACTCAATAGCTATTCTGCAAGCTTGGAGGAGAAAAAAGCATCAGCATGATTTGAATCCTTGATGCCAACAAGCTGTGAAAAATCAGCTTGAACTCTACCACTGTAGCCACGTATAAGACCCCCAATGCCCGCCAGGCCTGGGCTTCCCCAAGAACAACCATCGAAATCCAACTTATACTGACCCAAATTAGGAGACTTCCAAGAGACAGACTACTTCCAGACACACCACCGCTCAAGTCCTCTTTCCATGCTGATTCAAAGGGGGTGTAAGATATAACTACACCAACCCCATCCCACAACTGCAATCACCAACATATTAAAGACAACAATCATTTGAACACTAAGCTGGCACCGCCCAACTATCAATCAGCTCATGGGCAGAACCAAGGATCTTCCACGCTATTCCAAGCTTCGCAAAAACAACAGCCCAAATGCTTCTAGAAATTTAGAGTAAAGGAGGAGATGGTTAACTATCACTTACTTGAGTGCAACATAAATAACAATGATTTGCAAGAAACACCAATCTACATTTCAGATTGTCAATTGTAAGAATCTTGACATGACACACCAACCACACAAAAGCTCTGTTTTCTTAAGGAACCTTGGAAACCCATATATAGAGAACCTTTTTGTTTCTACTCTATTAATGAAATCAAGGTGATAATACCAGATTCACACCATTGTTAGGAATGAACACGTAAGAATGGCCCTGAAAGGGGGAAGTTGGAAGACCTAGAAGGAATTGGATCAGAGCAGTGAGAGGAGACATGAATGTTTGTTCACTCACCAAGGATAAGACAGAATGATCAACAAAACACATAAATCCAACCCCGAGTAGCTAGGACAATGCTATATAATGACGATGACAATGGTGATGAATGATTTCATTGAAATTAAAAAGAACAAGGCAAAACGAACAAAAAAACTCATCAATGCAAAGGTGCACTCTTTTTTCAAGCCATCTAAAACACCCAAAAACTAGCTTATCTATTTCAAAATTACAGTACGGTCAAAGTTCTAGATGCCATGGAAGGAAACAAAAGCACACATGAACAGATTCCACCATGTTTCTACACTAAATATGCAATCCTTAAGTGCAAATAGTTTAAATACCCACCGCACATACTAGGACAGGTTCAAAAGGTTCCGAGTCTTCTAACCCAACCACTATTTGGAAAGTCACAATATCTCTCCGCATGATGGCACCCCAAATTTATAAATGGAAACATAAATATCACTGTATTTCCAATTTAAAGAAACAACATTCACCATAAAGGAAGGAAATACCATGAAATGCCACTCATATGCTTTGCAATGAACAACTACCAATAAAATAATGCAAATTGTGTTTGGTCGTAAAGGTGTTCTGATTCTGAGTGTGTATAGCCCATAACACAAACACACCACAACACATGCCAGCAGGAGGGCCACACATTGTAGATACAAAACACAAATTCAAGACATTCCACTCATAAGGTGGGCTGCAATGTGCGGAGAAAATATAAAGCTACATCTGTTTGCTTTACGCATTGGCTAGCCTAATGAGTGGACCCGGATCGGGGCATCGATACAGCAAGGTCTGCCTGATGGATGGATTCAATCTCATGGACGTATGATTTTTTTAATGATAAGAAATATGCCATATTGGCAATGATAGAAGCATGTAGAGGGGGATTGATGCAGGACATGAAATTCAAATATGATGTGCAAGATTTCAGGCTTAAGATCACGTTACACAAATTCCATATCCTACATGAAAGTCCAAACATTCAATTACGGGGAATCTATGCGGGTCCAGGCCTACACATGTTAGGGCTGGATCAATAAAAATTATGAACCAAACGATGCTCAAAGATAAGAAATAATCATCCACACGTGCACAGTAATCAGTCTCTAATCCAAGGGATTCACTAATTTCAACTCAAGGAACCCTATGGTGAAAAAAATGGCAAATAAATTAAGGGTAATGCAATCTAGGGTTAGGGTTTATAAAAAGAGGTATGAGAAGGGAAAAATAAGAGAAAACCTGAACCGGGAGACAATTCCCGCGAGCGGATAGCGGGCCCGGGCCTAGTGCACATGCGCACTAGCCTTACCACACATGCAAGCGGGTCCCACACCCGGAAATCGATTCCTTGGCCCTGGTTGGCCAAGGGCGGGCTCTAACCCCCAAAGTTTCAGGGCAATCCGAGCTACGGGCTGTGTGCGGTGCTCCGCCGAAGTTTCAGCCCTCCTGCAGGGCCAGATTCTGAAAACTGGCTGTAGGGAGAAGATCCACTTCAAAACTGATGGATTCGAGGCGAGGATGGCTGTAGAAAATGTGATATATGCATAGAAGAGGGTAGGGGCGGATGGGTATAGATGCGACTTCATACCATGGTAGTTAGCCCTTCGAAAAGGGAGGGCTTCGCACTCACTTGAATTTTTTCACAACTAAGAAACTCAGAGAGTAGAAAACAACTTGTAGGAATTTTTATTAAACTTCAATGAATCAAAAGAACTACAAGGAGTGCCTATTTATAGGGAAAACCCTATACACCAAAACTCACGCCATATGCGCAACCTATTACTTTGCGATGAAGTAAACCAAAACAAAAACTAACCAAAAAAATCTAAAGTGTTCGTGATATTCTAAATAACATAAATAATCAAAATCTAAAATATGAACTTAGTCTGACTAGTGGGCCCGATCATGTGATCCCATGATGGTCTTTACTTCATTATTGGGCCCACTCCAAGGAACCAAAACTCCATCTTTTAACTAGGGGGCCCTCCCTGTATGTCGTCATCAATCTAAATCGACGGTGGGGCCCTCCTTCGTGCGTACATGTGTAGGGGGGTGGCGTGCATGTACGTGCGTGTGTGATGCCCCCACCAACTCTCCCCGGTTGCAAAGATTTCGCCACTGGCGAAACAAAACTCCTGAACCTCTATAGGATGTCAGGATCGAGTCTATGAAGCTCCTCCTCTGTGAGCCACGTGCTGTCTGAAGCTGGGCGTGACTTCCATTTAACCAGGAACTTCTGAAAACCGCCATCCGACGTGAAAACTATCTGATAGTCCAGGATATTCTCTATTTCCTCTCTGGGTGGTTGAAGGTTAGGTATGGGAGGTAGAGGCTGGGAAAATGGGTTGAAACAGGTAGGTATGGGACGTAGAAGTTAGGAAAATGGATCGGGAAGGGTAGGCATGGGAGGTAGAGGTTGGAAAAATGGGTCGGGACGGGTAGGTATGGGACGTAGAGGCTAGGAAGATAGGTCGGGAGGGGGCCATGGATCAAAAGAAAGGTCTAGGGTATCAGGATAGTTAGGCGAAAGGCTAGACAATGCACCAATGGCCCCTTGAAATGCAACTAGATCCTCCACATTGAATGTGGAACTAATTTCCATGGAGGGTGGAAGATTTGCCACATACGCATTGAGACCATTTCGTTTTATAATTTTGAAGGGTCCAACGCTACGCGCGTGTAGCTTACGAACGGCCCCTGGAGGATACCGCTCAGGCCTGATGCGGACCATCACAGAATCCCTTACGTTGAATTCCTTGAAACATTTATGTTGGTCTGCAGAAAATTTGTAATGTTCATTACTAGTAGTGATCTTCTGCTTGATTTCTTGATGCCATGAATGAATGTAATGCGCAAAAGACTCTGCAGGCTCTCACGGCCTATGGGACAGTGACATAGAGACAAGATTAATAGGTTTCTCAGGTTTATAACCAGTAACGACTTCATAAGGACTGACCTGTGGACCTATTGACAAAACTATTAAACGCAAACTCGGTTGTAGGTATTACTGTATCCCATGTTCTTGTGTGCTCTATATCCCTCCTAGGGGGAGACTCATCCGATAGCTCATCAGGAAAGACATCACGAAACTCATCCACTATCAGAATGACCTCAGTGGATAACTCCACACTAACCTCTGGTGCACTCTCTCCAGCCATAAGGCCGCACATGTTGTACCCCTCAAAATAGTGGTCTTGATGTCCCTCATGGGGTGGGTGCACGGGTACACACCCATAACTGATTCCTTGACCAACTCCATTCATTAGTCTATCCTCCTGGTCACCTGTCTGATTGGACATTCAAGGTGTCCCGTATCGGTATCGGTTGGCGTAACGGTAACCTCCAAAACCGATATGGATACGGGGGCGTAACGGCCCGTAACGGCGCAAATTTTTTTTTTTGCCAAAAAAATATGAAAAAATATGTATTAAATCCGGAATATTCTAAGCATTCCAAATATGCATTCATTTATAAAATGGAACATGTTTATGGGGGCGTAACGGTCCACTCGAGAAGTTGTATCGGACTGTCTGATGAATTTATGAACCAGATAACCTGAATTTGACTACAAAATTCATATATTTAATTTTCTAACTATCTACTACCAATGATAGATATATTAGAATGAATGTAATATGTAAATATCTTACATTAGGTGTGTTTGCAATTATTTTTGAGGAATTTCTCGAACATACCTGTGCAGTGTGCAGGTGACTGTGATTCATGTCTATGACCTGTCATTCTCAAGTCAAGAATATTAAAAAAAATAAAATTAGTAGTGTCTGATATACTCCCCTGCAACTTGATTAAGGATTACTTGATTGGTTGTCAGGGAAGCTATTTTAAATACAAGTTCAGCAGTGTCAAGTGTGTGCATAATTGCATGGCTTCTTGCAATAATACTTGTGAGCTGTCTGCTGCAAAATGCAAATACTTACCTTAATACAAATATATACTCACAATCACAAGTCACCACCAAAATGAAAATCTGCTTTTTTGTGGTTGCTCGACCTCCACATCATCGTCATCGTCACCATTAGGCTGAGGCTGTCCAATAGGTGTAGGTTCTGCATATCCATAATATCCAGTGCCAGAAGGAAATACTAGATCAACGAAACCAGAGGATGACTGATCCTGACTAGGTAACGACTCTGACCCTGAGTAAGGATATCCACCAGTGCCCGTCGAATAGTCATACTGGTAACCATACTCAGGCTGTTGAGAATCTTGAGATTGAGAGTGCGTCTGCTGTGATGAGTAACTTGGATTTGGATTTGGATTTGGATCTGGATCTGGATATCTATAATCATATGGATATTGATCGGGAGGGCTACTCCAACATGAATGTGATGGAACGGGCTCAGTATAACTATCATAATTATAATCCAATTGACCATAAGAATATCCATCATAATAACCAAGACCATGAGCCTGCTGATGTTCCGAACCTCCCGGACGCAGTGCACCACTAGATGTACCCTCCTGCTGGCTGTATCGTGACTCGGTACACTCGTAGGTTCGACCTCGTGTACCACCTCGTCGATGTTCATCGGCATCGCGATCTGTAGACGGTTGAATAGGGCGTTGAGCAACACCAGAAGTGCCAGCACCAGAGGCAGTGGGGTCATCGTCACCATCATCCGACACGGACACGCTACCACTACTCGTACTCTTTTGTTAATCTCGAGCCGTTTTCGTACGTAGCATAAACGCTGCCCCTCTTACTGGGTCCAACACATCTGCACGACTCTCTTATTGTGCTTTGCGTATTTCTGGGTCATCAATTTTCAATTCTTCACTATCCTCTTCAATTTGCTTTTCCCTTGTTTTCAACCAAGGTAGAAGTGGGTCATCCTCATCATAAATATTGTCCAAGTTTATTGGACAGTAGTCTCCGTCATCGGTAGCTGTAATGCTCCTATGATGTCGTCGCATTCTTAGTTTTATATTGTAGTGCATGAAAACAAGTCTATCTAATGTTCTAGTCTGCAATCTATTCCTATTTTTTGAATGAATGAGCGCAAAACAACTCCAATTCCTTTCGCAGCTAGAGGAAGATGTTGTCAGGCTCAAAACTTTTACTGCAATTTTTTGGAGAGCCTTCGTACTCTCTCCGAAATTAATCAACCATTCGGCCGGTTGCAACCTAGATACTGCATGTTGTGCAAGAGCATCTCCAAAACTACCAAGACGATTTTCAAATGTATCTAATTCATTCAACGCCTTTATTTGCAGATCTAAGTCAGGTTCTAATCTCTTTATCACATTTTTTACCCCGACACGAACTTCATCATCCGCAACAAATGATTGGGCATATCTATACCTAGGATTTAAGTAATAACATGCTGCATGAAGATCGTGATGGAGTTGTTTTGTCCATCTCCTGTCGATCATCTTCCAATAAGTCTCCCAGATTTTACGATCACGTTGAATTGCAAACTTTGCCTTATCCATGACATCATATAGGAAACCCATGGTAGGTGCTTCATCGGTTTCAACAAGACGGAGTACCCTCATTAGTGACTCCATCACCTTTAGGATCGCCTTAACCTTCTTCCAATATTTGTTGTCCCGTATGGTGTTTACAACGTCGACCGGTGTCCCTGATGTCTTCTTCCCATGTTTTGTGTTGAGCCATTGTCGAGAAGCAAACATTTCACTCAACTCTCCCCTATGCTGGAATAAACTCTCTAATGCTATAAAATTTGTTGCGAATCTAGTCGCCGCAGGCCTCAACAATTCTCGTCCTTTCGTGAACTTTCTCATTATTGAGACTACTTGATTATGGTTGTAAATAAACGTCTTTACTTCCCTTGCCCTTTCGACCATTTCCTTAACATTCTTCTTCTTCCCAATATCTTCCAATACAAGATCAATACAATGGGCAACACATGGTGACCAAAAAAGATGTTTTCTCTTATTCATCAACATATGTCCTGCAAGCTTATATGATGCTTCATTATCTGTCACAATCTGCACTACGTTCTCCTCTCCAATCTCATCCACAACTTTATCCATTAGTCCAGTAATATAATCAGAATTTTTTGTTACTTATGAGACATCAATTAACTTGTGATATATAGTTCCCAAGTGGCTATACACCAAGAAGTTGATCATGCTACGTCTGGTTGGGCCAGTCCAACCATCGCACATGATCGTGCATCTTCTGGCTTGCCATACAGGTTTAAAGGTAGCCACGTATGTTTTCACATCCACATACTCTGCATCTGTCCATTTTTCCCTAATCTCCTTAGCCGTGGGAGCTTTTATTCCTTCACCTGCTTCTGCTGCTGCATCAATTACCACCTGCCAATATGGAGAATTGGCCGCATTAGGAGGTATGTTGGCATGTATAAATAACTTTGTTGCTGCTCTACCCAATTTCTCAATGGAAGTTCTACTCCACATTTGTTTTATTTTCTTTTGTTTAGTTGATTCTTTCCTAAACAGGATTGGATCAATAGAGGGTCTCCTAGGCTCATTTACTTCTTCATCCAAATGTATAGGGGCATCACGTGAAGATGTCTGTCGTCGGCTCCCAAATACACGTCGTAACCCACCAAACCTACCCCCCTACCCTCAGTCCCAGCTGCAGAAGCAGTTGCACTTCCAGTTGCACTCCCTGTCCCACTCCCACTCCCACTCTCACTGCCCCCTCCTGTATCACGCACTGACCCATGCGTGCCAAACATGCGGTGACGTTCTTCCTCTTCACAAGCTAGACGCACCCTCTCTCCTAGCTATGGTTAATTCCCGATCTAAATCTTCGTCAGAATCAATAATATCTTCATAACGAACGCCCATATATTCAGGACCAAACACCTCCTGTCGAGCTGCTTCTAAAATATCATCTCTTCTTTTGTGCAGCAGCTCGTTTACCCTTCGACTCATCCAGACTAGCTTGCATTAATAGCATTATCTCTCTCGGTACTCTGACACATGGCACAACTTGACCCTTTCGATGTGCCAAATGTTGTTTGAGACGGGTAATTCCACCAGACACTATCCTATCACAATACTTGCACTTTATTTGGTGCCTAGTAACATCAACCCTCTCACAATGTTGCCATCCAATATCCTCACTTGTTGTTAGCCAAACCCAGACATTTCTTTAAGTTTAGGATATGAGTATGAGTGTATGACCTATGTTAAGAAAAATAATTTTATGTTCTAACTAAAACCTAAGAAGCTCCAAAACCTGTCCAATATAAGCAAATAAAAATATAAAGTCACTAATTCAAAAATACAAAGAAAAATTTATAAAATGACACCCCAAATATGTAAAATGCACATTAACATATTCTACTATGATTAACACATCATATGGCATGATTAAAACAGCAAAACAACCATTAAAAATTGATTTTTCAAATTTTAAAAAAAGAGGCCAAAATTCATGCGTAAATAGAAAAAAAATATAAAAAAAATATAAAATGACACCCAAAATATGTAAAATGCATATTAACATGTTCTACTATGATTAACACATCATATGGCATCATCAAAACAGCAAAACAACCATTAAAAATTGATTTTTCGAATTTTAAAAAAAGAGGCCAAAATTCATGCGTAAATAGAAAAAAATATAAAAAATATATAAAATGGCACCCCAAATATGTAAAATGCAAATTAAAATGTTCTACTATGATTAACACATCATATGGCATGATTAAAACAGCAAAACAACCATTAAAAATTATTTTTTCGAATTTTAAAAAAAGGGGCCAAAATTCATGCGTAAATAGAAAAAAATATAAAAAATATATATAAAATGGCACCCCAAATATGTAAAATGCACATTAAAATGTTCTACTATGATTAGCACATCATATGGCATGATTAAAACAGCAAAACAAACATTAAAAATTGATTTTTTGAATTTTAAAAAAAGGGGCCAAAATTCATGCGTAAATAGAAAAAAATATAAAAAAAAATATAAAATGGCACCCCAAATATGTAAAATGCACATTAAAATGTTCTACTATGATTAACACATCATATGGCA
This sequence comes from Magnolia kwangsiensis, assembly GCA_037074715.1. Lineage (NCBI taxonomy): Eukaryota > Viridiplantae > Streptophyta > Magnoliopsida > Magnoliales > Magnoliaceae > Magnolia > Magnolia kwangsiensis. The sequence goes on from CM073573.1 coordinate 140,454,427, forward strand.
TGATTAAAACAACAAAACAACCATTAAAAATTGTTTTTTCGAATTTTAAAAAAAGGGGCTAAAATTCATGCGTAAATAGAAAAAAATATTAAAAAAATATAAAATGGCACCCCAAATATGTAAAATGCACATTAACATGTTCTATTATGATTAACACATCATATGCAATCATTAAAACAGCAAAACAACCATTAAAAATTGATTTTTCGAATTTTCAAAGAAAAGGCCAAAATAAATGCGTAAATAAAAAAAAATATTAAAAAAATATAAAATGGCACCCCAAATCTGTAAAATGCACATTAAGTTGTTCTACTATGATTAACACATCAAATGGCATCATTAAAACAGCAAAACAACTATTAAAAATTGATTTTTCGAATTTTAAAAAAAGGGCCCAAAATTCATGCGTAAATAGAAAAAAATATAAAAAAAATATTAAATGGCACCCCAAATCTGTAAAATGCACATTAATATGTTCTATTATGATTAACATATCATATGGCATCATTAAAACAGCAAAACAACCATTAAAAATTGATTTTTCGAATTTTAAAAAAAGGGCCCAAAATTCATGCGTAAATAGAAAAAAATATAAAATATATATAAAATGGCACCCCAAATCTGTAAAATGCACATTAAGCTGTTCTACTATGATTAACACATCATATGGCATCATTAAAACAGCAAAACAACTATTAAAAATTGATTTTTCGAATTTTAAAAAAAGGGCCCAAAATTCATGCGTAAATAGAAAAAAATATAAAAAAAATATTAAATGGCACCCCAAATCTGTAAAATGCACATTATCATGTTCTACCATGATTAACACATCATATGGCATGATTAAAACAGCAAAACATATTAAAGAAAGTAAATACCTATTTTTGAAGAATTTCTGAAAAATGGCCACCGAGCTTTGATTTAACCAAATCCGTAATATAATGTGTTTTTGTCCCAAATAACCAGCCAAGGTTGGTCGAAATTACTATTAGAAGGAGTGAAAAACAGTTTATAAGCAAGAAGTTTGGAAAAAACAGTAAAAAAAGTGCTTAAAAAGAAAAAAAAAAAATAGCCGTTATCCGAGTGTTACGGGTAACCGTTACGCCTCCGTAACGGTCCGATACGCCCCGTATCGGCCCGTATCGGTCGATACAGCTACAAAAATCGGTAACGGCCGATACGAAGCCGATACGCGTATCGGCCCTTACCGATTCCGTTACGTATCGGCCGTATCGGCCGATACGGGACACCATGCATTCACCCCAATGGTAGGGTTTGTCCTAGCGGAGGCCTTTAGTTGGGTAATGTGCACATCAAATTGATCAAAGCGTTGGTTTATATGTTGTTCCTAGTGCTTACCCAAAGACTCGATCTGCTGGGACAGTTTATTTAATGACTCTAGCAGTTGCTCCATGTTTAGTGTAAGGTGTAAGCCAAAACCATGACCCGTACGTGTGGGTATACACTTGCTAATTCCACCTAAGGACTTTCTATGACGACTATATGCAACTAAATAGGACTAAATGATCCTATGAGACTCTATATGAAGGAAACTACGCAGTGCTACTAAAATCCAGCAACATAGTTGTCAAAATAAGGGAATAACAGAAAGTTACAGTAATGTGAATTGCTAACTTCCTGCTAATAGAAATTTCAACTAATATCAGGGACTACGGTCTTCTAACCCTATACATTACACTAACCCTAAACATGTAATGTATTCCCCTATAAGAACCCTAAGCCCTGATACCAAAGTTGATGCAGGACATGAAATTCAAATATGATGGGCAAGATTTCAGGCTTAAGATCACGTTAGTTCAGAAACAATTACACAAATTTCGTATCCCACATGAAAGTCCAAACATTCAATTAAGGAGAATCTATGCGGGTCCAGGCCTATACATGTTAGGGCTGGATCAATAAAAATTATGAACCAAACGAAGTTCAAAGATAAAAAATAATCATCCACACGTGCACAGTAATCAATCCTTAATCCAAGGGATTCACTAATTTTAGCTCAAGGAACCCTATGGTGAAAAAAAGGGCAAATAAATTAAGGGTAATGCAATCTAGGGCTAGGGTTTATGACATGAGTTATGAAAATAGGAAAATAAGAGAAAATTTGAACTGGGAGAATTCCCGCGAGCAGACAGCGAGCCTGGGCCTGGCGCACGTGCGAGCGGGTCCCACACCCAAAAACCAATTCCTTGGCCTTGGTCGGCCAAGGGTGGGCTCCAACCCCTAAAGTTTTAGGGCAATCCGAGCTACAGGCTGTGCGCAGTGCTCCGCAAAGTTGCAGCCCTCCTGCAAATCCAGATTCTAAAAACTTGCTATAGGGAGAAGATCCGCTGCAAAACTGATGGATTTGAGCCGAGGATAGCTATAGAAGGTGAGATATATGGATGGAAGAGGGTAGGGGCGGATGGGGATATATGTGGCTTCGCACCACGGTAGTTAGCCCTTCGAAAAGGGAGAGCTTCACATCCACTTGAATTTTTTCATAACTCAGAAACTCAGATAGTAGAAAAAACTTGCAGGAATTTTTATTAAACTTCAATGAATCAAAAGAACTACAAGGGGTGCCTATTTATAGGAAAAACCCTATACCCCAAAACTCGCGCCATGTGCGCAACCTATTACTTGGTGATGAAGTAAACCAAAACAAAAACTTACCAAAGAAATCTAAAGCGTTCATGATATTCTAAATAACATAAATAATCAAAATCTAAAATATGAACTTAATCCGACTAGTGGGCCCCGATCATGAGATCCCATGATGGGCTTTATTTGATTATCAAGCCCACTCCAAGGAACCAAAACTCTGTCTTCTAGCTAGGGGGCCCTCCCTGAACGTCGTCATCGATCCAGATCGACGGTGGGCCCTCCTTCGTGTGTACGTGCGGGTGGGGGGGGTGGCGTGCGTGTGCGTGCCATCAGGGATGGATTGAATGTACGTGTGGAATTAGCAAACATTTTCATCGCAATCCAACTTCTACAAATGCTAAAAACAAACTAAACATTTTGAAAGCATATGAGAGGTACTAGATATTTTTGTTCAACAAAGTGTTTTTTTTTTTTGAATGATTTTTTAGTTGACAAAAGTTATTCAACAAGATTGTAAGATCAAAGAAAATGCTAGGCGAATGGAGAAGTACCATGGCAACTATTTATAAGAACAAAGGAGATATACAAAGCTGCACTAATTATCATGGGATCAAACTTACAAGAGTGAGTGAGCAAAGACTTAAGGCATGAGATGAATGTATCAGAAAATCAGTTTAGTTTTACACACAGGAGGTCTACCCTTGAAGTTATATTCTTACTTAGACAATTGATGGAGAAATATCGAGAGAGGACACAGGGATCTCCACATGGTTTTTATTGATTACGAAAAGCATACGATAGGATCCCTAGAGAGTGAATCCGGAGGTTGTTGGGAAAAAAAGGAGCCTCAAGAGGATATATTAACATTGTTAAGGATATGTATGAGGGAGTAGTAATAAATATGCCACCAGTGGAGAGACAAGTGAGTTCCCAATTACTGTAGGCTTATGCCAGGGGTCGGCATTGAGCCCATACCTTTTTGCATTGCTTACAAACAAGTTGATGAGACATTTGGACGATGAGATCCCATGGTGTAAGTTGTTCGTAGATGACGTAGTTTTGATTGACAATAAAAGGGAGGGCATAAACAGAAGACTAGATTTATGGAGGGATGCTTTAGAATCTAAAAGATTCAAAATTTGTTAGACCGAAACAGAGACAATGGAGTGCAATTTTAGCAATAATCCACATGAAAATGATGAATTAGTTAACATCGCTCACCAAGAAGTTCCCAAAATGATCACTTTCAATACCTTGGGTCAATAATTCAAGAGAATGGGGAGATTGAAAAGGATGTTGCCCATAGAATTCAAGCTAGGTGGAAGAAATGGAGATGTGCCTATAGAGTTTTATGTGATAATCATGTACCACTCAAACTAAAAGGAAAAATTTATAGAATAACTACAAGACCAGGCATCAAGGTATTCAAAATCAGTTATGTAACTAATGGTAACAATCATAACTGTTACGCGTTATGGGGTCGAAATGGCCGTAACGGCCGTTACATAAAAAACAGGCTGTAACGGTCCTGTAAAAATTTCTTCAAAAAAAATAGGAAAAAAAAAGGGTTGTAACGGCCGATACGAGGGCCATTACGGCCCGCATCATAACGGTAAATATGGTGGTCGTTACCGTTTTGGAACACCTTGCCAGCCATGCTTTGTGAGACAGAATGTTGAGTAGTTAAAAAATTACGCCAGTTAGGAGTGAATTGCTACAAGTTAAAGGCTTTAAAAGAGCAAGGGAAAGGCCTAAAAAAAAACATGGATGTAAGTAATAAGAAAAGATTTGATGACCTATGGTCTATCTAAAGGTCTGGCTCTTGATAGAGTGGAATGGTGGAACATGATTCGTGTAGCCAACCCCAAATTGGGATAGGACTTAGATGATGATGATGATCTAGACATTCCGAAAACGAAAGTTACAGTTCTCGCAGACCTCTAGAAATGCCTTAACAAATTGAAATTATCCTCCACAATTCCCATACCAAAAATGGACAAAAATCAAATGTTTTCCTAAAAGAATAAAGATCTCTAAGTGCCAACAATTTTAAAAACGATAAAAATCCCCCCAATCCAACTTCCAAAAATGTTGAGGCAATTGCAAATTTATAAGCATTTCTTACACAAAATAATTAAGAAATAAAACCATTTTCTTAAAACAACAAAAGAACCTTCATACCCACCTCATATACATTCAAATGAATTTTAAAAGGCGAGTAGAGATGATTTTGATACATAAACCTTTATTGTCTAACTTTGAGCATTTAGAACAGTACCAAACTACCAAGGATTGCCAATTTAGGCCTTATTGTAGGGGTTTTGGTGTTGTTTGGGCCGATTGCTTAAGACTTTAAGTCATTACTTAAGCGAGGGGCATACTTGTACTTTTACTCTTTATTTTGTGAAACCCTAATAAAAGAATAGAGAGGGTTCTACTCTATCTTTTTGAAATCCTAATAAAAGAATGGAGAAGGGGATGTGTGAAGACGCTCGATAGTCCAGCTGTCCACTACTCTTCTCTCTTTTCTTTCTTCTTATTCTCTCCTCTCTCCTCTACTTTCTTTAATAATCTTTCACTCCACGCTGTTCACATGGAATCAGAGCGTGGTTGGGAATGATTTGGGTCTCGAATCTTTGGTTTTTTAAATCTCTGACTCTTGGATTAAGATTGGAAGACCCACAAACCCTAGAGAGAGAGAGAGGCGTCAGGATCAGACTCAACAAAGACACGTGCCTCCGTATGATATGTTGAATGGACAACCATAGTTGAAAGAGCAAAATCTTGAAAATTTTCAAGTTGCAAAAAGCTTTCTTGGTTATCAGGAGCTCGAGATTTCAATGAGACACGTATAGCCTCATCCGCCGAGGATGTACAACTCTTTTCCAGAAAGAACAGACAGTCTCAAGAAGGGAGAGGAACGTTGGATGCAAGACACGTGTCTCTCCTGGCAGAGAGGAGGGATTGACACGTGTGACCGTATGGCGATCTAGTGAACAATCAAGGCCGTTCGATGATGGCCCAGGTGTGATCAAGGAGATCGGATGGTCAAGCTCATGTTGATCAGCCTGTTACACGTGAGACGGGAGTTGGGCGTGGGGGACTTGAGAGTCAATGCAGATTCCAGTCATTGAGTTGTCAACGATGAAGAGTCGCCATTGAAACCTACGCCTTTGGAGGAATCTCCTCCAACTTAACGAAGACAGTAAACGAAACATCCCCCACCACAACTGGAATGCTGGAGATTTGTAGGGAACACTGGTCTCTCCGAATACGAATTCGAGCGGAGCAAAGATCCCAACCCATTTATATCACCGAATCAAACTAAAGGATTTCTCCTAGACATCCACCTAGAGCTGATAAAAATGCAAGATTCCATAGTTCCAGGGGAATACTAGAGAAGACGAACCAGGCTGCGAACGGGCCGAAAAGGAGGAAGTCCTCCCATTTCTGAACAACGGTCATCGAGCTAAGTCAGTGTAGGGCACCCACCAACGCAACATGGGACATGATTTCGTCACTTTTGATGTTAAGGAGCATCTCTGCCTCCCTTAGGGACTTGACACTAAATTCTTAGGGGAGGAGGTTACAGATCGATTCCAACTAAGTCTCGATATCCTTGCTGGAGGATCCCTAGCGAACGGTGATGACAAAACTCTTTTTGTACATGCTGCTTCTGAGACGAGGGTTCGACCCGAATCTAGGGCCCTGTGACCGAAGTAAAGACTTGTATATGGCTATCTGCCCCTCCGAGCTTGTAAGAATGCTGGCTAAAGGGCTAGAAATGAGAGGATGCAGGGTCTCTTGGGTAACTGTTGAGATTCCGCCCTTGACTATATCAGAGAAGGATTGTCCTTCCAACCTTAGCGATGGGGTATTCGTTGGGGGTTCGAGACCCTTCTCCTTGCAATGGAGGACAAGTCTATGAATTCGAGCCTAGGGATGGATGACAAGGGAAGTGGTGAGGGGATGTACTTAGCCATTTGGATGGAAATACACCTTCCCGCATACTCGACTCGATCCAAAAGGGAAATTACTTTGGATGCAATCTCCATGGATTCAACCCTGACGAAGGCAAAACCCCTATTCTCTTAAGAGCCTTTCTTCTTGGGGATGACTACCTCCTTAACTAGACCCTTTTTTTTTTTTCTCTCTTTTTGAGAATGCGAGAAAGCATGTACTCATACCACTCCATTGGGATGTTCGATACAAATTGAGTAGGGAAGGATGCGAAGAGAGAGGTAAGAGCTTTTTTTGCCATCATCGAGGCTTTTTTCTTGGAAACCCCGGTCCATCCCTCTTCTTCTCTAGGCTCACTACAACTGTTCCGGATGACTAGTTTCCCAAAATTCTCCGGTGACCTTCATAGAACTGGTACTGTAGGCTTCTCCCTTTCTCTCATTCTTGCCTTACAACCTAGGTATTAGCCAAGGTTCAAGGATGATCCCTGTCATCAGAGGTAGGGGATGGCATGAATTCCATGTTTCACCCCCTTTTGTCTCCCTCAATGTGATTCACAGTGACTGAGTCGATGTCGTTGGGACTTTCTAGAACAATAGTGTCGCTCAATCTAATTCTTCCTTCCATCTGAAGCCATCGGTCACATTCCACCTGTTCTTTTTGTTGGTCTCTCTTAGCAATTCATTTGTTTTGTCACCTGGAATTTGTATCTCTTGCTAAGGATTTGATGTTGTAGTATCCGTCTTTGAATGCTAAAATGTTAGTCTTCTTTGTTGTGGATCACCAACCCATCTTCTTTCCCCTCATTCTCTCCTCTTCGTCGTGTATTCGTCCCCTCATTCTTAGTCCTTTTACTACCACAAGAAGTACATATCTACAAGGAATGATAAGTCGAGCTAATTAATATTTTGAAAGGCTAAAATTATGTTTGAAAACTTGACTTGGCGTGCTGTTTAGTCTAGTTGAGTTTACTATAAGACTCAACCCAACTCAGCTCAATGTATGCTACCATATATAATGTCAATAGGCCTAGGACAGTTTTCCACTACAATTAGTTTTCCTAAGATGGAGAACCTTGAATATTTTAAAGACACAGTAAGACATTTGGAGTATAATTAAAGAGCATTTTAGGAATTTGAAAATGTGGCTAGCGTTCATCGGATGTCTTGGATTTCACCTATAAAAAAGCAATTATACTGAAAAGATGTCACAATTGGTTGATTAGTTGATATCTATTGGATGGAACATACGAAAATTAATCAGCGGTTTGTATCAACTTGCAAATCTTCATAAATTAGAGATAAAACCCGTTCAATTGATATTACTTTAGATCTGTGAAACTATCCATAGTGGATTGCATGCTCTGGACCCTTCGATTTGAGTTACACATATGCCACATATACAAATGCAAGTTCTTGTGGTTTGCCCTCAGGAGTTTCAACTCCCGGTCAAGGGTTCGAATACCCATAGGTGGTGAAATTCCACCAGCATGAGTGTGTGAGGTGTGTGCACGTGTGTAAAAAAAAAAGGCAAGTTCCTGTGTATCATCAACCATATTCTGCCAGAGTATCAAATAACTCCTCAAAACAGAAAGGTTGAACATATCACATTGTGACAAACATCCCAACATTTTTCAAATCTCGCGAAATTTTGATCAAATGATATTATCGCAATATGACTGTGAGACTTCCAATATCTCAGAAGCTTTAAATTTTCCGTGACTTTATCGCAGAGTTACCACATTTTGAAAGCAGTTTTTTTAATAGCTAAAGTAAACCATTTTACACCTCTATTCATTAAATTCTTAAAATCATTTATTAATTTTGATCAAACATTATTATCGCAATACCATGGCGACTTGTGAGAGTTTCAAAATCTCGGAAGCTTTAAATTTTCCACAGCTTTATCGCAGAGTTACCACATTTTGAAAGCATTTCTTAATAGCTAAAGTAAATCATTTTACACCTCTATTCATTAAATTTTTAAAATCATTTATCAATTTACAATAAATATTTTCTACACCTCTATTCATTAAAATTTTAAAATCATTTATTAATTTACAATAAATATTTTCTAATATTTTATTTTCAGCTAGAGAACATAAATTTTGAAAATCCATAAATAAGAGATCATACCCGTTCAATTGATATCATTTTGGATCTATGACACTATCCGCAGTGGATTGCATGACCTTGACGCTTCGATTCTAGTTACATAAATGCCACATGTACAAATGCAAGTGCCTTTGTATCATCAACAATAATCTACCACAGTATCAAATTACTCCTCGAAATAGAAAGGTTGTACATATCAGCATTGTGACAAATACCCCCGACATTTTTTAAATATCGCAAAATTTTGATCGAACAATATTATTGCAAGACTTTCAAAACACAGAAGCTTCAAATATTCAACGATTTTATTGCAGAGTTACCATATTTTGAAAGCAAATTTTATTTAATAGCTAAAGGAAATCATTTTACACCTATATTTTTAAAGTTTTTAAAATCGTTTATTAATTTATAATGAACATTTTTAATATTTATTTTCAGAGAAATTTCCTGTTAATACCACAATAAAATATAAAATGTTGAAAATCTCCCGATAAATTGGCAATGACGAGATTTGTCACTATGCATTTCAGTTCCCACAACAAGTTAACAGAAATCTTCTTCAGAATCCAACATCTACGAGTACTAAAACAAACCCAGAAAATCTTCTCTGCAGATTCCTCACCATCCAACATACAAACCCTTCTACATTTCATTTAGAACACAACTCAACTGTACTACTCTAACGCCAAAAACCAAAAAAAAGGGGGCGTGTCTATCAGAAAAAGAGGACGTGCTGATCATTCCCTGAAACAAATCACAGCAATTTTCCTCAAAAAAAAAAGAAAAAAAGAAAAATGGAGAGGATCGATCGAAAACCTCGTAGATTTTGTAGGGAACGATGATGCCGAGGCAGAGAGTGAGCCAGAAAGGGGTGTAGAGAAGGAAGAACAGTTCTCCCCATCTTTTGCTTGGATTCGTTGCTAACCATAAGCTGCTGCTGCTGCTGCTGCTGATACTGGAATCTAAAGATGCGCACACCGAACACGATATCAGAAACCCTTGAATGAGAAAAAAAAAAAAAAATGCCAATGGTTTCCATAAAATGTAGATTTTCTTCTTTTTTTACCGCCCATTTTTTAGTGCGCCTACGAGTTAGCCACAGATGCCGGCGAGAGTGTGGGAAAGGAGGAAACAGAGAGAGCTGCTCCGTTTAGTAGAGGGAGGAAGCTTTCTTAAAGTGCGCACTGCGCGGAGTGTGCGGACATGGAGATCTACGCCCGCCAATGAATGAATAATCTCAAGCGGGTTGCATGGAGTTCTTCCTTTTTTTTTATTTTTTTTCGTTGACCTACACCTATTATGTATGACAACTATATTTCAAGGCCACGTGAAATATGCATCAGATAAAGTTTGAATGCAAAGTGACAATGTGGGTGGACATCAAACAAACGACAGGTGGGCCCCACAATACCTCTTATTATTATTTTCACTCACGAGAACTAGAGCGGATTAGGTGGGACCCTGGCCGTTGAGCCACCTTTGAACCCAAAAATGAAGGCTATCTGAATCTCAGGTGGACTACACCATACTTGAATGCTCACGGTAAAAAAAAAATCTATGACTCACCTTAATAATTACCGTGATGTTTATCTCAATATGTTGATAAGGTCCCACGGACATGAATAGAGGGATAGAACAAATATCAGCTTGATTCGTAACTTCCATGAATCATGACAAGTTTTTAATAGTCTGTCACCGTTATTTTTTAATTTTTTTGTGGTGTGGTTCACTGGAGACTTAGATGTAATTAATTTTATGGAGTATTCTTAAAATAAGCAAAGAAAATAGATGGACAGTACCCATATTTTATATATATATATATACACACACATCCATCTACCGAAGTGAGGCCCGGGCTCGCATGGAAACTTCATTACGGCCCTTTTGGACAGGCTAAGACTCGGTAGTGACCCCTCCAATACTGAGGTCTGAACTGGGCCGAGGCTGATCTATGCTTTGTGAGCACATCATGATTGGTAGGTATTATCCATGTTGTTCATCCATTTTTCTAACTTATTTTATGACATAAGGCATAAAAATGAGGATCCAAATCCAAGTAGAAATAGTGGTGATTGAAAGGCTATCAATAAATACATTATAGAGCACGAAAGTTTTGGATCAAAAGCTGGTATTTGTCTATTCCATTCATCCAAGTAATCGTGACCTAATCAACAAACAGTAGCTTTATAACGTTTTCAATAATGTGTGTTTAATTACCACTATTTCCTATGGTGTGGTCCACATGTGAGACTTGGATCTACTTTAGCTCTAGGCTCATGCCTTGAAATCAGTTGGAAAGACAGCTATGTGGCATGGATAAAAACATATGCATCATGGTGGGCCTTATTGAGCACCAACCACAAGATGTCACTACCGGAGGTATCATTACCAAATCCAAGGCCCATTTGGACACACCCCCTAGAGGGGTTTGAAGCATAATCCTCATTTTATATCAATTCAAGGTTTTAAGCATCCGTTTGGATGCACTTTACAAACTCCATTTCACCATCCTACTTCAAAAAAACAATCCAACTAGCTTTTGCAGAGTCAAAGAACAGAGATGGGATCATTTGCTTGCCACAACCAGAAAACTCTTATTTTCCTACTTTGTGATTGGTTACATTGTTATTGTTGCGGGGAAAACTAAACTAGCCCCTTACACAAGAAGAACGACCATCTAACTACGAAAAAAATGCCTCTGAACTAGATCACACAACATGAGGAATTAGACACTTACCATTGAAAACCTCCTATGGGCCCACCGTGGTGTATTCATATTATCTAGGCTATCCGTATGTTTTTCCAAAACCTATTAGTGTACTAATCTAAAAATCAAGACGGTACAAATTTTGGGTGGGCCACACCACGTGAAACAATGATTTGAAAGTCCACCGTCCCAAAGACCAACTGCATTGGTTATTTGGCATCCACACCTGTTAAATGCAGAAGAAATGGATATATAAAAAGAATTTAAAAAAACAAGAGAAAAAAAAAACAATAAACAAACCAAAAAATAAATAAATAAATTGTTTAAAAAATAATACTTAAATTATATTTTTTGTAAATGGATAAATCGAAAAATATTAGGACAAGTTGAAGCACGTATGAAAACATTGTTCTTAAAGCGTTATTTGCCCCTTCTCAAACAGATTGAGTATGCGGAAAGGTTTTAGGCAAACAGCTTATAAGATACAAGGAGCTTGGGTGTGGATTTGCTTTCAGCAAATACGAGGATTGGTGTAATCCCACTCATGTTTTATGTACTCGTATAGACAACATTCAAAATGCGAGGATTGGTGTAATCCCGCTCATGTTTTATGTACTCGTATAGACAACATTCAAAATACGAGGATTGGTGTAATCCTACTCATGTTTTATGTACTCGTATAGACAACATTCAATCATCATCATATATGTTGCATAAGTGATGTTTTGAACCTTGGGAGTTGGGGTCCTGCTCAACCCTCGATTTTCAAGGCGTTATAAGGATCCACAAATGGAACTCCATATACAAATTTCTAACAGAAAACTATAAAAAGAAAAATCCCATAATTAGATAGAGAAAAGAGGTTTTAGACCATAGCACCGGTTTATTCTTTGGGCTAAGGTTCGGATGAACCGTTTTAGACCACCACACTGGTCTGTTCTTCGGGCTAAGATTCGAATGAACCGTAATTGACTCGTTAGAGTACACTGGTTGATATTCTTCTTTGTGGCTTGTATGAGAATGATTCGAGTGTGTTGGTGACGGTCTACAAATCCATCCAGACACTATTTATATAGGTTATGATGACTGACAATTTTAGTCCAGGGCTGTTAATCCATATGATTGTTTCTAACTGTTGGTGAGAAACTAGCCATTATTGGCAATTTTTGACTATCGTGCATGCGGTGTAACAACTGCTGCATGTTGACCGTTTAGACTCATTGGCTAGCCGTTTATAGCTATTGGGCCAGCCACATGTAACAATTTCTGCATGGTCAGACGTAATGTGTATGAGGAGTTACACCTCACTCTAATGGCTAGTTTTTTTTCAGCCTCTATATTAATCACATAGGTCTCATTCAAACCACTAGACTCATCCTAGCCACCTAACCTTTCTCTCTGTCGCACTCGTCTCGCACCGATTCGCATAAGGTCGCGAAGGAGTGACCCTCTGCAACATGATGCATACCCCAATAGCGCCTCTACAGCCATACTGACTCACATGCCCACACCCTCGCACCAAACACGAGCCCGTGCCCGAGCTTGAGCGCGAGTGCGCGCAGGTGTTCTAGTGCTTCACACTGGAACACGCAAGCCCGATACACCACAGACCAAGCAAATAAACATTAAGGTACTCCACATATCTCATATAAACCCATTTTTTCCTTTTCTCTTTTTCAATGTGGGATTATTCCCAAAAACACCAAAATTTGATTTTTTGTAAAAAAAATTTATGCTAATATATATTTATAATCAACATTTTACAACAATCCCCTACTTAATTGAAAATATATTTTTTCAAAAAAATATCTGTCAGAATGAAAACAACTTATATGCATAAAGAAAGATATTTTTTTATTTGAATCTTTCCTTTGTATAAGTATCTCAAAGCTCTATCTAAATTACTGATAGCCGCAACATTAAACCAGTTATTCATAGATAACAGAGCTTTATAAACTATGCACATTTTCACTTTTGTGTATATTAGAGTTCCCACAATCTTACTCAATACATTTAATGGTCATGTGTTCATCCTATTTTATGAACGATCCTAAGAGAAACTCCTACTCTCATAAGAGACAACACCATCTCTATGGCCACATAGGTGAAATCCTTGCAGCATCTTCGTTACTATTAAGATGTTTGTCCTTTAAACTGGATTTTATTGAGAGTTCTAAGACTCAACCTTATTTTGTAATGCTTAACACATATCTATTATGGATAAGGTCATATATAATTTTAATGCTAAAAACTTTCCACATATCAGTAATTTGTTTTTATCTATTGAACCCGAAATGAGAGATTTTCTGATTTTAGGTTGAGTTACCATCACTGGTGGAACTTTGGTTGGAGAATTTCAACCCTATCCCCTAAATGTTGCCTTTACTACATCTCTCGTTAGAGGTTTAATAAAAAGGTAAGCTAAGTTATTGTTTGATTTCACATAGAAAATTGCAATGATTTCATTTCGAATCAATTGTCTCACGTAATCATGTTGTAGACTTATATGTCTAGATTTTTCATTATAAGTGCAGTTATATGCTCTACCTAATGTGGCTTCATTGTCACAATGTAGTGACACAACCGGTATATGCTTTACACAAAAAAAGATTTATAATAAAAGATCCCTTAGTCACTTAACATTTTTGCCTATTGCAGCTAAGGTTATAAATTTAGACTTCATAATTGAGTGCGTTGTGCGGGTTTATTTCTTGAATCCTCAAGATATAGGTGCACCTCCTAAGGTGAATACTCACACTGTAGTAGACTTATTGTTCCCTGCACTCGATATCCAGCTCGCATCCTTATATTCTTCCAATACGGTATGAAATTCTAAGTAAAATAGCCCTAAGTCTTCTATTCCACACCAGGGTTACTAGTAAACCTACTAAGTTTACTCACAACATATGTGATATCTGGTCCAGTGCATTATATAACATACATAAGACTTCATATAACACTCGCATACTCTAGTCGTGCAACTGCTCTTCTGTTATTCTCTTTTAACTTGATACTTGGTCTAGTGCATTACATAACGTACTCAAATGGAGTTTTTGCCTCTTTTTTTTTTAGATAATAAAACTTATTTAGTATATTATCAATGCAATGAGATTAATACGAAGTATAACCCCCACTATATTTTTTAACTTTGATACCTATGATGGTATTCACATGTCCAAGATCCTTCATTTTGAGTACAAAAAATAGAAATCTCTTTATTCAATTACACCTTCCATTTTTATTACTAATTATTAACATGTCATCAACATATAAATAAATAATAATTATACAACCACTATTAACTTTAGAATATATGTATTTATTGGTTACATTATACATGAAACCATGAGATAGTAGTTTTTAATCAAACTTCTCATGCCACTGTTTTCGTGCTTGTTTTAATATGTACAAAGATGAAATTAATCTACAAACTTTATTTTCATTTCCTTATAGAACAAATCCTTCAGGTTGTTCTATGTATACCTCCTCATTAAGGTTACCAGTCAGGAATGTAGTCTTTACATCCATTTGGTGGACGTGAAGATGACGTATGGAAGCTAGCAGAAATAAAATCCTAATGGATGTTATCCTAACTATAAAAGAATATATGTCAAAATAATACATCCATTCTTTTTGTCTGAAACCCTTAACTACTAGTCTAGCTTTAAAGTTTTGGATGTCTCATCGGTGTGATATTTCTTTATAAATACGCACTTACAACCTAGAGGTAAGTTAACCAGTTTCCATGTTTGATTTAATACTGTAGATTTCATTTTATCATTAATAGCTTCTTTTCAGAAAACTGAGTCTTTAAAAGACATAGCCTCATTATATATTTTGGGGTCATCTTCTATAGTCATTACTATAGGAATTTTTCTTATAATATTTTCTCTATCTCCTTTTACAAAATAGAAAAAGATACGTTAAGAGTATATATGATCATTGTATAGAGTCTTCTCTACTCTTATTCTTTGACTCCTACGAGGTTCCCTTGGAGTTTCCGCTACTTGTGGAGTTATACTCACTGGTTCTTTATTGGGAGTGTGGACTTCATTATCTATTGACTCTAAAGATAGTGAGTTCTGAAATAACTCAACGTCCCTTAATTTTATTATGGTGTTAGACTCTAGATTTAGGAATCTATAAGTTTTATTATCTTGTGCATACCACACAAAGGCGCACTTAATAGCTTTGAGTTATAACTTGGTTCTTTTTAGATCAGGAGTTTTGCAATATGCAAAACACCCCCACACTTTAAGCTATCATAGGTTAGGTTTTCTACATTTTCCTGCTTCATATGGCAATGTTTTATACTTCTTAGAGGGAATTCTATGTAATATGTGACATGTTGTAAGCAGTGCCTCACCCCATAGACTGAGTGGTAACTTTGCTTGTATTAGTATTGAGTTGACCATCTCTACTTATGTCCTATTCTTTCTTTCTGCTATACCATTTCGTTGTAGTATATATGCCGCAGTACATTAGTGTATCAATCTATATTATTCACAGAAGTTAGAGAATTCATTTGAAAAGTATTCTCCCCCTCTGTCGCTGTAGAAAATCTTTATTTTCTTATTTAATTAATTTTTTACTTTTACTTTATAAACTTTAAACATGTTTAGTGCTTAGTCTTTACTCTTTAATAGGTATAAATACACATATCTAGAGCAATCATCAATAAAAGTTATAAAATACATTCTTCCTCCACGAGTAAAATTGTCGTTTAACTCACAGATATCACTTTGCACAAGATCCAATACTTGAGATGATTTTTTGACACTAAGAAAATATTTCTTTATCATTTGGAACGTATGCACACTTCATATTTATCACTTTCATTATCTGTATATAAGATTAAGCCATTCTTAGGTATGAATTTTAAGGTATTATATTTTATATGGGCTAGTCTATCATGTCATAGTCTAACAAATTCAACCATATACACAAAAGTGCTACTTTCATTTAATGAGAATTTAATCATACCATTACAAGCATATCTCTTTCTAACAAAGTTCTCATTATTGGAAAGAATCAGTTTTCCTAACTCGTACACAACTCTTATTCCAGGTTTACCCAGAAGATCCCCTAAAACTAGGTTTCACATCATGTTTGGGACGTTTAGTACATTTGTTAGAATAACTTTCTTTCTAAAAGTAAACACCAATTCAACGGTTCCTTTGCTGACAACCTTTAATCAAACTTCATTACCCATTTGGACTTATTAACCAATGGTTAGTTCCTCATAAGTTTTGAAGGTAATCTGTCGTAGCAAACATATACGGTAGTAGCAGTATCATACCACCAACTGAGAACTTTTTCTTTGGATTATGTTCACTTCAGTGATCATTGCCACTATATCACCTTCTACTGCATTAGCTTATTTTTTCGATTTGTGATATCGACAAACTTGAACATAATGCCCAGTTTTTCACAAATATGGAAAGGGCTTTTGAACTTTTCGTTCTTCTTCTAAGTTTTCTTGAATTTTCCTTTATTGAGTTTCAGGGATTTGTCCTTCTTAGGATTCTTGTTATTAGTATTCTCTACTGCGTGTACTTTGGACGAGGAATTTTCATTTTTATTCTTTTCATCGCGGTTGCGGGATTCTTCCTCAATTCGTAGATATTTATGGATTTGTTCTAGTGTGTAGTATTCAGTCTTATCCAGCAACTTCTTTCTATAGTCTTTCCACATCGGGGGCAACTTTGCTATAATAGCCTTGACTTGGAATGACTCAGGAAGATCAAATTTAATAGCCTTGATTTTATTCACTATTAGCTATAATTCTTGGATTTGAGGCAGCAGTGGTTTATTATCTACCATGTTATAGTCAAAGCACTTGGCTATCAGGAACTTGTTGATACCTTCTTCTTCAGCTTCGTATTTGAACTCTAGGGCGGTTCAAATTTCTTTTGCAGACGACGTTTGAATGTACAAATCGTACAGACGGTCGGAGAGTGCATTCATAATGTGTCCACGCACAAAAGTTCATCTTCAGCTCATTTGTTGTGGGTAGCGATCACTTCAAGTATGTCCTCGTCAGTAACTTCAGGCAACGGTTGTAGATTTGGATTTAGGATGAAAAATATCCTTAAGGCCGTCAGAAGAAACTTGATCTTGTCTTGCCACCTTGTAAAATTTGTTCCATTGAGCAGACCAAGATGAATCAAATCCTTATCCATTAGTTTGATGGATGATATACTTTCGGCTTCCATCTTAAAAATAGCGCTTTAAGATTGTTGAAAAAATAATATAGAAATTATATTATCTGTAAATGGATAAACTGAAAAATATTAGGACAGTCTGAAGCATGTATGAGAACATTGTCCTTAAAGCGTTATTTGCCCCTTCTCAAATAGATTGAGTATGCTGAAAGGTTGCAGGCAAACAGCTTCTAGGATACGATGAGCATGGGTATGGATCTCCCTTCAGCAAATACGAGGATCCACAAATGGAACTCCATACACAAATTTCTAGTAGAAAACTATAAAAAGAAAAATCCCAGAATCAGATAGAGAAAAGAGGTTTTAGACCACAACACTGGTTTGTTCTTTAAGCTAAGGTTCAGATGAACCGTTTTAGACCACAATACTGGTTTGTTCTTTAGGATAAGATTCAAATGAACCGTTGTTGACTTGCTGGAGTACATCGGTTGCTATTCTTCTTTATGGTTCGTATGAGAATAATTTGAGTGTGTTGGTGATGGTCTGCAAACCCATCCAGACACTATTTATATAGGCTAAGATGGCTTACAGTTATGGTCCAAGGCCATTAATCTACATTGTTTCTAACTATTGGTGAGAAACTAGCCGTTATTAGCAATTTCCGCCCGTTGTGCATGTGGGGTAACAGTTGTTGCATGATGACCATTTAGACTCATTGGTTAGCCGTTTATAGTTGTTGGGCTAGCCACATGTAACAATTTTTGCATGGTCAGACTTAATGTGCATGAGGAATTACACCTCACTCCAACGGCTAGTTTTTTCCAGCCTTTATTAAGTCACATAGGTCTCATTTAGACCACTAGACTCATCCCAGTCACCTGACCTTTCTCTCTGTCGCACTGCGACTCGCACTTGTCTCGCACCGGTTTGCATAAGGTTGCGAAGGAGTAACCATCTGTGACACGATGCGTGTGTCACTAGCGCCTCTACAGCCACACTGCCTCACATGCCCACGCCCTCGTACTAAGCTCGTGACCAAGACCGAGCTTGAGCCCGAACTTGCACTAGAATATGCAAGCTCGATACACCATGGACCACACAAATAAACATTAAGGTACTCCACATATCTCATATAAACCCATTTTTTCCTTTCCTCTTTTCCAATGTGGGACTATTCCCAAAAACACTAAAAAATAGTTTTTTTGCAAAAACTTCTTATACTAATATATATTTTTTTTATCTTAAAATATATTTATAATCAACTTTTTACAACAATCCTCCACTTGATTGAAAATAATTTTTTTTGAAAAAAATATATGCTAAAATAAAAACAGCTTATATGCATAAAGAAAGATATCTTTCGATTTGAATATTTCCTTAATGTAAGTATCTCAAAGCTTTATCAAAATTACTAGTAGCCGTAGTGTTGAACCAATTATTCATAGATAACAGGGCCGGAGAAACTACGCACATATTCACTTTTGTGTATATTAGAGTTCCCACAATCTTGCTCAACACATTTAATGGTCATGTGCTCATCCTATTTCATGAACGATCCCGAGAGAAACTCTAACTCTCATGAGAGACGACACCATCTCTACGTTCCCGGAAGTGAAATCCTATTTTTGCACCCTATTTTTCAATCACCCAAGTCATTGTGTCACGTAGTCGGTTGGGCTCTTGGAAAGTGAATACCGAAGACACAAGTAAAGATAGAGCATTAAGGAGTGAAAAACAAGTAAAACAAGGTGCCCTGGTAACCCTAACCCTTGACCCAAAATAACTTTAAACCTCTAGATGATCTTAGCTTAATAGGAATACTTAATTGATTATCCCTTAGCCTTAGGAACCTAAGTTGAACATGATGAGTAAGGCTAGAAGAGGTGTAGAGATACTGTGAAAACCAATGCCCCAAAAAACAATAGTTTTCGATTGATGCTCGTTGACATCGAACAGACCTCGAGGGCTATTCGATGGCATCGAATATGAAGTCAGATGTCCAGCAAGAAATACTCATATAATCTAATTTTCTCGATATAATTGAGGTTCCTTTTGATGACATTAAAGGAGCGCTCAATGGCATTGAAGGTAACTAAGTTTTGACAAGAAATGCATTTACTGTCTGATTTTCACAATGGCATCGAGGAAGCCTCAATAGCATCGAAGGACCTTTGATGACATCGTCAGAGCTATTTTTTTTCTGTTGGAACTCGAACTTTTTATAAATGGCATTTGGTTCTTGGGCAGAGGGATGAGTTTTTGGTGTAATAGAAGCTTATGAGATTTTATGTTCATCTCTCATCACAAGCTTCTATACCATTGAGTTCTAACCTATCTTCTTTGAGATTAATACTCTAATGAGGATTCAAACCTCCATCTTGAAGATGTACTTGTACTCTTTCATTTTTTAGATATTAGACTTAACCACTATAGGCATACCATTGTCTAAATCCTCTAAAAGATCTATCTAGGTGAATTTCCTAGGAAATACAACTTCCTATTAATTGTAGGAGATTCAACCAACCTCCCCTTACCTTAGTCACCTCAAAGGAGCACTATATGTAAGGTATTTGATTATGGAGCTGGAGTCGTGGAAAAGCATCGACATCATGATCGTGGGAGCAAATAGGATCTGATTGAAGCACAGGAGAGCATCGATCAAGCTACACAAGAAGGCACTACAAAAGGGACTCAATCCAACAAGTTAGTTGTAAGCGTAAGAGTCTATCTACTCTCTTTCTTTGTGTAGGATTGATGGTAAGAGTTTGTGACCCAAACTCGACTACGTTCTTGTATAGGACCTTGGCTCTTATGGAGGGAATAAATTGTAGGTTCTTGTGTAGGGCCTAAATCAAGTCATTGTGCAGGCAACCCGACACGATTGTTTATGTGTCAGTGTCCATGGGAGCCTCCAATGGGAGTAAATGTAGGGCCTTATGTAGGACCGAAGTTATTGGTTGGCCTAAGAAAAACCAACTAAAGTCTCTTACGGGAGCCTCCGGCGGGAGTGGACGTACTAGGTTTTCATGTAGAACCTTGACTCTTGTGTAGGGTCTAAATCCAAGTTCTTGTGTAGGACTTTAGCTCTTGTGTAAGACCTTGGTTCTTGTGTAGGGCTAAGGTTAGAAGTTAAATTGATTTAAAATCTCTAATAGTGAAATCCGGTACACCGATGGGTTGAGTGCGTCTGCCGGGAGTGGAGCATGCAAGTAGCCGAACCATTATACATAATTTTGTTTGGGATTATTATTTTTAGATTTATTTAATTATCCCAATATGTTGAATGCTTAATTATATGCATTCATAATTAGATGAATGCTATGTGTTGATAGTTAGCACATCCCACACACATATGTACACTATCATGTTATAGACTAGCTTCTTATTGGCAATTATTTGTAGTCTATATGATTGGACCCTCTATTGACTTGGAAGCCTTTGAGTTAAATTATTTTGCTTAATTTAATTTTTAATTAGTTTAAGTTAGGCAATTAAATTTTTAAAAGGCTTATTTTTAAATTGGTTTTAATCACCCTCCTCTAGGATATAGCCTTAATTTCTTAACTACGCTGAGCTTTCGCACACACAGCTGTGGTAATCCTATTACGCCACAGGCAAACTTTCAATACACACACACACACGCGCGCACGCACGCACAGAGAGAGAGAGAGAGAGAGAGAGAGAGAGAGAGATGCTCATACATAGCTAGTTGAACAATTCAAATTGGTCCAACTAGCTATGCATTAAACGGCAAAAATACCTCTCTTTTTTCACATGTAATGCCTCCTTACGAGAGGCTACATAACATCAATTCTTACATAGGTAAGATGAAAATACGTGTCACAAATCTAACCTGTTTATCAAATAGGTGCCACCAATTAAATTTTATCTATAAAAAAATAGTAAATGGTCCTCATCATGGGAGCCGCACATGCGAGTTGAATATGAATGGTTGAAATGGATTTCTAATAACCCACTTTTCTTATAAAAGAATATCCTACCATTAATCACTGAAAAATTATATTTTATATCCTTCACATGCTTACAAGGGACCTTACCTAATTAACGAACTAAATTTGTTACACATGTGGTGCATCACCTGAATACATCACACATGTACAACTTCTATAATTATCCTAATTTATTTAGAAAAAGCCTCCTCCTCTTCTCTCTCTCTCTCTCTATCTTCATTTAATGCTCATTATCTACATTTAATACTCTCTCTTTACCCCCATAACCATTGGAAACTGACGGGGATTGTTTGCCAAAGCCTCTCTGAGGAAGTTATGTGTGGGGAAGCTAGGTGGGGCCCATGTGATGTTTGTGATAAATCTACCCTATCCATTAGTTTTGTTAGATCATGTTAGTACATGGGCCTAAAAGTGAAGTAGATCTAAAACTCGAGTGGGCTGCATGTAATTTCTCGAAAAAATCCATACAAAGACCCGAGTACCACCTCAGGTAGAAATCGTTAATGACGAATCCTTTATGAATTAGACGAAAATTAACTAAGTGCTAAAAACTAAATCATCTATAAAATTAGCTTGAATCATTTTAATACATATTGTAAGACCCAAAACTAATAGAATCACTGATGCTACATTACTTAAAAACTTAGGGCAATCTCAAAACCCAGTTGCTCTCAGGAGCATCAATAAATCCGTATCGAACCTGGACCACGCGTCGAAAGTTTGATCACTGCAAAACTATACGGTTATGACCGCCTTACTGGGCTTGACAACCATCTCAAAAATTAAGTCCTAATAGTATCTAGAAATGTACTACTTGAGCTCCGAGTGAAGTGTGTGAGAAACTCGAATACCTTTAGAAAATGAACTGAAACTTAAGTGAATTGAGCCTTTTGCTTGCAGGCTAAATTTAAGGTTTTTGGCCATCAAATTTTAACCCAAATACACCCTCGGATCAGGAAAATTTTTTAACACATGTCAGTGTACTTGTGGCCTTGATTGAGTACCGGTGACCGTTGAACTGAAACAGGTCCTCCGCGGTCGATCTACTGATCCGATCGGACCGAAATCTTAACCTAGCTTAGATCCAATGTCAGGGAACTTCCCCCAGACTGTATGCAGGAAATGGGCCTCTAGATGAACTCCGTTGGACCGAAACGGCCACTCTTTGGTTATAACCTAAGTATACTATAGCCTTGGGGCCATTTTCATCAATTATGGGCCTATATAAGGACCTTTACCCACCCCTTTCTCATTTCATACGAAATTTCTAAAACCTAGGTGAGAGAAGAGAAAAAAGAGGAGAAAAAGGTAAGAAGAAGTGAGAGAAAACAAGAGATCATTGCTGGGATTTGATCCCACCATTCCACGAGCTGAATCGCCTCTCCTGTGTCGTTACACCGGCGATTTTGACTCCGTTATTGGGTAAGAAATCCTAACCCTAATCTGTTCTAGGGGTCCAAATAGAGTAAGTGATGAAATAGCTAACCTATTTCATATTATAGGTTGCCGTTGTGCCGTAGACAGAGACATAATGTTCAAACTGAGTTCGATACGAGTATATCGGCGAAAGGTGCGGACTATAAATATTTAGGTTATAATTTTCAAGGCTTTCAATGTCAGTTAATGATTTATGACTAACTTGATTGCTATTACATATGCTTAGATACAACGTTTTCGTGTATTATATATATATATATATATATATATATATATATATATATATATATATATATATATATATATATGAATTATGTTGAAAATAATGCATTCCATGTGTTTGTTTAAATGTCTGAATGAATATGGAATTATGATTTGTGCTTACCATGATTATTGTTTGGGAATACATGATTGTTGTACGTGTGGCAACTCTTATGTGGAAGGATTTTCTATAATATGTGTTTTAACTAATTTATTACATGTATGTGATATATGGAGTTTAAGTGTTTGATAAAATGCCTGAATGAGAAAATGCTTATTGTAATGTATTTAATGAGAGTGTTGAGATAAGATTCTAAATTCCCTTATCTATAGTTATAGTTTTCTTTATATAACCTATCTTACTACTATGTGATTTATGGATGAAATGCCTATGTATGATAACATGTGTACTATTTGTTTGTTGAAATGCTCAAATGAGATTTATATTTAGTTTGATTGTCACATGTTGTCTTTGACTATCACTTGTAAATGCTATTGTGCTTGAGTATGATTGGGACTACTACATAGTCTCGGCAATCAGTAATATTTCTGAGTTAGTGGCCAAGGTCGTTTCGCCACACAAGACATGTTCGAGGAATCCGAGTCATACGCTGCTTGTCAACAATGGTTAGGCCACGTGAAGTGCGTACGCTCTCCATGTCGATTAAATCAACGTATGCTCGTACCAGTTGAGCTTGTCAAGTAACCTAATTGGCTATTGTATGTTCACCATGTATGGACGTTACTGCTTGAATCTTAGGTACTAAGATATCAGTGAAAAACCTGTTTAACCTTGGTACCATGATCCGCTAAGACTCATGAGCCAGGTATGGTAGTAGGGGATACCGTGGTCGAGCTGTCGGCTTACGCTGGGGTGACGAACCTCTCCATAGTGTCCAGTGAGCAAACCAAACTTGTGAACCAAATACGATGGTATGGGACACTGTATTTGAGCTGTCAGCCTACGCTAAGGTGAAGAGCCTTTTCCGTAGTGACCTTGATATACACTAAGACTACGCTAAGGTGATGAGCCTTGCCGTAGTGACCTTGAGTATAAAATAGGCCTACGATCAGGTGACGAGCCTCTCGTAGCGACCTCAAGTGTAAATTAAGCCTATGCTGAGGTGACGAGCCTCTTGTAGCAACCTATGGTATAAACTCGAGAACTTACCTATCGTATGTGATTAACTAGGATTGATGACCCTATATGGATCATTGTTTAGGTAAATGATATAAAGGGAGGTACCTTAGCTTTCTAATCCTTCTGTATGAATAAGTCTAATTAAGAACTTGGCTAATCACGCACATGCACCATATTGCATGTGTCTTTGGCGTAGGAGTTGAGCACAGAGGAAGGGATGATATGCGATCATGAGATGATGTCACAGAGGGAGTGCAGGCGAGGGCATGCATCATTAACACATATCATCTTTGCATTAACCAGAGTACCTAGGAATACTTGTTGTATTGCTTTATCATTACTGCTTGACTGAATTGATAACATGTTAACCTTTGCCTTAGAGTTCCACTAAGTTGATCACTCACTCCCACTCTGGGACAGTGATTTAAAACACCAACTAGACTGTAAGCCCCGTATCCTAGACCGTACCATTCCGTGGTCTTTCCGGTTGAATTTCGGCAACCTTCGACCCTTAACCGGTATTTGCACGCGACCCTGATTCACACACCGTCATCCCAAGTTGACTCAACCCGAGACTTGTACCTTAGAGACCACGCCGTCACCGCGGTTCCGATGCCGTGACTTGAGCTCCGAGGCGATACCCAGGTCAGAAGATGTGGGCCAGCGTTCAGTTTGAGGGAAACGCCACGTGTTATAAAACCCAATAGAATCTCTACAACATGTCACCTCAATCCATTAATCAATCCCATCAAGGGTCAAGTACATGTCAAGTATACATCACCTCACACCCTTCCCCAAGCAACCCCTAAAGTCAAAAGTTTCTTACAAGGCCATACCTTTCTTACACAATCTACTACAAAAGTCAAAAAAAGTTCTTATACCCATCACTCACCACATCAACACATCCATCACTCCATCATCCATCTCTCTCTCTCCCTTTACAAACCTCTCTCTCTCTCTCATTCCCCAAATCACCTTTCCAAGCAACAAAAAATACCCCACGTATGAGCTTCCCAAGCTCTCATGGAGAAACTCTAGTGTGACCCACTTCATACTCCCATCATCTCCTATCTCAACCATCCAAACACCATCTCTTATGTTGGAATCAAAGCTAAGGAGCTAAGGAAGCCTAGGGTGCAAGAAGAAGCCGGTGGGTAATCTTGAATCTCCATTTCTTTATCTTTTTGTGATGTAAGGGCCGACTTATGGTGGGACCCACCTTGATGTATGCTGTATACAAGAGGGGCCCATAGTGGCGGGGCCCCTCCATCGTCTCTGATCGTTCTTCCTCTCTTTCTACCTTCCTCTCTTCTCTCTCTATCTTTTTCCATGATCATGGCCCACTATGAGGGGTGTACTTTACCCATGCCATCCACCACGGTGTGGCCCACCTTAATCGGCGCCGTCCATCTATTTTATCCAGGCCATCCAGTGGGCCTAGATGATGAGAAACACAAAAAAATCAAGTTGATCCATTTAGGTGGGCCATGTGGGACCCACCTTGACGAGGCATGCCACCCCGTCCGTCAGTGGAGGTGGCTAACAGTGAAGTGTTAGTTGACAGTGAGTATGGCCTGACTTAGGTGACTAACAGTGTAGTGTGGCTGACAGTGGGAGTCGTTAACAGTGGAGTGTGTATGGACAGTGGGGTCCATGAGACCCATCCATGCCCTCCACCCCATGTGTGGGGTCACACTAGGGTGTATGTGTTCTATCCAAACCGTCCACCCACCCTGGGTGGTGGAACCCACGTCCATGTGGGGCCCATTTTCCGTACCCACATCCATAGCTCAACTGGCAGACTGAGTGGAGGTACCTCGTTTCAACGGTGGGCCCCCATATCTCACATGGTAGACTGTGTGAAAGATACCTCATTTCAACACTGAGGTCTTAGCATCCATCCCTAGTGGTGGTGGCAGCAGAGGAGTGTCAACTGACGGTGGGGTCCATGAGACCCACCCACGTGATCCGTCCGTCCATTTGGTGTGGCCACGCCACCATGTATGTGTTGTGTCCACCATCCAAGGACGGTGGGACCCACCCCCACGTGTGGGGCCCTCCCTGATGTATGAGACCATCCAGGCCCTGGTTGGCCTGGGCGTCAGATATATCATATATATGTTATATATATTATATTATATATATTTTATATATTATATAATATATATATTATATCTAATGTATATCTCCTGATGGTGGGCCCTACATGGGACCCACCTCTGGCCGTTGTAATGAATAAAGCTGCTAAGCAGCAGTTATATATATGATATATATTATATTATATATTTTATATACATGGAACCCACCTCTTTTTAAGGGCAGGAGTGCTGCTCATACAGCTGCTCTCTCTCTCTCTCTCAATCTCTCTCTCTATGAACGTCAGCAATTTGTAGTCCCACATGGCATGTGTGTTACACAAGCCGTCCATCCTTTCTTATTGTGGGCCATGCATGATGAATGTGTTTTACATGATGTCGTACATCTGTTTTGATGGTGGGACCCACTGCCATATGATGACAGCAAGTTCTGTGGATCCCACTACTAAGGAGGTTTGATATATTATATTACATATATTATATATTATATTATAATATATATATATATCTATATATTATATATTATATATACATAATGGTGGGCCCTACGTGGGACCTACCTTTGCCCTCCTATTGCAGCCAGCTGCCTGTACAGCAGCTATTTAGCTGCCCCTTTGTTGGCAACAAGCCCGCAGGCCCCGCATTGATGTATGTTTGAACGGTGGGGCCCACCCTGATTCATGTGTTATATCCATGTCATCCAACCATTTGTGAGATCATTTTGTGGCATAGGGAAAATAATGGTGAGCCAAATCTAAAGATCAAGTGGACCCCACCATTTAACTAGTGGACCGTAACATCCACCGTTCAACTTCTAAGGGCAGCAGTAGTTTCCAATTTAGTTGATATTTATTTTCATTTCATCTACCTCTATGATAATTATGAATAGGCTGGATCTCAAAATATATGAGGGTGGGCCCAATTTGATATACTTGAGGCCCATTTAACTTGGCCCAATTGATTCGGCCCATTTGATCAACCCATATGATTAGGCTCATCTTGATATAGTTATGACCCATTCGTTGAGGCCCACCTTGATATATATGAAGCCCATGTTATAAGGCCCATTTGATGTAACTAAGGCCCATGGGTTGAGGCCCAATAGGGTGTACACAAGTCCATTACAATGTATAACCCTTCCATGGTTTGAGTAATGATGTTTATGGCGGCCGCCCCTTGGGAGAAATGTTGGTTTGACATCCACATTATAAGAATAATATTGGTTAAATGTTTGCATTATAATTCTTCCTAGGGCCCATTGTTAGGCCCATACTTATAAGCCGTCTAAGCCCATCTTCGTTATGAATAACATCCATCACCGTATAACATATTTAGTATAGTTCTTGATTCATGATCATACACATCATACGTATGATTGATATGAGAAGTGACAGATCATAGCATATGCCTTCGGGCATATTGTTTAAGGGCTCCCGGATAGGCGGTGTTGCCCTACATGAGCACACGATACGCGCAGGACTGCTGCATGACTAGATAATGTGATTCATGCATTTACATTGTGTGATATGGTTACTGTACGCCCTAGCAACATCAGGGCTATAGCCTCCACAGGTGTATCGTGGTTGGCAGGGTTGGATGTTAAAAATTTTATTCTATATGGCGTGTTATAGATATCCCTGGGCGAAAGTCTTTAAACCCTTATGGTACCAAGAGGTTGCTCCAATGTCTAGACCGAGTGGGTGCAGGCACCGAGTGTCGATTACTAAAAGGTTGTGCTTTTCACTGTGTCCTGGTCGGTTGGAAGGCGGTGCGACCTTACCCGCCCGAGAGGAGGGAGCAAAGCTAGGCTGAGTTTGACTAGCTCAAGGAATGGGTCTGCTATCGACGAGCCGAGTCCGATATTGACAGGCAGATAGTGAGGTCTTTTTCACTCACTTTATTGTGCGCGATGGGGCAGCAATCTAACTTGGAGTGTACTAAACCCCATTTATGTTCCAGATTTGAGTTGTATTGATATGTGGACTTAGATGAGGATTCATATGCTTGAGTTGCATCTCGCATCGTATGGCCGTGGTATGACCGACATCATTCATGCCTTGCATCGCATGGCCTTGGTACGACTAATAGTATTCATGGATCCATCAGCTTACTCCGCATTACTCTGATATTGCATGATCATATTACTACCTTGCACACACACTTTCACCACCCTCTAAGCTTTCCATAAGCTTATGCACGACCGTTGCGTGTAGGTGATGTTGGAGCGTAGCAGCGCTGAGGCAGGAGCACTTTACAGATCATCTTCGAGTTTTTGTTCATTATCATTATATTTCCCTTTATGCTCATTTTACTTGTAAAGTTTTTTGATCATAGTGGAAATGTAATAGAGTTTTTGGTTGTTGTTTGTGGGTTATACTTTTGGTTATGCTTATTATGAATCAAACTGATGTTGAAAATCCTCCTCGTAGTATCTCAGGATAAGAATCTGGCGAATGGACGCTGGGAGCTGAGAATGGGGTTTTACGGAGGTTATCGGCACTAGATTCAGCGATCAGGAATTTTGTGAGCCCAGTTTCTGAGTTTGGGGCGTGACACAGACTCTGTTGTAGTTTCAAGTGATGACGAGGTTTATAAGATGGAGCCTGTCTTTTCTGATGACGAGGAGTTCTCCTACATGCAACTCTCAAGCGGGTGTATGTAGACCTGAAGTTGCATATCAGGGCTACAGGGATATAAATAGATGACATTACATTTTATCATTTTGTATATTTTAGAATTATACATGTAACTATTTAACCTGGTGACATGTTCATACACTGGGGACTTACAACTACTTATATGCTTTATATATCTATCAGAGTCTTCTGCTTGTGTAATTTAACTGTCTCTAGAGTATGATATGCTGTTTTGGTATAATCTCACTCATGTTTAATGTACTAATACGAACAACATTTAATCATCATTATCTATGTTGCATAAGTGATACGTTGGAACTTGGGAGTTGAGCTTATGCTCGACCCTCGATTTTCAAGGCGTTACACCATCAAAACATTCTTGGGGCTATAGAAGTTTTGGATCCGGCTAATATTTTTTTATTTTCAGTTCATCTCAATATGAATGACCTTAGGAATGGTATGGATGACATATGAACATAGTGGTGGACCTAGGGCGGTTTCAACTGTAAGTAATCCCCTACTCACTTTTTCAAGTTGTGCGGCCTACGTGAGTTTTGGATATGCCTTAAATTTTTGCTTGTTTCCTAATATGATCTAGAAAAACAGATGGACAGGGTGGATTTATCACAAATGTCACGACGGGCTCCACCTAGCTTCCCGTGGTAGGAAGTTCCGACAGAAGGCTTTGGCAAGCAATTGATGGACATTGGAAACAAATTGAGTTTCTGTAGCCAGACACTATGAGGTAACTATGATGTATTTGTTCGAGATTTGTGTTGTGGAATCACATAGATCTAGATCTAGGAATCCAAGAGCAACAAGCAATAACAAGAGAATACAAAGATTTAATGTGGAAAACCCTTGCGTGAAAACACCACGGCACAAAGCAACAAAAATCCATTATGAAATCGAAATTACAAAGAGGGAGGACTTACTCGATTTGAACGAATTCGAATCTCACCCTTGCTACACCCTTTCATAACCCTAAAACCCTTTTAGAAACCTTTAGAAAACCTTTAGAAAGCCTTAAAGTACTTTAGAATAGCCCTAGGGACCCTTATTTATAGTTTAAGAAATTACACTTATGCACTTCTTTGAAAAATTCTAAAAATTGCATCAAATTTACGCAGTCCGCGCGTGGGCTGCATAACCCTCGACTAGTAGAGCCAGGGCCTCGATTGGTCAAACGACCCCTTCGACTGGTTGAGCTTAACCCTCGACTGGTCAAGCAGCTCAGATCTCCAAAAAACATAGCACGCTGGACTTCGAGTCGAGCGAGCCTCGACTGATCGAAGGGCACCCTCGACTAGTCGAGCCAGCCCCTTGACCGGTCGAGCAGCGCGGTCGCATTCAGATTTAAGACATCTGTATTTACAACAATCTCCACAATGTCTTCAATCTTCAATCGTGTAGCTTCTTAACGTCTTCTCTTATCTGTGTATCGTATCATAGCTTCAATCAACGCTTCTCGTGCACGCTTTGTCCTTTTTTTACACCATCGTCAAGCCCAAAGAAGTTGCACATAAATTAAACTTCTCAGTAGGAATGACCTTGGTGAGCATGTCTGCTGGATTCATGTTGCTGTGAATCCTTTCCAGTGTTACGCCTCCTTCCTCAAGCACTTGTCAGATAAAGTGGTGATGAACATCAATATATCTAGTACATGAGTGATAAACAAATTTTTTTAGCCAAATTGATAATGCTCTCACTATCACAAGTAACTAGCATGACCTCCTGTTAAAGTCCTAACTGATTTATCATGCTTCTGAGCCAAATACCTTTAAAAGCTTCCGTCACTGCCATATATTCTACTTCGGTCGTGGAAAGATCTACCACGGACTGAAGCTTCGACATCCAACTAATTGATCCGCTCGCTAGTACAAACGAGTATCCCGAAGTAGACTTTCTAGAATTCACACTACTTACGTAATCGAAATCCATATACCCTACTAACTTTGTCCCTGTCTTCTCAAAAGTTAAAACGTAGTCTTTCGTACCTCGAATGTATCGAAGTAGTAATTTCGCTGCTTCCCAATGTTACTTGCTGGGGTTTGACATGTATCTGCTCACAACATCAACTGCCTGTGAAATATCTGGTCTCATACAGACCATGACATACATTAAATTACCAGCCGCATTCGAATAAGGCACATGAGACATCACCTGCTTTTCCTCATTTGATATAGGACATTGTTCTGAGGAAAGCTTGAAGTGAGACACATGAGAAACGCTCACTAGCTTTGCTTAGTCCATCTCATACTTGATCAATATCTTTTCAAGGTATTCTGCTTGACATAACTAACGCTTGTTTTTCTTCTTGTGTCTATAAATATCTATGTCGAGAACCTCCTTGCAGCCCCCAGATCTTTCATCTTGAATATCCTTGATAACTGAGTCTTCAGTACGTTGATTTCAGACATATCATGACTGGTGATTAACATATCATCAATATACAATACTAGGATGATGAATTTTCCATAACTCAGTATCTTATAATAGACACAATGATCGTATTCACTCCGAGTAAATTTCTAACTTAATATGAAAAAATTAATTTTTTATACCACTGCTTAGGCGACTGTTTCAGGTCGTATAACGACCTTATTAACCAGCAAATCTTTTTCTCTGCCCCTTTAACTTCGTAGCCCTTTAGTTACTTCATATAGATCTGCTCTTCCAATTCCTCGTGCAGGAATACAGTCTTGACATCCACTTGTTCCAACTCGAGATCGTATTGGACAATCAATGCTAACACCAATCTGATAGACACCTGCTTAACCACCGGCACGAATATCTCTGTGAAATTGATTCTTTCTCTTTGAACATAACCCTTCGCCACCAACCTTGCTTTGTATGTAGCTTGTTTCCTTTTGAATAACCACTTGCATCCGATCGCTTTTCGGCCCACTGGAAGTTCCAATAACTCTCATGTGTGATTTTCGTGTAACAAGTCCATCTCTTCATCTATAGCCACCTTCCACTTTTCTTCGTCAGTGTAACATCCCGAAAAAATCTATACGAAGACACAAGTACCACCTCAGGCAAAAATCACTCAGGACCGTATGCAGAAAATGGACCTCCAGATTAGCTCCGTTGGATCGAAACAACCGATTTTTGGCTATAACCTAAGTATACCATGGCCCTGGGGCCATTGAGGTCAGTTAAGGGCCTATATAAGGGCCTTAAACCACCCCTCTCTCATTCCATACAATTTTTTCTAACCTTAGGAGGGAGAAGAGAAAAAAGAGGAGAGACGAGTGAGGAGAAGAGAGGGAGATCGTTGCTGGGATTCATTCCCACGACTCCACACGTCATTTGTCCTACCCACCATCGCTACACCATTTGTTCTAACTTCGATTTGGGTAAGGAATCTTAACCCTAATCTTGTTTTAAAAGTCCAGATAGTGTAATCAGTGAAATAACTAATCTATTTTGATGATTTAGGTATTGTTATTCCGTATTCGGGTGCGTAGGATTCGAACCGAGTTTGAAACGAGAAAACCGATAAAAGGTGCAAGCTATAAACGTTTAGGTTATGGTTTTCAAGGCTTTCAATATCAGCAATGATTTATGTTTGACTTGATTGCTGCCATATGATCTTAGTTACGACGTATTCTATAAACTAGGCATGTATGTGAACTATGTGAATATATAATGCTTTTCATGTGTTCATAGAAATGTTTGAATGAAAGTATAATTATGATTTATACTTGCCATGACTATTAATCTAGAATATATGATTGTTGTAAGTATAACAACTCCTTTATGAAAGGATCCGCCATAATATTTGTTATAACTAATTTAGTTTATATATGTAGTATTATGTAGTCTAAATGTTTGTTAAAATGCTTGAATGAGATTTTGTTGATGGATTGTACTTATTAAGTGTATTGAGACAGGATCCTTAATTTTCTTAGTCATATGAATGGTTTCCTTTATATAATGTAAATTACCACTATATGATTTATGGATGAAATACATATGTATAATAACATGTTCAATGTGTTTGATAAGATGCCTGAATGAGATATTGTTTGATGAATTATATTTAATAAGAGTATTGAGATGTGATTCTCAATTACCTCATCTATATGTATAGTTTCCTTCCTGAAATTTTCATTTTGATTATACAATTTATGGGTAAAATGCATATGTATAATAACATGTTCAATAGGTTGATAAAATGCTCAAATGAGTGTTGTACTTGGATTGTTTGTTGAATGCCTATATGATTATCGCATGTCTCCACATGCTGCATTTGAGTATGATTGGGACTACTATGTAGTCCAGGCAATCGATAACAATTTCTATTTAAGTGGCCAAAATTGATGCGTTTGGTGAATCCGAGTCGTACGATAATTATCGATTGTGGTACCATGTCGATGAATTCAGCGTATGCTTGTACCAGTCGAACCTGTTTAATAAACTGATTAGCCTATTGCGTGTTTACCATATATGGATGCTACTGCTTGAACCTAAGGTACCAATTACCAATGAAACACCCACTCCAACCATGGAACCACGATCCGCTAAGACTCATG
This sequence comes from Magnolia kwangsiensis, assembly GCA_037074715.1. Classification (NCBI taxonomy): domain Eukaryota; kingdom Viridiplantae; phylum Streptophyta; class Magnoliopsida; order Magnoliales; family Magnoliaceae; genus Magnolia; species Magnolia kwangsiensis. The sequence continues at coordinate 140,488,059 of CM073573.1, forward strand.
AGTCGGGCATGGTGGTATGGGACACCGTGGTTGAGCTGTTGGCCTACGCTGGGGTGACGAACCTCTCCGTAGAGACCAGTGAGCAACCCAAACTCATGAGTCAAATACGTTGGTATGTGACGCTGTATTCGAGCTGTCGGCCTACACTGGTGCAGCCTAGCTGTGGTCCTCAGTCAGGTTGGTGACGAGCCTTCGAAAATAGATTGCCAATTGGTAGGGCGTTGGTAGAGTGACCTCAGTACAAAATAGGCCTACATTGACGGTGACGAGCTTCTCGTATCAACCTGGAGTGTAAACTCTCGAACTTGCCTATTCTATATTATTAACTAGGATTGACGACACTAGATAGATCATTGTTTGGGTAAATGATAAAAAAGAAGGTATCTTAGCTTCCCGAATATGCCGTTTGAATAAATCTAATTAAGAATTGGGCTAACACGATCATACATGCATTACATGTGCTTTGGTGAGAAAGTGCACGTGTCTGGAGTGGTGCATGCCGCGATCGTGAGATGATGTCGCTGAGGGAGTGTAGGCGAGGGCATACATCATTATCGCATACCATTCCTGCATTAACAAGAGTACTTAGGATATGATTGTTGTACTGTTTTATCATTACTGCTTGACTGAATTGATAACATATTAACCTTTTCCTTATAGCTCCACTGAATTTATCACTCCTACTTTAGGATGGTATTTTAAAATACCAACCAGACCCTATTTTAGTTTCAGATGACATTGATGCTTATGGGGCGAAGCCTGACTTTTATGATAATGAGGAGTTCTTCAATTTGTAACTCTCTGACGGGTTTATGTAGACCTGGAATTGGGTCACCATGGCTACAGGGATATGGATTAGTAGACATTAACTTTTATCATTTTGTAATTTTGGGAACTATACTTGTAATTTAGTTAACCTGGCAACATGTTCACACTCTGGAGACTTACAACAGCTTATATGATTTGTATATCTATCATAGTGTTCTACTTACTTAAATTTAATCGTCTTTGGAGTATGATATGCTGATTTAGCTTAATGCCGTTTATGTTTAATGCACTAACACGGACGACATTCAATCATCATTATCTATGTTGCATAAGTGATACGTTGGAACTCAAGAGCTGAGCTTCTGCTCGATTCCCGATTTTCAGGGCGTTACAATTGGTATCAGAGCATGATTTGGATTAAATTGGACCTAGGTTATGGCAACATGATGTACACTGACGTACTTTGACTTAAGAGGGTGCGATGAAATGTAGAAACAGTCATAGGATACCTAGTTTCGCCAATCGAAGAAAGTGACTGAAATTGACCGTTGAAACCGAGCCTGTAAGCCTCGGTGATCATGTGAGATGTCCTCAAATCTTTTCCCAGACTGTCAATCAATAAGTTTAGATAAGGATTTGATGCATTTTACACTCAAAGAATTTGAAAAGTGTGAATATACGTGTGATGGGACCTGAAAACGACGCAAAGGGCTTGCAAATGGGGACCCAAACGACGTAAATCGGAGGGATCCGAGGTGGGTCCCGCACACATCTAATGTCCCAGGGGGGATAACATGGCCGGTTTGGGGAGGCATGCCCCCACTGTCCAGTGACTGGGGATTGCATCCTCGATTTTGGATAGCGGGCTTGTCAGGCCGCGCAGGGCCGGTTGGGCCAGCGAGTGTAAATGGTTGTGGGGCCCATGAAATCGTGTGGGATCCCTTCTATTACCCCTTTATGCTTCATTTCCCTCATTCTCACCCCTCCAAGTTTTCCAAATCTCTCAAAACCTCATCTTTCTTTCTCAAATCTCCCTCCAATCTACCTTCTTCTTTTCTTCACCACCTACTCTCTTTCCCTCATTCTCCTCAAAACTCTATCTTTTACTATTTCCATTTTCCCTATTTCTTACTCATTTGGGCACAAAGTCCATAGCTTTGTTTCTCATCTTTCAGAAAGCCTCCAAATCCACCTTCATTACAAGGCTATTTGGTTTATATGGCTCTTTTTGAGATTGTGGCTGCCATTTTCTCTCTCTCCATAATTCTTTCCCTTATGGAAAAGAAGAGAGTTCCTATGGATGAAGCTAGGCCTAGCTGCACAACCCGTCCAAGGAAGAGATCAGGCGCTGAAACTAGCACAAGCACCACCTGAGAGCGAAGGTCGAAGCGGGAGCTCGATCCCCAGGTTCCTATTGAGAGAGCTCTACAGCTTGACATTGCACATGGTAGATTTCAGGGCCGTAGGGTTCTCTTCAAAGCGCATGTGGACGAGAAGCTATTTGGGCTTTATCTGCTGATGGACCACCTGTTGGACGCCGGATGGGGACCCATATTCAAAAGCAAGTCATGTGCGACAATGGACACTATCCGAGCCTTCTATGCCCATTATGGGACCCATCGCTGGAGCCTCTGTAGTTCAAGATTCCCGTGGCAAGGCAGAAGTAGTAGTCAATGTAGATTTGGTGGCCCGGATCATGAGAATTGCACGGTGTGAGGTGCATGCTAGGAAAAAGAATCTCAAGAGCATGTGAGAAAGAGATTGCCGCACGCAGTACCTTTGCGGCTGACTAGCTCACTGGAGGGGAGACGGATGCCTCCCATCGATGGAATTGACAGAGGATTTTTACCTGCTCCACCACATATTCACATGTAATATGTATCCAAGGTGGGTCAACCGTACCGAATGCACGTGTCTGATGGTAGACTTTCCGTACTGAGCTGGGCAAGGAGACAAGCTATGCCTGCCTACGTATGTACTACTGTAGATAGTTCAGACCGCACGCTCTACTAGGACAACCATTTCACTCTCATTCAGCCGACTCATATGTAAGCTTGCTCGTGAATTCGGCTACAGACATGGCGCAGAAATTCCTGCGCTGATCCATTTCATTAACGACACCAGTCTCAACAACATGAATATTGGCCCATGACAACGTCAAGCCCGACACGATGGGAGTGAGGATGAGATAGAAAGTGAAGAGGAAGAGAGTGATGAAGAAGGCGGAGATGAGATAGAGGAAGAAGGCGAGGAAGAGGAAAGGCAGGAAGAGGAAGAAGAGGAGGCCTAAGACACTAATGAGGACTCTCTTCCTGCTACACATGAGCGCGACAGTAATCGGGCTGCTTTAGAAGCACGTTTGGCTCAGATTGAGGAGGGCCAGGTTACCCTACGACAGGAGGTCAGAGAGACTCGAGCTAAGCTTGAAGAAATTCAAGGCCTTCTTAAAACAGAAATTTAAAAAGGTGTCTCATACCTTGAAGGTTCTCCTATGCTGCATGTAGGACAAGGGTGCCCCTCCTCCATCACCAGATTCGGACGACGAGTCATATGTGTAGTCATCTCTTTGATTGCCTTGTTGCTAGTCTTCGTTTGTACTACCCTTGGTAGGCTTGGTTGGTTGTTGGTGTATTTTAGTAGTTAAATCTTGTTTAGGTTAGCTCACATGCATCTTCTATTATGATCCATGTAAGGCTACATCCCATGTTGTAGCGTCTCGAAAAAATCCGTACAGAGACCCGAGTACCACCTCAGGCAGAAAATACTAATGACTAAATTCTTTAGAAGTTAAACGAGAATTAACTAGTTCTAAACTAGATTACCTGTGAAATTAGCACTAATCACTTTAAATACGATCTACAGGACCTAAAACTTGTGAAATCATTAACGCTACATGACCCTAAAACCTATGATCAATCTCTAAACTCAGTTGCTCTCAGGAGCATCTGTAAACTCCGTAATGGACCTGAACTGGGCGTCGAAAGTCCAATAACTACGAAACTATATGATTATGACGGTCTTGCTAGACTTGACAACCAGCTTGGAAATCAAGTCCGAATAGTACCCAGAAATGCGTAACTTAAGCCCTGAACGAAGTGTGAGAAACATGAATATTCTTAGAAATTAAATCCAAACTTAAGTAAACTAAGTTGTGTCACTTGCGGTCCAAATATAAGGATTTAGACTATCAGAATCTGACCTGATTACACCCTCGGATTAGGAAAAATTTTCCACACATGTTAGTGCACTTGTGGCCCTGATCAAATACCGGTGACCGTCGAACTAAAACTGGTCCGCCACGGGCGATCTGTAAATTCGATCGGACTGAAAACTTAGCTTGACCTGGATCCAATGTCAGGGAGCTTAAGTTTGACTGCGTTCAACAAAGGGGCCTCCAGAAGTGCTCTGTTAGATCGGGACAGACCCTATTTGGCTATAACCTAAGTATACCTTGGCCTTAAGGCCATTTCGATCAGTCCTGGGCCTATATAAAGGCCTAAATCCACCCCATTTCCATTCCATACGAATTCTCTAAAATCCTAGGAGAGAGAAGAGAAGAAAGAGAAGGAAAGAGAGAGAAAGTGTGAGAGAGAGTTGGAGTTTATTCAAGGGATTCTTCCTTGTTGCTCCACGTGATAAATCAATCCATCTGTATTGTTATACGGACAATTCTGATTTCGTACTTGGGTAAGAAATCCTAACCCTAACATATTTTAAGGTTTCAAATGGAGTATAGGATGAAATAGCTAATCTATTTCATACCGTAGGTTGCAGTTGTGCCGTAGACAACGAGTTAGAGAATGAACTGAGTTCGTTACAAGTCTACCGGCGTAAGGTGCAGACTATAAATGTTTAGGTTATGGTTTTTCAGGCTTTCAATGTCAGTAATGATTTATGACTGACTTGATTGCTATTACATGCTTAGATACAATGTTTTCCGCATTTTACACACATATCGGTATAAATTATGTTGATTATAATGCATTCCATGTGTTTGTTGAAATGCCTGAATGAATATGAAATTAGGATTTGTGCTTGCCATGTTTAATGACTAAGAATACATGATTGTTGTATGCATGGTGAACCCTTTATAAAGGGATTTGCTATAATACCTCTTATAACTACTTCATTACATGTATTTGATATGCATAGCCTAGGTGTTTGATAAAATTCCTGAATGTGAAAATACTTGGTTGAATGTATGTATTGAGGGTGTTGAGATGAGATTCTCAGTTCCTGTAACTATGGTTATAGTACCTTTTATATAAACCTATGTGTTGTATGGATGAAATGCTTATGTATGATAGTATGTGTAGTATGTGTCTGTTAAATTGCTCAAGTAAGCTTTATATCTGATTTCTGTTGTCACATGCTGTTTGGATTACTTTATGTGAATGCTATCATTCGGAGTGTGCTTGGGGATACGATGTAGTCCAGGCAATCGATAATGGTATGTGATTGGTGGTTGAGAAATTTTGACCACGACGGACACGCCCGATGAATCCGAGTCGTACACTGCTTATTGGCAGTGGTCAGGCCACACGGAGTTGCTTGCGCGCTCCATGTCGATCGGCTCAACGTATGCTCGTACCAGTCGAGTTTGTTAACTAACCCGGTTGACCTAATGTATGTTCACCATATATGGACGCTACTGCTTGAATCTAAGGTACCAAACTCACCAGTGAAACCTGTTTAACCATGGTCCTCGATCCGCTAAGACTCATGAGACGGGCATGGTCGTATGGGACACCGTGGTCGAGTTGTCGGCCTACGCTGGGGTGACGAGCCTCTCCGTAGTGACCAGTGAGCAACCCAGACTCGTGAGCCAAATAAGGTGGTATGGGACACTGTATTCGAGCTGTCGGCCTACACTGATCAGGTGACGAGACCTTTATAGTGACCTCGAGCATACTCTGAGGCTGCGTTGAGGCGACGAGTCTTTCCATAATAACTAGAGTATAAACTAGGCCTACATTGATCAGGTGACAAGCCCTTTGCATGGACCTAAAACCATAACATCGTATGAGATTTACTAGGACTAACGACCCTAGAATGGATCATTGTTTGGGAAATGATACAAGGGAGGTACCTTAGCTTCTCAATCCTGCTGTATGAATAAACCTAAGTAAGAACCTGGCTAAGCATGTGTATACACCGCATTGCATGTACTTTGGCGAGGAAGAGCACTTTCAGGAGGATGTCATGCGCATCGTGAGATGAAGATGCTGAGTGAGTATAGGCGAGGGCATGCATTAATATCGCATATCATTCTTGCATTAACAAGAGTATTTAGGATATGATTGTTGTACTGCTTGACTAAATTGATAACATGTTAACCTTTGCTTTATAGCTCCATTGAGTTGATCACTCACCCTACGTTCTGGGACGGTGTTTTAAACACCAACCAGACTTTGTCTTAATGGCAGATGATGATGAGACCCACGAGGCGGAGCCTGACTTTTGTGACAATGAGGAGACATTCTCATATATGCAGTATTCAGGTGGGTTTCTATAGACCGTTCTGATCGATGGGGCTTCAGGGCTTATACTTGTAGTGGACCTTGACATTTTGTATTTTGAAACAATACTTATAATTATTGACCTGACAATGCATACATACTTTGGAGACTTATGTTAGTATATACGTTCTATATTTTCATTACAGTCTTCCGCTTGCATATCTTAACTGTCTCTGGATTATGTTTTATTATTTTAGCTTAATTTCATTCATGTTTTATGTACTAATATGGACAACATACAATCATCATAAATTATGTTGCATAGGTGATGTGTTGAAACTCGGGAGTTGAGTTTTTACTCAACCCCCGAATTTTAGGGCGTTACAAGTTGGTATCAGAGCATGATTTGGATTAAACTGGACCTGAGTTATGGTCACACATCGTATGCTGACACATTTTGACCTAGGAGCATGTAATAGAATATAGAAACAAGCTTAGGATTTCCAGTTTCGTTAATTAGCGAAATATACCGAAATTATACACCGAGATCGGGTCCGTACACCTCCGTGATCACTTAAGACGACCCCGAATCACCCCTAGATAGTCAATCGACGGGTTTAGACCATGATTTACCCCATCCCAGCCTTAATTGATAAATGTAAATAGACATTAGCAAGGAACCCGAAATGACCCGAAACGACTCAAAAGGAAGTCGGGGGCCAAACCCGGCATCTCCTGGGGGACCCAGAAGGGGAACCACATATTTTTAGGACCCAGGGGGCAGGAGGACGTCGCCCCACCGGTGACCCCTCACCAAAAACTCCAGAGGTCGGCGAGGACCTCACCGGTTTCGCGAGGCCTCTCTGCCTGGTGGGCCTGGCCGGTGCTGGCCGACCACCCTAGGGCGATGTGTGGCCCACTGTTTTGAGATGGGGTGTTTTAAAACACTCCCATGGCTTCCCCTCTTTATATCCTACCCCTCCTAGCTCTCCTTTTCTCAAGAATACTAAAAAATCTTCACTTAAATTACCCCTCCAAGTGCTCCTCCTATTTTCATGCACCACTCACACCACTCTTTCAAATCCCTCTCTCATAGCTATTTACCTCCTTTATTTCCTTTAATTTGAGCATTCAAACCCCACTTTTTGTCTCAAATCCATGGGAACCCCATCAACCATCCCATTTCCCTATTTTCTTCCCTTTTCCATGGCCTTATTCGAGCTTGTTACGGCCATATTCTCGATTTCCACCATTCTTGCTCTCATGGGAAAGAAGTAAGCTCCTGTGGAAGAAGCCGGGCTTAGTCGCCCCACTCGTTTGAGAAAATCGAGAGGTGCCGCCGTAAGTACAAGCGTCGAGCATGAGATAAGGACGAAGTGGGATCTCGATCCCCAGGCTCCCTTTGATAGAGCTCTGTTGACGGAGTTAGCTCATGGAAGATTTAAGGGCCGCAGGGTCCTTTTTGAAGCACACGTGGATGAGAAGCTCTTTGGGGAGCATCTGTTAATGGAACGCCTAGTGGAGGCCAAGTGGGGTCCGATATTTGAGGTCAACTACCATGCGAATGTGGGCACTATCCGAGCCTTCTACGCCCATAGTTGAGAGCCTACGTTGGAGCCCTTATAGTTTAAGATTCTAGTGGGTAGAGATCGGGAGGCCACAATTGATGTTGGATTAATAGCTTGGCTTCTAAAGATGCCGCTCGGTGAGGTCCATGCAAGGTAGAAGAATCTGAAGAGTGCATGTGAAAGGGATCGCTGCACATGTTTCCTTTGTGGGCGACTGGTTCATTGGCAGCCGTCATCTTCGCGCTGAAGCTCTAGAGACATTACCTCTACGGAGAGAAGTTCGAGCTCTTTTGCGACCACAATAGCCTCAGATACATATTCACTCAGCAAGACCTGAATATGAGGCAGTGGCGATGGATGAAAACTTTGAAGGACTTCAAATTCGAGGTCTCTTACCATCCGGGCAAGGCTAACCTTGTGGTTGACGCGTTGAGCCGTAAGAAGACCATAGAGTTTGTGGCTTCGCTGATGGTGGCAGAATGGGGTATGGTCGAGTTTGTGCGAGACTTCGAGTAGAAGCTCACTGTGGAGGAGCCATTCGAGAGCATCACGCACGTTCGGGTGTGGCCACTTACTGATGATAGGATCATAGAGATTTAGAGGGACAATGGATAATTGTCTAAGCTTCGAGAGCAGGCTAGCAATGATGAGGACGCCGAGTGGAGAATTAGTACGGATAGGGGCTTACGTTACCATGGCCGCCTATGCATCTCAGACACTCATGACTTGAGACGGGAGGTTCTCGAGGCAGCACACAGTTCGAAGCTTACGATGCATCCTGGTAGCACAAAGATGTATCGAGACATGAAGAGATCGTACTGGTGGGATAGCATGAAGGCCCACATAGCAGACTATGTGTCCCGTTGCTTCACGTGCGAGTAGGTCAAGGCTGAACATCACCGACCTCCTGGACTGCTTCAGCCCATGCCCATTGCTGAATGGAAGTGGGACTTCATCTCTAAGAATTTCATCTTTGGGATACCGAAGACGAGGAAGGGTCATGATTCCATTTGGGTGATCGTAAACCAGTTGACGAAATTGTCTCATTTTCTCCCTATCAGAGTTTCAAACTCTGCAGACGAGTTGGCCAGGTTGTGTATCAAGGAGATTGTACATCTGCATGGAGTTCCCCTGGAGATCGTGTCGGACCGAGACACGCGATTCACATCTATCTTCTGGACTCGTATTCAGGAGGGGATGGGTGTGAAGTTGAAGTTCAGTATTGCGTTCCACCCACACACTGACGGGCAGATGGAACGGGTAAATCAGGTATTAGAAGATATGTTGCGAGCCTGTGTGCTGGATTTCAAGGACAGCTGGGACAACTGCCTCTTTTACGTAGAGTTTGCTTACAACAATAGTTTCCAGACGAGCATGGGTATAACTCTATATGAGGCATTGTATAGGCGTCCCTGTTGAGCACCGCATTGTTGGGAAGAGGTTGGTGAGAAGAGTCTGATTGGCCTAGAGTTAGTTCAGGCGACCTCAGAGAAGATCGACATTTTCAGGCGTCGACTTCTAGCAGCACAGATCAGACAGAAGAGCTACGCTAATATGAGGTGGCGACAGTTAGAATTCTAGGTTGGAGATCATGTGTTTCTGAAGGTTTTCCCCATGAACGGAGTCCTTCGGTTTGACAAGAAGGGGAAGCTCACACTGAGATTCATTGGCCCATTCCAGATACCGGACCGAGTGGGGGTGGTAGTATATCGTCGTACTTTATCCACACCATTCGTAGGCGTGCACAACGTATTTCATGTATTTATGCTGAAGAAATACGTTCTTGATCCTTCCCACATTATCAGATGAGAGCAGGTACAGTTGAGCGACGATGCGACATATGTACTGCGTCCGACGCGCATCCTAGATAGAAAGGAGTAGGTGTTGCGCAGTAAAGTGATTCCACTTGTGATGGTACTTTGGACACATCACACGGAGGAGGATGCTACTTGGGAGATGGAAGCTAACGTCAGAAAGAATTACCCTCAGATTCATGAGTACGAAAAGGTACTAATTTCGAGGACAAAATTTTTCTTTAAGGGGGGTAGATTGTAACGTCTCGAAAAAATTCATACAGAGACCCGAGTACCACCTCAGGCAGAAAATACTAAGGACCAAATTCTTTAGAAGTTAAACGAGAATTAACTAGTGTTAAACTAGATTACCTGTGAAATTTACACTAATCACTTTAAATACGATCTGCAGGACCCAAAATTAGTGAAATCGTTAACGCTGTATGACCCTAAAACCTGGGATCAATCCCTAAACCAAGTTGCTCTCAGGAGCATCTGTAAACTTCGTAACGGACCTAGACTGGGCATCAAAAGTCCAATAACTACGAAACTATACGATTATGACAGCCTTGCTGGACTTGACAACCACCTCAGAAATCAACTGCAAATAGTACCCAGAAATGCATAACTTGAGCCTGGAACGAAGTGTTTGAGAAACGTGAATATTCTTAGAAATCAAATCCAAACTTAAGTAAATTGAGTCATGTCGCTTGTGGGCCAAATATAAGGATTCAGATCGTCAGAATCTGACCCGATGACACCCTCAGATCATGGAAAATTTTTCACACATGTCAGTGCACTTGTGGCCCTGATCGAATACCTGTGACCGTCGATCTGAAACTGGTCTGCCACGGGCGATCTGTAAATTCAATCGGACTGAAAACTTAGTTTGACCTGGATCCAATGTCAGGGAGCTTAAGTCCATTCGCATTCAGTAAAGAGGCCTCCAGAAGTGCTTCGTTGGATCGGGACAGACCCTATTTTGTTATAACCTAAGTATACCTTGGCCCTGGGGCCATTTCGATCAGTCCTGGGCCTATATAAAGGCCTAAATCCACCCCATTTCCATTCCATACGATTTCTCTAAAACCCTAGGAGAGAGAAGAGAAGAAAGAGAAGGAAATAGAGAGAAAGTGTGAGAGAGAGTTAGAGTTTATTCCTGAGATTCTTCCCTACTGCTCCACGTGCCAAATCAGTCTATCTGTATCGCTATACGGGTGATTCTGATTTCATACTTAGGTAAAAAATCCTAACCCTAATCTATTTTAGGGTTTCAAATATAGTATAGGATGAAATAGCTAATTTATTTCATACTGTAAGTTGTAGTTGTGCCGTAGAGGACGAGTTAGAGAACAAACTGAGTTCATTACGAGTCTACCGGTGTAAGGTGCAGACTATAAATGTTTAGGTTATAGTTTTTCAAGCTTTCAATGTCAGTAATGATTTATGACTGACTTGATTGCTATCATATGCTTAGATACGATGTTTCTCACATTTTACACACATTTTGGTATAAACTATGTTGATTATAATGCATTCCATGTGTTTGTTGAAATGTCTAAATGAATATGGAATTAAGATTTGTGCTTGCCATGTTTAATGACTAAGAATACATGATTGTTGTATGCATGGTGAACCCTTTGTAAAGGGATTTGCTATAATACCTGTTATAACTACTTTATTACATATATTTGATATGTGTAGCCTAAGTGTTTGATAAAATGCCTGAATGTGAAAATGCTTGGTTAAATGTATGTATTGAGGGTGTTGAGATGAGATTCTCAATTTCCGTAACTATGGTTTTAGTACCCTTTATATAAACCTATGTGTTGTATGGATGAAATGCCTATGTATGATAGTATGTGTAGTATGTGTCTGTTAAATTGCTCAAGTAAGCTTTATATCTGATTTCTGTTGTCACATGCTGTTTGGATTACTTTATGTGAATGCTATCATTTGGAGTGTGCTTGGGGCTATGATTTAGTCCAGACAATCGATAATGGTATGTGATTGGTGGTTGAGCAATTTTAACCACGACGGACACGCCCGATGAATCCGAGTCGTACGCTGCTTGTTGGCAGTGGTCAGGCCACACGGAGTTGCTTGCGCGCTCCATGTCGATCGACTCAACGTATACTCGTACCAGTCGAGTTTGTCAACTAACCCGGTTGACCCAATGTATGTTCACCATGTATGGACGATACTGCTTGTATCTAAGGTACCAAACTCACCAGTGAAACCCGTTTAACTTTGGTACCTTGATCCGCTAAGACTCATGAACTGGGCATGGTGGTATGGGACACCGTAGTCGAGCTATCGGCCTATGCTAGGGTGACGAGCCTCCCAGTAGTGACCAGTGAGTAACCCAAACTCGTGAGCCAAATACGGTGGTATGAGACACTGTATTCGCACTGTCGACCTATACTGATCAGGTGACAAGACCTTTGTAGTGACCTCGAGCATACTTTGGGGATGCGTTGAGGCGAAGAGTCTTTCCGTCGCAACTAGAGTATAAACTAGGCCTGGATTGATCAGGTGACGAGCCCTTTGTAGTGACCTAGAACTATAACATCGAATGAGATTTACTAGGACTGACGACCCTAGAATGGATCATTGTTTGGAAAATGATACGAGAGAGGTACCTTAACTTCCCAATCCTGCTGTATGAATAAACCTAAGTAAGAACCTGGCTAAGTATGTGCATGCATTACATTGCATGTGCTTTGGCGAGGAAGAGCACTTTCGGGAGGATGTCATATGCGCCATGAGATGAAGACGTTGAGGGAGTGTAGACGAGGGCATGCATCATTATCATATATCATTCTTGTATTAACAAGAGTATTTAGGATATGATTGTTGTACTGCTTTATCATTACTGCTTGACTGAATTGATAACATACTAACCTTTGCTTTATAGCTCCACTGAATTTATCACTCACTCCCACGCTCTAGGACGGTGTTTTAAACACCAACCAGACTCTGTCTAATTGGCAGATGATGATGTGACCCACAAGGAAGAGCCTGGGTTTCTATAGACCGTTCTGATCGACGGGGCTTCATGGCTTATACTTATAGTGGACCTTGACATTTTTTTTAAAAAACAATACTTGTAATTATTGACCTAGCAATGCATACATACTTCAGAGACCTACGTTAGTATATACATTCTATATTTTCATTACAGTCTTCCACTTGCGTATCTCAATTGTCCCTGGATTATATTTTGTTGTTTTAGCTTAATCTCATTCATATTTTATGCACTAATACGGAAAACATACAATCATCATAAATTGTGTTGCATAAGTGATATGTTGGAACTCGAGAGTTGGGTTTCTACTCGACCCCCGAATTTAAGGGCGTTACAAGTTAGTATCAGAATAAGATTTAGATTAAATTGGACCTGGGTTATGGTCACATGCCGTACATTGACATATTTTGACCTAGGAGGGTGAGATAGAACATAGAAACAAGCTTAGGATTTTCAGTTTCACCAATTGGCAAAATATACTGAAATTGATCATCGAGATCGGGTCCGTACACCTTCGTGATCACTTGAGATGACCCCGGATCACCCCTACACCATCAATCGATGGGTTTAGACCACGATTTACCCCATCCCAGCCTTTGATAATCGATAAATGTAAATATAGATCAGCAAGGAACCCGAAACGTCCCGAAACAACTCAAAAGGGAGTCGGGGGCCAAACGGGGCATCTCTAGGGGGAGCCACATATTTTTAGGACTCAGGGGGCAGGAGGACCTCGCCCCACTGGTGACCTCTCTTTGGAAACTCCAGAGGTCGGCAAGGACCTCATCGGTTTTGCCAGGCCTCCCTGCCTGGTTGGCCTGGCTGGTGCGGGCCGACGCCCCTAGGGCATTGTGTGGCCCACTGTTTTGAGATGGGGTATTTTAAAACACTCCCATGGCTGCCCCTCTTTATATCCTACCCTTCCTAGCTCTCCTTTTCTCAAGAAAACTTAAAAATCTTCACTTAAATCGCCCCTACAAGTGCTCCTCCTTCCATTTTCGTGCACCACTCACACCACCCTTTCAAATCCCTCTCTCATAGCTGTCTACCTCCTTCATTTCTTTTCATTTGAGCATTTAAACCCCACTTTGTGTCTCAAATCCCTGGGAACCCCATCAACCATCTCATTTCCCTATTTTCTTCCCTTTTCCATGGCCTTATTCGAGCTTATTACGATCATATTCTCAATTTCCACCATTATTGCTCTCATGGGAAAGAAGAGAGCTCCTTTGGAAGAAGCCGGGCCTAGTCTCCCCACTCGTTCGAGAAAATTGAGAGGTACCGCCGCAAGTACAAGCGTCGAGCATGAGATAAGGACGAAGCAGGATCTTGATCCCCAGGCTCCCTTTGATAGAGCTTTGTTGACGGAGTTGTCTCATGGAAGATTTAAGGGTCGCAGGGTCCTTTTTGAAGTACACTTGGATGAGAAGCTCTTTGGGGAGCATCTGTTAATGGAACACCTGGTGGAGGCATGGTGGGGGTCCGATATTTGAGGGTAACTACCGTGCGAATGTGGGCACTGTCCGAGCCTTCTACGCCCACATTCGAGAGCTTATGCTGGAGCCCTTACAGTTTAAGATTCCAGTGGGTAGAGATCGGGAGGCCACAATTGATGTTGGGTTGATAGCTCAGCTTCTAAAGATGCCGCTCGATGAGGTCCATGCAAGCGAGAAGAATTGGAAGAGTGCACGTGAAAGGGATCGCTGCACGCGTTTCCTTTGTGGCCGACTGGTTCATTGGCAGCCGTCATCTTCGCACTGAAGCTCTGGAGATATTACCTCTATGGAGAGGAGTTCGAGCTCTTTTGTGACCATAAGAGCCTCAGATATATATTCACTCAGCGGGACCTGAATATGAGGTAGCGACGATGGATGAAAACCTTGAAGGACTTCAAATTCAAGGTCTCCTACCATCCGGGCAAGGCTAACCTTGTGGTTGACGTGTTGAGCCGCAAGAAGACCATAGAGTTTGCAGCTCCGCTGATGGTGGCAGAATAGGGTATGATGAAGTTTGTGCGAAACTTCGAGCAGAAGCTCACCGTGGAGGAGCCATTTGAGAGCGTTGCGCATGTTCGGGTGTGACCACTTATTGATGATAGGATCATTGAGGCCTAGAGGGACGACAGACGGTTGACTGAGCTTCGAAAGCAGCAGCAACGATGAGGACACCGAGTGGAGAATTGGTATGGATGGAGGCTTACGTTACCGTGGCCGCCTATGCGTCCTAGACACTCATGACTTGAGATGGGAGGTTCTCGAGGCAGCGCACAGTTCAAAACTTGCGATGCATCCTGGTAGCACAAAGATGTATCGAGACATGAAGAGATCGTACTGGTGGGATAACATGAAGGCCCACATAGCAGACTATGTGTCTCGTTGCCTCACGTGCCAGCAGGTCAAGGCTGAACATCACTGACCTCCTGGACTGCTTCAACCCATGCCCATTGCTAAATGGAAGTGGAACTTCATCTCTATGGATTTCATCTCTGGGCTACCGAAGATGAGGAATTCCATTTGGGTGATCGTAGATCGGTTGATGAAATCGGCTCATTTTCTTCCTATTTGAGTTTTGAACTCTGCAGACGAGTTGGCCAGGTTGTATATCAAGGATATTGTACGTCTGCATGGAGTTCTCTTGTAGATCATGTCAGACTGAGACACATGATTCACATATATCTTCTAGACTCATATTTAGGAGACGATGGGTATGAAGTTGAAGTTCAGTACCGTGTTCCACCCACAGATTGACGGACAGACGGAACGGGTAAATTAGGTATTAGAAGATATGCTACGAGCCCGTGTGTTGGATTTCAAGGACAGTTGGGACGACTGCCTCCCTTACGCAGAGTTTGCTTACAACGACAGTTTTCAGACGAGCATTGGTATGACTTCATATGAGGCCTTGTATGGAAATCCCTGTCGAGCACCGCATTGCTTGACAGAGGTTGGTGAGAAGAGTCTGATTGGCCCAGAGTTAGTTTAGGCGACCTCAGAGAAGATCGACATTATCAGACATCGACTTCTAGCAGCATAGAGCAGACAGAAGAGCTACACTGATACGAAGCGGTGACAGTTAGAATTTGAGGTTATAGATTATGTGTTTCTGAAGGATTCTTCCATGAAGGGAGTCCTTCGGTTTGGTACAAAGGGGAAGCTCACGCCGAGATTCATTGGCCCATTCCAGATACTGGATCGAGTAGGGGTAGTAACATATCGCCTTGCTTTGCCCACATCATTCGTAGGCGTGCACAACGTATTTCATGTATCTATGCTGAAGAAATACGTTCTTGATCCTTCCCATATTATCGATGGGAGCAGGTATAGTTGAGCGAGGATGCGACATATGTACTGCGTTCGACGCCATCCTAAAACCACAACATCATATGAGATTTACTAGGACTGACGACCCTATAATGGATCATTGTTTGAAAAATGATACAAGGGAGGTACCTTAGCTTCCCAATCCTGTTGTATGAATAAACTTAAGCAGAACCTGGCTAAGCATGTGCATACACTGCATTGCATGTGCTTTGGGGAGGAAGAGCACTTTTGGGAGGATGCCATGCGCACCATGAGATGAAGACGCTGAGGGAGTGTAGGCACGGGTATGCATCATTATCGCATATCATTCTTGTATTAACAAGAGTATTTATGATATGATTGTTGTACTGCTTTATCATTACTTCTTGACTGAATTGATAACATGTTAACCTTTGCTTTATAGCTCCACTAAGTTGATCACTCACTCCCACGTTCTGAGATGGTGTTTTAAACACCAACCAGACTCTGTCTTAATGGCAGATGACGATGCGAGCCACGAGGCGGAGCCTGACTTTTGTGACGATGAGGAGGCATTCTCATATATGCAGTATTTAGGTGGGTTTCTATAGACCGTTCTGATCGACGAGGCTTCAGGGCTTATACTAGTAGTGGACCTTGACATTTTGTATTTTGAAACAATACTTATAATTATTGACCTAATAATGCACACATACTTTAGAGACCTACGTTAGTATATACATTCTATATTTTCATTACAATCTTCCGCTTGCGTATCTCAACTGTCCCTGGATTATGTTTTATTATTTTAGTTTAATCTCATTCATGTTTTATGCACTAATATGGATAACTTACAATCATCATAAATTGTGTTGCATAAGTGATGTGAGCGTTACACATATATTGTGACGATTTTGGTTAAATGAAATCCATATAGCTCATTTTTTTATGAGATTTGTAGAATGCTTGAGGAATTGAGTGTTGTATGCTGAATCTCACATGTGTTGCAACCTATATTGTATATAGGGAATGCCACCTAAGGCAATGGGGACTCGATTGACGGGGCACCTCCCCTAAGCGATAGCCATACGGAGCCCCATTCTGGCCCGAATTATGAGACTATGCCAGATTCACTGCCGGCCACTGGCCCCACTAATGGGCCAGCACCATTTGCACCACCGATTCCTGAGTAGAACCGCGTGTCTACATCGATGCCACACATACCTCAGTCGGCTCCTCCTCCTGATAGGTTGGAGCAGATGATGCTCTTGATGCAGTAGCAGCAACAACAACAGTAACTGTTTTTCGCCACCATAGTAGGGGCCCTTGCTTAGAATATGAGTGTGGTTCCGCCTGCTTCACCTACGCACCCTGCTGGGAACATGAATACCAGTGGACTTTTTGAGCGCTTTCAGCGTTTCTGTCCTCCCACTTTTATCGGTACTCACAGACCCAAAGAGGCTGATTTCTGGCTAAATCGCAACTCTAAGATGTTGAAGCCGCTATAAGCTTGCCACCTATTTGTTCGAGAAGGAGGCTAGTTTATGGTGGGACAACATCCTACGAACTGTTCCCGCAGGACACGTGTGGACCTGAGATGCATTTGAGACATGCTTCCATGGGAAGTACTTCCCCCTCATATAAGGAGGGATGACCATGTCAGAATATGAGATCGAATTCACGGAGCTATTTAGATACGCCCCTTTGATACTAGCAAATGAACCGATGAAAATGCAACATTTTTCAAATGGGTTGCGGCCCGATATTCACACTAGGTCGTGTTGCGCTGGCATCCCCAATTATGCTAAGCTAGTCAACATGTCTCTACGAGCTGAGCAAGATGGAGACAGAGTTTCTTAGACACATACCAATGGGCCCAAGGTCTCGTCCTGAATTACAGCACCGACTAGTCCTAGGTAAGAGGCCACATGTAGACTCACCTCCCGGGTCCCTGGCTCCACCAACCCATTAGAGACGAACGACCCATTGGTGTACATACTATAACAAAGGGGGACACATTGACCCCTTTTGTTTTACTAAGATGAAAGACAATGGTATCACGCCACCTCAGAAGATCAACCATCAGCCACCACGTGATGTAGCGACTCCACCTCTACGATATGCACCACCAGTGCAGCCACTTTACCGACCACCTGTACCCCGAAATAGGTCACCTCAACGACCTATGACAGCGCAACCAAATCATCCTCAACAAGCCCGTGTGCATGCACTTGCAGTTAAAGCACCCGAGTCAGCAACTGCAGCGCCTTTGGCCTTTGAGGTCACTGTCCACATTCAAGGTACGCCTATATTCCTATTGGTAGACACTAAGTCTATTAAACCAATTCATATGAAAGAATAGGCCTAACAATGGATTACTATAAAAATTATAAAAAAGATAATAGGGTAACTAGAGGTGACAAATATGTTATAAATAATGGAAGGGTTGAAACGAAAAATTTTTACAACTTCGAGTTACTAATAGACTGGTTATACCATTTCATATTAAAGTTTAGTATGTGGTGTCTATTTAAGAATTATTTATAGTCATACTAGGAATCGTCCTGTGATTAAATTTGATTATACGTATAGATATATATATTTTTAGTTATTTTTTTTTACAATTAAATGAAGATCCTCAGGTAGGTTTGAGTTTCATAGTTTAATACTCCTTAAGCTCATGTTAGGGGCGGATTACAGTAAAGTGTTATAAGTTTCTTATTCCCTTGTAAATTCAAGGTTCATACCGCGTCGAGGAGATGTCCCTCTTCTTTCCTTTCCCGTGGCCTTATGTTGCTAACATCCCAAACTTCTGAAATATTTTAGAACTCTTAACTATTCCTTCCCTCCCGAAGTTAATGAAACTGAAGTGCAATCTGCACATAACCCCTTAACCGTATGATCGAAATGGTGATATACAAATATAATTTTAGGAGATTGAAAACCCTTCTAGTATAGTTTTTTGACTATGAGCACTATTACAGAACTTATTATCCACCACGTTAAGCATATGTTAGATAAGAACTCTCGTTGAACAAGACCCGAAGGATAACCTCATAAACATGAGGCTTGAACCTCATAATGAATTATAATACTCCTCAAATGATTAAGATTATCAGATTTTAGAATTTCAGAACCATATCCGTAAGAGGCATTCGCGGCTTAACTCAATTCTCAATCCTGGGTATTTATCAAAGGACTCACTATTTTGACCGAGCAGAAGACCAGGATCCATCAATATTAGGAAGGGATACAACGAGTTGTTTGCCCTGGTCAGGTGGGCAATTGATGTATTATATTTGAGTCCACCACAATTGTCTTTTCGTATTTGCCCAATCATAAAGAGTAGATTATACCATCCTTAGGTAAACTTTATTATCAAACACTTAGCACAATAATAATGATTTGGACATTTGTTTTCAAACCTCAAAGGTAGAAACTTTTAAAGGGGGTAGACCATTATGAGCTAGGCTAGTGTAGTTATTATATACCCTAACACGTATATAAACCTGAAACTAATAGAACTAAGCAAATGAAATTATAAAACCTTTACTTAGTACCCTTAGGCAATTTCAGGGATAAAATTTTTCTTTAAGGGGGGTAAATTATAACGTCCCGAAAAAATTCGTATAAAGACCCGAGTACCACCTCTGGCAGAAATCACTCAAAACCAAATCCTTTAGGAATTAGACGAAAATTATTATGTATTAAACTAAATCATCTGTAGAATTAGCTTGAATTACTTTTAATACAAACCGTAAGACCTAAAACTAATAAAATCACTAACGCTACATTACCTCGAAACCTAGGATCAACCTCAAAGCCCAGTTGCTCTCGGGAGCGCATTGAAACTTCGTATTGGACGTGAACCGTGCGTCGAAAGTCCGATTACCACGAAACTATATATTTATGACCACCTTACTAGCTTGACAACCATCTTAGAAATTCATTCTTAATAGTATCCAGAAACCCACAACTTGAGCCCAGAGCGAAGTGTGTGAGAGACGTGAATATCTTTAGGAAATGAACTTAAACTTAAGTGATTTAAGCCGTTCGTTTGCAAGCCAATTTTAAGGCTTTAAACCGTCAGGTTCTAACCCAATTACACCCTTGGATCAGGAAATTTTTTTCAATACATGTCAGTGTACTTGTGACCCTGATCGAGTACCGATGATCGTTGAATTGAAACGGGTCCTCTACGGTCGATCCACCGATCCGATCGGATCAAAAACTTAACCTGACCTAGATCTAATGTCAGGAAACTTTCCCCAGACTGTATGCAGAGAGTGGACCTCCGGATTAGCTCTATTGGATCGAAATAGCCGCTCTTTGGCTATAACATAAGTATACTATGGCCCCGAGGCTATTGAAGTCAGTTCTGGGCCTACATAAGGGCCTTAAACCACTCCTCTCTCATTCTATACGATTTTACCTAACCCTAGGAGAGAGAGAAGAGAAAAGAGGAGAGAAGAGTGAGGAGAAGAGAGGGAGATATGGAGATCGTTGTTGGGATTCATTGCCATGACTCCACACTCCATTTCGCCTCCCCACCATCACTACACCATCTGTTCTAACTTCGATTTGGGTAAGGAATCCTAACCCTAATCTTATTTTAGAAGTCCAGATACGGTAATCAGTGAAATAACTAACATATTTTGATGATTTAGGAATTATTATTCCGTATTCGGGGGCGTAGGATTTGAACTGAGTTCAAAACAAGCAAACTGATAAAAGGTGCGGACCATAAACGTTTAGGTTATGGTTTTCAAGGCTTTTAATGTCAGTAATGATTTACGTCCGACTTGATTGCTGCCATATGATCTTAGTTACGATGTATTCGATAAACTACGCATGCATGTGAACTATGTGAATATATAATGCTGTTCATGTGTTCGTAGAAATGTTTGAATGAAAGTATAATTATGATTTATGCTTGCCATGACTATTAATCTAGAATATATGATTGTTGTAAGTATAACAACTCCTTTATGAAAGGATCCACCATAATATTTGCTATAACTAATTTAGTTTATGTATATGTAGTATTATGTAGTATAAGTGTTTGTTAAAATGTCTGAATGAGATTTTGTTGATGGATTGTACTTATTAAGTGTATTAATACAGGATCCTTAATTTTCTTAGTCATATGAATGGTTTTCTTCATATAACGTAAATTACTACTATGTGATTTATGGATGAAATACATATGTATAGTAACATGTTTTATGTGTTTGATAAGATGCCTGAATGAGATATTGTTTGATGAATTATATTTAATAAGAGTATTAAGATGAGATTCTCAATTACCTCATCTATATGTATAGTTTCCTTATTGAAATCTTCATTTCGATTATGCAATTTATGGGTAAAATGCATATGTATAATAACATGTTCAATATGCTGATAAAATGCTTAAATGAGTGTTGTACTTGGATTGTTTGTTGAATGCCTATATGATTATCGCATGTCTCCACATGCTGCATTTGAGTATGAATGGGACTACTACGTAGTCCAGGCAATCGGTAACAATTCTTGTTTAAGTGGCTGAATTAGTCTCGCCACAATTGATGCGTTTGGTGAATCCGAGTCATACGATAATTATCGACTGTGGTACCATGTCGATGAATTCAATGTACGCTCGTACCAGTCAAACTTGTTTAATAAACCAATTGGCCTATTTTGTGTTTACCATATATAGACGCTACTACTTGAACCTAAGGTACCACTTACTAATGAAACACCTACTTTAACCATGGTACCATGATCCGCTAAGACTCATGAGCTGGGCATGATGGTATGGGACACTGTGGTCGAGCTGTCTGCCTACGCTGGGGTGACGAACCGCCCCGCAATGACCTGTGAGAAACCCAAACTCGTGAGCCGAATATGGTGGTATGTGGGATGTTGTATTCGAGCTGTCAGCCTGCACTGGCGCAGCTTGGTTATGGTCCCCAATCGGGTTGGTGATGAGCCTTCAAAAATATACTGCCAGTTGGTAGGGCGTTGGTGGAGTGATCTCGAGTACAAAATAGGCTTACGTTGGTGGAGTGTAAACTCTCGAACTTGCTTATCGTATGTTATCAACTAGGATTGACGACCATAGATGGATCATTGTTTGGGTAAATGATAAAAAGGAAGGTGTAACACCCTGAATTTTTACCAACCCGAATTTAGACGTCCTTAGGCAATGGGTCAACTATAACACCTTGGTAACGTCTCATAACCCAAGTTCAAAGCCAAAGAAATCATTTAGAATGAAATTCTTTAGAAATTTAACATGAATTAACTAGCGCTACACTAGATTACCTGTAAAATAAGCATCAACCACTTTAAATATGATCCGTAAGACCCAAAACCTATAGAATCAGTAACGCTGCGCTATCCTAAAATCTAGGATCAATCTCTAAACCCAATTGCTCTCTGGAGCATTTTAAAACTTCGTATCGGACCTGTACTGCCGTCGAAAGTCCGATAGCGATGAACTTAGACCATTATGACCGCCTAGTTGGACTTGACTACCACCATGAAAATCACGTTTAAACGATGCTCTGGGACGATTTCCTTACGTCCGGAGTAAAGAGAGTGAGAAAAGGAAGATATTTATAAAATTAATTATATTTTTATGAAATCTGGCACATTTCACTTGCGCATTATTTCTAAGCGTTCTGACCGTTAGAATTCGACCCAAATTCACCCTCAGATCAGGATAGGTGGCCCTTACATGTCAAAGTACTTGTGGCATTGATCAAAGTTCGGTGACCGCTGAATTGAAACTGGTTCGCCACGTGAGATCTTGAAGTCCGACTGGGATGAAAACTTAACTCCACCTAGGTCCAATATTGGTGAGCTTAAGTCCGACCGCATATAGTAACAGGACCTCCAGAAGTGCTCCGTTGAGACGAAACAGTCCGTATTTGGACATAACCTAAGTATACCATGACCGTGAGTCTAATTTGGAGAGTTTTGGGCCTATATAAGGACCTTAAACCCTCACTCTCTCATTCCATACGAATTTAGGAAAACCTAGGAGAGAGAAGAAAGAAAAGAGAGAGAAAGTGTGAGAGAAGTGGGAGGATCTTCCTGCTATCCTACCCTGCTATCCTACGTGCTTAACCATCACGATCTAATCGCTTTTTCGACGATTCTAACTTCGTTCTTAGGTAAGAAAGCCTAACCCTAACTTGTTTTAGGGTTTCAATTGGTGCAAGTGGTGAAGTAGCTAACCTAAATCATACTGTAGGTTGACAATCAGTCGTTGACAAAGACTTAGAGTCTCTATTGAATTCGTTACACTTCTATGGCGTAAGGTGCAGATTTTAGATGCGTAGGTTGTTATTTTTCAAAGCTTTCAATGTCAGATAATGGTAGATTATTGAAGAGGATGCTATTTCACATGTAGAACATGTTGTCCGTTTTTTCATTTCGAATACATACGAAGATATGGAATTTTATGTATTTTAGGTATTTGTAGAAAATACAGTATACGTATAAATTTTGTAAATGTGATTGCCATGAGTATTTGTCGTATATACATACGAGTTATGAATGCAGTATCTGTTTGGCGAAAGGATTCGCCCTAATATAGGTTTTAGCCAACATATGATGTGTAGGCTAAGATGTGTAGTCTAAGTGTTTGTATAAATGCTTGTATGAGTATATACGTAGTAAATAATGCTTTACTTGGGTGTTGAGATAGGATTCTCTACTACCTTAGTGATGTTTATGATTTTCTCCATGCAAGTTGTTTAACTTAGTCGCTTTACTTTGAAATGCATGCGTATGGATTCTTGTTCATGTTGTATCTTATAACATATTGAAAAATATGCTTGAATTATTTGGTTATTTCAGTTCTGGCTACTGTACATGTTTACTGGTTAATATGGAATGTGTTTGGGATTATGTTATGGTATAGGCAATCGGTAACAGATTTGAGCTCGTGGTTGGCCTCTATTCGCCATGTAAGACGTCTTTGACGAACCCGAGTCATGCGTTGCTTGTCGGCAGTGGTTAGGCCACACGAAATGTTTATGTACTTCATGTCGTACAACTCAACGGGCACTCGTACAGGTCGAACTCGTCAAGTAATCCGATTGACCGTTGTATATTCACCTTATATTCGTCATAACTGCCTGAACCTAGGGTACTGAACTTACCAGTGAAAATCCTGATAACCGTGGTACCTTGATCTATTAAGACTCATGAGCCGGACATGGTGGTATGGGACACCGTGGTCGAGCTGTCGGCCTACGCTAGGGCCACGAGCCTCCCCGTAGTGACCAGTGAGCAATCCAAACTCATGAGCAGATTATAGTGATATGAAACACTATATTCAAGCTGTCGGCCTACACTGATAAGGTGATGGGGGAGCGGTGCAACGAGTGCGTGTAACAGCCCTGACAGCCCTTTGTAGTGACCTCGAGCATACTCTGAATCTGCGGAGAGGCGACGAGCCTTCCCGTAGTAAACAGAGTATAAACTAGGCCTGTATTGATAAGGTGATGGGGGAGCGGTGCAACAAGTGCATGTAACAGCCCTGACAGCCCTTACAACGACCTAGAACCTCATCATCATATGAGATTAACTAGGAGTGACGACCCTAGACAGGATCCTTGTTTGGGAATGATATAAGCGAGGTAGCTTAGTTTTCCAATCCTGTTGTATGTTAGTTTCCCAATCCTGTTGTATGAAAAGGACTAATAACAACTTGATAATCATGCCCATATCACATTGCATATGCCTGGAAGATGTGGAGCACTTGAGGGACGAAAGCATACCGCGAACGTAAGATAGTGTCGCACAAGGGAGTATGTTGGCGAGGGCATGCATCATTATTGCATCTCATTCTTGCATTAATCACAGTATTTAGGAATGTTTGATTTGTTTGCTTTATCATTACTGCTTGACTGAATTGATAACATGTTAACCATTGCTCTATGATTCCACTGAGTTAATCACTCACTCCCACCTTACGGGACGGTATTGTACACACCAACCAGTCCTTGTTTTAGTTTCAGATGATGACGCTGCTTGTGAAGTGGAGCTGAACTTTCATGATGATGAGGAGGGTTTCTCTTATATGCAGCTATCAGGCAGGTCTATGTAGACCGTGTTCTGATCGATGAGACTACAGGGAGGTTGATTAGACGCCATGACACTTGTCATTTTACACTTTTGGAGCACTCATGTATATCCTTTTTGTTCATTTTTGGAGTATACATGTATATATTTAACCCGGTAACATGTTCACACTCTGGAGACTTACAACAGTCTATATATGTTATATATACTATCACAGTCTTCCGCTCACATAATTTAACTGTCTCCGGAGTATGATATGCTATTTTGGCTTAATCCCACTCATGATTAATACACTAACATAGACAACATTCAATCATAAGCATTTATGTTGCATAAGTGATATTCTAGAACTCGGGAGTGGAGTTTATGCTCAACCCTCAATTTTCAGGATGTTACAGAAGGTACCTTAGCTTTCCGAATATGCTGTTTGAATAAACCTAATTAAGAATTGAGTTAACATGATCATACATGCATTGCATGTGCTTTTGTGAGGAAGTGCACATGTCCGGAGTGGTGCATGCCGCGATCGTAAGATGATGTTGCGAGGGAGTGTAGACGAGGGCATACATGATTATCGCATACCATTCCTGCATTAACAAGAGTACTTAGGATATGATTGTTGTACTACTTTATCATTACTGATCGACTGAATTGATAACATGTTAACCTTTGACTTATAGCTTCACTGAATTGATTACTCACTCCCACTCTGGGATGGTGTTTTAAAACACCAACCAAACCTTGTTTTAGTTTCAGATGACGGCGATGCTTATGGGGCGGAGCTTGACTTTTATGATGATGAGGAGGAGTTCTCCTATTTATGACTCTCTGATGGGTCTATGTAGACCTGAAATTGCATCACCGGGGGTACAGGGATATGGATTAACAGACATTACCCTTTATCATTTTGTAATTTTAAAAACTATACATGTAATTTAGTTAACCTGGTAACATGTTCATACTCTGGAGACCTACAACAGTTTATATGATTTATGTATCTATCATAGTCTTCCGCTTGCTTAAATTTAATCGTCTCTGGAGTATGATATGCTAATTTAGTTTAATCCCATTCATGTCTAATGCACTAACATGGATGGCATTCAATCATCATCATCTATGTTGCATAAGTGATGCATTGGAACTCAGGAGCTGAGCTTCTGCTCGACCCCTAATTTTCAGGGCGTTACAATCAGGCTCATCAAGAGCCTCCTGAATAGTGACGGGTCCTTCTTATTTGTAATGAGAGCATATGCAATATTAGAATTGTCCCTGTATCTTGCCGGTAACTTGTGATCACACCGTGGGTTCCTTCTCACAGGTAGCTGCTTCACCTGATCTTGTACCCCTGTCTGTGCATCTGTCTCTGCTTGAGTATCATCTGTGTCAATTTGGATGTTTACAATCAACCTTTCTGGTTCCTCTTGCTCCTCTTGATCATTCTTGAAGAATATGGAGCTTTCATTGAATCTGACGTCACTGCTAGTGATGACCTTGCGTGTGATCTTATCGAATAACCTGTAACCCTTCACACCAATACCATAACCAACAAAGACGTACTTCTTGATTTTATGGTCTAGCTCATCTCTCTCAACTGATGGTACATAAGAGTAAGCCTCACAACAAAAAATGTGCAGATCTGAGTAGTCAATTTTTTGACTACTCTATATTTCCTCTGGGATTTTACATTCAATTGTCGTTAAAGGAGACTAATTCACCAAATAACAAGCTGTGTTAACGGCTTCTATCCATAGATCCTTGCCCAACGCATTATTACTTAACATACATCTGGCTCTCTCTAGGAGAGTTCGATTCATTTGCTTAGCTACATCATTTTGCTCGGGCGTGTGGCGCACTGTGTTGTGCCTGATGATCCATTCATCCTTTCAATAATCATTAAACTTAGTGAAAGTAAATTCTCCACCATTGTTAGTCTTCAAAAAATTTATTTTTCGCCCTAACTATTTTTTCACCGTTGTCTTTTATTGTTTGAATATAGTGAAAACTTCAGATTTACGTTTCATGAAGTAAACCCAAGCTTTCCTGGAGTAGTTGTCAATGAATGAAACAAACGGTGACAACCCTCCAACGAGAATTTCTGACGACGGTCTCCATACGTCAGAGTGCATATAATCAAGCACCCTCTTACATACATGTTTTCCAGATTTAAAAGACAGTCTAGATTGTTTACCATATATACAATGCTCACATATATCTAAATCAGAATTTTTAAAAGCTAGAATCAAACACTGATCAGAAAGTACCTTTATGCCCCGCTCCCTTATGTAGTCCAGACGAGTATGCTACATGCGTAGAGATGTGGAGTCTGCAATAGCTGTTGTCGCTCCACCTGTTGAAGTGCTTTCAATCAACCTGTAAAGGTTTCTGTACCTTTGCGCTCTCATAACAACGAGTGTCCCTTTCGAAACTTTAAGGACACTATCAATACCAGTGAACTTGCACCCTATAGCCTCGAGTGCACTGAGAGAAATTACACTTTTCTTCATATAAGGAATGTGCCTGACATCAGTCAGGGTACGCTCCATCCCATCGAACATCTTGATGCTCACCGTACCAATAGCCACAATATTACAAGCATTGTCATTGCTCATAAAAATCTGTCCACCATCGCATTCCTTGTAACTGGCGAACCAACTCCGACGAGGAGTCATGTGATATGATGTCCTTTGTGTCAAGTATCCACTCGTCTTTATGATTATCGTGCATGTGACTAATCATGGAAATAGACAGAACATCACCACCACTTGTTTCTTCATCATGTGACAACATTGACCTCTTTGGAAGAAGTCGCTGAATTTTCTTTATTCGCTTTAGAATTTTTACAATTCTTCATGTGTCCAAATAATCCACAGTTCCAACACTTTAATTTTCCTTTACCCCTGCCCTTAGATTTGGATATATGCCTTGAAGATCCTATACTTCGCTCAAAATCTTTACCCCTCATAATCAGTGCATCGAAAGATGCCCCCATATCGCCTTTAACTTTCTCATAGCCTTCCCTTGAAGGGCTGAGATAATGGTATCGACACTCAGGATTTTATTTGCAGTGCACATCGTGTCTCTGAATGAATCATATGACGCAGGGAGATAATTCAATAAAATACATGCCCATTCCTCATCTATGACCACTTCCTCCATATCCAGCAATTTGCATATCAATTTATTAAAATTGCTGAAGTGTGCTTCTAGATATTCACCCTTTGCCATCTTAAAGGTATAACATTGTAGCTTTAAGTTTATGCGATTTTCAGAGAACTTCTTTGCATAGATGTTCTCTAACTTCGCCCACAAACTAGCTGCAGTTTTCTCTCTCAAAATATTATAGAGAACCTCATCTGTGAGACATAAACGGGTAGAGGCTAAAGCATTACTATCGAGATTTTTCCATTCATCATCTTTCATGTTAGATTTCTGCTCCTCAGGAGACTTAATCTTGCCTTACCTGGTTAATAAGCTAATCATCTTAACCTTCCATAACTTAAAATTATTTTTACCTAAGTACTTGTCAATATCAAACTTGTCGTTTCTCATTATTACTAATCCTGTAGATTTAGATCTGTGCTCTAACGATTACTCTGATACCACTTGTTGGGGATTTGTGATGTGGAATCATACAGATCTAGATCTAGGATAACAATCCAAGAGCAACAAGTAATTATAAGAGAACACAAAGATTTAATGTGAAAAATCCTTGCGGGAAAAAACCACAGCACAAAGCGATTGAAATCTACTATGAAATAGAATTTACAAAGAGAGAGGACTTATCCGATTCGAACAATCTCAAATCTCACCCTTGCTACACCCTTTGATAACTTTAAACCCCTTTTAAAAATCCTTAGAAAACCTTTAGAAAGCCTTAGAATACTTTAGAATAACCCTAGGAACCCCTATTTATAGTTTATGAAACTTCACTTACGTACCTCTTTGAAAAATTCTGGAAATCGCATCAAATTGTAACCCTCAACTAGTTGAGTCAAGGCCTCGACTAGTTGAAGGAACCCTTCGACCGGTCGAGCCTGACCCTCGACTGGTTGAGCAGCCCAGATCTCCAAAAAACATAGCATGCTGGACTTCGAGTCAAGTGAGCCTCGACCGGTCGAAGGGCACCCTCGATCAGTCGAGCCAGCCCCTCGACCGGTCGAGCAGCGCGGTCGCATTCAAATTTAAGACATGTATTTACAATAGTATTGCTTTTATCCATGTTTACCATCCAATTTGCAAGATTTTTTTAGCTCATGAACCCAAAAAAGAGGGAAATCCAAGTCTCAGATGGACCACATAGTGGGGATTGAATGCCCACCTTTAAAAACTCATTTAGTGATGCAGAAGTTTTTGATCAAGTTGATATTTGTGTTTTTCCTTCATCCAAGTTTATTTAACCATATAAACAAGTTAGATAGCAAATAAATGTCATAGTGGACCCTAGGAAGGTTTCAACGGCAGGTGTCGTTATCACCACTTCTTCTATGGTGTAGTCCGCTTGCTTTGAATTTGCCTAATTTTTTAATTTATACTCTAAAATGATCTATCAAAATGGATGCACGTCATGGATCAACTCCTTACATCAGGATGGCCCCCACAAATTCTTGCATGGACTGTCCAGGCGTGAGCAAGATGTTACATGTGATGGGCATTCAAAGGGCTCTCTCTTACTAAATAGGATGTGGTTTTTTTACACTTCTTTGAAATACGGATCTAGGGTTGTCAATGACCAGGTTAGGACTGGGCCGAACTCTGTCAAAGCCCGGCCTACAATTTTGAACCTAAGCATAAATCTAGCTTGGGCCGTGACAGGCTGAAATAGTCCAGCCTGAGTTCACCCCAGGACATTACACAAAGCCCGTCCTGAGTCTGCTTGAGCCCGACCCCTAAATATCTAAGTGGATAAATGATATTTTGGTGTGCCTCATGTGTGAGAGAGGGAGAGAGAAAAAAGGGAAGAAAAGTAGGTTTATAAAAGACCTATCGGGCTGGGTTTAGCTCGGTTTATGGGCTTTTGGGGAGCTAAGCTCGAGTCCGGCCCGATTTATAATCTCTCTCCTGATGTAAGCCTGAGCCCAAATGTCAGGCCTAATGCACCACCCCAAAAGCCCATGGGGACTACCCAACCCAATGACAGCCCTGTACAAATCCCTTAAAATCTGCAAGGGAGTTCTAGTACGCATGCACTCAAGACTATACACATGCGGTGTATTCAAGTGATGCACTACTTGTGTAAAAAATCCAGTCCTTTAATTATATAAGATCCTTGTAAGCACATGAAGGACATAAAATATAATATTTCTCTGATCAATATTATGGTATTCTTTTACAAAAAAAGTGGGTTGCTGGAAATCCATTCCAACTATTTGGATTCAACTCACATGTGTGGCTCCCATGATGAGAATCATTTACTAATTTTTACTGATAAATTTTAGTTAGTGGGCGTTATTTGATGAACAAAATAGATCTACGACGAACGAGATGGATCTATGACACTTATTCCCATCATGCCTAAGTGAGACTTTATGTCATATAGCCGATCATAAGAGAGCATTTCAAGTGGAAAAGAGAATTATTTTTGCTATTTAATGTAAATTAATTGGACCAATGTGCATTGTCCAGCTAATTGTGTGTGAGCATTTCTCTCTCTCTCTCTCACACACATGCGAAATTGTACCATGAGGTGGACTTCATGGGAACTTCCCATGAGGTCAAGCTGTGTGGGCCCCTATGATGTGTGTTGAGCATCTACCCCATTAGTTGGATGCACCATTCTATGGTAGGCCATGAGCTTAAAAATCAATTCAATCCATGACTTGGGTGGCCACAATACATATAGCAGCCGAGAGGAGTTACCCTCCCATTGAGACATTCATAATCATTTATTGAGCCCATTGAGACGTGGTTCACAAATCACCCATCCATTGTTTGTGTCCCACTTGGATGAGGGGTCAGACCAAGTTTAAGTCACATACAAAATTCATGTGGGCCTCACCAATTTCTTTTATATATTTTAACATGTCTTCATTTGGTTTTAGATGGTATGGTTCACCTGAGTTTCGATATAAAGGATAAACTAAAGGGACTAATCAAATTCACGGTGTTGATGTTCAACACATGTCACAGTTGGGTCCACACAGCTCAACCTCATTGAAAAGTCCCTATTTCATATATATATATATATATATATATATATATATATATATATATATATATCAGTCCAACCAATTGGGCGGCAAGGTACAATCCAACCAGCGGATAACATCCAACCTTTCATGCGTGTGTGGGATACAACCCGTCCTCTACATTGGCATTATCACGAGGTTCAACTTGTAAATTTTTTTTTCCTCTCATGGGGTGCGCCACACTTCGTTTTTTATATTTAATAGCTAGAACGTGTTTTATAAGGTGTGACCTACCTGTTAGACAGGGATGATTTTTTGCATTAGATGATTCTCACCGTGGGAAAAACCTATTAAAGGACTGGATGTCCAGATGCACTTAATCGGCTTGTTTCAGAGCCTCGATTTCAAACCCACCACCGACTCCCCTAGATTTGAAATCCTCCTGTTATATTTGGCACTTTGGATTGGATTGGGAATCAACTTTAATCCAAAAGTAGTTATGCATATATAATGTTTTACACAATGGTTATAATAAGCCCATTTAAATATATGCTTTGCTAGAAAATGGTGAAATTTCAAGCCTGAGATGAGCCACAAGCACAAGATCATGTTTGGGTGACTACCCAACTATTTTTAATCGTTAATTTACATTGGACAATATTTGTATGGTGTTGACCATCATATTAAAGTAATTATAGCGATGCAATTGATAACCCAACTGTTTTGGAATATCCTTAGTGGGCCTTTTGCCCAATAAAATAATAGTACGGTGATACACATGCTACACATAAAACTCTTTAAAGGATTATTTATAGTGCCAAACAATAGAGGGATTTGAAATACTCTTAAATCCATGATGCCAAACGACCCCATGGGTTTTAATTGGACTTGAGAAACCAACCCCCTCTCTGTGTATATATATATGTAAACTCAAGTCGGGTCGAGTTGAACATCCACTCCAGCCTTTGGGTTTTTGAACTATGATACAACTATGGTCCATCATACGAGTGATCTGGCATTATGGATGGGTCATGTATGTTCTTGGTGGACTGGCCTGATGAACGGTCCAGATCCCCCAGTCATATTAGCACACGTAGCATACATGTGTAAGATAAAAAAAAAAAGCCCTTCGTTAAGTACTGATTTTAAAAAAATTATATTTCAAATTATACGAAGCAAATATGTTTTGATATGCGGTGCTGGCTATGGGGTTCGAACCCATGCGCACTTCTGTGCAGAAGATCTTAAGTCTTCCCCCTTAACCACTCGGGCAAACCAGCGGTGGATGCTTTGTTAGGAGATAGATTATATATTAATGAAATGTCTTTGGCCTCACCATTTTGTATGTGTGCCATCCATCCGTCCATCAGGTACAATACTATATGATAGGTCGGCAGCCAAAAATCAACCAGATTTAAGACTCAGGTGGGCCACACCATACGGAACAATGGGGATTTGTTGCCAACCATAGGTTTGTGTGTGGGGCCATCTTGGTGTGTATCATTCATCAAATCTGTCCATCAGGTATGACTTACTAGGATGAACGGAATATACAAAAATCAGCCTAATTAAAAGCTTAGATGGGTCTGGCCATAATGCGTGAACTTAGACATTTTAGACATTATTTTACATTGTTTCAATTTGCCGCACATGCAAGTTTTCTTATTGGGTTTACCTTTTATACATCCGATGACCATAAGGGTTATAGCCTGATCGACGGACTGGATTTCACGTATAAAACATGATGGCCCGAAGAACTTAGGTATTTTAGACGCCGCGTATAACAAGTTCTGTAGACTAATAACGCTTCTAATTTAGTCGTATACTTTGCAAGATTACTTCTTAGTTGAGACCTTTTGATTAGTTACCTCTACCATAGATGGCAAATGATGTCAAAGTACACGTAGATTAGATGATCCTAGCCATCTGATCAGATGCCTTTGAAACCAACAGTTGAAAACAAAAACACCTTGAAGTTGGCATACATTAACCAAAACATATGATCTCACGTAATGTGTGCATAATATCTCAACCGTCCATTAGATGAGTCACCTCATGAAACGCCTAGGGCCCAGAAATTGACTTATTAAAAATCAGGTGGCCAATGGCAAAGTGGGAGGGAATTTCCACCCTTGATTTTCACTGGGCCCACCAAAATTGCAAAATAATGGTATTTTTGTCTAACCCTTCATCCAAAATAGAAGAAGAGCTCGTTGGTGGAAACTTTGTGGGGCCCCATTGAGTGCACCACCATATTCATGTGGCATCCACTTCGTCTACCGCTTCACCGGCTCATTTTAGGACATGAACATAAAAATTAGGTAGATCCAAAACTCAAGTGGCTTACACCACACAAAACAATAGAAATTGAGTTTCCACTATTAGACACAAAAGTTTTGAATCCTGTTAATATTTGTGTTTTCAGTTCATGTTGGTGAGAATAATCTATGGCTTATAAACATCATAGTGGATTCTAGGAAGATTTCAACGGTAATCACTTTCATCCCTACTATTTCATGTACCGTGACCTACTTGAGTTTTGAATTTACTTCATTTTTGGACTCATGTACCAACACAAGCTGTCAAAACTAATGGACAGAGTATATTCCATGTGGACATCCTAGTGGGCCTCATAGAGCTTTTGCCTATAATGGCTCTTATAGGCCAAGCTAATCCAAAGTTACATTGAGTAATTTCCATTTAGGGCTTGTTTGGATAGCGAAATAAAGCTATAATATAACGTAGCAACCTTATATTATGATTTTATTGTGTTTGTTTCAATATGTAATTTGGCATGTAATTTAATAGTCAAACATATATGTAACATGAGACTTGTAAAAAAATTGACAATTATAATAAATTTATAATACATTACTAGATAAATATTTTATTCAAACACTTGAAATAATGTGATTTTTTTATATATTGATTTCTTATTTCAATAATATAAAAGTATTATCATTTCACTTTTACCATGCTTATTTAAACACCACAAGTTTTTGTCAAATTATGCATTGCATATGTGACAAGTATTGTAATGGGTAATCATTGCACTTCTACAACTTCAATAAAGTGCAATACATCTATTTAAGCACGACTTTAATCTCCAATTCTTTCACAACCTTATTTCGTAAGTAAGAATATGTAAAAAGCAATTTCCTTAATGGGCCAAAATTTAAGTATCTAAAAAACTTGCAAAACAAATAAGAATAATAATGTTTTTACATAAATATGTTTTCTCAATTTACGTTTCACCTAAGCCCCTGGACTTTACCTTTTTAACTACTATATAAACCTCATGCCTACACACACAACCCTTAAGTTATATGTGGGCCTCACTATTATATGTATATTATATCCTCAATTGTGACACGAGGGATTAATCTATGCATCAATTATGAGAATTAAAATAACTAAATTGAAACTACATACCCATTTAATAAGCCTAGGGAGAAAATCGTTGAATTGGATGAGCCAAATCTTTTGCACCTTACACCTTTAGAGGAAGTTAGGAGATGGAAGGTAATTGCTTCCACAATCATATGTACATGTGGGACCTAATCAATATTTATTTGAGGCGGGATGGAAGCAATTTTACTTATTTATCTAAAAAATTCATCAAAACTCATTTATAACTACATGCTAAATGTTTCTACGTCTAATAAATATGATATAAAGAAACGTGTCACCCCTTACATGTTTTTAATATGTCCACGACTTTAGTGGGATTCACCTGAATGCTTGATCAGGTTATCCATCATTTAGAGAGATCCAAATCATTGATTAAGTAGGCTAACCTTGTACAAGTCTTACATATATGTCATCAAATCCATTCATTTGATAAGTCCCACCAAGAAGAAGAGATTCTAAAACACTCAAAAGGCATTATAAAACCTAAGCGTGATTGAGTTAACCATCCAACCACATCCGATTGAATTAAGAAGAACCAACCCATGTATCTTGGATTGAAACCATCGACATGATGGCTACCTTTCCATCTTCAAGGTGGGACCACTTAAAGTGGTTACTTATTGAATGATTTGGGTCCTATGCCAACTCTTTATATTGTCTCATGATTTATTTATGTGTGGTCGCGCATGGAATGGGTCCCTAATGATACTTGTATCTGGCAAATTAATGTGCCCATGATGTTGGACCTATTGCAATAAGAGGCATCTACGCTCTTATTTGATTTATTTATGATATTTCCAATAATCCAAACCATTTATTTGATAGGGTTCCTCTTGGATGGAGGCTTCCCAAAAAGATTCTTGGATATTTTAATTCTTTCGTTATACTAAGGTTTATAGTGATTTTTAATACTCAAAGCACAAGAGGCAAATTATCAAAGGATTGAAATAATTTAATTAAGAGCTTTTATCTATTGAATTTTCAAATACAAAATGAGACATCATATAAACAGATTGGATTATTGGAATATAATCCAGATCTAAAGGCTAGAAGCCCTTACTAGGGCTAGCAGTTGATTTTCATTTACTCAATTACTTTACATATATGAATTGATAAAATGGGATCTGCCTGATTCAAAATATCTTACCTGATTGCCTGTTTATTAATTTTTCAACTTTGAAGTGGGTTGGAAATCGATATTATATGTATATGTCCACTTACCCAACTATCCTGCATGACATTTTCATAATTTACTAGACCAATAATATATTTAAATAAAATATTAAATAATGGGTTTTGCTAAGGTCCCCACCTTTGTGGGCATGTTAACTGATCTTTTGAATGCCACATGAGACACCCAATCATCAATCGGGCAGGTTCATTTAATAGTATCATTCGGAGTTAGGAACAATCAAACCAATTGGATGATCCTAACCCTTTCAACGACCAACTTGTTAGAACCATCTGTTGTTCAGGAGTCATAGATTACATAGTTAAAATCAACAAACCAAAGTGCCACTTTGGAATCATAAGCAATATAAGGTAGGATCCGTCAAATATATATTTCAGAATGATATATAATTGGACTTATTCTATTTCTCCGCTTGATCTTAACTATCCATTTTTCATACTGTTGATCAGATCGGTTGTTTAGGATCATCCAATTAACATGACCTTTGCACTATAATTTGTCTCTAGTTGCACGAAAGAGAGGGCGCTTTAGATTAATGATTAAGCACTTCAAAAACTTTTAAGGAAGATTAGTAACATTCTCATGAAGGAGGGGAAGTTAACAGAACCCTTGAATAATAATATATGATATATTAAATTTTACAGTGTTGAGTGACATTACCATTGTACAATAAATTGATACGGGGACTGACTGTTGTTGTTAATTGACTTTATTTTTTGTCAAAGTTTATAAGTTTTTGTTTAAATGCTTTAGCTTGAGATTAGTTAAATATGTTACAAAAATTATTTTTTTCTTTTTCTATATTTTTATTAATTTTATTTAAATATTTAACTTATTTTTAATTTTTAATTAGATATTAATTGAATATCCTATTACTTAACTATCTTAATTTCATTGGATAACACCTAAACAACTTATTTAGACACCATAGGGATCCATACCATATTCAAGTAAGCTATATTAACTACAGATATTGCAAAATCCCACTCACATCTACTAAGTCTTGATGTATTGTATCGCATGCATCGGATGTATCTGATCAAACTGTTGGAATACTACACGGGGAAATATCTCTTGAAATTAATATATTAGATAGAAAATATTCATCAACAAGCCCGTCTAGCTCAGTTGGTAGAGCGCAAGGCTCTTAACCTTGTGGTCGTGGGTTCGAGCCCCACGGTGGGCGGTGGTGGTATTTTTTTAGTTCTCTCTTTCTCGGAGAATGATCCTAGCCATCCAAACTTTTTAGTTTTTTCTTTGTTGGAGAATGATCATATCCATCCAAACTTAACATGATCAGGATCATTCACCTAGTGGCCCCTACCTAGTTTTATTTATTTATTCTTTATTAGAGAATGATTCTAGCCATCCAAACTTAACATGATCTGCACCATTCATCTAATGGGCCCCACATCCACATGATTGGGATCATTCATCTAGTGGCCCCTACGTAGAGTGCCACTGTCTAATGGTGATGCCCTCATACAACCATGCCTGTGAAAGTTTATGTAAGTGACATTTTGAGTATAAGACATGGACGAGGGTGGATGGGTAGAGGTTAACCTTTTTGAATGAGTTCTTTTTATCCCGAGACAATAAAAGTGAGTTCACAGGCTTATTTTTTTACCAACACTTTTAAGTCTAATATACTTATAAAGAAAAATAAGAATACACGTATGAATTAAAGAAAGCAAACTATTGACGATTTCATTAATATTTAAAAATAGTGTTCATTGCAATTGGCGAACTGCAAGTCAACTAAATGAATAAATAAAAGAGAAAGGATAAATATTTGATGTGTATATTGGAGTAGACGATTAGATCAGGTGTGATCAACTAAATCAAAACTTAGATGATTACAGTCTCACAACTTAAAATTGTAGAAATTTACTTTTACAAAAAAGTTAATTTAAAAGATAAGTTGATGTATTTATCGTAGAGCATTGAGTTTTTATTCGATTGCTCATTTTATAGATTGTTAAGGTGATGAAACCTTTGCTGGAGTGTCCTTGCTGATCCTTGATCCTTCACTCTTACGTTGTGGGCTTTTTGGATAAGAGAATCTCTTACCAGATTCAGAACCTTCGAACTAGGAAGGTTTCTAAAAAGTCCGAACCCTTTGAATCTTAAATTTCTACTCTCACACCTAGATGCTCCCTTATAGGTTCCTTGTTAGTCAAGTGAGCATTTGTCCTTAAATCCATCATGACCATTCACTTGAGTGGTATGGCATAAATCACTCAGTCCTTGACCGTAGGAGTGGAATTTGACACTTGATACTAATTTATTATCAGAGATGGACTAGATCCATCACATCCAGATCTCTCATTCTTTTAATCCCAATGGAACCATAGCCATTGGATCAAATCACTTGGTAGGGCATCTAGGCGATCTCTTTGTATCTTCCTATTTCCTTGCTGAGTGGCCCAACTCTCTCATATGCTAATCCATTATTGGTCAGATCATATCATTCATTGAGCCCCTTGGCATTCTCCCTATCTTGTCGGGGCGCGACTCCAAACCCAACCAGGTTAATGTTTCTGTTTCTCCTGACATGGGGTAAGTTTGCTTGGGCATAGGTTAGATCTTCACATCCTCGAATCTTCAAAATCTGTAAAATTTTCTATTTTCAGACCGCAAGAGACAACCTTACTGCCAGATTTGTATTATATCTGTTTTATCGGCAGGTCTTTTATAAGCGTGCTTGGCACATTGTCACATTAATGGGCACAACAAACGTGGCCACGTAGCATGCGCTGATTTGCTTTACAGAAGGTGAGCGTAAAGATTCAAGCTTTTGCATTCAAAACGGAATATATTTCGCGGAAGAAAGCGCAAATGACGATCCTCTCATACGAGAGTCGGTTTCATGCCAGTTGCGTCCCCTGGCTTCAGCACGTGGCAGCCTTATATTGGTCCACGTTAGGGCGCCGAAAATAAGTGTAAATACATCCCATCCAAACCATTCATTAGATGCCGCCTCATTTTAAGACCACGGACTAAAAATAAGCCTAATCCAAGATTTAGGTGGGCCACACCCCACGGAAGAAGGAATGCCTACTGTAGAAACTTCCAGATTGGCCCAAGGTGCTGTATATACGCTATCACTATGCAGGGACACCCCCAAAATTAGGCCATTTCATAGATCAGATGGACCACCCAATGTCACTAAAGATGTTTTATGCATTTCTACATTATTCCCTGTAGTGTGGCCCACCGAGTTGTTGGTTTGCCTGAGTTTTGGGATGCACGTTAAAGATGAAGCATCACACCTGATTCACGGTTTGGATTCCACACACACATCAGGGTGGTCCCCACAGAAGCTCAAACAGAACTCACATGGTTTTGACTTACAAGAGCATGTGATGATTCCCAATTACACCTATTACTGATGTTACGATTAGAAGGGTTTAATAGCCTAACTTGACAAGTTCCTTCTGCCCTAAAGCCTGTCT
The DNA here is from genome assembly GCA_037074715.1 of Magnolia kwangsiensis. Classification (NCBI taxonomy): domain Eukaryota; kingdom Viridiplantae; phylum Streptophyta; class Magnoliopsida; order Magnoliales; family Magnoliaceae; genus Magnolia; species Magnolia kwangsiensis. The sequence continues at coordinate 140,527,214 of CM073573.1, forward strand.
CGAAGCTTTTGGTGTATTGATTAGCTTCTTAACAAATGGTATCAGAGCCAATATAAGTGAAAGCGGTTAGCTTCTTAACAATTGGTATAAGGACTAACATAAGTGAAAGCCAAAACCATTTCTCAACTGGATGTTAATGATGAGAGCGACCCAACCCTTTATGAAAAGTGGCCCACTAGCTTTAAGTAGGTGGTGGGTCCCATCAGTAACAATGGTCTAGTTTTGACTAAACAGTTGTAATTTGCATACCGGCCAAGGGTGCGTTTGGCTGCACTATCAAATTGAATTGCAATCTATTAACCAAGTAAATGAAATGGCAAAGGCCAAGTAGTTTCTGTCCTCATCATTTGATCTGCAATTACCTTATTTTAAAGTAGGACTCCAAGGAAACACAATTGACAATTTGATGCTGCTTCCTTTTCATAGTAAAACTCAGTTTTAAAAAAAAATCATTTCTGCTTGGTTAAACTAAATTTCACAAATCAATCCATTCGTGCATCCAAACAGTGCCTTTTTGTCCCTCTCGGGATTTGGAAAAGATGGACCCTTTAGATAGCAAGTGAAAATCCCATTTTTCATTACGATCTTGTTCCAGGAAATAGTCACCTTGTATCTTATTCTAACCTTATATCTCATGCTATTCATGGATAAGTATAATAATTATAATGAGAAATCCACTATTTTCTTTGCAAATCTAAAAAGCCATAAATGTCAAATCAAGGAATACTGAATTTTTTTTTTTCCTTGTGAATTCTGCATATCCTAACAGAGTTAATGCTCAGAGTTCTGCTGTTTTTTTTATAAACAAAGACCTTCCCAACTTCTTTTTAAAAGGAAAAGAAGAAGATGTCAAACTATAATCACTTTCATACCTCGACTCGTTCATTCCGATTTGGGTCCTGAGTCGAGGCCGAACTCGTCCGAGTCTGGGAGATTATATGTATAGCCCTGTTTGACATGGTTCCGTCAATGTTCATAAACCATACAGCCCATATCAGCCTGATGCAGCTCAGTTCTGGGGCGACCAATACAACATGTATAAACAGATATTCAGAGGTCATACATAAACAAAGCATGCTTACCCTTCACAAGCTCCACATCACAATGGGGTCCATCTGCCTGTTGTTCTTTTCTTGTACCAACCTCTAGAACTGGGTCTATGCACCTCTTTTACTTCCCCTTTGTGAGTGCCACCCAGCATCAAAAAGCTCCAGAATCATGTCGTCGTTTACGGCCGCCTGCTGTGTCCGCACTTGTGGGGGTGCTTCATGTATGGGAACCGTGGCCGCTTGCTGTGTCTGCACTTGTAGGGGTGCTTCATGTATGGGAACCATGGCCGCTTGCTGTGTCTGCACTTGTAGGGGTGCTTCATGTATGGGAACCATGGCCGCTTGCTGTGTCTGCACTTGTTGGGGAGCTTTGTGTATGGGAACATTGCAAATGGCTTGGCTCCTTATGCTACTCTCCTTTGTCGCAATCTTCTCCAGAGCACCCAAGATCTCCCTACGCGCCCTATCTACATGACCTCTAGCAATGCCGTTGAAAATGTGGGCCTTATTAGGCATCCCCACATTGGTCTTAGCATGCTTGGTATCGTCGAAAATGGTCACCTTCTTTGCCACATCATATTTAGTATAATTGAAGATAGGTGGCATCTCTATGTAATCATAATCATTGATGCCTGGTTTCTTCATCATCACCGCCTTGTTTTCATTATGTTTAATATCATCGACGATGGACGGTTTCTCTATGTTGTCATCATTGCATGGTTTCTCTGTGGTTTCCACTTTGGGTTCTGGATGTTGAGGTTTGTCGAAAATGGGTGTCTTCTCCATTGAATTATGTGTTAGGACTTGTTTGGCTCCTTTTGGATCCTCCACTGGTGTTTCACTAGAATGCTCACCGCAATTGATGTCCGTGAAGATATCTCTTTCCTCCTCCATCCGGCCATCATCCCATTCCATCATTGTGGAGATCAAGAAATTCAGTCCTATGTTCAAATGGGTTGCAACCCAATTGAGGAATGTCACTTGGTCAATCGTTACCATCTGATAATCGTCCATGATGTGATCAAGTTTTCCTGCAAGGATCCAGCAAATGTCGGTGAGCATATTGATCCTGTCAAAAACGTAGGCTGAAGGTGGGAAGAGGGTCTTGAGCATGTCTTCAATGGCTAGGATTTGTTCGTCTACGAAGGAAAGGATTTCTAGCCATTGATATTGCATGGCGTAGGCAATGGGGCTGGCAAGAGAAGCCAGTCGCTGTGCTAGGGAGCCAAAGGGGCCATGTAGCTCTTCTACCATTATGTAAGCTTTGTGGGCTATGGCTAAGAGGGAAACTCCCCATGCATAGAGGAGACTGTGTCTACCGGTTCTTGATTTTGAATGAGATTCCTGGGGAATTTTCAGGAACATGTAAATAGTTAGAGAAGAACATGGAAAGGACTAAAGAAACACAAAAAAAGTTAAAAGACGACCTACAGTGACTAACAGAATGATGTAGAACAGGTTGCAGATAACTTCATGGAAGGCCCAGGATTGAAAGAAATCAGGCTGAAAAGCTCGGTTAGGGTGAAAACAGCCTAAACATGCACTATAGCTTCCAACAGCCATAATGTTGCTACTGCTTATCAGATATGCACCTATAATGTCATTGGATAGCTGTCTATGAGCCCTACAATATGGAAACAAAAAGAGTCGGCTGGCCCCGAGGAATTCTCAAAACAAGCCCATTTTCTAAGTCAAAATCACATTTTAGTTCAAAACTTATCATTCTTAGTAAGTTCTGTTTTTTTTTTTTTTCCTATTTTAGGGTTTTAAGATTCAAGTTTTGGTCTAGAGTTTTGTTTTTGCTATCTACGGGTTGTTTACAAGTTTGGGCAGTATAGATAGATGTCTTTAACTAGTAATTTTTACTACTTTGGGCAGTTTCCTAGTTTGAGTCGGGATTGGGAGTCTAGTGCCTCTTTCGCTTATATAAGACCATAAAGTACGTTTAAGACCACCTTTTCCACTCAATAATATCAATTTTATTCTTGTTTTGGAGATTCTCTCTCCTTGTGGATTCAAGGATTATCAACTAGAAGAAGACGGTGATCTTTCTTCCTTTATCCACGCACCCGCTATGCCACGGAAGTGACTTTGAGTGGCAATTCTCATTATCGTGGCTGTTATAACAATTATTATTATTATTATTTTGGTTAAAAAGATGTGTAATGACTGTATTGCTCCTGACGGACATTTACCCTTGGTTATGGAAGTTTGGTTACCAATCACCGTACAGAGTAACCATTTTCATTGTAATGGATGTTATAACAGGCATTATCATTTTTTTTTTCTTTGTTAAAATATAAAACATTGTTTGCTTTCATATTGGTTTGTGGAATGTGAATAGAGAACTGACCAAGTAAGCTGAATGAAAGTTCTGAAAATCTAAGCATGCTTCATTACAATGTTTTTCTTTTCTTTTCTTTTTTCCTTCTTTATTTTTTTTATTATTTTTTATTTTTTATTTTTGAAGAAACAGAATTTGGTAATAGAAAATAGGCTGAATTCATTTGTTTATTGAAGAAAATTTTCAAGCTAGATAGAGTGGTGGTTCCAGAAATCAAGGTCTGTACATTGAAGAACAGATTCCTGTTGGTACTTAATACTGATAATGGGAGATTAAGGTTTTGAGCATAACTACTCATGGGAGATTACAATTCCACCATGGACATTGGACATGCACTGGCCATTCGATCTCAGGTTATTAAAGTCATTCGTCATTTGTTCAACTTCATCGAAGTTCAAATATGTAGTGCACAAAGACAAATGAAATTAGGCCGATTTCTTGCTGATAGAAATTGAAACTATCAAAGAATATGGTATTGTGGATGAGAAATGATCTAGCAGTCTAAGTGTATGCAAAACTTTAGGTGCAACTAGTTGGTTTTAGACTTTTTGACATCCTCATGATATATCTGGACCATCCATTAGGTCCAGCACTACTCTTCTTCTGACACGTTGGAAAAATCATTCTGATCGGATGACCCAAACCATCCATTCAGTGCCGTGGAGAAATAAACGGACAAGATCATTCATAGAAGATGGGTCCAGTCATGAATTCTTACAACCATTTGATTGTCGTGATTTTTTCATAGAAGAGGAAGAAGAGTAGAATGGATCTAATGGATGGTCCCAATAGATGATGTTGATTCCAACAAGTCCAGGTACAACTAGGTGCATGGAAGGATTGCCATACACAGTCCACTAGATCATCTCTCTTGTGAAATAATTCCTATATTGTTCATAATCCAGATTCCCTACATAAGCAACTCCTACACACATGATGAGCTATACAGTCTGTTCAATAGCAATATCCTGTATATGTTACAAGAAAATTAGATGGGGGCCCAGATTACATGGGGCCCACTATATCATTTCTATCTCTAGATTCTCTCTCAAAATGAGTTTGAGTAAACAATTTTCGTTTATCAATAAGATACTCATTTAGGACATGAATAATTGCCACAGTAAAGATATTTGCAAGCTGATGTTCAGTAGCAACATGGAGAAAAGTAATCTTACCTACCGTGTATTTCTCACGAATGAAATAACAATCAACTTCAATGTGCTTCGTCCGCTCACGAAATACAGGATTGGAGTTGATACATAGGGTGCTCATATATCCTTTCTATCTCTGGAGAAACCGTGAGCTATGATCCTATGAAATAGATGCTTGAAAGTTACTTCCGCAGAGGTAAGGGTTATTTAAAGCATTGTTGCTCTTAAGGTGTTGATTTCAATTGCCAACACCTTTGGCACATCATGAGTTAGGCTATTGAAGGTGAGACAGAATATCAGTAGTAAGAAATTTAACGGAATTATATGATCCTAGAATATTCAAGTTCACAGTTTGTTGAATTGAGTCCCACAGTTCAATGATCCAGGTCATTGGTGATGCAACCCATAGGGGGTTGTAACCGGATTGGGTGTTATCAGGTCCATCTGGTGGACCCCATGTATCCAAGAAGAGTGAAAAGCTAAGAAAAAAGTCACACTATGTTTTAGGATTTGATTTTGAGAGGGGCTTTGTGTGGACCACATGCAATGGCCATGTATAAAAATCCTATAGAGGATTATTTATACCTTTTAGGGTTTACAAGTCTTAAGAGTATTTCTATTGAGAAGGATTTTGGGTCCTGGTCATCACCAAACAGTATGTTTACTGACTCACAAGATTTTTTTGTATGTGGGCCACTGTTCGGAGATCAAGGCCATTGATTAGATGGGCCTAACTTTGGATAGGAACACCCCCCCCCCCCCCCCCCCTCAAAAAAAATAAAAATATATAAAATAAATAAATAAAATAAAATCATCTAGATTAGAAGATTCCAACCCTTCGATCTGTGGATTTTTCCCATTTAATCTGAATCATTATTGTATTTTCTCATCTACTGTTGAATTGCATGCCATTGACCAAGGGCTGAAATCTACATATCTAGAGTTTTTCGAATCATCTTACATCCACAGTTGGGAGGTATCAAACAACTTAGTGAGTTATTGTAGCATTGCTACAATAACACTCCATACTTTGCTTTTCAAGGGAGAAACCAATTTAGTCAATATTGAGGGTTGAGATTTATGGTGGGTTGTGCTTTTACATATCTGATATGTCTATGGCTATCACAAAGGAATGTATAGAACTTCTCTTCATCTTCCTATTCATACTAGAATTGTTGGAAGAGAGATTCTTATCGTGCGGTGGGACTCCACACAGAAGAAACAGTATTGCTGAGACTCCATTACTGGATCTTCAATCAATATGGTGATTTCACTTCTTTATCGTCTGGATAGATTCCTAGTTATATTAAGTAAGACTCTTTCCATTGGTTTGCTAGGTTTTCACATTCACATAAGATTTTTCAGTTTCCGAGCATAAGAAGTGCAATACTCTCTAGAATTACAGTTCCACAATCTGTCCTACATCAATTTGGCAGCAAAGCAAGTTTTCCATCCATGCCAACTTGTGTCTATACACTCACCCATATCAGTCCACATCTGCTACCTTTAGAGATGCATACTCATAGCGGGAAATCTTACGGACCAAGATTTACAGAAGGCCAACAAGATGCATTGTTGATGGAGATGCCACAATTGGTAAAATGCAACAATGAAGGTCTCAAATTGTATCAATCCGTCCAATGGCTGTAAAGACCGGGACAAGTTGTTCAAGGATACATAGTGGTCTCAGGCCACAAGAGACTAAACATGATGATACACCTAATTTGGGATCCATATGTAATCGTGCCAACTCGACGTTGGGCCTTCATCATCAATTCGAAGTTAGCGCCAGCAGTGTCAAGATATAAAAGCAGGTTGTACCAATGGACTTGCAAGAAGATTTGAACTTCATGGATAGTTCTTACCAGCTGAGACTTGAGAGAGAATGATGCAACACATAGGGATTGTGTGTTTGTTAGTAAATTCAGGTGGTGGAGACAGAAATGCCTTGCTTGAATCACAAATCATGCTATCCTTATGAATTAAAGTTACAAATTTAGGCTAAGGCTTATACAAGTCATATGAAAGAGCTTAGTAAACAGATTTTTTCATCAATTACGCCAATTTTTATTCCTCATTTTTAGAGATTTATCTCTCCTTGCGGATTAAAGGGTTGTTCTTGAGAAGAAGACAATGATCCCTTTTCCTGTATTCATGCACCTGCTACATTACTTATAGAACCAACCTAGAAATCATAGAAACTGGTTGCAAAATAGAGAGAGTATAGGAGGCTAGGAGATATTGTTTTTGGATGCAATATGGCTTTCCTAAGGATCTGTATATGTAGAACTTGGATGGGTGCTAAGAGGGACCTAAGGGGATGCCTGAAGAGGCACCTATTCGTTGGCAGCAGAATTCTGTCTCTGCATTTGAATCAGGGGCATTTTCATATTTATCCTCATCGGTCAACCTGAACCACAGTGGTCAACACCTCGCCATGTCATGTGATGATCAAGATAAGAGTCGACAATTGACCAAGGCGTCCTCACTCTCCCAGTTAGTCCGAGCCATGGTTTTAACCCATGGTTCACACCATGGCTCAACCATAGGCTGATGCCAGGCTAGGAAAAGCTTAAGGCTTTTCATGACGATGTGTATGTGCAAACAGCGAAGTGTTCAAAGGTTCCCAAGCAGCCCTTTGGCCCACTAAGCACGCACCACACCACACTCAAAATGGAGAATATGTGGGCCTTAATTTGTAACGCCAGAGGGGATAAACTTGAACATTTCATAACTTAAAAACATTATTTGTTTAAGATTATTGTAGGAAAAAAATGAAATTTTTTTCTAATATTATTGTAGGAAAAAAAATGAAAAGTAGCCCTCAAGTTTGAACAAGATTAGATTTGCATCTCTTAAGTGGGTGCATGCCTATGGGTGGGCAAGGATAGAAAAAAAGGAGCATTAAAATGAGCAATTATCCAATATGAAGCAACCATCAAACTATAGTCTAGGTCGAGTTCAGAGCCATCCGACCTTTGATTGACCTAAATTTTCACGCTAGGTGATCTTCATGATTTTCATTATGGGGACAATCATTTTCATGGCATGAGTGTCATAAACATGTGACACTTAGGAAAAAAAGGTGCAATATGGTAATCTTAAGGTGCTGAGGGTAGCACCTAAAATATGAAAAACACTAATCTTACAGATTAGAAATTGAATTTCACTCCTTTACCCCACCAACCGCATTTTCTTGTTAACTATTCGCAAAATAATATTTGCAAAACTAAGATAATGTCTTCAATTATTATAATAAACGTAAGAGATGGAATGATTGAGCAAATTGAACTAATATATATTATTAATTTTTCTATGGGCATGAGACATCTTTAGAAAAATTTTAAACATGTTTTTCGTTTTTCATAGAAAGACATCTTGATGAACGTGCAAGGAAACGAAGTAAGATGCAAGAGCCAAATAGAAAAAGGAAACGATTCATGTAAATTAAAATAATTAACAAACAAGATATTTGGAAAACATACCATAAGTGGAAAAGGCCGATGAGAATCTACTGCAACTTCCATTGATTCTCGCACCATCTTATATGACCCAAACATGCAAATTAGACAAGACAAACTTGTAATGAAAATGAAAATTCCAAAAGAGAACTCTACCCTCTCTCTCTCTCTCTCTCTCTCAAAGAAAATCAATCCCAAACACCAAACCTCTCTCTCAAAGAAAATCAATCCCAAACATAAAAAACCAAGCGAAAGAAAATCACTCTATCTCTCTCTCTCTCTCTCTCTCGCTCTCCATCCCCCTTCCCCTCTCTTAAAAAGGGAAGGATGGTAGAACGAATTTCTCCCAAGAACACTTACAGAGTCGTTTTTGCAAAATAAATACGGTGTGGTGATCTGGACGATGTGAGGATGGTTACCTGATTTAATGTCTCTTTTCAAATGATTTTGGACAAGTGTCCTCCTTTTCTTTTTCCGTTTTTCGGACGCTTTTGCATGCTTTTTTGTTTCTCTTTTCCACGTAAATGTTTCATGCATGTATCTCTCATCCCCAATGGGAACGCGTGGCAAGACTCTGCAGAATCCAAACCGCTTTTCTAACCGAGCCCACCATAAATCCATCTGATCTGTGTCCACGTGTTACATTCAAGCGATCAAGGTCCTAGTTTTTTCCATGCATACATAAAGTTCGGTTACAACTTACAGGGGTCAATGAACAAGTCAGGACAGCATGTGGGCCCTGCCACAAGAATCAGGCCACCTGCCAACAGGGTAATCACGAGCTGTACACGAGTCGAGCTTGGCACAGCTCTACTCGGCTGGGCTCAGTCCTCGAGCCTGCTTGGCCAGCTCGGCTCAATTCAGTCAGCAGCTTGGGCCAATTCGAGCCTATACGACATTTTGTCAAATACATGAAGTATATCTTCAATTTCTCATAATATGCAAAACAACAACAACAGTTTATAGGTATTTCTTCAAATATTAAGTAGGCAACATCAAAATCAAGATATGATGATAGTTTTATCGTGTAAAGTTTTTCTTTTTAGTGATTTATTTCATATTCATACCATCCTCTTCACCAGCCAATTCTGCAGAGAATGTGCGCACTCCAAACAACACTTCTTTGAGTCATTTAATCAAACACCTGGTGAGCAATGTCAATATCAAAATTATCGCATCACTGAACTGATTTGATCCGAGTTCAATTCAAATTGAGGCTCGATCCAAGTCGATTCAAGCTCGAACTTTGCTCGAAATATTTTCGAGCTCCAAAAATCAGCTCGGACTCAGTTTCAAACAGAGTCGAATCAAAATTTTCGAGTCGAGTCGAGCGAGTTAACCGAGCTAACTCGGTTTGTGTACAGTGAGTGTCGCATGGGCACTCATGAAAATGGAAGGATAGAAAAAATTGGATAAACGGTCCACTTTAACCAACACAAGTGGTCCACATTCTGTAGAGATCGGCCTGATTTACGGCCAGGATAGGTGCAACGTGAAATCGGGATCTCGTACTTGGGTGCCTCATGAAGGAGGCTAGTGCAATAGTGCTGCCGGTGCGCGAACCCACTTCATTGGGCTGCTTTTCTTAATGGGTTACTAGCTACTCTGCCGTAGTGTGAGATTCATACGCATAAGCTTCGAAGCTAGAGGGCTAACATTTATTTCTGCAATGGTTCAATAGAGATATCGATCTCATCAAAGGAATGCACGAGGAAACAGTCACGAGCATGGTTTAAGGACTCTGGCGACTCGACCTGACAAGTTTGACTCTGAGTCGCAACTCGCTCGAGTAGTCACTGAAGCCGAGTTGACTCAGATTAGTCGCATCAAACTCATCCGAGTCTAGAAAGCATAAGAGTAGCGAGCTCCAGTGTCAATTTTCAGAGCTGGCATTAAGCCCATTCTTTTTTTGGGCTTGTAATGAAATTGAAGGGTTTTGTTAATGTCCTCTCTAGGTCTAAATGGCACTCAAGGTGACTTATTGTGGATCGGAACTATTCATTTGTTTGAGAGCAAGTCATTGTGCCAGAATCACACCGATCAAATGGTTCTAATCCTTTGAATGGGGCTGAATTGTTACGACTATCCATTGTTTACAAGCCACAAATCACATAGTTAGAATCATTAAATCAAAATGTTACTTTAAAATCATGAGGAAAAAAAAAAGGGATTCATCTATTAGACATTTCAAGATGATGATTGGACCTATTTTGTTTATTTGGTTAAGATTGATCGTCGATTTTCTTGCTATAGATTGGAAGTATTGTTGCAAGTATCGGCTGATATCACCGGTATCATTGGCTCAGCAATACTAACGTCGTATCAGAAATTTCAGACATGGACAATATATTACAATATATCGCTAAGTATCATTAGATATCGCCAATGTAACATCAATGTTTTTTATTGTATAAATTCCTGTTGTTGCTTGTAACTACAATATTTTGGTAATATCTACGGTATTTTGCTTGTATGGATATCGCTAAAAATTTATTCATTTAAAAAAAAAATCTTTTAAATTTTTTATTGGTGCATGTCATGTGTGTATATGTATGGATGCATTCATGGATGGCCGGAAGGATGGGTGGATGTAAGTATGCGTATGTATATGTATGAATGTATAGATGGATGGGTGAATCATGCATATCCTTATATACGTATATGTCCTTGTATGTATGTATGTATGCATGGACGGTTGGACCGATGGTTGGATCATGCATAGGTTTTTATACGTATGTATGCATGAATGGATGGTTGGATGGATCCAACATTTTCCCCATGCTTTCTTCAATCAATGATATATGCTTTTATACCTCTGTTAAAGGAAATTTTATTATATGATTTTCAAATATACAAATATATGTATTTTAGCATCTCCTTAAATATCATTAAAAAATTCTACAATTTTTCCATGTTTCCTTGAGTCATGATTGTAGGCTCCATTAAAGGGAAACCTATTATGTACATCTTTTTTATAATTATTTTATTTCTAAATATGTAAATATGTATTTTAGCATATCTAGGAATTTCATTGAGAAATTCCACTATTTCCCCTATATTTCCCTTAGTCGAAGATTCATTTCGGGATATCGGTAATAATATCGGCAATATCAATACATATTTTTGTATCTCCAACTGGTGATACATGTAATGATACTGACCTCCGAACACTGATTGGAAGCTTGTGATCACCCAATTGACATGATTTTTGCATCATGACTCACTCCTAGTTATATGAATGAATGAACGGTTCATATTGACAATAGGTTATCCTGCGTGCTATTTCAAAAGTTTTGGCACGTTTCTAACTCCCTACGAAAGTGGAGAGGTTAGCAAAAACCAAAAATAGAAACTAATGTCTAATATAAGGTCCCTTAGTGTAACGCCCTGAAAATCGAGGGTCGAACAGGAGCCCAACTCCCGAGTTCCAACACATCACTTATGTAACATAGATAATGATGATTAAATGTCGTTTGTGTTAGTGCCTTAAACATGAGTGTGATTATACCAAAACAACATATCATACTCTAGAGATAGTTAAATTACGAAAGCGGAAGACTGTGATAGATATATAAAATATATAAACCATTATAAGTCTCTAGAGTGTGAACATGTTACCAGGTTAAATATATACATGTATACTTTCAAAATGGACCAAAATGAATATACATGGGTGTTCAAAAAATATAAAATAACAAGTGTAATAACATCTAATCAGCATTTCCAAAACCCCGTTGATCAGAACATGGTCTACATAGACCATCGCGAAAGTCGCATATAGGAGAACTCCTCTTCATCATCATAAAATTCAAGCTCTACTTCGTCAGCTTCGCCATCATCTGCAACTACAACAGAGTCTGGTTGGTGTTTTAAAACACCGTCCCAGAGTGGGAGTGAGTGATCAACTCAGTAGAGCTATAAGGTAAAGGTTAACATGTTATCAATTCAGTCAAGCGACAATGATAAAGCAATAGAGCAAGCATTTCTAGGTACTTTGGTTAATGTAAGGATGATATCTTATAATGATGCATGCCCTCGCCTACACTTCCTTTGCGACATCATCTCATGATCACAGTATGTAACCCTTCCTCTGTGCTCAACTCTAATGCCAAAGACACATGCAATGCAGTGCATGTGCGTGATTAGCCAAGTTCTTAATTAAGTATATTCATACAGTGGGTTTAGGAAGCTAAGGTACCTGCCTTTATATCATTGACCCAAACATTGATCGATACAGAGTCGTCAATCCTAGTTAATCACATACAAGGAACAGTTTCAGGTCGCTACGGAGCGGCTCGTCACCTCAGCGCAGGCCTGGTTTATACTCGAGGTCACTACGGAAAGGCTCATCACCTTAGCGTAGTCCTAGTGTATACTCGTGGTCACTACGGGCTTGTCACCTGATCGTAGGTCGACAGCTTGAATACAGTGTCCCATACACCACCATATTCGGCTCATGAGTTTGGGTTACTCACTGATCACTACGGCGAGGCTCGTTGCCCTAGCATAGGCCGACAACTCGACCACAGTGTCTCATACACCACCATGTCCGGCTGAGTCTTTATAGATACTTGTAACGCCTTGAAAAATAGGGGGTCGAGAAGGAGCCCACCCGAGTTCCAACACATCACTTATGTGACATAGATAATATTGATTAAATGTCGTCTGTGTTAGTGCCTTAAACATGAGTGAGATTATACCAAAACAGCATATCATACTCCAAAGACAGTTAAATTATGCAAGTGGAAGACTGTGATAGATATATAAAATATATAAACCGTTGTAAGTCTCCAGAGTGTAAACATGTTACCAGGTTAAATATATACATGTATACTCCCAAAATAGACCAAAACGAATATACATGGGTGTTCCAAAAATGTAAAATAACAAGTGTAATGATATCTAGTCAGCATCCCCGTAACTGCGTCGATCAGAACATGGTCTACATAGACCTGTCCGAAAGTTGTATACAGGAGAACTCCTCCTCGTCATCATAAAAGTCAAGCTTTGCTTCGTTAGCTTCACCATCATCTGCAACTACAACAGAGTCTAGTTAGTGTTTTAAAACACCGTCCCAGAGTGGGAGTGAATGATCAACTTAGTGGAGCTATAAAGTAAAGGTTAACATGTTATTAATTCAGTCAAGCAGTAATGATAAAACAATAGAGCAAGCATTCCTAGGTGCTCTGGTTAATATAAGGATAATATGTTATAATGATGCATGCCCTCGCCTACACTCCCTCTACGACATCATCTTATGATTGTGGCATGCACCCCATTCCTCTATGCTCAACTTCAACGCTAAAGACACATGCAATGAGGTGTATGTGCGTGATTAGCCAAGTTCTTAATTAAGCATATTTATATAGCAGTTTTGGGAAGCTAAGGTACCTCCCTTTATATCATTGACCCAAACATTGATCCATCTAGGATCGTCAATCCTAGTTAATCACATACGAGGAACAGTTCCACATCACTATGGAGCGGCTCGTCACCTCAGCGCAGGCCTGGTTTATACTCGAGGTCACTACGGAAAGGCTCGTCACCTTAGCGTAGTCATAGTGTATACTCGTGGTCACTATGAGATTGTCACCTGATTGTAGGCCGACAGCTCGAATATAGTGTCCCATACACCACCGTATTCAGCTCATGAGTTTGGGTTGCTCACTGGTCACTACGGGGAGGTTCGTCGCCCCAGCGTAGGCCGACAGCTTGACCACGTATCTCATACACTACCATGTCCGGCTCACGAGTCTTTGCGGATCGAGGGACTAAGGTTAAACGAGATTTTCACTGGTAAGTTGGTACCTTAGATTCAAGCAGTAGTGTTCATACATGGTGAACATAGATTAGGCCAATCGGGTTGCTTGACAAGCTCGACTGGCATACGTCGAATTGATCGATATGGAGCGCATAAGCACTCCACGTGGCCTAACCACTGTCGATAATCACCATACAACTCGGATTCCTCGAACTTATTTATCGTGGCCAAAATAGTTCGGCCGCCAATAGTGAACCTTTATCGATCGTTTGGACTACATCGTAGCCCCAAACACACTCCAACAATAACATTCACATGTGATAGTCAAAGACAGCATGTGACAACTAAAACTACATATAAATTTTATTTGAGCATTTCAACAAAACACATACTACACATGTTACCATACATAAGCATTTTATCCATAAATAACATAATAGTAAGACAGGTTACATAAAGAAAACTGTAACCATAGATAAGGGGACTGAGAACCCTATCTCAACACCCTCATTACATATGTTTAAACAGGCATTTTCTTATTCAGGCATTTTATTAAACACTTTTTTTTTTATTATTTTAACACACGCACACACACCCCCACACACTCACGCCACATGCACACACACCGTGGGGTTTCACCACCATGGGTACTTGAACCCTTGACCCGGTGATGAAACTCTAAGGAGTCTACCACCCGGGTAAGGGCAAGGACCCTATTACACATATTACACTTAGACTACACATATTACATATATGGACTTAATTAGTTTAAAACGCATATTATAGCAAATCCTCCTACATAGGAGTTTCCATACATACAACAATCATGTATTCTCTACCGATGATCATAACAAACACAAATCATAATTCCATATTCATTCAAACATTTTAACAAACACATAGAATGTATTTTACTCAACATAGTTTATATATATATGTAATATATGAAAAACATCGTATTTTTCTATATTTAAGCACATGTGATAGCAATCAAGTTAGTCATAAATCATTACTGGCATTGAAGGCCTTGAAAACCATAACCTAAACATTTATAATTCGTACCTTTTGCTGGTAGACTCGTAACGAGCTCAGTTTGAACTCTATATCTTTGTCTATGGCACAACAACAACCTATAACATGAAAAAGGTTAGCTATTTCATTATCTGCTCTATTTCAATCCCTAGAACAGATCAGGATTAGGATTTCTTACCCAAGAACAGAGTTGGAATCGCTGGAATAGTGATACAGACAGACCGATTCAGCACGTAGAGCAGCGGGATCGAATCCCAGGAACTATCTCCCACTTTCTCTCTCATTTTCTCTCTGTTTCCTTCTCTCTTTGCTCTTTTCTCTCTCCTAGGGTTTACAAGTTCATATGGAATGAGAGAGGGGTGGGTTTAGGTGCTTATATAGGCCCAGAACTAATGAGATTGGCCCCAGGGCCATGGTATATTTAAGTTATAGCCAAAAGTCGGCTGTTTCGATCCAACAGAGCTCATCTAGAGGCCCCTTTTCTACATACGGTTCGGCGTAAGCCCCCTGACGATGGATTTATGCCAGGTTAAGTTTTTGGTCCGATTGGATCAGTGGATCGGCCGCGGGGGACCAGTTTCAGTTCAACGGTCACCAGTACCCGATCAAGGCCACAAGTACACTGACATGTGTTAGAAATTTTCCCTGATCCGAGGGTGTAATTGAGTCACATTCTGATGGTTTAAATTCTTAGAATTGGCTTGCAAGCGAACGAGTCAATTTACTTAAGTTTCAGTTCATTTCCTAAAGATATTCGCGTTTCTCACACACTTCGCTACGGGCTCAAGCTGTACGTTTCGGGATATCATTTGGACTTGATTTCTGAGATGGTTATCAAGTCCAGCAAGGCGGTCATAACCATATAGTTTCGCGGTAATCAGACTTTCGACGCGTGGTCCAGGTCTGATACGGAGTTTCAATGTGCTCCCGAGAGCAACTAGGTTTTGAGATGGATCCTAAGTTTTTAGGCAATGTAGCGTTAACGATCCTACTGATTTTAGGTCCTGCAGTTCGTATAGAAAGTAGTCCAAGCTAATTGGACATGTGATTTAGTTTAGTACTTAATTAATCTTCGTCTAATTTCTATAGGATTTGGTCCTTAGTGATTTCTACTTGAGGTGGTACTCGGGTCTTTGTATGGATTTTTTCGGAACGTTACAATCTACCTCCCTTAAAGAAAAATTTTGTCCTCGAAATTAGTACCTTGTCGTACTCCTTGAGAATATGAGGGTAGTTCTTTCGAACCTCGACTTCTTTTTCCCAAGTAGCCTCCTCCTTAGTATAATGTGTCCATAGTACTTTCACAAGTGGAATAACCTTACTGCGCAACAGCTGCTCCTTCGGGCCTAGAATACGTGTCGGCCACAGTATATAAGTAGCATCTTCACTCAACTATACCTGCTCCTATCTGATAATGTGAGAAGAGTCAGGAACATATTTCTTCAACATCGACACGTGAAATACGTTGTGCACGCCTACGAGTGGTGTGGGCAAAGCAAGGCGGTAGGCTACCACACCCACTTGGTATAGTATCTGGAATGGGCCAATGAATCTCGGTGTGAGCTTTCCTTTCTTTCCAAACCGAAGGACTCCCTTCATGGGGAAAATCTTCAGAAACACATGGTCCCCAACCTCAAACTTTAGGGGTTGCTGCCTCGTATTGGCGTAGCTCTTTTGTCTGCTCTGTACTGAAAGAAGTCGACGCCTAATAATGTCGACCTTCTCTAAAGTCGCCTGAACTAATTCTGAGCCAATTAAGCTCTTCTCCCCAACCTCTGCCCAGCAGTGCGGTGCTCGGCAAGGATGCCCATACAATGCCTCATAGAGAGCCATGTCAATACTCTCCTGAAAACTATTGTTATAAACAAACTCTGCATAAGGAAGACAGTCATCCCAACTATCCTTGAAATCAAGCACACAAGCTTACAACATATCCTCTAACACCTAATTCACCCGTTCCGTCTGCCCGTCAGTCTGTGGGTGGAACACGGTACTGAACTTCAGTTTCACCCCCATTGCTTCCTAGATTCGAGTCCAGAAAATAGATGTGAAACACGTATATCTATCCGACACGATCTTCATAGGAACTCCATGCAGACGCACAATCTTCTTGATGTTCAACCTGGCTAACTCGTCTGCTGAGTTTGAGACTTTAATCGAGAGGAAATGGGCCGATTTCATTAACCGGTCCACGATCATCCAAATAGAGTCATGTCCCTTCCCCATCTTTGGCAGTCCTGAAATGAAATCCATAGAGATGAAATCCCATTTCCATTCAGCTATGGGCATGGGCTGAAGCAGTCCAGGAGGTCGGCGATGCTCTGCCTTGACCTGCTGGCACGTGAGACAATGTGATACATGCTTTGCTATGTGGGCCTTCATATTGTCCCACTAGTATGAACGCTTCATGTCTTGGTACATCTTCTTGCTGCCAGGATGCATTGCCATCTTTAAGTTGTGAGCGACCTCGAGAACTTCCCTTTTCAAGTCATGAAGACTTGAAACGCATAAGCGGCCTCGATAATGTAAACCCCCATCCGAACCAACTTTCCATTCGGAGTCTTCCTCATCACTACCTCGTTTCCTCATCTTCACAAACCATTTATCTTTCCCCTGAGCCATTATGATTCGGTCATCGATAAGTGGCTACATGCGAACATAAGAGACACTGTCAAACTACTCATCTACCGTAAACTTCTGCTCGAAGTCTCGCACAAATTCCACCATGTTTCACTCATCTATCATCAGTGGAGCCGCAAATGCTATAGTCTTCTTGCGGCTCAACGCGTCTGCCACAAGGTTGACCTTGCCAGGATGGTAGGAGACCTTGAACTTGAAGTCCTTCAATGTTTTCATTCATCGTCGTTAGCTCATATTCAGGTCCCTCTACCTAAATATGTACCTGAGGCTCTTGTGGTCGCAAAAGAGCTTGAACTCCTCTCCATAGAGATAATGTCTCTAGAGCTTCAATGCAAAGATGACAGTCGCTAACTCTAGGTTGTGCGTAGGGTAGTTTTCCTCATGTTTCCTCAACTGTTGCGATGTATAGGCAATAACCCTGTCCTTTTACATCAAAACACAACCTAAACCAACACGAGATGCGTTAGTATATATCGTATACTTGACCCCCTGCTCTGAAAATACTAGCATAGGGGCGGACGTTAAACTGTCCTTCAGCTCCGAAAGGCTGCTTCTGCCTTCTCATTCGAGGCAAACTTGAGATCCTTTCGAGTCAGCTGAGAAAATGGTCTGGCTATCTTGAAAATGTCTCTAATGAATCGACGGTAGTAACCTGCCAGGCTAAGAAAACTCCTTACATCAGTAACCGAACTAGGCTGCTCCCAATCCTGAACTGTGGCTACCTTAGCAAGGTCCACAACTATCCCTTCCTTAGACACCACATGTCCCAGGAACTTGACTTCTTCTTTCCAGAAGTCGCACTTCTTGTACTATGCAAACAACTGGTTGTTCCTAAGAGTATCAAAGACTGCTCGCAAGTGCTCCTCCTGACTCTTGAAGTATATCAGGATGTCATCTATAAATACGATGACGAATCGGTATAGATATAGCCGAAACACCCTATTCATCAGATATATGAACACGACCGGTGCATTCGTGAGCCGAAACGACATCACTAGGAACTCGTAGTGCCCAAAACTGGTCCTAAAAGCTGTCTTCTCCACATCCTCATCCTTGACGCGCAACTGGTGATACCTTGACTATAAGTTGATCTTCGTAAAATACTGCGCCCCCTTCAACTAATCAAATAGATCATCAATCCTGAGCAAATGGTACTTGTTCTTCATCATCACTTGGTTTAATCTGCAGTAATCGATACATAATTGCAGTGACCCATCCTTCTTCACAAATAACACAGGTGCTCTCCAAGGAGATACACTCGGTCGTACGAAACCCGCATCCAATAGATCATCGATCTGTTTTCTCAGCTCATCCATCTCATATGAAGGCATGCGATAAGTCGGAAGAGATATAAGTGTCGCACTAGGCACTAGATCAATGGTAAAATCGATCTCACGCTGAGGGGGTAATCCAGGTATCTTTCTGAATACATCTGAGAACTCTTGGACTACAAGGGTGTCCCCAAGTGTCGGACCATCAACATCCTCTAACAAGGAAGCGTAACAACTAATGCGATAGGTCCAATTGACCTGCACTGAGAATGTAAAGGTCATGTCCTCAGGTCCATGGGTTGTCACCACCCTAGTATCACAATTGATCTCTGCCTTCTTCTCGATGAGTCTATCCATACCGAGGGTCACATTGTAATGACATAACGGGGCAATAATCAAGTCGACGAGTACTGTTCTGCTCCCTGAGTCTATCGAACAACCCTTACACATCTTGGTAGAGTCTGAGAAGGTCCCTGTGGCGGTAAGGAGTCTCAACCCAACCATAGGACTAGTTTCCAACCCCAGTCGCTTGAATGTTGCACATGATATAATAGAGATAATGGACCCGATATCCATCAATAAGAAGACTGGTGTACCTTGAACATGCATCGTGACTTCAAAAGCCATCGGTGCTAGGAACCATAGGCACACGTGTTCGAGACAACCTGTCCCATCCTGCTCAGCTTGCAGAGACATGCCCACTAGTTCAGCATAGTTGGATATGCTAGCGCAACACATCTTTGGGCGTATCTCAGAAAACAGTCACATTCGTATCGGCTGGTCGGATAAGATCAGGGGAGCATATCTGGCCAGCTCCATAAACTTGTTCTCGTACTCTACCACTGACACTCTTCCCTGACGGAGGTGAAGAAATTCACTCTCCTTCTCATTACGCTAGGTGGGAGGGAAATACTTCCTGTGAAAGCACATCTCAAAGGCTTCCCATGTTCACACATACCCTATGGGAACTGTCCGCAGGATGCTATCCCGCCATAGGTTGGTCTCCTTCTCGAACATGTAGATGACCAACTCCACCTGCTCTGCCTAAGTGCAGTGCAGCAGATTCAGCATCTTAGAGATGCGGTCAAGCTAATACTCGACCTCCTCAGGTCTGTGAGTACCCACAAACGTAGGAGGTCGAAAGCGCTGGAATCACTCAAATAAGCCGCTAGCACCCAAGTTTCCAGCAGAGTGTACAAGTGGTGCAGGTGGAACCACACCTATACTCTGGGCGAGGGCCCCTGCTATGGTGGCCAAAAACTACTGCTGCTGCTGCATTAAGAGCATCATCTGCTCCAACCTATCAGGAGGAGGAGCCGACTGAGGTACGTGTGGCGTCGAAGCAAACACACGATTCTACTCAGAAACTGATAGTGCAACAGGTGTCGTCCCATTAGTGGAGCCTGTCGCCAGCTAAGAATTCGGCATAATGTCCTGAGTCGGGCCGAAACTGGGGTCCGCCTGGCTATCGATTAGGGGAGGTGCCCTGTCAATCGAATCACCAAGTGTGAGACGTGTCATACTCCATGTGGCCTTAGGTGGCATTCCCTATATACAACATAAGACACAACCCGTGAGATTTAATATAAGATCATACACGCATCCATACATCATTCGCATTTCAAATCCAAAGAAGCTTCATGCATTTCATTTACAAAAATTGTCATAATATATGACATGCAGTATTACATGGATCATGACATAAAATGTATGAGAGTTAATCTAAGCAAGGTTCCATACACTAAAACCTACAAACCAATCTACTACATTACTAAGCTTATCAAGGCTATACATAGAAATATGAAGACAAACAACAAAGCAAAACAAAGGATAACTACATGTATAACTAGTCGTCCGAATCTGGTGATGGTGGAGGTGCACCCTTATCTTGTAGACAACACGGGATAGCCATCAGGGTGCGAGATACTTTACTAAATTTTCGCTTCATGAAGGCTCGATTTTCTTCAAGCTTGGCTTGGGTCGCTGCGACCTCCTGTCGCAGGGCAGCCTATCCCTCCTTAAGTTGAACTAAGCAGGCTTCTATAACAACCTGATCACTATCGCGCCTCTGTGTAGCGGGAGGAGAGCCCTCATCAAAGTCTTGGGCCTCCTCTTCTTCTTCCTCACTCTTTCCTTCTTCACCTCCTTCCTTTGACTCATCTTCTTCTTCTATCTCATTACCTTTTTCCTCACTCTTTCCTTCTTCACCTCCTTCCTTGACTCATCTTCTTCTTCTATCTCATTACCTTTTTCCTCACTCTTTCCTTCTTCACCTCCTTCCTTGACTCATCTTCTTCTTCTATCTCATTATCTTCTTCCTCTTCACTTTCTTTCTCATCCCCATACTCGTCAAGTCGGGCTTGACGTTGTCGAGGGTCAATCTCCATGTTGTTGAGTGTAGTCTCATTAATAAAGTAGATCGACGCAAGGTCATCCATGTTAAGTTTATAGGCGAACTCTCGAGCAATCTTATATACAAGTCGGCTAAATGGAAGTGAGATGTCATTCTTAACCGAGTGTGTAGTCTGGACTATCTGTAGCAGGGCGAATATAGACAAACAAAGCTTATCTCCCTACCCAGCTCTATACAGGAAATCCACCATCAAGCAAGTGCATTCAGTATGGTTGCCCCACCCAGGATACACATTATATGTGAATATGTAGTGAAGTAAATGGAAATCTTCTGTCAATTTCGTCAATGGGAGGCACCTGCCTTGCTTCCAAGGGGTTAAACGGCCGCAAAGGTAACACATGCGGTGATCTCTTTCTCGCGCGTTCTTGAGAACCCTATCGCTAACGTGCACCTCTCCATGCGGGATTCCCATGATCAGGGCCACCAAATCTATATTGACTGTTGCTTCATGCCTTCCCATAAGAATCTTAAACTATAGAGGCTCTAACGATTGGTCCCATATATGGGCGAAAAAGGCTCGAATAGTATTCTCACATACATGAGACTTGCCCTCGAATATGGGACCCCACCCAGCGTCCACCAGGTAGTCCATCATTGGATACAGCCCAGATAGCTTTTTGTCTACATGAGCTTCAAGCACAACCCTATGGCCACCAAACCGACAGTGTTCGAAGCCCACCGGTAGAACTCTCTCGAGTGAGAGTTGGGGATCAAGATCCCACTTTGATCTTCGTTCTTGGGCGGCGCTTGTGCTAGTTTCGACACCTGCCTTCTTCCTTGGACGAGTAGGGCGACTAGGCCTGACTTCATTCGTAGGAGCTCTCTTCTTTCTCATAAGGGAAGGAATTGTGAAGAGAGGGCAAATGGCAACCACAAGCCCCAAAAGAGTTATGAAAACCAAATAGCCTTATAATGTAGGTGGATTTGGTGGCTTTTGAAAAGTGAGACACAAAGCTATGGACTTTGTGCCCAAATGAGCAAGAAATAGGGAAGATGGGAATAGTAAAAGATAGGGTTTTGAGGAGGATGAGGGAAAGAATGTAGGTGGTGAAGAAAATTAAGAAGATGCGAGAGTAGGGGAGAGATTTGAGAGAGAAAGATGGGATTTTGGGAGATTCGAAAAGCTTGAAGGGAGCTAAGAGGGAGAAATGAAGCAAATGGGGGGGGGGGGGGGGGTGGAGGGGGGGGTTATAGGGGGCCCCACACTATTTCATGGGCCCCACAGCCATCCACATGAGTCGGCTCGCCTGGCCCGGCGCGGCCCGACAGGCCATAGTGAACAGGATCGGGGTGAGCCCCAGTAGGCATAGTGTTGCCCTAGTCGACGAGGTGCCAACCCCCTCTCAGGGTGTCCGATATGTACGGGGGACCCCCTGGGTCCCTCTGATTTGCGTGGTTTGGGCCCCCTTGACTGTTTAAGGCGGTTTCAAGTTCCGATAAACGCATATTCGCGCGCTCCGAGTTATTTGAGTACAGGATGTGCTGAATCATCATCTAAACCCGTCGATTGACAGTCTAGAAGGGTGTTGGGATCATTTCACATGATCACAGAGGCCTATGGGTCCGATTTCAACGGTCAGTTTCGTCCGTTGGCAAAACTTGGAATCCTACAACTGTTTTTATATTTCACCGCTCCCTCTTAAGTTAAAGTATGTTAGTGTGCGTCGTGTTACCATAACCTACGTCAGTGTGCGTCTGGCTCATGATATCATCTTGTAACGCCCTAAAAATCGAGGGTCGAGCAAAGCTCAACTCCCGAGTTCCAACGCATCAGTTATGTAACATAGATAATAATGATTAAATGTTGTATATATTAGTGCACTTAAATATGAGTGAGATTATACTAAATCAGCATATCATACTCTAGAGTTAATGTAATTTGGCAAGCGGAAGACTGAAATATATGCATTTAATTATGAAAACTTTTAGAGTATGAGTATGAAATTGGGATAAATATATACATGGGTTGTTTCTAACCATATAAAATGCGGAAAGTAAATGTGTTCAACTAAACAAGCATCCCAGTAGTCCCTGCGTCGGTATGAGATCTACATAGATCTGCCTGATAGTTAAACGTTGAAGAATCCTTCCTCATTGCTTACGAAGTCCAACTCTGCTGTATATACCTCGCCATTACTTGCATCTAAACTAGAGTCTGGGTGGTGTTTTAAAACACCGTCCCAGGTGGGAATGAGTAGCTAATTTAGTGGAACTATAAAGTAAGGGTTAACATGTTATCAATTCACTCAAGCAGTAATGATAAAACATACAACAATTAGGTCCAAATTACTCATGTTAATGCAAGAATGGTACGTGATAATGATGTATGCCCTCGCCTACGCTCCCTCAGCGACATCCTCTTACGATCGCGTATGCAACACTCCCGATAAATGTGCGCTTCCTCACCAAAGCATCGTGCAATGCGATGCATGGTCGTGTTAGCCAAGTTCTTATTTAGACTTATTCATACAGCAGGTTCAGGAAGCTAGGGTACCTCCCTTATATCATTATCCAAACATTGATACATCTAGGGTTGTCAATCCTAGTTAATCACATACGATGACAGTTTTAGGTTGCTACGGAGAGGTTCATCACCGTCAACGTAGGCCTAGTTATACTCGAGGTTACTACGGAAAGGCTCGTCACCTTAGCGTAGTCCTAGTGTATACTTGAGGTCACTCCACTAATGCCCTACCAACTGATAGTCTATTTTCAAAGGGTCATGACCAACCCGACTGGGGACCACAGCCAGGCTGTGCCAGTGTAGGTCGATAGCTCGAATATAGTATCTCATACACCAGTTTGGGTTGCTCACTGGTCACTACGGGGAGGCTCGTTGCCCTAGCGTAGGCCGACAGATAGACCACGGTGTCCCATACACCATCATGCCCGGCTCATGAGTCTTAGCGGATTGTGATACTAAGGTTAAATACATTTTCACTGGTAAGTTTGGTACTTTAGGTTCAAACAGTAGCGTCCACACATGGTGAACATATAATAGGCCAATCGGGTTATTCGAAAAGCTCGACTGGTACGAGTGCACGTTGAATTATCAACATGGAGTGCATAAGCATTCTACGTGGCCTAACCACTGTCGATAACTACTGTACGACTCGGATTCATCAAACGTGTCCGACGTGGCTCAAACTGTTCGACCACCAATCGTAAACCATTGTCGATTGCCTGGACTACATCGTAGCCCTAATCACACTCCAAACAATAACATTCACATATAATAGTCAAAGACAGCATGTGACAACCAATTTCAGTATCAATATCATTTAAGCATTTCAATAAACACGTAGTACACATGTTATCATATATAGGCATTCCATCCATAAATCACATAGTAGTAAGATAGGTTATATAAAGGAAACTGTAACTATAAATAAGGAAATTGAGAATCCCATCTCAATACCCTCATTAAATATATTACACCAAACATTTTCTCATTTAGGCATTTATTAAACACTTAGACTACACATATCGCATATAGGTAATAAGTTAGTTAAAACACATATTAAAGTAATCCTTCCACATAGGAGTTGCCATACGTACTACAATCATGTATTCTTAAACATCAATCATAATAAGCACTAATCATAATTCCATATTTATACAAACATTTAAACAAACACATGGATGTATTACTTTCGACATAGTTCATATATATATGTAATACACGGAAACATCGTATCTAAGCATATGTGATAGCAATCAAGTCAACCATAAATCATTAACTGACATTGAAAGCCTTGAAAACCATAACCTAAACATTTATAGTCCACACCTTCCACCGGTAGACTCGTATCAAACTCAGTTCGAACACTACGTCTCCGCCTACGACACAACGGCAACCTATAGTATGAAACAGGTTAGCTATTTCACCGATTCTACTATCTGAATTCCTACATCATATTAGGGTTAGGATTTTTTACTCAAATAGAAGTCAGAATCGACGGTGTAGTAATGGTGCAGTTGCTATTCGACGTGTGGAGTCGTGGGAAAGGATCCCAGCAATGATCCTCTGATCTCACTCTCTTCTCCTCACTCTTTTCTCTCCTTTTCTCTCTTATCTCTCCTAGGGTTTAGAGAAATTCGTATGGGAGAGAGATGAGGGTTTAAGGGCTTTATATAGGCCTAGAATTAGTGTAAATGGCCCCAGGGCCATTGTATACTTAGGTTATAGCCAAAAGTCACCTGTTTCGGGCCAACAAAGCTCATCTAGATGCCCATTTCCTGCATACGGTCTGTGGAAAGTTCCCTGACATTAGATCTATGCCAGGTTAAAGTTTCGGTCCGATCGGAACAGTGGATTGACTGCGGATGACCTGTTTCGGTTCAACGGCTATCGACACTCGATCAGGGCCACAAGTACACTGACATGTGTTGGAAATTTTTCCTGATCTGAGGGTCTAGTTGGGTCAAAATATGATGGGCTGAAACCTTAAATTTGGCCTGCAAGTAAACAGCTCAAATCACTTAAGTTTAAGTTCATTTTCTAAAGATATTCGCATTTCTCACACACTTCGCTCCGGGCTCAAGTTGTATAGTTCTGGATACTATTTGGACTTGATTTCCGAGGTGGTTGTCAAGCTCAATAACACAGTCAGAATCGTATAGTTTCGCGGTAATCGGACTTTCGACATGCGGTCTAGGTCCGATACGGAGTTTCAATGTGCTCCTGAAAGTTATATATAAGAGAACTCCTC
Source organism: Magnolia kwangsiensis (assembly GCA_037074715.1). Lineage (NCBI taxonomy): Eukaryota > Viridiplantae > Streptophyta > Magnoliopsida > Magnoliales > Magnoliaceae > Magnolia > Magnolia kwangsiensis. Next base: position 140,553,048 of record CM073573.1, read on the forward strand.
CCCATCATCATAAAAGTCAGGCTCTGCTTTGTCAGCTTCTCCATCATCTACAACTACAATAGAGTCTGGTTGGTGTTTTAAAACACCGTCCTAGAGCGAGAGTAAGTGATCAACTCAGTGGAGCTATAAGATAAACATTAACATGTTATCAATTCAGTCAAGCAGTAATGATAAAGCAATAGAGCAAGCATTCCTAGGTACTCTGGTTAATGCAAGGATGATATGTTATAATGATGCATGCCCTCGCCTACACTCCTTCTACGACATCATTTCACAATCGCGGCATGCACCCTTTCCTCTGTGCTTAACTCCAACGCCAAAGGCACATGCAATGCAGTGCATGTACGTGATTAGCTGAGTTCTTAATTAAGCATATTCATATAGCAGGTTTGGGAAGCTAAGGTACCTCCATTTATATCATTGATCCAAACATTGACCCATCTAGGGTTGTCAATCCTAGTTAATCACATACGAGGAACAGTTCAGGTCACTACGGAGCGGCTCGTCACCTTAGCGTAAGCCTAGTTTATACTTGAGGTCACTACGGAAAGGCTCGTCACCTTAGCGTAGTCATAGTATACTCGTGGTCACTATGGGCTCGTTACCTGATCGTAGGCCGACAGCTCGAATACAGCATCCCATACACCACCATTTCAGCTCATGAGTTTGAGTTGCTCACTGGTCATTATGGGAAGGCTCGTCGCCCCAGCGTAGGCCGACAGCTCGACCACAGTATCCCATACACCACCATGTCCGGCTCATAAGTCATAACGGATTGAGGTACCAAGGTTAAACGTGATTTTCACTGGTAAGTTGGTACCTTAGATTCATACAGTAGAGTCCATACATGGTGAACATAGCTTAGGCCAATTGGGTTACTTGACAAGCTCGACTGGTACGAGCGTACGTCGAATTGATCGACAAGGAGTGCGTAAGCACTCTGTGTGGCCTAACCACTGTCGATAATCACCGTACGACTCGGATTCCTTGAACTTATCTATCATGGCCAAAATAGTTAGGCCTCCGATAGTGAACCTTTACCGATCGCCTGGACTACATCGTAGCCCCAAACACACTCCAAAAATAATATTCACATATGATAGTCAAAGACAACATGTGACAACTAAAACTACATAAATTTTATTTGAGCATTTCAACAAAACACATACTACACATGTTACCATACATAAGCATTTTATCCATAAATAACATAGCAGTAAGACAGGTTATATAAAGGAAACTGTAACCATAGATAAGGGGACTGAGAACCCTATCTCAACACCCTCATTACATACGTTTAAACAAGCATTTTCTCATTCAGGCGTTTTATGAAACACTTAGAGTACACATATTACATACATGTACTTAATTAGTTTAAAGCGCATATTATAGCAAATCCTTCTACATAGGAGTTGCCATACATACAACAATCATGCATTCTCTACCGACGATCATAACAAACACAAATCATAATTCCATATTCATTCAAACATTTCAACAAACACATAGAATGCATTTACTCAACATACTTTATATATATATGTAATATATGGAAAACGTCGTATCTAAGCATATGTGATAGCAATCAAGTCAGTCATAAATCATTACTGGCATTGAAGGCTTTGAGAATCATAACCTAAACATTTATAGTTCGTACCTTTCACCGGTAGACTCATAACGAGCTCAGTTTGAACTCTTTGTCTTTGTCTACGGCACAACGACAACCTATAACATGAAATAAGTTAGCTATTTCGTTATCTACTCTATTTCAATCCCTAGAACAGATTAGGGTTAGAATTTCTTACCCAAGAACAGAGTCGGAATCACCGGAATAGCGATACAGACAGGCCGATTCAGCACATAGAGCAGCGGGATCGAATCCCAGGAACTATCTCCACTTTCTCTCTGTTTCCTTCTCTCTTTGTTCTCTTCTCTCTCCTAGGGTTTACAAATTCGTATGGAATGAGAGAGGGGTGGGTTAAGGCCCTTTTATAGGCTCAGAAATGATGAGATTGGCCCCATGGCCATGGTATACTTAGGTTATAGCCAAAAGTCGGCTGTTTCGATCCAACGGGGCACATCTAGAGGCCCCTTTTCTGCATACGATCGGGAGTAAGGCCCCTGACAATGGATCTACGCTATTAAGGCCCCTGACAATGGATCTACGCTATTAAGGCCCCTGACAATGGATCTATGCTAGGTTAAGATCTCGGTCCGATCAAATCAGTGGATTGACCGCGGGGGACTAGTTTCAATTTAACAGTCACCGGTACCCGATTAGGGCCACAAGTACACTGACATGTGTTAAAAATTTTCTCTGATCCGAGGGTGTAATTGGGTCAGATTCTAACATTCTGAATCCTTAGATTTGGCTTGCAAGCGAACGACTCAATTCACTAAAGTTTCAGTTCATTTCCTGAAGATATTTATATTTTTCACACACTTCGCTCCGGGCTTAAGTTGTGCGTTTCTAGATACTTTTAAGACTTGATTTCTGAGATGGTTGTCAAGCTTAGTAATATGGTCATAATCGTATAGTTTCGTGGTAATCGAACTTTCGACGAGTGGTCCAGGTTCGATACGGAGTTTTAATGTGCTCCCAAGAGCAACTGGATTTTGAAATTGATCCTAGATTTTCAGGTAGTGTAGCGTTAGCGATTCTACTGATTTTGGGTCTCGCAGTTCGTATTGAAAGCTGTTCAAGCTAATTCGACAGGTAATTTAGTTTAGCACTTGATTAATCTTCGTCTAATTTCTAAAGGATTTAGTTCTTAGTGATTTCTTCCTGAGGTGGTACTTAGGTCTTTGTACTAATTTTTTCGAGATGTTACAATGTACCCCCCTTAAGCAAAAAATTTATCCTCAAAATTAGTACCTTTTCGTATTCCTGGAGAATCTGAGGGTAGTTCTTGTGAACCTCAGCTTCCGTCTCCCAGGTAGCCTCTTCCTCAGTGTGATGCATCCATAATACCTTTACGAGCCGAATAACCTTACTACACAACACTTGCTCCTTCTAGTCTAGAATACGTGTCGGCCGCAGTACATAAGTAGCATCGTCACTCAATTGTACCTGCTCCCATCTGATAATGTGGGAAGGGTCAGGAACGTATTTCTTCAGTATCGATACATGAAATACGTTGTGCATGCCTGCGAGTGGTGTGGGCAAAGCAAGGCAGTACGCTACGACACTCACTCAATCTAAAATCTGGAATGGGCCAACGAACTGTGGCATGAGTTTCCCCTTCTTGCCAAATCCGAGGACTCCCTTCATGGGAAAAATCTTCAGAAACACATTGTCCCCAACCTCGAACTCTAGGGGTCACCACCTCGTATCGGCGTAGCTCTTCTGTCTCCTTTATGCTGAAAGAAGTCGATGTCTGATAATGTCAACCTTCACTGAAGTCATCTGAACTAACTCTGAGCCAATCGAGCTCTTCTACCCAACCTCTGCCCAGCAGTGCGGTGCTCGATAGGGACGCCCATATAATGTCTTATAGGGAGCTATGCCAATACTTGCTTGAAAGCTATTGTTATAAGCGAACTCTGTATAAGGAAGACAATCATCCCAACTGTCCTTGTAATCAAGCACACAAGCTCACAGTATGTCCTCTAACACCTGATTCACTCGTACCATCTGCTGGTCAGTCTGTGGGTAGAACGCGGTACTGAACTTCAGTTTCACCCCTATTGCTTCCTGGATACGAGTCCAGAAAATAGATGTGAAACACGTGTCTTTATCCGACACGATCTCCATAGAAACTCCATGCAGATGCACAATCTCCTTGATGTACAACCTGGCTAACTCGTCTGCAAAGTTTGAGACTCTAATTGGGAGAAAATGGGCTGATTTCATTAATCGGTCCACGATCACCCAAATGGAGTCATGTCCCTTCCTCGTCTTCGGCAACCCTGAAATGAAATCCATAGAGATGAAATTTCATTTCCATTCAACTATGAGCATAGGCTGAAGCAGTCCAGGAGGTTGGCAATGCTCTACCTTGACCTGTTGGCACGTGAGACAACGTGATACATGCTCTGCTGTGTGGACCTTCATGTTGTCCCACCAGTACAAACGCTTCATGTCTTGGTACATCTTTGTGCTGCTAGGATGCATTGTCATCTTCAAGTTGTGAGTGGCCTCGAGAACTTCCCTTCTCAAGTCATGAAGACTTGGAACGCATAAGCGGCCTCGATAACGAAAACCCCCATCCGATCCAACTCTCCATTCAGAGTCTTCCTCATCACTAGCTCGTCTCCTCATCTTCACTAACCATTTATCTTCCCCCTGAGCCATTATAATTCGATCATTGATAAGTGGCTGCACGCGAACATGAGTGACGCTCTCAAATGGCTCATCTACCGTAAGCTTCTGCTTGAAGTCTCGCACAAATTCCACCATGTTCCACTCATCTATCATCAGCGGAGCCGCAAATGCTAGTCTTCTTACGGCTCAACGCGTCTGCCACAAAGTTGGCCTTACCAGGATGGTAGGAGACCTCAAACTTGAAGTCCTTTAAGGTTTCCATCCATCGCCGCTGCCTAATATTCAGGTGCTTCTGCATGAATATGTACCTTAGGCTCTTGTGGTAGCAAAAGAGCTCGAACTCTTTTTCATAGAGGTAATGTCTCCAGAGCTTCAACGTAAAGATGATGGCTGCTAACTCTAGGTCATGTGTAGGGTAGTTTTCCTCGTGTTTCCTCAACTGTCGCGATGTATAGGCAATAACCCTATCCTTCTGCATCAAAACACAACCTAAACCAACACGAAATGTGTCGGTATATATCATATACTTGACCCCTTGCTCTAGCAATACTAGTATAGGGGTGGACGTCAACCTGTCCTTCAGCTCCTGAAAGACTGCTTCTACCTTTTCGTTCCAGGTAAACTTGAGATCCTTCCAAGTCAGCTGAGACAACGGTCTGGCTATCTTTGAAAAGTCTCTAATGAATCGATGGTAGTAACCTGTTAGGCTAAGAAAACACCTCACTTTAGTAACCGAACCAGGCTACTCCCAGTCCTGAACTACGGCTACCTTAGCAAGGTCCAAAGCTATCCCTTCCTTGGACACCACATGTCCCAGGAACTTGACTTCTTCTCTCCAGAAGTCGCACTTTTTGTACTGCGCAAATAACTGGTTCTTCTTGAGAATATGCTCCTTGTGCTCCTCCCGACTATTGGAGTATATTAGGATGTCATCTATAAATACGATGACGAATCGGTATAAATATGGCTGGAACACCCTGTTCATCAGACCATGAACATGGCCGGTGCATTCGTGAGTCCAAACGACATCACTAGGAACTCGTAGTGTCCAAAACTAGTCCTGAAAGCTGTCTTCTGCACATTCTTGTAAGACCCGTATCCTAGTCTGTACTGTTCTGTAGGCTTTTACGGTCCTCCGAGTCGAATTTTGATAACCCTTGACCTGTATTCGACGTTTGTGCGTGATCCTAAGCCAGGTCCCACATATCGAAGTCAGCTCGAACCGAAACTTATACCTTGGCGACTGCGGCTTCGTCGTGGTTCCAACACCACGCCTAGTGCACCGAACTGATACCTAGGCTAGAAGTTGTGGGCCCGTGTTCATTCGGAAGGAACACCGCGCGTTGTGAATTTCAAGGAAATCTCTACAACATGTTAAGCACAAGCCATACCTCAAGTACAACAACCCATCCCTCCTTTTCCCTTAAGTCAACTCTCTCTCTCCCCTCACCATCCCTCTTTTATAATTTTCAAACAAACCCATTCTCTTTTTCAAAAAAATCAAATAACACCTTACTTCTCATCCCTTTTCCTTACACCCACCACTCCATCCATCCCTTTTATTATTCTTTTCCCTCATTTCTCAAAGATCTCCCAAGCAACCCAAAATTTCTACACGTCCCAAGCCTTCCCAACTCTCACAAGATCAACAAGTGTGGCCCACCCTCTCATCTCTCATCCCCACCATCAAGGCTTCATCATCCATCGTTAAACGTTGAGCATAGGTGCATACAAGCCTAAGGGGACAAGGACAAGGCCTAAAGGTGGGTGATCCATCGTTAAATTCTTATTTTAGGGCCCACTTGTTGGTGGGACCCATTTTGATGTATGTAACGTATCCATGGATGGCCCATAGTGGTAGGGTCCCTCCCCTCCATCACCGTCTCTCTCTCTCTCTCTCTCTCTCTCTCTCTCTCTCTCTCTCTCTCTTTCCATTGTGATGGTGTGGATCCCACCAATATGTGTTATATCTACCCCGTCCATTCACATCAAACGGTGCGGCCCACCCTATTGCAGGTGATGATCCACACCATCCATTGTTTAAATGGATCCAATGCCCTTCTTGTTATATATTATATTTTATAATATATATATATATATATATGATATATATAATATAATATATAATATATATATAATATAATATAAGATATATATTATATATGTATATAAGTGCAGGTGGGCCACGTCCATGTGGAACCTACCATGATGCCTGTGTTTACGCCGTCCAGCGTCCCTGGACGCTGGACATGAGGGGGCTAACATGGAGTGCGTGTACTGCAATGGGTGTGAGCTAACGTGAGTGGGTGGCTGACGGTGAAGTGTAGACCCCTCATGCAAGCCCCACCTTGATGAATGTTTATAATCCAAGTCATCCATCCTATTTCCCAGATCATTTTAGGCATTGAGCCAAAATTTGGGACCAATCCGATTCTCGGGCGGGCTATACCATAGGAAATAGCGGTAATACCGTTAAAACCCACCTTGAATCTTCTATTCGCCAAGAACACATTACATATTGGTCTCATTTGGTCGATCAGGGGCCGTAGAATCCAATGACTGGGTTGGATCTTTCAAATGTGTATATGGAAAAATCACAGATTTTTCAAAAAAAAAAAGGACATCAAACAAGGCAGCAACGCCTGCTGCTGCCGCTGACACAAGGACGCCACAACGTCCTTGGATGCTGGCGGGGGAGGACCATGGGTCCCAATTGTGAGCCCCACCATGATGTGTGTTGAGCATCCACGCTGTGCATTGGTGGGCCCCTTAGGGCAATGGGTCCCCCTTCCAAAATCAGCCACATACATGGCTCAGGTGGCCCACATCATAGGAAACAGGGGTGATTGAACGGCTGCCATCAAAGCCCCTTTTGGACATTGCAGAAGTTTTGGATCAATATGAAATTTATTTTTCCTATCCATTCAGGCCCTTGTGACCTTATCAACCGTTTGGATGGCATATAATCATTACAGTGGGCCCCAGGTCTAAGTGACCTCATCAACTGGTTGGGTGTAAATAAACATTACAGTGGGCCCCATGTCTGTGTGACCCTGTCAACAAATTGGGTGGAAAATAAACATTATGGTGGGCCCCACATGAGACCCACTGATGTATGTGTGCCACACCTTCCATCAGTGTGCTCCCCCCCCCCCCCCCCCCCCCCCATCATGAGAAATGTGCTTTACCTATGTTGTCCATCCATATGGGACCCACTATGATGCATGAGTTTCATCCAAACCATCCAACCATTTTGGGAGATTCTTTTAAGGCCGGTGACGGAATTAAAATGAGACAGATCTAAGATCAGGTGGACCACATTATAAGAACCAGTGGGTTTGAATGTCCACCATTAAAACTCCTGGGGCTATCAGGTTTGGACCAAAATGATATTTGTTTTCCTTTAGAACTAGGCCTTTGTGACCTAATGATCAGATTGGATGGGAAATAAATGTTATGGCGGGCCTTGGGAATTTTAATAGTGGTAATTATTATCACCACTTACATTTGGGGTGTGGCCCATTTGTTATACACGAGGCCCATTGACGTAGCCCATTTGATATACATATGGCCCATGTGATTAGGCCCATCTTGATATATACGAAACCCATGTACATGAGTCCCATTTGATGTGTTAGAGACCCATGGGTTAAGGCTCAACAAGACGTACATAAGGCTCGTTGTAGTGTGATTCCACCATGGTTTATTTGTTGACCTTTATAGCGAGCTATGCCTTGGGAGCAATGATGGTTTGACGCCCACATTGTAAGTACAATGTTGGTTAAATGTCCATATTGTGACTCTCCTTGGGGTCCAATGATAAGTTCATACTTGTAGTGTGTAGACCGCTTAGGCCCATCTTCGTTATGAACAGAGCCCATCACCACATAACATGTTTAGTATAGATCCATGATTCATGATCATACGCATCATATGTATGTCTGATGTGAGGAGTGACTGATCATAGCATATGTCATTGGGCAGACTATTCCTGGGACCCACCTTGATGATGTGTTGTATATCCACTCCGTCCATGGCAGGTGAGATCCACCTTGATGATGTGTTGTATATCCACTCTGTCCATGGCAGGTGAGACCCACCTTGATGATGTGTTGTATATCCACTTTGTCCATGGCAAGTGAGACCCACCTTGATATGCATGCTCTATATTCACCTGTCCATCTGGACGAGTGGTGTAAGGCCACCATGATGTATTGTTATATCCAACCGTCCTTCCACTTGAGGACGTGGACCCCACTTGAATGTATGTGGTTCTCCAGTCGTCCATCTGTCCAGGGTGGTGTGGGAACCCACCGTGATGTATGTATTCACCACACCACCCATCAGCATGGGGGGCACACCATGATGAATATGTTTCAACCACGTTGTCCATCTGTTTTGCTAAACCATGGACTGCCCCATTTGCCCCACTTAATATATATATGGGGCCCACCTGTTTTGTATTTGAAGCCCATGGGTTATGGTCCATTATAACACATTCGAGGCCCAGGTGGTGCGGTGTAACACCCCGAATTTTTGCCAACCTGGGGTTAGACGTCCTTAGGCAATAGGTCAACCATATCACTCTTAGAACTCAATTCCAAAGCCAAAGAAATCATTTAGGATTAAATTCTTTAGAAATTTAACGTGAATTAACTAGCGCTAAACTAGATTACCTGTAAAATTAGCACCAACCACTTTAAATACGATCTGTAAGACCCAGAACCTATAGAATCATTGACGCTACCTTACCCTGAAATTCAGGATCAATCTCTAAACCCAGTTGCTCTCGGGAGCACTTTGAAACTTTGTATTGGATCTAGACCGCACGTCGAAGGTCCGATATCTATAATCTTAGACCATTATGACCGCTTAGTTGGACTTGACAATCATTTCAAAAATCAAGCTCAACCGATATCCTGAGACCATTTTACTGAGTTCGGAGTGAAGAGAGTGAGAAAAGGAAAATATTTAGAAAATTAATTCAATTTTTAATAAATCTGACACGTGTCGCTTGCGTGACATTTTTAAGCGTTTTGACCGTTAGAATTCGACCAAATTTCACCCTCGGATCAGGAAAGTTGGCCCTTACATGTCATAACACTTATGGCCCTGATCGAGTTTTGGTGACCGCTGAACTGAAACTGGTCCGCCACGGTCGATCTGGAAACCCGACCGGACTGAAAACTTAGCTAGACCTAGATCTAATATTAGAGAGCTTAAGTCCGACCGCATTTAGTAACAGGACCTCCAGAAGTACTCTGTTGGATTGGAACAGACCCGATTTGGTTATAACTTAAGCGTACAGTGACTTCAAGTCTGTTTTCATCATGTTTGGGCTTATAAAAAGGGCTTAAACCCTCCCTCATTCAGCCCATACGAATTTGAGAGAAATCCTAGGAGAGAGAAGAGAGAAGAGAGAGAGAAAGTGAGGGAGAAGTTGGGGTTTTCTCCTGGGATTCTTCCCTTCTGCTTCACATGCCAAAGCCATCCACCTGCATCGCTATTCTGACGATTCCAACTCCATTCTTAGGTAAGAAATCCTAACCCTAACCTATTTTGCAGCCTAGGATAGTTGGAGTGATATTGTAGCTAATGTATTGCATGCCTTAGGTTGCGTATCCGCTGTTGACGAAGACTTATCGTTTGAATCACCTCTTATACACATTTTCTAGTTTAAGGTGCGGACTATATGCGCTTAGGTTATGGTTTTAAACCCTTTCAATGATAGTTAATGATTTATTTATGCTGTGGATGCAATTACACATGTCAAATGTGCTGTCTGTTTTGTCTTCCGGATACGTATGCTGTATATTGTAAATACCATATTTCATGTATATATCAGAATACATGTATACGTATGGAATTTGTTGAATTGATTGCCATGATAAATTGTCATTGTTATATGCTTAATATGTATACAGCAACTCCTTGACGAAAGGACTTGCCCTACTTTGCAACGGTGTTGACATACGTGATGTATGTTGAATAGTGTAACCTAAGTATTTGAATAAATGCCTAAGTGAGTTAGTAGTTAGTAAAGTGTGATTGTTAAGATGGTTGGGATATGAATTTCAACCACAGTATTTGTGTGTATGATTCCCTCCATGAATCATGTAACTTAGGTTGTCCATGTTAAATGAGTGTATGATTTCCTCTATGGATTGTGTACCTAGTTAAATCATGATAAATGTGTGTATTAATTCCTGCATGTACTATTTACATTTTCACGCTATACTTCATTTGTTGTTCATGTGAATACAGAATATGACTTATATGCTAGTTATTATCCTTGTATGTGAATGGGGCTGTGCCATAGTCCAGGTAATCGGAAAATGTTTCGCAAGTAGTGGTTGAGGTTGCTTTCGCCACACAAGATGAGTTTAGCGAATCTGAGTCGTGCTTGGGATGTTCGGCGGTGGTTAGGCCACACGGAGTGCTTGTGCATTCCATGTCATTCAACTCAACGTACGCTTGGCCTAGTTGAGCTTATCAACTAACCCGATTGACCGATGTTTGTTCACCATGTTTGGTCGTAACTGTTTGAATCTAAGACACCGAGCTTATCAGTGAAACTTCCGTTAACCGTGGTACCATGATCCCCTAAGACTCATGAGCTGGGCATGGTGGTATGAGACACCGTGGTCGAGCTGTCGGCCTACGCTGGAGCCACAAACCTCCCCGTAGTGACCAGTGAGCACCCTACTCTGAGCAGATTATGGTAGTATGGGACACTATTTCTTGCTGTCGGCCTACACTGTTTGGTGATGGGGGAATGGAGCAACGATTACTCGCAACAGTCCTGACAGCCCTTTGTAGTGACCTTGAATTTATCCTGACACTGCATAGGGGCGACGAGTCCTGTTACAGTCTTGAGGATATAAGTAGGCCTGTATTGATAAGGTGATGGGGGAGAGGAGCAACGATTGCGCGCAACAGCCCTGACAGCCCTTGCAGTGACCTAGAACCATAATATCGTCTGAGATTGCTAGGACTGACGACCCTAGAATGGATCAACGTTGAGAAATGATACAAGGGAGGTGTCTTAGCTTCCCAATCCTGCCGTATGAAAAGGACTAATAAGAACTTGATAATCATACTCATGACATTGCACTGCATGTGCCATTGGCGTTGGTGTAAGAGCACAGTGGTAGTCATTCATGCCGCGATCGTTAGATGATGTCGCATGAGGGAGTTTGTGGTGAGGGCATGTATCATTCTTCATATCATCCTTGCATTAATAAGAGTATCTAGGACATGCTTGATTGTACTGCTTTATCATTATTGCTTGATTGGATTGATAACATGTTAACCTTTTTCGTATAGTTTTCACTGAGTTAATTACTCACTCCCACGTTACGGGACGGTGTTAGCCACACCAACCAGTCTCTATTTTAGTTTCAGATGACGGCATTGCTTGCGAAGCAGAGCCGGACTTGATGATGATGAGGAGGATCCCTCCTTTATGCAGGTTCTGATCGACGGGGTTATAGGGTTATTAATTAGATGTCAATACACTTGGTATTTTTCCTTTATTTAAACACCCATGTATATTCTTTTCTTTCCTTTTTTAGAGTATACATGTATTTAGTTAACCTGGTAACATGTTCACAGTCTGGAGACTTACAATCAATTATACATTTTATATATTTATCACAGTCTTCCGCTTGAGAAACTTAACTGTCTCTGGAGTATGATATGTTGTTTTGGTCTAATCCCACTCATGTTTTCTACACTAATATGAACAACATTCATCCATCATTGAAAATGTTGCATAGGTGATGTTCTGGAACTCGGGAGTGAAGTTTTTGCTCGACCCCCGATTTTTGGGATGTTACATGCAGTCCTTATAATGTATTCGAGGCCCATGAGACATGGCACATTGTGATATAATTAAGGCCCATAGGATGTTGCCCCTCATGAGGTATATTAGACCCGTGTCAAAGGCCCATTGTGATGTATTCGTGGCCTAAGGGCAAGGCTCATTGTGATATGTATTAGGCCCATGATGTGTGACCCACTTGACGTATTTCGAGACCCAGGTACATGACCCATTGATGTATATGAGACCCATTAATGCGATCCACTTGATATATATTGAGGCTCATGGGTCGTAGCCCATTATGATGTATTTGAGGACCATGGGTCGTGGTCCGTGGTGATGTATATTAAGCCCATGTATTCGACTCATTGTAATGTATATTAGACCCTTGTATGAGGTCATGGGCCCACTGTATGTTCGGCCCTATGTTGGTCACTCCTTAGGAGCAATGTTGGTTGAATGTCCACATTGATGGACAATGATGGTTAAATGTCCACATCGTGACATTCCCTCAGGCCTCGTTAGGCCAATTATCAATGCCGATTATGAGTGTGTGACAGCATAACATCATAATACATGCTCATAAGCATCAGCTGCATGTTTGTTATGAGATGTGATTGACCATTGCATGTGTCATTGGGCAGATGACTTATGAGACTCCCTGATAGGTGGAGTTATCCCACATGAGCACACGGTGTGCGTAGGATTGATGCATGATTGGACTACATGACTCAAGTATCTTGCATTGTATGATTGTGATTACTATACGGCATAACGACATCAAGGCTATGACCTCCATAGGCATGTCATGGATGGCTAGATGGGACACTGAAAATATTTGGTTTGAGCATTTGAGCACTTTCGATGTCCATGGGTGAAAGTTCCTAAACCTCCGAGGCCAGGAGACCCCCCAATGTTGAGACCAAGTGGATACATGAGCGCCAGAGTGCTAAATACCAGAAGGCCGTGTCTTCCACTGTGTCGTGGTCAGTTGGGAGGGGGTGTGGCCTTACCCGCCCAAGCGTAAGGGGCATAGCTAGGCTGAGTTTGACTAGCTTGTGAATGAGTTCGCTATCGACGTGCCGGATAGGATTGACAGACTATTGGCTAGGCAGATAATGAGGTTTCTTACGCTCACTTGGACTGTGCGGATGGGAGACAGACAGTTCCATTTGGAGTATACTAAACCCCGGTGATGATCCCAAAGATGAACAATACTGATATGTGGACTCGTTGAGCAGGAGTTGCATACTCATTCATTCCTTCATTCACTATCCACTCGGGTTGGTGGTGCGTAACCATTTGTTACGTGTACCCTCGCAATGGCCAGAATTTTGGTTGGGACGCGCGACTAACCTGAGATAAGGAATTTACTACATTGAGTCTGACTATCTAAATTAGGTATGAGACTAGTTTGGATAGAAGTCCTTTGTGATGGACCTCATAGCCTGCGATACTACGTACTATCATCCCGACTTCACTCTCCAGCATAGTCATTTCATTCGCATTGCATTACATCTGCAGGCATAGGATATTTTGGGTTACTGTGTTTCTGCATTTATATGGTCTGGATACGGCTGACGGTATTCGTAAACTTATCAAGAATTGTATATTACATTGCATCATCGACATCTGATATTTGGCTCTCATTTGTACAGCTCATTTATATTGCGCATTTTGATATTGATTGACTCATGGACTTGTCAGTATTTTCGTTTACTCTGATATCGTATGATTCATGATCTTACCAGTATTTTTGATATTGTATGCTTATGGCACTGTATTGAATACTTGACACTTACCTTGTGCACACACTTACACTACCCTTTAAGCTTTTTATAAGCTTATGCACGATAGATGCGTGCAGGTAATGTTAGGATGCAGAGGCGTGACGCTTGGAGCATGTAGCGGACTTTTGGAGCTTTGGTTTTTGATATATGTATTTCCCATCCTAAACTGTATTCAAAATTTTATATTAGTGGATATGTGATGGTGATATTGCTCTTGTGATTTGGGTATACTTGTGGTTATGCTTCTTTTGAGATAAATGTACATTGAAAAATTCTCCTTGTAGGATCTCAGGATCAGAATCTGGTGCATGTGCGCTGGGAGCCAAGAATGAGGTACTACGGAGGCTGTCGGCACCAGATTCGGCGAACGAGAATTTTGTGAGTCCGATTTCTGAGTTTGGGGCGTAATAGTTCTCATCCGCGACGCGCAACTGGTGATACTCTGACTGTAAGTCGATCTTCATAAAATACTGCGCCCACTTCAACTGATCAAATAGATTATCAATCCTAGGTAAAGGGTACTTGTTCTTCACCGTCACTTGGTTTAATATGTAGTAATTGATACATAATCGCTGTAACCCATCATTCTTCTTTACGAACAACACAGGTGCTCCCCAAGGAGATACACTCGGTCATATGAAGCCCGCATCCAACCGATCATCGATTTATTTCCTCAGCTCCTCCATCTCACATGGAGGCATGCGATAAGTCGGAAGAGATATAGGTGTCGCACTAGGCACTAGATCGATGGTAAAATCGATTTCGCACTGAGGGGATAATCTAGGTATCTTTCTGAATACATCTGAAAACTCTTGGACTATAAGGGTGTCCCCAAGTGTTGGACCATCAACATCCTCTAATAAAGAAGCGTAACAACTAATGCGATAGGGCCAACTGACCTGCATTGGGAATGTAAAGTCATGCCCTCAGGTCCATGGGCTATCACCACCCTAGTATCACAATTGATCTATGCTTTCTTCTCGGTGAGTCAATCCATACCGAAGATCACATCGTAATGACATAACGGGGTAATAATCAGGTTGACAAGTACTATTCTGCTCCCTAAGTCTATCGAATAATCCTTACACATCTTGGTAAAGTTTGAGAAGGTCCCCGTGGCGGTAAGGAGTCTCAACCCAACCATAAGATTAGTTTCCAACCCCAGTCGCTTGACTGCTGCACATGATATAATAGAGATAGTGGACCCGGTGTCCACCAATAAGAAGACTTGTGTACCTTGAACATGCGTCGTGACTTCAAAAGTCATCAGTGCCGCAACTGCTGTCTCGGATGCCTCAGCCATAAGTGAATGCACCCGAGCTTGTTGAGAACGATTTGACTGCGGTACCATGGGCTGTTGAGGCGGTCTAAATTAAGGTGCAGGCTGGCGAAAAGATGGATGTGCTGGTGCTGACCGTAGAGGTGGAGTTGAGAGAGGTGGTGGCATCTGACGATTGATCCTCTAAGGGGGCGTAAAGTCGTTGTCCCTCATCCTAGTGAAACAGTATGTGTCAACATGGCGCGACCTCTGGCAATAGGTGCATCATATATCAGGTTGCCTCGGCTGTGTCGGTGGAGCCGTAAGCCAGGGAGGCGAGTCTGTACAGGCCTCTTGCCGAGGAACGACCTGCTTGGCAAATCGGGTCACTGCCTAGGAACCATAGGCACATGTGTTCGGGACAGCCTGTCCCCATTCTACTTAGCTCGCAGAGACATGCCCACTAGCTCAGCACAGTTGGATATGCTAGCGCAACACATCTTCGAGCGTATCTCAGGTCGCAGACCCTCAGAAAATCGCTGCATTCGCATTAGCTGGTTTGCTAAGATCAAGGGAGCATATCTGGCCAGCTCCGTAAACCTATTCTCGTACTCTGCCACTGACATCCCTTCCCGACGGAGGCGAAGAAATTTACTCTCCTTCTCATTACGGAAGGCGAGAGGAAAATATTTTCCGTGGAAGCGCGTTTCAAAGGCTTCCCATGTCCACACATACCCTACGGGAGCCGTATGCAGGATGCTATCCCACCACAGGCTAGCCTCCTTATCAAACATGTAGGTGACTAACTCTACCTACTCTGCATCAGTGCAGTGCAGTGGCTTCAGCATCTTAAAGATGCGGTCAAGCCAATACTTGGCCTCTTCGGGTCTGTGAGTACCCGCAAACTTAGGAGGTCGAAAGCGCTGGAATCTCTCAAATAGGCCGCTAGCACCCACGTTTCCAGCAGGGTGTACAAGTGGTGCAGGTGGAACCACACCTATACTCTGGGAGAGTGCCCCTACATGGTGGCCAAAAATTGCTGCTGCTGCTCCTACATCAAGAGCATCTTCTGCTCCAACCTATTAGGAGGAGCCGACTGAGGTACGTGTGCCATTGAAGCAGACGCACGGTTCTGCTCAAGAACCGATGATGCAACAGGTGTCGGCCCATTAGTGGGGCAAGTGGCCGGCTGAGAATCCGACATAGTGTCGGGAGTCGGGCCCAAACTGGAGTTCGCCTGGCTATTGCTTAGGGCCTGTTTGATTTTCATCGTTTCACCGGGAAACGGTAAATACCCTAGAAATGGCTTATTATTACCGTTTCACCTGTTTGGATATTCACGGGAATTTCATTCTTGGAAACCGATTCAAAAGTAATAGCGGCCATTTTAAGACCCCATCTTGATGTATATGACATATTTGTTCCGTCCATCCATTTGATCACAACATTTTCAGATATAAGAAGAAAAATGAGGTTGATCCAACACTCAACTGGCCCATACCAAAAGAAACAATGGCCTCAAGAAGTTTTTAACGGTAAGTACTAGATTCACATTTTTCTATGGCGTGGTCCACTTGAGCTTTGGATATGCCTCTTTTTTGGCTTATATTATAAATTCATCTGACATAATGGATGAACGGTGTAGATATATGATATGCATCACAGTGGGACCCACAAATATTTCACAATATTTCCCCTTTTTACACCTAAAAAGTAAGCCGTCAAATCAATTATGGGGAAGAGTGCAGCAACTGAGGGAAATATTTATTACCATTCATGGGGCATTTCCCTGGGAAATAGAAAATCAAACACGCTCTTGGGGGAGGTGTCACATCAATCGAATCTCCAAGTGTGAAGCATGCCGTACTCCGTGTGGCCTTAGGTGGCATTCCCCATATACAACATAGGACGCAACCCATGAGATTTAACATAAGATCATACGTGCATCCATACATCATTCGCATTTCAAATTCAAAGAAGCTTCATGCATTTCATTTATAAAAATTGTCACAATACATGAGATTCAGTATTACATGGATCATGACAGAAGATGCATGAGATCTAATCTAGCAAAGTTCCACACACTAAAACCTACAAACCAATCTACTACATTACTAAGCCTATCAAGGCTATACATAGAAATACGAAGACAAGCAACAAAGCAAACCAAAGGACAACTACATGTACGACTGGCCGTCCGAATCTGGCGATGGTGGAGGTGCGCCCTTATCTTGTAAACAACACAGGATAGTCCTCAGGGTGCGAGATACTTTACTGAATTTTCGCTTTATGAAGGCTAGATTTTCTTCAAGCTTGGCCTGGGTCGCTACGACCTCCTGTCGCAGGGCAGCCTAACCCTCCTCAAGTTAAGCCAAGCGGGCTTTTATAGCAATCCGATCACTATCGCGCCTCTGTGCAGCAGGAGGAGAGCCCTCATCAGAGTCTTGAGCCTCCTCTTCTTCTTCCTCACTCTCTCCTTCTTCACCTCCTTCCTCTGACTCATCTTCTTCTTTTATCTCATTACATTCTTTCTCTTCACTTTCTGTCTCATCCCTATACTCGTCAAGTCGGGCTTGACGTTGTCGAGGGTCAATCCCCATGCTGTTGAGCATAGTCTCATTAATAAAGTGGATCGGCGTAAGGTCATCCATGTTAAGTCTGTAGGCGAACTCTCGAGCAATCTTGTATATAAGTCGGCCAAATGGAAGTGAGATGTCATTCCTAACCAAGCGCACAGTCTGAGCTATCTGTAGCAGGGCGAACGTAAGTAGACAAAGCTTGTCTTCCTGCCCAGCTCTATACAGGAAATTCACCATCAAGTGAGTGCATTCGGTACAGTTGTCCCACCTAGGATACACATTATATGTGAATATGTAGTGAAGCAGGCAAAAATTTTCTGTTAATTCTGTCAATGGGAGGCACCTGCCTCACTTCCAGGGGGCTAAATGGCCGCAAAGGTAACGCGTGTAGCGATCTATTTCTCGCGCGTTCTTGAGATCCTTATTGCTAGCATGCACCTCTGCACATGGGATTCCCATGATCTGGGCCACCAAATCTACATTGATTGTTACTTCCCGCCTTCCCACGGGAATCTTGAACTGCAGAGGCTCCAACGATGGGTCCCGTATATGGGTGTAGAAGGCTCGAACAGTGTTCTCACATGCGTGAGACTTGCCCTCGAATATGAGACCCCACCTAGCGTCCAACAGGTAGTTCATCATTGGATACAACCCAGATAACTTTTCGTCTACATGAGCTTCAAGTACAACCTTATGGTCACCAAACCGACCGTGTTCGAAGCCTGCCGGTAGAACTCTCTCGAGTGGGAGTTGGGGATTAAGATCCCGCTTCGATCTTCGTTCTTGCGTGGCGCTTGTGCTAGTTTCGGTGTCCGTCTTCTTCCTTGGATAGGTAGGCGACTAGGCCCGACTTCATCGATAGGAGCTCTCTTCTTTCCTATAAGGGAAAGAATTGTGAAGAGAGAGAAAATGACAGCCACACGCCCCAAAAGGGTCATGGAAACCAAATAGCCTTATAATGAAGGTGGATTTTGAGGCTTTTGAAAGGTGAGATAAAAAGCTATGGACTTTGTGCCCAAATGAGCAAGAAATAGGGAAGATGGGAATAGTACAAGATAGGGTTTTGAGGAGGATGAGGGAAAAAGTGTAGGTGGTGAAGAAAAAGAAGAAGATGTGAAAGTAGGAGAGAGATTTGAGAGAGAAAGATGGGATTTTGGAAGATTTGGAAAGCTTGGAGGGAGGTAAGAGGGAGAAATGAAGTAAATGTGGGGGGGGGGGGGGGGGGGGGGGGGGGGGGGGGGGGGGGTGTTATAGGGGGCCCCACAGCTATCCACATGAGTCAGCTCACCCGGCCTGACATGCCCAAGTGAATAGGACTGGGGTGCTCCCCGGTCCGCTGGACTGGGTGGGGTGCCGTCCCCCTCCCGGGGTGTCCGATATGTACGGGGGACCCCCTGGGTCCCGCTGATTTGCGCGGCTTGGGCCCCTCTGACCGTTTAAGGCGATTTCGGGTTTTGACAAACGCGTGTTCGTATGCTCCGAGTCATTTGAGTACGGGATGCGCCAAATCATCATCTAAACCCGTCGATTGACGGTCTAGAAGGGTGTTAGGATCATTTCACATGATCACAGAGGCCTACGGGTCTGACTTCAACGGTCAGTTTCGCCTGTCAGCAAAACTTGGAATCCTACAACTGTTTCTACGTTTCATCGCTCCCTTATAGGTCAAAGTACGTCAGTGTGCGTCGTGTTACCATAACCCAAGTCCAGTTTAATCTAAATCATGCTCTGATATCAACTTTTAACGCCTTGAAAATTAGGGGTCGAGCAGGAGCCCAACTCCCGAGTTCCAACACATCATTTATGCAACATAGATAATGATGATTAAATGTCGTCTGTGTTAGTGCCTTAAACATGAGTTGGATTATACCAAAACAACATATCATACTTTAGAGACAGTTAAATTACACAAGTGAAAGACTGTGATAGATATATAAAATATATAAACCATTGTAAGTCTCCAGAGCGTTAACATATTACCAAGTTAAATATATACATGTATACTCCCAAAATGGACCAAAATAAATATACATGGGTGTTCCAAAAATGTAAAATAACAAGTGTAATGGCATCTAGTCAGCATCCCTATAACCCCATCGATCAGAACATGGTCTACATAGACCCGCCCCAAAGTTGCATATAGGAGAACTCCAAATCATCATAAAAGTCGGGCTCTGCTTCGTCAGCTTCGCCATCATCTGCAACTACAACAGAGTCTGGTTAGTGTTTTAAAACACCGTCCCAGAGTGGGAGTGAGTGATCAACTCAATAGAGCTATAAGGTAAAAGTTAACATGTTATTAATTCAGTCAAGCAGTAATGATAAAGCAATGGAGCAAACATTCCCAAGTACTCTGGTTAATGCAAGGATGATATGTTATATAATGATGCATACCCTCGCCTACACTCTCTCTGCGACATCATCTCACGATTGCAGCATGCACCCCTTCCTCTGTGCTCAACTCCAACGTCAAAGGCACATGCAATGTGGTGCATGTGCGTGATTAGCCGAGTTCTTAATTAACCATATTCATACAACAGGTTTGGAAAGCTAAGGTACCTCTCTTTATATCATTGACCCAAACATTGATCCATTTAGGGTCGTCAATCCTAGTTAATCATA
This sequence comes from Magnolia kwangsiensis, assembly GCA_037074715.1. Taxonomy (NCBI): domain Eukaryota; kingdom Viridiplantae; phylum Streptophyta; class Magnoliopsida; order Magnoliales; family Magnoliaceae; genus Magnolia; species Magnolia kwangsiensis. The sequence continues at coordinate 140,573,383 of CM073573.1, forward strand.
TACGAGGAACAGTTCCAGGCCGCTACGGAGCGGCTCGTCACCTCAGCGCAGGCCTGGTTTATACTTGAGGTCACTACGGAAAGTCTCATCACCTTAGCGTAGTCCTAATGTATACTCGTGGTCACTATAGGCTCGTCACATAATCGTAGGCCGATAGCTCGAATACAGTGTCCCATATACCACCATATTCGGCTCATGAGTTTAGATTGCTCACTGGTCATTACGGAGAGGCTTGTCGCCCCAGCGTAAGCCGACAGCTCGACCTCATACACCACCATGTTCGGCTCATGAGTCATAGCGGATCGAGATACCAAGGTTAAACGGGATTTTCTCATTCAGACATTTTATCAAATACTTAGACTACACATATTACCTACATGTACTTAATTAGTTTAAAACGCATATTATAGCAAATCCTTCTACATAGGAGTTACCATACATACAATAATCATGCATTCTCTACCAACAATCATAACAAATACAAATCATAATTCCATATTCATTCAGGCATTTCAGCAAACACATAGAATGCATTTTATTCAACATAGTTTATATATATATATATATATATATATATATATATATATATATATATATATATATATATGTGTGTGTGTGTGTGTGTGTGTGTGTGTGTGTGTGTGTGGAAAACGTCGTATCTAAGCACATGTGATAGCAAGCGAACGACTTAATTCATTTAAGTTTCAGTTCATTTCCTAAAGATATTCGCGTTTCTCACACACTTCGCTCCGGGTTCAAGTTGTGCGTTTCTAAATACTTTTAGGACTTGATTTTCGAGATGGTTGTCAAGCCCAGTAATGCGGTCATAACCGTATAATTTCGCGGTAATCAAACTTTTGATGAGCGGTCCAAGTCTGATACGGAGTTTCAATGTGCTCCCGAGAGCAACTGGGTTTTGAGATTGATCTTCAATTTTCAGGTAGTGTAGCTTCAACGATTCTACTAATTTTCGGTCTCGCAGTTCATATTGAAAGCTATTCAAGCTAATTCGACAGGTAATTTAGTTTAACACTTGATTAATCTTTGTCTAATTTATAAAGGATTTGGTCCTTAGTGATTTCTGCCTGAGGTACTACTCGGGTCTTTATACGAATTTTTCCGACACGTTACACTTAGTATATGTTGTTTGTGGAGGATGATATGTTGCTTGATGTGGTTTAAGAGTAGGGTTGTCCACAGACCAGGTGGAAGGTTGTCTTCCAAGTCATATTAGCTTGGGTCGGGCCCCTTTTTAGTATGGATCCAATTCAAAATTTTGAATTTGTTAGGCTTGGACCTGGCTCATTGGCAACCCTAAAGAGAATGTAAATGCTCAATTTGAGATTTGAAGGTTGTAGAGTCTAGAGGCTTAAAAATTAGCAGAGAGAAAATATATGGCTTGCTTGGCAGATGCGAAAATGAGTTCATCTCATTTTAGTTGATTGCAATTATGTATTAAAGATCATATTTCTTTCAAATAACGATTAATGACAATCTTTGAAACCAGCAATCATAACATCTAATGCATAATTATGATTAAATAAAATTGAATGAACTCATTTTTAAGCACCTACCAAACAAGCTCCAATATCTAAATGCAACTTTAGTAAGAACAATTATAAAGGAGACATTTTAGCTAAATCAATGACAGCTAATTGTCCAATGTGATGTGTTTCATTACCTTAACTCTATTTTATTTGAAAGGATACGACAGACTCTTGGGGATGTTTCTGATAAAGCTAGAACTAGAAGGATTAAATGGATATGTGCCTATGGGGGTGTTGTGGTCACTTGATTTTTGGGAAGACTAGAAAGGAGAGAATCATGAATAAAATCATCCAAACCAACCAAAAGATTAGATCCAATAAGAAATAAATTGAAAAAGAGCAAATTGAAATGTTTCAATCATGTACAATGAAGACCAAAGATGGCTCGCATTAGAAGGAAACAAACAGTGAGTAGAGTTCAAGGACCAGGAGAAGAATACCTAAAAGGACTCCGATTAAGGCGGTTAAAAGGAATATAAAAGCTTCTTAAATGCTCTTAAGAATGATTGGCTAAACAGCATTCGAAGGCTAACCCTAAAATAGTTGGGACAAGGATATGATGTTGATGTGATTGGATGCTAGTGTACTTAAATTTTAGTTGATGGCCCACTCAAATAGGAAGCAAATCTAGACAGTTTATTTCAGATACATGTATCCAACACTTTACCATTTCCAACTGCATGGATGAATATCATTCCTGTGGCCCTCAAAATTGTCCCAGTTGAATGAACTATTGAACAATATTAGGCCTGTTTTTCAGTTGAATGTGGACAACTGTTGTCTCTTTTCAACAGTTTATGGGTAAGCCACGAAACAAACAGTTGAGATTGTCCCACACTGAATTACAACAACAGACCGGTGGTCTGGATTACAGGAGCACAGGCCCCATTTGCTACTGGATCCTTACTCTTGCTCCGGTGGTAGACTCTCAGGAGTTTCAATACCCAGTCAAGGGTTTGAGTATCCACAGGTGGTGAAATCCCACTACGGCGTGAGTGTGTGGGGGTGTGTGCGTGTGTAAAAAAAAAAAAAAAAGGAAAAAAAAGGCCCCACTTGCTACTGTTGAAAACCTGCAAATACTATGAAAGATGCAAGCAAGTGTCATATGAATATAGCCTTCCTCATTGATGTGACAAAAACCAGAACACAAATTCGAAGTGAATGAGCCTGGGATTTGGATAGCTTCTGATTAGGAAAAGGTGAACTAAGAGAGAAGATGCGTCTCTAGCCACTAGAAATTTTGTGCTTTCTGAGTGAGAAATATTTTTTCCCTTACCAAATGCTGGAAATACTGCATTGCTAACACATGACAACATTTATGATTTATATGGACTGCATTCTGTGTAAGATCAGTGTAGGATTCAATTGTGTAAGACCAGTGTAGGATTCAATTCATTACACCAGCAACAGATGTTTTGACAAGTTTTTTCAGTTGCATGTCTAGGATCCAAGATGACCGTCTTCTAACAGGGCATGAAACACAAGGGGTTTCACCCATAAAGGAGAAACAAAGTTGAAAAGGGAAGACACCAACATGGCACACAGGCATGAGATCCGAGTCATCCACCATGTAGGTCCCACCCACATCTAAGCAAACCCCTATAAACAAAATCCTAGTGAAAGTGCATGTATAGGGTGAAAAAACAGAGGGAAATCAGGGTTATTCTCTCATAGGCGAGTGATGACAGCCTCCACCTCAGCCGGGGAATAGAGATGGTAGGTTGGAGCCACCTTTGCAATATCAACGTTATTTGGGGTCACCTGATACATCAACCCAGGCTCAATTTTAGATTAGCCTGAAGAAAAATAATGGTTGTGAGAGAAAAAATAAAAAAATATGCCTTCTGTTTTCAGGTTTTGTAGTAAATGACTGTCTGCAAATCCTTACTTTTTCTTCCATCACTTGCTTCAAGATGGAAAGAGCTATGGTTTCAGCTTCTTGAAGAGTTATGTCCTGCAAAACCAAAACGATTTTTCTCAAAAAAAAAAAAAAAAAAAAAAAGAAAAGAAAAGAAAGAAAGGCCGTAACAGCCACTATGGGCGTATCGTAATGGTAATTGATGGGGACATCACGACCCCCCCCACGCACGTATGCAAGGAAGAGGAGGGCTCCACCATCGATCCGTATTGATGAAGACATCCAGGGAGGGCCTCCTAGTTAGAGGACTGCATTTTGGTTCGTTGAAGTGGACCTGATAGTCGTATAAACCCCAACATAGGTTCTCATGATCGAGACTCACTATTCTAATTAATCTAGTACTTTGGGTTTTGCTTATTATTGTTATTAGGAATATCATGGACGATTTAGATTGCTTCTGCGTACATGGCACGAGTTTTGAGGTATATGGTTTTATTATAAATAAGCACCCCATGTAGTTTTTTTTTTTTCTCATTAAAGATTAATAAAATTTCTGCATTTTTCTGTTCCTCTAAATTTCTAAGTTGTGGAGATTCAATTGGGTGTAAAACCTTCCATTCTTCAAAGGGCTGACTACCGTAGTGCGAAGCCACACTTATCCTGCTTCGCCCCCCACCTTCTTCCATCTATATTTTTCTTCTCCTATAATCATCTACGCTTCAAATCTATCCTCTATTGCAGCCGTTTTTCTCTCTACAGCAGATTTTCAGAATCTGGCCTTGCAAGAGGGCTGAAACTTCGACGGAGCACCACGCATAAACTGTGCATCTGATCGAGCTGAAATTTGGAGGTTTTGGAGTCTACCCCTGGCCAATTAGGGCCAAGCTGGCCTTTTTCTGAATAGTGGGCCCCACACATGTTCGGCCGGGATCACACGCACGTGCGTCTAGGCCATTGCTGCTGTCCACACGTGTGGCACTTCTCTAGTTCGTCTCTCTCCTCTCTTTCGTTCCTCTTTCACCCAAAATCCATAAACCTAACCCTAAATTATTCAAATCCCTAATTTTATGCCCATTCTTCAACCTTAGGGTTCCCTAAATTGAAATTTCTGAATCCCTTGGATTGGGGAAATTATTTCTGTGCATGTGTGGGTAAAATGGAGGTGGCCAAGGAATTGGTCATGGAGGGGCACCCGTGCACCCACCCCGCGAGGGACATCATGAACAATATGACCTAGATGTGCAACTCCTCAAGGGAGTTAGAGTAGATGCCCCTACGTTTGATGACCACTTGGACCCTAAAGCCTTTTTAGACTGGCTAGCGGATATGGACCACTATTTTGAGTGGTATGATATGTCGGATGCTCGTCGAGTCTGATTCACCAAGATAAAGCTTGTGGGTCAAGCAAAGAGATTTTGGGCTACTGTAGAGCGAAAGAAAGAAAGAGCGAGGGAGCTCTCAACAGTCCATTGGGGAGAAATGAAAGAAACACTTAAGGAGAAGTACCTCCCTTTCTCTTATCACTTACGGTTGATTGAGGAATGACAGTCTCTTCGACAACGTTTTATGAGTATGGTGGAATACATTGAGAAGTTCGAAGAGTACTTGACTAGGAGTGAAGTTGATGAGGATCCCGTACTCACCCTTGCTCGATTTAAAACGGGCCTCCGTACTAACATTATGAGAGAATTGCTCGCCAAAGACATATACACTATTGAACAGTTGTATCAACTAGTGTTGGAGGTTGAGCAATACCTCAAAACATCTGTGGGAAGGCGATTTGAGTTTCGCGATTCTGACGCTGAGGCCAACCCTTCTGGGGCTAAGCCTACCCTTCTGGGGCTAAGCCTAACGCTGGGTACCAAAGTAAACCTTCCAGTAATTTTCAGCCCAGGCCCAAGGATGATAAGGGTAAAGAAGTTATTGGCTCTAGCTCACGTAAGAGTGGAGCAACTAGGTGTTTTAGGTGTCAAAGGTTTGGTCACTTTGCCCACCAGTGCGGGACGAGAGAGGGCACTAAGGTGCTCTATATTGATGGGCAAATAGAAGTAGTGCCCCCAGAGAGTGACGGCAAAGAGGAAGAATATGAGACAGTAGAGACCCCTAGTAATGAGGAAGAGAGAGCGCAAGAGTTTGCGACCCTTGCAGTTGAGCGTTGTGCCCTTGCTTAAGACAAGAATACTGACGATTGGCGCCGCAACGCGATCTTCTATACTTATGCAAAATATGGAAAAAAGAGTTGTAAGATGATTGTGGATAGTGGTAGTTGTGCCAACATGGCATCAACTAGCACTGTGAACCATTTGGGCTTAAAGCTTGAAGCTCATCCCCAATCCTATAGAGTGTCCTATGTTGATGAAACTTCCATTCCAGTCTCGCACCGTTGTCTTGTTCCTATTCAGTTTAGATTTTATAAAGACACTTTGGTGTGATGCTGTTCTCATGGATGTGAGCCATATCATTCTACGTAGACCTTGACTCTATGACAGGGATGTCACCATATTTGGTCGTTCGAATGTGTGTACATTCTGGTTTAAGGGCAAGAAAGTCAAGTTAAATCCACTTTCACCTAAGAACACTACTGGAAAGGAGTCCACCACGCAGAGTGGTGTGAGCGGTTCAAAAGAATTGAAGGAGTTGAAGTCCAAGTTCAAGTCTCTCCATATTCTGAATGCCAAAGACTTTGAGCGAGAAATTGAAGCGGACTCGATGGTATACACTCTTGTGACTAGGGAAAGTATACCAGAGGCTAGTGTAGAGTTATCCACCGAGGCCATTCAGGTAGTGCATGAGTTTCGTGATGTCTTTCCTGATGATCTACCAAATGAGCTTCCCCCCATGAGGGATATACAACATACCATTGATTTAGTCCCTGGGGCGACTCTACCAAACCTCCCTCATTACAGAATGAACCCAAAGGAGCATGCAAAGTTGAAGAAACAGATTGATGAGCTCCTAGAAAAGGGTTTCATTCGAGAGAGTATGAGCCTGTGTGTTATGCCCGCGCTTTTTACACCTAAGAAGGATGGCACATGGAGGATGTGTGTTGATAGTAGGGCCATCAACAAAATCAAAGTCGAGTATCGGTTTCCCATATCGCGTCTTGATGAGATGTTGGATATGATGGCCAATGCTAATATCTTCTCAAAAATTGACCTCAGAAGTGGTTATCACCAAATCCGTGTACGCCCTGGTGATAAGTGAAAGACGGCCTTCAAGATGAAGGATGGGCTATACGAGTAGCTAGATATGCCTTTTGGGTTAACTAACACCCCAAGCACTTTCATGCGTGTGATGACCCGAGTGTTAAGGCCCTTCATAGGAAAGTTCTTGGTCGTATACTTTGATGATTCTTGATTTATAGCATGACCAAGAAACAACACATCAACCATTTGAGGCAGGTTTGTAGGATCCTTAGAGCCGAGAAATTGTACGCTAACCTAAAGAAGTGTGCGGTCTTGTCTAGTAATGTCATCTTCTTAGGTTTTATTGTGTCTGCTAAGAGCGTATCGGCGGATCCTGAGAAGGTTAAGGCCATCGTCAATTGGTCTAAACCCCGCAATATTCATGAGGTGCGCAGATTTCACGACTTAGCCACATTTTATAGGCAGTTCATCTGAAGCTTCAGTTCCATTATGGCTCCCATCACAGATTGCATAAAAAAGGGAGAGTTTCGATGGACAAAGGCAGCTTTGAAGGCCTTCAAGGAGATAAAGGTCAAGATGACCGAAGCTCCAGTCACGCGACTTCCGAATTTTTCAAAAGCTTTTGAAGTCGCATGTGACGTGTCAGGAGTCGGCATAGGAGCATTTAGTCAGGAAGGGCACCCTTTAGCCTTGTTTAGTAAGAAACTGAATGAGGCGAAACAAAAGTATTCCACTTATGACAAAGAATTCTATACGGTAGTGCAATCACTGCACCATTGGCTTCATTACCTATTGCCGCAAGAATTCGTCCTATTCTCAGATCACGAGGCCTTGAGATATCTGAACTCTCAAAAGAAATTAAACCCTATGCACACCAAGTGGGTTCAATTCTTTCAAGAGTACACTTTTGTGCTTAAGCACAAGGCCGATGTAGAGAATGAGCCTGCCAACACGTTGAATCGTCGAGTCGCGTTACTCAATTCCATGAGTGTCGAATTTACGGGCCTCGAGCGCATCAAAGAAGATTATTCTGAGTGTCCAAATTTAGAAGTTGTATACGCATCGTTGTTAGAGAGTTTGTCAGACGCTAGCAGTGAGTACTTGATTTTATATGGATATTTGTTTAGAAGTAACCGCTTGGGCATACCTCACACCTCCCTCCGTGATTTTCTTGTTTGGGAGTTACATTCAGGAGAGATCACTGGTCATTTCGATCAAGACAAGACCATTGCCCTAGTGGAGGATAGGTTTCATTGGCCAAGCTTCAAACGAGACGTGACCAAAATTATAGGGCAATGTCGTACTTGTCAACTGACAAAGCAGAAAAAGCAAAATACAAGATTATATACATCTTTGTCAGTTCCATTCATCCCTTAGCAGGACATCGGTATGAACTTCGTGCTTGGACTCCCCAAGACTATTCGGAAATATGATTCCATATTTGTTGTCATGGACCGTTTTTCTAAAATGGCCCACTTCATCCCTTGTTTTAAGACCTCTAACGTATCCCATGTTGCCAAGCTCTTCTTTAGTGAGGTCTTCAAACTGCATGGGTTACCAAAAACCATAGTGTCTGACCGTGACGTGAGATTCATGAGTTACTTTTAGAAGACACTATGACACATGATGAATACTAGGCTCCAATTTTCTTCTGCCTACCACCCTCAGACCGATGGTCAGACTGAGGTGGTCAATAGGAGCCTAGGGAGTTTGCTCAGGTGTTTAGTGGGGAAGCATACCAGGACATGGGACACCATATTACCTATAGCCAAGTTTGCGTTCAATAGGTCCACAGGTCTAAGTCCTTTTGAAGTCGTTACTGATTATAAGATTAGGAAGCCTATTGACCTTTGTCCCTATGTCATTGTCCCATAGGCTATTAGAGTTTGAAGAGTCCTTTGCACATCACATTCACTCATTGCATCGAGAAATCAGGCGAAAGATCATTACTAGTAATGAAAATTATAAATTTTCTACAGACTAGCATAAATGTTTCAAGTAATTCAATGTAGGGAACTCTATGATGGTCCGCTTCAGGCCCAAACGGTATCCTTGGGGGGCCGTTCGCAAATTACAGACGCGTAGTGCTGGACCCTTCAAAATTATAAAACGAAACAGTCTCAGTGCGTATGTGGTAGATCTTCCACCTTCCATGCGAATTAGTTCCACATTCAATGTTGAGGATCTAGTTAGTTTTCATGAGACCACTGATACTTTATCCGGCTCTTTGCCCAACCATCCTGATTCCCCAGACCTGTCCCTTGATACATGGCCTCTTCCCAACCCTTCTTCCCAGCCCCTATCTCCCATACATACCTTTCCCACACTCAGAGAGGAAATAGAGGATATTCTGAACCATCAGATAGTATTAATGTCGGAAGACGGGTTTCAAAAGTACCTGATTAAGTGGAAGTCATGTCAAGCTTCATACAGTACGTGGCTTACTGAGGAGCTTTAGAGACTTGATCCTGACATCTTGGAACGGTTCAAGAGTTTTATTTTGCCAGTGGCAAAATCTTCACCGTCTAGGAGAGTTGATGGGGACATCACGCGCACATGCACGCCCCCTACGCATGTACGCAAAGATAAGGAGGCCCCACCATCAATCTAGATCGATGGTGACGTCCAGGGAGGGCGTCTTAGTTAGAGGACTGTATTTTGGTTCGTTGGAGTGAACCTGATAGCCATGTGAACCCCACCATGGGTTCTCATGATCATGGCCCAATATTCTAATTAATCTAGTACTTTGAGTTTTGTTTATTATTGTTATTAGGAATATCATGGATGGTTTAGATTGCTTTAATTCGTTGTTATTTTTTATTACTTCGTCTCCAAGTAATAAGTTGCGCGCATGATGCGAGTTTTGAGGTATAGAGCTTTATTATAAATAGGCACCCCTTGTAGTCTTTTATTTTATTTTTTTTTGCTCATTGAAGATTAATAAAATTTCTACGTTTTTTGCTCCTCTAAATTTCTAAGTTGTTGAGATTCAATTGATGTGAAACTCTCCCTTCCTCGAAGGGCTGACTATCGTGGTGCGAAACCACACCTATCCTGATTCGCCCCTACCTTCTTCCATCCATATTTCTCATCCTACAATCATCTATGCTTCAAATCCATCCTCTATTGTAGCCGTTTTTATCTCTATAGCATATTTCCAAAATCTGGCCCTGCATGAGGGCTGAAACTTCGGCGAAGCACCATACACAAATTGTGCATCGGATCGACCTAAAATTTGGGAGTTTTGAAGTCCACCCTTGGCCGACCAAGGCCAAGATGGGATTTTTCGGAATAGTGGGCCCCACACACGTGTGGCCGGGATCACACGCACGTGCATCTGGGCCATTGTTGCTGTCCACATGTGCGGTACTTCTCTGGTTCGTATCTCCTCTCTTTCACTCCTCTTTCACCCAAAATTCCTAAACTTAACCCTGAATTATTCAAATCCCCAATTTTATGTCATTTCTTCAACCTTAGGGTTCCCCGAATTGAAATTTCTAAATCCCTTGGATTGGGGAAATTATTTTTGTGCATGTGTGGATGAATTTACCCTTATTTGATTCTTGTTTGGTCTATAATTTTGATTGATCCGGCCCTAGCATGTGTAGGTATGGATCCGCATAAGATTCCCCTTGATTGAGTGTTTGAACTTTGTATAGGATGTGAAATTTTGTGTAATTATTTCTGAACTAGTGTGATCTAAAGCCTGAAAATCTTGCACATCATACTTGAATTTCATGTCCTGCATCAGTAATGGTGGTGGCCATTATGGCCATCATTACTATTATGGAATACCCTACCCAAGATACTCCCCTCCACACCACGGAGCCCTTGCACCTGGAGCCTTCTTGAATGTCCCAACCATTAAGGGAGGTCTTACTCTCTCCTTTCCCCATACACCACCATCACTTACCTAAGAGAGCTTGATTAGCACCCCTGATAGATTGGATATCTAGGCCTCATTCCTTTGGTTTGCAAACATCCTTCCAGGCAACAAGATCGAAGTGGTGATGATCCTCTTCTGTTGTTCCACAGGAATTTTCTCCTGGATGGATTAAGGTTTAGCCACAGCAGAGAGAGGGCATCTGATCATGGAGAGCATACAAGATGGGATGGATCGAAGAACGGCCTTCACCAAAGTGATTTTGCCTCCCATCAATAGAAGCACTCCCTTCTAAGCTACAAGTTTCTTCTGGGTTCTTTCAATCACAGCATGCCAGCCACTGGCTCTTTTGCAAACAATAGGAATTCCAAGCTGTCTCACGTTGGGACCTTCCAGCTGGCATCCAATTGTTCTGGCAATGTCCGGGAGAAGGTCAGGATACACCTAATTCCCAGCTATTGAGCTTTTGGACAACTTTACTCGCAGGCCAGAAACCGCTCCGAAAAATAGATCAAGATATCTGACAACGTAATGGCTTTTTTCATCAAGTAGTTCCCAAACAGCTTGGTATTATCTGTGAATTGGGTGTAGGAGATCCTGATGTTAGATATACCCACCCTCATGCTCTCTATGAGCCCCAGACCCACACCTTTCCACAGGACACATGAAAGACCCTCACCATCAAGATGAACAGGAGAGCCTGATGCAGGACAATTACCCACTTGCTCTAAAAGCTCAAACTGTTAGAACATGGCGAATTAATTGTCATGCATCAAATTGGTATCAGAGCGGGAGGTCTAGTATTCGAGTGGTAATAAAACATGGGGGTGGGCAATGCAAATAGATGTCAATGGCAGTTCTAACTCAAGGGGAAGTTTTTCCCAACCAGGATGAAATGACGTGGCTTAAGAAAGGGTCCCACAAAAGCCCAGGAGTGCACCCCAAGGCTGTCCAATTAGAGAACTGGACCTCACAATCTGATCAATCAGTGAGATGGGCCCCAAAACCCAATGGGCAGCTTTCTAGGCCCATGAAGATGGCCTGATAAATCTAGGGAAATATAAGGTGGTCCTGAATCCTGATCAGGTAGCATACTCCATACATTTGATGCATTCAAAAACATGGGTCCACAAATTCATAGAGTTTGGCACTTCTGGTCCTTTAGTTACATTATGTAATTGTTATAGTTAGTCAGTTACTTGCTGAGCAAGTTTACCTTTATATGTTTTCATCATGTTTTTGTGATCCACGTTACAGGTGTCAAACAGTGTCGAAATTTGCATTTGTTAGCCTCCAAGCAATTCCAAAATCATGCAATTCTGACATGAATTGCATTAGTTATGACCAATTTAAGAATAGGCTGCATGATTGCGATGGTATAAGAGTTTTTTTACCCCTTTTAAGGATGATAGTTAACTGACAGGATAAAAGACACCTAACACTACAATTTTATTGAAATAGACGGTTTATGGATGGGGAGGATTATACTGAAGTTTTGGTTCCCCATATATACACAATTTGTAGATGCCATATGGTTTTTTATATAATGAAAATTGACATTTGGTTGAATGATGAGTAGTGAATCAAACAGTGGTTCTGACTTTCATAAGCCTGCCTGAAATTGGAGTACTTTGAGATCGGTAGGGTGAGTTGACTAGAAGTTCCAGGTAATGTGACTCAAAACTTGAAGCCTCAAATCAAAGTGTGTTGCTTCGATTCATATACCCTACATCAGTAAGGGGTGTCCAGATCCCGAAATAATAATAATAAAGAACAGCTAAAGCATCCAAGATTCAGAAGGGAAAAAAATACAAAGTTTGACCTGATGACCAGATACCTTGTTGTATTGCTCCTGCAATGAGCTGTCGGCTCCTTCAGAACCTGAACCTATTGCCTTTGCATTGCATTGCCAAAATGTACCAGACGGGTCTGTGTAGTATCTGCACATGACAAGTTCCTAGTCTTAAAACTGCACCAAGCATTGAAACAGCCGTCTTAAATTTTATGAGGGTCGTTGCTTGTCTGATATCTTAGTAAAGATAGGGAGATCAGTGTTATGCTATAGAATAACCTCCAACTATAGGCATTATATTTCCAAATAAAAGATGAACATTACTTACCAGAGGCCAAGAGTTACAAAAAAAGAAGAAAGAAACGAAAAGTTCAGGTACTTACAAGCTAGGTCCATGCTCATCGTGTCCTGCAATCAAAAGCGATACACCAAAAGGTCGGGACTGTAATATTAGAAAATATCATCCCATTAGAAAGCAGCAAAATACATGCCATGTTCTTTGACATTCTAGAACAAGGGACTTGCTACACAAGTGCAAAATCAGGAGAAAAGAAATAATAGTAGACAGATGTGGAAGAAACAAGAAAAAAGAAATATCTCTAAAAATCTTCGTTCACACATAACTACAGCTGACAGGAATCCTTTCTTTCAACACTATTCAAAAGCACATCAAAATATCAGAACAAGCCTTGGCATTCGACCAATAAATTTGCATTCTAAACCAACCAAAACTTTGTAGACAAACTAAACATCATAGAATGTGTAAATACATAAATTCGACCAAGTGTTGAGATAAAGAAAGAAATCAAAGCAAGAAACGATGACATACAGGATACAGCCAACTTCAAGTGAATTTTATATACAGCCCCATCTCTCCTACCAACATGTCCCATGTGTAGAACATCCGAGCCACGCAAAACATGGGCCTGGCTATGAAGATCACTTGGTGCATAAATCAGGCCAATCCTCTCATTAGGTGGGCTGCACCTGTACATGAGTCAGACAGTCAGCTATCTGTCGATTTCAGGGTGTGGCCCACCTGATGAGGGACTGGCCTGATTTTCTTGCCAGGTGATCTTCATGGTGGGTCCCATCTTTTGCACACATTTGGTGTCCTACAAATATAACGTCCGGAATGAAAGAAGGTGCTGTAGTTCACATGGTAGGTTGTATGTAAGCATTTCTCTCATCCAAAAATCATAAGTATCCGTTTTGACATGTTTAGGGATATCAGTGCAAGGATTATCTAAACTCAAAGGCATATACCCAAGTATGCAACTAGAGATCAGGCGGCAGTAGAATTTTCCCTACAGAATATGATATTGACATGTTATCCAGACTGAAGACACCATGTGCCTGGTAAACATAAGACTATCGTCTGTTTCAAAAGGATTGAATTATAACCATTGATTCTTCATCGCCTTCACCAAATCGGAGAGCAAGATCACATAGGGCTTGTGTTGTGGACTCAACGGTCATTGGTTCACCATATGAGAACCTGTGATTCTGACAAAAAAAAATGTTCACACAATAAGTTAACCGATAACATACTACTTTGTAGCTAGAAGCAGTGAGTAAATAAAAAAAAGCACCTGAGTTTCAACGCGTGCATGCTCAACAAGAGTACGTGCATCAGCAATGAGTCCACTCATAGCACATCCTATATGTTCATCGATCTCCATAATTTTCTCCACACTGCTTGGCTCCTGCAACAAACATGGAACAACTCAGAAGCTACAGAATTGGTTATATTCAGACTGCAAAGAGCCCAAAAATCCCATGATAATAAATGACATGGTGTCAACAAATAAAAACAGTATGCTAGGAGTGGAGTTTTTTAAATAGGGTCCCCCCCCCCCCCCCCCCCCCCCCCCGAGTTTGCCTCCCTACATGCATGATTAAATGAAAATCTTAACCGAGAAGAGTCAATTTTTTCATCAAGACAAACACAAGATTACAAGGATCCAAACCCCTCCCTACATTCATGATTAAATGAAAATCTTAACTGAGAAGAGTCAATTTTTTCATCAAGACAAACTCAAGATTACAAGGATCCAAACCAGCTAGTCTTACCTATCTAATCACATTCTTCGAGTCACCTTCATTGATAGAATTACCAAACAATGTTAAGCAGATTTGAAGTCCATCCCTCGAAGGTTTGACTTCCACCTCACTGGAATTCCTAGTCCCTCAAAAAGCCAAAATAATGATTTCCAACAATTGAGCTTCCACCACCTCACTAGGAGGTCTTTGATGTACTACTTTGGACCACTGGGTGTTAGGGATTCGAATAATGCTAACGCCGACTGACGCAAGACCGATACATGAACCAAATAACATGTGAGATCAAGTAGTAGAATTAAGATAATAAAAAAAACACAAGCATTGCCTTAATCATCCTGAATCTTGTGAAAACCAAAAGAACATCATGCATGATCCTAGCCTAAGTTACCAACATCATCATACAATATCATTAAATAAAACGAAACTATGATCTAATGGATGTAGGAACATCCAATTAGCATAAGATATAGTCTCTTTTAAAGTAGAAAATCTAATACAACCTAGGATAAAAATTAAGGTTTGGATAATTTGGGAAAGTGAGAAAATTAGAGATTTTAGGTTTATGGTTAGGGTTTTGGGAATGAAAGAAATGAGTTTTGATATAAGGATGATGGAAAATCAAAATGGGCAAGGGGTGGCCGTATGGCCAACCCGAAGGATTCATACGTGTGGCCATATGGTCATACGTGTAGCATGGGATGGATGGGTTAGGTCGGTTAGGGTTTGGGATTGTGTACAGGTAAATGAAAGATGGGTTTATGAAACGATGAGGGCTTAGGATGGGAGAATCAAAGAATTCAAAGAAAATACCTTGATGGAGGAGAAGAGAGAGGATGGCGTGGGGATAGATGGAGACCTCGCACCTCCGTTGATGAAGATTAGTCTCGCACCAATCTTCCTTCCAAATTGTATGGAAGTATCTTCAAATTGCATGAAGATGGAAGAAGAAAGCAAAAGCTTCTCTCTCTCTCTCTCTCTTTAAAAAAAAAAAAATCACCAAATCCAATGAAGGAGAAGGTCATACGTCCACCATCTTTTATAGATCCAAGAAAGTTCGAAAATTACAATAAACACCATATTTTGTGAATTTTGACGAAAATAGACCTAGTCTAACTAACTAAAAACACTCATAATGGTGTCCAAACATAACACAAACAAAAATAAATCCTATAAACTGATAAAAGTTGAGAAAAACTAATGTGGATGATTCACGATCAATGACCCGATCATGTGATCCAACGGTTTGATTACCACGTCCCTCCGATCCAACAGCCTGGATCACTCCATAAAACAGCTCATGTGCATCTTCCCAGTGTGGGGTCTTCCAGATGCTTGCACATGCGCATGGGGTTTCCAGTACGATCACGGATACTCACCTAGCCAGAGAGAAATTGGTGTGGCCCGCTAAATTCTTGTGGTCATTGACAAGAGCCAGTGAATTTCTTTAAATTGTTTTGTTTTGGTATTTATTCTTACTCTTTCTCTGCGCATTGTCCATCAGTTCAGCCTTGTTCCTTTTTTCTGTTCTGAATAAAATCTTTTGCCTCTCGTTAAATATAAAAAAAAAATAATAATAATAATAAACAAAAAAAAAAAACACCTATTTCTATTTTTCCTATTGAAGTTGTCTTAAAGATAGTATTTAGACACAAGGTTGCCTTAAAAAGTCCACCTCAAAAAAATGCATCAAACTTTTTCATCACTGATGCTCATTGAGCAAAGAGGAAAATAATTAAATCCTGAATTTCAAATAATATTTCATAAATATTTAAATTTCTTCTTCCGAATTCCCACATAGTTGCAGAAAGAAACATTTTGCACCAAAGATTAAAAACCAGCTTCAATGCATGGTATCAGTCACCACTGAAACCCAGGTGATGGCCGTATCGGCCTATCAGGCTGATAAAGGCAACTTTAGTGAAAAAGCTTTGATACTTTGGCAGAGTATGATGATATACAAAAACTTTGAAATTGCATGTATGGCATATAAGAATAATTTTTTTTCCCCTGAAAATTGACGATTTCATTAAATCTCAAAATATATATATATATATATATATATATATATATATATATATATATATATATATATATATATATATATATATATAAGGATCCAAATTAAACCATTCAAAAAAAATGATGCTTATTTGATAATCTGATTTTTAGACTAGAGGGCATTTATTGGATGTTTTTCAAAGTGAATAATATGCAAAGGTCCTATTTCAACAAACAAGTGTCCATGAATCAGAGGATAGGATTGTTCAACCAATCAGATTTTGGGATGTGAGTTAGCAACAGTGGGTTCCACAATTTAGCCGGTTTATTTTGAGTAGATGCGTGCGCCGTGTATACAATGTTTGAGTGATTGTGTATCAAGTGGCATACTCTAGCATACTATCAAATACCTCCCCTTCAATTAAAACAAAAGAGGGCTTGTTCCAGCTAATGCACTTGTATGGTATTGGTAACCACACAATGCGGTAGTTTTTGGCTCATGATGATGTCTGTGTGCAATCCAAACTGTCATCAAATGGGCCGCACCATGAGTAAGGTACGATCCAAAACTCAGGCTGATCCAAAACTTATTTAGGCAACACTATGAGAAAAAAATGTGCTATTTCAACGAGTGTCCATCAATCAGATATTACAATAGTTCAACCGATCTTTTTGGGACTGTGACATAGCATCAGTGGATTCCGCAATCTAGCTGGTTTAATTTGAACTAATGCATGCCACCTACAATTTCTGGTTGCTTGTGTATTAAGCTCCATACTCTCAAAGTATCAATTACCTCCCCTTGTTAAAAATAAAGAAGGGCTCCTTTATTGATTAGCAGCACCCGTGCTGCCACGAATGTATTGTAACAGTAACCGTGCGATGAGTAGTTTTTGGCCACAGTGATGTCTGTATGCAAGACGTGGATCCAGCGGATCTGGGGAACCACTGAACACCATGGTTCTCTAACATGGCAAGATTTATTGGACCACGTGTTGCTGTAAGAGATGGGGCCATGGGAGTATGTACTCAAGCGAACAACTTTCAAACATGCTTTGCTGATGCTGTCTCTGACAGCAGCACGTGCCCAGTCAAATCCCAACACATCAGCGAACATCGGTCCTCAGTGATTCCCCAGATCCACTGAATCTGCATCCATGTATGCACTCCAAACCATGCATTAAGTGGGTCCCACCATGAAAAAAGGACTATCCAAAAACCAGGCTGATCCAAAACTTATGTGGGAATTACCATAAGAAAAAATGTAATAATGTGCCCAAACCTTCAATTTCAAGCGCCGCAGCCCACCTGTGCATAGGATCATATTGATTTTTGGGGAGTACCATAATCCTGGTTAGGCACGCATTATGGGACAAGTTGGATTTCATAAACACACACCACACAGAGCATCACACAACAAATTTCTTCTCTATCATGGGCCTTCTCCCCCTCGTTACTTGTTTTGTGGCCCACTGGAGTAATGAATTGACCTGATTTCTGGGCTCATGATTATGACCGAATATGGAGCGCATCTAATCGGTGGTGGATTTTACTTAGGCATAACTGTGGACCCCACACAACTAAGATGAAATAAGCACTCGGCAAGTCAAATGGGGTTGACTTGGTCTGACTCACCCCAACTCGCTTGAGACAGCCTGATACAACAAATTCAGAGGCTAATCAGGCCAAGTCACCCCCTAATAGGGTATAGGTGGGATGTACTGTATTGCTAGGTACTGACATCATTATGCATTGAGTGATACGTACTGGTTTAGTACAATTTTTAAAACCTTGTTTTCCACATAATTTTGCCTCCATAAAATAAAGGACCATCACCTTGACTGCCCACAAATTGACTAATTGCCTCTCTTACCACACACTGGATGTTGGTTGAAGAGGAGACTATGGTTCCAAATGCTTGAAGTAACCCCCCCACTTTGTTGCCCATGCAGCATATATTCGAAAAAAATTGACAGTTGATGTCCTTTCCAAGAAAACCCCAAACAAAACCACATCAAAAGAGAACAATCTCCATCACTAAAATCTCTTATACATATCATTAAGGAACTCATAGGACCAAGTTATAGACCATATGAGAGAAGATTTACACCTTGTGCATAAACAAACCAATGAACAACTCCAAAAATGTACATGCAACCATGCATATGCAAATGTTCCAATGGAATGGATAGTACTCGGGAGAAAAAACACTGTAAATGCCAAATGGATCAAAAAATGATCTTGTTCAGCACATACCATGCCTACCCACCAATAGCAGGTCTATCGAATGGTTATGAGAAAACAAATGCAAATTCACATTAACCGCCAGACTCATTCTGACATCATTTATCATACTTGGAGATCAACATAACGCACTCCAAGGACACCCTTTATATGGTTCTAATGTTTCCATGGACTCATTTCTAAATGCATTATTTACATGAACTCATATATATTATATACACAATTTATGTTCCAACCGTTAATGGATGTGGATGTGGGCCGTACCACTATACATCCCACCTAGGCTCATGGAGATTTTTATTGTATGCTTGCTCTTTGGTTAATAGTGATTTAGGATATGATGGGGATTCTTGCTTTTGTTATTATGGGCACTTTTATCATTATAAAAATTCATTAATATAAAATAGGGAGAGTTGGGGCATCAACCCTAATTTGGGTCCCTTTCTTCTCCCAACCTTCTCTTCTCTTCTTTCTCTCTTTCTTCTCTTCTTTTCTCTCCTTTATACTCTTACATGGTATCACAACATCCTTTTTTTTTTTTGAAGCGATAATGTAATGAATTTTATTAAAAGAAAAGGGCAAGAGCAAAAGAATACAAAGAAAGAAAACAAAACAAAACAAAACGAGAAGCTTTACCACTCTAACAAACTAATTGGAAACTGATCAGAACCCATAATATTAGTTGCCTGAGCCCAATCTTGAACATTTTGTCCTACCGGATTGAAAACTTCCATCGGACAACCCCTACAATTTTAAAACAATGACTATTTCTCCTCATCAATATATCTCAAACACCTGCTAATAAACATAGATGCCAAATACCCCCCCCCCCCCCCCCCCCCCCCCCATGTCATGCTAAAAGGAAGTGATCCACCGAACTTGGATTAACCCATGAGACTCCAAAAAGAGTGAGAAAACTAATCCAGATCTTTGCTACAAAAGAACAATAGATAAATAAGTGATCAATCCACTCCTCGTTGTTATAGCATAATAAGCACACATTTGGGATTATCAAGCCATGTGTTCGAAGATTGTCAATTGTAAGAACCTTCTTTCTACCCACCAACCAAACAAATGCAACTACCATGGATGGAGCTCCATAATGCCAAATATAAGCTGTGGAACATTCTACCTACTCATCATACCCTCCGACTAGTTTGTTATAAAAAGACTTTACTGATAACTTTCCTGATTTTTCAATAAGCCATACCAAAGTATCTTCCTCTAAGGATAAGGGATGCCGACTTGACCGGAGCTCTAGAAGCCTCAACAATTCCTCCATCTCATCATCATTAAGATTTTTTCTGCAAGGAAGAACCCATATAATTGCCTCACCTTGAATGGTAATGCACCCCTCTACCAGAATATGTAGCTCTATGGCTATGCTTGCTAATCGAGGAAATAAGACACTCAAATTTTTTTTTTTATTCCCAACTCACACATCTTCCCAAAAGAGAATCTTCTTGCCGCTCCCGAGTGAGAATCCTACATTTTTCCAAACCTTCTCTTTTAGGGTCTATTTGATTTTCAACGATACATGTAAATCTTAGTAAATAATTAATTATTACTTTTTCATAAGGTTTGAAAATGTGAGAGTAATTCCACATCGAAAATTGATACAAAAGTGTTGACTTAAATCTGTGGACCCCACCATAATGTATATGATATATCGGCACCGTCCATCTATTTTAGTAGCATGAGCCGAAAAATGAGGCAGATCCAACACTCAAATGACCTACACGAAAGGAAATAGTGGCCTTAATTCGTCCACCGTTGAAAGTTATTTCCTTCACTAGGCCCACATTGAGGTTTTTTCTTCATCTAACCCGTTCATAGGGTCACACAGACATGGATAAAGGGAAAACACAAATATCAGCTTGATCCAAAACTTTTAAGGGCTCCAAGAAATTTTTAATGGTAGGTGTTTGATTCCCACTGTTTCTTGTGGTGTGGTCCACTTGAGCTTTGGATTTGCCTCTTTTTTTGCTCATGCCCTAAATTCAGCTGACATAACAAATGAACGGTGTGGATAAGTAACATACATCACGATGGGCCCCATATTGATTTTGTAAACTTCTCGATTTAAGTGTTAAAAAAGTAAGTTGTTATATCTGCATTGGGAAAGATGTGGTAATTACCTAGGTAAATAATTATTATCCATTTACATGGTAATTACAGTTGAGACAAAAAATCAAACAAACCCTTAAAGTATTCACCCACTTACATAATGAGGATGCCCTGTACAGTGAAGATAGTTTTATCCACCTAACTCCTACTTCAACACCATATTTTCTACCCAATACCTCTCTCCACAAACTATCCTTCTCTACCCCAAATCTCCACACCCATTTTCCCAATAGTGCTTTATTATTACCACCAAATCATGGAATCCCGCACCCCCATGAGCCATCGGTTTACACACTTCTTCCCATTTTAATAGATAAAATTTACGATTATCTTCGAATCTCACCACAGAAAATCCCGCTTGATCTTTTCTAACTTGACCACAACTGACGTTGGACATTTAAATGAAGATAGATAATAAATTGAAAATTTTAACATTGTCGATTTAATTAAAGTCAACCTCCCTCTTTAAGGATAGATGCCTTCCCCTCCAAGATGAAAGTTTTCTTTCAAATCTTTCAATCACTTTATCCCATAAATGCTTAGCCGATTTCACAATGCATAAAGGAAGCCCTAGGTATGGGGATAGGAAAGAGCCTACCCTACATCCGAAACAAGCCGCAGAAGCTACGATTTCCTCCTTAGAAAGACCCCCAACAATCAAGGTGTTCCGTATCCGTTACGATACGATCGTAAAGGCCGACACGTATAGGTAACGGTCGTGACTGTTATGCAATATGGGGGTAAAACAAGGAAGTTGGCTTTTTGGGACTGTATCGGCTGTTGCCGGGGGTTACCCCTGTAACAGTAAAAAATAGCTACTTTTTTTCCATGTAAATTAAAAAAAAAATCCTCATTTTTTCACTTTTTTCATTCCAAAAACTTTCATACATTGTTTTATAACATATTTCGACCACTCATATTATAGTTTTTAAGATTAAAATAGTAGATTGAAGCAATTTGGACGAATAGAAGCTTCAAGGGCCTTTTTTAAAAAAAATCAAAAAAAGTGATATAATGCATTTTTTCCGATTTCTAATACTAATGCTAAATTATAATGTATAAACATTAGAGACACTCTCACCAGACATGTTCATGAATTCGCCAGACAACCCAATACAACACTCTCACCAAAGAGTGGATTACGCTACCATAAACATGCTGGAAAAAAAAAAAAATACATATTTGGAATATTTACATTATCTTAGATTTTCTAGAAAAAAATTTTCCAATTTTTTTGGGTTTAAAAAAAAAAAAGAAAAAGAAAAAAGAACTGTTGCGAGGGTTATAAAGGCCATTACGACCCTATATCGACCATTTCTACCGATAACCATATCAGTAACGATGGTGACTGTTACGGCCATCATTACCGATACAGAATACCTTGCCAACAATTCACTTTTACCAATATTGATTTTTAGCCCTGAAACAACCTCAAAACAAGTTATAATTATCTGAAGATTATAGACTATCAATGCCATCTGCCTCGCATAACAGTAGCGTGTCATCCACATAATGAAGACGTAGAATTTGAAATTTTGAATTATTCACTCTGAAGCCCTCCACTAAGCCTGTTAACACTCCTTGATCTATCATCCTCCCAAAAGCCTCCATTACTGCTACAAATAAATAAGGAGATAATGGGTCACCTTGTCTCAATCCTCTAGAGGATGTAAAATATCCTTTCGAAGCTCCATTTACCAGGACCAAATATTTTGCCAAGCGAATACACATTATTACGGTTATACCCAATTCCTCCAATTCTTCCTACACCCCAAATGCTTCAACATATAATTGAGGAAGTTCTAGTCCACGTGATCATATGCCTTTTCAATATTTAGCTTGCAAACAATACCCTTCATTCCTCTCCTTTTGTAAGAGTCGATGCATTCATGAGCTATAAGGACAATATATGCTATTTGTCTACCTTTCACAAATGACCCTTTAGTTTTAGAAATCACCTTGCTAAGAACCATTTTGAATCTGGAAGTCAAAATCTTGTACGGACCCCTAGAAGATTGGTTGGCCTATAATCCCTTAAGCTTCCTGCCCCTTTTTTAAGGAATTGATGTGATTTTACCCCAAATTCTATAGCTAAATTACCCAAATCAAAGAACTCTTGGATGAAGCTAACCAAGTCATATTTAATCGTGTCCCAAAAATTTTGGGAAAAAAAAAAGAGCGAGAGGGAAACCATCCGGACTAGGAGCATTGTCCTTCCATAAACTCTAATACTACCTTTTTCTATTTCCTCCTCTGAAACTGGTCTTTCTAACCACTCTGCCGACACCGAGGGTTAAGAGGCAAAAGAGAGGTTATTAAGAAGAGGTCTCGACCAGTCTTCCTTTCAGAGCAACTCTTTGTATAACTTTACAATTGTTGAACATACTTTATCCTTGTCTTCAATTCTTTCCCCTTCCACTACTAAACTTGTTATTTTATTAATGTGTCCATAGACTAGCCATAGCAGCATGGAAAAACTTCGCGTTCTTGTCTCCCTCTTTCAACCAAACCACCCGAGATCGTCGCCTCCATTTGATCTCCTCCTCTCTCAGCCTTGCATTATATTTTTCTCTAAACACTTCCCTCTAGCCCCTCTCCTCCTCTAACAACTCTCCGCTCTCTTCCTTAATATCAAATAGTTGAATATCTTGAATCAATTTCATCAATTCCTCTTCGTGAATCTTCCAAACGTTCTTTTACCAGACCAACTTCTTTTTGAACATTTTTAACTTTTGGGGTAGCCAAAAACTTGCATAACCTTCCACTTGAAAGGGGAACCACAATTCTCTAATTTTATCTGAAAAACCTTCAGCTGATAGCCATGCGATCTCAAATTTGAAAGGACAAGGAGCATTAATCCTCCTTGTCCACTTCTAAAATAATCGGGCAATGATCGAAAATGGGTTTTGGCTGACCTCTTTGGTGGAATAGAGGATATTTTTTAATCCAATCCGCAGAGACAAGAAATCTATCCAATTTCAATTTTGATTCAGTGGCGTTAGTCGGACCATGTAAACTTCACATCTCCCATCGGTAAATCCACGATTGCATTCCTAGTTATCCATTCTAAGAAATCTTTCATATTGCGAGTAATTTGACCCTGATTAGATTTTTCATAGAAGAATCTGACTACATTAAAATCACCTCCCACGCACCAAGACAAACTCCACTAATTCCAACAAATATTTAATTCATTCCATAGAAGTGTTCTATTCCTTGAGGTCGACAAATCATAGACAGAGGTAAACACCCAACGATAATTTGAAGCTAGATCTTGAAGCACCACTAATGATGAGAACTTGCCAATCCAACTATCCTCTTTCACCCAACTATTAGTGTCCCGAACTACTAGAATTCCTCCCACTGAACCTTTCGCTTCATGAGCTACCCATTCTTTAACTCTCCTGCTCCATAAGTAAACATCTACAACCTGCAACTTAGTCTCCTAGAAAGCCATCATTTTAGCCTTATGTTTTTTTCATAAATCCCTAGATGGACCTCTCTTATGTGAGGATAGCCTAATCTTCTCACATTCCATCAAATTATCTTCATTGAGAACTTGTCCTACCCTTATTGGCCCGTGTTACAAATCTAGGAGAAGTCCAAGTCATTGAAACTATTAAAATTCCCTGCCTTCCTATCTGCCTCTCATCACTGTCCTCCTCCGGTCCTTGGTGACACAAAACTTGGTGGTTCAATAGCCTCCTTCCCCCTCTTTTCTACAAAATCAAACAACTCTGCATGGTCGTCTGGCCTATCCCCAAAGGAGACTCCCACCAATTTTGCAATCTAGAGTGTTACAACTTTAATTCGCATTATCCCATG
This sequence comes from Magnolia kwangsiensis, assembly GCA_037074715.1. Classification (NCBI taxonomy): domain Eukaryota; kingdom Viridiplantae; phylum Streptophyta; class Magnoliopsida; order Magnoliales; family Magnoliaceae; genus Magnolia; species Magnolia kwangsiensis. The sequence continues at coordinate 140,597,867 of CM073573.1, forward strand.
CGCCATTGATAACCTTCGAATATGATTCTAAGTTGAAGAAGGAATTGTTAGATCAAATCTTAAAAAGTGACCCACTATCATTTGATGCTCCTCTGAAGCAGTGTTCGAGTTGTCGGTATCGCTACAAGTTTTGCTGGCCGGAGACAAAGATATAATATCGTTATCGCCAATAACCGGAAATGCAGGGAAAAGGGGGGAAAAAATGGAGAAAATGGTGGAATTTTTTAGTGAAACTTCAGGACATGCCTAAATAAACATATTTACATATTTAGGAATGAAAAAATTACAAAAAGAATACATTAAATAATAAGTTTCCATTTAATGGGAGCCAAAAGGCATGCGTTGTCGTAAGAAATCACTCAAATAGTAACCAAAATGAGTTTATATAATATAAATGCAAACTTATAACAAGTAAGACATGCAAAAGTAAATGAATTTTTTTTAAAAAAAAATACACATTTCTGGCCATATTTCATCCCCACATAGAATGACGAGGTGGCTCGTAATCATTGTCCGGATCCCATGGCAGTTGAGAGTAATACTGTTGCCCAACATGTTGGGCCCACCATGAATGTGCGTAGGTTATCCACGCCGTCCATCCATTTTTTGAGCTCATTTTAATGGTTGTTTTGAAATTTGAAGCATGTCCAAAGCTCAAGTGGACCACACCACATGAAACAATGGTTATAATGATTTCCACAATTGAAACCTTGGTAGGGCCTACAGTGATGTTTATTTGTCATCCAACCTGTTCATAAGATCACGAAGACATGGATGAAGGAAAAACACAAATAACAGATTGATCCAGAATTTCTTTGGCCTCATGGAATTTTAGACGGTATAATTTCAATTCACACTGTTTCCTGTGGTGAGGTCCACTTGAGATTTGGATATACTTAGTTTTTGGGCTAAAGCCCTCAAATTATCTATTAAAATGGATGGACGGAGTGGATAAAATATGTAAATCACGGTGGACCCCACATAATTTACTCAGTACGCGACACATACGTACCCGAGTCCGTAGGGACGCGGATTAGCTATGACAGGTTGAGCAGCGAGACTTGCCACCGAAGTGACGTCGAGCGGTTATGTGGCCCCACCATGGTTTATGTTTCGTATCCACACCGTCCAACCATTTGAAGATATCATTTTAGTGTACGAGATAAAGAATGAGTCAGATCCAAATCTCTAATGAACCACACCACATGAAAACAATAGTGATTGGATATCTACCGTTAAAATCCTCATAAGGCCCACTGTACTGTTTATTTGATATCCAATCTGTATGATTAGGTCATACAGACCTAGATGAGGGGAAAAATCAAATATTAGCTTGATCGAATACTTTTATAGGCCCCAAAAAGTTTTTAATGGTCTACGTTCATTCAACACCGTTTCCTGTAATGTGGTCCACTTGAGATTGAGATATACCTCATTTTTGGTCTCATACTCTAAAATGGTCTAGAAAAATAGATGGACGGTGATGATACAACACATACATCATGGTGGGCCGACAAAACTTGGTGACGTCACCTCAGTAGCGAGTCTCCCTAAACTTCTCAGCAGCTAATACGCATCTGGAAGGGAATTTCTCTCATGCACTGGGATGCTATGTGGGGCCCACCATAATGTTTCCAAAAAATCCACCCCGTCCATCCATTTTTTTAGTTCATTTTAGGACATTAGACAAAAAATCATGTGGATCCAAAACTTAGGACGGCCGCACGAGAGGAAATAGTGGAGATTCAGTGACCACCGTTTAAACATAATTGACCACTCATTTGGGCCCACCTTGAGGTGTTTGTGACCTTATGAACAGATTGGATGGAAAATAAACGTTATGGTGGGCCCCACAAATTGTTTAACGGTGAAAATCATCATCTCCGCTGCTATTTGTGGTGTGGTCCAGATGATCTTTGGATATGATTCATTTTCTGGATAATGCTCTAAAATAATCTCTAAAAATAGATGAACGGTGTAGATATAATAAATACATCACCATGGGGCCCATGTAACTTTAATCTCCTTTGAACTATTCGTACAACTCGGAGCTCGAGGAGCGTCAGTGCTCGTCTGCGCACAACACGTACCTACAACAGCTACATAGCTACCGTGTGGTACACCAGCCAATCCACTTCCCTTTTTTGGTAAACCGGCAACGACAACAGCGATTTCGATGATTTTTCCGTTAAAACTCCCAAAAATCTCTCCCCAAATTCAGATTTTTTTCAAATCTCAAATCAAATCCCCACAAGCCTAGGTAGAAATCTAGTTTCCTTTCAAAGCAATTCTATTAGAAGGAAAAAGGGGGTTTTGGGTTTTTCATTCTTGCGAAAGATCCGGCGCTGTTGACAGTGATTAGCCAACCAAATCCAACCGAAGGCCACTCCTTGAGGTAGATCTTGAGTAAAAAGGTAAGAGAGCTTCTTCTTCTTCTTCTTCTTCTTCTTCTTTTCAATATATTTTTTTTTTGAATAAGAGGGTCCTCGCCTAATGTCGCCAAAAAACACAGCATTTGTTTTGCCTATTTTATCAAAATCTACAGGGTAGTTGGCTGATTTGGCCAGTAATCCAAAAATTTCGCCGATAATATCGAAAATATCAGCGACATCCAGAAGAGAAACTAAATACTGGGGTTTCGGTATCGCAGGTCTGGCGACACCAATAATATCAGCGATATTATCGATTTCTCGCCGATAACTCAAACACTACTCTGAAGCATGTTGATTCTGAAAAGCCAGAGGAACTACTTCTATCACCTCTAAAAAATCAAAAGATGAATTCAATGTGTGACCATTATCCTTTGCAGCCATATCTTGATGTATTATCTCTAGCTTCATAACCAACCCCCTCGGGTAAACTAGTTCAAAACAATGTCCCTAACTCACGTCCAAACTGACATTGGTCTCTGGCTCCATAACCGCCACGTCCATCTGTATTTGGTTTTTGTCCTATGGAACCAATATTGCTTGTACAGAAGACTCGTGTACATCTTCATAGACCGTTGCTTCCTACCACAATAGCAGCTTCTGATGCTGAAGTATTTCTCTTCTAGAGGCTCCCGTGAACGAGCCACCTTTAAGCTCGTTTGCCCTTTCGTCTTTTTGACCCTTGCAAATTGCCAACCAAATACTTTGTGAAAAGAGACGAGTCTTTCCCACATATGGCATATCATAAAATCCCATATACGTATAGAAATAAACGTAAAATCCTTATGTTGAATACATTGAACACATGTAGGGTCTAAAATTTCAAATCAACGGGTCAAATTGAGACCTGAATCCAAAAAGAAAACCCGAACATCAATATGAAAAGTGTCACCAACATATACTCTCCCTCTACAATTGCTTACATCACCCATTCCACGTGATGAAAGAAGAGGTCGAATAGCTTCGTCTCTCCCTTCATCGAGACACACCCCCCCTGACGAAGATGACCTTCTTTAATGTCGATGTCTACCTTTCCACGTGTCCTTGACCCATATGAACACTTGTCGAGAGGCAGCTGATATGCATTAAAGACCCTACATGCATCCTTGTTTCTGATTTAACATTTTTTTCTTCCTCCTATTATAATAGCCTGACCAGCACAGTATGATATTGTCCGCTCTGGGCTCGCGCCCTCACGGTTTTGTTCTCAAGGTTTTCCCCTAGAAGGCCTCATACTATGAAGGTTCCAACTCCACATATAACCACCACAACTTCGGACAGCGCTTCCAATGTGGGACAACATTCCGCCCTACTGTGTACATAGTAGCCTGGTAGCTCACCTAGGCCCTTAGGCCCTGCCCACATCAGCGCTCGCCCACATGTGCAACAATGACAGGGCGTCACACCTTTTCTCCCTCTTTTATCTTTTAGTACTTCTCATCCTTCTTGTACTGAAAACGAATTTAGAAACCTAGGGCTTCTTTTTCCTTTTTTTGTCGGGCCTTTTATAATAGTCCGTGCATGTGTAGCTAAATGAAACGCATGCAATATCGCCTCTAGTGTGATATTAGAAGCATGTGGGTTGGTTTGTGTTGGATGACATGTTCGTGATCATCTTCATCCATAGCCAGTTCGAAAGTCGTGTGGGCTGATTTCTCTCTCCAAGGTGGTGTGTGCATTGTGTGAAGTGAATAAGTGGGGTGTTCTTCGATCGTGCTAGGTCAACCCATTTTTATACAAGATTTGTGATAGTCTCTTTTTCACTTATTCTGATAGAGATGAAAAGTTATCCAAATTTTGGATTCATAAATCCATCTGAATTTTTCGAAGGTCCAAATAACCTCTATTAAATTAAATGGAACGAAGTATCTACAGTGGTCTAATCCGAGTGTTTCTAACAACGAAGGGAAAATTAAGATATTTGACCATGGAGAAACCTGATAAGAGTTCTAGTAATTATGATCAATGGATCCAAAACAATGCCCAAATTATGACATGGTTGTGAAATACCATGGAACCATCCAACAGTGCTAATTTAGTTTTTCTGGACATTGCAAAGGAAGTGTGGGATACATTATGCGAGATGTATTCATCTGACGAAAACATCTCTCGCATGTATTATATGAAGAAATATTTGAGCTTTAACAAGGTGATAAATCTCCGAGTGAATACTATTGCAAACTTAAAGAAATGTGGTAGGAGTTGAATGTGTATCCGCCTCTTTAAGACTGATTTGGAAAAGTTATGCTAGCAACATGAAAAGTTCTGTGTGGCCAAGTTCTTATCAGAGTAGAAACATGAGTATGAACTGGTTCGTGCATAAATTTTGGGTTGTAAGGATATATCATCTCTAAACGAGATATATGCTTGCCTTCAACGTGTATCTCTAGGTTCTACAAGTGCAGCCAATGACAGTTCAGGTTCAACATATTTTACTGGTCAAGGCCACGGTGGTGGCCGTGGTGAAAGAGGTAATCAAGGTGGTCATAGTGAAATGGGAGAAGGTCGTGGTAGAGGTCACGGACCCAAAAAGTGCATGCATTGTGGGCTCTTCAATCACTCTGCTGAAAAATGTTAGGATTTCCATGGAAACGTGGCATGAGCTAATCAAGCATCTTACGTTGGAAAGTGTAGTAGGCCTCATCTAGCTACTTCTATGTTTACAACCCCAAGCCACATGACTGGCAAAACAATCACACTAACTCAAGAGTACTCCAAGTTAATAAAAAATCTGCATAATCAACTTGTTCCCACTACTTATGCAACTACTTCCACCCCTACAACATGTTTGTGACCTCAAGTGTGACATGTTTAGGATCCACATCCCCAACTCCATGGGTCATTGACTCTAGAGCATCTAATCATATGACAAGCAAGTCTAATATATTTTCCTCCATTGATACATTGTTAATAGGTTCATTTATCACTCTGGTAGATGGTACACAATCCAAAGTATGTGGAATGAGTATTGTTCATACAAATTATTTCTATTCATTATCATTTGTCCTATTTGTTCCAAAATTTTCTTTATTAAGCCTTTTGTCTATTAACAAACTCAGTAAATCTCTTAACTGCTTCGTCACTTTCTATCATTCACATTATGTTTTTCAAGACCTAAAGATGAAGAAAAAGATTGGTGAAGGACATTAATATGATGGGATGTAATATCTTGATTGTGACGTTAGTGTAGCAGCATAGAAAAAGCATTTTCTCTTATTAGCGGCAATGCCATCTCGATCATCCATCCTCGAAGATTCTTCATGGCGCCATTCATTCTTTGTCATCGATGTCATGTCCAGAGTATGATGTGTGTGAGTTGAGCAAAAATCATCGTGTTACTTTGCCACCACGTGGAAAAGCATAAATGTTTGAGAACCAGTTGAAATATCCAATAGGTTAAGATATAAGTATTTTGTTATATTTGTTGATGATTTCTCAAGAATGGTGTGGATTTATTTAATGAAAGACATCTGAATTATTCTCGATTTTTAAGATATTTCACAAGGAAGTACATAATCAGTTTAATTTAAAAAATGTTCGTATTTCATTCTGATAATGCCAAGGAATGTGTCTCAAGCTTTTAGTCGGTATTTAAAAAAAAAAAAAAAAAACCAAAAAAAACAAAAACAAGTATCCTACATCAAACATCCTGTGCACACACCCCACAACGTAACAATGTTGTATGAAGTGGGGTTTATAGTGACTCTACCAAAATTGTTAATTTGTGATAATCGGGCAGCATCCCTCACCATTAACAAACCGGTCTATTATGAAAGAACCAAACGCATCGATATCGAGTGTCACTTCGTATATAAGGTCTCTGGGGGTGAAATCTCTATGCCATATGTCCGATCTTAGGATCAACTTGTTGATGTGTTCACCAACGCCCTTCGTCTCAATTAGGCTACACGAATATACTCCAAGCTTGGCATCGACAACATCTGTTCTCCAACTTGAGGGAGCGTGTCAATGGAGATGTGGGTCATACCACTATACAACCCACCTAGGCTCACTTACGCCCCGTTTGTTACATCTGAAGTCTAAAGCCTGAATCTGAAATCTAAAGTCAAAAAACTTGTTTGGTAATTATGGCTGAAGTCTGAAAATTAAGTACTGAATTTGAAATAATTTGTTTGTTAACAAACATCTAAAATGTCTAAAATATGTTAATTTGACACATTTGCCCCTATCTCCTGTTTCGAAATGTTTTACATTATAAAGAAATTATTTTTTATTAAATGAAAATACAATTATTCTATTTAATTCAAATAAAATAAAGTACTCAATAAAAAATTAAAATATCATTATTCACAAAAGTCAGGGTGGGCCCCCTATAGGTTTCCAACGTAGGAACTTCCTGCGAAAGGCTTTCCCACGGAATCCATGTCCATGGGCTAGTGTACCACACGGAAAATGGATTGGCTACTCCCACTGCCACACGAAACAGTGGGGATAATGATTTCCACCGTTGAAACCTTTCTAGGCCCCACAGTGATGTTTATTTGTCATCCAACCTGTTCATTATATCATGAGGACATGGATGAAGGGAAAACAAAAATATAGGCCCACTATAACATTTTTGTACCACACACCAGCTATATAGCCGGTGTAAATATCTGTCGTGCAAAAGACAAGTGCCAACGCTTCTCCATGTCTAAGTTGTACGAACCGTTCAAAGGAGATCAAAGTTACATGGCCCTACAATAATGTATTTATTATATCCACATTGTTCATCAATTTTTTCAGATCATTTTAGAGCATTATCCAAAAAAAGAATCATATCCAAAACTCAAATGGACCACACCAAAAATAGCAACGAGATAATGATCCGCATCCAGTCCAAGACGAGCGGCGTGTTTAACAAGGACACGGATTGCGTACTACCCCCGCTCGTCCCTAGCTCCGAACGGGCAGTTCTGTGGGCGAGCCCACCGTGATGTATATGTACATCCAAACCATCAATCCCTTTTCTCAGATTATTTTAAGGCATGAACACAAAAATGAGGCAGATCCAACGCTCAAGTGCACCACACCAAATAATAATCTTGGTTGCATTAAAATGCACCAGTTGCATTAAATGCAAGAGTCATCTGTGATGTGGTCCATTTGATCGTTGGATCTGACTCATTTTTGCTTTGATGCCTTAAAATAATATGATAAAAGGGATAGAGGGTTTGGATGCACAGATGCATCACGGTGGGCCAACCCATAGAACTGCCCGTTCAGAGCTAGGGACGGGCGGGGGTAGTATGCAATCCACGTCCGTTGTACGAACAGTTCAAAGAGATCAAAGTTACATGGGCCACTGTGATGTTTTTTTTACCATCCAACCTATTCATTAGGTCATGTAGACATGGATGAAGTGAAAACACAAATATCAGCTTGATCTGAAACTTCTCCAGCTCTCAAGAAGTTTTTAACGGTGGACGTTCAATCCCCACCTTATGGTCCAAGTAATCATTGGACCTGCTTCTTTTATTGGATCACACCTTAAATCATCTGAAAAAGTTAATGGACGATGTGGATCAAACACATAAACCATGGTGGGGCATAAAGAAGTTTCACAGGTTAAAGGTTGATTTTGTATTGTGCAAACAATTGAAAAGAAAATATTTCCGTAGTAACTTGAAAAGGGGTACTTTTGGAAGCAAAAAATTTTTGTTTAAAGAAAAATCACGGAGCACATTCCGCGTTCACCATTAAGCCAGACTCCTATCACGGAAAGAATTCAGCGGAAAACCACTTACCGCTTTCCGTTTTCCGTGTTAACAACGCATTAACAAACACCACTAAACATGGAAAATTTTCCCCATTCCACGTTAAGTGCAAAAATTCAGCGTTAACAAACACGGCCTTAGATTTATTTCCATGCTTGATCTTTTGTTAAAAATAGTTTAGGACATGATGGGGATTCTTACTTTGGTTATTACTTATTAAGAGCATTTTTGTCATTATGAAAAATTATTAATATAAAAGAGGGAGAGTGGGGACGTTAACCCTAATTTGGGCCCCTTTCTTCTCCCAACCTTCTCTCATCTTCTTTTCTCTATTTTTATATAATTTCACACAAACATTCTCATAAAATTGTATCACCTATGGACCCCCATGTCCGGTTCCTGTGTCGAAACACCGTGTCCATGTCTAACACAATGAGATGTCCACGTCTAGGTTGCCTTACTGGGCCGTTGGATAGCATATTCTCTAAAGAAATGCAAATGACAATGGTATCACCAACTCTTTCACTCAACAAAGAAATGCAAATGACAACACTACACCATTACTAAAGTAGATGGCCATTGATGGAAGTTGAGAGGCCTAGAGCTGCATGAAACTCATAAACCAATGAAGGAAGATATGATATAAACAAACCAGCAATGGCGAAGTAATCCGCTTCTCAACTGCAAGAACAACGCCCTCCTTTGTCTTCAACCCAATCGCAGTCGAACCCAACTGCAACAACAAAATAAGTAAATGACCATCAGAATTTTTTCTCAATAAATCAAGAAACTACAAGATGATAATTAATATGGGGTAGAATGGGATGCATGGCCCAAATTAACAAAATTCTCAATTGGGTCAGCATAACATACAGGTGGTGCCAGCATCCAGCAAATTCCAAACCATTCTTCTGGCAGGCTCCACCCTGGATGGAAGATAGACGAAAGTTCTATACTACCCAATAATCCCAGCAGTCCAATTGGTTAAGTTTTCTCACTGCACATCGGCCATCAGCTATATTTTGTTCCCATCAACCAGACTGCTAGAAGTGTCCAATGGGGGAAGTAGGTTCCACAGCATTGCCGATCACATGGTGGGGCCCACATGATGAATGGGAGATGGATGGAAATGGCACGAAGTTCTCTTGTATCAGGAAATGGTTGTGAGATGGACAGAAATTGCCGGAACTGCTGGGGCCAGCATCACCCACAGGTGGTGCCAGCATCCAGAAAATTCCAGATCGTTCTTCTGGTGGGCCCCACCCTGAACGGGAGACGGATGGAAGTTCACTTCTACCAAAAATCCCAGCAGTCCAATTGGTGGAGTTTTCTCACCAAATATGATCCATCAGCTATATTGTCCCCAAACATCAGACTGCTAACGAGTGTCAACAGCATCGCCCAACACATGGTGTGGGACACAAGATGAACGATCCGGATAGTTCATGCCAAACATCCTTTACATTTCCTACACTCAAAGTAAGTAAATTGAGAACGGAATCGACAGTAAACTGAGAACGGAATCGACCTTGATAGCTTCGATGGCGTACTCGACCTGAAACAATCGACCTTCTGGAGAGAAGGTGTTGACGCCTCTATCGTACTCGGTCCTTCAATTACAAAAGAAAAAAAAAATCAAGAAAAGAATGATTTCTGAGAAGAAACCCTAGATCTGGGGATTGGAAATACTTCCCACCTGGTAAGAAACATCTTGAGATCGGTCTGAAAGCCCTACAATCTGCAATGTAGAGTGCAATCGGATGGGAAATTGAGAGATATTGTAGCCTTTGAAATGGAAAATCCAAAGGAAAATGCAAGAGAATTGGAGATGAATGAGGACAAATGCGGAAAAAAGAAGGGAGGCTTTACCTGAGAATCGGTTTTTCGAGCGAAGAAAGAGAAGAAGACTGCTTTGCCGGTTGCTTGCTTGGGTAGGAAGCAGTGGCCCAATCGTAATAAACCGTACCTTTTAAGGTTATTTCAGCGAGTCTGAAGAGAGATGTTTGATACTCTGGCAAAGTGTGATGGATGATACGCAGGCAATTTGATATTACTGAGAAATTGCAAACATGGAATATAATTAATTTAAACTAAGCAGCCCAAATTATTTTTTGATGTATCATGAACCAAAATACTCGTGTTTGGATATCTATGTATTAGATTTCTAGGCAGATATTGGACTGACCAAGTATCTCATTTAGGGCCTGTTTAGATATCAAAGCCAGTGTAAAAACACTGGAAATAGGTAATTATTACGTTTACCTAGTTTGAAAATTCATAAATATTTGTACCATTGAAACTAGTTCAAAAGAGATAATTTTAATTTTTTGAATGGTACAATAATGTATATGATATATCCGTTCCGTCCATCTATTTTTTTACAATATTTTAAAGTATGAGACAAAAAATGAAGCAAATACATCACTCAAGTGGCCCACACCAAATGAAACAGTGGCCCCACAAAGTTTTTAATGGTAAGTATTCAATTCCCTTTTTCGTATGGTATGGTCGACTTAAGTTTTGGATATATCCCATTTTTTTCTCATACTATAAATTCAAATAGCATAATGAATGAACAGTGTGGATAAGCGAAATGCATCACAATGAGACCCATATATATTTTGTAATGTTTTCGATTTTCATGTCAAAAAAGTAAGTACTCAAATTACGTGTGTTGTAAATACTCGGGAAAATAATTATCACTTTTTACCTGGTAGTTATCAATGCACTGGAAAATCAAACGAGCCCTTAAAAAAATAAGTATCAACCAACCAATCTGATTTTTGAAATGTAACTTCTAATTTAGTTAATGTGTTCTAAATATGCCATTTATAAGAGCTTGTTTGATTAGATGTAATTATCAATAATTTTTAATGAAAATAAGTAATAATTATTTACTTTAATATTTCCTAGAGTGAGATGGGACATGTCTGCCTCTCGAAGGTTATTTGATTGTCTTTGTGGCAAAACTATATAAGCCGTATTGTGATATTTGTGTTTTATCCGTTATGCCTACTCATTTTGGCATATCGTTTTATAACATGAGCTAAAAAATGAAGTAAATCCAAAGCTCAAGTAGACAACACCAAAGAAAGTAGTGGGAATAATAACCTGCACTATTAAACCCACCATTTTCAATGGTGTAGTCCACTTGAGCTTTAGATCTGCCTCATTTTTGGGTTTATGCCTTAACATGATTTAAGAAAATGAATGGATAGTACATGTACATTATAGTGGGCCCACAAAGATTTTACTTTTACAAGTTTTGTTCCAAATTCTATCTAAAATTTAGCTTATATTTAAAACTACTAACTTTTCTTTATTATGCTTTTACTGCAATTTACCTATATTTATTTTAAATGAAATATACCCTAAGTGTATATGTACCTTCAAGTGTGATTGCTTGCTTTAAAATGCAGAGGTTCGTAAGTAGTATCTCGTGAATATGGAGTCGATCCCACAGGGAGATAAATTGTGAGAAAGAAAAAAAATCGAATGCAAAACAAACTAAATAATAAAAACTAAACTGATGATTTGATTTTGAAATTTTTAAATGGATGTAATTCAGTTGAATAAAATAACACCCAAGCTTCAAAGTTCCACACATAGGTTAATGTTCCAAAATCATGATGACTTGGATAACACAACTAGGATTTGAGCACTATAGTCAGCCTAATCGAAAAATAAAACAGTTTAAATATAATAAATGATATGAAAAATTTGAAAATAATGAATTTGCACCATTGATATATATTCTCAAGCGCCAGTGATTTTGAGTATTCAATATCTATAAGATAATGAATATAAAGAAATATAACAGGTTGAGAACCTCTCCTATTTAGGAAATCTGATTGATCCAGGCAAGCCTATCCATCAATGTGGCTCTCATATAATGGAAACATATGAATCTCATAAAAGGATAAAAAATAAAATCTAAATAATAGACAACATGCATACACCATTCTTCTCATCATTAAAACAATCAATCATCATAATCTTAAAGAACTATTAAACTCATGTGCTTCCCTTCTAGCTTTGGCTAAAAGGAACTTAGAAAAATATAATTAAATTGCAGAAATAAAAAGTAACAAGAAAGAAAAAAATATAAATAAAAAATATCTAAAATAAAAAGAACAACTTATAAACCTTTAATAAAACTAAAAACTCTTTAAAAATTCTAAATTATGCTTTGGGATGCGTTGAATGATGTTTTGGAAAGCCCTAAAAGCCCTATTTATAAGTAGGGAACTTCAAATTTCGTACAAAGTTAAAAACCCTAGAAACCCCCTCAAATATACGTATTTTTTTAAAATAGACTTCTTGCTGCATAGTTCATTTAAAACAGACTTCCTGTTGCGCAGTTTTCTAAAATAATCTTCACAGCTTCAAAATACACTTTTTCAGGACGATTTCAGGATTCTTCACTTCAAATCGTCGATTCTCTTCACTCATCACTTGGTTTTCTTGGATCTTTGGCATGTAAATGCTTCAATCTTGGTCTCCTAAGATCCATCCCTTTCCTTGATAAATCTTGAGCATCAAATCCATACTTTTTAGCACCCTTTTTTCAATCTAAGCACTTAGATTCACCTTGCAACACATGCATGAGTAAAATAGAATATTAAGATGATTTATGTTCATAAAACCAAGAGACAAATGGAAAAAATTATACAATATTTGAGTCTCAACAAAGTGTCATATGTAGCTTGCCTGAGTGGAAAATAACTCGTAAAGATTAATTCCATGCAAATAGGTCAAATCAACCAATGGGTCATTGGACCCACCTCAATCATAATTGTGTTTAGGTCATACAGTTTTACCTAAATTACTAAATGAGGTCATCTATGACATCTTAAAATCACCTTGACTCAATCACACCGGACTCATATTTCGCATGGGTTTTATTTGGTTGTCTTAAAAGGAACCCACCCCACACCCAAACTTAAGAAAGAGACCCACAAACTTAATAAAAGTGATTAATTAATATCAAGTTTAGGTAAATTCAATAATGTTTGTTTCATTAATTAATACTACTTAAGTCAAATGAAAAATTAGCAATCCTTCATTGATATCTAACCACCAATACTAAAACATTTCTAAGTTTGAAAATTAATTAGATGTTTTAAGTGTTGGAACTTGAAAGAGATTGCAATGGAACCTTACTTTCTGCGAACGCGTGCTCTTGATTCTCATGTGATTTATATCTTAAGACCACTAACATATTTATTAGAACATTATTTGTGTCTACTCATTATGCCTTATCTAGACTCCAAAACCTGACCCATGAGTTAAATTGGAGTTTAGATCCTTCTATGCCTAACTATTTAATGAGCATTTTTTTTCTTCTCTTCTGTTTTTCTATTTACTTGAATTAGACCTGTACCTAAACTCAACCCAAAATTTAATGAGTTGAGTCTAGGGCCAAAATTCTAACCCAATTATTAAATAGCTTAACCCATTTATGGCTTTATCACTATGGGCTTTCGGTGCGCACTCTACATGTGCCATGCATACTTTATATGATACCATTCACCCAATAGTGTAAATTAACTTTATGCACTCCGATTCACAAATCTTATGCATCTGCCCATGGGGTTTTATATCAAAATATACACACCTAATTCCACCATTTTTGTAGCTTGAGAGAGAAGATGAAGTAGTAGTTTTATTTTCTTGTCTCCCTACTCCTTGCCCGTATACATGGTCAAATGGGAAGCTTAGTGTGAAAAGAGATGCAAGCTAGAGTTGGGGATCAGATGTTTTTAAGAGAAACACTGTGGATGAATTATTGGAGTTGTGTAATAAAACAATCAATTGCGCCTTGATCCATTGGTAATGTGAATGTGATAAGGTCGAACTTAGCCCTTGATCTTGATGACCATAGGTCATACCGGATAATATGATATGACTTGACTTATACTCAATACTATATTAAACTATACAAAATGGGTTATGTGGGGAGTGATACCTCTGATCTTTGGAGACTTGAGATTAGACATGGTAGTCATTGACTGAGGAAGGTTGTAGTCTGGATCTCAGTATCTTCTTGAGCCATAACATACGACCATCCTGACTTATATAAGAATGAAAGGTTTCCAACATCAAGAGTTGTTTGAGATAAAATAAAATTAGTTTAGGGTTTGAAAATAATTTTTTAATGTTTCTGTTAGCCATTGGGCATTTGTTGTCTCATATAACCAAGATTAGTGTCATGTATTTGACCATGAGAGGTGATTACGTCAGATAATCAATTAGCCAATGAGGCGTGAGAAAGTCAATAATCGATGGAGAGGAGTCACAATGCTTTAAACACATTAGAAAATTATTGTTTCCACTAAGGAGTTGTTGAGCATTTAGACTATTCACGGACTATCTAACGCCTATATGTTGTGCACCTTAGGAAAGTCATGCCAAGTGGCTTTCATTTAGTGTTTGTGAGCAATTACATTTCAGGTTATGCTTTGGCATATGTTTTTAATTACATCTTTAAATTTTATTTAAAAAAAAAAACTTGAAGATCAAATCAGTGTGTTCTTCTATGTGGCATGAAATGTTTATTAGTCTTGGTTCTTCGTCTTCGCAATGTTCGAAATCAAGTGACCCGCAATAGCCATGGCATGTCAAAGTGGTCATCTTAACAATTTCTTAGAGGGTCACATGTTAAAGATCGGTAGATTAATGGTGGTTCTTTAGCTTCCATCAATGGATGATGTGACCCTCTGTACCGAGCACCGGCTATAAGGAGGCTTATGCCCAATTCAAGGACTTGGTTGTAGGAGAGCTCTATTGTTGGCTATATGCGCCCATAGCCGTTTAGTAGGTAAAAGAAAAACTCTACACCTAAGCATGAATGTTATGATAGGTCCTAGCCACAGAGCTCTAGCCCGTCTCTTTCACTGGGGTCCCTAGTATATGGTGCAGGGTCCTTCTGGTGAGGGGCTGGAATAATTAGGCAAGGGAGGCTCACCTTAGGAGCGTTTGCGCCTGAAGTTTTTTTTTCCCGTCTTCGAAGCATCCAAAGTCCTTTTCTCAATATTTTTATGTGTGTGTTTCTATCCCCAAATGAGTCTTGGGGTATTCATAGGTTAGTGGGCTCATTTTTATTTTTTTTACGCCTTGAGGCAAGAATCTCAACGTCTGCCTTAACAGTCTATGTGAGACGGGTACTTATGAGTGGTATAGAAGCCTTATGTTAGCTTTCTACTTTCTTATCATTAGGTGATTACGTCATCATTTAACAAAGAGCAACTATAGTTGAGTTGAGGTGGTGCAAATACGCTATTAGATACGTAAGGACCCGTTTTGGGCAAGTATTAAACTACAAGTGTCAACGTGAGCCATGGTCATAAGATAAGAGTGTAAGTGTGCCATGGTCATAAGATAATAAGACTTTGTATTGGTTAGGTCTTTGCCCTTACCCTATATATATGAGAGTGTAAGTGTGCCATGGTCATAAGATAATGACATTGGAATTTGGTATGCTTATATTAGAGGATCGAAGTTTAAGTCAATAGTCTTGGGGCTCATTAGCTTGGATTATGATCATAAGATTGATGGTAGAATTTTACAAATGAAATAAAATAAAAGGTTTTAAAAATTCACTTTAATTAATTAATTAATTAATAGAATCCCTGATTAGATTTGAACATGTTTCTCAAAAATATATAAAAAAATCTACTTTAATTATGTATATATCTGACAATGAGCTGTCGTCAAACGCCACTGTCGATCTGCCAAGCAAGGGAGTCTTTCCAAAATCTATTATAAGTGGAAGAGATGAAGATTTTTCAGCCTAGACCTTGGTAAGGGCTGGATCTGACTCTTGAGTTGTTCGTGAGATGGGCTACGCAAAATGTGGATGTGTAGTGATGGGAGCCTTGATGTAGCCAACTCTTTCTCGATTTCTTACTTTTTTCTTGCACTCTTTTGGCTCTTGCTTAGGATATCCCTTGGGGAGGTGTTGACGTCCAAGCTCTCTCTCTCTCTCTCTCTCTCCTTCCTTGAAATATGATCTTAAATAAGATGAGTCAGGATTATAGGAGGATGCATTACATATGGTGCTCCACCACAATACAAAACATCTTTGTACCATGTTATGAAGGATATCCATATACCTGCCTAATACATGCACCACAACCGTCTAAATCTCTCCATTATCAGTTGTCACTACTCATGGACAATGCCCATGTCACTCAAGATGTGGATCATTTTAGATTTTAGCCATTAGATGTCCATTGAATGTGATATAAAATAAATCATTGGTTGAAAATTTTAGGTTAACTAATTGAAAATGTCGTATATATCAACTGCCCTTTTAATCACTCAATGGACCATCCAAACCATAAGATCACTCACCTATTCATGTGTTATTCATGTCCCACGAAGACATGGTGAATCTCTTATTGGATTGTGCAAGCTTGGAAGACCCTAAGGAAAAAACCCAACCACACCCACTTCCAGTGACTATGTAGTCTCATAAAGAAAACCAATGCATGATCAATTAGGAATTCTCTACCCGCACATCCTACGGTATAGGGTTTTGACAGAGCTAGTGCAACCACAACCAATTCAAGTATAGACATGATGGGTCTCTCAATTTTGATGCTTGTAAGTGATCAATGTTAATGTAAGTAACCAAAGGCTCAATCTCAGGGACAATTTATGAGTCACTTACATACTTAATGTCACCTAGTAGTGGCCCAAAAGTGTGAAGTTCGGTTCTAAAGTTTAATAATGAGAATATACGATACTTCTCCTAAATCCTTCATACTAAAGGTGATGGAGAGCCATACCTTAGCCTTCGTCATAAATCCTACATTATTTCCTATTAAGAGAATCAACATAGAGGATAAAAAAAGAGCATAACTTCACTTTACTCGATCTTACACATGGTTCTTCAGGATTCTTTGCGAATATGTAAGAATGAGTTGTCTCATCAAAGTGACAATTCTAACTTTTAGATACTTACTTGAGGCCACATATTGATCTTTGGAGCTTGCATACATTTGACTCCTATTTAGGATATCGATATCTCTCGGGTTGCTTTACATATATTTTTTTCTCTAAGAAAACCATAGAGGAAGGTTGTATTCACATTTATTTGTCAAATCCCTTAATTTAACTTGGCAGCTATTACTAGTACAATGCAAAATGGACTCCATCATTGCAATAGGAGCAGCCATTTTCTCATAATATATCCTTTCTTTTTAGGTGAATCCTTTGGCTACGAGCCTAGCTTTGTATGTTTTCACATTCTTATCCATGTTTCATTTTCTCTTGTAGATCAATTTACATTTGATTGGCTTGACCTTCTCAGGTATGTCCACAAGAGTCCACAAGTGGTTAGAATACATGGACTCCATCTTGGCATCCATGGCTACTAACTAGTGTCTCACATCTACATCCAATATGGCTTCCTAGTAGGAAGGTGTGTCTGCTTGAAGACTGTTCGTAACGCACTGAAAATCGAGGGTTGAGCAAAGCTCAACTCACGAGTTCCGATACATCACTTATGCAACATAGATAATGATGATTAAATGTTATCTATATTAGTGCATTAAACATGAGTAAGATTATACTAAAACAACAAATCATACTCCAGATTCCAGAGACAATTAAATTTAAGCAAGAGGAAGACTGTAATAGATATATAAAATCTATAAATCGTTGTAGGTCTCCAGAGTATGAACACGTTACCAGGTTAAATATATACATATATACTTCCAAAATAGACAAAATGAATATACATGTGTGTTTCAAAATACAAAATGACAAGTGTAATGACATCTAGTCTGCATCCCTGTAACCCCGTCGATCAGAACATGGTCACATAGACCCTCCTGATAGCTGTATATAGAAGAATTCCTCCTCGTCATCATAGAAGTTAGGCTCCATTACGAAGGCTTCGTCATCATCTGCAACCATAACAGGGTCTGGTTAGTGTTTTAAAACACCGTCCCAGAGCGGGAGTGAGTGATTAACTTAGTGGAGCTATAAGGCAAATGTTAACATGTTATCAATTCAGTCAAGCAGAATGATAAAGCAGTACAACAATCATGTCCTAAGTACTCTTGTTAATGCAAGTATGAAATACGATAATGATGTATACCCTCGCCTACACTCTTTCTGCGATATCATCTCATGATCACGGCATACAACACTCTCGCTGTGCTCAACTTTAATGCCAAATGCACATGTAATGCGGTGCATGTGCGTGATTAACCAAGTTCTTAATTAAGCATATTAATACAGCAGGTTTGGGAAGCTAAGGTACCTCCCTTTATATCATTGACCCAAACATTGATCCATCTAGGGTCGTCAATCCTAGTTAATCACATACGAAGAACAGTTTCAGGAAGGTACGGAGCGGCTCGTCACCTCAGCGCAGGCCTGGTTTATACTCGAGGTCATTACGGAAAGGCTCGTCACTTTAGCGTAGTCCTAGTGTATACTCGAAGTCACTACGGGCTCGTCACCTGATCGTAGGTCGACAACTTGAATATAGTGTCCTATACACCACCATATTTGGCTCATGAGTTATGGTTGCTCACTGGTCACTATAGGGAGGCTCGTCGCCCTAACATAGGCCGACAGTTCGACTACAGTATCCCATACACCACCATGGCCAGCTCATGAGTCTTAGCAGATCATAGTACCAAGGTTAAATGAGATTTTTACTAGTAAGTTGGTACCTTAGGTTCAAACAGTAGCGTTCATATATGGTGAACACACAATGAGCCAATCGGGTTACTTGACAAGCTCGACTAGTATGAGCGTACATTGAATTAGTTGACATAGAGCGAGTAAGCACTCCGCGTCGCCTAACCACTACCGATGATCACCGTATGACTCGGATTCATTGGGCGTATCCGTCGTGGCTAAACAGTTTAACCACCGATCGTAAACCATTATCGATTGCCCGGACTACATTGTAGCCCCAATCACACTCCAAGCAATAACATGTAATAGCCAAAGACAACATGTGACAACCAAATCTAAATATGAATCTTATTTGAGCATTTCAACAAAACACATACTACATAGGTTACCATACATAAGCATTTCATCTATAAATCACATAGTAGTAAGATAGGTTACATATAGGAACCTATAACTATAGATAAGGTGATTGAAAATCATATCTCAACACCCTAATTAAGTACATATTTACGAGCATTTTCTCATTCAGACCTTTTATCAAACACTTAGACTACACATATCACATACATGTAATAAAGTAGTTATAATAGGTATTATAGAAAATCTCTTTACAAAGGTCACCAAATGTACAACGATCATGTATCTCAGTCAATAAACATAGCAAGTATAAATCATAATTTCATATTCATTCAAACATTTCAACAAACACATGAAATGCATTAAAGTCAATATAGTTTACATATATATGTAATGTACAGAAAATACCAAAACTAGGCACATATGACAGCAATCAAGTCGGTCATAAATCATCACTGACATTGAAAGCCTTGAAAACCTTAACCTAAACATTTATAGTCCGCACCTTTCATCGGTAGACTCGTAACGGACTCAGTTTAAACACTAACTCTTTGTCTAGGGCACAACGACAACCTATAGTATGAAATAGATTAGCCATTTCATCACTTCCTCTACTTGGATCCTAAAAATAGATTAGGGTTAGAATTTCTTACCTAAGAACGAAGTTGGAATCGTCAGAATAGTGACACGGAAGGGCTGATTCAGCACGCAGTGTGGTGGGATTGAAGGCCAGCAACGATCTCCCACTTTCTCTCTCTTTCCTTCTCTCTTTGCTCTCTTATCTCTCATAGGGTTTATAAATTCATATGGAATGAGAGAGGGGTGGGTTTAAGTGCTTATATAGGCCCAAAATTGACCTCAATGGCCCCAGGGCCACGGTATATTTAGGTTATAGCCAAAGAGTGACTGTTTTGGTCCAATGAAGTACATCTAGAGGCCCCTTTTCTACATACGGTCGGGAGTAAGCCTCCCGACGATGGATCTATGCTAGGTTAAGATCTTGGTCTAATCAGATCAGTGGATCGTCTGCGGGGGATCTGTTTCAGTTCAATGGTCACCGGTACTCGATCAGGGCCACAAGTATACTGACATGTGTTGAAAATTTTTCCTGATCCGAGGGTGTAATTGGGTCAGGATCTGACTGTCTGAAACCTTAAAATTTGACTGCAAGCGAACGGCTCAAATCGCTTAAGTTTAAGTTCATTTCCTAAAGATATTCGCGTTTCTTACACATTTCGCTCCGAGCTCGAGTTGTGTATTTTTGGATACCGTTAGGACTTGATTTTCATGATGGTTGTCAAGTCCAGTAAGGCAGTCATAACCGTATAGTTTTACGGTAATCGGACTCTCGACGCACGGTCTAGGTCCGATATGGAGTTTCAATGCGCTCCAATGAGCAACTGGGTTTTGAGATTGATCCTAAGTTTTTAGGTGATGTAGTGTCAACGATCCTACTGATTTTGGGTCTTGCAGTTCATATTGAAAACTGTCCAAGCTAATTTGACAGGTGATTTAGTTTAGCACTCCATTAATCTTCGTCTAATTTTTAAAGGATTTGATCCTTAGTGATTTCTGCCTGAGGTGGTACTCGGGTCTTTGTACGGATTTCTCCGAGACGTTACAATCTACCCCCTTTAAGAAAAAATTTTGTTCTCGAAATTAATACCTTTTCATACTCCTCGAGAACCTGAAGTACCCTCAATTAACTACCCTCAGGTTCTCGAGAACCTGAAATTAGATTTTTTTAATATATATATATACACACACACACACACACACACACACACACACACACACACACACTTGATAATTAATTAAATTAGATTTTTTTAATACACTTGACAATGAGCCGTTAATTGAATGTCGTTAATTTAATTAGATATACTTGACAATGAGCCGTTAATTGAATGTCGTTGTTAATCTCCTAAATTTATTCCAAGTGAAAGAGATAGGGAGCTTTCAATGTAGATCTGGGTGGAGGCTAGATTTGACTTTTAAGCTATTGGTGAGATGGGCTCATTCTCTCTCCCTCCATCACTTCTCTCTCTTTCTTTGTGTGTTACGCCATAAAATTCGGGTACTTGGATAATGCTACTAAACACCCAAATTTCAAGAACATGATCTATTTTATTCGCTTTCATCACATTACATATGCTCATTCAGTACCTAAATGAAAAATCACTATTAAATTAAATCAAACCCAATAAATATTCAATTCATAGTTACCAATTCTTAAATAATTGTCTAATTACAGTATATACTTTGAACTTTTCAACTAAATACTAATGAACAAAAATAAAAAATAAAAATCTAATAATGGAGACCTGCCTGCTCATAATACTCAAATTCTGTACATGAAATATTTCTCAAAATGGGGTGATTTTACACATACTCAGTAGGATCACTTCCTTGCTCAAATTTAAAAATTTTCAAATTATGCCAAAAAACATAAATAAAAGTATATATTTGAAGTAAAGTATAGAGAATAGAGGAACATGAATAAAAATATTAGAATCATGAAATACTATGAATGTAATGCTTTTAATGAATAATAAATTAAACAAATATGATCTCTTACAATACCGTACACTATGGATGTGACGTTACATTAACACTCTACTTGCTTAAGCCTTTTAAGGGCATTTTTAGGGCATCGCACTAGAGATATTTTAGGAATAATCCAGAGTAGTGCGCTCGTGATCTTTTAGGGACAACTCAAGGCAGATCGCCTATGATTTTTTAGGGACAACTCATGGCAGATCACCCATAATCTTTTAGGGACAACCCATGGGAGAGTACATGTGATCTTTTATGAATAATTCAAGGTAGAGTACCCATGATATTTTAGGAATAATCTAGAGCAGAGCACCCACATAATAACCATAATTCTATAAATAACTTAAGATGTATGTATGCAATGAGTAATTATAAACTCTAGTTATAAAATGTGTAATAGGTCAAATTATAAACTACATAGGGCATTGTCAATACTCTTTTATATTCTTAAAAACTTATTCAAAATTCCTTATAACGATCAATAATCGATGAAAATTATTAAATCAATAATAGTTATAATTAAACAAGTAATTTACATGAATCCTAATTTCATCAATAAAAATAAATTAATCTTTTGAATTAAATGTGGAAGAAATTTAAAGTCAAATTAGGTGGAAGCCTCGTAATGAGATTAATTCTATATTTTGGATAAAATTTTATAATAATGCAAAAATATTATTTATTTCTTTTAACTAATAGTTCTAGAAATAATTCAATTCAATTTAAGTTTAATAATTAAACTTTTGAATTTAAAATTATAATTAAACTAAATTAGTTTAATTCTATCACATGTATTAAAATAAAAAGTTAAATAAAAATTTCTTAAAATATAGAAAGTCTAATAATAATAATAATTTAAAATTTTCAAACAAAGGTAAAATCACCCACCAGTTTAGAGTGTTGGACTCAACTTGATGTAATCCATACTCGCACCCAACATATGCTTGACGTGTTTCGCGTGCACATGCTGGGTCTCATCTGACTTGCGCCACCGCACCATGCATACATGTTGGCTATTCTCCTTCTCACTCTTTCTAACCTCACTAGCCGGTCTCCCACTAGATCTCATACCCACAAAACAACAACCGTGTTGCTTTTATAACAAAGAACTCCACCCGGAATCTTCATACGTGTGCTTCACATATGTGCAACAATTGCGTATCCTGCTCTCCTTGCAACACAAGGAGCCTAGGGATTGTTTTCTCCTTGAGACATTAGAGAGGTTCTGAAGCTTCTTCCAGTTTCTAGCTTTCGTACCATCACACCTGATGTTGCTCCCTCAACCTTTGAACACGTGTGGAGAATTCTTTCCAACAAATCTGTTCAAAGAAGAGGAAGTGGCGTGCTTTTGGAGGGGTTGAAACAATATCCAAGCGCGAGCTTCCTAGGTACACATGATGTTTATTTCTCTTTCTTTTTTGATTTTATCTTATTGTTATTATTATTGTTTAAAGATTTCACTAGACACTTAGTGATCTTTCAACTCTGTCTTGCACTAAGGATTTATAATATACATATGCTGGTTTGGACTGTCCGTTTGAGATGGGATTTATAATGCACGTAACTTTGGTTCAAACCGTCTATTTGAATGTCAAGATTGCAGTAAGTGGTGGCTTTGTCTACTACAAAAGCATGGTATTTGTCAGTTAAGCAAGTATATAAAGAAGATATTTGGTTAAAGAAGTTGTTAGAAGAATTGAAATTCAAACAGAAAGTGATAATGATTCACCGTGATAATGAGAGTGCATTATGCTTGGCTAAGAATTCAATATTTCATGCTCAGACTAAGCACATCGGTTCAGTATCACTTTATTTGTGATGTGGTAGAAGATGGTTATATCTCATTACAAAATATTTGCACCAACAATAATGTAGCAAATATGCTGACTAAGCCTATTAAAAGGAATAAGTTTGTTTGGTGTAGGACTTCTCTTGAGCTTGTTGTTACCTAGTATTTTATGATGTTTCAGAGAGTTGTTATTGAGAATTTTTTTCATACCATTAGAGAAATTACTCTTTAAGCAGGAGAATGTTGTGCCAGTGGAGATAACCCACCATACTGAGGTAATGGAGAAGAATCTCGTATTGGGAGACAATGTCTCTCCACTCCCCCTTACATACCTTCATACATACATGCAGTTATAGGTGAATCCTAGTTCCCCTATGTTTTGGGATGCTCCCACTTCTTTAATGTGGTCTAAATAAGGAGGACCATAAGTAAAAATAGATACTAAATTCTATTAGATTATTTTCTGAGTATTCCTTAGAGTTAGATTCCTTGTATGAGTGAGAGAAAAACAAGTCTTATATTTATGTTTTTTTTATTTTAGTGAAAAATAAAATTTTATATTGTTGCCCAATAGAGTAGATATACTGTGCTGTATGAATTTTTGTATGGGTGAAAGAGAAGTGAGTATTGTATTTCCTTTTTTTTTTTTTTTTTTTTTTTTTAGTGAAGAAGAAAGTTCTAGATTGTTGTCCTGTAGGGTAGGCATATTGTAGCGTATGATTTCTTATATAGGTGAGAGAGCAATGAGTATTGTATTTATTTATTTATTTATTAGTGAAGAAGAAAGTTCTAGATTGTTTGCCCCTGTGGAGTAGGCAGAATATAGTGTATGATTTCTTGTATGGGTGAGAGAGAAGCGAGTCTTGTATTTATTTATTTATGTTTTTTAAGTGAAGAAGAAAGTTCCATATAGTTGCCTATAGAGTATACATACTACCAAAGCACATAAATCCCCATGCTTTTTACCTTTTATTTTCTATTTGGACCTTTTCTACGTAGCTTTGGCTTCCCCTACGTTGATCATGTATGTTTTTCCTCAAGATCCATGAAAATAGGAGATATCAAGTCATTTTCGGAGGAAGCTTGCTCTACAAGAAAGTGGAGGACAGAGTGGAAACTCCGTCCGGAAAATCAAAGCAATACCTACTCATATCATTAACGGCTGTTCTATCACCTCATTTTGTTTGGAGATCCTTACCCGGCAGTATTATCTACAACGTGAAGAATCGCCATCAATATTTTTTTGCTCGCTTGTGCCAATGTGGCACACGTGTGCAAATCCAAGCCATTCATGCGGGAACTAGTTCGCACATGGACATCCCCTAGGTGAAAATCACACTATTCTGCTGTTTACATGTGGCCCACCTGACCAGCGGAACAGCCCCATCTTTGGTCCAATGTACCCGTGTGGTGGACCCCACCATATGAATGGCTCAGTTCTCACAAATGTGCGCCATTTCTGCACATGTGAGTGGCGAGTACCACAAAAGTAAGCAACAGTAACCTGTCTCCTTTTCTTCTCAAAGCCAAAGCATCAAAGCAATTGCTTCTGAGTAAATTGAAGAACAAACAAAAAATAATTCAAAATCTCTTTTACATTGCTCTCAGCAAAACTCCCACAATCCATCCTTCCATATGAAGAAAAACCAATCAGAGATTCTTCCTTAAATATACACAAAAAATAGTGCTTCATCAGAGTCTTACTTTCTCATATCTCAATCTTCTTCCACACCACAATCCTTGCATTGGAACAACCTACATTGCCTCGAATTTGGTTCTTCGCAGGTCTAGATCACCAGATGGCCAAATGACCAGAGCCGTCCATCTTCTTGGGACTATTGTGGATGATGAGAGGCATGGTCAGGATGATCCTAATCATTTATTAATGGAGTCGACTGTGACCAATCGAAAATATCTTTCCAACCATATCTTACCTTCGGATCCCCGAAGATGGACAGTTGTGGTACGCCTAGTGGAGTGATGCATGCTTGATGAGCATGAGTAGTGAGTCGGCCACACAAAAGAAATCATTTTCTACCGTAGATACTATGCCGCTTGCTTTCCTGCACATGTGCAATTCGCACATTCTTGCTTCAGCTTCTGCAGAGACAGAGACCAAGTTACACTAGGATCACCTGCAACAAGTAACTCTGGTGCCCCTGATGTATGCCTTATGGTTATGTTTGGCTGCACAAGTGAATTGAATTGCGACGAGTTCGATGCATGGAATTGTAATGGAGATAAAGCCTTTCTTGAAATAGAATCTCTCGCATATTTAGGTGATGGGATTGTGATTTCGTGGAACTGTAATGAAGATGAAGAAAGATGATCAATGGTCCAGATCTAAAAAAATTGAAATTGTCCGTTAATGAAAAAAGGGCTTGCCGAAGAAACAACAACAAACTTTTTACAAAAAGTAGCCAATGCCACTTACAGAATCAATTTCCTTGGGCCTGTTTGTTTCAATGTAAATACCCGTATTGCTATTGTAAAAGTGTAATAATTATATACTTGAGCAAAAGTCAAGGTTATTTCAATATTGAAACTGTGGGCCCCACAATGATGTATGCATTAAATTCATTCCGTCCATTCATTTTTTTCCTGATCATTTTAGCACATGAACCTAAAAATGGGGCAAATCCAAAGCTCAAGTGGACCACACCAAAGATAACAGTGGGTTCAATGGTGGCATCATTATTTCCAATGATGTGGTCCACTTGATCATTGGATCTGCCCCATTTTTAGGTTCATGCCTTAAAATGATATGAAAAATGAATGGACGGCGTGGATACAATGCATACATCACAGTGGGGCCGACAGTCCACCTCGTTTTTTGAGTCAAGACTGAAAAAAAGTATAGATGTCAACATCATACATTAATAGCTATTGACATTTACCATTGTAATTAATAAATGCCCAATTCAATCAAAATACAGGTAAATACAGCTGATCAAACACACCCAGTCACCCTTTATACGCAGCCAAATGACTGATTAGTTTAATAAAATACACTGCTTTCATTTTCATCTCAAAGGCAACCTAATTGCAGTATGGAGTGCACTTTGTTGGTACTAATGCAAAAGTAACCTGGTTAGATGGTGCATCCCAACACACCCTATGGTGGAGACACCACACTATTTGAAATGGGGAGTAACATGTGTATGGCACTCGATATGAAGGCACTCAGAAATTGTACATGTGGCATGCATTAACTCAAATAAAATCAACTAAATTGTGGAGCCAACTCTGGCTAAATCACAATCCCTAAATTGTATTATTTTAACAATCCTAACTTCTGATTGGTGCACTTGTTTTTTAAAATGGTACCATTGGATATTTTTCATTTTTAACCATCTGATAAATGTCCACCAATTTGATAGTCAGATAACCAAATAGGTGTATTTTTGGTTTATGATGCATTAAACTGGGAACCATAATCAATGTTTTAAATAGTGAATAGTGTGCAGCATAACGTTCACCCCTCTGAAGCGTGAGGCGTAAAATACAGCGTGTTGCATAAGCTATACTCTACTTCTAGATTTTTAATCAAGGATGCATTTGGTTGCACCAATTTCATGATATTTTACACCACTGAGATCAATTAATAAAGAAATTTCATGATAATGATTAAGTATAAAGGTAAAGAAAGAGCAACAAAACTAATTTAATGCTGTTACTTATATTATTTTACTGAAAGCATCGAAAAGATTAATTGATTTTTTTATATTGAAAATAGAAAAATATCATAAATCATTGAAAACATTTTGTAATGAAAATAACTTGTGATGTGAGCTACGTGGCGTGTAGCATAGTCTATGTAGCATATGCAAATTATCATATAGCATAAGTTACGCGCAACTTAAGCTCTTTTCCTGAGCTACATACCGTTACTAAGGCTAAGCTACATGCTAGATAGCGTACCTATTTAACATTAGCCATAATTTAGAGATTTTAATTTGACTCACTCGCATGTCATGCATGCAATTTCTAAATAATATGCAAGTGACCGTGTATTATCTATCACACTACCGGAGTATTGAAGTTTTTCTCTTGAAAAATCGAGATATTTAGGTCATTCTTGGAAAGAATGATTGGCATTTCCATCAGGGGCATCTTAGTCATTTAACTAAAATATGAGAGATATACGATATTTTCTTGAAGGGACCTGAATCTGGTTCTGCAGGGTTTTGATGTGCTGAACTGCTAAATCCAACATCTCTGCCGTGTTTGTTTGCTGTAAAACAATGCAAACACAGGATATGTAATAAATGTATTCTAAAGTCAGCCCATCTAGATGTCACAAGCAAGGAATTTGGGTGTGAGATCCAAGTTGTCCATCACGTGGGGGCACCATGTAGATGCCCTGGCCCAGTTTATGAATCAAATGGATTGCTGAAATGAATCTAATCCGTCCACTTGCTTCAAATATTGTGCCTCACCTGTCAAGCAGACAAGCCTGATTTTTGGGCCAGGGTATCTAGGCTGTCGGACCGACATAACAGGTGTCTCAATCTCACTAGTGAGCCACAGTAGCATGTATCAGTGTGTAGATGTACTGCCCCACACATGCGTGTGGGCTAAGCAATAAGAAACAATGTCATCAACCTGTTTGGAGCCCCCCCCAAGAACACACGTGCCTACTCTCCTCAAATGTGTCAATGTGGCATGTGTGAGATCCAGGCCGTTCATCAGGCACTCCATGCATGTTCCAGGGTTGAAAATTCAGGGCTTGTCTGATCATCAGATGGGCAATACATGTGTGCACAATTAGATCATCAGTCAGTCACTATTAACCATCCATTTTACTTAGGTGCAGCCCCCCTTTATGATTATGGGAGCCACCTGATTTTCCATAGTGTAACATACAAGGCAGGATCCGCCCACGGAACAGCTCAGATCTCTCATCTATATGCTTTGTCTGCACATGCTGCAAGAGGGGGAGGGGGGGGGGGGGGGGCAATGCATTGGAGAGGGTGCATCATACCTTGTCCATGTTTGGTACAAGATCTTGTAACTTCTTCAGCTTTTCACTAATCCTGGTTCTCCTATCCTGAAAATAAACTCAATAATTTTGTTAATGTCGGTACAACTTACATGTTCTCTTTGATACATAATCTCATGTGTATCAACATATCCAAGCATCCAAATTGGTTGTGGGTAGGAAACCCATGCATGTTCAAGATTCTGATCCCCACCTGTCTTTGAAAAAAGAAAAAGAGAAAAAGGAGGAATATGCATGGGGATTCGTGCCCACAAAAACAGACTGGGAGATTTTTGGTGCACAGTTTCACGGATGTGGCAGTGGGAAAGCAGTCTTTTCCATTCAAAATGACAAACTTATGCAACATGCATGAATGAGAGCAAAAATGGATAGTAAGAGCTTTGCTAAGCCCACATGATATGCAACTATCCCATTCTGCAGTCAACCATTCTGCTGGTTGACTTATCAGGTGGGCCACAATTTATGAAACAGATGGACAACTGATAGAAAAAACAAAGAAGAAGAACAAAACTTGGCCAAGTTTTTCTAAGTTGTCCACTTGTTTCTAGCATTGTAGCCATTTTGATAAGCAAACAAGCCCGATTAGGCTAGGTCATTTCACACAGTTGGACCGCCGATTGATGGTTTGGATATTGCACTCATTTGGCATGTTGATGGAATGCCTAACAAATGCTTGTGGGCTTAACAAACCTGGTATAAAAAAATCTCAAGAAAAAAAGAAGAAGAAGTGAAATGTGAACTATAAATGCAAGGTCAAACCTCTCTTATCTAGCAAATTTTTTTAATGAATATGAAATCTAGAGAACTGATAACGAAATATCAAAACTCCTTAACCCATTCGTTTCACCAAATATCCTTGTAATGTTAAGTAAAAGTGTCATCATTATAATTTTACAACAGCTAAAACAAACTCAGGAATTGTCAGTCAAATGCAGACCCATTCAAGAGACAAGTAAATGAATTTGTAGCCATCGCATTTTTTCATGGCATTACTGTAAAAATATCAAATCCAAACAGTACATGAGTGTATTTTGGTGATGACTTGACATTAATGTAATGTAAAAATGCCACCATCACAGTTTTATTGCTGATAAACCAAACATGAGAATCGGCAGTCAAATGCAGATGTCGATATGAGACAGGTAGAGTAATTTGTAATCATTGCACATTTATTTTACATCATTATGGTAATTGGTGAAACAAACAGGCCCCTAATGAAAGAGCCATATATGTGCTCAAAAATCTCTAATCTAACATGAACAAGTTTTTAATCTTCTCTCATTTCTTTCTCAGCACGTTTCCTTGTCACTGGCTGATTGGATCTGTGGAAGAGAGTACCATGGAAGAGAATTTGTTGCTTTTTTGAAAGAATTCATTCAGGCATTTCCTCGTGGAATTCAGTTCCATGAGACGTGGATGTTTCAAGGGCTCGACTCCTATGATAGTTGAGTATCATTTTAAGAATGGTTATGACTCTTCAATTGTATGCGCCACATAGTTGTATGGCAATTAAGACTGTCCAAATTGTTGACCCAATTTTGGATGGAGCATAGCCCAAAAGTCAAACCATTTGATTTTTCCCATGAAATTTGGACTGCCCACTATTTTACCCTTAACTCTCCAATTGATAATTGAATGATTAGAATGGCTTGATCAGTGTGGCTTTAGAGAGAGGTTCCATGGCAGTTTGCCCCAAAACTTGGATTGTTTGAACAGCCATACACGAGTGTTGCATGTGAGGCGGATGAGCCACCACTATTTCAAAAACAATTGTGAACTATGATAGCGTGGCTTTAGAGATAGGTTCCATGACAGTGTGCCCCATAATTTGGATTGTTTGAATAGCTGTACATGTGAGGTGGATGAGCCACCTTTATTTCAGAAACAATTGTGAACTATGGTAGTGTTCAAGTAGATTAGGGTAATCTTATTAGATTAGGAGTTTACATTTTTTGTTAAGATGTATATCTGTTAAGATTTCTGCAAATCTTCCTCCTCTTCTATATATTCTTATTATTCTCAGTGAAATAAACAAAAGTTATAGTTTCCATAATGTAGTCTTTTATGGTTTAACATAGTATCAAAGCTAGGGTAAAAATCTAGCTCCATCTTTCTCTCTTTCTTCACCCTTTCTTCTCTAGCTGTTGCCTCTTGCTCGAGGGTGGTGGCTCGTCAACGCCAACAACTCACAAATGACAGCCCATCTTCTTTCAGGACCTCTTTGTGCCAACCAGCACCACTGTTTGTTGCTGCTGCGAGCTCACTCGTTGTCAATCACCACTATCAAAGCCCCGATCTGACACACCTCCAACCTTAGCCACCCAACTCCCCATATTTGTTGTTAGTTGTAGCCGTAGATCCCTTGCCAAAATTTGATGATTAGACAGACCTGCTTACCCACCATCTCCGCTGCTGGAGTCACAACTCCCTCCCTAGGCGCTTCCACCGCTCTCGCCGGATTCCATTTGAACCCACCATCCAAAATCTTATTAAGATCTCGCCATTCTCTAGTGGTCCTCTTGTGTTAGGATCAAGAGCTGCCATCAGCACCCTCTTTATCTCAAAATTGGTTACTACCATTGTCATTCATTGTAGATCTATTGCTAACTATTGCAGATTTTGGGCTGCTTCAGATTGGACTTCCGGTGATCCATCCATTCACCCAAACCTGTCATCCACCACACTGTGGTCTTGGCCTACTGCTAAAGCAGCCCTCGTCCCTGATTTGACTCTGTTCTTCGTCACCACCTCCATTGTCTTCTCCATACATCTTCTCGGCATATCTATTTTGACGATGTACCTTACATGTATCAGGGCTTTTGACAAGATATGCTTTTTCATTTTTGTGCCGGGCGTTTGGGTCAGAGTTATTTTTGTGTCAAGTGTTTTAGATTGGACTCCCTTTTCTTTTGTTGTCAAAACGTCTAGAGCCATTGGAGGAGCAACAGTTGAACTCCGAGTCACTGGAAGAGTAATGGGTGAAATCTTGGCCATTGGAAGCATCACTAGATTATTTGTCAGTCATTGAAAATGCTAATGATTAACAACCCAAAAAGTCATCAAAAGTGTCTGCTCACCTCATTTTACTCATCTTTTCGTCATCACATTATCATTGAATGTTTCTTTTACCTCTAAATAAATGTTCATACCTTTTAAACTCAAGTTCCTCCTTTTAGAGCATCTTGAGTTTGAGGGGGGATGAAAGAATAGATTAGAATAATCTTACTAGATTATGACATTTCCTTTTTTGTTAAGATGTGTGTCTATTAAGATTTCTACAGACTTCCCTCCTCTTTTTTATATTTTTATTATTCTCAGTGAAATAAACAAACTGTGGTTTCCACAATGTAGTCTCCTCTAGTTTAACATGCAAGAATCTACCTCCTTTCAAGTGACCATGCCAAAATTCCATGGAACTAAGTTTCAAACATCCAAACGACTCGCTTCTTGGTTTGAGCCTTCAAGAGGAACCTAGTGTCATTCGAAATGTTGTCTACAATCTACAATCAATAAGATATAGATGACACTTTCTTACATGAACTCCTTCCATAGAACTTTCTTTACCATCCTCTAGGGTTCATGTCACATCTTAAATTGGGCCTTCCACAATGACCTAATGGGCTCAAGCCATCATCCACAACGTTAATCTATAACCTTTAACGCACCATTTGGAAAAGAACATAGATGACAATGTCCCCTATTCGACCAATGCCCAATCAAGATTGTCAAACCAACCCTAACTGAAGAAATTAGCTCACATGTCATTTGAGCCAATGACCATTCCACTCGAAGCAAAAATTGTGATAACGTCCAACTGCACCTAGAGCTTCCATCATCTAAACATAATGGGTCAAAATCCAATACATATTTAGAAATGGGATTCCCAGATACCAAATTGAGATGCAGGAAAAAGTTTCTTGCTCAGAAACCTATGGTCCTGTCCCATTCTTTCTATTCCCACCTGGAGTTAGAGGCCTAAGAGCCTTACAATAATCACTGAACCCTGATAACCTCTTTAAACGGGTCACCAAACTTAAGCAGATGCATGCATGCGGTACATGGTTATATATGCATACATGGATGTACAGATGCACATGTTTGTAAATGCATGGACACATACGTGAGAGCATGCATGCAAGAAATATAATCAGATTCATTTCCATTGCATGTAGGTGCATGCACATGAGAATGTACATGTTTCGATCCACATAAGTGCAAACATATGCAGGAAAGGAGACATGCTACTACAATTTAGTAGTTTTACTTACCCTCTCGGCGATGCTCCGGGGGTGGGTCGCACAGCCACGCTTGGCACGTATTTTACAAGGAGTTGAGTCTGGCTGGATTTGGAGTAGCTTCTCCACAGTAGCCATCTCCAGCGATGTTTGGGGCAGGCTAAACTGAATTTCAACCATGAAAAAAGAGAATGGAAGTTAAATTTCAGGCACCACTTTAGTGCACATGGTGTGCATCAAGAATCGTACATTCGGGCAGGCATATATGATGGATGGGCATAAGAAACAGTTCAAAGTAGGATTTTAAAAATCCCATTTTGAAATATGTCAAGGCTCCCTGCCCCATGGTATTTAGACAGAGATTTGTGCACTGAGTTTGGGTGCACACCGTGCCCACACAATGATTTTCCTATAATCTTTTGGGATTAGCTCAAACATTATAATGGAAAAAAAAAAAAAAAAAAACCCTCCAAAGCAAAGTACTGAAATAAATATGAAGGCATCATTTACAGTAAATCTGTACAAATCTGATTCTTTTCTTCTGAATGTAAATACAAAATTGCTGAAAGATGTGTTGCCAAAGCCTTGCAGTGGCCTTTTTTGGGAGTTATTTTATACTCAAGAGTGTGGTGGTTGATACCAAGGCACTTAGGCATTTACCATGGCATTCATTAACTCAAACTGAACCGTCCAAATTGCAGGACACTGTATATAGCTCACTGTCCAGACCTCAGATTGATTGAACAATTATAATCCTCTTATTAGTGGGTATTGTCTTTTGTCCAATAGGCATGCAAGCAAGAGTATGTGTAAATGACTACAATGGCCTAGACTAACTTGCCAAATAAGAAGAATTTAAACCAAGATGAGAGCACTGTGGTCATTTGCTAGGTGTGGGCCACATTTTCGAACAAATGGAACGTCTCTGATTCACCTTTTTTTTTGCCTACCAGCAACGTGTGAATCGGTAGTCTGCTAGTTGGGTTATGCATATGGATAATTGCAACTGTCCAACTGGACCATGTCCCACCATAAATAGGCCATGGGCAAGGTATGCCACCAAAGATCCTAGCTGTTTGTTGAATGTTTAAGATCATCTTTACAGAAAAGGAATCTTCAACTATTCCTCGTGGCCCAGACAGCGGACTATGATTTCACATCAGAGGGGCGACGATGCCAGACCTTCACCCTTTATAGAGTGGAGAGTTTTTTGCTATTCTGGGCGTGTATGAGTCCTGATATGTAGTCACTTTGAAATTGTACGTGTGGCATATATTAACTCAAATTAAACAGGATAACATGTGGAAACCACTGCAGCCCCAAAATCAGAATGGTTGAAGAATCAATGGACACTTTCTTGTTAAAATAGGACCATTGGATAGTTTTCATTTTTAAATGTCAAATTAATGTCCTCCAATCTGACAATCAGATAACAAAATAAGCATAATTTTTGGTGCATGCATCAAAACTGGGACCCATAACGTGGATGGTCTAATTTGAACCACTTGTCTGCCACATATGCAACTTTTAAGTAATTCATAAGTGCCTGTGCATTATCAATCACAATGCCAAAGTATTAAAATTTTTTCCCTGTTATACAATATCCCTTTATTTCACCTAAAATTTAAAAAATTCACTTCAATTTTTACTAGGGTTACTAGCCTTCAGGATCTAGAAAATTTCAAAGAGCAGTATCAATTGAAGATAAGAGACATTTTTTGAGTTGCTATTGGATATGTTGGGACTTTAGCCTTTGGATTTGGGGTTATCTTTCCATGATCCAAACTGTTCATGTGATGGGCCTCACCTTGGATGAGGGATAGAGAGAAATATAAATTCTTGGATTGGAACTTTTGAACCCTATAATCATTTGACACTTTTCCTTCGAACATGGACCGTCTTCTTATCTTTTGAACAATAAAAAATGTTGAAATATTAAAGTTAGAGAATTTTTGTTTTTGGGATATTTTCCATTCACGGTGTGTCCCATCCTATAAATGGTTTGGATCATTGAAGAGCACCCCAATCCATCTGCCAAGGCCCCAATATATCCTATTGCAATATGTCAGGATATATTCTAGCAAACTTGTTTTGAGTTTGCAACTCCAAGCTACATAACAATCCATTGAATTTGGACCCTAACTGTCCAATTCTCCATTGAATTTGGACCCATTTCATTTTCCTCCTCACCCTCCATTTGAAAGCAACTGGTTCAATGGCTAACATCATCCAGATTGGTGTGGCTCTGGACCAGGCTCCATCTAGAATGGGTCCACTCAGTGAAGAAAAGGCCTTAAGACGATTGGGGATTCAGGATTTGTAAAGCAAAGGGGAACTACCTAGTTGTGACAGCCAACAAGGCTATGACAACAATAATGATGATGATAATGACAATGAAGATGGTGGTGATAATAGTTACCTGAGACTCTATATTTCGGAAACCAGTGACTACATTTCCATTGATGTCTTTCATCAGTTTGCTCTGAGGTGGAGAGAATACTATTGCATTGGTATCGTCCCATGAACCCATAGGAAAATTGCTCGACATATAAGACTGTCCGACATTCCCCACGTCATCGGACCCAGTGCGGCCAGTTACACTCTCGCCAACGTCGGGGATGCTGATTTCGGAGATCTGGGAAAGAGAGTCTTGCCTCGAGAAGCTCAGCTGGGACTTCATCCTTGTATTTGCCATTCCCTGGCCACCATCATAGCATGCTTGGGAGCTGAAGTTTCCAACTCCCTTTGTAACTGAAAAACCTGTCGTGGATTGAACATAAATAACCATCAAATTTCCAGAATACATTAAATACACCCTTATCAATGTATGCATGTGGGCCCATTTTTCGGCAATGCAAACCATTAATGCCCATTGGGGGATCCTAACCATTTCATTGGTGAGATAAGAAAGAAAACCAGCGCCGGTCTGATCGGCATTGAATGGAGAAAAGGTAAAAGGCCCAATGGTTAGGATCATCTGGTCAAGTGATTTGTAAGCCATCTCCTGCCTTGGCAATCATGATCATCAAATCGATGGTCTTGAATCACCGAACATGCACTACATGCACGGAATCTTGTGGTCAACTGAAATTGGGACACAAAGTACCCCGATTGTAGGAAATCTCCTACAATATGATGTGGTCCAATGAAAAAGTGTTATGTGTAATTATCATGTGTCGCTCCATAGTTAAGAAGGATAAAAACATCATTAGTCTAGTAGAATTTTTACTTTTAATTGTAGGCTCCATATCGAACCGGCACACATAATACTCTTTTATTTTTTCACGAGCTCACGACGGAACTATCTTGCAATCCGCATCGTTGAAACTGTATGTTGGCTAGGGTCTTTAGACATAGCAAATGTGCAATTGGTGATGCTCCCATTCCCTTACATGTGGGGGCCATGGTTCAATTATCCATATCATTATTCATAGAGCTTCCGTGGTGGATATGGATTCCTCCAAAACCTCTAAGATTGGAAACTCCTAATCCATCTATATTAGTGGCATATGCATAGATGGTTAAACATTGAATAGAGAATCCCATGTCCAAACCATCGGATAAATGGTTTGGAAAACCGAACAATGGGCCACACATGCACCAAATCAAGAGAACCCCTCAATAAAAGGCTTCGGATCTGGACCATCGTCCAGCTCTATAAGCACTTTACACACGCATAACACATCCCAATCTGGCACATGTGCGGCAAATCTGACCCTTGCATAAGTTGGGTTCACCATGGAGATTAAATAATACAAAAATCAGGCCACTCAACTCTTGAGGCGAGCCACGCTTGATGCTTGTACAAAAACAGACGGTCCACACCGGATGTTCCCATGTGGTCCAACTTATGAATAGATGGATGAGATCTGGTGGATATTATCTACAGGCAGTAGAGCCTCCTTATGAGATCAATAAGCCAGTGACAAGGGCACGGATTGCATGGGGACCAGCTCACCAGACTCTATGTGGCCATCCATGCCATCCATCCATTTTGCAAGCCAATTTCAGGGCATGAGCACAAAAATGAGGCAAATCCAAAGCTCCGATACACCACAGAAACAGAGGGGGTAACGACATCCACCGTTGAACTCCGTAGGCCCACAGTGATGTTCATTTATAACAACCTGTTCGTAAAATCACACAGACCTGGACAAAAGGAAAACATAAATATCATATCGATGGAAAACTTATCTGTGGCCCTAAGAAGTTTTGTTCAATCCCAATGTTTCCTGTGGTGTGGTCCACTTGAACTTCTGATATGCTTCAATTTTTGGGGTCATGCCTAAAGAATAGCTGTCAAAACGGATGGATGGTGTGGAAAAAACATACATCCTGGTGGGCCCACAGATTCCTAACACCACGGTGGACATGACTTGGCGCGAAATAGAGCTGGTCCACTCATCAGAGAAGCAGCCACCCATGCCAAAAGTTTTGGACGGTATTATTAAAAAAACAGATCATCACTCCACACGCGGTTACACGTGGCACGCTCAAAAGTGGACCTGCCTGATTTACGGTGGGGTCCACATTCTACACCATTCGATCTTCCACAATGCGCGGAACGCAAGTCTGGCGAAAGCGAACCTCGTCTGCCGACGTGTCACGCATATCTAGCGTCCATGTCGTTTTCATTGGACGGTGCCCTTGGTGCGGATATCGTATTGGAAAAATCAAGGTGGCCCACTCGTCACGTCGTCGACGCATGGGTGTTGAATATGAGCCATTGTTTATCATTTTTTCCCCAATCAACTCTCAATTTCCTCATACGCCCACCTGACAAAACGGACCAGTCCGATTTTTGGCGAAGGAATACTCGATGGGGACCACCCAATCGATGGCCCTAATTTCACACACCTATGGAGAGCGACATTCGTGTAAAACGAATCTAGACAACTGCTAATTTTTTAAATGAGGCTCTTTCTCTTCGTACAGTGAGGCCCACTAATTAAGCTGACCGTCCTGATTTTGGGACGGTTCATTACATGGTGGGCCCTCTTCATCCACAAGTCATACGCTCGATACGTGCTGACATGTGCGATAGCTCGTGACATTGCATGGGGAGAGGCGCCGGCGGGCGTCGCAAAGACCATTAAAAGGAGACGCGGATTGCGTCCTACCCCGTACGTGTCTAACCACGAAGGGGCAGTTCTGTGGGCGGGGCCTACTGTGGTGTATTTGTTTATCCATGCCGTCCATCCCTTTTCTTATATCAGTTGGCTCAGGTGGACCATACCACACTACAGATTGACTGTTACATTTAATGCAACCCTAGCTTATTATTTGGTGTGGTCCACTTGAGCATTGGATCTGCCTGGAAGGGATAGATGGCATGGATAAATAGATACACCACGGTGGGCCTGACCACAGAATTGCCCATTCGTGGCCAGAGAAGGGCGGGGCAGGACGCAAACGCGGATTGCGCCTACCCCATCCGGGCGGGCAGGGTTCTGTGGGGCCCACTATGATGAAAGTGTTTTATCCACGCCGTTCATCGTTTACCTCGTATCATTTTAAGATATTATTTTAAAAATGAGGAAGTTACAAGTGAGGATTGAACGTCCACCGTTAAAAATTTAATGCGAGCTGGGGAAGTTTCCGATCAAGCTGATATTTGTGTTTTCACTTCATCCACGTATACATGACCTTATGAATAGGTTCGTGGTAAAAAAAAAAATAAAGAACGGCGGGTGTCATTATCATTGCATCTTTCTATGCTGTGGTCCACTGGAGCTGTGGACCTACCTCATTATTAGGATCAAAGTTTAAAATGATTTGATGAAAGTAATAAACGGCGTGGATAAAACACTTATATCAAGGTTAGCCCCACATATCCTACTTAGACGGATTGCCGGGCCGGGGTAGGACGCAATCCGCCTCCATCCGTTAAAGGTAGGGAAGCGAATCGCGTCCTGCACTGCGTATACGTTAATCCGTCCAGTCGGTGGCTCTGTGGGCCCACGCTAACGTATACGTTTTAACCACGCCGTCCATACATTTTTAGACGTCATTTTAGGGCATGAGCTCAAAAATGAGGCAGGTCCAGATCTTAGGTGGACCGTACCACAGGAAGCAGTTATGACAATGACATCCACCGGTGAAATCTTCCCGTGATGCTTATTTGCCATCTTACCTTTTTACAAGGTCATATAGACGAGAACGAAGGGAAAATACTAATATCGGCTTTATCCAAGACTTCTACTGCTCCGAGCAAGTTTATAATGGTAGAGAATCCCCGGTGTGTGGTCCACTCGAGAGTTGCATGTTTCTCATTCAAATAAGTGGATAGACGGCGTGGATAAAACCCTCCACATAGCCCTCGCTGGACGCACTCTGCTTTCCAAAGAGGGGTGTTTTCGTCGGAAACGGATCGGCTACTCCCCCTGTCACCAGCCAATGGCTGGTGGTCGGTGCTCTGTGGCCCCCACCATGATGTAAGTGTTTCATCCATGCAGTCTATCTATTTTTTCAGATAATTTTATCGCATAAGACCAAAAATGAGCTATGTCCAATCTCAAGTGGACCACATTACAAGAAACAGTGTCCAATGAGCGTGGACCATTAAAAACCTTTTGGGGGCCATAAAGGTTTTGGATCAATGATCTTTGGTTTTTCCCTTCATCTGGTCCTGTATGACCTAATCAACAGATTGGATGTCAAATAAACAGTCCAGTGGGCCTTAGGAGGATTTTAATGGTGGATATCCAGTCACAGTTGTTTTCCTGTGGTTTGATCCTCATCCGACTAAAATTTATATCCTCTCATTTCTAGTATAAAACTCTAAAATAATCTGTAAATACGGATGAACGGAATAGATGAAACAAATACATCATACTAGGGCCCACAGAGCACCGACCACCGGCCAAGGGGCTAGGGCAGAGCCAATCCGCTGGTGGTCGGTGCTCTGTGGGCCCCACTATGATGTATATGCTTCATCCATTCCGTTCATTCATTTTTATAGATCATTTTAGGCTCTCTATAAAAAATGATAAGAATACAAATCTCAGGCGGACCACACTATACCAAAACAATGGTGATTGAATATCCACCAATAAAATTCTCCTGATGCCCAGTGTACTGTTTATTTGACATCCAATATGTTGATTAGGTCATACAGACCCAGATGAAGGGAAAAAAACAGAGATCAGCTTGATCCAAAACTTTTATGCCCAAAAACGTTTTAATGGTCGAAATTCATTCAACACTGTTTCCTGTACTGTGGTCCACTTGAGATTAGGATATGCCTTACCCTTTTTTTTCTCATGCAATAAAATGATGTAGGAAAATAAATGGACTGCATGGATGAAACACATACATCATGGTGGGGCCCACGGAGCACCGACCACCAGCCATTGGCTGGTGGCAGGGGAGTAGCTAATCCGTTTCCTTTAATGGAAACAGGTAAAACCACTTGTTTTATAATGGGAAAGCCTGTGCAAGAAGCTCCTCCGCTCAGATGTTAAGTGGGGCCTACCGTGATGTTTGTTAGGAATCAACACCGTTCATCCGTTTTTTCAGATCATAGGAGAGGGACAACCGTGGAAACTGTTTCCTACCGTTGAAATCTTCCCGGGATCTAACTTGATGTTTATATGCCAACCAATCCGTTTATAAGGTCATTCCCCCGGGATGGAAGTGAAAACACCGAAACTTAACCTGATACGAAAATTCGGAAGCGGATTGGCCGGTCTACCACACACCAGCTACATAGCTGGCTTATTCACGTCAGCAAGTTCTGTGGGTCCCATCATGAGGTATATGTTATATCCAAACCGTCCATCCATTTTGCGAGCTCGTTGTAAGTTTTGATACGAAAAACCACACTGAAAAAAGCAGTGGGGTATTGAACGTCTACCATTGAAACCCTTCTGGGGTTCACAGGAGTTTGGATCAATATGAAATTTATTTTTCCTCTTCATCCAGGTCTCTGTGAGTTTATGAACAGATTGGATGGAAAATAAATGTTATGGTGGGCCCTACGAAAATTTTAACGGTGAAGATCATTATCTCCGCTGTTATTTGTGGTGTGGTCCATTTGATCTTTGGATATGATTCACTTTTTAGCTAGTAATCTAAAATGATCTCGAAAAATGGATGCACGGAGTGGATATAACAAATACATCATCGTGGCCCATATAACTTTGATCTCCTTTGAACCGTTCGTACAATTTGGAGCTCGAAGAGCGTCAACGCTCGTCTTCGCACGACCTACCTGGTGTGCGGTACACAGCCAATCCGCTTCCTGAAAATTCGTGGCCGTACGATTGTTTCAAACGGTGGTCACTGAATCACCGCTGTAACACTTGAGTTTTGGATCTACTTCATTTTTCGTCCCATGACTAAAATGGGGCTTCAAAACGGATGGACGGTGTGAATTTCTCACAAACATCACGGTGGGCACCACCTAACCATCCCACCGCAATAAAGAAATCCACGTCCAGAAAGATGGTCCACCCATCGTAAGGTACGAGTACGACCCTTATTTATATGCGGCTCCCAGTGTTTCGTGAAGTGGGTCCCACGCCCATCTTTGCCCTTAAGAGCACGCAATCTACAGACTATAGTAAGCGGGGACCACTAAAATTTAACGTAGATCTGGAAATGCAAAAAAAAAAAAAAAAAAAAAAAAAACCAGTGGCAGCAGCGGTTTTCAACTCTACAACGTGGTTTTGTGAAACAACGGATGGTTTGTTCCCCAGTAATGCGCCTCCCTGTTACGCTCAAAGAACGAAACGCTACAGAGATCCAGATGTCTCAAAAGATAAATACAACACATGTCCTTTCCATCCGTCGCCAATGGACGCGAATCGCGCGTGTCCCCGCCGCCAACATGAAATTACTATAAGCGGAAGCCATACGGAGCATCCTTCGATGTCACGTGAGATATTCTCTATGTCCGTAAGCTTCGCAAGCTCACACGTGCAGAAACGTAAAAATGAAATAGATTGAAAACTGTTAAGTAAGCCACACGGCAGGAAAAGCGGGGATTGAACGCCCACCGTTGAAACAACTGTGGGCCACAAAAGTTTTGGATAAGGTTTCATCTCAGTGAGAACAATCTTATGAACGGTTTGGATGGCGTACAAACATATAGTGAGTTCTTGGAAGGTTTCAATGGTGGACGTTACCATTCTGACTGGTTTTTTTGGATGGCCCACCTCGCTTTTGGGTCTACCTAGAATTTGAAATCCTATTTTGGGCTTTCAAAACTGATGGACGAAGAGGATTTCTCACGGGCATTGCAGTAGGCGCGTGGTAACTTCGCACGCGTATTGCGTTGCGTGGACCCACCGTGTACTAAGTAGACTCTGTGGTACCCACGGGGATGTATGTGTCTTATCCACGCCGTCCATCCGTTTCACCATCTCATTTTAGCATGAGTTCAAAATTCAAGTATATCCAAAGCTAAAGTGGACCGCACCACAGGAAACAGTGTGTATTGAACGCCTAACGTTGAAAACATGAGGCCATGGAAGTTTTAGATCAAGCTGATATTTTTGTTTTAATTTCATACATGTCTCAGTGATCTCATGAACAGGTTGGATGAAAAATAAACATCTCTGTGCCCCTAGGAAGGTTTCAACAGTGGAAAACATGATTCCCGCTGTTTCCTGTGGTGTGGTCCACTTGAGCGTTGGACATGTCCCAATTTTGGGGTCATATACTAAAAATAAGCTGGTAAAACGGATGGACGGCATGGATAAGCTATATAAACCTTGGTGGGCCCCACAGAGTATACTCAGTACAAAGTGTGTAAGAAATCCGCTTCCGGGAATTTTACGTAGGCCGACGCCCAATTTTCGTCGACCTCAAATGGTATACATGTCCTGGACGGACGGCATTTTCCTGTGCCCCTCCGTGCAGAAGCTATGTGGGGCCCATTGAGATGTCCGTGATGAATCTATTCCGTCCATCATTTCTCCCTATCATGCTAGTAGACGGGCGCCAAAAATTAGGCAGATACAAGACTCCATTGGCCCACACAATAGGAAACTGTAGGCATGGAATCGCACACCATTGAAACCTTGCCGGGACCTAAAATGGTGTTTATATGCCATTGAAACGGTACATAAGAGGTGAAACTGAAATCACAAATATTAACTTATCCAAAACCTCTTCAGCCCCACTAAGGTTTCGATGGTGACCGTTCAATCCCCACTTTTCCAATGGCCTACTCACTTAAGGACGGGGATTTGTGTTATTTTCAAGCTCATGACCTAACATGAGTGGGCAAAACTGATGGACGAAGTAGACGTCGCACGGGCATCACAGTGGCCCCAGAGCTTCCGCCGAGGGCATGCTCCAACTTGGACTTGATGGGATTTCCTTTCGCAACTCAATCGGTGGTGAGCCTTACTCGATCGATCGAGGGTGAGGCTCGACCAGCCGAGTCCTGACTCGACTCAAAGTCTAGCAACTTTGAGTTATTTTTTCCTGTGGAGGGAGGTGCTCGACCGGTCGAGGACACGACTCGACTAGTCAAGCTTATGCAGATTTAAGTTTGATTTTCTGCGGGATTTAAAATTTTGAAGTGATTTTCACATCCATGCGAAAAGAAGTTTTTTAAACTATAAATAGGAGGTACCTAGGGCTTTTTAGGTAATGCAAGAGGGTTTCCTAAAGCTTTGTAGGAATTTCCTAAAGGGTTCAAGACTATCAAAGGTATGAGAGATATAGAGAAAGAGAGTGAGGAAGCTTGTGGAAGGGAGGTTATGCTCATGGAGGTGATCTACTGTTCACTCAAAATATCAGCGCTTCTACATTCTCATGATCGTTGAGATTTCTCTGTTTTTCTTTTATTCTCTTATTAATTATCCACTCCTGCATGAGTGAAAAAGGTTGTTATGTTATACTTCATAGTGGATTGTTGATTTAGATGAGGTTCCGTAGTTTTTATCTTTTTGAGGGTTTTGATTTATTTTATTGCTTTATTATTCCATAACTTAGGTATTTTTAAGACCTTAAATCCTAAGGTTTTGTGTTAGCCCCAGCTGGACCGTCCGTTCAACGCCCTTGTTGGAACTTCTGGATTTGAATGCCTGCCGGACAATGGTGCAGGCAGCTACGATTGTCCAATCAGTGCGAATTTTGTGTTGTGGCCCATCTGCAGTGCGGCCTGCTAGATGGACGGTTCCGCACGGGGAAAAATCTCAAAGGAGAAAGGAAGCGTTCTAATAACAGATAAACTAATCAGAACCGTCCGATTAATAGGTCACTTCATGGACCAGCTAGCGCTTAAAAACAGAATTACCCGTTTTTCTCATCCGTTCAACTCAACATTTTTCTGGACCGTTGTTCTAAAATCTTTTCCACCGTCCAAAATTAGTATTGTGGGTCTACCGTTTACCAAATGTCACATGACGTGTACCGGTTACTACGGAGAAACACGAAACCCAACGACTTTCTGCAGGGAGCACACACAGAAGTGGGCCGATCACCAGCCAGTAATACCTCTGATTGGATGGAAATATCATTTTTTGGGGGTTAGATATAAACCCCCAAGGAACAAGTTATCTCTCGGGTGCACCGTGCAATGGTGTCCCTCACAACGAGCTCCTACAAAATTGGGTGCCACCATCATCCATCAGCCACGTTGTCACTAGACAGCCATGGTAGAAAGACCTCAATGATAGAAGATCTTAACCGCCCAAAAGGTCCACAAACCAGAAGCATAGGACCGTCCACTCATCACGATAACCACGCTACGAACGGCTGGATAAGGGATAATTGAGACACGTGTCCAATTCGAGAGCAGCAACAGGCCAGATTTCCAAAAAAAAAAAAAAATTTGAAAAAAAACCTAATTCAGAGAGAGAGAGAGAGAGAGAGAGAGAGAGAGAGAGAGAGAGAGAGAGAGAGAGAGAGAGAGAGAGAGAGAAAGAGATCTGACCGTTCTCGACCGTGATGTTGGAGAAGA
Organism: Magnolia kwangsiensis; assembly: GCA_037074715.1. Taxonomy (NCBI): domain Eukaryota; kingdom Viridiplantae; phylum Streptophyta; class Magnoliopsida; order Magnoliales; family Magnoliaceae; genus Magnolia; species Magnolia kwangsiensis. The sequence continues at coordinate 140,642,528 of CM073573.1, forward strand.
ATCCGGCGGGCGAGCTGCTATGCCTGATCAAGGATGGCCCACCGGTTTTTAAATTAGTAGCTGTTGCTGTGAAATCTCCAGCGGCCATCTCATTCAAACCATAAGAAGAAGATCTCTCCAGACCCGTTTTCCCAACTTCGCTCCTATAAGCAGCTTCCTCGACCACACCGGAAGAGCCGTTGTTGTTAGGCTTGCAGCTCGATTCCGACGTCGTCGGACATGAAGATTCGCCCGAAAAGAATCTGCTCATCATGCCATCAGATCCGACGGTCGAGAATTCTCCTTCATCTTCGATGACCGAATCGACGATGCTCTTCAAGAGGGAGCCAGGGGCGGAAACGTATCGGGTCAGACCCGACGGACCCATGGGGCGATGAGATGAGTGCATGTGGGGAGAGAAGGAGAGGAAAAGGGAAAGGTAGAATGGGAAGTGTTGGGAGCGTTGGTGTGAAGATTATGATGCTTTTTGTAGCAAAGAGCTAGGTTTCACCGCGTGGACACCCCCACAAATGTAGGGAATTTATGCCCCGTTATCCGGAATAAGTGACCAAAGTACCCCTGATGCGGATGAAAATTACGGACTACTGCGACGCAGGTACACAGACCGGAAATGACGTGATTAAGCTCAAGTCTCGTGGGAGCATGAGATGTTGTAGAAGGCCCGCGGGAGCATCATTTGCGTAAGCACGCGGACGGACGGTCCTTGAGCTAAAAAAAAAAAAAAAGGGGCTACTTAGGCATCTCTGCTCTAATAGTCTAATTCAATAACTGCTGCTTCAATAAGTTTTTTTTTTTTTCCCAGCTAAAATAAGTCCGTATGATAAATTCACTTTCTAAAGTAAAATAAGCACATTAGGTAAAACCTCAAAATTTTTAAATTATTATTATTATTATTATTATTATTTATAAAGATAGTTGAAGTTATTTTTAAATATTACAACGACTCTATTATAAGTGCAATCCAAATGGTTGTTTTAGTGGATCTCACTGTAATTGAATCATGTCCCAAACGACAAAAGAATGAATGACTACAATCTTCATATTTTAAGACATTTGGGCTATCTATTATGTCTCACATTAGATGTGGATCAACCATCATATGAAGCCCACCTTTTGATGTGGATAATCTATTGGGTGAACCAAACCTTCAAAGTAGGTTGTCCATCAAACAAGGCCCATCTCGGATATGGACCATTCATCATTAGGAGCCTACCTTAATGTAGGTCATCTATCATGTGGTGCTCACCCCACGTATACTCTCATTAAAGACTTCTTATAGAGACTAGTACATATGCACCCATATCCGGTGAATTCGATCTTATACAAGAACCTAGGTCCTACACAAGAACTTATCAAGTTTGGTTCACAAACTCTACCCACAATCTTATAGAAGGAAATAGTATGAAATGAACTCTACAACTGACAACTTACTTGTTAGATTGAGTCCCATTGTCATGCCTTCTTGAGATGCTTTTTTAATGCTTTTCCATGCTTGAATCAGCTTCTCAATTGGTCACACGATCGTTGATGTAGATGATTCAACTCCATGATCAAATACCTTGCATGTAATACCAATGAAGTGACCAAGGTAATGGAAGGATGGTGGAATCTCCTACAATTAAAGGTAACAGTTAGTTCCTAGTAGAAATTCATCTAAATTGGTGTTCTAGAGAATTTAGACAAAGATTTGCCTGTAGGTTTAGTGTTTAATCTCTAGAATATGGAGTAGATCATTCGAGTGATGAAACACAAGGAATATGACTTAAATATCTTTGGTATGAAGTTTAGAAGAGGGATATTCAAAGAAAAAACACATAGGCTTCTATGTTATAAAAAAATCTATGCAAATGCCTAAAGCTCGAATGCCTTTTATATAGAAATTGATTTGCAATAGCTATAAAATGGACAGAAAATGACAAGTTTGATCGATCGACTTAGGGCCTTTGATCAATCGAACTTCATCAAAATATGCCAGAAAACTCATTGGACAATTTGGGCCATCTTTGATCAATTGAGCTTGACCGTCGATCGATCGAGTTATGATCGAGAGTCTTCTTTCTTAAGCAATTTATTTTACAACAGCTTTAAATCTCTTGTAGCCAATTTATCATGTTTCAAATGAGTTCTTAAGGCTAAATGATGATCAATCAAGGGTTTACCTATTTGAGAATGGATCATTTAGAGGTAAGTTATTTTAGATCGATCATCAAGACACCTCAATTTACCTATTTTTTACTCCTTGATGTTTCATGTACACATGTGTCTTTGGTTTTCAGCTTCTAAGGGCTCAACTAACTCACTAACAAAAGGAATCATGTGATTGACAAATAGGTGTACAAATAAGTGTACTAACAATTTCCCAGACCGTACAAGTGGAACACTGTAACACCCTGTACCTCTGGTACATGGGTGTTACCTTATCCAAAATTGGTATCAACCAAGCTTAAAATGTTAGGCGACTTAAATATTTTTGACATACCACAGGATGAGACTTCCAGCTAGCATTTATCAGAGTCAATGGGAGCCAAACTTAACCCAATACCAGACAGTGAGGTAAGATCAAACGAACACCTCAAATTAACTTTCATTCTAAGTCATGTTGGGGGGCTAGGCGTCCACTAAACGACCCCTAAAGGTTAACTAGCAACCAATTAAACCATCGTTGCACTACAAAGCCCTGTTTAACCGTTGAAACTTGCCTGTAGATCGATCCAACCATCGGATCAGTATATATTAGGCCAAATCAGGGCTAAAGTGTGAGATATGGCCCACCAGGGCCTTGGCCCTCCTGGACCCGGGCCGGGATCCCTACATGGGGACCTTAAGAAATGTGGAGGGTCTGGATTTATCACAAACATCGTGATGGGCCCCATGCGGTGCGTGTGTGCACCCCATATACATATGCACAACGTGCACCAGAGCAATGGACTCGGTCAAATTGGCTTTGATCGAGCACCTCTTGACAATTTGAAATAGTTTCTCCCTCCTGCCAAAATAGAGGCCCAAACAACCCATCTTTGAGCTCCTAGTGGCCCACCACGACCACTTTTCGAGCCATATGATCTGTTCAGTTTCTCTATAGGGCCCAGCATAACAAAACCGTATAGGTCTCCATGTTCATGTAAAGAGGTGAAAGATTTAGGTTGGGACCGTCCAAAGGTGTTTAAAAGCTGAGATCTATGTTGTGGGGCCCGTAGAGCCATTCTCCAACCAATCTGAACCGCTTATCAGACAGAAGAGGTTCGAGCGGTCAGGGCCATGATGTCCGGATCATTCCTCACGTTCGTGCATGAGAACACACTACGAATGGACAACTGACCCCTCTCAAAATACGACCGTTGACAGGCACTCCACATCGACAACATGCGTTCAGAACTTCCCTTTAATCCTAGCCTTTCCTTGGGATGAAATCTGCTCTCTCCAATTGTTACCTGAAATGTTTGGGCAGTCGCCTGCAACAACGACTGGCAGGGGAAACCTATCGCTGGCTTGTTCTCAGCCCTCCATTGGCCACGTGGCACGATCATCACCCTTCCCTCTAGGGCGACCTTCTCTCCTTCGCATGGAGCTCCTCATCCAATGGCTACAAAACCCACTCTAGCCTCGGGATTCCAACCACGAGTTGGGTTGAGGAAAAATGGAGAGCTGAGAGTGTGAGAGGGTGAGAGAGACAGAGACGGTGCCGCACTGTGTCGACCTAGCCCATGCAGGTTGAGACGACTCAGTGCAGTCCGGTCGAGTCAAGTAGAGAGAGGGAGAGTGAGAAAGCTAAGGAGAGTGAAGGCTGTAGGCGTTGAGCACCCGACGCCCGCACTACACCAGCTCAACTTGAACTCAAGTCAAGTTGGGTCAGTTCAAGTTAGGGAAACTCCATTCCTGAGAAGAGGAAGAAGTCCAGGCAATTTCTAACACCTTCCTTCACTTATATAGTATAAATCTCAACTGGATTCGACCACTTCGCAAGGCCATCCTGGCTGTCACTTCATTGAAACTCAACCACCTGAACAGAGGCTTTCCCAAAGCCATTAACGGATCATGAATGGCGTCCGAAGCAGGCCAAGAAATGGCCATGTTTCAAACTCATAATAGGCTAAATAATGGCCACATTTCAAGCCCAAATTGAAGTGAAATAGTTGTAGCATGTCAGGTTAGAACAGAGCCAATCAATGGCTGTGATTTCTAACCGAAACTAAGGTAAGAGATGTTTGGGCTTTAGCCCAAACTAAGGTGCAATAAATGCTGGAGATGGTGGGATTGTGGAGCCAGTTTTAGACTGCAGATGGCCCTTGACTGAGCCTCCAAACATGGACAGAAATCAGCCATGCGGCATGCTCCATGGACGCTCAAACTAGGCCCGAAAATGGCCTGTAAATGGGTCCTGCTTCATCAATAGCAGGCCCTGGTTCAGATGGGGAAATTCACCTCCCTTACAGGACCATGTACAGGATGACGGTGGGCCAGGATATCAACATGGAGTCGGGTGGCCACCATTCTTTGAATGGTGTTGCTGTGTAACATCCTGAAAATCGAGGGGTCGAGTAAAAACTCCACTCCCGAGTTCCAGAACATCACTTATGCAACATAAATGTGTATGATTGAATGTTGTCTGTGTTAATGTATAAACATGAGTGAGATTAATCCAAAACATCATATCATACTCTAGAGACCGTTAAATTAGCGAGCGGAAGACAATGATAGTATGTATAACATATATAAACTGTTGTATGTCTCCAGAGTGTGAACATGTTACCAGGTTATATACATACATGTATACTCCAAAAGTAAACAAAAAGAATATACATGAGTGCGCTAAAAATATAAAATAACAAGTGTCAAGGCATCTAATCAACCTCTCTGTGATCCCGTCAATTAGAACACGCATAAAGGAGGGATCCTCCTCAGCATCATCAAGTCCAGCTCCACCTCACAGGCCGTGCCATCATCTGCAATCACAATAGGGACTGGTGGGTGTCCGAAAATACCATCCTGTAACGTGGGAGTGAGTGATCAACTCAGTGGGATAAGAGAGCAGAGATTAGCATATTATCAAATCAATCATGCGATAATAGTAAAGCAGTAAATCAAACAATCCTAATACTGTTGTTAATGCAATATGACATGACATGATGGATGCCCTCACCGACATTCTCCCTCATACGGTACCATCTTCGTCCGCGGCATGCTTGCGTACAGCTCAGTGCTCCACATCTTCCAGGCACATGCAATGTGATATTGATATGATTACCGAGTTATGATTAGTCCTTTTCATACAGCAATATTGGGAAACTAAGGTACTTCCCTTATATCAATCCCAACACAGATCCTGTCTAGGGTCGTCACTCCTAGTAATCTCATACGATGTATATTTTGTAGGTCGCTGCAAGGGCTGCCAGGGCTGTTGCTCGCACACGTTGCACCGCTCCCCCATCACCTTATCAATACAGGCCTACTGTACTCTCACTGCTACGGAAGGGTCGTCGCCTCCCGTAAACTTAGAATACGCTCGCGGTCACTACAAAGGACTCGTCGCCTGATTAGTGTAGGCCGACAGCAAGAATATAGTGTCCCATACCACCATAATCTGCTCACGACTCATAGGTACTCACTGGTCACTACGGGGAGGTTTGTGGCCCCAGCGTAGGCCGATAGCTCGACCACGGTGTCCCATACCACCATGCCCAGCTCATGAGTCTTTGTGGATCAAGGTACCATGGTTGACAGGGTTTTCAGTGGTAAGTTCAGTACCCTAGGTTCAAGCAGTTATGACACATACATGGTGAACATACAATGGCCAGTCGGGTTACTTGACAGGCTCGACTAGCACGAGCACATCTCAAGCAGAGCGACATGAAGTGCATAAAACATTTCGCGTGGCCTAACCACTGCCGCCAACTCCAAAACACGACTCGCGTTCATCGACGCGTCCTTTGTGGCAAAGATAAGCCAACCACGAATTTTCTCTGTTACCGACTGCCTGGACTAAGCATAGTCCCAAGCATTTATGAATCCACATCAGTAATCATATAAAGGTAATGGAAATGAAATACAACAATATGAGCATGTTAACACATGTTATAACATACAACTTAAGTAAATCATCTAACACATGCATTTCATACATATAATGAAATCATGCATATAGCCAACATGTAGGAAATCATTTACATCCGCATATTATTTGAGGATTCAATCTCAAACTAATTCATAACACCATTTAATTCAATACATACTAATACAAACATTTATACAAACACTTAAACTACACACTTAAGTCTACATATAGTATGTTGACTCAAAGTGCGCATTTAGGAGAATCTCTTCGCCAAAATGATTATGCACGCATTCCTAATATCCTATTGCGACAAGAAGCCATGTCAATCATATCAGCAAAATATGGATGAAAACAGTATTTCCTATAAATGACTAAAATGCCCTAAATCTCATATTTTTCGTCTGCTTACGAAACAGGAAACGGACAGCATGTTGTAAATGTCAAACGGCGTTGTCGTCGATAATCTACTATTAAACGACATTGAAAGTGTTGAAAACAATCAATCAAAGCGTCTAAAATCCGCACCTTTTCTTCTAGAAGCGTATCAATTCGAACGGAGCGTATACGCTTCGTCTACGGCGAATCGGGAACCTAACATACAAGATCTGTCAGCTACCATGCTAAGGAAACTAAGGAACGATAAATCAACAAGTGTTTGGAGTGTTTTCTTACCTAGAAACGCGGTATAAATGCTGGGAAAGTGATTGGATTGCGTGGCTTAACCACGTGCAGCAGGTAGCACAAGCGGTAGTAAATTCTCTTCCACTCTCTCTCACAAACTCTCACTTTCTCTCTCACTCTTGCTAGGGTTTCTAGCAAATTCGGATGGGTGAGAGGAGTGAGGGTTTATGCCCCTTTTATAACCTAAATCTTGCCCAAAATAGGCTTGGGAACAATGTTTACTTGAGGTCTAACCAATTCGGGGCTGTTCTGATCCAAAAGAGCATTTCTGGAGGTCCCCTGGCCAAATGCGGTCGAACTTGAGATCATGCATACTGGATCTAGCACACATCAAGTTTTCAGTCCGGCAGGGTTCGCAGATCGCACGTGGCGGTTCAGTTTCAGTTCAGCGATCATCGCACCTAGATCAGGTCTACAAGTCTCGTGATATGAAATATAAATTTTTCCTGATCCGAGGGTGTAATTTGGCTGAATTCTGACAGTCAGAACGCTTAATAATAACGCGCCAAGTCGTGTGCCAGATTTGAATTTTAAATTTTCAAATCTAACCCTATTCTCACTCTCTTCACTCCAGGCTCAATGAAATAGCCTCTGAACGCCGGTTGGCCTTGATTTTCGAAATGATTGTCAAGTCCAGCCAAGCGGTCATAACGGTCTAAGATTGTAGGTATCGGACTTTCGACGCGCGGTCTAGATCCAATACAAAGTTTCAAAGAGCTCTAGAAAGCAAACGGGTTTAGAGTTTGATCCAAGGTTTTAGGATATTATAGCATCATTGATTCTACAAGTTTTGGGTCTTGTAGATCATATTTAAAGTGTTCAGGAAAAATTTCACAGCTACTCCAGCGTAGCGCTAACTAACTTATGCTTAGTTTCTAAAGGAATTAATCCTAAGTGATTTCTTTGGCTATGGAATTGGGTTCTGAGCAGTTACCAATGTGTTTTGGTTGAACCATTGCCTAAGGACGTCTAACCCCAGGTTGGCAAAAAATTCGGGGTGTTACATGCTGACTCCCTCTCCATTTGAACCATGCAGTGGGCTTAAGTGAGCCCCTGCATAGACTCTGAATCACAGCAGAAAACAGACCCGAACGTGGCCCTCATTTTATGCCAATCCATGGCTGAGTTTGGGTTGGAAAGGAGGCAAGGAATAGGTCACGAAAGCAGTTGGAAGCGGAGCTAAACAACTGCTCCGTTTGTGCTGAAAGCTGGCCTCAAAAGGGCTGCGAAAATGGAGAAGAAATAGGGTCCATTGCTGGGCCATATGGCAAGTTCTCTGGGCCCTGCACAAATGCAGGTGGGTCACACCATCAAGACAGTGGGCCACACCTGAGATTCTGTTGTGTTTTTTAGAATAAAAATAAATTTCAAAAATAAAAGTTATTTTTAGAAAGTAAATAAATATATTAATTATTTAAAACTTTCCATAAATAGTATGTATAGCCAGTCGGTAAGAGAGGGAGGTTTTTTGCTTATGCAACCAAGGTTCAAATCTCCTCGAGGACGGTGCGAAGCACCGTCCGCGCACGCGCGCGCGTGGCGTGGGCTGTAGGGTTGCTTGGGCGCTTTTTGGCGCTTTATTAGGCGCACTTCGCATCGTCCAAGGAGCAATAAGAGCCTTAGTCTTTTTGGCACATGGTTCAAATTTTTTGGGTCATGGAATTGAACCCTGATGATTTATTACCTTTTGTTGATTAAGAGTAATTATGATATGATTGTACATGTGGCACCTATGCCATGTGTCGCTTATGTGGATACAGTTTTTTCTGTTGGATAACTACTTCTATCTGAATGAGTACAGAAATAACTGACATAGGACAAAAAGTCATGTCCTTTCATGGAAAGCAATTATTTGCTGTGAATGGATGTGAATTTCTTGAAGAGTCTCTATAGCACCTCTTCAGGAAGAAATCCATAACCCTTCAATTGATATAAATCCTGGATGCTATAATCCAGATGAAGGAACTCTTATCCTTAAGATTATATCATCTTCTGAGTAATTACTCTCGATCTAATCTCTTACTGAATTTTTTCTGAACGTCTTACAGCATATCAGTGTTTAAACTAGAGATCTATTCAACACTTAAATGTGCAAATTTTCGTGTTGAAAATCGGATTGAGAGTTCATTGTATCCTGAAGACAATTTGCAGATTTCCTTCATTTGCACTTGCTGGAAATTTCAGAAAAAAGGGCAGCAAATCTGTCTTGAGAAATTGACTATTCAAGTCAAGCCTTGAACCCGATAAATCTGATCGTTTCGTTATCATTTTCTTCTATCCTCCGTTGTGTATAAAGAACTACAACTTCTAACAGATTTCAATCTCAGTGGACCGCACCATCAAGACAGTGGGCTGCACCTAAGATTCCAATCTCAGTGGGCCACACCATCAAAACTGGGGGTTGCCTATGTTGGGCCATCCCAGACGAAAGCAGAGTCCCTAAACTCTAGACTCTATATATGATTTCTATTTTAAATAAAATATACATTATATGTGCTTGGGAAAACCACCCTGTATGTGTGTTGGGTACAGACCGTCCAAGGTCTGGACATGGTCCACCTAGATGCATATCCACTTCGTCCACCTAGGTTGCCAGCTGGGTGGGACCCACCTTGCACGTTGTATACATGTGGGGTGTGGGGCCTACCATGGTAATTGTATTATGTGCCTACCGTCCAGGGATTGGACGATGGGAGGAAGCTTGGCTGGAAACTTTGGCAGGTACACCTCATCACATCCTACGTGGGACCCACTAGGTGCTCATGTTGTACGAATATAATGTATGTGATGTATACATATATACTATGTATATAATGTATACATACATACATATATATATATATATATATATATATATATATATATATATATATATATATATATATATATATATATATATATATATAAATTTATACTACGTGCTGAGCTTGTCCATATGGCGGTAGGCCACGTACATGGACCGCACCAGGATATAAGTATTTTATCCGCACGGTTTGTGCAGTGGATCCCACCACAGTACGGGTGTTTTCTGCGCCATTTGTCCCAACTTGATGTAAATGTTTTATTTACACCATGGCCCGGTTTTGGACGGTTGAATGTTGCAAAAGTGGGCGCTGATCGGGCCTAGTTTACACTGAAATAGGTGGCACGTGTTTGGTAGGCTTGATCGCCTTTGGTTACAGCCCAAACAACCTCAGTTTAGGGCCTTCCAACCCTCCACCTATCTTCATATATTTAACTTAGTAACTCACTGTTTAATATAAATGAAATTGTACAGGGAGTTACGTGAGTGATGATTCACTACCTTCTCAAGGAAACTTGCACCCAGGAGCACTCTAAATTTTTCCTTGTGATGATTTCCTCCCCTTAAGCTTTCCATCCCTAACTAGACTAGAAATAGTAGTTTTGCTAATTTTAATGGTTAGTTGGACTCATGATAAATTGTGGGTGGAAATGGACTGCATTCATTTGATCTACTTATTTGATAAAATGACTCTCATGCTTATTATTGTGTAGACTCTTGGTCATATACTCTGAACTGCCTAGTGAATAACCCAACCATTCATGTCATAATCTGTTGAGAATTCAGTTGATGGAAATATATGCATTGTTCCTTATTCCCTTTTCATATTACGATCTATGTTGCTATAACATACATATTTCTAAAATCTCTCCATGGGAAGTCCTAGCAAAGGAGAGTTCATGCTTGGATACAACTAGATTAGTTGTGACATAAGTAGGCCCCTGACATGGAGGTTTTCGTTATGATGCTTGACCATGGAGTTTACCATCCATGTGCGGTTTCACCTAACTGAATTGAAAATGAACTTCATAATCCTTCCAAATACCGTTGTTTACTCATTTTTGAAACATTCATGCCGACATGTTTTAATCGCCACTTTTGGTAATTTCAACATTTCATCCCTAGACGGCATTGGTGGTGGCCCCTTTATGTTGAATTGATTGACCACGTGTTGGTGGGTACTACACGCACCCTGAGACGGTAGTCTTATGGGCCGGGATGGTAGTCATGGTATACTATGCCCGAGCTGTCGGCCTACGCTGGGCCATGTGCTCCCCATAGTGACCGCGAGCTTATTTAAATTGGTTGATTATAAATGGACTAATAATGGGCTAGCAAATCATGTATACATGATGGCTTAGATTATTATGCCCATGTGATTATGCTGAGTGTTTGTTAATGACCAGTCATTTGATTATGACAATGATTCGGATCATTATGCCCAAATGATTACGCTGAATGTTGCGTTGATGGCCAGTCATATTCTTGGATGACGACTCCAATGTCCGTCCTGATATTTTACCCAGGACATAGGCCGTCTGGATGTTTTCCTTGGGCCGACAATTGCATTCATATATCCATACATTTAATAAGACTGCATATACGGTGTTTTGGGTTACCTGTGTATTTTTATGCTATTCCTTGTTTAGGGCAGCGGTGTGCAATCTTAAGGAGAGATCACATTGAGCTGGCCACTCATTCATCAATGTTCAACCGTTCAGATGATACAGGTACGAGAGACGATGAATACGAGGCTGATATGGAGGCGGCGGCGGCCGAGGAGGAGCTATATGATGAGGAGCCATAGCAAGAGGCGGCAGGCTACTTCGAGCTGAATCAGTAGATTAACCCTTCATTTATTTTAGTACATTTGGAATTTTGGAAACTTGAGGTTTTGTAAGTGGCCCCTAGCTGAGCGGGCCTGAATATTGTTCCTATTTTGAGTTCATATCTATGTTATGTTTTCATTTCCTGTATATTACACTTTAATTCATTGGTTGATCGTCGTTAGCAATAGCTAACTCCTGAGTTCATGGAATTCGAGTCGTGTACTCGGGTTCTGAAAACCGGGGCATTACAAGTTGGTATCAAAGCGGAGTATGAGACAGCCTTGCTGTGCGACCAACATACGAACCTTAAGAGGTTAACTTAGGCAAAACTTAGAAACTTGTTGAGGGTCGAATATTGCATATTAAACCCAAGTTATTACTTGGATTTATGAACATGGTACTGTTTAACGACCTGATTTAATCGTGTTTGTGATGTAAGGTGTAATTAGGAGCTTGGACTAAAAAAGGATACTAAAAGCATGAAATTAACGCTTCGAAGTCACCAAAGCAAGGAAAGGACCCTAGGGGACCAAGATCGAAGGATTTACATGCTATAGATCTAAGAAAATCTTGTGATCAACGATGAAGGAAATCGTCCAGAATGCAAAATCACAGGGTTCCAGCCATCTGTTCGGCTTGAGACTTCATATACGGGCCGATGACACTAAATTAACTGTACATGTAAAATTTCAGCCATTGGATCCTTGTGAAAGTGGCCTAACGGATAGATCAACCTCTAAAATCCTGATTTATGGCCCGCCTTATATCTAAATATGCTTTAATTTCGGTCTTAACACCTTAAATTATGCGGAGAAATGAATGGACGGAGTGGTTTTTGGATACACATCACAATGGACCCCACCTTGTGTGGCATGTACACGGCATGTGCATAGTGCACATGTGCACTAGCCATGCACTGTAAATGCTATGTCGGTCAAACACCTTTGACTGACAGAATTAAAAAAAAAGAAGAAGGAAACTTTCGTTTCCAGTGTTCGCACAGAGATTTTCAGGTGAACATTGTGGGCCACCATTGTGGTCCAAATGGACAATCTAAACCATCCATTAGAATCCCACGACCCATATTACTAAGGCCTAGGTGATGAAATTTGAAGAAATAAAAAGGATGGGATTCTGGCCGTTCAAAAGGAAGATGCACGGTCGCACATAAGATCTTGTGGGACACACCGAATCCAATCTTAAACCAACCATTTCTTACTGGATTTTCGAGAGGATCACAATGAACGGAGTGGATTTCTCTGTCGAAGCCGATAAAGGGGCCCATTATCATCACATCGTCAATTATGCTGCTCTGTTTCGTAGTCCGGAAGAACCGAACGTTTCGAATCGTCCTGGCCCACCAGCGATGTTCGGATGTCCGATCTGAGCCGTCCATCATGTAGAGGGACACAATCTGGTCAAACTTATGTTGATCTTGTGTATTCATGCACACACATGTGCTGGTTTCAACGGTCACAAACGGATAGTCTTAGACCGATTGCAGCGTGATTACTACCTTTGGCCGCATCAATAACATTCCAAAACCGCCCATCCCCGGTCGAAATTTCGAGGAGAAGATGATAGACGGCGTGGATTTCACAAATGTCATAGAAGATGGGCCCCACTGGCAGCCAGCGCAAGGGTTTTCACGTTCTTGCTTCGCACATACCTGCGAAAGTTCCAGCAACCTCCTATCCCGCCGACCTTCATCAGCTTATAAAAAGGACGTTAGAGAGAGCAAAGGATCCATTCCTAGAGCCTGGTTCTGGATGTGGAGAAGAGCAGAGAGAGAGTGGCTGGGAGTTGATCTCGCTTGGTTGTGGACGTGAGTGAAGAGAGAGAGAGAGAGGAAGAAAGAAAAGTGAGGCACAGAATGAGAAAGAGAGAGATTGGAAAGAAATAAAAGGGATGTATTTCTTATCAATTATATTTTTCTTCTTTCCAATTGAATCTCTATTACTTCCCATGAATTTTTAATTTCTTAGCTAGGGCTGAGATGAAGCCCCTAATTTGAATGATTCTTGTTATTTGTTGATTTCATCCAAAATTGATTGATTTATTTCTTTCTCTATTGTGATTAAATGAAAATTCTATACCTCTCCAATCTATGAGCTTACCCAAAGTCTAGATGTGGATGTTGTTTAGAATCTTATTCTAGGTGTTCTTGTGTTTCACCATGAACAGGTTTTCCTACAGAGAAAGAAATAGGAATTTACATCTATTCATGCCTGAACATGGATGAAAAGATGTGATCCTTGAGATTTTTTTTTCCAATTTTATCCTCTGTGATTCATAATCATGATATTAGATGGTGGATGTGGATTTAAGTGGTTTGGTTGATTCTTAATGTCTATATATACATGACAATTGATTTGCATGCATTAGGGACAATTAATGTTAAGGAAAAAATCACTTGTGCTTCGAGGGAATTATACATCCTGTGTGCCTGACCAAGGACACAGATTGTGCTTTATTTATTGAATGTATATCAATCTAAATTAGGGTGAATCAACAAGTAAAACAAGAGTTAAGATAATTAGGGGTGGATTCAAAAGTCCTAGTGTTCTCCTTGAGTGAATTTTCATTCTTGTTCTCAGTTATTTTTCATTGATTTTTGTTAGTTTACTTAATAACTAGCTAAACTATTTGTTGGATTAGTTAAGAAGAATCATAAAATTCGAATTGTGACAACTAGTCCTTGTGGGAACGATCTCGTAATATGTACCGTGTCTACACATGATTCGTATACTTACGAGTTTAAAATTAATTTAAATCAGGTTGATTTAAATAAAACATCAAAACTTTTCCTTAGGAGAATAACTAGGATGAATGAACATAGAAACAAGAACACTTAGGCTCCTTAGGCATTAACAATATGAATATTCGAGCTCCTGACTAGTTAGAAAACACTTAGTATATAAATCACCTAGGTTCCCCTGGGAAATAACAAATTTAGAAATAAAAACCCTAGCTCCCTTAGAAAATCCAAACCAAAAGTGCTAACTGAAGGATGAACTCCCTCGCCATACAAATTGTCAAGTTCTCCCCTTACAATGCTTCATACTGGCTAGGAACCGTTCTCCTCCCTTCTATCCCTGAACCACAAAAATCTAATCTCGCAGAAAGCCATGCCACTTGTGACGCGGTCACGTTAAGAACAGGTTCCCCTACCACGTATCGACGATCTATTTGATCAGTTGAAGGCCGCCAAATACTTCTCCAAGATAGACCTGCATTCGGGATATCGCCAATTGAGGATTAGAGATGAGGACATCCCGAAGACGGCCTTCATGACTCGTTATGGGCACTACGAGTTCCTGGTGATGTTTTTCGGTCTCACAAATGCTCCAGCAGTTTTTATGGACCTTATGAACTGAGTTTTCATGCCTTACTTAAACTGGTTCGAAATTATGTTCATTGATGACATCTTGGTCTACTCTAAAAGTAAAGAGGAGCATGAACAACATCTGTGTACGGTCCTAAGTACACTAAAGGATAACCAGCTATATGCTAAGTTGTCCAAATGCGAGTTTTGGGAGCAGGAAGTGAAATTCTTGGGGCACGTAGTAAAGGTAAAGGAGATAGTGGTTAATCTAGCTAAGGTGGAAGTAGCATCTAAGTGGGAGAAGCCCACTACAGTGACCGAAGTTCGGAGTTTCCTGGGTATGGCCGGGTACTACCAACACTTTATTAAGGCTAACAAAGAAGAATGCCCGATTCACATGGGACGAGAATGCAGAGGCAGCATTCCAGGAGTTGAAGATGAGATTAACTTCTACGCCGGTGCTCACTCTCCCACAAGGGGAGAAGTTTGTGGTATACAGCGATGCCTCGAAGTTGGGCCTAGGTTGCGTTCTTATGCAGAACGACAAAGTGATCACCTACACTTCTCACCAATTGAAGAAGTACGAGGAGAACTACCCGACTCACGACCTGGAATTGGCACCTGTGGTATTTTCCTTAAAGATATGGAGGCATTACTTATACAGAGAATATTTTCAGTTATTCTGCAATCACAAGAGCCTGAAATACATATTCACGCAGAAAGATCTGAATATGCGCCGACGTTAGTGGATGGAGACAATTAAGGATTTTCACTTTGATATCTCATACCACCCTGGCAAGGCAAACTCCGTGGCCGACGCTCTGAGTCGGAAGAAGAAGCATGAGCTGGTAGCCACCCTGATGATTAAGGAATGAGAGATGATGGAATTCGTACAGGACTTTGATATTCAGCTCACCCTTGACAAACCTAATGCATATGTGGCTTTATTAACTACAGAGCTTACCTTGGTCTGACACATGATCTCCGCACAAGGCCAGGATGAATAACTTGTCAAGATGAAAGAGAGATGCCTGACAGGAGGGTTGGTAGCAACGGCGGCCTTCGGTACTAGGGACGAGTATGCGTTCCAAACAAGGCCGAATTGAGGAAGGAAGTGATGGTAGAAGCCCACCATTCCAAGTTAGCTATCCACCTAGGAGGTACTAAAATGTACGAGGATGTAAAAAGGCAGTACTGGTGGAACAATATGAAGAGGGACATCACTGACTTTGTGGCAAAATGCATGGTGTGCTAGAAGATCAAGGCTGAGCATCGCAAGCCTGCTGGCCTCTTTCAGCCACTACCCTTAGCCAAATGGAAATGGGACAACATTTATATGGACTTTAATCTGATCTCCCTAGGATGCAAGGGAAACACGATTCAATCCGGGTCATTGTCGACAGATTGACAAAGATCGCTATATTCCTCCCGATCCGCACGACAGATTCCACTGATAGTTTGGTAAAGTTGTATATCTGAGAAGTCGTGTGATCCTTTGAAGTTCCACGAGAAATTATATCAGATCGAGACTCCAAATTTACTTCTGCCTTCTGGAAGAGGCTGCGGGAAGAATTGGGCACGGAACTCAAGTTTAGTACAGCGTTTCAACCTCAGACAGACGGGCAGACTGAGAGGGTGAACCAGATCTTAGAAGATATGCTGAGAGCATGTGTCCTAGACTTTCAGGGCAACTGGTACGATCACCTGGCACTGGTACAATTCGCGTACAATAACAATTTCCAGTCTACATTGGCTTGACACCATATTAGGGTCTCTATGGTCGCCCTTGCTGAGCCCCTCAATGTTGGGCATAAATCGAAGAATGAAGCTTGTTAGGTCCCGAGCTGGTTCATGTTACTACTCAAGTCATTAACGTGGTTAGAAAATGTCTGCGTACTGCCCAGAGCAGATAGAAGAGCTATGTGGATAATCGACGTCATGACCTGGAGTTTACAGCTGGCGATCATGTATTCATGAAGGTGTCACCCATGAAAGGTCTGATGAGATTCAGACAGAAAGGGCAATCCTTTCGAGATTTTGGATTGTGTGGGAGTCTTAGCATACCTCCTTGCACTACCTACTACATTGGCTGGTATTCACAACATCTTCCACGTATCCATGCTGAAAAAGTATACACCAAATGAGTCGCACATCGTTAGCTGGGAGTAGATCGAGCTCACGGATAATGCCTCATATATCGATGAACCTATCCGTATCTTGGACCATAAGGAGCAGGTCTTGTGGACAAAGACTATACCTCTAGTCAAGGTTCTTTGGTCACACCATGGGGAAGAAGAAGCGACGTAGGATCGAGAGACATAAGTAAGGGGAAAGTACCCTCACCTGTTCAGTGATACACCATAGGTAATTTCGAGGATGAAATTTTTTTTAAGGGGGTAGATTGTAACACCCCGTACTTCTGGTACACGAGTGTTACCTTATCCAAAATCGGTATCAACCAAGCCTAAAATGTTAGGCGACTTAAATATTTTTGACATACCACAGGATGGGACTTCCAGCTAGCATTGAAGCCATCTATCAGAGTCAATGGGAGCCAAGCTTAACCCAATACCAAACAGTGAGGTAAGATCAAATGAACACCTCAAGTTAACTTTCATTCTTAGTCATGTTGGGGGCTAGGCATCCACTAAATGACCCGTGAAGGTTAACTAGTAACCAATCAAACCATTGTTGCACTACAAAGCCACGTTTAGCCGTTGAAACTTGCCTGCAGATTGATCCAACCATCGGATCAGTATATATTAGGCCAAATAGGGCCTAAAGTGTGCGATATGGCCCACCATGGCCTTGGCCCCACTGGACCCGGGCCGGACCTTAAGAAATGTGGAGGGTCTAGATTTATCACAAACATCGTGATGGGCCCCATGCGGTGCGTGTGTGCACCCCATATACATATGCATGACATGCACCAGAGTAATGGACTCAGTCAAATTGGCTTTAATGGAGCACCTCTCAACAATTTGAAATAGTTTCTCCCTCCCACCAAAACAGAGGCTCGAACGACCCGTCTTTGAGCACCTAGGTGACCCACCATGGCCACTTTCTGAGCCATCTGATCCATTCAGTTTCTCTGTGGGCCCAGGATAAGAAAACCGTATAGGCCTCCATGCTCATGTAAAGAGGTAAAAGATTTAGGTTGGGAGCATCCAAAGATGTTTAAAAGCTGAGATCTATGTTGTGGGGCCTGTAGAACCATTCTCCAACCAATCTGAACTGCCTATCAGACAAAAGAGGTCCAAGTGGTCAGGGCCAAGGTGTCCGGATCATTCCTCACGTTCGTGCATGAGAACACACTACGAATGGACAACTGACCCCTTTCAAAATACGACCGTTGAGAGGCCCTCCATGTCGACAACATGCACTCAGAACTTCCCTTTAATCCTAGCCTTTATTTGGGATGAAATCTGCCCTCTCCAATCATTGCCTGAAATGTTCGGGCAGTCGCCTGCAATAGTGATTGGTAGGGGGAAACCATTCCCGTTCGGGAAACCCGTCGCTGGCTTGTTCTCAGGCCTCCATCGGCCATGTGGTGTGATCATCACCCTTCCCTGTAGGGCGACCTTCTCTCCCTCGCATGGAGCTCCTCATCCCATAGCTATAAAACCCATTGCTAGCCTTGGGATTCCAACCATGAGTTGGGTTGAGGAAAAAACGAATAGCTGAGAGTGTGAGAGGGTGAGAGAGATAGAGACGGTGCCGCACTATGTCGACCCGGCCCATGCAGGTTGAGATGACTCAGTGCAGTCCAGTCAAGTCAAGTAGAGAGAGGGAGAGTGAGAAAGCTACGAAGAGTGAAGGTTGTAGGCGTTATGCACCCGACGCCTGCACTGCACTAGCACAACCCGAACTCGGGTCAGTTCAGCTCAGGGAAACTCCATTCCTGAGAAGAGGAGAAAGTCTAGGTAGTTTCCAGCACCTCCCTTCACTTATATAGCATAAATCTCAGCTGGATTCGACCACTGAGCAAGGCCACCCTAGCCGTCACTTCACAAAAACTCAACCACCTGTATAGAGGCATTCCTAGAGCCATTAACGGACCATGAATGGCGTCCGAAGCAGTCCAAGAAATGGCCATGTTTTGGACTCATAATAGGCCAAATAATGGCCTCATTTCAGGCCCAAATCGGGGTGAAACAGTTACAACATTTCAGGTTAGAACAGAGCCAATAATGGTTGTGATTTCTAACCAAAATTGAGGATAAGAGAAGTCTGGGCTCTAGCCCAAACTACAATGTGATAAATACTGGAGATGGTGGGACTGTGGAGCTAGTTTTGGACCTACAGATGGCCCCTGACTGAGCCTCCAAACACGGACAGAAATCAGCCATGGGGCATGCTCCATGGATGCTCAAACCATGCTCAAAAATGGCTTGTAACTGGTCCCTGCTTCATCAATAGCAGGCCCTAGTTCAGATGGGGAAATCCACGTCCCTCACAGGACCGTGTACAGGACAACGGTAGGCCAAGATATCAACCTGGTGTTGGGGTGCCACAAGTCTTCGAATGGTGTTGCTGACACCCTCTCTGTTTGAACCATGCAGTGCGCTCAAGTCAGCCCCTGCATAAACTCTGAATCACAACAGAAAATAGACCCGACCATGGCCCCCATTTCAGGTCAGAATTAGGCCAATCCATGGCCGAGTTTGGGCTGGACAGGAGGCAAGGAATAGGTCACGAAAGCAGTTGGAAGCGGAGTTGAATGGCTGCTCTGTTTGTGCTGGAAGCTGGCCTCAGAACGGGCTACGAAAATGGATAAGAAATAGGGTCCATTGTTGGGCCGTTTGGCAAGTTCTCTAGGCCATGCCCAAATGTAGGTGGGCCGCACCCTTCATCTTCTAGTGGGCCACACGATCAAGACAATGGGCCACACCTGAGATTCCAATCTCAGTGGGCCGCACTATCAAGATAGTGGGCCGCACTTAAGATTCCAATCTCAGTGGGCCACACCATCAAAACCGGGGGTTGCCTGTGTTGGGCCATCCCAGATGACAGCAGAGTCCCTGGACTCTATATATGATTTCTATTTTAAATAAAATATATATTATATGTGCTTGGGAAAATCACCCTGTATGTGTGTTGGGTACAGACCGTCCAAGGTCTGGACATGGTCCACTTGGATGCATATCCACTTCGTCCACCTAAGTTGCCAGCTGGGTGGGACCCACCTTGCACGTTGTATACGTGTGGGGTGTGGTGCCTACCATGATAATTGTATTATGTACCCGCCGTCCAGGGATTGGACGGTGGGAGGAAGCTTGGCTGGAAACTTTGGCAGGTACACCTCATCACATCCTACGCGGGACCCACCAGGTGCTCATGTTGTACGAATATAATGTATGTGATGTATACATATATACTATGTATATAATGTGTGTGTGTATACACACACACACACACTATGTGCCGAGCTTGTCCATATGGCGGTAGGCCACGTACATGGACCCCACTAGGATATAAGTATTTTATCTGCATGGTCTGTGTAGTGGATCCCACCATAGTACGGGTGTTTTCTATACCGTTTGTCCCGACTTGATGTAAATGTTTAATTTACACCATGGCCTGGTTTTGGATGGTTGAATGTAGCAAAAGTGGGCGTTGATCGGGCCTTGTTTACACTAAAATAGGTGGCACATGTTTGGTAGGCTTAATCACCTTTGGTTACAGCCCCAACAACCTCGGTTTAGGGCCTTCCAACCCTCCACCTATCTTCATATATTTAACTTGGTAACTCACTGTTTAATATAAATGAAATTGTATAGGGAGTTACGTAAGTAATAATTCACTACCTTCTTAAGGAAACTTGCACCCAGGAGCACTCTATACTTTGCTTGGTGATGATTTCCTCCCCTTAAGCTTTCCATCCCTAACTTGACCAAAAATAGTAGTTTTGTTAATTTTAATGGTTAGCTAGACTCATGATAAATTGTGGGTGGAAATGGACTGCATTCATTTGATCTATCTATGTGATTAAATGACTCTCATGCTTATTATTGTGTAGACTCTTGGTCATATACTTTGAAGTGCTTAGTGAATAACCCAACCATTCATGTCATGTAACTGTTGAGAATTCAGTTCATGGATGTCACGCCCCAAACTCAGAAACTGGGCTCACAAAATTTTCGATCACCGAATCTGGCGCCGACAGCCTCCGTAA
This sequence comes from Magnolia kwangsiensis, assembly GCA_037074715.1. Lineage (NCBI taxonomy): Eukaryota > Viridiplantae > Streptophyta > Magnoliopsida > Magnoliales > Magnoliaceae > Magnolia > Magnolia kwangsiensis. Next base: position 140,663,393 of record CM073573.1, read on the forward strand.
AACCCCATTCTTGGCTCCCAGCTCCCATTCGCCAGGTTTCGATCCTGGGATGCTACGAGGAGGATTTTTAACATCAATTTGATTCGTGATAAGCATAACCAAAGGCATAACCCACAAACAACAACCAAAAACTTCATTATATTTTTACTATGATAAAAAACTTTACAAGTACAATGAGAATAAAGGGAAATACAATGATGATAGACTAAAATCTCCAAAATGATCTGCAAAGCGCTCCTGCCTCAGCGCTGCTGCACCCCAACGTCACCTGCACGCAACGGTCGTACATAAGCTTATGGAAAGCTTAGAGGGTGGTGAAAGTGTTTGCGCAAGGTAGTAATATGATCATGCAATATCAGAGTAATGTAGAATATACTGATGGATCCATGAATACTATTAGCTGTACTAAGGCCATGCGGTGCAAACCATGAATGATGTCGGCCATACCAAGGCTATGCGATGCAAGATGCAAGTCAAGCATACAATCCTCATTTAAGTCCACATATCAATACAGTTCAACTCTGAGATATCACCGGGGTCTAGTACACTCTAAACCAGATCGCCATCCCATCGAACACAATAAGGTAAGTGGAAGAGACCTCACTATCCGTCTGCCAATATCGGGCTCGACTCACAGATAGCGGACCCATTTCTCGAGCTGGTCAAACTCAGCCTAGCTTTGCCTCCTACTCTCGGGCGGGTAAGGCCACACCCCCTTCCAAGTGACCATGACACAGTGAAAAGCATGACCGTCTGGTAATCGACACTCGATGCTCCTGAACCCACTCGATCTAGACGTTGGAGCAATCTCTTGGTACCATAAGGGTTTAGGGACTTTCACCTAGGGATATCTATAGCACCCCATGTAGAATAAAATTTTTAGTATTCAATCTTGCCAACCACGATGCGTCTGTGGAGGCTACAGCCCGGAGGTCGCTAGGGCGTACAGTAACCATATCACATAATGCGAAATGCATGAATCACACTATCCAATCATGTAGTAAATCCTACGAGTATCGTGCGCTCATGTAGGATAACACCGCCTAATCGGGGTCCCATAAACAATCTGCTCGAAGGCATATGCTATGATCAATCACTTCTCATATCAAGCATACATATGATGCATATGATCATGAGTCATGGAACTATACTAAACATGTAATAAAGTAATGAACTATTATTACAATGCAGATGGTCCTAGACGGCCTACACCCAACAAGTACGGGCCTTTCAATGGGCCCTAAGGGAGAGTCGTAATGCTGACATTTAACCAACATTATACTCGTAATGTGGACGTCAAACCAACATTGCTCTTAAGGCGTAGTCCGTAGTGAATATCCTTACATAAATCAGGTTGGGATCACACATTGCAATGGACCTTAGGTACATACCATTAGGCCTTAAATACATCAAATGGGCCTTTTATTCATCAAGTGGGCCACGTCAATGGGCCGCACCAATGGGCCTTATGTGCATTGCAATGGATCATAACCCGTGGGCCTTAGATTACATCAAATGGGCCTAATCTCATGGGTCTTATATGTAACAAATGGGCCACAACAATTTAGGCCCCATATGTACATCAAATGGGCCTCAACCCATAGGCCCTAGTACATCTCAATGGGCCTTAACCCATGGGCCCCTAAAACATCAAATGGGCCTAATCTCATGGGCCTTAGAATACATCAAGTGGGCCTCGACCCATGGGCCTTACATAATGTTTATTTTCCATCCAAACTGGGGCCCAACATGATGTTTATTTCCATCCAAACTGGGGCCCAACATAATGTTTAGCCGTTGAAACTTGCCTTTAGATCGATCCAACCATCGAATCAGTATATATTAGGCCAAATCAGGGCTAAAGTGTGAGATATGGCCCACCAGGGCCTTGGCCCTCCTAGACCCGGGTCGGGATCCCTACATGGGGACCTTAAGAAATGTGGAGGGTCTGGATTTATCACAAACATCGTGATGGGCCCCATGCGGTGCGTGTGTGCACCCCATATACATATGCACGACGTGCACCAGAGCAATGGACTCGGTCAAATTGGCTTTGATCGAGCACCTCTCGACAATTTGAAATAGTTTCTCCCTCCTGCCAAAATAGAGGCCCAAACAACCCGTCTTTGAGCTCCTAGTGGCCCACCACGACCACTTTCCGAGCATATGATCTGTTCAGTTTCTCTATAGGGCCCAGCATAACAAAACTGTATAGGTCTCCATGTTCATGTAAAGAGGTGAAAGATTTAGGTTGGGACCGTCCGAAGGTGTTTAAAAGCTGAGATCTATGTTGTGGGGCCCGTAGAGCCATTCTCCAACCAATCTGAACCGCCTATCGGACAGAAGAGGTTCGAGCGGTCAGGGCCATGATGTCCGGATCATTCCTCACGTTCGTGCATGAGAACACATTACGAATGGACAACTGACCCCTCTCAAAATACGACCGTTGACAGGCACTCCACATCGGCAACATGTGCTCAGAACTTCCCTTTAATCCTAGCCTTTCCTTGGGATGAAATCTGCCCTCTCCAATTGTTGCCTGAAATGTTTGGGCAGTCGCCTGCAACAACGACTGGCAGGGGAAACCATTCCCATTCGGGAAACCCGTCGCTGGCTTGTTCTCAGCCCTCCATTGGCCACGTGGCGCGATCATCACCCTTCCCTCTAGGGCGACCTTCTCTCCTTCGCATGGAGCTCCTCATCCCATGGCTACAAAACCCACTCTAGCCTCAGGATTCCAACCATGAGTTGGGTTGAGGAAAAATGGAGAGCTGAGAGTGTGAGAGGGTGAGAGAGACAGAGACGGTGCCGCACTGTGTCGACCTAGCCCATGCAGGTTGAGACGACTCAGTGCAGTCCGGTCGAGTCAAGTAGAGAGAGGGAGAGTGAGAAAGTTTAGGAGAGTGAAGGCTGTAGGCGTTGAGCACCCGACGCCCGCACTACACCAGCTCAACTTGAACTCAAGTCAAGTTGGGTCAGTTCAAGTTAGGGAAACTCCATTCCCGAGAAGAGGAAGAAGTCCAGGCAATTTCTAGCACCTTCCTTCACTTATATAGTATAAATCTCAACTGGATTCGACCACTTCGCAAGGCCATCCTGGCTGTCACTTCACTGAAACTCAACCACCTGAACAGAGGCTTTCCCAAAGCCATTAACGGATCATGAATGGCATCCGAAGCAGGCCAAGAAATGGCCATGTTTCAAACTCATAACAGGCTAAATAATGGCCACATTTCGGGCCCAAATCAAAGTGAAATAGTTGTAGCATTTCAGGTTAGAACAGAGCCAATCAATGGCTGTGATTTCTAACCGAAACTAAGGTAAGAGACGTTTGGGCTCTAGCCCAAACTAAGGTGCAATAAATGCTGGAGATGGTGGGATTGTGGAGCCAGTTTTGGACTTGCAGATGGCCCTTGACTGAGCCTCCAAACACAGACAGAAATCAGCCATGCGGCATGCTCCATGGACGCTCAAACTAGGCCCGAAAATGGCCTGTAAATGGGTCCTGCTTCATCAATAGCAGGCCCTGGTTCTGTAACGCCCGTGAAAAATCCGTACTTGGGCTCGAGTACCAACTGGACCCGGAATCGCGTAAAATTAATTTCCATGGAAATTAAGCGTAAGTTAGCTAACGCAACGCTAGAGTAGCTGGGAAATAGTCCCTGATCACTTTAAATACGTTCTACAAGACCCAAATCGAGTAGAACAAACAACTCTACAATACTCTATAACCTCGGATCAAACTCTAAGCAGGTTTGTTCTCTGGACCACATTGAATTTTTGTATTGGATTTAGACCGCGCGTCGAAGGTCCGATACCTCCTATCTTAGATCGTTAGAACCGCCCAGCTGGACTTGACAATCATCTCGAAAATCAAGTCAAACCGATAATCACAGACTATTTCGTTGAACCCGGACTGAAGAGACCGCGAATAGGGACAGATTTGGAATTTTAAATTCAAATCTGGCACACGACTTGACGTGTCAGTATTAAGCGTTCTGACCGTCAGAATTCATCCAGATTATACCCTCGAATCAGGTAAAATTTCTATTTATTATCATGAGACTTTCAGCCCTGATCTACGTGCGGTGACCGCTGAACTGAAACTGGTCCGCCACGTGCGATCTGCGAACCCTGCCAGACTGAAAACTTAATACGTGTTACATCTGGTACGCATGAGCTTAAGTCCCATCGCAATCGACCAGGGGACCACCAGAAAGCAGCTTTTGGACCGAAACAATCCCGAAATGGATAGGCACCAAGTAAACTTCGTTCCGGAGCCTGTTTCCGGCGTTTTTAAGCTTATAAAAGGGGTTGAAACCCTCATTTCTCTCTCCCATCTGAAAATTACAAACCCTAGAGAAAAGGAGAGAGAGTTTGAGAGAGAGATTGGAAGGGATTTTTTTCGCTTCCGAGCCACCGATTGCTGCTACTTCAGCAACTCTTCCCAATCACCTGGACGGTGATTTCTCTGCTTTTTCAGGTATGAAACGACCCTAAAAGTTACTGATTTAGGGATTACTTGGATTCGTAGCGTGTTAGCTAACGTATTTCGTAAATCAGGTTCTCCTACTGCCGTAAACGAAGCGTACACGCTCCGTTCAAAATCCCGCATCCGTAAGAGACTAGGTGAGGATTTTAGACGCTTTGATTGACGATTTACAACGCTTTCAATGTCGTTTAATAGTAGATTATCGACGGCACCGCCGTTTGACATGTACAACATGCTCTCCGTTTCCTGTTTCGTAAATTAACGAAGAATATGAGATTTAGGGCATTTTAGTCATTTGTAGGAAGTGCGGTCTACATTCATATTTTGCTGACGTGATTGACATGGTTTGTTGTCGCATTAGGGAGTTAGGAATGCTTGCATAATTAGTTCGGCGAAGAGATTCGCCTAGTTGCGCACTTTGGGTCAACATACTATATGTAGACTTAAGTGTGTAGTGTATGTGTTTGTATAAATGCTTGTATTAGTATGTATTGAATTAAATGATGTTATGTAGTAGTTTGAGATTGATTTCTTGGTTAATATGCTGACCTAAATGATTTCTTACATGTTGACCTTATGCATGATTCCATTACATGCATGGAAAGTATGTCTTGAAGATTTGCTTAAGTTGAATGTTATAACATGTGTTAACATGCTCATATAATTATATTTCAATTCCAATACCTTTACATATATTGCTAATGTGATTCCATAAATGTTTGGGACTAGACTTAGTCCAGGCAGTCGGTAACCGAGCGAATTCGTGGCTGACTGGTCATAGCCACGAACGACGCGTCGATGAACGTGATTCGTATTTGGAGTTGGCGGCAGTGGTTAGGCCACGCGAAGTGTTTTACGCACTTCATGTCGTTCGACTTGAGATGCGATCGCGCTAGTCGAGCCCGTCAAGTAACCCGACTGGCCGATGTATGTTCACCTTGTATGAGTCATAACTGCTTGAACCTAGGGTACTGAACTTACCATTGTAAACCCTGTTAACCATGGTACCTTGATCCACGAAGACTCATGAGCCGGGCATGGTGGTATGGGACACTGTGGTCGAGCAGTCGGCCTACGCTGGGGCCACAAACCTCCCCGTAGTGACCAGTGAGCACCTAGACTCATGAGCAGATTATGGTGGTATGGGACACTATATTCTAGCTGTCGGCCTACACTGATCAGGCGACGAGCCCTTTGTAGTGACCGCGAGCGTATTCTGAGTCCACGGGAGGCGACGACCCTTCCGTTGCAGTAGAGTACGGTAGGCCTGTATTGATAAGGTGATGGGGGAGCACTGCAACGAGTGCAAGCAACAACCCTGGCAGCCCTTGCAGTGACCTACGAAATATACATCGTATGAGATTACTAGGAGTGACGACCCTAGACAGGATCTGTGTTGGGATTGATACAAGGAAAGTACCTTAGTTTCCCAATCCTGCTGTTTGAATGGACTAATAACAACTTGGAATTCATATCACCATAGCATTGCATGTGCCTGGAAGATGTGGAGCACTCTAGGGAGTGTGGCATGCCGCGGTCGTAAGATGTTGCAGCATGAGGGAGATCGTCGGTGAGGGCATACATCACGTCATGTCATCTTGCATTAACAACTGTATTAGGATTGTCTGATTTACTGCTTTACTATTATCGCATGATTGAATTGTGAATATGCTAATTCTTGCTCTATGATTCCACTGAGTTAATCACTCATTCCCACGTTACGGGATGGTGTTTGCAACACCCACCAGACCCTGTTGTAGATGCAGGTGAGGCCGAGATCCAGGAGGTGGAGCCAGAGATCGACGAGGACCAGGATGAGTTCTCGTATATGCAGTATCATGACGGCTTCCCGTAGGCGACCTGGATCGAGGGGACTTCAGTGGGACTATTTTGAACATTATTTTTTTATTTATGTATATGTATATGAGACTCAGAGATGTAGTCATACTTTGGAGACAGATGAGATTTACTTTATTTTTCCATACAGTGATATATATATTGTTTAGTCTTCCGCTTGCTTTTATCACTGGATCTGAAGTATGAATTGCAGTTTTGGTATACTTTTACTCATGTGAATGCTTTAAATCAGACGACATTGAATCATAACCATTTTTGTTGCATAAGTGACGGTCTGGAACTCGGGAGTTGAGTTTATTCACGACCCCCGATTTTCAGGGTGTTACAGGTTCAGATGGGGAAATCCACGTCCCTTACCGGACCATGTACAGGATGACGGTGGGCCAGGATATCAACATAGAGTCGGGTGGCCACCATTCTTTGAATGGTGTTGCTGTGTAACATCCTGAAAATCGAGGGGTCGAGTAAAAACTCCACTCCCGAGTTCCAGAACATCACTTATGCAACATAAATGTGTATGATAGTATGTATAACATATATAAACATCATATCATACTCTAGAGACCGTTAAATTAGCGAGCGGAAGACAATGATAGTATGTATAACATATATAAACTGTTGTATGTCTCCAGAGTGTGAACATGTTACCAGGTTATATACATACATGTATACTCCAAAAGTAAACAAAAAGAATATACATGAGTGCACTAAAAATATAAAATGACAAGTGTTAAGGCATCTAATCAACCTCCCTGTGATCCCGTCAATCAGAACACACATAAAGGAGGGATCCTCCTCAGCATCATCAAGTCCAGCTCCGCCTTGCAGGCCGCGCCATCATCTGCAATCACAATAAGGACTGGTGGGTGTCCGAAAATACCATCCCGTAACGTGGGAGTGAGTGATCAACTCAGTGGGATAAGAGAGCAGAGATTAGCATGTTATCAAATCAATCATGCGATAATAGTAAAGCAGTAAATCAAACAATCCTAATACTGTTGTTAATGTAATATGACATGACATGATGGATGCCCTCACCGACATTCTCCCTCATACGGCACCATCTTCGTCTGCGGCATGCTTGCGTACCGCTCAGTGCTCCACATCTTTTAGGCACATGCAATGTGATGTTGATATGATTACCGAGTTATTATTAGTCCTTTTCATATAGCAATATTGGGAAACTAAGGTACTTCCCTTATATCAATCCCAACACAGATCCTGTCTAGAGTCGTCACTCCTAGTAATCTCATACGATGTATATTTTGTAGGTCGCTGTAAGGGCTGCCAGGGCTGTTGCTCGCACTCGTTGCACCGCTCCCCCATCACCTTATCAATACAGGCCTACTGTACTCTCACTGCTACGGAAGGGTCGTCGCCTCCCGTAGACTCAAAATACCCTTGCGGTCACTACAAAGGACTCGTCGCCTGATCAGTGTAGGCCGACAGCAAGAATATAGTGTCCCATACCACCATAATCTGCTCACGAGTCATACGTGCTCACTGGTCACTACGGGGAGGTTTGTGGCCCCAGCGTAGGCCGACAACTCGACCACGGTGTCCCATACCACCATGCCTAGCTCATGAGTCTTTGTGGATCAAGGTACCATGGTTGACAGGGTTTTTAGTGGTAAGTTCAGTACCCTAGGTTCAAGCAGTTATGACACATACATGGTGAACATACAATGGCCAGTCGGGTTACTTGACGGGCTCGACTAGCACGAGCACATCTCAAGCAGAGCGACATGAAGTGCATAAAACATTTCGCGTGGCCTAACCACTGCCGCCAACTCCAAAACACGACTCGCGTTCATCGACGCGTCCTTTGTGGCAAAGATAAGCCAACCACGAATTTTCTCTGTTACCGACTGCCTGGACTAAGCATAGTCCCAAGCATTTATGAATCCACATCAGTAATCATATAAAGGTAATGGAAATGAAATACAACAATATGAGCATGTTAACACATGTTATAACATACAACTTAAGTAAATCATCTAACACATGCATTTCATACATATAATGAAATCATGCATATAGCCAACATGTAGGAAATCATTTACATCCGCATATTATTTGAGGATTCAATCTCAAACTAATTCATAACACCATTTAATTCAATACATACTAATACAAACATTTATACAAACACTTAAACTACACACTTAAGTCTACATATAGTATGTTGACTCAAAGTGCGCATTTAGGCGAATCTCTTCGCCAAAATGATTATGCACGCATTCTTAATATCCTATTGCGACAAGAAGTCATGTCAATCATATCAGCAAAATATGGATGAAAACAGTATTTCCTACAAATGACTAAAATGCCCTAAATCTCATATTTTTCGTCTGCTTACGAAACAGGAAACGGACAGCATGTTGTACATGTCAAACGGAGTTGCCGTCGATAATCTACTATTAAACGACATTGAAAGCGTTGAAAACAGTCAATCAAAGTGTCTAAAATCCACACCTTTTCTCCTAGAAGCGTATCAATTCGAACTGAGCGTATACGCTTCGTCTACGGCGAATCGGGAACTTAACATACAAGATCTGTCATCTACCATGCTATGGAAACTAAGGAACGATAAATCAGCAAGTGTTTGGGGTGTTTTCTTACCTAGAAACGTGGTATAAATGCTGGGAAAGTGATTGGATTGCGTGGCTTAACCACGTGCAGCAGGTAGCGCAAGCGGCAGGAAATTCTCTTCCACTCTCTCTCACAAACTCTCACTTTCTCTCTCACTCTTGCTAGAGTTTCTAGCAAATTCGGATGGGTGAGAGGAGTGAGGGTTTAAGCCCCTTTTATAACCTAAATCTTGCCCAAAATAGGCTTGGGAACAATGTTTACTTGAGGTCTAACCAATTCGGGGCTGTTCTGGTCCAAAAGAGCATTTCTGGAGGTCCCCTGGCTAAATACGGTCGGACTTAAGCTCATGCATACTGGATCTAGCACACATCAAGTTTTCAGTCCGACAGGGTTCGCAGATCGCACGTGGCGGTCCAGTTTCAGTTCAGCGGTCATCGTACCTAGATCAGGTCTACAAGTCTCGTGATATGAAATAGAAATTTTTCCTGATCCGAGGGTGTAATTTGGATGAATTCTGATGGTCAGAATGATTAATAATAACGCGTCAAGTCGTGTGCCAGATTTAAATTTTAAATTTCCAAATCTAACCCTATTCTCACTCTCTTCACTCCAGGCTCAATGAAATAGCCTCTGAACGCCGGTTGGCCTTGATTTTCGAAACGATTGTCAAGTCCAGCCAAGCGGTCATAACGGTCTAAGATTGTAGGTATCGGACTTTTGACGCGCGGTCTAGATCTAATACAAAGTTTCAAAGAGCTCTAGAAAGCAAACGGGTTTAGAGTTTGATCCAAGGTTTTAGGATATTATAGCATCATTGATTCTACAAGTTTTGGGTCTTGTAGATCCTATTTAAAGTGTTCAGGGACAATTTCACAGCTACTCCAGTGTAGCGCTAACTAACTTATGCTTAGTTTCTAAAGGAATTAATCCTAAGTGATTTGTTTGGCTATGGAATTGGGTTCTGAGCAGTTACCAATGTGTTTTGGTTGAACCATTGCCTAAGGACGTCTAACCCCAGGTTGGCAAAAAATCTGGGGTGTTACATGCTGACACCCTCTCCATTTGAACCATGCAGTGGGCTTAAGTGAGCCCCTGCATAGACTTTAAATCACAGCAGAAAATAGACCCGAATGTGGCCCTCATTTTAGGCCAATCCATGGCTGAGTTTGGGTTGGAAAGGAGGCAAGGAATAGGTCACGAAAGCAGTTGGAAGCGGAGCTAAACAACTGCTCCGTTTGTGCTGAAAGCTGGCCTCTAAAAGGGTTGCGAAAATGGAGAAGAAATAGGGTCCATTGCTGGGCCATATGGCAAGTTCTCTGGGCCCTGCACAAATGCAGGTGGGTCACACCATCAAGACAGTGGGCCACACCTGAGATTCTGTTGTGTTTTTTAGAATAAAAATAAATTTCAAAAATAAAGGTTATTTTTAGAAAGTAAATAAATATATTAATTATTTAAAACTTTCCATAAATAGTATGTATAGCCAGTCGGTAAGAGAGGGAGGTTTTTTGCTTATACAACCAAGGTTCAAATCTCCTCGCACCGTCCGCGCACGCGCGCGCGTGGCGTGGGCTGTAGGGCTGCTTGGGCACTTTTTGACGCTTTATTAGGCGTACTTCGCATCGTCGTAAGGAGCAATAAGAGCCTTAGTCTTTTTGGCACATGGTTCAAATTTTTTGGGTCATGGAATTGAACCCTGATGATTTATTACCTTTTGTTGATTAAGAGTAATTATGACATGATTGTACATGTGGCACCTATGCCATGTGTCGCTTATGTGGATACAGTTTTTTCTGTTGGATAACTACTTCTATCTGAATGGGTACAGAAATAACTGCCATAGGACAAAAAGTCATGTCCTTTCATGGAAAGCAATTATTTGCTGTGAATGGATGTAGATTTCTTGAAGAGTCTCTATAGCACCTCTTCAGGAAGAAATCCATAACCCTTCAATTGATATAAATCCTGAATGCTATAATCCAGATGAAGGAACTCTTATCCTTAAGATTATATCATCTTCTGAGTAATTACTCTCGATCTAATCTCTTACTGAATTTTTTCTGAATGTCTTACAGCATATCAGTGTTTAAACTAGAGATCTATTCAACACTTAAATGTGCAAATTTTCGTGTTGAAAATCGGATTGAGAGTTCATTGTATCCTGAAGACAATTTGCAGATTTCCTTCATTTTCACTTGCTGGAAATTCCAGAAAAAAGGGCAGCAAATCTGTCTTGAGAAATTGACTATTCAAGTCAAGCCTTGAACCTGATAGATCTGATCGTTTCGTTATCATTTTCTTCTATCCTCCGTTGTGTATAAAGAACTACAACTTCTAACAGATTTCAATCTCAGTGGGCTGCACCTAAGATTCCAATCTCAGTGGGCCACACCATCAAAACTGGGGGCTGCTTATGTTGGGCCATCCCAGACGAAAGCAGAGTCCCTAGACTCTAGACTCTATATATGATTTCTATTTTAAATAAAATATACATTATATGTGCTTGGGAAAACTACCCTGTATGTGTGTTGGGTACAGACCGTCCAAGGTCTGGACATGGTCCACCTAGATGCATATCCACTTCGTCCACCTAGGTTGCCAGCTGGGTGGGACCCACCTTGCACGTTGTATACATGTGGGGTGTGGGGCCTACCATGGTAATTGTATTATGTGCCCACCGTCCAGGGATTGGACGATGGGAGGAAGCTTGGATGGAAACTTTGGCAGGTACACCTCATCACATCCTACGTGGGACCCACTAGGTGCTCATGTTGTACGAATATAATGTATGTGATGTATACATATATACTATGTATATAATGTATACATACATACATATATATATATATATATATATATATATATATATATATATATATATATATATATATATATATATATATATTTATTTATTTATTTATACTATGTGCCGAGCTTGTCCATATGGCGGTAGGCCACGTACATGGACCCCGCCAGGATATAAGTATTTTATCCGCACGGTTTGTGCAGTGGATCCCACCACAATACGGGTGTTTTCTGCGCCATTTGTCCCAACTTGATGTAAATGTTTTATTTACACCATGGCCCGATTTTGGACGGTTGAATGTTGCAAAAGTGGGCGCTGATCGGGCCTAGTTTACACTGAAATAGGTGGCACGTGTTTGGTAGGCTTGATCGCCTTTGGTTACAGCCCAAACAACCTCGGTTTAGGGCCTTCCAACCCTCCACCTATCTTCATATATTTAACTTAGTAACTCACTGTTTAATATAAATGAAATTATACAGGGAGTTACGTGAGTGATAATTCACTACCTTCTCAAGGAAACTTGCACCCAGGAGCACTCTAAATTTTTCCTTGTGATGATTTCCTCCCCTTAAGCTTTCCATCCCTAACTAGACTAGAAATAGTAGTTTTGCTAATTTTAATGGTTAGTTGGACTCATGATAAATTGTGGGTGGAAATGGACTGCATTCATTTGATCTACTTATTTGATAAAATGACTCTCATGCTTATTATTGTGTAGACTCTTGGTCATATACTCTGAACTGCCTAGTGAATAACCCAACCATTCATGTCATAATCTGTTGAGAATTCAGTTGATGGAAATATATGCATTGTTCCTTATTCCCTTTTCATATTATGATCTATGTTGCTATAACATACATATTTCTAAAATCTCTCCATGGGAAGTCCTAGCAAAGGAGAGTTCATGCTTGGGATGTAACTAGATTAGTTGTGACATAAGTAGGCCCCTGACATGGAGGTTTTGGTTATGATGCTTGACCATGGAGTTTACCATCCATGTGCGGTTTCACCTAACTGAATTGGAAATGAACTTCATAATCCTTCCAAATACCATTGTTTACTTATTTTTGAAACATTCATGCCGACATGTTTTAATCTCCACTTTTGGTAATTTCAACATTTCATCCCTAGTCGGCATTGGTGGTGGCCCCTTTATGTTGAATTGATTGACCACGTGTTGGTGGGTACTACACGCACCCTGAGACTGTAGTCTTATGGGCCGGGGATAGTAGTCATGGTATACTATGCCCGAGCCGTCGGCCTACGCTGGGCCATGCGCTCCCCGTAGTGACCGCGAGCTTATTTAAATTCGTTGATTACAAATGGACTAATAATGGGCTAGCAAATCATGCATATATGACATACTACGATGGCTTAAATTATTATGCCCATGTGATTATGCTGAGTGTTTGTTAATGACCAGTCATTTGATTATGACAATGATTCAGATCATTATGCCCAAATGATTACGCTGAATGTTGCGTTGATGGCCAGTCATATTCTTGGATGACGACTCCAATGTCCATCCTGATATTTTACCCTGGACATAGGCCGTCTGGATATTTTCCTTGGGCCGACAATTGCATTCATATATCCATACATTTAATAAGACTGCATATACGGTGTTTTGGGTTACCTGTGTATTTTTATGCTATTCCTTGTTGAGGGAAGCGGTGTGCAATCTTAAGGGAAGATCACATTGAGCTGGCCACTCATTCATCAATGTTCAACCGTTCAGATAATGCAGGTACGAGAGATGATGAATACGCGGCTGATATGGAGGCGGCGGCGGCCGAGGAGGAGCTATATGATGAGGAGCCATAGCAAGAGGCGGCAGGCTACTTCGGGCTGAATCAGTAGATTAACCCTTTATTTATTTTAGTACATTTGGAATTTTGGAAACTTGAGGTTTTGTAAGTGGCCCCTAGCTGAGCGGGCCTGAATATTGTTCCTATTTTGAGTTCATATCTATGTTATGTTTTCATTTCCTGTATATTACACTTTAATTCATTGGTTGATCGTCGTTATCAATAGCTAACTCCTGAGTTCTTGGAATTCGAGTCGTGTACTCGGGTTCTGAAAACCGGGGCATTACAAGTTGGTATCAAAGCGGAGTATGAGACAGCCTTGCTGTGCGACCAACATACGAACCTTAAGAGGTTAACTTAGGTAAAACTTAGAAACTTGTTGAGGGTCGAATATTGCATATTAAACCCAAGTTATTACTTGGATTTATGAACATGGTACTATTTAACGACCTGATTTAATCGTGTTTGTGATGTAAGGTGTAATTAGGAGCTTGGACTAAAAAAGGATACTAAAAGCATGAAATTAACGCTTCGAAGTCACCAAAGCAAGGAAAGGACCCTAGGGGATCAAGATCGAAGGATTTACATGCTTTAGATCCAAGAAAATCTTGTGATCAACGATGAAGGAAATCGTCCAGAATGCAAAATCACAGGGTTCCAGCCATCTGTTCGGCTTGAGACTTCATATATGGGCCGAGGACACTAAATTAACCGTACATGTAAAATTTTAGCCATTGGATCCTTGTGAAAGTGACCTAACGGATAGATCAACCTCTAAAATCCTGATTTAGGGCCCGCCTTATATCTAAATATGCTTTAATTTCGATCTTAACACCTTAAATTATGCGGAGAAATGAATGGACGGAGTGGATTTTGGATACACATCACAATGGACCCCACCTTGTGTGGCATGTGCACGGCATGTGCATAGTGCGCATAGTGCACATGTGCACTAGCCATGCACCGTAAATGCTATGTCGGTCAAACACCTTTGACCGACAGAATTAAAAAAAAAGAAGAAGGAAACTTTCGTTTCCAGTGTTCGCACAGAGATTTTCAGGTGAACATTGTGGGCCACCATTGTGGTCCAAATGGACAATCTAAACCATCCATTAGAATCCCACGACCCATATTACTAAGGCCTAGGTGATGAAATTTGAAGAAATAAAAAGGATGGGATTCTAGCCGTTCAAAAGGAAGATGCACGGTCGCACATAAGATCTTGTGGGACACACCGAATCCAATCTTAAACCAACCATTTCTTACTGGATTTTTGAGAGGATCACAATGAACGGAGTGGATTTCTCTGTCAAAGCCGATAAAGGGGCCCAATATCATCACATCGTCAATTATGCTGCTCTGTTTCGTAGTCCGGAAGAACTGAACGTTCCGAATCGTCCTGGCCCACCAGCGATGTTCGGATGTCCGATCTGAGCCGTCCATCATGTAGAGGGACACAATCTGGTCAAACTTATGTTGACCTTGTGTATTCATGCACACACATGTGCTGGTTTCAACGGTCACAAATGGATAGTCTTACACCGATTGCAGCGTGATTACTACCTTTGGCCGCATCAATAACATTCCAAAACCGCCCATCCCCAGTCGAAATTTTGAGGAGAAGATGATAGACGGCGTGGATTTCACAAATGTCATAGAAGATGGGCCCCACTGGCAGCCAGCGCAAGGGCTTTCACGTTCTTGCTTCGCACGTACCTGCGAAAGTTCCACCAACCTCCTATCCAGCCGACCTTCATCAGCTTATAAAAGGGACGTTAGAGAGAGCAAAGGATCCATTCCTAGAGCCTGGTTCTGGATGTGGAGAAGAGCAGAGAGAGAGTGGCTGGGAGTTGATCTCGCCTGGTTGTGGACGTGAGTGAAGAGAGAGAGAGAGAGGAAGAAAGAAAAGTGAGGCACAGAATGAGAAAGAGAGAGATTGGAAAGAAATAAAAGGGATGTATTTCTTATCAATTATTTTTTTCTTCTTTCCAATTGAATCTCTATTACTTCCCATGAATTTTTAATTTCTTAGCTAGGGCTGAGATGAAGCCCCTAATTTGAATGATTCTTGTTATTTGTTGATTTCATCCAGAATTGATTGATTTATTTCTTTCTCTATTGTGATTAAATGAAAATTCTATACCTCTCCAATCTATGAGCTTACCCAAAGTCTAGATGTGGATGTTGTTTAGAATCTTATTTTAGGTGTTCTTGTGTTTGACCATGAACAGGTTTTCCTACAGAGAAAGAAATAGGAATTTACATCTATTCATGCCTGAACATGGATGAAAAGATGTGATCCTTGAGATTTTTTTTTCCAATTTTATCCTCTGTGATTCATAATCATGATATTAGATGGTGGATGTGGATTTAAGTGGTTTGGTTGATTCTTAATGTCTATATATACATGACAATTGATTTGCATGCATTAGGGACAATTAATGTTAAGGGAAAAATCACTTGTGCTTCGAGGGAATTATACATCCTGTGTGCCTGACCAAGGACACAGATTGTGCTTTATTTATTGAATGTATATCAATCTAAATTAGGGTGAATCAACAAGTAAAACAAGAGTTAAGATAATTAGGGGTGGATTCAAAAGTCCTAGTGTTCTCCTTGAGTGAATTTTCATTCTTGTTCTCAGTTATTTTTCATTGATTTTTGTTAGTTTACTTAATAACTAGTTAAACTATTTGTTAGATTAGTTAAGAAGAATCATAAAATTCGAATTGTAACAACTAGTCCTTGTGGGAACGATCTCGTAATATGTACCGTGTCTACACATGATTCGTATACTTGCGAGTTTAAAATTAATTTAAATCAGGTTGATTTAAATAAAACATCAAAACTTTTTCTTAGGAGAATAACTAGGATGAATGAACATAGAAACAAGAACACTTAGGCTCCTTAGGCATTAGCAATAATGAATATTCGAGCTCCTGACTAGTTAGAAAACACTTAGTATATAAATCACCTAGGTTCCCCTGAAAAATAACAAATTTAGAAATAAAAATCCTAGCTCCCTTAGAAAATCCAAACCAAAAGTACTAACTGAAGGATGAACTCCCTCGCCATACAAATTGTCAAGTTCTCCCCTTACAATGCTTCATACTGGCTAGGAACCGTTCTCCTCCCTTCTATTCCTGAACCACAAAAATCTAATCTCGCAGAAAGCCATGCCACCTGTGACGCGGTCACGTTAAGAACAGGTATCCCCTACCGCGTATCAACGATCTATTTGATCAGTTGAAGGGCGCCAAATACTTCTCCAAGATAGACCTGTATTCAGGATATCGCCAATTGAGGATTAGAGATGAGGACATCCCGAAGACGGCCTTCATGACTCGTTATGGGCACTACGAGTTCCTGGTGATGTTTTTCGGTCTCACAAATGCTCCAGCAGTTTTTATGGACCTTATGAACTGAGTTTTCATGCCTTACTTAAACTGGTTCGAAATTGTGTTCATCGATGACATCTTGGTCTACTCTAAAAGCAAAGAGGAGCATGAACAACATCTTTGTACGGTCCTAAGTACACTAAAGGATAACCAGCTATACGCTAAGTTGTCCAAACGCAAGTTTTGGGAGCAGAAAGTGAAATTCTTGGGGCACATAGTTAAGGTAAAGGAGATAGTGGTTAATCCAGCTAAGGTGGAAGTAGCATCTAAGTGGGAGCAGCCGACTACAGTGACCGAAGTTCGGAGTTTCCTGGGTATGGCCGGGTACTACCGACACTTTATTAAGGCTAACAAAGAAGAATGCCCGATTCACATGGGACGAGAATGCAGAGGCAGCATTCCAAGAGTTAAAGATGAGATTAACTTCTACGCCGGTGCTCACTCTCCTACAAGGGGAGAAGTTTGTGGTATACAGCGATGCCTCGAAGTTGGGCCTAGGTTGCGTTCTTATGCAGAACGACAAAGTGATCACCTACACTTCTCACCAATTGAAGAAGTACAAGGAGAACTACCCGACTCACGACCTGGAATTGACACCTGTGGTATTTTCCTTAAAGATATGGAGGCATTACTTATACAGAGAATATTTTTAGTTATTCTGCAATCACAAGAGCCTAAAATACATATTCACGCAGAAAGATCTGAATATGCGCCAACGTTAGTGGATGGAGACAATTAAGGATTTTCACTTTGATATCTCATACCACCCTGGCAAGGAAAATTCCGTGGCCGACGCTCTGAGTCGGAAGAAGAAGCATGAGCTGGTAGCCACCCTGATGATTAAGGAATGAGAGATGATGGAATTCGTACAGGACTTTGATATTCAGCTCACTCTTGACAAACCTGATGCATATGTGGCTTTATTAACTACAGAGCTTACCTTGGTCTGACACATGATCTTCGCACAAGGCCAGGATGAATAACTTATCAAGATGAAAGAGAGATGCCTGACTGGAGGGTTGGTAGCAACGGCGGCCTTCGGTACTAGGGACGAGTATGCGTTCCAAATAAGGCCGAATTGAGGAAGGAAGTGATGGTAGAAGCCCACCATTCCAAGTTAACTATCCACCTAGGAGGTACTAAAATGTACGAGGATGTAAAAAGGCAGTACTGGTGGAACAATATGAAGAGGGACATCACTGACTTTGTGGCAAAATGCATGGTGTGCTAGAAGATCAAGGCTGAGCATCGCAAGCCTGCTGGCCTCCTTCAGCCACTACCCTTAACCAAATGGAAATGGGACAACATTTATATGGACTTTAATCTGATCTCCCTAGGATGCAAGGGAAACACGATTCAATCTGGGTCATTGTCGATAGATTGACAAAGATCGCTATATTCCTCCCGATCCGCACGACAGATTCCACTGATAGTTTGAAAAAGTTGTATATCCGAGAAGTCGTGTGATCCTTTGAAGTTCCATGAGAAATTATATCAAATCGAGACTCCAAATTTACTTCTGCCTTCTGGAAGAGGCTGCGGGAAGAATTGGGCATGGAACTCAAGTTTAGTATAGCGTTTCAACCTCAGACAGACGGGCAGACTGAGAGGGTGAACCGGATCTTAAAAGATATACTGAGAGCATGTGTCCTAGACTTTCAGGGCAACTGGTACGATCACCTGGCACTGGCAGAATTCGCATACAATAACAATTTCCAGTCTACATTGGCTTGACACCATATGAGGGTCTCTATGGTCGCCCTTGCTGAGCCCCTCAATGTTGGGCATAAATTGAAGAATGAAGCTTGTTAGGTCCCGAGCTGGTTCATGCTACTACTCAAGTCATTAACGTGGTTAGAAAATGTCTGCGTACTGCCCAGAGCAGATAGAAGAGCTATGTGGATAATCGACGTCGTGACCTGGAGTTTACAGCTGGCGATCATGTATTCATGAAGGTGTCACCCATGAAGGGTTTGATGAGATTCAGACAGAAAGGGAAGCTAACACCGCGTTTCATCAATCCTATCGAGATTTGGATTGTGTGGGAGTCTTAGCATACCTCCTTGCACTACCTACTACATTGGCTGGTATTCACAACGTCTTCCACGTATCCATGCTGAAAAAGTATACACCAAATGAGTCGCACATCGTTAGCTGGGAGTAGATCGAGCTCACGGATAATGCCTCATATATCGATGAACCTATCCATATCTTGGACCATAAGGAGCAGGTCTTGTGGACAAAGACTATACCTCTAGTCAAGGTTCTTTGGTCACACCATGGGGAAGAAGAAGCGACGTAGGATCGAGAGACATAAGTAAGGGGAAAGTACCCTCACCTGTTCAGTGATACACCACAGGTAATTTCGAGGATGAAATTTTTTTTAGGGGGGTAGATTGTAACACCCCGTACTTCTGGTACACGGGTGTTACCTTATCCAAAATCGGTATCAACCAGGCCTAAAATGTTAGGCGACTTAAATATTTTTGACATACCACAGGATGGGACTTCCAGCTAGCATTGAAGCTATCTATCAGAGTCAATGGGAGCCAAGCTTAACCCAATACCAAACAGTGAGGTAAGATCAAATGAACATCTCAAGTTAACTTTCATTCTTAGTCATGTTGGGGGCTAGGCATCCACTAAACAACCCGTGAAGGTTAACTAGTAACCAATCAAACCATTATTGCACTACAAAGCCACGTTTAGCCGTTGAAACTTGCCTGCAGATTGATCCAACCATCGGATCAGTATATATTAGGCCAAATAGGGCCTAAAGTGTGCGATATGGCCCACCATGGCCTTGGCCCCGCTGTACCCGGGCCGGGATCCCTGCATGGGGACCTTAAGAAATGTGGAGGGTCTAGATTTATCACAAACATCGTGATGGGCCCCATGCGGTGCATGTGTGCACCCCATATACATATGCATGACATGCACCAGAGTAATGGACTCAGTCAAATTGGCTTTAATGGAGCACCTCTCAACAATTTGAAATAGTTTCTCCCTCTCGCCAAAACAGAGGCCCGAACAACCTGTCTTTGAGCACCTAGGTGACCCACCATGGCCACTTTCTGAGCCATCTGATCCATTCAGTTTCTCTGTGGGGCCCAGGATAACAAAACCGTATAGGCCTCCATGCTCATGTAAAGAGGTAAAAGATTTAGGTTGGGACCGTCCAAAGATGTTTAAAAGTTGAGATCTATGTTGTGGGGCCTGTAGAACCATTCTCCAACCAATCTGAACCGCCTATCAGACAAAAGAGGTCCAAGTGGTCAGGGCCAAGGTGTCCGGATCATTCCTCACGTTCGTGCATGAGAACACACTACGAACGGACAACTGACCCCTTTCAAAATACGACCGTTGAGAGGCCCTCCACGTCGACAACATGCGCTCAGAACTTCCCTTTAATCCTAGCCTTTACTTGGGATGAAATCTGCCCTCTCCAATCATTGCCTGAAATGTTTGGGCAGTCGCCTGCAATAGTGACTGGTAGGGGGAAACCATTCCCGTTCGGGAAACCCGTCACTGGCTTGTTCTCAGCCCTCCATCGGCCATGTGGTGTGATCATCACCCTTCCCTCTTGGGCGAACTTCTCTCCCTCGCATGGAGCTCCTCATCCCATAGCTATAAAACCCACTGCTAGCCTTGGGATTCCAACCATGAGTTGGGTTGAGGAAAAAATGAATAGCTGAGAGTGTGAGAGGGTGAGAGAGACAGAGACGGTGCCGCACTATGTCGACCCGGCCCATGCAGGATGAGATGACTCAGTGCAGTCCAGTCAAGTCAAGTAGAGAGAGGGAGAGTGAGAAAGCTATGAAGAGTGAAGGTTGTAGGCATTATGCACCCGACGCCCGCACTGCACTAGCACAACCCGAACTCGGGTCAAGTTGGGTCAGTTCAGGTCAGGGAAACTCCATTCCTGAGAAGAGGAAAAAGTCTAGGTAATTT
Organism: Magnolia kwangsiensis; assembly: GCA_037074715.1. Lineage (NCBI taxonomy): Eukaryota > Viridiplantae > Streptophyta > Magnoliopsida > Magnoliales > Magnoliaceae > Magnolia > Magnolia kwangsiensis. The sequence goes on from CM073573.1 coordinate 140,684,297, forward strand.
CCAGCACCTCCCTTCACTTATATAGCATAAATCTCAGCTGGATTCGACCACTGAGCAAGGCCACCCTAGCCGTCACTTCACAAAAACTCAACCACCTGTATAGAGGCATTCCTAGAGCCATTAAGGGACCATGAATGGCGTCCGAAGCAGTCCAAGAAATGGCCATGTTTTGGACTCATAATAGGCCAAATAATGGCCTCATTTCAGGCCCAAATCGGGGTGAAATAGTTACAACATTTCAGGTTAGAACAGAGCCAATAATGGTTGTGATTTCTAACCGAAATTAAGGATAAGAGAAGTTTGGGCTCTAGCCCAACTACAATGCGATAAATACTGGAGATGGTGGGACTGTGGAGCCAGTTTTAGACCTACAGATGGCCCCTGACTGAGCCTCCAAACACAGAAAGAAATCAGCCATGCGGCATGCTCCATGGATGCTCAAACCATGCTCAAAAATGGCTTATAACTGGTCCCTGCTTCATCAATAGCAGGCCCTAGTTCAGATGGGGAAATCCACGTCCCTCACAGGACTGTGTACAGGACGACGGTAGGCCAAGATATCAACCTGGTGTTGGGGTGCCACAAGTCTTCGAATGGTGTTGCTGACACCCTCTCTGTTTGAACCATGCAGTAGGCTCAAGTCAGCCCCTGCATAGACTCTGAATCACAACAGAAAATAGACCCGACCATGGCCCCCATTTCAGGTCAGAATTAGGCCAATCCATGGCCGAGTTTGGGCTGGACAGGAGGCAAGGAATAGGTCACGAAAGCAGTTGGAAGCGGAGTTGAACGACTGCTCTGTTTGTGCTGGAAGCTGGCCTCAGAATGGGCTACGAAAATGGAGAAGAAATAGGGTCCATTGTTGGGCCGTTTGGCAAGTTCTCTAGGCCAAGCCCAAATGTAGGTGGGCCGCACCCTTCATCTTCTAGTGGGCCACACGATTAAGACAATGGGCCACACCTGAGATCCCAATCTCAGTGGGCCGCACTATCAAGATAGTGGGCCGCACTTAAGATTCCAATCTCAGTGGGCCACACCATCAAAACCGGGGGTTGCCTGTGTTGGGCCATCCCAGATGACAGCAGAGTCCCTGGACTCTATATATGATTTCTATTTTAAATAAAATATATATTATATGTGCTTGGGAAAACCACCCTGTATGTGTGTTGGGTACAGACCGTCCAAGGTCTGGACATGGTCCACTTGGATGCATATCCACTTCATCCACCTAAGTTGCCAGCTGGGTGGGACCCACCTTGCACGTTGTATACGTGTGGGGTGTGGGGCCTACCATGATAATTGTATTATGTGCTCGCCGTCCAGGGATTGGACGGTGGGAGGAAGCTTGGCTGGAAACTTTGGCAGGTACACCTCATCACATCCTACGCGGGACCCACCAGGTGCTCATGTTGTACGAATATAATGTATGTGATGTATACATATATACTATGTATATAATGTGTGTGTGTATACACACACACACACACTATGTGCCGAGCTTGTCCATATGGCGGTAGGCCACGTACATGGACCCCACCAGGATATAAGTATTTTATTTGCATGGTCTGTGTAGTGGATCCCACCATAGTACGGGTGTTTTCTGTACCGTTTGTCCCGACTTGATGTAAATGTTTAATTTACACCATGGCCTGGTTTTGGATGGTTGAATGTAGCAAAAGTGGGCGTTGATCGGGCCCTGTTTACACTAAAATAAGTGGCACATGTTTGGTAGGCTTAATCACCTTTAGTTACAGCCCCAACAACCTTGGTTTAGGGCCTTCCAACCCTCCACCTATCTTCATATATTTAACTTGGTAACTCACTATTTAATATAAATGAAATTGTACAGGGAGTTACGTAAGTAATAATTCACTACCTTCTTAAGGAAACTTGCACCCAGGAGCACTCTATACTTTGCTTGGTGATGATTTCCTCCCCTTAAGCTTTCCATCCCTAACTTGACCAAAAATAGTAGTTTTGTTAATTTTAATGGTTAGCTAGACTCATGATAAATTGTAGGTGGAAATGGACTGCATTCATTTGATCTATCTATGTGATTAAATGACTCTCATGCTTATTATTGTGTAGACTCTTGGTCATATACGTTGAAGTGCTTAGTGAATAACCCAACCATTCATGTCATGTAACTGTTGAGAATTCAGTTCATGGATGTCACGCCCCAAACTCAGAAACTGGGCTCATAAAATTTTTAATCACCGAATCTGACGTCGACAGCCTCCGTAGAACCCCATTCTTGGCTCCCAGCTCCCATTCGCCAGGTTTCGATCCTGGGATGCTACGAGGAGGATTTTCAACATCAATTTGATTCGTGATAAGCATAATCAAAGGCATAACCTACAAACAACAACCAAAAACTTCATTATATTTCTACTATGATAAAAAACTTTACAAGTACAATGAGAATAAAGGGAAATACAATGATGATAGACTAAAATCTCCAAAATGATCTGCAAAACGCTCCTGCCTCAGCGCTGCTGTACCCCAACGTCACCTGCACGCAACGGTCGTACATAATCTTATGGAAAGCTTAAAGGGTGGTGAAAGTGTGTGCGCAAGGTAGTAATATGATCATGCAATATCAGAGTAATGTAGAATATGCTGATGGATCCATGAATACTATTAGCTGTACTAAGGCCATGCGGTGCAAACCATGAATGATGTCGGCCATACCAAGGCTATGCGATGCAAGATGCAAGTCAAGCATACAATCCTCATTTAAGTCCACATATCAATACAGTTCAACTCTGAGATATCACCGGGGTCTAGTACACTTTAAACCAGATCGCCATCCCATCGAACACAATAAGGTAAGTGGAAGAGACCTCACTATCCGTCTGCCAATATCAGGCTCGACTCACCGATAGCGGACCCATTTCTCGAGCTGGTCAAACTCATCCTAGCTTTGCCCCCTACTCTCGGGCGGATAAGGCCACACCCCCTTCCCAGCAACCATGACACAGTGAAAAGCATGACCGTCTGGTAATCGACACTCGATGCTCCTGAACCCACTCGATCTAGACGTTGGAGCAATCTCTTGGTACTATACTTTCACCCAGGGATATCTATAGCACCCCATGTAGAATAAAATTTTTAGTATTCAATCCTGTCAACCACGATGCGTCTGTGGAGGCTACAGCCCTGATGTCGCTAGGGCGTACAGTAACCATATCACATAATGCGAAATGCATGAATCACACTATCCAATCATGTAGTAAATCCTACGAGTATCGTGCGCTCATGTAAGGTAACACCGCCTAATCGGGATCCCATAAACAATCTGCTCGAAGGCATATGCTATGATCAATCACTTCTCATATCAAGCATACATATGATGCATATGATCATGAGTCATGGAACTATACCAAACATGTAATAAAGTAATGAACTATCATTACAATGCAGATGGTCCTAGACGGCCTAAACCCAACAAGTACGGGCCTTTCAATGGGCCCTAAGGGAGAGTCGTAATGCTGACATTTAACCAACATTATACTCGTAATGTGGACGTCAAACCAACATTGCTCTTAAGGCGTAGTCCGTAGTGAATATCCTTACATAAATCAGGTTGGGATCACACATTGCAATGGACCTTAGGTACATACCATTGGGCCTTAAATACATCAAATGGGCCTTTTATTCATCAAGTGGGCCACGTCAAAGGGCCGCACCAATGGGCCTTATGTGCATTGCAATGGATCATAACCCGTGGGCCTTAGATTGCATCAAATGGGCCTAATCTCATGGGTCTTATATGTAACAAATGGGCCACAACAATTTAGGCCCCATATGTACATCAAATGGGCCTCAACCCATAGGCCCTAGTACATCTCAATGGGCCTTAACCCATGGGCCCCTAAAACATCAAATGGGCCTAATCTCATGGGCCTTAGAATACATCAAGTGGGCCTCGACCCATGGGCCTTACATAATGTTTATTTTCCATCTAAATTGGGGCCCAACATGATGTTTATTTCGATCCAAACTGTTCATAGGGTCACATGAGCCTAGGGCCCACTGTAATATTTATTTGCAATCCAATCTATATATAAGGTCACGTGGACTTTGGGCCCACCTCAATATTTATTTATTATCCAACCTGTTGGTAAGACACGTGGACCAGGGGGCTCACTATAGTGTTTATTTGCCACCCAACCTATTTATAAGGTCACACGGTCAGGGTGGGGGTCCACATGAGCTAAGGATCTAACTCATTCTTTAGCTCATGTATGAGCTTTCAAAATGGGTGGACGGACAGGATGCAACACATTCATCACGGTGTGCCCACTGTCATTAGACAGTGTGAATCAAACACATGCCTCAGGGGTCCACCGTCCAGGCGGACGGTATGAATAAAACCCATTTTTAGTGGTGGGTTCCATCGTCCAGGCGGACGGTATGAATAAAATACGTACATCATTGTGGGTCCCCACGTGGGGCCCACCCAAATGTTTATTTTCCATCTCATCTGTTGGTAAGGTTGTACAGACCTGGATGGAAAGGGAAATTAAATTTCATATTAATCTAAAACCTCTGTGGGCCCCAAAAAAAGTTCCAATGGTAGAAACTCAATCAACATTGTTCCTTGTGGTGTGGGCCGCCTGAGATTTGGATGCGGCTAAAACTTAGAGGCGGCCCACTTCAGGGAGGGGCCCACCTCATGAACGGCCCAGATGATAATAAACATCAATGTGGGGCCCATGGATGGAGCCATGGGTTCCTTGACGTCCACCCGCCTACAAGCTGCAGGCGCTACCTGCGTTGGCAGTAGCAGCAGCTGCTGCTTCAATTTTTTTTTAAACCTTAATTTTTGAGGTTTTTTGAGTGTGGGGCCCACTCCAAGTGAATCCACTCCAGCCATGGGATTCCACGGCTCATAATAAATTCAATGAGCCTAAAATTGAATATTTTTTTGATGTATAGAAATTTCAGGGAAGATTTCAATGGTGAAAACCATCATTTGCTATGCTATGGCCTGCCAGAACCTCGGATCAGCATCATTCTTTGGCTCAACGCCTAAAATGATCCAGGGAATGAGATGGACGGTGTGGATTGAATACATACATCAAGGTAGGGCCTATGAGAGTGGGCCACCCCTAAAGCTTGAAAACAAGCTAATATTTGTGTTTTCACAGAGACGTCTAGCGTCCCTGGACGCTGGATGGTCCTCACAGTAGAGGTGGCTTTATTCAAGTGGGCCACCACATGATGAATGGGTGGGTACAACACATAAGGTGGACCCCACTCTTAGACAGCTTGGGTAAAATACTTACTTCATGATGGGTTCCATTCAAGTGGGCCACATGGCCAAATCATCAAACAAAAATATAAAAAAAAGTGGGTCACGCTTATGATGGAGGGACCCTGACACTATGGGCCCTCCCTTGCAACCAAACATACATTAAGTGGGTCCCATTACACATGGGCCCATTAAATCCAAAATTCAACGGTGGAGATCCCTTCTCCACTAAAGTAGATGGTATAGATGACCTTAGATATACAAGAAAATAAACATCATGATGGGGTCCATGGAGAATGGCCCCATCATGTAATGATCATGATGATCAAAGTGGGCCATCGGCCACATCTTAGGGTCCCAAGTGAGATCCAAACCATTAATCGGTTGGCCTCACTTGGCTCATCTTAAAAATATAAAAAAACTACTCTTATCAAGCACCCACCGTTCGATCTTCTTGCTCCTATGGGTTCCTTAGCTCCTTAGCTTTGATTCCAACGGAGGAGATGAGAAATGGATGGCTAGGATGGGAGATCTTGGGATGGAAAGGTGAGCCACACTTGTGGCTCTCTTAGAGAGATGGGAGAGGCTTGGACGTATGGAGTTTCTCTTGCTTGGGAATGTATAAAATGAGAGAGAGAGAGTTGTAAAGGGAGAGAGAGATGGGTGATGGATGTGTTGATGTGGTGAGTGATGGGTGTAAGAGCCTCTTTTTAACTTTTGTGGCCATTTGTGTAAGAAAAGTATGGGTGATGTAAGAAATTTTTGACTTTTGGAGCTTGCTTGGGAAAGGATGAAAGGTGATGTGTACTTGACATGTACTTGACATGTTGAGATTGATGAATTGATGGATTGATGTGATAACTCGTAGAGATTCTCTTGGGTTTTGTAATGCGGAGCATTTTTCTCGCACCGAACGTTGACCCACATCTCCTGACCAGGGTATCACCTCGGTGCGGGAGTCGTGGCATCGGAACTGCTGCGATGGCACGGTCGCTATGGTAAAGGTCTTGGGTTGAGTCGACTCGGGTTGACAGCGTACAAATCACGGTCGCGCGCAAATACTGGTTAAGGGTCCAAGGTTGCTGGAATTCGACCGAGAAGATCGCAAAAGTCTATGGAATGGTACGGACTAAGATACGGGTCTTACAATGAAAATATATGCATTGCTCCTTATTCCCTTTTCATATTATGATCTATGTTGCTATAGCACACATATTGCTAAAATCTCTCCATGGGAAGTCCTAGCAAAGAAGAGTTCATGCTTGGGGTGAAACTAGATTAATTGTGACATAAGTAGGCTCCTAACATGGAGGTTTTGGTTGTGGTGCTTGACTATGGGGTTTACCATCCATGTGCGGTTTCACCTAACTGACTTGGGAATGAATTTCATAATCCTTTAAAATACCGTTATTTACTCATTTTTGAAACATTCATGTCGACATATTTTAATCACCACTTTTGGTAATTTTAACATTTCATCCTTAGTCGACATTGGTGGTGGACCCTCTATATTGAATTGATTGACCACATGTTGGTGGGTGCTACACGCACCCTGAGACGGTAGCCTCGTGGGCCGGGGATGGTAGTTATGGTATACTATGCCCGAGCTGTCGGCCTACGCTGGGCTATGCGCTCCCCTTAGTGACCATGAGCTTATTTAAATCGGTTGATTGCAAGTGGACTAATAATGGGCTGGCAAATCATGCATACATGGCATACTACGATAACTTGGATCATTATGCCTATGCGATTACGCCGAGTGTTGTGCTAATGACCAGTCATTCGATTGTGATAATGACTCAGATCATCATGCCCATGCGATTACGCTGAATGTTACGCTGATGGCCACTCATATTCTTGGGAGACGACCTCAATGTCCGTCCAATTATTTTACTCGAGACATAGGCCGTCTGGATGTTTTTCCTGGGCTGGCGATTGCATTCATATATCCATGCATTTAATAAGATTGTATATACGGTGTTTTGAATCACCTATGTATTTTTATGCTATTCCTTGTTTAGGGCGGTGGTGTATAATCTTGAGGTGAGATCATACTAAGTTGGCCACTCATTCATCAATGTTCAACCATACAGAGGACGCAGGTACGGGAGACGATGAGTACTCGACTGATATGGAGGCGGTGGCGTCCGAGGAGGAGCTATATGACAAGGAGCCGTAGCAAGAGGTGACAGCCTACTTCGCTTGGAATCAGTAGATTTGCCCTTTATTTATTTCAGTACATTTGGGCTTTTAGAAACTTTAGGTTTTGTAAGTGCCCCCCAGTTGAGTGGGCCTGAATATTGTTCTTAGTTTGAGATCATATCTATGCTACGTTTTCATTTCCGCTATATTGCACTTTGATTCATTGGTTTATTGTTGTTATCAATACCTAACTCCTGGGTTCTTGGAATTCGAGTCGTGTACTCGGGTGCTAAAAACTGGGACGTTACACACATGACCCTTCTTGCCCATTTATATGATGGCTTGGATAAGGTTAGCCAACGTGAGAGCAAGCCTTTCATTGAATTTCTTCCGCTAGTGGAGGGGAGCTTTCATCTGATTCTTTATGAATTTGTTTGTCATGGCGAGGGGTCTTAGACCCTTGTGGCAAGGCTTGGTCCGCTTCTTCAGCATAGTAGTCAATTTCTATGACCCTATGGCTCCCATGAAGGGGAGCATGCTGGAATGTAAATGGGTTCCCGTTTGTAGGAATTGTTGCAATAAATTGGCACTCCTGTTAGGAGGAGGTTGAGAGATTGGGAAGTGGCTCTTTATGGGTATCTACCACTACTTGTCGATTACTCATGTTAAGGAGAGTGTATTGGGCTCAGAAATGACCCTCCCTGAGGGTACCCAACAGAACCTACCTTTGACTTCCGTTAGGGGAAGCCGGTGCTGTTGCAAATTGGTTGAGAATCCCAACTATGAGATGTGGTTGAGATTGTCTCCTATTTGTGGGAGGGTACTGATAGAAATGCCTCGAGGTTGAGGGTTGAATTAACCAGTGTCGAATATCCTATGTGAATTCCTACATTGTGGTTAGACTAAACTGGAGGTAAAAAGAAACATGAGAACTGACGGTTGTTGTTACTGAATTGGACCAGTTTGGATGATGGCTACCGAGAGTGGTGCACTTCTATCTTCTATGGTCTTCATATTCTATGCTAGTTATTAAATACAAGAAGTTGGCACTGTTTCTGCTAGATGTGGTTGTTGAGGGAAGGGGAGAGCTTCTTCATGGTTAGCCATGGCGGTTTGAGATTTAGTGTGAATTGGGCTACAATGGAAGGGATTTGTTTGGGAACATTTGGCTTGAATGGACGTAAAAGTTCTATTTTTTTTTTTGAAAATTTATTTTTTAAAAATATTTTAGTGACTGGGATGAATGCAAGATGCTAATGCAAATGCTAATGCACATGAATTATAATCCCTAAAATTTTGTGATGTCCTATTTTTCAAGTTGAGTTGTGACTAAGTCCTCAATGGAGTTGCCATTCTATAGACATTAGATCACAGGTGGATCGTGCTCACGGGTGCCTTTTTTAGGCTTTCGGGTATATTTGTGGCTTGGGGTACCGTATGTTTAACTTATAGTCGCCACTAGCCAATTACTTATATTTTCACAATCAACTAGTACTACTATCTTAAGATTACACACCCAAGTGTAGGCAGTGAAGTAGTAAAGTACTTGATAAGACCGAGATCAATGCACAAGGACTAGGAAAAAATAGTGCTAGAAAACAATTAGAGATTTTAGTTTTTCTCGTTAGGGTGAATTTGAAATTACGTAAACCAATAATAAATGAGAACTAAGGTTCCAGAGATCCACTTTCATTCAATCCTCAATGCTAATTTGTCAATTCAACATTATAACTCAATTAGAATTGGATAAGGATTCCTTTCAATCAAAAGATGAAATAGTTAAATCATATATAATTCTTAACAAAAGTATGAATCTCAATTGATCTATCTCATATGAAGAATTAAGTAATCGATCGCAGGGAATTCCAAGTATCCATTGTACCCGGAGTTAACAATAAATCAAGGGATTTTACGAATCAAAACTTTTACCAATGCTAGAAATTCAATCACATCAATTAGAATTCATCAATTAAACCATGAATATTGAATTAAAATGAATTAAGCATTAAGAATTCATCAAAAGGTTCATCTCCTAGCCTTAATTAAGAGATTAGCCAACCATAGCTAATTAAAACTAATATCAAAGAAAGAAGAATATAAAAACTAATCTCAAAGAAAGAAGAATATAAAAACAAACTAAAACCAAACGACAAAAAAGAAGAACGACGTCGAGGGTCGATGAAGACACACACACACACACACACACACACACTCTCTCTCTCTCTCTCTCTCTCTCTCTCTCTCTCTCTCCTAACCTTCATGTTAGCTTATGCCCTAATCGTGCTTAAGAACGCTTCTTAAAAAGAGAATTTCCACCGACTTAAGCTAATCCCGTACTTACACACTGTTACGCGCACCGTCAATTGATACGTTTGATCGATTGAAACCAATTAATTTTTTGTTGATCGACCAAAACTTCTCATTCGATTGAATCGAAGGTGTCCAAAAACTTTCGGTGAGTTAATCCAAATTTCTAGAAAATTCTCGATCGATCGACCTCCAATCGACTTCAACTAAAGGTTATCGATCGATTGAAGCTTCTCATCGATTGATTGAATTTTCTCTGGTTTCTCTTTCACTTGAAAACACTCGATTGACGATCTTCTTCCATACAAAGTATTGATTCTCTTGATCTTTAACATTCAGTTCTTTAGCACTTTAAATTTTCAATCTTCATCTCCTTTTTGGGCTCTAAGCTTCATGAATGGCTCAAATCATCTTGAACTTCTTACATTCTTTTACACATTGAAAACTTATCTAATAAGGCCAATTTACCATTCACATGTAAGGAAAAACAATGCAAAATTGAGGTTAATTATGCAATATTAAGCAGTTATCACACCCCAACCAACATTTTGTTAGTCCCGAGGAAAAAATGTGAAAAGATTTAAAAAATTCAAGAGAAAAATTTATTTAAAAGAACGGACTCTGTAGATTCATGTATCCTTGAATGACCCAAATAATAGAATTTTAAGGCACAAAGGCTTTGTGAATAATGACAGTCTAGATTCAAGTGTGCTCAGTAGGCAATCAGTTACGAGTTCGAATCACTAATCATCCAATGGGTTTAGTATCAGGGTTCTTAGTGAATTCTAAACTTAACACCAATTGGAGATCAATTTTCTATAGTAATGATAACACTAATAACTGCTCAAAACTAATTAGATCAACCAAAGACACTGAGTTAAAACCTCACTTGTTATCCAATAGAAATTCCAGCTTATATTTTTTTCCACATCCATGACTTTCACACTATTCATTCATTCATTCATTCTTCTTCTTCTTCTTCTTTTTTTTTTTTGTAAGTCAGAATATCAATTATTTTTCAACCTTTAAAGACTTTTTTTTTTTTTTTTTTTTTTTTGCATTCTTCTTTTGTATTCCAATTTTTTTCTTTTTTCTTCAATCCCAACAGCTAGCCCTTTTCGATGTATCTGGTTTAATTCACTACTTTCTTAAAAATTTATCTTCTTCTACAGAGAAACAAATGAACATGATATTCAAGATTCAACAGACTTGGTTCCTGATAGTCTGGTTAATCATCAAGTCAATAACTACAATATCAAACTTAGACCATAGAAGTATAAGCTAGATGTGAAATGTGAAATTCAAGATTCTTCAATGTTTAAAATTTTCTATAAAAAAAGAAAAGAAAAGAACTCAATTTTATCTCTACAAGTGTACCAATTTATAAACTTCAAATTTCATATTACCAAGTGCTTTATCATTCTAGTATTCAAACAACCTTCAAGTCATACAATCAAAAATCAAACTTCTATTATTATTATTTTTTTTTCTAAAAGACATAACCCAAAATAGCAAAGAAACAAGCAATTAGAAGAACTTTCCACAAGAAACCCACTCCCAACCTAAATGATACATCGTCCTTAATGTTGAAAAAAAATGAATGCATGCATAGAAACATAAAAGCAACATGAGAGCAATTGAAAGGCAAAAAGTAAATGGAAGAGAGTACCTGAGAGGATGAATGATTATAAGTGTGAAAATTCTAAGTTATTAGAATAACAAAAATAAAAGACAAAATACCAAAATAAACTATTCTACATATATATAGAAATTGATCTCCATCAGACTAGAAGATCAATCCTGGTAAATAAGATCTTTCAGAGGCATGAACTCTTCCTCTAGGGAAAGTCTCTCAACAAATGGCTTCAAACGTTGTCTATTCAATTTAATACCATTCGAAGGATTCTCAATCTCAACAACCCCATAAGGTTAAATAATTTTAACAATGAAAAGGTCAATCCATCTAGATCTCAGCTTTCTTGAAAATAAATGTAATCTCGAATTGTACAAGAGAACTTTTTGAGATGGTTCAAATAATTTCCGAAGGATATTCTTATCATGAAATAACTTTATCTGTCCTTGTAAATTGTAGCATTATCGTATGCTTTATTTCAGATCTCCTCCAACTCATTAAGCTGAAGTTTATGAAGCGAGTTAGCCTTGGCAAGGTTGAAATCCAATTGTTTTATGGCCCAATAAGCTTTATGTTCCAACTCCACAGGCGAATGGAAATATTTCTCATAGACCAAGTCTATAAGGAGACATTCTAATGGGGGTTTTGTATGTTGTTTGGTAAGCCCACAACACATTGGTTAGTCTGAGAGACCAATCCTTACGGTCTTTAATCCTTTTCAAAATGTGTTTGATTTTCCTATTTAAAACATCATCTTGACCACTTGTTTGTGGGTGATAGGGTGTAGTCACTTTATGCGTAATACCATATTTCTTTATTAAAGTTTCAAAAAGTCTATTACAAAAGTGTGTACCTCCATCACTGATAATGACTCGAGGTGTTTCAAATTTAGATAAAATATTTTCTTTTAGATATCGTGAAACCGTTTTGTGATAATTGGTTCTACATGGAATCACATCCACCCATTTGGAAACATAATCAATGACTATCAAGATATAAAGATATCCAAAAGAAGAGGAGAATGGTCCCATGAAATCAATGCCCCAACAGTAAAAAACCTCAATAATGAAAATTGGATTCAAATGATTAATATTTATATAGGATATTCCATCCAATTTTTGACAACTTCGCATGCTTTGCAAAACACATGAGTGTCCTTGAATATTGAAGGCCAGTAAAAACCACACCGTAGAATGTTAACAGTGGTTTTCTTAGTAGAAAGTGTCTACCACATGCATGAAGATGACAAAAAGAGATGACATTAATTTTCTCATGGTCAAGAACACATCTCTTTATGATTTTATTGGGGTAATATTTAAATAAACAAGGATCATCTAAAAAACAAATTGCGGAACCTGGTAAACAATATCCTCTTATCTTGTGGCATTCAATGGTTGAGAATTTTACATGTGACAAGATAATTGGTAATGTTAGCAAACCAAGGTGATTGAGAGACTACAAATAATTATTCATTAGGAAAAGTGCTTTTTATACGTGTCGTCTCCATAGAATTAAAGAGTATAAGGCGAGACAAGTGATCAACCATTACGTTTCCTACTAATTTTTTATCATGTATCTCTAAGTCAAACTCTTGAACTAGAAGGATCCATATAAGAAAACGGGGCTTAGCATCTTTTTTTAAAAAGAAGATACTTAAGGATTGTATAGTAAGTGAAAATTATAATTTTGGATCCAATCAAGTAGGATCTAAATTTATCAAGTGCAAAGACTACAATAATGAGTTCATTTTTCGTGGTGAAGTAATTAACTTGGGCAATGTTTAGAATTCTACTTACATAGTAAATAATCTTCGTTCTAATATCGCCCCAACGGCATAATCATTAGTATCACATGTGAGTTCAAAAGGAATACTCCAATCAGGTGGTGTTATTATTCGCACATTAGTAACATACCCTTAAGCATTGTGAAAGCTTCTTGACAGTCATTGCTCCACGTGAATGGGGTGTCCTTTTGAATGAGATTATATAATGGATGAGAGATATAACTGAAATCTTTTATGAATCTCTTATAAAATCTAGCATGACGTGGAAATGATCAGATATCCCATATACTTTTGGGGGCTGGTAAATTTGTAATTAAATTGATTTTAGCTTTGTCCACTTTAATTCCATTGGATGAAATAATATATCTGAGAATAATTTCATTTTAAGCCATAAAGTGACGTTTCTCCCAATTTAAAATGAGGTTCATTTCTTCACATAGAGTTAGGACCAATTGTAAATGATTTAAACAATTATTAAACCTGGTCTCCGATACCAACTTGTCACGCCTTTGAATTCGGATAATCGAGTAGGTTATTCGGGACCCAAATTCCAAGTTCATGAGTTTTAATAGATCGATATTTATTACAATCTACATAATTTTATCAAATTTAATAGATATTTAGAGTAGTCTAAAAGGAAATACTTCTAAAATAATATAATGTTTATTAAATTTAACTCTATTGATAAATTTTTTTTCTACATCAAAATTTAAAATTTAAACTAAACCTAAAGAACAAAAACTGAATGGAAATTTAAAATAAATTTAATTTCTTTTAAAAAGAAAAATTAATAATAGAGGCCTGCCTGCTTGTAGTATTCTAGCTCTACACCTGTGCATTTTTATTTTTTTTTGTAATGAGGTGAGCATAATAGCCTACTAGAATAATTTCTTACCTAAATTTAAAATGTTTAGATTATATCAAGTTTTTCTAAACAAGAGAAGAAGATAGAATACAGATAATAAAAGAACATGAATTTAAACACTAGAATCATAAATATGTTATGCATTTGATACTTTCCATGAATTCTCATAAAAAATATCCGTAATCTCTTACAACACCGTATCTAAGTAGATGGTCATCCATCATCTGAAGCCCACCTTGATGTTGGTCATCCATTATGTGGACCCCACCTTTAATGTGGGTCGTCCATCATGTGGGGCTCACCTTGGATGTAGGTTGTTCACCATTAAGGGCCAATCTTCAATGTGGACTATCCATCATTTGAGGCTCACTTAGAGTGGACTATCCATCATGTGGGGTCCTACTTCAACAAACATTGCCCATCATGCAGAGCTCATCTTTGATGTGAATCATCCATCATATAGGCCCCACCTTTGAAGAGGGTTGTCCATAATACAACCCACTTTGGATGTGGGTAATTTTTAGTTTTAACCATCCAATAAATGTCCACCAACCTATTTGATCTTCAGATAATGGTACTTCTTCACAAGGACACATCTAATATGGATGGAAGCCAATTGCCTGGGGTAAACTATGTGGGGGCTTACAATGAATTTTGTATTTTATTCACTTTGTCCTTCCATTTTGCCATATAAATTTAGTGCTTGAGCCCAAAAATGAAGCATATCTAAAGTTTAAGTGGACCACGCTACAGGAAACAGTGTGAATTGAACGTTAACCATTAAAAAATTATCAAGTAGATATTTGTTTTTTTCCCTTCATTCATGTCCTTGTGATCTAATAAACAGGTTCAATGATAAATAACCATCAAGGTGGGCTCTAAAAAGGTTTCAAAGGTGGAAATCATTACTCCTACTGTGTCCTGTGGTATGGTCCACTTGGGGTTTGGATATGCTTCAATTTTGAGATCAACCCCTAGAATAAGCTGGAAAAATAGATGGAATCCACGGGTAACCAACATACATTTATGGTGGGCCTAAGAGGATTTACTTAGCATCATGAAAGTCGTTGTACTGAGTTACTCGGTACGCAATCCAATTTCAACCCGGACACTATAGGGCTTATTTGGTTTTCCTAAATAACAGTATATGGGCTGCAATGGGCAATTATGACATTTCACAAGCGTTTGTTTTTTTTAATGTTTTCGGCTGCAATTAAAGGGCGGCAGCAAATGGAAGGATTCAGCGATATTACAGTCGCCGAATCCATCAGAAATGCAGGTACTCAAGGATTTCATTTGACGCTCGGATTTAAGACTGAAATGGATATGGTGGTCCGCGGGACACCCCAAATAGGTAGATACTGTGCTTGGATTTAATTCTAAAAGGGTTCTATTTTCATCTTCATTCTACAAATCGTCTTCCCAATGAGACGGGACGGATTCTTTCACCACTCAGGTATGATCGTCATGTCCACCTCCCCGTTTGCAGAAATCCTTTTTGGTTGTTACATTGTTGCTTCCCCTCCATGCATGGTGATCTTCTTCCCTTTCAATCTACATGCTAACCATGCTTGTCTCTCTGTTTAACAGTCTGTTAAGGTTAGATCTTATGTGTTCTGTCGAAAATAGGATAGTCCCTCAAAGGTATGAGTTCTGATTGCTCTACGGTTTTCGATTATAGTTATTTTTCTGTCTTTAGTGGGTCTTGTGATTATGTTTATTAGGATGAACTCTCAGAATCTGTCATGTGGGTTCATACAGTGAATCGGTTTTTCATTGATATGTTGAGGAAGAAGCAAAGGTCCAGCCGCGTCGAACTCTCAGTAAGCTTCTATGAAGAAGATGCTTTTGATGGGGTGCATGGAAAGAAGTAGCTTCTTATAATATTGCCTTCTATGGACCTTTGGATATACCGCAAATGGCGTATTTTTCCAGAATGGGGTGGTCGTTGGTCCTTTCTTTATTCATTACTAGTTGTGGACTGTAATGACATTACGGACATTTAGTCCTTGGCTAGCTTTAATCGTCCCACACGTCATGAGTAACATGCAAAGGATGCCGGCCGAAGTCAGCTCTTCAAACCGACTGCCGCCTTTATGTTCTTGACAGTTCAGCTAATTCCTCCATCCACATCTTGCCAGATTTTTTTAAAGAACAAAAATACCATGGAAAGATGGATATGTTTAGAAGAAGAAAAAATATATAGAATGGCTAAAAACATGTAGTCGATAAGAAGAGAAGAAAAAAAAAAAATCTGAAGAGAAAGAAAAAAAAGACAGATTGATAGTGTTTGTTTTTGTACTCCAACTTGGCTTTCCTCTGTGTGACTATGTAACAAACTATTATTCTATAATAGAGAATTTGTGTAGATGAAACCACACTTGTGTTTTTCGGCATTATTAATTTATGAAGACTAGCTAGTTGAATCTTCAGTTGGATAGTCCATATAGGAAAGGGCCATGTTTGCCAGGATCCCTCCATTATGTGTTGATGTTTGCATTTTCATATATGGTCTATTTAGATGTCTTATGTTCACTTAAAAAAATTTGATTTTAGAGCAACTGGAAAATAATATGAATCATCTGATTTTTTTTTTTTTTTTAAAATTTGCATTTAAACCAATTGCTTTATTAAATTTTTAACTTGAAATTATAGCCATAAATGAACTTGTTGGTTAGGAGTATTTCTTGATCTGTGTGAGTTAGAGATATGACTCATCGACAATGAGGCTCGCAATTTGGATGGTTTAAAAAATACATTACTTGAAGATGTAAGTAGGCTGACTTATCCAAATTTTGAGCAATGGTGCAAACTAACATTGGACCCTCAGCTATTTTCTATATGATTTATGTCCACCTCCCTTCATTTTTCCAATGATCGGCTCTTTCTGTTGATCCTGCTCAAGTGTGGTGACCTATTTAGGTGGCATTCGGCTCAATGTGATTGACTATCGTGTAAGCCCCACCGAAAAATGTAGGCTATACATCATGTGGGACTCACCTTGGATGTGGGACACTCATCATTAGGACCAATCTTTGATGTGGGTTGTCTATCTGATTGGTTTGCCTTTCATTATTATTTGTGAGAAACATATAATGAGGCTTTGGACATTTGGATCTTGGATACAGTTTTCTATCTTCGTTCTCTTTTGTAATATATAAAATCTTCGTGATGTTATTAGACTATAGCATGATCTGTTATAGAGATTATCCTGTTCCCAGCTTCCATGTAATATTTCTTTAGTCATTGTATATAGGCAGAGACTCTCTTCCAAATAGAACTGGCAAACTCATCCGTGATTAAGGTAAGTGTGATTGTTTACTACTGACTGTTTACGTTTTCTCTCTCTCAAATTTATATTATTGTTCATATTACTTCCAATCAGTGGAAATGAAAGTGTGATCATCACAAGGGCTGAGATGTTTTTATAATCGATTTATTATATACATGCGGTAGGTCTTATAAATGTTGGTGTTGATTTCCTCTAACAAAGTGTTTTGGAGAATAGCCCAATGTTTTACCACTTTTACAACTTTATAAATTAACAGTTGCTATTTGGGAAAACCAAACAAGCCCTAACAATAATTGGCATATCTGACCTACATTACTCTATTGACAGTCCAAGTGCCCTAGTGAATCTCAGATCAACATTTGTTTGAAAGGCTATCTGTAAGTGCCCCAAATCAGAATTGGGTTGAATATGTAGTTGTGGTCAGTTTCAAAATTAACTGTGTGTTTGGGAAGACCTTAACAAGGGCTTGTTTGGTTTTACCAGATAACAGTAATCGACCTGTAATGGGCAGTTATGACTTTTCCACTCTTACAACTTTATAAATTAAAAGTTGAATATACATATATATGTATATCCAACTGTTAATTCATGTTGATACTACTTACTCAATATATGTGTACTATAACAGTGAAATCAAGTAATTTTTTTTTTTTTGAATTTGATTTCTTATTGTTTAACTGTTCTGATTGTATGATCAGTTTTAAGATTTGAATATTGCACCCATTCTAGGGCTCCATTATCCATATGATTTTTTACTATGTATAAAGGGCTGGATTAAACTTTGGTTGATTAAGATAGTTCACTATATTAATTAGTTCTACAATACAGTCCATCATTGGCATGCCTCAACTGTCATCCTGTCTAGATTAAACTTTCATTATGGAAATTCTGTATTGAAACTGTGGCCCACCAATGGTCAGTCCCGTTGAATGAGTGATCCAGATGTAGAAAATGCATGCCAAGATGAACAGTATACATGATTACAAAGGTCATGTGTAATGCTTGTTGGTAAATATCAAGTTTTGGTTTGTGTATCCCAATTATGCAGCAGATTGAAAATTTATAAAATATGTAAATTTAGGCCCATATATAGTATTATATGTTTTTTTTTTATCAAGGATAGGGCATGA
Organism: Magnolia kwangsiensis; assembly: GCA_037074715.1. NCBI lineage: Eukaryota > Viridiplantae > Streptophyta > Magnoliopsida > Magnoliales > Magnoliaceae > Magnolia > Magnolia kwangsiensis. The sequence goes on from CM073573.1 coordinate 140,702,706, forward strand.
AGTTATATTCCATTGGACTGTAATCAGCCATGTAACTTGTTCAGTTTTATATATATATATATATATATATATAAAAGGAATTCATAAGTTTGTAGATTCCTTTAAACCAAACTTAGCTTTGAGGGTCAAGACAATCTACATATTGGTTTGATGGTTGTAAAAAAAAAAAAAAGAAAAAGGAAAAAAAAAAGTTAAATCCATGTGACCTTGTAAACAGACAACTAAAGCTATATGCACTGGTAATGAGCCCTAGTGTGGTGGCTAACAGTGAATAGTTTTTTGAATATTAATTCATTGTATACATCTGAACAAACGGAGTTACAAATGGAACTGGTGCTTGCTTTTGGACTAGTGGATGCTAACTCTATTTCATACGTTTGTTGTACAAGTTCATATCATAACATGGAAGGACATGGATGGACAGAAGAAGAGATGGCCGCCTTTGCAGCTTCAGTTGCAGCAGCAACTACAATAATTGCGATAGGGAAATTTTGTAATATTTTCTTTCTTAGGACACCTTGGAGAGTTGGTGACTATGAAAAAAGTAAGATAATTAATGGGATAATTAGAGCCGGATATAATGAGTGCCTGACACAACTCCGAATGAATAATAATAATTTCTTTCGCTTATGCTCATTTCTTAGGGATAGGAATCTGCTACTGGATGGAAAATATGTAAGTATGGAGGAATAACTTGTCATGTTCCTTCATACAGTAGGGCATAATGTGTGAAATCATTTCATTCGACATTGCTTTATACGGTTAGGAGAAACCGTAAGCAGATATTTTTCTAAAGCATTGAACGTAATTGTGGGACTATATCCCTAGTTTGTAAAACTCCCCAATGCAGAAATACCTACGAAGATTTTATCCAATCCTAATTGGAGCACGTGTTTTTGAGTATGGATCATGCTAATCACTTTTATCCATGAACATCATTGTTATAAGATTATGTCTCTTTTCACTTTTTTTTCCTCATAAATCGTTTTCAAATTAGGATTGTATTGGTGTAATTGATGGAACTCATATACCCGCTTATGTTCCTACGATGGACAGTGCCACCTATCGTATTAAAAAGGGGTTCTATCTCAAAATGTAATGGCCGCTTGTACGTTTGATATAAAGTTTGTATACGTGCTGGCCGGATGGGAAGGTTTGGCCTCTGACGCATGCGCCTTATAGAGTGCGTTGACATATTCACACGATAGTTTTGCAATCCTAAAGGGTATTATAATGTTCACCTATGTAATAGAAGTTATTTATTAACTTAATTAATGTTAAAATGTATATTGATCATTACTAGTAATTAATTGTAGGTAAGTACTATGTAGTTGATGCTGGTTATGCGCATTCGCCAGGATTCATGGCTCCATACTGAGGCATATGGTATCATCTCAATGAATACTGCGCGGGTCGCAAGCCTTGCAACAAGTGAGAATTATTCACCTACAGACATGCTCAACGACAAAATGTTATAGAGCGAATTTTTAGAGTACTGAAAGCTCGGTTTCCAATCCTCAAATCAGCTCTACCATATTCACTTTTAACACAACTTAAGATAGTTATCGCATGTTGTGTTTTACACAACTTTATCCGAGGATTAGGGGGAGATGGTATTGTTGCAAATGAGGACCCATCAACGGCTGTAGCGGATGGTATAGATCCAAATCTAGTTAAGTTTTCAAGAAGATGGACAGATGGTTATGAATGCCACACAACGTGAGAGAAATGAATGAAATAAGTTTTGAGACAATATTGCTACTAGGATGTGGAATGATTACCATCCTGTGCGCCATAGTTCACGAAAACGTCTCAATTTTTTGTTTGTTTATACGGGGAGAATGGGATATTTTTACTTGTTTTCCATCCCTCACTTGTCTATAGTAAACATCTCCCTGCTAGTCAAACAATTATATTTTTTTATACTCCATGTCAACTAATATTTAGAATCTATGTGTAGGCATGTATGTTGCAAAATATCAATCATTTTAAGTTGACAACATGGGATTTTACTGATTATTTTAAACTGTTCATTTGAATCTATGTAGATATTTGAAGATTCCGATGGAGATATGTCACTTAACAAGAGTAACACTCAATCGATGCCTGAAAAAGCATCCTGTCCATCGCCAAGTGTTACATCACGGAGGACCCCGAGGAAAATTAAACAGAAATCGACCGATGAAAATGGGTCATCTGGTGGTGTAATGCGATGGATCGATGAGATGGACGACTGTCTTATTAACACTCTTATTGAAGTTATCGCAAATGGCCGTAAAAGTGCCAACGGATTTAAGAAGGAGACATATAAGACGGTTGTCTGTGAAGGGTGCCATAGGGATAGTGCTGCAGGAGAAACATGATGGGAATCGCCTCTGTACGCTGAAGAGGCTGTATTTTGAAGTGCACGAGACTTTGTGTGCTTTTGGTTTTGAATGAGAAGACGACAAGAAGGTAGTCACTGCTCTAGATGATGTATGGGAAGATTACATATAGGTGAGAATGAGATCGATCCAAGTTTTTAATACGTTCAATAGACTTGTTTATTTTCTTTATAATTAGTAAATGTGAATACGCAAAAGTAACCTTGTATTGATACATTCATTCTTCTTATGAATAGTCACATCCTTACGCCCAACATGTACGAGGTAAAGCAGTGCGGAGGTATGATGACTTGACCTTCCTGTTCGATAATGATTGTGCTAGTGGATATCATTCAAGTACATGCAACATTCCAGATTCTATGGCTTTTAGACGGTCTTGGGATACAAACATTTCACCGAGAACGTCTACTGATCAGAACGATGATACGCTCATGCTATCAGGCTATGACGTAAGAGACAGTGTGGAAGGGATACAATGGTCATACCATAGTCGTGACGGCACTCATAGGGCCCACCGAAGTCCAAATGGAAAAGGAAACAATTTCACCAATACAGGCACCACTTCCACGTCAAGGAAGAGAGCACGGATGAGTTGCCCCTATGACGTAATTGGGTAAGGAATGAGTGAGGTTGCCGATGCAGTGAAGTCACTAGGTATAACAATTCACCAAGGAAAGGACATGGTCCGAATGTCATAGATTGTTCCCACCTTGGAATAGATTGAAGGGCTGACAGGACATGAGATCATTCGTGCTATAAAGATTCTATTGAAAGATGAGCAGCAGTCTATATCCTTCCTTTCACTCCCTGAGCAAAGGAGGTTGGACTTCGTGTTGATGTTGCTTACACCGGACCACTCCTTCGATTGAGCTCAGTTGGACGTACATGAACTTTGTTTGTTTCTTTGCCTGTTTTTTTGAACATCTTCTTTTTGGACAATTACTTTTGGTTATTTTGGATAACTATAGGTGACATTATGTGGATTGATGTGCGAGTATAGAACAAGTTATGGATGTGCCTAAATAGAACGGGCTTTAGAAGGACCTTGCTACTAGGATGGCAGTGTTGGACAAACTGTCATTCTGTTGATATTTTGACGATTATTTGCATTTTTTTAGACTTAGTGGTTATAGTTTATTGATACGTAACTGTCTATTACACTGCATAACCTGCTTTTATTTTTGGTTTACTCTATCAATGATCTTTACAATAATTGTAAGTTTTTTTGTAAACCCATCCGTCAGATTTTGCAAGTGTTCGTAAGGCCGGTTTAGGTATGTGAGAATAAGTACTTCAGTATCTTGTAATATATTCCACTAAGGTGATATTTGAATTTGATCGTCTCATTTTTGGTGTATTCCTCTTAGATATTTTTACTTTATTTAATAATGTGTAGATGGTGGAAAAGGTATATGTTGTATTCAACGATCGCAGCCCTGGATTATATTATGACTGGGAGGAGTGTCGGGTGCAAGTGGAGGGATTTTCACGGGCACGTTTTCATGGATACAAGTCGGTAGTCGAGGCATATCTTGAATGGTCCGAGAAAATGGGTCTTTCAGTTGTCCCACGAGACGAGATGGTAGATGACCAGGAGAGTGTTAGGTTGCAACATAGAGAGCGCTACAATGTCATCTGCATGAGTCATCCTATTGGATGGACCTTGGCAATGACCTCTTCAACCCCATATGACTTAGGCACAAAGAGATAGGGAGGTGTTGCAGACGAGGGAGACAGTGGGGCATTGATCAGATTCATCTTTGGAATCTTGGTATTGGTTCTTCTCATTCAGCTTATATCAAAACTGAAGTAGTGAGCATATCAAAACTGAAGTAGTGAGCATAGGTTGTGTTTGTATGGACTTTATTTGTGGTTGTTTTGGACAACGTTGTGTTTATTTTTCTCGATGGATAGTGGTTACTATTTTGATTTTCTTACTTGACAATGAATTTTTAGGTTTCTAGACTTCGATTGTAGTGTATCTTTTTCATCCATTACCCTTCAAATCCGAATTTGAAGGGACCTATGTACCTGCATTTATTTTTCCGGTATGCCTGCCTATTAGATTCGGTTGTTGCAATGTCAACCTCAAGATACATCCGTTTCAAATAGGTGAACCAAATAGTGCTGATATACGTTTTGATGCATCTCGATATATGTTGTAGACTACACAATATGTACAAAGATCATCATGTGGTCTACCACATAGTGCTAATATGCAATTTGGTGCATTTCGATATATGTTGTGGACCACACAATATATCATAAAGTTCATCATGTGGTCCACCCAAAAGTGCTAATATACGTTTTGGTGCATTTTTATATATGTTGTGGACCACACAATCTATCACAAAGATCATCATGTGGTCCACCATATAGTGCTGGATATCAAATTTTACCATATGCGAAGATTGGGTCCCACGACCAGTCATCTGGACGCTAACTAAATTGCTGAAAGGAGAATCACATATATTCAGTATTGCTGTAAAAATCAAACGACTGATTACAGTTGTTGTAGAGCTGAGATGGTGGATACCATAAGAACAAAAAAGCAATAATGTGACTAATACACTGTCTATCCAAATACGTTCCTACTGAATTTTCGTCTATTACACCCATAACATACCAAAAAACAAGCATGTAAAAACAACATACAAGTATTCAAACAATTATTGCTAATACATATAAAGACGTAATCATGATATTTTTACACCTAACTACCCTGGTAATTGGAAAACCAAACAGGCCATGAATTACTTGCATGCCTTATATGCAATTTTGTAAGTCCTGTGTATCATCCATCCCTTTCCGTCAGTGTTTTCCTCTTTTTCCTTGATGCAGCGTTTATGCTTCATTCAAGGCTATCGAAAGCGGATTGCATCCTGCTTCCGTCTCCACGGAATTGGGCGCGGATTAGATATTGATAAGCTCATTATCCAAATTGCTACTAAAGTGATGTCACCAAGCTCTGTGGACCACACCATGATGCGTGTGTTGTATCCATACCGTCCATCCATTTGTAGATATCGTTTTATAGCATGAGAAAAATAATGAGATAAATGTAAAGTTCGAGTGGACCCCACCATAGAAAACAGTGGGGATAGTGACATCCACTGTTTAAAACTTCTTAGGGGCCACAAAAGTTTCAGATCAAGCTTATATATATATATATTTTCACTTCGTCTATGTCTATATTAACTTATGAATATGTTGGATCTAAAAAATACATCATGGTGAGCCTTATAAATGTTTCAACAGTGGGTGTGACTGATCCCATGGTTTTCTGTGGTGGGTTCACTTAAACTTTATATCTATCTCATTATTTTTCTCATGCCATAAAAAGATCTCTACAAACGTTTGATGGCATGGATACAACACACGCATGCATCATGGTGGGTCCATAGAACTTGATGACATCACTTCAGTAGCCATATGGCTACTGACCTTCTCTGTATCTAATCCGCGCCCCACGGAATTGGTCCACGTAGGGACTCAGTGGGACCCACCGTGATGTATGGCATTTATTTAGTCCGTTCATCCATTGTCCAAGTCATTTTAGGCTATGATTCAAAAAATGAGTCAGATTCAAGGCTCAAGAATACTATAGTGGGGATTGAATGTTCATTGTTAAAAAAAATTCTTAGGGCCACAAAAATTTTAGATCAGTTGATATTTTTGTTTTACCTTAATCCAGATATACGTGATCTTATGAGTAGATTAGAGGTAAAATAAATATCACAGTGGGCCCTAGGAAGGTTTTAATGGTGGGTGTTATTATTACCGCTGCTTCCGATTTTGTGATTCACTTGATCCTTTGATCTGACTCATTTTTTTTTATCATACCCTAAAACGATGTGATAATGGATGAACGGCTTCGATGAAATCGATACATGATAGTGGATCTCCAGCTGGACCTATTCATTCCAGGCCGGGGAAGATGCAGGGTTATTTTTGTAGTTAACAGGAAAAGCAAGGGCATTTAATTAATTATCTCTTTCTCTCTTGTTAATCTCACAGTAGACTGTACTCCGACTGTCGCCATACCTCCGTTGGTTTTACGCAAAATGACAAGAATAAAATAATTAAAATTTGTCAAGGAGATTGGGACTCGCCAATTAAAAACTGCCAGCTCAGCTTCCTCATTTCCGCTAAGATGCATTTAAGAAGCTAACATTCAAGTAAGATTTCGGTGCGGCATTCTAGCTATGATACAATGATACATGTATGGCCGTCCACCTGGCATTTAACTCAAATCCAAACCGTCTAAACAGTCCAACCATTTAGATAGATTACAGCCCAAAACTTACAATGAAAGTATGATCATTTGACAGATATCTATATTAGATTGGAGATCAGAGGTCAAGATTATCTTGTCAATGCAATTTCAGTACGTGATCAATCTAAAGTAGCTAAACTATTCAGTCCGTTTTAGTTTAATATACATGATACGTGTACGGTAGAGATGTAGATGTTATGGTAGAGCTCAAAGCATATCTGCCATAGCATGTATATATAGCATGCGTCTCAGAAATCATGCCTTTTAAATTAATGGGATCGATATTGATGTGTGGTCTGAAAATAAAAACAGTTAAACATATGCAATGGGATAAAATATAATAAATAAATAAATAAATAAAAGTAAGGAATAGGATCGTCTAGTGGGTTTTATTTTTAAACATCATGACTCCAGTGAGAGAATGGACCCATTAGCAAAACACTCAGTTGGAGTAGATATCACACCGCTCAATAGAGATAATGAGTGTGCACTCTTAGACATGGGTTACAACTTATTACTTTTACATTAAGGTACTAAAATCATATAGTCATACTATTTTTCAAATGCTTAATTAAAATATACACTAAGTTTATAATTACATAAGTTCAACAAGGCATCTCATGTACAATTATTCCAATCACACACATACATCCACCACTAAGATAATTTATAGGCATTCGCTTCACATGTTTATATCAATCACAAAAGCAAAGCATTGTGCTAGAGCCCACCAATTTCAGGGTTTATTAAACTATTGACTAACGAATACTTTAATCATTCAAAAATTTCACATACTTGGCTAAAATCAATTCAAAAATATAATTAAATAAATAACATAAGTTTTAACTAGATATGTTAGTGATTCAATACATTCGGTTCATCTTCTTTAAGATAAGGTTGTTGCCCTTGTGGTTCATCCACTGGTTCACCTTTCTATCCTGAAACTTGAGCAATTGTTTCCTCACCCGTTAAATTTATACTAATTTAAATCAATATAACGTCACCTAGCCGGGCCCAGTGAGTGAACCCATCATGGTTCATGCACATCATAATTAAAATATGAATGCATAAATGCCTGAATGAATCAAGTGGGATGAGCAATCCACTTGCTTGAGTTAGATTCTATCAACCTGCATCTCCCCTTTAGGCTTTCACCATCTTGGTAAGCTTACATGGATGGTCTCTTAGGTCACTCGATTTTGTAAGTACCTACAGGTCCCTTTGACATGTCATTTAGGGAGTGACCCAGGTATTCAGTGCAGTTATGCAATGCATGAGAATGAATGATGCATCATATTAGCAATTATCACACATATAGCAGTATATGACATTTTGATTTTAAGCAAATTCAACAAAGCACTTAATACAAAGAGTCACAACCAGCAAAACAACCAGTCAATCAACTATTTTAATCACAACTGAGAGGAAACATTTCGTGATCACTTACTTGAAATTTAGTGATGTGGATTCCAATATGTTAACTTGAGAATCATTTGGCAACTACTTAATTACATAACTCAATTAGCTCACTATTTGCATTTATCTAAACCTATTTGATTAGTTCACATTTAGTTAATAAACTCTTAACTTGAGACAACCCACACGGAAAATTCAATCGTCAGATTTTAAATTCTCTTAGATCTCACCCACAATATATATAATTAATTATCTCTATGTGGGGCCCAATTGACCAACCAAAGCTCTTTGATCATAATTTACATCACATAAATAAAATATCGAAGTTTGAAATAAACAAATTGGTCGGAATGTCTTATTGACCAATCAAACACATTTTGATTTTCGGGAGTTAGTTGTTGGACCATTTAGGTAGTTTTCGACCGGTCGAAATGATCACTCGACCGATCGAACCGACCTTATTGGTATTGTCCAGATGATCCGAAATATTAAATCTCTTCTTGATATTTCTCTACGCACTTATGCAATGACCATGTTAAGAATTGATCCTTTAACATCAACTGCGACTAAGAGTCACAACAGCAAGTGTTGATCCCTCGACCTCCTTTCTCAACAAAGAACATCTTTACCAACTCAGCTATTGACTTATTTTTATTCTTAAATAAAAAATAAAATTTTAAATATTAATCACAGTTCTAAGTGTAAAAAAATTTAGGGTCGTTACATTTTGCCTCCCTTAAATAAAAATTTTATTGTCAAAATTTACCTACATTGTTCTTCAAACAGGTGGAGATGCTTTTCTCGCAGCTTAGTTTCCTACTCTCATGATGTTTCATCTACACCGTGATGATTCCATAATACATTGACCAACCGTTCCGTCTTGTTTCGTAACACATGTTATTTTCGGTTCGAGATGTGAAATGGTTTCTCCATGTCTTCTTAAAGCTCCAGATTCTACTAATCGAAGATATGCGAAATGTCCCTTTCATACTTCCGTAATATGGAAACATGAAAGGTATTGTGAACACTTGCTAATTGTGGTGGCAACACAAGTCGATATACCGTGGCTCCTACTTGATCTAATACCTTGAAAGGTCCAATAAATCGAAGAGCATGCTTACCTTTTGTGCCTAATCGTATTAAGCCTTTCATTGGCGAAACCTTCAGAAATACATGATTTTCAATTAAAAATTCAAAATCACGCCTTCGGTTATCGACAAACTTTTTTTCCAACTTTGAGCTGCTTGAAATCGCTTCCAGATGAGTTTTACTTTCTTAGCTGCTTCTTGGGTAACATCTGGCCCAATCAATCATTTTTCTCCTATTTTAGTCCAATAGTTTGGTGCACGGCATAGACGACCATACAATGTTTTATACGGAGCCATTCCAATATTAGTCTGGTAGTTGTTATTATAAGTGAATTCCACAAAGTGCAAATTATCATCCCAACTTCCCTTGGAATTGAGAACATAAGTCCGTAATAAGTCTTCAAGAATCTAGTTTACATGCTTAGTCTAACCATTAGACTACGGTGATATGTTGTACTGAAACCTAATGTCATGCATATGGTTTCTTGCAAACTAGTCTAGAATCACGAGGTAAAAACGAGGGTTGCGATCTATTACAATAAAGCTAGGTACTCCATGTAGTCTTAGTATTTTTTTTATGTATAGCTTGGCTAGAACATCCATCGAATAATTTATACGGATATGAACAAAATGCGCTGATTTCATTAATCAATCCACAATCACCTATATAGAGTCATGCTTCTTCAGCATTAGGAAAAGTGCAACTATGAGTCATAGAAAGACAACCGCACTTTTATTCAGGTATTTTCAGAGGTTGTAATAATCCTAATGGGTTCTGGTGATTGGATTTTACTTGCTTACAAGTGAAACACCGAGTAATATAGTCAGCAATATCTTTCTTCATGTTTGGCCACAAGAACGAACACTTCATATCCTGATACATCTTAGTTCCTCCTAGATGAACAATAAATTTGGTCTTATGTGCTTGCTTCAAAATTTCTTTCTTCAATTCTAGGATATCTGGTACACGAAGATGGTTGCGATATTGATTACCTTTGTTTTCCCATACTTCTCATTCTGATGCATCCTTACTTTAGTGCTTAATTACCATTTTTGATAACTATTCATCCCCATCTTGTGCTTCTATAATTCGTTCCTTCAATGTCTATTTCACGGTTAAGTTACATAGGCGAAAGCGTCGCTCTCGATACTGTAGCTCAACATTGAAGTCCTTCATGTAATTCAACATTCTCCATTCTTAGACCATTAATCCTGCACCACTTGCTGCTTAGGCTACTTACTTTTAAGGGCACTACTATAAGGTTTGCTTTATCAGGGTGATATAGTAAATTAAATTCATAATCTTTTAAAAATTTAACCCATCTTCGCTATCTCATAATTAGATCCTTCTGAGAAAATAAATATATGAAACTATTATAATTTGTGAAGAGGTCGAATTGTTCGCTATATAGATAATATCGCCAAATCTTTAATACGAATATAATATCGGCCAATTGAAGTTCATACGCAAGTAATTGCGTTCATGATTCTTTAGCTGTCTTAACGCATACGGAATCACCTCATCTTCTTGCATAAGTACACAACCGAGGCCTAAGATCGATGCGCCGATGTACAAAACAAACTTCACTCCCTCAGGAAAAGTAAGAATAAGAGTAAAAGTAAGGAGACTCCTCAACTTAGCGAAGCTGTCTTTGCATTTATCATTATATATAAACTGTATACCTTTTCTAGTTAGACTATTTAATGGACCTAAAATCTTTGAAAAGTCCTTAATAAATCTTTTGTAATACCCAATGAGTCCAATAAAACTTCTAATTTCAGTTACATTCTTGGGTTATTCCATATTTACTACTGCTTCAATCTTTATTGGATTAATTGCAACACCATCTTTAGTTATTACATGTCTTAAGAATTTGAAATTTTATTTCTAAAATTTAGATATGGAAAATTTGGCATTGTCATTCAAAGTTTGCAATGCCACTATTCTAGGTGCTTCGTGGTCCTTGTAAGTTCTTGAATAGATCAATATATTGTCAATAAATATGATAATGAATTGATCAAAATATGCCTGAAATACCCTATTCATCAAATCCAAGAATATTATTGGGGCATTAGTTAATCCAAAGGGCATAAAAAAAAAATCGTAGTGCCCATAGCGCATTATGAAGGTTGTCTTGTAAATATCTAACTCATTGATGTGCAATTGATAGTATCCTAACCGCATCAATCTTGGAAAAGTAACACGCTCCATTCAACTAATCAAATAAATTGTCGATGTGTGGTAGATAATACTTATTCTTAATAATCACTTTATTCATCCGATAGTCTATACATAGTTGCATACTTCCATCTTTCTTCTTCACAAAGAGTATCGGTGTCCCCCCCCATGAATTGTTAGGCCTTATGAAACCTTGATCCTTTAGCTCAACTGGAGGCATCCGATATGACTACATAGAAATTGGAGTAGTGCCTGACAATAAATTGATATTGAAATCCACTTCTCGTCACGGTTGTAGACCATGTGTATCCTTAAAAACTTCAGGGTACTCTTTCACTACTAGAATATGCTCCATATACAATTTTGTCAATTCCTTTTCCTTCAGTACTATGAAGCGCTTCACATTCATATCTTTTTATACCCCCGAAATTTGTAAAGGTTCCTTCTTAGGGACAGAAAATGTAATAGTCGTTTCTTAATAATCGATCTTTGCATGGTTTGCAATGAGCTAATCCATTCTAAGGATTATGTCATACCCTTTCATAACCATCACCACTACATCAACTAGCATTATTTTATCACAAATATTTACTTCATAGGATTTACATGTTTGGATCAAAGCAACCATTTTTTCCACTAGTGATTCTATAATGATCACTTTACTAGGGTTCATAGGCTTCAACCCCAGTTGTTTTTCTACGATGCTTGCAATAAATGACATGGTAACTGTAGAATAAAACAAAATACCAATAGGTTTTTTATGTATATCGACCATACTTTCAATGATGTTGTTGTCATTTTTTGATTCCTTAGTAGATGTGACGGCATATACTTTAGCTTGAAGAGGTTGTCGTGTGAAGACTTTCCCTCCTTGGTTCTGAGATACTATAGGTCACGCTGATGGTTGAGGCCGGTTTTGTAGACACCACAGTGGCTTAGGAGGTAGAGATCGTGATGCTTATTAATATGTAATCAATGGTCTAGAAGCTTGTGAAGATTGACCTAACTGTTGAGATGATGCAAGGAATTGCATCCTGGGAGGAATTTTTTGTAGCAACGGAATTTGTCCAATATCTCTGAGTCAGATTCTATAGCTTTGGGCTTTGTATCCATATTTTCCACAATAAAAGCAATTCCCGATGAAGAACTGGTCTTGACTATTAGGTACTAAAATATGAATATTTGTCCATTACTTCTTTTCCAAAGGCTTCTATTGATTTAGGACAGTCCTAATATGGCTTCATGTCTCTCTCATCTGAGCTTGAGAATTCAAAAACTGTTCATTATCACTTTTAGTCCAAAGAGTTTAATCAACAATTTCAAAATACTTCTTGATGCCATCACAATAGAACTTAGTTTTAATATTTTGACGAAAACCTTCATTAAAATTTAAAATTTTATATTGCTTATCATCTATTATATTTTGTATGTATCTTGATAGCTTAATGAATTTTGCTTCATATTGGGTTACTTTCATCATAACATCTTCTAGCTTTAAAAATTCATCCAACTTCTTACTACAGTAAGGTTTGGGAAAATATTTTTGATTAAATTTGTCTTCAAATTCCTTCTAAGTCCATACATGACCCATTGCAACCATTCATTTGGCCAAGCTTCACCAAACATCCGCTTCCTCTTGTAAAACAAACAATGATAACCGAACCTTCTGGTTCTTAGGATAATTCATAGCTTCTAATATCTTTTTGAACTATTTCATCCAATCATAACGGATTATAGGATTTTTGGCACCTTTAAACATTGGAGGATGAAGCTTCATGAACTTTTTGAGCAAATCTACTTCATACATATGTCCGGTCCTAGCTGATGATGCCTGACGATAACGTTGTTGTGCTTGGTTACAATTTGCCAACATGTTCCATTGAATCATGAATCGATCATGTTACTATATCATCATGGACGCCATATGATTTACCAATCCAAATGCGGCATCCCAATTCTATGAGTTAGATCTGACAAAATTGGCATGCATAGCATTCAGGGACACGGGCTATTAAGTACTTGGTCCAGTCTCACCTTGATCTTCCGTAAAAGGGGGAAGTACTGAAAACTATGAAACCTCTTTGCCCTCATCACCATCTACTATATTTTCATCTTGCACCCTTTCTGTCGACTCTTCTTTAACTGGAATGGTGATGTCTACTACTGTTTCACGATGAATGGTGGCACTAGCAGATGAGATTAAAACTTGGAGGGTGCACGTCTTCTTAGGTTCCATAATTTCCCTACAAGTAGGTTTGATTAAGACTTAGTAAGATTATAGAATATGACTTGAATATCTACATTTTGATTCAAAAGAATTTTAGCAAGCGGATTTCACTTAATTGATTTTGTTAAGGTTGAAACTGAACGGACTAGATCGTTGTCATCGGTTACTATTCTAATTAGTAGTTTACCTACTTACAAATTTCGGCTTTTGCTCAAAAAAAATTTTTGATACCTCTACTTAAGTGTATAACGTAGTGATAAAAATTTAATGAATTTTGCCAACTACAGGAATTCAAAGAATTCCTGTAGTCAGTTATTCCCAGAATTTGTCAATTTCTGACCAACCTGTACTAATTCCCTAAATTAGTACATTGATTATCAGATCCAAATTTTCAATCATTTAAAAAATAATAATTAGACTTATCAATCTTCAATCAGCCTTTTGAATTGCCTCAATTGGATCAGTACTTTTATAATTACGAATTTTACAAGTTAAGTGATTCCTGCTTTCTATTACTCTCTAATAGGACTTTATGGACTAAATATCCTTAAAATTCATTATAGTTCAAAGTAACCCATCGTAACATAAAATATACTCAAATTAGGGTGTAGGGAACATCTTAACATAGTTTTAAAGTTTTTATTTAACATATCATCAAATAGAAAATCCTAATTTATGATTTCTAAATTCATAATAATTAATATGGGATCTAGTTTTGAGTCTTTATGTTCATCATCCCATACATCAATCAAGAGAGAAACCCTGATGTCATGTTTCTACTTCTAAAGGTCTACAAATTATGAAATTGAGTGGGGTGCATAATCTACAGGTTAGTTTATGTCTTAGAAAAAGCCCCTCTCTAATACCATTCTGTCATGCCCTACCATTTAAATACAGAGTATGCACTCTTAGACCCTAGTTACAAACTATGACTCATACATCAAGTGTACTAAAACCATATATTTATATTATTTTTTAGATGGTTAGTTAAAATGTAAACTAAGTTCACAATCACAAATATTTAACAAGACATCTCACATTCAATTATTCCAATCACATACATAAATCCACCACCAAGATAATTTATAGGCATTCAGTTCACATGTTTATATCATTCGCAAAAGATAAGCACTATACTACAGCTTACCCATTTAGGACTTTATCAAACCATTAACTAATAAATACTTTAGCTATTCACAAATTCCACCTACTTGATTAAAATCAGTTGAGAAATATAACTAAAGAAATAATATAAGTTTCAACTAAATATCCTAGTAATTTAACACATTCAATTCATCTTCTCCACGATAGAGCTACTACTTTTGTGGATTATCCACTGGTTTAACTTCTTGCATTGTGAGCGAACCCATCATTGTTTGTGTACATCATAATTAAAATAGGAATGCATGAATGTAATGAGATGCATGGATGCGTGAACGCATCAAATGAGCTTACTAGTCCACTTGCTTGATTTGGATTCCATCTGTCATGCCCCAAACTCAGAAGCTGGGCTCACAAAATTTTTGATTGCCGAATCTGGTGCCGACAACCTCCATAGTACTCCATTCTCAGTTTTCAGTGCCCATATGCTAGATTCCGATCCTGGTACCCTACAAGGAGGATTTTTCAATGTACATTTATCTCGTAAAGAGCATAGCCACAAGTTTACTCAAATCACAAAGGCAACATCATCATCATAGTTTCACTAATATAAACAGTTGAATACAGTGTTAAAAGGGAAATACATATATCAATAATAAAAGCTCCAGAAGATAGCTACATGCTCCAAGCTTGATGCTGTTGCGACCTAATGCCACCTGTACACATATATCGTGCATAAGCTTATAGAAAGCTTAGAGGGTGGTGCAAGTGTGTGCGCAAGGTAAGTGTCAAGTAAAAACATGCTGGTAAGTTCATAATTACCATCAGCCTTATCCAGGTTATGCGATGCAAAACATAATAAGCCAATATCATATACTGAGGAAACAATGTAGATCAGCTATGCAATGTGGAGTCATAGTAAGCCAAATATCATATATTGAGGATGCAATATAATATGCAAATCCTGACGGGTCCACGAATACCGTCAACCTCATCTAGGCCATATAAATGTAGAAACATAGCTGTCATGCCCCAAACTCGAAAATTGGGCTCATGAAATTTTTGATTGCTGAATCCGATGCCGACAGCTTCCATAGTACCCCATTCTCAACTCCAGTGCTCATACACCAGATTCCGATCCTGGGATCCTACAAGAAGAATTTTCAATATGAATTTGTTTCATAAGAACCATAATCACAAATACCCAAATCATAAGAACAACATCATCACCACATATCCACTAATATAATCATTTGAGTACAATATTGAAAAGGAAATACATGCATATAATAAAATCCTCAGAAGTTCTGCCACATGCTCCTGTCCCAGCTCGACTGCGTCCTATCGATACCTGCACGCACTATCATGCATAAGCTTATAGAAAGCTTAGAGGGTGGTGTAAGTGTGTGCACAAGATAAGTGTTAAGCATTCAATACAATGCCTTAATCATACAATATCGGAATTACTGGCATGAATCATATGATATCAGAGTAAGCAGAAATAATGTAAGCCCATAAGAATATCATCAGCATCATCTAGGATATACGATGAAAAGACATAGCAAGTCAATGTCGTATACTGAAACAGTAATGTAAATCGGCTATGTAATGCAGAAACATAATGAACCAGATATCAGATATCGAGAATGCAATGCATATGTAATTTGGGAGAGCTACGAATACTATCAGCCTTATTTAGGTCATATAAATGCAGAAATATAGTAACCCAAAATGTCATATGCCGTGCGAATGGAATGACCATGCTGGAATGTGAAGTCGGGATGATAGTGCATAGTATTGCAACTATGGGGTCTATCACAAGGGACTTCTATCCAAACTAGTCCCATACCTAATTTTGATTGTCAGACTCAATGTGGTAAACTCCTAATCTCAGGTTAGTCATGCACCCCAATCGAAATCCTGACCATTGCGAATGTACATGTAACAAATAGTTGCGCACTACTAGCCCAAGTGGATAGTAAATGAATGAATAAATGAATATGTAACTCTTGCTCAATAAGTCCACATATCATTACTGTTCATTTCTGAGATCATCACCGGGGTCTAGTATACTCCACACCAGCTTGCCACCCCATCAAGTGCACAACTAGGTAAGTGGAAGAGATCTCATTATTCACCTGGCCAGTAGTCGATCAATATCTACCCGGCACATCGATAGCGGACCCATTCACGAGATGGTTAAACTCAGCCTAACTACACCTATTCCTTTAGGTGGGTAAGGCCACACCCCCTCCCAACCAACCACGACATAGTGGGAGACGCGACCTACTAGTATACGGCCCTCACACTCTCATATATATATATATATCCACTTGGTCTTTACGTTGGGGCATTCTCTGGTACCAAGAGGGTTTAAGAATTTTCACCCAAGACCATCTACGACAGCCTGATGCTACTAACATATTTTTGGTGTCCCATCTGGCCATCCACGATATGCCTGTGGAGTCTACAACCCTGATGTCGCTAGGACGTACAGTAATCATAACACACAATGCTAGATGTATGAGTCATACAATCCATTTATACATCATTCTTATGCATACTGTACACTCATGCGAGATAATCTCTGCCTATCATGGAGTCTCATAACAACCTGCCCAATGATATATGTAATGGTCAACCACATCTCATAACAAACATGCAGATGATGTGCATGAGCATGTATCATGATGCTATGCTGTCACATACTTATAATCGATATTAATAACTGACATTGATAATTGGCCTTGACAATGTAGGCATTTATCCATCATTGCCTCCAAGGAATGGCCCGCATTGAGCTTAACATACAGTGGACCCATGACCTCACACAAGTGCTTAATATACAACACCATGAGCCTCACTCAAGAGTTTAATATGCATTACAATGGGCCTCTCACATGGGCCTAATATATAACACAACGGGCTCTATAGCTTGGCACTTAAATGCACCACAATGGGCCTCATCACATAGGCCTCACATGCATCAAGCCGAGTACGAATGCTCATCAGAATGGGCTTCAAATACGGGTTGCGTATACATTAAAATGGGCCTCGACAATCGGCCTTGATATCCGGCCTTAACAATCTGCCTCGACAATCAGAGTCGGCTTCGATAATAAGAATTAGCCTCAATAATCGGAATCGGCCTTGACAATCGGATCGACTTTGAGAATTGGCCTCGATAATTGGTACCAATAATCAACATCAATAATTGACATCGATAATCGGCCTATTAACAGCCGATCGAATCATAATATAAAGATTATCCCTCAGCCGTGGTTATATCAAATCTGATAATGCAAAACCATCCATCTATGGCGAATGGGGCCCACTTATCTGGGTTAAGCCACAAGAGAATTATGAGAATTGGCCTAACAAGGCCTATGGAAAGGTCATAATGTGGACGACCAACCATCATTGCCCATCAATGTGGACCTTAACCAACATTGCTCCCAAGGAATGACGCCCATAGGGCCAATCATATAGTGGGTCCATGACCTCATACAAGGGCCTAACATACATCATCATGGGCCTCGCTTATGGGGCATATACGCATCACATTAGGCCTCACTCGTGGGTTAATATATATATAACATCAGGTCGAATCAAGTATCAAATGGGCCGAATTAAGTGGGTCAATTCAAATGGGCTAATCGAATGGGTTGAATCAAAGGGACCGATTCAAATGGGCCGATCGAATAAGCTGAATCAAATGGGCCAATCGAATGGGCCGAATCAGATAGGCTGAGTCGAATAGGCCGAGTCGAATGGGCCGAGTTGAATAGGCCGAGTCGAATGGGCCGAGTTGAATAAGCCGAATCAAATGGGCCCAGTCAAATGGCCGATCAAATGGGCCAAATCAAATAGGTCGATATAAATGGGCCGATTTAAATGGGCTGATTACAACACAATTCATCTACTTTTAGAGATCAGTATAGAGTATATATAAAAAAATGAATCTTATCAAGAGATCAACTGGACCATACCACATCTAAAAGTGGTGATAATGATTTTCATGATTAAAAAATTTAGAAGGCCCACCACAGCATTTATTTCCCATCTATACATTCATAAGGTCACAAAGTCCTGGATGTAAAGGGAAAACAAATATCACATTGGTCCAGGACCAGGACCCTATACCCCAAAAGGGTTTTCAATGGTGGATGTTCATCCCACTGTTTTATGCAATGTGCTTCACTTGATATTAAATCTACCTTATTTTCAGCCTCAAGCCTTGAGACAAACTAGCTAAATGGATGGACGGTTGGATGTAGTACATCCATCAGTGGTGGGTCCCTGATGCCACCGTCTAGTTGGACGGATGGATAAAACACATACTTTTCTTATCTTATATAAGGCATTGAGTCCATATTTAAAGCATATCCAGAGATCAGGTGGGCCCCACTTAAGGATTTAAAGGGCTGATTTATCTGTTGGGCCACTTTTAGAGGGATCCACTAGCTAAAATTCAACATGTACAGTCAATTTAGAGTCCTCGGGTGTCACGCCCCAAACTCGAAAACCGAGCTCACAAAATTTTCGATCGCTGAATCCGGTGCCGACAGCCTCCGTAGAACCCCATTCTCGGCTCCCGGCTCCCATTCGCCAGGTTTTGATCCTGGGATGCTACGAGGAGAATTTTTAAGATCAGTTTGAATCGTGATAAGCATAACCAAAGGCATAACCCACAAACAATAACCAAAAACTCCATTACATTTTCACTATGATAAAAAACTTTATAAGTACAATGAGCATAAAGAGAAATACAATGATGATGAACAAAAACTCCAAGATGATCTGCAAAGTGCGCCTGCCTCAGTGCTGCTGCGCCCCAACGTCACCTGCACGCAACGGTCGTGCATAAGCTTATAGAAAGCTTAGAGGGTGGTGAAAGTATGTGCGCAAGGTAGTAATATGATCATGCAAATCAGAGTAATGCGGAATATGCTGATGGATCTATGAATACTGTTGGCCGTACCAAGGCCATACGGTACAAAGCATGAATGATGTCGGTCATACCAAGGCCATGCGATGTGAAATGTAACTCAAGCATACAGTCCTCATCTAAGTCCACATATCAATATAGCTGATATCTGAGATATCACCAGGGTCTAGTACACTCTAAACCAGATCGCCGCCTCATCACGCATAATAAGGTAAGTGGAAGAGACCTCATTATCCGTCTGCCAATATCGGGCTCGACTCGTCGATAGCAAACCCATTCCTCAAGCTGGTCAGACTCAGCCTAGCATTGCCCCCTACACTCGGGCGGGTAAGGCCGCACCCCCTTCCAACTGACCATGACACAGTGGAGAGCGTAACCATCTGGTAATCGACACTCAACGCTCATCTACCCACTCGGTTTAGACGTTGGAGCAACCTCTTAGTACCGTAAGAGTTTAAGGACTTTTATCCAGGGATATCTATAGCACCCCATATAAAACAAGATTTTCGGTATCCAATCCTACCAACCACGATATGCCTGTGGAGGATATGGTCCTGATGTCACATGTCACGTAAATGCGAGTTGCATGAGTCATACTATACAATCATGTAACAATCTCGTGCGCACCATGCGCTCATGTGGGACACTCCATCTTATAAGGAGTCCCGTAAATGTCTCGGCCCGACGGCTTATGCGATGATCAACCATTCCTCATATCAAGCATACATATGATGCGTATGGGCAAGAGTAATGGAATTATACTTAGCATGTTACAAAGTAATGAATTATCCTTACAATGTAGATGGGCCTAGACGACCTACACACAACAATTACGGCCTATCAATGGCCCTAGGGAGAGTCATAATGTGGACATTTAACCAACACTATACTTGCAATGTGGACGTCAAACCACCATTGCTCCCAAGCTATAACCCGTAGTAAACATCATTACACAAACCATGTTGGGTTCACACATTGTAATGGACCTTAGGTACATCCTATTGGGCCTTCATTACATCAAATGGGATACATTAGTGGGCCTTACGTTCATCAAATGGGCCGCATTACTGGGCTTCACCAATGGCCTTAGGTACATTGCAATGGGTTATAACCCATGGGCCTCAGAGTACATCATAATGGGTCTAATCACATGGGCCTTATGTGTCTTAAATGGGCCTAATCCCATGGACTTTATACATATCAAATGGGCCTAATCCTATATGCCTTATATAAATCAAATGGGCTTAAACCCATAGGCCTTATATATCAAATGGGCCTAAATCCATAGGCCTTATATGTCAAATGGGCCTAAATCCATAGGCCTTATATAAATCAAATGGGCCTAAACTCATGGGCCTTATATGTCAAATGGGCCACACCCAAACATAGGTGGCCCACTTGATCATAGATCAGTCTCATTCTTCAACTCATGCCTTAAAATGATCATTCCAAGTGGATGGACGGTCTGGATGCATCACATGCATCATGGCGGGTCCCACTGTCGCTGAACAGTGTAGACAAAACACATGGATCACAGAGGGCTCCACCGTCCGCTTGTCGGACGGTGTAAATAAAATAAGCATATCATGGTGGGTACCACCGTCCGCCTGGACGGTGGATGTAAAACACATACATCACTGTGGGTCCCATGTGGGGCCCACCATTATGTTTACAAGTCATCCAATCCGTTCATAAGGTCAGTTAGACCTAGATGAAGAGAAACCACAAATTTCAGATTGATTCAAAACTTCTGTGGCCCATAAAAGGGGCTTCAATGGTAGAGGTTCTATCCCACTGTTTCCTGTAGTGTGGGCCACCAGAGCCTTGGATGAGGCTGATCTTTGGAGTGGGCTCACTTCACGCAGGGGCCCACCTAATGAACCGGTTGGATGATAAATGAACATCATGGTGGGGCCCATGGCTCCAGCTGTGGGTGGCTGTCCGTCCGCCCGCCCGGCCACGCAGGCAGCGCCTGCTACCTTCTGACAGCAGCAGCAGCGCTGCTTCCTTTCTTCTTCTTTTTTTTTTGTTGATCCGTGGAAAATCACATGTGGGGCCTGCTACCTGAGAATCCACTCCGTCCAATGGATTCTAGAGCTCAAAATACACCAAACAAGTCTAATGTTTCGTATTTTTAGCATGTAGATTCAACAAGGTGGGTCCTAATAGCTTTGAATGATAAGAAACATAGTTTTCTATAGTATGGCCCGCCTGATCATCGGATTGACCTCATTCTTTGGCTCAACGCCTAAAATGATCCAGGGAATGAGGTGGACGGTGTGGATTTGATACATACACCAAGGTGGGGCCTATGAGAGTAAACCACCCCAAAAGCTTAAAAAAATCAAGCTTATATTTGTGTTTTTCTTCTACAGAGACATCCAGCGTCCTAGACGCTGGACGGTTGGACATTGAAGAAATATGCATTGAGGTGGGCCCTGATTTGGTGGGCCACCTCATGGAGAATAGTGTGGATACATCACACACAAAGTGGGCCACACTTGATGATTTAGATAGAATATAAGCCTCATGGTGGGGTCCATTCAAATAGGCCACACAACCCTATTATAATCTCATAAAATAATAAAAAAAATGAAATAAAAAGGGAGAGAGAGAGATGGAGAGTGGGACACATGTGTGATGGAGGGCTCCGCCACTATGAGCCCTCCCTTGGAAAAATCATACATAAAAAGAATCCCCTTACACATGGGACCACCAAAATCAAAATTAACGGTGGAGATCCTTTCCCCACCAATATGGACGGTCTAGATGACCTATCTAAAGTAAGGAAATAAACCTCATGATGGGGTCCATGGAGAATGGCCTCATCATGAAATGATCATGATGATCAAAGTGGGCCATCGACCACATCTTAGGGTCCCAAGTGGGATCCAAACCATTGATCTATTGGTCTCACTTGGCCCAACTTAAAAACATGAAAAATTACTATTATCAAGCACCCACCGTTCGATCTTCTTGTTCCTATGGGTTCCTTAGCACCTTAGCTTTGATTTCATTCATTAGAGGAGATGAGGAATGGATGACTAGGATGGGAGATCTTGGGATGGAGAGGTGGGCCACACTTGTGGCTCTCTTGGAAGAGAGGGAGAGGATCATACGTATGAAGGTTGCTTGGAATGAGTTTGAAAATGAGAGAGAGACTTGTAAAGAGAGAGAGAGATAGATGGGTGATGGAGTGATGGATGTGGTGGTGATGGGTGTAAAACTTTTTGACTTTGGAGGCATTTTGTGTAAGAAAGGTATAGGCTTGTAAGAACTTTTGGACTTTTGTAGCTTGCTTGGGAAAGGGTGAAAAGTGATGTGTACTTGATATGTGCTTGATATGTGATGTGATGGGATTGATGTGACAACTTGTAGAGATTCTCTTGGGTTTCGCAACGCGCGGCATTTTCCTCGCACCGAACGTTGGCCCACATCTCCTGACTAGGGTATCACCTCGGCACACGAGTCACAGCATCGGAACCGCAGCGACGACGCGGTTGCTATGGTAATGGTCTTGGATTGAGTAGACTCGAGTTGACGGCATACGAATCAGGGTCGCGCATAAATATCGGTTAAGGGTAGAAAGTTGCCGAAATTCGACCGGTGAGACCGCGGAAGTCTACAGAACGGTACGAACTAAGATACGGGTCTTACATCGGGATCTGTATAAAGTTTTGAGTGAATCAGATGGTGGGAACCCTTTGATCTTGCATTTTGGACGTCTTTTAGGCCTCTTTAATGTGAACGACTTGACTTTCTCGGATCCCTGGTGTGTAAACTCCTCAATTTCAGTCCCCTGTAGTCCCGTCCATTGCCTTGGTAGCTTCAGAGCGTTAAATCCAGGCTTTTAGCATCCTTTTTCAATCCAAGCTCCTAAATTCAACCTGCAACATAAACACGATTAAATCGGCCGTTAAACCTTATATGTTCGTAAATCCAGACAATAACTACGGTCTGATATGCAATATTTGACCCTCAACACAACCCCCAACCAGCATTTTGCTAGTCTCGAGCAGAGTATGCGAAAAATAAATTAAGAACTACAGGGAAATTTCTATGAAATCAAGTACTATTTTTGAAAAATGATTCAGATATGAGAACTCTAAGATTCATAAATGTTGGGCATTATTCTCTTCTAAACACAAGCACACGGTAAACTTCATAATCAAGTAAAAGTATTAATCCATCACTTAGAATAATTCTAAACATTGAGTTCCATGGGTGTATAGTGTAATCTCAGCTTAGCAACTTTAAGATTCACTTCTCTATTTTAGGATATCATTGGTAACCAACAAGAGAATTCATGATAACCAAAACTTTTCTTAAAGATCATCTTTTCATTCTTTCAGCTTTTGATTTTTTTATCAAAAGTAACACCAAGAAGGGAACTCAAATCCTCACCTATTGGGAGAAAACCTATGGTGAAGACTGTACACCCAAATCTTTTTTTTTTTTTTCATATATCATCTATAGGGAATCAAATCATCACTTATAGGGAGCAAACCTATGGTGAAAATTATTCGTCCAACTTTTTGCAAAGGTATCTATTTTTTTCTTTTTTTCTTTAATTGAACATGACGGGCAAATTTTCAAGTTGGTTCCTTACATACTTAGTGATTACCATGTTAACCTTTCAATATCAAACTGAATCCTTAATGTGAAAGCAAGATGTGACATATGAAATCACGACTCAATCAACGTTTAAAACTTCTAATCATGGATTAATAATTCAAACTTAACTATGAAATCTACTATAATAGATAACTGAATCTAAGAGCCATAAATCCAACATTACGTATCTTACAATTCTAAATTAAAGGTAGATGTTAAAATCACTTCAAATTCACAAGAATTTTTAAAAAAAAATTAAAAAAATTTAAAAAAATTTTCATAATTTTTTTGCTCAAGACCAAGAAAACACTGATTAGGTAACCTAATCTCCCACCCCCAACCTAAAATCTACATTGTCCTCAATGTAAAAGATATGAGTATGCAATGCACATGGGACAATGAAAGTAAAGTGATGGGAAGATAGTACCTGAATAACGAATCGAGAGAGAGACTTTCCAAGAGATTGCAGCATGGAAGCCAGTCAGCACGAGAGAAAGCAAAACAAAAATAAAAAAAAATAAAATCCTATCTATCTCACTTTCGCAGGTGCTCTCGATTGCATTTAGCATATGCAACAAGCCTTTAAACTCCTAGGTTGCCCCTAGTGGATGAGTTGTAGTCTCGTGAGGGTTTGGAGCAATGTTACCCACAAACATTGAACTAACTAATTAGAACAATAAAATGAAATGAAAAGCTGGTTGCCTCCCAGGAGAACTAAGTTTACCGTCTTCAGCCAGACAAATAAAGTAAACTGCCATAGTCTTATGAAAGCGATAAACCTACTTATACCTCCATCAGACTAGGAGATCAATCCTGATAAACAGGAGTAGTCAGAGGCATGGACATATCCTCTGAATCAAATTTCTCAATAAATGATTTTAATCGATGTCCATTTACTTTAAACTCTTCGCCATTGTCAAGATCTCTTATCTCAACGGCCCTATGAAGATAAGCAGTAACAACAATGTAAGGGCCGGTCTAACGAGATCGAAGCTTACCCAGAAAGAGATGTAGTCGAGAGTCATACAAAAGAACTTTCTAACCTGACGTGAATGATTTTCGTAGAATATGTTGATCATGAAACGTCTTCATCCTGTCCTTATAAATTCTCGAGTTCTCGTATGCTTTGTTCCGAATTTCTTCAAGTTCATTTAATTGAAGTTTGTGTAGCGAGCCAGCATTGTCTAAATTGAAATTTAGATTTTTGATCGCCTAGTACGCCTTATGTTCCAACTCCACAGGCAAGTGATAAGCCTTCCCATAGACAAGTCTAAAGGAAGACGTTCCAATATGAGTTTTAAAAGCAGTACGTATGCCCATAAGGCATTGGTCAATCAGGTTGACCAATCCTTACGATTAAGGTTAACCGTTTTCTTCAGGATATGTTTGATTTTCCTATTGAAAATCCCAGCTTGTCCACTTGTCTGTGGATGGTATGGGGTGCTTACCTTATGAGAGATACTGTATTTCTTCATTAAGCTCTCGAATGGTCTATTACAAAAGTGCGAGCCCCCATCACTAATGATGGCTCAAGGCGTCCCGAATCGCTAAAGGATGTTCTCTTTTAAGAATTTAATGACCGTGCGATGGTCATTGTTTCAGCACGAAATTACTTCGACACATTTAGTGACATAATCTACGGCAAGTAAAATATACAAATTTTCAAAGGATTGGGGGAATGGTCCCATGAAATCAATGCCCCAGCAATCAAATGCTTCAATAATAAGGATGAGATTCAAAGGCATTATATTTCGATGGGACAATGCTCTCAATTTCTAACAATGCTCACAGGCCTTACAAAACTCATGAGTGTCCCTGAACATAGTGGGCCAATAAAAGTCACACTGCAGAATCTTGGCCGTGGTCTTTTTAGCAGAAAAGTGACCACCATAGGCCTGTGAATGATAAAAGGAGATGACACTATGATGCTCATCGTCTGACACACATCTCCTTAGGATTTGGTCTGGGCAATATTTAAACAAATATGAATCATCCCAGAAAAAGTTGAGCACCTTGGTAAAGAATTTATTCTTATCTTGTGCAGTCCAATATGTCGGTATGGAACTTGTGGCAAGATAATTAGCAATATCAGCAAACCAAGGTGAATGGGAGACTCTGAACAGTTGTTCATCAGAGAACATGTCATTGATATGGGTCGCCTCAAGGGAATCAAAGGTATTAAGGCGAGAAAGGTGATTGGCCACTACGTTCTCTACTCCCTTTTTATTTTTAATTTTCAAATCAAATTCTTGGAGTAGAAGGATCCATCGTATCAGGCGGGGCTTAGAATCATTCTTAGAAAGAAAATACTTAAGTGCCGCATGATCTATGTAGATAATGATCATGGATCCGATCAGATAGGACCTAAATTTATCCAAAGTGAACACCACGGCTAAGAGTTCCTTTTCCGTAGTTGGGTAGTTCACTTAGGAAGGATTTAGAGTCGTACTTGCATCATGAATGACGTAAGGCCGCTTATCTTTTCTTTGGCTTAGAACCACTCTAAGAGCATAATCAGAAGCGTCGCACATAAGCTCAAAAGGCAGGCTCCAATCGGGTGGCTGCATGATAGGTGCAGTGGTTAACATGCCCTTAAGCTTGGTGAAAGCTTCCTCGCATTGATCAGTCCACTCATAGGGTGCATCCTTTTGTAAAAGATTACATAAAGAACAAGAGAGATGACTAAAGTTCTTTATGAATTGCCTATAAAATCCTGCGTGTCCTAAGAAGGATCGCACATCTCTGATGTTCTTGGGTGGAGGTAGGTTAGAGATAAGATCGATTTTTACCGTATCTACCTCGATTCCCTTGAACGAGATGATATGCCCAAGGACAATTTCCCTCTGAACCATGAAATGACACTTCTCCCAATTAAGTACTAAATTTTTATCTTCACATCTTTCAGCACACATTTAAGACTCTCTAAGCACTCGCTGAAAGATGAACCGAAAACAGAGAAATCGTTCATGTAGACCTCTAGATATTTCCCCACCATGTCAGAAAAAATACTCATCATACATAGCTGAAGGGTGGCAGGGGCATTACATAACATGAATGACATCCTTCTGTAAGCAAAGGTACTGTAGGGATATGTAAATATGGTCTTTTTCTGGTCCTCAGGGGCAATTTCAATCTAATTGTAGCCCGAATACCCATCAAGGAAACAATAATAGGAATGACCAGCTAGCCTTTCCAAGATTTGATCAATGAAGGGCAAAGGAAAGTGCTCTTTCCTTGTGACAGTATTCAGCTTCCTGTAGTCAATGCATATTCTCCAACCAGTAGTAACTCTGGTTGGCACAAGTTCATTATTGGCATTAGCTACGATGGTGATCCCGGACTTCTTAGGAACCACCTGAGTTAGACTCACCCATTGACTATCGGATATGGGGTATATAATACCCACATCCAATAGTTTAAGAACCTTGGCCTTAACCATAAGTGCAGGGTTGTTCACTCCCCAAGTGAACCAATAGTTTCCTAATCAATATTTTACTACATCACAACCCTGCACTTAATCTGATTTTAAATCTGCACTTAATCAATATCGGTCTACAGATATCAGAGAAAGTATTACTACAGGGTTGTTCACCATAGTCATGACACCATTTCTGCAATTGATAATTGCATTTGAAATGGGAAGGAATGGACGACCAAGAATAACGGGAGTAAGGAATGGACGACCAAGAATGACGGGAGCAAGGAATGGGCGACTAAGAATGACAAGAATCTGAGTGCTCATGTTATTGATGGGTTCAGTATCCAGGGTGATAAAATCTACATGGTAGTAAAATCTATCGACCTGGACCTACACATCCTTGATTATCCCTCTTGGTACACGAATAGTGCGATCAGCAAGTTGTAATGTGGTCCGGGTGGATTTTAATTCACCCAAACCTAAATATTTGTATACCGAGTACGGAATCAAATTGAAGATCACTCTTAGGTCAAGAAGTGCGTGATCAATTCGATAGTTCTCGATTACACATGATATGGTTGGGCTACCGAGATCTTTAAATTTTTACAGCACATCTTGTTTTAGGATGGCACTCACTTTCTTAGTTAAGAAAATCTTTTTTTAAATACTTTACCGTCGTTTGGTCGTGCATAGGTCCTTCAGGAATTTGGCATATGAAGGTATCTATTTTACGGCATCAAGTAGAGGAATGTTGACTTTCACTTGTTTTAACACCTCTAGGATATCCTGAGAGTTAGAGAGAGGTTTTGGTGTAACCAACCGTTGGAAAAATGGAGCAACTGTCTTTTCTAGAAGTTCCGGTTCTAATTTTGGTGGGGCATCACTAGATCCATCATTGTTGTCCTCTTCTAGTTCTTGAGGCTTTTTGGGCTTAACCGGAAGAGTTTTATCAATTTTCGTCCCACTCCTAAGAGTGGTGATTGATTTAGCGTGCTCCATTTGATTTGAAGAGCTGGGATTACTTATCTCGTATTACGGTTTAGGATTGGGGAGTGGTTGTGCAGGAAGCATCCCCTTTTCTATAACCATCATACGTGAATCCATCTTTTGCATAAAATTTGTAAATCCTCGCATTGCCTGAGCCAGCTCTTGTATGAAATTTTGAACTGATTCTTCTTGAGGTTTCTCCTGATTTGGATTTTGATTGAAGAAACCTTGAGAGGTAGCAGTTTGCCCATTCCTCCAATTAAAATTAGGATGATTTTTTCAACCAGGATTATATGTGTTAGAGGTCGGTCCATTGAAAGGTCTTTGATAGTTATTTACGGCATTGGATTGTTCATTCAACACTTCTCGAAAGGTAGGTATTGTAGGACAATTTTTAGTTGTATGAATGTTGTAATCACAGATGCCGCAAACAATTTCATTAACCTTATCCTTCTTCCCTTCCATGGCCTCGAATTTTCTTATGAGCGTAGTCACTTTATACTTGAGGTCATCCTCTTCTTTCAAGAGATACAATCCTCCTTTCTCCTTAGATTGAGTCAGCTTAGACGTGGTGTTCGACTTTGGGTAATAGTCCCATGATTGTGTTTTTTCAGCAAGACTATCGAGGTAATCCCATACCTCGTCAATATTTTTATTAATGAATTCTCCATTACACATTGTTTTGACCATTTGGCGCATTGAAGATGTCAGTCCATCGTAGAAAAAATTTGTAATGCGCCACGTTTCAAAGCCGTGTTATGGGCATGAACTGACTAAATCTTTGAACCTTTCCTAACATTGGAAGAATGTTTCATCTTCCTTTTGGGCAAAGTTCATGATTACTTTTCTGAGGGTAATCGTTTTATGATGTGAAAAAATTTTCTTTATGAACTTCCTTTGCATATCATTCCATGTGCCAATGGATTTAGGACGTAATGAATGTAAACACGTCTTAGCCTTCACTTTCAAGGAAAATGGAAAGAGTTTTAGCCTGATTATATCCTCAGTTACATTGGGAAAATATAAGGTGGCTATAATCTCATCGAACTCTTTCAAATGTAGATACGGTTCTTCAGACTCAAGCCCATGGAAGTAGTTGGATAACCCCTGGCTTGATGTCTATCTATCCTGTATTTTTAAAAAAAATCATGCATGAGGGCGTACTCATCCCCACCGGTTGTAAATAGTCTCATAAAGTACGAGGCGGGGGTGCTTGATGCACCTCATTCTCATCTTGTACTTCCTCAAACCTAGGTTGGGGTACTGCTTGAGGTTGATTTACAGCCATTACCTCAATTAACTTAGGAAAATTCAAGCGGTGTCTAGTCTTGTGATGGATAGTTAACCCCTCAACTAATCCTCTTTCAGTTAAGAGACGTCGAGTGTTATCACAGGCCCACTTGGGCATGAAACACTCGCAGCCCTCAATCAAATTCTAAACCTAATCCTAAAAAATGAAATAAAAATCTAGAAGGAAAGAGAGGGTTTGGAGGTAAGTTACTAAATTGGAGTCCCTAAGCTAAAAACCTGCAAAACAAAACAAAACAAGTTAGTTTCTAAAAATAAAATAAAATAAAAGAAAGGAAAGATGAAATAAATTAGGAAAATTTCTAAAATAAAACTTAATCTAGAAAAAAAACTAGAAAATCAGAAAGAGATTACCAATTTAGGAGATCTATCAACACCCCTACAAAAATAGGAAGGTTAGTTCTAAAAATCAAGTAGAAAGAAAAATTTGAACTAAAGTTAGTACAATCTAATCTTAATCTAATTCTAAAACCAATTAATTTCGAAAAATCGTAGCCGTCAATCCCCGACAACGGCGCCAAAAACTTGTTCACTCCCCAAGTGCAGGGTTATGATGTAGTAATAAACTCGGTAAGATCGAGGTCGAATCCCAAGGGACTGATACCTGTACGTTATTTGAAACTAACTAGAGCTAGAACTAGAATGAGATGAAATCTAAATCGAGTGTAATTTGAGGAATAATTGTGAATTATCAATGTAAAACTTAAGAAATTCAGAGGAAAAGAAACTAGGGTTTCAGAGGATCTACTTGTAGAGATCAGAGAGATTTTATACTTATATCAGAAACTCAACTAGACTTAGAGTCCATCTTCATCCAGTTGAAGGTGTAACCATGGAAATCAAACTGAACTTACTTTGATCTAGTTTTTAAGAGATGAAAGGTATATGAATTAGAATGGATTCCATCACCAAACCATGCCCATGAGACAAAGTAAATAATAGAATTAAACTAATTACCAACTAATTAATAATGTATGAAAGTTAGAAAGGGTACCGTCATCTGACCATGTCCAGGAGACGAAGGTGAACAACAGGGCTTTCTGACGTCATACACATAAAAGGAAAAGGAAAATGTTCAAAGCTATCGCAGACCCATTGTAATTTTAGTCACAACAAACCATTAAAAACTAAAAAACATTCCTTTAATTAAACAAAATCAACATCAGTTCAGTCTGAATGAAAATTAAACCAAAGAAATAAAGTAAAGTCTCCCGTCACACTACAAGCTTCACCTCTTAGCCCTAGCTAAGAGGTTTAGCCAGACATGATTAGGCTAAATCCAAAATAAATAAAAAGAAAAAAGAAATAAAAAGAAAAATAAACAACTCTACTCTCTCTCTGCTCCACGTCCAACCCAAGCCTCCCGATCTGATAGATGTTGCACGTCCCAGCCCTCTCCCTTTTATAGACAAAAGGAGGAGAATCAGTGCTGGGAGTTGGTTGCACGTGCGTGCGTAGCAAGAAATTTGCGTGCACAGGAAATCGCAACTCGATTTGCATTTTTGACTGTGGATGAACCTCCCATGATCAAAAAAACCTGTTATGCCTTCTTGGTGGTGGTTGGCCCCACCTCGGGCTTCATTTGAATGGTCCAGATCGAAGATCCGACCGCAATCTTGTACGTACAATGGCCCATAGTGGCCGGATTTCTCGGATATTTGTAAAACAGGGACCTGCGTAATCTTTTATGCTGTGAAGCTCGGTGGGCCCATGATCAGTGTCTTTGAGAAAATCCACTCCGTCCATTAGCTTTCCCTCGAAAAACCATTCGAGAAGGAACAATTTTGGATTGGTTTCGGTGTGGCCTAAAGAATCCGATACTCCGTCATCCGTCCTGCATTTGAACAGTATTTTCCTCTATATGCGAGCATGGGATTGGAAGAATTTCCTCTGTACGGTTGATTTGACCTCCCGATCTCACTGGACGGTCCAAATCATCCTGTTGATGGCCCACATTAAGATCTCAGACAGACAGCTCGTATGTCTATTATAAACAGAGGCGAACTCTGTTGTGGGTAGAAATTTGTGTTCAAACGCAAGTTGACCTTTTCCTTTTGCTCGGTGCACTGTGAGTGCATAGCCAATGTGCACTCCCACGTACGCACGGTGGGTCCCAGCTTGATGCATGTGAGAAATTTGATCCCTCCATCCTTTTTCTCATCTTATTTAAGGCATTGAGTCTAAATTTGAAGCATATCCAAAGATCAGGTGGGCCCCACTTAAGGATTTAAGGGGTTGATCTGTTCGTTGGGCC
The DNA here is from genome assembly GCA_037074715.1 of Magnolia kwangsiensis. Classification (NCBI taxonomy): domain Eukaryota; kingdom Viridiplantae; phylum Streptophyta; class Magnoliopsida; order Magnoliales; family Magnoliaceae; genus Magnolia; species Magnolia kwangsiensis. Next base: position 140,734,906 of record CM073573.1, read on the forward strand.
ACTTCCAGAGGGATCCACTAGCTGAAATTTAATGTGTACAGTCAATTTAGAGTCCTCAGGCTCTGTATAAAGTTTTGAGCTGATCAGATGGTGGGAACCCTGTGATCTTCCGTTATAGACGTCTTTTAGGCTTCTTTAATGTGAACGACTTGACTTTTTCGGATCCCTGGCGTGTAAACTCTTCAATCTTAGTCCCCTGTAGTCCCGTCCATTGCCTTAGTAGCTTCAGAGCGTTAAATCTAGGCTTTTAACATCCTTTTTCAGTCCAAGCTCCTAAATTTAACCTGCAGCATAAACATGATTAAATTGGCGGTTAAACCCTATTATGTTCGTAAATCCAGACAAGAACTAGGGTCTGATATGCAATATTTGACCCTCAACACATACATCTATGGTGGGTCCCACGTCCACGCACAGATGGACATTAGGGATACAACATAGCATCATGTTGGGGTCATACCTGTTACGCTAGACCCACCTGATATTTATATAAAATATTATATTATATTATATAATAATAATATAAAATATTTTATTATATAATAATATATATTATCATATACAAAATATGTATACGTGTGTGCATGTGTGAGACGGAGTGGGTGTGTCTGTGCTGTCAGCGCCTAACGTCGAGAGATGCTGGACGGATGGCTGATGGTGGGTCCCACATGTATAGACAGTTTGGATGCAACACATACATCATAGTGGGTCCCACGTGGGGCCCACTATAACATTTATTTACCATCCAATCTATTGGTAAGGTCACACGGACCTGAATGCAGAGGGTAAAAAAATTTCATATGATCCAAAACTTCTATGACAACAGAAGGATTCCAATGGCAGACGCTCAACCCTCACTGTTCCTGCTGTGTGGGCCACCTGAGCTTCACCTACGACTAATTTTTAGAGGGCCCACTGCCCAAAGGGGCCCCATCAAAATGCACGGTGTTGATGTTCCCACACATCACGGTGGGGCGCACGGCTGGGACCTGTCCGTTCACCCACACAATTAGCGCAAGGACGTTGTGCGTCCTCTGTCAGCACCAGTAGAAGATGCTACTGTTTATATATAATTTTTTTTGAAAAAGGAGATTTTTCGATGGTTTTTCCTAGGTGGGGCCCACATCAGTAGAATCCACCCCTCCCACTGGCTCTTATGGCTCAAGACAAGCTAAACAAGCCAATATCTGGCATATTTCGGTGTGTAGAAAGATCAGAGTGAATTTTAACGTTGAAAACCACTGTTTTCTATGCTATGACCCGCTAGATAATCAGATTGGCCTCATTTTTCAGCTCAATGCCTAAATGAGTAGGGGAATGGGATGGACATCTTGGATCAGGTCCATGCATTAAGGTGGGGCCTGCATGAGTGGTCCACCCAAAAGCTTTGAACCAAAGCTAGTATTTGTGTTTTGCCGCCGGTACACCACAGTCTAGTTCACACTTCACTGTATCGACATGTCTAGCATCCTTGGATACTGGAGGTGTGGAAACAACACAAGCATCATGGTGGGTCCCACACGGATGTGGCCCACCTACTTGGATCAACATGATATTTGTGTTTTTCCTTCTATCTAGGCCCATTAACGGGCACGGTGTAGATCCAACACATCCGTCAGGTGGGTCCCACATGAAGTTGAATGGCATGGATAAAATTTATGCTTCATGGTGGGACATACACTCACCAGATAGGTCACACACCCCTTTATCATCATCATCATACAAAGAGAGAGAGAGAGAGAGAGAGAGAGAGAGAGAGAGAGAGAGAGAGAGAGAGAGAGAGAGAGAGAGAGAGAGACGGTGATAGAGGGACCCCGCCACTATAGGCCCCTCATGGTTACATCTCATACCTCAAAATGGGTCCCACCAACAAGTGGACCCTAAAATAAGAATTAACGGTGGATCACCCACCTATTACACTCCTCCTTGATCCCTTAGCTCCCTTAGCTCCTTGCCTTTAATGTTGATGGAGGTAAATGACGAATGAATGGTTGAGATGTGAGATGAGAGGGTGAGAAAGTGGGCCACACTTGATGATTTGAGAGAGCTTAGGATGAGGTGTTATAGGTGATGGGTGGAGTGATGGGGTTGTAAGAAAGGGTTGGGTGGAGAGAGAGAGAGAGAGAGAGAGAGAGAGAGAGAGAGAGAGAGAGAGAGAGAGAGAGAGAGAGAGAGAGTTGACTCTAGGAATGGGAAGGGATGGGTTATTGTACTTAGGGTATGGAGTGTACTTGACATTGATTGATTAATTGATTGATGAGACATGTTGTAAAGATTCCCTCAAAATTCGCAATGCGCGGCATTTTTCTCGAAATGAATGTGGGCTCAAATCTTCTAGCCTGGGTATCGGATCGATGCACGAGTCGTGGCGTTGGAACCACAACGACGACATGGTCGCTAAGATATAAGTTTCAGGTCGAGCCGACTTCAGTATACAGGACTTAACTTAAGATCACGCGTAAACATTGAATACAGGTCGAGGGTTGTTGGAATTCCACCGGAAGGACCACGGAAGCCTATGGAATGGTATGGACTAGGATACAGGTCTTACAATAGCAACCCAAAATGTCATATACCGCAGATATAATGCAATATATGGTGCAAATGAAATGACTAAATCGGAGTGTGAAGTCTGGATTATAGTACATAGTATCGTAAGTTATGGGGTTCATCACAAGAGACTTCTCTCCAAACCAGTCTTATATCTAAAATTGGATAGCCAGACTTATATGGTAAATTCCTGATTTTAGGTTAGTCGCGCGTCACAAGTGAAATCTTAGCCATTGCGAAGGTACACAACAATTAGTTGTGCACCACCAGCTCGAGTGGATAGTGAATGAATGAATCAATCTAATGTTGAGTACACAACTACTACTCAGTAAGTCCACATATCAATATTGTACAACTCTGGTATCATCACCGGGGTCTAGAACACTACAAGCTAGCTACCACCCCTGCCGACCGTGCAACCCAGCGAGTGAAAAAGACCTCATTACCCGCCTACCAATATGGGCCCAGCTCATCCATAGTGGACTCATTTGTGACTTGGTCAAACTCAGCCTAGCTTACAACCCTCTCACTCAGGAAGATAAGGCCACACCCCCTCCCAATAGACCACAACACATTGGGAGGCATGGTCTCCTGATATTCGGCACTCGACGCTTATGTCTTCCACTCATTTTAGACGTTGGAGCATCCCCATGTCACGGGAGTTTAGGGACTTTCACTCACGGACATCCAAAGTGACCATATGCTCAAACCAAACATTTTAGGTCTCTCATCTGGCTATCCATGATATGCCTGTGGAAGACGTAGCCCTGATGTCGCTAGGGTACCAAATGATCATGTCACAAAATGCGAGACGCATGAGACATACCATCCAGTCATGCATTAAACCTGCGTGTATCACACGCTCATGTGGGGCAACTATCTCTCGGGGAGTCCCATAAACAATCAGCCTAATGACACATGTTATGTTCAATCACTCTTCATAATAAGTATGCGAATGATGCGCATGGGCATGTATCATGAAGTATACTAAGCATGATTATAATCACATACATCATGGTGGGCCTATATAAGGCGACACATGACCCGTAATAATGAACGAGTGGCATGCACACAATCACATATGCATGGTAGGTCTCACACATCACAATTAGGCCTCGCACATACAAAGGGCTTCACACAATCACAATGGGCCTCACATAATCACAATGAGCCTCATATAATCGCAATGGGCCTTATATAGTCATAATGGGCCTCATACAGTCACATAATGGGCCTTATACAATCATAATGGGCCTCATATAGTCATAATGGGCCTCATATAATCACAACATTATGCTAACACATACTCAGTGTGTATACCAAACATAGTCGTAATCGATAATCGGCCTATATATATGGTAGGGTTCATAGAAGGACAGCAGATCTAATCCATAACATGAGAATCAGTCCTCAACAGTGGATGTACCAAACCTGATACCACCGATCTTTCAATCTAAAGTGACGATGTCCTCTCCTCATATCAAGGATGGGCCTAGATGGCCTACTCCTATCAAGAATGGGCCGAAGAATAAGGAGTGGGCTTCCTTGCCTATTCTATCACATAGCAATTTGGGTTTCCTAAGGGCCTAATAAGCAAAAGGTAGACCACATTCCCTATGAAAGGCTTGGTATGAACACAAGATGGGCTCCAAGGCTTGGGTAGTCCTATAGGCTATGGTGGAAAGCATCATTATCAAATGGGGGCCCAACGAATTGGGATAGCCTAATCAAAGGGAAAGATGGGTAATATAATCATCAATGGGGGCCCAATAGTTTGGGTTAGCCCATTAAGAGGAGATGAGAATAGGCCTAACAACAGTCCCTAGGGAGAGTTACAATGTGGACATCTAACCATCATTGCTTATATAACGTGGACATTAAACCATCATTGCTCCTAAGGCATGTCTCGTTTAATATCAACAAGGAACATGGATGAGCATCATAAACATCATTACATATATCCTGGTGGAATCACACATCACAATGGGCCTCATATACATCACCTTGGGCCTTACATAAGGGTTTTATATACATTGCATTGGGCCTCACTCATGGGCCTCATATAAATCATATTGGGCCTCATACTTGGGCCTTAAATACATCATAATGGACTGCATCACATGTGTCTAATACACATCACAATGGGCCGCATCACATGTGTCCAATACACAACACAATGGGCCGCATCACATGGGCCTCACTCATGGACCACATATACATCATAATAGGCCACATCTCATGGGCCTCATGTACATTACAATGGGCCTTAAAGACGAGCCACATGCTTATTATAATGGGCCTCATATATAGGCTTCATACACATCACAATAGGCCGTAACAATGGGCCTCATATACATCAAAATGAGTTGTATCACGTAGGCCTCATATACCTTCAGTGAGTTGCCTCACGTGGGCCCCATATACATCAAGTGGGCCGCATCACATGGGCCTCATATAACCATAATGGGCCTCATATACGGGCCTTAAATAATCACAATGGGCCTCATATATGGGCCTTAAATAATCACAATGGGCTGCATTACATGGGCTTCAAATACATCACAATGGGCTGCTCATACGGGCCTTATATACCACACATCGGGCCTCAATCATGGGCCACATATACATCATAATGGGGCCTCATCACATGGGCCACATAAATACACCATAATGGGCCTTACAAAATGGGCCATAAATACACCACAATGGGCCTCGCCAAATGGGCCATAAATACATTACAATGGCCTCGCCAAATTGGCCATAAATACACCACAATGGGCCTCACCGAATGGGCCATAAATATATCTCATTTTGGGCCTCATACACATCAGATTGGGCCTCACACAAAGTGCCTAATATACATCACGATGGGCCTCACTCATGGGCCACATATGCATCGCATTGGGCCTCACTCATGGGCCACTAATGCATCATAATGGGCCTCGCTCATGGGCCACATAGGCATCAAATTGGGCCTCAGCAAATGGGCCTCATGTATATCAGATTGGGCCTTATACACATTAGATTGGGCCTCATCGAATGAGCCTCATCAACATCAACATGTGAGGTCCATGGGCCGGACTTGGGCGGTGCCAATAAGGCACGTACATCATGAGGGTCCCATGGAGGGACGGAGTGTGTACAACACATGCCTCAAGGTGGGCCTCACCATCTGGACTGATAGACGGCTGGATATAGAATACATGCATCAAGGGGCCTATCGTCCCTAGCAGATGGATGATAAGGAGAATCACTTACATCATGGCGTGCCCCACTCAGCACTGTCTAGATGGACGGTGTGTATAAAACACATACATCAAGATGGCCGCATAGCACTGTCCCAATTCATGGACGATGTAGATAGAATAAATGCATTAAGGTGGGTCCCACCTACCCACACGTGTCACACGTGTGGGGTGGGCCCCATGCCTCAATAGATGGATGGCTGGATGTAAACCACATGCATCATGGTGGTGGGGTCCATGTCCTCAACGAACGGACGGTTGGGTATAACCCACACCTCGTGATGGGACCATAGAATTTGCTGACATGTTCAACAGTTATATGCTGCTGGGCTGCTACCTAGCAGCTTAACAGATGAACGGTGTAGATCTAGAACACGTGCACCAAGGTGGGTCCCACCGTCCTATAGTGTGGACAATCTAGATGTAACCATCCCTCATGGTGGGACCACAGAACTTGCTGACATCACTACAGTGGTTATATAGCCAAGTGGGTCCCACGTGGTGTGGCCCATCAGTTATATATATATATATTGTGTTCAACGTCTAGGCCTCAACGTCTATGCTTGTTGGACAACAGCCTGCTTGTTAGGCTTGACCGATCCTTAGGCCCATGGCTGGGGTGACCCCACCACATGGATAGTGGAGATAAAACCCATACTTCACAGTGGGGTCCACGATAGGGAAAAGGAGAAAGAGAGAGAAAATCACATGATGGAGGGGCCCCACCACTATGGGTCCCTCAATACATGATACAAAGCATGTATCAAGATGGGTCCCAAATAGGATCCATACCATTAATCGGTAGGCCCCACTTGGTCCATCATCAAAGACACAATCTAACTTACAAATCACCCACCGATTCCGCTTCTTTTAGGCTCCTTGGACTCCTTAGCTCCTGAGCTTCGATTTTGATGGAGGATGATGAAGATTGAAGAGCTAAGATGAAAGATGAGGGGGTAGGAAGGTGAGCCACACTCTTAGCTCTCTATTGGGAAGATTGGACGTCCACACTCTCTTTGGTTGCTTAGAAAATGGTAAAGGGTATGAGAGAGAGAGAGAGAGGAGATGTAAGGAGAGAGGGATGGGTGATGGGTGGAGTGATGGGTGATGGGTGGTATGAGTTGTGTTGACTTTGGGTGAGAGAGGGATGGGTGTGATGGGATATGTACTTGACTTGTACCTTGATTGATTGATTTTATATTTGGTATAGATTCTCGTGAGATTTGTAACGCGCGGTGTTTTCCTCAAAATAAATGTGGGCCCACAACTCCTGGTCTGGGTATCGCATCGAAGTGTAAGTCATAGCATTGGAACCGCGGCGACGACACGGTCGCTACAAATCTCGGATCGAGTTAACTCTGATCTACGGGACACAAATTAGGGTCATGTGCAAATGCCGATCACAGGTCGCGAGTTGCCAGAATTCGACCGGGAGGACTGCGAGATCATAGAAAACGGTACGAACTAGGATATGGGTCTTACACCATCAACCCGCATATTTTCTTTTTTGGGATAGGCTTCCACCATCTTGGTAGGCTTCCACATCTTGTGAGTATTTAGGGATGATCCCCTAAGTTACTCGGTAATGTAAGTACCTACAAGTCATTCAGGGAGTACACCTAGGTTGTCAATGGAGTTATGTGATGCATGAGAATCACCAATGCATCATATTAACAATTGTCACATATATAATAGTATATGACATTTTGATTCTAAGTAAATTCAACAAAGTACTCAATACAAAGAATCATAACCAGCAAGCAACCAATCAGTCAACTATTTTAATCATAACGGAGAAGAAACATATTGGGATCACTCACCTGAAATCTGGTAATGTGAATTTTGATATGTTACCTCGAGATCATCATTTGGAAATTACCTAATTACATAGCTCAATTAGCTCACTATTTACATCTATATAAACTTATTTTAATAGTTCACCTTTGGTTTAATAACTTCTTAACTCAGAAAAACCAACACAAAGAATTCAACTGTCAGATTCTGAATTCTCTTAAATTTCATCCACAATACATATAGTTAGTCGTCTTTCCATGTGGGGTCTACCTGACCAACCAAAGCACTCCGATCATCCCTCTATCTTTATATGATCAAGGATTCCAAATAAATAGAAGATTCCAACATATTGTCGACGGGTTGAACTGATCGATCAACACTACCTTCGATTGGTTGAGAATCGATCGAAATCTACTTTAATCCATAAAAATAAATCTGAATTTTAACAAAAATCACTGGACACTTTTTGTCCCTTTTGATCGGTCGAACTGCTTTGTCGATCAGTCGAAATAACCATTCAACTAATCGAACACATTTTGATTTTTAGAATTTAGTTGATGGACCATTTGGGTTATTTTTGACTGATTAAAATGATTGCTTGATCAATCAAACCAACCTTGATGGCATTGTCTAGAAAATCCAAAATTTGTAACTTTTTAAGTTTGCTTATTTTTCTTAATTCCTTTACTCTAAATGAAGCATGATTATTTGGGATGGATCTAGACCATCCTTTAGCCTCACAAAATTCCAAATTGGGAAGGGGTCAATAGATCACTTAGATTCAGACCATCCATGCTTTCAAAATCTGATTCAAAGTATAATATGTATGATTATACCCTTTCATCTTTATGACCAATCAAAGGGTCATATCCACTAATACTTTACTTTTTGCATAACAAGTTAGATGTATCCTAGAATAGGCATAAGTGGTGGGGATTAGATCTAATCTATCCGTTCAACATCATAGAATCTAAGGTATAAAATAATTTATACAGTTAGATCTAATAAAAATTACTCATCTGCTGATCAGATCGATTTGAAAATTAGGAATCAGATATCTTTTGGCCCTTAGGATAAAATGATTTGTTTAGATCTATTCTAATATAGTCGGATACAAGCAATTTAATCCATTTATCAAAATACTATTGCCCATATATAGATTTTCAAATCCTCTCTTCCTGAGATTTCTCTACACCCCTATGCAATGACTGTGTGGTCGATCCATACCATCCACTACATATATCAGGAAAAAATAAGCTAAATACATGAAAATAAAAGAGATCCAAAGGTTAAAACTTACTTGATTAAGCTCTCTTAGAATCCCTTATCTCTAAGGTTTTTATCCTTTAGTTATCTAGGAAAACCCTCTTCCATATCCCTTTCATCATTACTACCCCATGCACCTATGCAATGACCGTATGGCTGGTCCACACCGTCCACTACACGTATTAGGAAAAAAATAAGATATAAAAGTGATTATGCAATAAAACCCTTTCTTGTATTCCTTTTATCATTACTACCTCAATAATCGATCATTTGACCTTATCCACAACCAGTTGTGATAATAATAGTTAATCCCTCAACCTCTCTTTAAATCAAGAGTATCTCTATCAATTCAACTACTGACTTGTTTTTGTTCTTGAAAGAAGTTAAAATTTTAACTAATAATCACTGTTCCAAATATATAAAAATTTAGAGTCGTTACAATAGATCAACTATTATCCAAGTAACACCCTAGTCGGTGTTACCTTGACCATGGTACCGACCTTGATTTAATGTTGTATGTTCATGCCATCCGTTAGTTTTCCAGCTTTATTTCTCAAAAATAAAGCACATCTAAATCTTAAGTGGACTAGGCCATAAGAAACAATTGTCATTGGACGCCTACTAGTTAAAGCTTCATAGGCCCACTATAGGCCCACTATAGTATTTATTTGCCATCTAACCTCTTTATAAGGTCGCTAAGACCTGGACGATGGCAAAACACAAATGTCAGCTTGATCCAAAACTTTAGAATGGCCTTAGGGAAGTTTTTAATGGTTAATCACCATTGTTTCCTGTGGTGTGGCCTACCGAACATTCGTATATGCTAAAATTATCTTAAAATGGATGGACAGCCTAGATATACAACACATACATTAAGGTGGGCCCCACGGTCAGGAAGACACCCACTACGGTATTAGCCAGGTAAAACTTAATCCCTCACTGCTTTTTACAGTGTGGTCCATTTGATCTTTGGATTTGTCTTATTTTTGGGGTTAAGCATTATGAAAAGGTCTCAAAATTGATGGACGATTTGGATATAAAGCATATCTCATGATCGGACCCACAGAACTTAGTGACATCAACACACCGGCCAGTTCGGTGGTGTGTGGTACACCAGTCAATTTGCTTTCAAGAGAGATGGCTCCACTGGGATGAGGATTTCCTGTGAAAGTCTTTTGCAGAAGGTTCCTGCGGGGGGGCCACTGTGATGTTTATGAGAAATCTAACCCGTCCATCCATTTTTCGAGCTCATTTTAGTACATATAATTAAAAATGAGTAGGATATAAGACTCAAGTGGGCCATACGAGATGAAATAGTGGGAAAGAAATGCCTACTGTTGAAACCTTCCTAGGCTCCAACTTAATGTTTATATTCCATCCAAACTGTTTACAAGGTCATTTTCACTGGGATGAAGTGAAAATACTAAAAATTAGATCGATACAAAACCTTTGTGGGCATATAAATGTTTCAATGGTGGTCACTAAATCTTCACCGTTTCCTCTCGTGTGGCCCTTTTGAGTTTTGAATATACCTTATTTTTAGCTGCATATACTAAAATGATTTCTAAAAACGGATGGATGGAGTGGCTTTCTCACAAATATTGCAGTGGGTACCATCGAGATTCCTTGCGCAGGAACTTCCTGCAAAAGACTTTCGTAGGAGAGAAATTTAGGATGTGGACCCCACATTTTATCCAGCTATTTTTATGAAAGAAGACAAACTTTGTTTTGCAACTTAGACCTGTACGTGCAGAGACCGAATTTCGGGACAAAAATACCCCTCCTTTTCACTACTGTCCACTTTTCCTCTCCCTTTCCATTGTTTTCTTTTCATCTCCTTTTCCACTGCTGCTTTCACTATCATTGCTTTCACCCCCTTTCCTCCCCTTTCCACCACGGATTCCGTTACTTTCACCCCTTTCCACCACTGGTTTCACTACTGCTTTCACTGTCGGTTTCTACAGCATTAGAGTGCATCCTCCCTGCACATCAGCAATCACACCCTCTTCCGAAAATGGTGGGTCCAGTGAAGAAAGCATGCACCACAGGTATATTTTAAACTCTATTGGCCCCACATTGAATGTATGTAGTATGTCCATGCCGTCCATCCGTTTATCTATCTAATTTAAGGGGTTGGCCCCAAATTGAAGCATATGAAAAGATCAAAGTGGATCATACCACGGGAAACAGTGTGGATAATGATTCGACCATTGAAACCACAGAAGGCCCAACAGTGATGTTTGTTTGTTATCAAACATGTTCATAAGATCATATAGACATGGATTAATAGAAAACATAATTATAAGCTTGATCTAAAACTTCCGTGGCCCCTAAGAAATGATCAATAGTAGAAGTTCAATTCAAAATTATCATGTCGTGTGGTCCATTTGAACATTGGATATGTTTAGATTTTTGGGCTCAAGTCATAAAATTATTATTTAAGTTTGCCCTGCTGATTTTTTAGTTTGCCCCTCTCAATTTCATATTTGCACCGCTAATTTTCTAGTTTGCCCCGCTGAATTTCAAGCTTGCCCCGCTGAATTTCATGTTTGCCTCACTAAATTTCATGTTTCCCCCGTTCAATTTACAGTTTTCCCCGCTAAGATTCATGCTTGCCCCGTTGAATTTCATGTTTCTCCCGTTGAAATTCATGCTTGCCTCGTTAAATTTCATGTTTCTCCTGCTAAAATTCATGTTTACCTCGCTCAATTTTGTGTTTGCCTCGCTCAATTTCAAGTTCACCCCACTCAATTTTATGTTTGCCCCGATGAATTTTCAGTTTGCCCCACTCAATTTCTAGTTTTCCTCGCTCAATTTTCAGTTTGCCCCGCTCAATTTTCAGTTTGCCCCACTGTTTTTCTAGTGTCTCCTGCTGAATCGTCAATTTGCCTTGCTGAATATCTAGTTTGCCCTGCTCAATTATCTAGTATACCCCATGAAATTCAAGTTTTTCCTGCTCAATTTCATGTTTGCCCCGATGAATTTTTAGTTTGCCCCACTCAATTTCTAGTGTACCCCGCTCAATTTCATGTTTACCCCGCTCAATTTTATGTTTTCCCTGCTCAATTTTCAGTTTGCTCCTCTTAATTTCTAATTTTTTCGGCTGATTTTCTAGTTTGCCCCGTTGATTTTATGTTTACCCCACTGATTTTTTATTTTACCCCGTTCAATTTCACGTTTGCCCCTTTGAAATTCATGTTTGCCTCGCTCAATTTCATGTTTCTCCCGCTGAATTTCATGTTTCCCTGCAGAATTTCATGTTTCCCCTGCTGAATTTCTAGCTTGCCCTGCTGAATTTCATGTTTGCCCTGCTTAATTTCTAGTTTGCTCGACAAATGCAACACACTCAAGTGGTCTTTGTTATTTGTTGACGGTGGAGTTTTCCTTCTCTGTTGGTCACTTCTTCCTTTATTAGGTCTTTTTTATTTGTTGAAGGTGTAGTTCACTCACCTATTGTGTAGTATTTCACTTTTTCCTTCACATGTCATTGTGTGTGTATTCCCATAAACTCAGCTAAGTTAGTTCACTTAGTTATTGTGTAATATTTCCCTTTGTCTTTGAGAGTATTTTGTACACGCATGATGGTTTGGTGGCTCAATGGTTATTGAGTTGCACTATTCCTTATTATTTTAAGAGAAGATTCAATGGAGTTGGTGTTAAGAATACAAACTCAACCTTTTATTAACCTTTTATTCTTATGTTTATTGAGTTTAATCACAATTAGATACTTGTGGAAACTTGAGATCTAACTCCTATCCACAGAAAGTGACTCAAGTCATCCACGATTCTACTCTAGTGTGGAGTGTGTGCAAGCAATGTAATACCTTGTGCATATGGGAGCTTCAATCTTGTAAGAGTGCCCTAGTCCTTCACTTCATTTAGTTCATTTAACACTGTTGAAGAATGTGCAAAGTCCATTTGGATTCATTTCATAGTGTTGAGGAAGGGTAGTTGTTGATTGTGAAACGCCATTGATTTCAAGAAAGAGAAACTATAAACATAATTCAAAAGCCAAAAAGAACATGAGGAAGAAGTAACCGTTTTGAGTGAAAGAAGAAAACTACAAAAAGAACCAACCAAATTGAAAAATAGAAAAAGCACAACCACAAAAAGAAACCCAATTCCAATGCAAAAGAGAATGGAAAAGAAGGAAGCAGTTGAAGAGCAGACAAAAGTGCATTTTATGTTTTACATTTTTGTTTCAATAACTGATGTTTTAAATTCAAGTTTGTTTAATGTGGTCATGCACGTCCTATTAGCTAGTGCATGATGTATGGTTTGGTTGCCTAATTGTATTTGTTTCTTAAAGATGTCTTAATCTCTAGCAATGTCATGATTTCGACAAGTATTGAATCGCCAACCAGGTAAATGTACATTCACATCTTTATTATTATTATTATTATTATTATTATTATTATTTTCATTGAGGATATTGCCTGAATTGCTTATAGAGTTTGTTCAAAATGTGAGATTTTTTTTCCTCCTGTTTCATTCATCTGTTGTTTATTATTGCAAGGAAATCTGCATTTTCTTGTATTTGTTTCTTCAAGAGACCTTGTTCTAATAATTTGACCATTTCATGGGGAAAATGTCTTAGCCTAAGAGTTCTAGTGACTCTCCAATATGTAGGCTTAATGTTTGATGGGCCATATCACAAAGTCCTCATCATCTTATACTATCGCAAAAGAGCGTGTTTTTTTTTTCATTTTAAACAATTACATAACTAATTTTATTAAAAGAAAAGGGCAAAAACTAAAAAATAAAAACAAAACAAACTGATTAATACCCAACATATTAGTTGCATGAGCCCATTCTATAACATTTTTTTTGCTTGATTAAAAGCTCCCATCGAACAACCCCCGTTATTTGTGAAACTATTATAATTTCTCTCCATCCATATTCCCCAAATACATGCTAATAAACATAGATGCCAGAATCGTCTCCCAACTTTACCCCATCAATTTCCAACTTGCCCCGCTTAATTTTCAGTTTGTCCCGCTTAATTTCATGTTTGCCCAGCTCAATTTCTAGTTTGCGCCGCTCAATTTTATGTTTACCCCACTGAATTTGTAGTTTGCCCCACTCAATTTCATGTTTGCCCCGCTGAATTTCTAATTTTCCCCGCTGAATTTGATGTTTACCCCGCTCAATTTCTAGTTTGTCCCGCTTAATTTCTAGTTTTCCCCGCTCAATCGAAATGTTTGCCCTACTCAATTTCATGTTTGCCCCGCTCAATTTCTAGTTTGCCCCACTCAATTTCATGTTTGCCCCGCTCAATTTCTAGTTTGCCCTGCTGAATTTCTAGTTTGCCTCGCTCAATTGCATGTTTCCCCAGCTCAATTTCTAGTTTGCCCCATTGAATTTCTAGTTTACCCCGCTCAATTTATGTTTGCCTCGCTTAATTTTTAGTTTTTCCCGCTCAATTTCTAACTCGCCCCGCTGAATTTCTAATGTGCCTCGCTGAATTTCATGTTTGCCCTGCTCAATTTCTAGTTTGCCCTGCTCAATTTCATGTTTGCCCCACTTAATTTCTAGTTTATCCCATTGAATTTCTAATTTGCCCCGCTGAATTTCATGTTTTCCCCGCTCAATTTCTAGTTTGCCTCGCTCAAATTCGTGCCCGGCTAAATTTCTTATATGCTCCATTGAAATTCATGTTTGCCCCGCTCAATTTCTCGTTTGGCCCGTTGAAATTTGTGTTTGCCCTGCTCAATTTCATGCTAGGGTCGCTCAATTTAATGTTTGCCCAGTTTAATTTCATGGTAGATAAGGTCAATTTAATGTTTGCCCCGTTGAATTTCTTGTTTGCCCCGTTGAATTTCTATTTTGGCCCACTCAATTTTCAGGCTGCCCTGCTGAATTTCTATTTTGGCTCACTCAGTATAGGAAACGGATTGGCTAGTCCCCCTGACACCAGCCCCGAGGCTGGTGGTCGCTGCTCTGTGGGCCCCACCATGATGTATGTGTTTTATCCATTCCGTTCGTCCATTTGTAAAGATCATTTTAGAGCTTTATCCTAAAAATAAGAGGGATATAAATCTTAGATGTACCACACTACAGGAAAACAATAGTGATTGGATATCCATCATTTAAATCCTCCTGAGGCCCACTGTACTATTTATCTGAAATCCAATCTGTTTATTAGGTCATAAAGACCCAGATGAAGGCTAAAAACAAAGATCATCTTGATCCAATACTTTTATAGCCCCCAAAAAGTTTTTAATGGTCGATGTTCATTAAACATTGTTTCCCCCGCTCAATTTCATATTTGCCTCGCTGATTTCCTAGTTTGCCCCGCTGATTTTGTAGTTTGCCCCACTCAAATGCAAGTTTTTCCCATTGAATTTCTTGTTTGCCCCGCTAAATTCCCGCTAAATTTCTAGTTTGTCCCGCTCAAATTCAAGTTTGCCCCGCTGAATTTCAAGTTTGCCCCGCTCAAATTCAAGTTTCCCTTGCTAAAATTCAAGTTTGCCCCACTGAATTTCTAGTTTGTCCTGCTCAATTTAATGTTAATAATACATCACCATGGTCATTGTGTTAACATGAATAACATGCTCATTTGGATAACTTGTTTGTTTGTTATCAAACCTATTCATAAGATCATATAGACATGGATTAATAAAAAAAACAATTGTAAGCTTGATCCAAAACTTCTGTGGCCCCTAAGAAATGATGAACATGAGAAGTTCAATTCAAAATTTTCATGTGTTGTTATATACATTTCATGTTATATACATTGTATTATATGGAGTTGAATATACACCAACTAATACTCATATTATTAACATAATCTGGATGCATGTAAGTTTCTAAGTTGCAACTCGCACGTGATTTTCAATTGTAAGTCACTTACAGGGAAGTAAGTGACTTCTCTATTTTATTTTATTTTTTTGATAGGTGTGGGCTTAGCAAAACTCTATATTATATGATGCATTCTGATATGTTGAACTTTGGATGATATTTCTGATCATGTATGTGCATGGGTGGATGTGCGCTCGGTCAATTTCATGTTTGCCTCGCTGATTTTCTAATTTTCCCCGCTCAATTTCATCTTTGCCCTGCTGAATTTTCAGTTTGCCTCACTGATTTTCTAGTTTGCCCCGCTGATTTCCTATTTTACCCTGCTAATTTCCTAATTTGCCCTGCTGAATTTCATGTTTTCCCCGCTAAAGTTCATGTTTGCCCCACTCATTTTTCAGTTTTTCCCACTGAATTTTTAGTTTCCCCCGCTGAATTTCATGTTTGCCTCACTCAATTTGCAGTTTTTTCATGTTTGTCCCAGTAATTTTCTAGTTTGCCTCACTGAATTTCATGTTTCAGTAATTCTACAAAGTTGACTCAGGGTGCCCTGTGGTTAGTCAAAGAGTACCATGCAACACCAAATAAAGTAGGTTTACAATCTTTCAAGATTTCTCTACTGGTCCAATGGCTTCTATGTTAACATTTGTTCATTCACTTGGCTCATCTTGAGGTCACCATTCACTTCCAATTTCTACAAATTCTCATAAATATTGAGGCCCCTCTCAGGTACTACTAGAAGAATCTGACTAACCTTCTTATAGAAACTGCAATTGATTTTCTGTTTGTTAATTTTAAACTGGAAAGAAAAATTATGAGCAAAGGTCATTTTCTTCCAGTAGTTCTATAGGATATTTATTCTTAACTTTTTTAAATCTCTGTTCTAGTTTTTTTTTTTATTTGCATTTATTTTGATGCACTCTTTAAGTAGCACTTGGTGATGTGGTGGAACTGCATAAAGGTATTGTTCACCTGCTTATTATATTGCTATTCAAAATTTCTATTATGTTTAATGTCTTCAATGTCTGTTGCTTGGCGTTTTCCTGGTTCTCAGAATATAATCAATGCTTGTTTCATTTCTAGGATGTTTTTTCTTTCTTGCTTTCATTCAACTTAGTTTCACAGTCACAAGTATCTGACCATGTCAAACCTCTACATTTTTCTCCCTGCTTATGATGGATGTACTTGAGAGAAGATTCGAGTTTTGAATCTTGTAATGGTTTCTCAATTTACAGAGCCAACATGATGAGCTGGAGGCAAATTTTTTTGAGGAGAGAGTGGCACTTGAAGCTAAGTACCAGAAGATGTATGATCCATTGTATGCAAAGGTATCATTTTTATTTGTTTATTGAAAAGACACTTTTTGAACATGGTTCATTGTTTTGCCATATCGAATTAATTGTTTTACCTGATACAGTAGCATGTGGGTGATTAACACATTATGCTGTGTTGCACACAACAAGTATTACTTAGTTTAGGTAGCTTTTTGTGTTGTTCTGGGCATTGAGGGTTAACAGTAGGATCATCTCCTACAATTGATCTTAGTTTTGTACATTCTCCTCTGTTTTCCTTTGGCTCTTAATGAATCAGTATCTTTCAAAACAAAAAGAAAAAATCTCTAGTGAAAAAAAAAAGGTTTAGGTAACATTGTTGCATACAAGTTTTCCTGTTAAGCTTATGTAAGTCTTTCCATTAAGCATTTGTATAGTCCAATTTTCTGTGGCATGGGTTATTTTACTATTTTTTGCCACTTTCCATGCTGATATGCTAGTTGTAGACTTGCAGACACCATTTATTTGCCTCTGATCTGAGTATATTATGTAGTATTTTCTTATATTTTGCTTCAGTTATTCCTTTAATTTCGAAAATTATGTAGAGGTATGAAATTGTGAATTATGAATGGTGTTGTTGAAGTAGAAGGTGTCACCTATAGAGGATAAAGCTACAGAAGGTATTTAACAAATCTTGAGTGCTCCAATTTATTGGAAATACTTTGATTAGGATGCTTATTGTGTGTTGTTTTTTCAGAGAAAGGAGTACCAGATTTTTGGCTCACTGCAATGAAAACCAGCGAAGTGGTTGGTGAGGAGGTAAATGACTCAAAAAATGATATTTCACCAACTCGTGTTTTCTTTTTCTTTTTCTTTCTTTTTCTTTTTAGTATGGTTCTTATGCTTTCCTTGTTTCTCATTTTAGATTTTTGAACGCGATGAAGGGGCTCTCAAGTATCTCAACGATATCAAGTGGTTCAGAATTAATGATCCCAATGGCTTCAAGCTCGAATTCTTTTTTGATCCTAGCCCATGATTGACGATGATGAACCTATTCTTGAGAAGGCCATAGAGTACTGTTATTGCTCATAACTTTCCATGACTAAGAAATTCTACTAGTTGGTCTTCTTCTTCCTATTGTATTTAATTTAGTTCAATTTTATTTCTTGCATGATGTGAAATTTAGTTGGGGTACTTATAGGACGGAGATTGAATGGTATCCTGAAAAGAGCCTGACACAGAAGGTTCTGAAAAAGAAGCTAAACAAGGGATCAAAGAATACCAAGCCCATCACAAAAACTGAACAATGTGATAGTTTCTTCAACTTCTTCAATCCACCATAAGTCCTGGTTGATGATGATGATATTGATGAAGAGACAGCAAGTTCAATGTTACTGCACGGAAGAGCAATTTGACTGTTATTCCTTAGTTGCTAATCATCTCCTGTGATTTTTTTTTAACAGGCTGAGCAGCTTCAGAATCAAATGGAGCAGGATTATGATGTTGGGTACATGTTCTTTCCTTTGCATTATTCATATGTTTCTTGCATACTTCATTCATTGCAAAAGCGTCTTCCTTTCTAACTAATAATGTTGAATGCCTTTTGAATTATCAAAATGTACTTTTAGAGCCGCGGGCCTTTGATCATTTTGGAGGGTGCAGGGTCTTCTCATCATTTACTTGGTGGAAACTGATGTCGATGGGTGTTTTTCCTTGTACAGGTCAAATATTAAGGATAAAACTGAGTCACGGGCCTTTTTTTTGTTTTGTTTTTCTTTATTTATATATTTATTTATTTTTGCATCAGGTGTGAAGAAGAAAGTTGATAAAGTAATAGTACTTGTGGGGAAAAGAGATGAGAAAATGAACGTAGACCTATAGCTACAGATTATAACTGCAGCCATAGATTGTCAATAATATTGACCATAGTTCGATATTATCGAAAATGAATGCCAAATTGTCCAGCAACAAAACTCGAAAAATGGATGAATTTTTTATATTATTGACATATGCTCAATATATGTTCGATAGTATCGAGCATAAGTCATCGATAATATCGAGATATGATCGATAGTATCGATAACTAATGTCAAGTGATGACCGTAGACCTATTGCTACGGATTATAACCGTAGCAATAGGTGCCGTAGCCGATCTAGTTTGCCTCGCAATAGGAAAAAATTATTTACGAACTACAATTAGAGTTACGGCTATAATCCGTAGTTATAGCTTCGATACATATAGAAAACACTACGATACGTATCGAAAATTGCAGGATTTTTAAGGCAAAGTCGCTGGGTAGTTCTGGATTTTTTCGATAATATCGAAAGGCCTTCAATATATCGAAGCTATGGTTATAGTTACAGTTATAATCCGTAGCTATAGGGTCCCACTAACCTAACTCACTAGCTTCTTTTTTTTTCTTTTTTTTTTCGTTGCAATCCCCACGGCAGTTTGTGGGTCCCATTATGAGGTATGTGTTATATACAAACCGTCTATCTATTTGACGAGCTCGTATTAAGGCTTGAGACGAAAAATACGATAGATTTAGCTATCAAGTGGACCACACTGTAAAAGGCAATGAAGGATTGAACGTCTACTATTAAAACCCTTTTAGGGGTCATATAAGTTTTGGATCATTATGAAATTTGTTTTTACTCTTCATCCAGGTCTTTGTGACCTTATGAATAGATTGGATGGAAAATATATGTTATGGTGGGCTTATAAAATTTTTAATGGTGAAAATCAATTTTTCCGTTGCTCTTTGTGATGTAGTCCAGTTGATCTTTGGTTATAATTTTTTTATTTTTTATAATGTTCCCAAATGATCTCGAAATATGGATGAACATTGTAGATATAATAAATACATAACTGTGGGGCCCATGTAACTTTGATCTCTTTAGAGCGGGGTGAACATGAAATTGAGCAGGGCAAACTAGAAATTGAGCGGGGCAAACATGAAATTGAGTGGGGCAAATTAGAAATTGAGCGGGGCAAACTGAAAATTGAGCAGGGCAAACATGAAATTGAGTGGGGAAAATAAGAAATTGAGTGGAGAAAACATGAAATTGAGCGAGGCGAACTAGAAATTCAGTGGGGCAAACATGAAATTGAGAGGGGGCAAACTACAAATTCAGCAGGACAAGCTGAAAATTGAGTGGGGCAAACTACAAATTCAACGGGGCAAACATGAAATCGAGTGGGGTTGAGTGGAGCCAATGAGAAATTCAGCGGGACAAACATGAAATTGAGCGGGGCAAACATGAAATTGAGCGGGGTAAACTAGAAATTCAGTGGGGCAAACTGAAAATTTAGCGGGGAAAACATGTACATTAAACAAATACTTTTTTTTTTTCTCTCTCTCTATTTTTTTTTTTTTTTGGTTTTTATGTTACTTAGAAGTTGTTTGATAAAACACCTGTAAAACCATTGTATTTGTTTGTAAAATAGTGGGTTTTTTAAGTTGCAGTTCAGGTGTTTGTAAAAATGCCTCATGGTAAGGGCTACATCATTCTAGGTGAGGCTGGGGTGCAATACTCTTGAAAATTGGGTGGCTTTTCACTTATAGGACAAGACGTAGCAAATCGTTTGCATTCTCTCTACTTGTGCAATCGTTTGCATTTAGCGGGACAAACTGCCATTATTAGCAAGGAATGGATGTTTAATTGACCTGTAAGTGAGGGAATAAAACTTTTACAGACATCATTTTCCGATAGTCAATGGAAGAACCAATTTTATGAACTAAACATCCCTCTTATGTTGAAAAGTTATCAAATGTGAGACAAACAAATTGTTTCCTTTTAGTGTTCAAATTGAAGGAAAAAAGTAAAATAGCATGGAGCTATAAAAAATCAAAGCAATAATAAAGAAACCTGAATTAACAAAGAGGAGCGGGAGACCCTCAGGGCCATCTGTAAGGTCTCGACCTCGGCGCAGGTTGTTGCAGCCACTTCTAGCTCCGTATCTTGGGCCTAGATCTACTTCATTTTTTGAAGCATGCCTTAAAATGAGCCATCAATTTCATTTTAGCGGGGTAAACATAAGCCATCAATTTGAAGCATGCCCTGCTCAATTTCTAGTTTGCCCCACTCAATTTCATGTTTGCTCCACTCAATTTCTAGTTTGCCCGGCTCAATTTCATGTTTGTCCCGCTCAATTTTCAATTTGCCCCCGCTCAATTTCATGTTTACTTCGCTGAATTTCTCATTGGCCTCGTTCAATTTCATGTTTGCTACACTAAATTTCTCGTTGGCCTCGTTCAATTTCATGTTTGCCCACTCAATTTCACGTTTGCCCCGTTGAAATTCATGTTTACCTCGCTGAATTTCTAGTTTACCCCACTTAATTTCATGTTTGCCCCTCTCAATTTCTAGTTTTCCTCGCTCAATTTCTAGTTTGTCCCGCTCAATTTCTGTTTGACCATGAAATGAAGGGAATTGATCGTGAAATGCATGGAATTGATCGTGAAGTAAATGAAATGAATGAAATTGATCGCGAAGTGAATGAAATGGATTTTCGACCATCAACCTAATGGAATCTTGAAAAATAACCAGGTTGGTTGGCTAAAATAGCTTCTCTTACCCCGAAATCATATAGAGTACGTCAAGTAACTAATTTTGGTTTAGAAGATATTCTTGTTAAATGAATAAAGAAAGAAATGAAAAAAAGAGAGAAAAAAAGTTTTATATGCTTATATATACATATTTATATAAATATATATTAGAGAATATTGTAGGTAAAATAAAGTTCTCCATGTAAAAAATAAAATAAAAATTTTAAAAAAAAAATTTTTAAAAAAAAATTGTATAGACTGGCACAGACTACAGTTATGGTTACGGTTATAATCCGTACCTATAGGTAAAAATCACCTTCGATATGTATCAAAGGTCTTTCGATATTATTGAAATCGTCTAGAATTGTCCAACGAGTTTGTAACGCCCGTGAAAAATCCATACTTGGGCTCGAGTACCAACTCGACCCGAAGTTGCGTAGAATTCATTCCTTTGGAAAATTTGACTAGGTTAGCTAGTGCAACATTAGAATAGCTGGGAAATGGTCCCTGATCACTTTAAATACGTTCTACAAGGCCCGAAGCGAGTGGAACTAAGGGTGCTATAATGCTCTAAAGCCTCGGATCAAACTCTAAGCCGGTTTGTTCTCTGGACCACTTTGAATCTTTGTATTGGATCTAGACCGCACGTTGAAAGTCCGATACCTCCTATCTTAGACCGTTAGGACCGTCTAGCTGGGCTTGACACTCATTCCAAAAATCAAGTCAAACCGATTATTACAGGCTATTTCATTGAGCCCGGACCGAAGAGAGTGTGAATAGGGACATAGTTGGAATTTCAAATTCAAATCTGGCACACAAATTTGACGCATCAGTATTAAGCATTCTGACCGTCAGAATACAGCCAAATCACACCCTTGGATCAGGAAAAATATCTATTATATATCACGAGACTTATAGGCCTGATCTTGGTGCGGTGACCGTTAAACTGAAACTGGGCCGCCACGTGCGATCTGGGAACCCAACCGGTCTGAAAACTGGATGTGTGCTAGATCCAGTATGCATGAGCTTAAGTCCGACCGCATTTGGCCTGGGGACCTCCAGAAATGCCCTTTTGGACCGAAACGGCCCCGATTTGGTTAGGCACCAAGTAAACATTGTTCCCAAGCCTATTTTGGGAATGTTTTAGGCTATAAAAGGGGTTGAAACCCTCACTCCTCTCTCCCATCCGAATTTGAGAGAAGCCCTAGCTTGGGAGAGAGAAAAAGAGTGAGAGATTGTGAGAGAGTGGGAGAGTTCTTCCCGCCACTTGTGCTACGTGTTGCACATGCTTAAGCGACACTTCTCTACCGCTTTCCCGGCGATTCCACCGCAATCCTAGGTAAGTAAAAACCCTAAATAGTTGGTGATTTGAGTTTTTCTTGTTTCCATGGCGATGTAGCTTATGGATCTTATGTATTAGGCTCCTTACTCGCCGTAGACGAAGCATATACACTCCGCTTCAATTCCCGAGTCTACAAGACACTAGGTGAGGATTTTAGACGCTTGGATTGACGGTTCCCAATGCTTTCAATGTCGTTTAATAGTAGATTCTTGACGGCATCGCCGTTTGACATGTACAAAATGCTCTCCGTTTCCCGTTTCGTAAGCTAACGAAGAATATGAGATTTAGGGCATTTTAGTCATTTGTAGGAAGTACTGTTTGCATTCATATTTTGCTGATGTGATTGACATGGTTTGTTGTCGCTTTAGGGAGTTAGGAATGCGTGCATAATTAGTTTGGCGAAGAGATTCGCCTAGTTGCACACTTTGGGTCGACATGCTATATGTAGACCTAAGTGTGTAGTGCATGTGTTTGTATAAATGCTTGTATTAGTATGTATTGAATTAAATGATGTTATTTGATACCTTGTGATTGATTTTTCAACTATTATGCCGACCTAAATGATTTTCTACATGTTGACAAAATGCATGATTTCATTACATGCATGGAATGTATGTGCTTGAGGATTTGCTTAAGTTGAATATGCATGGGAAGTATGCCTTGAAGATTTGCTTAAGTTGAATGTTATAACATGTGCTAACATGCTCACACGATGTATTTCAATTCCAATACCTTTTATAGTGATTCCATAGATGTGTGGGACTTGACTTAGTCCAGGCAGTCGGTAACCGAGCAAATTCGTGGCTGACTGGTCATAGCCACGAATGACGCGTCGATGAATGTGATTCGTGTTGAGAGTTGGCGGCAGTGGTTAGGCCACGCGAAGTGTTTTACGCACTTCATGTCGTTCAGTTCGAGATGCGATCGCGCTAGTCGAGCCCGTCAAGTAACCCGACTGGCCGATGTTTGTTCACCTTGTATGTATCATAACTGCTTGAACCTAGGGTACTGAACTTACCATTGTAAACCCTATTAACCGTGGTACCTTGATCCACGAAGACTCATGAGCCGGGCATGGTGGTATGGGACACCGTGGTCGAGCTGTCGGCCTACGCTGGGGCCACAAACCTCCCCGTAGTGACCAATGAGCACCTTGACTCGTGAGCAGATTATGGTGGTATGGGACACTATATTCTAGCTGTCGGCCTACACTGATCAGGCGACGAGCCCTTTGTAGTGACCGCGAGCGTATTCTGAGTTCACGGGAGGCGACGACCCTTCCGTGCAGTAGAGTACAGTAGGCCTGTATTGATAAGGTGATGGGGGAGCGGTGCAACGAGTGCGAGCAACAGCCCTGGCAGCCCTTGCAGTGACCTACGAAATGTACATCGTATGAGATTACTAGGAGTGACGACCCTAGACAGGATCCGTGTTGGGATTGATACAAGGGAGGTACCTTAGTTTCCCAATCCTGCTGTTTGAATGGACTAATAATAACTTGGTAATCATATCACCATAGCATTGCATGTGCCTGGAAGATGTGGAGCACTCTAGGGAGTGTGGCATGCCGCGGTCGTAAGATGTTGCCGTATGAGGGTGATCGTCGGTGAGGGCATACATCACGTCATATCATCTTGCATTAACAACAGTATTAGGACTTGTCTGATTTACTGCTTTACTATTATCGCGTGACTGAATTGTGAACATGCTAATCTTTGCTCTATGATTCCACTGAGTTGATCACTCATTCCCACGTTACGGGATGGTGTTTGCAACACCCACCAGACCCTGTTGTAGTTGCAGGTGACGATGAGATCCAGGAGGTGGAGCTAGATGATGACGAGGACCAGGATGAGTTCTCGTATATGCAGTATCATGACGGCTTCCCGTAGGTGACCTGGATCGAGGGGACATCAGTGGGACTTTTCTTTTTGAACATTATTCTTTTGTTATGTACATGTATATGAGACTCAGAGATGTAGTCATACTTTGGAGACAGTTGAGATTACCTTGTTTTTCCATACAGTGATATATATCTTGTTTAGTCTTCCGCTTGCTTTTATCACTGGATCTGAAGTATGAATTGCAGTTTTGGTATACTTTTACTCATGTGAATGCTTTAAATCAGACAACATTGAATCATAACCATTTTTGTTGCATAAGTGACGGTCTGGAACTCGGGAGTTGAGTTTATACACGACCCCCGATTTTCAGGGTGTTACAAGTTGGTATCAGAGCATGAATGAGAGTATACTGGGCCTGGGTTATGGTCTTGCGACGTACGCTGTCGCTTCCTTTGACTTAGGTGGGTGCGAGAAGGGTCTAGAAACACTTCTAGGATCACAGATTCGCCGATAGGCGAAGTTTATAAGGATCGATCGCAAGATCGAGTCTGTAACGTATCTCGGGTCGCGTTAAGCAACCCGAATCACTTCTAAGCTGTAGGAAGTCGGGTGGAGACGTCTTATGAGCGGTTTTAAACCGCAAAAGTGAATCTTTGGGCCGTGGAATGACCACGACTCCAGTAATCAATCGCCAGGGCTTAAAAACCCCGTTTTGCCAAAAATTCTCAAAATTCCTTCTCTAAACACTTCAACCTTCAGTTCTTTTGTATCCATTTCATGTTAGGCATCAAACCTAATGTGAAAATAACACAAATTAGTACATTCACCAAATTTTACAGTGAATAGTAAAATTTCATAAAAAATGGCCATAAAGCCATTCTAACTTCACTTTCTTTAGAAACTAAGGAGCTAGAAAGATGTACTGGATCCTTCTACCCCAAATCCATATGCTGCATCATATGGTTTGGTATTCAGGACTGCGATGTGGACCCGGAAAGCCCCAAAAACATGTTTGGGCTCATAGGGACCAGAATACTATGAACTAAGGGGTGGGACCAGACTTTTTGGGACCCTGGGACCAAGGGGGACCAGACCCATGGGGTCCCACCGGTCAACTTGCGAGTTGACCGGCGATGCCATCGCCGGCCGGCGAGCTCCGTTTGAGCTGTCCTTCGGGCGCACCCCCTTAAATAGGGTCCACATCACCCCTATGCACCTCCCACCTCACGAAAATCCCCAAATCCCACCTCTCCTTCACAAACAGCCCTCTACATAACCCTATCTTCGATTTTCAGTGACCCATTCCAAACCCCAGCGTCCCAAATCACTTCTAACACCTTCCTTGGCCAAAACCGACCACCACCCATCATTTATTGGGTGTTGGCAGCCTCTTTCCTTGAAGATTTTCCCATTTGGAGCTCCAAAATCCCCCAAATAGTGCTGAAATCGTGAGCAGCTCCATTCCACCTTTTTGTTCTTATTTTTCCCTGAAAGTACAGCCTTGGGAAGCTTGAAGCATCCCTCTACGACGCCTAGATTTCCTTTTGTCAGATTGGGCAGCCATTTCTCCGCATTTTCGGCGTTTTCCATGGCTTTCGTGGAAGCTATTTTGGGACTTTTGTCACTCTCATCCATCCTGTCTTTGATGGGTAAGAGGAAAACTGCAACAGACGAGGCTGGGCCGAGCCGCCCTGCTCAATCGAGAAGACCGCGGGGTGGTGCCGCAAGTTCAAGCGCCGCCGCAGGTCCAGCTGCAGTCCTGGAGTGCCGTACGAAGCGGGATTTGGATCCCCATGCACACCTTGGACGAACCATCCTATCAGAGATGCCTCATGGTGAATACACTGATCGTAGAGTGTTATTTGAGGCGGACGTAGATGGGCGATTGTTCGGTGAATATCTGTTGTTCGAACGCATTGAAGCTGCGCACTGGGGACCGATCTTTGAAGCTCGCGCTCGTGCTAATGTGAGCACTGTTCGTGCCTTCTATGCTAGCATCCAAAGTCCTACCTTGGAGCCCTTGCAGTTCAAAATCCCTTTTGGTAGAGATCGGATGGCTACGATCGACGTCCAGTTGGTTGCGCGACTTCTCAACGTGCCTCTAGGTGATGTACATCCAAGTGAGAAGAATTTGAGGACTAGACGTGAACGAGATCGCCGCACCAGGTTTCTGTGCGGTAAGTTGGTTCCATGGCAGCCTAATAATAGCCTCAAGGCGACGTACATGTCTGAGGATTTGCGTCTGCTGCATCACATCTGCACGTTCAATGTTTATCCTAGGTCGACGAACCGCATTGAATGTACACGTCTTATGGTCGATTTCTTATTTCTGGTGGCTCAGGGAGAGAACGTATGTATGGCCACTTTCATCTTACGGCAGATAGTTCTCATAGCCAGGTCGAGAAGAACATCCGAATCCCTTCCCTTTGGCCGACTCATTTGCAAGATTGCGCTTGAGTTTGCCTATAGACTTGGACCCGAATTGCCGGTATCGATTCACGCCATCGATGAGTCGACGATGGTTAAGATGAAGATTGGGTCGCAATATCGTGAAAATCAACTTGAAAGGGATAGTGGGGACGACTTTGACGAAGAGGAAGATCAAAGCGAAGGAGAACCTAGTGCAGAAGTTCAGGAAGAGACTCAGGAAGAAGCAGAAGAGGAGGCTCAGGATACTGATGAGAGTCCTCCTCCTTCTGCGCAGACTACTATTGACGATCGCATTGCTCGGATGGAGGAGAGTCAGACCTCTTTGCGAAGGGAAGTCCAAGAACTT
This sequence comes from Magnolia kwangsiensis, assembly GCA_037074715.1. NCBI lineage: Eukaryota > Viridiplantae > Streptophyta > Magnoliopsida > Magnoliales > Magnoliaceae > Magnolia > Magnolia kwangsiensis. The sequence continues at coordinate 140,762,342 of CM073573.1, forward strand.
CGAGCAGAGGTCGCTGATGCCAAGGCCGTTACGAAGAAGAAATTTGGCAAGGTGACTCGCACCTTGAAGGCAATCCTGTGTTGCTTACAGGATAAGGGTGCTCCTCCTCCGTCGCCAGACTCCGACTAGCAACGCGATCTTTGATGTTGTTATGAGTAGTTAGCTATTTTCTGTTTTATGTGTGTAAAGCCTATTAGGGCTAGTGCTTTGCTTATGTTGCTGTTGCTTAACTGTCTTAATTTCCATGTCATTCTAGTCATGATGCTTGTAAGGATATATCCCTTGTATTGTGACAATTTTGATTAATTGAAATGCATGGAATGCCTTTGACTCTTTAGTGAATGATTGTGGTGTATTTGTGCAATTGAGACTGACAAGGTTGCGCCCTATTTTGAATATAGGGAATGCCACCTAAGACTACGAGGAGCGCGGTTCGGCTTTCATTGTTAGAGCAGATGGATCAGGCTCCTTCTCAGTCTGGCACTCGTCCGGACCCTGCTGTGGGCCCGATTCCTGAGACTGTTCGATCGTCTCAGCCTGCTACTGGTCCTACAGATGGACCACCGCCATTTACACCATCAGTTAGAGAGCCACAGCGCACATCTACTTCCGCACCTCATCCGCCACAGCCTGCTCCACCACCTGATAGATTCGAGCAGATGATGGCTATGATGCTACAGCAGCAGCAGCTATTGACTACTATAGTCGGGACTTTAGCCCAGGGTGGGGGTGCGACTGCATCTACTCCGCCTGCACCACCTACGCATCCAGCTGAGGATGCCTATGCTTACGCCCAGGATGAGGGCATAGCACTTCCTGCGCAGCCTGCTTTCCCTGCGGGGAACCCTGCCGACACACGGGGCCTTCTGGAGCGATTTCAGCGCTTGCGGCCTCCTACTTTCACGGGTTCTCACAGACCCGAGGAGGCTGAGTTTTGGCTCGACCGAGTGTCGAAGATTCTGCGCATGTTGCACTGTACTGAGGCAGAGCAGGTAGAGCTGGCTACCTTCCAGTTTGAGAGAGAGGCCAGTATGTGGTGGGATAGTGTATTGCGGACTGTTACCGCAGACTTCGTATGGACATGGGCAGCATTCGAGTTTCGCTTCCATGAGAAGTATTATCCTCAGACCTACAGACACGAGAGGGAGAATGAGTTTCTCCGTCTCAGGCAGGCAGCGATGACGGTCACCGAGTATGAGCATCGGTTCACAGAGTTGGGCAGGTACGTCCCGACGATTTTAGCTGATGAGCAGATGCGCATACGGCGCTTTTTGGAGGGCCTGCGACCGGATATTCGGTCGAAGATGTGCTGTATCAGTTTCTCCTCCTATGCGGAGTTGGTTCACATGTCCATGCGGGCAGAGCAGGACGTGGATCGACTTGCGCGATCACGAGGCCCGACTACTTCTAGGCCGCGACCGGAGTTGCCAGATAGGCCCTTCGCGGGCAAGAGGCCTCGCATTGATCCTCCTACCAGGACCACGGCGCCAGTAGGACCGTTTCGGCGCCCTGATCTATCATGCACATACTGTGGGAGGACGGGCCACCTAGCGCCGAGTTGCTTTACGAGGATGCGGGACAGTGGGTTCTCGCCGCCGCAGAAGATTGATCGTGTACGTCCACAGGCGATATCAGCACCGCCTATACGGTCAGCTCCTGCGCAGTCCTCTTTCAGACCCACAGTATCGCAGATTCGACAGCCCCCACGGCCCTTGACACAGCGGCCGAACCGGCCACAGCAGGCTCGAGTTCATGCACTGACCGCTGAGGCAGCTACGACGCCGACTTTCCAGCATTCAGCCTTCGAGGTCACGGGCCATATCGGAGGTACTCCCGTTCTTGTCATGGTGGACACTGGTTCCACGATTTCTTTGATATCGCGTGCCGTAGTCAGACGTCTTGGGTTGCAGACTATTACTATGGATAGCGTGCGAGTCCTTGCAGCTCATGGAGATTATTCGGATGTCACCCAGATGTGTGAGGGTTGTTTACTTGATCTGGGAGGCAGGACGATGACTCTTGATTTGGTCGTCGATCCCTCGCTCGTATATCTCGACGTCATTCTTGGCATGGACTGGTTGACTGCAGCGAGAGCCGAGATTGACTGCGAGGCTCGTGTGGTGACGGTGTACGAGCCTGAGGGCACGCCTTTCACATTTTCAGTGCGGGTAAATCTTCCTTTCCGCATTCTTAGCTACGCCACCCTGTTGCGCGACGCTGGTGCCCAGGTACTTGAGCAGACGCCAGTTGTTTCTGAGTTCGGGGATCTGTTCAGGAAGATCCCTGGTTTGCCACCCCGACGTGAGATCGATTTCACTATCGATCTGATTCCTGGTTCTACACCCGTCTCACTGCCGACGTATCGCATGGCACCATGTGAGATGGAGGAGTTGAGGACGCAGATTGATGGTCTACTAGAGCTTGGCCTTATACGGCCTAGCGTATCTCCTTGGGGGGCACCGGTCTTGTTCGTGAAGAAGAAGGATGGTTCGCTACGATTGTGTATTGATTATCGCAGGCTGAACCAACTCACAGTGAAGAACAAGTACCCTTTGCCCAGGATCGATGACTTGTTTGATCAGTTGAGAGGAGCGCAGTACTTCTCGAAGATTGACCTTCAGTCAGGATATCATCAGTTGCGCGTCAGAGATGAGGACGTGCAGAAGACAGCGTTCAGGACCAGTTTTGGTCACTACGAGTTCCTCGTGATGTCGTTCGGTCTCACGAACGCACCGGCCGTGTTCATGGATCTGATGAACCGGGTATTGCGGCCTTTCCTCTATCGATTCGTCGTTGTCTTCATCGACGACATTTTGGTGTACTCTAGGAGTCGAGAGGAGCATGAGGAGCACTTGCGTTTGGTCCTTGATACGCTCAGACAGCATCAGTTGTTCGCACAGTATAAGAAGTGCGACTTCTGGAAGCAGGAGGTGAAGTTTCTGGGACACGTGGTGTCCAAGGATGGCATGGCAGTTGACCTGTCTAAGGTAGCTGCGGTGCAGGACTGGGAGCAGCCTGGTTCTGTCACTGAGGTGAGGAGTTTCTTGGGTCTCGCTGGCTACTATCGGCGCTTCATTCAGGATTTCTCGAAGATCGCGAGACCCTTATCTCAGTTGACACGGAAGGACGTGAAGTTCGCCTGGAATGATAAGGCGGAGTCAGCTTTTCAGGAGCTGAAGGACAGACTTACGTCCGCCCCTGTGCTAGTATTGCCAGAGCAAGGGGTTAAATACACTATATACACTGACGCGTCTAGCGTTGGTTTGGGTTGTGTCCTTATGCAGAGGGACAGGGTAATTTCGTATGCCTCGAGACAATTAAGGAAGCACGAGGAGAATTACCCTACACACGACCTGGAGTTGGCAGCCGTGATATTCGCACTGAGACTCTGGAGACATTACCTCTATGGAGAGGAGTTCGAGCTCTTTTGCGACCACAAGAGCCTCAAGTACATATTCACACAGCGGGACTTGAATATGAGACAGCGGCGATGGATGGAGACGCTGAAGGACTTCAAGTTTGAAGTCTCTTACCATCCTGGGAAGGCGAACCTTGTGGCTGATGCGTTGAGCCGCAAGAAGGCGATAGAGTTTGCGGCTCCGCTGATGGTTGCCGAGTGGGATATGGTTGAGTTTTTGCGAGACTTTGAGCAGAAACTCACCGTAGAGGAGCCATTTGAGTTCATCGCACATGTTCAGGTGCGATCCCCGATCGATGACCGTGTCATCGAGGCGCAGAGGGACGACGCGCATCTTACTGAACTTCGAGAGCAGGCCAGTGATGATGATGACGCCGACTGGCGAGTTGGCATGGATGGGGGTTTACGTTACCGTGGCCGCCTATGCGTTCCTGATGTCCCTGACTTGAGACGAGAGATTCTCGAGGCTGCGCATTCTACTAGACTCGCGATGCATCCTGGCAGCACGAAGATGTATCGTGACGTGAAGAGGACGTACTGGTGGGAAGGTATGAAGACCCACATTGCTGAGTTCGTGTCCCGTTGTCTCACTTGTCAACAGGTGAAGGCAGAGCATCGCCGACCACCTGGACTTTTGCAGCCTATGCCGATTGCAGAGTGGAAGTGGGATTTCATTTCCATGGACTTCATTTCTGGGTTGCCGAAGACGAGGAAGGGGCATGATTCTATTTGGGTGATCGTCGACCGATTGACGAAGTCGGCGCACTTCCTACCGATCAGAGTTACGAACTCTGCAGACGAGCTGGCTAGATTGTATATTAGAGAGATCGTGCGTCTGCATGGAGTTCCGTTGGAGATCGTGTCGGACAGAGACACGCGGTTCACTTCTATTTTCTGGACTCGCATTCAGGAGGCTATGGGTGTGAAGTTGAAGTTCAGTACTGCCTTCCACCCACAGACGGACGGACAGACAGAGCGAGTGAACCAGATCCTGGAGGACATGTTGCGAGCTTGCGCATTGGACTTCAAGGACAGTTGGGATGACTGTCTTGCATATGCGGAGTTTGCGTACAACAATAGCTTCCAGGCGAGTATCGGCATGGCACCTTATGAGGCGCTGTATGGGCGACCTTGTCGCGCACCGCATTGCTGGTTAGAGGTCGGTGAGCGCAGCTTGATTGGCCCAGAGTTGGTGCAGGCGACGTCAGAGAAGATTGATATTATTCGACGTCGGCTTCTTACAGCGCAGAGCAGACAGAAGAGCTACGCCGATACGAGACGGAGACCACTAGAGTTCACAGTCGGGGATCATGTGTTTTTGCGAGTTTTCCCTATGAAGGGAGTCCTTCGGTTCGGAAAGAAGGGGAAGCTGGCACCGCGATACATTGGTCCATTTCAGATCCTCGATCGTGTGGGAGCAGTGGCTTACCGATTGGCTTTACCCACGCCCCTCGCGAGCGTCCACAACGTATTTCATGTTTCTATGCTGAAGAAGTATGTTGCTGATCCTTCTCATATCATCAGATGGGAGCAGGTGCAGTTAGGAGAGGATGTTACTTATATCCTGCGACCGACACGCATCTTAGACCGGAAGGAGCAGGTACTGCGTAGCAAGGTGATTCCCCTTGTGAAGGTACTATGGACGCATCATACTGAGGAGGAGGCTACTTGGGAGACAGAAGCCGAGATCAGAAAGAACTACCCACAGCTTCTCGAGGAGTACGAAAAGGTACAAAATTTCGAGGACGAAATTATTTGTTAAGGGGGGTAGATTGTAACGCCCGTGAAAAATCCATACTTGGGCTCGAGTACCAACTCGACCCGAAGTTGCGTAGAATTCATTCCTTTGGAAAATTTGACTAGGTTAGCTAGTGCAACGTTAGAATAGCTGGGAAATGGTCCCTGATCACTTTAAATACGTTCTACAAGGCCCGAAGCGAGTGGAACTAAGGGTGCTATAATGCTCTAAAGCCTCGGATCAAACTCTAAGCCGGTTTGTTCTCTGGACCACTTTGAATCTTTGTATTGGATCTAGACCGCACGTTGAAAGTCCGATACCTCCTATCTTAGACCGTTAGGACCGTCTAGCTGGGCTTGACACTCATTCCAAAAATCAAGTCAAACCGATTATTACAGGCTATTTCATTGAGCCCGGACCGAAGAGAGTGTGAATAGGGACATAGTTGGAATTTCAAATTCAAATCTGGCACACAAATTTGACGCATCAGTATTAAGCATTCTGACCGTCAGAATACAGCCAAATCACACCCTTGGATCAGGAAAAATATCTATTATATATCACGAGACTTATAGGCCTGATCTTGGTGCGGTGACCGTTAAACTGAAACTGGGCCGCCACGTGCGATCTGGGAACCCAACCGGTCTGAAAACTGGATGTGTGCTAGATCCAGTATGCATGAGCTTAAGTCCGACCGCATTTGGCCTGGGGACCTCCAGAAATGCCCTTTTGGACCGAAACGGCCCCGATTTGGTTAGGCACCAAGTAAACATTGTTCCCAAGCCTATTTTGGGAATGTTTTAGGCTATAAAAGGGGTTGAAACCCTCACTCCTCTCTCCCATCCGAATTTGAGAGAAGCCCTAGCTTGGGAGAGAGAAAAAGAGTGAGAGATTGTGAGAGAGTGGGAGAGTTCTTCCCGCCACTTGTGCTACGTGTTGCACATGCTTAAGCGACACTTCTCTACCGCTTTCCCGGCGATTCCACCGCAATCCTAGGTAAGTAAAAACCCTAAATAGTTGGTGATTTGAGTTTTTCTTGTTTCCATGGCGATGTAGCTTATGGATCTTATGTATTAGGCTCCTTACTCGCCGTAGACGAAGCATATACACTCCGCTTCAATTCCCGAGTCTACAAGACACTAGGTGAGGATTTTAGACGCTTGGATTGACGGTTCCCAATGCTTTCAATGTCGTTTAATAGTAGATTCTTGACGGCATCGCCGTTTGACATGTACAAAATGCTCTCCGTTTCCCGTTTCGTAAGCTAACGAAGAATATGAGATTTAGGGCATTTTAGTCATTTGTAGGAAGTACTGTTTGCATTCATATTTTGCTGATGTGATTGACATGGTTTGTTGTCGCTTTAGGGAGTTAGGAATGCGTGCATAATTAGTTTGGCGAAGAGATTCGCCTAGTTGCACACTTTGGGTCGACATGCTATATGTAGACCTAAGTGTGTAGTGCATGTGTTTGTATAAATGCTTGTATTAGTATGTATTGAATTAAATGATGTTATTTGATACCTTGTGATTGATTTTTCAACTATTATGCCGACCTAAATGATTTTCTACATGTTGACAAAATGCATGATTTCATTACATGCATGGAATGTATGTGCTTGAGGATTTGCTTAAGTTGAATATGCATGGGAAGTATGCCTTGAAGATTTGCTTAAGTTGAATGTTATAACATGTGCTAACATGCTCACACGATGTATTTCAATTCCAATACCTTTTATAGTGATTCCATAGATGTGTGGGACTTGACTTAGTCCAGGCAGTCGGTAACCGAGCAAATTCGTGGCTGACTGGTCATAGCCACGAATGACGCGTCGATGAATGTGATTCGTGTTGAGAGTTGGCGGCAGTGGTTAGGCCACGCGAAGTGTTTTACGCACTTCATGTCGTTCAGTTCGAGATGCGATCGCGCTAGTCGAGCCCGTCAAGTAACCCGACTGGCCGATGTTTGTTCACCTTGTATGTATCATAACTGCTTGAACCTAGGGTACTGAACTTACCATTGTAAACCCTATTAACCGTGGTACCTTGATCCACGAAGACTCATGAGCCGGGCATGGTGGTATGGGACACCGTGGTCGAGCTGTCGGCCTACGCTGGGGCCACAAACCTCCCCGTAGTGACCAATGAGCACCTTGACTCGTGAGCAGATTATGGTGGTATGGGACACTATATTCTAGCTGTCGGCCTACACTGATCAGGCGACGAGCCCTTTGTAGTGACCGCGAGCGTATTCTGAGTTCACGGGAGGCGACGACCCTTCCGTGCAGTAGAGTACAGTAGGCCTGTATTGATAAGGTGATGGGGGAGCGGTGCAACGAGTGCGAGCAACAGCCCTGGCAGCCCTTGCAGTGACCTACGAAATGTACATCGTATGAGATTACTAGGAGTGACGACCCTAGACAGGATCCGTGTTGGGATTGATACAAGGGAGGTACCTTAGTTTCCCAATCCTGCTGTTTGAATGGACTAATAATAACTTGGTAATCATATCACCATAGCATTGCATGTGCCTGGAAGATGTGGAGCACTCTAGGGAGTGTGGCATGCCGCGGTCGTAAGATGTTGCCGTATGAGGGTGATCGTCGGTGAGGGCATACATCACGTCATATCATCTTGCATTAACAACAGTATTAGGACTTGTCTGATTTACTGCTTTACTATTATCGCGTGACTGAATTGTGAACATGCTAATCTTTGCTCTATGATTCCACTGAGTTGATCACTCATTCCCACGTTACGGGATGGTGTTTGCAACACCCACCAGACCCTGTTGTAGTTGCAGGTGACGATGAGATCCAGGAGGTGGAGCTAGATGATGACGAGGACCAGGATGAGTTCTCGTATATGCAGTATCATGACGGCTTCCCGTAGGTGACCTGGATCGAGGGGACATCAGTGGGACTTTTCTTTTTGAACATTATTCTTTTGTTATGTACATGTATATGAGACTCAGAGATGTAGTCATACTTTGGAGACAGTTGAGATTACCTTGTTTTTCCATACAGTGATATATATCTTGTTTAGTCTTCCGCTTGCTTTTATCACTGGATCTGAAGTATGAATTGCAGTTTTGGTATACTTTTACTCATGTGAATGCTTTAAATCAGACAACATTGAATCATAACCATTTTTGTTGCATAAGTGACGGTCTGGAACTCGGGAGTTGAGTTTATACACGACCCCCGATTTTCAGGGTGTTACAGAGTTAGTCTTAAAAATCCTGCAATTTTCGATACACTATAGCTACGAATTATAACCGTAACTATAACCATAGCAGACTGTCACGGGCACCAGCGCCACGGCCGTCTGTGTTTTTGTTTTGTTTTTTTTTTTTTTTTGGTGTTGCTTTTGTGGGTCCCATCATGAGGTCTGTATTATATCCAAACCGTCCATCTATTTGGTAAGATCATATTAAGGCTTGAGACGAAAAATAAGATAGATCTAACTACCAAGTGGATCACATTGTAAAAGGCAGTGGGGAATTGAACATCTACCATTGAAATCCTTTTAGGGGCTACAGAAGTTTTAGATCATTATGAAATTTGTTTTTCCTCTTCATCCAAGTCTTTGCGTCCCTCACAAACATAACAGTGAGCCCCCTAAAAGTTTTTAATGCTCGACGCTCATTCAACACTGTTCCTGTAATGTGGTACATTTGAGATGTAGATATACCTCATTTTTGGTCTCATACCTTAAAATGACCTGAAAAAATATATGGACGGCATGGATGAAAAGCATACATCATGGTGGGGCTCACGGACCACCGCCGATCCGCAAATCGCTGGTGGCAGGCGGCGTACCCAATCCGTTTCATTGAAAGGAGGGGTATTTTCGTTCCCAAATTCGCTGTCCGTACGAGCAGGTTTATGTTCCGAATCAAAGTTTGTTTTGTTTCGTAAAAACAGCTGGATAAAAGATGGTGTCCACGGTCCCCAATTTCTCTTCGCAGGAAATCCGCGTCCGCTCCACTGTACTCCGCTTCTTCTGCCCTATGTCACCATCTGCCATTGTCAAAACCTATTTCATTAGGAGGTGATAGGACATAGGGTCTTTCACGAACTTGTGCTGCACCGAGCTACTGTGGGACCCATGTTGACTATGGATCGTGTCCACCCTGTCCATCTGTTCTTGCCCTTATTATAATCTTAGAAACCCTGAGGTCGATGGGAACTTAAGTGGACTAAATGCAAGGAACTAAATAAAAGCATCACAGGGATGTCTAAATCCACGTGGTGTAGCTTATGTGGATTTTGGAATGTTCTGAATTTTAGCATGTCATTCCATCTTAGTGAGGCACGGAAGATTAATGGATTGGATGGAATGTAAAAGATAAGTTGGCCCCACTTTCAGTGGAGAAAGTTTTATTTATTCGAGTCCCCCAACTTTTCCGTATGATGTGGCCCACCAGAGTTTCCCACCGAGCTGATTTTTGGTAAATTGAGTTAACACGAAGGACACATGTAATGAACGTGGTGGATCGATGCAAAGTTTACGTGGGCTCCACATCAGCCCGGTACGAGAAGAACTTTGGTGGTACACATTCCATATGAACGTACATCGTTAAGTAGAAAAACTCTGCTTAGCGGCTTTTTAACGGCGTTAAAGCCTAACAAGCCGACCACTAGACGACTAACCGAGCCCGCCTTTTGCATCGCTGGTTTTGATAGGGTACGGTGCAATCTCACCATGGAATGGTACGTGGGCAGGTTTATAATCCCCGTTGCATCTTAAGTTTTGATCTGAACCGTTAATGTTCTTGAAATGTGTTATCCCGTCCATCCTAAAAAGCAGTTATTGAAGAGGTGATCCTATATGAAGATGAATAATTAATGGTTCATATTACAATCCAAGATTCAAAGATTAAGATCATATTTGATTCATAATTATAACGATCATAGCTTCTATATAGTATTGATGAGAATATTAACGGTTCAGATCATTCTAAAGATGCGACTCCGGTGTTGAAAACTGGTGATCATACGGAACGCGGTACTGTGGCATCATACCCCTATCCAAAACCTTTTCGTTTCCCCGTGCGACGCGGCGGTTGATGAAAAATAGCGAAGGAGCGTTTGGCGCTTCCAAAGGAGGACCGCAGGACCACCGAGACAGTAGTCCTCGGGTCCAATGTGCCTGGGGCCGAAAATTGATGATCGAAACTATTCATCTACGGTATCCATCATGGGTGGCCCACTTTACGAGAATCTTTCCAGCCAGATCACCATACACAGCACTTAAAGAGTTCTACTCATAGAATGTGAACGTTTGGCCTTTTAATCTCCACACGTAATGTCCAGTCAATGGATTATTTTTAATAAAAGGCTCCATTGGGAGTAAAGGTGATGGGGACGGTTAGAAATTAAAACGGATATATCTCGTAAACTGAATAAGCTACTCTGACATATTATATATGATTTTGGAGCAGGACAAGCTACTTTAGCCACCTAACCCCCGCTATGCATGGTTTCCAACACAGGATTTTCAAAATACATTACATTGATATCAAAATCTTATGTTAATTTCATTTTTACTATTTACCGTAAGTTTTAGTTTAACTATAACTCTTCATCCGCTTTGCTTAAGGAGTTGTACTCATAAAAGTATTTAAAATAATTAGGAGTACATGAAAAAAAAGAACAATTAGTGTTTTTGTAATAAGTTTATTATTCATAGTAAGTTGTGAATTTTAAAAGTTTTAGTTGTAGTTTAATCCGAAACTTCTTCAATGACTAAGCATCCCTATTTAAAGGGGTGTAAACTTTTTTATTCATTCATCAATTAAATTAAGAATTTTATAAATTTTATTTATTTACTCTCTCTCTCTCTCTCTCTCTCTCTCTCAGAATTGTGATGTTTATGTGAAGAGTCTAGGAAAGCTCCTTCGTGGATTCTTGTGATGTTTATGTGAAGAGTCTATTGAAGCTCCTTCATGAATTCAAAGTAGTTATTCTTAAGGAAGATGGTGATCAACCTCATCCAGTTCATCCCTGCATCAATGGGCTACACATTATAGGCCCATAAGATGAACAGTCAAATCACAAAGGGGTGGTCTAAAACAAGGGAGCATATCACGTGTGGTCCATCTCACCCCAAAAAGGTGTGGCCCTGACCATGGGCCCACCTTCATGTATGTATTAACATTTTTTTGTATAGTTTTGGGGTAGGATCCCAAAAAATGAAGCCAATCTAAATTTCAAGTGACCACACCATAGGAAACAGTGGTTAATGGCCATTAAATAGTTTTTGTGGGCTACAAAAGTTTTGAATTAAGCTGATACTTTCCTTTTTCCCTTCATACAAACCTTTTTAATTTTATCAACAGGTCCCACTGTAGGAAGTTTTTAATGATGAGCATTCAATCATCATTGTTTTCTATGGTATGACCCACTTAAGATTTGGATCTGCTTTATTTTTGAAATCGTTTTTAAAAATGAGCTGGATGGCATGAATATACAACACATACATCATGGTAGGGCCATGTCAGGGTCGCACCGTGCAGGCACTACAAGTAGTGCAGTGGATCATGGATCCCTTCTATCATTCTTAAAACAGGAATCTTTTTAACGAAAATGACTTGCCTTTTGGATGACCCCATAGTCCGTGGGCATGCCATCCATTTCTGTATCTTCTAAATATATATATTTTTTACTTTCACTCTCCCCTTGCACGCAAATGCACTGAAAGAACGAAACGATACTTACAAAAGAGAGAGATAACATGCTACGAACAAGGAAGCGGATTGCGTAGAGAGTTTTTTTTTTTTAATTTTTTTAACCACACGCACACAGACCCCCACCCACTTATGCTGTATAAGTGGGATTACACCACCTATGGATACTCAAACCCTTGACCGGGTGTTGAAACTACTTATAGTAAGGATCCGATTGCGTGGTGAGTTGCTCATAGCATACTGAGTAAACTCTGTGTGGTCTGCCATGATTTATGTATTTCATCCATTCGGTCCATCCAGATAATTTTAGGACTTGAGCGAAACAAAATGAATCATATAAAATGTTCAGGTGGACCACACCACATGAAACACTTTGAGTTCAACATCTACCGTTGAAAGTTTCTTGGGGGCCACAAAAGTTTTGGATCACACTTATATTTGTGTGATCATGTTGGATGACAATAAACATCACTGCAGGGCCTAGAAAGGTTTCAACAGAGGAAATCATTATCCCCATTGTTTCCTGTGGTATGAGCTACCTGATCTTTGCATATGCTTCAATGTTGGGCTCAAACCCTTAGATTAGATGGAAAAACGGATGGACGGCATGGATAGACCACATACATTCAAGGTGGGCCCAATTGAGTTTACTCGGTACGATGAGAGCGTACCGAGTAACTCAGTAGATAATCGGATTTATATGAAGGAGAGCAGATTGTGTAGTGAGTAACTCACCATGCTTAGCGTACTGAGTAAACTCTCCGTGGTCTGCCATGATTTGTGTATTTTATCCGTTCTGTCCATCTATTTTACCATATAATTTTAGGGCTTGAACCCAAAAATGAATCATATGAAATGTTCAAGTTGACATAGCTGGTGTGGGCACGCGTCTTGTGAAGACGGCGTAGACACTGCTCAAGCTTCGAGTTGTACAAACGGCTCAAAGGATATCAAAGTTACGTGGGCCCCTTGATGATGTATTTATCATATCTACATCATTCATTCATTTTTAGAGATCATTTTAGAGCATGAGCCAAAAAATGAATCACATACGAAGCTCAATTGGACCACACCATAAATAGTAGCGACGATAGTGATTTTCATCATTAAAACATTTGTAGGACCCACCATAACGTTTATTTTCCATCCAATCTGTTCATAAGGTCACAAAGACCTGGACGAAGATGAAAAACAAATATCAGATTGATCCAAAATTTTTGTGACGCCCAAAATGGTTTCAATGGCAAACACTCCAGTTAAAGTGAGATTAAAACTCACTTATCAATTTCAGTTGACCACTAGTCAATGTAAATATATGACTACGGGAATGTTCTGAGAGCAATCATCGGATCAGATTAGCCATCGCTCAAATGTACAGGTGATGACACAAAGGAGTAGTGTTCCAAATACCCACGGAGCGTCATCGAATTTAAAAAAGGCTATGAGTGTGTATGGACAGTCGTGTTGGATGGGATTATGGCGTGTGAGGTCGGTTACGGAAGGCTATCCCATCCCATCGCCTGTTTGGGATGGATGGTGGGTCTCATCTCAGCCGACCTCGTAAACGGTGTAGTGGCTTCCCCATCCCTGGATTACCTTCTGTGGGATATGGGATGGGTTGGGAAAGGACGATTCGGGCTGCCGTCTTAATAGCGTCGTCTGACGGATTTCCATTATGACGAGAGTGGAGGTGTTCTCCATTTAAGGATGGTTGAAGAAGGTGGGATGTTGCAGATGGTTTCTCCGAGCTTCTCGACCCATCATAACTAGTTTAGTCGATCTTCTTCAACCTGACCGGCGAGGAGGTTGGAAACTCTGACAATCGCAGATAAGTCCGATTGTTTGCCTTCATTGGGTATGATGGATTTTCTTGAAATAGTACATTCGGGTTGCCATTAATGGGTTTGATTGTTGTGTGGGTGTACGAATAGTTTTGATATGGACAGTGTGGATTCTCAGCTGCATGTTGGAATCGTAGGAAGATAGAAATGGTTTCTCAAATGAAAGGAGGTATATCGATTTTTCATGTTTCCAATTTGAACATCGGTTGCTTTCAGTTATTTCTTGTTCAACATCGGTATTTACTTATTTATTTATTTTTATTTTCTTGATTGTCTCGTATATTAGATGAAACAAGTTGGATGAAGGTAGGGACGAACTGTTGACATGAAGAGGATAGCCTTTTCACTCAGACAGTCCTAATTCACCACCACCCTCTTCACATATCAGGTAGTCATTTTTTAGAACCAGGGGTGGCCCCCATCATGAAGATGATCATACATAATATCAGGTTGGTCCACAGATGCATTGAGAACACCCATCCACTAAAGGGAGGGGCCCTGCAAGCTCTATGGTTAATGGATGGAGATCCAAATGACTTGTGTGCCTCACAAAATAGATCAGATGAGATTTATATAACATTTCGTATGGTTGTAAGCCCCACCGGCCTGATTGTTTGGTGACCCAGGTAGTTGGTATGATGACACCCACTATGGCTTTTTCTGAACCTTTATTTGAAGGTCTCTAATGAAAGGATTGGGATAATGTAGTCAAGCAGATTTTTGGGCAGCTCTGATCCACAACAGACCGATTAGTTTACGTTCTGGGTCACTGAAAATGGGGCTCCACTTGGACAAGTCAGATGCATTGGGACATAATTCACCTCGTGTAGCATCAAAATCCTATTTTTTTGAGTTATATATATATATATATATATATATATATATATATATATATATATATATATATATATATATATAAATAAGGTAATGTTCGGTTTTAGCTTCTATAAGCACATTGTATTATTTGTAAACAAACACATGTATTGGGCATCAGTGAATCAGCTTAGTACAGCAGCTTAAAATATTGTTGCTCAAATTACAAGTGTCCAGTGTCTCGTATTTGTAGGCCAACCTGTTTGATATGCGTTGATAATCAGTATACGATATGGGCCGATTTATCGACCATGCCATCACTAGCAAAGGAGATTATTGTGAAATGTTCTTCCTTCACTTGTTGAAACTGTTAGTATATGTTTGTATTTATGTATCAGTAGATTTTAATGATGAAGAATGGAGATGCCGAATCCACTAAAAAGTCTTGTGGGTTAAGCTTAACCTACAACATGATGTGTGTAGCCGTTTTAGGATAACAGCCAAAGAGGCTATACAGTTAGAGTGTTGGTTTTTGAATGGTTTTTGCAGTCTTATTGGTTGCTTTCCTAACTTTTTGTGAAAGGGTGGTCTTACTTGAGGAAATTACAGACAATAAGGTGCCGGTAGTTAATTATTTTAGTGTTTATGGAATGCTTGTAAAGAAGGGCTATAAAATAGACAAAGGTGTGGACTAAATCCTGTTATTATGATATATTAAATAAATTTACTTGGTTATATTCTTTATTCCCTAATTATAAGAGTAATTCTTCTTGATGTAATAAAATTCTCTACTAGAATGGCTGTTGGATCCTTTCACAAGTTGGATGGATCATCCTTTTCTTTTTGATTTAAGTTCCAGTCCATACTAGACTCAATTTACAGGACTTGTACGATTTGAAGCGGGTTGGATGGATGTAGCACCCCATACTTCTCAGTACTTGGGTGTTATCGTATAAGCTAACTTAGCATAAACGTGAACCAACTAGAGTGAACATTCACATGCTTTCTAGTCTAAATCTAACCATTGAGAGTAATCCTCATCCATAGATCAAGTCGCCCAATTGTTGATTTAGAAATAACTATTGATCTTCACCCAAGAAGACTAGGAGAATCCGTGCCCCATTTAAATAGAAATTTTGGTGATATCAAACCGCTACTCTTACATCAAGATGAAGTTAGATGATTTAGTGGTAGATAGCCATGAGTAGAGTACTTTCAGTAGAATCAACTATTAATATGAAGAATAAACCATTCATTTGCCAAATAGCAGCTAAAAGATTCAAGAGGACTCAAGTCGTATCTGTAGGGTGGTCTAATTACTCAATTGATAACAAATGAGGAAGCGGGATTAGACTATTCCATCATTCCCGATCGGCAGACCAAGATTTATACGCCAACATCGGTTCATGACAAATCCAAATCATCCATCTGCTTGTTGGATCAACATATGAATTAAATCCTATACCGATATGAATAGTAGGAGCCATCCTCGTTGGTAGCTCAAGAAAATCTAACCGACCATCAGAGTTACCATTGTAAGGCCCATCATTCAAAGATACAATCAGATTATTATAGTCCATATTTAGTCCCCATTTCACACCTAAACACCCGTTAGGATCTTAGGAGCATTGATAGTCAAATGTTAGTCAATCCAACCACCACATCATTTGAATAAAAGATCAAGAATGGCTAATGTGACATTCGTGTGGGATGGCCCACATAACAGTCAACCAAAAGGTGCCCCAACCAAGCCCTTTCTGCCCTTTTGGCCGTTGATATTCGAACTGGAGTCAATCCGACCATAGGATCTTTAAAGGTCAATAGATATGATGAAATTTGTTGGTATGGCCCACTTGAGCGTTTCATTTGCCTTAACACCGGATAAATGTGCCACCAAGGCGAGTAGAGTTGAACGGACGGAGTGGATCTCCTAAAACAGTCATGTGGAGCCCATTTTGGGGCAGTGAATGAGCATAATTCACATGCACCAGCGGTGCACTGAACTGCACCTCGAGTCAGTTCGGGTCTGACCCGCGCTTTCTAAAAATGGAGAGAATCTCTCTCTATCTCTCTTTGCTTCCACCAGCGGACGGGCATTCGTTTGGGATGTCCGTGGCCCACCATGATCACCCAACTGGGAGATCCGAACCTTCCATCGGATTCAAACATGGGATCGACCAAAATTCAACTGTCACAACAGATTTCCTGCGCGTGTGGCCACACAATCCTCGGTGCAAATTGGCCCTACAAACACAAGTTTCTGAAAATGGTAACTGTTCTCTCCTTGCCAGCTTGGAAATCCCCGTGCTCTCTCCCCTTTCCAATCCCATCCGTCCGTATCAGGCAAATCCTAGCCCTTCAGGCTAGATTTTCTTTTTATAAAGAGGATGAGAGAGAGAAACGACCGTTTCCTTCTATCTCCGAACCCACCGCCCAAAGCCTTTCTAAACTTTGTATCAGCGCATTCAGAAGCTTCATAGGGTCCATCTAACCTGTCCATGAAAACCGGATTGAAGAGAACATCGCCGTCTAGAAGCAGCCATTAGAGCACCATTGTCTTCCTCAGCTATCCTCGATCGCTGATATGGGGTTGGCGGAGTTTTGGGTGCAGCTGGGGTGAAGGCAATGAAGAAGACAAGGGGAAAAGAGAAGGAAGAAACAGGAAGACGGGGTGCGGCTGTTGCACCACGCTAACCCGACTCGACTCGTCCGAGTTAGGGACTGGGTCTGGCGAGTTGGAACTGAGTCCGGTCTCGCTCCGGCCATCCTAAAAGGAAGAAGGACAGAAAAGAGAGAATGAGAGTGAGGAGAAGAAGGTGTGTGTTGCACCAGCTCGAACCAAGCCGCTACCTGCTGCCTTCGCACCACACACATCACAGTGGGCCGCACCACACACATCACAGTGGGCCCGATTTGAGTTGAAAGACAGGCCTCAGCTGGGCTGGAAACTGAGCTCAAACGGGCCTTTAATGGGCCGTGATGTGAGCTGAGAGCAACCCTCAGCTGGGCCTTCGATCTGAGCTGGAATGGACCTTCAACTGGGCCGAGGAACCAGCCCTCAGCTGGTGCGTGAAGTGGGCTGAAATCAGCCCAGAACTGGGTTGAAATCAGCCTCAAAGTTGGGCTAAAATCGGCCACTCGATCTGGGCCGAAATCAGGTCCGACCCAGCCCCAGTTTCGGGCCATAGCTGGGCAGCCATGCTAAGCCTAAACTGGGCCAAGTTTAGGCCCAGTTCGGGCCTTGTTGTGGAACAAATTAGGCCCAGTCTTTAGGACACCATTGGATAGCAGCAGCTGGGCTGAACTGGGTCCAGTCTAGCCCAGTTTCTGGACCACAGATGGGCAGCAACTGTTGGGCCAAACCAGGCCCAATCGGGCCTTATCTAAGGGCAAACTTTAGGCCCAGTCTAGGCCAATAGTTGGGAAAAAAAATTAGGTGGGCCTGTTCACACTAATGCAGGCCCAAATAACCTTATTCTTGGGACCCTTCAAACCCACATTAGACTCATTTTAGTGTATTGTTATCATTGTTACCTTTCTTTCATGAGGGCTATTAACATTAGCTGTGGCTAACTAGGGTTAAGTTAATTTGGCTAGTAATAGTTATTATAGGTATTAGATATTAACAATTATCATGTTATTCATATTTTGTCATTTGTAGAATAATGTTGTTAGTATTAATAGACGATTATTATTCATTTCTACTTCATTCCATTATAGGCTAATTGTAAGAGTAAAATTTCAAACTCCAAAGCAAAACCTAAAATTAGATTAGAGGATAAAACCCTAAATCTAAGTAATCTAAACTCTAGGTCAATACCCTAAACCTAGATAGTGGGTTATGTTTGGATCTAATTGTAAGATTTCATAATTCATGATCATAGTATCGATTATCATGACTAAACTGATTATCGATAGCTATTACTATTATCATTAGAAAATATTACCATTTTCATTATGGGATTAGTACAATTCTCGTTAATATGATTGTTAGTATTAGTCCTTATCATATGATTGTTAGTAAAAATTTTAGTTTTATTACTCGTATTATTTAATAGATTATTAGTCATTATAGAAATATTAAATAGCATTGGTATGTTTAATTAGGAACTTGTGAATCATCATTACTAGCATCGATCGATTTTAATACTCCTATTATGAATATTACTTGATCCATTGTACGATGATGATGATAATAATAATAATAATAATAATAATAATTTAGTATTCAAATCCTATAATCTAAGTTATGACTAAACCCAGGGATGAAACCTTGAGTTCGACATCAAAACCCTAAAAATAAGAAATCCAAACTCTAGGTTATAATCTCAACTATAAATAATAGAACTTCATCTAACCATACAATTTCATAATTCATGATAGGACCCGACTCTAAGGGCGCACACACCTCCTAACAACACTAGTAGTTGATTTTATACATCAGGTGATGATTATTCCCCTTAAGCTTTTCATTTTCCCATTAACTTAAGTGATAGTTTTTATTTTAATTTCAAATGATAATTGATACTTTCATTTTATAATCATGTGTTAATTGTTGGAATTGAATTGCTATATTATATACTTAATGTTTATCCTGCATATTTAATTCATGCTTGTGGGCTATTTGTGGATTGCTTATAGGACTTAAACTAGTACATCAGTGGGAAACCCCTCACCTATAAATGTACACCTATACTTGGGATGTAACTCGACTGGTCGTGATCGTAATGGACCTTCGACTTAGTGGTTATTGAGTGGCGGTTTAAATTGATCATTGATGTGGGCTTATCATCCAAGGTTGTTGTGTCCAATGGTGTTTTAGGATGGTCTTTTATCACATGGTTTCGATATTGGCCCTAGGTGGCTTAGTTTTGATAATTTCTCTATGTGGCTTAGTTTTAGTATTCACCGAACGTGACTTTATTTTGGTATTTACCCTAGATGAATTCGACGTTTTATATGTACAATGCGATGGTAAGCCCCATATATTGAAATATGATTGACCACTAGTCGACGAGTTTCTATTAAACATCCTAAGGTGGTAGCTTCATGAGCTAGGGATGGTGGAATGAGACACTATGCCTGCGCTGTCAGCCTACGTTGGGTGATGAACCCCCCGTAGTGACCGTTGAGGTCCTTAAATTGGCTGATTGTAACTGGAATAATAACGTTTGGCTAATCATGTATTCATAGCACATTGGCGATGATAGGTGGTTAATTCTGGATGTTGTAACACGTGCCCTAGAGTTATTGGGGTATCGTTTTACTAGCTCTCAGACCATCGACTATCAGCCTATTATTGGGTGATGAGCCCAAGTCCAACTGGATGAGCATTCCCAGGTTGATGATTGCATGGGTGACGAGCCCAAGTCCGACTGGATGAGCATCCCCAGGTCGATGTGCATTCATGCATCCACACATTTAAAAAGACCGCTTCATGAATTGTTTTGATTGCCTTGTTGTTTTTTTTAAAAAAATTATGCTTAGCTAAGGTGGCAGTGTGCAATCTTGAGAGAAATTCACACTGAGTTAGCCAATCATCCATTAAATATATAACTGTACAGGTAGCACAGGTGGCTTAAGTGATTTTCAGGTTCAGACTGATGAGGAGCCGGTTACAAGTATCAAGGATGCACGACTGTATTGCTAAGAGGAGCTGCGCGGTCTCGCGGCTCATATTTATATGCTTTCTGTTATTTTTTTTCCAGTATCAAATTATGTAAATCTTGTACTTATGAATTCAAAGGTATTAGTTTGTATAAGTCATTATGGGCAGCCTCTTGTAAAATCTAAATGTAAATGCAAAATTTTCCCTTTATGCTGACTTGTCCATTCTACGCTTATCTGCTAACTCCGATAAAAGAAAAAGATTACATAAGCAATTTGACTCTTTTTAGGTTAACACTCGTGTTTTTGGAAAATGGGTCATATACTCGGGTCCTGAAAACACGGGGCGTTACAATGGATTCTCCTTTTCTTTCTGATTTAAATTCCAGTCCAAAGTACACTCAAATTACAGGACTAGTGAGATTTGAATGAGAAGATTGAAGGTTCAAATAAGTTAGTATAAGAAACTAACTTTGCCCCAAATTGCTGTATTATCCACTGTCATACTTTCAATCGCATTGAACTGTTTAAAAGCTTAGGGGTTGCTTGGGAATGAATAATATTGCTAGGCCTAGACAACTTGAAATTTGTTGTAGCTGTGATTTAGAGCTCAATACATCAAACAATGGTGCTTTCTAAGTCGGATGTCTTGCTCAGTGTTTGACACTTTAGCAAATTTTCCCCTAACTCTAACTTTGCACATGTGCTGCATTGGATTGTCTTTTGAAATTAACGTGAAGTTCCATTTGGGCAGGTGTTCGAGTTTTTTATGGTTTGATCCTTTTTTGGTTTCAGGCGATCAATTTTCACTATTAGGTGGATTTTTGTAGAAATGTTTGCCTTTGTGATTTTTGATGCACATTTAATGGTTTTAATTTTGAATCCTAGTATGATTTTTTTTTTTTTTCCATTATTTTTTATGCCAAGTGCTTAAAGGCATTAGGAATGGAATCTTTTTTTTTTATTATTTAAAAAAAGACAATAAGAATGAAGACTTTAAATGATTCCACCTTTGGTATGGGTAGCAGTTGTGTGCTTGAAGGGAGGATTCTCTGATCTAGAAGCTTTGTGCAACAGTTGTGCTTGAAGGGAGGACTTACACTTCTGTTTATGTATAATTGCCACTACCATGCTCTGATTACAGTCAAGATTGATGTAAGTGCTATGGTTTTATGCTCCTTTGGTTGTCAAATTTTGTGGTGCCAAAACCTCAATATATGTCTTGTGTAACTGATTGTTATAAATGTTCAAGACATTGCATCACCACTCTATGCACTTTACTTCAAGTCAAGAATGGAGAACTACTTCAAACTACTTAAAGAAATGCAAGTACAAGCTACTACAGAAGAATGCAAGTGCAAGCTACAACAGTAGAAGTGATCTTATTCAAGACTCAAGTCAGTGTACAACACAAGATGAATTGTTATTCAAGCTATAAAAGATCTCATGTTCAGTGCTACATCAAGTTCAAAGATCTCAAGCTTCACAATCTTCAAAGGTCATCTACCATTTGAAGATATGAAGTTTTGAAGTTCATATCTCACTTTTAAGGCATGATTGACCTTAAATTGTCCTTATGATAGGTCATTTTAAATACATAATTCAATCGTATCATTTTACATGGAATTGGACTGTTCTAAGACTAGTCCTGAACCTTATTCGACTAGTCCTAGCATTGTCTTGACCAGTCCAAGAAATTTCAAGACCAGTTCTAAGTTTGTTGCAATTTTTCAGAATTTTCTATTCGTCCACGACTAGTCTTGGACTTTGTTTGACCAGTTGTGTAAACAGTGTCGACTCGTCCTACGACCAGTCCGGGTTCTACGACTCAAACTACAACAACCAATCTTTGAGTCCTACAACCAATCGTGGGTATGCTACGACCAGTTGTAGACACCCTACGACCAGTTGTGGAACGGTTTTATCCGATGATGCTAAAAAATTCAAAAATCCGTTTCCTACGACCAATCGTAGTGTCCTCAGGACCAGTCATAACCGTGTTTCTACAACTATAAATAGAGCATGAATTTCAGAGATTTATAACTTAATTCAAGAAAAATTAAGGGATCACTCTGAGATAAGTTTGTGTTCATTTTAAGCTACTTTGTGCATAATTTATATTCTCTTTTGTTAGCTTTATTAATATGATATTGTTTCTACATTCCAATCTTAATTGAAAAGAGGAATTGTAATATTCCTTCTTCTTGGAATCAAAATCAAATATTGCTAGCCCAACTGGTTTAATTTAAAATCAATTAGAACCTAGAAACATTTTAAAGTGAGTATTGGACTTTGAACTTCTACATTCGATCTTCTACTCCGATTGGTTCTTCCGGGTTGCAACAAAAGGAGAAATCCAGGTATTTTACATTTATGCAAATTTCCATTTTTATTTTATTTGAGATTAAGTTAGAAAAATCTCATTGTGTTGGTTATCTGAGGAGAGTCAGAAAACTCAGAAGTGAGGGTTTTTGAATTGTATAAGCTCTTTTTTAAAAGACATAATTGTGAAGGTTTTGGGTGAACCTGTGAAAACATATTTTGATAGTGAACGCTAATATCCCCTGTGTGAGGATATTGGGAGTGGAGTAGCAAGCTGTGTGGATGTTGTTTAACAGTTGTACACACAAGCAAACCACTATAACTCTGTGTTTTGTGAATGTGTGCTTTATTTTTCTATCTTTGATCATTCAGATTTATGGGTTGTATATGTGAATGTGAATGTTGTAATATTTTCATTTCAAGCATTGTGGGGAATGTTGAGATAGTTTAGAATTTATTTCTTGCTATTTCATTTGTTTCCTATCTGTTTGAATTTTTGATATTCAATTTGTTCTATAAATAAGGTTGTCCTTCCATAAACCTCTGATTTTTTTGGGGTAAGGTTGTCCTTAAAACAACGTTGATATCAATCTCTCTTTTTGAGGTTGCTTTACATTCCAATATAGTGATTTATTTATAGTGCTATCTTTTATTCATTTATATTCCGCTGTTATTGCTTAAATTTGGCATTGTCCTATTCACCCCCCCTTCTACGACATATAGTTTGACCATTTCAAGTGGTATCAGAGCCTAATATCTCATTTTAATTTTTGTTATTTGGATTTATTTCCTGAGCTAATCGATTTAAACTATATTTAAGATGTCAAATTTTGATAGCCTTTTAGTTACTAGGCCTCCACCTTTCGATGACACCAATAATGCCTATTGGAAAGCCAGGAAGAGGATTTTCCTTAAATCCATGGATGAAAGTGTGTGGCTAGCCACCATTGAAGTAACTGAGATCGATGGTTCAAAATCAATGAGAGTAACACCTTATTTCTCATGGACTACACTTCAGAAAAGTGAGAGTAGTGCAAATGCTAAAGCACTAAATGTAATCACTTGCGCACTATCACCAGATGAATTCAAAAGAGTTATATCTTGTGATTCTGCAAAGCAAGCTTGGGATATTTTGAAATGATACATGAGGGTACATCAATTGTTAAGAAATCTAAATCCAAATCCTCACAACCAAATTTGAGAAAATACATATGGAAGAAAATGAAATGTTTATGGACCTCTGCACTAGATTAAATGACATTGTGAACTCTATGTGGAGTCTTGGTGATAAAATTTCAGAAAGTAAAGTGTGTGCAAAAATATTATGCTTACTTCCTGAACAGTTTAATTCTAAGGTAACTGCGATACAGGAACTTCGTGATACGGATACTATGAGGGTAGAAGAATTAGTTGGGTCTTTACAAACCTACGAGTTAAATTTTAAAACTCTTAAAGGAAAATCTATTGCCCTTAAGTCTTCTAAAAATGTTTATCAAGAAAACAATTTTGATTTAGAAAATTCTGAAGACGATATGACCCTTTTAGCGAAAAAGTTTTACAAAATTTTTAAAAGTAAAAAGAGGGTTGATTTTCAAAAAGAAAATGATAAGAAAAGATTTAAATCTAAATCTAAGACTTGAAAATCTTTAAAAGATAGTCAATGTTACAACTGCCAAGAATATGAGTATTTAGCAAACAAGTGTCCTAAAAAGGAAAAACCCAAAAAGAAGAGTATGTTAGCTACTTGGGATGAATCCTCTGATTTTGAAGCCTCTTCTGATTCAGAAGATTCTGAAACCGAGTCGGATAATGAAGTTAAAGCCCTTATGACTCTAGCCAAATTCACATTTTCAGATAATGATTCAACAAGTGAAGAAAATCTGAACAGTGAATGTGAAAATGAAGATGACCTTCAAGATGCTTACAATGCCCTATACAAGGAAAGTTGTAAAATTACTGTAAAACTTAAACTTCAAAAAGAAAAATTTTCAAAGCTTAAAGAAAATTTCGAGTCTCTTGTTTTAGAAAAATCTCATATTTCAGATAGTTTTGAAAAATACAAATGCGATTTGGAATTCAAAACCTCCCAGATTGAAAATTTGAAATCTGAAAATGAAAAACTTAAACTTGAAGTCTCTTCTCTTTTGAGTTTAAAGGATACATGGAGATATGCCCAAGGTGATCCAAAGTTAGAAAAACTTTTATCCGGATCAAGAAAATGTGACGATCGATCCGGTTTGGGCTACGATAAGAATATTCCTCCTAGACAGAAGAATACTCCTTCTAAGTTTATGAGAGGAGAAACTTCGAATTCAAAAGGAAAAAGTAATCAAATTTTTTTAAAAAATTCTAAAACTTTTGAAAAACCTAAAAACTACTATATCAACTATAAAAATCAGTATCGAAACCTTTTAGCTGAGAAAATAGTTGATCTTCTTAAGGAACTCTTAAAATCTAAGTCAGTGGGTCACTCTAACAATAACTACAATCAAAAGAAGACCCATTATACTCCTAAACCCAAAACAGTTATGAAATGGGTTCCTAAGGTTGCCTGCTTGGTTGCCCACACTGTTTTCAAAGCTACAAGCCATTTAAAGTGGTACCTAGACAGTGGATACTCAAGGCATATGACTGGAGATAAAGGTCTATTCACCGATCTCAAAGACATGACTAATGGTTCAGTCACATTCGGCAATGGCAACAATTACAAGATTATTGGCCAAGGTACGATTCAACTGTATAACCTTCCTTTGTTTAAAAATATTTTATACGTTGAAGGGTTAAAACACAATTTATTAAGCATATCTTAAATATGCGATAACAATTATAGTGTAAGATTTTCTAAACAAGGTTATGAAATTCTAAATAATAAGGGTTCAGTAATATTAACTGGTCGCAGAACTTCTGAAAACTGCTATATAGTTAGTGAATCCAGCTTATCTATTCAAACATGTTAAATGGTCCATACCGATGAGACTGATTTGTGGTATAAACGTCTTGGACATGTACACTACCGTAATTTATATAGACTAAGCAAAAGAGAACTAATAAGAGGTCTATCTAAATTATAAAAGATAGATAAAATATGTGGTGAATGTCAAATAGGTAAGCAATCAAGGAGCTCTCACAAGAAGGTGAACTCCAATGCCACATCAAGACCACTAGAGCTTCTCTATATGGATCTTATAGGACCTACCAGGATGGAAAGTCGAGGTGTCAAAAAATATATTTTGGTAATTGTGGACGACTTTACCAGATCACTTGGGTAGCTTTCTTAAAGGATAAGTCAGAAACCCTTGATGAAGTAAAAAAAGTTCTCAAATGAATTTAAATGGGAAAATGTTCTCAAGTCTGTAAGATCCGTAGTGATCATGGATCTGAATTTGAGAATAACAGTTTTGAAAAATTCTGTAGCGATCAAGGAATATCGCATGAATTCTTTGCGCCAAAAAATCCTCAACAAAATGGAATTGTAGAAAGAAAAAATAGAGTGCTTCAAGAAATGGCTAATATAATGTTGAATAGTATGAAGTTATCTAAAAATATTTGGACTGAAGCTGTTAATACTGCCTGTTATATAATTAACTGGGTTTATAAGAGTAAATCTAATAATAAAACGACTTATGAAATGTGGTTTGATAAAAAGCCTACTGTCAAATACTTTCGAGTTTTTAGCAACAAATACTATATTCTACATGACCGTGAAAATCTGAAAAAGTTTGACACTAAAAGTGATGAAGGAATCTTTTTAGGATATTCTTTAAACAGTTGCGCATATCGTGTACTGAACAAAAGGACCGGTGTTATTCAAGAATCTATAAATGTGGTCATAGACGATCACTTGAATACACCTACCCTAAGTTCAGATAATGATGAAGTTCTTTTAATTGAAGAACTAGATACTTCATCAGATCAAATTAAAACTGAATTGAAGACTGTTAAAGATCATCCAACCACTCAAATTCTTGGAAACCCTCTCACTAGTGTGCACAATTGTAGATAACTTGAAGACATGTAATTACGTATGTTTCACATACCAAATAAAACCGGCAAACGTAAAAGAAGCTCTTATTAACGAAAACTGGATAGTTGTTATGCAAGAAGAACTTAACCAATTTGTAAGAAATGATGTTTGGTACCTTGTTCCTAGACTTAAAGATAAACATATCATTGGTACTAAGTGAATTTTTAAAAATAAGTCTGATGAACTTGGTAATATAATTCAAAACAAGGCTAGACTGGTTATACAAGGGTACACTCAAATTGAAGGAATTGATTATGATGAAACCTTTGCCCCAGTAGCTCATCTTAAATTAATCAGACTATTTATATCCATTTCTTGTTTTAGAAAATTTAAAATTTATTAAATGGATGTAAAGAGTGCCTTTTTAAATGACGATTTGCATGAAGAAGTGTATGTTGAACAACTAACGGGTTTTGAAGACCCTAAGAGTGCTGATCATGTCTATCGCCTAAAAAAATGCTCTCTATGGTTTAAAACAAGCTCACAGGGCATGGTATGAAAAATTGACTAAGTTTTTACTAAGTCATAACTTTCAAATGGGAAGTGTTGATAAAACTTTAATAATGATCATATCTTAATAGTGCAGATCTATGTTGATGATATTATTTATAGATCCACCTGTATTAACATGACTGTTGAGTTTGCAGATTTAATGAAATCTAAGTTCGAAATGAGCATGGTTGGGAAATTGAACTATTTTCTTGGGTTGCAAGTAAAACAGTAATCTAATGGTATTTTCATTTCTCAGACCAAATATGATCTGAACTTGATCAAAAAGTTTGGATTTGAGAATGATAAGAATTTTGATACTCTTATGAGTACAACCTTAAGACTCTCAAAGGACTCTACAGGTAAAAATGTTGATCCTAAGTTATATCATAGTATGATTGACAGTTTACTTTATTTAACTGCTAGTAGACCTGATTTTGCTTTAAGTGTTTGTATTTGCGCTAGATATCAGTCTGATCCTAAAGAGTTATATTTAACTGTTGTTAAGAGGATTATGCGATATGTCGCAAGTTCAGTTAATTTGGGTCTCTGGTATCCATATGATACTAGTGTTCAGTTAGCAGGGTACACTGATGCTGATTAGGCTGAAAATATCGATGATAGGAAATCAACCAGTGGTGGTTATTTTTATATCGAAAATTGCTTAGTTTTTTAGTTTAGCAAGAAACAAAGTTCTATATCACTCTCTATGGCTGAGGCTGAATACATCGCAGCTGGAAATGCATGTGCTTAGCTTGTTTGGATGAAACGTATGTTAAGTGATTATGGAATTACAAAGGATTCAATGGTTTTATATTACGATAATTCCAGTGCTATAAGTATTTTAAAAAATCTAATCTAACGTTCACGTACCAAGCATATTAATATTAAGTATCATTATATTCATGAATTAGTGGAAGAAAAAATAATATCTTTAGAATACATTCTGACTGAGACTCAACTTGCTGACATTTTCACTAAACAGCTTGACAAAAGTAGGTTTAATAAATTAAAATTTGATCTTGGTATGTGCATTCAAAATTGATTATTCATGCATATACGTATCATAGTATATATATATTTGATAATTTATTTGGTTAAATCTCAAATTTTTATGAAAAATACATATTTTTGGTGGTACTCAACCAGTCGTAAATGTGCTCGATCGGCCCTGGTACGACCGATCGAGGATAGCTCAAGATCGGTCGTGGAGCGCACTGTCCACTTTTATTTAGGAAAAATCTTCATCTTCCTCATTTCTATCTCGCTCTCCAACAAGTCGTGTCATGACTAGTCGAACCCTACAGTGTGATTCGTCAAGGTTAGTGCATTTTATCGGTCTTGCTTGTAGACTCATGGTCCATTTGCTTCAATTTCTTCATTGGAGTACTTGATTTCAAGCTTTGTTTGGTTATTTAGGGTTTTCTTCTCAAATTTCTAATTTTGAGAAAACCCATTTCTCATCTTTTGCATCTCCTTAGTTCTTTAAATTTCTTGTTGCCAATGGATGCTAGAGGGAAAAAGAAAATAGCCCGTGGTCCATCTTCTTCTAGATCTACTCCAATAACTCGGCGCCATCTTTGGTCACCCGAAAATGATCCCTCATATGTACGGGATTTGTGTTTGTGCAAGGTTATTGTTAAAAGAGCTGTTGATCTTAACCACATTGCTTCTTTTGGTATCATTCCACTCCTCAAATCTGTAGGATGAGATAACATCTTACATTGGGGTGGGCCTGCATATCAATCTATTGCTCAATCCATGTTCACATGTATTTCTAATTTTCTGCTTAAAATTTAACATTTAAAATAGATGCTAGAGAAGGCCCTTTTGATGTAGATCGTCATCTAATATCCAGCCTTATGGAAATACCTGTTAATGATGAGGGTATCCCTATTCATATTCTAACTGAAAAACCCTCAGAATCATGAAAATGAATGCTCACTAGAGCTTTATGTAATATGGATGTGCAATGGACTCATAAAGGGAATGCGCTCCCCTCAAAGTACTTGTCACCCATATATAGAGTCCTCTACAGGATCTTTACTTCAAATCTGTATCCGCATTCTGGTAATAAAACAGAATTGACTTCTTTTATGGTTCGTGTTTTGCACTCTGTTGTCTTTGGTACTAAAGTTTATCTTCCATCTTTAATATGTCATTCCATCATTCAATTTCATCTCCATCTAGGTCATAGTAATATTCCATTTTCCTATCTTATGACTATTTTAGCTTCTCATATGTTGGTTGCTATGCCTGTTGGAGAGGCTCTCATCCATCATCTTATTTTTAACAACTTGAATATTAACAAGATGAAATTGGAATTGGCTCCTGGCCAAGTGGATGTTGGTGGTGATGGAGCTGAAGCTGGGAATGAAGAAGAAGCTGATGATTTTCCTCCTGATGACATAAACATGGATGACATTTTTGATGAAATTGAGTCTGATTTTGCTAATGATCCTGATTATGAACCATTTGAATTTGATGCGCGTCTACGTGCACTTGACAAGAAGGTAGAGAACATGAATGTTGCCCATGATTTATGATTTAAATATATACGCAAGTATCTTAGGCGCGTAAACAAGGGCCTTCATCAACTTGATCCTACCATACCTGCTCCTTCTTCAGGTTCTGATTAAGTGATTTACTATTTGTTCTGTAATAACCTTAAGTCTACTTTTGTTGGGTTGTAAACTTTATTTGGTTTACTGACTGTGGTTTGCTGACTTTGTTTTAACTAGTTCATGGTATGTGGACTTTAATTTGCTTATATCTTGACTCATTGATTACTCCTGTCTATTATACTTTTCCATTTTTCTTCTTCCTTTATTATATTGTGACAAAAAGGGAGAGAATTTATATGGTTTTGCATGGATTGATTGTGAGTAGCAGCATTTTTATTTATTTATTTATTTATTTTTAGATATATGTGTGCTACTCAGGGGGAGTAAGTAAGGAGGTGTTTTACCTACTTCATCTTGATGTGTGTTAGTTGATGCAACTGGTGCATGATTCTTTATTCTTTAACCAGGCTGTAACTGGTTTTTTCTTTTATAACATGTGCATAATTCTTTGTATTCATATTGGTTATATTATTGTTGAGTGTTTTGTCACAAATTTGACAAAGGGGGAGATTGTAAGTGCTATGGTTTTATGCTCCTTTGGTTGTCAAATTTTGTGGTGCCATAACCTCAATCTATGTCTTGTGTAGCTCATTGTTATAAATGTTTAAGACAATGCATCACCGCTCTATGCACTTTACTTCTAGTCAAGAATGGAGAACTACTTCAAACTACTTTAAGAAATGCAAGTACAAGTTACTACAGAAGAATGCAAGTACAAGCTACAACAGTAGAAGTGATCTTGTTCAAGACTTAAGTTAGTGTACAACACAAGATGAATTATTATTCAATCTATAGAAGATCTCATGTTCAGTGCTACATCAAGTTCAAAGATCTCAAGCTTCACAATCTTCAAAGGTCATCTACCATCTAAAGATATGAAGTTTCGAAGTTCATACCTCACTTTCAAGGTATGATTGACCTTAGATTGTCCTTAGGATAGGTCATTTTGAATAAATAATACAATTGTATCATTTTACATAGAATTGGACTATTCTAAGACTAGTCCTGAACTTTGTTCGACTAGTCCTAGCATTGCCTCGACTAGTTTAAGAAATTTTAAGACCAGTCCTAAGTTTGTTGCAATTTTTCAAAATTTTCTGTTCGTCCACGACCAGTCTTAGAATCTGTTTGATCGGTCATGTTCCAATGACCAGTCCTGGTTACGACTCAAACTATAGTAACCAATCTTTGAGTCTTACGACCAGTCATGGGTATGCTACGACCAGTCGTAGAGGGCCTATGACTAGTCGTAGACACCCTACATTCAGTCGTGGAACGGTTTTATCCGATCACACTCAAAAATTCAAAAATCCATTCTTCCTGCGACCAGTCGTAGTATCTTCAGGACCAGTCGTAACCGAGTTTCTACAACTATAAATAGAGCATGAATTTCAGAGTTTCATAACTTAATTCAAGAAAAATCAAGGGATTACTATGAGATAAGTTTGTGTTCATTTTAAGCTACTTTATGCATAATTTATATTCTATTTTGTTAGCTTTATTAATTTAATTTTATTTCTACATTCTAATCTTAATTGAAAAGAGGAATTGTGATATTCCTTCTTCTTGGAATCAAAATCAAATATAGCTAGCCCAACTGGTTTAATTTAAAATCAATTAGAACCTAAAACCATTTTAAAGTGAGTATTGGACTTTGAACTTCTACTTTCGATCTTCTACTCCGATTGGTTCTTCTGGGCTGCAACAAAAGGAGAAATTCAGGTATTTTACATTTATGTAAATTTTCATTTAATTTTTATTTGAGATTAAGCCAGAGAAATCTCATTGTATTAGTTATCTAAGGAGAGCCAGAAAACTCAGAAGTAAGGGTTTTTGAATTGTGTATGCCCTTTTCTAAAAGACACAATTGTGAAGGTTTTGGGTGAACCTGTGAAAACCTATTTTGATAGTGAACGCTAATATCCCCTGTGTGAGGATATTAGGAGTGGAGTAGCAACCTGTGTGGCTGTTATTTAACAGTTGGTGTACACACAGGTGAACCACTATAACTCTTTGTGTTTTGTAGATGTGCACTTTATTTTTCTATCTTTGATCGTTCGGATTTGTGGGTTGTATATTTGAATGTGAATGTCGTAATATTTTTATTTCAAGCATTGTGGAGAATGTTGTAATAGTTTAGAATTTATTTCTTGCTATTTCATTTGTTTCCTTTCTGTTTGAGTTTTTGATATTCAATTTGTTCTAGAAATAAGGTTGTCCTGCCATAAACCTTTGGTTTTTATGGTGTAAGGTTGTCCTTAGAACAACGTTGATATCAATATATCTTTTTGAGGTTGCTTTACATTCTAATATAGTGATTTATTTATAGTGCTATCTTTTATTCATTTATATTTCGCTGTTATTGCTTAAATTTGGTAGTCCTATTCACCCCCTTCTAGGACATATGGCTTGGCCATTTCATTTGATTCTCTACCAATGGTTATGAAAGGCTTGATTCTCTGCCAATGGTTATGAAAGGCTTGATTTTGGAGGCTTAATTAGAACTTTTCTAAATAATAGTTCTTTTTAATTTCTATTTATACATTACAAGCCAGAAAATGCATGTTTATTTTGAAACTTCAGCTAAGATACATTATATGAACTACTCCATTTTTTAAAAAAAAAAGAAAAGAAAAAAAAAGAATCTAATAACTGAGAAAATTTACTTGGGTTATTTCAGTAGATGAGTTATCCAATTCATGACCTGATGATATGTACAATATGCTCGGGTTTTCAGTTTATATAAGTGGAGAGATGCTTGATTGGCTGGGCTACAACAATGGATGATCATACACTCATTCTGGGATATCCTAGTCACTACTGCTTTATTGCTTTTCTCCAACCATTTATTTGCAAGCAACAAATGGAATTTTTTTTTTGAAACAAACAAATTGAAATGTTATGCTGACTTCTTTAGGAATGGTCCATCTGCGATAGTGCACAGTCTACTGATGGTCTACATCATAACTGAAAAAGTGGTTGAGCTGACTCCAAACAAATGGAAATGCTTTTTGTTTTTTGAAATGTACAAATTGAAATGTTATGTTGACTTATGGAGAAAATTCTTTGGGAATGGTCCATCTACATTGGTGCAGAATGCACTGATGGTCTACATCATAGCTGTAAAAATGGTTGAGCTGACTCCAAATTTGGTTAAGCTGAAATGGTTGTATCACAAAAACATCTTTGCAACAAAATATTTATCAACATAATATAGAACTGTGTTTTTTTCTTTTGGTATTGAAGGTTGTAAGAACTGAAGGCTGGGGTGGATTGTATAGTGGGCTGAAGGCTTCCTAGTTCGGTAGTGCAACATCGGAGGTCAGCGAATATTCTTTCTTCTCTTTATATATCGTAGCATTCCACTAGAAAAAGGCTACATGACTGTTGGGTTGGTGCTTTGCTTTCTAGTCAACATAATGAACCCAAGATGTCCATTGGTGAGAGAGTAGCTGCATTTATTACGGGAATCGTGATTATGTTCCTCGTCCCGTATATCATTATTAGACTTTAGTTTATTCTCTGATGAACAATGTAGTAATCATTGCAAACTCCACTCACAGTTATTTCAAGATCTGCAATACATGATGCTTCATGTCATCTGCCATTTTTTCTTCTGTATGCTCCAATGAAATAAGTTAAAAAACGAGCCTAGAATGTGTAAGATAGGTGGAGACAAATCCTCCCTCATTTTATGGTCAAAATTGGCTATGGATTGTATTGACTTAGATATGAGTGGGTCACCATCTAACCCCACCTCATAGTTTGCCCAAGTGTGATATGGACAGACTCGGTTCGACACTGTGGGATTCGATTGCTACAATGTTGTAGTGGATCCAGCGTGATTGGTAGCCTGTGGATAGACAACGTGGGTAATTTTTGGCACAGTGATGCGATTGTATATTGCGTGATCTACTTCTTGCGAATAATGTGTGAGATCATTTGAGATTTACAGCTCTTGTGAACCTTATATAAAGTGGATCAAGAACTTACCCCACCAGTCATAACAGATCGCAGGGTATGATCTACAACCCTTGTTATACAATGTGGGACTGCATACACTGTAGTTGGTGGGGCCACCTAAAATGGCTAGGAGTGGATGGCTACAGTCGGATGGCTGTTGTATGAAACATGGAAGAGGCATGAGATTACACCAATGTAATGCTTTTTTAAACATGTTACCAATGAAATTCATGGACTACACAAAATCCCACTGCCTAGCCAAACACCCATGGATCCCATTCTAGACTCTGTACAATTCCATGGAATAACCAGACATCCACTGGCACCACCATCATTACCTTAAAATCCATTCCATCCCTCTTAATGCCATGGGATCGGTCTGGCCAAACATGCCCTATATAGCTTGTAAACGGATTATGGTAATATAATTTAAGCCAAAAGGGTTCACCAAGAATTGTTTTTGAGTGAAAACGGTCCCTGCCCAGCCGTTTTTGAGTATAACTGCCCTATTCATAGTGAGAGGCCACCACAACCCTTGGATGCATATAAGGGCAGTATTCATCCTCTTCCCCATTTATTTAAACAACTTACAAGACAGAAAGATGATGACAGACAGAGAAACTAGGGGAGAGAAGACAAAAGTTTCCAGACAAAGAAACTAGGGGAGAGAAGACAAGTGGGTAGAGGTCGATGGTTCTATCCAAATATGTTCATATGGTACCTGACCACCCCAAGCATTCTCCTTATCGAGTTACTCTGCCACTCAAAAGTTCAAAGTCAGCGCAGACATTAAAGTCAATGAGTAGAGTTGAAACTCGAGATATTTAGCCATCTCTTTTGACTGAAAAAGGTATTTGATTTCCCATTTTCCTTTCTGTATCTCGAATTAAGGCATATTCCACTTCGCATATACACCGAAGGTCACAACTTCCACACATATGCGCATTTTTTACTATGTTTTTTTTTTTTTTCAAAAAAATTTAAATTCTTTACTTTCGCCAACTTAGGGTCATAGAACATAGTACAATATGACTTAATTTTCTATTATGCTGTTACTTTTACTTTGCTTTATTTTGCATACCCAGTGCCTTGAAGCCCAACATAATATGGCTTAATTTAGTGACACTGGAAGTTCCCTTAAATCCCTTTAAAAGTTGTATAGTTGCGTAAAGAAGAGACCGTGCATTGCACGAGCAGAAAATGGTACATAACCGTTTACCTTTTTGTAAATGAAGCCCTTACTTAGAATCTAATGTTGCAGACCAACCGCGGGAGTCACTTGAATTGGGGAATCTTGCAATTCTCTGACCATTATGTGATTTTATGGTTCCTAGCCGACAGTAGATTCTAAGCTTCTTTTAGCTAGTGGCAACTCCAAGCTGAGCACACTTTTACCTTTAAGTCAACCTTGAATTTAAATAAAATCAAACCAAAACTAACATATGGAGAAAATCGAGAAAGTGAGGGCTTTTCCTCATGTTTGTGCATGAGAGGGAGTTCGTAGAATGATGACTTTACTATGAATTGCTAGCCACTAGTGAAGGCTCGACTCGAACGACAGGGCGTTATGGTTTTTCAGAGATTCTCTATATTCTGTTATTCCAATATGATACTAGTCATGAACATTTCAGTCCTCACTGGTCTTAAGTTAACCTACTAATCGGCTACCATTCCAGTCTATACTGGTCTTACTTTCCTACTTGAATCCTGCATTCCAGTACAAACTGATCCCTTTACTTTTGCACGAGTATCCTACATTCTAGTTAAATTGGTCCATTTACTTTCATGCAATCTATTTCATACTGGTCCATTTACCTTTCTGTCAATATATCATGATATTCCATTCTACATTGGTCCCGTATTTGCCTGACATTTATATTATAAGCATTTTCTCTTTAAAACAAATTTAGAAAAATAAAATTAAAAAAAAATAGAAAAAGGAAAAAAAGGAATGCAATGAGTCAATCATCAGAGGACAGTAGGTCGGTCTGCAACCATTGTGCTAAAAAATCAGTTATAGGACCGTTGCTATGCAAAGTCAACAAACAT
This sequence comes from Magnolia kwangsiensis, assembly GCA_037074715.1. Lineage (NCBI taxonomy): Eukaryota > Viridiplantae > Streptophyta > Magnoliopsida > Magnoliales > Magnoliaceae > Magnolia > Magnolia kwangsiensis. The sequence continues at coordinate 140,797,920 of CM073573.1, forward strand.
ACACCAAAGCATCGTCCGAACATGTGCACAGACATCCATGTCAATCCAAGGATATGCCTCAACATCCCTTATGTATTTGCTTAGGTGACAAACCTTAGAACCTATGGTTGTTACATCGGTAGTTGACATAGCCTTAGTATGAGCATGTTAGAAGATATGATAATCCACTTTCTCTAGGAATGAACTATATAATCCATCCACAACACACAATAGCATAACATCCAAATGGGTCTTTCCGACCTCGCCATCAATCAATTCCAGCACGTTCCCCTTTATGGGAGTTGGGTTCACTGTTCACCACCACAGGTATAGGGTTGCAATGTAGTAATAATCTCGGTAAGACTGAGGTTGAATCCATAGGGACTGAACCTTGTACATATTTTGAAAGTAACAAAAAATAGAACTAGAAGAAGATGTAATCTAAATTAGGAAAATTTAAGAGAATAATGGTGAAATATTAAACTAAAGCTTATAAAATTCAAAGGTGGGAAACTAGGGTGTCAAGGATCCACTTGTAGAGATCAGGGAGATGTATGCTTGATTCATGAACATAATTAGAATCGGAGTGTAACATCCCGAAAATCGGGGGGTCGAGCAAAAACCCGACTCCTGAGTTCCAAAATGTTATTTATGCAACATAGATATGTATGATTGAATGTTGTCTATGATAATGTATTAAACATGAGTGAGATTAAGCTAGAACAGCATATCATACTCCAGAGACAGTTAAATTAACCAGCGGAAGTCTGTAATAGTAGGTATAACCTATATAAACTGTTGTATGTCTCCAGAGTGTGAACATGTTACTAGGTTATATACATACATGTATACTCCAAAAGTAGATGAAACGAATATACATGAGTGCGCTAAAAATATAAAATGACAAATGTCAAAGTATCTAATCAACCTCCCTGTAATCCCGTCAATCAGAACACGCATATAGGAGGAATCCTCCTCATCATCATCAAATCCAGCTCCGCCTCACAGGCCGCGCCATCATCTGCAATCACAAAAAGGTCTGGTGGGTGTCCAGGAACACCGTCCCGTAACGTGGGAGTGAGTAGCTAACTCAGTGGAATAATAGAGCAAAGATTAACATGTTATCAAATCAATCATGCAATAATAGTAAAGCAGTAATTCAAACATTCCTAATACTGTTGTTAATGCAATTATGACATGACGTGATGTATGCCCTCACCGACGATCTCCCTCATACGGCAACATCTTACGACCGCGGCATGCCACACTCCCTAGAGTGCTCCACATCTTCCAGGCACATGCAATGCTATGGTGATATGATTTCCGAGTTGTTATTAGTCCATTCAATCAGCAGGATTGGGAAACTAAGGTACTTCCCTTATATCAATCCCAACACAGATCCAGTCTAGGGTCGTCACTCCTAATAATCTTATACAATGTATATTTTGTAGGTCGCTGCAAGGGCTGCCAGGGCTGTTGCACGCACTCGTTGCTCCGCTCCCCCATCACCTTATCAATACAGGCCTACTGTACTCTACTGCTACTGAAGGGTCGTCGCCTCCCGTAGACTCAGAATACGGTCGCGGTCACTACAAAGGACTCGTCGCCTGATCAGTGTAGGCCGACAGCTAGAATATAGTGTCCCATACCACCATAATCTGCTCACGAGACTAGGTGCTCACTGGTCACTACGGGGAGGTTTGTGGCCCCAGCGTAGGCCGACAGCTCGACCACGGTGTCCCATACCACCATGCCCGGCTCATGAGTCTTCGTGGATCAAGGTACCATGGTTAACAGGGTTTACAATGGTAAGTTTAGTACCCTAGGTTCAAGCAGTTATGACTCATGCAGGGTGAACATACAATAGCCAGTCGGGTTACTTGACGGGCTCGACTAGCGCGATCGCATCTCAAGTCGAATGACATGAAGTGCGTAAAATACTCCGTGTGGCCTAACCACTGCCGCCAACTCCAGATCACGGCTCGCGTTCATCGACGCGTCGTTCGTGGCGAAGATAAGCTAACCACGAATTCGCTCGGTTACCGACTGCCTGGACTAAGTATAGTCCCAAACAATCATGGAATCACATCAACATTCATGTAAGAGTAATGGAAATGAAATACAACCATGTGAGCATGTTAACACATGTTATAACGTACAACTTAAGTAAATCATCCTACACATGTCTTTCACACATATAATGAAATTATGCATATCGCCAACATATAAAAAAAATCCTCTCCATTAGCCTATTAATTGAGAATTCAATCTCAAACTAAATCATACGGAAATCATCAAGTACATGTTATAGCATACCGCTTAAGTGAAACATCAAGCATATGCATTTCATACATATAATGAAATCGTACATATGTCCAACATGTAGGAAATCAATTACATCAGAAATTTAATTGAGAAATCAATCTCAAATTAATTCATAACACCATTTAATTCAATACATACTAATACGAGCATTTATACAAACACTTACACTACACACTTAGGTCTACATATAGTATGTCGACCAGAAGTGCGTATCTCTTCGCCAAACTAATTATGCACGCATTCCTGGTATCCTAATGCGACAAGAAGCCATGCCAATCACATCAGCAAATTATGGATGAAAACAGTATTTCCAACAAATGACTAAAATGTCCTAAATCTCATATTCTTCGTCGGTTTACGAAACAGGAAACGGACAGCATGTTGTACATGTCAAACGGCGTTGCCGTCGATAATTTACTATTAAACGACATTGAAAGCTTTGGAAACAGTCAATCAAAGCGTCTAAAATCCTCACCTTGTCTCTTATGGATGAGTAAATTCGAACGGAGCGTATACGCTTCGTCTACGGCGAATAGAGAACCTGATTTACGAGATTTATCAACTAACAAGCTATGGAACTAAAGAAGCATCAAATCAGCAACTTTCTAGGATTATTTCTTACCTAGAAACGCGGAGAAATCACCGGCAAAGTGATTGGAATACGCCGCTTAAGCACGTGCAGCAGCAGCAGGAAAAGCTCTCCCACCTTCTCTCACAAACTCTCACCTTTTCTCTCTCCCAATCTAGGGTTTTTACAAATTCGGATGGGAGAGAGGAGTGAGGGTTTCAAGCCCTTTTATAAGCCCAAACTTGCCCGAAATAGACTCGGGAACAAGTTTCACTTGAGGGGTAACCAAATCGGGGCTGTTTCGGTCCAAAAGATGCTTTCTGGTGGTCCCCTGGTCGAATGCGATCGGACTTAAGCTCATGCGTACCAGATCTAGCACGCATTAAGTTTTCAGTTCGGCAGGGTTCGCAGATCGCACGTGGCGGATCAGTTTTAGTTCAGCGGTCACCGCACGTAGATCAGGACTGGAAGTCTCATAATAATAAATAGAAATTTTTCTTGATCCGAGGGTGTAATTTGGATGAATTCTGACGGTCAGAACGCTTAATACTGACGTGTCAAGTCGTGTGCCAGATTTGAATTTGAAATTCCAATTCTGTCCCTATTCGCGGTCTCTTCAGTCCGGGCTCAATGAAATAGTCTGTGATTATCGGTTTGACTTGATTTTCGAAATGATTGTCAAGTCCAGCTGGGCGGTTCTAACGGTCTAAGATAGGAAGTAACGGACTTTCGACGTGCGGTCTAAATCTAATACAAGAATTCAAAGTGGTCCAGAGAACAAACCCGCTTAGAGTTTGATCCAAGGTTATAGAGTATTATGGAGTCATACGTTCTACTCGATTTGGGTCTTGTAGAACGTATTTAAAGTGATCAGGGACTGTTTCCCAGCTACTCCAGCGTTGCGCTAGATAACTTACGCTGAATTTCCATAGGAATTAATCCTAAGTGGTTTCTTTAGCTATGAAATTAGGTTCTGAGCGATTTTCCAGGTGTTTTAATTGACCCATTGCCTAAGGACGTCAAATCCCAGATTGGCCAAAATCCGGGGTGTTACACAGAGTCCCATCTTCATCCAATTGGAAGATATTTTATTAAAATCCAAATATGAACTTCTTTTGATCTAGTTTTTAAGAGATGAGAGGTATGAGAATTAGAATTGATTCCATCACAAAACCATGCCCATGAGACAAAGTAAACAAAAAAATTTAACCAATCCCCAACTAATCTGAGAGAGTTATGAACGTAGGGAAGGATTCCATCATCCAACCATGCCAAGGAGATGATGGTGAACAATAGGGTTCTTACACTGATAATCTCAATAATGAAAAGAACATGCTTAAAGCTATCATAGATCCATTATAATTTAAGTCACAATAAACCATTAAAAACTGAAAGCATTCCCATTAATCAAATTAAAATCAAAATTAGTTCAACTTAATATGAATCAAAGTCATAGACACATGCCATCACACTACAAGCTTCACCTCTTAGCCCTAGCTTAGTGGTTTAGCCTGTGATAGTCATGATCAATCTAAAAACTCTTAAAAACATCAAACAGAATAATGAAGGAGAAGGGAGAAAGAAAAACTCGAAGGTTGACTGTCCTACGCGTCTTCTCGCTCTCTTTCTTGCGCCTTTTCTTCTCACGTACACGGCTCCAAGGATTTCTCCACGGCTGATCTGATGGATGCCCCACGTCCAAGGGATGATCATCTCATGCTCTCTCTCTCTCTCTCTCTCTCTCTCTCTCTCTCTCACTTTTTATAGCCGTCCACAGGTTGGTTTGCTGTGGAGCAAGTCGGTGTGTGTAAAATCTTTATGCAGCAACGACGGGCACTTCTTGCGTAGCGACAAGTTTTTTAGCAAAAAATGGAAAATTGATGCGGGATAAACTCTAGTCAGGCTCCTTGGGCTTGGTCGACCCCACCTTGGGAAGGTTTTGAATGGCCAGGATCATTGGACCGATCTTGGCCACGATCAGAAAAAGGCCCGGATCATCCGGGTCCTAGACGTGCATAATGCATGCAAGGTTCTTGCGCTGAGATGCTTGGTGGGCCCCATAATGATGTTTTTGGTGAAATTCACCCTGTCCATTGGGTTCCTGACAAAAAACCAGTTGAAAAGGAGTGGTTTCAGTCGAGTTTTGGTGTGGTCCATCGTATCAAATTACCTCGCCGTTCATCCTATATTTTTTGGTATCTACGTGTGTACGTGTGCATGGGACCGAAATGAAAACCTTGGCGAGGGTTGTGGCTACCCCCCGGAGTGAATGGACGGTCCCGATCATCCATCGGGACCATGATGGTGGCTCACTACATGTGCTCGGTGAGCAGCGTGCAAACGCTTTTTGCTTTGGAAAGAAATCGGTTGGGTCTTCGCTCGTTGACTGGACTGTCCAGTCCAGTGCACTGCTGGATTACATACGCAGGGTGTGCACGAACTGTAAGGTGGGGTCCACTGTGATTTTATGAAAAATCCGTTCTGTCCATCTATTTTTCCATCTAATTTAAGGGGTTGAGACCAAAATTGAAGCATATCTAGATATCAGGTGGGCCCCAAATCAGTGAATTATGTGCTGATCTGTCCGTTGGGCCACTTCCACAAGGATCCAAGGGTTGAATTTCAACGTGTACAGTTAATTTAGGGTCCTCAGGCTAGATATAAAGTTACAAGCTAAACGGATGGTAGGAACCCTGTGATCTTGCATTTTGGACGATTTTCAGGCCTCTTATGTATGGATTGCTTGATTTTCTCGAAACTTTGGCGTGTAAATTCTTTGATCTTGGTCTCATGGGATCCGTCCCTTGCCTTGGTGATTTCTGAGCATTGAATCCATGCTTTTAGCACCCTTTTCAGTTCAAGCTCTTAAATTCACCTTGCAACAAAAACATGATTAAAATAGGACGTTAAACATTATCATATATGTAAAATCAAGTAATAACTAGGCTCTAATATGCAATATTTGTCGCTCAACATTCACTTTTAGTACCCTCCAATCATAGTAGGTCAAACTCTAACACAACCTCCCCCTAATGGGAGTCAACAACAAGTCTTACTATGGAGCCAATTACCTGTTCATTTTCCTCCTCCTAATGGGAGCCAAACAGTGCGTCAATGGGTGCACTCCAACCAATCTCAATTCAGTCAATTCCAGCAACCTCCCCCTAATGGGACAGCCTTTCATTTATAGTTTAAATAATCATAACATTAATTTGCATTCTAGCTAAGCTTGACCTCTATTTTTTACTCCTATACATCTTCCTAGTTAATCTTGCCCCATGATGGAGATTCCTCTCTAACCCTGTAACAGCCCAACCAACATAGTATGATATTGTCTGCTCCGGGCTTGCAATCACACGGTTTTGTTCTTAGAGTATCTCCCAAAAGGCCTCATACTATGAAGGTGCTAACTCTACATACAACCACCACAACTTCAAACGGTACTTTCGATGTGGGACAACATTCAACCTCCCACTGTGTACACAATAGCCTACTAGCACAGTAGCTTGCCAACTACTGGTAGCTTGTGCATGCCCTTAGACCCTGCCCACATCAGCGTCCGCCCACGTGTGCCCACCCACATGTGCAACGGTGACGGGGTGTCACAAACCCCCTCATCTAATAGTTTCCTTTCAACAAATTCTCCTCACTAGGGATCATAAGAATGTTGAGGAAATCAATCACTATAAGGAAGAAGCCAGCCGAGTTCCACAAGGAGTATGATCACTTCCTTAACAATTGTTTAAAATCGTTCGACTTCGAGAGTATTTTAAGGACCAACTTAGGGCAATGAGAAATTAGCTCCAAAAGCAACATGGGGTGGAATTTCATTCCACTATGTTCAGGGACCTTTGTCCCTTCTCGGATGCTAGGGTACCAACAAATTTTTAAGTATTAAAGTTTCAAAGATATGACAACACAGGATATCTTACCTCCAACTTGAAAGCTTTTTATGGTGAGCTTGATGTCATGGTAGGGGATGATTGAGCCCTAATTTAACTATTCCAAAAGTCCTTAAGAGGTGACACACTCGAATGGTACATATCATTGATCATTACAAGATTAGGACTTGGGAGGACCTATCCCAAGAGTTCATAGTGAAATTGTAGTTTTTGTGCCATAATGCATTAAGTGCAGAAGCTTGGCGGAGGTAGAGAATGAAGGCTATGTCATAGAGGGGGGAGGGGGTGAATAGGACCAATTTAAAAATTATACCTATTTAAAAACAACAATTACCTAACTTAAACTAATTTAACAATTAAATTAAGAAAGATAATATAACTCTAAGGCTTCTAAGCCAATAGAGGGTCCAATCACATAGACTACAAAGATATGCAAATAAGAAACTAGTCTATAATAAGATAGTGAACATGTGTGTGTGGGGTGTGCTACCTATCAACACTAGGCATTCATTTAATCATGCATGTAAAATGTAAAATGTAAATATTTAAACTCATAAGCATAATTAAACAATTGCGCAAATGACACTTCCAAACACAAGCATGTATAGTGGTTCAGTTATTTGCCTACTCCACTCCTGGCAGATGTACTCAACCCATGAGTGTATCAGATTTGACTATCGAAAGTTTTAAATTAGGTTCATCTCTAACCTTTACAACCTTATACAAGGACTTTTAAGTTTATTTCTTATACAAGGACAAGGGTCCTACTCTTGAACTCGACAATTTAGGCACTATATAAGAGCCAATGTCTTACATAAGAACCTGATGGTTTAGGCCCTAGACAAGGGTCCTACTCTTGAACCCAACACATATTCTTCCGTCGGAGGCTCCTACAAGAGACTTTAGTTGGTTTCTCCTTAGGCTAACCAACAACCTTGGTCTTGCACAAGGACCACAGAATTTAGGCCACGCGGAAGATCCAGAGTCCTATGCAAGAACTTAGGTGAGTCTAAACACAAACTCTTGCACTCTAACCTACACAAGGAAGGAGTACAAACTTAGACTCTTACACATGACACTTACTTATCAGATAGAGTCCCTTTTGTAGCGCCTTTAGGTTACTTGATCTCTGCTCTCCTATGCTTCAATCATCTCCCCGATGCTCCCCCAATTATAATGACGCCATTTTACTAAGATTCAGCTCCACAATCAATCACCTTGCATTTGATGCTCCTTCGAGGTGACCAAGGTGATGGGAGTAGGTTGAATCTCCTACAACTAATGAAAAGTTATTTTTCCTAGATGATTTAACTAGACAGATCTCCTAGAAGAGTTGGACAATGGTTTGCCAAGATATCTTAAGTCTAATGTCTAAGAAATGGACGAGTTCAAGCACATCTACAATAGTGAGGTTGGAATCCTCATTAGAATTGAAATCTCAAGGGAGATTTCTCAAAACTAAATGGAATAGAAGCTTGGGATGAGGGATATACATATGGAATCATCTTACCTTCTATTACTCCAAAAATTCATCAAAAATCCTGAGATCCAAATGCCTTTTATAAACAGTTCGAGCTCCAATGGTAAAAAATGAGTAAAAAATAGCTCTATTGATGCTATCGAAGGTCCTTTGATGCCATCAAAGATTACTTTGATGTCATCGAAGGGTACCCCAATGCCCTCAAACAATTCAAACAAAATATGGTAAAACTTGTTAGACATATTTGGACTAGTTTCGATGTCATCGAATTGTCCTTCGATGTCATTGAACATCAAGCTTCGATGTCATCGAACGTTAAGCTTCGATGTCATCGAAGGTGCTTTAATTCCATCGAGAGTCCTGGGAAAAATCCAAAACCTTAGTGGACAAATCCAACTCTCAATTGATGTCTTCGAGAAGACTTTGATGTCATCGAAACTTAAGTTTCGTTGTCATTGAAGGGACCTCGATGCCATCGAGAATTTTAGAGTAAAATCCAGTTTAGTTACTGGGCAATCTCGACTCTCGATTGCTGTCATCGAGTAGGTCTTCATTGTCATTGAAGACCATTTGATGACAGCTCAATGCCATCGAACATTACATAGAATCTGCTATTTTTGGGCTATCTTCTACACAAAAGATTCACACCTCTTCTAGCCTTCTTTATCATATTTTTCTTAGTCTCCTAAGGTTAAGGGATGATCAAATTTATTGTCCCATTGGTTCAAGATCATTTAGATGTGTATGGGTTGTTTTGGGTCAAGGGTTAAGGTCATTAAGGCACCCGTTTTACCTAGTCTTGCTTCCTTGATGCTTAAGCTTTGCTTATGTCTTTAATCTTTACTTTCTAAAGGCTCAATTGACTACATGACATAACGACACGTGATTTACAAACCAGGTGCAAAAATAAGTGCATTAACACATAGATTACTTTGTGTACAATTTGAATGCAATGCCTTAGGGGGCAGATCTGGCTGCCTTTAAGTAAAGAAATGATGAGACATTATCTACATATGTTGGATGATGGAGATCCATGGCTGTAAGAATGAAAATACACATCGCTGACGAGGAGAAAATCTTCATGATTGTCCACTTGGCTAATCCAAACATATTAGGATATCTGATTTCATACCCATATGTCAACTTCACTCAGTTGATTCATGTAGGGGAGCAAGTAGAAGCTGGAATACAACACAATTATTCGTAACCATTTCAGCCGTACCCTACCAAGACCAATCAAAGTAGGTTACGTGTGATCCGTACGGGTCCGCATGCTGCACTTAGAGATCGACTTGCAGATATGTACGGGGGTGTCTCGAGAAGCGGAGCCATGACGTATCAGTCGGTGCTGTTAGCACTAGAGCGGTCGAAAGTAGGGTGGTCGAGTTAGAATGATTAGGTAATAGCATGAAAAGTAGAGTGATTGAGCTTGAACGGTCACATGACATATGACACAAAGAGAAGTGAAGGAAGCTGAACGTGGGAAGCATCCAGAAACTAAGTAGAGTAATGGAAAGCGATTACAACAACCGTCAAAAGGTTGGAATAATTCAAAATGCTTGGATTAAAGATATAAATAGCAAAGCAGATCAAGAAGAAAAAGGGTCTTATTCTAATCCAAAAAAACCAAATCTATCTTTTAATTACTAGTTAATTTACATTCCATAGTGTAATCCTTTACTTTCTGCCAAGAAAATTACATTTCTTAGTGTAATCTTTTACTTTCCAGCCTGCTTTTTATATTCCATAGTGTAATCCATTGTGGCAATCAAATAACTAATAATCTTTAGCTGTAATTTGAGCTCACGCTCGCGTACTGAATTCATTTAATCTATCAGAAAGGAGTTCTTTAATTGTTCTTCGTAATCCACTATAAGGATCTCTCTCTCTATATATTGAAAAGTGCTTTCATACGGAAGGTAAAGGAGTAACCCATCATTAGAGGACGAACCCTACCCTCCGAAAATTGGTCGATCCAATTTACATCGAGTGAGTGGCTAAATAGGCGACCGATCTCTTCAGACCTCGGTCATACATTACGTGTCTGCCTGCCTCGGTGCTCAGGGTCATTTTTATTTAGTTCGAATTAGAGCTGCAAATCCAATTCTAGCATGCCCACACATTAGTGTAGAAAACAACGATGAACAATTTTCTAACACGCCTGGTGGACCCTGTCTATTAACTACTGGTTTGATTTTTCTAAAAATGCAGAGGAGAAGTACCCATATTTTCGGGGTCGAACCCTCAACACCGAACACACCACCTCTAAGTAAGGATGTACCGGTTCATGAGCCTCCTAAGGCATTAAATCTGAATACTAACCCGATCGGAGATCAGGCCGGGCCATCCATGTCCTGAGCCGTACTCCCGGATGAAGTATCAGTGGTGCTTCGAGATGTTTAAATGAGCATCAAATGGTACAAGAATATGGAAGAGTTTAAGCCAAGTAATTCTGTATCTAGGTCGAGAGCATCAATTGCTACATGACTAGTCAGACTAAAGCCATGCAATGATTGTTGGTTGTAATATTGAAAAGGGTGAGCTCTCAGTCCTAGAGGAGGGGGGGGGGGGGGGGGGGGGGGGGGGGTTGAATAATAATATGCCAAATAAAAAATAAATATAGAATATAAATAAAGATAGCTGAATCAAATAGCAATCTTAATTACATTAGTATTGAGAAGTTGATTCAAATGTTGTTCAAAGGACAATCTTACACCAAAAACTAAAGTTTATGGTAGGACAACCTGATATCTTGAACCCAGTAAGGATAAAAATCCCAAACTAAAACAAGAGATAAAATAATAAAATCTAGCTATTACAACATTCACCATATGTACATGAAATAGATACAAGCATTCACCGCACATTCATCACATATATCATCATCCACCAAACTCCAAGATTTATAGTGGTTCAATGTGTACACCAACTATTCTCAAACAGTCACACCTACTCCACTCCCAATAATCACAACCAAAGTGATATTGGCTTTCACTATGAAAGAAGGCTTTCCAAGGTTCATCTTAAAACCTTTACAATTGCATTTTCAATTGGCTACCACAATTAAAAACCCCGCGCTGAGATTTTCTGGCCATCTCAGTCAAAACCAGTATATAGAGATTTTTTGGCAATCTCAAGAACCAAAAGCAAATAAACAAAATACTTATCTGAAGATTTTGCTTTGATGTAGCCAGTAGAACCACTTCACTTATAGATGTAGATGTTCAATGTCCAACACACATATAGAAGGGTTCTAAGTTCTAAATGAATTTTAAATAAACTCGAACTTGTGTTACTTTGATTGAATTCCTTTTATCTCAAAAGGGGTAGAAAGAACACCCTTTTTCAAAAATTAGATTGAAGCAAAGAGAGATCAAGAAATTACAAATCAAAAGGCTATAAAATGAATATACGATTTACTGGACATTAGCTTGATAATCATGGAGAATTTTCTCTCAAAGTAGAGGCTTGATTTGGCTTTGAATGAATGATTAAAGTTGAGAAAAGACCTCTATTTATAGGCTAAAAAATGATTCCTTTGACTGGTCTAAGGTTCAACCAAATTTTAAAAATTTTAGCGTGATCAAATAAAACCGACCCTCGATTGGTCGAGTTAATCCTAAAAAGCTTGTTGGATTTTGAGTCGAACCCTTCTTGACTGGTTAAGCTAGTCTCCACGACTGGTCGAGCAGGGTGCTCGACTGGTCGAGGACCTACCAAATATTTTTGACAATTTGTAACATAACCTGGACTGGTCGAGAGAAACCCTAGACTGGTCGAGCTAGAGCCTGGACTAGTCGAAATAAAGCCTATAAGAAGTATAATAACCCATACCAAATGTGCAATACGAATGACCTAATATTAAGGTCTTTCTAGGGTCATTTATACCTGAATACTAAACATTGAACTTTGTAGCTTCGGTAGATCTTCTACTTGATACACTTGAAGCTTGAACTTGATCTTGACCATGTAGTGCACTTGTACTTGAACTAGTAGTAGCACTTGAACTTGTAGAACAATCTTCATATCTTGAGCTTTATAGCACATCTTATTATGAAGGTGAACTTTTCATTATTCTAAAGTGGTTTGTCTCAACGAAATTCGACAACAGAGGGTGCTTGATATACAACATAACACTTACAATAATGGAACGAACACCTTTGACACCACAACATAATATTAATAGAAGGTTGGCAATAGAGTTCCATTGCCACTTATGCCTCCTTTACAATGTAACTCACCACCGATTCCTACTCCTAAGGTTAGGAATGTGCCACCTCCTATGAAGATCAAACCACCTGAGTGAGAGATTAGAAATTTTATACTTGAAAACAAAAATCATGGACTACTAATCGGATTTAATTCGTGGCAGGGCCTTAGATTTCTTGACAATCTTAACCGATTTGGTCTAGATCACCCACTTGTCTTGGATCCTCAGTGGATTGACCATGATCAAATGATACAAATTGTTCAAGAGGTTGTTGGAAAAGTGCTTGGCTGCAACACCATCCTCGTGTATCACAAACCATACCCCGAATGGGCAGATCAACAACACCCATTACTGAGAAATTATCAACTGGATTTTGCCCTGTTCTCGGGTGATCTTAGTCAGTGGACTATTGAGCACGATAGTCGCTTCGCGATGCAATGTGGCGAACTCGCCAATAACGATTATTATAAGTTATAGTTATTCGGTCACTCGTTGACTGTTGTGGCCTTCACTTGGTACTCAAACTTATTGCCAGACTCTGCGCATACTTGGTAAGAGTTGGAGGAGAAGTTCGACACTCAATTCTTCTCAAGAAATAGGGAGATCACCACGACCGATCTCGCATGATTTCGACAGTTTCTTGGGGAACCATGCAAAAGTTATATTATGAGATTTAAGCAGGCGAAGATCTGTTGTAAAGTAGTCATGACCGAAGCCGAATTTTTGTAGCTTGCACAAGACGGGTTGGAGTATAAGTTTTGTAAAAAGTTCATAGGCACGGAGTTTATTGACCTATATGATTGATTATAAAGGTTTCTAGTTATAAGGAACTCTTACAAGAAGGGGCTAGGCGAACGAATTCGTCATTTGGGATGTATTACAATGATCAAAATTACGAAATTGCAATCATTGAAGTAGTGGCTAAGAAACCACTAGTGTGTTTAGCATTGGTCAAAGCGGAGTCGACCGCTCCGATCACACAAAAGACTCAGGTGTATACCTTTAATATTACCTGAGCCGAAGAAATATTTGATATCTTGTTAGCTTAAAATTTTATTAAAGTTCCTAGCAATTATAAGGTACCTTCGACTGATGATTTATAGTGGATTGAGTAGTGCATATGACACGGAACTTAGTTTCACTCAACTAGCAAGTGTGTTGTTTTCAAGAACGTCATTTAGGACCACATCGACCGTGGGTTATTGAAATTCTCAGAAAAGGGTGAAGAGGTGAGGCTGATCGATACTAATCCATTCCCAGCCAATATTGAGGTGAACATGGTCACTGCTAATCTGAGGGACCACCCACGTCCAAAGATTGATCTCGACTAAGATGATTCAAGAAGAATGTCCGGCCGACCCGCACGAGGGCATCGTTGGATTCCTCGTCCTCAAGTTAATCGGTCAATTATTTTCAAAATAAGGTGCCAAGATCCTCGAATCTGTGATCGGTGCACTCGAGAAATGGTGTTCCAGTCGAGAAACTCTCCTAAGAGGGGAAGGGATGTTCACAATAATGGTCTTAACTATTACTGACTGATGCAGTCGGTCTCTAATCACCACTCATGATGGGGACCACCCTTGCAAAGGATGGTTAAACCTCTACCACACAAGAGGGGATATAGAAACGAGTTACTCATCCAAAGTTTCTGGCAATGCCGAAAGTTTTGACAAAGACCTAGAAATGTGTTTATAACCCCAAGTGTAGGGTCGCGATGTAGTAATAATCTCAATGAGACCGAGGTCGAATCCACATGGACTAAACTTGTAAGTTTTCTGAAAGTAATTAGAACTAGAACGAGAAGAAGATCTAAATATGAATTCTAAAATAATTGAGAGTAATGATGAATGTTGTTAATTCAAACTTATAAATTTAAAGATGGGAACTAGGGTGTCAAGGATCCACTTGTAGCTATCAAGATGCTATCTTACTTGAATTAAGGAACACAATTGGAATTGGAGTCCTATTATATCCAATTTAAATTTGAACTTTTCATTGACTTAATTCTCAATGGAAGAGAATTGTGATGATTGAAAGGGATTCTATCACCCTACCATGCACAGGGGACGATGGTGAACAATAGGATTTACTAATATGCAACCTCAAAATCGGAAAAGAAGATATCCAAAGCTATCACAACATTTATTGTAATTTGAGTTATAATAAATCATAGAAAATTAAAAATATTCTTTTAATATCAAACTAGAATTCAATGAAGTTCAATATAAACAAGAATCAAAGTAAGATAAACATCTTAACACGCTACAAGCTTCACCTCTTAGCCCTAGCTAAAATGTTTAGTTAATCATAGACATGATTAAACAAAAACTCTAAAATAAAACATGAAAATAAACTAAGGAAGAGGAAGAAAACTTCTTGGGAGGATTCTCCACCCTTTGGCTCCACTCCTTAAACCCTAAAAGATGGTTTGGGACGTCCTAGGGACTCCTATTTATAGTTGTGAAACACTATCTTTCGCACCACCTTAGAATTTCTACAAACTGACCTTGAAATCGCCTCAAATTTACATAGCAATGTTACGCATCGGTCGGACCAAAGTCACCTTCGGCCAGACTGAAGTCGAGTTCAAATAATGACATGATTCTATTTCAGCAGTTGCCTGATTTTGGTCACACTGAGCTTGGGTTCGGTCGGACTGAACTTAAGTGTCGGTCGAACCAAATTAATTCTCGGTTGAACCGAATTAACTCTGAAATTCATCATTCTTCGCTGAAGCTTTTTGTACACTTTCAGTCGCATCGAATCCTTCCTTCAGTCGAACTGAAGTAGCTCTGAATTTCATCGTTGGTTGCTGGATTGTTTTGTGTGATTTTGGTCGGACCGAACCTGTCTGTTTTCTGTTGCGGATTCTGAAATCTTTCGAGTCTCTTCTTTTGGCATGTGAATTCTTCTTTCTTGATCGTCTAATATCCATCCTATGCATTGGTGATTCTTGAGCATCAAATCCATGCTTTTAACATTCTTTTCAATCCAAGCTCTCAGATTCACCTCGCAACAGAAACATGTATAAAATATACCCATTAAACATTATCATGTTCATAAAACCAAGATATAAACAGGGGAAATTATGCAATATTTGACACTTAACAAAACTTCGGTGGCAAAGACATATGGCTGTTGTAAAAAGAGAAGTACAAAAGGAAGGGACACTCCTTTAGCCATAAGTTAAAATGTCTAGTCCCTTTTAGAAGACTCCTGTTCTTGATGAAAGGTTAGCAGTAAACATGGTCGAAGCGGTACTACCAGTCACGATACACAAAGATCCAGATACTCTTAACAACATGATTCAATTGGAGGACTTTAAAGAGGAAGATAGTCGTGGTAACTTGTAAGATTACTTGAGCAAAGATCGCTTTCCAACAAAGGAGTGGTTAGCCAACGAATTCTCATCGACTGCCAACACTCTGAAGATTTCCTCACCTATCGACCTCTTAGCCGAACTCGTGGCTGATGAATATCCTAGTCAGATTAAGTAGACTGAATCTGAAACACTAGGTGGTAAAGTTTAAGTGGTAAAATTATGTTTGGATCACTGTCGCTAGTAACGTTTCATTGTAATATGGTTTTCACATTGCTGTCCAGCTTTTAGGCGAGACCCTCTCAACCAAACAGTATGGCCGATGATGTAGAAGAACATGCTCCTCCAGTGATAATACAACATGCTTCTTTTCTCTTTGGAGAGAGCAAAGGAAATGGGTCCAAGGTTGATAAAGCACCACATGTCGACATAGTTACTGTTGAAGACAGAGGCATATCCAAAAGGATAATCGTTGACAAGTCTACTTGCGACATGACACAACACTTTAAGCCATTGTATATAATAGCTCGACGACTGCCTTATTATCAGAATTTTGGTTGGTAATGGGGCTGCAATGAATTTGTTACTATGGAGAATGATGGCCAAGATAGGAAAAAGTATGGTTGATCTAATCCCATCAAAGGTGACCGTTAGCAATTTTGCTAGTCATATCACGAACACGCATGGTGTCTTGCTTGTCGATTTGACCGTGGGCACAGAAACGATTTTAGCATCATTTTTATTATCGATACTTCATCAAGTTATAACACGCTATTGGGAGAGACTAGATCTATTTTTTCGCTTGCATCCCATCCTCTCTTCACCAGTTTGTAGTCTTTTGGAATCAAAACAAAGTCGAGCTAGCCTTGGCCGACAACAAACCTTTCTTGGCCACATCAAATGCCAATGAGGCTTATTTCTATGACGAAGAAGTGTGACCTATCAGGTTCACCAGAAGAAATAAGTTCAGTCGCCCTACTGGGATCATAGTAAAAAGGAAACCCATATAGCATAATGTATGCCATTCCGAAAGTCACCTAAGGTAATAATGACTGGATGAAGGACATTGTTCTATATCAACCAGTCCCCCACTACACCATTGAAGAGATCCCATGATTAGGACATCAAGAAATGAAGTGAATGAGGCTGAATTCATGGCCAGAATAAAGAGGCTCAAAGAGAGCCTGGAGGAAATTGATGAAGGCTGCCTTGTAATGTTAGGGGTGACAGTTTTGAGTTTGAAGAAGCATAAGAAGAAATGGAAGATACTCAACCATAAGTCTAAGATCCATTGGTTGAGATCAATTTGGGGACATAATAAGATCTGAAACCAACGTTCATAAGTAACTTGTTGCAAATTCCTGAGAAGGAGTTAATAAAGCTGCTTTTGGAGTTCGTTGATTGTTTTGCATGGGATTACCATGAAATGCCATAGCTTGATAGATCCCTAGTTGAGCATAAATTACCCATGAAAGAGGATTATCGGTCGTGCAAATAGTCCCCTAGGTAGATGACGGTCAATGTCATGCTTAAGATCAAAGAGGAGATCGAGGGTGTGTATTGACTTTAGAAATCTAAACTTGGCCACTCCAAAGGACGAGTACCCCATGCCAGTGGCCGATCAACTCATCGATCGAGTTGCTAGACATGGGATTGTATCTTTTACGGATGTGCATTTTGGATACAATTAGATCTATATAGCATCAGCCGATGTACCTAAAATGGCATTCAGATGTTCAGGGCTATTGGGGATGTATTGTTGGGCAGTAATGTCCTTCAGGTTAAAGAATGCAGGGGCCACATAACTAAGAGAAATGAACACAATCTTCCATGATATGATCGGCCGCTTCATGGAGGTCTATGTGGATGATATTGTAGTCAAATCGATCAATGTGACTGAGCATCAATCCCACTTGCACAAGTCTTTTGAGTGGATGAGGCTTCATAAATTAAAATTATATGTGCCTTTGGGGTCTTGTCTGGTAATTTTTAAGGTTTTCTCACGCACCAAAGAGGAATTGAAGTTGATTGAAACAAGGTTTAGATCGTGATTAATACTCAGTCGCCAAGAAACAAAGATGAATTATAGAAATTCTTGGGTCACATTAACTTTTTGGGAAGGTTCATTTTTAATTGTGCAGGGAAGACTAACATTTTTTCTCTGTTGATAAAATTGAATTAGGGGTCCAAATTTGTTTGGGAAGTGGAACACCATCTAGCTTTTGATAAGATTAAAGAATATCTAATGAAGCTACCCATATTGATGTCGCCAATCAAAGATCGACTGCTCAAGCTATATATTATAACTTCATCAGTCTGAGCCCTTTTAGCATAAGATGAAAACATGCGAAAGGAGCAGGTGATTTACTATTTGAGTAGGACATTGCTTAATGCTGAAAGATGATGTTCAACTGAGAGAGTGAATGTAATAGCAGTTACGGACTTGATAAAATATATGTTGAATCGGGGGATCTTTAGCGGCTGAATTGGTAAATGAGTGTTAGCATTGTCTGGGTTTGACCTATATTACATCCCACAAAAAGCCGTAAAGGGTCATGCCATAGCTGACTTCTTGGCTAATCACCCTTCAAACCTCGAGGAACAGATTCCCTCAAGCATACTTGATATATATTGTGTGCAACTCACACCATGAAAGATAATCTTCGATGGGTCAAAGACACATGATATTTCTGGAGTTGGGGTGATCCTAATTGCTCCTAATGGGAATCTACAAGAATTAGCGTTTCAGTTAGAATTTGATTGCACTAACAATCAGGCTGAATACGAAGCTTTGATAATCGACATGGAGCTGTTATTAGAATTACGTGCAAAAACTATGACCATTATAAGAGATTCACAATTGGTAATAAATCAAATGGCAGGACTGTTTAAATGCACTAGCCCATCTTTATTGCCATATTACGCCTTAGCGGTCTAGTTACTTGACCAATTTGAAGAGGTCGAGTTGATGCATGTCAATAGGGAACATAACGTGCATGCCAATGAAATGGCATAGTTAGATGTAGGGATCGATGCCTTAAGGGGTTCGACCGAACGATCGTTTACTGTTCAAAGAAGATCCATGCCCTCTGTGTTTCAAAGAGAGGGTAATACAATGGAAATACACCAGGTGGATGTAGAGGAGAATTATTGGAAGGCTCCTCTCAGGGCTATCTACAGACTTCGCGTACCAAAACTAACAGAAGTGCGCAAACTATGTGATGGTCGACAACGAGTTGTATAGAAAAGGGCTCGATGGGGTTTTTCTTCGGTGCCTGTCAAAAAAAGAAGTGATGCTAGCCATGGAAGAGGTCCACAAAGGGATTTTCTGTGGCCACTAGGTTAAGAGAAAGATGAAGCTCATGCTTAGATGTTACGACTATTTTTGGCTAAAAATCATGGCCGATTGCATCTAGTATGTAAAGGGCTGTGAGGCATGCCAAAGGAATGGACCAATCCAACATGTGCCTGCAACCAAAATACATTCCATAATAAAGTCATGGCCATTCCAGGAATGGGCGACCACCTTGATCTGCCAAATTCACCCACCTTCGACCTGCATGGATTCATTTATCATCGTAGCAACCGACTACTTTACTAAGTGGGTAAAATTGAAGCCTATGAGAGGAATCAGCTGCTACGAGATTATTAGGTTTATCGAAACTAATATTATCCATTGTTTTGGAATACTAGAGTCCATTACCATGGATCGAGGTGCAACTTTCTCGGCCAAGGAATTGTGGGTGATGGCTAATAAATATTCATAAAGATCCTGCACTTGACCCTATATTATGCCCATGCTAATGGCTGGGCCAAGGCTACCAACAAGGTAATCAAAAAATTATGAGGAAAATGATTTGAAAAAAATTCTCGAGAGTGGTACATCAAGCTGTCCGAAGATATTTGGGCCTACAGAACTTCACCTTGATCTAGTACTATGGTGAGTCCATTTGCACTAACTTATGGATGCGATGCGGTTGTGTAACGCCCCGTGTTTTCAGGACCCGAGTATATAACTTGTTTTCCAAAAACCTGAGTGTTTACCTATAGACAGGTAAATTTCACACACATAGACACATATATATCTTTCAAAGTTATCAGTTTAGCGTAGAATGGACAAATGGAGATAAAGGAAAATTTATATTTACATTTAGAATATATAAGAGGATGCTCATAATGACTTATACAAACCAATGTCTCGATATTTATAAATACAAGATTTACAAAATTTAATACATGAGAAATATTAAAATGCATTTAAATGTAAGCCGTACGATCGCTCAACTTCTCTTGGCAGGTACAACCATGCACCCTTGACAATTACACCCGGCTCCTCATCAGACTGAACTTGAATATCACTTAAGCCACCTGTGCTACCTGTACGATTATATATTTGATGGATGAGTGACCAGCTCTGTGTGAATTCCCCTCAAGATTACACACCGCCTTCTCAGACAAGGATAACATGAAAGCAACCAAGCAAACAAAACATAGCAAAATGCAGTCTTATTATATGCGTGGATGCGTGAATACATCATCGACTTGGGGATGCTCATCCAGTCGGCAGTTGGGCTTGTCATCCATGCAAAGGCTGACATTAGTGAAGCATATCACGTGCGTACATCACATACCGCATAATGACTGTCCATTGTACATCACGTACATAAATCAATAGTTGATGGTCTAGCAGCTAGTGAAACGATACCCCCAATAACCCGGAGGACACGTGCTACAACATCAAGAAATATCCACCCAACATCATCAATATGCTATGTATGCATGATTATCCAGACCATTATTAATCAAATTACAATCAGTCGATTTAGTAAACCTCAAGGCCACTACGGGGGGCTCGTCACCCAGCATAGGCCGACGGCTCGGGCAGTGTCCCATTTCCACCATCCCCGGCCTATGAGTCTACCGCCTTAGGATGTTGATAAAACCCATCAACATGTGGCCAATCAACTCTCAATGTATGAGAAGCTACCATCGTATGTCGAGTGGGAATAAATGTCACAGATACTAAATACAACGATTAAAAGGAGTCGGTATCCATGCCTTAAATACGAATAAGTAATGGTGATAAAAATGTCAAATGGTTCATCCCACAGTCAAATAGGTGGAATCACCCCATAGATGGTAAGTACCATGAATAATTTTTTCACTAACATAACCTCTATGTTGAGGGTCTATTCTTTGCATAATCAATCTCATTACACCCTAAGTACGGGCTCTCTTTCATAGATAGAGGTTCACCTCACAAATTAGAGAGATTTCGATTCATATTGTCTTATAAATAGTACAATAGCATATCCAAATAGTATAGAGATCAAGTATCGAACTCGGATACTATTATAATAAAGTACAACTTAAGTACAAGTGTAAATACAATTCAAGAACTATTGAATGAATCAAGGTCTAACATATGCATTTGATATTCATGATCAATTATCGAATATATATCTAAGTAAGATAATCATATAATTAATCAAGCTCTAACGTATCATTCATAATTAATTTAAAAGTTATCCTTGATCTAATTTAGAGATGAAAAGCTTAAGGGGAAGAAATCATCACCTGATGAACTGAATCACCTTCTGGTGTCACTAAGTGCTTGTGCCCTTAGAATTAAATCCTACCACAAATCATGAACCTGTACAATTAGATCCAAGTTCTATGCACTACCTAGGTTTAAGATCATAGCCTAGGGTTTGAATTATTTATCTTAGGATTTTTAATGTAAAATTAGGATTTTCATCTTAGGGTTTAGTCCTAAACTTAGATTCTAGGATTTGAACTTTAGTTGGTGCATTAGTTACAATTTAATCTTAATAATTACAAGATAACTATTAGCGTTAGTGTTATAATTTATATTAGCTAACATGTTTTAATAATGGTGGTTCATAAGTTCATATTTAAATATACCGACATTATCTATTATTCTTATAATGACTAATAATCTCTTAAATAATACAAGTAATAATAATAAAAATTTTACTAACAATAATATAATAAGGACTAATACTAATAATTATATTAATAAGAATTATACTAATCCCATAAGGAAAATGATAATGTTTTCTAATGATAATAGTCATAACTATCCATAATAACTCTAGTCATGATAATAGATACTATGATCTACCATGAATTATGAAATTCTACAATCACATCCAAACCTAACACATTATCTATGTTTAGGGTATTGACCTGGAGTTTAGACTACTTAGGTCTAGGATTTCATCCTAGAGTTTATATATAGGTTCATATTTTTGAATTGAATTTCTAATTGATGTACAATACTAATATTATTAATAATCGCAAAATCCCCATTGTTACTAGTGATATATAATTGTTATTAACTAACATAACCCCAATAATCGTTATGATAATAAATATTATGATACACTATTAATGCTAATAGTTAAGAGCGATTAAATAACACTACTTAATAATTACAATCTTGTTTATGATAGCTAGTTTGAGCATAAATAATCCAATGTTGGCTAATTATATCTAATATTTATAACCCTAATAAAAATGGTAGTAACAATGACAACAATACATTAATATGAGTTTGGTCTAGGAAGAAAGTGCTAACTCACGTACGTCATCTTGGCTGGTTCGCTAAGTCAACTCAGCCTGTCTCATCTTAAAGGCTGAGTTGACTCAACCCAATTTTGCTTTGCTAACTTGAGGTTTCCTGTTATAGTGAAACCTTGCTCGACTGGAATGGACCCGAATCTGGTTGGAATGTGGCAAGACCGCTCCCATTCTAAACCTGGGCGGAGTGTGGTCCGAGTCGACTCGATTCGACTCGGTAGCTGCCACTCCCTTTCTCCTCTACTATCTCCTCCCTCTTTCTCCTTCTCCATTCCTTCTCCTTTCTTTCTTCCTTTTCTTCTCATTTAGAGAAGTCCAATAGCATCTGGACTCAGATGAACCTGGTTTGACTCGAGTTTGCAACTCGATAGCGAGTCAGGCTTGGGTCGGTTCAAGCCGATGCAACAACGCACCTTCTTTCCTCTAATCCTTCTTCCTCTGTTTCTTCCCTTCTTTTCCTCCTCCTTGTTTAAATAGGTCGAGCAACACTTGGACATAAACGTAGCTCAGTCCGGTTCGTTGGGCAGCATCTCGGCCCGACTCGAACCTCAGATGGGAGTGCAGCAGCGCACTCACCCACTCTTCTCTCTTAGTCTTTCTTCCTCTCTATCTCTCAGCTCTCTTTAAAGGCCAACAACTCCACTGGACTCGGTGAGCTCATCCAACATGCTCGAACTCTCCTCAACTCGACGTGATACAACTCCTCTTCAATGAGGAAGATAATGGCGAATTTTCAATCTGCATCTGTTTCTTTGAAATGAGAGAATGAAACGACTCAGAATGATGTCATGAAGCTTGAGGAAGAAAGAAAATGAAGCTCCTTTGGGGTTTAGGTGGTGGGTTTAAACGAGGAGGAAAATGGTTGCTCTTTCTCAAGTGCGGCTGTTAGGGCTTGGGGCAACGATCCTCTTAGTTTATACGCCCTTCCCTTAAAGCCCTAGACTTCCCAAAGCATTGGATGGAGTACGGATGGTCTGGATAAGATCTAGGGCTTCCATCCTCTCTCTCTTCATTGGAAATATCCGACCGTTCAGCTAGATAGCTGGCAACAATGCATCTTCCTTTCAACGATCAGGATTGACTCTTCATGGACGGCTAAGATGTAGGGAGGGAGAGCTCACGTGGATTACAACAGCTGGCGGTGCAACAGTTTTCATTTTTGGAAACATTGTGTTTGTAGGCTCTACTAGCATCAAGAATCGTGTGCACGTACACATGATTCTAGGTGTGGGATTAGGTGGGGTTTGGTTAAAAGGATCGTCTGCACCAGATGGATAGTTCAAATCATGGACATGTGCCCCGGTTTGTGGGCCACAATCGAAAACACGAATGTCGTTCGTTCGTTTTGAAAAGAAACAAGGAGCAGGAAAAAAGGGAGAGAACCTACCTATTTAGGTAGTTTCGGGTCAGCCTGGTTTGACCAGGGTTGGCACGTCCGATGCACAACAGTTGCACTACTCTTTAGTGTACGTGCACTGCAAGTATGAGGCCCACAGTGATGTTTTACATAATCCCCACCTTCCATTCACTTTGGGGTTCCCATGTAGGACTTTGACTAAAGATCAGGTGGATCCAAAGCTTAGGTGGGCCATACAAATTAATTTCTAGTTCTAATGGTGGATTTTCATCTATCTAATGGTCAGATAACTCTGAATCTAAATATCAGTAGTTAAAAGGGTTCTAGGGACCACTTAGCTAGAATTTAGTGGCTGGATTATATAGCCTAATACACACTTATAATATGAACTATCCTTTTTACAATGTTTTTAATATCATCATCATCATCATCATCATTATTATTATTATTATTCTCTAAGTTTTTTATCATAATTTGCATCTTGATCAATGCCATTTATCTACTCAATCAGTCGCCTGTAGGGCTTGATAAGAAAGATTAGATTATTTTAAATTTGTTAGTTAGCCATACCAAGTGTACATCCACTTATCCACTCTCGACATCCTAATGATTCAAATAATTCAACGGTTGAATTGACTAATCTTTAGTCATTAATAGTCCTAGGCACCCTAAGGAGTAATTAGGTGTGATCTTCAAATACGGGGGTAAGTGATCCAGTTTGTGTTTCCAAAGGATGGATAATCCAACGAGACGTTGTAACCAGTTGAATGGTGGATCTTGTGACCGTTATCCCTAATTTACTTTATATGCTCTAATTGTACTAAGTAGGTGTATTCTGGAACATCATCATGACCAAGATTCTAAAATGGGATTTTTTTCATTTATTTAAGTACTTGATCAATATAGTCATGTTGGGGATGGACAGATCGGTTTCAAATCTTACGATTGTGTTTTGAGTTGACATAGTCCAAAATCAGATGGTTAAGATAGATTGATTCATGGTAGAATTTATAGGCTGGTCTTGAGGTAGATCGCATGAATGGTCTTATTTCATGGTCACGATGAAGATTACTCCCCATGGATGGACCTTGTGGTCGATTAAATGAGTTGCCTAAGTCATGGTTGGATTGACTTTAGACCTTACAGTTTTGTCATAGGTCATTCTAATCTAAATTCAGATGGTCATAATGATCAAAATTTCTAAATCTAAGGTGGTCATTTAGATTTTTTCTTTTAATGAAATTAGAATCTTAAAAGCCCCTCTAACGATGTGATGACCCTTCTCGAATGACAACAGATGGATAGCTTGGTATACGGATGAGGATTGTTTTTAATGATTGGATTTATGCCAGAATGAACGAGAGTGTTCACTTAAGCTATGCTTGTATTTACATTAAATTAGATTACATGGTAACACTCGAGTACTGGAAAGTACGGGGTGTTACAGGTTGTGCCCCTAGAGGTCACGTTACTGTCACTGGTGAACCACATATCAGACCAAGTTAATAGCCCCTAAGTTCATGGAGGCAATGTTGGTTGAACTCAAAGAACTAGATGAAGTCTATGTGAGGGTTTTAGATTCAATCGTGGCCAACGAAGTGGTTATCGTGCGCACGGATAACAAAAATGTGAAATGAAAGTCTTTTCGAGTTGGAGATGTAGTTTCGAAAATGGTGCTGCCAATTGGTCAGAAGGACCGATCCTTAGGTAAAAAGTGGTCGCCCACATAAGAAGGACCATATGTCATTGAACAAGTCCTTAAGGGATGAGCTTATGTCCTTAAAAAATACACTTCGGTTGC
Source organism: Magnolia kwangsiensis (assembly GCA_037074715.1). Classification (NCBI taxonomy): domain Eukaryota; kingdom Viridiplantae; phylum Streptophyta; class Magnoliopsida; order Magnoliales; family Magnoliaceae; genus Magnolia; species Magnolia kwangsiensis. The sequence continues at coordinate 140,823,464 of CM073573.1, forward strand.
TAGACACATTAAGCTCTATTTCGATGCTATCAAACATGGTTCGATGCCATCGAGATTTAAATCTTAATGTCATCAAAGTCATTTTAATTATATCGAGAATAAATATATTTTCTTATGAAAACTCACTGGACTATTTTGTCCATATTTCGATGCCATCGAATAGCCTTTCGATGCCATAAAAATTTGAATATCGATGTCATCGAATGACTTTCGATGCCATCAAGAATATATAATTTTCCTTGAAAGCTTGCTAGACAAACTGGTCCCACTTTCAATGCCATCGAACCGTGTTTGATGTCATCGATAACTTACTTCGATGCCATCGAAATGAGTTCGATTGCATCGAGTATACTTAGAGTTTTTCAAAGCTTGCTGGAGAAAAAAATGGCCTTAAATTGATGTCATTGAAGTGGGTTTGATGCCATCGAAACTTAAGTTTCGGTGTCATCGAACTTCCTTCAATTCCATCGAACATATCTAGGATTTTCACAGTTTGGTTGCTCGACTATTAGGCCTTTGCTTTAATGCCATCGAAGTTGCTCAGTTGTAGTTTCAATTGCAATCGACATAATGTGAATTTACCAATTTTTCTTTTATCTCCACAAACTCTAAACTAAATCTAATCTAAGATTACTAAGGGTTTTGCAAACATGGTTTTGGGCAAGTTTAGACTTATTTAAAGTGGGTCTTTTACTTGATAGGGTTTGGTTGGGAAGTGAGGCTTAATATACCTGTATAGTGCATTCGAACTTCTTCAACTTGGTGAGTCTTCGGTCTTGTAGTCTTCATATGGGGCTCACTTGACTCAAGGACGCAACATTCAATATATTGACAAACAAGGGCACTTTCAATCTCCCCCTTTGTCAATTACATGACAAAACCCTAACAAACTTTAGATGGTATGAACAACTTAAGTTTACATAATTTTTCAATGTTACAACTCAATTACAAACATATACAAATAAAGATCATCTTGATGCTTGAGTTGCTACTTAAGTTATTACTCCCCCAATCTTCCTGCATCACCATTCATTCACGAACATTCACACTAATGGTGGGAATATGGTTCTCCCCCTGTTTATCAGTTATTGGCAAAGGGTTAGTAACATAAACAAATGCCAAACATTACTGAAGGTGGAGAATCAATTACCTATTCATAATTGGAGGACAGTTCAAACAATCACATAATTTTAAAGTTAGGAATTAAGTGCAAGGAATTATGCGATAAGAACAAAACATTCTACAAAGATAAAAATATCATAAAAAATGCCCAAATATCGCATGATCATCCACGACATCAAAATATCCATAAAGAATCATCATCCACACACCACAAGCCCAAGTAGGGCTAAAATATCCACAACAACACGCACAAACTCCAAAATACAAACAAACATCCATACATATGATCACAACATATACAAATACTCATCGATCAGATGGTACTAGGCACTCAAAAAGATAATAATGCCACAGGACATACACCTAAGCTGTGCAATTGAACTTGACTCTAACTAGGCGGACCACCCTTATGTGGAGCTGTGTCATCTTGTGAGCATGTAATTGCTGCAAGAATGTCCTGGGTTGCTCGCTCCACCTTCTCAATGGCTCACTGGATGGACTCCTCAACTCTCTCTAATTGCGTAAGGCAATCCTCCTGATGGTCAAGTCTTTGAATTATGGACTCGTGGCGATTGTGGGATCGTATGTGTCGCTTGGTGAGCAAGTCTGGAGTCCATGGGTACTCGCAAGCTGGTCGCTGATCGTCCTTCGTGGGATAGTCTGTCTCAGCTACCTTTGTCTCTACTGCCTTTACCTTTGTCTCTCTAAGGATGTCATCGTCACGCAGTGCAGATCTAGAAGTCGAAGTGGTCTTATCCTCCATATTCATCCTCTTAATGTTTAATTTTGTGAATTTAGGAGGAACCCAAAGACAGTCGGTAGTAAGAAGCAAGCCCACTTCCCGAGACAAGAGGCATATGATGTGTGGAACTGGAATGAGAGTATCTCTTGTACCCTAGACTGCATAAGACATTTGGTGAAGGATGATCATGGGTAGACATAAGGGAATACCCTGACTAACACTATAAATGATATCAAGCATGAAAGGTGTCAAGTTAGTTTGTTTGTCCTATAGGGATAAACATTTGAGTTGAAGATCCCATGGAGGACATGATATTGATGTGTCATGTACAAAGATCGAAGACCGTTTTTCCTGATGCCAGGAAACGTTCTTGCCAGTATACAAAAAGTGATGACCTCAACCCTAACATATATGGAGTCAAAATCATGGTCGACCAGGCCTTATCGAGAGCCCAGCACACTAATGATCTGAGCGATAATCGCAAGTGTGATACGAGTCGTGGTCTACCCTATAGTGACCTCGATGGATGGAGGCACTAAAGCTGGGGAATGACAATAGGCTAAGAATCGATACACTTATTCATTTTATGAGACATAGCCAAAGTCCAAAACTTTACACTAGCCCACTTTTTCCAAAATGAGCTCAATCACATATGGGCGTATATAGTCCTTGTCGATAGGATGCTTCAGAATGAGTTTTTGCCCCCAAAAATTTTCATATAGAGCCTTAGGTGGGGGTGGAACTACATGAATGTGAATATTTGGAGCAGAAGCCTCCTGACACAGTCTCCTGTCGTGAGGCCAGAGACATTGGTGCAATGGGCTCTAAGATCATGGGCATGAGCACAGTTTTTCCCTTTTGGGTCTAGAGGACTCCCCTTGGGCCACAATCTTTCCTTTGTCTTTAGGTATTGTGTGAATCTCGAAATTAACAAGATTTACCAAGAAAAACTCAAAGGAGATGCACAAAAGGAAAAGAAAACGCAAATCGACCCTAAAACACCTTAAAAAGGCAACCCAAACGAAGGAAAATAGAAATGGGAAGCCTTGCCACAATGAATCAACAATGGAGGAAGGAGGGTTGAAAACTGACCACGAAGCTCCAAGGAGGGTTAGAAGACAACTGGACGAATGAAAAAGGTGAAAATGAAAATCCCGCCCATGCCCGATTTATATAGACCACGACATTTCAATGTCATCGAAGGGTCTTCGACGTCATTAAAGCATGAACTTCGATGCCATCGAACCATCTTCAATGTCATCAAAAAGTGTCCAGTTAGGTCAGTGAGGTGTGAAGGATTTTTGATGCCATCAAAACACCTTCGATGCCATCGAAGATTTGTTCGATGCCATCAAAACAGTCTATCCATTCTGATTTATCAGTTCAACTTGCACTGATCCATACACTGAGATGTACACTAATAATTACCAATAAATTAACATTTGTACACTCAATCAAAATTTTCAAAAATATAAAAACTAACAAAAAATATGAACATATATTCAAAAAGAATAATGAGGCAAAAAATCCTTATATATAACAGTTAAATCATTTGGGCAAATGATGAAATTAGACTGCACATACTCCAATAGACTTTTAGAGATCCCCAAATCTATTAGCATCTAATGGTTTCGTTAAAATATTGGCAAGTTGTCGCTTAGTAGGCACATAATCCGACACAATTATATTTTCCTCTATAAGCTCACGTATAAAGTGATGTCAGATGTCAATGTGCTTTATTCTGGAATATTGGATTGGATCTTTTTGAAATGTTAATGCACTAGTATTATCGTAAAATTGTTGATTGGTTAGTGCCATAATCCAGCAACATTTGCTTCATCCAAAGCTTCATCCAAAGAAGTTGTGCACAACAACTACCAGCTACAATGTATTCGACCTCGACAGTAGAAAAATATATACAATTTTGTTGCTTACTATGCCAATACACTAGATAGTTGCCAATATAAAAACAACCACCACTGGTTGATTTGTGATCATCAATATTACCGGCCCAGTCGACATCTGAATACCCGACAATAATGGTTGATGTGTCAAACGGGTACCATAGCCTAAAATTAGTTGTCCCAGCCATAAATCTTATGATTCTCTTAACAACAATCAAATGTGACTCTTTAGGATCGGCTTAGAACCTAGCATATGCACCTATGCTAAAGGAAATGTTTGGTCGGGTCGCTGTTAGGTATAGTAAGCTCCCTATCATGTTGCGATACAAGTGTTGATCCACACTCTTTCCATTTGCATCTTTAGAAAGTTTGAGTGTGGTGCACATTGGAGTATGATGAGTACGGTCAGATTCAAGTCCAAATTGTTTTACCAAATCTTTAGCATACTTGGACTGGAAAATAAAGATCCCATGATGCAATTGTCCCACTTGTAATCCCAGAAAGAAATTGAGCTCACCAACCATGCTCATCTCAACTTCAGATTTCATTAGTTTAGCAAATTCATGAGCAACATCTTCACAAGTGGATCCAAAGATAATATCATCCACATAAATTTGGGCCATTAGCAACGCATTCCCATTCTTTTATGTAAAAAGTGTTTTATCAACACTCTCCCTGCAAAAATGGCGGTCTAAAAGAAATTACGCTATGCGCTCATACCATGCTCGGGGTGCTTGTTTAAGACCATAGAGTGCTTTATTCAATCTATATACGTGTTGAGGATATTTGGGATCAAGAAATCCTTAACGTACACTTTTTCCTTAAGTACACCATTGAGAAAGGCACTCTTCACGTCCATTTGAAAAAATTTGAATTGCGATGCACATGCAATGGACATGAGTATTCTTATAGACTCAAGATGCGCTACCGGGGTAAATGTTTTATTAAAATTAATGCCTTCAATTTGTGAGTAACCTTGCATAATGAGTCTTGCCTTGTTCCTCACTACGTTCCCAGATTCATCAAACTTGTTCTTAAAGATCCATTTTGTTTTGATGATATTTGTCTTGTGGCTTGGGAACTAACTGCCATATCCCATTTCTTTCAAATTGTTGCAGCTCATCTTGCATTGTGCAATCCAATATTCATCCTTAAGCACTTTTGTAACATTTTTGGCTCAATTTTGTAGGTGAAGTAAAGATGACTAAATGTGGTCTCAAGTTGTTGTTGAGTTTTCACACCGGTTGTAGGACCCGTATCCTAGCCTGTACTATTTCTTAGGCTTCCGCGGTCCTCCAGATCAAATTTCGGTGACTCGCGATATATAATTGGCAGTTATGCACGACCTTGAGTCATATCCCGTATTTCAGAGTCGGCTCAACCTGAGACTTGTACCCTAGTGACCACGCCGTCGCTGTGGTTCTGATGCCCCGTCTCTTGTATTGAGGTGATACCCGGGCCAGGAGATGTGGGCCCACGTTCAGTTCGAGAAAAATGCTGCTTGTTGCAAAACCCATGGGAAACATATCAAATCAATCACCTCACATGTCAAGTACATGTCCCATCCCCAAGCAACCCAAAGTCAACTCTCTCTCTCTCTCTCTCTCTCTCTCTCTCTCTCTCTCTCTCTCTCCACCCATTCATTTTCAAGTACACCCATCACTCACCCATTACTCACCCATCACTCACCCCATCACTCACCCATCCCTCTCTCTCTCACAACCTCTCTCTCTCTCTCTCTCTCTCTCTCATCTCTCTCTCATTCTCCCAAGCAACCCCAAGCACCCAATGTCCATGGTTTTCTAAGGAGATGAGAAACTAGTGTGGCCCACTCCCTATCACCCAATCCCACCATCCAAAGATCATCTCAACCGTTGAATAATGTTCCATTGGAGATAAAGACGAGGAGAAGTCCAAGACGAAGCAAACAGTGGGTGTTCATGGCATTAGGTTTGTATTTGAGGGCCCACATATGGTGGGACCCATCCTGATGTATGCTTTGAGGGGCCCATAGTGGTGGGGTCCCTCCATCACTGCTCGTTTTCCCCCCTCTCTCTCTCTCTCTCTCTCTCTCTCTCTCTTTCATTTTATGGTGATGATGAGGTGCGTGGCCCACCATGAAGATGTTTGATCCACACCATCTACCTGTGTGGATCTCATCGTGATGTATTTAACCATCTAGCCGTCCAATCAGGTGGGACGCTGCTAGACCTTGTGTCCAACAGCTGCTGGGGTCCCTCATGATCCATGTGCTTCATCCTTACTGTCCACCCAACTGGAACGGGACTCATATATGTATGTTTTGTATGTGTACCATCCAGCGGTGGATGGTGGAGCCCATGATGCATGTGTTTCATCAGTGTCGTCCATCTGCGTGGCAGCCCACCTAATGCATGCGTTTCATCCATGTTGTCCATCACCCACCTGTGAGGACCCCACCCTGGTGTGCCATGTCTAGGCCGTTCAGCAGGCCTGGATGCTAGAGCAGGGCAGATTATATATTATAATAATAAATATAATATATTATTATATATATAACTAGTGTGCCATGTGTATGTGGGACCCACCTTGAAAATTGTATTTGGTTTGTACCGTCTAGATGTGTTGGATGGTGGACCACCTTGTATGTATGTATTTCATTCACATCATCTAGTTTCTGGACGGTGGAAACCACCCACCCTGATGTAGTGTTTTATCCCAGCCATCCATCATCTGGACGGTGGGATACTACCCTGATGTAAGTGTTTTGTCCTAGCCGTCCACCATCAGGACGGTGGATGTGGGGCCTACCATGATGTAGTGTTGCATCCTGGCCATCCACCTTCAGCCACGTGGAGACCCCAGTAGCTACAGCCATTGCAGTTATGTCAGCAAGTTCTGTGGGTCCCTTTGATCCACACCATCCAGATGGCTAGACGATGGGACCCACCCCCAATGTATTTATTCTATATCCACGCTGTCTATCAGGTGGACCACACTGCAACTAGTGGGAAATTGAATGTCTACCATTAAAACCCTTTTTGGGTCACAAAAGTTTTGGGTCTATATAAAAAATTATTTTTCCTCATAATTCAAGTATTTGTGACCTTATGATCAGATTGGGTGGAAAATAACGTTATGGTGGGCCCTACCTTGATGATGTGTTATATTCATGTTGTCTATCCATTTTGATGGACGTGTGGTCCACCTTGATGTATGATTTCATCCACGCCGTCTAAGGATGGGGGACCACCATGATGTATTTATTTCATCCACACAGTCCAGATTGTATTGGATGGTGATGGACAATGTTTGGATAGTCCCGATTTACATGGACAATGTTTGGACAGTTCTAATTCACATGGACCATGTTTAGGTGGTGCTGATCATCTTTAATGAGCCATGTACCCCATAGAAAGATAGTGTACAGTGATACACATGTTGCACCTGCCACTATTGAAATGATTTTAGATGTAATCAGTGGGACTCACCATGATATATATGTTATTCACACCGTCCAGGTGGCCCTCACGTGATGTACGCATTTGATCCGAGCTATCCATGCGATGTGACCCAATTTGATGTATTTGAGGCCCATGTGTAGGGTCCACCTATTATGTATTTGAAGTCCATGGGTTGTGGCCCATTGTGATGTACTTAAAGCCCTTGTGATACAGACCATCATGGTGTATTTATGACCCATTTGGTAAGGCCCATTGTGATCTGATTGGGCCCATGGGTTGAGGCCCATTGTGATGTATTTGAGGCCTATGGGCAGGGCCCATTGTGATATGTATTAGGCCCATGGGTTGTGGCCCGTGCGATGTATCTGAAGCCCATGTGCAGGGCCAACCTTTATGTATGTAGCCCTTGTATGAGGCCCGTTACGATGTATTTTAGGCCTTTGTGTGAGGCCATGGACCCACCATACATTTAACTCTATGTGGGCCACTCCTTGGAAGCAATGTTGGTTGAATGTCCACGTTGATGGGTAATGATGGTTAAATGTCCACATTGTGACCTTACCCTTAGGCCTGGTTAGGCCCTTTCTCTTCATTCTTTTATGAGTCACCTTAAACAATTGGGCCCCATTGATATTGCCTGGTCCATTATCAGCTGGCCATCCATGGATCTTGGCTTGCGTAGAGGTCGATTACTGATTCTAATTGTTGAGGCCGAATTTTGATTCTGATTATTAAGGCTGATTCTGATTGTCGAGGCCGATTCCGATTGTCAAAGCCGATTTTGATTGCTAAGGTCGATTCTGATTGTTGAGGCGAATTTTGATTGTCGATGTCGATTCTGATTATCGACGCCGATTCCGATTATCGAGGTCGATTCCGATTGTCGAGGCTGATTCTAATTATCGAGGCTGATTTTTGAGGTCGATTCCGATTGCCAAGGCTGATTATCAGACCAATTGTATAGGCTGATTATCATGGCCGATTGTTGATACCGATTATGAGTATGTGACAGCATAACATCATGATACATGCTCATACGCATCATCTGCATGTTTATTATGAGATGTGGTTGACCATTGCATATGTCATTGAGAAGGTTGTTATGAGACTCCCTGATAGGAGGAGATTATCTCACATGAGTGTACGGTATGCGCAGGATTGATGCATAACTGGATTATATGACTCATGCATCTTGCATTGTGTGTTACAATTACTGTACGCCCTAGCCACATCAGGGCCATAGTTTCCACAGGCATGTTGTGGATGGCTAGATGGGAAACTGAAAATGTTTGATTCGAGCATCTAGGCACTTTAGATGTCTGTGGGTGAAAGTACCTAAACCTCCATGGCCAGGAGATGCCCCAAAACGTCTAGACCGAGTGGATATATGAGTGCCCAAATGCCGAATACCAGTAGACCGCGTCTCTTGCTATGCCATGGTCGGTTGGGAGCGGGTATGGCCTTATCCACCTGAGTGAGGGGGTTGTAACCTACGCTGAGTTTAACCAGCTCCCAAATGGGTCCGCTATTGACGAGCCGGGTAGCCATTGGTATACTACTAGCAGGCGGATAGTGAGGTCTTTTCCACTCACTGGGCTGCACGGCTGACCAGGGCGGTAGCCAGCTTGGAGTGTACTACTGATGATCCCAGAAATGTACAATACTGGTACGTGGACTTGTTGAGTAGGAGTTTCATACTCATTCATTCATTCATTCACTTACCACTTGGGCTGGTGGTGCACAACTAATTATTGTGTACCTTCGCAATGGTAAGGATTTCAGTTGGGGCACGCGACTAACCTGAGGTTAGGGGTTACTACATTGAGTCTGGCTATCTAAATTTAGGTATGAGACTGGTTTAGATAGAAGTCCCTTGTGATGGACCCCATAGCCTGCGATACTACGTACTATTATCCCGACTTCACTCCAGCTTAGTCATTTCATTCGCACAGCATATTGCATTGCATTAACAACATTTAACATTTTGAGTTATTATGTTTCTGCATTTATATGGCTTAGATGAGGTTGATGGTAATCATGACTCGTTAGGATTTGTATATTGTAGTACATACTTAACATCTGATATTTGGCTCATTATGATCTGCATTCCGTACTCTGATATTGTATGACTTGTGAACTTACCAGTATGTTTCCGCTTACTCTGATATCATATGATTCATGATCTTTCCAGTATTTCTGACATTGTACGATTATGATGTTGTATTTGTGTGCTTGACACTTATCTTGAGCACACACTTTGACCACCCTCTAAGCTTTTTATAAGCTTATGCACGATAGATGTATGCAGGTAACGTTAGGTTCCAACAACATTAAGCTTGGAGCGTGCAGCTGTCTTCTGGAGCTTTGATTTTGATATATGTATTTCTCTTTCAGCATTGTATTTAAATGTTTATATTAGTGGATATGTGATGATGATGTTGCCTTTATGATTTGGTTAAACTTGTGATTATGCTTATTACGAGTTAAATGTACATTGAAAAATCCTCATTGTAGGATCCTAAGATCGAAATTTGGCATATGCACGCTGGGAGCCGAGAATGGGGTACTAAGAAGGCTGTCGGCATCGAATTCGGCGATTGAGAATTTTGTGAGCCCGGTTTTCGGGTTTAGGGCGTGACACTGGATTTAGGATATCCAATGATTTGATTGAGGGGATGATCCTTGATAACCAGTATGTTACCCCACAACTGAGACTCAAGTGAAGGAGCGGAATTGTTATCTAGTTTTCCTATAATGCACGGTTCAACATCATCCTCCACATTAGTGGTAAGATCATTTTTGTCATGTGGTTGGTTATCAATAACCACATTGACTGTTTCTTGTATTGTAAGGGTCCTCAAATTATAGACCCTATGAGTGTGATTGTTTAAAGAGTATCCTAAAAATATATCATCATCACTCTTAGAGTCAAATTTGCCTAATTGTTCCTGGTCTCTAAGAATATAACATTTGCTGCCAAAGATATAGAAAAATTTCACAGTAGGTTGTTTTCCACACCAAAGTTCATACGAATCATTTTATTCAAACCTGATCTAAGGTATACTCGGTTAATTGTATAGCAGGCGGTGTCGACGACTTTAGCCCAAAAACTTTTTGTCATGTTTTTACTGTTTAGCATTACCAAGCCCATCTCTTGTAACACCCTATTCTTTCTTTTAATCACTCTGTTTTATTGTGAAGTCTTTGGAGCTAAAAATTCATGTCGAATTCCATTTTCATCACAGTACCTTTGGAACCAATCATTTTCAAACTCTACCCCATGATCACTCCTAATTCTATTGATACAATATTCTTTTTTGTTTTGTAGTTGCTTAGAGAGTTTCTTGAATTCTTCAAATGCATCAAATCTCCCTAAGAAATGCAACCCAAGTGAATCTGGAGTAATCGTTTACCACTACCAAAAAATATCTCTTGCCCCCATGGCTCTTAGCTCTGGTGGGGCCTACCAAATCCATATGCAACAAATCAAGAGGCTTCGAAGTTGCTATGGTAGTTGTCTTCCTGTGTCAAATGTTTATTTGTTTTCCTTTAAGACAATCACCACACATAACTTTCTCTTTCTTCCCAATTTTAGGAAGTCCTCTCACTAGATTTTTCGAGCTGAGATGGGACAAGTTTCGGTAATGTAAATGCCAGAGTCGTTGGTGGCCATAATTTAGACTCATTATCTCGAGCCATGTGACATCTTGTGGACGGGGTATTTTCTCCACTGCTTTCTATCCTATAGCAGTTATCACTTGTGTGGAGACCTTTCATAATCAATTTACCTATGTGGTCCGAGATCTCGCACACATCCTTGGAGAAGGTGACTGAGTGTTCTTTGTCACAAATTTGGGAAATACTTGAGATATTGTGTTTCAGTCCCTCAGCACAAAGAACACCCTCAATTTTGGGCAATCCAAGCCCAACTATTGTCCCGCGTCCAACAATCTTAGTGGTGCTCCCATATCCAAAAGTAACCAACTCACCATCAAATTTGGTGTAATTGCAAAAGTGGGTTTGGTCACCAATCATGTTCTTAGAGCAACCGCTATCAAGATACCATTTCGAACTACTGCCTGCTTTGAGTGCGTTGTGAATCACAGGCAATTAGTTTTATTCTTTACTACCCATTTGGTGATAACCTTCTTTGGAGAAGTGGTATTCTTTTTTATTTCTCCCTTTGGCTGGTTGTTCATGGTTGCTTTGGATTTTTGAGGCAACTGATCCAGATTCGCCTAATTCATCATTTCCTCAGTTTTCTGATTCAGTTGTGCTACTTATTTCAGCAACTCCTCCATCCTTTTTACCATTTTAGGAGGAGTTGAAAATTTCCTCATCTCAATCGAAGCTTTCATGGGAGGACTCTTTGATTTCTGCATCATTCTTCTGGACTCTTTGATTTCTGCATCATTCTTCTGGTTGGTTTGAATTTAGCTATATAGCTTGATCCGAGAGTGGAATGGGGTTGTCTAAATGTAAGAGATTCAAATTTATAATGCCCATGTCTCCACAAAAATGGCAGATAGGGAGGTTTTTGTTTTGTTGCCTGATGCTATTATTTTCTTAATCATAGGTGGTGCAAGAGAATGGCTAGATTTGCAAGTTTCATAGCTTAAACCTTTCTTATCCCTAGAGTTTTTACCCGTGCCTAGGAGTCTCTCTATTTTCTCGTCACTTTAGGAAAACCTATGACTAAGTTTAGCTGTATGTTTGGATTTTTCAACATCTAGTTTCAGTTTTGTATTTTCATATTTTAGTTTTCCATTTTTTGATTTTAGATATTCAATCTTCTTAATTAATTCATCAATCTTGAAACCATCATCAGGAACTTCCCTTTCAAGCTTGGCATTATCAACATAGTACTCTTGCAGGCAATCAGCTAATTTTGTATTTACAACTAATGCTTCTTCCAAGTTAGTTTGTAGCTGTTTGTTCTCATTGTTGGCTTGCCCAAGCTTTCTAAGGATGCTCAAATTGTGAATGTACAACTGGTCATATGCATCATGAATGTTATCTTTTTCTTCTTCATCTTCTTCATCTTCTTTATCTAAGGAGGCCTTTTTAGTTTTTTGCTCATCTATTCCCTCATTGTCCCCTAGATCTGGGATGACCGTAGTAGTGGAGGCCATAAGAATTTTCAGAGATTTTTGGTCTTCATCACTTTTAGACTCACTTGTTTCTGAAACGGAGTCTTCGGTGTCGTCCCATGTGGCTGCCATAGCCTTTCCTTTTGATTTCTTTGTGAGACATTTAGTAGATAGATGGCCATACTTTCGGCAATTATAACATTATGGCTCTTTGGACGTTTTAAATGATTTGCCTATTTGGAACTTATGGTCCAATTGTTTCCCCTTGTTGTTAAATGTCCTTTTGCAATTCTTGTTAAAGATTTTTTTGAACCGTTTGGCCAAAACATTCAATGATGCAATTTTGTTTTTGGAGGTTTTGAGGATATTATGTTTAGATTTTGTAGGAATTTTAAAGCGTAGCTTGAAAGTTTGTAGGGAACCTATGAGTTCTACTACTTTTAATTCATTAATGTTTCTACACTCTGTTATGGTGGTGACTTTAGAATTGAAGCGTTTCAATGGGGATCTCAATATTTTTCTACAAATTTTAGGTACCGAAACCCTCTCTCCAAGTCCCCACATGGAGTTACATATGTCATTCAATTTTTTGTAAAACTCCATAAAGGTCTTAAAATTGTGGTTGGATCGTTACTATTGAAGTATAGATGTATGACCAAGTGTCCTAGAGGGGGTGAATAGGACTTTTAAAAATCTCTAATCCTACTAAACAATAAATTCTACAAATTCAAGTCTAGTTAAGTAGGATTATCAAGAAATCATCTACATTCATGTTCTAAGATAGTGAGAGATCAGAGTGTTGCATTTTATCAAATATATATTGTGCATAGGTAAACATTTTAACAATCAATCCATATGAATAAGATTAATCAACATAAACACAACAATATATAGTGGTTCGGCTATGTGCCTACTCCACTCCCGGCTAACGCACTCCACCTTAAAGTGTGCCGGATTTCACTATCCAATGGTTTTAAATCAGGTTAACCATAAAACTTCACAACCTACATAAGGTATGCACTGGTTTCCTACACAAGGCAAACACACATGCCTACATAAGGTAAATAACTCCTACACAAGGTATTGCCTACACAAGGCAATCACACATGTCTACACAAGGCAAATAAGTCCTACATAACGTATTCTCTCGTCGGAGGCCTATAAAGGTCTTAACAAGTTTGTGAGATAACCTCTGAATTCTAGTCCTTCACAAGGAAAGGTCTTCAGGATCTCTGAACTCTAATGACTTACCTATAAGTAGGTGAGCCCCATTTTTAACACATATTAAAGATGACCTTCCTTGTTGATGAAGTTTCTTCACCTCCCTTGATCCGCAACAGCTGTAGATGCTCTCAATGCAAGTCGTCGGTGTTGGGTGAAGGTATCTTAAGGAATATTCTCTATTAAATGTTGGTCTTTAAGTGAAGGAGAGATTTCAGAATATTAATCATTCAAGGATTCCAACTTAATAATTTGCATTAAATTTGTTGCTGAAGGATCCTTGAATAGTGGAGTTCATTCTTCAATCCAATCTATTGATTCTACAATGATTGCATTTAAGAAGGGATTGAAGGATGAACTCACATGAGAAAAGGGATTTAAGATGGTAGGTAGTGTTTTAATTATATCCAATATTGTCTTTATCTCTAGATCGACAATATCAATAACACTCGTAACGATACCGATAACACTGGTAGTATCAAAAATTCTAAGTATTAGCAATGTATCGCTAAGTATTTTCAACGTATCAATATCACTAATGTAATCATCGATATTTTAAACTACATAAATTCTAGGTGTCGCTTGCATTGCCAATGTATCGTCAATATTTTGGACTATGTAAATTTTAGGTAGTGCTTGTATCATAAGTGTATTTCAATAGTAAATTTTTGTTTCAATTTTTTTTCATTGGCACATGGTTGTATGCTGTTCACAACCCCAAGTGTAGAGTCGCGATGTAATAATAATCTCGGTAAGACAGAGGTCGAATCCACATGGACTAAAACTTGTACGTTTCTGAAATTAACTAGAAGTAGAACTAGAAGAAGATGTAAAACTAATTCTGAAATATTTGAGAGAGTAATTGTAAATAAAGTAATTAAAACTAAGAATTTAAAGATGGGAACTAGGGTGTTAAGGATCCACTTGTAGTGATCAGGGAGCCTTCTTACTTGATTCAAGTAACACAATTGGAATTGGAGTCCTATTCTATCCAATTGAAAGATATATAAAAAAACCAAATATGAACTTTCATAGATCTAATTCTCAAAGCAAGAGAATTGTGATACTTAGAAGGGATTTCATCACCAAACCATGCCCATGGGACGATGACTGGCAATAGGATTTACCAATCCCACAATCTCAAAGTAAGGAAAAGAAGATACTCAAAGCTATTGCAGATCTACTATAATTTAAGTCACAATAAATCATTAAAAACTTAAAGTATTCCTTTAAAATCAAATTAGAATCATAGAAGATTCAATATAAATATGAATTAAAGAAAGATAAAAATCTCATCACGCTACAAGCTTCACCTCTTATCCCTAACGAAGAGATTTAACCAACCATAGATATGATTGAACCAAAGTGTCTTAAGAAAAATATGAAAAAACTAAGGAAGAAGAAAAACTCTTGGCGATGGCTTCTCCATCATTTTGCTTTACTCCTTAAACCTTAGAAAATGCCTAAGAACATCCTAGGGAATCCTATTTATAGTTGTGGAGCTCCAACTTTCACACCTAGTTAGAAAACTTTAGAAAACGCTTCAAATTTAGGCAATTTGTAAAATAGACTTCACTCTATGTAATTTTCCAAAATAGACTTCACTCTACACAATTTCACAAAATGACCCAGAGTTTTAGAATATGCTTTTTTAAAACGATTTTAGGATTCCTTTTTTTCACTTCAAATATTTGATTCTCTTCATTCTTCACTTGATTTTCTTGGATCTTTGGCATGTGAATTCTTTAATCTTGGTCTCATAAGATCCATCCCTTACCTTGGTGATTCTTGAGCATTAAATCTATACTTTTAGCACCCTTTTCAATCTAAGCTCTCAAAATCACCTTGCAACATAAACATGAGTAAAATAGAACATTAAGCATTATCATGTTTATAAAACCAAGATATAAATGAGGGATAATATGTAATATTTGACCCTCGACACAATCCCCAACCAGCATTTTGTTAGTCCCGAGCAAAGTATGCAAAAAATATTTCGAGAAGCACAGGATAATTTTTATAAGCTCAAGTTATTTTTATAAGCTCAAGTGGTTAATAAAAAAATAATCCAGATAATAGAATTCTAAAATATATCAATGTTGTGCATTACCTTCTCCTAAACTCTAGCACTCGGTAAGTTTCATAATCAAGTTCAATGCATTAATCCTCCAATTAGAACAATTCCAAACATTGAGTTCTATGGTTGAAGGTTCAATTCTTCACTTTCGTGATAACATTGATAATTAAAAGATCATTCAGGACAACCAAAACCTACACCGAAACTTGCCTTACAATTCATCTTTTAATTCCCTCTCTTATTCCTCTAGCTTTTAATTTTTCCATCGATAGCTTTCACGTTATGTCAACCTTTTTAAAGATCTTTAATAGGTGACCTTTTCGAAGACAGTTGTTTTTAAGTTGGGTATTATTATTTTTTAAAACATGATGGACAAATTCCCCAGGTGGTTCCTTTCATGCTAAATAATCACCAAGTTAACAATTCAATGTTGACTGAAGCTTTAATGTGACTACTATATGTGGCATGTGAAATCATGACTCGATCAATGTTTAAAACTTCTTCTCATGGATTAATAACTCGAACTTAACTTTGAAATCTCCAAGTAACTGAATCCAAGGGATATAAGTCATCAACATTAAGCATCTTATACTTCTATTTTTCAAAAAAATTCTACTTTTCTGCACTTTTTTTTCACAAATTTTGCTCAAAGACTAGGAGAACAACTGATTGGGTAACTTAATCCTCCATCCCCAACTTAAAATCTACATTGTCCTCAATTTAAAATAAATAAGCATGTAATGCAAGAGAGGCAATAAAAAGAAAAGGGATGTGACGGAAAGATAGTACCTAAAAAAGGAATTTTAAGGCTTTTCCAATGATCTCAGTACGAAAATGGGTTAGCACAAAAAAATTAAATAAATAATAAGTAAACTATCCTAAAACAACGGAAAGCAAACTATCCTAAACAGTGAAAAGCAATAAACCTAACTATACTTTCGTTAGACTAAGAGGTCAATCGTAGTAAACAAGATCGTTCAAAGGTATGGACATGTCCTTTGAATCAAATTTTTCAATAAATGGCTTTAAATGGTGTCCATTCACTTTGAAATCATTGCTATTGTTTGGATTCTGAATCTCGACGGCCCCATGAGGAAAGACATTAGTAACAGTGAAAGGGCTGGTCCAACGAGATCTGAGTTACCCGAAAAGAGAATTGTACAAAAGGAACTTCCGACCTGGTGTGAATGATTTTCGAAGAATGTGTTAGTCATGAAACACCTTCATTCTGTCCTTATAAATTCTCAAGTTCTCACATGCATCGTTTCAGATTTTCTCAAGTTCATTCAATTGAAGTTTGCGCAGCTAACCAACGTTGTCCAAATTAACTTTCAAAATTTTAATCGCCCAGTAGGCCCTATATTCCAACTCCACAGGTAAGTGGCAAGCCTTCCCATAGACAAGTCTAAAGGGAGACATTCCAATAGGAGTCTTAAATGCAATACGATAAGCCCATAGAGCATCGGTCAAGTGAATTGACCAATCCTTGCGGCCAGGGTTAACCGTTTGTTCTAGTATGTGTTTAATTTTCCTATTGAAAATCTCAGCTTGCCCACTTGTTTGTGTGTGGTTGCTCACTTTGTGAGAAATGTCATATTTCTTCATTAAATTTGTGAATGGTCTATTGCAAAAATGTGATCCTACATCATTATTAATGACTTGAGGCATTCCGAACCAGGAAAGGACGTTTTCTTTTAAGAATTTAATGTCAGTTTGATGGTCATTGTTCCGGTATGGGATCGCTTCGACCCATTTAGTGACTGTCTACTACTAGCAAAATATATAAATTTCTCAAGGATTGGGGGAATGGTCCCATGAAATTAATGCCCTAGCAATCAAATGCTTCTATGATAAAATTGAGGTTTAAACGCATTATATTTCTATGGGACAATGCTCCCAATTTCTGACAACGCTCACAAGCTTTGCAAAATTCATGAGTATTCTTGAACATAGTGAGCCAATAAAAGCCGCACTATAGTGGTCTTTTTAGTAAAAAAGTGACCACCACAGGCCTGAGCATGACAAAAGGAGATGACACTTTAGTGTAAATTGTCTAGTACACATCTCCTTAAGATTTGGTCTGGGCAATATTTGAATAAATATGAATCATTCCAGAAGAATTTGTGTACCTTGGCAAAGAGTTTCTTTTTATTGTGTAGTCCAATGCGTTGACGTGAAATCTGTAGCAAGATAATTAGCAATATCCATGAACCAAGGTGATTGAGAGACTTTAAACAATTATTCATCAGGGAACATGTCATTTATACGTGTCATCTCAAGGGAACAAAGAGATCAAGGCGAGAAAGGTGGTCAACCACTATATTTGTTACTCCCTTTTTATCTTTTATTTCTAAATCAAATTCCTGGAGTAAAAGGATCCATCTTATCAAGCAGGGCTTAACATCATTCTTAAAAAGAATTTACTTGAGTGCCGTATGATACGTTTAAATGATGATGTTGGATCCAATCAGGTAGGACTTAAATTTGTCCAAAGTGAATATTACGGCTAAGAGTTCCTTTTCCGTAGTAATGTAATTCACTTGTATATGATTTAAGGTTCTACTTGCATAATGTATAACGTAGGGTCTCTTATCTTTTCTATGACCTAATACCACCCCAAGAGCATAGTTAGACGCATCGCACATAAGTTCCAAAGGGATGTTCCAATCAGGTGGTTGTATGATAGGTGCGGTGGTTAACATGCCCTTGAGCTTAGAAAAAGCTTCCTGACATTACTCAGTCCACTCTTATGGTACATCCTTTTGAAGTAGATTGCATAAAGGACGGGAGAGGTGACTAAAGTCCTTTATGAATCTTCTGTAAAATTCGACGTATCCTAAGAAAGAATGCACGTCACATATGTTCTTTGGTGGAGGTAAGTTAGCTATAAGATTAATATTAGCCTTATGTACCTCAATTCCTTTGAAAGAGATAATATGTCCCAGGACAATTCCCTTACGAACCATGAAGTGACACTTCTCCTAATTAAGTACCAAATTCTTTTCCTTACATCGCTTCAGTACATTTTTCAAAATTTTTAAACATTCAATGAAGGATGGACCAAAGAGTAAGAAGTCATCTATGAAGACCTCTAAATATTACCCCACCATATTAGAAAAAATATTCAGCGTACATTACTGAAAAGTGGTAGGAGCATTACATAGTCCGAATGGCATCCTTCGGTAAGCAAAGGTGATTTAAGGACATGTAAATGTCATCTTTTCCTGATCTTCAAGGGCTATCTCGATCTGATTGTAGCCTAAATATCCGTCAAGGAAACAGTAATAGGAATGACCAGCTAGCCTTTTCAAAATTTGATCGATGAAGGACAAAGGAAAGTGGTCTTTTCTCGTGATGGTATTCAACTTCCTGTAGTCAATGCACATTCTCCAACCGGTAGTGAACCCAGTTGGCACAAGTTTATTATCAGCATTGGCTACTATGGTGATTCCTGACTTTTTAGGAACCACTTGAATTAGACTCACCCATTGACTATCGGATATTGGGTATATAATACCCACATCGAATAGCTTAAGAACCTCGGTCTTAATCACTTCCTTCATGTTTGGATTTAGTCTACGTTGTGGTTGCCGGGAGGTCTTCACATTATCCTCTAGATAAATGTGATGAGTACAAATCAAATGGTCAATTTTCTTGAGATCCACAATCGACCATCCAAGGGTTCCTTTGTGCTCAATGAGAGTAGAGATAAGTATACTCTCCTGTTCTGGCTCAAGGTGGGAAGAAATCACCATCGAGTATGTCTCATCCTGACCTAAATAGACATATTTTAATTTAGAGGGCAAAGGTTTCAGGTCAAGCTTCGGTGCCTTGAGGTTACATGGTAGAGGCAGTACATCCGTTTAGGGTAATTCTTCAAATTGTGGCCTCCACCGGTTAGCTTCAAGTACCGGCACAGTATCAAGCATGACACCCGTCTCTCTAATCATATCATTATCTAAATCATGAGAGTGGGCTAGGCACATCTCTAAAGAGTCAGAGGATAAGGTCAGAAGTATTCTATTTTCTATGAAAGAATCAATCAAATTAACATTGTGGGCATCATCATCATCCTCTGCTTGTTTGCTCATGCTGAAAAGATATTGAGCTCCAATGTCATATTCCCAAAAGATAAACTCATGACTTCATTCCTTCAATTAATGATTACATTTGATGTGGCAAGGAATGGGCGACCAAGAATGATGGAAATTTGAGTGCTCATATCCTTGATGGGTTGAGTATCCAAGATGATAAAATCTACTGGGTAGTATAATTTATCAACCTGGACCAACACATCCTCTATTACCCCTCTCGGTACACAAATTGAGCGATTAGCAAGTTGTAATGTGGTTCGGGTGGGTTTTAATTCACCTAAACCCAGTTGTTTGTAGACCGAGTATGAGATCAGATTTATGCTCACTCCTAAGAAAAGAAGTGCGTGCTCAATCTAGTAATTTTCAATTACACAAGCTATGGTTGGGCTACCAGGATCTTTGTACTTTTGTGGCATATCTTGCTTTAGGATGGCACTCACTTTTTCTGTTAAAAATATTTTCTTTTGAATATTTTATCATCTTTTGGTCGTACACAAGTCTTTAAGAAATTTGGCATATGAAGGTATTTGTTTAACGGCATCCAGTAGTGGAATATTGACCTTGACTTGTTTCAGGACCTCTAGAATGTCCTGAGAATTAGTAAGAGTTTTGGTGCGATCAACCGTTGGGGAAATGGAGCAATCGGCTTGCCTTGAGATTCCGGTTCTAACTCATGTGAAGTGTTACTAGGTTTATCAGTTTCATCTCTTTCTGGGTCCTTAGACTTTTTAACCCTTATCGGAAGAGATTTGTCAATTGTTTTCTCACTCCTAAGAGTGGTGATAGACTTAACCTACTCCATTTAATTTGAAGAGCTCGGGTAACTGACTTCATATTGCTGTTTTGGATTGGGAAGAGGTTGAGCTGGAAAGTTTCCCTTTTCCCCAATCGCATTTTTTTGTCTTAAGCCCTCGTATGGCCTTTATAAGGTCTTGAAAGGCTTGTAGCATACCCTGATTGAAACGCTCTTGATTTTGAAGATCTTAAGAACCGGATCCTCTTAAGGTTTCCCTTGATTTAGAATTTGATTAGGGAATGCTTGAGTAACAGTTTGTCCATTCCTCTAACTGAAAATTGGATGATTCCTCGAACTAGGATTGTATGTATTTGAAGTAGATCCATTGAAAAGTCTTTAGTAATTATTTATGACATTAGATTGCTCATTCAGTACCTCTTAAAAAGCAGGTATTGTTGGACAATTTTTAGTTGTGTGAATGTTGCAAGCATAAATACCACAAATAGTTTCCATAGCCTTATCCTTCTTTAGTTTTATGGCCTCGAGTTTTCTTGTGAGATTAGCCACTTTAGCATTTATATCATCATCTTCTTTTAGAAGATAAATTCCACCCCTCTCCTTTGATTGAGTAGGCCTAGAAGTGGTGTTAGATTTTGGAGAGACGTCCCATGCTTGTGTGTTTTTAGCAAGCTTGTCAAAATAATCCCACACATCATCAACCTCTTTGTTCATGAATTCCCCATTGCACATTGTCTCTACCATTTGGTATATGGAAGAAGTCAGTCCATCGTAACAAAAAACTTGTTATTCGCCAAGTTTTAAAACCATGTTATGGGCATGAGTTGACAAGATCCTTGAACCGCTCTCAACATTGGAAGAATGTTTCATCTTCCTTTTGGGCGAAGTTCACGATTAATTTTCTAAGGGTGTTTGTTTTATGATATGGAAAAATTTTCTGTATGAACTCTCTTGTCATATCATTCCATCTGCCAATAGATCATGGACGTAATGAATGTAACCATGTCTTAGCTTTCTCTTTCAAGGAAAAGGAAAGAGTTTCAACTTGACCGTGTCCTCAGACACGTTCAGAAAATATAAAGTGACTATGACTCATCAAACTCTTTCATGTGTAAATATGAATTTTCATATTCAAGTTCATGAAATTTTGGAAGGAGTTGGAGCACCCCTAGCTTGATATCCATATGTCCCATATTTTCTAAAAAAATCATGCATAAAGGTGTGATCACCCCTGCCGGTTGTACATAGTCTCATAAAGTATGAGGCAGGGGTGCTTGATGCACCTCATTCTCATCTTGGATTTCCTCAACCCTAGGTTGAGGTGGATTTGGAGGTTGATTGGCAGCCATAACTTCAATTAACTATATAGATCTTGAGTAGTGTCTAATCATGTGATGGATAAATAACCCCTCAACCAATCCTCCTTCACTCAAAAGATGTCAAGTGTTATCACGGACCCACTTGGGCATAAAACACTCTCAACCCTCAATTTCAGAATCTAACCTAAACTTAAAAAAGAAAGAGAAAAATAGAAATCTAGAAATAGAAAGAGAGAGATTTAGAAAGAAGTTACCAAATTAGAAGTTTCAATATTGAGATCTTGCAGAAGAAAAAGGAAAGTGAATTAGTTTCTAAAAAGGAACTAAGAAAGGAACCTATTTCTGAAAAAAGAAAAGGAAAGTTTCTGAAAATAAAAAGTAAACTAGTTTCTAAAAAAAGAAAAAGGAAAGGAAATTAGTTTCCAAAAACAGATTAAGAAAGTTTCTAAAAATAAATTAGGAAAGTTTCTATCCTTAAAAATGGAAAGTAAATTAGTTTCTAAAAATAGAAAAGGAAAGTTTCTAAACGTAGAAATAGAAAGCTAAGTTAGTTTCTTAAAAAAAATTAAGAAAGTTTCTAAATATGGAAAAAGAAAGAAAAGTTAGTTTCTAAAAACAAACTAGAAAGAACACTAACTTCAAAATAGAAAGTAAATAAATCATAATATTAACCTAATTTCAAAACTAATCAAATCTAGAAAATCCAACCGTCAATCCCCGACAATGGTGCCAAAAACTTGTTCACAACCCCAAGTGTAGGGTCGCGATGTAGTAATAATCTTGGTAAGACCGAGGTCGAATCCACAGGGACTAAAACTTGTATGTTTCTGAAATTAACTAGAAGTAAAACTATAAGAAGATGTGAAACTAATTCTGAAGTATTTGAGAGAATAAGTGTGATTAGAGTAATTAAAACTAAGAATTTAAAGGTGGGAACTAGGATGCTAAGGATCTACTTGTAGTGATCAGGGAGCCCTCTTACTTGATTCAAGAGATACAATTGGAATTCGAGATATATCCTATTCAATTGGAAGATATATTAATAAAACCAAATCTGAACTTTCATTGATCTAATTCTCAAAGGAGGAGAATTGTGATACTTGGAAGGGTTTCCATCACCAAACCATGCCCATGGGACGATGACCGACAACAGGATTTACCAATCCCAAAATATCAAAGTTAAGAAAAGAAGATACTCAAAACTATTGCAAATCTATTGTAATTTAAGCCACAATAAATCATTAAAAACTGAAAGTATTCCTTTAAAATCAAATTAGAATAAAAGAAAGTTCAACATAAATATAAATTAAAGCAAGAGAAACATCCCATCAGGCTACAAGCTTTACCTCTCAACCTTAGCTAAGAGGTTTATCCAACCATAAACATGATTGGACCAAAGTCTTTTAAGAAAAATATGAAAACAACTAAGGAAGAAGAAGAAAAACTCTTGGCAACGGCTTCTACACTCTTTTGCTCTACTCCTTAAACCCTAGAAGATGTCTAAGAACATCCTATGGAGTCTTATTTATAGTTGTGGAACTCCAACTTTCGCAGCTAAAATAGCCTTCACTCCGCGCAGTTTTCCAAAATAAACTTCACTCTGCGCCATTTCACAAAATGACCCCGAGTTTCAGAATATACTTTTTCAAGAAGATTTCAGGATTTCTTTTCTTCACTTCCAATCTTTGATTCTCTTCATTCCTTGGTTTTCTTGGATCTTTGGCATGTGAATTCTTCAATCTTGTTCTCTTAAGATCTATCCCTTGCCTTGGTGATTCTTAAGCATCAAATCCATGCTTTTAGTACCCTTTTCAATCCAAGCTCTTAAATTCACCTTGCAACACAAACATGAGTAAAATAGAACATTAAGCATTATCATATTCATAAAACCAAGATATAAGTGGGGGATAATATGCAATATTTGACCCTCAACACATGTAGTTTCAACTTTTCATTGATAATATTGATAATAACTTGATATTATCGATATCACAACATGTGCGATATTGAGACCACAATCTTTCATTTCCTTTCCAATTGTTGACGATTTTTTGGTGAAATATCATGTTTTGTTGATATTTTACAATATCAATGGATGTTTGGAAGGAAGGTTGGATGGTTAAATAGGTGGATGTGATGGTTGGACTAGTTTCTTACACTAAAACTTGTTATGTATGCATTCTTTTCACAATTTTTTTTTTTTAAATTCTAAATATACAAATATGTCCATTTTAACATCTCCTGAATTTCATTGAAAATTCCACAGTTTTTCCCATGTTTCCTTGCATTTTCGGTTATCAGCGATATTAGAACACTGTTGGTAGGTATATCTTCTGTAGCAAAAACTCTCTTAAATCTATCTCTTTTTCTCAATCCAAACCAAGAAACTAAGCTTCTGTATATGAAGGCAAAATTTCCAAAGGCAAAAAAATGGGCAGATTCTGTCCACGTTCAATGTCATCGAAGTGTGTTCGATGGCATTGGGATTTCTGCTTAAAGCTTGCTGGACAATCTCATTTAATTATTCAATGCCATCGAACATGCTTCGATGTTATCGAAATTTGAAGAGTTCAATTCATTTTCCTTAAAACACTCTGGATAAGTCTGGCTCAAGTTCGATGTCATCGAACGTAGTTCGAGTCATCAAGTATTTAAGTGATTTTCGACTTGAGCTTGCTGGACATGACTGCTCATTTTTCGATGTCATCGAGATAGGTTCGATGCCATCGAATATGTAAATTCGATGTCATCTAACTTGTTCGATGTAATTGAGTATTGTCCTAGAATATCGATTTGGCTTCTGGATAAAATTCAGACCTTTTTCGATATCATCGAGCACTGTTCGATGACTTGAAAGTTGCAGAAAAGTTGTGTTATTTTTCAGTTTCTTGCAACTTGTTTTTCTAATCTTGCCAGGATGTTTTCCTAATTGTTTTTTTTGGAGAGATTAGTTCATTTTTAGGGGAGTTATTACCTGAGGTGTTCTAGTCATGGGATGTGAAATTTCATTTACCTTTGAAGATCATTGAATACTTCCTCTTTGTTGAGTCTTCAGCTTGTAGTTCTTCCATGTGGGGCTCACTGGACTCTATGACTCAAACATCACATTAATTGACAACCAAAGGCACTTTCAATCTCCCCCTTTGTTAATTATGTGACAAAACACTCAGAACAATCAACTAAATTGTGTGTACAATGTTGAGGGTCAAATACTGCATATTAGACCCCATTTATTACCTGAATTTACGTACATAATGCCGTTTAATGGCCCGTTTTGCCATGTTTGTGATACAGGGTGTAGTTGAAAGCATGAAATGCAAAAAGTTGCTAAAAGTATGAATTTAACACTCTGTTGACGCCACAGGCAAGGGACACACTCAAGGGGACCAAGATTGACAAATATACACGGTCAGAAATCCGAGAAAAGTTAGAAATTGAAGCTCAAGTGGCCTGAAGGACGTCCAGAATGCAAGATCACGGGGTTTCCAATATCAGTTCAGCTCGAAACTTCATACGTCGCCTGAGGACCATAAATTAACCGTACATATAAAATTTCAGCCATTGAAGATCTCGGGAAGTGCCCCAACTGACAGATCAGCCCATAAACCGTTGATTCTGGGCCCACCTGATATCTGGAACTGTCTCAAAATTATTATTGACGCCTTAAATAAGGAGTCAAAACAGATGGACGGTGCAGATTTCTCTAAAACATTGCAATGGGCCCCATATGAAATGAGTGTGTACAGTACACATGTGCACTCGCCGTGCACCAAAATTTCCAAAAGTCGGTCAGCTGCGCTGACCGACGTTTCCGTCTACAACTCTAAAAAAAAAAAAAAAAAAAAAAAAAAAACAAAAAAAAACTTGCAGCGGACGCACGGCGCTGGCTGTTTTTGCGATCAGTTGTGGGCCCCACACGTGCCCCATAAGCTCAATCCGATCCGTCCACCGTGTAGAGGGCTTCGAGCACTACAAAACCATGTTATCACTTTTCACCCATGCGTGCACACGTGTGAGATACAGAGGCCACAAAAGGGCTGCTCGGTAGCGTTCAAAACTGATTCTTTTGTGATTTCTTCTCTGGGCCACGTCAATGGACGTTCAAAACTACCCATTCTTGACTGAAATTTCGTTCTGAATCCAATGGACGGGGTGAATTTTCTAGAAAATGCTTCTGTGGGGCCCACCGACCACAACAGCGAAATGGTGCGAAAGGTTTCGCACATCCGCGAAAACTGACTTTTCCGGACAGTTTTGGCCCACCATCTTTGATCATATGGCAGATCTGAACCGTCTATCATGTAGAGGAGCCAAGAAAGTACTAAGGGACGGTGTTTCTTTGGAATTTGAGCGAGGAAAGTGGCGTGTTTCATGGTACCAAACTTGGCTGCGAAAATTACACTCCGTGTCCTGCTACAACTCTGTCACTAACTCCAGCCTTCCAGCAGCTATAAAAAGAGATTTTTGGACGTGGGGAGCATTCATTCAGAGTCTGGGGAGGAAGAACAGAGGGCTCGAGCTTGGGTTTCAACGTGGGCAGAGGAGAGAGAGAGGAGCTTGGTTTTTTCTTTCCCTTTTCTTTTCCTTTTCTTTTTCTCTTTATTTATTTGGATTGAGCCCATCCATGGTAGGCTAAATCCTCTTAGCTAGGGCTAGGAGGTGAAGCTTGTAGTGAGATGAGAGATTATATGCTTTTAATTTAATTTTAATTTTTGAAGTGAAGTTGGTTTTAGTTTGATTTTAATGGAAATATTTTAGGTTTTTAATGGTCTATTGTGACTGAAATTACAATGGGTCTGCAATGACTTTTAATATTCCCATTCTCTTTAATGTTTATGACGTTAGGAAGCCCTGTTGTTCACCATAGTCTCCTGGGCATGGTTGGATGACGGTACCCTTCTTAACCTTTATACATATGATTGGTTGGTAATTAGTTTAATTCTGTTGTTTGCCATAGTCTGTGGGCATGGTTTGGTGATGGAATCCATTCTAATTCATACACCTTTCATCTCTTTGAAAACTAGATCAACGCCAGTTCAGTAATTTTCATGATTTTTGATGCAAGCATAAATTCTCCCTGATCTCTACAAGTGGATCCTCTGAATCCCTAGTTTCCTTTTCTCCTGATTTCTCTCAAGTTTATATAATTATTTCACCATTATTTTTCAAATTACATTTAGTTTAGATTTCATCTTAATCTAGTTCTAGTTCTGGTTAGTTTTAGATAACGTACAAGTTTCAGTCCCTTGGGATTCGACCTCGGTCTTACCGAGTTATTACTACATCACAACCCTGCACTTGGGGAGTGAACAAGTTTTTGGCGCCGTTGCCGGGGATCGAACGGCTACGTTTTTCTGAAATTAATTAGTTTTAGGATTAGTTTAAGATTAGGATTTTTACTAACTTTAGTTTTAGGTTTAGATTTTCCTGATCTTTTTTTAGAACTAACTTGTTTTGTCTTATTTTGTAGGATCTTAATATAAGAATCTCTAGTATGGTAACATCTTTCTAACTTCTCCCCCTCTTACTCTCCACTTTGCTGTAGGACCTTCTCTTCTATTTTTCATAAGATTAAATTCAAGTTAAGGGTTTCATCATGTATATGCACGAGTGGCAACGTCAGTATGCTGAGAAGAATAACTTATTTTGGGATGATGATGATATAAATCAACCTATGTCTCAAAACTTTTCTGAAACAATCATCGAGAACCGATCAAAATATGAAAATCCACCGGTTAAGAAGTCCTTACGTGATTATATGCAGGAGAACAATTACACCCCACGGATTAACAAAACAGTACGTGAGTGTTGGGGTTATCATAACTATGGTTGTGAGAATTATTATCACTCATCCGATAGAACAATGCGTGATTGTATCATGAGTGATAATAAGTATTACCAACCAGCAGATTCTCCCACTTATGATCAGTATGACTATAACCAGTGGAAACATCAAAATTGGGAAAATGAACCAACTATATGTTATAATGATTATTCTCTTGGATCCCCTACCTTTGAGATCCATCCAGAAACGATCCAAGAGGATTCATATCAGCGAAATCTTTCGGCCTGTCTTGTGGAAATGAGAAAAGTAATGGAAACAATGAAAGGACTCGATGCGCGTCTTGATAGGATAGAGGAGGCTCGGTCATCCCAGCCACGACCTAATTTAGAAATACAATGCGAAGAAAGTGATCCGCACTCACTTTTAAAAGAATCTGGAATTTGGAATGAGGAGTTGGATTCCGTTAATGAGCATGTGGTTCAATTTCCCGATGAGTCAATCTCGACGACTGTTCGAAGAAATGGTGAAGATACATGGGTATCTTTTAAATACATTGATGATGATACACCTTCCTTACATGACACACATGATTTCAATAATGAGGAGGTTAGTTTATTCGAACCTCAACCCATGTTAAGTGTAGAATGTGAGGAAAGTAATCTCATCCCAAATGCGCACTGCACTAGACTAGAACATGATTGCGATCCTGAATGTGTAGCCACAGTCTCCCTGGAATCCCTCTCATGTTTGGTCCAGATCAATGATCAAGACGTACATGAAGTGGTCGGTCATAATGAGCCACTCCCCTCACCTGACATGTCTGATTCAAAGGTGCAGGATGTGCTCTTTACAACTGACCCTTCCAACTCTTGTGAAACATGTTTGGACCACTTCTCTGAATCGAATGATGATATGATTCAGGAGACGAACGAGCCACCTGATACAACTCTGGAATTTGAAACCACCCAGTTGAGTCCACCATTTGAACTGTCAAGTTTTGACGATTCAATGCCTCTTCTGAGTAGTATCAATGAACAGAGTTCACCTGTCAATACTTCATCAACTGACCCTCAATTTGTCTGTGCAGAACGAGAGCAAGAGTGCCTACCTCCAATTACTTTCAAGGACGATGGATTCGTTACGCAGATCATCACAAGCCACAATAAGTCACACTCAGCTAAATTTCCCAACTCGTGGGATTGCTTGGCACACTTCGCGGTTTCAAACGATCCCATGTTAAAAGATAAAGTGGATGCCTTGCAAGACAACATCTCGGTAGTCATCACTGACCGAGAGAACCCTTACTCTGAAATTCTCTCTTCCCCTGATCCTAAACGTATACTAGTAGAGGAAGAGGAGCTGAATCTAGAACCGAAGTTTGGAGCTTCGGAATATGTTGAGACTACATTACTTTTTAAGAAGTTTTCTAAACTTTATTTACTTGTAGTCTTTGATTCACCATGCAATACTAACGTTGAAACTTCTTCTGTCTTAGGTGAATCGTATAAATTATGGATACCTCAAGCAATTCAATGGAAGATTTTTTATGAGGTACATAAGTCTCTCTGGAAAATCATGCTCCAGGGCGTCCAAGCCTATTGTAAAAAGGGCTTTTGGATGATCCTGTTGAGGAACTTACTGAGAAACTTATCAAGATATTGGCCGGAAGGGGAACCTTGAGGTATGATCGATTCAATGTTTGTGGGTAACATTACTGCAAACCCTCACGAGACTACAACTCGTCCACTAGGGGTAACCTAGGGGTTTAAAGGCTTGTTGCATATGCTAAATGCAATCGAGAGCACCTGCGAAAGTGGTATAGGTAGGATTTTATTTTTATTTTTCTTTCTCTCGTACTAACCTGCTCTCTCCCAGTGATCTATTGGAAACTCTCTTGATTCGTTATTCAGGTACTATCTTCCCATCACTTCTCATTTACTTTCGTTGTCCCATGTGCATTGCATGCTCATATCTTTTACATTGAGGACAATGTAGATTTTAGGTTGGGGGTGGGAGATTAGGTTTCCTAATCAGTATTTTTTTGGTCTTGAGCAAAAATTGTGAAATTTTTTTTAAAAAAAAATTTCTGAAAATTTCTACAAATTTGAAGTGATTTTAACAGATATCCCTAATTTAGATCTTCAAGGTACATAATGGTGGATTTATGACTCTTGGATTCCGTATCTGTTAGATTTCATAGTTAAGTGAATTATTAATCCATGATTAGAAGTTGTAAACATTGATTGAATCATGATTTCAGGACACGTCTTGCTTGCACATTAAGACTTCAGTCTGATATTGAACGGTTAATTTGGTAATCACTAAGCACGAAAGGAACCAGCCTGAAATATCTTGCCATCATGGTATAAAAATTGGAAAGGTTGGATAATTAATCTTCACCATAGGTTTGCTCCCTATAGGTGTGGAGTTAATTCCCCATGAATGATATCTAAAAAGAGTCAGGTGTACGATCTTCACCATAGGTTTGCTCCTTATAGGTGAGGATTTGATTTTCCTTCCTTGACATTACTTTGAATAGAAAAATCAAAAGTTAATAGGCTAATCTATGAGGCAAGTTTTGGATTAGGTTTTAGTTATCATGAATTTTCTTGTCGGTTACCAATGATTTCATGAAATTGACGATTGGATCTCTTAATGATGATAAGCCGAGATTAGACTATACATCCATGGATCTCAATGTTTAAAATTTTTCTAATTGATGGATTGATACTTTACACTTGATTATGAAGTCTACCGTGCGCTTGAGTTCAGGAGAAAATAATGCCCAATATTCATGAATCGTAGAATTCTAATGACTGGATTATTTCTCAAAAATCATTCGGCTTTACAGAAATTTTCATATAAGTCTCAACTTATTTTTCGCATATTTTGCTCGGGACTAGCAAAATGCTGGTTGGGGGTTGTGTTGAGGGTCAAATACTGCATATTAGACCCCATTTATTACCTGAATTTACGTACATAATGCCGTTTAATGGCCCGTTTTGCCATGTTTGTGATACAGGGTGTAGTTGAAAGCATGAAATGCAAAAAGTTGCTAAAAGTATGAATTTAACACTCTGTTGACGCCACAGGCAAGGGACACACTCAAGGGGACCAAGATTGACAAATATACACGGTCAGAAATCCGAGAAAAGTTAGAAATTGAAGCTCAAGTGGCCTGAAGGACGTC
The DNA here is from genome assembly GCA_037074715.1 of Magnolia kwangsiensis. Classification (NCBI taxonomy): domain Eukaryota; kingdom Viridiplantae; phylum Streptophyta; class Magnoliopsida; order Magnoliales; family Magnoliaceae; genus Magnolia; species Magnolia kwangsiensis. The sequence goes on from CM073573.1 coordinate 140,854,205, forward strand.
CAGAATGCAAGATCACGGGGTTTCCAATATCAGTTCAGCTCGAAACTTCATACGTCGCCTGAGGACCATAAATTAACCGTACATATAAAATTTCAGCCATTGAAGATCTCGGGAAGTGCCCCAACTGACAGATCAGCCCATAAACCGTTGATTCTGGGCCCACCTGATATCTGGAACTGTCTCAAAATTATTATTGACGCCTTAAATAAGGAGTCAAAACAGATGGACGGTGCAGATTTCTCTAAAACATTGCAATGGGCCCCATATGAAATGAGTGTGTACAGTACACATGTGCACTCGCCGTGCACCAAAATTTCCAAAAGTCGGTCAGCTGCGCTGACCGACGTTTCCGTCTACAACTCTAAAAAAAAAAAAAAAAAAAAAAAAAAAAAAAAAAAAAACTTGCAGCGGACGCATGGCGCTGGCTGTTTTTGCGATCAGTTGTGGGCCCCACACGTGCCCCATAAGCTCAATCCGATCCGTCCACCGTGTAGAGGGCTTCGAGCACTACAAAACCATGTTATCACTTTTCACCCATGCGTGCACACGTGTGAGATACAGAGGCCACAAAAGGGCTGCTCGGTAGCGTTCAAAACTGATTCTTTTGTGATTTCTTCTCTGGGCCACGTCAATGGACGTTCAAAACTACCCATTCTTGACTGAAATTTCGTTCTGAATCCAATGGACGGGGTGGATTTTCCAGAAAATGCTTCTGTGGGGCCCACCGACCACAACAGCGAAATGGTGCGAAAGGTTTCGCACATCCGCGAAAACCGACTTTTCCGGACAGTTTTGGCCCACCATCTTTGATCATATGGCAGATCTGAACCGTCTATCATGTAGAGGAGCCAAGAAAGTACTAAGGGACGGTGTTTCTTTGGAATTTGAGCGAGGAAAGTGGCGTGTTTCATGGTACCAAACTTGGCTGCGAAAATTACACTCCGTGTCCTGCTACAACTTTGTCACTAACTCCAGCCTTCCAGCAGCTATAAAAAGAGATTTTTAGACGTGGGGAGCATTCATTCAGAGTCTGGGGAGGAAGAACAGAGGGCTCGAGCTTGGGTTTCAACGTGGGCAGAGGAGAGAGAGAGGAGCTTGGTTTTTTCTTTCCCTTTTCTTTTCCTTTTCTTTTTCTCTTTATTTATTTGGATTGAGCCCATCCATGGTAGGCTAAATCCTCCTAGCTAGGGCTAGGAGGTGAAGCTTGTAGTGAGATGAGAGATTATATGCTTTTAATTTAATTTTAATTTTTGAAGTGAAGTTGGTTTTAGTTTGATTTTAATGGAAATATTTTAGGTTTTTAATGGTCTATTGTGACTGAAATTACAATGGGTCTGCAATGACTTTTAATATTCCCATTCTCTTTAATGTTTATGATGTTAGGAAGCCCTGTTGTTCACCATAGTCTCCTGGGCATGGTTGGATGACGGTACCCTTCTTAACCTTCATACATATGATTGGTTGGTAATTAGTTTAATTCTGTTGTTTGCCATAGTCTGTGGGCATGGTTTGGTGATGGAATCCATTCTAATTCATACACCTTTCATCTCTTTGAAAACTAGATCAACGCCAGTTCAGTAATTTTCATGATTTTTGATGCAAGCATAAATTCTCCCTGATCTCTACAAGTGGATCCTCTGAATCCCTAGTTTCCTTTTCTCCTGATTTCTCTCAAGTTTATATAATTATTTCACCATTATTTCTCAAATTACATTTAGTTTAGATTTCATCTTAATCTAGTTCTAGTTCTGGTTAGTTTTAGATAACGTACAAGTTTCAGTCCCTTGGGATTCGACCTCGGTCTTACCGAGTTATTACTACATCACAACCCTGCACTTGGGGAGTGAACATACAACAACACTACACAATTTTACAAATAAAAGAGCAAAAACTTTGTTGCTCGACCAGCCACTCCCCCTATCATCTTGTATCACCAACAACTTTTAAAAATAGCTCCCCCTATCATCCTGCATCACCATTAACTTTAAACATACAACATAGACACATAATGATGGGATATTGTTCTCCCCCCTTTTGTCAGTCATTGGCAAAGGGACAGTCTGTAAAAAGCAAGGTTATGCTACATAACTGAAGTTGGAGAATTAGGCATTTTGGAATCATATATCTAGAAATGTAGAAAGTTAGAACAAGCATTTAATGAGAAACACATTCCAAAAGCCATATGCAGATAAATAGTGTCAAAGATGCCCAAGATTGGTGGCATAAGAAAATCATCATCTAAAAAGTAAATGGCCCAACCATGGGCAATATACCATCTAAAAAGTATAATAAATCCAACAAAAACTCTTTAATCATCGTGCACACACAAATGAGGGCAATAATAAGATATATATGCCCTAGATAGCATATCAACACATGTATGTGATGAATGAAAAAGAAACTATGGTGCAGGGGCATCATCACGAGAAACAAAATCATCGCGGCAACTCAGAAGCAACTCCAGAATATGGTTTGAGGTGTGTTGTAGAGTGTTGATCCTTAGTTTAATACTGGAAAGTAGGCTTTCACATTGTCCAACACACTCTTCAACATTTGATTGGCCATTTAGGAGATGCCGGAGATCATTTTGGCGGACAAACTTGCGAGTACTTACCGAGTTTGGAGTGTGGGAAGATATAGGGGTGCGACATGAGTTTCTGGTAGGTGGCATGAGAGTGTTCTAAGTATCATCTCTGCGCCGGGTCTCATCGCGCTCTGGACTTGATTGATCCACATTTGCAATCACATTTAGACTCAGTAGGGTTTTCTTGATCGAACCAAACAATAGAGCACATAGGATCATATGTAGGAGGCATGACTACAAATTGCAATAACTTGCAAATAAGACTTAGGAATGGAAGTGTCGCAAGATGTTTTCCACTGACAATAAGGATTAACTGTTGCAGGATGAGAGTGGGTAGGCATACTTGTATTCCTTGATGGACATCATACATAATGTTTAGTACATATGGGGAGAGTTCATTTCCATTAACTTCACATGGATAGACATTTGTACTAAGGATGTTATGGAGTATTTTAAATGTTGAGTCCAGATGCATAGAGTGAAGGAAGTTGTCGTCATTTTTGGGAATTATCATCCCATCGCACAGAGCCCGTGTTACTTCTCTCCACACTCCCAGACTGTTCAGATCACTTTCAGTGACTGAGACTCCACACCCCAGACTGTTTAGATTTCTTTCAGTGACTGGGATTTTGGTGACTTCTAGTCCAAGATGATGACCCAACATCACAGGAGTGATTTTCTTAGTCATGTTCATAAACGTGATGCTTATGGATGGGGGATTATCACAGACATTGTGACAGGATTTTAGAAACTGATGTATGAGGTCATATTGAAAGTCACCACCCATATTGATCAGGTTGTGCCACCAAATCATCCCCAGTAATAAATCAAACCCATAAGGTTCTTTGCATGAAAGCTTGATAACCTGTTCAACAACTATTTCTTTTCCCTGAGATATATCTTTAGAGGGAGAAGAAATGGAGATATGCTCGTATTGTTTGGTTTTCTTGCCCTTGGTGAAATTTCCTCATGCAGGGGCTTTTCCTTTATCTTTTACCATAGTGCACTCTTGATAATGAAGGGATGAACTGAGAAAGGAAAGAGAGAAGTGATTTGCTAGGTCAAATAAAAAAGAGTCCTCAAATCCAATGAAATCTCTAACCCTAAATTAAATTCCTAAAAGAAATCCTAGGGTAAAAGAAATGAAGAATGGAGAGTAAGAAGGATAGATTTACCAAGATGAGAAATTGATTGAGAGTTTCTGACTAAGAATCACCCACCAAACTTCCACTAGAGAACAGGAAGAGATCAAAAGGCGGTCGAGCAGGAAAAAAATGAAAATTGAGGGTTTCTGCGAGCGCATGATAAGATGTTCGATGTCATTGAGGTTCAAATTTCGATGACATCAAATAGGTGTTCGATGACATCAAATCTTCGTCTGATGATCTAGTTCCTGCATGCACTTCAATGACATTGAAGTACGTTCGATGACATCAAACAGAGTTCGATGACATCGAATGTCTCATCAAACCAATACATTTTATATTTATCTGCATGATTCGACTCCATCAATGGAATGTACAGAAGTATGTACTTATAACTTTTGTACACTCAGCAAAATTTATAGAAAATGAACAAAAATAAAATAAAATTAAGTTTATGTTCAAAAAGGAATATGAGGCTTAAACTCCTCAAATATATCATTAAACACATTTGGACCATGAAGTATGTTAGATCACACATACTTCAATAGATTTTTGGAGATTTCCAAATCTATTGGCATCCAAAGATTTTGTTAATACATCTGCAAGTTGTTGCTCGGTAGGCACATAATCCAATACAATACTATTTTCTTCAACGAGTTCATGTATAAAATGATGTCGGATGTCAATGTGTTTTGTTCTTGAATGTCGGATTGAATTTTTTGAAATATTAATGGCACTAGTGTTATCACAAAATAGTGTCATTGTGGTTTATTCAATGTCATAATCCAGTAACATTTGCTTCATCCAAAGAAGTTGTGCGCAACAGTTACCGGCTACAATGTATTCAGTGTCAGCAGCAGAGAAGGATATTGAATTTTGTTTCTTACTGTGCCAAGATACAAGACAGTTGTCGATTTAAAAACATCCATTGCTAGTTATTTTACGATCGTCTACATCACCGGCCTAATCGGCATCTAAATACTCTGCAATGATGGTAGATGTGTCAAATGGGTATCATAAACCGAAATCAGTAGTCCCAACTACAAACTTTATAATTCTTTTAACCACTGACAAGTGTGATTCCTTGGGATCGACATGAAATCTGGCACATGCACAAACATTAAACAGAATGTTTGGCCGGCTTGCAGTTAGGTATAATAAGCTTCCTATCATACTGTGGTACAAGTGTTGATCCACACTCTTTCCATTTGCATCTTTGAAAAGTTTAAGTGTGGTGCCCATGGGAGTATGATGGGTAGGGCCAAATTCAAGTCCAATTTTTTTTGCCAATTCCTTTGTGTACTTGGATTGGCATACAAAAATCTCATTTTGCATTTGTTTCATTTGTAGCCCAGAAAGAAATTGAGCTCACCAACCATGCTCATTTCAAATTCTGATTTCATTAGTTCAACAAACTCATGGTTAACATCTTCACAAGTGGATCCGAATACTATGTCATCCACGTAAATCTGGGCTATAAGCAAGGAATTCCAGGTCTTTAGTTTAAATAATGTTTTATCAACACTCCCCTTATAAAACTAGTGGTCTAGCAAAAATTGCGTCAGACGCTCGTACGGGGTGCTTGCTAAAGACCGTAGAGTGCTTTGCTCAATCGGTATACGTGTTGAGGATATTTAGGATCTAGAAATCCCTTTAGATGTTCCACGTATACTTCTTTCTCAAGTACACCATTGAGGAAGGCACTCTTTATCTATTTAAAATCATTTTTATTGCAGTGCACATGCGATGAACATGAGAATTCTTATAGACTCAAGTCGCACTACGGGGGCAAATGTTTCATCAAAATCAATGCCCTCAATTTGCGAATATCCTTGAGCTACGAGTCTTACCTTAATCCTTACTACATTCTAAGACTCATCAGGTTTGTTCTTAAAGATTCATTTGGTTTCGATGATATTTGTGTTTAGTGGTCTAGGAACTAGCTGTCATACCTCATTTCTCTCAAACTGTTGTAGTTCATCTTACATATCTGCAATCTAGTATTCGTCTTGAAGTGCTTCTACAACATTCTTTGGTTCAATTTTTGAGGTGAAGCAAAGATGAATATTTTTGATGCATCACTTTATTTCAGCTATGCATATCTGCCATGAAAATAGTTCTGTGTGCTGATATTTTCAATTATGCGTATCTGAAAATGAAATAGAGTTCATATTATTGATTACTAGCTATGTATATCTGAGTTAAAAGTGGTTGTAGCTAATGATTTTATCCGCTACTGGTATAATTTATTAAATTATGCATATCTGATTTTCATAAATGGTTGTTATTACTGATTTTATAAACCATGTTTATGTGATTTTAAAATGGTTGTATCTACTGATTTTTATAAACCATGTAAATGCCCTCAAGCTGACTCCGAGTTTTCACACTAGCATTTGGATCTCCAATGATTTGATTGAGGGGATGATCCTTAATGAACGACATGTTACTTAACGGCTAAGGTTCAAGAGGAGAAGTGGATTTGCTATTAAATTTACCTATTATGCACAGATCCACATCATCCTCTACATTAATTAAGGGACCATTTTCATCATGAGGTTGGCCATCAACAACCACATTGACGGTTTATTGAATTGTGAGGGTCCTCAAATTGTACACTCTATAAACACAACTATTCAAGGAATATCCTAAAAAAATACCATCATCACTTTTACAGTCAAATTTTCCTAGTTGTTCTATGTCTCTAAGAATGTAACATTTGTTATCAAAGATAAGAAAATATTTAACACTAGGTTGTTTTCCACACCATAATTCATATGGAGTTTTATTCAATCTTGCCCTAAGGTATACTCTATTGATTATGTAGCAGGCAGTGTTAACGGCTTCAGCCCAAAAACTTTTATCCATATTTTTGTTGTTAAGCATAACCAAGCCCATTTCTTGCAACATCTGATTTTTTCTTTCAACCACTCCATTCTGTTGTGGTGTTTTTGGGGCTGAGAATGCATGCCGAATTCCATTTTCATCACAATATTTTTGGAATCGGTCATTCTCAAAATTTCCACCATGATCACTCCATATACGTTTTATACAATATCCCTTCTCATTTTGGAGTCGTTTTGCCATTTTCTAGAATTCATCAAATGCATCAGATTTTTCTCGAAGAAAGGTGAACCAAGTGAATATGGAGTAATCATCTACCACTACTAGAAAGTATCTCTTTTTACCATGGCTTTCAACTTTGGTGAGACCTACTAGATCCATACATAACAAGTCAAGTGGTTTGGAAGTTGCTATGGTAGTTGTCTATTTATTTTTAACTTTTATCTGTTTGCCTTTGAGACAATCACCGCACATAACCTTCTCTTCCTTCTTAAAATTAGGAAGTCCTCTCACCAATTTTTTTGAGCTTAGTTTATCCAAGTTCTAGTAGTGGACATGCTCGAGTCTTTGATGCTATAGCTTAGACTCGTTATCTAGAGACATGTGACATTTTGTGGATGGGACATCTTCTCCTTTGCTTTCAATCACATAGCAGTTATCACTTGTGCGAAGACCTCTTATGATTAGTTTACCTACTAGGTTTGAGATCTTGCACATATCTTTGGAGAATGTGATTGAGTGTTCTTTGTCATAAATATGGGAAATACTTAGGAGATTATATTTTAATCCCTCTACGCAAAGAACATCTTCAATTTTGGGTAGACCAAGCCCAACTATTGTCCCTCGCCCCACTATCTTGGCGGAGCTCCCATCGCCAAATGTAACTGACCCACCGTCAAATCCTAAATAATCACAAAAATGGGTCTGGTCACCTGTCATATGTCTGGAGTAACTGCTATCAAGATACCATTTAAAACTATTATCTGCTTTTAAGTGCGGTATGAATTACAAGGCAGTTGTTCTTATTTTTTATTACTCATTTGGTTACCATCATCTTTGAATATGATGTTTTCCTTTTATTTTCTCCTCGAGATTGATGGTTCAGGGATGCTTTGGATTTTTTGAGTAACTGAACCAGATTTCCTTATTTCATCAACTCTTTGTTTTTCTGATTTAGTTGAGCTACCTGATTCAACAACTCCTCCATCCTTTTAGTCATCTTAGGTGGAGTGGGATATTTCCTTCCTTCATTTGATATGTTCTTTGAAGGACTCTTTGACTCTTGCACTATTTTTCCAGATGATTTGAATTTACCTAGATAGTTAAAACCCAGAAGTGAAGTGGGATCGACCAAGAGAAAGACATTTAAATTTGTAATGTCCCAAATCTCCACATGCATGGCAGATAGGAGTGTTTTTTTGTGTTGCTTCCAGAAGGAAAAAATTTCTTAGTTACAAGAGGTGCAAGAGAGGGGCTTGATTTGCATGGTTCATAACCTAGGCCTCTCTTGTCCCTAAGATTTCTTCCCATTCTTAGAAGTTTTTCAAGTTTTCCATTCCTTTGGGAAAACCTATGACTGATTTCGACTAAATATTTTGATTTCTCCACATCTATTTTCATTTTATGATTTTCAAAGATTAGATGTGAGTTTTCTTATTTTAGTTTGTCATTTTCATATTCTAAATGATTAATCTGTTTGTTCAAATCTTTTATTTCTGAAACATGACATGTTGTTGTCCTTTCAAGCTTGTCATTATTGACATGGTATTGTTGAAGATCATTGATCAAATGATTGTTTATGGCTAATGCTTTATCTAGATCTTTTTACAATTGCTTGTTTTTATTTTTAGCAATGCTAAGCTTTTTAAGGGCATTGATTCTATGAGTATAGAGTTGATCATATGCATCATGTATGCTTTCTTCTTCTTCTTCATCTGAGGAGGGTGCATTTTTAGTTTCTTGCTCATATATCTCCTCAATGTCTTTTAGATTGGGAATGACAGTAGTGGTGGAGGCCATGAGTATTGTTAATGACTTTTGGTCTCCATCATTTTCAGACTTACTAGATTCTGAATTTGAGTCTTCGATGTCGTCCCATGTGGCTACCATGGCCTTTCCCTTTGATTTCTTTATGGGACACTCAGTGAATAAACGACCATATTTTCAACAATTGTAACATTGAGGTTCTTTGGACTTTCTAAAAGATTTGCCTATCTGGCGCTTATTGTCCTATTGTTTCCCCTTTGTGTTGTATGTTTTGCCACAGTTCTTGTTGAAGAATCTTTTGAACCGTTTAGCCAACAGGGCAATGTCCTCCTCATCATCATCGTTCTCACTTTCCTCTTCCTCTATTATGGTTGTGTTTTTAGAGGCCTTGAGAACGTTGTTTTTGGATTTTGTGGGAGTTTTGAAGTGTAGTTCAAAAGTTTGTAGAGAACCCACAAGTTACCTTCATTTCATCAATGTTTCCACACTCTTCAATAGTGGTGACCATGGAGTTGAAGCATTCCGGTAGGGATCTCCATAGTTTCCTACAAACTTTAGGTACCGAAACCCATTCTCTAAGTCCCCACATGGAGTTACATATGTCATTCAATTTTTTGTTAAACTCTATAAAAGATTCATGTTCATCCTTTTTTATATTTTCAAATTAAGTTGTTAAGAGCTGTAGCTTTGATCTCTTTACTTTGCTTGTTCCTTCGTAGGTGGTTTCTAATAAATCCCCCAAGCTTCTTTAGAAGTTCCACACATACAGATTTATTTGAATTCTTCTTGTGAAACAGCACAATAAATAACATTCATTGCTTTGGCTTCACATGTTTTCTTTTGTTTATTAATATCAGTCCACATAGTTTTTTGTTTTAGTTTAGAGATGGTTGTGCCATTATCAAGTACCACTTGTTCAGTTGGTGGCACACATCCATTCTCAATAATTTTCCATGAAAGTGCCCTTGCAAGTGTCTGGTTTGTCAATTAGCTTGTGTGTTGAATCGGTCGGACTGTAGAGCCTCACAGGAAGATCAATTCAAGCGTCTGCCTCAACCGGATGTGTGGAAGCTCACCATAGGTAAATCTAAGACTCACATCCCATGTCCCAAAACACCAGGTGAATAAAACTCTTAAAACAAGTTAGACATCATAGGGTTTTTAAAGTGAGAAAACTTTTTCAAAAATCAGAAAATCTCTGAGTTTTCTTGCTTTGTTGATCTTATCGATACACGTGTTGATCTGATCGACTTGCGCTGTCGATGTCCTCGATAACAAATCGATTTTATCGGAATGAGGACAATTGTGTCCAACAATTACATACATATCTGGACGAAATTATCGATGTATCGATATACCTATCGATATCATCGATATTTGAATCTCAAGTCAATCGAAGGTGACTCGATCATATCGACAAGCGGATCTTTGACGCCCTATTTTTAATTAAGAAATTCATATATGCTTCGATATATTGAATCCATCCTTGATACCATCAGATTTCAAATCTCGATCATATCGGCAGGCTCTCAATGATATCAGTCATGGGCGCGAAGTTGTCCAACAATATTTTTCAGGTGGTTTTCAATTTTGATCGGGGGTCACTCGATAGAATCGATATTCAAATATCGATGGTATCGAGGCCGGATCGATTGCATCGAGAATGGACATAAACTGTCCAGCAAGCTCACTGATAAAATCCTTGAATTTATCGATGCATCGACACGACTTTCGATATCATCGATATTCAAATTTCGATGATATCGAGTATCCCCCGATCATATCTGATGACCTGAAAAATCTCAAGCAAGTCTCTCTCATTTTCAAATGTCGAGGAATTGAAACTAGCATTGATAATATCGGAGTTCGAAATTCGATGGCATCGACACGAGTCTCGATTCCCTCGACCAGTTGACAAGAGGTTTTCAAAAGCGTATGACATTGAGTTTGTGTGATCAAGCAAACCATCGATACAATCGAGAGTATACGCTCGATGATATCGACCCTGCTCGATGATATCAAACTCTATCATAAATGTGACTGTTTTATATCCATTGGAACCTTTTGCCTATATAAAGAGAGCTTATCTATTATTACTAGGAGAGGAAGAGGAGAGTGCTTTTGAGTGTTTAACCTTTGATCATTTACCCAAAGCCCTTTCTCTCAAGGGAGTTTATCCTCCAATCCACCCTCATCATTAATATTCAATAGAGTGGATTGGGGAATGAACTTCCACATTCAAAGATCCTCTAGCTACTATCTTAATGAAAAATCATTAAGCTAAGATACCTTGAATGCATAAATGATTGGAATCACTCTATCTTCCTAATAGAAAAACTTTTAAAGAGTAGGATTCCATCATAACCTTGACCCAACCAGTCACCATATATTGGTACATCTTTTGAGTTGCGGATTAAGGGAGCAGATGACTCTTCATCGATAAGGAGGAGATCTTCGTCAACGTGCTAAATAGGACTCATCCACTAATCTGTAAGTATCTAGAGGACCCTTTGATCATTCCTTCGTAGGATTGGGTCTAAGGTGTTTCTCACCCTTACAAGCCCTCAAGGAGGCCTCCGGCGGGAGTGTACGTGGTGGGTGCATTGTGTGGACCTTTGTTTTGTGGAGAGCATAAACATCTGGTTGAAGGTGAACCAGTCAAAACTTTAGGTTTGAGGTGAACTGCTGTAAAACCTCGGGTTAGAGGTAAACCACGTAAAACCTCCGTTAAGGTCTTATGGAAGATCCTTGGCCAGTGTGCCTAAAGGTGGGTGCGTTGTGTGGACCCTTGTTCTATGGAGAGTATAAACATCTGGTTGAAGGTGAACCAGTCAAAACCTTAGATTTGAGGTAAACCATGGAAAATCTCGAGTTGAAGGTGACCATATAAAACCTTAGGTTTGAGGTGAATCGTGTAAAACCTCGGGTTAGAGGTAAATCGCATAAAATATCTGTTAGGGTCTTATAGAAGATCCTTGGCCAGTGTGCCTAAAAGTGGGTGCGATGTGTTGACCCTTGCTCGTGAGAGCATAAACAGTCAACCTCAGTGTAGGTTGTAAAGGTTAAAGGTGAACCTGATTTAAAACCTTAGGTTTGAGGTGAACCGCTGTGAAACCTCCTTAGTGAAATTCGGTACACTCAAGGGTTGAGTGCGGTTACCGGGAGTGGAGTAGACAAGTAGTCGAACTACTATAAAAATGATCGTGCTGCGATTGCTATTCTTTTGTGTGTGTGATTTACTTCAATACTTTCATATTTGTTTATCTGAGATCACAACTCACACACATACACAGTCATATCCATCATAAACTAGGGCATATATATTGTTATCTCTTGAAAAGTTTGTGATTGGATCCTCTATCGGGCTTGGAAGTAAGTAGAGTTACATTTGAGTAATCCTGATAACTGCAGATTGATAGGATTAGTGAAATAGAATTTTTAAATAAACTGCAAAAACTTTAAAAATTCTTATTCACCCCCCCCCCCCCCCTCTAGGACATATTGGCATATTCCTACTTCAACTAAGGCGGTCTTCACCACTATTTCAATTAGTATCAGAGCAGGTCTCTCTTTAAGGGCTTCACCGCCTAGAGAGTGATCTTGACTGAAGTCGGGAATATGGCCAAAGGAGAGGGCTCATCGATCTTTGGACCTCCTGTATTTGATGGTTCGAATTATGCTTATTGGAAGTCTAGGATGCACTATTTGGATCATGATGTTTGGGCATAGTTGAAACTGGATATGTGCCACTAAGCGATCAAATTGTTCCTGAAAATGGCACAATTATCTCCAAATCTAAATCCAACAAAATGTGGACTACATTCGAAAAAGAAAAATAAACGTATGAAACAAAAGCAAGGAATGCTATCTATTGTAATGTGTCCCAAGAAGTATTCGTGCGACACATGTAAAGAGGCATAGGGTCTATTGGAAACAACCCATGAGGGAGCAAGCACAGTAAAAAGGTCCTAGGTACAACTCTTAACATATCAATCTGAACACATCAGAATGGTGGATGATGATACCTTCATGGAATTTGTTACAAAACTGAATATCATTTGTAATTCCATGGGTGGATTAGGAAAGAACGTTCTGGTCTAAAAAGTTTTAGGAAAATACTAAGATCCCTACCAGAATGATTCAACTCAAAAGTTTCAACCATTGAAGAGTGTAGGAATATGGATTAAATAAAAGTAGATGAACTAGTTGGTTCCCTATAAACTTTTGAACTACACTTCAAACAAACTCCTCAATCTAAAAATACTGTCCTCTAAACTACAAAGAACACAACAAATGAGGAAGTAAAAATAATGAGGATAAGAAAATGACTTTCTTGACTCAAAGGTTCAAAAGATTCTTCAACGAGAACTGTGGCCGATCATTCAGAGGCAATCAGATGGAATATCTGTCCACTGAATGCCCCAACAAGAAAATTAAAGGACAAGCCATGAAAGCTACTTAGGATGAAACTGAAGAATCAAACACTGACTTCAGTGATTCAGAAAGTAAGGGAGACTGAAAATCATTGAAAATACTCATGATCTCCACATCCACAAACATCCCAGTATTAAATGAGAAAATTGATGAACCTCAAATCAAAGAGTCATTTTCATCTAATGATGAGAGCGAAGAAGAAAAAGATGAGAAGGATAAACTATAGGATGACTATAATCAACCTTATAAACATAGCATTCATATCCTTAAAAAACTTGGAATGAGGGAAAATGAGAATAAATTGCTATAAGTATATCTAGTTAAAACACTAGAAATTAATACACGTGTGATTAACAATATGCAGCCTTACCACTCTAAAGATGACAAGCTGGAAAGAACGAATCTATCCATAAAATCTGAATCCTTGAAATTGATCAAACATATTGAACTACTGAAAGAATGAAAATCGTGCACTCAAATTTGATGCAAGGACAATTTAGAAAATCTGTTGAGCTAAACTACAAATTTTTCCAGATTAGTGACAAATTAGAAAGACTTTTAGGGATGGGAAGACCTAGTAAAGACGAGTGGGTTGGATATGTAAAAGGCAAACCAAGCTCCAAAAATGCAGTGTAAACATTTGAGAAATCAGCTGCATCAAGAAGTAGAACTAGGGCCACTCTTGTTTGTCATTTTTGTGGAGACTCATGCCACTACAAATTTGAATGCATTACAACTGGAAGGACTCAAGCAAAATATCAAGAGTCCACCAAGGTACATGGCAGGAGGTAAGAAACATCCGTCTCCACCAAGAATGACAAAGAAAATGGATGAGCTATTGAATCAAGTGGCCCAACTGAATCAGAAAAAAAAAATTGATCAATCAAGGGAATGTGATTCAATTACCAAATGTGTCCAGACAAACCCATAGTGAAGTAAAAACAACATCTTAAAGAAAAACTGTCACAAAAAGAGGTAGTGAAAAACAAAAGAAGTTGCCTTGTGACTCACTCATTTTCAAAAATAGACAATAGTGTTAAAGGGTTCCTCGATAGTGGTTGCTCAAGACATGTAACGGGTGACGAATCTCTTTTCGCAAATTATTCAAATCCTGATGATGGGGTGGTCACATTTGGAGACAGAAGCACCACTAAGGTAATGGGGTATGAGACTATTGTTGGATTAAAAATGCTTAAAAATGAGAATGCTCTCCTGGTAGAAGTATTGACACACAACCTTCTAAGCATTTGTCAAATATGTGACAAGAAGCATAAGGTTACATTCGACAAGATAAAGTGCAAGATCCTGGACTAATCATAAGATATCTGAGGTTTCTATGCCTCAAAAACCTTTCTGATGTTTATAATTTTGGATGATATAACTGTTTTTTTATATACTGAAGCTAACATGAAAAGATTTAAAGATATGCATGTATGGAAGAGTATCAAAGACTGGAGATAACTTGTCCCATCTGTCCTCTCGATAAATGAATCATTGTATCGAATGAATCATCTACATAGAATCGATCCCATCAACGACCTCTCGAGAATCTGAAATGTCAGGTCGATTAGTTTACCCTCAAACTCATCATTGATAACATCGATTAAGGATATATCGATAGAAGTTGGATGAGCGTGGCGTTTCGTCTTCCAGAGCATTTTTTTTCTTCTCTTGGTTAGCTATTTTTCCTTCAAAGTTTCAATGTCTAAAGACAAGAGTCTAGCCCTCATACAAAATGCCTTAACTAGAAACAAGCAAGGTAAGAAAAATGTAGCTGCCTCATATTCATTTTCGGATCTAGAAATCGTGGGAGAACGAGCTGTTCATAGTAAATGTGTTGAACCCTTTGGGATCATCAATTTCTTAAAATTGATCGGATAGGGGAATATCGTGAATGTTGGAGGAGAATTTCAACATAATCTTGTGCATCAGTTTCTGAACTTAATCTACAATGTTGAAAATAATCCTCCATTCATTTCAGTTGCTCAGACTAAGCACATCACTCCCAGACTGATAAGTCGTCTGGTTGGTGTAGAAGTTACTAGGATACCCATGTCGGAACGAAATATGAATGGTCTTGGTGTATGGAGAGAAGTTACTCAATGGAGCTACGATCCCCAGATATGCTGAGAATGTTCTTCATGTCAAATATCTCAATCTTGCATACAAAATTATTCACAGTATTTTCAACATGAATATCTATCCCTGTGAAGTCTTTGGGAACAAGCTGTCTCCATACATTCTAAATGTGTTGTATGATGTTCATCTCGGTATTCATGTCTTCCTACCCACTCTCATTCTTCAATAATTAATTCGGGTGTCTTCAGATGAATCCATCACTACACTTCCATTCCCATGCCTTGTGTCCAAGCTATCACGACAATTTGGGCTGCCTCCTACTAATGATCTCCTACACTCGTGCGTCTAGTTTATTTATGAAGACATCTGCAACATCGTTGCCAACGTGCCTCGTGGGGGAAAAATTGATTCAAGCTCAGACAAAGGCTATCCTGTGCATAGCCCCGTCTCAGTTGAAAACATTCAAGTGTCACCAAATAAGACACTATACAGGATCTGCTTAATAGACAATCCTACATAATGAAATGGCTGAATGTCTGTGAATCCTGTCTATTGGAGATCAAAACCGTGTTGGCAACTCTACAACATGATGCACAATAAATTTTGAATGTCTTACCAGCACAGTAAAGGTTTTTGTCTATAATACAATCAACAATGCATCACATACCTGGATTCTCCCTTGAAATGCTTAGGGCATAAAGTTGAATGCCCTTCGCTCATATATGTGTGTGTTATGCATTACTAGTCTATTGAGTTTGAAGAATTTTTGTTGGTATCCTCTAAGTAAAGAATATACTTCGGTGTTGGGAACCTGTGAATTTTACTGCTGTCTGGGGCAGTATGAGTGTTGGATATTTTCTTGAATATGGCTGCTCATAATTCAATTCTATTTTATTGCCATGATTATGTCTTATAGGTCCCCTGATTTCTCTTGTTTCTGATATGGTGTGCATGTGATTTGAATAATTATTTTATCTGCTTTTATCACTGCCTTATTTGATCTAATATGCATCCATACTATCTGCAAATGATGTATACTTTTAAATTTGTCTCATCCTTATACATCTATCTCTGTGTGTTCTCCCACATGTCATTAGCCTTCAGTCAATATCAACTACTATATCTTTGTAAATGACTGAAAAAAAGGGAGAGAACAGTTCAAACACCCCGAACGAAAAATTGTACATCTACTTGAATGGTGTTGTAGGTGTTAGGGGGAGCAGCTGCACCAAGAAAGGGGGAGTTTTACAGTTAGGGGGAATAGATACTGGGTTGTGTACATAGTTCACTAGAATTTTTAAAATTATGTAAAATGCATGTACACACAATTTAGGATATATCTATTTAGATACTGTCATATGGTGTTTTGGGTATTTTGTCACATAATTGACAAAGGGGGAGATTGAAAGTGCCCTTGCAAATGCCCTGGTTTGTCAATTAGCGTGTGTGTTGAGTCAGTTGGACTGCAGAGCCTCATAAGAAGATCAATTCAAGCGTCTGCCTCAATCGGATGTGTGGAAGCTCATCATAGGTAAATCTAAGCCTCACATCTCATGTCCTAAAACACCAGGAAAATAAAACCCTTAAAACAAGTTAGACATCATAAGGTTTTTTAAGTGAGAAAACTTTTTCAAAAATAAAAAAATCTCTAAGTTTTCTTGCTTTGTTGATCGTATCGATAACAAATCGATTATATCGGAATGAGGACAATTATGTCCAGCAACTACATACATATCTGGACAGAATTATCGATGTATCGATATACGTATGGATCTCATCGATATTTGAATCTTGAGTCAATCGAAGGTGACTTGATCATATCGATAGGCAGATATTCGGCACCCCTGTTTTTACTTAAGAAATTCATATATGCTTCGATATATCAAAGCCATCCTCGATACCATTGGAGTTCAAATCTCGATCATATCGGCGGGCTCTCGATGATACCGGTCATGGGCGCGAAGTTGTCCAACAACATTTTTCAGGTGGTTTTCAATTCTTATAAGGGTCACTTGATAGAATCGATATTCAAATATTGATGATATCGAGGCCGGATCGATTGCATCAAGAATGGACATAAACTGTCCAGCAAGCTCACTAATAAAATCCTTGGATTTATTGATGCATCGACACGACCTTCGATATCATCGATATTCAAATTTCGATGATATCGAGTATCCCCCGATCATATTTGATGACCTGAAAAATCTCAAGCAAGTCTTTCTCATTTTCAAATGTCGAGGAATCAAAACTAACATCGATAATATCGGAGTTCGAAATCCGATAGCATCAACACGAGTCTTGATTCCCTTGACCAGCTGACAAGAGGTTTTCAAAAGCGTATGACATTGAGTTTGTGTCATCGAGCAGACCATCGATACAATCGAGAGTATATGCTCGATGATATCGACCCTGCTCGATGATATCGAACTCTGTTATAAATGTGATTGTTTTGTATCCGTTGAAACCTTTTGCCTATATAAAGAGAGCTTGTCTATTGTTGTTGGGAGAGAAAGAAGAGAGTGTTTTTGAGTGTTTAACATTAGATCATTTATCCAAAGCTCTTTCTCTCAAGGGAGTTCATCCTCCAATCCACCATCATCATTAATATTCAATAGAGTGGATTAGGGAATGAACTTCCGCATTCAAGGATCCTCCAGTTACTATCTTAATGGCGAATCATTAAGATGGGATGCCTTAAATACATAGATGATTAGAATTACTCTATCTTCCTAATAGAAAAGCTTTTAGAGAGTAAGATTCCATCATAACCTTAACCCATCTTTTGAGTTGTAGATCAAGGGAGCAAAAAACTCTTCATCAACAAGGAGGAGATCTTTGTCAACGTGCTGAATGAGACTCATCTACTTATCTATAAGTATCTAGAGTCCAGAGGATCCTTTGATCATTCCTTTGTAAGATTAGGTTTAAGGTGTTTCTCACCCTTACAAGTCCTCAAGGAAGCCTCCGGCGTGAGTGTACGTGGTGGGTGCGTTGTGTGAACCCTTGCTATGTGGAGAGCATAAACATCTGGTTAAAGGTGAACCAGTCAAAACCTTAGGTTTGAGGTGAACCGCTGTGAAACCTTAAGTTAGGGTCTTATGGAAGATCTTTAACCAGTGTGCCTAAATGTGGGTGCTTTATGTGGACCCTTACTCTGTGGAGAGCATAAACATCTGGTTGAAGGTGAACCAGTTAAAACCTTAGGTTTGAGGTAAACCATGTGAAACCTCGGCTTGAAGGTGAACCGTGTAAAACCTTAGGTTTAAGGTGAACCGTATGAAACCTCGGGTTAGAAGTAAACCGCGTAAAACCTCCGTTAGGGTCTTATGGAAGATCCTTAGCCAGTGTGCCTAAAAGTGGGTGCAATGTGTTGACCCTTGCTCGTGAGAGTATAAACAGTCAGCTTCAGTGTAGGTTGTAAAGGTTAAAGGTGAACCTGATTTAAAACCTTAGGTTTGAGGTGAACCGCTGTGAAACCTCCTTAGTAAAATCTGGTACACTCAAGGGTTGAGTGAGGTTATCGGGAGTGGAGTAGATAAGTAGTCAAACCATTCTAAAATGATTGTGTTTACGATTGCTATTCTTTTGTATGTGCGATTTACTTCAATACTTTCATATCTGTTTATCTGAGATCACACCTCACACACATACACAGTCACATCCATCATAAACTAGGGTATATATATTGTTATCTCTTGAATAGTTTGAGATTGGATCCTCTACCGGGCTTGGAAGTAGAGTTACATTTGAGTAATCCTAATAACTGCAGATTGATAGGATTAGTGAAATAGGATTTTTAAATAAACTGTAAAAACTTTAAAAATTCTTATTCACCCCCCTCTAGGACATATTGGCATATTCCTACTTCAACAAAGGCGGTCTTCACCACTATTTCATCCCACACATCGTGGTCTAGGGACTACAGAAAGATTTTCATTTTGGTTTTCCAATAAGCATATTTTAAACCATCAAAGATTGGTGGTTGAGAGACCGATGATCCCTCTCCCTTGGCCGTAATTCCAACTTCAGTTAGTATCTCCCTCTAGGTTGTTAAACCCTTCAAGAGGAACCTGCTCTGATACCAATTGAAATTGCAGTTGGACCGCTACTATTGAAGTGTTAAACCCTTTGATCTCTAGACTCTAATGACTTACTAAGTGAGCCCCGTTTTTAACACATACTTAAGATGACATTCCTTGTTAATGAAGTGTCTTAAGCTCCCTTGATCTGCAACAATTGTAGATGCTTTCAATGTAAGTCGCCGGTGTTGGGTGAAGGTATTCTAAGGAATCTTCTCTATTAAATGTTGCTTTTTAAGTGAAGGAGAGATTCCATAATATTCATCATTCAAGGATTCCAGCTCAATAATTTGCCATTAAATGTGTTGCTGAAGGATCCTTGAATGGTGGAATTCCTTCTTCAATCCAATATACTGATTCTACAATGATTGCATTTAAGAAGGGATTGAAGGATGAACTCCTAGGAGAAAAGGGATTTAAGATGGTAGGTATATCTTCTATAGCAATAACTCTCTTAAATCTCTCTCTCTTTTTTTTTTTTCTTTTTTTTTTTCAATCCAAACCAAGAAACTAAGCTTTTGTATATAAATGAAAAAATCCCAATGGTAAAAAAATGGGTAGATTTTGTCCATGTTCGATTTTATCGAAGGTCACCTTCGATGTCATCGAGTAACAATTTCATGGCATTGGGATTTCTACTTAAAGCTTGCTGGACAACCACACTTAATTGTTCGATGTCATCGAAGATGCTTCGATGCATCAAAATTTGAATTTCGATGTCATTGAATGCAATTCAATGAACTCAAAGTGTTCAGTCCATTTTCCTTAAAATACTCTAGATAAGTCAGGCTTAAGTTAGATGTCATCGGCCATATGTTCAATGTCATCAAAATTTGAATTTCGATGTCATCAAACATATTTCGAGTTATCAAGTATTTAAATGATTTTCGATGTAAGCTTGCTGGACATGAGTGCTCATTTTTTGATGTCTTCGAGATAGGTTTAATGTCATCAAATATGTACATTCGATGTAATCGAGTATTGTCTCAGAATATTGATTTGACTACTGGATAAAATCGAGACCTTTTTTTATGTCATCGAGCACTGTTTAATGACTCGAAAGTTGCAGAAAAGTTGTGTTGTTTTTCAATTCCTTGCAACTTGTTTTTCTAATCTTGCCAGGATGTTTTCCTAGTTGTTTTTGGGAGAGATTAGTTCATTTTTAGGAGAATTATTACCCGAGGTGTTTTGGTCATCGAGCACTGTTCGATGACTCGAAAGTTGCAGAAAAGTTGTGTTGTTTTTCAATTCCTTGCAACTTGTTTTTCTAATCTTGCCAGGATGTTTTCCTAGTTGTTTTGGGGAGAGATTAGTTCATTTTTAGGGGAATTATTACCTGAGGTGTTTTGGTCATGGGATGTGAGGTTTTCATTTACCTTTGAAGATCTTTGAACACTTCCTATTTGTTGAGTCTTCAACTTATACTTCTTCCATATGGGGTTCACTGGACTCTATGATTCAAACATCACATTAATTGACAACCAAGGGCACTTTCAGGTCTCACGTTCTTCCATCTTTATGTTTTCAAATTGGACTATTAGGAGCTACAGTTTAGAGTGTTTTACAGTGCTTGTTCATTCAAGGGTGGTTTCTAGTAAATCTCATGCTTGTTTAGATGTTTCACAGATACATATATGTGTGAATTCTTCTTGTGAAACAACAAAGTAAATCGCATTCATGGCTTTATCATCACATGTTTTCCTTTTCTTTTCATAATCAATTCAAAATGCCTTTTGTTTTAGTCGAGAGATAGTAGTGCCATTATCAAGTACCACCTGTTCCATTGGTGGCTCATATCCAGTCTCAACAATGTCCCAAACATCATGGTCTAAGGATTGTAAAAATATGTTCATCCTAGCTTTTCAGTATGCATAGTTTGAACCATCAAAGCTAGGAGGTTGAGAAACCAATGTTCCCCCTCCCTTGGTCATAGTTCCAACTTTGGTAAGGATCTCCATCTAGGTTGTTAAACCCTTCAAGAGAAACCTGCTTTAATACCAATTGAAATTGCGGCAAACCGCTATTAGTGAAGTATGAAAATATGCTCAAGTGTCCTAGAGGGTGGTGAATAGGACTTTTCAAAAATGTTAATCCTACTTAAAACAAATATTAACTTGTAAATACTAGTAAGTAGGATTAATTACCAATCAAGCATAATCAAAAGATAGGATAGTGAAACATACAAACGTAGCAATGCATCAAACATGTAGTGTGCAGAAATTAATCATATCATGAATTAACACAACATAGACAAAAGCATGCATTACAAACACAATGATATATAGCTGTTCGGCTATATGCCTACTCCACCCCCAGTTAATGCACTCATCCCTATGAGTGTACCGGATTTCACTATCTAATGGTTTTAAATCAGGGTAACTATAAACCTTTACAACCTACACAAGGTTAACTGAGGTGCCTACACAAGACAACCCTAGGCGCCTACACAAGGCAATAGATCATACACAAAGACTCTACATGTATTCTCAGGTCGGAGGCCTATGAAAGGTTTTAGCGAGTTTGAAGAATCAAACTCTGAATCCCAATTTGACATAAAGAAATGGCTTCAGACTCAATGAACTCTAAAACTTACTTATAAGTGAGTGAGCCCCGTTTCGGCACATGTTGTTGAAGATCTTTCTTGTGATGAAGAGTCTTCAGCTCCCTTGAACCACAACCGCTTACAAATGATTCAATCGAGGTACCGAGTTTGTTGGATTATGTTTTGGTTTGATCCACTCTAGTTTATAATAGGTTTAAACGAGTTAGAGAAGATTTCCAAATGTTAAGCATTCAATGATCCCAGCACAATGATTTGCCATTAAAGAGTGTTGTTAGAGGATCAATGAAGGCCGGAGTTCATTGTTCAATCCAGGATACGAATGTATCAATAAATGTCTTTAAGTCATGGATTGAATGATGAACTCTTATGGGAAAGAGGGCTTAAGAGTAACCACTATCTTAAAGCTCTTTTCAATGCTTGCTCTCAAAGACAAGAAACAACCCAAGTGATATATAAAGTCAAATCCCAACAGTAAAAGAAGGGTATAAATCTGTTGTTATCGATGCCATCGAAGTTTCCTTCAATGTCATCGACTTCCTGCACTAAGGTTTTAAAATAAGTGCAGAATAGATAATGTCCGATGTCATCAAAGGGCCCTTCGATGTCATCGAGAGATGGCTCGATGCCATTGGGTTTTTCCTTTAAAAATATACTTTGGTTGTTGGACACATTGAGCTCTATTTCGATGCCATTGAGATTTGAATCTCGATGTCATTGAAGTCATTTCGATTACATCGAGAATAAATAGATTTTCCTATGAAAAATCACTGGACTATTTTTTTCATATTTTGATGTAATCGAAAAGCCTTTTGATGCTATCGAAATTTGAATTTCAATGTTATCAAATGGTTTTCGATGCTATCAAGAATATATGATTTTTCTTGAAAGCTTGTTGGACAAGCTAGTCCCATTTTCGATGACATCGAATCGTGTTTGATGCCATTGATAACTTACTTCGATGCCATCGAAATGGGTTCGATTGCATCGAGTATACTTAGAGTTTGCATCGAGTATACTTAGAGTTTTTTAAAGCTTGTTAGAGAAAAAAATGGCCTTAGATTGATGTCATCAAAGTGGGTTCGATGCCATCGAAATTTAAGTTTCGATGTTATCGAACTTCCTTCAATTCCATCGAACATATCCAGGATTTTCACGGTTTAGTTGTTGGACTATTAGGCCTCTGTTTCAATGGCATCGAACATGTGTGCAATGCCATTAAAGCTACTCGATTGTAGTTCCAATTGCAATCGACAGAACATGAATTTACCAATTTTGCTTTTATCTCCACAAACTTTAAATTAACTCTAATATAAGCTTACTAAGGGTTTTACAAACATGGTTTTGGGCAAGTTTAGACTTATTTAAAGTGGGTCTTTTACCTGCTAGGGTTTAGTTGAGAAGTGAGGCTTAATATACCTGTATAGTGCACTCGAACTTCTTCAACTTGGTGAGTCTTTGGTCTTATAGTCTTCATATGGGGCTCACTTGATTCCAAGACTCAACGTTCATGTATATTGACAAATAAGGGTACTGAGTGTCAGACTATTCAAATTTAAAACCTTGGGGGCCGCTTGCCTCGGTCGAAGGTGGTGTGGTTGGTGTGGAAGATTCAACCCTAGCAATTCAATTACTCCTTCTATTCATAATTATGATTAGCAACATTACGCTAATAAATAAGAGACAGGGTTCCATCGGACATTCCAAACTGTGCTGATGGTTTGTTTGTTTTCCTAATTTGGTCACGTGATTAGTGCGGGCATGGTAGAATCGAATTTGCGGCTCAATTCAAAACGAACAATTATGACCCCAGTGTCGAGATAGGCAGATACATAGTATATGATCGAGATCGAGTGAGATCGGTCCCTATTTAACCACTCGCTCGGTATGTAAATAGGATCAAGTGATGTTCAGAGGATAGGGTTCGTCTTCTGATGATGGGTTACACATTTGCTTTCCATATGAAAGGACTTTTCAAAACAGATAAAAGAGAAACATGAAAGGAATACTTACAATCGGTTGTGAAAAGCAGTTACAGAACACCTTCCCAGATGGAGAACTAACTCCAGTGTATGAGTGTAGACCCAAATTACAGCTAAGATTACCAACTACTTTGTTAACGCTACGGATTACAATATAAAATGTAAATAATAGACAAAAAGTAAAGGATTACATTAAGAAATGTAATTGACTTGCAGAAAAGGTAAAGTGATTACACTAAGTAGTGTAAATGACAGGTAATTAAAAGGATAATTGAAGAATTTTTTGGGTTTGATTGGGTTGGTTAAGGCTGTACATCGAGCCGAGTCGAGGTGGGCCAAGCTTAGCTTGGCTTGTCCATGCTTTTCTCGAGTTCGAGTTCGAGCTCGAGCTCGAGCTTTGACTCGAGCTTACTATTGAAGCTTGGCTTATTTACAAAAACTCTCGAGTCGAGCTCAAGGCAAGCTTACCTCGAGTCGAGTCGAGCTTGCTCCCAAATCCAACCCGCAAGCCACACCTAACTTAACCTAGCAACCTGACCAAACTGATCCAACCCCCAAATCAAATATTTAATTAATAATACACACACACATATATAATATTAGATAAAACCATCGATGATACTTTGTTATTCATACTGAGAGAGAGAGAGAGAGCTCAAATGAGTGTAAGTCGTACGGCTGAGACGAGCCGGGTAAACGCTGAGTCAAGCTCAGGTGAGTGTAGGTCGTACGACTAAGATGAGCCAGGTAGACGTTGAGAGAGAGAGAGAGAGAGAGAGAGAGAGAGAGAGAGAGAGAGAAGCTCAAGCGTGGCTGGTTAAGGAAGGGAAATGGTATGAGAGGAACGGACAGATATGATAGGGTTTATGTTTTAATTTTTAAAATTTTTAAATATAATATAATATACATTAATATATATAATAATATTTTCGAGTTGAGGTTCAAGCTAAGTTGAGTACGAGTAGAGTCAAGTCAAACTCCACTGTGTTTGAACTTGGCTTGTTTTCACAATGAGCTGGGTCATATAAAGCTTGGTTCGCCTTGATTCATTATTCAAGTCGAGTCAAGTTAAGATAGATCGAGCCAAGCCGAGCAAGCTTTTCGAGCTAGCTTGGCTCATGTACAACCCTAAGGTTGGTATAAGAAAATTTTCCTACTCAATGCCTCAACTATTTATAACCTTACCCTTGCCATCTAGATTTTTTCCACATTCTCACGGTTGCTATAATTGCTTGTACTACATACTTTCTACATAGTAACCAATTTCTATTTCTATATAATCTTCTTCAATCAGCCGCTTAATAGATAACATGACATCTCGATGCACTCTAGGTGTATTATTATAAAATCTTCTTCGTATATCCTCATAAATCTATGGCTGCACCTACCAAAACTATGCAAATCAAAGTGTAATCCACCATTATTCCGCAAGAATTGGCGACTACAGGGATAAACAGTATGCATGCAATTTTTAAGTAATTTTCAAGTGCCCGCGTATAATCCATCACACTGTACCAGAGCATCAAAATTTTCTCTTATTTTATGTACTTATAGTTGGGAGCATCCGGTGCTCCTGTGGTACAAATTAGTCATCAGCGCATTCTATATGCGTGGATATGCCACACGTGTTATGGTCCGTAGATCTGGATCATTCATTTGCTTAATCAACTGACCGTGGCATGGATCCGTGGTTCCCAAAAAATCAAACCAATTGGATGATCCTACCCACTGTTTTGATAATTTCTGATGATTAGAAACGAACGGTTAGATACAAATTGCATCCAATCAAAATCAAAAACCACTCCAATCGGTTGCCAGGCTCATTTGACCATGATAATTTTCGGGCATGGCCCATCGAGGGCACGACGCAATAGATAAATGGTCCAGATCTTGGTGCGCGTGGCGAATAAGGCAGATATCAGAGTTCTGTTGGGGAACATGGATCGCATTCAAAATGGTCAAATCATCAATCATGCGATCGGCTCATTGCATTATCAATAGTCAAGAAAAGGGAAAAAACAAAAATCTGCTTGATCCAAAGCTTTTATGGCCCAAAATGTTTTTAGTGGTCAACGCTCATTCAACACCGTTTCCTGTAATGTGGTCGACTTGAGATTGGGATATACCTCATTTTTGTAAAATGATCTGTAAAAATAAACGGACAGCATGGATGAAACACATACATCATGGTGGGGCCCACAGAGCATCGACCACCACCCATTGGCTGGTATCAGGGGGAGTAGCCAATCCGTTCCCCCAAGAAAAAGACGCGGATTTCCTGTGAAGAAGTTCCAGCGCTGGGGGCCACGTGGGATCCAATGATGTTTCTGAAAAATCCACCCCGTCCATCCGTTTTTTTAAAATCATTTTAGGACATGAGACAAAAATCAGATATATCCAAAACTCAAGTGGGCTGCAGGAGAGGAAACAGTAGAGATTCAGTGACAACCGTTTAAACATTTATATGGCCATAAAAGTTGAGTATAAGGCTACAAGGCTTGTGCTTTTACTTCATCCCACTGGCAATGAACTTACAAACAGTATAAACAGCGAGAAGCTCAGGAAGGTTTCAACTGTAGAAAACTCCTCCACTTTATCTTATCATGTGGCCACCTTGAGTTTTGGGTCCACCTGATTTTTGGTGTCTTGCCCTAAAACAATCTGAAAAATTAGATGGACGGGGTGGATTTTTCAGAAACATCACGGTGGCCCCACATAGCATCCCAGCGAAGGAACTTCCTGCTAAAGCCTTTGACAGGAATCCGCCTCCCCCAGAAAATTGCTAGTCCAAATTGATTCTATTGAAGAAGGCATATCCACCATCCATGATGTGGGCCCATGTTTGATTTTCTATGCTTCAGTAGAAGTAGAATTAATGATCTTAATTAGTTGACAACATTAAGATGATTAAAGATATATTGCTATGATAAGAATACCCACAAGGGAACGGTAACAAATGTAAAAACCACTAATGAAGAGACAAGTGAGTTTACAATTACTATAGGCTTGCACCCAAGGATGCATTGAGCCAATAGTCATGGCATCTGTAATAAGAGATTCACTAGTCCATGTTGTTTGCTGATGGCATAATCTTGATTAGCAAGATGAGAGAAGATATACATACAAAGCTAGATTAATGGAAGGGTGCTTTAGAATATAAAAGATTTAAAATTAGTCAAACTAAAAAAAACAGAGCATATGAAATGAAAATGAGGAATTAGTTAAGATTACTAATCAAGATGTTTTCCAAAATGACTACTTTCGATACATTGGGTCAACATTTCATGAGTGGAGAGATTGATAAGGATGTTGCTCATAGAATTCAAGCTAGGCAGAAGGAATGGAGATATGCCTCCGTGCCTCTGAAGTTTTATCTAATCATCGTTTACCACTCAAACTGAAAGGAAATTTTTATAGGATAGCTATAAAAGCAGTTATTTTTCGTGAGGAATCGTTAGGCAGTTAAGAAACAATATATTCATAGAATGAGTGACTATGAATGAGGACATTGAGAAGGATAAGTTGCAATACAAGGATTTAAATATGAATGGATTCGAGATAATTAGGAATAACATCAATAGATAATAAGATGGTTTGGTCATGTGCAACAAAGAACTGCAACGGTTAAGGGTGAGTTGGTACAAGTTGAAGGTTTTAAAAGGGAAAGGGAAATGCCCAAAATGATATGCTGGAATGGTGGAAAAAGATTCATGTAGCCAACCCGACTTAATTGGGATAAGGCTTAAATGATGATGACAATGAATTAGTTGACAAAATGAGAATCTTGCTCACTTTCCAAATTGCAATTCCAGTTTCTATTTGAAACAAAAACCTGCTAATAGTGCTTTAAGGGCTCTAATGGGACTGCAAGCAAAAACCCAAAATTGCATCTGGAGTCATTGTTAATGAACTGTTCACACCTAGATATGCAATTGTTGAATCAACTGTCCATCTAATGGGCCATCCTGTTAAAGTCCTAAAGTAGAAAAATCACACTTGGCTTTTCCTTGTGAATCTGGATAGT
Organism: Magnolia kwangsiensis; assembly: GCA_037074715.1. NCBI lineage: Eukaryota > Viridiplantae > Streptophyta > Magnoliopsida > Magnoliales > Magnoliaceae > Magnolia > Magnolia kwangsiensis. The sequence continues at coordinate 140,881,925 of CM073573.1, forward strand.
TTGAACCAACGCTCAGATTGGACAGTGACAACTGTGCTTAAGAGTGATTTATCTGGTCCACCCAGTGGGCCCCACTGGATGGAAGGTCCAGGTTGTTGACAACCATACAATTGCGCACAGGCTAGAGTCATCTGAATCCAAGCACATCCTGCATCATTCCGAGTCGAGGGATGGAACAAACTCATACCGCAGGAATTATCCATGAAGGATGCCTTAGAGATTCAAAATTTTCACTAACAGCATACTCAGACCGAAACCACACTCCCATGCACAAATTGTCTCAACCTCGATGTCTCACCAACTGCAGAAAGCCACTCTGTAAGGATCTCCATAGTTACATAATCAGGATTGCAGCACTGCTCTGTCATCTGATCCATCAGCTCAAATGCCTTTTCCAACTGATTCTGCTCCCGTAGGCCTTTGAACATGGCATTGTATGTGGCCGCGCTTGGAGGTACCCCTCCCGCTCTCATCTCATCCATCAGCAAAAGGGCTGCATCATGCTCACCCGCCTTACAAAGAAAATCAATCAGCATGGTATATATCACAGCATTTGGATGGACACCAGCTGCACCCATGGCCCTGAAAATCTTCAAGGCTTCATTGAGATTGCTGGCCTTGCAGTATCCATGGATCAAAGCACCGTATGTGACCACAGAAGGCTTGCAGCCATCTTCGACCATCTTGCCCATGACTTGATGAGCGGTCGAAAAATGACCACCCTTGCTTAAGGCAGCAATGAGTGTGTTGAATGTGGCCACATCTGGCTTGATGCCTGCCCGCTCCATTTCCTCGAGCATCTCATGAGCCTTGTTGAGTCTATTCTTCCTGCACAACCCACTGATCAGATTGTTGTAGCTAATCACATCAAGGTGGAATCCGGCTTCTTGCATCGACGATGCAACGGAGCACGCCTCTTCCGGTCGCCCAGCCTGGCTCAGGCCCGAGATCAAAGTGAAGTATGTGATGGAATCTGGAGACAAACCACCTCTCACCATTTCCTCAAACAACTCCACCGCTTTGTTGACATTATTCGCATGAAGAAAAGCGTCGATTAGGGTGCTGTACGTAACAGCATTGCCTTTCAGGCCCTTACTGCACATGTCACTGAAGAACTCGAGAGCAGTGCTGATCCTCCCATGCTTGCACATTCCATTCACGATCGTGTTCAATGTGACCACATTCAGGGGGACCCCATCTTCCATCATCTGACTGAACAGCTCTTGTGATTTCTCAATCGCACCTGCTTTGCAGAACCCGTCGATCAAGCAGTTGTAAGTAACGGTATTGGGAGAACATCCATACTCCGTTCTCATCCTATCCACCAAAGCCAGGCCTTCTTCTTGTCTTCCGACCTTGCAAAGTCCGTCAATAATAGTGTTGAATGTGATGATATCAGGCAGAGCAGTTGCAGAATTTGGCTGTGGTTCCCCTCCCCTTGTCATTTTGTCCAACACCTGCAACGCCTCATCGACCCGTCGGGACTTGCAAAGATGATTAATGAGGATGCTGAAAGTCACAACATTGGGTTGGATGCAAATGTCCTTCATCTCAGCAAGCAGCAGATTCATCCTCTTGAAATCCTTGTCTCTGCCGAGGCCAGTAAGTAGAGCATTGAAGGAGGGGGTCTCAACGGGCCCACCCATTTTCTCCATGGCATGTAGAACATCCCAGGCCTTGTCTGAATTGCCACTCCTGCAGAGCCTGGTGACCCATTGGGTGAATTGGAAAGCATCTGGAAAAACCTTGTGCTTCCCCATCTCAAGAACCAGGTTGACGACATCTTCTTCGGCAACCTTGCGGGGGATTCTCTTTAAGAGAGCGGAGAAGATGATGGAGCCAGTGACATGATTGGGCCGGCATTTCGAATCAGGGCAGAGCATGTCAGAAGCAAGGGTGAGTGCTTTGTCTGTGCATTCCAATTTAAAGAGGACGTCAAGGAGGTTGTTATAGAGGCGGGTCTTACGAAGGGGTGGTTTGATCTCCTCGAAGACTTGGATACATTCAGAGGCCAGCCCAGCCCTCCCAAAGCAATGAATGAGAAGGGAAGCAGAGTCCGTGGTGAGGGAGAAGCCTTGTTCCCTTGATTTTTGCAGAAGCTCTAGCATTCTAAGGTGGGGGTTTGGCTGCTCTCTGCTAGCAAGCTCAAACATGGCCCAATAGGCAGATGGACCATGGATGGCTTCTCCTTGCTCCGATGACAACAACAAGGACTGATTACGGGTCCACTCGAAGAAACGGAGGGCGATTTGGCTGTCACCCAAGCCACGGATAACTTGGAGAAGATGAGAAGGGGTGAAAGGAGCTGAAGAGAGGAGAGACTGCAATTCCTCGCTGTTCCATTCACCATCTTCCTTGTTACTGAGCTGCAACATTTCTACCACAGAACCAACATCTGCTGTTGCTTTTGGAAGAGAAGTTTTGGAGTCTTCGACTCCGGCTTCGATGGGGGTTGATGAGAAATGGCGAAAGAGAGGTAGAATACGTAGAGCTTCCATTGTTGTCGTTCTTGCTATCGGTGTTGGGTATTTGAGCAGAAGTAGCTGTAACTGTCTGTTCCATGTCCTTCCCATTGGCATTGAATGAATGAATGAAGCTAAAGATGAAATCCTCATAACACGCCAAACTTCAGCATCCAACTCTTCTTCTTCTTGAGACGAACCACAACCTTCTCACCTCAGGGTCAACTGCATAATATTTGCAGAGCTTTCTTGAGAATCAAGCATCTCACAATTCATCAAGAAATCAACCCATCCACTTAAGAGTGTTTTTTTTTTTTTTTTTTTTTCCCACACGTGCACACGCACATATACTAGATAGAATGAATGAAGAAATGTTGTATCGTCTCATATCGAATCTGGAACTCTGGTTCTTCTTAGAATTTGTTCTTTGGAGCAAGTTCTAACACAAGCAATGACCTAGCAAAGTGTGTGGATGTTCCAGCAACGCATGATGACAAACAGAAGCGCACAAGGCATGACAGTGTGATATGCGTATGATTGATATGGTGAGTCATTCATCAAGAATGCTATGCAGTGGATGTTGTGCACGGACAATACGTGTGAGAGATCCGGCTGCCAACGGTCCACATTCAATGTATACGCATGGCCTGCTTGATAAGTGAGCTGGCCTGGTTTGGGCACCTGTTGGACAAACACAACAGATCTCAAACACTTGCTCCATGATGGCATGTTTGGGGAGCATGATTAGTGCATCTACTTCTATGGCCACAAATAGCATTTTTCTTTTGGGCCTGGTCATTTGTACAGTTGAGTCTACCATCTGTGTGCGCTTAAAGAAAAGATAAATGCCATGACAAATGGGGGTGCAGGTACCAACATGGCACACATGCATGAGATATGGATCATTCATCAAGCAAGACCCAACATGAACATGTGTCCCACTTGATGAATATACCAAAATAGGTTGGTCCATGCCTAGAGGTTAGCCATAAGTATGCGTTGAATGCAGACCCTCCATTTACAGAATGAAAGAGTGTCCCACTTGATGAATGTACCATCCTGATTTTGGAGATGGCATGTTCAAGGCACGTCCCACTGGATGAATGGCCCGCATCTTGAACAGATGTGCTGTGAATCATGTCAGCATTCTGTTTGCATTATTTTTTAGTATGAATCATATAAGACAAGCAACAAACCTCTGCAATGCAAAGGTTCTAGTTGCGAAGTGTAAGAATGCTGGAGTGCATGAGTGTAGAAAAATATATTAGAAAAAAGTACAAGATAAAATGGAAATGACAAGTAAAGTGGAAAAAAGCCAACTACCTTATGTAGTTAAAATATTGATTAGCAAAGGAACCTGTGTATCTCTTGAAGAAGCCCAACTACGCACTCCTAACGTGCGGCGATGTGGCATGCATGCATGAGATTCAGGTCATTCATGATATCAACCAAACAGTGTATATGCCATGACCTGAAAATCAGGCTGGTCTGGTTGTTAGATGGACCACACTTGTACATCAAATGCTAAACATGGTCAATTCCTTTTAGTCATCCATTTCCCTTAGATATTGGTACCACCTATCTGATTTTATGCCGTCAAGCGAGTTTGTTCTTCATAAATAGATAATCCAGAACCTACAAAAGTAGAAATGGACAACCCATCCCTTGTTAATTTCCACCAATTCTTGTATACGAATGCACCAAACTGATTTCTAGGCCATAGTACATACACATGTGGTGGGCCACCTAATGAACCACCAAAATCTCATACACATGGCACAAAATTCTAATCCAATGAGTGGGCATCACATTTCGGTTCTTAAACAATTAGATCAAGCATCTCATCAAACTAATAAGCAGGCCAAGCATTACCAATGAACAAAAGATCGATAATCCACAACGACAGATTCTACAATGATGCATGCATGTCATGATGCTCCATGGAAGGCGTTTGCAGACATGTTAATTATACATGCAAACTAGCATGCTGTGAGAAAGACTGGCAAACTTGAGGTACACCATATGGATGAGCCATATCCAAAAATCAAGGCGACTGGTGTCTTAAAAAGGGACAGTTCGGATGAAACAATGGTGCACATATAAAAGGTGAAACTCACAATAAAATGGACGGTTGCAGTTGTTCAATGACCGTGACTTTTTGGCCACAAATCATCTACATTGTGGCTACCAGACCAACAATCTCAATTGCATTACATGTTTGCCACATGTAGGGCGAGGATGGAACTGCATAGAACTTCTAAGACACGCTTACGCATTTCATCGAACAGTTGGCATGCAAAAATGCTGGGACTTCACTGATTACGTGTTTGGATGTTGAATTGGATTGAATTACGGTGTGTTGCAAATCGATAAATTGGAAATGAAGAAGTGGGGTTAGACCCATTTCATCTCACCTTTATTTTAGTAATTTCATTAGGTGTCGAATAGAATTTATTGCAATTCAGTTGAAGTGAGCATCCGAACGCACCTCGAATAGAATAGAGTAACAGAGAGGTACCTGTTTACCCAACCCCAGCGCTGCGAAGGCTTGTTATTGATTCTTCTTTTGGTCATTTTGTAAGATGAGAATCTGCTTCGTAGATGAAATGATTTCAGACAAACCGTTAACGGCATGTGCCCAGAAAATCTCCTTGAAAAGACCAGACAATCGTAACCTTCGAATTGTGGCATACACAAAGGAAACGGATTGGCTACTCTCCCTGCCACCAGCCAATGGCTGATGGTCGGTGTTCTGTGGGCCCCACCATGATGTATGTGTTTCATCCATGCCGTCCATCTATTTTCATAGATAATTTTATAATAAGAGAGAAAAAATAAGGTATATCCCAATCTCAAGTGGACCACGTTACAGGAAACAGTGTTGAATGAATGTCGACCATTAAAAAAATTTTGGGCCATAAAAGTTTTGGATCGAGCTGATCTTTGGTTTTTTTTTTTTCCTTTCAACTAGGTCTGTATGACGTAATCAACAGATTGGATGTCAAATAAACAGTACAGTGGGCCTTAGGAGGATTTTAATGGTGGATATCCAATCACCATTGTTTTCCTGTGGTGTGGTCCATCTGAGATGTATATCCCTCTCATTTTTGGACTAAGCCCTAAAATGATCTTTAAAAAATGGATGAACGGAATGGATGAAACACGTACATCATGGTGGGGCCCACAGAGCACAGACCATCAGCCACCGGGCTGGTGTCAGGGGGAGTAGCCAATCCGTTTCCTACACAAATAAAAGGTTGAGAAGATAAATACAGCGATGGTCCACATTCAACTGAAAATGGGGTCCTAAGATGGGTGGCTAGCATCTTGCAGTATGAGATTTTTTTGGGGGCCATTTCCCATTGCGCGTGCGATCTGTGGGCCCACTACGATCTATTTGTTTTATTCGGACACGGATTGCGTCCTGTCCCCACCTGCCTCTAGCCACGAACCGGCAGTTCTGTAGGCCGGCCCACCGTGATGTACGTCCATCCCTTTTCTAGGATCATTTTAAGTTACAATTAAAAATTGAGTCAGATCCAACACACAAGTGGACCCCACCGAGTAACAAGCTTGGTTGCATTAAATGCAAAAGTTATCTGTGGTGTGGTCCACCTGAGCGCTGGATCTGCTTCATTTTTGTACTCTGATATGAGAAAAGGTACAGGCGACAACGATAAGCGGATATTTCAGGGTAGGCCCACCCATAGAATTACCTGTCCGTGGCTAGAGATGGGTGGGGTAGGATGCAATCGGCGTCCATTTTATTTACGCCGTCTATTTATTTTCCCAGCTTATTTTAGAAGAGAGGTGTATTTAAATCTCATGTGAACCACAGCACCCGAAATGGTGGTCATTGAACACCCAAAATATTTAAGAGCCACTTTAATCAAACAAGGTCGCAAGGGCTATATCTGTTTTTTGCGCATGGGTACGATGCACAGGCATGCTAGTGTCCATGCGAGTTGAGTTCTGATTGGATTGCTGGTGTTCTCTCGTTTTCCATGCGCGAGTACGATTTACATGCATACCAAAGTTCCAACGACTCAAGGCTGGTGTTCTCCAGCACTGAGATGTTCCCTAGCTTAGAGATGGTTAGATTAGATACTGGATAAAAGATTAATTATCCTGTAGATTGCTCATTGTGCTTAGCATTAAATTGATTTATGAAATGGTAGAGGTTAGCCCTACCACATGAATTTCTTGAGTTTACGAATTCAATGACCTTTTTTCTTTTATCAATACCTTTATTCCAATATTTATCAAAGGAACAAAAATGCACGGGTAAAAAAAAAAAAGCCTAAATAATACTGATTTTATTAACATTTGAATGTATGATCATGTTGTTGGGGATTTTGACCTGCGGAATCACACAGATCTAGATCTAGGATTGCAATTCAATGGCACCAAGTACACAAGAGAATACAGAGAACACCCAGATTTAACGTGGAAAACCCTTGCGGAAAAAAATCACAGCACAGAGCAACAGATTTCCACTATGAAAACAGAAATTACAAAGAGAGAGGACTTACCCGATTCGAACAACCCCGAATCTCACCCTTGCTACACCCTTTATTTTCCCTGGAGCCCCTTTAGAAAGCTTTCCCCATACCCTAGAAAAGCCCTAGGAACACCTATTTATAGTTTAGACAACTTCCTTCCGCATCCTAGTTGTGAAAGGACTCAAAATCCGCAATCCGCACAAAATCGCGGAACGAATCTGCGTAACCTACGACCGGTCGAGTGGACTGCACAATCGGTCGAGCGTCACCCACGACCGGTCGAGCATGGCCCACGACCAGTCGAGCACCTCGAACCACAAATCTTTATGCTCGCTGGACTTTGAGTCGAGTAAGCTACGACTAGTCAAGCTGCTCCCACGACTGGTCGAAGGTCCCCACGACCAGTCGTACACGTTCAAATTTAAGACATCCGTAACAATCTCCACCATGTCTTCAATCTTGAACTGTGTAGCTTCTTGACCTCTTCTCTTATTTCTATATCACATCATAACATCTTGTGCACACTCCATCCTTCTTTTACGCTATCGCCAAGCCCAGAGAAGTTACACAGAACTTGAACTTTTCTGCAGGAACGACCTAGGTGTGTGTGTCTGTTGGATCAAAATCCACATGCTCAACCACATTTGATCCTGTCTTCTCAAAAAGAAAAACGTGGTCTTTTTACCATCTCACCACTACCCAATATTGTTTGTCGGGGTACTTGCTCACAACACTGATAGCCTGTGAAATAATCGGTCTAATCCAGACCATGACATACACTGCCCAGCGCATTCGAATAAGGCTCATGAGATATCCTGCTTTTCCTCATATATTTTGGGACAAATCCAGAGGAAAACTTGAGAAGAGAAACGTAGAGAACGCTCTCCGGCTTTACTTGGCCCATCACATCCTGGATCAATACCTACACACAAGGTATTCTTCCTGTGATTACCAAAGCCTACTCCTCCTTCAGTCTCAACGTCGAGAACCATCTTTGCAACCCCCCGATCCTTCATCTTGAATGTTCCAATTGACTGAGTCTTCAGTACATTGATTTCAGATATGTCACAATTGGCGATCCACACGTCATCAACATACAATACCTGACCCACCATGAAGGAATCAAATCACTGCCTAAGCGATAGGTCAAACAACGACCTCCTGCAAAGTCTTTTCTCAGTCTCTTTCCCTTCGAACCGCCCTGGTTACTTCATGTAGATCTGCTCTTCACTTTTCCTTGTAGAAGTACAGATTCTACATCCTTCTTTCTAGCTGAAGATCACATTGGCCAACCAGCGCCAATCACTGATCTAATAGACACCTGCTATACCGTCGGCGCGAATATCTCTGAGAAGCCGATCCCTTCTCTTTGAGCATAACCCATCGCCACCAACCTCGGTCTGTATCTATGTTGTATCCTCCTGAAGATCCACCTGCATCCGACCGTTTTTCGGTCCACTAGAAGCTCCACCCACTCTCATATGTCAATTTGGTACAACGAATCCATCACATCACCCATAGTCACCTTTCACTTCTCAGCATCAGGCTCACCTAGTGCCATCTGAATAGAAGATGAATACTCTTGCGATATTGGAGTCGTCCATGTACCCATGCCGTGTGATTCTTCTCACAGGTGGCTGCTCCACCTGATCTGTATCCCTGTCCGCGCGTCTCAGCCTTCCTACCCTTCCCGCTCATGTGGCCATGCCCAACATGCCACACACGTGCAGAGGTGGAATCCGCTACATCCACCGTAGCTTCACCTTTTGAAGTACTCCCGATCAACTTATACAAGTTACTGAGTCGTTGCGCTTTCATGATTACTCGTGCCCCCTTGGATACTTTAAGAGCACCATCAATACATGTGTACTTATATCCTTTTGCCTCAAGCATACCGAGAGAAATTAGATTTCGCATCAAATCAAGAACGTGCCTCACATCTGTTAAGGTACGCTCCACCCCATCAAACATCCTGATGCGCACAGAACCAACAGCCACAACATTACAGGTAATGTCATTGCATATAAATACCTGTCCACTATTACACTCCCTATAGCTGGTGAACCAACTCCGATGAGGAGTCATGTGAAAAGATGTCCTTGTTGTTCACTCCCCAAGTGCAGGGTTGTGATGTAGTAATAACTCGGTAAGACCGAGGTCGAATCCCAAGGGACTGAAACTTGTACGTTATCTAAAACTAACCAGAACTAGAACTAGATTAAGATGAAATCTAAACTGAATGTAATTTAAGAAATAATGGTGAAATAATTATCTAAACTTGAGAGAAATCAGGAGAAGGGAACTAGGGATTCAGAGGATCCACTTGTAGAGATCAGGGAGAATTTATGCTTGCATCAAAAATCATGAAAATTACTGAACTGGCGTTGATCTAGTTTTCAAAGAGATGAAAGGTGTATGAATTAGAATGGATTCTATCACCAAACCATGCCCACAGACTATGGCAAACAACAGAATTAAACTAATTACCAACCAATCATATGTATGAAGGTTAAGAAGGGTACCGTCATCCAAGCATGCCCAGGAGACTATGGTGAACAACGGGACGTCCTAACGTCATAAACATAAAAGGGATAAGAAAATATTCAAAGCATTGCAGACCCATTGTAATTTCAGTTACAACAGACCATTAAAGACCAAAAATATTTCCATTAAAATCAAACTAAAACCAACTTCAATTCAAAAATTAAAATTAAATTAAAAGCATATAATCTCTCATCTCACTACAAGCTTCACCTCCTAGCCCTAGCTAGGAGGATTTAGCCTGCCATGGATGGGCTCAATCCAAATAAATAAAGAGAAAAAGAAAAGGAAAAGAAAAGGGAAAGAAAAAACCAAGCTCCTCTCTCTCTCCTCTGACCACGTTCAAACCCAAGCTCGAGCCCTCTGTTCTTCCTCCCAAGACCTTGAATGAATGCTCCCCACGTCCAAAAACCTCTTTTTATAGCTGCTGGAAGGCTGGAGTCAGTGACAGAGTTGTAGCAGGACACGGAGTGCAATTTTCGCAGCCGAGTTTGGTACCATGAAACACGCCACTTTTCTCGCTCAAATTCCAAAGAAACACCGTCCTTTAGTACTTTCTTGGGTCCTCTACATGATAGACGGTTCAGATCTGCCATATGATCAAAGATGGTGGGCCAAAACCGTCCGAAAAAGTCGGTTTTCGCGGATGTGCGAAACCTTTCGCACCATTTCGCTGTTGTGGTCGGTGGGCCCCACAGAAGCATTTTCTGGAAAATCCACCCCATCCATTGGATTCAGAACGAAATTTCAGTTAAGAATGGGTGGTTTTGAACGTCCATTGACGTGGCCCAGAGAAGAAATCACAAAAGAATCAGTTTTGAACGTTACCGAGCAGCCCTTTTGTGGCCTCTGTATCTCACACGTGTGCACGCATGGGTGAAAAGTGACAACATGGTTTTGTAGTGCTCGCGGCTGTCTACACGGTGGACGGATCGGATTGAGCTTATGGGGCACCTGTGAGGCCCACAACTGATCGCAAAAACGGCCAGCGCCGTGCGTCCGCTGCAAGTTTTTTTTTTTTTTTTTTTTTTTTTTTTTTTTTTTTTTTTTTTGAGTTGTAGACGGAAACGTCGGTCAGCGCAGCTGACCGACTTTTGGAAATTTTGGTGCACGGCGAGTGCACATGTGTACTGTACACACTCATTTTATATGGGGTCCATTGCAATGTTTTAGAGAAATCTGCACCGTCCATCTGTTTTGACTCCTTATTTAAGGCGTCAATAATAATTTTGAGACAGTTCCAGATATCAGGTGGGCCCAGAATCAATGGTTTATAGGCTGATCTGTCAGTTGGGGCACTTCTCGAGATCTTCAATGGCTAAAATTTTATATGTACGGTTAATTTATGGTCCTCAGGCGACGTATGAAGTTTCGAGCCGAACGGATGGTGGGAACCTCGTGATCTTGCATTCTGGACGTCCTTCAGGCCACTTGAGCTTCAATTTCTAACTTTTCTCGGATTTCTGACCATGTATATTTGTCAATCTTGATCCCCTGGAGTGTGTCCCTTGCCTTTGGCGTCATCAGATCGTTAAATCTCTAACTTTTAACGTATTTTTTCCATCCATGCTCATAAAATCACTTTGCCACACAAGAATGAGAAAACGAGCCATTAGACAGCATTATATTCGTAAATCCAGACAATATCTGGGGTCTAACATGCAATATTTGACCCTCAACACAACCCCCAACCAGCATTTTGCTAGTCCCGAGCAAAATATGCGAAAAATAAGTTGAGACTTATATGAAAATTTCTGTAAAGCCGAATGATTTTTGAGAAATAATCCAGTCATTAGAATTCTACGATTCATGAATATTGGGCATTATTTTCTCCTGAACTCAAGCGCACGGTAGACTTCATAATCAAGTGTAAAGTATTAATCCATCAATTAGAAAAATTTTAAACATTGAGATCCATGGATGTATAGTCTAATCTCGGCTTATCATCATTAAGAGATCCAATCGTCAATTTCATGGAATCATTGGTAACCGACAAGAAAATTCATGATAACTAAAACCTAATCCAAAACTTGCCTCATAGATTAGCCTATTAACTTTTGATTTTTCTATTCAAAGTAATGCCAAGGAAGGGGAATCAAATCCTCACCTATAGGGAGCAGACCTATGGTGAAGATCGTACACCTGACTCTTTTTCACATATCATTCATGGGGAATTAACTCTACACCTATAGGGAGCAAACCTATGGTGAAGATTAATTATCCAACCTTTTCAATTTTTATACCATGATGGCAAGCTATTTCAGACTGGTTCCTTTCGTGCTTAGTGATTACCAAATTAACCCTTCAATATCAGACTGAAGTCTTAACGTGAAAGCGAGATGTGACATGTGAAATCCTGATGCGATCAATGTTTAAAACTTCTAATCATGGCTTAACAACTCGATCTTAACTGCAGAATGCCACCGATACGGAATCCAAGAGTCATAAATTATCAACATCATATATCTCACAATTCTAAATCAAGGATATTCGTCAAAACCACTTCGAATTCATAAAAATTTTTAGAAAATTTTTTTTCACAATTGTTACTCAAGACCAAGAAAATACTGATGAGGTTACCTAATCCCCCACCCCCAACCTAAAATCTACATTGTCCTCAATGTAAAAGATATGAGCATGCAATGCACATGGGACAACGAAAGTAAATGAGAAGTGATGAGAAGATAGTACCTGAATAACGAATCAAGAAAGTTTCCAATAGATCACGGCATGGAAGCTTGTCAGCATGAGAGAGAAAGCAGAACAAAAATAACAAAAATAAAATCCTACCTATACCACTTTCGCAGGTGCTCTCGATTGCATTTAGCGTATGCAACAAGCCTTTAAACCCCTAGGTTACCCCTAGTGGACGAGTTGTAGTCTCGTGAGGGTTTGCAGTAATGTTACCCACAAACATTGAACTAACTAACCTATGAAAGCGATAAACCTACCTATACCTCCATCAGACTAGGAGATCAGTCCTGGTAAACAGGAGCAATCAGAGGCATGGACATGTCCTCTGAATCAAATGTCTCAACAAATGGCTTTAATCGATGTCCATTTACTTTAAACTCCTTGCCATTGTCGGGATCTCTTATCTCGACGGCCCCATGAGGATAAGCAGTAACAACAATGTAAGGGCCGGTCCAACGAGATCGAAGCTTACCAGGAAAGAGATGTAGTCGAGAGTCATACAAGAGGACTTTCTGACCTGGCATGAATGATTTCCGTAGAATATGTTGATCATGAAACGCCTTCATCCTGTCCTTGTAAATTCTCGAGTTTTCGTACGCATCGTTCCGGATTTCTTCAAGTTCGTTTAACTGAAGTTTGCGTAGCGAGCCAGCGTTGTCCAAATTGAAATTCAGATTTTTGATCGCTCAGTATGCTTTATGTTCCAATTCCACAGGCAAGTGACAGGCTTTCCCATAGACAAGTCTAAAGGGAGATGTTCCAATAGGAGTTTTGAAAGCAGTACGGTACGCCCATAAGGCATCGGTCAATCGGATTGACCAGTCCTTACGATCAGGGTTAACTGTTTTCTCTAGGATATGTTTGATCTCTCTATTGGAAATCTCAGCTTGTCCACTTGTTTGTGGATAGTATGGGGTGCTCACCTTATGCGAGATACCGTATTTCTTCATTAAACTCTCGAATGGTCTATTACAGAAGTGTGAGCCCCCGTCACTAATGATGGCTCGAGGTGTTCCGAACCGCGACAGGATATTTTCTTTCAAAAATTTAATGACCGTGCGATGGTCATTTTTGCGGCACGGAATTGCTTCGACCCATTTAGTGACATAGTCTACGGCGAGCAAAATATACAGATTTCCAAATGATTGGGGGAATGGTCCCATGAAATCAATACCCCAACAATCAAATGCTTCTATAATAAGGATGGGATTCAAGGGCATCATATTTCGACGGGACAATGCTCCCAATTTCTGACAACGCTCACAAGCCTTGCAAAACTCATGAGTGTCCCTGAACATAGTGGGCCAGTAGAAGCCACACTGTAAAATCTTGGCCGTGGTCTTTTTAGCAGAAAAGTGACCACCACAGGCCTGTGAATGACAGAAGGAGATGACACTCTGATGCTCATCGTCTGGTACGCATCTCCTTAAGATTTGGTCTGGGCAATATTTAAACAAATATGGATCGTCCCAGAAAAAGTTACGCACCTTGGTAAAGAATTTCTTCTTATCTTGTGACGTCCAGTGTGTCGGTATGGCACCTGTAGCAAGATAATTAGCAATATCAGCGAACCAAGGTGAATGGGAGACTCTAAACAGTTGTTCATCAGGGAACATGTCATTAATATGGGTCGCCTCAAGGGAATCAGAGGTATTAAGGCGAGAAAGATGATCGGCCACTACGTTCTCTACTCCCTTTTTATCTTTAATTTCCAAATCAAATTCTTGGAGTAGAAGGATCCATCGTATTAGGTGGGGCTTAGAATCATTCTTAGAAAGAAGATACTTAAGTGCCGCGTGATCTGTGTAAATGATGATCTTGGATCCGATCAGGTAGGACCTAAATTTGTCCAAAGCGAACACTACGGCTAAGAGTTCCTTTTCCGTAGTCGAGTAGTTCACTTGAGCAGGATTTAGAGTCCTACTTGCGTAGTGAATAACGTAAGGCCGCTTATCTTTTCTCTGGCCTAAAACCGCTCCAAGAGCATAATCAGAGGCGTCGCACATAAGTTCAAAAGGAAGACTCCGGTCAGGTGGCTGCATGATAGGTGCAGTGGTTAGCATGCCCTTAAGCTTAGTGAAAGCTTCTTGGCACTGCTCAGTCCACTCGTATGGTGTATCCTTTTGAAGAAGATTACATAAAGGACGAGAGAGGAGACTAAAATCCTTTATGAATCGTCTGTAAAAGCCTGCGTGTCCTAAGAAGGATCGCACATCTCTGATGTTCTTGGGTGGAAGTAGGTTAGAGATAAGATCGATTTTTGCCTTATCTACCTCGATTCCTTTGGACGAGATGATATGCCCAAGGACAATTCCCTTTTGAACCATAAAATGGCACTTCTCCCAGTTAAGTACCAAATTTTTTTCTTCACATCTTTTCAGCACACATTTAAGACTTGCTACGCATTCGCTGAAAGATGAACCAAAAACAGAGAAATCGTCCATGAAGACCTCTAGATATTTCCCCACCATGTCAGAAAAGATACTCGTCATGCATCGCTGAAAGGTGGCAGGGGCATTACATAGCCCGAATGGCATCCTTCTGTAAGCAAAGGTGCCATAGGGACATGTAAATGTGGTCTTTTCCTGATCCTCAGGGGCGATTTCAATCTGATTATAACCTGAATACCCGTCAAGGAAACAATAATAGGAATGACCAGCTAGCCTTTCTAGGATTTGATCAATGAAGGGCAAAGGAAAGTGGTCTTTCCTTGTGACGGTATTCAGCTTTCTGTAGTCAATGCACATTCTCCAACCAGTAGTAACTCTGGTTGGCACGAGTTCATTATTGACATTGGCTACGATGGTGATCCCGGACTTCTTAGGAACCACCTGAGTTGGACTCACCCATTGACTATCTGATATAGGGTATATGATCCCCACTTCCAATAGTTTGAGAACCTCGGCCTTAACCACTTCCTTCATGTTTGGATTTAGTCTACGTTGTGATTTCCGAACAGCCTTTGCATTGTCCTCAAGATATATACGGTGAGTACAAATCGATGGGTTAATTCCCTTGAGGTCCGCTATCGTCCATCCAAGAGCTCCCTTATGCTCAATGAGAGTAGATATCAGCATACTCTCCTGTTCTTTCTCCAGGTGGGCAGAGATCACCACCGGATATGTCTCATCTTGACCTAAATAGACATATTTTAAATCAGAGGGCAAAGGTTTTAGGTCAAGCTTTGGTGGCTTGAGGTTAGACGGTAGAGGCACTACATAAGTTTGGGGCAATTCTTCAATGTGTGGCCTCCACCGGTTAACTTCAAGTACCGGTGCAGTATCAAGCATGGCACACGTCTCCCTAATTATATCATCATCAAGATCATGGGAGTGGGTCAGGCACGTCTCTAGAGGATCAGAGGATAAGGTGAGAGATGTTCTATCTTCCACAAAAGAATCAATCATGTTAACATCGTGGAAATCGTCATCATCCTCTAAGTTGCTGCCGTTATTGAAAAAGATATTCGATTCCAATGTCAAATTTCCAAAGGACATAGTCATGACACCATTCCTGCAATTGATAATTGCATTTGAAGTGGACAGGAATGGGCGACCAAGAATGACGGGAATCTGAGTGCTCGTGTCGTTGATGGGTTCGGTGTCCAAGATGATAAAATCAACAGGGTAGTAGAATCTATCCACCTGGACCAACACATCCTCGATGATCCCTCTTGGTATACGAACAGAACGATCAGCAAGTTGTAGTGTGGTTCGAGTGGGTTTTAATTCACCCAACCCTAACTGTTGGTATACCGAATAGGGAATCAGATTGACGCTCGCTCCTAAGTCAAGAAGTGCATGATCAATTCGATAGTTCCCAATTACACATGATATGGTTGGGCAACCGGGATCTTTGAATTTTTGCGGCACATCTTGTTTTAGGACGGCACTCACTTTCTCAGTCAAGGAGATTTTCTTTTGAACACTTTTCCGTCGTTTGGTAGTACATAAGTCCTTTAGAAATTTAGCATATAAAGGAATCTGTTTTACAACATCAAGCAGAGGAATATTGACTTTTACTTGTTTCAACACCTCTAGGATATCCTGAGAGTTAGATAGACGTTTTGGTTCAACCAACCGTTGGGGAAACGGAGCAACTGGCTTTTCTAGAGGTTCCGGTTCAAATTTTTGTGGGGCGCCACTAGATCCATCATTGTTGTCCTCTTCTGGTTCTTGAGGCTTTTCGGGCCTAACCGGAAGGGTTTTATCAATAACCTTCTCACTCCTAAGAGTGGTGATGGATTTAGCGTGCCCCATTTGATTCGAAGAGCTGGGATCACCTGTCTCGTATTGCGGTTTCGGATTAGGGAGTGATTGTGCAGGGAGCATCCCTTTTTCCATAGCCGTCATACGTGAATCTATTTTTTGCATAAAATCTGAAATTCCTTGCATTGTCCGAGCCAGCTCTTGTATGGAAAATTGAACCGATTCTTCTTGAGGTTTCTCCTGATTTGGATTTTGATTGAAGAAACCTTGAGGGGTAGCAGTTTGTCCGTTCCTCCAACTAAAATTCGGATGATTTTTCCAGCCAGGATTGTATGTATTAGAGGGTGGTCCATTGAAAGGTCTTTGATAGTTATTTACGGCATTAGATTGTTCATTCAATACTTCTCGAAAGGCAGGTATTGAAGGACAATTTTCAGTAGTATGAATGTTGCAATCACAGATGCCGCAAACACTTTCATTAACCTTTTCCTTCCTTCCTTCCATGGCCTCAAATTTTCTGGTGAGATTGGCCACCTTAGCGTTAAGATCATTATCCTCTTTCAGGAGATATATTCCTCCTTTTTCCCTTGAATGAGTCGGCCTAGACGTGGTGTTCGTTCTTGGGTAATAGTCCCATGATTGTGTTTTTTCCGCGAGACTATCGAGGTAATCCCATACCTCGTCGACATTTTTATTTATGAATTCTCCGTTACACATTGTCTCGACCATTTGGCGCATGGAAGATGTTAGCCCATCATAGAAAAAATTTGTAATGCACCATATTTCAAAGCCATGTTGTGGGCATGCATTAACCAGATCCTTGAACCTTTCCCAACATTGGAAGAATGTTTCATCTTCCTTTTGGGCAAAGTTCATGATTGCTCTCCTGAGGGTAATTGTCTTATGATGTGGGAAAAATTTCTTTATAAATTCCCTCTGCAAATCATTCCATGTGCCAATGGACCTAGGACGCAGTGAATGTAACCACGTCTTAGCTTTTTCTTTCAAGGAAAATGGAAAGAGTTTCAGCCTAATAGTATCCTCAGATACATTAGGAAAGTATAAGGTGCCTATGATTTCATCGAACTCTTTCAGATGCAAGTATGGTTCTTCAGACTCAAGCCCATGAAACTTAGGAAGGAGTTGGATAACCCCTGGCTTGATGTCCATATGTCCTGTATTCTCAGGAAAAATCATGCATGAGGGCGTACTCACCCCCGCCGGTTGTAAATAATCTCGTAAAGTACGAGGCGGGGGTGCCTGATGCACCTCATTCTCATCATGTACTTCCTCAACCCCTGGTTGGGGTAGTGCTTGAGGTTGATTTTCAGCCATAACGTCCTCTAACTCAGGAGAATTCAAGTGGTGTCTAGTCCTGCGATGGACAGTCAACCCCTCAACTAATCCTCCTTCAGTCACGAGACGTCGAGTGTTGTCGCGTGCCCAATGGGGCATAAAACACACTCAGCCCTCAAATTCTAACAAAAAAAAAAAAGAAGAAGAAATCTAGAAAATAAAGGGGAAAGATGGAAAGAGGTTACCAAAGTTGGAGTCCTAGGTTAAGAATCTGCAAAACAAAACAAAATAAGTTAGTTTCTAAGAATAGAAAGTCCTAATTAAGAGTAAACTAATTTCTAGAAAAAAAAGAAGAAATTCTAAAGAAAGAGAAATTAGAAAGAGCTTACTAAATTAGAAGTTTCCTACAAAACAGAAAAACAAATTAGGTTAGTTCTAAAAATCAGATAGAATGAAGAATAGTAAGTTTCTAACGTTAAGAAAAATTTCTAATAAGGAAAATAACTACTTCTAAACCTAGAATTAAAAATTCTAAAGAAAATCTAATCTTAAACTAATCCCAAAACTAATTAATTTCAGAAAAACGTAGCCGACAGTCCCCGGCAACGGCGCCAAAAACTTGTTCACTCCCCAAGTGCAGGGTTGTGATGTAGTAATAACTCGGTAAGACCGAGGTCGAATCCCAAGGGACTGAAACTTGTACGTTATCTAAAACTAACCAGAACTAGAACTAGATTAAGATGAAATCTAAACTGAATGTAATTTAAGAAATAATGGTGAAATAATTATCTAAACTTGAGAGAAATCAGGAGAAGGGAACTAGGGATTCAGAGGATCCACTTGTAGAGATCAGGGAGAATTTATGCTTGCATCAAAAATCATGAAAATTACTGAACTGGCGTTGATCTAGTTTTCAAAGAGATGAAAGGTGTATGAATTAGAATGGATTCTATCACCAAACCATGCCCACAGACTATGGCAAACAACAGAATTAAACTAATTACCAACCAATCATATGTATGAAGGTTAAGAAGGGTACCGTCATCCAAGCATGCCCAGGAGACTATGGTGAACAACGGGACGTCCTAACGTCATAAACATAAAAGGGATAAGAAAATATTCAAAGCATTGCAGACCCATTGTAATTTCAGTTACAACAGACCATTAAAGACCAAAAATATTTCCATTAAAATCAAACTAAAACCAACTTCAATTCAAAAATTAAAATTAAATTAAAAGCATATAATCTCTCATCTCACTACAAGCTTCACCTCCTAGCCCTAGCTAGGAGGATTTAGCCTGCCATGGATGAGCTCAATCCAAATAAATAAAGAGAAAAAGAAAAGGAAAAGAAAAGGGAAAGAAAAAACCAAGCTCCTCTCTCTCTCCTCTGACCACGTTCAAACCCAAGCTCGAGCCCTCTGTTCTTCCTCCCAAGACCTTGAATGAATGCTCCCCACGTCCAAAAACCTCTTTTTATAGCTGCTGGAAGGCTGGAGTCAGTGACAGAGTTGTAGCAGGACACGGAGTGCAATTTTCGCAGCCGAGTTTGGTACCATGAAACACGCCACTTTTCTCGCTCAAATTCCAAAGAAACACCGTCCCTTAGTACTTTCTTGGGTCCTCTACATGATAGACGGTTCAGATCTGCCATATGATCAAAGATGGTGGGCCAAAACCGTCCGAAAAAGTCGGTTTTCGCGGATGTGCGAAACCTTTCGCACCATTTCGCTGTTGTGGTCGGTGGGCCCCACAGAAGCATTTTCTGGAAAATCCACCCCATCCATTGGATTCAGAACGAAATTTCAGTTAAGAATGGGTGGTTTTGAACGTCCATTGACGTGGCCCAGAGAAGAAATCACAAAAGAATCAGTTTTGAACGTTACCGAGCAGCCCTTTTGTGGCCTCTGTATCTCACACGTGTGCACGCATGGGTGAAAAGTGACAACATGGTTTTGTAGTGCTCGCGGCTGTCTACACGGTGGACGGATCGGATTGAGCTTATGGGGCACCTGTGGGGCCCACAACTGATCGCAAAAACGGCCAGCGCCGTGCGTCCGCTGCAAGTTTTTTTTTTTTTTTTTTTTTTTTTTTTTTTTTTTTTTTTTTGAGTTGTAGACGGAAACGTGCGCTGACCGACTTTTGGAAATTTTGGTGCACGGCGAGTGCACATGTGTACTGTACACACTCATTTTATATGGGGTCCATTGCAATGTTTTAGAGAAATCTGCACCGTCCATCTGTTTTGACTCCTTATTTAAGGCGTCAATAATAATTTTGAGACAGTTCCAGATATCAGGTGGGCCCAGAATCAACGGTTTATAGGCTGATCTGTCAGTTGGGGCACTTCTCGAGATCTTCAATGGCTAAAATTTTATATGTACGGTTAATTTATGGTCCTCAGGCGACGTATGAAGTTTCGAGCCGAACGGATGGTGGGAACCTCGTGATCTTGCATTCTGGACGTCCTTCAGGCCACTTGAGCTTCAATTTCTAACTTTTCTCGGATTTCTGACCGTGTATATTTGTCAATCTTGATCCCTTGGAGTGTGTCCCTTGCCTTTGGCGTCATCAGATCGTTAAATCTCTAACTTTTAACGTATTTTTTCCATCCATGCTCATAAAATCACTTTGCCACACAAGAATGAGAAAACGAGCCATTAGACAGCATTATATTCGTAAATCCAGACAATATCTGGGGTCTAACATGCAATATTTGACCCTCAACACTTGTATCTAGCATCCACTTGTCCTTATGATCATCGTATGACCGTCTAAGCGAAAACACAGATAAAACATCACCATCACATCCACTCGATCCATCTGACGTAGCAACATTAGCCTCCCTGCATGAAGCCTCAGAATCTTCCCTCTTCGATTTAGGATTTTCACAATCCCTCTTCACATGTCCTTCCTTCCCGCAATTCCAGCACTTTACCTTTCCTTTGCCCTTACCCTTGGATTTGGATCTAGAATCAGAAGAACCTGTACCTTGTCCAGAATTCCTACCCACTGTAAACAATGCATCAGAAGACGTTCCCATGTTGCTGTTCAGTTGTCTTATAGCCTTCCCTTGAAGGGCTGAGATAACTGTGTCGACACTCAGGGTTTTATTCATGCTGCACATAGTGTCCTTGAATGCCTCATAGGACGCCGGGAGAGAATTCAGCAACATACATGCTTGTTCTTCATCTTTCATCACTTCCTTCATATCCAACAATTTGCAAACCAATTTATTAAAGTTGTTGATGTGAGCATCCAGATCTCCACCCTCTGCCATCTTGAAGTCATACCACTACCGCTTCAAGTGTAGGCGATTTTTCAAGGATTTCTTCGCATAGACATCCTCTAACTTCGCCCACAAACCAGCCGTAGTTTTCTCCCTCATGACATTGTAGAGAACCTCATTCGTAAGACATAAACGGATCGATGATAAAACTTTCTTATCAAGAGTATTCCAATCAGCATTAGTCATAGTAGACTTCCGCTCCTCAAGAGCACCATCTTCGCCTTGCTTGGTTAACAAGCCAATCATCTTAACCTTCCATAACTCAAAATTATTTTTTCCCGAGTATTTCTCAAACTCATACCTGGCACTCGCCATTATTACTAATCCCTCAAATTCAGATCTGTGCCCCCATCGATCGCTCTGATACCACTTGTTAAGAATTTTGACCTGCGGAATCTCACAGATCTAGATCTAGGATAGCAATTCAATGGCACCAAGCACACAAGAGAACACAGAAAACACCCAGATTTAACGTGGAAAACTCTTGCGGAAAAAAACCACCGCACAAAGCGACAGATCTTCACTATGAAAACGGAAATTACAAAGAGAGAGGACTTACCCGATTCGAACAACCTCGAATCTCACCCTTGCTACACCCTTTAATTTCCTTGAAACCCCTTTAGAAAGCTTTCCCCATACCCTAGAAAAGCCCTAGGAACACTTATTTATAGTTTAGGCAACTTCCTTCCGCATCCCAGTTGCGAAAGGACTCAAAATCCGCAATCCACACAAAATCGAGGAACGAATTTGCGTAACCTACGACCGGTTGAGTGGACTGCACGACCGGTCGAGCGTCACCCACGACCGATCGAGCATGGCCCATGACCGGTTGAGCACCTCGAACCATAATCGAGCAGGCTACGACTAGTTGAGCCGCTCCCACGACCGGTCGAAGGTCCCCATGACCAGTCATACATGTTCAAATTTAAGACATCCGTAACACATGTACTATTAATAATATATCAAACAAATAGAGGAATAAATGAAAAAAGAAAGATAAATACCCGATTCATCTATTGGAACAGAGAATCGAAGGGGTGGTCAACATGATGTGACTGAATGGGTATAACCAGTTAAATAAAAACTTAGTTGACCATGAGGTTGAGGATATTTAATCTACTCCTATAATATCATAACGAGAGATGTTAGACAGTAGTGCTCTATGTTAGAACTAAGCTACATTATGTTAAGATAACTGAGAAAGATAAATGTAAAGTAAATAAATCCTGTGTCTGGTGTAGGAGCTCATGCTCTTATTCGTGTGCTCTTTCTGTAGTTTGTTGAGGTTGCAAAACCATCGTTAGGTTTCTTTACTAATTATGGATCTTCCGTACTTTCTGAATAGAGAATCTCTTAGGGCTTGTTTGATTTTTCAATGCACTGGTAAATACCAGTTAAAAGAGTAATAATTATTTCCCCGTGTATTTATAATAGACATAAAAACATTACAAAATACATATATATATATATATATATATATATATATATATATATATATATATATATATATATATATATGGGTCCCATTGTGATGCATTTCGTTTATCCACACCGTTTATCCATTATGCCATTTGAATTTATAATATGAGTAAAAAAATGAGATATATCCAAAACCCAAGTGGATCACACTATATGAAAAGGGGAATCGAATACTTACCATTAAAAACTTTGTAGGGCCACTGTTTCTTGTGGTGTGGGCCACCTGAGTGTTGTATCTACTTCATTTTTTGTCTCATGCTTCAAAGTATTATAGTAAAATAGATGGACGAAACGGATGTACCATATACATTACCGTACCATTCAAAAATTTAAATTATCTCTTTTGTACTAGTTTTAATGGCACAAATACGTATGAATTTTCAAATACATTAAACCATAATAATTACCTATTTCCATTGTATTTACACGGGCTTTGAAAAAATAAACAGGCCCTTAGATAAATCCAAAACTATTGGCTTCTCAAGTCTTTTTCTTATAGTTGATCTTACTATGTAGACATTCGCGGCCCACTAAATGGATTCAGCCTGGGAACATCAAGATCCCTCTAATGAAGACAACCAAGTTAAGATCAGGAAACCTTAAAGGTTGATCCTAGACCTAAAATTGATCATAGTCACCCATCTAGTAGCCCACCTCTCGGTCTTTCACTTTCGAGGTGTTAAATAATCCTGATAGTTTGAGATGTTGGGGGGATTTAGCACCTAATACTAATATATTATCAAACAAATCATATTTAGTTCTCCTATTCTCTTGATCCCAATCGGCCCACAACCACGGGATCAAGTCTTCAAGCTCTCCTATTCTTTTGATTCTGATCAATGTTACAGCTTGGGACCTGATCTAACTGATGTGTCTATATCTCCTAACTTAGTTCCAAATTGAAGCCAAATTTGCTTGGATTTCAGTTCAATCTCTCGATATTCAGAACTTTCTCAAACACTAGAGAGTATCTGAATGTCTTTGGAAAGATTTCTCATTTTAAAAGGACTCTGAAAGATGGCTTTACCAAGGGTGTCATAACCAAATATATAATAAGATCCGTTTTCTCAACAGGTTTCTGATAGACTTACTAGGCATGTTGCCTCATTTATCATTACGATAAACATGGCCACATGGCAACATTGAATGGAAATCAAATGAAAAAAAATCTAAGGCGAAAGTAGGATTTGTGCCAATATTAGTTCCATAGTATTAGCATATGTCAAGTTTTTTTATTAGTCCACGCCTGAGTGCCGAAATTGAGCATAAACAGAGCCACAAAAGTTTCGGACGAAGTTGGTATTTGTGTTTTCCCTTTGTCTATTATATGTGACTTAATCAATATGTTTAGCGGCAAATAAGCATTACAATATGCTCTAGAAAATTTTTTAACGGCGGGTATTCAATCACCACTGTTTTCCTTGATTTGGACCACCTGCACCTGAGATTTGGATCTCTATTTTTTTTTTTTTTTTTGGTATCTTAAAATGAATTGAAAAAAAAGAAAGAAAAGATGGACAGCGTGAACAGAACACATGCATCATGATGGTCCCCAACATAACACTTCCCAGTGGCAATAGAGTCAGAATGCAATCCAGCATCCTCCGATTTACAACAGGCTCTAGGCAGTTTTTAATGGCCAGTATCCAATCACCACTGTTTTCCTATAGTGTGGTCCACCTGAGAATTAGATCTACCTCTTTGGTTTCACACCCTACAATGAACTGAAAAAAAACGAATAGACCATGTGGGTAGATCACACGCATCATGATGGGGCCCACATAGCACCGACCAATAGCAATGGAGACAATATTCAATCCGTGTCCTCCAATTCAGGGCATTAGTGGGCTCTCCAGATTCCTAAATTGGCCCATCGTAACGATTTGGATTAATTAACCATGGACCTACTTTTACAACTTGAGATCTCAAACATACTTTAAAAATAATCGGCCCAAGCATTATATAATAAGGAACTGAGGTATCTCATACATCCATAGCATATTTATGAACAGTCTATCTATTAGGCCACCTATTTTGGGACTAAAGAAATTTCCATGTGGGAGATTTTAGTGCATGAGCCATATCAGTGGTTTGGATCACTCGAACAGGGTCGCATTAGTAAAATATAGAGGAGAGAGACACATTCAGGTGGGATGCCATTTAACTTGAGGTTTTGGATACTCAACCCAGTGGGCCTAGCCAAAAGTTCAAGTTGAGCCAAATGGGTCTGGGCCGAGCCCAACCCAACTTGTATCCTCATGCATGAGCGGTAATAGGAGATGCCGACCAATGTGCGAGGATCAGGGCCATAATTCAATAGCACCGTCCATCTTGGATGGACCATGGAGCGAAAATAAAATTGATTGGATGATCAGGTGGGCCCATCCTTGGTTTGCCAAACCAACCTTAAAACTGAGAAAAGCCCCCTGTTTATTTCCTCAATGCAAAGGATCTTCTGATCAGTAAAGCTCTGCATCATCCGTAGGGCTGGGGGAGGGGACGACTTGACTCAACTAACTCAACTCATCCGACTCGATCCGAACCGAATGGGTGAGTTGGTCCGAACCGAGTAGGCTCCGCCCAATCTGAACTTAAACCAAGTCGAGTTCGAGTTACTCAGTAACTCGACACAAAACTCAATTTGGTCATACTCAACTCGATTCAAAACTGACTCGACTCGGATTCAAGTGTATATATTATAAAAAAAATCTTAATTTTTAAGTATATCTAACCTTATATGCCGCAACCGACCCCACCTCGACCCTCCGCCGCCGCCTCCTCCTCCTCCTCCACTCCCTCCTCTCTTCATCTCTTGATTCGAATTGGTGCCAACTCAAACTGACTCGGTACTTTTTACCTTATAGGACTTGGTCTAGATTAGTCTAGGCCATACTTGGATTCGGATCAGTTCAGGCATATCGGACTTGGTACCGAGTTGAGTCGAGTTCAGGTCAAGCCTATTTCAAAACCAAATCAAGTCAGGTCAGCCCTAACTCAGTCCGACTCGACTCGATGCCCAGCTTCAATCATCAGCCATCCATGACAGAGCTGACGGGATCAACGGTCCTACTTCCGATCCATTACGTTATGTGGGCCTGACTCTTGAGGACTAGAGTTATTGTTGTCCACATGCCAATTAACCGATCCTTTCTCAGTATTATTTTTATGCTGCAAATATCGCATCATGTGGGTTTTTATGTGTCGACCAGTCATGAGATGAGCAACTGGAATTTTCCTGCCGATTATGTGGCATGCAAGTATGCGGATCTATACCATCCAAATCATGGGCGGTCCATCAAAGGTGGGGCTGACCACAGAATTACAATAATCGGATGCACCATCCATTCATCAAACCAACAGCTGGAAACGGAAATGATGAACCGTTCAAATCCAACGGACCAAATTAAATGAATTCCACCATCTCATTTTTACTGCGTGGGCCACATCACTTGAATCGACAAATTATCCTAGTCACTGGACAACTCTTATAGTACTCCAATTGGTTTATAATCATACGAAATAAATAGTGGGCTGTTTAGTAAATGTTTTAAGACGATGATTGCACATATTTTGTTTCTCCTGTAAATCTTGATTGTCCATTTTCATGCCATGGATTGGAAGTTTAGGATCTTCCAATTAATATGATTTTTTCACTGCTTACTCCTGATTGTATGAATGAATGAACACAGTTGGGATAGACAGTAAGTCACCCCTTGTGCCATTGAAAAGGTTAGGGCATGTTGCTAACATCCATAAACACACTAACACATGCGGATCATAACAGGTGTTTGCATATGATCCTGTACGGCATGGAGTCTTGTGACAAAAGTGGGACCCATATTGAATTCTTATTTATCAGTTCTTATCAGGCTCAAAAGACAAAATATGGGTAGTTCTCATGCAAGGTCATTTATTTTTATGGTTGTTTCGGGTAATATCATTTTCTGGTTCTAAGATCCAGATGTATCTAGAGTTATCCTTTTCAATACATGGTGATGTATATCTATGATCCAATTGTGGGGTCATAAGAAACATGCGAGATGGCACTTATAATCCATTGTTTCAAATGCGATCTTTTGACCCTGATAGGTTTTCTATTCTACTTGTGCAAAATGTGAATGTTGTGATATATGATTATGAACCATGCATGTTGTTATAATAAACCGTGTGTACGTTATCAGTTGTTTAAAAAAATGCTAGTTGATTTAATCAAAATAGGTAAATTTATAGATTAGTGGGAACAAATCTTAAGCCTTAGTGGCCAATTATACATACTTAGATAGTGGGAGTGATCCTACTAGGTCATCACCAGATTTAGCTAGTTTTTCTCTAATGAGAAAATGCTTTCTAAGACTAGGAAATGTTGAAATCTAGAATTTTCTTATTTAGAAAGGTTATTATCCTAGATTGGGAGGTAGAGTTTCTCAATTTAAACGTTGGGGTTGCCTTCCTGCCTATCTAGATTGGATGCTCATGTCTCTAGAATTGAACATTATCCATACGTGATTCAAAGGATGTAGCCATAGAATATGTTAAAGATCACCATTACTAGGTAGGTATGACTTTGAAAAAACTTGTTGGGGGACTGTGATCAATGGAGTTTGAACTATACGTGGAATTGCAAAGGACCATGTTATGCATTGAGTATGGAGTTTAGATAAACTACATAGCGTACCTGATTAGCATGCCATTGCTGTAGGCTTGATGATGTAGTCTTCCACACCTTACACCCTTATAAAAGCACTGGGATAGGAATGTAGGCTTCTGTTATATGTAGGATTGGGGACCTAGTCCTGTTTATATAGTTTAGAAGGTTGAGGAGTTTGGAATCCATCGAAACTACTTTCCCTAAGGCTCCACATGAATTTGGTAATCTCAGTTCAACTAAAACACTGTGTGTGTATCATAGTTATAGTGCATTGCCCCTTACACAATTTTAGATGTAGAGAAGAAGGAAAGATCATCTATTGGATGGGTATGATCAATCCTCTAGGGTGAGGAAAGATCATCTGACTGCCATTGCTGCCATATTGCATAAACAGGGCAGCAATGTTGTTGCCGGCAACAGATTTAGGATGCTGGTGACAGATCTGGGATTCCTGCAATCAGGTTGCCAGATTTGGCAATGCCCAGATCTGTTGCAGTTAGGGTTTCGTCCGCTCACCGGGTCAGAGGTGTTGGATTCTGGTCATGGCTAGAGCTTAACCCTGATTGCTAAGGCCCAAACACGATTTCCAGATTCATCCATGCCCCACCATGAATTGGTGAGCCACACAGCCGCTCATCAACGGTTGAGTAAATCCAATTGGTTTGGGTTCTAGATGTTTCCTATCTATTGGATGATCAAGATTGTTAGTCATGTTGGTAGGTGGAGATGGCTTATTGATCGGTTTCAGTTTGAATCTTCTCCATCTATTGGATGACAAAATTGTTAGCTATGTTGGTAGGTAGAGATGGATTATGGATGGGTTTTGGTTTTAATTCTTGTCTGTCCTTAGCATTTTTTTTTTCTATTTTATTTCATGCCTGCATCTTGTATTTTGGTTATAACAGTATAGAAAAGGGATATTGCCCTTAATATGCTGGTTTAAACCTTGGGTATCTGTAATATTTATTGACACATTTCTTATATAGTGGGCAGACATACATGTTTAAGTATGATAGTGTCCGTGGACAATGGAAGCACCATGAGCTCAAGGTGAAGGATTCTGAAACCCTTCTCTTCGTCAACAAACCAGTCACATTCTTTGGTGTCAGGTGAACTGATCTGATGGTGGCTTATATATTTGTAGTTTCTTCATTTTACATGTTCTTGCCTAGAATTGAAATCTCATGTCACTAAAATTTGCTTGATTCTGTGGAAATCTTTAGGAACCCTGAAGAGATTCCATGGGGTGAGACTGGTGTTGAGTATGTTGTGGAGTCAACAGGCGTTTTCACTGACAAGGACAAGGATGCTGCCCATCTCAAGGTTTTCTATAATCTCTTTAACTCCTTATTCATTGTATATGACTATACTTTTTAATCCAAAATTCTAACTTTATACAGCAAAAGTATATCATGTAGAATTTGTTGTTGATATTGGTAATTTTTTTTAGGGATTAGGACTTATTTGATTATAGCCATTTTTATGTGGTTGACATAATTAAGTTCTAATGAGTTTTGTTGATTGTTTGATTAGATCGGTTTGTTCTCTAAAAGCTTCAACATCAGTTAATTATCGGAAAGGAGCACATCTTGCTTAATAGATTGATTTGTTCTTATCAAATAGTTATTTTACCTTGCTAATTTTTTATAGGAGAAAAGTTCACCTGCTAGCATCCCTCCGTTATGGCCCGTATCATAATTGTAATGGTAGTGGCCATTACATCCCACTGTTACCTTTATTGAATACCTCAAAACCATGAAACTTTGCTGTTGTAGCCTATTCATAATGAAGACTTCCTAACACCTTTTTGGGTATACGATGGTATGTTGATCTGGTTTCTCTCTGGAATTTGAATCCACTTATGCTCGATTGATCTTTCACTAAAGTGTGGCCTGCCTCACCTACTAGGGAGTTGTCAGGGCCCACTTGGGCTGATTCATGTCATGATTGCATAGTTAGACTCTATGAAAATTGTTTTGTTGATGATATACTAGTTTTGTGCATTTTCTGATTCGTTTTCTTTTCTTGTATGCTTAAAGGTGGTTGGAAAAGTGTTACTGACATTGAATGGAAAGCTGACTGGAATGGCTTTCCGTGTTCCAACTGTAGATATCTCGGTGGATCTCACCGTGAGGCTTGAGAAGAGGGCTACCTATGATGAGATCAAAGCTGCAATCAAGTAAGGGAAAATTAAGTTCTTTATTATCCTTAATGAAGATGGTTAGCTGATTTCTTAAATCTAGGGATGAAAAGGTCACTTACTATTGATTACTCTTTGGTCCTTTTATAATGCATTTTATTTTTGGATAAAAATTTCCCCATACAGAAGAAAATCCAAATCACAAATTATTTCTCTACTTTTGATGCAGCCTAAGTTTCAACACCTTTGTTTTATTTCATATACTACAAACTAGATTCTTGCCTTTTTTCTCTTGTACAATGACATTGGATGATAATATTTTCCAACCACCAGTGAAGGGCCCTATTAGGCCTTCCTAACATTTTTCTACATCTATAGTCACTTAAAAGTTATCACTTAGGTGAGAATATAACTGTTAGATGAGACGATTTTCATTAAATTTACCTTTCTGTAAAAGTATCTTTCTTTTATAATTCATATTTTTTGTCATGGTTGGTTGTTCTGTTTGCATCTTCAGTTATTTTTAGGTTTTGACCCTTTCATCAAGTTATCCTATGTCATTGTTCAAGCATTTTATTCCAACATCCATATTTGTATGTATGTGCAATCAACTTACCATCTGAACATGTGGTCCATGTAATGTTGCAGGTGGTGCATCAATTTCTCTCACATACATTGCTACTGGAAGAATCATTCTTGGGTAACTTGATTTATACACCTTGTGATTTTTATCAGCCCATATAAATAAGAACTATTAAAGAAAGGATTCGTATTATTAGGTTATCATCTTAAAGGATTAAAGCATACATAAGTGCTCAATTGGTCGCTGTTGCAAAGGAGCACGCTGCCTATGGCGAAATCACAGAATCAAAAGTGTTTTTTTTCATAATGATTCCGAGAGTGGCTGGATCATTTTCATAAGATTATGAAAGTTTTTCTTTCCTTATTTGATACATTATTTGGGGCTTTCTGTAAATTTGATTTTGCATTGAACATCTTCAAGCACATTATTTTCTTATGTTTTTCTTTGGATTAATCTCTATTTTGATGGAATGTAATGAATATTTGTTAATTTATTTCCCTTGATTCTAAATTTCGTGTGTTTATTAGGGTTTAAAATTGTTCCTAAAATTCCATCATGAAATCTGGCCGTTGGCAACATTAAGAACGGTTTAAAACCGTTCGTAAATTTTTGTTCCTAAAATATGACCGTTGGCACTAAAATGGTTCAAAATTGTTCCTAGAATTCCATTTCTAAAATTTGAAACGGTACCCAAAACGGTTCTGAACCGTTCCTATTTTTCCGCAATGCCTCATTTAGGAACAGTTTTAAACCATTCCTGAAGCATTTAGGAATGGTTTAAAACCGTTCCTAAATGACGATTTTGGTGTAGTGATAACCTTAGATTTCTATGATAAAAATACTATAGACAAAATTTAGATCTTACCTTATTGCCATTGAGATTATGAAGGACTCTTCCCGTGATAAAGAAGCTAATGTCAATCCTCTAATAGAAAATATCTCCCTCCAATCTATCTTTGATATATAAGTGGTGAGAAAACCTCGTATACACTTTGATAGGGGGCTAAGGAATATGTACATCATCCACCAAGGTAGACCACACATTCATACATACATGTGATCGACAAAGAGAAAGAAGAAAATTATAGAAAGTAGATGGAGAAAGGTGATCTCTCTTTTCATCTACAAGTGATACTCAAGGGGTTGGGACATCTAAGGGTTTCTCTAACTTTAAGATACCATTCTTTGATATAAGATCTATATATAAGGAAGATTAGGATTTCAGGAGTGCACACAGGGTATGTACTCCACCAACCTATAAATTTCAATATACCATACTGTGAAGGACGCTTGTATAATAATAGCTTATATACATACATATACGAATGATCAAATCTTCAACTGTTTAGGCCATCTACTATAGGTCTAGATATTGTTAAAATATATGCCTTGGAAAATCAATGTGTGCCCTAATCCATTGACCATGTGGATAGGACATGGTAATCTTAGCCATGGATCACGATGATCGTGAATCCAACATTGAGACCTTAGTATGCTATAGTGTATAGTTTTACCTTGAATTTACATGTACATGGGTTAGTTAAGGAGTGAGTCCTCTGGCAATACTTAGGAACTAGAGATTGGTCATTAACCGGGATGTGGTCCATGGATCTCAGTGTCCTGTATAGACCATGATTGCTACAAGTATTTAGGATGCGCTTATGGACATTCTATCATGAAATGGAAAGTCATCCTATATGAGGAAATGACCTTGTAATGTAAGGAAGGCGTGAAAAAGTGAAGAGGAAGATCACTGTCTTCCTTAAGTAGGTAAAACTTAATCCAAAAGGTAGTTTCTTGAATCCACAAGAAATAATATGAGAAGTTACACCACTAATAAATAAAAAATAAAACTTTCATTCAAAATTATCCTAAATAGAAAAATTATAACTCTAATAAAAAGTTATCCAAAATAGTAAAACTCATCTAAAGCCTAATTTTTCAAAAATAGAAAGTCCATATATATGTTACTAGAGGAGTCCTAGCATGATTACAAGTAATTTCTAAAAAAGAATAAAATTTAAAGCTTTAAAAATAAGGAAAGATGACAAAATCGAAATTACTAAAAATAATAATTTTTTTTCATAAAATCTCAATTTTGAACTAGAAGAGTGCGTTTTCTCATGAAACGGAGCAACGTGCCCCACTATATAGGTCAATTGGCCCCATATGACCCATTATAGTAAAGATTGATGGATCGTGCGTCTCGTAACGATACCGAGACCAAAAGTTATGGTTGATTTACGGTTCACACTTCCAACGACAAATTCTCCTTATTTGGATTGTATTTCTTCGAACTGGACATGCCTGAGCCTGCCTGAGCCTAATTACGTATGCCTTATGTAGGATTGAGCTCGAATCTAATGGACTACTACTACTTTCGTTTAGCCTTCTTTTGATCCAGCCTACTAGGAATGTATCTATGCTACATCCTACATCACCTTGGGTTAGGATGGATAGTCTCCACCATTAGGTATCTGACTTGGTACTAGTGTGCCTTCGCCTTTTAACCCACATAGGAGTGCAAGTGTACTAGAGATACAAGGTCTAGGATCCGACCTTCAGACACTTACATTAGATGAATCAACTTCAAGTCACTAGTCGAGGGGGCTATTGGCTTGGACCATGATCACAAAGAATATGACTTTATGTTACATGAAATTAATTAATCCATAGACTTGAGGATGTGTGAGAGTCACGACTTAATTGGTAGGCTTTGACTTCTCTTATAAGGCTAATTAGAAGCCATTAAAGGTGAACGTGGCTAGGTACTTCCATTAGGAGCTATTGATTCTTATATGAGCTAAGAAAGAATCCACTAGTTTTACTTAGGATCTATTAAATAACGAGACTTGTTAATCAGGGACTCATTAAGTGATTTTTTTTTTTTTTGGACTTATCACTTTAGATATTTTAATAGATTTTTCAATGATTTTTTACCATTGAAGTTTTTTAACCATTAAAATTGCTTTGATTGCTCTTGATAATGACCTGATGGTTTAGATCAAATCATCCACTATTTAACTATTATGAGATAGATTTCTCTCGTGGATGGCAGTGGGAGGATTAGATTATGTGTTGGAGTACCATACTAGATTCACCCTTGAAACTCTAACTCTTCCTTAAATATATGATCTTATCTTAGAGGTGTAGAATATCTAGAGAAAGCCCTAGATGTCCCCACCCCCTTGGGATGTGTGGAGAGGAAGAGAGAAAAGAGATAGTGCTTTGAGAGAGAGAGAGAGAGAGACTCACTCCATTATTCTTCCCTTCTCCATTCACGTGTTATCCACCTTATGGACAATGAGTGTCTACCTTAGCACCTACTAGAGGATTTGATGTAGGGCGATCTCGACTCTTCATACTAGGATAGATCAAGGAGATACCTCCTAGGTTGAAAGATTTGTATTGGCTTAAGATTCTTTTATACCATTAGATTATCTTCACAAGAATGATCGAAGCCATTATTGTTTATATTCCTTTTGAAATATGATATGACCATCTATGGGAGGTCATGGATGATAAGTTTTATGGATAACATGTGGAGAAATTTTTTATTCTTCCACTATCTTTGGAAAAACCCTCAAGAGTGGTATTGAGTGGTACTATGCGATAATCATTGTCAATTTTACTTTATTTTTCAAAAAATTCATCAACATCTTTTTGCAGTGAGAACCGAAGAGCTCTTGGTTCTCTTAATGAGGATAGTTTAATTATCCATTTCACGTGAATTAGATTTTTGGATTGGGAGATTCAACCCGTTTAAGTAAATGGATTCACCTATGTTCAACCTATATCCAATTTTTAACATTGAATGTTTGGACATGATCTAAATAGTGAATTGGGGTGATATTTATGCATGATGCATGTTGTATATTACCTAAATGCTTATTAGGCATAGGTCATGTGGGTGGGATGTGGATGGACGATGATGATGGGTTTAACATTATAAACGGTTCTCATTGATAAAATGAGATGGACCATTGATTAGCATAATTTTGATGTGAAATTAATCACCTATGTCCTATATCTCATGAGGACTATCATGAAAGGCTTGGATTCATTGAGATGATTATTAAAATATGAGATTTAAGGTGTTGGATTCCACACCATTCAATTAGATTTATTGTTACCTTATGTTCAAATCATGCAACCATTATACAATCCGACCCAGATGCCTAGTGGAATCGTCATTCTATGAGCGCTAAGGAAAACTTTCCCCCGGGCTTCCCACTAGGTGTCTGGCGGGTCAGACCGTCTAATGGTTGTATGAGTCGAATGGTGGATATATATTTATATATATTTATGTGCGGTGATAGATATAAGAATACAGTATACTCAGTTAATTAGGACGATAGCATATGAAGGCCCAGATTCGAAGTCTTTCCAAATCCAATGAAATCCATAGCTAAGACTTTCATAGCTGAACCTCACGGAGTGGGTTGAGAAGAGAGGTTAATGATTTTAAGGTACTTAGTTGATACGATCAGTAGCATATGAAGGCCTAGATTCAAAGTCTATTCAGATCTAGTAGATCCCATAATTAAGACCTTCATACCCGAACCTCGTGGAGGGGTTGAGAAGAAAAGTTAATAATTACACTTATATCATTTGTAACCCCTCATGCAATATGCTCGTATCCCCGAACACTAAGCCCCAAGGGGGTGTACACTTGGTTTACAATAACCTGTTATGGTTCTGGGTTGTACATTACCTTCTACAAGATTGATATAATGGCTTGACTAAGCAATGTTTTGGAGTTTTCACTAGCCAAAGAAAGGCTCTAAATCCATGGTTGGTTAGAATCCGTGGAATCTCCTTGAGATCGGGAAAATCGAAGAATTCCTAACTTGAGTAACTCCTGGTTTAATCTGCACTATGGATTCTGGATAAGGATCTAGGTTACGAAAATGGAAGAGGTTAGACATTATTTTACCGCTTGTGTGAAACACAATCTCTACTTTACTAGGCTATATGCTTTCAAAGGGGATTCAAGAAACTTTCAATAAAATACTAGGATTTAGATGTCTAAATTACAAAAGATAAACTAAAACTAGATGAGAATTATAGAACAAAGGTTTTCTGATAGAAGTATGGAAAAGAAAAAGAACACGCAGTCTTTGGTTACTCCTTTAAGTCATGTATTCTGATACAAAAGATCTTTAAGAGAGGTAATTGCAGAGTATACTTTACGTGATGTCAGAGTAGAGCCTATCACCTAAGGTGTTCAAAGCAGTGAGATTGGAATATACAGACTGGAAAAGAATAGATCGAGAATACATCATTGACTTTAAAGTTGAAATAGAATAGAAGAGATTGAAAGAATGAAAGAGACTAAGAAAATAGATGACACATGGCTTTTGGATGGTAGAATCCGTGGAATCGCCTTGAGATCAGGAAAATCGAAGACTTCTGGACTCGAGCGACTCGTGGTTTGATCTGCGCTATGGATTCTGGGTAAGGGACTTGGTTAGGAAAAAGCAAGAGGTTAGGTACCATT
Source organism: Magnolia kwangsiensis (assembly GCA_037074715.1). Taxonomy (NCBI): domain Eukaryota; kingdom Viridiplantae; phylum Streptophyta; class Magnoliopsida; order Magnoliales; family Magnoliaceae; genus Magnolia; species Magnolia kwangsiensis. Next base: position 140,917,267 of record CM073573.1, read on the forward strand.
TTACCGCTTGTATGAAACAAAATCTTTACTTTACTAGACTGTATGCTTTCAAAGGGAATTGAAGAAAATTTCAGTAAAATACTAGGATTTAGATATCTAAACTACAAAAGATAAACTAAACACATAATGAGAATTATAAAAAAAAGGTTATTTTGATAGAAGTATAGAAAAAAAAAAAAAAAAACACAAAGTCTTTGGTTACTCGTTTAAGTCACCTATTTTGATACAAAAGATTTTTAAAAGAGGCAACCGTAGAGCATATACTTTACGTGATATCAGAGTAGAGCTTACCACCTTAGGTGTTCAAAGCAGTGAGGTTGACATATACAAACTGAAAAAGAATATATTGAAAATATAACATTGACTTTAAAGTTAAAATAGAATAGAAGATATTGAAAGAATGAAAAAGATTGAAAGAATAGGCGACACATGGCTTTTGGATGGCAGAGGTTAGGGGTAGAAGCTCTACCTCTGTCTCTCACTATCTTTCTCTTTCTGTTGCAACTCCCTTCCTCTGCTAAAATCTCTCACCCAAGTTTCCCTCTGTCTCTTTGGTGCCGGGTTTGGTTCTCCCGGGCCGTATCTTTGTTTGAAAGCGAGGCTTGTTCAAACGAGCCCAAACTAGAGTCTAAACCCGCAACCGGTGGAGCGTCAGTTGATTTTGACTGAAACCGGATGAGCCACCACCGGTTTTGAGACTCCACCGGATGCGGGATGGGGTGCCTACATGACATTCATGATGATCCATAGTGGGGTCGACTGTACGGTTGTTTGCAACATGGTGGCTGATCACCGTTTATCATGTTTGTTTTTAAATCTAATCCGCTCTCAGTTTTTACATGTAAAATTTCTAGATTTACTTAAATTTAGAAATTACTTAAAATATTTTGTGGCCCACTTATTGTAAATCATGTACATTAATGTGTGTAAATCGTGTACATTGATTTGTATTAATTGCACCCTTGCATATCCACTGTCCTTGCCTTGTATGCGGGCCGGCCCAAATTTTGTTGTACGACCACATTGGGGTGTGGGGCCCATCCATGGCCTGACATGGGAAGCAACCCATGCTGCTGACCTTTGGATCAGCATGTGGGGGCCCATGTATGCCATTCTGTTTCCTCCAATACTCTATTAATTACCCTTAGAGAGCACCACCAGACTTGATTTTAATTTGGTGGGGTCACCATGATGTTTATGAAAGATCTGCTCCGCACATTAAATGCGTAATCCTAGTTCAGCCTATAGCAAAAATAAATAAATAAATACTTAAATAAAATAATCAAGCAAACTTGTGGCTTAGGTGGGCCACACCAAAGAAAACCGTTGAGAGAGAGAGATGCCCATAGTATATTATAACAAAGATCACCTTGATGATTATATGAAATCCACTCAAACTATTAGATGTCATACAAAAATTTAAGCCTCGGGCTTAAAAGTTAGGCACATCTATGATTCCGGTGGCCCATATCAAGGTATAGAGTATGGAGGGTGATTGTTGTCCTATACACTGTTTATAATCATGTGGTCCAATTAAATCATGGATGGGGATGATTTTTGGGAGCTCGGCTTAATGAAGTAAAGCGCTCGGTGGTTGTGATGGATTTTACATAAACATTATGCTGGCACCCACCCAAGCTGTTGGCCCATTTGCTGCATGGGACCCAACCTGCCATAATGGAAGGTAGTGAAATGAGGTACCTCTTTGATTTATTTATTTATTATTATTTTTTTTAAAGAGGTGATTGAATGTAAATTCCATATTAAGTATAAAATTATTTGTGAAAGTCCTTTTAGAAAACAAATCTACATCTGATTAGAACTTTGCCTAAGTGTTTTAATAGCCTGCATGTTTCTAACGTCGTAGCTTTATTTGACAAATAAACTAGCTTTAGTTATGCGTGTGAACATCGAGGCTATTGGATGAACCAAAGGGACATTGCACACCTATCTCATGGTCACATAACACTCGTATGCTGAAGATCCGCAGAGACTAGTGTGGCAGAGATTCGTTATTATACATTGGGATTCTAGGCTTTGTACTCAGACATTTCAATGAAAAACATTATCCTTTAAGATGATTGTCCTCGCCTTAAGTGGGATACCTAAGAGACTAAAACTATAGTTTCAGGTATCACACCCTTTGACCATTTGACTCCTTTTCTTTTAAAAATGGATTGAATTTTTCATTAGAAATTTGCCTATCTACCTAGAAATATTGCACATTATATGGTTATGGATGAGTACATTTACGTCACTACACTCTTTTGGGTTCAGGAGGGGTTTCACTTGTGGTGCCTTTTGATAGAACTTATTTTCGGCGCTTATCACTTATTTTCAGCATTTATATGATTCAGATTGTTTAGTAAATTCAGATTATTGAGTGCTTAAATTCATTGAAAATATGAGGGTTTTTTTTTTTTTTTTTCCATCTTTGCTCCCCTTAATGTTAAAGGTTTTTATTTATTTATTATTTATTATTTATTTTTAACTGAATACTATATATTCATTTCCAAAGATTTACAAGTGTAGGGGCCTTAATGTTAAAGGTTAAATGCTGAAAGCAGTGGTACATTAAAAGTTATTTTGACTAAAATACCTATCATATTATCACAAAGTTATTATTTATCACTTTAAATTTTAAGCACTTAATTTTTAAAACTAATCTTTCAGTTTATCAAATAACACTTTTGTATAACTTTTTTGTGAGAGTAAGGTTGGGTTTGCCTGCTGTGTTTTTATAATAAAAATAAATTTCAAATATATATATATAGTAAAGAAATATATTTATTATGAAAACTTTTCATAAAAAAATTAATAAATTGTATAACTAGATTGGTAAGAGGAGGGGTATTTGCTAATAATGTTTACATCTCCACAAGGACAGTTCGAAGCATTGTTCACACTCAAACTCATCCGAGTTAGCCATGGTGCGGTTAGGATTGAATCAAGGTAAAGTCAGAGGTCTCACCCATTTACACCCAAGGTTTAACCATAATGTTGGTCGAGAGAGTGACTCAAAATTAGTGTACAGATATCATTGGTGTCATGTTTCGTACATGTGGAGGTAGTTATCCTGACTAGGATCTGGGTCATATGTGAAAACAGTTTCATATTGTTGCATAATTGTTTTTGTCTGAAAGGAGACAAAAGTAATTGTCACAAGATAAATTGACATGTCCTTTCATAGCAGAGTATCTATTCCATTGAATGAGTGTGGATGTCCTAAAGAGGTACATGAATGTCTCTCTTAGATGTACTTCATGACCCTTGAATTATTATATATCATGCACACTGTGGTCTAGAAAAGATATATATATTCCATTTTCCTGGATCAAGCATTAGTTCTCTTAAATCTACCATCTTACTGTATTTTCCTCTGAACATTTAAGAGGTATATTAATGTCAAAAATAGAAATCTGCTCAAAACTTAGATGAGCAAAATTTTTGTGTTGAAATTCGAATATGCCAGCTCATTGTACCTGAAGACAATTTGACATTTTCTTTCTTTTGTACTTGTTGTTATCTCAAAAAAGAGCAGTAAATCTAACTTGAGATATTCATTATACATGTTGAACCTTTAACCCTCTAGATTTGATAGTCTCATCAAGTCCTTCTTTCCGCTGTTGTGTACCATTTTACCTTTTCTTCAATATTACCCCAGTTGGGTGTACATCTCCTCTTCGTCCTATATACACTTCAGTAGCACTAATCCACCTTTTATAGAAAAAGAAAAGAACAAAAGAAAAAAGGAAAAAAAGAAAAAGAATAACAAAAGAGCTGCAGTGGACCTGATAAGTGTAGAGGGCTGATTTTTTATTTTATTTTATTTTATTTTATTTTTATTTTTATTTTTTTGTGGAAATCCTATAAATTGTAGGGCTAAGTACTAGATGCACACAGGTTACATGACAAGGGGAAAAAAAATACCCGAGAACCTTCCATTCATAGTGAGGTATTTATTTGGTAGCATACATGATGGTTGATGATCTTTTTTTAAGTGTCTTAATTTCATGATGGTTTGAACCTTTTGTACAAGTTAGATACAATGAAACTGTTGATGACGAAATCTGGTCGGCCCTCTCTCCACGTCACCCTTTGCGTATCGTCCCTGAAGCCTGCACCAAGAGACAAGGCAAAGGTGACCCTGGCTAAGCCGGGGGACCCTTCGATGCCTAAGTTAGGACAAGGGAATCAGGGTCAAGTAGAGAGTAGATAAGAGAGCTCAATTTCGCGTACCTGTAGATATGACGCTGTGTACTATTTATACTTGCCTGTGGAATGGTCCGGATTCGATAATCTTGGCACGATCAGGGGGATTCCCGGATCATGGAGATACCGTCCGCAATCTATCGATTCGTGTAGCGTATCAGGCAGATTATGCGCATCTGCACGTGAAGTTATCGGTCACGCTTGGTCGTGGCAGTTTCTATGTTTAGCGAATGGGGTATGCGCCTCTGATCGTCGACTCGGCTTAACCTGTTCGACTATAATCTCGACATCCGACCCGACTCGTCAAGTCCGAGCTTATGTGGTTGGCCAAAGGTATATCGTAGTTGACGAATAATCTGTTGTCTGATCGGATTTGACGCCCCTCCGAGCTGAGCCTTGATATAAGACTCGTGTCGTTGTGTTGACGCTGAGATCAGATTAAATGGGTTGTGCCTCAGACGTAATGGCGCTGAGTTGACTCGGAATAATGGGCTCGGATCTTCTCATAATAGAAGCCCCCTACTCTTCGAGTTTTCTTGCAGGCTCGGAGAGTACTTATGTAGGAAATTTCTCACCCTCATCGCAATGATGATGGATCTCGAATTACGTGCGTGCTGGTCGCCTTAACTAACGCGTGGCGACGGTTACGATCTTGAATCTCCTCCTAGCCTATGAGAGGTTTCCACGCAGGCCTGAGGAAGCATGTACTTGACAGCTCCGAGTGCCTGGGCATCGTTTCGTATATCGAGATACGCTGCCCGATGTCAGAGCCTACGATCAGTTCAATATCCCTCCAATGCAACGCTGCCATGTGTACTCGGAGATCGGCTCGTGCCGATTCGGCTGCTGCCATTAAGGCTCACCATTAATACAGAATCCCTTCGCTGCCTATATAAGGCGCCCCGAATTTTCGTTTGCCACTTTACATTCTGAATTAGAAGAGCACACCGGAGGAGGTGATTTTCGACGAGGCGATTCAGGCCGAATTCGAAGTTCCCGGTAGAAGGCGATTTCCGGCAATCACCCGGTGAGTCTCTTTAATCTTCACCCTTCTTTCTGCCATGTCTTCCGACCTCGAAATGGTCCGCGAATATGCCGATGACTCCTAGCCGGGGAGTACTGAAAGTGGGAGTGGGTCTTCCGAAGGCCCTTTCGAGACCACTCTCCCATACCCCCTGCCTCGGAGGCAAAAAATGTTGGATTTTAAGACCAAGAAGCTCAGCAAGAAGATAACCACCCGAGCCCGCCGAGTCGAGACCACTACCACTACCAAAATGTCCGCGAGTTTGCGCACCGCAGAGGTAGTCCCAGGAGGTTCTGTCATATCAGAATCTTAGATGGAGTGAATTCGTTCGGAGTTCCAAATCCCTAACTTCATTCAGATAAGGGCTCCCGGTCCTTTGGACGTTGCTGACGCTCCTGCCAAGGGAGAAGTAGTCATCTTCCTTTGCGCGCTGCAGTGCGAGGTTCGGCTCCCACTACACCCTTTTATCAGGAAGGTTGCGACCTACCTTGGATTGGCTCCTGGGCAGTTTGTTCTGAATTCCTAGAGAGTGATGATTTTCGCATACATCATCTGGAGACAAGTTGGAAACTCCGAGTTGACCCCAGAGGAACTGCTGAGTCTGTACATGGTCAAGCATGACAGCAACGATCCATGGTACTATTTTGTGACTCGGGGGAGCAAGGGGTCAGGATTGGTGATGCACCTGCCATCCTCCAACAAGGACTGAAAAAATAAGTGGTTCTGCGCGACAGGTGAATGGGAGGCACTAGCGGCTGAGCTTAGGACCTCAACGGCTCGGGTTTCGACCCATTTTATGAAACCAGGTCGGACTTCATTTTACATCCGGGTTGCTGCTTTAGTTTTCACCTGTTTCAGTCGAAGTAAAATTTCTTTTTCCTTTTGCAGCTTTTCAAAAGGGGTTGCCGCTCCTTAACTCAGACCAGAAAAATCATATTGCGAAGGCCAGAGCGCGATCGGACGCTCCGTTCCTGGGCTGATCTGATCACTACAGCCAATTTTCACTGTTCTGGACTCTACAAGTCCCAGCCTTTGCCCACGTCCCCCAGTAAGCTGCCCTAACCCCATCGATAGACTTTCTTTCAGTTATTTAGTAGCTGACACAATCTTTTCTTTCGCAGGTATGGTCGAGGCATTCGGGGCTCGGAAGAGGAAAGCAGCTCCGACAGCGGCGGAGTTGCTGAAGGAAGCCCCTCGAGTGAAGATCACCCGAAAGAATTCAGTTCCCCCTCACGTGGGGGAATTTTCTGCTGCGCCGACCTCAGCAGCTCCAGTTCCAAAACCAGTCGGCTCTTCCACTGTGGTGCCGACCCCAGCATGCCCCAGTGTTGCCGCTGCTCTTTTGACTGTCTTACGCCCGGCGGAGTCTCCTCCTCCGGGACTTGTCCAAACGATTGTGGCCGATACCCCAGTCATTCCGAGCTCTATTACTCCGCGCGCTCCCACTGTCGCCGCTCCCCCCACCGTGGAGGTACCTGCCGCGGTCCCCGAGGCCCCCATTACTATCCCCTCTTCCTCCGAACGGGAGGAGGCCATTAGAATGGCTGACAATATGCTATCCCCCCAGAGGTGGGGGGAGATGTCCATGCCGAGGGTCAAAACTCGGCCGGCAGGGTAGGGGCCGAGGCGGGCACGAGCGGCGAGATGTTCGAGCCGGGCTATCATATGACATGCTTGGCCCCATGGGCTGCCAAACACGCTAAGGAGGAGGATATCGCTTGGAACCTTGAGCGGTCGGAGGGTGACTTTCTGAATGACTTCGCCTCCGTGTGCTACATGGTATATTTTCAAGAGGATTCTCCCTTTCTTTCATATCGTTGTATATATTTTATAGATTCTGACCTTTGTTTCCTGTTCAGGCCGTCTCGGCGCTGCTCTCAATTCGGGAGAGAGTGTAGGAGCATAGGAGGAGGGAGGTAGAGTTCGAGGCTCTCCAGGCTGAGCTAGTAGCCTTGAAGTCCGAGCAGAACGAGCTGCGTCGGCAGCTTTCGGGCGAGAGGGCTAGGGCGAGTCGACTGCAAGGAGTTGTCATCGACTTGGAAGCCAGGGAGCTACATCTGCAGGAGAGGGCGGATAATTATAAGGCAAGTGGCGATGTAGTGACCGCCTAGCTGACCCGCGCCAGGGCTCATGCGGACTCTTTGGCCATGGAGACCACTCACCTCGGGATGACCTGAAACGCGCCAAGGCCGAGGCGGCTGAAGAACGGATCCGAGCCTTTAATCAGGCCGTGGAGGCTCAGCGGGCCAAAGATGAGGCCTCTCTGGTCGCAGTGGTTGCCGCCGCGGTTGAAGGTTTCAAGACCTCCAAGGAGAGGGACGTGGAAGCTGCGACGTTGTACAATCGCGGCTTCGATGCTTGTCTAGAGGCGGTTCTGAGTTTATACCCAGACCTCGATCTTGATTCTCTTCTGCCGGAGGACTCCGAGGATGCCCCTGCTGAAGTCCAAGCCCCTGACGCCCAAGCTCCTCCTCCAGCATGAAGACATTCTATCATTTTTTATTTTTTATTTTTAGAAACTGCCGATGTATTTCTATCAATGTATTTTTTCCCTTCCGTGGGGATTTAATGAAAAAAGTTTCTTTGATTTTGTGTTCCCTTCATTGTTGTTTAGTTGGTTCCTAGGGTTGGTTCTCCGAGCTCCCTCGGTCCAAGTCTTAGTTGGGTTCGATCCCTTAGGATACTCGGTCCGTTCGCCTGTCTGGCGAGAACCCTTCATTCCTTCGTATGTCGAGCCGAGCGCTTCGATGAAGGGTCAGGCTATTATTAAGCTTTTTCCCTCGAGGGGATGCCTTGTCGATTTCCCATTAGATTAGGCTCCGATCCCTTAAAGGATAGGGCTATTCAATTCGTGCTTGTGTTGATAAGATAATCGGGCATGCATCCAAAGTAGAATTGATCTTTTATTAAGAGCTTTAAAGGCTAGCCTCTCGGAGGCATACATTTTATTATGAGCCTTAAAAGCTGGTTCCTCATGGGTAGTAGATCTTCAAGTGCTCGGCGTTCCAAGGGTGAGGGAGATGACAGCCTTCGAGGTCTTCCAGGTGATACGAGCCTGGTTTGGCAGATCTGACCACACGATATGAGCCTTCCCAATTGGGTCCGAATGCTCCTGCCCCCGGCTCAGCCGTGTTCTGGAAGACCCGTCGGAGGATTAAGTCTCCTGATCGGAAGCGCCTGACTTTGACCTTTGAATTATAGAAGCGCGCTACATGCTGGTGCCGAGCTACCGTTCGGAGCTTAGAAACCTCTCTGAGTTCTTCGAGTAAATCCAGATTAGCAGCAATCTGCTCAGAGTTCTGATTTTCTTTGAAGCTCCTAACCCGTGCTGTAGGGAGTCCAATTTCTACTGGCACCATTGCCTCCGAGCCATAGGATAACGAAAATGGGATTTCACCCGTCGAAGTCTAGGCTGTGGTCCTGTAAGCCCAGAGGATGAAGGGAAGCTCCTCGGCCCAATTTTTCTTCACTTTTTCTAGCTTTGTCTTGAGATGGTGCTTGATGATCTTGTTAACTGTCTCTATCTGTCCATTCGACTGTGGGTGCCGAGGTGATGAGTAAGCGTTCACAATGCCAAGTCCTTGACACATGCTATGGAACTTGTCATTATCGAATTGGCGGCCGTTATCAGAAACGATGGTTCTCGGGATTCCAAACCGGCAGACGATATTTTTCCACACAAAGTCGATCACTTTTTGCTTAGTGATCTTTACAACTGGCTCGGCCTCGGCCCACTTAGTGAAGTAGTCGACAACGACTATACGAACTTGACTTGTCCCTTCCCAGTGGGCAAGGGACCAATGATGTCGATCCCCCATTGGGCGAACGGCCACGACCCACTCATGGGGGTCATTTCTTCTGCCGGTTGTCTCGGCACGGAAGCAAAATGCTGACACTTGTCATACTTTCGAACAAAATCCTTGGAGTCTTGCTTAAGAGTCGGCTAGAAATACCCTTGACGAAGTATCTTCATGGCCAAGGCACGACTGCCGGAATGGTTCCCACAGATTCCCTCGTGAATCTCCCGAATCACGTAGTCGGCCTCATCCGGTCAGAGGCATCTAAGGTAAGGCTGAGAATGCCCCTTCTTGTACAGCACTCCGTTTAATATAATGTACCGGGCCGCTCTGACCCTAAGTCGCCTCGTCTCAAGCTTGTTCGAGGGGGTTTCACCAGATGACAGATAATTGAAGATCGGGTCCATCCAACTGGGAATGGATTGGACGGGATTGACTTTCTCCGACTGGCTAATACTTGGGTGTTCAACGAACTCGACGGGGGTGAAATGCGGGATCTTTCCCTCGGAGGCCGAGGTGAGTTTTGCTAACGCATCGGCCCATGAGTTCTCAGCTCTGGGGATCTGCCGGATGGTGCAACTCCAAAATCTCTCGATTAATTTCCTTGCTTCCTCGAGGTATGCGATCATTCTGACTTCCTTAGCTTCGTACTCCGAGGAGATGTGGTTCACTACCAGCTGTGAGTCGTAGCGGACTTGTAGAGTCTGAACGCCTAGGCTCATTGCCAGCCTGAGCCCAGCTAACAACGCTTCGTACTCGGCCTCATTGTTTGAAGCTTTGAACTCGAGCCTGATTACGTATTGAATTATCGTTCAATCAGGAGTGACTAGGATAACTCCGGCTCCTGCTCCTTTAATATTGGAAGACCCATCAACATAAAGGACCCACCCCAGGTCCGATGCCGTCTCTTGGTTTTTCGAAGGGACTGGTGTCATTTCGATTTCCTTACTGACTTGCTCTTCATCCGGAGTTGTGAACTCGGCGATAAAGTCGGCTACAGCTTGACCCTTGAGTGCCGTCCTGGGGTGAAAATGAATGTCAAACTCTCCGAGCTCTACAACCCACTTAGTCATCCATCCCAACACTTCGGGTCTCTGGAGGACCTCCCTCAGAGGAGAGTCTGTTAGCACAATTATGGAGTGGGCTTGAAAGTATGGCCGCAGTCTTCTGGCAGAGACGACGAGGCAGATCGCCAATTTTTTCAAGGACTGGTACCTTATTTCAGCTGGTACCATGGCCTTGCTTACATAATACACGGGGTACTGCTTGCTTCCGACCTCTCTGATCAGAGCCGAACTGACAGCTGAAGCTGAGATTGCGAGGTAGAGGAACAAAGGCTCCCCTTCTTCAGGCTTGGACAATAGGGGCAGTGAACCCAAGTACTGTTTTAATTGCTGGAAGGCATGCTCACACTCTGGCGTCCACTTCGCCTTCTTATGACCCTTCAGCTGCTGGAAGAAGGGAAGACATTTATCTGTAACCATAGATATGAAGCGTCTGAGGGCGGCAACTCTTCCCATGAGACACTGTATCTCCTTAAGAGTCCGAGGCGAGTTCATATCGAGCAGGGCCTTGATCTTATCTGTATTGGCCTCGATACCTCGTTGACTGACTTGAAAACTAAGGAACTTCCTTGACTCAACCCCGAATGCATACTTTGCGGGATTCAATTTTATCTGATATTCTCGGAGGACGCTGAATGTTTCTCCGAGGTCGGCAAGGTAGTTTGAGGCTTGAGTACTTTTCACTAACATGTCATTCATGTACACTTCCATGGTGCGCCCAATCTGGCTGGCAAACATCTAATTCACCAGCCTCTGATATGTTGCCCCAGCATTTTTCAGGCCAAACGGCATGACCCGGTAATAGTAAAGCCCCCTGTCCGTGATAAAGCTAGTCTTCTGCCTGTCTGGGGGATGCATAGCGATCTGGTTGTATCCGGAATAAGCGTTCAGAAATGAGAGTAACTCGTGTCCGGCCATGCTGTCCACTAGTTGGTCGATCCGAGGTAACGGGAAGCTATCTTTGGGACACGCCTTATTCAGATCAGAATATTCTACACAGACCCACCAGTTCCCGTTGGACTTCCTGACGAGCACAACATTTGCTATCCAATCAGGATAGTACACTTCTTCTATGAAACTCCCATCGAGCAGGACTGAGACGTCCTCGGCAATGGCTTCATATCGTTCGGCATCGAACGATCTTCTTTTTTGCTTGACTGGCTGGTGGTTTGGGTCCACGTTCAGCCTGTGGACCAGCACATCGGGTGAGATCCCCGACATATCTGCATGTGACCATGTGAAGATGTCTCGGTGTTGCTTTAAGAAGGTCAATAACTCGTTCCTCCGTTCGGGATTTAGAGATGATCCGAGCTGAACAGTTTTTCTCGGATCTGATTCATCGAGCGGTACTTTCATCAGATCTTTGACGGAGGAGCTTTCCGTCGGTCCTCGAGGATCCAAGGCGTCCACCACGAGCGTTTGTTTGACAGCTTCTTTTCTTACGGCTATCGTATAACATCTCCGTGCCTGACGTTGATCGCCTCGGAGATAACCAATCCCACCTTCAGCTGGAAACTTCATCATCAGATGATAAGTTGAGACGACCGCTCTCATTGCGTTGAGGGAGGGTCGGCCCAGGATCACGTTGTGGACTGATGGAACATTGACAACTAAAAAGTCTACCAAAAGTGTGACTTGATGTTGCCCTTCTCCCGCTGTTACTGGGAGGGAGATGGCTCCTTCGGAGATGACCTTCTCTCCAGCAAAGCCGTGCAAGGGAGTCTTCACGGGTCAGAACTTGGACCATGAAATTCTTATCTTTTCGAACGCTTCAGAATACATAACATCAGCCGAACTTCCGGTGTCGACCAAGATGTGATATACTTTATGATTTGCTATGGTCATGGTGACCACTAGCGCATCATCGTACGGATGTTGGATCCCGCGCGCTTCATCTTCCGTAAAAGTCAGGCTGCACAGAGCGACTCAGAGTTCCTTGTTGGGACGTTCCGCCAAGTGAATGCGGTGTGCCGGCTCGGAACTCCGAGAATGGACTTTTCGAGCCCTGTTTGAATCCCCTTCCCCAGCTGATCCCCCGAAGATGGTGTGAATTTCGGCGGGTTCCTCTGGGGGGTTGTTTGGCTATTCTCGCGGCCGTTTCTCTCTCCGAGCGGATTTCTCTTTTTTGGTGTAGTGACGTAGATGTCCCTTGTGGATGGGGGACTTAATCTCATCTTTCAGATCCACGCAATCGTCGGTGTTGTGACCATGGTCCCAGTGGAAATGACAGTATTTTCGCTTGTCCCGGTGCTCTGGGTCTGCTCTCATGCAGATCGGCCAATTGAGTAGTCCGTCTCCTCAAATATCCAAAAGAATCTGCTCGACGGATGTATTGAGTGGAGTATAAGAATGGAATTTTTCCTCCGGCCTGCCGATCGGTCGACGATCGCGGGAAGCGCGATCATCCGCGCCTTTGCCAGTCGGTTGGGAGTCTTCGTTCCGAGGTCTCTTTCCTTTGTTCGCCGAGTAAGATACTTGCGTGCCTTTCCGAGCGTTAGTGAACTCCTCGACGTTAGTATACTTTTGGGCTTTCGCCATGAAATCTGCTAGCGTCTTTGGCGGATTCTTTCCAATGGAGAATGTGAACTTCCTTCTTTCAGTCCGCTCAGAATGGCAGCGAGGGCCATCTTATCATCGTAGTCCTCGACATGTAACGCTTCTTCCTTAAAGTGAGCGATGTAATCCTTCAATGACTCTTTCGGGGCTTGCTTGATAGTGAGCAGGTGAGTGTTGGTTTCCGACTTCTCTTACCGCTTATAAACTGCGTAAGGAATAGTCGACTCAGTTCCCCAAAGAGCCGACGGAATTGGGTTTGAGTTGGCGATACCAAATCTGAGCGGATCCTGTGAGGGTGATAGAGAACCCCCTACACATCATTGCATCCGTTGCAGTCTGGATCTGCATCCACGATCTGTAGGACTCTAAGTGTTCGGATGGGTCCCCCGATCCTGAATACTGGATGACGGGAGGCATCCGAAACCTCTGCGGTATCACTTCGACCATGATGGATGGGGTGAAGGGAGGCTCGGTCTCTTCCATCATCGCCTGGATCGTGGCTAGAACCGTCGATTGCTCTTGCCTTTTCTCCAATGTCAGGAACTTATCTTTCAACTCCGCAAATCGTGCTTCCCATGGGTCCCTATTTTTCGCAATGACCTCTGGGGTATGCTCGACCTCCAGTGTTCTCCTTTCTCTCCTCTGTTCTAACTGATGACGGAGGTCTGTGGGCGGCAGGGCGGATGTGGCTGAATGAACGGTTGTTAGAGCCCGAGTGATGGCATACCGTAGGAGGATTTTGACTTGAATGTAGCACCCCCGAGTGTTGGGGGGCTTCATGTCTCGCACTCCTCGGTGCAGAGTGAGTCTCCACGAACAACCCCACCGGCTCCAGAACGGGTTGTTCTTGAGTTGGGCATAGCTCTGGTTCTCTCTGCTGTTTCATTCGGTTTATCTCGTCGCGCAGGGCCTGGATCTCGTTCTGCATGACGCGGTACTTACTCGACCGATTGCGCGAACGTTGAAAAGGCCCTGGTGCGGACTCGGCATGAAGCGGTGACGACAACCGAGTCTGCTCATTAGGTTGTGGCTGCACCATTACAGCTTTCTTCTTCCTCTCCATTGCTTGGAAAAATGAGAATCTGACTTCTAGTTTCAGGTTCCCACAGACGGTGTCAAAAAATGTTGATGACGAAATCTGGTCGGCCCTCTCTCCCCGTCACCCTCTGCGTACCGTCCCTGAAGCCTGCACCAATAGACAAGGCAAAGGTGACCCTGTCTAAGCCGGGAGACCCTCCGATGCCTAAGTCAGGACAAGAGAATCAGGGTCAAGTAGAGAGTAGAGGAGAGAGCTCAATTTCACGTACCTGTAGATATGACGCTGTGTGCTATTTATACTTGCCTATGGAATGGTCCGGATCTGATAATATCGGTCGATCAGGGAGATTCCCGGATCGTGGAGATACCGTCCGCAATCTATCGATTCGTGTAGCGTATCAGGAAGATTATGCGTATCTGCGAGCGAAGTTATCGGCCACGCTTGGTTGTTGCAGTTTCCATGTTTAGCAAACGGGGTATGCGCCTCTGATCGTCGACTCGGCTCAGCCTGTCCGACTATAATCTCGACATCCGACCCGACTCGTCAAGTCCGAGCTTATGTGGTCGGCCAAGGGTATATCGTGGTTGGCGAATAATCTGTTGTCTGATCGGATTTGACGCCCCTCCGAGCTGAGCCTTGCTATAAGACTCGTGTCGTTGTGTTGACACTGAGATCAGATTAAATGGGTCATGCCTCAGACGAATGGCGCTGGGTTGACTCGGAATAATAGGCTCGAATCTTCCCATAACAGAAACCATAAACGTGTTCCAAGCATACTAGTAGAATACGCTTACATTGCAGACATTGCGGAGGGAGTTTTAATTGGGAGATTTTATTTTCAGAGCATGGAGTGCATAAGCAACTGACTCCCATGGTTGGATGGGTCAGGAGTCAAGCATGCGCAGTGACTAATGGGAAGGTGTGGACACCAATCAAGTTAGACACGGGGTCTTCGGACATTTTCTCCAGGCCATAGTTAGTATGACAGCCCCACACATGGTAGCCATGGAGACCATAGCGCTAGTGCGGATCTGCAAAGGATCGAACGGGGTAGGTGGCGCTCCGATTCCCCGTACGATACCGTGTGTTTGCTTAGCAAACATTACCTTTGCATGCCGTTCTTCATCAGACAGCTCATTATTTTTAACATATCACTATTCAATGGGTGGCATTTTGCCGTACATAATGCGGCGATTAGGCTATTTTGTTAATTTATTATCACGCATGGTGGGATTCATTGAATTTATGTAATTGTCAACGTGAGAATATTTGTTGCACTTTCATGCCTTAAGCATGTACAAATAAGGATCATGAACTAGTGATCTCGGCCATTAATTTGTTAACTGAAACGAAACTCTCCCAATGGAACCTTGCTAGCCCTTTGATCACGACCATCAAAGATTGGACAGCCAGGATCTTCTAATCTGGGAGGTTTTTGGGCGGTGATCCATCCATGTTTCGAGGCTCATCAGACCAATTTACCTGATAGCCGAAACATTGGCCCAAGGGCCTGATGATGGCTGAGGATATTCAAAGGGCCTGTTTGGCTGACCCGTAAAAATGAGCTATCCTATTTTAATTAGGTATTAGTGATTGTATTTCTTTTTGGTAATAATTAAATTAATCTTGAAAACCAACAATGAGAATTTTTTATTTTTATTTTTTGTTTTTTCTTTTTTTTTTTTTATATATAATTTTATTTTTTTAAAGAGAGAGAAATGAGGGCTCGGTGTATAGAAACCGTTCCATGCACCTAATTGCGTTTGGACTTGATGGAATCGGCCTCACCTGTTTGGACCATACATTAGGCCCAGTCCATTCTTCATCTGCTTCAATGCGAAAATCACAGAAATCTGTGTTAAGAGGTAGGTTCTGTACGGTATAAAATGAACGAGATACATTTCCCAGTAGACGAAAGATTCCTTTTTCTCTTCGGCATGCGTAGGCACGAATCTTAGTTCCAATACGCATTGGAAGGGAAAGGATTAGGTGCGCCCCGGCCTCACCCAAGACGGTGGGGCCTTTACCGTGGGGCCAGCTCGACGTATGTATTCTATATCCAAGCTGTCCATCCGTGTTGCCATATTATTTTAGGGCATGAACCCAAAAATGAAGCAGATTCAATGCTAAGGTGGGACCATACAATAGGAAACGGTGTTGGTTTACCATTAATGGGGCGCAAAAGTTTTGATCTAAGTTGATATTTTTTCCCCTTTGTCCATGTATATGTGACCTTATCAGCAGGAATGCATGTTGGCTTCCGGTTTGGTTTGGTCACATATTATATGTGGGTATGCTAGCACCAAGATTGACAGATATGTCAAACATGAGCATATATGACTGAGACATGAGAAGATCGGTCGCCTACTCTATGACTCACAATATGGTTGTAAGATGATTAGGCAATTATCAGAGGGTGGGGTTCTTCCTCCGAAGATGGGTTGCACCTTGCCTTTTGTACGAAAAGACTTAACTACAAGATTTATCAAACACAAAGAAAATACTTACAGTCGATCACAGGGAGCAACTGTAAGATACATTTCTAAAAGTAGAACTACTTGTAATATTAGAACTGAGAATAGTCCAACACAAAAGTATAGATTTTGATTACAACTAAAGATTACTGCTATTCACAGGATAGAGCTAAGATATGGTAAATAAAGATAATTTGATTTATTTGTTGAATTGGTATTTGTTTATTGGATTGGTTCGAGACGATTTGCTTTGATGAAATTCTTACTATTTATAGATCTTTGTTGCAGCTTCTCTTCTGACATCTCATATTTTATTTAACGGTTATGGCAGCTGAGTCATTGGTACGTTGGTCATCTAGATTCTTCTTTCTCTTCTTATCACATGTCTCTCTAACTGTTCTTTTCCATTTGACCGCTTTCTACTCCTTAGACTTCTCGATCTTGCCTTATCATCAGCTGACGTGTATCATCCAGCTTAGCGCTAATTGTACTTCCGTAGAAAGCACTCCGAATATCTCTAAAGATCTTTTGCACACTATATATTTCCTATGCAACAACACATGTCTTCTTCTAATTTTCTTGACCATTATTAGGGTACAACATTGCCCCTCATGTTGCCTAGTCTTTGGTTAAAAATGTGAGAGCAATGTTGGTTTGTCGTTCAACACAATAAATGCAGCTGCTCAACTAGGCAAAAACATCAAATTCGGCCATCTTGATTGAACTTGGCCATCTTGGTCGAAAAACATTAAAGTCGACCATCTTGGTTCGACTCGCTTACCTTAATCGAAAAACATCAAAGTTGGCCATCTTGGTCGAAAAACATCTAAGTCATCCATCTTAGTCAAACTTAGCCATGTTGATCGAAAAACATCAAAGTCGACCATCTTGGTTGAATAACATTAAAGTCAACCACGACAATGAAGACTGTCGGTCAATCCATTCCGGATAAGGCTTATAATAGACTAGGGTAGTGGTACAAATGATAACTTGGCCTGCTACTTCTTGGACTAATTGTATGATTTAGTCATGATCCAAATGGTGTTGTTCGGCAAATGGTGGTGATTCAGTACATACCTGATTTTTTCTTCCATGTTACGGTGGATTTTCAAGGAATGGTTGCCCCCAGGTATACCCCGGTTTCTTTCTTCAAGAACGATGTTCTTGACCTCCTATTCCGGTCGCCTAAAATCAACAAGCATCGAAGCATCCCGTATCTCTTGGATTAGAGTTGGATGATTACATTATGGGGGAGGTACTGGCAGAGTTGGAAAAAGTTTCCCATCAAGTTAACTGCAACATTTGGTTAAGGTGCTGTTGGTGTTCTTTCAGTGATGATAGTCATCAGCCAGTTTAAGTGCTCAATTTGGGTAGCCATCCACCCATTGAAGGTTTCAGCCTCGATTTGTGACTGCTCGGCCTGAGCTCATGAAAGCTTTGTAATATGTGGAATATCCATTTGCATATTATGTAACCCATCTGCCATTATCTCAAGTGGATCGGTCTAAGATGATGATGCCCTATCTGAGTTTGGTAACAACTCACGTGCTGGCTCCATCAGCATCTCCTCCACTGGTGCAGGAGGTTCATTAACCCCAAAAGAATTATAAGTATTTCTTCAGCTCATGCTTTCATAAGATTATTGCACTGGTATGTATACTCAAAATCTTAAGTCCCATTGGGTGTGAAAAAAATTGTTGGCTTTTTGTTTGGTTTAGTCACGTGTGACCTATGCGGCCAAGCAAGAACTGATTTTATAGCTCGATTCAAATTGAACAACTTGACCCCAAGAGCCAAGAGAGGTAGATATGTCAAATGTGAGCATATATGACTGAGACCTGAGAAGATTGGTCGCCTATTCAGTCACTCGCAATATAGTTATATGATGATTAAGCAATTGTCGGAGGGTGAGTTTCTTCTTCTGAAGATGGGTTGCACCTTGCTTTCCGTATGAAAGGGTTTTTAACTACGAGATCTGTCAAACACAAAGGAAATACTCACAGTCAATCAGAGGGAGTAACTGTAAGATGCCTTTCTAAAAGTAGAATTACTTGTATTGGAACCAAGAATAGTCCAACACAAAAATATAGACTTGGATTACAACTAAAGATTACCATTACTGGATTATGACTTAGGTTTATTACTACCCCTAAGATAGAGCTAAGGTATGATAAGGAAAGATATTTTGATTTGTTTGTTAGATTGGCATGAGATGATTTTCTTTACTGATTTTCTTGTTATTTATAAACATCTGTTGTAGCTTCACTTCAAGCATTTCTCTTCTTTTATTCAATGGTTATGGTAGTTGAATCATTGCCACATCGATCTTTCATATTATTCTTCTCTTCTTGACATGTGTCCCTGTAATTGTTCTTTTTTGCTTGACTACTTTTTTCTCCTTGGACTTCTTGCCCGTGCCTCATCCTTAGCTAACGTGTATCATCCAGCTCAGTGCTAGCTATACTTATGTAGAAAGTGCTCTAAATATCTCTGAAGATCTTTCACATGTTATATATTTCTCATGCAATGGCATGTGTCTTGTTCTAATTGGCTTGGTCAAAATTAGGGTACAACATGATGGCAAATAAACATTACTAAGACCTTATGGTGGCCTTAGGAAGTTTTTAATCAGTGGAACATTCAATCATCACTGTTTCTTATATTCTAGTCCACTTAAAATTTAGTTCTTCATTTTTTGGCTCATGCCCTAAAGTGATATGGAAAAATGGATGGACGACGTGGATATAGAATAAATACATCAAGATGGGGCCCATAGTAAGGGCCGCACTATCTTGGCTGAGGCTGCACTACACTTAATCTGCTGCCATTTTGGAAAGTTATTGTTATGGTGTGCTCTATTTGTGAAAGGGGGACATAGTAGAGAGAGGTGTATCTTGTACCGAATTCCTTGAGAGATTCCTAGTATGGTGGAAGAGTGGAAAAGGGATAAGCCATAAGTCTTGATTTATCTTATTCCAGTGACAAAGAAAGAATTAAGTTTTTGTCCCTTGAATGTAAGCATATTGCCAAATCATATAAATTCAATGATTCTTGTCTCTTGTTTTTCTCTATGGCTTTTTGATATTTCTTTGACATTTACTTTTATGGTTTTCATTTGCCTGCATTAGTTGTGTGGTATTTTTTTCCTATAGTAGTGTTGAGGGTCAAATATATTGCGTATTGGACCCCATTTATATCGGTTTTACAAACATGATACTGCTTAATGTCCTATTTTACTCATGTTTGTGTTACAAGGTGGATTTAAGAACTTGGATTGGAAAAGGTGCTAAAAGCATGGATTCGACACTCAAAGACTACCAAGGTAAAGAATGGATCTTAGGAGACAAAGATTGAAGATTTCAAGGTCCCAAGATTCAAGAAAACCAAGTGGAGAAGGAACGAAGCTGAAAGAACAAGTGTAGAACACACATTTACTGTGTCATCGAACACCGTTCGATGACATCGAGGACAGGTCGATGACATCGAATTTATGAAGGAAAATTGAGTTGGTTGTTGGAAAAATTGAAGATGTTTTTCGATGACTCGAAGCCCTGCTCAATGACATCGAAGACCTACTTGATGACATCAAATTTTCTCTGAAATTTCGACAAAACTCGTTAGACATATTGGGCACTATTTTTAATTACACGAAGTACTCCTCGATGACATCGAAGATCTTCTTAATGACATTGAAGGTTTCTTCGATGATATCGATTTTATTGAAGAAATTAGATTAACTCTCTGGACCGTTTTGGACACATGATCGATTCCTCGAACAATGTACGATGACATTGAAGGTAGGTTCGATGACATGGAAGGTTACAAAGTCCAGATGAAGCTATAAAAGTACGAAAAAGCACGTATAAAAGACACCTTCGATGACATCAAAGACTGTTCGATGTCATCGAACGGATCGCATGAAGTTACACAGAGTTACGCAGAGTGCATAAATTTGAGGCAGTTTCTGGATTTTTCCAAAGAGGTGCAAAAGGAGGTGTTGCACAACTATAAACAGGAGTCCCCAGGGCATCCCTAAGCATCTATTAGATCTATCGAGTCATTCTAGGGTTTGGAGGAGAGGAGCACAAGGGTGGAGAGCTGTCGCCAAGCATTTTTCTTCTTCCTTAGTTTTTCATACTTTGTTCTAGTGTTTTAGTTCCAATCATGACTATGGTTGGGTAAACCTCTTAGATAGGGCTAAGGGGTGAAGCTTGTAGTGTGATGGGATGTTTTTAATTACTTTGATTCATGTTTATGTTGAACTCTCTTTGATTCTAATTTGATTCTTAAGAATACTTTCAGTTTTTAATGGTTTGTTGTGACTCAAATTATATTAGATTTGCAATAGATTTGAGTATGTTCTTTTCATATATTGAGATTGTGAAATTAGAAAATTCTATTGTTCAGCATCATCCCTTGGGCATGGTTAGATGACGAAATCCCTTCTAATCTTCATGATTCTCTTATGTTTGTTTATCAGATTGGTATATTCTATTGTGAGCCATTGTCTCCTAGGCATGATTTTGTGATGGAGTCACTTCCAGTTCTCAAAACTTTCATCCATTGAGAATTACGTCAAAGGAAGTTTAGATTTGGTTTTACTGAGATATCTTCCAATTGGATAAGATAGGACTCTGATTCCAGTTGTGCCCTTGAATCAAGCATAGATATCCTTGATCTCTATAAGTGGATCCTTGAAAACCCTAGTTTCACATCTTTGAATTTCTTAAGTTTCTAATTAATCCTCTCACAATTAATCCCTTTATCTATAGATTTAGGTTTACATCTTCTTCTAGTTCTACTTCTAGTTACTTTTAGAATACACACAACCTTGGTCTCACCGAGATTATTACTACATCGCGACGTTACACTTGGGGTTGTGAACAAGTTATTGGCGTTGTTGCCAGGGACTAACAGTTGTGTTTTTCTTAGATTAACTAGTTTTTGAATTAGTTTAAGGTTAGGGTTTGTCTATTTTCTATTTTTAGTATTAGGGTTTTTCTATTTTATTTTAGAAACTAACTTTTCTTTCTAATTTTAGGTTTAGAAACTTTCCTTTTCTATTTTTAGAAACTACTTTCTAATTCTAGGATAGAAACTTTCCTACTTTTTTAAAAAAAAAAAAAAAAACTAATTTTTTTAAAAGAAACTTTCTATTTTCTATTTTTAGAAACTCTCGTTTTTCATTTTTCATTTTTGTTTTTATTTTTATTTTATTTATTTATTTATAGAAACTAGGTTTCTTTGCTTATTTCTTTTTTAGAAACTAACTCGCTTTCCTTTTTCTTTTACAAGATCTTAATATAGAACCTTCTAATTTGATAACTTTTTTCTAATTCTCTCTCTTTCTATTTTTATATTTCTATTTCCTTCTTTTTCTTTCTAGGTTTAGGTTAGATTCTAAAATTAAGGGCTAAGAGTGTTTCATGCCCAAGTGGGTCCGTGATAACACTCGACGTCTTTTGAGTGAAGGAGGATTAGTTGAGGGGTTATCTATCCATCATAAGGTTATACACCACTTGAGATCCTCAGAGTTAATTGAGGTTATGGCTGCAATTCAACCTGTAAATCAATCGGTAAATCATTTATAATCTCAAGTTGTGGAAGTCCAGGATGAGAATGAGGTGCACCATACACCCCCACCTCGTACTTTACGAGATTACTTATAATCGCTGGGGGTGAGCACTCCTTGTTGTATGATTTTTCTAGGAAATAGATGAAACATGGATATCAAGCCTTGAGTGATCTAACTCCTTCCAAAGTTCCTTGGACTTCAATCTGAAGTCCATACCTGCACTTGCAAGAATTTGACAAGGTTATAGCCACTTTATACTTTCCCAACGTATCTGAGGACACGATCAAGCTGAAACTCTTTCCTTTCTCCTTGAAAGAGAAAGTTAAGATGATGTTGCACTCACTACATCCGCGATCTATTTGCACATGGAATGACATGATGAAGGAGTTCATAAAAAAATTCTTTCCGTACCATAAGACGAACACCATCAAGAAGTCGATAATGAACTTCGCCCAAAAGGAAAATGAAACATTCTTCCAATGTTGGGAGCGGTTCAAGGATCTCGTCAGTTCATGCCCACAACACGGTTTTAAGAGATGACGCATAACAACTTTCTTCCATGATAGACTGACATCTTCCATGCGCCAATTTGTCGAGACGAAGTGCAATGGGGAATTCATGAACAAGAATGTTGATGAGGTGTGGGATTACTTTGACAAACTCGCTGAAACCTCACAATCATGTGACATCACTTCAAAACCTAACACTACATCTAAGCTTACTCAAGTAAGGGAGAGGTGGGATATACTTGCTAAAAGAGGATGACGATATAAATGCTAAAGTGGCCAGTCTCGCTAGGAAGGTCGAGGCCATGGAAATTAAGAAGGATATGGCTAAGGAAGTTATTTGCGGTATCTGTGCTTGCAACATACATACAATTGAAAATTGCCCAACAATACTTGCTTTTTAAGAGGCAATGAATGAGCAATCGAATGCCGTGAACAACTACCAAAGACCTTTTAGTGGACCCATCTCTAACACATACAATCCTAATTAGAGAAATCATTTAGACTTTAGTTGGAGGAATGGACAAACCGTTACTCCTCAAGGAATTCCTAACCAATTCTTGAATAAAGGGAAACCTCAAGAGGATCCGATTTGAAAACATATTCAAAACCAAGAGCTTATTAATTAGAGTATATTGCAAACCCTTTGAGACCTTTTAAAGGCCATACAAGGGCATGAGACAAAAAATTCAATTGGGAAAAAATGAATTCTTCTAGGCCAACCTTTCCTCAATCATAAACTACAATACGAAATAAGTGATCTAAACTCTTCAAATCAAATGGAGCAAGCTAAGTTTATCACCACTCTTAGGAGTGGAAAGATAATTGACAAATCTATTCTGGTAAGGGCTGAAAATTTCAAGGACCCGAAAGTAGATGAAACTGATAGACCTAGCAACACTCCATAAGAGTTAGAACTGGAACTCCAAAGCAAGTTGATTACACCATTCCCCCAATGGTTGATTGCACCAAAATCTCTCTTTAACTCTTAGGACATTCTAGAGGTGTTAAAACAAGAGAAGGTCAATATTCCTTTACTTGATGCCGTAAAATAGATTCCTTTATATGTCAAATTTTTGAAAGACCTATGCATGACCATAAGACGATAAAATATTAAAAAAAAAATCTTTTTAACTAAAAAAGTGAGTGCCATCCTAAAGCAAGATATGCCACAGAAATACAAAGATCCCGGTAGCGTAACCATTGCTTATGTAATTGGAAATTACCGCATTGAGCATGCACTTCTTGACTTAGGAGTGAGCATATATCTGATTCCTTACTCGGTTTATGAATAGCTAGGTTTGGGTTAATTGAAACCTAACTGAACTACATTATAACTTGCTGATCGCTTAGTTCATGTACCGAGAGGGATAATTAAGGATGTATTGGTCCAGGTTAACAAATTCTGTTACATGGTAGATTTTATCGTCCTAGATACTCAACCCATCATAGACATGAGCACTCAAATTTCAGTTATTCTTGGTTGCTCATTCCTTGCCAAATCAAACGCAATCACTAATTGCAGGAATGGAGTCATGATTTTGTCTTTTGGAAATATGACAATGGAGTTGAATATCTTTTTCAATACTGACAAACAGTTAGAGGATGATGACGATTTTCACGACATTAAAATGATTGACTCTCTCATGGAAGATAGAATACTTTTGACCCTATCCTCTGACCCTCTAGAGACGTGCTTGGCCCACTCCCATGATTTTGAGGATCATATGATTAGGGAGTTGGGGACTATGTTGGATACCATGTCGGTATTTGAAGTTAACTGGTGGAGGCCACAATTTAAAGAATTTCTCCAAACTAATGTAGTGCATCTACCGTCTAACCTTAAGGCACCCAAGCTTAACCTAAAACCTTTTTCATTTGATTTGAAATATGGCTATTTAGGTTAAGATAAGACATATTCGGTGGTAATTTTTTCCCACCTTGAGTAAGAACATAAGAGTATGCTCATATATACTCTCATTGAGCATGAGGGAGCTCTTGGGTGGTCGATTGCGGACCTTAAGGGAATTGACCCTTTGATTTGTACTCATCGCATTTATTTAGAGGATAATGCGAAGACCTCCCGACAACCACAATGTAGATTAAATCCAAACATAAAGGAAGTGGTTAAAGCCAAGGTACATAAACTATTGGATGTAGGTATCTTATACTCGTTATCCGATAGTTAATGGGTGAGTCCAACTCAGGTGGTTCCTAAGAAGTCCGAAATCACCATCATAGCCAATGCCTACAATGAACTCGTGCCAACTAGAGTTACTACTAGTTGGAGAATGTGCATTGACTACAGGAAGTTAAATACCATTACGAGGAAGGACCACTTCCCTTTGCCCTTCATTGATCAGATTTTGGAAAGACCAGCTGGTCAGTCATACTATTACTTCATTAATGGGTATTCAGGCTATAACCAGATAGAGATAGCCCTTGAAGATCAGGAAAAGACCACATTCACATGTCTGTTTGACACCTTTGCGTACCGAAGGATGCCATTCAGACTGTGTAATGCTCCCGCCACTTTTTAGCGATGCATGATGAGTATTTTTTCTGATATGGTGGGGCAATATAGAGGTTTTCATGGACAATTTCTATCTTTGGTCCATCCTTCAGCCATTGTTTGGAGAATCTTAAATGTGTGCTGAAACGATGTGAGGAAAAAAATTTTGTACTGAATTGGGAGACGTGTCATTTCATGATTTTTAAGAGAATTATCCTTGGACATATCATCTTGTCCAAGGGAATTAAGGTAGATAAGGCTAAGATTGATTTTATCTCTAACGTACCTCTACCCAAGAACATACGTGACGTGTGATCCTTCTTAGGACACGCTGGTTTTTACAAGAGATTCATAAAGGACTTTAGTCACCTTTCTTGTCCTTTATGCAATCTACTTCAAAAGGATGCACCATACGAGTGGACTGAGCAATGTTAGGAAGCTTTTACTAAGCTCAAGGGCATGTTAACCATTGCACCTATCATGCAGCCACTGACTGGAGCCTTCCTTTTAAACTTATGTACGACACGTCTGACTATGCTCTTGGGGCAATTTTAGGCCAGAGAAAAGAAAAGAAACCTTACGTTATTCATTACGCAATTAGAACTCTAAATTTTGCCTAAGTGAACTACTCTACTATAAAAAGGAACTCTTAGCCGTAGTGTTCATCTTGGACAAATTTAGGTCCTACTTGATCGGATCCAAGATCATTATTTACATAGATCATGCGATGCTCAAGTATCTTCTTTCTAAAAATGATGCTAAGCCTCGCCTGATAAGATAGATTCTCTTACTCTAAAAATTTAATTTGGAAATAAAAGATAAAAAGGGAGTAGAGAATGTAGTAGCCGACCATCTTTTTCACCTTGATCTCTCTGATTCCCTTAAGATGACATATATAAATGACATGTTCCTTGATGAATAATTATTCAAACTCTCCTGTTCACCATGGTTTACGGATATCGTGAATTATATTGCTATAGGTTTCATGCCAACACATTGGACTTCGCAAGGTAAGAAAAAAATTTCTTCACTGAGGCACACAAATTCTTCTGAGATGATCCATATTTATTTAAATATTGCCCAGAGCAAATCTTAAGGAGATGTGCACCAGACAATGAATGCCAAAGTGTCATCTCCTTTTGTCATTCTTAGGCTTGTTGTGGTCACTTTTCTGCCAAAAAGACCACGACCAAAATTTTGCAGTGCAGCTTTTACTAGCTCACTATGTTCAAGGACACTCATGAGTTTTACAAAGCTTGTGAATGTTGTCAAAAATTGGGAGCATTATCCCATCAAAACATGATGCCTTTGAACCCCATTCTGATCATTGAAGTATTTGATTGCTGAGGCATCGATTTCATAGGACTATTCTCCCAATCTTTTGAAAATTTATATATTTTTCTCGTCGTAGACTATCACTAAATGGGTCGAAGTGATTCTGTGTCGAAATAATGATCATCAAACGTTCATTATATTCTTAAAAGAAAACATCCTTTCTCGGTTCAGAATGCCTCGATCTATCATTAATGATGGAGGTTCATATTTCTGTAATAGGCCATTTGTGAACTTAATGAAGAAATATGACATCTCCCGCAAAGTAAGTACTCTATACTACCTATAAAAAAGTGAGAAAGATGAGATTTTCAATAGAAAAATTAAACACATTTTGGAAAAAATGGTTAACACTGATCATACAAATTGGTCAATCTGATTGACCGATGCCTTATGGGCCTACCGTACCGCATTTAAGACCCTTATTGGAATGTCTCCCTTTAGACTTGTTTATGGGAAGGCTTGCCACTTACCAATGGAGTTGGAACATAGAGCCTACGGGGCTATTAAAAATCTAAATTTCAATCTGAACAATACTGGCTCATTACGCAAACTTCAGTTAAATGAACTTAAAGAAATCTGGAACGATGCATAGTGAACTCGAGAGTTTACAAGGACAAGATGAAGGTGTTTCATGACCAACATATTTTTTAAAAATCATTCACATCGAGTCAGAAGGTCCTCTTGTACAATTCTCGGTTACATCTCTTTCCGGGCAAACTCTGATCTTGTTGGACCGATCCCTTCACTATTACCAATGTTTATCCTCTTGAGGTTGTTGAGATAAAGAATCTAAATAATGTAATGGATTCAAAGTAAATGGACATCGATTAAAGCCTTTTGTTGAGAAATTTGATTTAGAGGACATATCTATACCTTTAAGTAATCCTGTTTACGATGATTGATCTCCTAGTCTGATGGAGCTATAGGCAGGTTTATCACTTTCATAAGAATAAGGTAGTTTTCTTCCGCTATTTAGGATAGTTTGCGTATACTTTGTTGAGTTTTTTTTTATGCTAACCTATCTTCACACTAAGATTATTGGAAATGCCTTAGAATTCCTTCTTCAGGTATTACCTTTCCATCACTTCCCATTTCTTTTCATTACCTCTTTTATATTGTATGCTTAATTCTTTTACATTAAGGAAAATATAGATTTTTTTATTGGGAATGGGGGATTAGGTAACCTAATTAGTGTTTTCTCAGTTTTGAGCAAATTTTTTAAAAATTTTTAATGATTCAAGTTGAAATCTATTTGAGAAGCGATGAATTGTGTACTTATAAGTACTTTCAGTATGATAAGATAGAGATTGAATTTTAAATTGTTGAAGTCTAGTCATTTAAGTAATTTATCACCTAAGTGCTTCCACTTAAATGATTAAGAGGAAGTTTGAATATCATGCTAAATCACAAGACACATTCAATTTGTCTTTTGTAAGATGTACTAGAAGTTCTGATTGTTAGTATATGAATCATTGATAGATGATGAGAATTAGGTCTGGAGAATTGTATCCACCTTAAAACCAAAAAGAACTAGTTAAAAGACAGGAGATCGACAGAGAGGTCATGAAAAAGAATGAAAAATTTGGAAAAGAATGAGAAAATAAAAAGAATGAATAAGAGTTGACTGTCGATATAAAATCAAAAACTAGAAAAATAAGGAGAAGGGGATAAGTTTGTAATCAGTCCTTGAGTTTTAAATTGATCTTGAGGTGATGAGCATAGCTAACATGATAAATTGATAGTATTCGTATGAGAGATAAATTGACTTTCACTAAGCACATTGAAAAACTAGATTTACAAATTACACTTCGAGTTAATGTGTAAAGAACTTATTTGATTAGTTGCTTATGTGATTGGTTCTAGGCGTTCAAAATCTCACTTTCATATCTTAATTCTACCCATTCACCCTTGAGTGCACAAAAGATTATTTTCTGCAAAAGATTTTTAACATTATGCATTAAGATTTATTTTTGCATACTTTGCTCAGGACTAGCAAAATGCTGGTTGGGAATTGTGTTGAGGGTCAAATATTGCATATTGGACCCCATTTATATCTTAGTTTTATGAACATGATGCTGCTTAATGTCCTATTTTACTCATGTGTCTGTTACAAGGTGGATTTAAGAGCTTGGATTGGAAAAGGTGCTAAAAGCATGGATTTGACACTCAAAGGCTACCAAGGTAAAACTGAATCTTAGGAGATAAAGATTGAAGATTTCAAGGTCTCAAGATTCAAGAAAACCAAGTGGAGAAGGAATGAAGTTGAAAGAACAAGTGCAGAATACACATTTGCTATAGGTGTTCGATGACATCGAGGACACGTTTGATGACATCAAATTTATGAAGGAAAATCGAGTTGGTCACTGGACAACTTGAAGACATTTTTCGATGACTCGAGAACTTGTTGATGACTTGAAGCTCTGCTCGATGACATCGAAGACCTACTTGATGACATCAAATTTTCTCTGGAGTTTCGGCAAAACTCACTAGACATATTGGGCACCATTTTCGATTACTCGAAGTACTCCTCGATGACATTGAAGATCTACTCGACAACATCGAAGATCTGCTCGACAACATCAAAGATCTGCTTGATGACATCGAAGGTCTCTTTGATGACATCGAATTTATTGAAGAAATTGGATTAACTCTCTCGACTGTTTTGGACACATTATCGATTCCTCGAATAATATTCGATGATATTGAAGGCTTCTTCGATGACATCGAAGGTAGATTCGATGACATAAAAGGTTACAGAGTCTGGATGAAGCTATAAAAGTGTAGAAAAAGCATGTATAAAAGATACCTTTGATGATATTGAAGACTGTTCGATGTTATCTAACGAATTGCGCGAAGTTACGTAGAGTGCATAAATTTGAGGCAGTTTCCAGATTTTTCCAAAGTGGTGCAAAAGGAGATGTTGCACAACTATAAATAGGAGTCCCCATGGCATCCCTGGGCATCTATCGAATCTATCGAGTCATTATAGAATTTGGAGGAACGAAGCATAAGGGCGGAGAGCCGTCACTAAGCTTTTTTCTTTTTCCTTCCATAGTTTTTCATGCTTTCTTCTAAGGTTTTAGTTCCAATCATGACTATGGTTGGCTAAACCTCTTAGCTAGGGCTAAGGGGTGAAGCTTGTAGCGTGATGAGATATTTTTTATTGCTTTAATTCATATTTATGTTGAACTCTTTTTTTTTATTATAGTTTGATTCTTAAGAAATACTTTTAGTTTTTAATGGTTTTTTATGACTCAAATTACGGTAGATTTGCGATAACTTTGAGTATGTTCTTTTCATACATTGAGATTGTGAAATTAGGAAATCCTATTGTTCACCATCGTCCCTTGGGAATGATTGGATAACGGAATCCCTTCTAATCTTCATGATTCTCTTATGTTTGTTTATGAGATTGGTATATCCTATTGTGAGCCATTGTCTCCTAGGCATGGTTTTGTTATGGAATCACTTCCAGTTCTCACAACTTTCATCCATTAAAAATTAGGTTAAAGGAAGTTTAGATTTGGTTTTACTGAGATATCTTTCAACTGGATAAGATGAGACTCTGATTCCAGTTGTGTCCTTGAATCAAGTATAGATCTCTCTGATCTCAACAAATGGATCCTTGGAAACCCTAGTTTTCCACCTTTGAATTTCTTAAGTTTCTAATTAATCATCTCACAATTACTCCCTTTATCTCCAGATTTATATTTACATCTTCTTCTAGTTCTACTTATTGCTTTCAAAATACACATGACCTTGGTCTCACCGAGATTATTACTGCATCGCGACCCTACACTCGGGGTTATGAACAAGTAGTTGGTATTAGAGCTAACTATTGGTATAAGAATAATGTTAATATTTTTATAGTAATTTTTTCAAATGGTTGGATCAGGTTTTATTAATTCAAGGTGCCGAAGTATGATGGATTCAATCACATGTTGTTGAAATTAAAGATGAACACGATATTGGTGAAGGAAGGTTGTACAATTGAGATTGAAGAAAAATAAGAGAATCATGCAAAGATGAAAGATGAGGTTTTTGGGGAGAAAATCTAATTAGCCATGGAGAATCTTCTTCTTGCACTAGATAATTTCATTTTCTTTAATATGTTTGATTAAACCATTGCGAAAGATTTATGATATAAATTGTGAAATTCAAATATAATCTTTTAAAGATGGCATTTATACAATTTAAAGATGGAGAAATGATCTTCTGTTTTAGAACACTTGGAAGAGTTTAATGTCTTGATGAAAGATTGTCAATGATAAATGTGAAGATTGATAACACTGAAATCA
This sequence comes from Magnolia kwangsiensis, assembly GCA_037074715.1. Classification (NCBI taxonomy): domain Eukaryota; kingdom Viridiplantae; phylum Streptophyta; class Magnoliopsida; order Magnoliales; family Magnoliaceae; genus Magnolia; species Magnolia kwangsiensis. The sequence continues at coordinate 140,947,659 of CM073573.1, forward strand.
TTGCACTTCTATTTTGTTCGATGTTAGATTTATGGGATTGTTTGATTATCTTCATGTTAATAACCAAAAAATCCAAAAAAAAAAAAAAAACACTTGAGTGACTTTTGGTGATGCTATGATGGTTAAAGGAAGATTTATTGAGGACAGGTACAATGGGAGAGAACTTATGTTATCCAAGTTAAAAAGGCACAAAGTAAGAAAATGTTAGAGTTGTGGAAAAAAAAAGGCCACTTGTGTAAAAATTATAAACTCAAAAGATAAATTAAGAAAATTCTAAAACTAATTCACATGATTAAGTATCAAATTCAAATGGTTTCCAGGAAAACTTAATTAAGATAAATCATCTAAGGGTAAGAAAGTGTTACAGTTTGTGATTCCATAAGAGAATTTGAACCACTAATGAATTTAGGATTCAGACACTTTTACACATAAAAAGATTGTTTTTACACATATTGGTTACTTGATGGTGGTATAGTGTATATGGGTGATGATAGCTCATTTAAAATTGTGGGGATCGGAGATATTTGAATCATTATGTTTGATAGTACTGCATGTACAATTTCGAATGTGTTGCATGTATTGGACATGCGAAAAACTTTGTGATTGAGAAAGTTTGATGAAGATAAATATAAATTTTCTAGTGAAAAGGGTCAATTGAAGACTGTAAAAGAAACAATCGCGGTTGTAAAGGAAGAGAAGATGGGTTGTTTATATCAGTTGATTGGAAATATAGTTGTTAGAGATGCAATTGTTGATCATGTTGGACACAATCTGCTATTATCCATAGCAAGCAATTGGCCACATGATCAAACCCAAGGGTTGACAACATCAAGTACAAGGCTTTAATGTAGTAATAACTTAGTGAGACCAAGGTTAATCCACATGGACTTTGGTGAGAATACACTTATAAATAATTGAGTTTTCTGAGTTTTTAATCCAATAAAGTAGAAGGATTTTAAAACAATCGATAAAAACAACTAAGGATTCAGGAATTCCCAAAACTTAATTAATCTTCACTAGTTGATAACTCAACTAGAACTAGATTTCAATTCGTTTTAAACAGAATATAACACAGTAATATCAATCTTAAACATCTAACATAAATTGTAATCATGATAGGCTTGATCTCTCATGAAGATCTAGGTAATCACATCGTGGGGAATTGAAAGCATCCAATGTACCTGGAGGTGACAATAGATTAATCAAATTTATAGATTGATTCATTTTATAATCTAAGAATTCAATCACATCTAATTACAATTCAACATAAATAACCTAAAACTTTCATTGAAAATGAATTAAAGATTAAATATCCATTAAGAGGTTCATCCATTCGCCTTAGCTAAGAGATTAGTCAAACATGACTAACATCTTAAATAAAAATAAAAGAAAAATTGAAAAAAAAAAACTAGAACCGAGTGATTGAGAAGGAAGAACGATTTTGAAGAAGCTCTGCTACTTATTTATCTCTCTCCCAAGCCCTAATTCGCACTTAAAAGATCTTAGAACACACCTTAAAATAGATTAGATTCACATCGACTTCAAAATTTCGCACTTTGTTACGCTTCGGTCACAACGAACATCGCTTCGGTCACACTGAATTTTTCTCTCAGTTGCAGCCCAAATTTTTCAAAATTCTTCTAAAGTCTTTGTCTCCCTTAGGTCGGACTGAATGCTCCTCTGGTGGCATGGAACCTAACTTGGGTCAGACTGACTATAGAGACGAATTAATTCTGAAAATCATTATTTCTTGCTGGACTATTCTAGGCATTTTCAGTCGGACCGAACCAACCTTAGGTGGGATCGAATAGTCTGTATTTCTATTATTGGATTGCGTAATTTTTTTTAGTCTTTTATCCATTCTTTGTACTTGGTTTCCTTGGATATTTATTATGTGAATTCTTCAATAATGACTAAACATCCAAGTCTTCACTTGATTAGTCTTTAATATTTAATCATTTCTTCTTAAGCCTGATTTCGTCTTTGTCTTTTGAACTACCTTGCATGGAGAAAGCATATATTAATGAATCAATTTAGCGCTTTAACTGATGGAAACTAATACAATTAAGACGATAAATATGCAATATTTAGGCTTAATCACACCCCCAACTAGCATTTTGATAGTCCCAAGCAAAACATTCAAACAATTCTAAACCCAAAAAAAATTCTCAAAAGAGTCAATTCTATAATATTAAATAATTTCAATTTAATCTAATCTAGAGAAAATCAATTGTATTAATATTAAGCATATCATTCACGTAAGTTCCAGCATCTTAATGAATATCTCAATTAAGTTCTAAGTAATAATCATATAATTGAATAAATCCCAACATTGAGTTTCATGAATGCACTATATAATTTAGGCTTAACACCGTCACAAGTTCACTTTTTCACTTTCATGTTCACAGTGATAACCTAAGGAATGATTAGATCAACCAAAGCCCAAACAAGAACTTGTCTTATACTTCGTCACTTTATTCATCCAACTCTTGATTCTTTCATCGATGACTTTCACTCTAATTTTCATTTTTAAATTTCTTCTTCTTTTCCATCCATACGTTCTTATTTTCTTTTCTATACTAAACAATCTTTTTTTAGACAATTCAATAGGTAGCCCTTTTTGAAAACTATATATATATATATATATATATATATATATATATATATATATATATATATATATATATATAGTTGAGTATTTTTTCTTTTCCTTTTTTTTTTCACTTATCACAAGAACATGATGGATAAATTTCTTAGACTTCGTTCCTAACATCCTCAATAATCATCACATCAAAAATTCAATGTCTAATCAAACTCTAATGTGTAAGTTAGATATGACATATTACATTCATGACTCAATCAATGTTCAAAGATTTTCAACTAATGATTATTAAAGTGAATTAATCTTAAAATTCATTAAATAACTAGCATCTATGCTTAAAAAATTACTCAATATTAAAATCTTCCAACTCTCGAATTTTCTTTTGAAACTACCTAGATTATGGAAGTCTTCTTTTAAAAATTTTTAAAATTTAAAATTTTAATTTTCAACTCAAAACTTTCCTATGGAAACCCACCCCCAACCTAAATTCTACATTGTCCTCAATTTATGAAATATATGCAATATAAATAACATGAGAGTAATAAAATAAAGAGGAGTAGGTGGAAACGAGTACATGAAGGATGACATATACGAGAGTGAACTTCAAAGATTGGTGCTTTAACAACTAAAAATTATAAACAAAACATCCAATTCTACCAAAGAAAATTAAATCCTAGGAAAGCAATGGAAATGATCTCCATTAGACTAAGAGATCAATCCTGGTACATATGATCTTCCTGAGGTATGGACATGTCCTCTGGAGAAAATTTTTTCCCTAATAGTTTCAATATCCGACCATTTATGTTAAACACATTACCAGTTTTGGGATTCATAACTTCCATGACCCCAGAAGGATAAGCATTCTTTACTATAAAAGGACCAGTCCATTTGGTTCGCAATTTTTCAGGAAATAGATAGTGACGAGAATTATATAGGAGGACTTTCTGATTTCGCTCGAACATTTTCCTAAAAATGTTCTTGTCATGAAATACTTTCATCCTCTCCTTATATATTATCGCGTTGTCATACGCATCTTTCCTTATTTCTTTTAACTCCACAACCTGAAATTTACGCAGTGTGCTAGCTTTGTTAATGTTGAAATTGAACTTCTTTATGGCCCAATATGTGTTATGTTCCAATTCCAACAGTAAGTGACAAGCTTTCCGAAAGACAAGCTATCACGCCCCAGACTTGGTAACCGGAATCACAAGGAACCTGATGGCCGGTTCTGGCCGTAACAGCCTCCATAGTATCCCATTTTTGGCTCTTGAGGTAAGTTCCGATCCTGGGATCCTACAAGGAGGATTTTCATAATAGTATAATCATTACTAATATGAGTATACCCAAGATCACAGCAAGTACATCTGAGAATAACAAAGGGCACACATCAAAAAATCCACTAAGAATATGAACTTTTACAACCATCTAAAAGGTTCAAAAGGACATACATGAGATAATAGGAAAAGAGAGAAAAGTCAGCAACACTAGAGTCCTCAAATGCTCAGCTCTACTCCACGCTCTGCTGCTACGATGCCTGCTTAGAATCTCCTGCATGCATCAATCGTGCATAAGCTTATAGAAGCTTAGAGGGTGGTGTAAGTGTGTGACGTGGTGCACAGAAGAATAGTAGGAGATGCAAGAAGGGAAACATGCTCAATAAGAATATCACTAGCCTTACCAAGGCTTATCATGAATACGATGCAATGAATACTGGACGCCATACCAAGGCAATGCATGAAGGGGCTTACACAGCCAATGCTAATGCGATGCAAGTAATGTAAGTGCTCATATCCAAACCATACGTCAAGTACATTTTCAATCATAAGGAAATCACCGGGGTCCATTACACTGCCGAATGACTGCTGCTCTACAAACCCCGCATAGTCAAACGAGCGTAAGAGACCTCACTACCCGCCTGTGGACAACTAATCACCAACAAGGCTTGACGGTAGAGGGCTCATTTATGAGCTGGTCAGACTCAGCCTAGCAATGCCCCCTACACACCAGGCAGGTAAGGCCACACCCCTATCCAACCGACTACACGATAGTGGGAATCATAGCCTAACAGTATAAGGCCCTCGTGTGCTCATATTTCCACCCGGTCACGGCATTGGAGCAGATCCTTGGTACTATGGAAGTTTTGAGAATTTCACCCATGGGCATCCTATACACCCGGTATGTTCAACTAATATTTTTGGTGTTCACACACACAGCCATCCATGAATACCCCTGTGGAGGCAAGGCCCTGATGAAGTAAGGGGGGATATCCACAAGCTATGCGATGCTAGATGCATGAATCACACAATCACCCATGCATCAATCCCAAGCATCCATCTCTCGGGGAGATACCAATATGTCGTACACAATGACACAACCATTGCCAATCATACCTCAACCAAGCATGCATATGATGTGTATGGGAGTGGGCCAAGAAGATGAATAGGGGTGCCAATGATGTGAAGATGAACTCTCTACCTAACCATGAAGGGTCTAGGTACTTAACCAGTTCCTCATAAGAAATACAACCCCTAGTGGGGGCCCATATACCTGGGGTAGCCCACGAGACTAAGGAGAACAATGGTATGGGCTTAAATAGATAAAACGGCCTAGCAAGGATCTATGGTGGGCCTTTAACTGCCCATAGAAGCCCATGGGCCTACCTTAGGGCCACCAATGTGGACATCCAACCACAATTGGTCCCCAAGAGGTAGCCCATTTCTAATTGATCATGGATCAAGGCCCAAGGCTCATACAACATAAGAAATAAGAAATGAGCAGCCATAATCATACTATAAACACTCATGTTGGGCTTCAGAAAGCGCGGCCCAAGGCCTACCCAAAATATGGGTCCAAGGAGAACACACATAACCCAACCCATATATACCACTATGGACTCATAGGGGAAAGGTTAGGGCCCAATATAAAGACCACTAATCCCATATATTATGGTGGCCTAGTGGGTAGCCCATTGCTCAAACCACATGGGCAAATGTCATGCTCTTAGTCAAGTAAGTTGGGCCTACAACCCGGCCCAAGTATAAAGTTGATTTGGTGGGCAACCAAGTGCCCATCTACTTATGTAATCTGGCCCACTAACACAATGCAATAGTATGGTAAAAATGGCCCAAGAGTTCAATAGGCCTATCTGGAAAGTTTCAGCCCAATTGGGCTTAAAGAGTTCAACAACTAGCTACATTCATGGACCCAATTAAATTTAACTGTAGTGGGCCTCAAAAGTGCATTTATTAATCCCAATATTTAAGGAACTAAAGGTATAAATTATTTCCTCTAAGATCTTCATAAATGTGGTGGGCCCCACTCCTCAAAATTTCAGCCCAAGGCCATGCATAATTATAACATGTTGCTGTCCTAAATTTGGGCACTCCATTGCAGTGGGTCCAAGGCCTCTAAAACTTTGGAAACAGAGGTCCAAGGTCCCTCATCATGCATAAAATGAGAGGAAACCTAAAAAGGTGGCCCACCATTAGAAGAAACATTTTTGAATTATGGTTTTTATCAAGGCATATTGCTGGACTGCACAGCAGAAAAATCTGGGAGTCCAACCATCTTGGCCCATTCTTTTGGATATGCAAAAGGGGTCATTTGAGGCTAAAATTTTACAGAGTGACACTTCTATAGGTGGGTCATACCCTCAAAAAATTTCATAATTTTTATATATTTTTAAGTATTTTAATTAATTTAAACAAAACAAACTGTCCAGAAAATCGGATAGACTTGGACATCCCAACGTGGTGGGCCAGTCCGGCCCTCGCCACGGTGCGTATAGAGGTCCATTGGCCCTGAAATTTTGTAGGTGGGTCCTACCATGAGTGGAACACACCCCTACAAAATTTCAAAAATTTTGAACATTTATAAATATTTTAATTCTTTCAAAGAAATCAATCTATCCTGAAAATTGGACTGATCTGTATACCATATTATAGTGGGCCGGTCCAGCCAATACCATGGTGTGTACAGGCTTTCATTGGCCCCAAAATTTTGTAGGTGAGTCCTACCATGGGTGGGTCACCCCCATGTAAATTTTTATAATTTTTAGACACCCAAAGGTATTTTAATAAATTTCAGAATTTCAACCTATCTAGGGTGGAATGTTGCTGGAACAATGCAGAAAATCAAGACTGTCCACCTCACTTGGACCACACCTTTGGGCCCCCAATGAAAGTCAGTTGGGGTTGAAATTTGGGAGACATAAAGATGAGATCTCCACCTTTCAGAAAAATATATTTTAGGGTATAAAAGGTCCCCCAATCAGTCCCAAATTCAAGCCCAAAGTCCAATAGAAATCTGTCAAGAAATTTCTAGACAGCAATACATGCATGAAATAAAATGAATGTATGGGCCTATTAAGAAAGGGATTGGCCCATAAGTTGGGTGCCATGGCCCACCCTAGTGGGCCCCACAATTGTCTAGAACAAACTCTCAAATTTCCACCCTTGCATGAATATTTAAGGTGGAGAAAAAAGGGCATCTACACCATGGTGTAAGTTGAGTATAGATATCCCTTCCTTACTAGGCTTTTCTAGGCAATCCATGCCCACTAAGTGGACCACACATAATATCATCAGATTATGAAAGAAAGAAGAAGAAGGAAGAGAATCCGGCCATCAGGGGAGGGGTTCGCCACTATTATTCCGTCCCCACACAATCACAACCACAAACATCAATTAAAAGACATTATACAACATATATATTTTAATGCATGGCCTAGATCCTTGAGATAAATGATTGGGATGCCATCTCAGCCACATGCAAGGGTCTAAATGATCCATCATACCTAAAAAAATAAGAGAAATCCACATGCAAAGGGTTCATCAAGGGAAGAATCCCATGCATGGACATGCATGTTCAATGTGGGCCTCATGGCCACATCGAGATGGTTGTGTAGGATCTCCACCATTGATTGGTGGGTCTTACACATCTAAAATGAGAAGGAGGGAAGGATCTACATTATGAAGAAGAAATTTACATAATATGGAGAGCACCTACCTCAAAGATGACCACCAAACTTTCATACTAAGGTCCTTTAACACCAAGGGAGATGGATCAATGGTGGAGATGGGGTTTCAGGGGTTAGATGGTGGGGGATTAAGAAGGAAGGTGGCTGGAAAAATAGAGAAAAATGAGCTGGAGAAATGGAGGAAAATTGCTAGAGAAGAAGAGAAGAGAGAGAAATGAGAGGGAAAGAGAGGGAAAAACTTTTTAAGGGAAGTAATCATTGACCTATGGTGATACAAACAATGTTTGCTAGGGTAGGTTAGTTGTGGGTGGTGTGTGAGGTCTTAGTAGTGTGAGTTATGGAGATTTGGTGTGTGTATTATGTGCTGGAACTTATGCAAAAGAGAAGTGTGGGCCACATGCACCACTCCAAGGTGGGCCATATGATCAAAATCAAGGGCCATAGAATGAAACGTACACAACTCATGATCCATACATTGGATGGACGCACAAGACGCGGAGTTGGTACCACGACAACAATGCGGTCGCAATGACACAGGTCTCAGCTCGATCCGAGTCGGGTCTACGTGACCGGACTCAAGGATGACTGCAAACAATATCTGAGGGTCGCAGGTCGCCAAAATTCTACCGGTAGGACCACGAGACCACAAGAAATGAAATGCACACTCACACACACACATGCACATATACGAACTTGGGTTGGGTCTCACAACCCTCTCTACCAACAAAGAAATTTTATCCACGAAATTGACCAATCCAAGAAAAAATAAAAGATAAAACACCACCATCATATAACAATCGTCATATAAGGAAGGCAATACAAACATTCATATATTAATCAATCATCAAATAAATAGGGATAACGCTCTCTAATCTGAGCCTCACGTTCCCAAGATGCCTCAGCCTCCGAATGATGACCCCATTGCACCTTCACTAAGGCAATGACCTTAGTCCTGAGGACCTGCTCCTTCCGATCAAGAATACGAATTAGCTGCTCAATATAAGAAGCATCCTCATGGACCTCAAGTGGCTGCCAATCAATCACAAGAATAGTGTCCGACCCACATTTTCGTAACATAGAAACATGGAACATGTCATGGATTGCGGACAACTCAGGAGATAAGGCAAGCCTATAAGCCACAGCTCCTATGCGCTTGGTAATATTAAAAGGTCCAATAAATATCGGGGCGAGCTTGCCCTTAACACCAAAGCGAACCACGCCTTTTATAGGCAAGACCTTGAGATACACCATGTCCCCGACTGCGAACTCGAGGGGTCGACGCCGATAATCAGCATAACTCTTCTGCCAGCTCTGAGCTGTGCGCATCCTCTGCCTAATAATAACAATAGCCTCCGACGTCTGTTGCACAAGCTCAGGACCTAAGAGACGACGCTCTCTAACCTCGGTCCAACAACCAGGAGATCTGCATGGTCTGCCATAAAGTGCCTCAAAAGGAGTCATGCCGATAATCACCTGATAACTGTTGTTGTATGCAAACTCGGTGAGACACATATGCTCATTCCAATTGCCCGCAAAGTCGATCACACAAGCCCTGAGCATATCCTCAAGGATCTGGTTGACCCTTTCGGTATGCCCATCCGTCTGCGGTTGATAAGCGGTGTTGAGATGCAAAGTAACCCCCAGCGGCTACTGAAAACTCCTCCAAAACTGAGACGTAAACTTGGAGTCTCGGTCTGAAACGATTGAAACTGAGACGCCGTGCAGTCTCACAATCTCCTCAATGAACACCTCTACAAGCTGATCCATCGACCAGGTAGCACGCATTAGAATGAAATGAGGCGTCTTCGTCAGACGATCGACGATAACCCAGATAGTATCGTGACTGCGCTGAGTTCTCGGCAAACCTGCGATGAAGTCCATCAATATGTGCTCCTACTTCCACTCTGGAATGCTCAACGACTGCAAGGGACCAGGGGGTCTCTGATGATCGGCCTTGACACGCTGGCATGTATCACACTTGGCCACAAAACTCGCAATCTGGAGCTTCAGCCCCTGCTAGAAGTACTAACTCCTCATATCATGATACATCTTTGTGAAGCCCGGATGGATAGTAAGTCTCGATCATTGTGCCTCGGTCATCAGATCACGATGCAACTCTAGAACATCCGAGACACACAACTAGCCTATGAAGCATAACCCACCATCGGAACCAATATGTCAATTTGACTGCTCCACGGAGGTGGCCTCTGTTCGATATTCCTGAAGTGACTCATCTGTCTGCTGAGCCTTGATCACCCTAGCCATGAAGGAGGGTTTAATCAACAAGCTCAAAAGCTGAACAATGGAAGACTGCAGACCGGACTCAAAGTCAAATTCTGAAACATCCTCGAGCATCTGCCACTATCGAACCATCATATGTGTCACCAGGCCTCATGGTTGATGGCTGAGCGCATCCGCCACCATGTTCGCCTTGCCCGGGTGGTACTGAAGGTCAAAATCATAATCTTTCAGCAACTCCATCCATCGCCTCTGCCGTAGGTTTAACTTGGACTACGAAAATAGATACTTCAAGCACTTATGATCTGAGAAGAGCTCAAACCTGACCCCATATAGATAATGCCTCCATACCTTCAGTGCGAAGACAACTGCTACAAGCTCTAAATCATGAGCGGGGTAGTTCAGCTCATGGACCTTGAGCTATCACAAGGCATACGCCACTGGCTTCCCGTGCTGCATCAGTACAACACCCAAGCCAACTCTAGAGGCATCTGTAAAGACAACAAAACCCTCACTCCTATCAGGAAGAGTGAGGACAAGAGCGGACGTGAGACCGTCCTTCAACTCTGAAAATGCCTTCTCACAAGCGTCAATCCAGATGAACTCGACGCCCTTCCGCGTCAACTAGGTCAGCGGTGCCGCAATACGAGAGAAACCCTTGATAAATCGTCGATAATATCCCACTAGACCAAGGAAGATGCGAATCTCTGACGCATTCGTGGGCTTGCCCCACTGACGAACTACATCAACCTTCGAGGGGTCCACGGCGATACCCTCCCTCGTCACCACATGACCGAGGAACTTCATCTCCCCCTGCCAAAACTCGCACTTCTCCAGCTTCGCATATAGCTGGTGGGCACGGAGGGTCTCAAGTACAATCCGTAGGTGCTCGGCATGGTCCTCACGACTCCTCAAATATACAAGAATATCATCAATGAATACCACCATGAACTGATCGAGGAATGACCAAAAAACTTCCTTCATCAGCTGCATGAATATGGCAGGTGCGTTGGTCAGTCCAAACGACATGACCAGGAACTCGAAGTGACCATAATGTGTCCGAAAAGCCATCTTCGAAATATCCTCCTCTCAGACCCGAATGTAATGGTAACTGGAACGCAAGTCTATCTTGGAAAAATACTGCGCACCCTACAACTGATTGAACAGATCATCAATACGGGGAAGCGGGTATCGGTTCTTGATGGTGACTCTATTGAGCTCACGATAATCTACAAAGAGTCGTAACGAACCATCCTTCTTCTTCACAAACAATACCGGGGCTCCCCAAGGTGAACCGCTGAGACGAATGAAATCTAACTCCCAGAGCTCATCCAACTGTTCTTACAGTTCTCTCAACTCCAACGGTACCATCCGGTAGGGGGCCTTTGAGATAGGCGCGATACCATGTACCAAATCAATCTGGAACTTTACCTGCCGACGCAGTGGCAAATCCAGAATCTATTGAAACACATCCAGGTACTCATAAACAACTGGTAGCTGCTCAATACTCTCTGCCACAGAATCCTCAAAGACCGAAACCAAGAAGCTAGATAACGACTCTCCTCTGGGCTCAGCGATGAATTGAAACACTGGCAAGCCTGGAATATGAAATTTAACTGTCCTCGCAGCACAATCTAAGTCGGCACGATACTCTGCAAGACAGTCTATACCCAGAATCACATCAAATCCTGCCATCGACATCACGAACAGATCGGCAGGAAGGAACATCTCGCCCACTAACACCGGATAAGAAGGACAGTGACAGGTCAATATCACAGACTTCCCCATGAGAGTCGAAGCGGTCAAGGCCTCAGACACGGACTCCGATGGAATACCGGTCGATTGGCAAAATTGCTCGGCCACAAATGAATGGGAAGCACCAGAATCAAACAAAACATGAGCAATGCAAGAAGAAACAAGAAGAATACCTTCAATGACTCCACCAGTCGATGACTGTGGGTCCTGGCCTGGCGCCTGTTGCACAGAATAAAAATGGCCCTGAGTTAGTAGGGGAAGCAAACCGGAAGACTGAGGGTCCTGAGTTTAAGCCTGCTAGGCTTCTATACACACTGGACCTAGGGATTGAACAACATACGGATATCCCCTCTGCTAGTGATGCGGCTGCTGCTGTCTCTGCTAAGGAGGTCTGCCTGGCTACCTCTACTGCTAAGGAGGAGCCCTAAGAGCGGCGGGTGGAAGCTGAGCTCTCTGCTGCTGCTGAGGAGGACGAGGAGGAGGCAACTGCGGTGGCCTCTGCTGCTGAATGGGGAGAGGGCACTCACGCCTCCAATGCCGGGCCTGTCCACAGCCGAAGCATACACCCGAAAAGGAGTCAGAAGATGAGGCGGATGGCAGTGCTGAAGATGCTGGAGAAGCCACTGTCTGAACCGCAGGCTGCTAAAATCCTGATCTGCCCCTCCGTCTCTACTGATGGTGCTACCTAGAACTGCCGGCTGAAGCTCTCCTCTTCCGTTCTCCACCAGAACTCTTCTCCCTCAACCTCTGGGTCATACCCTAATCCTCCTCATAAACTAGTGCTCGATGAACAACCTGGTCGAACTTCTCCAAACAATGCCCTACCACACGACTACGAAGGGCAAGACGTAACCCAGTCATAAAACGACGAGCCCTCATCTTCTCATTGCTAGTGAGATGAGGAGCAAATCTAGACAGGGCTAAGAAACGGGCCTCATACTGAGATACAATCATATCACCCTGTACTATGGTCTCAAACTCGATCGCCCATTAAATCTGAACATGCTCAGGGAAGAACTTCTGGTCGAAGCGGGTCACGAACTCCTCCCATGTCCATACGAACTGAGGCCCGAACATCCTGAATACAAATGACTAATAATGACGGGCCTCACCCTGAAGGAGATAGGTCGCAAGGGATACTCTCTGGCCCGCAGGACACTATGTAGTGTAAAAAATCCTCGTAATCTCAGTGCGCCAAGCCTCAGCGGTAGAAGGGTCAGGGTCACCACTAAACCTCGGGGGATCATGTTGTTGGAACTCGCGGGTTATGGCACTAGCACGCGGTAAGTCAGACTATCCGGAAACCTTAGCAGTAGCTAGCTGACGGGTCTACAATGCGGTGGCAACAAGCTACATCAACTGCTAGAAATGCTCAACTCCTATAGGTATTGTCAGAAAGGCAGGGGTAACACTGGCCTCAGGCGGAGGCACGGGTGCAGCCGACCGGGCAGGAACCTCAGTAACTGGAACAGCAGGCTGAGGAGGGTGGATAGGTGGGGGAACCGGAGGAATTGAAGGTACGGGCGCTACGGGCTCAACTGGAGGGAAAGGCTGAATCGGGACCCCTGGGATCGGATCCTCAACAATGGGAGCAGGATGTGCTTGAGTAGGATAGGTACCTCAGGCGCCTCGTCCACGGACACCGTGCCCACTGGCATTACGGCCACGAGTAGCACGACCTTGGGGGCCAAGTCTACTTGGCATTGTCTATAAAATAATGACGATGCAAGGAATCAGGACAATTAAAGGCTCAATACGGAGCGAAAGGAAGGATCTCTGGACATTACTTGTCCCATGTTCTTGGCAAACATGCGATGTTCTCCTGAGTCATTTCAGAATTACTTGCTATGCTCTGATACGAACTCCTGTCATGCCCCAGACTCGGTAACTGGAATCATAAGGAACTTGATAGCTGGTTCTGGCAGTAACAGCATCCATAGTATCCCATTCTCGGCTCCTGAGGTAAGTTCTGATCCTGGGATCCTACAAGGAGGATTTTCATAATAGTATAATCATTACTAATATGAGCATACCCAAGATCACAACAAGTATATCTGAGAATAACAAAGGGCACACTTCAAAAAATTCACTAAGAATTTGAACTTTTACAACCATCCAAAAGGTCCAAACAGATATACATGAGATAATAGGAAAAGAGAGAAAGGTCAGCAACATGGAGTCCTCAAATGCTCAGCTCTACTCTACACTCTGCTACTACGATGCCTGCCTAGAATCTCCTTCACGCATCAATCATACATAAGCTTATAGAAGCTTAGAGGGTGGTGTAAATGTGTGACGTGGTGCACAGAAGAATAGTAGGAGATGGAAGAAGGGAAACATGCTCAATAAGAATATCACTAGCCTTACCAAGGCTTATCATGAATACGATGCGATGAGTACTGGACGTCATACCAAGGAAATGCATGAAGGGGCTTACACAGCCAATGCTAATGCGATGCAAGTAATGCTAGTGCTCATATACAAACCATAAGTCAAGTACATTTCCAATCATAAGGAAATCATCGGGGTCCATTACACTACTGAATGACTGTCGCTCTACAGAACCCGCACAGTCAAACGAGCGTAAGAGACCTCACTATCTGCTTATGGATAGCCAATCGCCAGCACAGCCTGACGGTAGTGGACCTATTTACGAGCTGGTCAGACTCAGCCTAGCAATGCCCCCTACACACCAGGCAAGTAAGGCCACACCCCTATCCAACCGACTACACGACAGTGAGAGTCACAGCCTAACGGTATAAGGCCCTCATGCGCTCATATATTCCACCTGGTCACGGTGCTGGAGCAGATCCTTAATACCATGGAAGTTTTGAGAATTTCACCCATGGGAATCCTATGTACCCGGTATACTCAACTAATATTTTCAGTGTCCACACATACAGCCATCTATGAATGCCCCTATGGAGGCAAGGCCCTGGTGAAGTAAGGGCGGATATCCACAAGTTATGCGATGCCAGATGCATGAATCACACAATCACCCATGCATCAATCCCAAGCATCCATCTCTCGGGGAGATACCAACATGTCCTACACAATGGCACAACTATGGCCAATCATACCTCAACCAAGCATGCATATGATGTGTATGAGAGTGGGCCAAGAAGATGAATTTGGGGCCAATGAGGTGAAGATGAACTCTCTACCTAACCATGAAGGGTCTAGGTACTTAACCAGTTCCTCATAAGGAATACAACCCCTAGTGGGGGCCCATATACCTGGGGTAGCCCACGAGACTAAGGAGAACAATGATATGGGCCTAAATAGATGAAACGGCCTAACAAGGGTTTATGGTGGGCCTTTAACCGCCCATAGAAGCCCATGGGCCTACCATAGGGCCACCAATGTGAACATCCAACTACAATTGGTCCCCAAGAGGTAGCCCATCTCTAATTGATCATGAATCAAGGCCCAAGGCCCATACAACATCAAAAATAAGAAATGAACAGCCATAATCATACCACAAACACTCATGTTGGGCTTCAAAAAGCGCGGCCCAAGGCCTACCCAAAATATGGGTCTAAGGGGAACACACATAACCCAACCCATATATACCACTATGGGCCCATAGGGTAAAGGTTAGGGCTCAACATAAAGGCCACTAATCCCATATATTATGGTGGCCTAGTGGGCAGCCCATTGCTCAAACCACATGGGTAAATGTTATGCTCTTAGTCAAGTAAGTTGGGCCTACAACCCGGCCCAAGTATAAAGTTGATTTGGTGGGCAACCAAGGGCCCATATACTTGTATAATCCGGCCCACTAGCGTAATACAATGGTATGGTAAAAATGGCCCAAGATTTTAATGGGCCTATTTGGAAAGTTCCAGCCCAATTAGTCCTAAAGAGTTCAACAACTAGCTACATTCATGGACCCAATTAAATTCAACTGTGGTGGGCCTTAAAAGTGCATTTATTAAGCCCAACATTTAAGGAACTAAAGGTTTAAATTATTTTCTCTAAATCTTCATAAATGTGGTGAGCCCCACCCCTCAAAATTTCAGCCCTAGGCCAAGCATAATTATAACATGTTGCTGTCCTAAATTTGGGCACTTTATTAGAGTGGGTCCAAGGCCTCTAAAACTCTTGAAACTGAGGGCATACAATGAGAGGAAACTCAAAAAGGTGGCAGAAGAAATATTTTTGAATTATGGTTTTTATCAAGGCATATTGTTGGACTGCACAGCAGAAAAATCTGGGAGTCCAACCATCTTGGCCTATTCTTTTGGATGCCCAAACGAGGTCATTTGAGGCTGAAATTTTACAGAGTGATACTTCTATAGGTGGGCCACACCTCCAAAAAATTTTAGAATTTTTATGTATTTCTAAGAATTTTAATTTATTTAAACAAAACAGACTGTCCAGAAAATCGGACAGACCTGGACGTCCCAACATGGTGGGCCAGTCCGGCCCTCGCCACGGTGTGTACAGAGGTCCATTGGCCCTGAAATTTTGTAGGTGGGTCCTACCATGAATGGAAAACTCTCCTACAAAATTTTAAAAATTTTGAACATTTATAAATATTTTAATTCTTTTAAAGAAATTAATCTGTCCTGAAAATCAGACTGATCTGGACACTATATTATAGTGGGCCGGTCCAGCCACCAACATGCTGTGTACAGGCGTTCATTGGCCCCAAAATTTTGTAGGTGAGTCCTAACGTGGGTGGGTCATCCCCTGTAAATTTTTAGAATGTTTAGACACCCAAAGGTATTTTAATAAATTTCGAAATTCCAACCTGTCTAGGGTGGAATGTTGCTGGAACAATGCAGAAAATCCAAACTATCCACCTCACTTGGACCACACCTTTGGGCCCCCAATGAAGGTCAATTGGGGCTAAAATTTGGGGGACATAAAGATGAGATCCTCACCTTTTAGAAAAATATATTTTATGGGTATAAAAGGTCCCCCAATCAGTCCCAAATTCAAGCCTAAAGTCCAACAGAAATCTGTCCAGAAAATACATGCATGAAATAAAATGAATGTATGGGCCTATTAAAAAAGGGATTGGCCCATAATTTGGGTGCCATGTCCCACCCTAGTGGGACCCACAATTATCTAGAACAAACTCTCAAATTTCCACCCTTGCAAGAATATTTAAGGTAGAGAAAAAAGGGCATCTAAATCATGGTGTAAGTTGAGTATAGATATCCCTTCCTTATTAGGCTTTTCTAGGCAATCCAGACTCACTAAGTGGACCACACATAATATCATCAGATTATGAAAGAAAGAAGAAGAAGGAAGAGAATCCGGCCATCAGGGGAGGGCTTCGCCACTATTATGCCGTCCCCACACAATCACAACCACAAACATCAATTAAAAAACATTATACAGCATAGATATTTTAATGTATGGCCTAGATCCTTTAGATAAATGATTGGGATGCCATCCCAGCCACATACAAGGGTCTAGATGACCCATCATACCTAGAAAAATAGAAAAAATTCACATGCAAAGGGTCCATCATGGGAAAATCCCATGCATGGACATGCATGTACAATGTGGGCCTCATGGACACATCTAGATAGTTACGTAGGATCTCCGCCATTGATTGGTGGGTCTTACACATCCAAAATGAGGAGGAAAGGATCTACATTATGAAGAAGAAATTTATATAATATGGAGAGCACCCACCTCAAAGATGACCACCAAACTTTCACACTAAGATCCTTTAGCACTAAGGGAGATGGATCAATGGTGGAGATGGGGTTTCAAGGGTTAGATGGTGGGGGATTAAGAAGGAAGGTGGCTGGAAAAATGGAGGAAAATGGGCTGGAGAAATCGAGAGAAATTTCTAGAGAAGAAGAGAAAAGAGAGAGAAATGAGAGGAAAAGAGAGGGAAAAGCTTTTTAAGGAAAGTAATCATTAACTTATGGTGATACAAACAATGTTTGCTAGGGTAGGTTAGGTGTGGGTAGTGTGTGAGGTCTTGGTAGTATGAGTTATGGAGATTTAGGTGGTGTGTGTAGTGTGTGTTGGAACTTATGTAAAAGAGGGAGTGTGGGCCACATGCACTACTTTAAGGTGGGCCACATGATCAAAATCAAGGGCTATAAAATGAAACGTACACAACTCATGATCCACACATTGGATGGACGCATAAGACACGACGTTGGAACCGCGACAACAATGCGGTCGCAATGGCATAGGTCTCAGCTCGATCCGAGTCGGGTTTACGTGATCGGACTCAAGGATGACCGCAAACACTATTTGAGGGTCGCGGGTCACCGAAATTCGATCAGTAGGACCTGAGACCACAAGAAATGAAATGCACACTCACACACACACATGCACACATGCGAACTTTGGTTGGGTCTCACACTAGCGTATACGGAGATTTCAATATGAGTTTTAAATACAGTGCCATAAGACAATAATGCATTAGTTAGTCTCAAAGACCAATTGTTACATTATGAACTTATAGTTTTATCTAAAATCTGTTTAATCTCCTTATTGCACACTTATCTATGAATGATATGGTGTAGCCACTTTATAAGTAATTTCATATTTCTTTATTAAGTTCTCAAATAACCTATTATAGAAGTGCGAACTCCCATCACTGATTATAGATCTCAACATTTCAAATCTCATAAAATATTTTCTTTTAAGAACGGTAGAATTATTTTGTGGTCATTAGTTTTGCAAGGAATCGCCTTTACCCATTTGGAAACATAATCCACCGGTAGGAGAATGTAAAGATGTCCAAAATATGGGAGAAATGGTCTCATGAAATCAATACCCCAATAATAAAAAATTTCAACAATCAGGATTGAATTTTTGGGCATCATGTTTCTTTATGACATTCTTCTCATTTTCTAAACTTGTTCACACACCTTGCAAAGCTCATGGGTATCGTTAAACATAGTTAGCTAATAAAAATCACATAAAACAAATGTGGTGTTGTTTTTCTTTGCCAAAAAATGACCTCTACAAGCTTGTAAGTGATAAAAGGAGATAAATCTAGATTACTCATTTTGTGGAACACATCTCAGCTAATGATTTGGTTTGGGAAATATTTAAATAAATAAGGGTCATCTTAGAAAAAGTTATGTACCTAAGCCAAAAGTCTCTTCTTATCTTGTGATGTCCAATGGTTCAGCAATTTATTTGTCACAAAATAATTAGCTATGTGACTGCACCAACGTAATTGGGAGACGACAAATAATTGTTCATATGCGAAAGTGTCTTTGATCGGTGAACTCTTAATGAAATCATAACGAACAAGTCGAGATAAGTGGTTTTCTATTACATTCTTTACTCCTTTTTTGTCACGTATCTTTAAGTCAAACTCTTATAGTCGGAGAATCCATCTCAAAAGATGGGGCTTAACATCATTCTTTGAAAGAAGATACTTGATGTGAGACCCAACCCGAGTTCGTATGTGTGCATGTGTGTGTGAGTATGCATTCTGTCCATCTTGGTCCCGCGGTCCTACCGGTCGAATCACGGTGACCTGCAATCCTTGGATAGTGTTTGCGGTCATCTGTAAGTCCAGTCATGAAGACTCAACTTGGATCGAGTTGAAACGTATGCCATTATGACTACATTGTTGCCACGGTTCCAACGCCGCATCTTGTGCGTCCATCCGATGTGTGGATCATAAGTTGTGTACGTTTCATTTTATTGTCCTTAATTTTATCATGTGGCCCACCTTGGAGTGGTGCATGTGGCCCACACTCCCTCTTTTGCACAAGTTCCAACACACTACACACACCACCTAAATCTCCATAACTCACACTATCAACACCTCACACACCACCCATACCTAACATACCCTAACAAAATTGTTTGTATCACCATAAGTTAATGATTACCTTTCTTAAAAAGATTTTTCCCTCTCTTTCCCTCTCATTTCTCTCTCTCTTCTCTCCTTCTTTCTTTCTTGTAAAAAAATTCAGCCCATTTTCCCTATTTTTTCAGCCCCCTTCTCCTCCATTTTCCCTCAATCCATCCATCCCAATCTCATCTCAACCATTAATCTTGCTTGTTTGGAGCCTTAGAAGCCTAGAGTTGGAGTTTTGGTGGAGATCTTTGAGGTGGGTGCTCATCTAGATGTAAAAATATAGTTTTTATAGCCTAAATATTTTCTTTCTTTCATGAGGGAAGTGTAGGACCCACCAATCAATGGTGGAGATCCCACACAATCCCATGGTTGTGGCCTAATGGCCTACCTTATGCATGCATGATCCATGCATGGGGCCTTTCTTTATGGGCCTCATCATGGCAGTTTTCTTTCATATCATATTATGCTTGGGTCATCTAGACCTTATAACCATAGTGGGGATGGCATCCTCACCATGCATTTTAATTATAGACCATGCATGTGCAAGATCCATGTTGTAAATGTAAATCTATGTATGATGTGCGGGTGTGATTGATCTTGGGAGGGCTCAATAGTGACGGAGCCCTTTCCCTATGGCCGGATTGTCCTTCTATCTCTCTTTTCCC
The DNA here is from genome assembly GCA_037074715.1 of Magnolia kwangsiensis. Taxonomy (NCBI): domain Eukaryota; kingdom Viridiplantae; phylum Streptophyta; class Magnoliopsida; order Magnoliales; family Magnoliaceae; genus Magnolia; species Magnolia kwangsiensis. The sequence continues at coordinate 140,967,698 of CM073573.1, forward strand.
TCATTTTATTTCCTGATGTGTGTGGCCCATTTGGTGAGCCTAGGACATCCAGAAATTTCAGTAAGGTGGGATGCCCAAACTGCACATTGTTTGATTTTGGGTGTCCTACTTGTTGCCTTAATGATGCATGCAAAGTGTGTCGGCTTTATATTATGACATGGACATTTTTGAGGCCCACTAAGGAAGGCCACACTATCATCCATTAATGTATTTTCATTTTTATTTAACTTATATAATAAATTTTATCTAAGTACATGTTACTGTCCAGAATTTTCTGGACAGTTTCTGATTTTTTTTATACCAGATTTTGGGACTGTTTGGGGGACTATTCATACCCATTAAATATACTTTTCTAAAAGGTGGGGATCTCATCTTGATGTCCCCAAAATTTCAACCCCATTTGACCTTGATTGAGGTCCCAAAGGTGTGGTCCAAGTGAGGTGGACAGTCTTGATTTTCTGCAATGTTCCAGCAACATTCCACCCTGGACAGGTTGGATTTCTGGAATTTATTAAAATATTTTTGGGTCTTTAAAAATTATAAAAATTTATAAGGGAGTTTCCCACTCATGGTAGGACCTACCTGCAAAATTTTAGGGCCAATGGACCCCATTTGGGCATCCAAACGGGTGGCCCAAGATAGTGGACTGCCAGAAACATTCTGCTGTGCAGTCCAACAGTACAGTTCCATAAAAATAAAATTTTAAAAATATTTTTCTCATAAGGTGGGCCATATTTCTAAGCTTTATATTGATTTAGTCTTGATGAGGGACCTTGGGTCCAAATTTCAGGAATTTTGGAGGCCTGGAACCTACCCATTTGGATGGCCCAAATTCAAAATAGTTACATTCCAACAATAGTTCACTCTGTATAGATTATATTCATAAAATTTATTAAAATACTTTTGAGTGTGTAAAAATTGTAAAAATTTACAGAGATGTGTTACACTCATAATAGGACTTACCTGAAAAATTTTGAAGCCATTGGATCTCTGTACACACCATGGTGGTGGCTAGACCGGACCACTATAATATGGTGTTCAGATCAGTCTGAGTTTCAGGATAAATTGTATTATTTGAAATTAAAATATTTTTAGATGTTCAAAAATTAGAAAATTTTATGAGGGTATGACCCACCCATGGAAGGACTAACCTATAAATTTTTAGGGCTATCAGGCCTCTATATCGACCGTGGTGTGTCCTGCAATTTGGACCAGTTTTGGGTCAAATACCCAAGCACACCCTTACCTTGGGTTGCTGGGCCTGCATTCTAATGGCATGGCCCACTTGAAGTAAGTATTGTATATCTCTCTTTTATCTGGTGGGTCCCACTATGGATCACCATGGGTCAGTAACCCATCTAAATTAAATAAATTTCTGGACTCCAGCAGGCCAAGGAAATGGGTGGGCTGGAATTCCAACAATGGGCCCAAAATTTGCTACATGGTTGATTATTTAGGAACTATTGTGGCACACCAGATTTGAGAGAGTGTTGGACACACTCCTTGTCTTCCTTCCTTAGACATTTTGGGCTTAATGAGTGCCCCCTTGAGGCTCACCTTTGTGGTAGTTTTGTGGACTAGCCTTAACCAGAATTTTTAATAGTTTTATAGGCTCAATGGGCTGGGAACTTCTTTCTTGAGCTCAAGATTGTGCAAGGGCTGACCTTATTGATTTACAAGCCCAATGGGCTGTCTATAAGCTGATCATGTGTATTAATGGGACTTGATGCCCTCATGAAGTGTTTAATTGTGGGCTGACTTGCAAAGCCCACATAAATGCATATTGTGGAGGGCCTTGTTAAGTCTCTATCTGATGAGGCAAGGCCCACCCTATCAGTATAGGTCTCACCCTTGTGTATTCTTGGACTTATGGGCTACTCTTAAATCCATCATAATGTAGGAATTGAATGACTTTTGTTTTGGGCCCATTATGTAATATCGTATATGCATAGCCGCCCTTTTTGTGATAGTGATTAGGCCTTGCACACACAGTTCTTTTGGATAGGCCCATTGATCTTAGGGCTATACTCTCCCAATTATTATGATGGGCTTAAGGGCAATAATATGCAAGAAGTTGGGCTCTTGGCTACCCACTAAATTGACTCTATACTTAGGCCAAAAGTGAGGCCCAACTCACTTGTGTTAAATGTAAAACTTGCCCATGTAAATAAATTACTGAGCTGCCCATGAAGCCCACCACAATATGTAAAATTATGACCTTTGTGATTGGGCCCAAACCTTACTTGAGGGTCCACTATTTGGCCTATAAGTTAGGCTTGGTGTATGGCCTAGTAGGTCATGCATTGTGTGGGCTTTAGACCTTATATTATATGAGTAGTGGCGGGCTACCTCTTGGAAGTCAGTTGAGGTTGAACGTCCTCCTGGGTGATCCTAAGGTAGGCCCATGGGTTTCTCTATGGATGGTTAAAGGTCCACCATAAACCCTAGGCCATTTGTTTAGGGCTTAATGTGTATGTATGTGAAACCTACCTTAACGCATGTTTGGTCTAGGCCATCCAAGCCTTAGATCGCCCGATTATGGATGCACTCTCTGTCTTGGGTTACTGCTGGACTCACAATCCAGTAACAGGCCCACTTGATCTTTTCATAATATATACGCACTCTCCATCTAGTGGGGTCCCCCAGCGAATATAGTTGGCTTTCATGAGATTATTCCACATAATCAACTGATTTATGGACCTTAGCAGGTCTAAGAAGTTAAACTGGCCAAAAGTTTATCAAAGGGCCTTAATACAAAATTTTATGGTTAAAACTTTATTTGGCTGTGAGGCCCACCATTTGAGAACTTGTGTACATGTTGCATGCTTATGTTTTCGTATAATCTTTGGGCTTAATCAGTGTATTCTTTTGGGTCACCTTTAGTGATTAGATGAGGACTCCATCTTAGATCAGATTTTTGGGGCATCCCATGGGCCTAGAGTGGCAGGGTCATCCCAGATTGGCCCAACTGTATATTGGGCTGACTTCCACCATTTTGATGGACTTATAGGCTAAGACAATGATAGTATTGGGCCCTTAGTTGCCCACTTAAATTGCTAAGATATTGGGCTGATGTAGTTGGGCCCATTTCATCCAAACTTAAACTTATTTAGTCGTATATTGTGTATGCGGGCTGCCCACCAAGTCTAGCTCAATGCATGGATTCTATAGCCATTGGGAATTGATCCTTGGGCCTTGATTCCCCTCTTGGGGCCAATGTTTTTAAAAGTGATATTTTATCTTTTTATGACTTATTACGAGGAATATATGTATGTAGTTACCTTTATTGTTATCTTAAATGTAGGCCTTGGGCCTTCTATCAATATAGTTCATGGTTGATATACATTTTTGAGAAATGGTGGTTAAATGTCCCCATTATGGACCCCTTTAGGCCCGGTTGTATCTAAATATGATTAGATGCTCATCTTAAACTCTTGCTGACTCATTTCTGTATTACTTAGACCCATAGTTGTATACTTAGTCTCGTGGGTTACCCCAGGTAAATGGGCCCCCACTAGAGATGAGATTCCTTATGGATATTGTTTAAATACCTGGTCTTGGTCCCTTCTTGGATAGGAGTGTATTACTTTGTATATCACCGCATAATGCATCTAGACTCATCTTCATGGCCCATGTACATCATTGTATGCTTGGTTGACACTATGTATGTGTGGTCATATTGTGTCATTGGGCATTACATGATACTTTCCCCGAGGGACGTAGTATCCCCTATTGAGCACGTTGGATGCTTGGGATTGATGTAGGGTTGATTGTGTGATTTATGCATCTGGCATTGCATAGCATATGAGCATTATTGCCCTTGCTTCATCAGGGCTGTAGCCTCCACAGATACATCATGGATGACCATATTTGGACACCGAAAATGTTACTTGAGCATACCGTGTGCATAGGATGCCCATGGGTGAAATTCTCAAAACTTCCATGGTACCAAGGATCTGTTCCAGCGCCGTGACCGAGTGGTATATATGAGTGCACGAGGGCCTTATACCGTAAGGCCGTGACTCCCACTATCGTGTAGTTGGTTGGATAGGGGTGTGGCCTTACTCGCCTGATGTAAGAGAGCATTACTAGGCTGAGTCTGACCAGCTCGTGAATGGGTCCGCTACCTTCAGGCCTTACTGGTGATTGGCTGTCCACAGGCGGGTAGTGAGGTCTCTTACCCTCGTTTGACTGTGCGGGGTCTGTAGAGCAACAGTCATCCAGCAGTGTAATGGACCTCGATGATTTTCTTATGATGGAAATGTACATGAAATGTGGATTGGATTTGAGCACTAACGTTACTTCATATTGCATTTGCATCAACTATGTAAGCCTCATAATGCATCGCTTTAGCATGACGCCCAGTACTCATTGCATTACATTACTCATTGCACTACATTACTCATTGCACTATATATCCTTGGTATGGATTCCTACATTATCATACTGCCTTGGTATAGATTCTTATGTTCATGATCACCTTGGTAAGGCTAGTGGTATTAGTATTGATCGTGACTCCCTTCTGCATTCTCTATCTTCTTCTGAGCACCATTGTTACACACTTTCACCGCCCTCTAAACTTTCTATAAGCTTATGCACAATTAATACATGCAGGAGATCGTAAGTTGGCATCTTAGCAGCGGATCTTGGATAAGTGTGCGATCTGAGCACCCAGTGTTACAGATTCTCTTCCTTATTTCTTCTGTTATCTTATGTATGTCCTTTTGGACCTGATGTAAGCTTGTAAAAGTTCAAATTCAAAGTGGATTTTGTGATGTGTGCCTTTGTTATTCTCAAATTTACTTGTTGTGATCTTGGGTATGCTCGTATTGGAAATGATTATATTGTAGTGAAAATCCTCCTTGTAGGATCCCAGGATCGGAACCTGCCTCAGGAGCCGAGAATGGGATACTACGGAGGCTGTTGTGGCTAGAACCGGTCATCGGGTTCCTTGTGAGGTCCGGTTACCGAGTCTGGGGCGTGACACTTGAGCACCACAGAGTCTGCAAAAATTATAATTTTGGATCCAATCAAGTAGGACCTGAGTTTATCCAAAGCAAAGAATACGACAATGAGTTCCTTTTCCATGGTGAAGTAATTTATCTAGGCTCCATTTAGCGTTCTACTTACATAGTAGATAACACACATTTTCTTGTCATTTCTTTAGCCCAACACAGCCCTAATAGTGTAGTCGGTAGCATCACATATGATTTCAAAAGGCATGCTCCAATTGGGTAGATGCATGATCGGTGTAGTTGTCAACATACCTTTTAGCTTTGTAAAAGTCTCTTGGCAAATTTTAGTCCATTCAAATGGAACACCCTTTTGAATTCGGTTACTCAATGGTCTAGAGATTTGGCTAAAATCCTTAATGAGCCTCTTATAAAATCCTGTGTGACCAAGAATAGAGCAAATGTCACGTATACTTTTGAGATCTAACAAATTAGCAATCAAGTCTATTTTGGCCTTGTTCACTTCAATTTCATTGGACGAGATCACATGTTAAAGGACAATTTCCTTTTGAACCATGAAGTAATAATTTTCCCAATTTAAGACAAGAATTTTCTCTTCATACCTTATCAAAACCAGATTCAAGCGATTGACGCACTCATCAAACATACTTCCAAAAATGGAGAAGTTATCCATGAAAACTTCTAAAAAATGCTCAAACATGTCTAAAAGAATACTAAGCATGCGTCTCTAGAATGTTGCAGGAGTGTTAAATAGCTCGAATGACATCCTTCAGTAAGTAAAGGGGTTAAAGGGACATGTGAATGTGATCTTCTCCTGATGTTTAGGGGCTATCTCAATCTGATTATAGCCTGACTACTTGTCTAGGAAGCATTAGTAAGAATGACTGACCAATCTTTTCAATTTTAATCAACAAGAGATAAAGGAAAGTGATCTTTCCTCGAGACTATTCAACTTTATGTAGTCAATGCACATTCTCCCATTAGTGGTAAGTCTAGTTGGCACAAGTTCATTGTTGGAATTGGCTACCATGGTAATTCCAGAGTTGGACTCACCCACTGACTATCAAATATGGGGTAGATGATAACCATATAGTTTCGACATCTCCATCTTAACCATATCCCTCATGTTTGGATTTAATTGGTGTTGTGGTTGCCTCGATGTTTTTGCATTCTCCTTTAAATGTATTCGGTAAGTGCAAATCAGGGCGTCAATTCCCTTAAAATTCGTAATAGTCCATCTTATGGCACTTTTATGATTCTTAAGAGTAGCTATCTTGCTCATCATCTAAGTGGAAAAAAAATCACCATTGGATATGTGTCCCCTTGACCTAAGTAAATATATTTAAGCTTAGATGACAATGATTTTAAGTCAATCTTTGGTGGCTTGATGCTACATGTAGAGGCTTTGAGTCTATGAGGGGTAATTTTTAAAAGTATGACATTCACTAGTTAGTTTTAAGTGTCGACTCAGAATCCAACAAAGTACTTGTAAGTGCTATGGTTTCTAACTCCTATTATTATCAAATTTTATAGTGTCAAAACCTCTTGGAATCTGTGTCTTGTATAGGACATCTACTTATACAAGATATGACATCTCATGTACAAGGACAAAGGTCTTTACTTCAAGAACTTCAAATGTAAGATTACATGTTCATGTTCAAGTACAACATCAAGCATGAATTCAATCTTTCAAGCTTCAAATAGTTTAAGTTTTCAAAGCTTCTTCCAAGTTAAGACAAAGTTCCTATACCGATATAGCTCGGACATAGCGCGGATATAGCTCAAACATTGCACGAATATAGCTCGGGCAGGGATCGTTTGTAGATTTAATTTAGGTCAGACATTGGTCAAGTAAATGAATTCTTTTATTCCGAAACGGGTTGCGACATAACAAAGGTCATACCGACCAATTCAAGGGTAGTATATTTTTAGATGTTCGGCATTCCATGGATGATAGAGTAGGGTCGGATGGTGCTCGAAATCAAGTAGGGTCCTTCCCATTTCTGGCTTAAGGTCCCCGTTCCTGCTTCTTTGGTGTTTTGGAATATCTTTCGAAGAACCATATCTCCAACTCGAAACCTTCTGACCTTGACCCGAGCATTATAAAATTGTGACACCTATTGCTAACGGACAATGGTTCGAAGCCAAGCTTGCTCCCTTTGTTCTTTGAGAAGGTCGAGATCGAGGGACATAAGTTCATTATTGATCTATTCATCGAACGAGTTTATCCAGGCCATTGGTAGTCCGATCTCTATGAGAGTGACCACCTCTGCTCCAGTAGCTGTTCGGGCAGTAGTTCGGTAGGCCCATAGGACTTTGGGGAGTTCCTCGGCCCAAGCCCCTTTGGCATTCTCGAGCTTGGTTCGAAGGTGATGTTTAATTATCTTGTTAACTGTCTCGACCTGTCCATTTGCTTGTGGATGTCATGGTGATGAGTAAAGGCAGTGAATTTTGTGGTTCTTGCACATCTCCTGGTATTGCATGTTGTCGAACTGCTTCCCATTATCCGAAACGATAGTCCAAGGTATCCCGAATCTACATATGATATTCTTCTAAATAAAATTTGTGATCTTTTATTTAGTTATCTTTGCCAATGGTTTTGCCTCTGCCCACTTGATGAAGTAGATTACAGGTACTATGGTAAACTTGGTCTGACCTTTACCCATAGGGAACAGATCGATAATGTCAATCCCCCACTGAGCGAATGGCCAGAGGCCGGCTATAGGAGTGAGCTCCTCCGGTGGCTACTGAGGGATATTCGTAAATCTTTGATATTTTTCACATCTTTGGACGAGTTTTCGCGTGTCTTGCTGAATGGTCAACCAATAGTAACCCTGCTAGATGACCTTATGTGCTAACGATCACCCTCCATAGTGATTCCCATAGATTCCTTCGTGGATCTCTCTTAGGACGTATTTAGCTTCTTTTGGACGAACACACCTCAGGTAAGGAAGGTAGAACCCTTTCTTGTAGAGTATGCTGTTAAGCATGGTATACTGGATGACTTTAATCTTCATTCGTCGCACTTCTATTTGGTCCCCAGGTAATTCGTTGTGTTCGAGGTAACGGATGATTGGGTCCATCCATGTTGGTTCCAAGCTAACCGAGAAAATGGTCAGGATGTCTGCTTCATCGACGCTTGGTTTGGTTAAGAATTCGATGGGGATAGATCTTTTACTGTAGTAAGCTTTACGAACATGTTGGCATTGGAATTCTTAGCTTGTGGAATCAGGGTGACACTGTAATTTTAGAAACTGCCAATCAATTCTTTGGCTTTCTAAAGGTAAGCCTTCAGACGCTATTTTTTTGACTTGGTAAACGTCGACTACTTGATTGATGATCAATTGTGAGTCGCTGAAGACATCGAGATGTCGAGCCCCCATGTTTGCTGCCAGTTTTAGTCCGATGAGCAAAGCCTCGTATTCCACTATTATTGGAGGCTTGGAATCCAAATCTCAAGGCATATTGCATGCACGTATGATCAGGAGTCTTTAGAACTATCCCTACCCAGCTTGCCTTAGAATTGGATGAACCATCAATGTAGAGTGTCCACTTGGATGGGTCAGAAGGAATTGGGGAGTTTGATGATTCGACGATTAGCTAGCCTACTGAACTTTCTGGAGTGAGCTCTAATCTGGGTAGCTTAGGCTTAGGTTGAACGTTGATCAAATCTTTCTCGGATGACTATGTGACCTCGAAGATGAAGTCGGCCACCACCTGACCTTTGAATGCAGCTCATGGCTGATATCTGATGTCGAACTCACTTAGATCGATCGCCCACTTAGTTAGCCAGCCCGAAGCCTCGGGTTTCTGTAAGATTTATCGTAATGACTGATTAGTTAAAACAGTGACTGAATGAGCTTAGAAATATGGCCACAAGCGTTGGGAAGAAATGACCAAGATAGGGCCACTTTTTTCAAAGTCGAATATCTTGTTTCTTAGGGACGAGGGCTTTACCGACATAATAGATCGAGAATTGTTTCCCCTCGTGTTCCCGAATTAGCGCCGAGTTGATTGTTATGTTGGACACAGTTAGGTATAGCAGCAGTGGTTCCCCTGGCTCAATTTTGGAGAGCAAGGGTGGTGATCCTAGGTATTTCTTGAGTTACTGAAAGGCTACTTCACATTCTTTAGTCCAGTTTACTATTTATCTCCCTTTCGACTATTTGAAGAAGGTGAGACATTTATTTGTAGCTCGGGACACGAAGCTGTTAAGTGCGGCTATTCTTCCAGTTAGCCTCTGTATATCTTTGATTGTCTTTGGAGACTGCATGTGGAGGAGAGCCTTAATTTTCTTGAGGTAATCCCTCGCTAGCTAACCAGAAAACTAAGGAACTTTCCTGAACTAATGCTGAAAGCGCACTTTCTTGGATTCAGTTTCATTCGGTATTTATGAAGGATGAAGAACATTTCCTCGAGGTCAGCCACATGGTCTACGGCTTTGATGCTCCTGACGGGCCATGTAACGCCCTGAACTTTTCAATATCGAGTATTGAAAGTCCTCGAGCGTTACCGTGAAAAGTAACATAATATTTACATGTGTAGGACACCAACTGAGCTATCCTAACCTTACATTCATTCCCCAACAAGAATTGAACCATTGGGAATGATCCCCATGCATAGATTTAGAGATCTGACCTTTGATTTTAGAGATGGGACCACCCATCATATGATTTGATGTATGTACCTTCCGTCAAATAAATTAGTGAGTGACTCCTTATCCATAATGTTTTAGATAAAAGTTCTTTAATAAGAATCACTTAAAAACATGGCCACAACCATGTAGAGCTATTAGATTTCACAAACTCGTAAACTAACAATAATTACGAAAATGTCATTAACGTAGGCCTCAAATTCTAAAATCACATGATCCCCATAATCCAAATCATGTAAAAACCTGATGTAAAACTTAATCAGCATAAATTTAGTGTACATAACAGATTCCAGCCCTTATATCATCATAGAAGTGGCCCATACTGAGGAAAAGGCTGAAACCGTTGATTTAGGCCCATTTGATCAATGGAAATACTTCGAATCTGGGATCCACCCCTTATACAAGATGGGAAAATGAATGGACAGTGTGGATTTCACAAAGGACCCTCCAGTGGACCCCACCGGTGATGCATGTGCACGTCTTGCGCCTGCACTGGATGTACACTGGACTAGGGCTCTCGGTTAAGACTACTTGACTCGATGAAAATGAGTCCTTGAACTCTCTCTCCTCACTCGCGTCCATGCGAGTGATCGTTCGCTGGGACGATTGACCCACCATCATCATCCATTCGGATAATCCAAACCGTCCATTGGAATCAGATGGAATTTCTGACCCTAACCTGACCAAAAGGCACTGTCTGACAATCCGTAATGATTCCTTGCGATCGCACCTTCGTGATGAGATGATCCAATGCGCCACACCAAAAACACCTCTCCTTAGGAGGAAATCATGCGTTGAAGACAGTGGATGGTGCAGATTTCTTGTAGCTTTAGGATCGTGGACCCCGTCGTTTCACCGGAAGACTGTCCGCAGCAAAACGCGGACAGTGTGAGGAACGTGGAAGCAGGGTCTCGCTATGACAAGTTTGATGCTAAGAGAATGGGTTAACAACATGATCCGCGCCATCCAGAGTGCTGAGAAGGGGATTTTAACCCATCCCACGTTGAACAAACGATCAACGTGATCACAGGACCGGTCCAAGAATCCTTGTTACATGATATGGGACTACGTAACAACGGTTTTCGCACGCAGTGGTGTAGCCAATCCAATTTTGGATTTGCATAAAAGGGTCTAGAGACCCTTCCACCTATAAAAGCCATGCATCGGAACGAAAAGGAAAAAAGAAGAGAAACGGTAAGAGAGAGAGAAATAAGGAGAGAGAGAGAGTGGTCTGTCCATGAAAGAGAGAGAGAGAGCTCTGTTTGTCCAGCAGTTTCTAGAGAAGAAAGGAAAAAGAAGAAGAAAAGAAAAGGAGGAAAAAAAGAAAGAAAGAAAGGAAATGAAAGGAAAAGATAGGAAGGAAGGACGAAAGAAAGAAAGAAAGAAAAGAAAAGAGAAAGAAAAGAAGAAGAAGAGCAGGAAGGAGAACGGTTTTGGTAGCCGAGTTAACTCGGTGGAATTACCGAGTCAACTTGATGGAAGGATAACACTAAACTCGTTTTGGGCCATGAACTCAGGTAATGATCGAGGTACGTAAGCGATTCACAAGAATATTTATATTAAATTTTAATTTGAAAAATAGTAGTTTAAAGAAGAAATCCTAAGTTAAAAATCTAATCATGTAATTTGTGTAATTAATGGTTAAAGACGAACCTAAAGTGCAGGCACTAGTCTTAAAAACATGAGAAGGCACTTCAAATGAAAAAGGTGAGGGTTTTATCCTTTAAGCTTACAGTAATTTAAGTTGATTTAATTATTCTGTCTTATATCTGCATTACTGTTATTTCATCTGGTTTTTTTATGCCTTTAATGATATGAATTATCCTGCCTTTTATGATTACATGTTTTCTGAAAATTATCCTGTCAATTGATTTATTTTATATTATTAGCCCTTTTGAGATTATAACATGATGTTAAGTACCAGTGATTCCTCTGAATTTATGTGAGGCCATGGATGCAAGCCTTGCCCCTGCCTCATCCATTATTGAGTTGGTTTTACCACTCGTCTCTATATTTGAGTTAGCTTTGTCACTCGTCTTTATATTTGAGTTGGCCATGCCACTCGTCTTTTTATTTGAGTTGGCTCTGCCACTCTCCTTTTATTGAGATGACCATTATCACTCTTCTCTTATTATGTTTGCCATTGCCACTTTTGCTGAGTTGACTATTGCCACTCTTCTCTTTATTATATTGGCCTTGTGCCGTCTATCTTTAGAGGCATGACATATGTCTTGTTATTCCAGAACCTCCATGATTCAGTTACATTTTTTATAAGTGCAAGTGATGTGTTACGAGGTATCACAATTAGTGATTCAGATATCTTATCATGGACGTAATACGTTACGGGTAGCGGCCCTCTTGGTCGGGACGTAATTCCGTGGGTTGGTTGGCATGGTGCACAATCGATGTATGTAAATTGCCATATGTGTTACATCAACTTTTCGGGATTGGATGTTGCAATTAGTCGCTCCATGAACACATCGTGTTACGTAAATCCCCCAACCACGTATTGTGTTGCCTCGAGATGTTCGTATAAATCCATGTTAGCATTGGCCATGTCGATGAATATCCGTAGTTATGGGATGCGGGTCGAGTCAAGTTTCTTATGAATTATATTCCACATTGTGATGATCACTACATATGATGAGCCGCATATACTTTACTAGGCATGCATCTCATGTAGGTTGTCTGCGCATGCTGATATCTCATGTGTTAATGGAGCACGAGATGTATTAGACCCTTACTTTACCTCACTACGCCAAAATTGTGGATTTATGACAGACCAAATCCGTCGTAAAACGAAATAAACGACGGATTTTGTCCGTTGCTGTTTACTGGGTCATTTTTCTTTTTCGACGGATAAAATTCGTAGTTTAATCTACGATGGATAAGGTCTGTCGTAGATTACTGACGGATAAGGTCCGTCGCAAAATTAAAAAATCTGTCGTTGAAATTTAGAAAAAACCACCTTAATTATTTGTCATTAAAAATATTGGCGACGGATAAGGTTCGTTGCTAATATGAGGAGCAATGGACCTCATATCCTTCATCCAGTCCACTTGTTCAGAAACTAGCGACGGATTTGGTCCGTCGCTAAAATATCTTCGAATTAAAAAAAAAATGTCAAATTTGTTTTTTTTTTTTTTTTTTTTTTGAATTGTACACCTGATAGTCATTCAAAAAATAATTCACATGGGGATGATATTGAGAAAATAAAAAAGTAACTGAGTCACAGTTCTCTCATTTGCAAAAGATAAGATTAAGAAAATAAAGTAACTTTTAAAAAAGGAAATCAGTTTCCTCAAATGTAAAGGTTTCCCTCATTAGCAAAAGAAGGGACTAAGGAAACCTTTCATGTATTATTTTTCTAACAAAAGTAAATTTTGCCACACAAATTCATGGATAGGTCCCTATGGTTTTAGCATACAAGTTCCAGGGTCAACTTCTCTACTGACTTTGCAGCTGCTAAAAAGCAAAAACACATCATGCAATTAAGCAGATAGAAATCAAAGATAATCTGATACAACTCAAGAGAGAAGCCTTATGTGACTGGAAGCTCTTGTTGAAACTGCCAGTTTCCTTGAAAAGCTGTTCAAAATGAGGCTTACAGTACAGAACACCTTCCAGTGAAGAGTAATTGCTTAGCTGAAAAATAAAGCAGCGACATCAGATTGGGGCCACATTATGCACCCACCTATTACTGTTAAGTACATTCTAGAATATCATATGGAAATAGAACCAATACAATGTCTTTTATACCAAAAGCACAACTATATCTACAAATTTATAATTTTACGTTCATTCATTTTTTTATGGGTAAAAAGAAATACTGAAGGAGCTAAGAAGCGTTATAGATGCAAAAATCATTCCAACACACAGAGATGCTCTCTCAACTCTAGAATCCATTTCTTGTTCAAAAGCAACTTCTTTAAAATATTGAAATCATTTGTGGCCCTCGTATTTTGGTATATATAATGGCCATTGAAAATTGGGCTCAGACACTTCAACCAATATGCAACACTCAACAACTATGTCTGCACAATTTTCCCAAGTTGCATACATGGAACTGAGAAATATAAACACAGATTTAAACATGATTGGATATTGGCTTGTATTCAATCAAGAGAAATTCCATGTAAAATCCTCATTTAGAGCAATTAAAAGACAGATTTAAACATAATTGGATATTGGCTTGTATTCAATTAAGAGACCATTCCATGTAGAATCCTCATTTAGACCAATTAAAAGACAAGTAATTGTACAAAGAAGCAAATGCAATAGAAAACAGAAAGGATACCGGTGAATTGACTCAAATGCTTTAACTTCCTTGCATTCATCAACATTAGGAAGTGAAGGATGATGTGCAAGTGCATGGACTAAATATGCGAGAATATTTTCTGGATAAGAGGACAAGTTCACATCACGTTGCATAGAAAGTTGTCATGCCTTCAGTTGGTAACACATTTGAACAACCTCCGTTATGTTTGTCATGTGGAATCAATATGACAAAGATAGAAAGACATTAGCCAGTATAAGAAACTTCAACCCCATTCACATAGGCTAGAAAAGGCACAACATTCAGTGAAATGCAGCATAGAGAAACTTCGCAGAGTGCTCTATAGAATAAATTATAAGAAATGCTTGCCTCTTTAAACTCAAGTGGATGGGATCCAGCTATGTTGAATAAGAAGCCACAAGCATACTTCGCATCCAGAAGCCTTTCTTTATATATTAGTGTACTTTGTTGAGGAATAGCTTCCTAGCTTGTGGGTAGACATCCTGCATGCCAAGATAAAATCAGCTGCTACTAGTGTGAAACATATTAAAATCTCTGGATAAGCAAACATCATATGCTTTTAAACTAAAAAAGGAAACAAAACAATCAACACATTTTATCTTCATTCTAAGAAGATGAATACAATGCTTAGTAAACAACCATTTCGAACAAACTTCCACATGAAAGAAAAGATCCAACCTGTGATAATCTTAAAGTCAAATAAAAGACATCAATCGGTATTTTTTTATCCCAGTACTTTGACAGGCGCAAGATAGCTTTTGCTGAAGCAAGCCTTAGATGGGCCTTGTCTACAGTACTGCAAGATGAGAAAGTCCTCAGGTATAATTAATTCTACTGTCAGCTACTTAAAACAAGAGATAATTCCTATACAAATGATAAATGTAAAATGAAGGCAAGGATGCCCATCGCCAAGAGATGAAAAAGGTTGTCATGTTAGTGGGCCTATAATACCTTGATTTTACATCCTTTGAAATGTCTCAGCATAGAGAGAAAATTATACAAAAGACAAGGAAGAAATAAAAAAGATGAGAGTATAAGCAAAAGGATCTAGAGAGGCAGAGCTTACCCAGGTTTAGATACAGATACACTCGCCGGAACCAACAAGTAAAAAAAATTAAGCAGGCTTCTCAAATCCATCACAATCATCCCTGCTTCCAGAATGCCTCACACATGCAACTCTCATTGGCTTTGTAGGTGGAGATGCTATTGACTAGAAAGCCTGCAAATCATCCTGCAATTTGAAAGCACAGTGAATGATAAAAGGTGAGTGAAGATGTATGTGTACATGCAATGTGGAACCATGGGTTGCTGCCAATATCTTTCCATCAAGTGAAACGCTAAGCCGGTCATAACGCAGAGTTGAGCCACTGGCATCGTGAAGTGGAATGGGAAACACCTTCAAAGTCTTTGGGTCCTCATTAAGATGATAGCGAACTATTTAGGTAAAAGGAAGTCAGTGAACCAGGAAATTTTTTTCCTGTAAAAACGAAAGAACTAAAAAAATAGATAATTAAGCTTTGGTGTTGACCAGCTTCACTAAGCGCATCAAGCCCTCCTACGTCTAACCTGAACTTGATCATGTAAAACACAAAAGAAAAACATACGTCATGGAAATGCTAGGATTTCTTCCTAGTTCGAATTTGATAAATTTCACATCTTTGACAAACAGTGGGAATGCATTTGAATCTATCAATGGATTTCTCTCATGACCAACTGCAGCAAATGCTTGTCCAAATTATTTTTAAGTGGAGCCATGGAAATATGGAAGAGATGTATTGAATCTCTACTCCTAAAAGCAACATGTCATGAAACAGACTAATAATTTTTAAGATTTTTTCCCAAAAAAGGGCCATTATAGGGACCATATTGTATCGACCAGCAAGCTAGCACAATATGCTGGCTAATATATACCATTATGAAATACCTTGGATCAAGGTCACTATAGAAACTTGTAGCCCTTGAATTGTGCATTTTTATACGAAACTTGGACATGGACATGTTGTTGAGTCAGAAACAGATCTATGCACAATACATTAAACTACATAAACAGTATATGCATAATACCACCAAGCCATAATCGAAGCTTTTCCTTGATACCCGCATTGTCTTGTGCCCATTAAAAAAAATGTCTGATATGTGTATCCAGTATGGTACTTATCTTTTCTCCTTCATTTTCTTTTTTAATGAACTATATCAAAGTTAAACTGTAAGATTCAACTTCGGATACAGTACTCATTTCAAAGAAATCTAAGAAAAAAAAAATATTGCTCATATTCCGCAAAAAAGATGAACTAATCCAGCCATATCAACGGGAAAAAAATTCTCAGTAGTTCGCTAACATAAGATCTTTCACTAATTCTTAGAAGCATTTTAATCTTAGGCTCTTAGCTAATGTAACAAAGTAGAAGTAAAACTTTCACGTCATTAGGTTTGAAGGTGGTTAGAATTAAACATCATTCTTTATTATGAGTTTTAGAAAGGAAAAAAGAGTTGCATGATAATGACAATTTTACTATGAAACAAATAATTTATTAGGGCATTTAGAATTTTAAGAAATGGGTTTGTGCATGTCACCCCATTATTCCCATTTAAATAATAATATGGAAACGGCCAATTCAAGTATTAATTTCATGACTCTATAGTATAGAGATTTGTTTTACAATCCAGTCCTGTTTTCATAATGGATCTTGACTCTGGAAAAGGTGGAAGTTTTCTTTTCTATTCTATACTGTGCAGGATGTGTTTACATACTGAGATCACCAACAAAAAATTCATGAACTGATCAACACCCTTTCTGAAGCATATCAACATCATGAAGCCATGTAATGCAGGAATTATCTTGGAGAAAATTACAGTCATAATGAGTCTCTTCCGAATTTTCTATATTCAAGACAAATATTTGTAGTTTTTGGATTCGACGAATCAAGTAACTTGTCATTCCAAACTTCAAAATCTATATGTAGTTTTTTGTTCTTTGGACCACTGTTTTACTTTAAAATTTTTTTTCTCGAAACCTAATTATGGACAAACAAAGAAACAGGTATGACTAACCACCTTTTGCAAATGGAACTATGAACGAAGGTCAATAAAAAGAAGCAATTGATGACCAGGTGCAGACATCTAAGAACAATGCACAAGATATCAAGGATAGAACTAACAACAATGATGTTTATGTACTAGTGGTTATGCAGATCCTTACCAACTCTTTCACATCACTCATGTCCTCAAGAATGCCATTCCAAGTAGCACCTATATCTGAAAACATCCGGTCTGGATGTTCAAATTTTCCACCTTGTAGTTGAACTGAAACAGTAGTAAATGGTTCTAGCTTAACAAGATAGTATAAAACCTGTAGAAGAAGTATCAACTATCAAACAAATTTTTACCTGAGATTGCTATATTCTAATAGCATTCAATGCCTAAGTGGACACTGAAACAATAGATATGTAGGTCCAGTTAATACAAGAGAGCTATGAAGGTAAAAGGTAATTCCTAAGTTACATTGTTCAGACCACAGAAACAATAATGAAATGTGCAAGGACTGCACACTGTGAAAAATGGAAATAAAGGACAGATTTAGAGACGGTTTTGAACCGTCTCTAAAATTTCTTGATTTAAAGACGCTTTAGAGATGACCGTAAACTGTCTCTAAAATTTTAGACGACCCCTGACTGTCCTTAATATTGTCTTAAAAATTTGAACGTCCACAAATCATCTAAGATGGTTGTTGACCGTCTTATATGTGGTCATTTGAGGTGGTCATTGGCCGTCCGCATTAGAGACGGTCTTTGAACGTCTTATATGGGGTCATTTGAGACCGTCATTGGCCGTCTTTTACTTTAATCTGAGACTGTCAAAGAGACGGTCCTAAACCGTCTCTATTAGAGATGGTCCTAAACCGTCTTATAGCCCTGTCAAAAACCGTATCTATTAGAGACTGTCAAAGACCGTCTCTATTAGAGATGGTACTAAACCATCTTTAACGCGGTCAAAAATTAAGATGCTTAAAAAAATTATGAATTTAAAAAAAAAAATAGTTGAGAAGCTTAGAAAAATAATTAACAATGTTTAAGAAAAATTTAAATTTTGAAAAAAAAAAACTATAATTTTATAAAAATCTAAATTTTGAAAAAAAAAATTAAGAACTTTGAATAATGTTGATAATTTTGAAAAAAAAAATTCAACAAAAAAAATGATATTTTGAAAAAGAAACTTTAAAAAATTAAACAAAATTGTGAAAAAATTGACAAATTGTAAAAAAAAAAATATATTTTAAAAAAGAAAACTAGATTCTGTATTTTGACAAGAAAAATTAAAAAGTTATATAACAAAAGTAAGATTTTAAAAATAATATTTTGAAAAAGAAAATTTAAAAAATTAAACAAAATTGTGAAAAATTTGACAAATTGTAAAAAAATATATTTTTTAAAAAAGAAAAATAAATTTTGTAAAAAAAATGTTAAATTTATTTATAATAAAAATGATATTTAGTTAAAAGAGTAAAAAAAACTATACATTTTGAAAAAAAAAATGTTAAATTTATTTGTGAAAAATAAAATTACTAAATTATTAGGCACATCCACTAATTGAACCTTTAATCATTTTTGGACAATCTAATCAGTTCAAATTGAAGAGCAAATAACTTCAAATGTTTAAATCAAATTTCACTGAAATTGTTGATCAATCTTGCACGCCCAATATCTTTCTCATATGTAGCCTGATTGAGGCTAGTAACTACTCAAATTGAGAGTATTGATTAGTAAAATAGAGTGAATAGACCAGACATGTAAAATGGGCCAAATATTCTGGTTAAAATTGTGACCCAAGTTACTGACCTTGTGAGAACCTAAGAATTGATGTTAGGAAGTTTTGTGGCTCCATCATGATGTGTGTCAAACATCAACATCGTGGATTTGATGCATCCCCTTTAGGTTATGAGATATCTCAAAAATCATCGGTAAACGAAACTCAAGTAGGCCATACCATTTAAAACTATGTGAAGACATCCTAAAAAATATAAAAGCACTTGGTGGGGCCCACATGAGTTTTGGATGCGGTTGAAACTTGGTCTAACCCCTCATCCAAGTGGGACACACATAATGAGTGGGTTGGATATGTGAATCACATTTAGACAGCCCAATATATGATTATGAATGTTTTAAGGAAACCTTTCTCCACTACATTTAAGTGAGTTACTCGTTACCTTTACCAGAGTAAACTCTGTAGGGATCACCATTATTTATTTATTTTATCCACTCCATTCATCCATGTTAACAGATAATTTGAGGTCTAAAAAATAAAAAGGAAGCATATCTAAAGCTGAAGTGGACCACACCACAGGAAATAGTGTGATTAAACCTCTACCATTTAAAATTTCTTAGAGGCCATAAAAGTTTTGGATCAAGCTGATGTTTGTGTTTTCTATTCATTTATATATTTTTGATATTATGAACGACCTTTAACTATTTTTGGACAATCTGATCAGTCCAGATTGAAGAGTAAATAACTTCAGATGTTTAAGTCAAAATTCACTCAAATTGTTGATCAATCTTGTTTTCCCAATATCTTTCTCATGTGTAGTATGATTAGTCAAATTGAGGGTAATGATCAGTAAAATAGAGTGAATGGACCAGACATGTAAAATGGGCCTATCATGATGTGTGTCGAACATCAACACCGTGCATTTGATGTCTCCCCTTTATCTTATGAGATATCTCAAAAATCATCTGTCTACGAAACTCAGGTGTTGATTATCATCTAAAACTATATGAAGACATCTAAAAAAAATATAAACAGTACAATATTGGATGTCATACCATTTTGGGGCCATAAAAGTTTTGGATCAAGCTGATTTTTATTTTTTCCCTTCATCTGACGCTGTATGACCTAATCAACATATTGGATGTCAAATAAATAGTACAGTAAGCCTTAGGAGGATTTTAATGATGGATATCCAATTACTATTGATTTCATGTGGTGTGGTGCACCTAAGATTTCTGTGGTGGGGTCCACTACAGATTTTTATCTGCCTCATTCTTTAGCTCATGACGTAAAATGATATCTCAAAGTGGATGGACGGTGTGTATATAACAAATACATCATAATGGGGCCCACAAAACTTGGTGAATGTTGGTCGGTGCTCTATGGGTCCCACCATAATGTATGTCTTTCATCCATGTCGTCCATCCATTTTTACATATCATATTAGGGCTTGATACCAAAAACGAGAGGGATATAAATCTCAGGTGGACCACACCACATAAACACAATAGTGATTGGATATCCACAATTAAAACCCTCTTAAGGCCAACTATACTTTTTATTTGACATCCAATCTATTGATTAGGTCATACATGCCTAGATGAAGGGAAAAAAATATCAGATTGATCCAAAACTTTATATGGCCCCGAAAAGGTTTTTAATGGTCAACGCTCATTCAACACTGTTTCCTATAATGTGGTCCAAATGAGATTGGGATATAGCTCATTTTTTATCTTATACAATAGAATGATATGGAAAAATAGATGGATGGCAGGGATGAAACACATACATCATGGTGGGGCCCACAGAGCACCAACCACCAGCCCTTGGCGTTGGTGTTAGCGTGAGTAGCCAATCTGTTTCCTGAGAGAGACTTCAAGTCTCTCTCTCTCTCTCTGTCCTCTTTCCCTCTCTCAATCTCTCTCACTCTCTCAATCTCTGTGCTCACTCTGCTCCTGCTCTCCTTCTCTCCACTTTCTTCTTTTTCCTCTCCAGACGGAAGGATTCCTGACTTGACCCGTAACCTAACCCGACTTAGACGGGTGCGGCAGCACAACTGCACCACCTTCTCTCTCTCTCTCTCATTTTCTTTCTCCCTGTTTTCCCTCTTTATCTCTAACTTCTTCTATTTCTTTCTTGTCCCATTCCGGCCACAATGTTAGAATCAATCAGCTTGACTGAGCCGATCCAACTTAGTGGCAAAGGGAAAAAAGGTGGAGGAGAAGGCGTCCGTTAATGGCGGAGTCTCTCCCATTGCTTCTCCCTTCAATCCGATAGCATGGGACAGTTCATAGGGACCGTAGGGAGTTTATGGATAAGCTCTCTTGAAGCTCTAAGAAGATTTGGGTGATGGGTTCGGAAGTGGAAGAAAATGGTCGATTCTCAAGCCACCATAAATTGTTCTCTTCCTCTAAAGCTCAGTTGACCGTGAGGTATCTCTCTCTCTCTCTCTCTCTCTCTCTCTCTCTCAATCTCTCTCAATCTCAATACTGATTGAAATGATTTAGGGATTTAGAGATTTAGGGATTTGGGGATTTAGGGATTTGGGGATCTGGGGATTTAGGGATTTGGGATTTAGGGATTTAGGGATTTGGGGATTTAGGGATTAGTTTCCTTTTGATAACTGCAGAATTTGTTGAAAGTAATGGAAAACTACTAAGTGATATTTTATGAAATCAGGTCCCTCTCTTGTTGAGCATTGTTGTTAGTCATTGTTTTATTTTTTTATAATACTTTGTGTTTGTTGAGAAAAAGGTTGGCTTTCTTTGAGCTTCTCTCTCCCTTTTTCGTAATTTTAGACATGTTTTTAGGGCTTTTTCCTTATGAGGATTTGAAATGGTTTTTTCAAATTCAACTCCCCTTCTAGGTTTTGTGTATGATGGGTATTAGCAAAGATTATATGCATGGTAGGTGTTTGTTTTTTGTCTAATGAAATGCTCTTCTATTGTCTAGTATGATTCTTTCTGATTTTATGGTTGGTTTGTGCTAGTATGGTGAAATGTTTGTGGAATTGGCCTTCAAGAGCTAGAAAATAGGGGATGTGAATTTCTTACTACCTCTGTTATAGGGAGTCTGTGTAACTGAATTCTATGTGCTTTCCATCTTGATGTTTGGTTGAAATTTTCTTTGTACATCTCTTGTACAAGTTCATATTAGGATTTGAGCCTGAAAGTCATGTGGCTCTAAAGTTAAGTGGGCCATACTATAACCAATAGTGGGGATTGAATGATCACCATTGAAACTTTATTGGGGATTGAATGATGGGTACTTCGATCGTAATGTGAACTGGTTAAACTGATGGACAGGCCGTGTCTAGGATGTTGGCCAAAGGAAAACCCATTTACTTCAGCATATAGTTGACATTTAACGGGCATTCTTTGTTACGACCATCTTTGATTGGAGGAATTATATGATCCTTGACCTGAGGATATGCATGCTATCTCCAATTTTCATTTGTACAAGTGGGGTCCATGGTTAGTGCTCCAGACAACTGATCTGACGGACACCAAAGTGGGTGGACTGTGCCCATAATATCTCCTTGGTGGGATAGTCATGACCCACTGATTGGTACAGCGTTGGTTAAGGAAAGAAATACATGGCTTTCAACATTCAAGAGTAAAAGAAGGGCAAGATATGTGATGGTTAGGACCATTAAAGCTTAGGTGATTTTTGGGACATGTTGAGTTAAGAAGTGCAAGATATGTTCTGACCAGACTAGAAGTAAATCATGATTGCAATAGTGATTATAATTGTGTTGGCTAGTAGCTGTTGATATTATCTCTCAATAGTGATTGCAATAGTGATATTATCTTTGTAAAGAAATCCCCAAAACATGTATTTTAAACTGTGATCAAGACTAGAAGTAAATCATGATTGCAATTGTGATTGCAATAGTTAGTCTGATATTTTCTCTAAGTAATTTTCCAATGCTATCCTGGGATCTGTACTGACTTGTATATATATTAAAAAAAAAACATGCTTTTTATGATTCTAAGGTGATTGTGGAGATCTATTGGATATTATAATCTCATTGAATAAGTTGGGTGTTTCTTAGAATTTTAGTACATGTAGGAAAATCCTGATTTGGGTTTTCCTACATGTATATAATGGTGGGCCCCATCGAACCCCTTTTGGGGCTGAGTTACACAACGCAATCCGCACCATCATGACATTCATGTATGGATGCGGATTAACTTGTCCTGGGACTGTTAATGTGATGGTTGTACCTTTTATTTTGATTTTTATAGGAGGGGAGCTTTTCATTGGAACTTCCTGCTATATATAGTGGATTCTTCATACTTCTTGACCCGACTTGAATCACTCCAAAAGGCATCCACAATCATGCCAAGCCATGATTTTCCTTTCAAAGAAGCCAAAATTTCTCTCAGTTATTCTGAAAAATTACAGCTGATAAAGCCAAGTTTTCAATTTGCTAGTGTTAATGTTTCTATCTCTTGGTCTTTTATTGTTGAAATAGGAGCAGATTTGCATTCAGTGGAAACTTTGGTCAATGTTGATATTGAAGAGCCCAGTTGGTGGGTTTGGGTCACACATGACATGGTTCCTGGTAATACAGAAGAGCGTAGTGGAATTGATGACGAGAGTTATGTGATTATTATCGAGGTGCTAGTGGTTGGTGGGGTTGCCAACTTCATGGCTAGGTGCATTCTTGCAAACCCAAAATCTAAGGTATGGGAATTCTATTTTCTTTTTCTTTATCTTTTATTTGTTTGAGTATCTATCATTAATTGGTTATCATTAAATTATAGAGCTTACACCAGAGGAATTGCAGAAAAGTAAGTCTACACATACATTTCTTCCTATAATTGAGATGGATGGTAAGATATGGTCTAACCATTTGCAATTGAGATGTTCTCTTATTTTTATATATCCTAAAAAAAAAAAAAAAGATGTACAAATAACATTATTATTCCAAGTTGTCACGAAAAAAGAAAATCCTAAAGTGCCACAAATATGGATCTAAATCTCTACCTTTCTTTGTTTTTCTTATGCTTATCTCTTTCTTATGTGATATATCCTATTAAAAATCCCTCAAGGCACGGATATCCCAAAATAGAAGACTACTAATGACTTGCACATGACTAATTGTAGCATATCTTGACAAAAAGCTTTTGTCACCAAGCATTTAATGGTAGGTAGTATAGAATATTTAAATATTAGTCTTGAGTCGTGTCCACTGTTGTCAAGCATGTGGAGTTTGGACAAAGACTCCATATTGGCACAACTTAATGTCTCCGTCCATAAATAATGCCTGTTTATGATTTGACCAACTTTCAAATATGTATGTCCTTTTGAACCTTCCTTGATTGCATAAGTGGCTGAACCAACTTTGTATGTTACACATAATTTGTCTCCACTAGTTTCTGTAAATGATCCATGTTGTATGTAGTGACCTTCTCTTCAAATGTGATCTTTTTAGCAATTTCTAATGGTAAACCGATTTCATGAATCCCTTTATATGCATCCCTAGTAATCACACTATGAGAAGAGAACCCTGATCCCCAGCAGTTTGGTAATTTTGGAGTCCTTGGTTAGGGTTTGGGCTGAAAGTATGAGTGCTGGAGCTGACGCTTTCGGAGTCTGAACTCATTCTTTTGAAAATTTGAAAAATGGGAATATTAATAAATATGGATTTTCTTGTTAAGAAGAAAATGGAAGATGGATTGACAAAAATAAAAGATATTTTTTTTCCTTCTTCTTCTTTTTTGATTCAAGAGAGAGAGAGATGGAGAGGTGAGAGTGGGGAAATCGAGTGAGTGAGTGGGGGAATGAAGTGGCCGCGTCATATTTGAAAATGGTGAGTGCAGTTTGGTTTGAAAATGACGTTTCACATGCGTGACGTGCCTGTCTATGAGAGGTGTCTACAGATGCGAATTAGCTAATGAACACAACAGTAGCGAGTTTGCAATAGATTTTTGTTTGACAATTTCATCATTCGGGGTCCCACCAGGAGGCCCACATACATGTTGTTAGGTGTTCAAGCAGAGTTATCAGTGATTTTTTCGAACTTGACTATGGTATTTGTTCTGTTCCCTCTGAATTTAGAATCCAGAAATCTGCTTTTTCCAAAAGAGAACTGTTGAAGTGATTTCCATGAGGAGAGTATTCTCTAACCTTTGTAACCAAGCTTTAGATGCTTGTTTTAGATTATGGAGTGCCTTTTTTAGTTTGCATGCATGCCTCAACTTCATATGATCATAAAATTCCATAAGTTGATCAATATATATGATGAAACCCTACTCTCTCACAACAATGTGAGAATAACAACACTCCAAATATGCATATCCTTTATCCTTCTTGTATGTAGTTACATGTTGAATTTCTTCATTCTTTGATTCATTACACTCAATTCAGGTATGGTTTGCACCAATTCAAGAGACTGCACATTAGGCATTCAATATATAAGACTGGAGCAAGACTGATTAGGCATTTAAATGTGTTACAGGATGGTATTTGAATTGCTTATCCTAACAGGTGCACAAGTTGGGATGGATTGGACTTCTATCTTAAGAAAATGCCATGATTTCATGTAGTTATTATTGTAATGGAAAGTTAAAAAATTAAAAGAGAGAGATAATGAATTCATGGAAAGAAATGTTCTTTATCATTAGGGCTGCTTTTGCCGGGTTTGATGCAGAATTCGTCGTCAACTTCACATAAAGACAAATAGGATCAGTGGCCACAGATTGCAACCTAGATTTAAACAAGGTTCAAGGTGTCATCAACAATGCTAACAGAATCCTCTAGGTTAGATTGTTGATTGAACCTGATTTTATTTAAATGATCTTGATAATTCATTTTATTTAAATGAGTAGACTCGGATGTGCATTGGAGCTATCTAGATGTTGAGTGGGGGTCCCTGGAAGGTGAGAACCACTGTTATGACCATGATGAAGCTGTCCTTTTTCTATGAACGGCATTAGAGGGTCCTGGCCATTTGGACAAGTCGTGTTTATGTATTTTGCTCGAAATTAATGGAGTAGACCCGGATGTGCATTGGAGCTATCTGGATGAGCGGGGTCCCCGGAAGGTGGGAACTACTGTTATGACCATGATGCTATCCATTTCCTATGGACAACATTGGAGTGGTCTGGCCATTTGGATAGGCCGTGTTTATATCTGTATTTGCAGGGACCACACCCTTAACTTAAACCACACCCTAAACCATTAACCTATAACCTAAACCTAAACCTAAACCTAAACTTATAACCTATAACCTAAACCTAAACCTAAACTTAAACCTAAACTTATAACCTATAACTTAATTCACCTATAACCTACACTTACAAACTACACTTATAACCTAAACTTATACTTATAACCTTAACTCAAATTCCTAAACCTTAACCTATAACCTAACCCAAACCTATACTTATAACCTAAAACCATTCTTAAATCCCAAAACCTATAACCTAAACCTAACCTTTCCCTAAACCTATAACCTACACTTATATCCTAAACTTAAATCTATAACCTAAACCCAACCTAAACCTAAACTTATTCTCAAATCCCAAAACCTATAACCTAAACATAAACCTTAACCTAAACCTATAAACTATAACCTATAACTTAAACCAAAACCTATAACCTAAACCTGAACCCATTCTCAAAATCCCAAAACCTATAACCTAAACCTAAACCTAAACCTTAACCTATAACCTATAACCTATAACCTAAACCAAAAACTGTAACCTAAACTCGAACCCAAACCCGAACCCGAACCTGAATTCCTAAACCTTAACCTAAAGATATAACCTAAGCCTATACTTAAACCTAAAACCTTACTTATAACCTAAAACTATTCTTAAATCCTTAAACCTTAACCTATAACCTAACCTAAACCTATACTTATAACCTAAAACTATTCCCAAATGCCAAAACCTATAACCTTAACCTATAACCTAAACTCAATTACCTAAACCTAAACCTATATCCTAAACTCAAATCCCTAAACCTTAACCTAAACCTAAAACCTAAACCTAAACCTATAACCTTAACTCAAATCTGTAAACCTTAACCTATAACCGAACATAAACCTATACTTATAACCTAAAATTATTCTCAAATCCCAAAACCTATAAACTACACTTATATCCTAAACCTAAATCTATAACCTAAACCCAACCTAAACCTAAACTTATTCTCAAATTACAAAACCTATAACCTAAACCTAAAACTTAACCTAAACCTATAACCTAAACCAAAACCTATAACCTAAACCAAAACCAAAACTTATAGCCTAAACTTGAACCCATTCTCAGATCCCAAAACCTATAACCTATAACCTATAACTTAAACCAAAACCTATAGCCCATAACCTATAACTTAAACCAAAACCTATAGCCTAAACCAAAACCAAAACCTATAACCTAAACTCAAACCCGAATTCCTAAACCTTAACCTAAACATATAACCTATAACCTATAACTTAAGCCTATACCTAAACCTAAAACCTTACTCATAACCTAAAACTATTCTCAAATCCTTAAACCTTAACCTATAACCTAACCTAAACCTATACTTATAACCTAAAACTATTCCCAAATGCCAAAACCTATAACCTTAACCTAAGCTTTCCCTAAACCTAAACCTATACCTTAACTCAAATCCCTAAACCTTAACCTATAACCCAGCCTAAACCTATACTTATAACCTAAAACTATTCTCAAATCCGTAAACCTTAACCTAAACCTACAACCTAAACTTAAACTTAACCTTAACCTAAACCTATTCTCAAATCCCAAAACCTACAACCTAAACCTAAACCTAACCTCTAACCTAAACCTTAACCTAAACCTATAACCTAAACTCAATTCCCTAAACCTTAACCCATAACCTAACCTAAACCTAAACCTAAACCTAAACCTATAACCTTAACCTAAACATAAAACCTAAACCTATACTTATAACCTAAACCTATTCTTATAACCTAAACATATTCTCAAATCCCAAAACCTATAACCTAAACCTAACCTTTCCCTAAACCTATAACCTACACTTATATCCTAAACCTAAATCTATAACCTAAACCCAACCTGAACCTAAACTTATTCTCAAATCCCAAAACCTATAACCTAAACTTATATCCTAAACCTAAATCTATAACCTAAACCCAACCTGAACCTAAACTTATTCTCAAATCCCAAAACCTATAACCTAAACCTAAACCTTAACCTAAACCTAAACCTAAACCTCAACCTAAACCTATAACCTAAACCAAAACCATAACCTATAACCTAAACCCAAACCCATTCTCAAATCCCAAAACCTATAACCTATAACTTATAACCTATAACCTAAACTAAAACCTATAACCTAAACCCAAACCTAAACCCGAATTCCTAAAGCTTAACCTAAACATATAACCTATAACCTATAACTTAAGCTTATACCTAAACCTAAAACCTTACTTATAACCTAAAACTATTCTTAAATCTAAAACTTAACCTATAACCTAACATAAACCTATACTTACAACCTAAAACTATTCCCAAATGCCAAAACCTATAACCTTAGCCTAACCTTTCCCTAAACCTATAACCTAAACTTTAACATACAACCTAACCTAAACTTATTCTCAAATCCGAAAACCTATAACCTAAACCTTAACCTATAATCAATAACCTATAACCTATAACCTGAACCTATAACCTTACACAATTCCCTAAACCATAATCTATAACCTAACCTAAACCTATACTTATAACCTAAACCTATTCTCAAATCCCAAAACCTATAACTATAACCTAAACTTTAACCAAAAACCTATAACCTAACCTAAACCTAAACCTATAACCTTAACTTAAACCTTAACCTTAACATATAACCTTAACCTAAACCTATAAACTAAACCTAAACCTAAACCTAAACCTATAACCTAAACCTATTCTCAAATCCCTAAACCTAAACCTAAACCTTAACTTATAACCTAAACTTATTCTCAAATCCTAAAACCAAAACCTGACTTAAAACCTTAACCCATAACCTATAAACTTATAACCTATTATCTAACCTTAACCTAAACCTAAAACCTAAACCTAAACGTATAACCTAAAACCTAAACCTAAACGTATAACCTAAATGTTCTCAAATCACTAAACCTAAACCTACACCTAATCCTAATCTCAACTCCCTAACCTAAACCAAAATCTAAACTTGAAAACCCAAACCTAAAACTGATTCCGAACCTGAACCCAATTTCCTAAACCTAAACCTTAACCTATTCTCAATTCCCTAAGCTTATAGCTTGTAACCTAAACCTAAACCTAAACCTAAACCTAAACCTATTATAACCTATAACCTAAACCTTAAACCTAAATGTATTCTCAAATCCCTAAACCTAAACCTACACCTAATCCTACTCTCAACTCCCTAACCAAAACCTAAACCTAAACTTGAAAACCTAAACCTAAATCCGATCCCGAAGCCGAACCCGATTTCCTAAACCTAAACCTTAACCTATTCTCAATTCCCTAAACTTATAGCTTATAACCTAAACCTAAACCTTAACCTAAACCAAAACCTATGACCTAAAACCTTAACCAATAACCTATAACCTAAACTTATAACCTATAACCTAGCCTTAACCTAAGCCTTAATTTATAACCTAAAACCTAAACCTAAACCTAAAACCTAAATGTATTCTCAAATCCCTAAACATAAACCTACACCTAATCCTAATCTCAACTCCCTAACCTAAACCTAAACCTAAACCTAAAAATCCAAACCTAAATCCGATCTCGAACCCGAACCCGATTTCACAAACCTAAACCTTAACCTATTCTCAATTCCCTAAACCTATAGCTTATAACCTAAACCTAAACTTAAACCTAAACCTAAAACCTAAATGTATTCTCAAATCCCTAAACCTAAACCTACACCTAATCCTAATCTCAACTCCCTAATCTAAACCTAAACCTAAACTCAAAAACACAAACCTAAACCTGAACCCAAGCCTAAACCTAATTTCCTAAACCTAAACCATAACCTAGTCTCAATTCCCTAAACCTATAACTTATAACCTAAACCTAAACCTATAACCTATAACCTAAACCTAAACCTAAAACCTAAATGTATTCTCAAATCCCTAAACCTAAACCTACACGTAATCCTAATCTCAACTCCCTAATCTAAGCCTAAACCTAAACTTAAAAATGTAAACCTAAACCTAAACTTAAAAATGTAAACCTAAACCCGAACCTGAACCCGATTTCCTAAACCTAAACCTTAACCTATTCTCAATTCCCTAAACCTATAGCTTTAAACCTAAACCTAAACCTAAACCTAAACCTAATCCTTAACCTAAACCTAAACCTATAACCTAAACCTAAACCTACAACCTAAATGTATTCTCAAATCCCTAAACCTAAACCTACACCTAATCCTAATCTCAACTCCCTAACCTAAACCTAAACCTAAACTTGAAAACACAAACCTAAACCTGATCCCTAACCCAAACCCGATTTTCTAAACCTAAACCTTAACCTATTCTCAATTCCCTAAACTGATAGCTTATAACCTAAACCTAAAACTTAACCTAAACCTAAACCTAAAGCTATAACCTTAACCTAAACCAAAACCTATGACCTAAAACCTTAACCTATAACCTATAACCTAACCTTAACCTAAACCTAAAACTAAACCTTAACCTATAACCTAAAACCTAAACCTAAACCTAAAACCTAAATGTATTCTCAAATCCCTAACCTAAACCTACACCTAATTCTAATCTCAATTCCCTAACCTAAACCTAAACCTAAACTTGAAAACCCAAACCTAAACCCGATCCCGATCCCGAACCCGATTTCCTAAACCTAAACCTTAACCTATTCTCAATTCCCTAAACCTATAGCTTATAACTGAAACCTAAACCTATTCTCAATTTTCTAAACCTTAACCTATAACCTAACCTAAACCTAAACGTATAACCAACACTTATAACCTATAACCTAAACCTAAGCCTAAAACCTAAACCCAAACCTAAAACAGAAATGTATTCTCAAATCCTTTAACCTAAACCTACACCTAATCCTAATCTCAACTCCATAACCTAAACTTAAACCTAAATTTGCAAACCCAAACCTAAACTCGATACCGAACCCGAACCCAATTTCCTAAACCTAAACCTTAACCTTTAACCTATTATCAATTCCCTAAAGCTATAACCTATAACCTAAACCTAAACCTTAACCTAAACCTATAACCTAAACCTAAACCTTAACCTAAACTTAAACCAAAACCTATAACCTAAACTTATAACCTATAACCCAACCTTAACCTAAACCTAAACCCATAACCTAAAACCTAAACCTAAACCTAAAACCTAGATGTATTCTCAAATCCCTAAACCTAGACCTACACCTAATCCTAATCTCAACTCCCTAACCTAAACCTAAACCTAAACTTGAAAACCCAAACCTAAACCTGATCCCGAATCTGAACCCGATTTCCTAAACCTACAACCTTAACCTATTCTAAATTCCCTAAACCTATAGCTTATAACCTAAACCTAAACCTAAACCTAAACCTTAACCTAAACCTAAACCTATAAGCTATAACCTAAACCTAAAACCTAAATGTATTCTCAAATCCCTAAACCTAAACCTACACCTAATCCTAATCTCAACTCCCTAACCTAAACCTAAACTTAAACTTGAAAACCCAAACTTAAACCCTATCCCGAACCCAAACCCGATTTCCTTAACCTAAACCTTAACCTATTCTCAATTCCCTAAACCTTAAACTTATAACCTAAACCTAAACCTAAACCTAAACCTATAACCTCTAACCTAAACCTAAAACTTAAATGTATTCTCAAATCCCTAAACCTAAACCTACACCTAATCCTAATCTCAACTCCCTAACCTAAACCTAAACCTAAACTTGAAAACGCAAACCTAAACCCGATCTCGAACTCGAACCCGATTTCCTAAACCTAAACCCGATCCCGAACCTGAACACGATTTCCTAAACCTAAACCTTAACCTATTCTCAATTCCCTAAACCTATAGCTTATAACCTAAACCTAAACCCAAACCTATAATCTATAACCTAAACCTATTGGAAGAAGTTTTTGCAATTCTTCATGAATCTGAATTATAATGTTTTGTTGGTTGAATATTTTTTTATTAGATGAAAGATAAAAAGAAAATTGTTGCTGATTTTTTTTCCTTTTTTTTATTTATGATGTTAAACTTATATGTATTTATGCGTGGATGAATGTAATGTAGATAAGATTGTTTGTGTTTGGATGGATGTATGTTTGGATGAATGTAGTTTATGTTTGGATGGATTTACATAGTTTGGGTTTAGATGGATGTGAATGTGAATGTGAATATGATGAAATATATTATATAACAGGTGTATATCAGGAAGAAATACGATGAAAAATATTGTAACAGGTGCACATTAACCGCCTCAAATTTGAAAATGTCCTTTTAAGGACGGTCCATGACCGTCCTTTCAAAGGACTGAAGGCTCATAAGAGACGGTAATTCATAGCAGTCCTTTTTAAAGACGGTCCATGGTCGTCCTTTTAAAGGACGGTCCATGGCCATCCTTTAAAGGCTCATAAGAGACAGTTCATAGCAGTCCTTTTTAAGGACGGTCATTGAAGGCTCATACGAAACGGTTCATAGCAGTCTTTTTTAAGGACGGTCCATGGCCGTCCTTTGAAGGCTCATAAGAGATGGTTCATGACAGTCCTTTTTAAGGACGGTTCATGGCTGTCCTTTTTTCGTCAATAAGAATGATGGTTTTCGACCATCCTTTAAGTACTATGACGCCTCAAATTTTGACAGCCCATGCGACGGTCTGCGACAGTCCTTTTTGGTAATTTGAGACCGTCTTGGACTGTCATTTTTTCGCTGTTTTGGCGTAGTGGTAGTCTGTTCTTCATTGTGAGAGAGAGGTCTCTTTCTTTCTCTCTTTATATATATATATATATATATATATATATATATATATATATATATATATATATATATATATATATATATATATATATATATATATAGAAGAAACCACCGTCCAAAGAAGTTTCAGTAACATAACCGCAGATTCACTTCCAACAAGTATGATATGTTACAAACATTGTTTACAAAATTAGCAAAGTTACTCTCTTTGCTGTGAACTGTGCAAATGTATCCCTTGGTAGTTCACTTCAAATAAGTTCTCAATTCATTTCAAGCTGGACAAATTGAATATTCAAATTAGTACCTTCAACTAAGTTCCCTTGTAAGTTCAGGTCTCCCAATTCTTATATTTGCCAGAATCCACTTGTTAATTTGGAGTTTGCGTGGCTTAAAAAGGTAGATTAAAATATTGGACTCACAAGACAACCTCAAAAGATTTCAGATGGTCGATCTTGATAAATGTATTCAGGAATTGTGAGATTTGTTGTCCATACCCATGTATATGAAACAATCAATCATGCCCAGTTGCACAAGTGGAACCCAAGCAGTCAGTAGACACAGAGAGGCAGTGGCCTATGTTTCTTTGCCTTGAAAACAACTGAGATTTGACCTTGTCAAATATAGGAAAGAGTTTTATGTATAAAATGGACTTCAGAAACAATTACATTGGTATTTAGAAGTATACCATCATACATAAGAGGCTGCATATGCATCAAGAAATCCACATAAATACATCACCTAGGCCAAATACGATGATGATAGTTTGTAAATGAATAAAGGATGAGCAGATGTATATGCACTCCATAAAGTTGTAGTTAATATAAAGATTAGAGGTGTTATAGAACCATTCCAGGTGTTAAAGTTCATTCTAAATCCTTCAAAAGATGATGCTTTAATGAAACACCTAGAGATCTGATCTACACAGCTTTCAAGACTAGACACCATTTCAATAGTCTTGCAATAATAAAATCTGAGCTGCTAGTCATTACTGACATGATATAAGCATATCAACAGAGAAAACACACTCAAAGATAACTGCAAGCTTCAAGTGTTGGCTGCAGCCTGAAGATATACAATAGCCCCTTCTCTTGTAGAAGCTAAGAAAATAACAACTGGATTGCACTTACTATTCTGGCACTGGAGTAATGTGAAGAATAATGGTACTTAGGGATGATTTGATAAACAAAGCTTGAATACCTTTCTTAGAACTTTCTTAGCTGATCAGCATTTAATGCGCCAATGGGCTGCAAGAACATATGAACTTCAGATAAGGGCTCAACTTTGAAATATATGCATCAAGGATAGTTTATCGAGGCTGCTCTGCCTCTAGGAAGAAGCCTGGTATGGATTTTTAAGTACCTAAGCAGACCTGATTTCTAATTGGATCTGAATCTATAGACCCAGGTCTGATCTGGCTATTAATCAGC
Source organism: Magnolia kwangsiensis (assembly GCA_037074715.1). Classification (NCBI taxonomy): domain Eukaryota; kingdom Viridiplantae; phylum Streptophyta; class Magnoliopsida; order Magnoliales; family Magnoliaceae; genus Magnolia; species Magnolia kwangsiensis. Next base: position 141,001,744 of record CM073573.1, read on the forward strand.
TAAATCTTGATGGAGATTTGATAAATCCCGTGGATACTTGTGGCCCACTATACCACGCCACCAATTCTCCTCCATAGGAGAATCTACATTTAATAATGGGCTGTGAATAGATGGTTAACATTTAACAAAAAACCAGGCCTAAGATCGGTGGATAGGATCTTTCAAATTGGGAGATTTTTAAGTCTGAGTCTATCCATGGTAGATTGATAACTGAAACTTTGGCCCCCTAGTAGAAAATGAAAAACCCGATTATCCCATGCATATTCTTAGGTAAAAAAAATAATAATAAATAATTTGGGTGAATACCTAATTTCTTTCAAGGCTAACAACCTGATTTGGGTCTAGTGACAAAAAAAAATATTATTTTTAGAGGATAAGAATCTCCTTGGAAAGAGATACATGATCAAAACAATTGGAGAAAGATTCAGATAATATCTGAATCCTGTAAACAGGATGGAATACATGAAAATAGATAAAGACCAGAATCATAAATTCAATCTGAGAGAAAAATAAAGAAGAGGAAGATACCTACGAAAATTTCAAAGCCGGAGCCCCTGAAACTGCCGGACCGAGAGAGAGAGGTAGGTGGTGAGATGAGACAGAGAGAGGCAATGACGAGACAGAGAGGGAGAGGGACAGAGAGAGAGGAGAGGGATTGGTTAGGGCCGGCACCCTAACCAGTCCTCAAAGTATAGAAGTTTTTAACGGTGGTGTCACTCTCCCCACTGTTTTCTCTGGTGGGGTCCACTGGAGCTTTGGATGTGACTTGTATTTTGGATCTTACCCTAAATGATCTCTCCAGATGGATGAACGGTGTGGATACAAAACATACATCATGGTGGGGTCCACAGAACTTGGTGACGTCACTTCAATAGGATGCGAATTTCCTGCAAAGCCTTTTGCAGGAAGTTCCTGCGCTGGAAACATGGGTGGGGCCCAATGTGATGTTTTTGAGAAATCCACACTGTAAATATTTTTTCTGAGCCCATTTTAGGATTTGAGACCAAAAGTGAGAGGAATCCAAGACTCAAGTGGGCCGCACTAGAGGAAAAGGTGGGTAGGAAAATTCCAACCGTTGAAAACTCTCTGGGGTAGAAAGTGATGTTTACATGCCATCCATACCGTTAATAACGTCATTCCTACTGGGATGAACTGAAAACACAAATATTAGCCTGATTCAAACTTCTGTGGGCCCATGAATATTTTAACTGTGTATATTCAATACTCACATTTTAGGCCCACTTGACTATTGGATACAGCTCATTTTTGGCCTCTTATCCTAAAAATATCTTAGAAAACAGATGGACGAAGTGGATTTCTCACAAACATCATGGTGGGCCCCACCTAAGTTACAGCGAAGGAAGTTCTTGGAAAAGCTTTTGCGGGAAATCCGTGTCTCACTCTCCTTGCTCAACACTCAACTTGTCAGCAAGGTTGTTTTTTTTTTATATTTATTATTATTATTAGTTTTTATTTTTTACACGCGCGCACACACCCCACTCGCTCACGCTGGTGGAATTTCACCGCCTATGGTACTCGAACCCTTATGGGAGTTGAGTCTACCACTCGGGCAAGTTTTGTGGGTTCTATCATGATGTATGTGTTATATCCAAACCGTCCATCCAAATGGTGAGTTGGTAGTAAGGCTTGAGACAAAAAATAAGACAGATCTAACTATCAAGTGGACCACATGATCAAAAGCATATGGGGGATTGAACGTCTACCACTGTGTAAGACCCGTATCTTAGTCCATACTGTTCCGGAGACTTTCGCGGTCTTACCGGTCGAATTCCGGCAACCTTCGACCCTTAACCGATATTTACGCTCGACCCTAATTCATATGCCATCAACCCGTACCGACTCAACCTAAGATCTGTACCCTAACGACCGTGCCGTCGCTGCAGTTCCGATGCCGCGACTTGCGCTCCGAGGCGATACCCTGGTCAAGAGATGTGGGCCAACGTTCGGTGCGAGGAAAACGCCGCGCATTACGAAACTCAAGAGAATCTCTACGAGATGTTACATCAATCTCATCAATCAATCCATCACATGTCAAGTACATGTCAAGTACACATCACCTTTCACCCATTCCCAAGCAACCACAAAAGTCAAGAATCTCTTACAAAGCTCATACCTCTCTTACACTAAAAGCCATCAAAGTCAAAAAGTTCTTACACCTCCTATGCCTTTCTTACACAAAAGGCCACAAAAGTCAAGATTTTTTTACACAACCATCACTCACCACATCCATCCATCACTCTCTCTCTCTCTCTGTACAACTCTCTCTCTTTCTCATTTCTCATCTCATTCTCTCAAGAAAAAAAAAATCCATACGTATGAGAGCTCTCCAAGCATTCCCAAAACTCCAAGGTGGCCCACTTTCTACCCCATGATCTCCCCATCCTAACCATCCATTCCCCATCTCCTCCATTGAAATCCAAGCTAAGGTGCTATGAAACCCCTAGGAGAAAGAAGATCGGACGGTGGGTGCTTAATCATAGTACTTTTTTCTAATTTTTGAGATGGGCCAAGTGAGGCCAACCGATCAATGGTTTGGATCTCACTTGGGACCCTAAGATGTGGCCGATGGCCCACTAGGATCATCATGATCATTCCATGATGGGGCCATTCTCCATGGACCCCATCATGATGTTTATTTCTTAGAAAGGTCATCTAGACCGTCCATTTTGGTGGAGAAAGGATCTCCACCGTTGATTCTCGATCTTGGTGGTCCCATGTGTTAAGGGATTCGATTGATGTATGATTTGTTTTACAAGGGAGGGCTCATAGTGGCAGAGCCCTCCATCACAAAGCGTGTCCCACTCTATCTCTCTCTCCCTCTCTTTTCTTTTAATTATTTGTTTTGGTGTGATGAAATGGCCTTCTGGCCTACTTGAATGGACCCCACCTTGAAGTATTTATTTTGTCCAAGCTTTCTTCAAGTGGGGCCCACCTTCTATGTTGTACCCACATCATCCATCAGTGATGGCCCACTTCAATAGGGCCCACCACAATGTATATTTTTTTTAAGGACCGAACCGTCCAGCGTCTGGGATGCTGGACATCCCTATATAAAGAAAGAAAAAAAAAAAAAGAAGGAAAAGGGTGCTTTTGGGTGTGGGCCATTGGTATAGGCCTCACCTTGATGTATGTATTCAATCCATGCCGTCCACCTCATCCCCGGGAACATTTGAACTGTTGAGCCAAAGAATGAGGCTGACTTGATCATCTGGTGGGCCATAGTATAGGAATCTGCGGTGGTTACCGTTGAAAGGCCGTTTAATATTTTCTATCCACCCAAAAATCGCAAACTCTGGACTCATTGGGCTTGTCTTGAGCCAGGGAAGCTGGTGGGCGAGATGGATTTACATGATGCGGGCCGCACACATAAGAAACTACAAGAAAATGGTTTTTAAAAAAATAAATAAAATATTATATATGAGGGGCAGCGCCTGCTGCCCCTGACATTTGCAGCAGCACGTGCTGCGTCATCGGGCAGACGGCCAGCAGCTGCCCACAGCTGCTGCCGTGGGCCCCACCATGATGTATATTTTATGTTCACACCGTCCATGAGGTGGGCCACTCTCAGTAGTGGCCTCCCTCCAATTTTTGATCCCATCCACTGATCAGGTGGCCCACACCATAAGAAATAGTGGAATTGAATATCTACCATTGAAAACTTCGTTTGGACCCACAGGAGTTTTAAATCAAGCTGAAATTTGTATTTTCCCTTCAACCAGGTCTGCGTGACCATATGAACGGCTTGGATGCCATTTAAACATTTAGGTGGGCCCCACATGGGACCCACAGTGATGTATGTGTTGCCTCCCACCGTCCAGGTGGACGGTGGAGTCCATCATAATATATGTGTTGTATTTACACTGTCCACTACTGTGGACGGTGAAACCCACTGTGATGCGTGGGTACCCTCCCCACTGTCCATATTTTTGGGACCCACCTTATTACGTGTGTTGAATCCAAACCGTCCATCCACTTGGTAAGATCATTTTAAGGCATGAGTGAAGATTGGGTGGGCCACCTATGTATGGGTTAGGCCCATTTGATTTATTTAAGGCCTATGGGTTAGGCCCATTTGATTTATAAAAGGCCTACGGGTTAGGCCCATTTGATTTATTTAAGGCCTATGGGTTAGGCCCATTTGATTTACAAAAGGCCTATGGGTTAGACCCATTTGATTTATTTAAGGCCTATGGGTTAGGCCCATTCGATTTACAAAAGGCCTACAGGTTAGGCCCATTTGATTTATTTAAGGCCTATGGGTTAGGCCCATTTGATTTGAAAAAGGCCTATGGATTTAGGCCCATTTGATTTATATAAAGGCCTACAGGATTAGGCCCATTTGGTATGTACAAGGCTCATGAGATTAGGCCCATTTGATTGTAAAAGGCTTATGGGTTTAGGCCCATTTAAAACACATAGGGCCCATGTGATTAGGCCCATTTTGATATACTCTGAGGGCCACGGGTTATGACCCATTGCAATGCACATAAGGCCCATTGGTTCGGCCCATTTATGTGGCCCATTTGATAAATAAAAGGCCTATATGATATGGCTCATTTGATGTATTTAAGGCCCAATAGGATGTACCTAAGGTCCATTGCAATGTGTGATCCCAACACCGATTATGTATCGATGTTTATGACGATCGTGCCTTGGGAGCAATATTGGTTTGACGTCCACATTACGAGTGTAATGTTGGTTGGATGTCCACATTACAACTCTCCTTAGGGCCCATTGAAAGGCCCTTACTTATTATGTATAGGTCGTCCAGGCCCATCTGCATTGTAAGGATAGTTCATCTCATTATAACATGTTTAGTATAGTTCCATGACTCATGATCATACGCATCATATGTATGCTTGATATGAGAAGTGACTGATCATAGCATATGCCTTCGGGCAGATTGTTTATGGGACCCCGATTGGGCGGTGTTGCCCTGCATGAGCGCACGATACGTGCAGGATTTGCTGCATGATTGGATAGTGTGACTCATGCATTTCGTATTGTGTGACATGGTTGTTGTATGCCCTAGCTACATCAGGGCCGTAGCCTCCACAGACGCATTGTGGTTGGTAGGATTGGATATCGAAAATTTTATTCTACATGGGGTGCTATAGATATCCCTAGGTGAAAGTTCCTAAATCCTTATGGTACCAAGAGGTTGCTCCAACATCTAGACCGAGTGGGTAGATGAGCGTTGAGTACCGATTACCAGATGGTTGCGCTCTCCACTGTGTCGTGGTCGGTTGGAAGGGGATGCGGCCTTACCCGCTCGAGAGTAGGGGGCAATGCTAGGCTGAGTCTGACCAGCTCTAAGAATGGATCCGCTATCGACGAGTCGAGCCGGATATTGGCAGATGGATAGTGAGGTCTCTTTCACTTACCTTATTGCGCCCGATGAGGCAGCGATTTGGTTTAGAGTGTACTAGACCCCAGTGATATTCCAGATTTGAGCTGTATTGATATGTGGACTTAGATGAGGATTGTATGCTTGACTTGCATCTTACATCGCATAGCCTTGGTATGGCTTATGGTTTTCATGGATCCATCTGCATATTCTGCATTACTCTAATATTGCATGATCATATTACTACCTTGCGCACACACTTTCACCACCCTCTAAGCTTTCTATAAGCTTATGCACGACCATTGCGTGTAGGTGACATTGGGGTGCAACAGTGCTGAGGCAGGAGCACTTGTAGATCATTTTAGAGTTTTTTTGTTCCCTACCATTGTATTTCCCTTTATGCTCATTGTACTTGTAAAGTTTTTTATCATAGTGGAAATGTAATGGAGTTCTTGGTTGTTGTTTGTGGGTTATGCCTTTGGTTATGCTTATTACGAATCAAACTGACGTTGAAAATCCTCCTCATAGCATCCCAGGATCGGAACCTAGCGAATGGGAGCTGGGAGCCGAGAATGGGGTTCTACGGAGGCTGTCGGCGTCGGATTCGGCGATCGGAAATTTTGTGAGCCCGGTTTTCGAGTTTGGGGCATGACACACTGAAACCCTTTTGGGGTCATAGAAGTTTTGGATCAATATGAATTTTTTTTTTCCTCTTCATCTAGGTCTTTGTGACCTTATGAACAGATTGGATGGAAAATAAACGTTATGGTGGGCCCTATGAATTTTTTAACAGTGAAAATCATCACCCCTATTGGTATTTGTGGTGTAGTCCATTCAATCTTTGGATATGATTCATTTTTTGAATAATTCTCTAAAATAATCTCGGAAAATGGATGAATGGTGGATCCCAAGATTTTAATAAATCCAAAGCTCAAGTGGACCATGCCACACAAAATAGTGTAGAATAATGATATGCACAGTTGATAACTTCCTTGGGCCCACAATAATGTTTATTTGCTATCCAACCTGTTCATAATATCAAAAAGATGTGAATGAAGAGAAAACACAAACAACTGCTATGGCCTCCAAGAATTTTTTAATAGTAGAGGTTCAATCATACTATTTCCTGTGGTGTGGTCCACTTGAGCTTTGAATATGCTTCCTTTTTGTTCTTTAGATCTCAAATTATCTGTTAACATGGATGAACGGAGTGGATAAAATAAATAAATAATGGTGGACCCTACAAATTTTACTCAGTATGCTAAGGGTAATTAGTAAGTCACCTAAATGGAGTGGAGAGGGGTTTCCTTAAAACATTCATAATCATATATTGGGCTTGACTAAATGTGATTCACATATCCAACCCACTCATGATGTGTGTCCCACTTGGATGAGGGGTCAGACCAAGTTTCAGCCGCATCCAAAACTCATGTGGGCCCCACCAAGTGCTTTTGTATTTTTAAGGATGTCTTCAATGGTTTTAGATGGTATGGCCCACCTGAGTTTTGTATACAGATGATTTTTGAGATATCTCATAACCTAAAGGGGATACATCAAATGCAAGGTGTTGATGTTCTACACACATCATGATGGCCCCACAAAACTTACTAACATTAATTCTTAAGTTCTCGTAAGGTCAATAAGTTGGGTCACAATTTTGACCAAAATATTTGGCCCGTTTTATATATTTGGTCCATTTACTCTATTTTACTGATTAATATCCTCAATTTGACTTGTTACTCGGCTACATTTTTTTTTCACAGATAAATTTCAATTTCCATTTAAAAATAACATTTTTTTAAAATTTATATTTTTTACACTTAATTTTTCTTTGAAAACTTTTAACAAAATATCATTTTTATTATAAAATATTTCAAAAAAATAAAATACAAATTAAATTTTCTCAAATTTTAATTTTTTTTCTCAAATATTCCAAAATGCCGATTTTTTTTTCTTCAAAAGCATCATTTTGTTTTCAACTTTTCAATTTTCTATTTTAAATGATATATTTTTTTTTTCAAAATCTCAATGTTTTTACAAATAACTTTTTCTTTTAATTTCAAAATTTTAACATTTTCAATTATTTTTTAAAATCACAAATTTTTTCAACTTCTTTATTTTTCACTTCAAAATGTCTATTTTTTGTTAAAGTATCAATTCTTTAATATCATTTAATTTTAAAATTTTCAATTCTTTCTAACTTTTTCATTCTTTTTTAAAGGCATTCTATTTGAACTTGTCAATTTTAATCGAACTTCACAAATTTATTTTATTTTTCAAAAATACAAACTCTCATTTTCTTTTTCAAAATATTCTCATTTTTCAATATCTCAAAATGTTCACATTTTTTTAAATATTTTTAATTTTCTTTTTCAGGATATTATTTTTTTCTTGAAATCAAATTCTTTTTTTCAAACTTATCAACTTTATTCAATATTATTTTTTTTCCCCACAAAATAGATTTTTATTAAATCAGGATTTTTATTTTTCAAAATCTCATTTTTTTCTCAAACATTGTTAATTTTTTTTTTTTTTTTTAACTTCTCAATATTCTTTTTCATATCATATTACAAATCATTTAAATATTAGTTTTAATTTTTTTTTAATAATAATTTCCGCTCATTTATATAAAAACAATATACATACATATATATATATATATATATATATATATATATATATATATATATATATATATATATATATATATATATATATATATATATATATATATATATATATATTTGCATTCAATCAATTGTTAAAAAATAATATTAGATACAAATATGTACAATTAAACCATTGAAATTCTATTAAAAAACATTCTTTGATTAGAAAAAAACATAATTTTCCACCATATTCTAAAAAAAAAAAAATGAAAAAAAAAAATGTTCAAGGCAAAAGCCCTTTTACGATGGACCATGATCCATCGCAAATGAAACTAAAAAACATCGTGAATTGCTATTTTGGGCGAGAATTTGCAATCTGTCATAAAATCAAAATTTGCGACGGATTTAATCCGTTGCTAGTTTATGATGGACCAAAATCCATTGTAAATCAGATTTTCACGACGGATTTTAGTCCATCAAAAAATTCCACGACTTTTGAGTGATAAATTTTTGAGAAAGATAGGATTGGCGACGGTTTTTTTTCGTTATCGACGGATTAAATCAGTCATTAAACCAAGCGATTTTTGCAACGGACTTAGTCCGTCACAAATCCACAATTTTGGCGTAGTGCCTGTTGTAAATATCTTAAATTATTGTTAATCTTAAAGGATAACCTTCACTATGAGTAGGACATTGACCCTCTCCTAACTGTATAGATGATGCAGGGGACCTACAGATTGAAGACTTAGAGGACTATTCCCCCATAGATGATTATCTTGAAAGAACCAGAAGACAACTTAAGATGTAGTTTTATTCTTCTTCTATGAACTCTGATGTTGTAATAAACCCCCCTTTTGAGGCCATGTGATGATTCTATTTACTCTGATGAAATATAATCAATACAGTTGATTTTATTCTTGTGTAACCACCTTCTTGAATGTATCTGGATGTAATTAAACAAACGAAAAAAAATAGGGTGCGATTTTACTAAAGCATCCCAGATTATACATCATTAACACCCGTTTTCCTCGGGCACGAGTACGAACTCTAGCCTTGAAAACTTGGGATGTTACAGAGCATGCCATCGATATAGACCTCCATTATTTGCCCTATTTGGCGGGTAACATCTTATTGACCAACCTTTGATAGGTCGCTCCTGTATTCTTCAAACCAAAATGCATCACACGATAACAATAAAAACCTTTGTCGGTGACAAAGATAAATTTAGATTTATCTCCTTGGTGCATTACATTTGATTATACCCCGAATATGCATCCATGAAACTAAGTAGTTCGTGTCTCAGGATACTGTCGACCAACTGATTGATCCTGAGAAGAGGAAAGCTATCTTTAGGATAGACTTTGTTTAGATCTATGTATTCTACACAGACTCGCCACTTCCCATTAGGTTTCTTAACTAATACGATATTGGACACCAAGTCTAGGTAGTAGACCTCTTCGATGAACTTAGCTCTAAGGAGCTTGCCGACCTCTTCGCCAATCACAACATATCTTTTTGGTCTGAGAGAGCGTCGTTTCTGTCAAATTGGCCAGTAGGATGGGTTGATGTTTAGTCGATGTGTAATAATGGTGAGGTAAATGTCCGGTGTGTCCTCATGGGACCATGCAAAAACATCAGCATAGCGTTGAAGTAGGGCTACCACCTTTTCTCTTAACGGCGAAGTCAAAGACGAGCCAATATGTACGGTCCTAGACAGGTCGGATTCACCTAATGTGATCGAAACAAGGTCTTTCATGGGTTGACCTCGTTCATGAGATTCCTTGCGTGGATCCAGGGATTCAATCATCATTAACTTAGGTGGAGCTCTCAGTGCCATAGCGTAGCATTGTCGAGCATCATGTTGGTTGCCCTTGACAATCCCCACACCTTGCTCAGTTGGGAATTTCATGGAGAGGTGGTAGGCTGATACTACTGCTTGGAGGAGATATAATGACGGTCGTCTAAGAATGGCATTGTAGATGGATGATTGGTTGATCACAAGAAAATCGACCATCATGGTGGTTTGATTTTGCCTATCTCCAGTTGAAAGAGGGAGTTGGATGGCTCATTCGGGCATGATCTGTCCGCCTGAGAATCCAATCAAGGGAGTTTTCACTAGTCGGATCGAGAATCGACCAATACCCATTTTATCAAAGGCTTGAATGAAAAGCATGTCTGCAGGACCCTATGTCAACAAGGACCTGAAATACCTTCCGATTGGCTATAGTCATAGAAATTACCAAGCCATTGTTGTGGGGATGGTGGATACCTCAGGCATCTTCCTCAATAAAAGCTACATTATACTTTAACAGTTTTCTTTCTTTCGAGGGTCGGACGAGGACCATAATTTCTCCCTCAGGGCGACTAATGCTTCTCATGTGCATCTTTCGGGCATTGTTCGAATCGCCTCCACCTTTGTGACCCTCAACAATCGTGCAGATTTCTCCAGTTGGCTGGTTATCGATCAGCTGTTCCTCGGCAACCATAATTCGATTCCTCCCTGGTCCACGTGTTCTTCGAGATGGCTCTCTCGAATGAGCCTTTCAATTTCCTACTTGAGGTTATAGCAGTTGCTCGTGCTATGCCCGTGATCCCGGTGAAAATAACAATATTTGTTCTTGCTTCTTCGATCGAGATTACTTCGTAACTTGTTCGACCAATGGACGAAACATTTATCTTTTATCTCCATCAGGACCTGCTCATGGGATTTGTTGAGAATTGTGTAAGTAATGAACTTACTATCAGGTCATTTGTTCGACCTACGGTCGTCCCAAGATCGATCATCTTTTTGGTTTTTGATCGTATTGGTTGAATCGGGCTCTTTCTTCGTCTGCTCTTTGGCCAGGGGATTTTTACTTTAGGCAGTGTCCCATAAGATTTAGGACTCCTCAGTGTTAACGTATTTCTATGATCGATTTAGAAACTCGGCCAACATAGTAGGAGGACTCTTATCTAGAGAGATGAGGAATGACTTGTCTCTCAACCTGCTCATGATGGCGTTTAGAGTGGTCTCGTCCAAATGTTTTCGAGCTTGCAATACTTTCAGATTGAAGCATTTGATGTAATCTTTTAGGAGTTCGCCCTCTTTCTGAACTACGTTCATAAGAAGGGCAGATGCTTTGAGTCTCTTCTTCCCTCTAATGAAGTTCGTGACAAAGGCCTCACTGATTCAGAGAATGAGCTAATACACCTTAGCTTTAATTGTTTGAACTAGATCTGAGCAGCATCAGCTAAAGTCAATGAGAAAGCTCGGCACATGACTGCGTCAGAGGTGTCATAAAGTTCCATGTAAGTCTGAAAGGAGTCCATGTGCTCTGTCGGATCAGTCATCCCTGTGTAAGTTGTGATCTTGGGCAGTCGAACCTATCCGACAGCCGTGCCCGTATTATATCGATCGTAAACAAGGATTTAGTTTCTTCCACTGTGGGTGTATTGGTTTGATAAGTTTGCTTCATATCTATGATTTGCTTTTATAGATTTTGGAGTTCGACCCTCCATGGTTCCTCGATATCAGCAATGGATTCGGCCGAAGGTCAGCTGTGTCTCTTTTGATCTATTTCATGATGTAGGTCAGAAGAATGCAACGGGATAATCCCAGAGACATGGGATGGGACAAGTTCGGTAGGAATGTGCTATTGGCTCGATTGTGAGGCAGCCTGTGTAGTGGAGGGTCGAGGAGGGTTGGTATATGTTCAGACATTACTCGACTCTCCCTCCCTTTGATCGGACCTCTGCACTCGCTGAGGCTGCATCTGCTCCAGAATCTATTTCATTTAGCCCAGGTCATCCCTGATATCTCCGACCTCCCTTTAAAGGGCATTCTGTCGACCATTCCTTCCACGATTCTGCTGATCGTGTCTGCTTGAACTCAAAGTGACATGATGCTGCAAGGAGCCTTGATAGCTTTCTTGTTGTTTGGGTCGCTCTACGGATCGCGGGGCATGCTCCCGCACAGGATGGGTCGTAATCGGAATTGCCACCGGAGGGGACTGGGCTTTCTTCTTTCCCTTGGTCATTACTGAATTTGAGAGATTCACTAGTAGAGCTGGGACGACTTAAAGATGTCGATTCCCACAGATGGCGCCAAACTGTTGATGTAGTTTTTCAGCAAGCCCTTTGCAGTAGACCTTCTTAGACCTGTACAGGTGTTAAAAAGATACAAAGGAGGCCCTGGCTAGTACAAGGGACTCTCTGATGTCTAAGTCAGGATCGAGGTCTTGTGAGTAAGGTAGGATCTCCAGAAAAGAGACACCAGTCGGGTGTTAGGATTTTTCAGTGAACGTACCTTGGATGGTGGGAGGTACCTCTATATTTATAGGAGAACCAAAATACTATAGTAGGAGGATTCTTTCCTAATATCTTAGCTATAATCTGAGATTTCTACGAGATGTTCGGTTTCTGAGATCATCGGGATCCGATATTATCCTTTAAAGATCTTAGGGGGAATCTTTGAATCTTTAGGTCTGTCTTAGGTCAGATCTCAAGGCAGGTCTTGACCTGATCGACAAATTAGCATTCATCATCTCCGTAAGTCAGTTGGCAGCATCATCAACCTATGATCATACTTTGGCAACAGCTAGACAGTAAGACCCCGTGCACCTTGACTATAGCTTCGCAGTGACAACCGTCGATCGAATGTGTAAGATAGGTGCCTGAAAGACCACTCTTTCGTCTAAGGATGCCTAACCGCCGCACCGATCATTCGGGGGGGGGGGGGGGGGGGGGGGACACTGCGAGGTGGGTAGTTTATCTGGGCCGGATGCCTCCTAAAGAGTAACGGAGGTGTGCGAAGGTAGGCTCAAGCTTGCAATAACCATCCAGTAGTTGAACTAGACTTAATATATGATCGAGCTATGGTCGATTTACGGTCGATCTATAATTGACTTATGGCTGATCTATGGTCAATCCGTAATCAACCTATGGCTGATCTATGGTCGATCCGTAATCGACTTATGGCTAGCCTATGAGTTAGGTTAGCATATAGCCATTTGAGAGGGCTTGTAGGAGAGCTCTTTGAGTGTCCTTAAAGTTGCATCATCCTCATTGGAAGTTTCTTTGTCTCCAAACGTAGAGGCTTTATTAGGCTCAGGTCTCGATGGGTCCGTGCTGGTTCAGTAGAGTTGGTCCATTCCATAAGCCGATCTAAGAACTTATAGATTTTCCCGAACAATGTGTATCATGATCAACTCAAAGAGCACCGTCCAATAACTTTCTAACTACGTTCATTGTGCAATCCCTGTGAGAGTGCGAAAGCCTTGACACGAGTCATTATTTTGGAGACTCTCATTCTCACGACTCTTTAATCCTAGCCATGAGTATAATCTAGCCGCTCATATAAAAGCTCGCATAAAATCTCTGCGCGGCCTTGTGCACAGGAGACCATCTCTCTCTCTCTCTCTCTCTCTCTCTCTCTCTCTCTCTCTCTATATATATATATATATATATATATATATATATATATATATATATTCTTTTTAATTTTTAATTCTTCATTACTTGTTATATTATGTAAGGTCAAAAAAAGGAGCCTTGGGCATTACCAGTTTCAAAGTTAAAGGAAAAGGTTGACGTTTTGTAGGCCAGCTCATTGTAATGCTTTTGGCCACACTGACCATTGGGAAGGTAAAAGGAGGGTCATGTTTTAGATTTATTATTATTATTATTATTTATTTTTAAGATTAAAAAAAAGATAAAAGATAAAATAATAATAAAAAATTAATTAATTATTATTATTATTATTTTTTTTTTAAAAAAAAGCTCTCCAGGGAGTTTTGGATCTTCTTTCACGGTAGATAAATAATCTATCAAATCTAAAATAAGCATGATGATGTTCTTGACAAAAAAGAAATAAAGTAAGCTTTGACGGATCGGAATTATCGACAACACCTGTGTTAGCGTAAAATATCCAAGATGTGGGCCCATCATGTTGTATACGTAGAATTCACTTCGTCCATCAGGTTAAGCCCCTTATACTTACTGTACATGAAAAATATTAGCCTAATGAAAACTTAGATGAGCCACACCAATAAAAACAATGTAAAATTGCACAAAAATCTGTAAGTTCAGGCAGTGTGGCCCGTCTGAGTTTTTGATCAAGCTGATTTTTGTACATTCACTTCATGCCACTTCATCCTTTCTTGAGTCACACCTGATGAACAGGTTTGAGGAAAGATACACACCATGGTGGCCTCACACACAGACCCACTACAAGAAAAGGGGGCTTTAGCCTCACTTCAAAACTGTGGCTAAAAAGGTTAAAAACTGAGGCTAAAGCCTTTAGCCTCAGTTTTGCCTCATTTATCCAAACCGAGGTTGATACCCCCATGGCTAAAGGCTTTATCCTCAGTTTTAGCAACTGAGGCTAAAATGACTTATAGCCTCGGTTCTTCAAGTGAGGCTAAAAACCTTTTTAGCTTCAGTTTTTTTGAAATGAGACTAAATCAAAATTTTAGCCTCCATTATTTCTAATTGAGACTAAATCCAAATTTTAGCCTCAGTTGCCTCCAATTGAAGCTAAATCTATTTTTAAGCTCAGTTCTCAACAACCGAGGTTAAAGCCTTTAGCCACGGGAGTTGTAATCTCAGTTTAGATAACTGAGGCAAAACTGAGACTAAAGATAGATTTAGCCTTTGTTGGCATCAACTGAGGCTAAATTCAATTTTTAACATCATTTATCAATAACTGAAGCTAAATTTAGTTTCTATCAACAAAAGCTAACAATATTATAATCAACCAATGATTGAACGTATGCATGTTTCACCCATTTAACATCCATCAAGACAACAATTAGCACAATACCAACAAAATAATTAATGGTATATTTAAAGTTTTCAAAACAAACTGTTTCAGTAAGGTCCCGTTCCACATGAACTGTTTTAATAAGGTCCCCTTCCACGTAACTATTTTCACTCGGATCACTTTTAAGAGAAAATCAGCTTGATTTTTAGGCCAAAACACCCAAACAATGTAGCCCACCTGATCAAATAGGCATGCCACATTGGCACGTGTGAACTCTTCTGACTTGTGTGATGATATGTAGCACACCTATGACAACCACCTTCTTCCCCTTTGCAGATATGTATTTCCCATCCTGCAGATTGCTGTCCAACAAGCTTTGGTATTTGCATGAAGAAATTCCATGGAGAAATGGATCCACGAGAACTCTAGACCAGGAACAGGAAGATCCCTGCACAATAACAAGCCATAAGAACCTGCTTGATTTTTGCCTCCCAGAAGAACACTGATAATGACGAAGAACGTATAAACTACAAAACTTGCCATATGAGGAAAGGATCTTCAAAGTAATTAAAGAAATGAAGAACGTATAAACTATAAAACTTGCCATATGATGAAAGAATTCCAAAGTGAAGGTTATCCCCAAGAAGCAATGCTCGCACCACTTGATCCACATCAGTCCCTCTCAGAAGAAACTGAGCGAGAAGCTTCCTCTATGATTCTGAGAGAAGTGTCTCCCAAACCTAGCAATAAGTTCAAAAAAGAAATGTATAAACAACATGCAGAAAATGGTGAAAACATCAAACTCTAAAACAATCTGCATGAACAGAATTGCTATGATTCTAAAAGGATAGGCATAACTATGGTTACCTCCAAAGAGAGCACCCCAGTCAGATCCTCCAACCCAAAGATTTCCCATGGAATAGGAAAGACATCAGCCAAGCGCCTGTTCGACCTACAACCAGAGTTAATGAAAGGAGCTTTTCTCCTCCAGGTTATCCCAATCTGCTCCCTTTTGGCCACGGCTTTCTTTTGGGTCACATCCCAGTCCAGAGAAATACGAGGCCTCATGTTCAACACATTTTGTGATGATTTCACATTCTTTTTCTTTTTTGCTCTGTTCTGCTCCTTCGAATTGCAACTAACAAGGTTGGCAACATTCAACCACTATTTTCTTGACCAACTGCCATTAGGTAATAAATCCCACCAGAAGTTTATATCATCCTAAAGGCTGCTTTCCTGATCTCTCCTGCAGAACATATGCACTGGATACCTTAATCGACAAGGCATATATCATTAGCCAACGAAATCATAGTTTATAACAATCTTCCATAATTGATATGAGATGCCACAAAAAAATACGCAGGGATCCCAGTGACCTAGTCATCCAAGACATTCTAGAGTGTATCTATTGGCATCAGAAGCTTCACACCTACCAAATATCTGCAGTGAGATACCCAGACCAACTTGCTATAACAATTAATCAGTACACAAAATAGCCAAAACCATGCTACGAACTG
This sequence comes from Magnolia kwangsiensis, assembly GCA_037074715.1. NCBI lineage: Eukaryota > Viridiplantae > Streptophyta > Magnoliopsida > Magnoliales > Magnoliaceae > Magnolia > Magnolia kwangsiensis. The sequence goes on from CM073573.1 coordinate 141,017,977, forward strand.
GATTGTGGCTTTTCCTTTTTTTTTTTTCACTTATTTACTTGATAGAAACTGTAAATTCTGTTATACCATTATTATAAATTGAGCATAATAGGTCTAATTTGAAGCGCACTGGAATAAAGAATGAGCAACATAAGACAAAGTAAACTATATTTTTGAATGGCAAACCACACATATTTTGATAGTATTTTAAGGTGAAGTGGGATTGCAACAAAATTCCACTGAAATGATCTGCAAACACCATGACAAGGAGAACTGTCTTATTACACGACATGGGTCACAATGGAAAGATCTCCTTCCACATGTAGATGAAAAAAAAAAGACAACAAAGATCAGTTAATAAATAAAATACAACATCAAAATAGACATTTGAGCCATGCCTTAAAAATACCAAATGTTGGACTCTTCCATACAATATCAAATGTCCAACTCATACCTGGTGGCAGAAGGGAGTTCGACAATCCATGCAACGGGCCAACTGGGTCTTCAACAGTTGGCCTGGCTTGGACTCCACTACAACCTCTTCCCAGTCATTCATTTGGACATCAGGGTCCCTATATGAAATACTTTCCCATTCATAAGCAAGAAAGCCTCGATGCTTGACAACATCTGGAACTCGTGTCAGCCTTTGCAATGTCTCTTTCTCTTCCACCTTCTGTTCATTACAAGTAGTTATGTCAGATCATTAATCATAACCATAAAATGAAATGAAAGCTTAGCAAATTGCTAGAGAACCAAAGTTATCTTGCTGAATACTGTTTTGTTTTCTTCATGATGACCCTCAGATGTTGGCAAGAAGAACATCCCAACAGCATCAAAATCATTCTCAGTGCACTCAAAGAATGATTCCAAATACCTGCAGAAAAATTGACCAAAATAGAAGTAAAAAAATATGAATTTCTAACTGGAGAATACAATGACCAATAACATGAATATTTAATCAACTGGAAGGTGGTCCTTAAAAAGTACCTCAATGAGTTGACATCAGATGAATCATCCACCAGTACTGGGGCTAGTACAAAATGAGTCCTCTCTTTGAGTTGTAACAAGGACAACGTCTTTGTAAAAGAATCCACATGCTTTGTCAGGACCTTGGACTGAGAGAGAAATAAAACAATGTTCTGAATTTTCTCATGAGAAATAGAAGCAGGCTTTGTACATAATTCCTCAATATGTGCCATGCGGAAATTTTGCCCTGAAAAAATGACCAAGATTTAAATGCAAAACACCATGGGAGAAAACAAATGCAATAGGAATCTTTGTACAAAGGTATCTTAGAACAGATGTTTCAAAACTTATCTCCAAATCAAGCCACTCAAGGAATGCTAAAAACACAACTCATGTCATACAAATACACCATGTCATTCATGGAGCATGTGATACATTCCTCCAAGCAACTCAACTTACCTCTGATTCTGAAATCTGTATTTCCTGAATCTGACAGAGCAAGACGAACAACAATTTTTTCGGGTGTAGACAAATGCAATTGCTTGGAGAGACCTAGAAATCCTTCACTCATCACTTCTCAGTGCTTCACAGAAAACTGTGGCAAAATTTGGTCTACCCAAAAAGTATATAAAGATAGCTGATAGAAGATATGGCTTTGACTGAAAGTCTTCACTTTGAAATTTCACTTGATCTAAGCAGGCTTGGAGCAGTACAATGCTTCCCTCATTCCCATATTCAACAAACTACACAGCACAAGCAGATTGTTTTACAACTACAAGTCTAGGAAAGAAATGAGATAGTTATAACAGAGTACAAAGAGAATCGATATCTACGGCTACAAGGATTGATTGCTAATCCTTTACTTTCTACTTCTTTTAAAAAGTGGTATAAGAGATGACCATAACTCACGGTTCTTTGAAAGCACTAGATAATTTCTGGTCTTGTATTACAAATTTGAAAGAATGCAGCAAAGGGCATGCATGGAAAGAAGGCCACCAGTTCTAATGCTAGTAGTTCTGCTTTGGAAAACTTTCATACTCTAATGAAGTGTAATTGAAAGGATGATTCGTGGTCACTAAAAATTAGAAATTTACTGTGAGAGCCCATGGCATACAAGTAATTCAATTTAAAAAGAGAACATGATAGGAAACTTTGCATAGATATGTTAAGATAGAGACAATTACCATTCGCCCAGATATTTCACGCAATGCTTCTGCCAAGCGAGATGTCAAATCAGCCATCATGCTAACATTATAACCCATATCTCGAAAGTACTCAGCAATTGTGATGCCTGAAATATCATGTCAATAGAACATAAAGCATTATATTTGCAAAAACAGAAGGGCCACCACAATACTAGAGAAAAGAAATTCTAGCATCAGAAAATAATTGACACATGAGAACAGTTGAGCATCAGCAAGTTTAGTACAAAGTCAAATGTGCACAATGATACAATGGAGATGCTACAACCCAGTGCCTTGGGGATCTGAAGTGTGGTTTCGAGAATTGAAGCTAAGCTTCAGTACATTTTGAGATCAGATGGGACAAGTGGTGAAATCCTCCAATGAAGCCATTTGCATCAAGTTTATATAAAAGTTCTAGTGAAATCATGAAGAACTATAGTAAGCACAACGGTATGCATGAAAACTCCCTTAGAAGTATCAATATCAACTACTAGAACTTGTGGAACCAGTAAGATTCGTAGCTTGTATGCTTATCCTGAAATAAAAATAGACCATCATGATACACAGCTATCTGAAGTCTGAACACATTCCTGTCTCCTATTTGGTCTTTAGACTCAGCCACATATTATCAAGCATAATAATGGCCTCTAGAATTCTTAATGACGTCAATTGCCATTGTTTTGTAGCACAAAGTCTTGGCTCTATGACTGGTCTTCCCAAGATATCACAGTAGATATTGCTTGCATGTTTGCAATCCAGAAGAAAACCACTCTAAGCATATATAAAAGAAACACCCAGTAAGCTACACCTCCACAAGCAGCAACACCAGCGTATACCTGTATATATGGAAGCCTCCCGAGCAGCGACAGGCATGTTAAAAGTATTAGCAACAAGTGTTGTACACTTCATGACAGATTCTTCACGGCCATCAGGCAATGTCATGGTCAATTGAGGGAAATCTATAAGAACCTGAAATTGGATAAATAAGTAATCAAATCAATATGCCAATAGAAAATGAAATCATTGACAAAGGATAATAAAGAACAATATAATTGCATACCTCTGCCATTTCATTTCCTCTTTCTCCATAGCCGACGTATACAATAGTGTCAGAATTAGAGTACTGGACACAAAAATTAGTCTCAAGAACCTCATCGATCAAAACAATTTTCCAACATTTGAATGTCCAACAAGGACTCCAAGTGAAAAAAGAACTGATGAGTTTACCTTCGAAGGGGCTTGACTAATCACTTTTTTCCCACAACCAAACACTCCAGGTATAGCACAAGTTCCGCCAAGTACTGAGGGGAACAGGGCATCAAGAACACGTTGCAGAAATTATGCAATTAACCTTTACAAAAAAGTTTAAAATAAATTATTAAAACATGGGAGGAAAAAAACAAAACAAAACAATAGAACATGAGGCAATAGATTTAGTTTGTCATATTACCCGGCCAGTCAGGAGGGGTATCAGCAGCAAGCTTTGATGCAACAGGCCTTTGGGCACCTGAAGCATAGTAAACTGCTTTTTAACGCCTTGAAAGTCCAACTCTAACACAGTGTCCTATTAATATATTGAAAAATTCAAAAGCATAATAAACGTGTGATACAAAATAATGTTAACAAGATGTATATGTAAAAGCAAACACCAGATATGAATTTCGCAAAAACATGTAGATTATAAAAGCAGAAGCCCTAATCCCAAGCACATGGGATCTCAAAGACTACCAATATTAGGTATCAGAAATCAGCACCATGTAATGTGTGGGCAATGAAGAAAGAGATTTAACAACCCCAGTTAGAATATCTTCATATGAACAATTTATTTATTTTTGGAGAGAGGTTACAAGAAAAATTCATCAATAAAAAAGGCACTGAGATGGTAGTAGATACGACCCAAAATTTCATATACAGTCTTACAAACATAGTTAGCAAAATGCTATACAGCAAAAGACTGTACCAGAAATGTTCACATTTAATTCGGTATCAACGCTTAAAAAGATGGTATAAAAAATTTGGTCAAAGAAACATTATTTGTGAAAATAAAATAATCAGAGAATGAAAAGTTTGGCTTTAATACAGGCTTTAACTCAAAGAAAATAGAGAAAAAAATAAAAATAAAAAGTGGCTATATGTAGTTACATAACCAGATGTGTGTATACATTATATAATTTGAACTGAAATATAGATTTGAAATTAAAATGGTTAAAACTTCTCTGTGCATCATAGGTGATTAAATAGTGGGATAATACCATGCTTTGCCTCTATCAAATATTTTCTTTCCAAGTAATTCATGTATTAATTGATTCCTTTCCATTAAAAGTTTCCACTTTATACATGATTGTATCAAAGGATGGTATTTGAATCACCCTCAAAAGCTTTTTTCGTACATAACTACAAAAGACAGAAAGGCAGTGATTTACTTACAAGAATCCAACAACAATTTGGTTCTCATAGTTCAAACCATTAGACATTCCTAGATCTCCAAGGCGATCACCAAGAAGTAACACATTAGTTCTTAAAAGTTTGTTGATATCAGAAGTCAACATAATAACTAGCTACAAGCCACTAGCTAGTGGAGTTCATTAGCAAACAAAGCATGAAGTAAAAAAGCATGGCCCACCTTTTTCCAATCTGCAACCCTCATTACAAGACAGCTCTTGGATTCTTCACATGTCAAACACATAGATACACATAAATATGACTTGACCTGAAAAAGAAAGGACCAACTATTCAGTGATGGTGAACTACAAAAAACAAAGGGATCACAAAACCCATGATGGTGAACTACAAAAAACTCATAAAATGTAATAAAACATAAACTACCTATTGACTCTTCGGAACCTTTGAACGAGGTCCCTTAGCCTCGGATCTATCCTTAGGTGTGGATACTGAGTCAGCCTATACATTTAGTACATTGCCCGAAGTTTGGTCCGTTGCAGCCAATGAGTTCATAGTATCTCTCATTCGTGCCATCATCTGCTCCGTTATTCGCTCTGTCATCCATTGCTCCATCTGCTCCATTATTCGTTCTATCATCCGTTGCTCCATCTACTCTAGATGCTTAGCCATCTGTTCTTTCATTCGCTCCTCCACCAGTTGCTCTACCCGCTCATTCATGTGTCGTTGCAACTCATCAGTCTCCCTCCTGAGTTCTGTAATGGTATTTCTCGTGCCCCATAACGTGGAAGCTGTGGGACCTAACCCCATCATGCGGACCCGGCCCAAATTTTCTGGTCCCAATATCTGGGATAAGAGATCATCTCGGGCAGTGCTACTCTGAGAGGACTCAGCAGTCTGAGTTGCCCGTAACTCCTCGATCATTTCCTGTAGTGTAGAAAAACATTAAATAAGTTGTTCAATATCATAACTTAATGAAAAATATTAACTGAGATGTCAATGATTGATAAATTTCTTCATACAATAACATGAGCCAACTCCTCGTTCACAACACTCCCATCTTTCTTCCGATGGGTCGTTATGAACAACGTTGCCCGATCAGGAGACTCTCCACCAAGATTCTTTGCCCGCTTTTTCCATGTAAAAACAAATGAGTTGGTAACAATCATATTAAAGCAGAATGATGGCATTTCAAGTTTAGAAATCAAAGAAGAATTTACCTCTTCTTCAAGCACTTGAGCAAAGCTCCTTGAGGCAGCAATGTGGGCCATACGATGCTTGCTGCGGTTGATTTTATTCCTTTGAGTGCGGGCCTACACTGTGACATAGTAAAATAACTAAATTTTAATATAAATAACAATATACACCAACATGGATATAATTTTTCTTTATGTTTAATTTTTACCTGTCCTTCATCACTTGATCCATAGGTGACGGGCCACTTCCCGTGTGTCGACTCCACTCGATTAGGATAGTGAGCTAGTCGTTTCTCATTAGTCAAATATCAGTTGTAGTGTTTTTTTTTAAACCTCTTCTTCCACTCTTTCCATGAAGCTCCGATGGACTTCATTACCCAATTTCGATGCTCCTCATTGATATTCCATTTGATTTACAATACATCAATTATCGATTATACTTAGCATACAAAAATACAAAAAGAGTAATTGAATTTTTGATTTCATATTACCTTCACTTCATTCCAATTCTCGTTCTTGTTAGACAGTGGCACATGATGCCAACTATTGTGATCAAGAGGCGCTAAGCGCCCATTCCTAAATAAAATACCCAGCCACCTTGTAAACTCGTTGTACTTATGTCTAATGGGCTGCCCATACTTATTCCAACTGATATTCAGCTGCTTATTGGGTGGCAAGTTCGCCACCTCGCTGATGACTGTAGGGGCTCAAAATCGTCTATTATGAATACCACCCTCTTTATGAAACAAAAGAATAGATATGAGCATTCTAAATATTTGAAATATAATATCTACATTTAATTAAATTAAGAAAAGAACAAAACTATAAAAGTTACAAGCTTAACTTCACTTCACTTAAATTATATATTTATATACCCGAAGTCGGTGCTGAACTATTTGAACTCTATCTGACCTGGCTGGTGGTCGGGACCGGGTCAATAAAGCTTGAATAATGATGGTCAAAGGTCGACATCTTCATTTCCTTCACAATATGAAAATAATATATGTAATGAGATTAGAGTTAACTAAATAATTGTGAGCATAAAAATAAATAAATAAATAAAAGAAACATACATCACAATTGGGTTAAGCATCAATACCTAATCATCAGATTCCGACCCAGAATCGTGGTCCTCTTTAATCAAATTAGATAAGTTTTATGGAGTGTTAACTTCATTTCCCTCCACATCTGTCCTATCCCAACTCACATTATCATCATTGGCAAGCATATTCGCTTCTAATATATGATTAATGCAAGGCAAGCTCTGAAGGTATGCATCATTATCAAGAAAAGAATCATTCGAGCCCATTTCGAACAAATCCCTCAGTTTCGACCTGATAACAATATGCCAATCACGATCTATGGGATCAGGGACATAGAATACCTGTTGTACTTGGGTTGCTAAGACATATGGTTCATCATACAGGTTCCGACCAGTATGCCATAATTGTTTGAAATTCACGAGCGTGAACCCAATTTCATCCTTCTTAATTCCCCTGCCCTGAGTTCTTACATCCACCCAATCACACCTAAATAATACAACTTTCTTGGACCCATAATAATCCAACTCGATAATGTCTGTTAAAATACCATAGTAATCCACATCCCCTATAACAGGGTTTCTATCACTTGTACTTGCAAAGCTTGATGTGTTTTCCGTCACTACAACTCCACTATTCTGTGTTTTCAAGTCCCTCTCACGGTCTCTTGTACGAAACCTGAAACCATTAATGATGTATCCTTTAAATCTTCTTGTAATAGTGTTAGGGCCCCGAGCCAGGCTTCTAACTTCATTTGGAACTTGATCATTCCCAACATGGTCCACATGCTTTCTAAGCCAATCTGGAAACTTTTCATTATGGATGCGTTCTAGGAGCCTTGGTGCTCTTCGAGGCATCTCCTTCTTAATCACTTTCCTGTGTTCACTGCATTTTTTTCAATTCGATGAATAAGTCGTAAACAAGTGAGATTCTTATGAATTAACATTACAAACAAAACTACTCTTACTCAATGAATGGTGCGACCGCATTGGTGTTGAACAACACATATCTATGTGCCTGTGTCCTATCAACATATTCGATAATAAATACGTCAATCTTTCCCAATGGACGACCTACTGCCGCATCCCTAAAGTCCTCATTTTGAACCGGTCTATTGAATCTTGTCTCAACACCATGTAAGTACCGAGAGTAGAATGTTAGGCATTCTTCAACTAGGTACCCCTCCGCAATCGAACCCTCTGGCCGAAAACTATTTCGAACGTAGGACTTTAGTCTCTGTAGGTACCTATAGTCACATAATAGACATATACGTATACATGATTTTATCTATTGCAAAAAGATAAATGAAAGGTCATATTGAGACCTTAAAACACACCTTTCAATTGGGTACATCCAGCAGTACTGTACTGGCCCGGCTAACATTGCCTCGCTGGCTAAATGTATAGGCAAATGCACCATGATATCAAAGAATGACTGCGGAAAGATCCTCTCTAAATGGCAAAGCGTTAAAGCAATCCGAGATTCAAGAAACTTGAAATCCTGCATTCAGCCAACCTTAGAACACAAATCTCTAAAGAATCCGCTTAATTCAATTAGGATTGAGCTCATGTTTGGAGGTAATGTCCTTCACACGGCGATCGAAAGTATTTGTTGCATCAAAACATGAGTGTCATGGCTCTTGAGTCCTAAAATCTTCTTCATTTTGAGATTGGTACATCATGAGATATTACTCGCATAGCCATTTGGTACCTTCATGTTCTTTATGACTCTGCAGAAATCATCCTTCTCCTTATTCACCATAGTGAAGCACGCAGGGGGCAAATATGTTTTGCCTGATAGCCTCTGCTTTGGGTGAAGTGTTCGTCTTATCTTCATTTCTTGGAGGTCCAGACGAGACTTCACATTATCCTTTGTCTTCCCGTCGATGTTCAACAACGTCCCAAGCACATTGTCGCATACATTCTTCTCTATGTGCATCACATCAAGGCTGTGACACAACATATTACCTGTCCAGTATGGTAAATCGAAGAAGATACTTATCTTCTTCCAACAAGATGTCTTTCCCTTTTCCTTACTATCGTCTCGATTTCTCTTCTTTTCAACTTTGGTAACAGACTTCTTTCCAAATATTATGTTATTTTTGCTCACTTGAGCTAACACTTCATTTCCAGACAGTTGTTTTGGCACCTCTCTCCACTCCAACTTTTCATTAAAGTTCCTTTTATCATGTTTATACCTATGATCTCTATCCAAGAATCAACGATGACCCATGTAACAAAACTTATGGCTATGTGTCAACCACTGGGACTCTGTGTCCTTATTGCAGTTAGGACAAGCGAGCTTACCTTTTATGCTCCATCCTGACAACATTGCATATCTAGGGAAGTCACTAATAGTCCATAACAAAGCAGCACGCATTCGAAAATTCAACTTCGATAATGCATTGTAAGTGTCAACACCGACCTCCCACAATTTAAGAAATTCTTCTATCAACGATTGTAGATACACGTCGATATTATTGCCAACACCATACGGGCCTGGTATAAGTAGAGACATCATGATGTAAGGCTGCTTCATGCACATCTACGGTGGTAAGTTGTACGACACTAAAATAACAGGCTATGTGCTATGAGTAATACTCATCGTCCTGAAGGGATTGAATCCATCAGTTGTTAACTCAAGCTTGACATTACGACTATCACATGAAAAATTCGGGTGTTGCTCGTCAAAATATTTTCATATAGGAGAATCAACAGGATGTCTCATGCACTCATCATTGGTTTGTCCCTTGTCATGCCATCTCATATTTTTAGCTGTTTGTGCTTTCATAAATAACCTTTGTAGCCTTGGTATCAATGGAAAATGCCACAATGTCTTCGCTGGAATCTTCTTAACTTTGGAGGGGATAGTTGTTGCTTCAACGTCATCAGAATTATGTTCCGTCATTTTCCATCTGGATATACCACACATAGCACATGACTAATCGTTCCCATTAGTCTTCCAATACAACTGGCAATCATTGGGGCATGTATCGATCTTGTTATAACTGAGGCCCAGTTCTTTAATAATCTTCTTGGTCTCATAAAAGGAACTCGGAAAAGTCGCAACCTCGGGGAGTGTTTCTTTCAACAATTCAAGAAACATGGTGAATGACTTGTTGCTCCATCCATTTAAGTACTTAAGTTGATACATTCGAACAACAAAAGAGAGTTTCATGAACTTCTTACATCCCGGGTACAAGGCTTGTTCGGCATCTTGTAACAACCTGAAGAATCTTTCAGCTTCAGGATTCGGTTCCTCTTGTATTGGCTCCTGTGATGAAAACTCAGTCAGAATGTCATCTACACCTGATATTCCAAACACATCATGTAACAATTCATGCATGTCATCACGTGGAGGCATATCATCATGTGTACTAGTTGTAGGACCGGAAGTCGATGAGGAAGATGCCTCCCCATGGAACACCCAACGGGTGTAATTCGGCATAATTTCCTCACACACAAGATGATCTACCACTTCTTTATGAGTACACCAAAAGCGGTTGACGCACTTTACACATTGTCACTCCCCAAACTAAGAAACCAGGCTCACAAAATTTTTGATCGCCGAATATGGTGCTGACAGCCTCCATAGTACCCCATTCTCGGCTCCCGGCACCCATATACCAGGTTCTGATCCTGGGATGCTACAAGGAGGATTTCTACTATCCATTTAATTCGTAATGAGCATAACCATAAGTATAACCCACGAACAATAATCACAAGAACACCATCACAAAATCCACTGTGATCAAAAACTTTGAGTACAAGGTGTATAAAGGAAAATACAAGATAGTGCTAATAACAAAACTCCAAAAGCTCGACTACACGCTCCTACTGCTACTACGCTACAGCTGCGTCCTGACGTCACCTGCACGCATCAATCGTGCATAAGCTTATAGAAAGCTTAGAGGGTGGTGTAAGTGTGTGCATAATATGAGCGTGCTCGGAATGTAAATGCAGAAACATGATGATGGTTATTATGAATGCAATTAGTCGTACCAAAGCTATGTTGTGCAAGATATGAATGCTATCGGTCATATCGAGACCATGTGATGCGAGATGCAACTCAAGCATGTTAATCCTCATCATATATCAGTACAGTTCTCATTTTGGATAACCACCGGGGTCTAGTACACTCTACACCAGCTTGTCATCCCTATCTGAACACACAACTAGAAGAGCGGAAGAGACCTCACTATCCGCCTGCCAATATCGGGCCCAGCTCGTCGATAGCGGACCGATTCCTCAAGCTAGTCAAACTCAACCTAGAAGTTGACCCCTCACTCAGGCGGGTAAGGTCACACCCCTTTTCAACCGACCATAACACAGTGGGAGACGCGGCCTACTGGTATACGGCCCTTGCGCGCTCATGTATCCACTCAGTCTCGACGTTAGAGTCATCCTCTGGTACCATCGGGTTTAGAAATTTTTACCCAGGAACATCTATGGCGCCTGTATGCTAGAACCAAACATTTTTGGTATCTAATCCATCCACTCACAATGCATCTGTGGAGGCTATGGCCCTGATGTCGCTAGGGATTACAATAATCATAATCACAAAAATGCAAGTGCATGAGTCACACTACCAGTCATGCAACAGTCCTACGTGTACCATGCACTCATGTAGGGAAACTCCGCCTATCAGGGAGTCCATAAACAGTTCGCCCGAAGGCATATGCTATGATCAGTCACTTCTCATATCAGTCATACATATGATGCGTATAATAATGAATCATGGGTCTATACTAAACATGTATATAGGGATGGGCTCTGTGTATAACGGAAATGGGTCTAGACGGCTTACTTACTACAAGTATGGGCCTATCAGTGAGCCTTAGGGAGAGTTACAATGCGGACATTTAACCAACAATATCCTTACAATGTGGACTTCAAACCAACATTGCTTCCAAGGTATAGCCCACTATAAGAGTCAACGCATGAACCATGGTTGGATTACATTCAACGGACTTGTGCAAGTCCCAATGGGCCTTGGCCCATGGACCTCGAATACATCTAAAAGCCATATTACGTGGGCCTCATATATATCAATAGCCATAAATACATCAAGTTGGGCCTCTTCCAATGGGCCTTATATATATACCAAGGTGGGCCTCATGAGTATATGAATCGAATCAAAAGATCAACTGGACCGCACTTCCAATATAGTGGTGACAATGATTTTCACCATTAAAATTTTCAAGGCCCACCATAACTTTTATTTTTCTCATTCTGTGAAATGATCTTCCAAAATGGTTAGATGGATTAGATGCAACACATGCATCCTGGTATGGGTCTATTTGAACTCTGGATCTGACTCATTCTTGGCCTCAAGCCATAAAATGGGCTTATAAAATGGTTGAACGGTTTAGATGCAATGCATGCATCATAGTGTGGGTCCACTAACCGTCCAACAGTGGTGATGGAGTGAATAAAACACACACACCATGGTGGGTCCCACCCAACCAGGACACACACCCCAGTTAGCCACCCCCACCAGGGATCGATGCCAAGACCTCAAGTGTTGAAACGGGCTACCTCCACACAGCTGCCAAGTGAGCCATGGACAGTGGGTCCCACTTGGGACCCACCATAACATTTATTTTCCATCCATCTGTTCATAGGGTCACACGGTGAGGGAGGGGACCCACTGTAATGTTTATATGACATCCAAACAGTTCATATGGTCACGTGGACCAGGGGCCCACCGTAATATTTATTAGCCATTCAACCTATTCATAAGGTCACACGTGAACATGGGGGTGGGCCTGGAGCCCACCGTTATATGTATTTGTCATCCCACCTGTTCAGATGGTCACGTGGGCCAGAGGCCCACGGTGATGTTTATTTGTCAGCCAACCTATTTATAAGGTCACTTGGACCTGGGGTGGGTGTGGGGTCCACCGAAATGTCTTTCAAAAATTCAGCATGCCTATTACGTGTGTCCCACCTGTTTGAGGGTTCAGACTAAGTTTCAGCCACATTAAAAATTCAGGTAGGCCCCACCAAGTGTTTTTATTTGATTTAGGCATGTCTTCACATGATTTGGATGGTATGGCCCACCTGAGTTCAGTTTGTGGCTGATTTTTTTGAGTCAACGCATCATTCAAGGGGACCTATTAAATGAACGGTATGGATGTAGAACATACATCATGGTAGAGTCTACAAGTGGGGCCAATGGGGCCCTCCTTTTAACGTTGGACGTCTCTGGACGTTTTGGCAGCCAAGGCATGCCAATGTAAATTATTTTTGTTTATCCTAGGTGGGACACACGTTAACTAGATCTACCCTGTCCATTATATGTGTCCCACAAAAACAGGGGTCCAAAACAAGTTTCAGGTGGGTCCAAGCTTCTGGTGGACCCAAGCAATCATTTTTCCAAGTTTTAGAGGAAAATACTAGCATTCTTAATGCCACGGCCCGCCAGATAATTGGATCGGTCTCATTTTTCGGCTCAACGCCTAAAATGATCCTGAGAATAGAATGGATAGCTTGGATTAAATATAAACATCAAGGTGGGGCCATGTTGGAGCAACCCACCATTTCCCTTCCCTTTTCTTTCTTTTTTTTTTTTATAAAAAATATGGGGTCCACAATAAGATGATCCAATCTGTCTATTGTGTGTGTCCCACGTGGTAGACCGTTCAGTCCAAGTTTAAGATGCATCCAAATTTCAAGTAGGCCTCACCAAGTGCTTTTATATGTTCAGGCATGTCTCCACATGATTTTAGATGGTATGGCCCACCTGAGAGTCGGATTGGTGCCAAATTTTCGCTCAACGCCTAAAGTAATCTGAGGAAGATGGTGGAGGGCTTGGATTAAGCACATACATCAAGGTGGGGCCTGCATCAGTGGCCCACCATTTCTTTTTTTTCCTTTCTTTCTCTTTTTTTTATTAGCACGTTAGTACACCTCCATCTCAGTACACGCACCCACATGCACCACGCTCGTCCAGCGTCCCTAGACGCTGGACGGCCGAGATAAACATTGCATCATGGTGGGTCCCACATGCACGTGGTCCACGCTCACCAAGGTTGGTCCCACATGATACCCACCACGCATATACATATATACATACATATATATATATTAATATAAAATAAATATTATTTAACCTAAAATGTGGTGGGCCACACCATTTGATGGATGGGGTAGATTTATCATGAATTGGTGGGGCCCACTTCATTTTAGGGCAAGGATAAGGAGAGAGAAAGAGGGAATAATAGACGGTGATGGTGGGACCCCGCCACTATGGGCCCCACATAATACAAATCATACATCAAAAATGGGTCCCACCAACAAGTGGTCCCTAAAAAGAATTTAACGGTAGATCACCCACCTCTTGCACTCCTCCTTGTTCCCTTAGGCTTGTATGCTCATTTGCTTGACTTTTGACGGTGCTTGATGGAATTTGGACGGTGGGGATGAGAGATGAGAGGGTAGGGGAAAGTGGGCCACACTTCTTATTTAGGAGAGGGAAAGCTTGGACGTGTGAAGCTCTTTTGCTTGGGATTTTTTTTTGAGAATGAATGAGAGAGAGAGGGGAGTGATGGGTGAAAAAGGGTGATGGAGTGATGTGGTGTGATGGGTGATGGGTGGAGTGGTGTGTTGTAAGAAGGGATGGGTGGAGAGAGAGGTGAAGTGATGTGAGGGTTGACCTTGGGCTTGCTTGTGTAAGAGAAAGGTATGGGTTGTTGTACTTGGGTATGGAGCGACTTGACTTATACTTGACATGAGTGATTGATTGATTGATGGGATATCTCGTAGAGATTCTCTCGTAATTAGCAACGCGCGATATTTTCTTCGAATTGAATGCAGACTGACATCTTTTAGCTTGGGTATCGGGTCGGTGCATGAGTCGCGGCGTTAGAACCGCAGCGACGGTGCGGTCGCTAAGGTACAGATTTCGGGTTGAGCCAGCTCTGATATGCGGGACTCAGCTTAGGTTCGAGCGTAAATGTTGAATATAGGTCGAAGTTCGTCGGAATTCGATCAGAAGGACCGCGGAAGAATACGAAACGGTACGGTCTAGGACACGGGTCTTACACACATGGACATAGGATCTTCCCCTCGCTAGCAGCATTGTTGAATGCAAACTCAATGAATTCCTTCATGCCCTTAACATATTCCAAGCTCACCCTATATTATCCAAGGAAACAAAAGGAACTCTTAAAACAATAAAATTTTGTAAGGAATCCAAATTCGAATGAGAAAGTATTTCTCAACACATTACCTTGACTTTTGCATCCAACTCTTATCCATCGCTTGTATCCAAGTCTGAACAATGCAATACCCTGCCCAAAATTCATGCCAATCCACTGTAGTTATTACTCTACTCAACATTGGTCTTGCTACTATCTTATATTCTAGTACTTCATGTGCTGTATTCTGCAGTTGAGCATTGTTCTGGGATTTTTTCTGGTCGTCTTCCTTGGTGTCAACATGCAGTTTGGAGGGGGAATATTTACAAAGAACGCTGAAGTGTTGCAACTTATGTGTATAGGCATCCCGGTGTCTCATCATTCCTTTTTAGAAGAAAAAAAGAAGAACAACAAGAAAATAATGGTTGCCTTCTTCCTTAAGAATTTGAAGGATTATAACTAAAATTTCTCTTACTAACTTGTTCTCTTCATACATCAAATAATCAAGGCACACTGAGTTGCAGGTTGAGTGGAGATAAATGGGTGGAAGGAGATAAGATCCAACCAATCCATGAGCACCTCTTTCCACGGTGGATCTGGACTGATTATTCAAATGTGAAATTATAACCCTTGCCAAGAAAGTTTAGACATGGAGATGGGATTTGTCTTTATCGCAGGAATATAAAGACAGTCATGCAGGATTTTCGACCAGTAATCGCTGTTCATAGTCCAAAGCTACCGGACTAGATAGATTCCAACTGAACTTCAACTTCTCTTCTACATTTTATCTCTTTGTTGACATTGAGTTTATGACTCCCCAGAACAGGCTGATACACATTAACTGGAGCCCTAGATGGATTGTACTTATGGATTTTTGTCCTTATTTTGAAGTCTTTTTAAAAATTCTTAATTTAGAAAGGTTTTTTTTCCTGAACTAATTCTGAATTGACATAAATTATAATATTTTTCTATGGAATTGCCGGAAAAATAATTCACACCGCAGGGATTTTTGTGGCCTAAATACCTAGAGTGCTGTGCTAGTCATCTTGTCATATGAAAAATTTTGTTGTGTCTGGGGTGAGTTTGTGAGTGTTGTGCCATGTGTATTAGTATGTGCACTATGTGTGTGCTTGTGTGCACGCTGTATGAAGCAATAGCTGTGAGTTGGTCTTCCTTTGTGCTTTTTCTTCCCTTATAATAGTACCAAGGGCCTAAAAGTTGATTCTTAAATTGAAAAGGCAAAAAAATAAATAAATTAATTAATTAATTAATTAATTAAATGTCAACATCACTATTCAACAGCACTTGTGTTTCAATATCCAAATCAGATATATCTTGAATCTTAATTGTTTCTATCTTCTAAAAAATGTTGATATAGTTTAAAGAAAGATCTCTAATCCAAGACATTGTCAAACATAAAGTAAAAGGATTAAAAAATAGCACAAAAATAAGAGGAGAGAGCGCTTTAATACAGATCAGAGAGAACTATGCATGTGGAAGCATGTTCAGGGGGAGTTAGCAAACTCTATAATTGTGATCATTATGTTTACAATTTATATTTATTAATAGCACTAAAGAATGCACATAGAAATATGCTTAATCTAGTTAATTCCGTTATCCGCATTTAATGTTTATGATTCTTCTAAATCAATGAAAAACTGTAAAATGATGGGTTCCAATTTCAAGTGCCAGCTTTTTAGATGAAGCCAACAAAAAGACGTATATGCATGGGTGACATGATTCAGCAGCATGTTTGTCATGTGACTTGCTATTTTTATTCCAGGGAAACAATTGATGCTTAAGGTTGCAGAGTTAGTCCCTGAACATCGTGGAAGGACTATGAAACAACAGCCTTTAGTGACTCACACTGCAGGAACTTCGATGCCTTCAGTGACTCACAATGCAGGAACTTCAAAGCCTTCAGTGACTCACAATGCAGGAACTTCGAAATCAGGAAAGGGCAGAAGAAGGAAGAAATGATAAGTTGGTTTCCTAAATGATCTAGGACTTGTCTCATTCTTTTGCACTGAAACAGGCTTTGAATTCTCAATAAAAGAAAGCATTTTGTTCATGTTTTCTCTTTTGGAATGTTGTTATTTCTTGGAACAGCTGAGTCTGTTGGGTAGGGATCCTGTAAAATTAGGAATAAGCCACTAATCCAGATTTTGGCAGGTCCCATGCCCTCCATGTCAGATTCTTCATGCTTACACAGTGCTTGGCTTAATTACAATTATGGAAGTTTTAGAAAAACTAATCACACCTCAACTGCAATTCAGCAGAAAAGACTGCTTTAGCATGGTGGATCTAAGGGTGTGGCTCACCAAAATCAGGATTAGGCTTAATCCCAATTTTGTAGGTAAATATATTGATTTGAGTGGGAAAATGTGAAACGAATGGCTACCCTATGGTGGCCCCAGGCTAGGCAAATGTAAATCTGGGATAATACAAAGCTTGCATGGGAACCCCCTCTTGAGTTTGTGAATTTTAAAAGACTCAATTTGTTTAGGCAACTGGGTCAAGTGATTCGATGGTTTAAACCTATTGTTGCTGATGCCACTTAGGCCAGACTCTCATACATGTGGCATTGGTGCGCTGATTGCTACCCTGCAACCACTAGGGCTTAATCAGTTCTGTGCAAATGGGCAGTTTAATTAAGAGGCATTTCTTTTTCCAATTACATGCCTCTACTGAACAATAAGGTTTTGCCCTTTTGTGAGCCAGAAATAGTAGCTTCAGATAGAGGGACTTGTTGGACTACCATAACAATCATTTAACATAGAACTATTTTTTTCTTAGCATAGTTCCAAAACCTTCACTCAACTTGACTCGGTATTTGTCGATTAAATCATCATCATCATCTATTTGGGGTACTCTATTTAATTATTTAAAAATGAGTTAAAGATAGTAGGCTCATCTTTTTAGTAACAAACAGTGCTTGACTCCATTGACAGCGAGTCGTGTTTTTCCCACTACTAGCTTGAAATCTCATCATGTCCGATTCACTTGGCCGAGTTTTTTTTCTATGTGAATGGAACTATGTCTTCTTCTTCTTTTTTTTTTTTTTTTTTCTATTCCTTAATAGTGGTCTGGAATCCATGGGAGAAGAAATCAAGATCCATGATAGATCAATGGTAAGTTCTGTTTTGAGGAAATGGAAATCACCAGTTTTTGAGGAAATTTGCAGAAATGGAAATCGATATCATAGCTGTTGCTTTTTTTCGGCTAAATGGAAAAAAATGTTATTTCCAAAGGAAAATGATTTCTTTTCCACAGTAGGAAAAAGCATTCCACTAATCCATGCAGGCCCTACCCACATTAAAATCTAGTGGAGCTTATGTTATTGATCATCTTAAAACAAATATTGCAGTTGTGCCCCATGATGTCCTTTAATCTATAAATACTACTTTGTTTGCAAGATGAAAATGGTTGGAATCAAAATCATTTTCCATGAATATGAGGTCTTCTACTGTTTTTATGACAACAGATAGCCAAGGAAATCGATTGTTGCTATTACTCTTTATCTCAGAAAACAAGTGAATTGAAGCCTCCCAAAATGTTAATCCAGAGGCATTTTATTGGACACCAACCAACCACTGAGGGTTCTTTTTTTATTTTGCTCATTAAAAAGAATTTTCTATCCAAATAATGCCAGATTTAGCAAAATCTCCCAAAAATAGCAGAGAAAACCTAATCTAGAGATAGGGAAGCTCAAATCTCAGTAAGAAAAGATAACAAAAAGCTGAGATTCATCTAGTGTGGGAAGCAGATTGTGACCTATTCATTAGAAATGTAACAGATGATTTGGATCTGGATCTGAATGATAAGGAGGCCCATTCAAATTTCATAAATGAAAACCCATAAACATTAGAAATGTATCTCAACAGACAAAGAACATATCAAGCTTAACCTTCTCCACTACTACAGTTTAGAACAAGAGAAAAACAGGACATGATAATATGTAACAGCTAAATGTTATGGCCCTGTCATGCCCCAAACAGATGTTGATTTATGACTGTATCGAAATTATCAATGCATAGTAATATATTTCAAATGCCTGATATTACATAAATCAATGATAAATCTCTAATTTCTAAATATATAAACCTAAATTATAACTTAAATCAGCAGGAATCAGATCAAAATTCAATGAAATCAAGAGACATAAGTTGGATATAGATCAAAACAGATTAAGCACCAAAAATCGAGAAAAAAATTAGAAAAACCAAACCCTTAGTGGAAAAAAATTGGAGAAAAGGAGAGGAAGCTCACCTGATTGGAAGTTAAAACCCTTCCTATATCCTCAAATAGTGCAAACTGTAAATCAGAGTACCTGCTTCAAACGAATAACCAAATTGAGACAAAATCGAAAAGGAAGGCACCATGTATCATCATCTCAAAACAAACATAAAAAAGCAAAGCTTTAGACAATTGGATCTGAAAGCAAAACAGATCCATACAAAATAATCAGATCAAAATCCAACGAAATCTATCAAAATCGAGAGACAAGAAATGGATTCAAATCAAAACAGATCAAGCACCAAAAATTGAGAAAAAATAATAATAAATAAACCCTAAGTGAAAAAAATTGGGAAAAGGTTCACCGTCTTTTAAGGATCTAATGATTGGAGAGAGAGAGAGAGAGAGAGAGAGAGAGAGAGAGAGAGAGAGAGAGAGAGAGAGACTGTAGATCTTGAGAAAAATATTGGAGAAGACAGAGAGAAGAGCTAGGGTTCGGTGAGGTGAGGAGCTGCAATCGGTGTATATGCCCCTTGTTTTTCTAGCCTGCACGGAAATCGATAATGGAGGAACAGATTTCACAGTAGAGAACAGGATTTTTCTCTCAGATCGAACACCAAACCCTAATCACTGATATTACAAAGCAGAAACTGCTCAAATCCAGCAAACGAGCTAGAAACAACAGGATTTTCCACTTCGTGAGCAAGCTTTCAGTGAAATCAGCAAAAAAAATGCCTCCGATTGAACAAAAAAATGTGGAAATTGGATTTTGAACGGCCAAATGGGGAAAACGCATGAAAATGAGAGATTTCTTCCCCAATTTCTGAATTTTGAGAGAATTTCAGTTGAGAAATCAGCTGAAAAAAAAGAGGTGAGAATGAGTACCTAAAATCGGCGAAGAGATTGCTGGTGTGGAAGACAGAATTTCCTTTCGGAGCTGAGGGATTTTGAGAGAGAGCTGAGGGAGTATGAAATGACTTAATTTTTTTAGCCAAAAGATCCAGAGGATTTTAAGAAGAGCTGAGGGATTTATTTTTTTTATAGCTCATCTCATGTAAGGCTCAGATCTCAAACACGTGTTACATTGAGAAAACATGCACTCACGTGTACAGAGCTCCCACACGCTTGTGAAATTCCCACGTAGTGATTAGAAGCATCCGATTAGTCTAGTTGAGCCATTGGCTTTAAAGGTTATGGCCCACTGGATGAGTGGTATAGATCTTATAAAACATTTCCTCGTGTTTCATGGAATTCGTGTGGAGAAGCGAGTGAAATGCAATTAGCATTCATCGATCAAGGAAGGATGGGTTTTAATAGAATGTGGGTCCCCACACGACGGCTACCGTGGTGGGCCTGGTCCCCACTGACTGATGGAACACGTGTAACAGATCAACACCATTCATGCATGGGTTGATCAGGCAGACCCTACTTGTATGTGAAAGATGGGCAACTAAAAAAGAAATTCAATCGTCCAAATTAAGTTGTCAGTGGGCCAGTGTGGACCATCGTGATCTTGCATTTGGTCCACTTTAAGACTGGGCTTGGAAATAAACATAGGCCCGTGGTTTGGGCTTGGGCCATAAATTTAGGATTATTTACTAATTAGGCTAGACTTGGGCTTAGTCTAGAAGCCCATTTAGAGTTTCAAGGTATTTTTGTCATAGATCACGCATGATGGGCCACAGGTAATGAACATTCTAGATCTGGCAAAAAGGACATTGTTTTTGCATTGGTGGAGGATTCTTATAGGTAATAACGGTTGTGATTTCTTCAAGATGGATCTGGAGTGTACTTTTCACCCACCTATGAATCAGACAGAGCAATGTCCAGATGGAACATGGCCCATTCATAAAAAATTAGACCTTTCACCTCGGTTCATATGGAATTAAAGTTAAAAAGTAGACCTTTCGCCTTAGTTCTTATGCAACTAAGGCTAAAATGTAGACCTTTCGCCTCGGTTCCTATGCAAGTGAGGCTAAAAAGTTGACTTTTCGCCTCGGTTCCTATGCAAGTGAAGTTAAAAAGTTGACTTTTTGCCTCGGTTCCTGTGTAATTGAGGTTAAAAGGTAGACTTTCACCTCGGTTCCTGTGCAACTGAGGCTAAAAGGTAGACTTTTTGCCTCGATTCCGGTGTAACTGAGGCTAAAAGGTGAACTTTTCACCTCGGTTCTTGGCAACTGAGGCTAAAAGGTTTCACCTCGGTTCCTATGCAACTGAGGCTAAAAGGTAGACTTTTCACCTCGGTTCCTGGCAACTGAGGCTAAAAAGTAGACTTTTTACCTCGGTTCCTATGCAACTGAGGCTAAAAGGTAGACTTTTCGCCTCAGTTCCTATGCAAATGAGGCTAAAAAATAGAGTTTTCACATCGGTTCCTGTACAACTAAGGCTAAAAGGTAGACTTTTCACCTCGGTTCCTGATAACTGAGGCTAAAAGGTAGACTTTTCGCCTCGGTTCCTATGCAATTGAGGCAAAAAGGTAGACTTTTCGCCTCAATTCCTATGCAACTGAGGCTAAAAAATAGACTTTTTGCTTTGGTTCTTATGAAAATGAGGCTAAAAGGTAGATGTTTAGCCTCAGTTTCTATCCAACTGAGGCTAAAAGGTAGACTTTTCGCCTCGGTTCTTATGTAACTGAGGCAAAAGATGAACTTTTAGCCTCAATTGCTTAGTAATTGAGGCTAAAAGACACATTTAGCCTCCATTTTTTCAATTGAGGCTAAAAAATTATGGCTAAAGGCCTATTTTCTTGTAGTGACCTATGGTTGGCTACCCATCCCCATTGTTCCATGTTGTGTGGCCCACCTAAGTTGTTATCTGGCTGATTTTTATTTTTATTTTTTTCTTTGCCATCAGGACCACCATTGCGGATAACACCTGATGGACGGAATGGATTCCATAGAAACAACACGGTGACCCACAGAGCTTGATTGTTGTAGGGATGTCTAAAACAACTAGAGTATTCCGCTTCAACTTTCGTGAGGTGTTTGGCTCATCACTGATAAACAATGTGGCAATGTTTTCTCTCCCAATGTTTTCATGGCAGAATGGGATAGGATAACGAGTCAGCCGGGCTGGTTGTTTTTTATTTGTTCACACGTTTCTTTCTCAGTCAATGCAAGTGGGGTTGTGCCTAATGCATGTCAACTAAAAGACCGACCGTAACAACAATGATAACATTCATGACCATGAGGACGATGATCGTGATAATGTAACTTGGATATGTGAGTAACTCGGACTGGACTCGGTGCCATTCACGGGGTCAACTTGATGCTGAGTAATTGTAAGACCTGACTCAAGTTCCTGTATGTGCATGTGTGTGTAGTTATGCATTTCGTTTCTCTTAGTCCCACGGCCCTATCGGTCAAATCCTATAGTGTTTGCAGCCATCTTTAAGTCTGGTCACATTGACCTAACTCGGATCGGTCCGAAACCTATGTCATCTTGTTTGCATCATCGTTGTGGTTCCGATGACGTGTCTTGTACGTCTATCTGATGTATAGATCAAAAGTTATAATCGTTTCATTGAATGTGCATGTGTGTGTAGTTATGCATTTCGTTTCTCTTAGTCCCACGACCCTATCGGTCAAATCCTATAGTGTTTGCAGTCATCTTTAAGTCTGGTCACGTTGAGCTGACTCGGATCGGTCCGAAACCTATGTCATTTTGTTTGCATCATCGTTGTGGTTCTGGTGACGTGTCTTGTGCGTCCATCTGATGTATAGATCAAAAGTTATAATCGTTTCATTGTATGACCCTTAATCATGTGGCCCACTTAGGTGTAGTGCATGTGGACCCCCACCCTTGGCACAAGTTCCAGTGCAACAGTACTACACACTACTTAAATTTCCATAGCTAACACTATTCACTCCACACACACCACCCTAAACCTACCCTACCCTACAACTTTGTTTTCTCCTCCCATAGGTAATCATTGTTTTTTCTTACAAAAAAAAAAAAAAAAAATCATTGCTCTCTCTCTCTCATTATCTCTCTCCCTCCTTCTCATTCTCTCCATGCTAATAAACCCCTCTCCCAACGTCCCATATTCCTCCATTTCTCCAGCCCCTCGAAGCTCCAAAATCCTTTAATCCCACCCTTAGAAACACATCCTAGCCATTAAACCCTCTTCCTTGGTCCAAGATCTACATTATGTGGAAAGTTGAGAGTTTGTCTGGAAGGTGGGTGACTATAACTTGCTGATTTCTTTTCTATCACTTGATCCTCTTATTTCTTTATGAATGGAACATGTGGGACCCACCAATCCATGATGGGGATCCCATTTGATCCCATGGATGTGGCCTGAGCCATCCTACATGCATGCATAGTTTCATGATGGGGCCATTCTCCATGGACCCCATCATGATGTATCTCATGATCTATACCATTTTAAGGTCATATAGACCTTAACATCATATTGGGATGGCATCCCCAACCATCCATTGTGATTATAGGTCATGCATGTGATAGATTCATGTTGTAATGACAAACCAATGAAGATCTATGGGTGTGATTGTTCTTGGGAGGGTTCATTAGTGGCAGAGCCCTATCCCCATGGCCAAATTGTCTTTCTCCCTCTCTTTTCTCTTATTTTTAGATGATGGTATGTGTGGTTCACATGGTGGGTCTGGGACGTCCAGAAAATCCAGCAATGGTGGGATGCCCCTACCACCCATTTCATGATTTTTAGGTGCCTTATTTGATCAATGCAAGTGTCTTGGCTAGAGTTCTTGATCTGGACATGTGTGGGGCCCACTAAGGAAGGCTACACCTCTCTTTATTTGCTGTATTTATCTAGTTATGGGCTGGTATATCCAGCCATATATGGCTGTCCAGAATTTTTGGACTGTTTGTGTGGACTGTTGTAGTTGATGTTTGGCATGGGATTGGTCCATGATTTCCACTCTTTTTCTTCTTGTTGTGAGATGCGTTTTGAAGGAGTGGACCCCACCTTGAAGTGTGATGAACCATATCTCCATTTTTCCATCCAAAGGCACCCAAAAGGGTAGGGCCATAGGGGATGGACGGTCCACCTTGCTAGACCATCTAGCCCTACATAATGAGGGGAAAACACAAATTTCAGTTTGATTTTCTGAGTGGTGGGCCACTTTTATGGACCCCACCTTGCTGTATTTTATGGGAAAAATATCAACCATACATCCCTCCTCTCCTAGGCAAAGTTTGGGCCCACTTTTTGGGATGTACATTGTATGGACAACAACATTATGTGCAACAGATTTTTTATTTCCTGCCTTGCTGTCCATGAAGTTCCTCCATCATTTTCTTGGGTTTATAACTCTCCTAATAGTCCATCTTGTGACCCATTATGTTGGGACCCATCTTAGGGATGTGGGCCACCACTTTCACCTCAAAAAAATGGAGTATGGCTGCTGGAATGATAGCCCATAGCTGGACGTTCCAGTGGGGTTGGCATCCAGCCATGGGCTGGCCATCCACCCTCCTAAGGCCCACTATGATGTATGTTTTATCCATGCCATCCTCCACATTGTGGACCCCATGTGGGATGCCCACATGTGGGACCCACTTTGATGCATTTAAGGGGGAGCCGTCCTAGCCCCTTCGATCGTCCACCAAGGACACCTAAGCCCATTGGGCTGCTGCTGGACGTCCAGTCCAGTAGCATGGCCCACTTGATTTATGTGTTTTATCCACTCTTTTCATCTGGTGGGACACTCTCTGACATGTGTGAGTCACTAGGGATTAGAATAAATGTATAAATTAATTATTATTGAATTTTCAACAAGCCCAGATAGTGGGTAGGCTAGAATTTTAGCAATAGGCCTAAAGTTACTGCCCATAAATGCATGTTTTGGTGAAGCATGACCCACCAAATTTGGGGATATTTTTATATACATCTTACCCTATTCCTAGTCAAGTTTTGGGCTTAATTAGTGCACATTTGAAGCCCACCCCAGATGGGTTTTATGGG
Organism: Magnolia kwangsiensis; assembly: GCA_037074715.1. Classification (NCBI taxonomy): domain Eukaryota; kingdom Viridiplantae; phylum Streptophyta; class Magnoliopsida; order Magnoliales; family Magnoliaceae; genus Magnolia; species Magnolia kwangsiensis. The sequence continues at coordinate 141,043,065 of CM073573.1, forward strand.
CCAAAATACTTAAGTAGATGGGCCCTTGACTACCCATTAAATTAACCCCATACTTGGGGTAAGATGTGAGGCCCACCCCATATCGGCCTACCCATTAGGCCCACCACAATGTATGAGTTTGTGATCCTATGGTTGGGCTTAAAACCTTGTTTGAGGGCCCACCATGTTGCCTAAGTGTTGGGCTTAGTGTATAGCCCACTAGGCCATGGATTTGCTTAGGCCTTGGGCCTTGTTTCATATACGTGTAGTAGCGGCCTACCTTTTAGGACCCAGTTGAGGTTGGATGTCCTCCTTAGTGGCCCTAAGATAGGCTCATAGGGTTGTTATAGGTGGTTGAAGGCCCAGATTAGACTCTTGTTAGGACCGCTTCTTCCTTGGACCTTTATGGCCCTCTTAACTTATGGGCTACCCTAAAGTATTGGGCCCCCACTAGAGGATTTCTCCTTAGAGTACCTGTCTATGTATCTAGACCTAGTCCCTCCTTGGGAAGGAGGGATAGGTTTCATGTTATCATCGCCGAGAAGCGTACTTACTCCCTTATAACCCATATGCATCATTTACGTGGATGGATTGCATTTGTGTGGTCAATGGGTTGATATAATAGAGGGATGGAGTTTCTCCCCTTGTGCACACCAAGTGCTTGGAATTAGTGCATGATCTGTATGTGTGACTCATGCATTGGCATCGCATTTCATGATAGTATTGCCCTTGCTTCATCAGGGCCTTGCCTCCACAGGGACATTCGTGGATAGCCATATGTGTGGACACCGAAAATATTACTTGAGCATATAGGGTGCATAGGATGCCTGTGAGTGAAAATTTTAAAACTTCCAAGGTACCAAGGATCTGCCCCAATGCTGTGAACGGGTGGAAATCATAAGCGCACGAGGGCCTTATACTGTTAGGCCGCAACTCCCACTGTTGTGTAGTCGATTAGGTAGGGGTGTGGCCTTACCCACCTGATGTAAGTAGGCATTACTAGGCTGAGTCTGACTAGCTCGTAAATGGGTTCGCTGCCAATGAGCCTTGTTGGTGATTGACTGTCCAGAGGCGGGTAGTGAGGTCTCTTACGCTCGTTTGACTGTGTGGGTTTGGAGAGAGGTAGTCATCCAGGAGTGTACTTGACCCCAGTGATTTCCTTATGATGGAAATGTATTTGATATGTGGATTAGACATGAAGACTGGCATCACTTCGCATCACATTCGCATCGGTTGTATAAGCCCCTTTATGCATAGCCTTGGTATGACGCCCAGTACTCATTACATTGTATTCATGGTAAGCCTCGGTAAGGCAAGTGATATGTCATTGATCATGTTTCCCTTCCTGTATCTCCTATTATTCTTCTGTCCACCATTTTCACACACTTTCACCACCTTCTGAGCTTTTATAAGCTTATGCATGATTGATGTGTATAGGAGATCCTAGGTCAACGTCGTAGTGATAGAGCTTAGATTAGAGTTGAGTCGAGGACCCCCAATGTTACAGATCTTCTTCCTTTTTTTTTAATCAGATGTATTTCCTTTCTGCTATGTACTTGTAAAGTTCAATTTTTTAGTAGATTTTATAATGTGTCCCTTTGTATTTTTGAGATTTACTTGTTGTGATCTTGGGAATGCTCACATTTGGAATAAATATATGGTTATGGAAATCCTCCTTAGAGAATCCTAGGATCGGAACTTGCCTTAGGAACCGAGAATGGGGTACTATGGAGGCTGTTGCGGCCGGAACCGGCTATCGGGTTCCTTGTGAGTCTGGTTACTGAGTCTGGAGCGTGATAGTAATTCACCTTATCAAACTAGTTCTTAGTAGAAGAAAAATGGAGCTGAGCGAGAAAACTTTCGTAAGCAACAGGCTATGCCATGCGTTTTGGTTGCCTTGAGTTATTCTTTTTGGTCCTTTGGGGGTTTTCTATACTTTCTTTTATGATAGGTTCTGTTCAGGTCATTTTTCTCCTGGCGAACCCAAAATTATAAGATCAACTATGTAAAATTTTCTATGAAATGGAAGTTTCTTGACAAAAAAAAAAAAGAAAAGAAAAGAGTTTTGGTTGCCTACTTTGTTATTTCATAAGTTTCAGGTACCAAACTATTTTAAATGTCCTTTACTACCCTTAATTTTAATTTAGTGGTTTTTACCCGAAAATTCCTTGGAGCATGTGATATTTCCATAATATGCTTTGACTCTCCGATGGTACCTATGGAAGATGAAATGTCAAAATTATCCTTAATGGGGAGATTTTTGCATTACCTTAAGCCCAATCTTTCCTAGTGGAACTTTGAAAATTTAAAAACTATGTTGACCCTAACTTTTGTTTTTTTCCAAAAATCCAATGTAATTACTAGTTGCATCACTTAATTTTAGGTGTGTGTGTGTGTGTGTGTGTGTGTATAAAGAACCTAATTTGTGATTTAGGTGGACTATATGGTTTGAAATAGTGTACAAGGCAATGCACACCCTCCAAACTATTTTTGTCTATATGATCCACTTGAATAATGGATTTCCAAATCATTGAGCCATGGGTCTAAATGTTTTTGTGGAAATCTAATGGTTGGAGTGAATTTCTTATAATCTTTACGATGAGCCCAGTAAAAAAGTTGGATATATCTCGCAACTATTTCCTTTAATGAGGTCCATCTGAATCACATGTCAACCTATTTTTTATTTTTATTGTTAGTAATTTTTTTTCCTTGAGCCTAATGTGGGTTTAGGCAATTAATGGTCAAAGTGGATTTCACATGGATGGGGTTGGTTGCCTCCCATGAGTTTTTTCTTTTTCTAATATACAAAGTTAGAACTCTTCAACTAGTTGCAAGAAGGATGCAATCGCATGTATGAAAGTTAAATCTTTGGAAGCATAGTGCGTGGTGTGCACCGACCTCAGTGGTGCATTAACGTCACCAAGTTTTGTGGGTCCCACCATGATTTATGTGTTATATCTACATTGTCCATCCATTTTGCGAGATCATCTTAGGGTATGGGCTAAAATGAGGCAGATCCAAAGCTCAACTGGACCATATTAGTGCGCTAATTATTGTACCTATTTGTCAATCACGTGTGTCTGTGTGTGAGTTGGTTGAGCCTTTAAAAGTTAAAAACTGAAAACACATGAAGACTTGGAGCATCAAGGATTGAAGAAATAGTAAATTGAGGTGCCTTGTTAGGTAGTCCCATCCATATATGGTGCAGGATTCTCTTTGGATGTTTCTATTCTTGAGGTCGGGTCGGTACTTGAGGTCATGTTGGTACTTGAGGTCGGGTTGGGGGCAAAAGTGACAACTGAGGCCGATGTAAAAAGTAGCTGACACCAAAGGTTAGGGTGATTTTCTGACCCTCAAGTAATATAAAAGTCACTAATTCTTATTTCTCAGCTTATCTGTCTCATACTTATGTTTAGCTCCATTTTACCCATGAAAGTGAACCCTCGATCTCGATACTTTATGAGCTTAGGAAGTAACTTTAGAACTAATGTATGAATGAGAAGTCTTGATTCTTTATGTAGAGAATGTTAGTTTGTTACATGTATGTTCCTTGATTTTGTCACCTAGTAGTTAATGCTGAAATTGGAAAGGGATAACACCTACTATGGTGATCGAGGATGATATTACTACAGTATCTCCATATGAGGAGTCATGCACATAGTGGCGAGAGTCGTTTTACCTTTATGTGTGGGTGGTCATGTATGATATGACTTAGTATATACGATAGTTGAGCATATAGGTTTTTAAGTCGCATAGCTAGTAGACAAAATATTAAGAAAGGGGAACCTTTTCCCTTAAACTGGGGGAGGTTTCTCATGGTCGAGCATACAGGTCTTAGTAGACCTAGTAGAAATGAAGGAATGAACCTTCTTCCCTTTGACTGAGGTAGGTTCCTAATGGTTGAACGTGTAAGTCACAGACATAGTAGGGAAAACCGTAGGAATGAGAAAGAGCACCGTCATCCCTTTAACTGATGGGGTCACTTACAATTGAGCATGTAGATAAAAATTGTGGATAAAATTATAATGCCTCGGTTTTCATAACCCGAGTATATAACTCATTTTCCAAAAATTCGAGTGTTAGCCTTTAAAATTTAGTGTAAATTTGAACTGCTTATCATTAATCAGAGTAAACAACAAATGTTGGTGGAATAAACCATCCATTGTATGAAAACATTTCAAACAGCATAAAAATCCAAATGTAGTGCCCATACAGGACTTATACAATCCTAAATTACAAAGTTCATTAAACAAAAATAGAAGTCTAGCATCTAATGATGAAGCTAAATATGGGCAGTAGGGACCTCGTCTAGCTCCTCAGCTACCCAATCTGATCCAGCGGCCTAGTGAATGTCATCAGCTTGCTCTACACTTGCATTAACTGTTACAGTTTGATAGCGCCAATGACCATCACAGTGAGGATTACCCTCTAAGATTGCACACTCATCATTCCTAATCCAGCATAAATCATAATATATGAGAAGAGACATATTAAACAATGCAATTTAAAATCGTGATCATATATTCAGAAATAAGCTAGTCAACATAATTTCAACATTAAGGAAATGTAGTAGATATCATAATGTAAGTGGACGTGTCCAGATAGTTAAATAATTAATCATACAAATTCCATAAAATGGCTAGAAAATCAAGCTTTAAACCTCTGCTTCACCCGAAAATCATATTGTACGTGAACATCGCAAGATGGTTAGAAAATCGATAAGTGAACTTCCGCTCTACCCGAAAATCACAGTACGACTGAACATCGCAAAATGAAGAGAAAACAACATACAAACATCTACTTCACCCAAAAATCAATCGTATGTGAACACCACAAGATGGCTAGAAAATCGATAAGCGAACTCCCGCTCCACCTGAAAATCACAGTACAACTGAACACCGCAAGATGAAGAGATAACAACATACAAATATCTACTTCACCCGAAAATCATAACGTATGTGAACACCACAAGATGGTTAGAAAATTGATAAGCGAACTCCCTCTCCACCTGAAAATCACAGTACGATTGAACACCGCAAGATGAAGAGATAACAACATGCAAACATCTACTTCACCCGAAAATCATATCGTATGTAAACACCGCAAGATAGCTAGAAAATCGATAAGCGAACTCCCGCTCCACCCTGAAAATCACAATACAACTGAATACCACAAGATGAAGAGATAACAACATGTAAACTCTAGACCACCCAGAAATCATATCGTATGTGAACACCGCAAGATGACTAGAAAATTGATTAGCGAACTCCCACTCCACTCGAAAATCACAATACAACTGAACACCATAAGATGGCTAGAAAACCAACAAGATATGTGAATATAACCAATATGCCATAAAAGGGTGCTAATGTTCCATCAAAGCCACGAAGGTAAACAAGCAACTAAGCCACGTAGGGCAAATATGCGGTCCAAGCCATATAAGGCAAATATATGGTCCAAGCCATATAAGGCAAGTATACAATCAAGCCACGTAGGTCGAATATGGACCGCAAGATAGTAAGTCCACAACAAGTCCCATTTAATCCATCAAATGCTTGCAAGTAACAGCATATAATCAATTAGCTTGTTATACAACTGAAAATAACATGTGAACATCAAATCATTTATGCTTCTCAAAATTAAAGAGACATGTTCATCATCTAACACAGGAATCAATTTCGCACTGGATTAGCATATTCATATAGTAAGATAAAGAACTCAATGAGAGAAATGAACCATCTATGACTAGATTGATAAATTTAAGTGAAAAGATCAAAGGATGAGTCTTCACCTCAAATTTTGATTAAAATGGGTTCAACTCGAATCACCTCCACTAGTATGAATCCAACGTGACTGAGAACTAGATAAGGATAGGGAGGGAAGTAGATAATTATTGCCAAATAAGACTTTAATAAGTAACATTCTTCTAAAAGGCTAATATACAAAGTTTTAACTCGCCTTGAGGTGTGGTCTATTTGACGTAACCTGAACTTGGCCCGTCAACTCACCCGAGTTAGCTTGGTAGGTGCAACGACCACCCAACCCTTCCTCTCTCTCATCCTATGGTGGAATGTCCAATCAAGCCTGGACTAGGCCTAAACCCAACTTGACTCGGTTGGACTCAGTTTCAGCTGAGTCAACTCGATTACAATTCACAACCAGCTCCCTCTCTTATCTCGTTCCTCTTCCTCTCTCCCTTCTTCTTTCTTTCTTTTCTTCTTCCTTTCACTTTCTTATGCCTTCCCACCTTCATGCTAGAACTCCAGCTGAACTGGCCTAACTTGGCTTGGCTGGACTCAGTTTTAGCCGAGTTGACTCGACAGCAATCACCACTAGACCAGTGCATGGGTCGTGCTGGATTCAAATGGGCCAGGTTGGTGCAACAGCCACCGACCCATTCTCCCTCTTCCTTATCTTCCTCTTCCCTAATCTCCCTTCTTCCTTCCTCACCTCCCTCATCTTCTCACCACAACTCTAGCCTAATCTAGAGCAGGCTCGACCGAACCCTTGTTGGCTAGACCCAAGCTCAGTAGCAACACAAGCTTGTGTGGCAACAACTGGTGCAACAGCTCTCTCTCTCTCTCTCTCTCTCTCTCTCTCTCTCTCTCTCTCTCTTCTGTTACCTTCCCTTCTGCTTCTTCCTTCTCGTTTGAAACTCAAGAGGGCCTACCCGAACCTGGATGTGGACAGGCCAAGTCCACAAACAGCGGGTTGATGACAAGACAAAATGGTGCTCTCTCTCTTTCTTTCTCTCTTTTTTTGTTCATGTGGACAAGGGCTGCCCTAAAGGAGCCTTTATAGGCCCTAGAAGATACGAAAACACTGGCTACTTATCTTAGGATTAGTCGCTGTTTTACAATTCTGACTCGAACAAGAGCTCGGTCTGTCGCTGATTTGATCTTGAACCTAGTTACATTGATGCAATCCTTCAGATGTAAACCCAACATTATAATCCACTAAATGATCATCTTAGATCAACAAGTGGGCCATATTACAAGTGAGTGAGTTTTCACACGAGCGGAGAAGGTGACCCAACCATTCATGGCAGAATGTGAGCGGAAGGTTCATCTTTCGATCTGTTCCTTGTGGATGGATTAGATTGGTCCCTAGGGACTTGTGGGACCTACCAAATGGATGAAGATTTGTAGCTCTTAAGTGTTTAGCTTCAACAGCAACGACATGAGAGTGCCTCGAGCATAGCTGAGGGAAGCCCTACTTTAAAGGGCTGAGATGGATTGCAACGAATGGCTAGGATGGTCAGGAGGCAATGCACATGGATTGTCAGCATGTAAAGGTAAAAAAAATAGACATTTTCTATTTTTTGAAAAGACTAGTTGCACTTAGCCCGCTTACACCCGTGATTGTGCAACTGTACGTGCGATACCACGTGTGAAACTCTGGGGGTTTAGTCTGAATCTCCCGTTCTCTAAGATGAATTGTCCAGCCAATGGTGGGCCATCTCGTGACCAAAAATGGACGTTGTCCGCAAGCTGCTCGTGGGCAGGAAAATTTTGAAAGGAATGAAGACTCCTTCCTCTTTTGTAGCTGATGGGTCAAACCGAGTTTAACCAACACCTAAGTTCGGTGCTCCAAGGTTACCCGATCCCCTGATGTACATGCGACCCTTTGAGTGTGGTCCACCATGATGTTATATGGAATCCACACCACTCACCAGATTCTACGGGTCCACCCAGGACCCCTAGCTAAAGATCAGGAGGATCTAAAGCTTGGGTGGGCCACACACATAGATTTTGTCTCTTGGGTGGGCCACACACATAGATTTCATTGATCTGACGGTCAAATAGTCTCCTAGTTCAATGTTTACAGCTGTAAGGGTTCTTAGTCCAGCTTAGATGGAACTCCATGACATTCCTATAGATTAAACCATTCAATTGTTGTGTTCAAGTGTTAGACCACTCCATGTTAGTTGGAGATCGAATGGATGGTGGATTAAGGGGTCCAATATTACTGATTGGTTTGGAAATCAATGGATGGACAACTTGATTCATCTTTAATAGGGTTCTATATGTCCACTATTGACACTTAAATGGTCAGATCTGGCGATCCAACCACGCAAGTGTCTCTGGCTTACTCCTCACTAGTTCCAAGTGTCTTAAGGTCAGTATAAGTGGAGATCTAACCTTCGATTCTATGCTCAAAGGACCAGATGGCTCAATCTACAAGTAAAGATCCTCCTAATGGTTGAAATTAATTAAGAACAGAGGTGGGTCTTTAGTAGAACCGGGTTTGCTTTCATCATAAACTTGATCCTCAGGGTAACATCCAAGTACTGAAAAGTATGGGGTATTACAAAAATAGTAGAAATAATAGGGAGAGCCTTCTTCTCTTTAACTGAGGGAGGTTTCTCATAGTCGCGCATGAGTATCTTCTACTGAGGTAATCATTTAAGCACAACAGTTTCACTTGTCGGAGTTCCTCATGGGCAGTAGATCTTTAGATGCTTGACATTACATGGGTAAGCTAAGATTTTACCCTCCAAGTCTTCAAGTTGATACGTTCAATAGTACCTGAGGTCGAGGTCAGGATTGGCCAATGAGCCTTATTACTGAGCTTGGTTGACTGGTTCAGCTCAGTCATCAGGTTTGTTTCCTTAGCCTAGCTTCCCTAAGTACCTGCTTCGACATGGTGTTGAAGGGAGCGTACTAATGAAAGTGACTTTCTGAACGTTGGTTGGTACACTGGCCTTGGTTTTAGTCATCCTCCTTTCTTTTGGTGTTAGCGACAGAGAGCTCTCCTTCTTCCTTTCGCTTCCCATCCTTAGCCGAGTTGTTTCCTCCTTGAGTAGCTCTTCGTGAAATGAAGAGCTCCTCGACGTTGGAATATTTTAAAGCTTGGTTAAGTAAGCTGGTGAGGGTAATTGAGGGATTTTTACTAATAGAGAAGAGAAACTTTCCTTATTTAAGGCTGGCTACCATGGCGGTCAGAGCTATCTGGTCGAAGTAACCATCAACCTGAACGGCCTTAGCGTTGAAATGAGTGATGTGGTTCTTAGCAGCTTGTCCTCCCTCTAAGTGATCGTGAGGAAGTGGATTGCTAGCTTTCTCTTGTCATTCCTACCTTTGAACTGAGTGATGAAAGCCTTACTGAGTTGAGTGAAAGAACTGATGGATTTTGACTTTAAGTGTTTGTACCATTTCCACGTAGCTCCTGACAAAGTCAGGGAGAATGCACTACACATTACGGCTCTAGTAGCACCATGGAGCTCTATCCAGGCTCTTAAAGATGTTAGATGTTCGGTCGGGTCTCCCGACCCTATATATGGGATTATTTGGGGCATCTAGAACCTAGACAACAGTTAGGATCTCATGATGTCATCTGTGAACGGGGGCTTGTCTTCCTTTAATAGTGCATTAATGGAGGTAGGGGCCTTCACTCAGTACTCTTACTGGATATCCCCAAGTTAGTCTAGAATCTCCCTCAACTCTGCTTCCCATGGGACTTCGCTTTCTGTTGTGGCTTCGGGAGTCTTTCCTCGTCTCTTCTTCTCTAAGGTGTGGTGCAAATCGGATTAGGCGAGCTCAGTTTCTTCCACGGTTTGCGTAGGGATGCACTTGCTTCATGTTAGTCGATCCTCCACTACATACGAGTCACAAGGTGATTGTGGAGGTCAAGACTGGGTAGAAGTTACTCCTGATGTCGCACCCTAGTCGGGGAGGGGGTGTTGTCACTCTAATATGCGCATGATTCGATTGAAATTTTTGGTCAGGGCCTTGACTTGGTTTCTAGAGAGATGAGCCACCCTCTACGATTTTGGGACCTCTGTGCAACCACCGATTAAGGGTGGTTAGGCTGAAGGTCTGACTGTGACATGTGAGAGGTCTTGGGATGGTCTTCTGGTACAGGTATTGGCTTAGTAATGGTAGTCAGATGAATGCTTGCCTCCAAGTGCAGAGTTCCGTAAGTAGCATCCCATGAATACAGGATCGATCCCATATGGAGATGAATTGCGAGAAGGAAAAAATTAAATGCAAAACAAACTAAGTAATAAAAACTAAATTGATGATTTGATTTTGAGATTTTTAAATGGATGTAATTCAACTGAATAAAATAAAATCCAAGCTTCTAAGTTCCACACATAGGTTAATGTTCCAAAATCATGATGACTTGGATAACACAACTAGGATTTGAGCACTACTTAAATATTTTAATAAGTGATATAAAATATTAGAAAATCATGGATTTGCACCATTGATATATATTCTCAAGCGTTAGTGATTTTAAGAATTCAATATCAATGAGATAATAAAAATCAAGGAAAGATAACAGGTTGAGAACCTCTCCTATCTAGGAAATCTAATTGATCTAGGGTAAGCCTATCCATCAATGTGGATCTCATATGATGGAAACATATGAAGCTCACAAGAGGATAAAAAATAAAACTTAAACAATAGATAACATGCATACACCATTCTTCTCATCATTAAAATAATCAATTATAATCACGCATGTATAAGGTACTAACTCACTATTAATTGGATACAATTAACATACCTCAACCACCCTACTCAACTCAACTCGCTCCCAATCAAACCTGATTGGTTCTGCTTGGTCTTAACCAATTCCTGCTTCATTTCGACATCGCATGAGAAGCATGAACCTAGTTTGAACTCAGATTCAGCTCGACGGCTCCCCAAACTCATCTTCTTCATCTTCTTTCCCAACCCTTCTTCCTTCTACCTTCTTTAATGAAGAGTCCAGTAGTGATATGGACACAAGTTACAGCTAAATCAACATGGAATCGTTGGGTCAACGTGCAGAGTTAACTCGGATTGACTCAGCCTTAAATACGAGCACGATCCCTGACCTCTACTCCTTCCCCTTTTCTCTTTCTTTTCTTCTTCTTCATCTGTTTCTTCTTCTTCTTCTTCTTCTTCTTCTTCTTCTTCTTCTTCTTCTCTCTCTCTCTCTCTCTCTCTCTCTCTCTCTCTCTATGGTTTGGGAGTCCAGTCATGGATGTTAGAATCGATCTGATTTGACTCAGCTAGTTGAGTTGACTTAACTCGGCAGCAATTTGAGGACCAGCGTCCTCTCCCCTCTTCTTCTTCTTTCTTCTTCTCCCTTCTTTTTCCTTTCTCCTTTCTCTTTTTCTCCCTACCAAAATGCCCAACAACTAGTTGACTCAACCGAACACAACCCAACTCACCAAAATCTGGTGAGACGAATTAAGTCTGCTCAGGGGTGAGTCGCTGACTCGGCAGCAGCAACCCAACACCATCTCTCTTTTCTCTTTTTCTTTACATTTTCTTTCTTCTTTTCTGAACATGCTCCACAGGGTCTGATCAAGGCCAAATGCAAATGAAATCCACCTGCGCTTGAACCATTCCTCAGTGGAGAAGAAGACCACTGTTAATGGTGGATTCAAAGGTCGACTATCTTCCTTCGAAATGGCGCCACTGGAGGGTCTAGACCTTCCACGTGATGCTGGTAGGAGTAAGAAAATGGATATCTAGGTTCATTTTCATGGTGGGTTTGAAGGGAGGAAGAAATGGCTAACTGCCCTCTTTCTCTCTCTCCATCTCTTTCTATTATAGAAAACCTAGTTTTTGGAGGGCTAGGATCCTTTTAGTGGAGGGATAAGATTATAGCAGCCAAATCACGTGAATTACTAGCCTAAAAAGTAAGCGAAACAGAGTTTTTTCCCTTTTGGAAACATTTGTGCGTACAACATGATTTATGTTGGATCTTGTGCGCACATAGGTGCATGTAAATGGGTGTGGGGAGTTAGGTATTGGCTAGTTTCAAGAGCTTGTCAAGATGGACAGTCTAGATGGTGGAGAAACTTCCTGATGGTGGGCCATTTTAGGTTAGTGTAAGTACACAGACCTATGTACTCCCACTGTGCATGGGACCGTATGCATGGTCAAAATGGGGCTGACCAATAACTCCCAAAATGAATGGGATTTCTTCCCATTTTCCCGCATTTTAGAATTTCGAACGAACCACCTTCGTTCATCACACGATCCCCGATGAGTTTTGAACCGTCAGTTTGTCTTAGAGAGCTAATCATTTGTCTATGGTTGGAGGTTAGTTGGATAAAAGGTTTAGATGGGCTGATTGGTTGATTTTTTATTAGTAATTGTTAGTTTTAACATTTCAATGCTCTGATTGGTTTATAGTTAGCCTGTAGTGATGTTAGGATTTTCAGTAATTGATTCGAGTATTTAAATATTATTGCATTGTATCCAACTGATCCGAGTTAAGGTGACATTGTGTCAGATCATGCAAATGTAAGTTATGGCACATTGAATGGCGAGTCTGGTGATTTAATTCCTCGACTTGAAAGACAAATGGTTTGATTTGCCCTTTTTAGAATCATCTATGGTGTTGGTTGTTGATTCCAAGCAATCCTTCGATTAGATCAATCCATATTTTACTCACGTGAGTTCTTAAGTCTTTATGAATTTTTAAATTTGGAGTTTGACTATTGATTTAATGATCCAGTGGTGAATTGGAAAAATAGGTCATTATGGACATGATCTAGAAAGGTAGATTATTATTATTTTATTTTATTAGGGCTAGATTCAGGTCAAAATGTGGGTTTCATGATGGTATGATGGTCTATTTTCAAAATCAATGGTTGGATAGCTCAATATATGGGTGGGGTCTGTTTCAATGGTCAAATTTAGACTAGATTGAATGTAACTGTTCTGATAGGTTAGGTTTCTACTTATACTAAGGTAGGTTACAAAGTAACACCCGAGTATTGAAAAGTAAGGGGTGTTACATATTTCCCCTTGCCAGTTTCCTACGAGCTGGCCTTGGCAGAAGAGCAACTACAGCAGGTCCCAACCTAGACGGATTCTATTAATCTTAAGGGAGATTCATCCTATGCAACAGTTTGGGCCCTGGTCAGGCATAAGAAGAAAAGCTTCAGAAAAGGAATCAGATATATGAAAGAGGGAGAATGGTTCAGTAGGCTGTGTAAACTTCAAAGGAGGGTCATCAACTCAGGCTGTGTAACTGATGGATAATATCTTCATGTGAAATGCCCAAGGAGTGGGAAACTCTACAACTATCAAGTCCCTTTCTAGGCTAATCAGTAAGTTTAAACCTTCGATTTTAGCTATCCTGAAGCCAATGGTTTTAGACAACAGTAGAGTGGGTATTAAGCTGAGGCTTGGATTTCATTCTTCCTGCTTCAATTCTGGGGAGGGAGGTAAGATTTGGGTCTTCGCCAGTACACATCTGCAACCCTTTGTTATTTCAGCCTCGGCTCAGATGATCTCCTTAAAGGTTAGCCTCCCTAACCCTCTTACCACTGTAGTGTTTTCCGTGGTGTATGCTAAGTGTAGCAGGTTCCTCAGAAGACTTCTTTGGGAGGAGTTGGCCTCTGCTTGCAGTAACATCAGTGGTCGGTGAGCCATTTGTGGTGATTTCAATGCGGTCACCTCTCCTCAGGAGAGAAGGGGGTACTAATCCTAGGACCTAGCCAACTCTTTGGAATTTTGTGAAGCTATGGATAGGGCCAACCTTGCTGATGCATGTTTTATGGGTAACAAGTTTAAATAGTCTAACAACCAAGCTGGGAACTCGAGATGATGGGCTAGGATTGACAGAGCTCTCATCAAGACCGATTGGCTGGATCAGTTCCAAAACTTCAGGGTGGAACATCTCCCGAGAGCTAACTTGGACCACGCTCCGCTGAGGTTAGTCTTTCCCCCCAGCCCCATTCATGGCCCAAAACTATTCATATTCCAGCGTATGTGGGCTTTTCACAATGGATTCCAGGATGTGATTCATCAAGCATGGGCAGAGGAACAATTAGTGCAGCCATTTATTTACTTATAGCTGAAACTTAGGCGGGTGAAGCAGGCCCTGAAAGTCTCAAATAAAAATGTGTTTGGAAACGTGTTTGAGAAGGTTAAACAGGCTGCAAGCAGGCTGGAATCTCTAGATATCCATTGGCAAAACAATCTTGGAGTGGACTTTGAAAGTGCACTTACTAGGGCCCTGGTTTGTCAATTACCGTGTGTGTTGAGTCAGTCAATCTACAGAGCCTCACAGGAAGAATAATTCAAGCGCCTGCCTCAACCGGATGTGTGGAAGCTCGCCATAGGTAAATCATAGCCTCACATCCCATGTCCCAAAACACCAGGTGATTAAAACCCTTAAAAACAACTTAGAACATATGAGGGTTTTTGGGTAAGTAAACTTTTTCAAACATCAGAAAAATCTCTAAGTTTGTTTGCCTTGTCGATTATATCGATACACATTTCGATATGATCGACCTGTGCTGTCGATGTCCTCGACTCTTAATCGATACTATCGATAAGAGGACTAAAAGTGTCTAGCAACCGCATTCTCATCTGGACGGATTTATCGATATATCGATACACCTATCGATATCATCGATATTCAAATATCTAGCCCTTCGGAAGTGGTTCGATAATATCGATAGGCAGATTTTTGGCGCCCCTGTTTTCTCAAAGAAAATCACTATGTGCTTCGATATATCAATGCCTTTCCCGGTTCAATCTGAATTCAAATCTTGATCATATCGGAAGGCCATCGATCATATCGATAGTGGGCGCATATTTCTTCCAGCAAATATTTCAGGTTGTTTTTAACTTTGATCAGGGGCCACTCAAGAAAATTGATATTCTTATGTCAATGCTATTGAGGTCTAGTCAATTGGATCGAGACTGGACACAAACTGTTTAACGTACTTATAGGTAAATCTATATGATTTATCGATCCCATCGACATGGCCTCGATATCATCGATATTCAAATTTTGATGACATACGTTGTTCCCCGATCATATCCTAAAAAACTGAAATATTTCAAGACCTGTCTCTCTCATGCTTCAAAAGTCGATAGATCGATCCCAGTATTGATGGAATTGGAGTTCGAAATTCAATGACATTGACACCAGTATCGATCTCATCAACTAGCTGACAAAGGGTTTCAAAAGCGTATAACATTTAAGTTTATGTTATTGAGCAGACGGTCAATCCCATCGAGAGTATACGCTCGATGATATCGACCATGCTCGTCGATATCGAACTCTGTCATAAATATGACCGTTTTATATCTATTGGAACCTTTTGCCTATATATAGAGAGAGACTTGTGTACATTGCTGGTAGAGAAAGAAGAGAGTGCTTTTGTGTGTTTTACCTTTAGATCATTTACCCAAAGCCCTTTCTCTCATGGGAGTTCATCTTTCAATCCACTCTTATTCATTGACATTTAATAGAGTGGATTGGGAAATGAACTTCCACATTCAAGGATCCTTCAACAACTATCTTAATAGCATATCATTAAGCTGAGATGCCTTGAATGAATAGATGACGGGAATCACTCTATCTTCCTTATAGGAAAATTCTAAGAGAGTGGATTTCCATCAAAACCTTTACCCAACCCGAAGCTAAGTACTGGTACATCTTTTGTGTTACGAATCAAGGGAGCCAAAGACTCTTCAACAACAAGGAGGAGATCTTCGTCATTACGCTAAAAGGGACTCATCAACTTATCTATAAGTATCTAGAGTCCAAAGGACACTTGTGATCATTCCTTTCTAGGATTGCATCTTGAGTGTTACTCACCCTTTGAAGTCCTCATAGGAAGCCTCCGACGGGAGTGTATGTAGTGGGTGCGTTGTGTGGACCCTTGCTCTGTGGAGAGCATAAATATCTGGGTGCGTTGTGTGGACCCTTGCTCTATGGTGAGCATAAACATCTAGCTAGAGGCGAACCGAGTAGAAATCTCCATGTAAAGGTTGAAGGTGAACCTAATTTAAAACCTTAAGTTTGAGGTGAACCTTGGGAAACCTCCTTAGTGAAATCCGGTACACTTAAGGGTTGAGTGCGGTAGCCGAGAGTGGAGTAGACAAGTAGTCAAACCACTATTAAAATGATTGTGTTTACGATTACTTTGTTTATGTGATTTACTTTATTATTTCAATATCTGAATATCTGATATCACACATCATACACATACACAGTCATATCCAGCATGAACTAAGTTCTATATTGATATCTTCTAAATAGTTTGTGATTGGATCCTCTACTAGGCTTGGAAGCCAATAGAGGTACATTTGAGTAATCCTGTTAATTGTATATCTGATAGGATTAATGCAATAGGATTTTTAAATACACTGTAAAATTTTAAAAACTTCAATTCAAGCAGTCTTCACCGCTATTTCAATTGGTATCAATGCAGGTCTCTCTTTAAGGGCTTCATCGCCTAGAGAATGATCTTGATTGAAGTTTAGGAATATATCTAAAGGAGAGGGCTCATCAGTTACTAGACCTCCAATATTTGATGGTTTAAATTATTCATACTGGAAGGTTAGAATGCACTACTTCCTGAGATCTTTGGATCATGATGTTTGGGATGTAGTTAAAAAAGGATATGTGGTACCATCTGAATAGATCGTACTTGAAGATGAAACTACCATCACTAAACCCAAACTCAAAGAAAAGTGGACGACGTTCGACAAAGAACAACGAACTGCTGAAGCAAAAGAAATGAACGCCATCTACTGTGCCATATCTCAGGATATATTCAATCAGATAAGTATGTGTGAGACATCAAAGAAAGCATGGTATCTACTAGAAATAACCCATGAAGGCACAAGCACTGTGAAGAGGTCTAAACTACAACTTCTAACTTCACAGTTCAAAAATCTCAGGATGAAAGAGCATGAGACATTTATGGAGTTTTTCACCAAGTTGAATATAATTTGTAACTCCATGGGTGGATTGGGACAAAAATTTTTGGTACCAAAAATATGTAGAAAAATCTTAAGATCCCTACCGGAACGGTTTAATCCCAAAGTAACAACAATTGAGGAGTGTAGAAATATTGATGAGATAAAAGTAGAAGAACTAGTAGGTTCCCTACAAACTTTTGAACTACACTTCACACAATCCCAAAAATCTAAAAACACTGTCCTAAAAACTTCTAAGAAATCAAAACATGAGGACAGTGAAAGTGAAAAGGAAGATGAAGATGAGGAAGTGGCTTTGCTCGCATAGAGATTCATAAGATTCTTTCAAAAGAATCGCGGCCGTCCCTTTAGAGGTAGGAAGGTGGATGACAAACCATCAAAGGCAAATTTGAGAAAAGAACCAAAGAACCACAATGTTACGCCTATCGGGAGTACGGACACCTATCTACTGAATGCCCAAACAGAAAAGTAAAAAGGGAAAGACAATGGCCGCCACGTGGGATGATACGGTAGAGTCAAATTCAGAATCTAGTGACTCAGAGATTGATGAAGATCATAAATTATTAAAAATTCTTATGGTCTCCACTACTCTAATCATTCCCAGTGAATCTGAGAACGAAAAGGAACAACAAGCGACCGAATCAACTCCGTCTGATAATGAGGAAACTAAAAAGGAAGAAGAAGTTGAAGAGGATAAACTGCAAGATGCTTATAATCAACTGTATATTCATAGCATCCATATCCTTAGACGACTTGGTATGTCTGAAAATAAAAAGGACTTGTTGCAGAAAGACTTGGACAGAACCTTGGACATCAACACACATTTGGTCAATGATTTGCAACAATATCATTCAGACAATGACAAGTTAGAAAGAGAAAACCTATCCCTAAAAACAGAATTATCAAAACTTGTGAACCAAGTTGAATTGTTAAGAGATGATAATGCATAACTTAAGAATGAGAATCATTCACTCAACATTGACTTAGAAAAATCCAGGAGAGTTGCTGAAATCAACTACAAATTTTCTCAGAGTAGTGAAAAAAAAAGAAAAATTATTAGGGATAGGAAGACTAGGAAGAGACAAGAGTGGCCAAGGGTATGAGAAAATTAAAAAGAGAACTAGAAATAAAGCTCCAACAAAACTGGCTGCTTCGGGTAACAATATGGGAATTTCTCCAGTTTGTCATTTATGTGGTGATGTGGGTCATTATAAGTTTAAATGTTTAGCACCTAGACGGACCTCATATAACTCTGATCGAAATCACATTGGAAAATTTAAACCAATCAGAGAAACTCAAAATGTTAAAAGTCCATCTAGGAGAAACACCCATCCATCACCACCTAAAGAAAAGGATAGAATGAAGAAATCTGTCTCACAATGGGTAGTAAAAGATAAATGGAACTGTCTGATGACTAACTTTTATATACCCTGAAATATCAAGCAGAAAAAGAAACAAGTCCAGATCATGCATCTAGATCTGCATACTTGCTGAAATGATGCAATTTTGCTAAGCTTTCAATGTTACATCTGAGGTTACACACCTCTAACTTTTTGTATATAAACATTATCATGTTTATAATTTTTGAACTGTACAGATCTTTTACAAAATTTTGTGATGTATACTAATGAAATCAAGATATGCATAAAAGTGCGTAGAAATGGTGAAAAACTTAAAAAATGATCACCTTCGATATGATTGTCGATTGGGCATTTTGAATATCGATTGCATCGATCAAGAATCGATACCATCGCGACCTCTCGGGTAGCCAAAGCATCGAGGCGGTCAATCTTCTTCCAAACTCCTGTGCAAAACTCAAAATTCGAGACTATCAATGACATCTAAAATCATGTTATCTAAAGAAGTACATTTGATCTCAGACTGGGATTCACATCTTCTAAAATTTGTTCATCCTCTTTCAAGATGCCCAAAAGAAAAAAAATTTCAACTCTTCCTCGAAGCACTTCAATTTCAAACAAGAAAGGTAAGCAGAATGCAACAGCCTCTTCTTCTCTGTTTAACGTCAACCTCGTGGTGGAACGAGCAATCCATAGAAAGAGCGTTGAACCATTTAAGATCATCGATCTTTTGAAACAGATTAGGTGGGACAATGTTGTGAGTCTTGGTGGAACATTTCAACACAATATGGTACATCATTTTCTAAGCCTTGTTTACAACGTTAAGAAGGATCCTCCACTCATCTCAGTCGTAGTCATAAATCGGGTCGAAAACATTAGGCCGAGGGTGATAGGTAGACTGATTGACATAGAATCCACTGGAATACCGGTATCCGATCGAAACATGAATGGTCTCGATGTATGGGGTGAAGTTACTCGGGCACTGTGTGATGGTGCTACTATACCAAGAAATGCAAAAAATATACTTCATGTCAAATAATCAGTCCTACATACAAAATTCTTCACAACATTTTTAGCACAAATGTCTATCCCTGTGAAGTCTTCGGCAACATACTTTCTCCTTACATGCTAAATGTCTTGTATGATGTCCATCTTGGTATCCATGTCTGCCTCCCCACTCTTATTTTACAATAGCTGTGTCAGGTATCTTCAGATGAATCCATCACTATAATTCCATTCCCATGCCTTGTGACGAAGCTTTCACAACACTTTGGGTTACCTTCTACCAACGATCTTCCATACCCGCGTATTTGGTTTACTCAAGATAACATCTGCCATATCATGGCCAGTATGCCTCGTGGTGGAACCAATTCAAGCTCAGACAAAGAATGTTCTATACACAGCCCCGTCTCTTGCAAAGACATACAGGATGTAGTTAATTGAAATGCTATACAAGATCTGCTTAATAGACAATCCCACATGATGAAACAGCTGGATAAATGTGAAGTCCATCTTCTGGAGATCAAAACCATGCTGACAACTCTACAACATGATACACAGTAAATTCTAGATAACATGTCAGCACTGTAGAGATTGATGATTATCTCTATAGAAAGTCCAATGCATCACTGACCTGGATCCTCACTGAAATGCTGAGAGCATTAATATCTTTTTGAATCCTCTTTGCTCATGCATAGGTGTGATGCATTACTAAAGTTTTTTTTATAAAAACTCTCTGGGTATAGAAGACTCAGTCCCTTGATGGTTTTGTTAGAATTTGGACTGCTAAAAGTTCTACTGCTGTCTGTGGCAGTACGTGTTTTTGAATGATGAAAGTTTTATTGAATATGGCTGCATATAATTCTATTCTTACTGCCATAGTGATATATGAAATTCCCTAGTTAAATGGAGTTTTTGCTATGGAATGGATGTGATTTTCATGATTATCTTACCTGACCTATTTAATATGCATTCATATCTTTTGAAGATGATGTATGGTTTAAAATAATCTCATCTTTACACATCTATCTGTATGTATGTTCTCCATATGCTTCTTTAACTTCAGTCAATATCACTTGTTATGCCTTTGCCAATTACTGACAAAAAGGGAGAGAAAAGTTAAAACATCCCAAGAGCGAAAAATTGTATATCTAATGTTGCAGGTGTTAGGGGGAGCAGGTGCACAAAGAAAGGGGGAGTTTTACAAAAAGGGGGAGCAAATATTAGTTGTGTACATGGCTGTATTAGAGTTTGTAAAATTGTGTAAAAGCATGTACACACAATTTAGGATGTGTCTGTCTAGATATTATCCTAGGGTGTTTTGGTATTTTGTCACGTAATTGACAAAGGGAGAGATTGAAAGTGCACCTGCTAGTGCCCTGGTTTGTCAATTACCGTGTGTGTTGAGTCAGTCGATTTGCAGAGCCTCATAGGAAGAACAATTCAAGTGCCTACCTCAATTGAATGTGTAGAAGCTCGCCATAGGTAAATCATAGCCTCACATCCCATGTCCCAAAACACCAGATGATTAAAACCCTTAAAAATTACTTAGAACATATGAGGGTTTTTGGGTAAGTGAACTTTTTCAAACATCAGAAAAATCTCTAAGTTTGCTTGCCCTATCGATTGTATCGATACACATTTCGATATGATCGACCTGTGCTGTCGATGTCCTCGACTCTTGATCAATACTATCGATAAGAGGACTAAAAGTGTCCAGCAACTGTATTCTCATCTGGATGGATTTATCGATATATCATATACCTATCGATATCATCGATATTCAAATATCGAGCCCATCGGAAGTGGCTAGATAATATCGACAGACAGATTTTTGGCGCCCCTGTTTTCTTAAAGAAAATTACTATGTGCTTCGATATATCGATGTCTTTCCTGATTTAATCTGAATTCAAATCTCGATCATATCGGAAGGCCATCGATCATATCGATAGTGGACGCGCATTTCTTCCAGTAAATATTTTAAGTTATTTTTAACTTTGATCGAGGGCCACTCAAAAAAATTGATATTCTTATATCGATGCTATCGAGGTCTAGTCGATTGGATCGAGACTGGACATAAATTGTCCAGCGTGCTTATAGGTAAATCTATACGATTTATCAATCCCATCGACATGGCCTCGATATCATCGATATTCAAATTCTGATGACATCGGTTGTTCCCCAATCATATCCTAAAAACCTGAAATATTTCAAGACATGTCTCTCTCATGCTTCAAATATCGATAGATCGATCCCAGTATCGATGGAATCGGAGTTCAAAATCCGATGACATCAACACCAGTATCGATCCCATCAACTAGCTGGCAAAGGGTTTCAAAAGCGTATGACATTTGAGTTTGTGTTATCGAGCGGACAGTCAATCCCATCGAGAGTATACGCTCGATGATATCGAACTCTATCATAAATATGACCATTTTATATTCATTGGAACCTTTTGCCTATATATAGAGAGAGACTTGTGTACATTGCTGGTAGAGAAAGAAGAGAGTGCTTTTGTGTGTTTTACCTTTAGATCATTTACCCAAAGCCCTTTCTCTCACAGGAGTTCATCTTCCAATCCACTCTTATTCATTGACATTTAATAGAGTAGATTTAAAAATGAACTTCTGCATTGAAGAATCCTTCAAAAACTATCTTAATAACATATCATTAAGCTGGAATGTCTTGAATGAATAGATGACGGGAATCACTCTATCTTCCTTATAGAAAAATTTTAAGAGAGTGGATTTTTGTCACAACCTTGGCCCAACCTGAAGCCAGTACTAGTACATCTTTTGTGTTGCAGATCAAGGGAGCCGAAGATTCTTCGTCATTGCGCTAAAAGGGACTCATCAACTTATCTGTAAGTATCTAGAGTCCAGAGGACACTTGTGATCATTCATTTCTCGAATTTGGTCTTGATTGTTGCTTACCCTTTGAAGTCCTCATAGGAGACCTTCGGCGGGAGTGTAAGTAGTGGGTACGTTGTGTGGACCCTTGCTCTGTGGAGAGCATAAACATCCAGGTGCATTGTGTGGACCCTTGCTCTATGGTGAGCGTAAACATCTGGTTAGGAGTGAACCAGTAAAACTCCAAGGTTAGAGGTGAACTGAGTAGAAACCTTTGTGTAAAGGTTGAAGGTGAACCTGTTTTAAAACCTTAGGTTTGAGGTGAACCCTGAGAAACCTCCTTAGTGAAATTTGGTACACTCAAGGGTTGAGTACGGCAGCCAGGAGTGGAGTAGACAAGTAGTCGAACCACTATAAAAATGATTGTGTTTGCGATTGTTTTGTTTGTGTGATTTGCTTTATTATTTCAATATCTAAATATCTGATATCACACCTCACACACATACACAGTCATATCCAGCATGAACTAAGTTCTATATTGCTATCTTCTGAATAATTTGTGATTAGATCCTCTACTAGGCTTGGAAGCTAGTAGAGTTACATTTAAGTAATCCTATTAATTGTATATCTGATAGGATTAGTGCAATAGGATTTTTAAATGCACTGTAAAACTTTAAAAAGTCCTATTCACCCCCCTCTAGGACGTATTGGCATATTCCTACTTCAACTCAAGCGGTCTTCACCGCTATTTCAAACTTGGGTCGTGATATAGATGAGGCACACATTCAGCTGGCTCAAGCAGAACTTCTGGAAGAGGTGTTTTGGAAGCAGAAGTCTCGCAACTCGTGGCTTGAGGAAGGGGATAGGAACACAAATTTCTTCCATGCACAAGTTAATGACAAAATCAGACAAGCCAAAATCATCTTCATCCTAGATGAGCAGGGCCATCAGGTTGAGGACCTAATATTGATTAAATTAGAGGTGATAAAATTCTTCCAATAGGTGTTTCAGGCTGACAGGTCCCTTATTTACATTGATTTCTCCTCTTTCATTCCTAACCTAATCTTAGATCGCGAGAACATTAGCCTTTTGGCCCCTCTTTCATCAAAGAAGTTAAGCATGCCCTTTTGTCGATGCAGCAAGATGGGGCGCCAGGGCCGGATGGTTTCTCGGTCGCATTCTTTGAGTTGTGCTAGCCCATAGTGGGGGCGGATATCCACAAGCTACCATTTGCTAGTTTCAGGAAGGGCACATGCCGAGAGCATTCTGCTCTTCGCTTATTTGCCTCGTCCCTAAAGGTGCTGTTGTTGATTCTTTTCGTGACTTCAGACCAATGTGTCTATGTAACGTGGTCTATAAAATCTTCTTTAAGGTGCTTGCCTCTAGGCCCAGCCTATTTCTTCTAAAAAATATATCTTCAGAGTAAGGGGCTTTTGTCTCGTGCTGGTCCATTGTAGAGAATGTCGCATTGGCCTAAGAATTGGTCTGAGATTTACAGAGGAAAGTCTGTGGTGGTAACTTAATACTGAAACTTGATTTAGAGAAAGCCTATGACCGAGTGGACTGGAATTTCCTCAAGGGGGTTCTTCATTGCTTTGGTTTTAATTCGGCAAGCATTGCTCTTTTGGAATCATGTTGGAGTAATAATTGATTCTCTGTCCTCATCAATGGGGAGGCTGCGGGGTACTTCCCTTCTTTGAGAGGGCTTCACTAAGGCGACTCGATCTCTCCCACGCTCTTTGTGATCGTGACGGAAGTTCTTAGCGGTGGCTTCAAGGATCTTCTTCAATCCGAGGCTTGTCTTCCTTTTAAGCTTGGCAGGCGCTGCCCCTCCCCTTCCCACTTCCTTTTTACTGATGATACCAATCTATTTCTCAACGGATGTCACTCCTCTATTTAGGCTACTAAAGACTTCTTGCAATCCCTCCAAGTTGCATTAGGCCAAAGAATTAACCTATCCAAGAGCTCCTTCATTTTCTATAACAAGCTATCCACTGGTCAAGTTAGATCCATTGAGCATTTACTAGGGATTTCGAACTCGTCGCTCCCGATATCTTACCTCGGCGTGCCTCTGTCCCGTGGCAGAGTTGAGGCAGCTGACTTCCACTTCCTTTTGGACAAAGTTAAGGGGCATATCGGTGGGTGAAAATCCAAAATCCTCTCTCAAGGCAGCAGGGTGACACTGATTAAGCATGTCCTCAATAGTATCCCTATCCATGTCCTTGCTGTCACTCATGTTCCACTATTTGTTATCCGCTCCTTCGAGAAGCAGTTTGCTGATTTTCTATGGGGATGGGCTGATGGTATCAAGAAACTACATTAAATTAGTTGGAAGAATATTTCGAGGCCTAAGCTAGAAGGTGTGCTAGGGGTTCGACCTCTTAAAGAGGTCATGGCAGCCTTCCATTTGAAGTTAGCATGGATTATGAAAGGTAGTAGAAATTGCTTGCCTTAGGCTAATCTTATGAGATCGAAATACTGGAGGGATATTGAGCCAAGTGTTGCGCATGGTTCGGCGGCTGCCCCCTCCTTATCTGGAGAAAAATCAAAGCATCCTTCCAAGAGTTGGATGATAATATGCAATGGGTTATGGGCCGGGGTGAGGTTATCCTATGAGAGGATAACTGGACGGGCGTTGGGCCACTCATGCGCCTCACTAACCAGCCCATTCCTGACCCCCTCCGTTGCTTGTAAGTTAAGGATTTTCTTGGAGTAACCGGCCTCCTCCCCCCATCCTCAATTTTTTCTATCCTCCCCTAGGAAGTTGTGGACATTATATTCCAGGGTGGTTTTGCCACATCAGATGAGTCGGATTCTTGCTTCTGGCCGTTGGATCCTTCAGGTTGATTTTCTATCAAATCAGCCTAGGCCATGTGCAAAACGGAGGGCCCTTAGCGCCCTTGGCCGAAGAAAATCTGGAACAACAACCTCCTCCCCCCCCCCCCCCCCCCCCCCCCAAAATCTCAGTGTTCATCTGGTGTCTTCTGCATGGGGTTGTTCCTATTGATGTCCATATTCAGACCAAGGGGATCACCTTTGCCTCTAAGTGTACCTGTTGTGACACTAACATGGAATGCAAGCCTTAGGTTGAGTCGCTGCCTGACCTCTTTATGAACATTAATCTTGTGACCCACGCTCGAGATCACTTCAGTAGGGTCTTTGGTGTACCTTCATTTCAGGCAAATTCCCTTGAAGCCAAATTGAACCGGTGGTGATGTCAGATGCTACTGGTGGGTGCCTCTCTTCTCTCCACTCCCTAGTCTTGTGCTTGATGTTATGGGAGATCTGGTTGGCTAGGAACAGAGCAAGATTTGAAAGCCGCCGCAGCTCCCCAGCCACAGTCGTTACTCATGTTGGATGGTGGCTCCTCCAAATTGGTAAATCTTTCACCTTTTCCTTGCCTTTGAAGTAATCGGATGTGCCAACTCTCCATACCTTAAGGATCCCCCTATTTGATCCTCCCTGTGGGTGGTTGCAGATTGTTAGATGGTCCCATCCCCCGCCCAGTTAGTTCAAGCTAAACATTGATGAGTCCTCGAGGGGTAACCCAGGGCCGTCTGGTGGAGGCAGGATTGTGAGATCGAATAATGGGAATGTAATCCTTGCATTTTCTGTGGGCTACGAGGTTGGCTCTAATAATTTTGCAGAGTTTAGAGTTGTTTGGGATGGGCTTGCTTTATGTTTGGCTAAGGGGATCTCCAGTATTGTTGTAGAATCGAATTCCAAGCTTGTGGTGGACTGCCTCACCCATTCCTCCAACCCTTCTTGGCCCTAGAGGAATTGGACTTTGAGAATTGTTTCTTTGGGGAATTTCGGGCATCTGAATTTTCAACACGTTCTTAGAGAAGGCAACACCTCGGCTGATGGTTTAGTAAAGCTTGGTAGTGCTTCCTAAGCCTCCTCATTCTTCAATAGCTACGCTTCTCTACCCCACGAGGTTCGTGGTCAGGTTTTCCTTAATGAGGTGGGGCTAGGGTTAGTCAGGTCCTCCTAGCCCTATCCCGTCCTTAGCTCCTATCTGGGCCTTTCTTTTCCTTTGGTGGTTTGGGTTCGAGTTATATGATAGGTGAGGCCCGATTCCTTTTTGTCGGGGCCCGCCCGAAAAGTTGTAAAGTTCTTTGCCTTCAATAATACTTAAGGCCTATCCTCCTTCTTGGAAAAAAAAAAATCAATTTAACATTTGAACCTTTCCTTTAAACATGTTAGCATGGCCAACTGATCAATTTAGGCCAGGCATAAACGCCATAATGGGCCATAAACAGGCCTTGGGAAGGTTTAATGGTGAATGAACAGTTTGCACTGTTAGTGATGGTACAGTCCACTAGAATCTCAAATTTGTCTCATTTTCGGACTCATGTCCTAAAATGATGGTGTAAATTTGGTGAACAGGATGTGTCTAGCGCACACGAATTGTGTGTGGGCCGCCAAGAAATTTTTTACAAAGCTAAAATACTCATCACATCTAAACCATATTTAATGAAATTTCGGATCTATAATTGATCTAGATTCGTGCATCATCAATGTAGGACCCATCTCAATGTGTGTGAATGATCAATGTTATTCATTCATTTCTTTGACCCTTATATTTCTTAGGATCTAAAAATCATCATAAACCAAAATCCAAGATGACCACAGTTTATAGAATAATAGAAAATGAGCATCCACTATCAAGCTTCATGCGGTCCACAAGCATCTTATATCAATGAGATATTTGGGCCCAATGGATGAACCTAAGGTGCCTTTTTGATGGCCAGCTCAGATTCTCACAATGAAACCCACTTTTATATGTGTGTGTGTGTGTGTGTGTGTGTGTATATATATATACATATATACATACATCCATATTATTAAAAGTACCAGTGTTGGAACTAAAGCTACTCCAAACACTGGAGTAACCCACATTTTTTTATAGTAGGATAGTGGACCCCAACAGGGTATATATGTTATATCTTCTCCATCTAATGTGTTTGGAAGGCCATTTAAAGCTTGCAATGAAATTTTGTAAAAGATCTAAGATTTGGTGGTCCCCACCGAAGTAAAGTAATGAGACCGTATGCTAGCTTCTTTTGATCATTGTGGATCCCACATATCTCAATCGGGGCTAAGATTTTTGCACAATAGTCACTTTGAGGGTAATAATCATATAAATGATTAAAGTATTACATAAATGCTTAGAATGGACCTAGTATAAAAAGAAAAAAAAAAACTTTTAGCAGTGGAAGGGTTCTAACGATAAAAGTTGGGTATCACTTTGCGTTTTGAGATTGTGGACACCACATTGACGTATGTGTCAGATTCACACCATTCACTTTAATAGTCATCCTCTATTAGGGCCCAAACTCAGAAATGAACTCAATCCATATATCAACTAAGTCATATTTCTAATTCAATTTATACCCTTAAAACTCATACATTAAAAGACAAAAACAAATAAAAGTTGAAAAGACCTTTTTACCCTTGTTCTTTTCAAAATAGAAATTGAGCTAGAAATACATTTTACCCATGATTTTAATCTTATTTAAAGTTATGTCATCATCACTTTATAACCATGATTTTCATCTTACTTACACTTATATCATGACCCTTGTTAAGAATCCAATTAAACTATGTTTATTGTCATAAATTAAATTATACTTTAAATAATAATATTCGGGTTATGTTTAAACTAAGTGGAAGTTTAGTCATTTTATCTGCCCAACATAACCGTCACATACATGCCGACTATTTATATGGTGTAGGTAATCGCACTTTGTGATCATAGAAATACCAAGCACGTGTTCATAGAGACGGGTGAGTGATCCCAACATATTTCCTCTCCTTATAATTAAAATAAATTTCTTTAGTTGTATTATGATTTTGATTATTAATATCTAAATTAAATTGATTATAGATTGATTTGTTTTGCAGTGTTCTTGAAATCATTAAAATTACCTCCCATGTAGAGAGATATCTATCACAGTTCATATGATTATTGATATATTAGTGTAACATCCCGAATTTTCTTGACCCGAGTACCTACTCGTGCCCAAGATTTCTGGGTATTAATAATGTATAAATTTGATGCTTTAAAAATTACACCTTATTTTTTTTCTTTTCATTCAGATCACATCGAGTTATATTCAGGAAGGTAGCTATTCACGATAATAAAATCGACTATATTTATTATTTCATTAGAATAAAAGAATTCTACAAATCATCAAATGTCATATCAATGGGAGCTCATTACATCATCAATGTAGCAAAAATAAATAAAAATAAACATAAAGTTATCTCTTTATTTACTCAGAATAATCTTTCGTAGGGGGATTGTCATCCGTGTCTTCAATCTTCATACCACCTGCATCATTTATATGGTTGAAGAAGGTCAATGCCCTACTCATAGTGATTGTTAAATTCAAGAGATTCATAAAAGTAATATAAGGGTTCTGATATGTCTCGTACTCCACCACTACGAGTGGTATCAGTATGTGCAACATATATATATATATATATATATATATATATATATATATATATATATATATATATATATATATATATATATATATATGAATACATGCTTAGAAAAGTATGTGTGGCTCATCATACGTAGTGATCATCTCAATGTGAAATATAATTAATAGAAAACCTAACTCACCTCGCATCCCATAATTATGGAGATTTGTCGGTGTGTCCAACGCTACCGTGGATTTATGTGAACATCTCGATGCGGCACAACACATGAGTTGGATGAATTACGTGACATGATTTGTTCATGAAGCGACTATTTGTGACGTCCAATCCTGGAAGTGATGTAACACACATTGTGAATTACTTACTTCGATTTGTGTACCATTACCTAAAATCCATGTAATTACACATCGTTTAAGAGTGTCACTACCCAAATCACATTATGTCCATGATAAAATATATGAATCACTAGATGTGAAACCTCTAACACATCACTTACACTATAGGAGAAATAAATTAAACCATGAAAGTATTACCATAAAGAGAGATAGCACAAGACTAACCTAATAAATGAGAAAAGTAGCATTAAGCTATCTTAATAAAAGAGAAGTAGCAAATAGGCCAACTCAACAAAATAAGGATAGAAGAGCAAAAGACCAACTCAATATAGAGTGGAAGCACGCGGCACTCTTAAAATTGGCAAAGAGCAAGGCTTATATCCATCACCTCCCAAAAATTCATAAAAATCATGCATAATTAAAATCATACCTTAACCATAATTTTTAAAAGGATAAATAATTTATAATGGTAAATAAATCAATTGCATGAAAAATCACAGTAATATGAAATTATGCAAAAATAAGACAAATTATATCAAGTCAAATTAGTGTAAGCTTTACAAGAATCTCTCACCTTTTTTGTCTGATCATCCATTAAGGTTAAATTCTCAGAGATGTACCATAGGACCAACCTTTTTATTCTGATTCACCTAGTTTGAATTTGGCTAAGACAAGTGTTAGAGTTCCTAAATTTAGTGAATCTAAGATTTATGCCATGCTATGCATCATCTATGTTTAGAAGATTTGGGTGTGTTCTTCCATCGAGTTGACTCGGTTTGACACGGTAGAGTGCTTTACCACTTTTGTTGGAGGAAAGATTTGAAAAGAAATCAAGAAAAAGGGAAGGGAAAAGGAAGGAGATACTATGATAGACTGGAACTAGTTGTGCACGGTTGGTGAATTGTTGCATTCACCGATTTTCTTCCTTTCTTCCTTGCCACCTATGGCTGGCCGGAGTTGCCCTGTTAGGCCCAAATTCCTGCTGGCCTTTAGCGATGGTTGGCTCTACTCTCAGCGCCCTAATTTTTATTCCTCTTCTTTCTCTTCTTTCTTTCTTGTTTCTTTCTTTTGCTATATGCATCCTGCAGCGAATGAGGTGTGGTCTTTATATTGTTTTCGAGCATCTTGGTGGTTCTTGCATAAATAGAGGTAGCGTGCGAAGACAAACCGATGTAGCATCGCCTTGCAATTTCACTTGTTTTAGATCCTTCTTTCTTTCTTCCTAAAGTTGGCTCGAATTTGGATGGCCCACCGTTTGATCGAATCGGTCTGCTACGTAGCGTAGTAACATGTAAGTTGAAACTGATTTCTTGGATGAAGAAGACGACCTAGTTTTAATGGTGGATTGCCAACCGAGATGCCTTCCATTAATCTGGTGGTTAGAGCTGATACGGATGGATCTCAGGGAGCTCGCAGGCCCCACAAATCGGACGTATAGATGCCTAAGTAGGTGGCTTTCCTAAAAGCCATGTTGTGGAAGACTTTTTCGTGGCTTGCATGGACGTCTGGGTGGTCCGGTTTGTGGGGCCTGATTGATCTTATCCTATTCTATTTATCAGAGTAAGCAGATGAGCATAGTATAGACAAATCAACATAAAGGAAGTTTCATTATCTTTCAAATATACAAGCAGCCCATAATGACTTATACAAACCTTTCTGAAATCTCTGGGATGGTTGGAATTATCTTCCCCTTTAGTTAGACAGTTCAAATTAGTGGATGGTTTGAGTTAGAGATCTCTCTCACTATCGTGTGTTCTTCGAACGCTGTTACAACACGTCGTGAAAAACATTTTCAACTCGATTGTTGTTGGGGGATGGGCCTAAGTTCGAGGTGGATCCACTGATCAGATGGTCCACACATGGAGCAAGGAGATGGGGTTAAACGCTCCAGTTTTGTTGCCCATTGTCGTGGCACGCGGAAGGATACTTTTTAGGCAGTTGTTTTCGAAATAGGTTAGATCCATTTGTGATGATTTCTTGAGAAATCTATTCCGTTCATCAAGGCTGTAGGGTTATTTTATGTTATAGGATCAAATATAAACTAGATCTGAGCCTTGAGTGGCCCACACGTTGCAATAAATATCCAAGTGAACTCACACACAAAACTTATGTGAGTTTGACATGCAACGCTGCTGTGTAAACAAAGGGTTTATAATTACAAATTTGCCTTTCTCCATTATTACAACTTTTTCCATCTGTACATTCTAACTGCACCGTGTAAATAAGATGAAACTTTACCAATATTTTTTATTTTTCATGTTCTTTCTAATGTCTAAGTTTAAACCTTGATCACTTACAGATGACTAAGATACCATTTTAATGGACTACTATTCTGAGGTTTAATGCAACGTTTATATGCATCTAATTGAAATATTGTCTGGTAGTTTGGACACGTGTCCTAAGATCTTCAAATTGAGTAGTTTATTCTGATGTTTGGACAGCCCGTTTGGTGGATCAAAATATGATGGACGGCCAGATGACATATTAAAAATAGCGAAACTTGATGGTTACTACTCGAATCATATATATAAGAGAGTGTATGGTCAATTTTGTAAACGGATGAATACAAATGAATTTTTAGAGTGATTAAGAGGTTGAACATATATACTGTTGGATTCAAGTGACTTGTTCACATGTGTAAGTTTCTCAAATTATAGTCCTGATGATGGGTTAAACATATTCATAGGTGATGAACAAGAATAGCGAATCAGAATCTCAACTTGATATGTGTATGAGCAAATGTAGAGATCAAGTTGTTAGTTTGTTATGATCGAGTGGTCCAAAATCAGGGTGGATAGTCAAATGTTTCTATCTAGCAATGCATATTTGACTGTGCGGTTGATTCTGACGAACAGGCAAGGATACTTAGATATATGATGTCCTATTTTAAAATCAATAGTCGGATGGCTTGATCCATGGATGATGATCATTCCCAATGGTCAGATTTATGTTGAAAAATAGGCATTAGGTTAGGATAGCTAAATGAGTATCGTACACATGTATATACTACATTAGATTTCATAGTAACACTCGAGAACTTTCAATACTCGGGTATTGAAAAGTTCAAGGTGTTACAATTAGACATTCATTTATTGCATTGAATATGGTTCTCACCTCTTGCCTTTTTGGTGGAGAATTTGGTAATTTCTTTCTTCTTCTCTTTCATGCCTATCTTGGGCGTATGCTCTATTTGACGGGGTTCCCCTAGGTCTTTTCCCTTAGTCGCTTAATAGTATATATGGGAGGTCTCCACTTCATTTCTTCTAGGTGGACAAGCATGATGAAGGTATAGCTATTATATAGATACTTTGGAGACAACCCTCTGTACCCAATAGAAGCCCACTACATGTGGAAGCCTTCCTAATGGGAGAATGTAGGCTTTGTCCAAGTCTTTTAATAATAGAAGGGGGAGAGTTTGCCAAGTATAAATGCAGGATGTCGATATCCAACCCAAGCAGTTGATGGTTTTTGTTTATACCTACCTAATGCACCATCAATATTATTTACAACATTTGCGTCATACACACTAATCACATTTTATTTATGTCTGTTATACTAGATTGTTATGTTGTACTTGAATGTGTTGTTTTAATTGTATCATGTATAAACCATGATGGATTCACTCATTAGACTTGGCTAACTGACATTGTATTGATGGAAAATTTATACAAATGTTGTTGGAGCTCAAACAGTAATTCAAGTACCAGGACAAGAGGCTGAGCCAGTGGATGATCTACAAGGACAGTGGCCATATCTAAAAGAAGATGAACTTGCTACGTTGGATTAATGAATTATTTATATAGTTTATTATTTAGGAGTTTGATTTCTTTATTGTATCTATTTGTACATAAATATGATACATCATGATTTACGTCGAACAATATTTAATTTTATCATTGAATTCAAGTTTCAAATGAGTAAAGTCAAATGATTCATGTTTAGATGATATGGATTTGAATGTACGAGATGGAAATTATAAGAACATAATACAAACGAGGATGAATGCATGTTAAATTTGGATGTAAACTTAAAATTTATTAAATTATAACTATAGAGAACTATATGAAGAAGGAATTAAGTACACATAGTGTACGAGTCATGTGCTGAAACTCGGGTCTGAAGGTGCAAACTTTGTATCCGAATTTGGGGGCATGAGAATCTCTCTCTCCATCTAAAAGTGGAGCTCTTATAAAAAAGAAATCATGAATAATGTCTGCTTTCTTTCTCTATGAGAATTTTTAAATTCCCCTCGCTTGTGAGTGAGTTCACAAGCCCTCTGCTGTGTTCTGTTTACTCCCATTTTGAACCAAAAGCAATCATCATTTTCTCTCTTCCTCTTGCTACATCTTGCTTGTGAGGTTTATTATTGGATCAACATCATAAGTAGTCTACAAAGTTGGTTGAGGGATATGGTATGGCCCTTCGCAAGATTCACTACAATAATTCAGTATTTTTGCAACAAGTCAACTCGTTGCTAAAAACTCCAAACTCGTCGCTAAAACTTTTAGCTATGAGTGTTGCTCGTCGTCACATTTGATGCAGATACGGAGTCACTAATTCTATTTAGCGATGAAAACGGCAACTCGTCACCAATAACTTAACCATTTACAATGACCTAATAACTTATCACAAAAAATAGTTAATTAGTGACAGTTTACACGTCGTCATTATATATCATAAAACGAAGCTAAATATGAGACTTGTCGCGAATAAATACGTGTTGCAACGAGTCCTCATCATCGCTAATAAACCCAAATTTGTCATAAAAAGTTTTTTGCAGTGAGTGTTGCTCGTCGCCACGTTTGATGCAGATACAGTGTGACTAATTATATTTAGCGACGAAAACGGCAACTCGTCGCTAATAACTCAACTATTTGCGATGACCTAATAACTTGTTACAAAATATAGTTAATTAACAATGAGCTGACACATTATCATTGCATATCGTAAAACCTTGTTAAATATAAGAATCATCGCAAATAAAGATGTGTTGCGACGAGTCCCCATCGTCGCTAACATCACAATAAGTTTTTGCTGCGAGTGTTGCTTGTCGCCGATATTGTTCTAAATAATAATTATTTGTGATGCCTAAATACATAATTGCTAAATAAAGCTTATTTGCGATAAGTTTACATGTTGCCATTGCATAACGTAAAACGTCGCTAAATATGAGACTCGTCATGAATAAAGATGTGTTGCGACGAGTCCTCATCGATACTAACAAACCCAAATTTATCACAAAAAGCTTTTGCGATGAGTGTTGCTTGTTGTCAATTTTGTTAAAAATAATAATTATTTACGACGACCTAATATAGCGTCACTAAATAAAGCTTATTTGCGACGAGTTTACACATCGCCATTGCATATAAAGTCATTGCGAATAAAGACATTTTTTGACAAGTCTTCATCGTTGCTAATAACCTCAGACTTGTCGCAAAAGCTTTTTGGCGATGAGTATTGCTTGTCGCCAATTTTATTGTAAATACTAATAATTTTTGATGACTTAATAAATTGTCACAATATAGTTGATTTGTGACAAATTTACATGACGCCATTACATATCGTAAAACGTTGCTTAACATAAAACTTGTTGCGAATAAAGACGTATTGCGACGAATCTACTTATTACTAAAGAAATCATAAAGTCATCGCAAAAGCCTTTGTGGCGACGATTGTTGATCATCATCAATTATATCGCAAATATGATGTCACAAATTCTATTTAGTGATAAAAACAACAAGTCATCGCTATTGATTTAATTATTTGTCGCGACTTAACAACTTGTCATAAAACATTAGAGATGAGCTAATACGTCACTATTACATATTACAAAATGGCATCAAATTTTATTTTTTTTGAACCAACTTAATCAAATAAAATAACCTGTATTAATTAATATTCATCATCATCCATTAAAATATAAAAAGTAATGAGACCAAATAAAATAATTAAATTTATAAGTATCCAGAACATAAAAAAGTACACATGTCCAAATTATCCAATAAAAATGAATAAAAAAGAAGAAAATTGCGTCATCGATAATGTGGTACGGCTTGGTAAGATAACACCAATCTGCAGAAAAATCTTCAAAATTATTAAAATAAAATATCATTAGTGACTATTTTATACTACTTGCATAATATAAATATGGCATTCAACTTACCACTGTGGATGTGATTGGGCCCGCTGTGACATGAGGGTATGCAACATTTCCTCTGTGAGACCCATATCCTAACCCGTACCATTCTATAGGCTTTCGCAGTCCTCCCGGTCGAATTTCGGTAACCCATGATCTGTTATCGGCATTTGTGTGCGATCTTAGTTGCATCCTGTATTTGAGAGTCAGCTCGACCCAAGACTTGCACCCCTGCGACTGTACCGTCGCTACGGTTTCGATGCCGCATATTACGCACCAAAGCGATATCTTGGCCAGGAGATGTGAGCCCGCGTTCAGTTCAAGGAAAATACCATACATTGCAATTCTGAGAGAATCTCTATGAAACGTCTCACATCAATCCATTAATCAATGTTAAGTACATAACCTTACCTAGCCCATCCCTCTCCCATCCCCAAGTCAACTCTCTCTTACACAACTCATACCCATCCTATTCATTTCTTACCATAAGTCAACAAGCACCATGCCATCTCATCCCATTACTCCACCTCACCACTTCTCTCTCTCTCTCTCTCTCTCTCTCTCTCTCTCTCTCTCTCTCTCTCATTTCTCTCTAATTC
Organism: Magnolia kwangsiensis; assembly: GCA_037074715.1. NCBI lineage: Eukaryota > Viridiplantae > Streptophyta > Magnoliopsida > Magnoliales > Magnoliaceae > Magnolia > Magnolia kwangsiensis. The sequence goes on from CM073573.1 coordinate 141,078,467, forward strand.
CAAGTGACTCCCATGGGAGCAACTCACGTCCAAACAATCTCCATGAGAGGCTTTGTGTGACCCACTTTCTATCTCCCATCCCCACGCTCCAAAAATAATCTCAACTTTTAAAGTTCATCCTTTGGAGCTCTAGATCGCATTGGCGGAATAAGGGAGAGGAGATCAAAGGTGGGTGCTTTTATTTGTTGATTTTGTGATTTGGGGGCCCACATATGTGGGACCCATCTTGATGTATGCATGTACAGGGAAGGCCCATAGTGGCGGTGCCCCTCCCTTTTCACGATCGTCTCGCCTCTCTTTCCCTCTCTCTTTTTCCCTTATTGATGGCCCCATGATGTATGTAACTTATCCATGTCATCCACCTTCGTGGGACCCACTTGATGGATGTGTTGGATCTACACTATCCAGGACATGTGGGCCTATCTTAATGGGTGATGGGAAAATATAAATATAAGCTTAATTCAAATTGGGTGGGCTACACTGATGAAGACCCACTGTGAAGATGTGGCACATCCACACTGTCCACACAATAGGATGGTAGGACCCACCAGCTGTGGGACCCACATACATATCCGCTATCTGTCCAACGTCCAAGGACGCTGGACGTGCTAACATAGAAGGTGAACTGACATAAAGTGTACTAACCAGCTAACAAAATAAATATTATTATAATATAATATATTATAATATTTATAATAACGGGCCTTACGTGGGACCCACTTGTTACGTTGAAGCAGTAACAGCATGGGGCCAGCTGCTGCGTGGACCCCATCCAGACAGTCCATCCAGTGGGATCGGCCCACCTTATTATCCTCCATCCAGCTGCCACGCTGCCTGATTTTGGGGGCCGACCTATTATGGATCAGCTCGATCCAAGGTCATGTGGATCCACCTTGACATTGAGATGATCTACACCGTTCGTCCAGGCAGGACGGTGGGTCCCAGCAACACCATGCTGTTGTATTAATGCAGCGAGGGCCGTGTGGTCACCATGATGTATATGTTTTATACATGCTGTCCATCCGAATTGGACGTGGGGCCAACTCCACACGTGCGACACATGTGGAGGTGGACCCACCTTGACGTTATGCGTTGTATCCCCACCATCAATCTCTGGATGGTGGAAGATTGACGTCAGCAAGCCTTGTGGCCTGATCATGAGATATATGTTATTTCCAACCGTCCATTCATTTTAAGTATGTGGGGCCCACCCACACGTGCTCCACATGTGGGATGGGACCCACCTTGAAGCACGTATTTTATATCCACAACGTCCATTGGGGCAGGATGGTGGGATCTCACCACCATCTATAATGAATGTGTTGTTTTCACACTGTCCGTCAAGGACATGGCCCACCCTACACATGTGGGTGGGACCCTCATGATGTATATATTTTGTATCCTCACCATCCAGCTAGACAGTGTGATACACAAGTGAAGTATGGAATTATCCCAGCCGTCCATCCATCCTGGACAAGTGAGACCTACCTTGATGTATTTCTTCACCCACACCATCCATTCATGTAGGGGTCCACCTTGATAAATGTATTCTATAGTCACGCTGTCCATCTACTAGGCATGGCGGGCCCCTTGACGCCGGTGTTTTATATCCAGTTGTCCATCTGATGAGCCAATTTAGTATTTACAGGGCCCACCTTAATATGATGTATTGATGCTACGCAATGTGATGTACTTGAGGCCCATACGATGTGGCCCGTTGATGTATATTGGGCCCATGTGGTGCGGCCCATTGTGATGTGATGAGGCCCTGAGATGTGGCCCAATGCGATGTATATACGGCCCACGAGTGAGGCCCAATGTGATGTAATTATGGCCCATGTGTCGAGGCCCATTGTGATGTATATGTAGCCCATGGGCAAGGTCTGATGTGATGTGTTTATGACCCATATGATGACGCCTATTGAGATGTATTTCTGGCCCATGTGATGTGGCCCATAGTGATGTATTTCTGGCCCATGTGATGCGGTCCATATTGATGTGTCAAGGCCCATTATGACGTATATGTAGCCCTTGAGTGAGGCCCATTGTGATGTATATAGGTCCTTGTGTGAGGCCACGGGCCCACGATACTTTGGCTCTATGTAGGCCACTCCTTTGGAGCAATGATGGTTAAATGTCCACATTGATGGGCGATGATGGTTGAATGCCCACATTGTAACCTTCCCATAGGCCGATTTCGATTGTTGAAGCTGATTTCGATTGTTGATACCCATTATGATTATCGATTCTGATTCTGATTGTCGAGGCTGATTTCGGTTGTCGATACCAATTTCGATTATCGAGGCTGATTCTTACTATCGAGGCCGATTCTGATTGTTGAGGCAGATTTCGATTCTGATCTATTGAGGCTGATCATCGAGGCCAATTCCGATTGTCGATACCGGTTTCGATTGTTGAGTCTAATTCGGACTGTTGAGGTCGATTATCCAGGTCGATTCCGATTGTCGAGGCTGATTCCAGTTGTCGATATAGATTTCGATTGTTGAGGCTAATTCCGATTGTTGAGGCTGAATATAGAGGCCGATTCTGGCTGTTGATACCAATTTCAATTGTTGAGGCTGATTCAGACTGTCGAGGCTGATTATCGAGTCCAATTCCGATTGTTGAGGCCGATTTCGATTTTGATTTGTAGAGGTCGATCATTGAGGCCCATTTTGATTATTGATTCTAATTTCGATTGTCGAGGCCGATTCTGGTTGTCGATACTGATTTTGATTGTTGAGGCTGATTCCAATTGTTAAGGCCGATTATCGAGGCCGATTCCAGTTGTCGATACCAATTTCGATTGTTGATGCTGATTTCAACTGTTGATGCCGATTTTGATTCCGATCTGTCGAGGCCGATTCCGATTGTCGATACCGATTTCAATTGTCGATTCCGATTCTAATTGTCGAGGCCCAATGTGATGCATATGCAGCCTATATTTGAGGCCCATTATGATTTGTATTTCAGCCCGTGTTTAAGGCCTAATGTGATTTATATGAGGCCTATGTGATGAGGCCCATTATGATGCATTTAAGGGTTTGGCGATGGAGCTCATTGTGATGTATGTTAGGCCCATGTGAAAGGCCCATCTTGATGTATATTAAGCTCTTGAGTGAGGCCCTTGGTGTTGTATATTTGGCCCTTGTGTGAGTTCATGGGTCCACTATATGTTAGGCTCTATGTGGACCATTCCTTAGAGGCAATGTTTGTAAGACCCACATCCTAGTCCGTACTGTTTCGTCGACTCCCACCATCCTTCCCATCGAATTCCAGTAACCTGCGGCCTATAATCAATGTTTGTGTATGACCCTAAGTCGTATCATGTACATTTGAGTTAGCTTAATCAGAAATTTGTACCATTACGACCACACCGTCGCCGCGGTTCTAACACCGCACCTTGCCTACTGATCCGATACCCTGGCGGGCAAATGTGGGCCGACTTTCCGTTTGAGAAAACATCGCGCATTTACAATCCCAAGAAAATCTCTACAATATGACTTATTAATCAATCACTCAATCAATCAATCAATCACTCATGTCAAGTACAAGAGCAACCCATGCTTTCTTTCTCCACAAGTCAAGCAATCTATCCCAAAAGTTAACAACTCTCTCACCTCACCCATCACTCACCTTACATCCATCACTCTCACCCATCACCTCTCTTACAACCACCCCTTCTCTCTCTCTTTCTCAACACAATTTCCAAGCAACCCCAAAGAAGAAAAAAGTGGTGGACGTCCAACAATTTTAAGAGAGAAAAGTGTGTATGTGTAGCCCACTTCCCACCCTAAAGTCCTTCATCCTAGCCTTTCATCTCTCATTGTCTTCCATTAAAGAAAAGCACAAAGAGATTGGTGTTCCATCTGACCAAGAAGATCAACGGTGGGTGCTTTATAGAATAAATTTTCATGTTTTGATGAAGGGCCAAGTGATGCCTACCGATTGATGGTATGGATCTCACTTTAGACCCTAGGTGTGGCTGATGGCCCATCTTAATTCTCATGATCATTCCATAATGGGGTCATTCTCCATGGAACCCATCCTGATATTTATTTTCCTTGCATGAATAGAGGTCATCTAGACCTTCCATTTTGGTGGAGAACGAATCTCCACCATCGATCTTTGATTTGGCGGGCCCACATGTATTGGGACCCACTTGATGTATGATTGAATACAAGGGAGGGCTCATAATGGTGGAGCCCTCCATCATCACATGTCTCTCCCTCTCTCTCTCTCTCCTTCCTTTATTTTGTGGCCCATTTAGTGAGTGCATGTGGTGTCCAAACCGTCTATTAAATGGACCCCATGGCCGTCTAAGCCATGTGGGCCCTACCCTTTGGATAATGGGAAAACATAAATATCAAATTTAGCCAAATCAAGTGGGGCCACGTCCATGTGGGACCCACCTTGATATATATTCACATTGTCCAGCGTCCCTGGATGCTAGATGTGGGTTCAGTGAGATTTGAACAGACAGTGGATTGTATTCAAGGTAACACAAATATATATATATATATATATATATATATATATATATATATATATATATATATATATATATATATATATATATATATATATATATATTCAAGCTTCTTGGGTAGGCCACTAACGCAAGCCCCACCTTGATGTATAAATCTAATCCACGTCGTCCATTCTATTCCCCAGCTCATTTTAGGCATTAAGCTAAAAGATGAGGTCAATCCGACTATTTGGTGGGCTATAGCATGGAAAACAGTGTTTGTACCGTAGAAATCCACCCTGATACTTCTGTACTCCAAAATATGTCGAATATTGGGCTTCATGGATTTATCTTGGGCCATAAAAACTAATGGCTAGGTCGGATTCCCTTGATGCGGGCCCCACCTACGAAAAATCACGAAAAAACTCCATTTTCAAAAAAAAAATATGTGCAACACCTGTTGCTGTTGACACTGCAGCAGGACGCTACTGCGTTAGTCGGTGGGCAAGGGTCCCAACCATGGGCCCCCACCATGATGTGTGTTGATTATCAACACCGTGCATTTATTGGGTCCCCTTTGGGACAGTGGGCCCCCAAAAAATCAGTCGTATGTGGAGTTCGGGTGGCCCACACTACAGGAAACAGTGATGATTGAGCGTTTTCCATTGAAACCCTTCTTAGGTCAGAGAAGTTTTGGATCCTTATGAGTTTGTTTTTCCTTTGCATCCGGGTCCGTGTGACCTTATTAACTGATTGGATGGTAAATAAACGTTATGATGGCCCCATGTGGGACCCACCAATGATGTACGTGTTTTATTCACACCGTCCATGGCACTGGACGGTGGGACCCCCAATGATGTATGTGTTCTCTCCACACCGTCCATACTTATGAGACCCACCATGATGCATGGGTTGCATCCAAACCGTTCAACCATTTTGAAAGCTCATTTAAGGCTTGAGGCATAATGAGACAGATCTAGTTATCTGGTGGGCCACTGTTAGTAACAGTGGTGAATTGAACATCTACCATTGAAACTCCCCTGGTCCAGAGGCTTTGGATAAATATAAAATTTATTTATTTATTTTTATTAGGTCTGTGTGACCTTATCAACTATTTGGATGAAAATGAAATGTTATGGTGGGCCTTGGAGATTTTAATGGTGGAAATCATTATCACCACTTATATTTGGGTGTGACCCATTTGATATACATGGGGCCCATTGGTGTAGCCCATTTGATATGCATATGGCCTATGTGATGTGACCCAGTTGCCATATGAGGGCCCATTATGAGGTATTCAAGGCTCATGGGTTATGGCCCATTGCAATGTACATAAGGCCCATTGGTGTGGTCCATTGATGCGGCCCACTTGATGCATATAAGGCCCATGTGATGCGGCCCATTTGATGTATCTAAGGTCCATGGGTTAAGGCCCAACGGAATGTACTTAAGGTTCATTGCAATGTGTGATTCCATCATGGTTTGTGTAGTGATATTTATGGTGGGTCATGCCTTGGGAGCAATAATAGTTTGACATCCACATTATAATGATAATATTGGTTAAATGTCCACATTATGACTCTCCCTAGGGCCCATTGATAGACTCATACTTGTTATATGTAGGCCGTTTAAGCCCATCTTTGTTGTGAGGGTAGTTCATCACCATATAACATACTTAGTATAACTTCATGATTCATGCCCATACACATCATATGTATGCTTGATATAAGGAATGTTTGATCATAACATAAGCCATTGGGCTAAGACATTTATGAGACTCCTTATGAGATGGAGTGCCCCACATGAGCGCTGGTACACACAAGATTGTTGCATGATTTGAGGGCATGACTCATGCATCTCGCATATGTGTGACATGATCATTGTACGCCCTAGCGATATCAGGGTTATAGCCTCCACAGGAACATCGTGGATGGCCATATTGGATACTGAAAATACTTAGTTCTAGCATTATGGGTACTTAAGATATCCTTGGGTGAAAGTCCCAGAAGCTTTTTAGTAGCAGGAGATGCTCCAACGTCTAGACCAAGTGGATACACGAGCGTCCGAGTGTTGAATACCAGTAAGAAGCGTCTCTCATTGTATCATGGTCGGTTGGAAAGGGGTGTGGCCTTATCTGCCCGAGTGAGGGGATTGTAAGCTAAGCTGAGTTTGATCAGCTCACAAATGAGTCCGCTATCGATAAGTCGGGTGGGTATTGGTAGACTACTGGTCAGGCGGATAGTGTTGTCACTTCCACTTGTTGAGCTGTGCGGCTAGGGAGGTGGTAGTCAGTATGAATTGTATTAGACCCTGGTGATATCCCAGAGAGGAACTGTACTGATATATGTACTTGATGAGGACTAGCATGCTTACTTTGCATCATACATATGACATTTGGCTATATAGGCCTCGTATCGCATGTCTTAGTATGGTTGATAGCATTCATGACTTGTATCACATAGCTTTGGTACAACTGATAGCATTCATGGACTTACCGTATATTTTTGTATTACTATAATATTGTACACTTAGTGCTTGCCTTGCGCACACACTTACACCATCCCCTAAGCTTTTGTGAGCTTATGCACAATTGTTACATGCAGGTGTTGTTGGATCGCAGCAGCAATGAGGCAGGAGCGTGTATCAGACTATTTTGGACCCTTTTAATTACCCTGTATTTTCCTTTCCGCAATGCACTTAAAGTTTTTGATATAGTGGATATGTGGTGATGTTGTTTTGTGACTTGGTTATGATTGTGGTTATACTCCATTCTAAAAAAAATTTATACCGAAAATTCTCCTTGTAGAATCCCAGGATCGAAATCTGGCATATAAATGTTGGGAGCCGAGAATGGGGCACTACAGATGCTATCGGCGCCGGATTCGGTGATCAGAAATTTTGTGAGCCCATTTTTTAAGTTTGTGGCTTGACAATGTTGGTTAAATATCCACATTGTCGAGGTCGATTGTCGATGCAAGTTATTGATACCGATTTATGAGTATATGACAGCATAACATCATGATACATGCCCGCATCATCTGCATGTTTGTTATGAGATGTGGTTGACCATTGCATATGTAATTGGGCAGGTTGTTATGAGACTCCCTGATAGACGGAGGTTATCTCACATGAGCTCACGGTATGCGCAGGATTAATGCATGACTAGACTGTATGACTCATGCATATTGCATTGTGTAATGTGATTACTGTACGCCCTAGCAATATCAGGGTTGTAGCCTCCACAGGCATATCGTGAATGGTCAGATGGGACACCGAAAATATGTTATTAGCATCGAACTACCATAGATGGCCTTGGCTGAAAATCCCTAAACTTTCGAGCTAGGAGACGCCCCAGTGTCGAAACTGAGTAGATATATGAGCGCCCAAGTGTCGAATACCAGGAAGTCGTGTCTCTCACTGTATCGTGGTCAGTTGGGAGGGGGTGTAGCCTTACCCGCCCGAGGGTAGGGGCATAGCTAGGCTAAGTTTGACCAGCTCGTAAATGGTTCGCTATCAGCATGTTTTCGCATTATTCTAATATTGTATGATTTATGGGCTTGTCAGTATTTTCGCTTACTCTGATTACTTTAATATTGCTTACTTAGCACTTAACTTATGCATACACTTTCACCAGCTACTAAGTTTTCTATAAGCTTATACATGATAGATGCGTGCAGGTGACGCTAGGTTACAGTAGCGTTGAGCTTGAAGCATGCAGCGAACCTCTGAAGTTTTAATTTTTTATATATGTATTTCCCTTTCAGCATTGTATTCAAATGATTATATTAGAGGATTTGTGATGATGATGTTCCTTCGTGATTTGGGTAAACTTGAGGTTATGCTTTTTACGAGATAAATATATATTAGAAAATCCTCCTTATAAGATTAAAGGATCGAAATCTGGCGTATGGGCACTGGAGGCCGAGAATGGGGTACTACGGAGGTTGTTGGCACCGGATTTAGCGAACAAAATTTCTGTAAGTCCGATCTACAAGTTTGGGGCGTGATAGAAGTTGGTATCAGAGCATAACTTGGGAATACCTAAAGATAACATCACATATCCGCTGATAGGTACCCTACACTCTATGATTGTTGAGAACTTATAATGGTTAGATCCTAGAGTTCGAATAACTTAGAGGTTTTCTGATATAGCTCTCTACCATTGAGGATGAGAGGCTGCACAGTATTCCACCTTCGATCGTTTCTAATTAGGGATCCAAGGATTAGTGGGGTCATCATAACATTGATAAGGTATCTTGAGGGCATGAAGTTGAGATTAGAGAGCTTGTCTCCATCTTTTTTGTAGATTAATTGTGCCTTCACATATATACTCGATGATGTTTTTCCTTTTATTCTGTAGATTTCGAGGATGAAATTTTTATTAGGTGGGGAGAGATGTGAGACTCATACTTAGCCTGTATCGTTCTGTAGGCTTCTACAGTCATCTTGGTCAAATTTCGGCAACCCACGATCTGTTATCAGCATTTACACGCGACCCTAAGTTGCATCCTGTATTCTAGAGTCAGATCGACCCGAGACATGCAGCCCTGCGACCGTGCGGTCGCCGTGGTTCTAATGCTGCATATTATGCACTGAAGCGATACTCTAGCCAGGAGATGTGGGCCCATGTTTAATTTAAGGAAAATACCGCGCATTGCAATTCCAAGAGAATCTCTATGAAACGTCACATCAATCCATCAATCAATGTTAAGTACACAACCTTACCTAGCCCATCCCTCTCCCATTCCCCAAGTCAACTCTCTATTACACAACCCATACCCATCCCATTCATTTCTTACCATAAGTCATCAAGCACCATGCCATCTCATCCCATCACTCCACCTCACCACTTCTCTCTCTCTCTCTCTCTCTCTCTCTCTCTCTCTCTCTCTCTCTCTCTCTCTCTCTCATTCCAAGTGACTCCCATGGGAGCAACCCACGTCCAAGCAAGCTCCATAAGAGGCTTTGTGTGGCCCACTTCCTATCTCCCATCCCCACTCTCCAAAAATGAACTCAACCGTTGAAGTTCATCCTTTGGAGCTCTAGATCGCATTGGCGGAAGAAGGGAGAGGAGATCAAAGGTGGGTGTTTTTATTTTTTAATTTTGTGATTTGAGGGCCCACATATGTGGGACCCATCTTGATGTATGCATGTATAGGGAGGGCTCATAGTGGTGGTGCCCTTCCCTTCTCGCGATCATCTCGCCTCTCTTTCCCTATCTCATTTTCCCTTGTTGATGGCCTCATGATGTATGTAACTTATCCATGTCGTCCACCTTTGTGGGACCCACTTGATGGACGTGTTGGATCTACACTGTCTAGGCCATGTGGGCCCTATCTTAATGGGTGATGGGAAAATATAAATATAAACTTGATCCCAATTGGGTGGGCCACACTGATGAGGACCCACCGTGATGATGTGGCACATCCACACTATCTACACAACAGGACGGTGGGACCCACCAGCCGTGGCCCCCATACGTGGGACCCACATACATATCCATCGTCTATCTAGCATCCAAGGACACTGGACATGCTAACAGAGAAGGTGAACTGACATAAAGTGTACTAACCAGCTAACAAAATAAATAATAAAATAAATATTATTATAATATAATATTTATAATGGTGGTCCCTATGTGGGACCCACCTATTGCGTTGAAGCAGCAACAACATGGGGCCAGCTGCTGCATGGACCCCATCTAGACTGTCCATCCAGTGAGATCGACCCACCTTATTGTCCTCCATCCAATAGCCACGCTACCTGATTTTGGGGGGGGGGGGGGGGGGGGGGGGATCCAAGGCCATGTGGACCCACCTTGACGTTGAGATGATCCACACCGTTCGTCTAGGCAGGACGGTGGGTCCTAGCAGCATCATGCTGCTGTATTAACGCAGCAAGGGCCAGGCGGTCACCATGATGTATATGTTTTATACATGCTGTCCATCCGAATTGGACGTGGGACCAACTCCACACGTGTGTAGGTGGACCCACATTGACGGTATGCGCTGTATCCCCACCATCAATCTCTGGACGGTGGAAGATTGACGTCAGCAAGCCTTGTAGCCTGATCATGAGGTATATGTTATTTCCAACCGTCCATTCATTTTGAGTATGTGGGGCCCACCCACACGTGCTACACGTGTGGGATGGGACCCACCTTGAAGCATGTATTTTATATCCACAACATCCATTGGGGCAGGACGGTGGGATCTCACCACCATGTATAATGAATGTGTTGTTTTCACACTATCCATCCAGGACATGGCCCACCCTACACGTGTGGGTGGGATCCTCATGATGTATATATTCTGTATCCTCACCGTCCATCTAGATAGTGTGATACACAGGTGAAGTATGGAATTATCCCAACCGTTCGTCCATCCTGGACAGGTGAGACCTACCTTGATGTATTTCTTCACCTACACCATCCATTCATGTAGGGGTCCACCTTGATAAATGTATTCTATAGTCACATTGTCCATCTACTAGGGATAGCGGACCCCTTGACGCCGGTGTTCTGTATCCAGCTGTCCATCGGATGAGCCTATTTAGAATGTACAGGGCCCACCTTAATATGATGTATTGATGCGGCTCAATGTGATGTACTTAAAGCCCATGCGATGCGACCTGTTGATATATATTGGGCCCATATGGTGTGGCCCATTGTGATGTGATGAGGCCTTGAGATGTAGCCCAATGTAACGTATATATGACCCATGAATGAGGCCCAATGTGATGTAATTATGGCCTATGTGCCGAGGCCCATTGTGATGTATATGTGGCCCATAGGCAAGGCCTAATGTGATGTGTTTAAGAACCATATGATGAGGCCCATTGAGATGTATTTCCAGCCCATAGTGATGTATTTTTGGCCCATGTGTTGCAGCCCATAGTGATGTGCCAAGGCCAATTGTGACGTATATGTGGCCCTTGAATAAGGCCCATTGTGATGTATATTGGTCCTTATTTGAGGCCATGGGCCCACGATGCATTTGGCTCTATGTAGGCCACTCCTTAGGAGCAATGATGGTTAAATGTCCACATTGATGGGCAATGATGGTTGAATATCCACATTGTGACCTTTCCATATGCCGATTTCGATTGTCAAGGCCGATTCTGATTGTCGATACTGATTTCAATTGTCGATTCAAATTTTGATTGTCGAGGCCGATTTCGGTTGTCAATACCGATTTCGATTGTCGAGGTTGATTCCGACTGTTGAGGCCGATTATTGAGGTCGATTTCGATTGTTGAGGCCGATTCTGATTCTGATCTGTCGAGGCTGATCATCGAGGCCGATTCTGGTTATCGATACCGATTTTGATTATCGAGACTGATTCAGTCTGTCGAGGTCGATTATCGAGGCCAATTCTGATTGTTGAGGCCGATTTCGATTCAGGTCTGTCGAGGTCGATTTCGATTGTCGAGGCTAATTCCAGTTGTCGATACTGATTTCGATTGTCGAGGCTAATTTCGATTATCGATATCGATTTTGATTGTCGAGGCTGATTCAGAAAATCGAGACCGATTTCGATTATTAAGGCCAATTTCGATTCCAATCTGTCGAGGTCGATCAATGAGGCCGATTTTGATTGTCGATTCTGATTTTGATTCCGATTATCACAGCTGATTCCAGTTGTTGATACCGATTTCGATTGTTAAGGCTGATTCCGATTGTCGCGGTCGATTCTCGTTATCGATACCAATTTTGATTGTCGAGACTGATTCCAACTGTGGAGGCTGATTATCGAGACCGATTTTGATTGTTGAGGCCGATTTTGATTTCAATCTGTCGAGGCCGTTATTGAGACCGATTCCAACAGTCGAGGTTGATTATCAAGGCCGATTCCGATTGTTGATTCCGATTTCGATTATCAAGGCCCGATGTGTAAGACCTGTATCTTAATCCGTACCATTCCGTAGACTTTCGCGGTCTTACCGGTCGAATTCCGGCAACCTTCGACCCTTAAGCGATATTTATGATCGACCCTGATTCGTATACAGTCAACCTGTATCGACTCAACCCAAGACCTTTACCATAGCGATCGCGTCGTCGCCGCGGTTACGATGCCGCAACTCACACGCCGAGGCGATACCCTAACCAGGAGATGTGGGCCAACGTTCAGTGCGAGAAAAATGTCGCGCATTTCGAAACCCAAGGGAATCTTTACGACTTGTCACATCAATCCATCAATCCATCAATATGTCAAGTACATGTCAAGTATATATCAACTTTCACCCATTCCCAAGCAAGCCTCAAAAGTTAAAAGTTTCTTAGAAAGCTCATGCCTTTCTTACACAAAAGGCTACAAAAGTCAAAAAGTTCTTACACACCCATCACCACCACATCCATCACTCCATCACCCATCATACTCTCTCTCTCCCTTTATAAGTCTCTCTCTCTCATTTTCAAACTCATTCCAAGCAACTAAAACTTCAAACGTATGAGCCTCTCCCTCTCTTCAAAAACTCCAAGTGTGGCCCACCTTTCCATCCCAAGATCTTCCATCCTAGTCATCCATTCCTCATCTCCTCCGTTGGAATCAAAGCTAAGGTGCTAAGGAACCCATACGAGCAAGAAGATCAAACGGTGGGTGCTTGATAATAGTAGTTTTTCATATTTTTAAGATGGGCAGAATGAGGCCAACCGATCAATGGTTTGGATCTCACTTGGGACCTTATGATGTGGCCAATGGCCCACTAGGATCATCATGATCATTCCATGATGGGGCAATTCTCCATGGACCCCATTATAATGTTTATTTTTTTTGTATATCTAGGGTCATCTAGACCTTCTACTTTAGTGGAGAAGGGATCTCCACCGTTGGATTTTGGATTTAATGGGCCCATGTGTAATGGGACCCACTTGATGTATGTTTGGTTCCAAGGGAGGGCCCATAGTGTCGGGGTCCCTCCATCACAAGCGTGTCCCACTCTCTACCTCCCTCTCTCCCTCTCTATTTTATTTTCCTTTTTGAGATTATAATGTGGTTGTGTGGCCCACTTGAATGGACCCCATCGTGAGGCATGTATTCTATCCGAACCATCTATAAGTGGGGCCCACTTTAAATGTGTTGTACCAATGCCATCCATCATTTGGTGGCCCACCTGAGCCGGGCCCACTTCAATACATATTGCCCAACTGCCCAGCATTTGGGACGCTGGACGTCAACTGGGAAAAACACAAATATTGCTTGTTTTCAAACCTTTGGGGTGGTCCACTCACATAGGCCCCACCTTGATATATGTGTTCAATCCATGCCGTTCATACCTTTTCTAACTCATTTTAGGCGTTGAGCCGAAAAATGAGGCTGATCTGTTAATCAGGCGGGCCATACCATAGAAAATTGTGTTTCTTACCATTCAAAGCTATTAGGACCCACCTTGCCGTATCTACATCCTAAAAATACCGAACATTGGACTTGTTTGACGTATTTCGAGCCCTATAATCCATTGGACGGAGTGGATCCACAGGTAGCGGGCCCCACATGTGAGATTTCTAAAGAAAATAAAAAAAAAAAAAGAGAAGGAAGAAGGGAAGCAGCAGCGCTGCTGCTGTCAGAAGGCAGCAGGCGCTGCCTGCGCTCTAGCGAGCGGAGGACAGCCACCCACAGCTCTAGCCGTGGGCCCCACCATAATGTGTATTTTCCATCCAACCCATCCAACCCATCCATTAGGTAGGCCACCCCCTTAGGTGAGCCCCCTCTAAAAATGAGCCCCATCCAACGCTCAGGTGGCCCACACTACAGGAAACAGTGGGACTGAGTGACTGCCCTTAAAACCCCTGTTATGGGCCATAGAAGTTTTCGATCAAGATGAAATTTATATTTTACCTTTCACTCAGGTCCACGTGACCTCATGAACGATTTGGATGGGAAGTAAACATCACAGTAGGCCCCAGGCCCACCCTCATGACCACATGGCCTTATTACAGGTTGAATGGTAAATAAATATTACGGTGGGTCCCCTACCCTGACCGTGTGACCTTGTAAATAGGTTGGACGGCAAATAAACATTGTGGTGGGCCCCATATGGGACCCACTCGTAAGTGGATTAGCTGGTGCACGCACACAGCAGCGTAATAGCTGCTGTGTTGACGTGCTCAGGCTTCCCAGGCCATGTGGGCCGTATGCACAAGGTATGTGCCAAATCTAAACCGTCTATCCACTTTGATAGCTCATTTCTTGGCATGAGCAATAGAATGAGCCAAATCCATTATCCAAATGGACCCCACCTTGGCATGTTTTGAGGCCCATCTTAAAGTTTTTTTTTGGTAGTTCATTGGGCCCACTTTGATATATGTGTACGACCCATGGGTCAAGGCCCATTTAATGTATTCTAAGGCCCATGGGATTGGGCCATTTGATGTATTCTAAGGCCCATGGGATTAGACCCATTTTGATGTATTCTAAGGCTCATTTGATGTTTTAGGGGCCCATGGGTTAAGGCCCATTGAGATGTACAAGGGCCTATGGGTTGAGGCCCATTTGATGTACATATGGGGCCTAATTGGTGTGGCCCATTTGTTACATATAAGACCCATGAGATTAGGCCCATTTGATGCAATCTAAGGCCCACAGGTTGTGACCCATTGCAATGCACTTAAGGTCCATTGGTGCGGCCCATTGATGTGGCCCACTTAATGAATATAAAGCTCATAGGATGTCGCTCATTTGATATATTTAAGGCCCAATGGGAATTGCACTTAAGGCCCATTGATGCGACCCATTGGTGTGGCTCACTTGATGAATATAAGGCCTATAGGATGTGGCCCATTTGATATATTTAAGGCCCAATAGGATGTACCTAAGGTCCATTGTAATGTGTGATCCCAACACGGATTATGTAATGATGTTCACAACGATCGCGCCTTGGGAGAAATGTTGGTTTGATGTCCACATTGCGAGTATAATGTTGGTTGGATGTCCACATTACGACTCTCCTTAGGGCCCATTGATAGGCTGTACTTGTTGTGTGTCGACCGTCTAGGCCACCTGCGTTGTAAGGATATTTCATTACTTTATTACGTATTTAGTATAGTTCCATGACTCATGATCATACGCATCATATGTATGCTTGATATGAGAGGTGACTGATCATAGCATATGCCTTCGAGCAGGTTGTTTATAGGCTCTCGGTTAGGCGTTGTTGCCCTACATGAGCGCACGATACGCACAGGATTTGCTGCATGACTGGATAGCATGATTCATGCATTTCGCATTGTCTGAAATGGTTACTTTATGCCCTAGCGACATCAGGGCTGAAGCCTCCACGGACGTATCGTGGTTGGCAGGATTGAATACCGAAAATTTTATTCTACATGGGGTGCTATAGATATCCCTAAGTGAAAGTCTCTAAACCCTTACGATACTAAGAGGTTGCTCCAACGTCTAGACCGAGTGGGTAAAGGAGTGCCGAGTGCCGATTACCAGAACGGTTGCACTTTCTACTATGTCGCGGTCGATTGGAAGGGGTGCAGCCTTACCCGCTCGAGAGTAGAGGGCAAAGTTAGGCTGAGTCTGACTAACTCGAGGAATGGGTCCGCTATCGACGAGTCGAGCCCGATATTGGCATACGGATAGTGAGGTCTCTTCCACTTACCTTATTGCGCGCGATGGGGCGGCTATCTGGTTCAGAGTGTACTAGACCCCGGTGATATCCTATAGTTGAGCTGTATTGATATGTGGACTTATATGAGGATTGTATGCTTGACTTGCATCTTGCATCGCATAGCCCTGGTATGGCCGACATTATTCATGCTTTACATCGATAGCCTTAGTACGGCTAACGGTATTCATGGATCCATCAGTATATTCTGCATTATTCTGATATTACATGATCATATTACTACCTTGCACACACACTTTCACCACCCTCTAAGCTTTCTATAAGCTTATGCACGACCGTTACGTGCAGGTGACGTTGGGGCGCAACAGTGCTGAGGCAGGAGCGCTTTGCAGATTGCTTTGGAGATTTTGTTCATCATCATTGTATTTCCCTTTATGCTCATTGTACTTGTAAAGTTTTTGATCATTGTGGAAATGTAATGAAGTTTTTAGTTGTTGTTTATGGGTTATACCTTTGGTTATGCTTATTACAAATCAAACTGATGTTGAAAATCCTCCTCATAGCATCCCAGGATCGAAACCTGGCGAATGGCAGTTGGGAGCTGAGAATGGGGTTCTACGTAGGCTGTCGGCATCAGATTCGGCGATCGAAAATTTTATGAGCCCGGTTTCCAAGTTTGGGGCGTGACACGATGTGATACATATGCAGCCAGTATTTGAGGCCCATTGTGATGTGTATTTCAGCTCGTGTTTAAGGTCCAATGTGATGTATATGAGACCTATGTGATGAGGCCCATTTGATGCATTTAAGGGCCTAGCGATGGAGCCCATTGTGATGTATGTTAAACACATGTGAAAGGCCCATTGTGATGTACATTAAGCACTTGAGCGAGGCCCATGGTGTTGTATATTTAACCCCTATGTGAAGTCATGACTCTACTATATGTTAGGCTCTATATGGACCATTCCTTGGGGGTAATGTTGGTTAGATATTCACATAGCCGAGGTCGATTGTCAATGCCGGTTATTGATACTGATTTATGTGTATGTGACAACATAGCATCATGATACATGCCCATACGCATCATCTGCATGTTTGTTATGAGATATGGTTGACGATTGCACATGTCATTGGGTAGGTTGTTATGTGACTCCCTGATAGGTAGAGGTTATCTCACATGAGCTCATGGTATGCGTAGGATTGATGCATGACTGGACTGTATAACTCATGCATACTACATTGTGTGATGTGATTACTATACACCCTAGTGACATCAGGGTTGTAGCCTCCACAGACTTATCGTGGATGGCTAGGTGGGACAACAGAAATATGTTATTAGCATCGGGCTGCCATAGATGGCCCTGGGTGAAAATCCCTAAACCTCCATACCAAGAGATGCCCCAGCGTCAAAACCAAGTGGATACATGAGCACCTGAGTACCAAATACTAGGAAGTCGTGTCTCCCACTGTATCATGGTCAGTTGGGAGGGGGTGTAGACTTATCCGCCGGACAATAGAGGCATAGTTAGGCTGAGTTTGACCAGCTCGTAAATGGTTTGCTATAGATATCCCAGGTAGATATTGGCTAACTACTGGCTAGGCGGATGGTGAGGTCTCTTCCACTTGCATGGTCGCGCGTTAGTGGGCAGCGGTTGTATGTAGAGTGTACTAGACCCCGATGATAATCCCAGAGAGGAACTGTACTAATATGTGGACTTATGGGGCAGGAATTACATACTCCTTCATTCATTCATACACTATCCACTCGGGCTGGTGGTGTGTAACTATTTGTTACGTGTACCTTTGCAATGGCCAGGATTTCGATTGAGGCGCATGACTAACCTGAGATCAAGAGTTTACCACATTGAATCTGACTATTCAAATTAGGTATAAGACTAGTTTGGATAGAAGTCCTTTGTGATGGACTCCAATTCCTGTGATACTATGTACTATCATCCCTACTTCACACTCTAACATGGTCATTCCATTCGTATCGCATATTATATTACATCCGCGACATATGGCATTTTAGGATACTATGTTTCTACATGGCCTAGATACGACTGACAATATTCGTGAACTCACCAGGAATTGCATATTGCATTGTATTCTTGGCATCTGATATATAGCTCCTTATGACTCTTCATTTGCATAACTGATCTATATTGCTTCCTCAGTATATGATATTGGTTTATTATATTTTTTTTTGCATTGCATAGCCTGGACAGGGCTAATGGTATTTATAGGCCTATCAGCATGTTTTCGCATTATTTTGATATTATATATTTATGTGCTTGTCAGTATTTTCGCTTACTTTGATTACTCTGATTACTCTAATATTGCTTACTTGGCACTTACCTTATGCACACACTTTCACCACCTACTAAGCTTTCTATAAGCTTATGCACGATAGATGCATGCAGGTGTCGCTAGGTTGCAGTAGCGTTGAGCTTGGAGCATGCAGCGGACCTCTGGAGCTTTGATTTTTGATATATGTATTTCTCTTTCAGCATTGTATTCAATTGATTATATTAGTAGATATGTGATGATGATGTTGCCTTCGTGATTTGGGTAAACTTGTGGTTATACTTTTTTTGAGAAAAATGTATGTTGGAAAATCCTCCTTGTACGATCCCAGGATCGGAATCTGGCGTATGGGCACTGGGAGCTAAGAATGGGGTACTATGGAAACTGTTGGCACCGAATTCAGTGATCAGAATTCCTGTGAGTCCGATCTGCGGGTTTAGGGCGTGACATCCTCCATTTGAGTCTATCGTAGTTTCATGTCATTTATCGTTTCTCGCAGCTCAGCCAACGTTACCTCTACCTTCTCGGCCCTACTCGTAGCCTTATCCAAATTAACATGGATACGATGGGTTGATGCAAGCACCTCCCCATGCCCAAGACCACGGACGTAGCCAGATGTAGAGCCAAGGGCCCTAAAATATGCTTCGTCTGTTGTTAATGGTGTAGTGTCCTCCTACTGAGATTTAGAATGGATTTGTAGCATTTCATTCTATAGTTTTAATAAAACATTATTAGTATGAAATAAATAAGTAATAAAACAACTTCAAAATAAGTTTAAATGATTCTTACATATAGCTCTCCACAATGCGGAGTCACCCAAGTTCCTGTCATCTTCCTAATATGTGTGTTCTTATAAAAAGTAATGAGATCAGGCTCTTGCTGGGTATCCTAGTCACATTATTCCATTTAAACAAGAAATATCATATTTACAATGTTAATAAGTAATGTGATAAATAAATTAAATTAATACGTGTAAGATAAATAAAATAAATTATACCATCTCATTACGAAGTCGGACAAACGGCTTCGAACCAGTTGTGTGATTTACCATAAGCTTAGAGTGATTCTTTGTGTTTGTTTTACTCCTTTTCTGCATTAAAAGTATAAACAAGTTATTACAATACTTATAAAAAAGTTATTGAAAATAAAACATGAATGAAATTTAGATCTCACTAAGAATACATCAAACTCAAAAATACTGCAAATTTTATCCTAATCTTCGAGGGAGATGTCATCGTAAGGGTGTTTTCGTGTCCCCTCACGACCTCCATTTTTTATAGTAGGAATGGCATCGGCTCTTATATTGCCTGAACCGGTTGTCCAAATACATGTTCACCCCCTTTTTAACATTATTAAGTTCCATGCCAATGTCAAATTTATCCTGATAAATAATATATTACATGAATCAATAAATTGTAAATAAATTTAATGACATAATTATTTAAAAGAAAAAATAAAATAAAATGGAACTTAGTATTCATTTACCAATATTCGACTGCGTATGACTACCTTGTCAATATCAGGCACGGACTGCCAAGATCCACAAGTAAGGGGCGCTCACTATCAACATATCACCCCCACCTGGATTTTGAAAATGGCTACCCATGGCCTCATTGGTTTATACTTCCCTGGTGGGAAAGTGATAGAGGGTCACTCGTCTTTTATCACCAAATGTTTAGTGAGAGAAAGTTCCCTTGACCGGCCACGTCCTTTTTTAGATGTGGTGGAAGTTTCATCTCCAAATTGAAAATAATAGAATTTAATATATACAAATCGAACATTAATTAAATGTAAGAGACAATGCCTTATAGACGCTTAAGTTTTCGTTGAACTATAGAAAAAACCTACTTTTAAAAGTGCATTTAAAAAAAAAAATCAACGAAAACTTAAGCATCTGTACAACATTGTCTTTAAATATAAACATAGGAATAAAATATATGTAAATCTTACCTGCAACATTTGATGGTGACTATTGGGCGGAGGAAAGACGAACAAAAGCCTGGGAGGAGAGAGTTTGGGCGGTGAGAGTCTCGTTCAAGCATAACTGGGGTAAGGAATGTCTTACAGTGGAAGGCTCACTAGGGGAAGACTGGGAGGAGAACAGTATACGTCTCTTAATACCACTGCCGAGTGCCATGGCTGCTAGAGTTGGAGATTCAAATTATAAATAATACAATTCAAAGTACGTAAATAAAAAAATGATACCATATGAAGAAAAGATTGAACATGAAGAAAATAAATTTTATTTATAGTTTTAAAATATTATATAAGCTAAAACTTACGTGACCATTTCATTTATCATGATCACTACATAGAAGTTGCACATCGTTATCCCAGTCATCTCCACTATCATTTTCATTATCATTGATGAAATTTTTATCTACTTCAATATTTATTAAATTAGCATCAACATACTCGGGGCCCATGTCGTCCCTAAACAACATGTTGATACTATAATCGTCATCTTGGATAATACCATCAACCTTATATGATGTTAGTGAATCTTCATCTTCTTCAACTTGTACATCTTCCTCCAAATTTGAAATATCATACTAGTTTCTAAGAGGTGCCCTCAGAACAACATGTCAATTTCCTTTCAATTTAGTGTCCTTGAGGTAAAAAACTTGCTCAGCCTAAACAACCAGTATAAATGGGTCATCCTTATACCATTTATGAGAGAATTTTACGCTTGTAAAATGATTGTCTCTTTGTATTTTTATTTTTTTATTACTAATATCCCACCAGTCACATTTGAAAAGGAAGACCCGATTTCCTCCACAGTAGTTTAAAATAATAATATCCATTAATATACCAAAGAAGTCAAAATGTAAATTTTCTTTATGATCTCCATTCACAACCATGCCACTATTTTGAATTTTATAATTTTCATTATGTTCGTTAGTATGAAACCTAATGCCCTTGACAATACAACCACTATACCGAATAACTCGTGAATCAGGACCGTATGCTAATGAATACAGTTCATCCATTGCTTCAAATGATTTACCTTCGCATAATCGTTTCATCTATTGAAAACAAGCGTAAAAGAGATTAATAAATTATAATAAAAAATTATAAATATTTACAAGAATATTCAAGTAAACACTATGTTGATCACTTACATGTTCCTCCAACCAATTTAAAAATTGTTGCTCGTGCCTCTGTTACACATTAGTAGTGCATTGTCTCTCAATATATTGCTTGTGTTCCCTACATATAAAGTGGATAAATGCTATAAATTGAATGCAAAACATATGAAATATGAATAAAATTCAAAATATCTCACTTACATTAGATAGTTATTGATATCAAGGCAATTATTCAGCACGTACATTCGTGCTTTTGCGAGCTCAGTTACATCCATCTCATCATGTGTTGCAGCTCCTAAAGGATATACATTTTATGTAAAGACGTACAGTCCCCCATGCTCTTTTCCTTGAACAATATCATAATTTTAATCTTGTCGGTTGAATCTTGTCTCAACATCTTCAAAATATATCGAGCAAAAATTCATACACTCGTTATCTATATAGGTTTCTTCTATGGAACCTTCTGGCATTACTCTATTTCTCACATACTTCTTCAAAGTGTATAAGAATCTATTTACATGCATCATCAGACCCATAAATATAATTAATATACAAGAATTATTAATATAACAATTGATTAACTATTAAATTTAAATTTATATATTACCTTTCAATGGGATACATCTATCGAAATGACACGGGTTCGACAATGATCGCCTCACGAGGAAGGTGCACAGCTAAATGTACAATGATATCAAAGAATGCGGGCGAAAATATCTTTTCGAGCTTGAATAGTATTATTGGGATGTCCTATTACAATTGCTCTAATCTTCTTAAATTCATCATCTTAGAACACAACTCCTTGAAAAAAAAACTCCAGCTCAATTAATGCATTGGAGATATCCTTATGCTTGAACCCACGAATTGCCACTGGCAGTAGTTGAAGAAGAATATGACAATTATGGCTTTTTATGCCCGATACCTTACAATCATTGACGTTTACACATCGCGTGATGTTTGATGCAAACCCATCTGGAAACTTTATATCCTTCAACTACTGATATAAACTCTTTTTCTCATCTGTAGACATTGTGTAGCAAGATGGTGGTAACATATATTTATCATCATTCGGAACTAGCCACAATTCATTCCTGATCCCCATATTTGAAAGTGCCCTAGTTTGTCAATTTGCGTGAGTGTTGGGTTAGTCAGACTGCAGAGCCTCATAGGAAGATCAATTTAAAGCGTCTGCCTCAATAGGATGTGTGTAAGCTCGCCATAGGTAAATCTAAGCCTCACATCCCATGTCCCAAAACACCAAGTAAATTAAACCCTTAAAAATTTGGAACATCGTAAGGTTCATAAGTGAGAAAAAATTTTCGAAAATAAAAAATTTCTAAGTTTTTCTTGCTTTGTTGATTTTATCGAAACACGTCTCGATATGATCGACATGCGCTATCGATGTCCTTGATGACACATTGATTCCATCGAAATGAAGACAAAAAGTGTCCAGCAACTAAATATATATCTGGACGAAATTGTCAATATATCGATATAACTATCGATATCATCGATATTTGAATCTCGAGTCTATCAAAGGTGAACCGATAATATCGACAGGCAATTCTCCGACGCCCCTGTTTTTACTTGAGAAAATCATATATGCTTCGATATATCGAAGCCCTCCTCGATGCCATCAAAGTTCAAATCTCGATGATATCGGAAAGGGTCTCGATGATATCGGTCATGGGTGCGAAGTTTTCCAGCAAATATTTTAGGGTAGTTTATCTGTGATCGAGGGTCACTCGATAGAATCGATATTCAAATATCGGTGGTATTAAGGTCGAATCGATGGCACCGAGACAGTACAGAAACTGTACAGCAAGCTTATTGGAAAAATCTTTGGATTTATTGATGTCATCGAGACGACCTTCGATATCATCGGTATTCAAATTCCAATGATATCGAGTGTACCTTGATCATTCTTATAAACCTGAAATATATCTAGCAAGTTTCTCTCATTTTCAAATGTCGAAAAAACGAACCTTGCATCGATGAAATCAGAGTTCGAAATCCGATGACATCGACACGAGTCTTGATTCCCTCGACCAGCTGGCAAGAGGTTTCAAAAGCGTATGACATTGAGTTTTTGTTATCGAGCAGACCATCAATGCAATCGTGAGTATACGCTCGATGATTTCGAAGCCTCTCGATGATATCGAACTCTGTCATAAATGTGACCATTTTATATCCATTGGAACCTTTTGCCTATATAAAGAGAACTTGTCTATTGTTGCTGGTAGAGAAAGAAGAGAGCACTTTTGAGTGTTTAACCTTAGATCTTTTACCCAAAGCCCTTTCTCTCAAGGTAGTTCATCCTCTAATCCACCCTCATCATTGATATTCAATAGAGTGGTTTGGGAAATGAACTTTCACATTCAAGGATCCTCCAGCTACTACCTTAATGGCAAATCATTAAGTTAGGATGCCTTGAATGCATAGATGATTGGAATCGCTCCATCTTCCTAATAGAAAAACATTTAGAGAGTTGGATTCCATCATAACCTTGACCCAACCCGTCGCCATATATTGGTACATCATTTGAGTTGCGAATCAAGGAAGTCAAAGATTCTTCATCAACAAGGAGGAGATCTTCGTCAACGTGCTGAATGAGACTCATCCACTTATCTGTAAGTATCTAGAGTCCAGAGGACCCTTCGATCATTCATTTGTAGGATTGGGTCTAAGGTGTTTCTCACCCTTGTGAGTCCTTGAGGAGACCTCTGGCGAGAGTGTACGTGATGGGTGCATTGTGTGGACCCTTATTCTGTGGAGAGCATAGACATCTGGTTAAAGGTGAACTAGTCAAAACCTTGGATTTAAGGTGAACCGTGTGAAACCTCTATTAGGGTCTTATTGAAGATCCTTGGCCAGTGTGCCTAAAAGTGGGTGTGTTGTGTTGACCCTTGCTCGTAAGAGCATAAATAGTCAGCCTCAGTGTAGGTTGTAAAGGTTGAAGGTGAACCTGATTTAAAACCTTAGGTTTGAGGTGAACCGCTATGAAACCTCCTTAGTGAAATTCGGTACACTCAAGGGTTGAGTGCGGTTACCGAGAGTAGAGTAGACAAGTAGTCAAACCACTATAAAAATGACTGTGTTTGAGCTTGCTATTCTTTTGGTTGTGTGATTTACTTTAATATTGTCATATCTGAATATCTGAGATCACCTCACACACATACACAATCATATCCATCATAGACTAGTTGACATATTGTTCACTTTTTAAATAGTTTGTGATTGGATCCTCTACCGGGATTGGAAGCCAGTAGAGTTACTTTTGAGTAATCCTAATAAGTGTCTATTGTTAGGATTAGTGTAATAAGATTTTTAATAAATCATAAAAACTTTAAAAAGTCTCTAGGACATATTGGCATATTCCTACTTTAACTAAAGCGGTCTTCACCGCTATTTCAATTGGTATCAAAGCGAGTCTCTCTTTAAGGGCTTCACCACCTAGAGAGTGATCTTGACTGAAGTTTGGAATATGGCCAAAGGAGAGGGCTCATCAGTCACCAGACCTCCAGTATTTGATGGATCAAATTACGTATACTAGAAGACTAGGATGCACTACTTTCTGAGATCTTTGGATTATGACATCTGGGATATAGTTGAAAGTGGATATGTGCCACCATCTGAACAAATTGTACTTGATAGTGGCATAACCATCACAAAACTAAATAAAAAGAAAAGTGGACGTCGTTCGACAAAGAAAAATAGACTGCTGAAGTGAAAGCTATGAACGTCATCTACTGTGTCGTGTCCCAAGACATCTTCAACCAAATAAGTATGTATGGGACATCCAAAGAAGCATGAGATCTATTAGAAACAACCCATGAAAGCACAAGCACTGTGAAAAGGTCCAAACTATAACTTCTGAATTCACAGTTCGAAAGTCTCAGAATAGAAGAACATGAGACGTTATGGAGTTTTTCACAAAATTAAATATCATTTACAACTCCATAGGTGGATTGGGAGAAAAAGTTCTGGTACCAAAAATTTGTAGAAAAATTCTAAGATCCATACTGGAATGATTTAATCCCAAAGTCACAACTATAGAAGAGTGTAGGAATATTAATGAAATGAAAGCAGAAGAACTCGTAGGTTCCCTACAAAATTTTGAACTACACTTTAAACAATCCCAAAAATCCAAAAATACTATCCTAAAAACTTCAAAGAAAACAACATATGAGGACAATGGAAATGAAAAAGAAGATGAAGACGAGGAAGTGGCTTTACTGGCACAACGATTCTGAAAATTCTTTCAGAAGAATCGCGGTTGTCCCTCCAGAGGAAGAAAGGTGGACAACAAACCTTCTGCAGGTAAATTTGGTTAAAAGACCAAAGAACCGCAATGCTATGCCTATTAGAAATATGGGCATCTATCTACCGAATGCCTAAACAGAAAAATGAAGGGCAAGGCAATGGCCACCACATGGGATGATACAGAAGAGTCAAATTCAAAATCTACTGACTCAAAGAGCGATGGAGATCAGAAATCAATGAAGATTCTTATGGTCTCCACTGCTCTAATCATTCCCACGGAATCTGAAAACAAGGAAGAACAGCAAGCCACTGAATCATTTCCATCTGACAATGAGCAAACTGGAAAAGAAGAAGAGGTAGAAAAGGATAAACTGTAAGATGCTTATAATCAACTCTATATTCATAGCATCCACGTCCTTAAAAGACTTGTAATGTCTGAAAATAAAACGGAATTGCTGTAAAAAGACTTGGACAAAACCTTGGAAATTAATACACATTTAATCAATGATTTACAACAATATCACTCAGACAATGATAAGTTAAAAAGAGTCAATCTATCCCTAAAAATGGAATCATTAAAGCTTATGAAACAAGTTGAATTATTAAAAGATGAAATGATCAACTAAAGAATGAGAATCACACACTCCATTGTGACTTAGAGAAATCCAGAAAGTTTGCTAAAATAAATTACAAATTTTTCCAGAGTGCTGAAAAGCTAGAAAAGTTGTTAGGGATGGGAAGACGAGGAAAAGACGAGTGGCCTAGGGTATGAGAAAACTAAAAGGAAAACTAGAAATATAGTCCCAACAACTGAAAAATTTGCTGCCTCAGGTAGCAATATGAGGACTTCTCCAGATTGTCATTTATGTGGTGATATGGGTCATTATAAGTTTGAACGCTTGACACCTAGAAGGACTTTACATAACTCCGGTAAAAATTACATCGGTAAATTCACACCAGCCAGAGAAATAAAAAATGTTAAAAGTACACCTAAGAATAACACACATCCATCACCATCTAAGATGAAAAACAGAATGAAGGAATCATTGGATCAAGTGGGTAAGATAAACATGAAACTAAATCTACCATAGTAAAGAATTCTGTCTCAAAATGGATAATAAAAGGAAAATTGAACTCTATACCCTGAAATGTCAAGCATAGAAAGACTAGTCCAGGTCATGCATCTAGATCTGGATATTTACTGAAATGATGCAAATTTTATTAAGCTTCAAATGATGTATCTGAGGTTCCTCACCTCAATTCTTGTATATAAACATTTTTAATGTTTATAATTTTAATGTGTATAGTAATTGTACATTATTTTGCTGTGTATACTATTGGTTCATAGAAATATTAAAGTATACATGAAGGATCGTCTAAATGCTGAAAATTGAAAATACTCGTCTTTGATATGTCTGTCGATATGTCATTCCCGATTAATCGATCAAGGGTCGATATCATCGACGCCTCTTTGGAATGTGAAAAGCCATATGATCGAGAATGATATCGAAGACAAGATCGATGAAATCGATCAGGGTCCCTCGATATCTTCGATATGAGGAATAATTATATCGACAGATGCCGCCCGATATAAGCCGGTGGAGCGCAAAAAAGGGATTTTTCTCCAGGGTTTTCGTTTCTCTTCCCTGCTCGCTCCCGTCAACCGAATGGCTTGGTACTTTGTTAGACAGCCCCAAAAGTTCTACAACTACGGTAATACCCTTCTAATCATCAAGATTCCATTCTTTTTGTGGTAATTCCATATCTATTGGGTTTTGTCCTATTTCTCAAATCCTTCAAATCCTCCTTTCATCCACATGGGAAAAGACAAGGGAAAAGTGTCCGATCTGGGTGAAACTTCGAGATCTGCTCAACAAAAGGGGCTTGCTCCAAAAGAAAGAGCAAGGGCTCTGGAACGTGGGACCCCCACTGGGCAACGCACGAGACAGCGTGGGTCCCAATCTGAGGTGCAGGTTCCCCCATCGGTACAGATTAATCCATTTTTGGCAAAGTTTATTGGGAGAAATGTTATTCCTGAGAGAAAAGTCGATCAAAGTTGTCTGATTCCATATAATCTGGAACCTTTATTTGTTGCCATAGATTGGTTAGCAGTTATCAACTTTAGGGGACCATATCAACTTGAACGAACTTATAATTTCTTTGCCACCTGTCATTCTCCGATATCTAATCCACCATCCATCACCGTATCTGTCAATGGTGATGATGTATTGATCACTCCGAAGTCTGTCACAGGGATATTCAATCTTACCTTATCTCCTGAAGGACTCCTAAATATGGACATGAAAGATATTGAGGTTCAGTCCAAGGTCACAAAATTCCTCTATCATGTTCATGACGTCCAATGGTACCAAGGGAATGCCTAAAAGATAGATTCATAGAACCACGCTATCAGGTCTTACATGGTATTCTTGCTTCGAACATTTACTCTAAGGGTTCCAACAGGGCAGATCTCACTTGCTTCATGACTATGCTGTTGGGATCAAGATTTGTCTGCCTACCCTCATTGTGTATCAAATGGTTTATGCTTTTCATAGGGCTAGGGATATTCACTTACCATATCCCTGGATCATAAATACAATCTGCAATGACATAACCTTTCCAACTATAAGTGATCCTGTACTTCCTCTCCAAACCTTCAATAAAAGTAACATTCGAAGGATGGATTTAAAGTTTCATAAATACCCTGAGGATCCAACTGAAGAAGGCATTCAAGTAGACAGGGAAAGTAGGGCAGGTGATGCTCCCATGGAAGGGACTGAGACGACTGGAGAAGAAGCTTTTGGACCGCATCAAGCACAATCGACATCAGCTCCTGGGCATGCTAAACGATTCAAGTTCCACCAAGATCGGATTGGTGCAATTCAGAGGGATGTCCACTCAGTGCACGAGAGGCTTACCATCTTGGAACGGCTGGTTCAAGGAGCGCAGCAGACCGTGCAACAATTGGTTGAGATAATCACCTGTCGTCAAGACGATACGGCTGCATCTACCTCTGCTCCTCCGCCGTAGTACAGGACTCTAAACGCTGTCACATTCACTTACACTTATCTCAGCGTATGAGCACAAGTATCCTTTTAGTGCTCTACGTTCTCATAAGTGAATGTGATAGCCCTCTAACAGTTTGACATTTTTTTTTATGTTGTATATACCCCGTGGGGGTTTGCTTCTGCTAGTTACTTCTGGTTGCCCATGGATGGGCTAAAAACTGATGTTCGATTCTGTTGAGATAAATGCTAAACAACTGTCAACCTTAGGAAGTGTATGTTCTTTTTAGATGTTGGAAGTGGCTGGATATAATTCTATTTTTTTCTGCCATTCTGATATATGTAATCCCCTGGTTTATCTAGTATTTGATATGGAGTGCATGTGTTTTTCATGAATATTTTATCTGTTTTTATCACTGCTCTAATTGATCTGATATGCATCCATACTGTCTGAAACTGATGTATGCTTAAACTAATTTTATCTCTATACATCTATATCTGTGTGTTCTCCTACATGTTGTCAAAAACTTCAGTCAATATCTGCTGTCATGCAATCTTTGTCAATGACTAACAAAAAAGGGGGAGAACAGTTCAAACACCCTGCCAAGAAATGTAAATCTGCTTAAGTATGGTGTTGCAGGTGTTAGGGGGAGCAGCTGCACCAAGCGAGGGGGAGCTTGTGGATAGGGGGAATAGATTCTGAATATGTTGTGTGTATGAAATTGTTAACATTGTCAAATTATGTAAAGTGTATGTGCACACAATTTTGGATTTCAATATAGAAGTTGTTCTAGGGTGTTTTGGTATTTTGTCACGTAATTGACAAAGGAGGAGATTGAAAGTGCTTCATCATTCGGAACCACAAACATAAACTCTTTTTCTCATCCGTAGACAATGTGTAGAAAGCTGGTGGTACCATATATTTATCATCATTCAGTGCTAGCCACAATTCATTCCTGATCCCCATATTTGAAAGTGCCCTGGTTTGTCAATTTACGTGAGTATTGGGTCAGTCAGACTGTAGAGCCTTATAGGAAGATTAATTCAAAGCATCTACCTTAACCGAATGTGTTCAAGCTCGCCATAGGTAAATCTAAGCCTCACATCCCGTGTCCCAAAACATCAGGTAAATTAAGCCCTTAGAAAGTTAGAACATCATAGGGTTTATAAGTGAGAAAACTTTTTCGAAAACAGAAAATTTTTAAGTTTTTCTTGCTTTATCAATTTTATCAAAACACGTCTTGATATGATCGACATGCACCATCGATGTCCTTGATGACACATTGATTTCATCAGAATATGGACAAAAAGTGTCCAGTAACCAATTATATATCCGAACGAAATTATCGATGTATCGATATAACTATCGATATCATCGATATTTGAATCTCGAATCCATCAAAGGTGACTCGATAATATCGACAAGCAGTCCTCTGGCACCCCTATTTTTACTTGAGAAAATCATATATCCTTTGATATATAGAAGCCCTCCTCGATACCATCGAAGTTCAAATCTCGATGATATCGGAAAGGTCTCGATGATACCAGTCATGAGCGCGAAGTTTTTCATCTAATATTTCAGGGTAGTTTATCTATGATTGAGGGCCACTCGATAGAACCAATATTCAAATATCGATGGTATCGAGGCCGAATCGATAGCATCGAAACAGGACAGAAACTGTCCAGCAAGCTCACTGGAAAAATCTTTGGATTTATCGATGTGATCGAAATGACCTTCGATATCATCGATATTCAAATTCCGATGATACCGAGTGTACCTCGATCATTCTTATAAACCTGAAATATATCTAGCAAGTTTCTCTCATTTTCAAATGTCGAGGAATCGAACCTTGCATCGATGAAATCGGAGTTCAAAATCCAATGACATCAACACGAGTCTAGATTCCCTCGACCAGGTGGGAAGAGGTTTCAAAAGCGTATAACATTGAGTTTGTGTTATTGAGTGGACCATCGATGCAATTGAGAGTATATGCTCAATGATATCGAACCCGCTTAATGATATCGAACTCTGTCATAAATGTGGCTATTTTATATCCATTAGAACCTTTTACCTATATAAAGAGAACTTCTCTATTGTTTCTTGTAGATGTTGAGACTCAAATATTATATAATTTTTCCCCATTTATCTCTTAGTTTTATGAACATAAATCATCTTCATATTCTATTTTACTTATGCATGTGTTGCAAGGTGAATTTAAGTGCTTAGATTGAAAAAGGGTGCTAAAAAGCATGGATTTATTGCTTAAGATTTACCAAGGAAAAGGATGGATCTTAAGAGACTAATATTGAAACATTCACATACCAAAGATCCAAGAAAATCAAGTGACGAATGAATCGAATCGACGATTTGAAGTGAAGAATCCTAAAATCATCTTGAAAAAGTGTATTTTGAAGCTATGAAGTTTATTTTGAGAACTGTATAGCAGGAAATATGTTTTAAACGAACTATGCAGTGAGAAGTCTATTTTGAGAAAGTACGTATCTTTGAGGCAGTTTCTAGGGTTTTCAACTTTGTACAAAATTTGGAGTTCCCTACTTATAAATAGGGCCTCCTAAGGCATTCTAAAAGATCATTCAAGGTATCCCAAAGCAAAATTTAAAATTTTTAAAGAGTTTTTAATTTTATTAAAGCTTTATAAGTTATTTTTTTAAGATCTTTTTTATTTGCATTTTTTTCTTTATTGTTGCTTTTTATTTCTGCAATTTAATTATATTTTTCTAAGTTCCTTCTAGCCCAAGCTAGAAGGGAAGCACATGGGTTTAATAGTTCTTTAAGATTATGATGATTGATTGTTTTAATGATGAGAAGAATGGTGTATGCATGTTGTCTATTATTTAGGTTTTATTTTTTATCCTCTTGTGAGATCCATATGTTTCCATCATATGAGATCCACATTGATGGATAGGCTTAGCCTAGATTAATTAGATTTCTTAGATAGGATAGGTTCTTAACCTGTTATATTTCTTTGATATTTAATATCCTATAGATATTGAATAATTAAAATCACTGGCGCTTGAGAATATATGTCAATGGTGTAAATCTATTATTTTCTAATTTTTCATATCATTTATTATATTTAAATTATCTTTTTTCGACTAGGCTGACCATAGTGCTCAGATCCTAGTTGTGTTATCCAAGTCATCATGATTTTGGAACATTAACCTATGTGTGGAACTTTGAAGCTTGGGTGTTATTTTATTCAATTGAATTACATCCATTCAAAAATCCCAAAATCAAATCATCAGTTTAGTTTTTATTACTTAGTTTGTTTTGCATTTAATTTTGTTTTCTTCTCACAATTCATCTCCCTGTGGGATTAACTCTGTATTCACGAGATACTACTTACGAACCTCTGCACTTTGAGGCAAGCAATCAAGTTTTTGGCGTCGTTGCCGGGGAGATACTGAGATAGATCAGAGCTGTACAAGATAGCTAAGGTAAGTTTTTTCTAAGATAAGTTCTCTTCTAAACCCTCCAAATTTTCTGTAGATTTTTTTCTTTTTCTTTAAAAATAAATTCAGTTTGATCTTTCAAGCACTAACTATGACATAAGGTTGCCCTGCTTGGGATTTTATCACCCAAGTGCTACAGTTGTCCTACAGTTGCTGTTTGATCACAAAGATCATCCGTTAAATCTATTTTCCAGATTAGCATAGTTTAATTTATGCAGTAGTTTTCCTTTTGTTGTTTTATTATTATTATTATTATTTTATGGATTGAACCCTCATGGTTGGCCCTGCCGCTTGGGTTGTTGATTTATTTTTACTTTGTGGACTGAAACCTCATGATCGGCCCTTCCGCCTGGGTTGTTGATTTATTTTTACTTTGTGGACTGAACTCTCATGGTCGGCCCTAACGCCTGGATTGTTGATTTATTTTTCTTTGTGGACTGAACCCTCATGGTCGGCCCTGCCCCCTGGGTTGTTGGTTAAGTTTTTATTTTTATTTTAAGCATTATGTTTTCTATTTAAATTAGTGGTATTTGTTTTGTGGTGTGGATGGTTTATGTCCTGTTAGAGTAGGGATCAAAACAATCGACTCTCCTCCTAAGGCATACTAGTTCTAGGCCTTGATCATTCACTTAGAAGAGGTACTCAACATCACTTGGATTTCATGACAGACCCAGTTGATAATCCAAATCCAAATCTGTCAGATCCAACTATAAATTAAAACAGAGAAAATCAACATAATCCTCTTCTTGAGGATGAAATTTAAGTTCATAGGAATGTGTTAAACCAACCACGGACTTTACGTGAACATTTACACCCTGAGAGATCAACTTTACCATCTTGCATAGTGTTCCCTACTTACACAGAAAATATTGATTTTAAACCAGGTGTGATTCAATTAATTCCTAAATTTCATGGCTTGGATTCTGAAAGCCCCTACTTGCACCTCAAGGATTTTGAGGAAGTAAATGCAACGTTACAAGTAAATAATGGCAATAGGGATGTACTTAAGCTTAAGTTATTCTCATTTTCTCTAAAGGATCAGGCTAAAGCATGGCTTAACTCTCTAAGACCTAATATCATCACTTCATGGCAAGCCTTAAGTAGAGAGTTTTTGAAAAAGTTCTTTCCCAAGCACAAAACAAATGCATTAAAATAAGAAATCATGACATTCTCCCAAAAGGGGAATGAACTATTTTTTCAAGCTTGGAAGTGCTTCAAAGACCTAATTACTTATCCACATCATGGTTATGAACCATGGCATGTGATTGATGCTTTCCGAAAGGGGCTCACTATGGATACCCGTCAGTTCATAGAGATGATGTGTGGTGGAACCTTTCTTGACAAAGATCATATTGTGGCTTGGGAAATATTTTAGCAGAGAATACACATACATGGGATGTCTCTACTAAATCAAACAAAATTAGACCCATTTCTAGAGAGAAAGCGGGGATGCATGTCCTAAGAGAGGAAGATGACTTTAATGAAAAATTCGCTGCATTGACTAGAAAGGTCGAAGCCTTGGAAATTAGGAAGGTTGATATGGTTAAAGCAAACACTTTCTTATATAATTTTTATGGCATTTGTGGTGGAGCAGACCATGACACAAAGGATTGTCCAATAATCTCAGTTGTACAAAATATCACGCATGAGCATGATTAAGCAAATGGTATAAATAACTACCAAAGGTCAGTTATACAACTAATGGGAAACACGTATAATCCAAATTGGCGTAACCATTATAATCTTAGTTAGAGGATTGGACCACAAATTAATGCACCCAATGCACCTCAAACACCTCTATAAAATAACTTCTTTGGGGCACCTAACAATGCACCATATGTGCCCCTGCCAAAGCGATCATCTGTGGAGGATGCATTGACCGCATTCATGAACTCTCAAGCTCAAATGAATCAGTCTCTAATCCAATCAAATTAGGAATTAAAGATAGTTGTGGCTAGGATTGAGAATCAACTAAATTCTAGGGAAAAAGGCACCCTTCCTTCTCAACCTGTGTCAAACCCTAGAAACACACATTTCATTAGAGACTCAAATCCAAATGAGTTACATCATGAACAAGCTAAGTCCATCATTACCTTGAGAAGTAGAAAAGAGGTTGATAACATAATGCAATCGGTAGAAATACCAGAGAATGAACTACTGTCTCAAGAAAATGATGAACCGGCTATGGTTCAAGAGCCGCAACAGCAAAAGGATAAAGAGACTAATTCATATGAGCCTCCAGTTCCATTCCTATCTAGACTTGGGAATCTGACTGTCCCCATGAAATATCAAGACGTGTTGGATGTGCTCCAAAAGGTTATTATCAATATTCCTCTGCTTAATGCCATTAGACAAATTTCATCACATGCTAAATATCTCAAGGACTTATGCACTGTAAAGAGGAAATTAAATGTGCACAAAAAGGCCTTTCTTACCGAGAAAGTGAGCGTTATCATTCAACAAAGGGTTATACCCAAATACAAAGACCCGAAAAGTCTCACTATTCCTTGTATTACTAAGAATTTTCAAATTGAGCATGTTTAGCTAGATTTGGATGTAAGTGTCAACTTAGTACCTTATTCAGTTTACAAACAAATGGGGTTAGGTGAGCTTAAACCAACCACGATTACACTCCAACTTGCTGACCGCTCCATTAAGGTACCAAGAAAAATTTTAGAGGACCTACTAGTCCAAGTGGAGAAATTCTACTTTCCCATGGATTTTATTGTACTAGACAATCAACCATGTGTAAATGTTAGCGATCAAGTTCCCATCATTTTGGGTCGCCCATTCCTAGCAACTTCAAATGCAATCATAAATTGTAGGAATGAATTGATGAACTCGTCTTTCGGTAACATGACTCTAGAGCTAAATATTTTTAATCTATGTAAGCAGCCCATTGATAATAATGAAATCCATGAGCTGAATTTCATGGACTGCTTGATAGAAGAAGAGGAATTGGAACATAGTCTGACTGAGAAATTGATTCAAGTCATTGGGGACTTAAAAAATTCTGATTTAGAAAAAGTGCTTACTGAAATTTCTAATGATAATGAGAGCACTACCACCTAGGACATTGGTATGTACTAATGGAGACTGCGCCCTCAAATCCTATCTATCGAGGACTTGTGACGTCTGCCATCACCAACCAATTTTTCAAAGCTCGATTTAAAACCACTACCAAATGAGCTTAAATATGTATATTTAGGTGAAAATAAAACTTATCTTATGGTGATCTCTTCATTTTTAGACAATGATCAAGAGATTAAATTGTTGAATGTTCTACGAGACTACAAAGGAGCCTTGGGCTGGACCATTTCTGACATCAAGGGTATAAGCCCTTCCATATGCACTCATCGGATCCACCTCGATGAGAACGCCAAACTAATTAGACAACCTCAAAGGCGTCTCAATCCAAACACGATGGAAGTTATAAAAAATGAGGTGATCAAATTGTTGGATGTGAGAATATCTACCCAATATTCAATAGTATTTGGGTGAGTCCAACTCAAGTAGTCTCAAAGAAATCCGGAATAACTATTGTGTAAATTTCTAACAATGAACTCATACCAACATGTGTCACCACAGGTTGACGTGTTTGCATTGATTATAGAAAATTGAACCAGGTCACAAAGAAGGACCATTCCCTCTACCATTCATTGATGAAGTTTTAGAGAGGGTAGCAGGTCACTCCTTCTATAGTTTTCTTGATGGATATTCTGGATATAACCAAATAAAGATAGCCCTAGAAGACCAAGAGAAAACCACGTTCACTTGTCCATTTGGCACGTTTTCTTTCAAACGGATGCCATTTGGATTGTATAATGTTCCAGCAACTTTCGAACGGTGTATGTTAAGTATTTTTTAAATATGGTTGGAAAGTTTCTTGAGGTTTTCATGGACGAATTCTCTGTATTTGGGAGTAATTTTGAGGAATGCCTCAACAATTTATCTCTTATCTTGTCTAGGTGTGAAGAGAAACACCTTGTCTTAAATTGGAAGAAATGTCATTTCATGGTTCAAAAGGAAATTATTTTGGGCCATGTTATCTCTAAAAATGGAATCGAGGTAGATCACTCAAAACTCGACATTATAGCTAATCTACCTATCTCCCAAACTATTAGAGATATTAGATCACTTCTAAGGTATGCTGGCTTTTATAGAAGATTCATCAAGGACTTTAGTGCCATTACTAGACCCTTGACTAATCTTCTTCAAAAGGATGTTCCATTTAAGTGGACAGATGAGTGAACAAGTGCTTTTAATAAAATTAAATCATCCCTTACCACTACACCTATCATGCGTCCACCAGATTGGACACTTCCTTTTGAACTAATGTGCGATGTAAATGATTATGTCATAGGGGCTGTTTTGGGCCAAAGAAAAGATAAACAGCCCTACGTTATTCAATATACGAGTAGAACTCTAAACTCGGCCCAAGTGAACTACTCAACAACTGAAAAAGAGTTACTTACAGTAGTTTTTACTTTGAATAAGTTTAGGTCCTACTTGCTGGGATCTAAAGTGGTCATTTTCAAAGACCACTTGGCTTTAAAATATTTGTTATCTAAGAAGGATGCAAAGTCGAGACTTTTGAGATGGATCCTCCTACTCCAAGAATTTAACTTAGAGATAAAAGATAAGAAGGGAGTAGAAAATGTAGTGGCCAATCACCTTTCTAGATTGGTGTTAGATGATTCCACTGAGGAGATGCATATCCAGGACACTTTTCCTGATGAACAATTATTTACGATCTCCAAATTGTCTTGGTATATAGATATAATGAACTATCTTGTAACGGGAAAAATGTCATATTATTGGAAGTCACAAGATAGGAAGCGTTTTAAAACCGAGGTTAAGAACTTCTTTTGGGATGACCCGTATTTATATAAATATGGGACTGATCAAATTTTTAGACGTTGAGTCCCAGAGGATGAGGTTTAGAGTGTTACTTCCTTTTGTCACATGGAAGCATGTGGTGGCTATTTTTTTGCTAAGAAAACTATTGTAAAAATCCTACAGTGTAGTTTTTACTGGCCCACCATGTTTAAAGACACTCATGCTTTCTGTGTTGCTTGTGATAGATGTCAAAGATTGGGAGGAGCGTCCCGGCGTAATATGATGCCTTTATCCCCAATTTTACCATTGGAGATTTTTTATTATTGGGGTATTGATTTTATAGGCCCATTTCCATCTTCTTTTGGATTTTTTTATATATTGGTTGGTGTGGACTATGTTTCGAAGTGGATTAAGGCAGTTCCAAGTATGACCAATGACAATAAAGTGGTCATACGATTCCTAAAGGAAAATATTGTTTATAGATTTGGAACTCCAAAGACCATCATTAGTGATGTCAGGTCTCACTTTTGCAATAGGACATTTAAGGCTTTGATGAAGAAATATGGCATCAAGTATAAAGTGAGCACCCCATGCCACCCACAAATGAGTGGACAAGCTAAGATTTCTAATCAAAAAATCAAACACATTTTAGAGAAAACTATAAGGCCAGATAGGAAGGATTGGTCACTTAGACTATTTGATGCTTTATAAGCTTATAAGACTGCTTATAAGACCTCGATTGGAATGTCTTCATACAGATTGGTGTATGGGAAGGCTTGCCACTTGCCCGTAGAATTGGA
This sequence comes from Magnolia kwangsiensis, assembly GCA_037074715.1. Taxonomy (NCBI): domain Eukaryota; kingdom Viridiplantae; phylum Streptophyta; class Magnoliopsida; order Magnoliales; family Magnoliaceae; genus Magnolia; species Magnolia kwangsiensis. Next base: position 141,116,283 of record CM073573.1, read on the forward strand.
ACATAGAGCCTACTAGGCAATAAAGAAATTAAACTTTGATATGGACTAAGCAAGTGGACAAAGGAAATTAAAGTTGAATGAATTAGAGGAGTTAAGGAGAGACTCGTATGAAAATTATAAAATCTATAAAGAGAGGACCAAAGCTTTTCATAACAAAAACATCCTAAGGAAGAATTTTGAACCTCAACAAAAGGTCCTATTGTACAATTCTCGTCTCCAGTTCTTTCTGAAAAAATTAAGATCAAGATGGACAGGCCCCTTCATTGTGAAGAATGTTTATACTCATGGGGTTATTGAAATTGAAAATCCATATAACGACAATGTGTACAAGGTTAATGGTCAGAGATTGAAGCCTTATGTGAAAAACTTTCATTTGGGAGAGGAGTTCGTCCCTCTTCATGAGCCAGAATATTCAGAATGATACTCCTAGTCTGATGGAGCATTTCTATATTTGTATCATATTCAATTCTTTTTAGTGTTACATAGCAGGTGAGTTTTTAATGGTAGGTATTATCTACCCTTTCTTTTATTTTTATTATTTTCTGCATTACATTATTATTACATTGGGGACAATGTAGATTTTAGGTTAGGGGGTGTGGATAGATAGTCATCCATGTGAGATCATCCATGTGAGGATTTTTTTTTTCTTTCTTTAGTTTCAGTTTATTATTATTTTTTAAGTTTTTTTTTTATTTTTAGGTTTTTTTTTTGTTTTTTCTAAGGTTCAGTTTTTATTTTTTTAAAGTTTATGGAGAATTTTTTTTTAACATTTTCAAAATAATACTTTTATATACAAGGATGTGAACATGATATTTTTCGAATTCCAAAGGCAAAGTTAATACTTAGTCTAGGTTGATAGTGCTTAGAAATCCAATAACGAAAAATTATAGACTTGAGTTCAATTATCTAATCACTAGTTTAAAATGAGTTGTGATTTGAAGTACTGAATTCACAATGCACCCTAGCTAACTAAGTGAGAAATATGATATGTGAACTAGAATAATAACTTTTGATTCAAACAAGGTTGAATAAACTAGTATCATTGATATATGCTTAAAAGATATAATATTGAAGGAAAAAAATGGTGGAAAAAGAAAATTTTATTATACAGCATGAATGCAATGACCATAATAATCATGTTAGTAATCTGGAGTAAGGATTCCTAAGTATCAATTACTGTTACCATTACAAGTACAATACCTTAGGTTATGAAGCAAATCCGGTGGGAATCTTCATTTAAGGGTGGTCTATAAAAATGAGGATATGATGATAAAAGAAGAAATGACATGAAGAAAATGAGATAACTAGAGATTTCATATTCTTGGAATGATTAAAAGTAGGATAGAGAACATGCATATTTCTCAAAGTTAGACTAGTGTCACGGAGCACCTAAGGATATTGGATCATAACTATTCTAAATTTTGATTAGGTCTCTAAACTTAAGAATGTAATAGATTAGAAAATTGAGATTCTAACTAACTTCAGACTTAGGGTAAGTATTGGTTAGTTTTGAAATTCATATGATGAATAGAGGCATAATTGTATAAATTTCTGAGTGTTGAACTATTTTTCATATTGTCAATGTTTGTGGGTAACATTTCTGAAAACCCTCACGAGACTATAACTCGTCCACTAGGAGAAATCTAGGGGTTTAAAGGCTTGTTACATATGCTAAATGCAATTGAGATTACCTACAAAAGTGATATTTTTAGAATTTTATTTTCATTTTAATTTTATTTCTAGAATTAATTTTTATTCTTATTTTTAATTTTCTTCACTTATTTTGCTCGGGACTAGCAAAATGCTACTTAGGGGGTGTGTTGAGACTCAAATATTGTATAATTTTTCTCATTTATCTCTTGGTTTTATGAACATAAATCATCTTAATATTCTATTTTACTTAAGCATGTGTTGCAAGGTAAATTTAAGTGCTTGGATTGAAAAAGGATGCTAAAAGGCATGGATTTGATGCTCAAGATTTACCAAGAAAAAGGATAGATCTTAGGAGACCAAGATTGAAGCATTCACATACCAAAGATCCAAGAAAACCAAGTGACGAATGAAGAGAATCGACGATTTGAAGTGAAGAATCCTGAAATCATCTTGAAAAACTGTATTTTGAAGCTGTGAAGTTTATTTTGAAAAATTGCATAGCAAGAAGTCTGTTTTAAACGAACTATGCAGTGAGAAGTCTATTTTAGGAAAATATGTATATTTGAGGCAGTTTCTAAGGTTTTCAACTTTGTATGAAAATTGGAGTTCCCTACTTATAAATAGGGCTTCCTAGGGCATTCCAAAAGATCATTTAAGGAATCCCAAAGCAAAATTTAGGGTTTTTAAAGAGTTTTTAGTTTTATTAAAGCTTTATAAGTTATTTTTTAAATCTTTTCTATTTATACTTTTTTTCCTTTCTTGTTACTTTTTATTTCTGTAATTTAATTACATCTTTCTAAGTTCCTTCTAGCCCAAGCTAGCAGGGAAGCACATGGGTTTAATAGTTCTTTAAGATTATGATGATTGATTGTTTTAATGATGAGAAGAATGGTGTATGCATGTTGTCTATTATTCAGGTTTTATTTTTTATTCTCCTGTGAGATCCATATATTTCCATCATATGAGATCCACATTGATGGATAAGCTTAGCCCAGATCAATCAGATTTCCTAGATAGGAGAGGTTCTCAACTTGTTATATTTCTTTGATATTCATTATCCTATAGATATTCAACTTAAAATCACTGGCGCTTGAGAATATATGTCAATGGTGCAAATCCATTATTTTCTAATTTTTCATATCATTTATTATATGTCTTATTTTCCGACTAGGCTGATCATAGTGCTCAGACCCTAGTTGAGTTATCCAAGTCATCATGATTTTGGAACATTAACCTATATGCGGAACTTTGAAACTTGGGTGTTATTTTATTCAGTTGAATTATATCCATTCAAAAATCGTAAAATTAAATCATCAGTTTAGTTTTTATTATTTTGTTTGTTTTGCATTTGATTTTTTTTCTTCTCACAATTCATCTCCTTGTGGGATCGACTCTGTATTCATGAGATACTACTTATAAACCTATGCACTTGGAGGCAAGCAATCAAGTGCTCTTTTGCCTATATAAAGAGAACTTATCTATTGTTGCTAGTAGAGAAAGAAGAGAGTGTTTTGGAGTGTTTAACCTTGCATCTTTTTACCCAAAGCCCTTTCTCTCAAGGGAGTTCATCCTCCAATCCACCCTCATCATTGATATTCAATAAAGTGGATTGGAGAATGAACTTCTGCATTCAAGGATCTTCCAGCTACTACCTTAATGACAAATCATTAAGCTGGGATGCCTTGAATGCATAGATGATTGGAATCACTTTATCTTCCTAATAGGAAAACATTTAGAGAGTTGGATTCCATCATAACCTTGACCCAACCCATCGCCATATATTGGTACATCATTTGAGTTGCGGATCAAGGAAATAGAAGATTCTTCATCAACAAGGAGGAGATCTTTATCAACGTACTGAATGAGACTTATCCACTTATCTATAAGTATCTAGAGTTCAGAAGACCCTTTGATCATTCCTTTGTAGGATTAAGTCTAAGGTATTTCTCACCCTTACAAGTCCTCAAGGAGGCCTGTAGTGGGAGTGTATGTGGTGGGTCCGTTATGTGGACCCTTACTTCATGGAGAGCATAAACATTTAGTTAAAGGTGAACCAGTTAAAACCTTAGGTTTGAGGTGAACCGTGTGAAACCTCTGTTAGGATCTTATGGAAGATCCTTGGCCAGTGTTCTTAAAAGTGAGTACGTTGTGTTGACCCTTGCTCGTGAGAGCATAAACAGTCAACCTCAGTATTGGTTGTAAAGGTTAAAAATGAACCTGATTTAAAACCTTAGGTTTAAGGTGAACCGCTGTGAAACCTCCTTAGTGAAATTCGGTACACTCAAGGGTTGAGTGTGGTTACCGGGAGTAGAGTAGACAAGTAGTCGAACCACTATAAAAATGATTGTGTTTGAGTTTTTTATTCTTTTGATTGTGTGATTTACTTTAAGATTATCATATCTGAATATCTGAGATCATACCTCACACACATACATAGTCATATCCATCATAGACTAGTTTACATATTGTTCACTTCTTAAATAGTTTGTGATTGGATCTTCTATCGAGCTTGGAAGCCAGTAGAGTTACTTTTGAGTAATCCTGATAAGTGTCTATTGTTAGGATTAGTGTAATAGGATTTTTAATAAATCATAAAAAATTTAAAAAGTCCTATTCACCCCCTCTAGGACAGATTATCATATTCCTACTTCAACTAAAGCGGTCTTCACCACTATTTCAATATTCTGCAAGTCCATGCGAGCCTTCGGGGTATCCCTTATTTTTCCTTCGATATTCGTTATTGTTCCTAGGACGTTTTCACAAATATTCTTCTCGATGTTCATCACATCTAGATTGTGCCTTAGTTTCAGTGTTCGCCAATATGGCAACTCAAAGAAAATGCTTTTCTTCCTCCAATTCAACTCGTTTATAGTAACCTTTCTTTTCTTAGTATTCGGTCTCTTTCTAAATTCTACATCTTTAATTTTTTCCATTTGATTTAATATATCGTCCTCGGATAGATGCTTAGGTTCCAACCGCATTTCCCGTTTACCATCAAAATCTTTACATCTTTTTCGCCAACTATGCTGTGGAGGGAGGAAGCGACGATGACCCATATAACATATCTTTCTCTCATTATTTAATAAATAAGAAGTCATTTCCTTGTTACATGTCGGACATGTCATCTTGCCTTTTGTACTCCACCCGGACAAGTTCCCATAGCCAAGAAAGTCATTAATGGTCCATAACAATGTTGCATGCAATTGAAAATTTTCTTTCTTCGACGCATCATATGTCTCTACGCCATCTTCCCACAAATCTTTTAACTCATCTATCAACGGGCGTAAATACACGTCAATGTCATTTCCAGGAGACTTTGGGCCAGGAATAAGCAAGAACATCATAAAGAATGGCTCTTTTATACACTTCCAAGGTGGTAGATTGTATGGAATAAGTATAATCGGACACATGCTATAAGTGGTACTCATGTTTCCAAATGGGTTGAAACCATCACTAGCCAGTCCAAGTCTTACATTTCAAGGTTCGTCGGAAAACCAACCGTGCTTCTTGTCAAATTCTTGTCAGGCTTCAAAATCTACTGGATGCCTTAATACCTTCTCCTCTGGGTCCGTGGTGCACTTCTCTTTATGTCACTTCATCTCAGAAGTTGTCTTCCTATTTATAAACAATCTCTACAGCCTTGGTTTTAATGGGAAGTAACGCAGGACCTTATGTGGGATATTCTTACCCCTAACATTTACTTGTTTATATCTGGACTCTTTGCATTTTACATTTTGGACATATATCATCCTTCTCGTGCTCCTTCCAGAAAAGTATACAGTCATTCTTACAGGCATGTATGCATATCCGAGTCCCAAGTCTCGCAAAACCTTCTTAGCTTCATAATGGGACTTTGGTAATGTTTCCCCTTCAGGAAGTATATCCTTAATGAACTCAAGCATCAAGTTGAAGATTTGTTGCTCCAACCATTTATTTTCTTCATATGTAGCAACTTTATCAAGCATGACAACTTTGTATACTTGTGGAAACCTGGATACAGTTCACACTCAGCATCTCTCAATAAGTATGTAAATTTATTTGTTTACCCTTCCCTTATTGTCGCATCTATAGTATTCATAAATGTTCCTGTGTGCAAGTCTTCTATGACTTCCTGCATAGCGTTAGAACACGTATTTTCATCTCCCGCCATACCATCATTATCATCCTTAATCATTAGGGCTTCATCAGTTTCACCATGATGATACCACCGGGTATACATCCTATCCATCCCATTATCATATAAATGCCCATGCACTTCGTTTATAGCTTTGTAGTACAAATTGCTGCACTTGCAACACAGACATCAGGTGCTATTAAGTCCACCTATATGACGTCTTGCCACCTTTATGAACTCCTTGATTCCTTCTATATACTCTTTCGAAGCCCTATTTCTAATTTGTATCCAACTCTTATCCATGTTTGTCTTCCTATCACAAGTTAAATAAATACATTAGTCCCTACATATGTGGAATTCTACACATGTTTAACCAAATGTGAATGAGAACAAAGTCTTCCCAATCTAATTATTCTCACGGGATATTCATTATCTTATGAATGGACAGTGAGAGATTGAGGCACGTGTCCACAATGGACAAACATTCTGATGTAGAGTGGGTCATAGACAATTTCATGGCCAAGATGGATCAGAAAAGGCCCGGTCGACGACAGAAGTGATTTGGACCGTTGGACCTTAGATCGGGCGTATCTCGCAATCCGGAATGAGTTATCTGACATAAAATATATGATTTTAGGGTAGAGCTACTTTAGCAAACAACCCAGCTACGTCAGGTTGTGCAGCCCGAATTTATGAAAAACTCCCTGATCGACGGTCATTTCCCTATTTTATTTTCATTTTTACTATAAATAGTAAGTTTTAGTTTGATTATAACTCTTCATCCGTTGGGATTTAGGAGTTGTGTCCAACATGAAAAGTGCTTAGAATAATTAGGAGAACGGTTTTGTGAAGCCAAATAGGACACTTACTATTTTTGGCCGAAAACCTTCCGCACTAGTAGACATCACAACCGTCTATAAATAGTAAGTTTACTATTTATAGTAAGTCATGGATTCTAGGAGTTTTAGTTATAGTTTGATTCTGATTTCTTTCTTATTGCTTGGTACCCTTATTTAAAGGGTTGTGAACTCATTTTTATTCATTCTTTAATTAATTTCGAATATTATTAAAATTTATTTCTATTTTCCTACTTTCTTTCCTTGTGGATTCGAGAAGCCTCCGTGAGGAGTCCAAAGAAGCTTCATGGATTCGGAGTAGTTATCCTTGAGGAAGACGGTGATCAACCTCATCATGTTCATCCCTACGTCAATTTGGTATCAGAGCGAGGTTTCCCCTTGGGCCGATGGCAAACAATGAAGGTATGAATCAAAATCCTGTGGACGGTGATCCAGGTATTCGTTATCTTTCGGAAAGAATGGAAGCTTTCCATCAGGAGAGTCATTTGACCATGCAAGGGCTGCAAGCAACCCTCGACTGTCTTGCTGATGCACTACTTCTGCCCTGAGCCCTAAGCAGTGCTCCACCACTTATGGATGCTCCACCACCCATGGTTGTTGTACGACATAACCCCGATTATCGCAGAGCACTACCAGTGGTAAACCGTAGGGTTATACCAGATGATTCAAATTCTAGCGAGGAGGACATTAATGAAGGTTTTTTCCAATGACCAATCCATGGAGGCGATCATCTATATCGTGCTGAAAGAGACTATAGAGGTAAGGTTGAACTTCCTAGTTTTAACGGTTTATTACGTATAGAAGATTTCATCGATTGGCTAGACAAAGTAGAGAGATATTTCAATTATATGGACATGCCAGATCATAAAAAAGTAAAATTGGTAGCGTTTAGATTAAAATCTGGCACTTCTGCATGGTGGGAACAATTAAAACTCTCACAAGCCTGCCAGAATAATGCGACCATCGCATCATGGCCTCAAAAGAGACATCTTCTTTGATCATGATTTCTCCCCAGTAATTATGAGAAGATATTATTCCAGTAATACCAGAATTACCGACAAAGAAATTGAACTGTTATAGATTATACTGAAGAATTTTAGCAGTTGCTTACACGAAACGATCTGTCAGAATCTGAGTCACAGAAGGTGGCACGATTTATAGGTGGGTTGCTACCGGCAATTCAAGACCGAGTTCAGATGTACCCAGTCGGGAGAGTGGATGAAGCAGTTCAATTGGTGGGGAGGGCAGAAACATAACTTAAAAGACCTCCTGTTCATCCCTATCCTTTAAATCGACCCCCCATGACGAGTCCCACAGAGGATTCAGTGCTAGTTCGAGGAAAAGATCCGATAGGAGAATATCCTCAACCTCCTCCACCCACAAACCGTGATATGGGGAGCGGCTCATCTAGACCTCAACGAGTAGCACCCACAATAATAGGCATAAGTAGGATTCCAAATCCTTATACTTGGCCAAGGCTGAACAATTGTTATTGTTGTGGCCAACTAGGCCACTTATCAAACACTTGTCCTCAACGTCCCGCAGCACACTTGACTATAAACGAAGGAGGCACTGAAGATGAGGCCACAGAAGAAGATCACGGCTTTGATGAATATGAACAAACTACTGAAGAAATAACAGGTGGTAATGAATTGACGGGCGAGGATCGTGGCGAATCTCTAGTTATGAGGCGACTACTATATACCCCACGAACGGAATTACACCCTCAACAACACGATATATTTCGTACTCGGTGCACTGTTAATGGAAACGTCTATGATGTGATCATAGACAGTGGTAGCAGCGAGAACATCGTCTCAAGGGTGATGGTAGACAAGTTGCAACTACCAATGATAAGACATCCATCCCCGTACTCAATTGGCTGGATAAAAAAGGTGAATGAGACCAAGGTAACTGAATAATGCACTATCTCATTTTCAATTGGTAAACATTATAAGGATCAAATACTTTATGATGTGATCGATATAAAAGCTTGTCATATGCTACTCAGTCGACCCTGGTAGTCGGACCGTAATGCAACCCATCAGAGACGAGACAACTTCTACATATTCGTAAAGGATAGTTGAAAAATAATCTTTGCCCCTAGGCACCAAAGAACCACCCTGAAGCCTCTAAAGTGGAGGGGAGTTTCCTCTTGACCATTCTGGATTTCATGGAGGAATACGAGGAAACCGGCGAGGTATACATCGTAGTGGTGAAGGGCTAGGAAAAGGAACCCTCAAACATTCTCCAAGTTTAAGACTGTTGCTAAATGAATTCAAAGAAGTCTGGCTTGAAGATTTACCTGATGGATTGCCCCCATGAGGGACATCCAACATCACGTAAATCCTATCCTTGGAGCTAGCCTGCCCAACCGCTCTCATTATCGGATGAGTCCGAAGGAGTGTGAGATACTTCAGGGGCAAGTGGAGGAATTGATCCGTAAGGATCTATTGAGAAGAGCATGAGCCCATGTGCTATACTAGCATTATTAACGCCAAAAAAAGATAGAAGCTCGTGCATGTGTGTCGACAGCCGAGTAATCAACAAAATTACCATCAAATATTGGATCTCAATACCACGGTTGGATGACATGCTCGATATGCTAGGAGGGGCCAAGGTATTCTCTAAACTAGATCTAAGGAACGGCTACCATCAGATTCTTATCCGACCTAGTGATGAGTGGAAAACGGCATTCAAGACAAAGGAAGGGTTGTATGGCCTATCAAACGCACCAGTACTTTTATGCATTTGATGAATCAAGTTCTAAAACCATTCACTGGCCGATTGGTGATAATATATTTTGATGACATATTAATATATAGCCAGGTGAGGCGGAGCATAAGAAACATCTCAGGCAAGTGCTGCAGGTCCTACAAGATAACAAGTTGTACCTTAACTTGAAAAAGTGTAGTTTTTTAACTGACATCCTGTTGTTTTTAGGATTTGTTGTAATGTCCACAGGCATTCGTGTGGACGATGAAAAGGCACGAGCTATTAGGGAATGGCTGATCCTGACAAATATTCATGAGGTGGGGAGTTTTCACGGGTTAGCGACTTCCTATCGTCGATTTGTGTGAGATTTTAGCACCATAGTCGCACCTATAACAGATTGCATGAAAAGGGACCGTTCCAGTGGATCGATAAAGCTGACAAGAGATTTCATGAGATCAAGCATCGTTTGTCTACAACACCGGTCTTGGTGCTTCCTAATTTCGATAAATTGATTGAGGTTAAGTGTGACGCTTCATACGTGAAAATTGAGGGAGTATTATCACAGGAAGGCAGACCGGTAACCTTCTACAATGAGAAGCTCAGCAAAGCCCAGAAGAAGTGGTCAACTTATGAGATTGAGTTGTACGCAGTTGTTTAAGCACTGCGACATTAGTGGCATTATCTGATTTAGAGAGAGTTTGTTCTATACATTAACCATCAAGCATTTAAGCTTATTAATAGTCAGACTAACGTGAATCGTGTGCATGCTAGATGGGTTACATTTTTACAGGAATTCACGTTCATTCTAAAGCACAAGTCAGGGTAGCAGAACAAGGTGGCTGATGCACTTAGCCGTCATGCATCACTACTTGTTACAATGAGCAACGAGGTGGTCGGCTTCGACTGTCTCAAGGAACTGTATGCCGAGGATGAGGACTTCAAAGATTCTTGAATGAAGTGCCAAGAAGGTCACCCCAGTGACCTTCATATAGAAGACGATTTTCTCTTCAAAGGGAATCAGTTGTGCATCCCCCAAAGTTCTTTGAGGGAGCAGATTCTTCAGGAGCTATATGGAAGTGGCCTTGGTGGACACCTTAGGCGAGACAAGACGCAAGCTCTTATGGAAGAGCGGTATTACTGGCCGTAATTAGTACGTAATGTGGGAAAATCCATCCAACGTTGTTATATTTGTTAGACCTCCAAGGGATAATCTCATAATACAGGCCTCTACACCCCGTTACCCATGCCTGATGGCCCTTGGGAGGATTTATCTATGGACTTCATGCTTGGTCTCTCATGAACATAACGTGGCATGAATTCGGTGTTCATAGTAGTAGATCATTTCTCCAAGACGGTGCACTTTATTCCATGTAAGAAAATGCTCGATGCAACACACGTGGCCACTTTTGGCGGACTTTATGGACTTGATTCAATACACGACTTCAGTTTAGCAATGCCTACCACCCACAGACTGACGGTCAAACTGAGGTTGTGAATCACACGTTGGGAAACATCCTTCGATGTATTTTAGGAGAAAAACTAAAGCAGTAGGATTTGGCTTTGTCTCAAGTGGAGTTTTCATTCAACAACATGGTGAACCGTTCGATTAGGAAATCCCTATTCTAACTTATTTACAAACAAGTACCTCGCCACACACTAGACTTGGTCCCTCTGCCCAAGCTCCTAGGCATGAGCATTATAGCAGAACATATGGCAGACAAGATCATGAGTATTCATACGGAGGTACAAGCCAAGCTACATGCCTTGAATGAAAAGTACAAGGAGCAAGCAGACAAGCATCGATGACAAAAGGTGTTCGAGGTGGAAGACCAAGTAATGGTCCATTTGCGCAAAGAAATATTTTTAACTAGAACATACAACAAGTTGAAGAATAAAAAGATTGGACCGGTACCAATCATCCAAAAGATCAATGACAATGCTTATGTTGTTGATCTTCTAGATAACATGGCGATCTCACGGACTTTCAACATCGCGGACCTGACCGAGTATCATGAACCAGAACAGGATGAGAACTTGAGGACGAGTTTTTTTGAAGTGGAGGGGACTAATGTAGAGTGGGTCGCAGACAGTTTCATGGCTAAGATGGATCAGAAAAGGCCCGGTCGACGACAGAAGTGATCCGGACCATCGGACCTCAGATCAGGCGTATCTCGCAATCCGGAATGAGTTTTCTGACGTAAAATATATGATTTTGGAGTAGAACAAGCTACTTTAGCCAACCAACCCAGCTACTCCAGGTTACACAGCCCGAATTTGTGAAAAACCCCCTGATCAACGGTCGATTCCCTATTTTATTTTCGTTTTCACTATAAATATTAAGTTTTAGTTTGATTATAACTCTTCATCCATTGGGCTTTAGGAGTTGTGTCCAACATAAAAAGTTCTTAGAATAATTAGGAGAACAGTTTGGAGAAGCCAAATAGGACACTTACTATTTTTAACCGAAAACCTTGCGCACTAGTAGACATCACAACCGTCTATAAATAGTAAGTTTACTATTTATAGTTAGTCGCGGATTCTAGGAGTTTTAGTTGTAGTTTGATTCTGATATCTTTCTTGTTGCTTAGTACCCTTATTTAAAGGGTTGTGAACTCATTTTTTTTATTCATTAATTAATTTTGAATATTATTAGAATTTATTTCTATTTTCTTGCTTTCTTTCCTCGTGGATTCGAGAAGTCTTTGCGAGGAGTCTAGAGAAGTTCCATGGATTCGGAGTAGTTATCCTTGGGGAAGACGGTGATCGACCTCATCACGTTCATCCCAACGTCACATTCTTTTCCTTTACAACTAAAATTCTTAGCTGTCAAAAAATTATATACATGGCAGGCATTAGCTCAATAATCAACTATCCCATATATATCCGCCCAATCTGATAGGCAGAAAATCAATGCCTGTAATATTGGACCCATAATTCGGACGATTTAACATGAATCTATTTTATTCCACCTATGCAATTTCTAAGTGCTGGGGACATCATCCATTACATTCTGTGAAAACGTGGATAAACAAAGTGGATAAAACTAATACATCACTGTAGGCCCCACAAAGCCTCTACCTAGACCGATTTTAGTAAAAATATATATACATATGAAAATTATAATACTGGTGTTATAACAACCCAAAATAATTATCGAGTACAGTAGACATTATCTCATCTTTAATGGCATTCGCCCATTATACCAGATGTAATCATGGTTATGGTAGACATTATCAACATTAACAAGGAAGATTGAAAGAAGTGATCATTTTCAATTTCATTTTTTTTTCTTTTTTCAATTTTGTACATGGGCTTCATCCCACATGTAGATAACATGATTCTAACTATTCATGATTTATTTGGCTGAATGTGAATTGTTTAAATCTTCTTTTCATATATATTGTACTCGTCCTATATTTTTGATTGAATCATTCAAATCCTGGATTCATTCATTAATGGATCATTACACAAAAATCATGAAACATCTATGGGCCTATGAATGAACAGTGGGTGTACATTCCCCACTATTTCCTGTTGTGTGGCCCACTTGAGCTTAGTAGGGTTTATCTCTCTAATTTTATTTTGATTGAATGCATGTCTTGCATTTTTTGATCGGTACCATTCATCAATGCAAATAACATGTCGTGGACAGAAAAATAGGAGTCGCCTACTGATCAAGAGGATAACAAAAAAAATAAGAGTCGCCTACAAAAAATTAGGAGTCGCCTAATGATATGAAAAAATAGATAGATGGCATGGATGAAACACACATCATGGTGGGGGCCACAGAGAACCGACCATCATCCATTGGCTAATGGCAGGGGGAGTAGCCAATTCGTTTGCCAATGTGGGAAGCAGATTAAGCTTAGAATGCGGATCCTCTATTTGCGTATTGTTATAATTTAATTGGACCGTGTGATTGTGTAATTGCATCTGTGATTGAGATGGGCCAATCAGTATTCAGCAAACAAGGAAAAAAGCATAAAAGTCAGGACACTGTAGTTGACCCACCACAGAAAATAGTGGGGAAGTGATTCCCACAGATGAAACTATCCTAATGCCCACCATAATGTTTATTTTTATATCTAACCTATTCAAAAGTTAAAAAATACATGAAAGAAGGGAAAACACAAATATCAGCTTGATCTAAAACTTTTATGGCCTTCAGAAGTTTTTAACGGTGGACGTCACTGTCCCCGCTGTTTTCTGTGTTGGGGTCCACTAGAGATTTGGATTTAACTTATTCTCTGGATATTACCCTAAAATGATCTCTCCAAATGGATGAAAGGTGTGGATACAAAACATACATCATGGTGGGCCCACGGAAATTGGTGATGCCACTTGGTAGCAAGTCTCGTTTCTCAACCTTTCAGTATTTAATCTGCACCCAGAGAGTCCTGCTTTTGGAGAAGATCCAGACTTCGTGGGTCTACCATTATTTATTTATTTTATCCTCTCCATCCATTCATTTTATCAGATAATTTTAAGGATTGACACAAAAAATCAGGCATATTAAATGTTCAAATCGACCACGCCGCTAGAAGCAGTTGAATTGAACATCCACCTTTCAAAAAATCATGCATATAATTCCTCTCTTATATAATACATATGCTTACATTGAGGGATTTTAAAATACCTCTCATGGTTATGTAAAGCGACACACGTGTTAAAGATCTAGGCCATTCATCAGTTAAGACTCATTAAAGAGAAATTATGTACCAAAAACTAGGAAACTACACTTGTAAGGGAAGTGCAAGTGAAAGTATGTATGCATGTTAAATCCGGATCGTTGGATTGTTTTATTAGCAACCAACACTTTTCATAAGTATTTGACATGATTGATCATGAGATCATCAAATTCTTTTTTGCCCCTGGCATGTTGACATGTAATGTATCTAATGCATGGATCTGATTTTGAGTTGGATGGTCCAAATCTAAAATAGCCTATAGCCGATCCTACATTTACTCTCCCTTCACTAGAGGTGGACATTGAGCCGAGTCGAGTCGAGCTGGGCTAAGCTTGGCTTGGCTTGTCCATGGTGTACTCGAGTTCGAGCTCGGCCTCGAGCTCAACATTGAAGCTTGGCTTGTTTGCTAAAGCTGTCGAGTCGAGTTCGAGTCGAGCTAGTAGTTCGAGTCAAGTCGAGTTTACCTCGAGTCAAGCTCGAGCTTGTTCATATCATTCATCGTAGGTTAAGTTAAATACAAATTAAATGCCACATTACTAAGACATAAATGATAAACCTCTAGAAACTATCAAATCATACCACAAAAACATAATTTATCCTCAACAATTAACATCAACATCAATTCGAAATAGTTAAAATATATCAAAAATTATAAATCCATTAACGAAAATTTTTAAAGCTTTCATTGCTTTAAGCATTCTGGCCCATGTTTTCAATTTCATTGTCCACTTCATACTCTTCAGCATCGAAAGTGCTACCACCCCAAACTGGATGCAACCAATCTTGCGTACATATCAATGCTTCAATTATATTCGAGGCGAGTGAGCTTCGATACTTGCTAACTACCTTGCTGCCAGTGCTAAAAGCTGATTCTGATGCCACGGTCGAAATTGGAATTGATAAAATGTCTCGTGCCATCAATGAAAGTCTAGGGTATTCACAAGCTCGAGACTTCCACCATTGCAAAACATCGAAATCATTATCTTTTATCCTTATGACCTGTTCCTTTAGATACTTGTCCACTTCGGATTTAGTTTTCTGCGTATCCGTTTCTTCTTCGTATAAAAAAGACAAAGTCATGAACCCGCTCGCCCATAGTAGAAGAATTATCCGCAGTTTGAGAAGTATTTATTGCACTTGATGGATCGACCGAATTATCAACATATGATGCGAACAGCTCTTCAATTGCAGCATTAATAATGGCGGTTTCCGTTGAAACTCTTTCGGAACTAGAATAAAGCGATCTGAAAATAAATCTAACCATTGCCTTCTTGTATCGTGGATCCAAGACAACTGCAATGGCCATTAACAAGTGGCATTCAGCCCAGTACTTATCAAATTTCATCTACATTCCTATAGTCATCGCTTTTAAAAATTCTGGACCATCAACAGCATATTTTTTAAGCGCGTTCATAATGAAAATAATTTAAGGAAGAAATAAATTTGGTGTGGGATACTTATTTCCTGAAAAAATCTTCATGCAGTCGTAAAAAACTTTGAGAAACTGATGAACATCTTCAGATTTCTTCCAGTCTTCATCACTTGGCACATATGCGTACATTTTATTGCGCTCTGCAAGTTCGGGGAATGCAATTTTAAATTGTAAAGCCGTATCCAACATTTCATAAGTGAAATTCCAACGAGTGCAGATATCTAACTTCAACTGCTATTTAGATTTCAAATCCAAACGTTAGATTATATCATTCCACGTACTCATTCTTGAAGGTGACCCCCTTATATATTTAACGTTATCTCATATGTTTGCAATCGTTGAATCAATTGCTTTCAGCCCTTCTTGCACAATTAAGTTAAGTATGTGAGCACAACATCTAACTTGAAACATTTTGCCTTTGAAGAATAAATTTTCAGTAGCCTTAAACTGATTACATAAGAAAGAAATCAACGTATCGTTGGACGAGGCATTATCTAAAGTAATTGAAGAAATTTTCTTTTCAATGCCCAACTCAACAAGACAGTTGTAAATATAATCGGACAGTACCACACCGGTGTAAGGAGGAGGAACGTGATGGAAGTTTAAAATCCTCTTTTGTAGTTTTCAATCCGTATCAACGAAGTGTGCGGTCAATGACATATATTCTTTTCTCTGATTTGAGGCAGTCCACATATCAGATGTCAAACTTATTCTGGATACGGATTCCAAGAGAGCTTTCAAATTAGCTTTCTCAACAGCATACATCTTCATGCACTATCTTTTCACAGTAGATCGAGAGGCCTTCTCACATCTGTGATTTAGAAATTTATAAAATCCCATGAAAACCTTGCTTTCCACCATGCTGAATGGCTTCTCATTGACTATCACTAACCTCGCAAACCACTCATTTAGTTTATTTAGGTCATATATACGTTGAGAGTGCAACTTTAGAGTCGTCATCTTCAGAAATATTAAATGAAAGCAGTTGCTGGACTCCACTTTTCAATGTTCTTGGTCTCTTCACACATTTATCTAAATGCCTCTGATAGTGGGTTGTAGAAGAACCAGAATGTTTGCTGTAAAGAGTCTTACAAAACTTGCATCTAATCTTGACAGAACTATCTGGTTGCGTGATCTCATCAAAAGATTCTCATATTACAGATCTTTTTTTTCCTTTCACAGAACCTGAAGTTGTTTCAACTTTGTTCTCTAATTTTTCTTCATCTACATAAAAAGAAGAATTGATTGACACACCAGGGTGTTACTTTATATTTTGTATTTCTGTTACTGATTTATTTTTTATTTTGTACCGGTGTTGGTAGTGATGGCCTACCCATGTGGCCGGGCCATTTCAAAACTTGTGCATTGTAGGTCCATCATGTAGATCAATTGACACAAAAATCAGGAAGGTTTTGTCGTCATGTGGGCCATGCCTGTATGTTGAGTCAAATTGTTGGTTCCATTGATTCTAGTAGTGTGGCCCACCTGATTAACAGATGTTCCAGATTATTGTTCCAGTTGATCTTCATCTCAGAGCCTACGATTTTCATTGTCCATACTGGGGGAATGACACATGCAATGCAAGTGGATAAAAGAAGGGAGAGATCATTTGGTGAGACCAATCACATGGTGGGGCATAGGTATGACAAACTTGTTGCAACCGCAAGATTGGAAACAATAAGATGTGCACATTGATAACCTTGAGATTTAAGTTGATAGGTTATGACTAATCTAATCGCATTTGTTTGGTCCAATCGCAAATGATCCAAACTGTGGGTATGACATTGGAAAAAAAAAGCGAAAATTGATAACCTCGAGGCTAGTCTCATTGCGCCAAATGCACATGGCCCAAACCATGGGTGTGACATATGAGTTGTAACCCAAAATTGGATATATATATATATATATATATATATATATATATATATATATATATATATATATATATATATATATAAAAGAATAAATTGCTAACCCAAAATCTGAAATAAGAAATGATACCGTGAGCACCATGGTGTGCCGTAAACAACCAGTTAGATGTCAAATAAACATTATGGTTGGCCGTAGGAGATTTTTACTGGTGTAATTCAATCACTACTGTTTTCCCATGGTGTGGTCCACCTGAGATTTATATCTACGTCAATTTTTTGGTCAAAGCCTAAAATTATATTTCAAAATGGATGGATGGCATAGATAAAACAAATACATCATGGTGGGCCCCACATAGCACCAACCACTTGCGCACAAAATCCAATGCTGGAAAGTAGAAATCCCTACCTCTAGTGTAGCTTCCAAGGAGGGGCTTCCAGTGTAAGACCCGTATCCTAGACCGTACCGTTCCATAAACTTCCGCGGTCATACCGATCGAATTCTGGCAACCTTCAACCCTTAACCGATATTTATACGCGACCCCGATTCATACGCCGTCAACCCGTATCGACTCAACCTGATATCATTACCATAGCGACCACGCCGTCGCCGCGGTTCTGATGCCGCGACTCGCGTGCCGAGGCGATACCCTAGTCGAGAGATGTATGCCGACGTTCGGTACGAGGGAACGCCGCGCGTTGCGAAACCCAAGGGAATCTCTATGAGGTGTCCCATCAATCCCATCAATCCATCAATCAATCAATCCATCACATGTCAAGTACATGTCAAGTATACATCACCTTTCACCCATTCCCAAGCAACCACAAAAGTCAAGCTTTCCTTACAATGCCCATACCTCTCTTACACAAAAAGCCTCAAAAGTCAAGAATTTCTTACACCTCTCATACCTCTCTTACACAAATGGTCACAAAAGTCAAGGTTTTCTTACACAACCATCACTCACCACATCCATCCATCTCTCTCTCTCTCTCTCCCTTTACAACTCTCTCTTTCTCTTTCTCATTTCAAACTCAAAAAAAAAATCTCAAATTCCATACGTATGAGCTCTCCCTCCCTTTCACAAAAACTCTAAATGTGGCCCAGTCTCTTACCCTATGATCTCCCTATCCTAACCATCCATTTCCCATCTCCTCTATTAAAATCAAAGCTAAGGTGCTAAGGAACCCCTTGGAGCAAGTAGATCGGACGGTGGGTGCATGACGTAGTAGTTTTTTTTCTATCTTTGGGATGGGCCAAGTGAGGCCAATCGATCAATGGTTTGGATCTTACTTGGGACCCTAAGGTGTGGCCGATGGCCCACTAGGATCATCATGATCGTTCCATGATGGGGCCATTCTCCATGGACCCCATCATGATGTTTATTTCTTAGAAAGGTCATCTAGACCATCCATTTTGGTGGAGAAAGGATCTCCACCGTTGATCAAAGATTTTGGTGGTCCCACATACTTTAAGACCCATTTGACTGTATGATTCATTGCAAGGGAGGGCCCATAGTATCGGGGTCCCTCCATCACAAGCGGGTCCCACTCTCTATCTCTCTCTCTCTCTCTCTCTCTCTCTCTCTCTCTCTCTCTCTCTTTCATGTCCTTTTTATCTTTATATGGTTGTGTGGCCCACTTGAATAGACCTCACTATGAGGCATGTACTCTATTCATGCCATCTTCAAGTGGGGTCCACCTTATATGTTGCACCACACCATCCATCAGTGGTGGCCCACCTAAACAAGGCCCACCACGATGTTTGTTTTGACCCAACCATCCAGCGTCTGAGACGCTGGACGTCCCTGCCTAAGTAAAAAAAAAAAAAAAGAAGGAATAAGAGAAAGAAAAGGGAAGGGCTGTCCTTATAGCCCACCTTGATGTATTTGTTCAATCTATGCCGTTCATCCCTTTTTTCAACTCATTTTAGGCGTTGATCCGAAAAATGAGGTTGATCTGTTAATCAGGTGGTCCATACCATATGAAATTGTATTCCTTACCATTCAAAGCTATTAGGACCCATCTTGGTGCATCTTCACACCTAAAAATCCTGAACTTCAGACTCATTTCGCCTGTTGCAAGCCACTGAACGCAATGGCCGGGGCGGATTTTTGTAAAGCGGGCCCCACGTGCGAAAAACCCCAAAAAATGGGTTTTCCCAAAATTTGCAAGAGGCAGAGCCTCTGCCTCCCTCTGACAGCGGCAGCCGCTGCTCGCAGCAGCGTGCAGCATTAGGCGGGCGGGCGGACAGCCACCCACGGCCCCTGTCGTGGGCCTCACCATGATGTATATGTCTTATCCACGTCGTTTATATGGTGGGCCCCCTCGTCAGGTGGGCCCCCTCCAAATTTCAGCCCTATCCAACGCTCAGGTGGCCCACATCGTAGGAAACAGCGGCGATTGAACTTTACCATTGAAGCCTCCTTTGGGGCCCACAGAAGTTTTAAATCAATATGATATTTTTTTTCCTATTCATCCAGGTCCTTGTGACCTTATCAACAGGTTAGATGGTAAATAAACATTACAGTGGGCCCCACATGGGACTCACAGTGATGTATGTGCCTAAATTCCACCGTCCGCACGGACGGTGGAGCCCACCGAAATGTATGTATTATCCACATCGTCCAGCCATTTATCGGAAGCTGTTGGACGGTCAGTGGGCCCCAGCCTTGATGCATGTGATTGCATCCCAACCCTCCATTTTTCATGTGGGCCCCCACTATGATGCATGTGCTACATCCATACTATCCACCTATTTTGAGAGCTCACCTCATGACATGAGGTAAAATGAGGCAGATCTATGTTTCAAATGGGCCCACCTTGGTATGTGTTTAAGGCCCACAATTTACTTAATTATGGCCATTCATTGAGGCCTACTTTGGTATATATCCAAAGGCCTATGGGTTAGGCCCATTTGATTTACAAAAGGCCCATGGGACTAGGCCCATTTGATATATTCAAGGCCCATGGGATTGGACCCACTTGATGTGTTCCAAGGCCCATGGGATTAGGCCCATTCGATGTATGATAAAGTCCATGGGAGTAGGCCCATTTGTTATGTATAAGGCCCTTGGGTCGAGAACCAATTGATGTAGTCTGAGGCCCATGGGTTATGACCCATTGCAATGCACTTAAGGCCCATTGGTGCGGCACATGGATGTGGCCCACTTAATGAATATAAGGCCCATAGGATATGGCCCATTTGCTATATTCAAGGCCCAATGGGATGTACCTAAGGTCCATTACAATGTGTGATCCCAACACGGATTATGTAACGACATTTACGGCGATCGTACCTTGGGAGCATTGATGGTTTGATGTCCACATTGCGAGTGTAATGCTGGTTGGATGTCCACATTACGACTCTCCTTAGGGCCCATTATTAGGCCCGTACTTATTGTGTATAGGCTGTCCAGGCCCATCTGCATTGTAAGGATAGTTCATCTCAATATAACATTTTAGTATAATTCTATGACTCATGATCATACGCATCATATGTATGCTTGATATGAGAAGTGACTTATCATACCATATGCCTTCGAGCAGGTTGTTTATGGGACCCCGATTAGGCGGTGTTGCCCTACATGAGCGCACGATACACGCAGGATTTGCCGCATGATTTGATAGTGTGATTCATGCATTTTGCATTGTATGACATGATTACGATATGCCCTAGCGACATCAGGGTCATAGCCTCCACAGGTGCATTGTGGGTGGCTGGATTGGATACCAAAAATATTTAGATTCTAGCATACGAGCGCCATAGATGTCCCTGAGTAAAAATTCCTAAACCCGATGGTACCAGAGGATGACTTCAACGTCGAGACCGAGTGGATACATGAGCGCGCGAGGGCCGTATACCAGTAGGTCACGTCTCCCACTGTGT
This sequence comes from Magnolia kwangsiensis, assembly GCA_037074715.1. Lineage (NCBI taxonomy): Eukaryota > Viridiplantae > Streptophyta > Magnoliopsida > Magnoliales > Magnoliaceae > Magnolia > Magnolia kwangsiensis. Next base: position 141,137,496 of record CM073573.1, read on the forward strand.
CGTGGTCGGTTGGAAAGGGGTGTGACCTTACCCGCCTGAGTGAGGGGGTAACTTCTAGGTTGAGTTTGATCAGCTTGAGGAATCGGTCCGCTATCGACGAGCCGGGCCTGATATTAGCAAGCGGATAGTGAGGTCTATTCTGCTCTCCTAGTTGTGCGTTCGGATAGGGACGACAAGCTGGCGTAGAGTGCACTAGACCCCGGTGATTATTTAAAAATGAAAACTGTACTGATATATGATGAGAATTGACATGCTTGACTTACATTCTGCATCGCATGGCCTGGATGTGGCCGATCGCATTCATATCTTGCACCGCATGGCCTGGATATGGCTGATCGCATTCATATCTTGCACCGCATGGCCTTGGTACAGTTGATTGCATTCATGTATTCATCAGCACATTACAGCATTATTCTCATCTTGCATTCTGAGCACGCTCGTATTGCGCACACACTTACACCGCTCTCTAAGCTTTCTATAAGCTTATGCACGATTGATGCGTACAGGTGACGCTAGGACGCAGCCTTAGTCTCGCTACAGTTGGAGCGTGCAGTCGAGCTTCTGGAGTTTTTTTGTCATTGTCGCTATCTTGTATTTTCCTTTTCCTACGCATTGTACTTAAAGTTTTTTATCATAGTAGATTTTGTGGTGGTATTCTTATGGTTATTGTTCGTGGGTTATGCTTGTGTTATGCTCATTACGAATCAAATCATGTTTGAAATCCTCCTTGTAGCATCCTAGGATCGAAACCTGGTATATGGGTGCCGGGAGCCGAGAATGGGGCACTACGGAGGCTGTCGGCGCCGGATTCGGCGATCAGGAATTTTGTGAGCCTGATTTTAGAGTTTAGGACGTGATATTCTCGGCTGTCGGCGCCAGATTCGGCGATCAGGAATTTTGTGAGCCCGGTTTTAGAGTTTGGGACGTGACATCCAGCCATGCTTGATGTGAGTCCAAATATCTTAAAACCTAGTCTTGCTACTGCCACCTAATCCCCTATAAACCTCTTTACAGTACACATAAAGCACCACTCTTGTTCTACACAGTGCCTAAAACACCAAAGCTCTATCAGGTCCACCATGTTTTTATTTAAATCTACTCCATCCATTGTGTGAGAAAAATTATATGGACCGTACGTGAATAAGACAAGGCCAATCAGAAAGTTAATTAGGCCACACCAATAGGAGCAATGTAAACTATCTCCCAAACCATGAAGTTTACATGGTGTGGCCCGTATGAATATTTTTTAGGGAAGTTTTGTGTACTTTCTCTTGAAGTTGATGAGATCAACTTGATAAACGGGTTTGATGAAAGATATACACAATGGTAGTCCCATACACAAACCTATGGCTGGCATCTCATATCTATTTTTACATATATGTGGACCATCTGATTTGTGGATGTAGTTGATTTTTGGGCTTAGACCCAAAAATTGAGGTAAGGTCCTAATAAACGGGGTCGATTTTACATATAAAATATGGAGGGACCCAAGATTTGGGTGTCTTACATACACGTGGTGCATACGTTCCAGTCCCAACAAATGGATGGGAATGAGACTGTATCTGACATAACGTTTCAAGCTTTCAACCGATTTATCTCTCTCAGATCTACGAATGAAAACTGCCACCGTAAATCCATTCTATCCTCTCCACCTCCCAGCTCCTGCATCCTATATTTATTCTTAGACCCATAGGCTATACATGTGAAGCATGGGTAGATACGTGAGAGATCTAATCCATCCACTCATTAGGTGGGGTATCAGGCGGGCCATCACGGGACTCGATTCGAAATCTAAGCCGCTCATCAGGTGGGACCCATTCTCCAACAAAATCAAAAAAGAGGAAAAAAGAAGAAAAAGAAGAAGAAGTAGAAGAAAAACTCACCTTAATAATGTTGGTCGGGCGGATGTGCAGCGATTAGGGCAGCGACCGTGAGGTAGAGATTGAGAAAGAGAAGAAAAGGGAAGAAAGGGAAAGGGAGGCAGCCATGTGAGGTAGGGTTTTTAGTTTTTTACGATTCTATTATATATATATATATATATAAAATATGAAAACCTATTTCTAACGAGTCGAGTCGAGCTTGAGTTCGAGTTTCGAGGCGAGTCGAGTTCGAGTCGAATCGAGTTAAAATGGCCTATGGTCGAACTCGGCTCAAACTCAACTCAAGCTACAGTTTTTCAGGTTGACTCGACCTGACTCAGTCATTCAAGCCGAGTCAATCTGAGCTGACTCGAGCCGAGTTGAGCGAGTCATTCGAGCTAACTCGACTCGTGAACAGCTCTACCCTTCACACATCCCCTCTTCCTAAATATTAGTATAAAGTTTGCATGAACTTATAAACAGTAATGGGGAATTGCTTTCGCAAACCTAGAAGGAAAGAATTCATGTTGACTAGATCCATCCTGTCCATATGTCGGCCACCTCATGTTTGGACAAGGGCTTAAAAATAAGGTAAATTCAACACTCAATTGGGCTACACCATGGTAAATAGTTAAGATAGAAATTCCCACCATTAAAATTAACCAAATTGTGTTTAGCCTACTGGCTTATATATATGGTTGTTGTGGTGTTTTACAAAAAGTAATGCTTGTGATAGACCAGCCTATCAGACGGGTTGGATGTCATATTTACATAAAAGGTTGGATGATATGTGCTGGCTAGACATTAAACGGTACTCCAACTTGGACTTTTATTCAGCGGACGCACTATCTTGATTTTTTATGGGGCTCACCTTGATATGTATGTGTGATCCACTCCAACCATTAGATGTGCAATCTTATGTTGGAAACACAACCTAAAAATCAAGACCACCTGTGATTCAGTGGACATCTACCGAGGAAAATAGTTGGAATAGAGACATCCACCCTTGATTTTTACATTGCCCACCATAGAGATTATATCAAATCCACTCCAATTATCAGATGCCACCCTAAAACTTAGGCCTAGGGCCCATATTCAAGTCCATTTGTCTTTGAAATAGGCCACACCAATGGGACTATTTAGGAAGGAGACATTCACCCTCGATTTTTACAGGGCCCAATACGATGAAACTGTGAAATCCATTCCATCCATTAGATGCCACACCAAAACTAATCACAGGTTCCAAAAATTAGGTCCATACATGATTCATGTGAACCACACCAAAGGAATTAGTTTAGTGGGTTAACCTTTACATGTACAACGTTTCCAATCGTGTGGTTGCCTGACCTAAGGATGAGGATGAAATTTGAGACCATGATTTAATATGGGGTGACATACTTGATGGTCGGGGTTGATTTTACATTAACATAACAATGGGGCCCACCCAATCCATGGCCCCTTTTCCGTGCCAAAATGAAATTAGTATGCGGTGGAAGCAGTGGAAGCATTTACTTTCATTAATTAAGAGAGATTGTTTTCATTGAACGCATGGCTACTTGGATGAAAATGCAATGCCCAGCTAGTTGTGTGTGAGCATTACTCATATATATATATATATATATATATAGGAAAAGGTACTATGCGCTCGACCTCACGAGTCCGTCCCATGAGGTTGAGCTGTGTGGGCCCCACCGTGGTGCGTTTCAAACATCTACCCCATCAGTCAGATGCACCATTCCATCGTGGGCCTAGGTCTCAAAAATCAAGTCAATCCGTGACTTTTGTGGGCCACACCACATACAGAAGTTGAGAGGGGTCGTGCATCATTAAAACATTCATAATCATTTTTTGGGCCCATCGAGATGTGTTTTGCAAATCCAGCCCATCCATTATGTGTGTCCCACTAGGATGAGGGGTCATACCAAGTTTCAGCAGCATTTAAAACTCAGGTGGGCCCCACCAAGTGCTTTAATATGTTTTAACAATGTCTTCACATGATTTTAGATGGAATGGCCCACCTGAGTTCCGTGTACGGCTGATTTTTGGGATATCCCATAATTTAAAGGGGACCCATCAAATGCACAGTGTTGATGGTCGACACGCATCACAGTGGGGCCCACACAGCTCGACCTCACGGGAGCTTATCGTGAGGTCGAGCGCATAGTACCTTTTCCCTATATATATATATATATATATATATATATATATATATATATATATATATATATGTTGATGCAGATTTCTGATACGCCTCCTTTCTCCTCCTGACCTGCACATGCAAGATGTAAAGGAGACCCTGGCTAGAACCGGGGAACCTTTGATGCTTAAGTCAGTGACTGTACAAGGAGGGACATTTTGAGGTATTTTTTGTATACCTTTGATCTTGGAAATGTCCTTCTTTTATAGGAGAGGGAGGTCCCAATGTGCAAGGATTCTCTTCCCTATTCTTAGGAGATTTGATTTGATTCGCTTACGGATTTCTCCCGATCCCGAGATTCTCGCGATCGGAGGTCCTTATAGTGAATTTTTGGGACGGTATTTAGGATTACACCATCTCTTCCTTGCTTAACTCGGCCTTAACTGACTCTGGTGGAAAACGAGTCTTGGCTGGCTACAATGATGGAACTTTTTTGCCTTCTATCAGACGGAATAGAGTCAACTTATAGCCGATGTCCCTCCTCAATCCGATAGCCGACATTGTAACCGGCCTAATATGGGTTAGGTTTTTTGTCGGTCAGGTGACTTATAGCATTCGGGTCTTAATCGGCCCCTTAGACGTTGCTACCTTGTTAACCGAATCAACTTTATGCCTCTTATATATTTTTCTTATGGCTCTTGACTCTTTAAGTCTCGGTCGGGATTCATTTCCTACAAATCTGAGCTAAGTCTCTCCTTTAAGCTTCGTCTTGTCTCGGTCTGACCTGTTGCGTCGGGCTCTTAGATAGTGTCAGTAGAGTTGGTCCACTCCATAACCAAGTCTCCGGACTTGTCTTATTTTTCCCCAACAATATATATATATATAGTGGGGTCCATTGCGAACGTACCTGCCTCAAAATATACATATAACTTAGAAGAGGAATACATACAGAGATCACCAGTTGAACCTCATCACTGCTTTGATGTTGCCTTCTCTTTGCACTCTACCATTCAATGCTTCTTATCTTCTTTGCAGGAGGATGGAAAGTTGGATGGATACTTTTAATTTTAGGGATGATGGAGAGTTGATGGATATTTTTAATTTCAAGTAATATAAGGAATAACGTATACTCAAACTTGGGAAGCGGAAGAGTCTCTTGCCTTGCCATTAATGCTCTTTCCGTTAGAGCTTTTCTCTCTGGCAGTGCACGAACATAGATTACGTCAGGGATCTGTGGGGCCCTCCATAATGTAAGTGTTTTATCCACGCTGTTAAACACTTTTATCAAATCATTTTAAGATAAGAACCAAAAAATGAGGCAGGGACACAACTCCAATGGACCACACCAGATGAAGCTGGTGTGTTAATGACACCCATCGTTGAAGCCTTTCTAAGGGTAACCGTGATGTTTTTTACCATTCAACCTATTCATAAGGTTATGTAGACGTGGATGAGGTGAAAACACAAATATCAGCTTGTTCCGAAACTTCACCAGCTCCCAAGAAGTTTTTAATGATAGACGTTCAATCTCCACTTCGTGGTCCACTTAAGACATGGAGTTGTCTCATTTTTTTAGCTAATACCTTAAAATGATATGAGAAATGCAATTAACGGCATAGATAAAACACTTACATTACTCTGGGCCCCATAAAGCCCTGCCCCCTCGCGGGGGTAATACGCAATCCACATCCAGGATATCAGGGGGATGCGGATTTCCAGAGAAAGCATTTCACAGGAAGTTCCTGCGCTTGGAACCCAGGTGGGACCCACTACGATGTTTATGAGAAATCCACCCTGTTCATCCATTTTTGTGTTAATTTTAGGATATTAGGGAAAAAATGAACCGGATTTGTTGCTTAAGTGGGTCAATGAACAGTTAAAATATTCGCGGGGCCACAGAAGTTTTGAATCATGTTAATATTTGTGTTTTCAGTTAATCCCAGTAGGAATGAGGTTATGAACGGTATAGATGGCATGTAAACATCACTGTCGACCCAGGAAGGTTTCAAACGGTAAAAATTTTCCTAACCACCTTCTCTTTTAGTGCGACCCACTTGAGTCTTGAATCCTGATCAATTTTCATTTCACATCCGAAAATGAGCTCAAAAAATGGATGCACAGAGTGGATTGCTTACAAACATTACAGTGGGCTCCACCAGTTTCCAACACAGGAACTTCCTGCGAAAGCCTTTCGCTGGAAATCCTCATCCATATCAGGGGAAGGGGATGGAAACGGATTGGCTACTCCCCCTGCCACCAGCCAATGACTAGTGTTCGATGCTCTTTGGGCCCCACCATGATGTTTCTATTTGATGCATGACTAAGATCTTGCACACATGTGCCATGTCAGCACGTATGTACTTGACAGGGACATTACTTCGTAGTCAACTTTGATAAGGTTTCATAAAGCCATGTGAGAAATTTATGACTGTGGACCCCACCTTTTATCCAGTGGTTTTTACGAAGCAATACAAACTTAACATACGCACTTGGACCTCATCGTATGGACACTGAATTTGAGGACAATAATACCCCTGCCTTCCTTTGGCTGGTGTACAGAGACGAGCGCTAACGGATGGTCTGGAGAAGGGAATTCAAGTGGGGCCCACTGTGATGTTTGTGAGAAATCCTCCCCATCTAAATTCATTCATAGGGTCACAAGGACCTGGATGAAGAGGAAAAATAAATTTCATAATGATCCAAAACTTCTGTAACCCCTAAAAGGGTTTCAATGGTAGACGTTCAATTCCCCGCTGCCTTTTACAGTGTGGTCCACTTGATAGTTAGATCTATCTTATTTTTCATCTCAAGCCTCAATATGAGCTTGCCAAATAGATGGACGGTTTGGATATAACATAGACCTGATGATGGGACCCACAAAAGCAGTGCAGTAAAAAAAAAAATTAGACAGTATCGCGGTAGTTTGAGACTTTTTTTTAAAAAAAAAAACAAAAATTACAGGGAGAACTTTTTCTCCCTTACATTTTTCTCTAATACATAATTATGTAAAAAATGTGTCATGCCCCAAATCCAAAAATCGGATTCACATGAATCCCGATTGCCGAATCCAGTGCCGAAAGCCTCCGTAGTGCCCCATTCTCGGCTCCTGACAATCAAATGCCAGATTCCGATCCTGGGATCCTGCAAGGAGGATTTTCAAAATAATTTATTTTTTTTTGTAATGGAGCATAACCACAAGCATAACCAAGTCACAAAACAACATCACCACATATCCACTATAACAAAATTTTAAGTACAATGCAGAAAGGGAAATACAAGGTGATCAAAAAGCTCCAAAAGGTTCTGATATGCACTCCTGTCTCAGCGCTGCTATCATCCAACGCTACCTGCACGCAACTATCGTGCATAAGCTTACAAAAGCTTAGAGGGTGGTGTAAGTGTGTGCGTAAGGCAAACGCCAAGTGTACAGTATCAAAACAATGCGGAAGCATGTGGTAAGTCCATAGAATCAACCATGCCAAAGCTATGCGATGAGATATGAATGTCATCGGCCACACCGATACAATGCAAGGCCTATATAGCCGAATGTCATATGCGAAATGCAATCCAAGAAAGTCGGTACTCCTCAAGTACGTATATCAGTACAGTTCCTCTATGGATATCACCGGGGTCTAATACACTTCGCAGAGACTGTCACCTCCCTAACTGCACAGTCAAGCAAGCGGATAAGACCTCACTATCCGCCTGACCAATAGTATGCCAATACCTACCCGGCTCGTCGATAGCGGACTCATTTACGAGCTAGTCAAACTCAGCCTAGCTTATAGCCCTCTCACTCAGGCGGATAAGGCCACACCCCCTTCCAACCGACCACGACACAGTGGGAGACGCGGCCTACTGGTATTCGGCACTCGGGCACTCGTGTATTCACTCGGTCTAGACGTTAGAGCATCTCTTGGTACGAAAAAGGTTCTGGGACTCTCACCCAAGGACATCCTAAGTGCCCACAGTGCTAAAATAAGTATTTCCGGTATCCAATATGGCCATCCACGATGTACCTGTGGAGCCTCGGCCCTGATGTCGCTAGGGCGTGCAGTGATCAAGTCATACGTATGCGAGATGCATGAATCACGCTGTCAAAACATGCAGCAATCCAGCGCGTACTGCGTGATCATGTGGGGCACTTAGTCACATAACGAGCCCCGTAAATGGTCTACCCAATGGCGTATGCTATGATCAGTCATTACCCATATCAAGCATACATATGATGCGTATGGTCATGAGTCATGAGATTATTCTAAGCATGTTATAAGGCAATGAATAGCAACGGTTATGGACCTATCAATGGGCCCTAAAGAGAGTTACAATGCGGACATTTAACCAACATTGTACACACAATGTGGACATCAAACCAACGTTGTTTCCTAGGCACGGTTTGCCATAAATGTCATTTCACGAACTATGAGAAACATACATTGCAATGGACCCTAAGAACATCCGTTGGGCCTCGATCCCTGGGCCTTAGATATATCAAATGGGTCGTATTACATGGGCCTCACATTCACCAAATGAGTTGCATTAATGGGCCTCACCAAGGAGCCTTATGTACATTACAATGGTCCATGACCCATGGGCCTTGAAATACATCAAATGGGCCTACACGCATGAGCTTTAATATGTCAAAGGGACCACTCCATTTGTGCCCCATGCACATCAAATGGGCTTGAATCCCGTGGGCTTTATATGTATCAAATGGGCTTAGTCCCATGGGCCTTATATATGTAAAATGGGCCTAATCCCATGGGTCTTGTATATATCAGATGGGTCACACCAATTGGCCCCATATATATCAAATGGGCCACACCCAACTATAAATGGTGATGATGACTTCCACCATTAAAATTCTTAAGGCCCACCGTAACATGTGTTTTCCATTCAACCTACTCATACATTAATATAGTGATAGATGAAGAGAAATAAATATCATCTTAATAGTGAACTACTATGGCCCTTAGAATTTTGAACGGTGGACGTCATTGTTCACTACTTAAGTGGTGGGGTCCGCTTGAACTATGTATCTAACTAATTCTTTAGCCCATGCCGCCAAAATGAGCTTTCAAAGGGGCTGGATGGCTTGGATGCATCCCATGCATCATGGTGGACCCAGATGGATAGTGTACGTCATGGTGGGGGAGTCCACATAACAGGTTGGACGGTATGGAGGCAGCACATGCATCAGTGATGGGGTCCACTAACCGTCCAGATGGCTGGACGGCTTTGATAAAACACATACATAAAAGGGGCCCCACCGTCCAGGGATGTGGACGGTGCGGATGAAACACACGTACCATGGTAGGGTCCCACTGACCATCTACTGGACGGCGTGGAATACAAACATCAACGTGGTCTCCACCGTCCGTACGGACGGTGGAGACAAAATACACATATCAATGTGGTTCCCATGTGGGGCCCACCATAATGTTTATATGACATCCGACCCATCCATTAGGTCACACAGACCCGAATGAAGGGTAAAAACAATTTTCAGCTTGATCCAGAACTCTGGTGGTCCTGAAAGAAAATTTCAATGGTAGGGTTCATTTCACACTGTTTCTTATGGTGTGGGCCACCTGAACTTTGGATGTGTCTCATTTTTTTGGGGAGGGCCCACCTCAGAGGGTGGGCCACCTTATGGACGGTGCAGATACAAAATATGCATCATGGTGGGGACCGTACACGGGGCCGTAGGTCCCTGCCCACGTCCGCCCGCCAGCCACTGGCCAAGGCCTGACACAGCAGCAGCAGCTGCTGTGTTGGGTATTTTTTTTTTTTTTGGAAAACCCTTCTCCCTGGGGTTTTTATTATGTGGGGCCCGCATCTGATGAATCCAGTCCATCCATTGGATTCCATGGCCCATAACTCATCAATTGAGACCAATATAGGCCATTTTTCAGCGTGTAGGAAGAGTTTTGGTACAGTTCAATGGTAATGATACCATTTTTAAAACTATGGCCCACCAAATACTCGAAAAATTCTCATTTTTTGGCTCAACGCCTAAAATGACTTGGGGAAGAGGATGGATGGCTTGGATTAGAATCATACATCAAGGTGGGTCCTGTACCAGTGGCCCACCCCATTGGCCTTCATTTTATGTTTTTTTTTTGTTTTCACTAGTGACGTCCAGCGCCTGGACGTCTTTTTCTTTCTCTTTTTTTTTTTGGGTTTGGGCTGTATCAAATACATTCAAGGTGGGCCCTGATTAGGTGGGCCACCCCAAATGGATGTACATTTAAAACGGGCCCCACCCATGGACGATTTAGATAAAATACATATTTCATGGTGGGGCTAATTCAAGTGGGCCACATAGCTACATTAACATATAAGAAAAATAAATAAATAAAAAGAGAGGGAGAGAGAAATAGGGTGAGACACGCGTGATGGAGGGACCCCGACACTATGGGCCCTCCATTTCAATCATCCAATCATACATCAAAGGTCCCCTTGCATATGGACCATCAACAAAAGATCGACGGTGGAGATCCCACTCCACTAGAAATGGACGGTCTAGATGATCTCCTCAATACAAGGAAAGTAAACATCATGATGGGGTCCATGGAGAATGGCCCCATCATGGGATGATCTTGATGATCAAGATGAGCCATTGGCCACATCTTAGGGTCCCAAGTGAGATCCAAACCATTGATCGGTTGGCCTCACTTGGCCCACCTTAAAAACATGAAAACTACTCTATCAAAGCACCCACCTCTTGATCTTCTTGGTCCATTGGATAGCCGGTCGCCTAGAGCTTCACTTTGATGGTGGAGATGGGAAATGGATGGCTAGGATGATGGGATTTGGAGATGGGAAGTGGAAAGTGGGCCACCAAAATCACACCTCTCTCATGGGGAGCCTTGGACTTGGGAGGCTCTCTTGGTTGCTTGGGTTTGGTGTGAGAAAAGAGAGAGAGAGAGGGAGAGATGAGATGTAGAGAGATGGAGTGATGTGAGGTGAGTGATGGGTGAGGTGAGTGATGGGTGAAGTGAGTGATGGGTAAAGTGAGAGGTTAGTTGACTTAGGTGGTTGCTTGACTTGTGGAGAAAGGAAGCATGGGTGGGTGTACTTGACATGAGAGGTGATTGATGGGATTGATTGATGGGATTGATGGGACATATTGTAGAGATTCCTTGGGATTTGCAACGCGTGGTGTTTTTGCTCGAACTGAACGTGGGTCCGTATCTCATCGTCTGGGTATCGGATCAGTGCGTGAGTTGCGGCGTTGGAACTGCGGCGACGGTGCGGTCGCAATGATACAAGTCTCGGATTAAGCCGGCTCAAATGAATAGGATACGACTTACGGTCGTGCGCAACGTCAACTATAAGTCGCGGATTGCCGGAATTTAACGAGAAGGATCGCGGGAATCAACGGAATAGTGCGGATTAGGATACAGGTCTTACAAAATGTATATATAAGTATATAAAAATATTTTTCTATCTTTTAATTCATTTCTTTACCTATTTATTTAACAAGCATATCTCCTAAGCTAGAATGATATACTTAACGTACCACATATGATTTTACGGTAGGAAAAGCTAATTTAGCCAACCAACCTCGTTATTTTTTAAGATCCATAAGTAGTTCCTCAAGCACTATTACACTACCGTAAAGAGAAATATCAATACAGAGTATACAGCTAATGCAACAGTTACCTAAGGATAGCCTATCATGCTTAAAAGGTTAGATAGATCACCATACATGTTAAAAAGGCTTATATGACAGTCTCAAATATATCCTCAGACATATTTATAAAATGGAAGTTCCATGGAAGCTTTATTCATGTATTCTCAGCCCTGCATTTGGCCCTTAAGTTTAATTTCCAGAAATTGCTATTCTAATGGATTCTACAATTGGTTAAAACAATTAAAACAATGGGAGTTATTATTTGAGGTGTAAACTCAGGTAAAAAAAAGCTTCTCAGTTGGGTTTCTTTCTCAAGGTCCTTCCAAACACTGAGTGAATTTGGAAAGTGACCACAACTACATATTCAACCAAATGCTAAGGTTTGCACATAACTGGCCTTTTCAAGTTAGGTTTATGTAGTTCAAACGCCAGCTAATGACATGAACGATTTGTGGCATTCGAGCTGCAACGAAGGAATCCATAACAGTTTCAAGATCTTTGAAAATGAGCAGGGAAAACATGAAAATGAGCGGAGAAAGTATAAAATTCAACAGGAAAACATGAAATTCAAGATCTAGAGCAATTGTCAAGCAATGAATTTAAACCAGCATTCGAGGTGGACTGGAAGTTTCTCGGGTAAACCCAACTGGCATACTTCATGGATTCTTCTGTTTCAGTTGCAGAGAAAATTGAATTTCGATATGTGAATACAATCAGTTTCAGATAAAGGAGTTTGACATGCAAGAACACACTAGATGAACAATCTAACACCGCCCTACCAGGAACTTCAACATCTGAAACAGGTTTTAAAAGTCAAAACGGAACCCAATCTCGCAGCCTACTCGGAGAAATCCAAATTCTAAGACCCAACCCGGCCATATATGGGTCAGGCTTTGGTTGAAACCTGCAAAAAAACCAAGTACCCAACCCTGCCATATATATACTATAGGTTATCAATGGGTTAAAACCTGCGCAAACCCATGGTATAGTTGAGAGGTGTGGTTGTGTATGAACCAAATTATTAGCATTTTTCTATATAAGTTGAAGTAAATAAGTTCAAAAAGGATATACTCCTCAGAGCAGAATATCTCATAGATTTATCAACTATATGAGGAGATTTTCTCATTCCAAAAGGAAGACAAGTTCCTTAGCGAGTATTCGTCTAATCACAGTATGGACTTTTGTTGGGATCTCCATGTAAAGGCTCCGAAATCTAATCAATCTCTTGCATGTGTAGACATGTAGATTATCAGATGTAGTCTTGGGTAACTCGAAGAAAAAAGATTCGTAGATTTGAAAACATTTGATGTTCTGGCCTGAAATTCGTGATTGAGCTTGGACCATTAGGTAGAAATGAGCTCCTCTCCTTTACCTGGATGTTGGTGCGACATTGTTTGATCTAACTTTCTACTTTTTGCAATTACTGGAGGGCATGAGCAATGTGGACTGCCAACTTGTTGAGGAACATAAGTTCAAAATGTATTAGCTCATTGAATGCCTGAATCAATCATTAGTAGACAAGATTTCTATGGCTGCTGATGGGCAAATGGTGTGGGAGTCTTTCCTTCAAGCTTCTCATTCATTTTTAAGAAAAAGTTGAAGAAATCATCCGACTACATGTTGAAATAGAATATTAGAGTGCAGATATTACGGCCAAAAGACTCAATGAAGAAACATAACAACTTAACACCTTCACGCAGTTACATCTTAATTCAAGGGATGGCTCTTATCATTCCTTCAAGTAACTCATCAACACGCTTTTGATTTCCCTGGTCAGATCCTTATTTCATGTAGAGTATCAGACATAAATGGTCTCCATGCACTCTTTTGATTCAGTTCATTAGTTAGAATGGCATGCTATTAACTATCAAACCCTAGTTTAGGGTACAATGCTAAGGTGTGTTTGGTTGCACCAAATATCATGATTAATTAGTTTAACCATATAAAACTGAACTTCGTATGCCGAAAATGTTGAAAGTTCTTTTAGAGTTGCTGATGCTATCATTGAAGGAGAGGTAATAAACAAACAGTGGGGCAAACATGAAAATGAGTGAGGCAAACATGAAAAATAATAGGACAAACTAAAGTATGAGCGGGGAAAACTAGAAAAACAACGGGGCAAACTAGAAAAGTAGCACGGGAAACATAAAAAATAGCGGGGCAAACTAGAAAAACAACGGGAGAAACATGAAAAACAGTGGGGCAAATTAGAAAAATAATGGGAAAAACATGAAAAATAGCGGAGCAAATTAGAAAAATAGCGGGGGAAACATGAAAAATAGTAGGGCAAACTAGAAAAATAGTGGAAAAAATATGAAAAACAGTGGGGCAAACTAGAAAAATAGTGGGAAAAAATATGAAAAAACAGCGGGGCAAACTAGAAAAACAGTGGAAAAAATATAAAACACAGCAGGGCAAAGTAGAAAAACGGCGGGATAAATTAAAAAAATAATGGGAAAAACATGAAAAACAGTGGGACAAACTAGAAAAACAGCGGGGGAAACATAAAAAACAACGGGGTAAACTAGAAAAACAGCATGAGAAACATGAAAAATAGTAGGACAAACTAGAAAAATAATGGAAGAAACATGAAAAACAGCGGGGCAAACTTGAAAAATAGTGGAGGAAACATGAATAACAGTAGGGCAAACTAGAAAAACACCAGGCGAAACATGAAAAACAGTGGAGGAAACATGAAAAATAGCAGGGCAAACTAGATAAATAGCAGGATAAGCATGAAAAACAGCGGGGGAAACATGAAAATTATGAAAAATAAGAAAAATAGTGGGGGAAACATAAAAAACAGTGGAGGAAACATGAAAAAAAAGGAGAGAAACACACTGTAAAAGCAAGGATTGAATGCCTACCTTTGAAAGCTTTCTAGAGTACACATGAAAAATAAGGATTGAATGCCTACCTTTGAAAGCTTTCTGGAGTACACAGTAGTTTTGGGTCAAAGTGATGTTTTTGTTTTTCATTCATCCAAGCTGTTTTTCATGTTTCTCTTGCCATTTTTCATGTTTTTCTCGGTGTTTTTCATGTTTCTTCAGCTATTTTTCTAGTTTGCCCCCCTGTTTTTCTAGTTTGTCCCACTGTTTTTCATATTTTCTCCGCCATTTTTTATGTTTCCTCCGTTATTTTTCATGTTTACCCCGCTGTTTTTCATGTCTCCCCCGCCGTTTTTCATATTTTCCCCGCTGTTTTTCTAGTTTACTCTGCTGTTTTCATTTTTACCCCGCTGTTTTTCTAGTTTGCCTCACTGTTTTTCATGTTTTTCCCGCTGTTTTTCATGTTTTTCCTGTTGTTTTTCATGTTTTCCTCGCTCATATTTCAGTTTTCCCCACTGTTTTTCTAGTTTACCCTGCTCATATTTCGATTTTCCTCGCTGTTTTTCTAGTTTTCCCCGCTCATACTTCAGTTTGCCCCGCTGTTTTCTAGTTTGCCCCGCTCATACTTCAGTTTGCCCCGCTCTTTTTCATGCTTACCTTGCTCATTTTATGTTTGCCCCACTCTTTTTTCATGCTTGCCCCACTCTTGGGATTGTTACCAAGACCTCAAGTGTTGAAACGAGGTTTTTCCACTCAATCTGCTAGTTGAGCTATGGACTTGGGTGATAGCTAGATCTGTCTTATTTTTCGTCTCAAGCCTTAATAGGAGCTCGTCAAATAGATAGACAGTTTGGATATAACACATACCTTATAATGGGACCCACAAAATGCCGTAGGGATTATAATGAAAAAAAAAGAGCTAGTGAATTAGGGTCAATGGGACCCTATAGCTACAGATTATAACCGTAGCAATAACCGTAGCTTCGATATATCGAAAGCCTTTCGATATTATCGAAAAGGTCCGGAACTGTCCAGCGAGTTTACCTAAAAAATTCTGGAATTTTGGATACAATATAACTACGGATTATAACCGTAGCGATAACTGTAGCAAACTGTGCGGCCGGCAGTTCCACAGTCGTCTTTGTTTTTTTTTTTTTTTTTTTTTTTTTTTGCTGTGTTGCTTTTGTGGGTCCCATCATGAGGTTTGTATTATATTCAAACCATCCATCTATTTGGCGAGCTCATATTAAGGCTTGAGACGAAAAATAAAATAGATCTAACTATCAAGTGAACCACACTGTAAAAGGTAGTGGGGAATTGAACGTCTACCATTGAAACCCTTTTAGGGTTACAGAAGTTTTGGATTATTATGAAATTTTTTTTTCCTCTTCATCCAGGTCTTTGTGACCCTATGAATGAACTTAGATGGGGAGAATTTATTGCAAACATCACAGTGGGCTCCACCTGAGTTTCTAGTGGTTGACGCTCATTCAACACTGTTTCTTATAATGTGGTACACTTGAGACCCGCATATGCCTCATTTTTGGTCTCATACCATAAAATGATCTGGAAAAATATATGGACAGCATGGATGAAAAGAAAACATCATGGTGGGGCCCACATACCACTGACGATCCGCTATTGGCGGTTGGCAGGAGGTGTACCCAATCTGTTTCCGTTAAAAGGAAGGGTATTTTCGTCTTGAAATTTGTCGTCCGTACGAATAGGCCTAAGTGCCTATGTTAAGTTTGTATTGTTTCAAGAATATCCAATGGGTAAAAGGTGGGGCCCACAGTCGTAAATTTCTCAAGCGATGTCTTGGTTGTTGCTGGGTACCATCAAGGGACGCGGATTGGTTACTACCCTGTCCTTGGGTAGGGTGAACAAGGTCTCCGAGGGGCCATAGCTTTTACCCATACCATCCATCCATTTTTCCATATCATTTGAGTATATTATTCTAAAAATGAGGCTGATCCAATACTCAAGTGGCCCACACCACGGGAAGCAGCGGTGATAATGACACCAACCGTTGAAACCATCTTAGGGCCCACCATGATGGTTAATTTCTATCCAAGCTGTTCATAAGGTCACATAGACCTGGATGAAGGGAAAATACATATATCAGCTTGATCGAAAACTTGTGGCTCCCAAAAAGGTTTTCAACGGTAAGTGTCTAATCCACACTTTGTGGTCCACTTGAACTTGGAACCACTATAATATGGAAAAATGGATGGACGGTGTCGATAAAACCCACTCATCACAGTGGGCCCTCAGAGCTCCAATCCTTTCCTAGTTAGGGACGGGCGGGGTAGTTCCCGATCCGCGTCCGCCATCAAGGCCGCATGCCCGTAGTTTCTACCAATGTTTGGGTGCTAGAGGGAGTACGCTTTTTCAATGCTCCTCACATGAGGAAACAGGACACACGTGTGTTTGACCCAATCCGCCGGTTGGGTGGATCTTAAACTAGTAGACGTTGTATTCTTTCAAAAATTCAGGCTTGATATGATCGCTGGATGGGCCATGCTCTAATGTTGATTTGGACCGTTGGTAGGTGATTCTAATATGTGACTGGCCTGAGTTTTTCAGAGTTGGCATTACCCAATTAGGCCTGTCTGATGCATGGATTGGATCTAACACACGTTTGTCAGATTTCAACACATGGGAGTCTTATTCCATGCAGGAAACGGGTAGCGATCCAGTCAGCATTACTGGACAGCATCATATGAATGGGGCCCACTTCCTTGCACCAGTGCAACGAGAGTCGGTGCTTCCCTAGCGACCACCGTCCACAGAATAGATCCTCAAAAATCCCCCATGTGGAAAGCAAGAGTCATCTATGGTGTGGTCCATTTGAGCGTTGGATCTGCCTCATTTTTGTGCACATACCTTAAAATGATCTGAGAGAAGATATGGACGGTGTGGATAAACAGATACATCACGGCGGGTGCGCCACCATAAGCCTGATTAAAGACTTACCTTGCATGAGCATGTATATCAACCACCAATCAGTGGATCACATGGACCCGATTTGGATTCTAACTGGGCCCGCCATGAAATGTGCTGTGTTTTTGGTTTGCCCGCCCAAGCCCATTTATGAAATCATAATCTGTGGCCTTGATTTTCTTGCCTATTTCAGGCATGAGCAGTAAGTGGTCCGGGACCAGACGGATCGAGCTGGGCCCATTAACGGTCCCGATAAAATTAAGGTACTCCTCGAGACTACTGAAGTGAATATTGATGCACCAGATGGGCCATATGGATCAGTGTAGGCCCACTTCAGACGGTAGGCCCCACGATGGATAGGCCATTGATGGTCACTTCTCTGGTAAAGATGATCCAAACGATTGGTAAAATTGACTTGGATCTGAACCGTTAATGATGACATCATTTTATCTGTCAATGTATGCAACGGATTGGATCTTTTGGTAATTCATAACTTTTCCCATGGCCTATCAATGGTTGGAGACCTTTTGAACGGTTCTGATCATTGTCTTGTTCCCAAATGAACCTTTAAAATGCCTCTAATAATGAAATGACGAAAATACCCCCAATGTGAGTCTGCTGCAGGAATTTTTTTTCTGTCTCTCTATTTGATGGTATTAGACCAAAAATGAGTTATATCCCAATCTCAAGTGACCACATTATAAGAAACCGTCTTTAATGAATTTTGACCATTAAAATTTTTTTGAGGCCATAAAAGTTTTGGATCAAGATGATATTTGTTTTTACCCTCTGTATGGCCTAATCAACAAATTGAATGTCAAATAAATAGTACAGTGGGCTTGAGGAGGATTTTAATATGGGCACGGATTGGATACTGTCCAGGTTAGTAGCCAAATCGCTACTGAAGTGACGTCACCAAGATGTGTGGACCCCACCAAGATGTGTGGACCCCACCATAATGCATGTATTGTATCCATACCATCCAACCATTTTTAAAGATCTATTTATGAAATTACAAAGATAATAAGGGCCACAGTAGTTTCTGATAAAGTTGATAGTTTTGTTTTCACTTCATCTATCTCTATATTAACTTATGAATATGATGGATCTTAAAAATACATCACTGTGGGCCTTATAAATGTTTCAACGGTGGGTGTGACGGCTCCCATGGTTTTCTATAGTGGGTCCACTTGAAATTTAGATCTATCTCATTCTCTTTGTAATGCCATAAAAATAATTCAAATTAAACCGTCCAGATTTGGGGTACAAGTTTAGGTGTAGTCAAAGAAGAAGAAAAAAAAAAACACTACTCATGGTTAATTATTGATTGTCAGATTGGTGGACATTATTGATTGGCCTGTTAAAAATGAAAAAATATTCAGCGGTCTTGTTTCACTGAACAAGTGGTTGTGGATCAGAGGCTTGGATTGTTCTATAACTTAATAAATTGGACTCCATAATTTAGTCAGTTTAATTTAAGTTAGATTATTCAAGGAAGATCTAGAATCAAATAAAAGCCTGAAAATGAAGAATTTTTTACCATAAATTTTCAAGAAATCTTTAGTTTACCTTTATTTTTTATTTAAAAAGTAGTGAAGTTCAAGACTAGTCAGGCCACATGGAATATATATATATAACATCCAACTATCCAACTTATGCACCTCATCATAGTTATAAGTTTATAACATACATCATGTCGATCAGAGCATCAAATTAGCAACATTTGAAATTGGATATCTTAAATGGTTTTTTTTTTTTTTTTGGATGTCCATCTTATGATCATATCCACCATAATTTTTTTGGTTCATCTAATGTAGAATGCTTGAAAATGAATAATAGTAGACATGTCATAGTGTCATGTGTGGGTAAATGAAGTCAAATTGCTACATACACTTTATGTGTAAGTTGCTTGAAGTTATATGCATCACAAATTTAACATTTGAGTACTTAAAGTTAGATGTAGTACTTATGCTTATTAGCATCATTAGCACATGTAGCATATTTGGAACTAATAAAGATGGATGATGACACATGTGACATATTGGAACAAGAAATGTCATATGTAGTGTAGGACATGCATTGACACATTTGACATGTTGATTAGAGCTGGGCACAAACCGATCTGATCCAGCGGATCCGACCCGATCTGAACCGATTCAAAGGCCTAGATTGATGTTGTTCGAGTTGGATCAGTCAGATTTGACCATTCATTGAATCGAGTTCGGATTGTGGTTAATCTGGATCGATCTGAACTGAATGGATCCGATCCAGACCGATCCGATCTGATCCGAATTTATACTTATGAATATTTATCATATAAATTTATCTTATGAACATGTTGGATGAAAAATAAACATCACTGGGGCCTTATAAATTTATCAGTGGTGAAATTTAATACAACTACTTTTTCCTATGGTATAGTCCATTTGAGTTTTGGATATGCATCAATTTGGGGTTCAACCACTAAAATGATCTGAAAAAATGAATGGACAGGGTGGATAAACCACATGCATTCACAATGGACCCCAACAAAGTTTACTCAGTATGATAAGAGCCCACTAATAAATTTTGTGATGTGCACGTCAAGTCGTCAACACAGCTTAGCAGCTTGAAAGCAAATTGCATAGTCAGCAACTCACTACACTTAGCGTACGGAGTGAAGTCTGTGGGGTCCATCCATTCATCTCATACAATCATCCAAACATCTATCAATCCATCTATCCAACCATTCTATCCATCTATATATCTAGTCATCCAAACATCCATCCATCCAACCATATTATCCATCCATCCATCCAACCATACTATCCATCCATCCAACATCCGACCATCTCGTTCATACATCTGATCATCCCATCAATCATCAAAACATCCATCCATCCATGCCATCCATTAAACATGGTTGATCTTGTGATTGTCGGTGATGTGCAACATTCGATTGTTGATTAGAGACTTAATGAAGTGATGCACGATGATTTTCACCAATCGATAAAGGATTGGAGGTTGATTGGATGGTTAACAACACTTTCTAGATATCGTTCGATTGTTGATTGGACGTCGATCAAGCGATTGTCGATGTGCACCATTTTATCGTCAATAGAGAAATTGATAACAAGATTTATATTGGTTTGTACCGTTCATTCATTAATTAGAGGTTCATCAGATATTCAACAACACTTCGTGTCGTCCGATTTGTTGATTAGGAAGTCGATCGACCGATCATTAGTAATGTGCATTGTTCGATCGTCGATTAAGAACTTAATGAGGCAATATATGTTGGTTTTCACTGTTTAATTAATGAGCACACAAATAGATGAAGAAAAACTGTTCATAAAAGTACACATGCAGATAATTTAAGATGTTATTGCAAATACTCTACCATTTCGCAATGAAACTATATTCATCATAAAAAGATTAATTTGGTATTTGTCGCAATGACTTAACCGGTCGTCGCTAAAACAAACTATTTGCAGTGACTTTTGTGTCATTTCAAAAAATAATGTTTTGTTACACCACTCAATTCATTGTATAAAGCGGACATTAACGACGACGATGGAAACGCGTGGCGAAACGTTTTTTCCACTACAATTTTCCGTAAAAAAATTAGTGAAAAACGTTTTAGTGACGATAATTATAGCTCGTCGTAAAAAACGTCGACTATTTGCGATGATTTAAAATATTATTGTAAATACTCTAACATTTCGCAACAAAACTATGTTTGTCACATCTTTAGTTTGTATTTGTCGCAGCGAGTTAACTTAGTCGTTGCTAAAACAAACTATTTGCAGCGACTTTTATGCCGTTACACAAAATAATATTTAGCCACAACACTCAATTCGTTGTACAAAGTGGACATTAGCGATGACTATAGAAATGCGTGGAGAAATGTCATTCCCACCATGTAATTTTATCGAGAGAATTTAGTGGGAAACGTTTTAGCGACAATAATTATAGTGTGTCGCGAAAACGTCAACTATGTGGGATGATTTACAATATTGTTACAAATATTCTAACATTTTACAATGAAACTACGTTCGTCGTAAAAAGTTTCAGTTTATATTTGTCGAAACGAGTTAATCTAGTTGTCACTAAAATAGACTATTTACAGTGACTTTTGTTTTGTGGCAAACAATAATATTTTGCCACAACACTCAATTTGTCGCATAAAGTGAACATTAGTGATAACCATAGAAATGCGTGGCGAAACGTCTTTCCCGTCATGTAATTTTTCTGAAAGAATTTGGTGGGAAACGTTTTAGCGACGATAATTATAGCACGTCGTAAAAATATCGACTAATTACGATGATTTATAATGTTGTTGCAAATACTCTAACATTTTGCAATGAAACTACGTTCGTCACAAACGGTTTCATTTTGTATTTGTCGCAATGAGTTAACCTGGTTGTCACTAAAACAAACTATTTATAGTGACTTTCGTGTCGTGGTAAAAAATAATATTTTATCACGACACTCAATTTGTCGCATAAAGTGGACATTAGTGATGATCATATAAACGCGTGGCTAAACGTCTTTCCTGCCATGTAATTTTTCTAGAAGAAATTGGTGAAAAATATTTTAGTGATGATAATTATATCTCATCGCAAAAACATCAACTATTTACAATGATTTACAATGTTATTTCAAATACTATAACATTTTGTAATGAAACAACGTTCATCGCAAACAGTTTTAGTTTGTATTTGTCGCAACGAGTTAACCTGGTCGTCGCTAAAACAGACAATTTGTAGTGACATTTGTGTCGTGGTAAAAAATAATATTTTGTCACGACACTTAATTCGTCACATAAAGTGGACATTAACGATGACCATGAAAATGCGTGGCAAAACATATTTCCCACTATGTAATTTTTCAGGGATAAATTGGTAGGAAATGTTTTAGCAATGATAACAATAGCTCGTCGCAAAAACGTTGACTATTTGCGATGATTTACAATATTGTTACAAATACTCTAACATTTTGCAAGGAAACAACGTTATTCATAAAAGATTTTAGTTTGTATTTGTTGCGACGAGTTAACCTGGTCGTCGCTAATATAGACTATTTATAGCGAATTTTGTGTCATAGCAAAAAATAATATTTTACAATGACATTCAATTCGTCGCATAAAGTGGACATTAGTGATGACCATGAAAACGCATGACGAAATGTCCTTCCTGTCATATAATTTTCTGGGAGAAATTGGTGGGAAACATTTTAGCGACGTAATTATAACTTGTCGTAAAAACATTAATTATTTCGATGATTTACAATATTGTTACAAATACTCTAACATTTTGTCGCAAAAAGTTTCAATTGGTATTTGTCGCAACGAGTTAATTAGTCTTCGCTAAAACAAACTATTTGCAGCAAATTTTGTGTCTTTGTAAAAAATAATTTTTTTTCATGACTCTCAATTCGTCGCATAAAGTGGACATTAGTGATGACCATAAAAACGCGTGGCGAAGCATCTTTCCCGCTATGTAATTTTTTTAGGAGAAATTGGTGGAAAACGTTTTAGCGACGATAATTATAACTCGTTGCAAAAATGTTAACTGTTTGTGATGATTTAAAATGTTGTTGCAAATACTCTAACATTTCGCAATAAAACTATATTCTCGCAAAAAGTAAAAATTCAGTATTTTTTGCAATGAGTTAAACTAGTTGTTGCAAAAGATACTATCTGGGACAACTTTTGTGTCGTCGTAAAAATTTTTTTTTTTTTTTGATATATAATTTGTCACAAAAAGTGGCTATTAGCGAT
Source organism: Magnolia kwangsiensis (assembly GCA_037074715.1). Classification (NCBI taxonomy): domain Eukaryota; kingdom Viridiplantae; phylum Streptophyta; class Magnoliopsida; order Magnoliales; family Magnoliaceae; genus Magnolia; species Magnolia kwangsiensis. The sequence goes on from CM073573.1 coordinate 141,160,663, forward strand.
GACTGGTTAAGATCGTTGTAAAAAATTCATATGACAACTTTTTGCAACAATAATTGAAGCTCGTCGCAAAAACGTTAACTATTAGTGACAATTTAAACTGTCATCATAAATAATTTATTTTTTACAACAACTTGAAATGTCGTTGTAAAAAATTGCATTTCCCAATAAAATTAGACTCGTTGCTAAAAAAATCATTACAAAAAGTTTAATTTGTTGTAGTGATTGGGTGTTATCTTTTCCTCATTCAATATACAATGCAGTGGCACCAATCTACCTTCACCAACACACACACACACACACAGAGAGAGAGAGAGAGAGAGAGAGAGAGAGAGAGAGAGAGAGAGAGAGAGAGAGAGAGAGAGAGAGAGAGAGAGAGAGAGAGAGAGAGAGATTCGTAGCATGATTGGAGTAATGAAGCTTAGTTTGGAACATATCAAAGATAATGTATTAAGCACCGAGAATTCAACCCAAGCAGATATGGTTCACCCTCACAGTTTTCTTCATGACATGTTACAAAATCTCGTAACAAATATACATTTGCATATGCATCTCTCTCAGGAGAAAAAAAAAGAAAAAAGGCGCATCACATGGCTTAGAGATTCATGTATTGTAGGTTATGGTGTTATGAATCTAGTCCTAGTATTTTAGACCAAGTTATTCTTGTTCCTTGCAGCATGTTTTTCCATGCCATTTTTTCCATCTTTTGTGCACTCAAGAATTCCCTAGCCTTGTGGAGAAAATCGGGTCCATCCTTAAGAACTTGCACCCTTTCGGGACATCTCAGTAGGCTAATATACGTCTCCAAGTCATGAACACATGAAGGATTTTGCATCTTGAAGAAATTAAGCGCTAGCTCAACCCCCACATGTGCATAACATGAACAACTCCAAGGAAGCTCATATGTTCTTCCAAAAACCCTAAAATTCTCATTGAGAAGAAACCCAGGAAGCTTGGTGATGGGGTCATTCACATTCACTATCCTTAGAACTTTAACGCCTAGCTCTTCACATCTCTCCTTGAATCCGGAATTCCCAGCCCTTGGCCCCCCAAACGAGTAAACTGTAATAGGGATTCGATAGCTTGATTTGGTTTTGTTCAACCCAAGCTCTGCGACATCATAGGCAAGAATCATGGCTAGAGCACTTCCCATGCTATGTCCAGCCACTGTGATGCTCATCTCCTCATCCTCATACTCATTTATAATTCGTGAAACTTCTGATAGAAGCTGTTCTCTACAACTTCCATGGCCGAACTTGGAAGTGCTATCGTCAGACGATGTATACAAGTTCAAAAAGCCCGACTCCACCTTAACATCGAGCCGTGGATTTTGAGGGTCTAATCTCGCACCAGTCAATGAACTCATGAAATTCACGACCCATTCAGTATTTGTAACGGTTCCCCTGAAGGTAATGACTACATCTCTCCTTCCCAGCCTCCTGACCTCATCATCAGAAGAGACGGCGACGTATCCAATCCATCGGCCATGGCATCTCCCATTTTGAATGGGAATATTTAAGTCAGGCGTTGCATAGATGTACTTTGTGATTTTGTAACCACAGCCATCCATACCAACTTCTCTCAGCATTTTCTTCTTCCCATACTTGTAATTCAAATAGCGCTTCGAGCTTGGGTCCAGATCGAAAGCCTTGTAGCATGCTGCAACAAACTCTCCATACCGTATGATCTCTTCTCGTAGGAGTGGATGCAATGGCTCAACAAGATCTTTCCAGTCATTTGAACCTTGAATCTCTCTCCAAATGGTAGCCAAACTGAAACTATTTTTGGCCTTTTTCGTCACCACTGGTGTAACTATACAATCGGATCTTGTTTCGGAAGTTATTGTCACAACCCGTGCAAGAACGGAAGCCGTTCTTGATAATCGATCCCAAAATACACCCCTCTCAGGCATTGAAATTTGCCTTGATGATGGTCGAGATAGGCGCGTTTGGCACAGAAGGGATGGGTTTGACAGAAGGACACACGACAACGCCATTAATAACAGCGAGAGAGAAAGAGAGAAGAGAAAGAGAGAGTAGCAAGATGTAAAAAGGTAGTAGGATTTATATAGGGAAATTGACCATAAATATACACTAGATGTATGGGAGGATTTAGTTTTTGTCGTTGGTTGTAGGTCTAAGAGGTGTCATAATAAAGATGAAAGCTACGGGGCTCAACTCAAGAAGAGAATGGAGAGGTGTTACGTGTTCTGAAAACATGTGAGAGATCTGGACCAATCACTGTGTGGGGCCAACTTTGATGGAAACGGATTGGCTACTCACCCTCCCACTAGCCCAGTGGTCGGTGCACCGTGGGCCGACCATGATGTATGTGTTTCAACCGGAAGCGGATTCCTAACTGAGTAACTCAGTACGGTTAGCGTACTGAGTGAACTCTGTGAGGTTCACCATGATTTATGTATTTTATCTACTCCTTCCATCCATTTTACCAGATAATTTTAGCACTTAATCCTAAAAATGAAGCATATTCAATGCTTAAATGGACCACACCACAGGAAACAGTGTGAATTGAATGTTTACCGTTGAAAATTTCTCAGGGGCCACAGATGTTTTGGATCATGCTTATATTTTTGCTTTCTCTTCATCCATATCTGTATGATCTTAGTTTCAATGGTGAAAATCATTATTCCCACTGTTTCCTATAGCATGATCCGCTTAAGCTTTGAATGTGATTAAATTTTGAGCTCAACCCTTTAAATGATCCGAAAAAAATGGATGGACAGCGTGAATAAACCACATAGAATTATAGTGGGCCCAACAGAGATTACTCTGCATGATCAGATTGTGATGAGTAACTCAGTAGGCAATCCAATTTACATGTTCATCCATTTCTTACTAATCATTTTAGGGCTTGATCACAAAAACGAGAGGGATATAAATCTAGTGAAACACACCACTAGAAAACAATAGTGATTGGATATCCACCATTAAAGTCCTCTAAAGGCCCACTGTATTGTTTATTTGACATCCAATATTTTGATTAGGTCATACAGACCTAGATGAAGGGAAAAAAACAAGGATCATCTTGATCCAAAACTTTGATGGGCCTCAAAAAGTTTCTAATGGTTGGATGCTCATTCAACACTATTTCCTATAACGTGGTCCACTTGAGATTTTTATATACCTCATTTTTGGTCACATACCCTAAAATGATCTAGAAAACTAGATGGACGGAATGGATGAAACACCTACATCATGGTGGGGCCCACAGAGCACCGACCACAGCCATTGGCCGGTGGCAGGGGAGCAGCCAATCCGTTTCCAACTTTGATCATGCCCTAGAGCTTCGATCAGTCAAATCCACGCATCGACTGGGCCACACTCCCACAAGAAAATTTCAACTGACTTGCATTCCAACTACGTACACGTGGTCACATGGTGAATATGACCGCCTATAATCTTCCGATGGTGACTGTTCAGGTAAGAATGCACGCATGATATACGTCTCTGATTTGACACGTTTGCCGCGGTTCAATCTTAAATCTCTACTCCGGCGTGTCGCCTTTTCCTTCTTGATTATAAGTTGCACCAAAAGCATGTTTTGCGAGGATTTTACAGACATATCCAGATGGTCCCGTTTTTGGGGGAAGCGGATTGGCCGGTGTACTGCGCACCACCGACTTGGTTGGTGTGTTGAACTCAACAAGCTACGTGGGTCCCACCACGAGGTGTGTGTTATATCCAGAGTATCTGTCCGCTTAGCGTGTTCTTTGTAAGGTGTGAATAAAAAAATAGGATGGATCCAAATATCAAGTGTTATACACCGTAAAAAGCAGTGGGGATTTAATGTCTACCATTGAAAACTTTTTGGAGGTTACAGAAGTTTAGGATCAATATGATATTTGTTTCTCCTCTTCATCTATGTGGTTGCCAATTTATTAACGTTATGTTGGGCTACGAATGTTTTAATGGTGAGAATCATTGTCCGACTATTATTTGTAGTGTGGTCCACTTGACCTTTGGATATGATTCATTTTGGGCTCTGACTCTAAAATGATCTCACCAAGTAGATGAATGGTGTGAATATAATAAATACATTATTGTGAGGCCCTTGTAACTTTAATATCCTTTGAACTATTCATACACCAGGGACCCTTGGTGCTCCTCTTTGAGCACTCTTCTTTGCTGGCAGTCAAGTGGTGTGCGGTACACTAGCCAATCCACTACCATTTTACTGAAGTGGATTCGCGGGTGTCCACGCACCACCAACCTAGCCAGTGTGTTGACATTACTTAGTTTCTTGAATCCCTCCATTAGGTATGTATTATATCCGAATTATCGATCCATTTGGTGGGGTTATTGTAAATCGCGAGCCCAGAAGAAAGAAAGAAACAAAAAAAAAATGCCGTCAGAAAATCATGTAAACCATACTATAAAAGGTAGCGGGGGATTGAACGTCTACCGTTAAAATGCATTTGAGGTTACGAAAGTTTTAGATCGTTATAATAATTTTTTTCCTCTCCATCTAAGTTCGCGTGATCTTCTAAATAGATTGTATGGAAAATAAACGTTAGAGGCTTCCATTCATGTAACTTTCATCCCCTTTTAACCATTCCGTACAGCCCATAGCTGGGGAGCGCAGGGGCTCATCTTCTCACAGCACATACACACCAGCCAGGCCAATCGATGGTGTGTGGAACACTAGCCAATCGGCCTTCCATTTAGCTTAGCTGTGGATGAGATTGCTAGAAAGGGTGGCCCATTTCAGCCCAAGTTACGATAAGATGGTTCAATAATATAAGCTTTAATTTACTGTATATAACTATAGTTTAATAATTACACATCAGATATGATCTAGGGATTATTTTTTTTTTTTGGAAATTTAATTTCAAGCGTTAAAATTATTATTTTTTCAATGTTTAAAATTCATCTCTGCAAATTGGTGATTTAAATAATCTTTTTTAGTTTAATTTTGATAGAATGAGCTCACAGCATACGTTTCAGAATGTGGACGGTGGTGACCATTTGTCCATCTTAGCATGTGGTATTAATGTAGCAACACATGGTGATATCCTTACTTGAGACCGATGGACCAAAAAGTTCGGCTGAGAAAACGAGGGCCTGCTAAGCTTGGTTGACGTCATAGCCAATGCGCGAATCTGCAAAAGCGCGGAGGCAGACTCCGTGGTATGGCGTGCAGCACTGATGTGGGCGGTGTGTTGACTTCTGCTTCTATGTAACGTGAATGTGTTATATACCCACACCGTCCTTTCGCCTTCTATGTTTCCTGTATGTGTTATATATCTACACCGTCCAATCATGTATCCTCTTAGGGTATTATTTTATTACTCCGGCACAAAGATAAAGATACAACGAAAGCTCAAATAGAACAACACCTCTAAGTAAAGCATTGAAGGCAATAATGACTAGTGTTATGGGAAGAATTAAGTTGACATGACGTATGGGACGTGATAAAAAAGACAATCAGAGTAGAGTTTCCAAGATACAAAAAGACGGGAAGATGAGCTGAGGAATGAGGTTCAATGATCGAGCTTAAACAATTAACTCTACTTGGAAATAAGGCTCATCTGCAGTCACCTATTACCTCGACGTCAGAGGCTGACCTTGAACTCGGGATGTTAACTTTGACCTTGGATACTGATTTTCACCTCAGGTACTGACCTCGACCTCAGGTTACTGACCTCACCCTCGGATGCTGATCTTAACCTTAGGTATCAACCTTAACCTCCAATACAGACCTCGACCTCGGAATAGAAATATTCGGAAAGAATCTTATAACAAATAAAGATACAATCAATCCAATGTGATTATAGCTAAAAATCACGTCGGTAGAAGAAAAATATGAAATATTCTTGAAATTAGATTTTGACTCCAATACAGGCCCCTCCAGTGTATTAAGTAAATCCACTCAGATACATACACTGCTTAAAAAACTTATAAATAAACGCCCTATCATGAGTAAAAGGTACACACAAATATCCCGATTATACTACGCCTATTGTAAGTCCATACCCTCGACTTAGGTATTAGAGGGTCCGCAACCATAATGGACACCCCCATTGTCTCCTTATTCTCCATTAATTTGTAGGTACCCAGTGACTCATATAAGGTAGAATAGGATAGATCGGATTTAAGTAACAACAATTTAGTGTCATCTATGGAAACGACAACAAAGCTGTTCAGAAGTTCCCCTTACATCAAGTAAATTCACCCAGCTTCTTTCCTTTATCCTGTGATGGCTAAGGGAAAAAGAAGGGCTTTGGCCGCCATTTCTAAGCCAATTTCATTTCTAGAAGAATAGCCTAAGAGCCCTCAAGTGCCATAGTTAGATCCTCAACTTGACCCCCCACTCCCGAAAGTCATACAAAGATCCCGAAACAAGTGACATCGGTTTGTCTCGTTAGAAAAGCAAGTCGAGGTTTTAACCAGTAATGTTGATCACATTATGCAGATATTGGAGAGAAAACATACATTACCCAATCAAGGCATGGAATTGGGGGCAGCAACTGAGTAATCTCAACCTTTGCAAGCACCTCATGACCATATGTGGTGAAAGATCAACTAATGCAAAGTGCATACGTCCTTCAGCAAACGATGGGAAGGACTGAGCTCACCGAGTTTGATTTGCACTACACTTTAGAAAAGAGAAGGCACGAGAAAGCTCGTGAGGTTATGGAAAAAAAAAAGAAGAAGCAAAGTTTCGCAGGAAGCAAATCCGAGACTAGTTCGGTGACATCCAATAGGCATGCTGGATAACGATCTCTACCACCATCGACGCTCTGCTCAAGTAGGCTGAGCCCCCATTCACGGACAACATCATACGATTCCAACTACCATCTCGGTTCCGAATGCCCAGAAAACGCTCTGCACCTAGAATTCTTCCGGGCATGAATGAAACTCCATGGTGCTTTTGGGCCTGTCATGTGCAGAGCGTTCTACCTAACTTTGTCAGGTGCCACATATAAATGGTACAAATATCTGAAGCTTAAGTCCATCAACTGGTTTACTCAGCTCAGTAAGGCATTCATTACTCAGTTATTGGTGGAAAAGACAAGAGAAAGCCTACAACTCACCTCTTCACGATAACATAGAGAGAGGACGGGATTCTCTAAGACTACATTATCCGCTTCAATGTTGAAGTAGTTCAATTCAACAGTTACTCCAACCAAATAGCTCTTATTGCCTTTTCTTTTTTTCTTTTTCCTTTTTAAAATTGAACCTTCTTTTTCAGCTGTGTTGGCTGCCTACTTTGATGATTTTGGGATCATTTTCATTCACCTTCTTAAATTGGTATTTTTTTTTTTCAAAAACAACTCTCGTATTATATTCAAGATTAGAAACGGGATGTACAACCTATATCTATCAAGACAGCCCAACAATAAAAAGAACAGGCTGCCAAATGGAACAACACCTATGTACATCCATCAAAGGAGAACGAAGAAGAGCAATGGAGAGATCTATGATGCATTTCGTAGCATTCCAAGCCTAACCTTATCGAGAAAAATCAAGCCCCTAATCTCCCTGGGGAGGGAACCTAAGTAATCACGAAGGACTGACGCCTGAATCCCACTCCCTTCCTTTGCCAAACTATCAACCGGTCTATTACCTTCACGAAAAATGTGATTCAATGAAAAGAAACCATATTTCTTCAATGAGATGATTCTGTCTACCTTTCCATTTCCATGAGCACCTTGTTTCGCCCAGGACAATTACCCTGTTTAAACATTTTTTTAGACATATCACCATACCGTAATAAATAGTCCTTCATAATTCCGCCTAGTTATTAGATCCAAAACCATAACATGCAGAGAAGGCGAAAAGAAATGATCCATCCTCCTTCCTGCAAATACCTCCACCGCCTGAGTTCCCGGGGTTTCCCCTTGGGGACCCATCGACATTTAATTTTACCCAACCTGGGGTAGGATGCAGCCATTTGATCACTGAGGAATCTGACCTGGGATGCCTGGGAGCAGGTTGGACAGGGGGGCTGTAACACCCCGGATTTTGGCCAACCTGGGATTAGACGTTCTTAGGCACTGGGTCAACTAAAACACCTGGGAAATCGCTCAGAACCCAATTCCATAGCCAAAGAAACCACTTAGGATTAATTCCTTTAGAAACTAAGCATAAGTTAGCTAGCGCAATGCCAGAGTAGGTGGAAAATAGTCCCTGATCACTTTAAATACGTTCTACAAGACCCAAAACTTGTAGAATCCATGGTGCTATGATACTCTAAAACCTCGGATCAAACTCTAAACCAGTTTGTTCTCTGGACCTCTTTGAAACTTTGTATTGGATCTAGACCGCGCGTCGAAAGTCTGATACCTACAATCTTAGACCGTTATAACCGCCTAGCTGGACCTGACAATCATTTCAAAAATCAAGTCCAACCGACATTCACAGGCTATTTCATTGAGCCTGGAATGAAGAGAGTGAGAATAGGGTTAGATTTGGAATTTGAAATTCAAATCTGGCACACGACTTGACACGTCAGTATTGAGCGTTCTGACCGTCAGAATTCAGCCAAATTACACCCTCAGATCAAAAAAAATTTCTATTTCATATCATGAGACTTGTAGGCCTGATCTACGTGCGATGACCGCTGAACTGAAACTGAACCGCCACGTGCGATCTGGGAACACTACTGGTCTGAAAATGGGATGTGTGCGACATCCGACACGTATGAACTTAAGTTCGATCGCGTTCGGCCAGGGGACCACCAGAAATGCCCTTTTGGATCGAAACAGCCCCGATTTGGTTAAGTATCAAGTAAACTTTGTTCCCAAGCCTGTTTTGGGCATGTTTGGGCTTATAAAAGGGGTTAAAACCCTCTCATATCTCTCCCATCCGAATTTAGAAAAAATCCTAGTTTGAGAGAGAGAAAAGGTGAGAGATTGTGAGAGAGAGTAAGAGAGAATTTTCCTGCTGCTGCCCTACCTATTGCACGTGCTTTAGCAACACGCTCCAATCACTTGGCCGGTGATTTTTTCACTTTTCTAGGTAAGAAAATACCCTAATTAGTTGCTGATTTTCTGATTCTTAGTTTTCATAGCCTGGTAGCTGATGGATCTTGTAAATCAGGTTGCTTAGTCGCCGTAGACGAAGCGTATACGCTCTGTTCAAATCGCTTCACCTATAAGAGATAAGGTGTGGATTTTAGACGTTTTGATTGACTGTTTTCAACGCTTTCAATGTCGTTTAATAGTAGATTATCGACGACAATGCCGTTTGACATGTACAACATGTTATCCGTTTCCTGTTTCGTAAACCGGCGAAGAATATGAGATTTAGGGCATTTTAGTCATTTGTAGAAAATACTGTTTTCATCCATAATTTGATGATGTGATTAACATGGCTTCTTGTCACATTAGAATACTAGGAATGAGTCCATAATTAGTTTGGCGAAGAGATTCGCCTAAATGCGCACTTCGGGTCGACATACTATATGTAGACTTAAGTGTGTAGTTTAAGTGTTTGTATAAATGCTTGTATTAGTATGTATTGAATTAAATGGTGTTATGAATTAGTTTGAGATTGATTTCTCAATTAATATGCTGATGTAAATGATTTTCCTACATGTTAGCTATATGCAAGATTTCATTATATGTATGAAATGCATGTGCTTGATGATTTACTTAAGTTGTATGTTATAACATGTGTTAACATGCTCACATGGTTGTATTTCATTTCCAATACTCTTACATGATTTACTGATGTGGATTTATATGTGCTTGGGACTATACCTAGTCCAGGCAGTCGGCAACCGAGCAAGTTCGTGGTTGGCTCATTTTTGCCACGAACGACACGTCGATGAACGCGAGCCGTGTTTTGGAGTTGGCGGCAGTGGTTAGGCCACACGAGGTGTTTTACGCACTTCATGTCGTTCGACTTGAGATGCGATCGTGCTAGTCGAGCCCGTCAAGTAACCCGACTGGCCGTTGTATGTTCATCCTGTATGAGTCATAACTGCTTGAACCTAGGGTACTGAACTTACCATTGTAAACCCTGTTAACCATGGTACCTTGATCCATGAAGACTCATGAGCCGGGCATGGTGGTATGGGACACCGTGGTCGAGCTGTCGGCCTACGCTGGGGCCACAAACCTCCCCGTAGTGACTAGTGAGCACCTATATCTCGTGAGCAGATTATGGTAGTATGAGACACTATATTCTTGCTGTCGGCCTACACTGATCAGGCGATGAGTCCTTTGTAGTGACCGCGAGCGTATTCTGAGTCTACGGGAGGCGACAACCCTTCAGTAGCAGTGAGAGTACAGTAGGCCTGTATTGATAAGGTGATGGGGGAGCGGTGCAACGAGTGCGAGCAACAGCCCTGGCAGCCCTTACAGTGACCTACAAAATATATATCGTATGAGATTACTAGGAGTACCCTAGACAGGATCTGTGTTGGAATTGATATAAGGGAAGTACCTTAGTTTTCCAATCCTGCTGTTTGAATGGACTAATAATAACTCGGCAATCATATCACCATCACATTGCATGTGCCTGGAAGATGTGGAGCACTGAGCGGGATGCAAGCATGCCGCGAGAGTAAGATGGTGCCGTATGAGGGAGAACGTCGGTAAGGGCATCCATCATGTCATGTCATATTGCATTAACAACAGTATTAGGATTGTTTGATTTACTGCTTTACTATTATCGCATGATTGATTTGATAACATGCTAATCTCTACTCTCTTATCCCACTGAGTTGATCACTCACTCCCACGTTACGGGATGGTATTTGCGGACACCCACCAGTCCCTATTATGATTGCAGAAGATGGCGTGGCCTGTGAGGCAGAGCTGGACTTGATGATGATGAGGAGGATCTCTCCTTTATGAGTGTTCTGATTGACGGGATTACAGGGAGGTTGGTTAGATGCCTTGACACTTGTCATTTTATATTTTAGCGCACTGATGTATATTCATTTTGTCTACTTTTGGAGTATACATGTATGTATATAACCTGGTAACATGTTCACACTCTGGAGACATACAACAGTTTATATATGTTATACATACTATCACAGTCTTCCGCTTGCTAATTTAATGGTCTCTAGAGTATGATATGATGTTTTGGATTAATCCTACTCATGTTTAATGCATTAACACAAACAACATTCAATCATACACATTTATGTTGCATAAGTGATGTTCTGAAACTCGGGAGTGGAGTTTTTACTCGACCCCCCGATTTTCGAGATGTTACAGGGGCTCTATTCCGAATAGCTGAATGAGATGGCAGCTGAAAGTTCTGGATTGTTTAGGAGGCCCACCAACTGATCCGACCAATTGAATGTCGGGCGTTCATCACCTTTTCTCCGAAGGTTGCTTCATTCTTTGCTCTCCACAACTCCCAGAGAATAAGCAGGGGGAGGGAGTATCCGATATGCTGAGGAGCTGAACCCAGCGCGTCAGCTCTTCTCTACTGCATGATTCTACCACGCACCGAATTCAAAGAGGAGGCGGAGACGCTACAAAGCCTGTCGAAATGCATCCATATTTGGACCGCTAGTTGGCCCTCTAGGAAAAGGTGGTTAATCGTCTCCTTGTCAAGATGAGAAGAGGTACTCTGTTGACAGCAACGACATATGGAAGCGAGCGCAATGCCCTTTGCTTGGACTCTGCTATCAACCGGGATGACATTTTGTATCAGCCGCCACACAAACATACTAAAATTTTTGGGAGTAATTTGTAATTCCATATCCAGTCTCCCCACATGACTGAATTGGAGGAACCTCCAAGAAGCTTCCATGTTGAATTGAGGGTGAACTTGCCCGACGGTTCTTGAGACTAAATACAAACAACCGGATCATCGAAAGTAGAAAAACCCCTAGAGAAGATTTTATCTATGATTTGCTGAGGCAGGAACTGAAATATCCAGGATGGAGGTAGAGGTCCTGCACTACCTAGAAGATCCTTCACCTACAGACCTCGTAATTCAATGGGAATCTGGCCTTTTACAAACTGCTGTAGTGGACCCAAGTCACACCAATTATCTTCCCAGACATTGGCTTCTCCTCGGCCCACTGTCCAGTGCGAATATTGTTGAATCAAAGGGAGGAAAACCCTGATTTTCTTCCAGATTGGAGAGGAGTTTTAATGGGTTGACGTTAGCTGGGCCTCCATCAGATCCATGGCATGTTTACTATGCATTAGATTAGCCCAAGGCCCTTTCTTATTTTCACGTTTGACATTCCAAGCAAGTTTTAAGTGAAGGGCGTTTAAGACCTCCCTGAGATTTTAAATTCCTAAACTCCCCTCCTCATAAGGTTTGACTGCTTTCTGCCTTGCAATCCAATGGAATTTCTTCTTTCCTTCGGCCCATCCCCAGAAAAAATCGGCAAACTTGCTTTCTAATTTTTGAATTACTTGAGCAGGAATGTTCAAGGCTGCCATTATATGGATCAGATAGCTAGCTAAGATATGTTGGATCAGTGTCGCTCGACCAGCCTGAGAGATGTGCCTGGCCGCTCATCCCTCAACTCTATTGCTGGCCTTGTTCAGTAGACCTTGAAAATTTGAAGGCTTACTTCTCCCTTTGAGTAAGTGGGCCCCTAGATAAATCATATCATCCCTAGCTCTACCAAAACCTAACACCTCTTTCATGATTCTTCTTTTGGACGCTATCCAATTTGATAGACTAATAAAACTGCTCTTGCTGGGATTTATCTTCTGACCTGTCGCCTCGTGAAAGATGCGCAAAAATTCCTTCATCACTCTAAGAGAAGATCTGCTGCCATTGAGAAAGACCAGCATGTCGTTAGCGTACAGAAGATGAGTCACGGTGGGGCTTCCTTGGGAGAATTTAAATGGGAGATAATGGCTTTGATTAATTAGCATAGACAAATTAGCAGAGAAGGCTTCCATTACAATAATAAACAGAGCCGGGGATAGAGGGTCTCCCTGCCTGAGCCCTCTAGAAGATTTGAAGAATCCAGTTGCTTTGCCGTTGATTAGAATGGAGAACCAATTTTCAGCCCAACATGCTTCTAGGAGCTGCACACTTCTTTCGTTGAAACTGATTTTGAGAAGAGCCTATTTAAGATAAGCCCAGTTCACCGTGTCATATGCATTCTCAAGATCCAGTTTGAGGATCAGATTCCCACCCCTGACTTTCCTGTTTAATTCTCTCATTGCTTCTTGAGCAAGCGTAATATTTTCTGCGATATATCTCCCTTTAATGAAAGCTCTTTGTTCCTGTGAAATCAGCTTGGACAATAGATAGCTTAGACGGTTAGAAATAATCTTTGCAAATATTTTGTACAAGACATTACATAGGCTAATTGGCCGAAATTCTGAGAATTTGGCTACCGAGGGAGACTTAGGGATCAGGCATATAAGGGTGGCTTTGAAAGCTCTAGGAATGGTAGCCCCAGAAAACATCGCAAGAGCAGCTCTATGGATGTCTTCGCTAATGGTGCTCCAACAACTTGTGAAAAAGGAAGCCGAGAAGCCATTCAGGCCCGCAGCTCCATCCTTTGGGATGGAATTGAGGGCGGCGAGGATTTCCTCCTTTGTGGGTGGATGAAGCAAGGCCTCGTTATCCTGCTGATGCAGATGACGAGGGACGTTTTGAACAAAATCCGCTGCGAAGGAGACTTCTTCCTCCTGAAACAGGACTTGGAAAAAGGAGACAGCGACTGCCTTGATTTCCTCAGGGTTAGAGATGATAGTTCCATCTTCAGCTGTGATAAATTGGATAGTATCTCTTCTCATCTTTTCAGTGGCTGACGTGTAAAAAAGGTTTGTGTTCATATCACCTTCCTATATCCAAGAGATTCTTGATTTTTGTTTCTAAAAAACCTCTTCCTTAATCTCCAACTGTTCAAGCTTGTGTTTTAGTTGAAGGCTTTGTTGGATGAAATCGTCCGAGGTTTCCATCTGCATCCTGTTATCGAGAATCTCTATATCCTCTTCGGCCTTTTGAATATGGTGGAAGATATTCCCAAATTGTTCTTTATTCCAGACTTTCAACATTTGCTTTGTCTTTTTTAACTTAAGATAGATGTCGATCATGGGATCATAAGAACAGTCACCAATCCCAGCCTTCTTAATCATTGTCTGAAACGAATCATGAAGCATCCACATTCTGAGAAACCTGAAAGGTTTCACGTTTGCTTAAATGTGAGCAGGGAAGACTAGCCAAAGCGGGACATGATTGGACCTGATTCTGGGAAGGTGTTCCACCCAAAAATGAGGAAAAGAGTTAGCCCATCTACTATTTATGAGAGCTCTATCGAGCCTAGCCCAAACCCGGGCATTCCCCTTTCGGTTGTTGCACTAAGTAAAATGATTACCCACGTAACCTGCATCAAGAAGACCCGCTGTTTGGATTGCATCAGCGAACTCAGCCGTACTAGAGCTGTCAGGAGTCTGAGTACCCCTTCTTTCTTCTATTTGAATTACCGCATTAAAATCCCCTGCTATTACCCATGGGCCTTGGATGATTCTACTGACAGAAATGAGATCGCTCCACAGACTTCTTCTTTAGAACTTATAGAAGCGACCATATGCAACAGAGAAAGTAATCGGAGCTGACAAGGGAGATAAGGTCGCTTTTAAGGAGATCATTTGATTGGAAGCAGAAACCACCCAGATGTTTAGTTGGTTTTCATAGAAAATCCAAAATTTTCCACCCAAGTTGTTGTTGGAGGCTGAGGAGTAAAAGCCAATCTTCAACCCCGTAGCCACTCTTTTATCTTCCTTAAACATTGGTTCAATAATAGCCACTACTCGAGGGTTGAACTTCTTTACTAGATTTTTGAGCGTTCGAATCATGGGAGCATTTCCCACCCCACACGCGTTCCAAATAATTGCATTATCCATCAATCACACATCCTTTATTCGCTACCCGTCACTTTAATTTCTGAAGCCTATTGTACCAAACACTTGTGCCCATCTCAGCTCTAATTCTGGATGCTCTCTTCCTGGTTTTGAATTTTACTGTTTCCGGATGTTGTATCTGACAGGGCTGAGCAACCAAATGCTGAGACTTTTGTGCTGCTTCCGCTGAATCATTTTGTACCTCTTGATTAAACTCTTTTCGGCTTTCTTGATTGAAATAGGGGGATAAATCGACAGAGATGTCTCCCATTTCCTCTATCAGGAATGCGTTGGTCTCTAGTCTTCAACTTCTGAGTTCGTGTAGTTTAGTCTCCAAATCCGTTTTGGCTACATGTCACTTGCTTTTGAAGAAAGAGGGGGGATGCACCTACAGTTCTATCCCAAATCCTCTGAGGGCCTAACTTGGAGGAGTATAGGATTGTGCCAAGTTCATAGCTCTGCTGCCGAGGGGAAGATGAGTGCACATCAGGGATGGGGAGTTGCAGTGTTGGGTGTGAATCATATTCATCTAGGCCTAAGCTCTCAGCTTGAGGCAAGGCATTAGTCATGACATGTATGTCTATGGGGGTTGACGCCAAGGGTGGGAGTGAATCCATATCTCTGAGGGTAATCTAGGCCAAGGGTAGTGGGAAGGGTTGAGAGATATAGTTTCTATAGCAACTGAGGGCTGATCTGGATGAGGCAGGGGATGAGGTAAGGGACGAGGGCTGCAGTAAGGAGAGGCTAGCCTGCAGACCCGGTAAATATATTAGATGGGCAGGGAAGGAGCCGAGGCTAGGGGTTTAGACAAGGTCCACTCAGCTTAAATGGGGTATTCTATGAGGAGGGAGGGGTTAATGGAAGTATCAGTGGAATGAGATGTTTCAGATTGGGTCTGTTCAACTGATATGGGGACGGAGGGTTGAGGGAGTTTGGCGGCTTGTTTAGAGGGAAGGGGGGCATGATGTTTGGAGAGGTTGGTATGGTTGAGACGTTTCTACGAGCGGATGGAGTGCTAGGTGGGGTTGAGGCAATTCGGGCATTATGTCGAATAGGTTGAGGGGGATAAGGAGAGGTCCGGCTCTGGGGTTGGAATGTTTGAATAACCCAGTCTTTGGTTGACATCTGTTAGTGAGGCGTAGACGAGACTGGAGCCGATTTCTTGGCATAAAATCGGCTATCCTCAGCGATTCTGAATATTGGGTAGGCGATCCCATCAACCATCAATAGTCTGGTATGATGAAGGCTAAGGTGAGATGAAAGCTTAATGCGAACTCTAATGAAACTCAGAAAGAGGGCCTGAGAAGACATGGAGTCAATTTCCTGGATCTCGCCAAAGCTTTTGGCTAGATCTTCAATCATCGTCAGATGCCAAGCATGAGGGGGAATGCCTATTAATCTAACCCATGTCCCTTGGATGAGACCGACTATTTTAGGTGACCACTCCTGTCCCTTCAGCAGATGCATCTGTTTATGTAAGTTATGATCTGAGGCGAACAGGGCCATTTCCTCCCATGACTGAAATTTTAACAGGAACTAAGTTGGGGAGATTCTTGTGAAATCCACCTGTAAATTACTAATATTTGATTTTCTAAAAACTTTAATAAGTTGGAGAATATATATAGCCTCACCTTCAATAGTGATGGTCAAGGCGGCGGACAGGGATTGTTTGAGCTGATTAACCATTTGATCATTTGTTTGAATTGTGGAGCATTCGGGCAAGTGGGGATCTGAGTTAGGGCTTTTCTGGGAGTGCGGCGGGGGGACATTTTGAATAGGAGGGTTTCTGCGGATTGCTTGGGCGTATGATCTTTGCTGCGGACGCTCTGTATGTTTGTTAGTCTAGGCTCGCTCCGCATGGGAAGGATGACTAGTTTGGATTTTTGCCCAAGTAACGGTTACCACCCTACCATCAATTCGCCGATCATGCAAGAAGGCAATCGCATTGAGCGCTTCCTGCTCATAGCGGAACCGGATGAATGCAAAGCCCCTAGATCGATTTAGGGTTTTGTTCCATGGGATGAATACATCAACTAGTTTCCCGTATCGCCCGAAGATCCGGTGAATGTCTTCGGATCTAGTGTCGAAAGTGAGGTTAGCGATGAAAACTGAAAAGAAAAGAGGAGGTGGTGGTGGCCTCCTATGATTCCGGTGTGATGCGGTTTCCCAAGGAGGTTAGCGTTCCATATGCACTCTTTTCAGCATCAATCTAAAAATTATTCCTTATTCTTAGGCTCAATTAAATAGCTCTTATCGCCATGATAGCTGGCCTCAAACATGAAAATTTTCTCTTCTCAATCGGAAAGAATCCCCCAAATACTATTACCGACCTGCTCAATCGAGCTCAAAAATATTCGAATACGGATGAGCTCTTTAGTGCACAGAGGGATACTCACGATGGAAATAGCTTGGTAAGTTATAAAAGGTGAAAAGAAGAGGGGGAGCCTTCCATTGCTAATTCCAAGAGGAAAAGGGAAAGCAACCAAAGTAGTGGCCAACGACCCAACTGATGTCCGCAAAGTTGCTTCCACCAGTATGCTCCCTTAAATACCACACAGGAGCAGGTACTTAAGAAAGTTGGGCTAAATAAGGAAACCTGATAACCGAACCGAACTAGCCAACTAAGCTTGGTAATAAGGCTCATTGGCAAACACTCAGATCCATAGCTCAACTAGTAGACTGAGTGGAGATACCTCATTTCAATACTTGAGGTCTTGGTATCAATCCCTATGGGGGTGGCTAACATGGAGTGTGTGTACTGACATGGGTGTGTACTAACAAGCTAACCCAAAAAAAGGCTCATTGGCCAACCCCGATCTCAATTTCAGGTAATAAGGGACGTATATTGAGTAGAAGACATGGAAGGTCACATCTTACCTCACCTGTGGAATGCCTAGCATTGGAAAATCTACTATTCTTTTTTTTTTTTTTTTGGAAAATTGGTTGTACATCCAAATAGGTGGGAAGTAAGAAAAAGAGTCATGCCACACTTAATAAAATCGAACCTATCCTTGAGGAATACATTTTCCTTCTCTACAGCATTACGACTAGTCTCGACTGTGCACCTCAGGGCAAAGCTACTATTTTCAACAAAAGTGATGCATGCTTGACTATAAGAAACCTCCCTTATTAAAAGAGAAAAATATTTTTTTTTACTATTTTGTCTACTAGTTACGCGATCTAAAAATCTACACACTCGACTATCGACTAAAAATCTACGTGCTCGACTATCGGCTATAAATCTACATGCTCGACTATTGACTATAAATCTATACGCTCGACTATCAACTATAAATCTACATGCTTGACTTCATGACTAGAAACTTGCATGCTCAACCATCGTATCTACTAAGTTATCATACATGACCACCCACATATAAAAGGCAAAATAACGCTTGCCACTCTGTGTAAGACTTCTCATGCGGAGATACTGTTATAATATCCTCTTTGATCACTGTTGAGGGTAAAATGTTGTATATTAGACCCTAGTTATTACATGGATTTACGAACATGACACTGCTTAATGGAATATTTTAATCATATTTTTGTTGGAGGGTGTAATTAAGGGACAGACTGAAAAAGAGTATTAAAAGAGTGGATTTGATTCTCTGAAGTCACCATATCAAGGGACAGACTCTAGAGGACCAAGATCAACGAATTTACACGCCAGGGATCCGAGAAAATCAAGTCGTTCACATTAAAAATGCCCCGAAACTGGTCTAGAATGCAAGATCACAGGGTTTCCGCCATCCGATTGACACTCGACTTCATACATGGGATGTGGGCCATAAATTAACCATACATATTAAATTTCAGCTATTAAAGATCTCTGAAAGTGGCCCAACGGATAGATCAGCCGACCATACTCTAATTCGGGGCCCACCCGAGATCTGGATATGCTTCAAAAGTGGTCTCAACAGCTTAAATGAGATGATAACACGGTCGGACAGAACGGATTTCCCATAGCCATCTCGGTAGGTCCAATCTGGAAGAGTGCGTGCACACCATTCACGCACTCTTGAAGTGCATTGAATCTGAGGGAGTCGGTCCGCACATGCTGCCCGACTCCCATTCAAAACGGAAAGTTCCGTTTCGGTCCCTACTGCGGAAGGGAGCTGCGGATGGGAGTTGATGGGCCCACCAGGACCAGCCAAGAATCAGATCCACACCGTCCATCATCTTTAGGATGAAATTTCGGCCAGCCAGCGTCATTTTCGCATAAATTCGGGATCTAAAGGTGACCCATGGATCCAGTGAAGTAGGAGCTCCTGCGTTTTGACGCAATGAATAGCTCCTGATTTCAGAGGATGGTGGTCCACCATCACAGGTATTCAGCTTAATCTGAACCATTCACTGCGTATGCAGGATAAAAAAAATCTAAGATGTGTGTTTTTAGCTCCTGATCTGATGAGGAACCGAATGTAATTCGGTCCAAAATACCCTGCTGTGATTAGTGAAATAGCGGACAGTCCGACTTCTGCTCGCTGGACGACCAACAACCGAAGATTTCCTTCAATCCATGCCATCCAAATCAAGAAATAGGGAGATTCGGTCGTCGCCACATCGTCCAAAATGAGGAAAACACCTCACCAACGTTTTCTTCGCAATAACATCACCGACTTTTGTTTCGCATAATGTGGAAATCCTACCGCACAGAGGATTACTTGCGAGAGTGTACCGGCCACAGATCCATGGGCCAGGACCATCAGATGATGGTCCAAAAATGCCAAGAATTTCAGTTGCTGGATGAGGTGGGCCGGACTCAAAGTTCTTGATCGGATTGATGCTGAAAACAGGGCTATGCAAGGCAAGTTTCCGATTTTGTGGCTGCGAAAGTCTTCACCGACTTCAGCCCTTACACATGTAACCGACCTCCTTCACAGCTATAAAGAGAGAAGAGAGAAGGGGCATTCAAGCTACGGCTTAGAGAGAGAATTTAAGAGAGAAGTGTGGATTGTTTTTCTTTATTTTTATTTTTATAGTTGTCTTTTCCTATAATTTTTGTGAGAGTTAACCTAATCATGGTTAGCTAAACCTCTTAGCTAGGGCTAAGAGGCGAAGCTTGTAGTGAGATGAGAGACTCTATTTTATGCCTTTAATTTAATTTATGAACTGACTTTGATATTAATTTGATTATTAAGGGAATGTTTTTAGTCTTTAATGGTCTGTTGTGACTGAAATTACAATGGGTCTACAATGGCTTTGATCATGTTCTTTTTCTTTTATGTTTATGACGTCAGGAAGCCCTATTGTTCACCATCGTCTCTTGGGCATAGTCGGATGACGGTACCCTTCCTCACTTTCATACATTGTTGATTGGTTGATAATTAGTTTAATTCTGTTGTTTGCTTTGTTTGTTGGGCATGGTTTGGTAATGGAATCCATTCTAATTCATACACCTTTCATCTCTTGAAAACTGTATCAAAAAAAGTTCAGTTTGATTTCATGGTTACACCCTTCAACTGGATGAAGATGGACTATATGTCCAGTTGAATTCTTGAAGAAGGCATAAGGTCTCCCTGATCTCTAAAAGTGGATCCTCTGAATCCTTAGTTTCTCACATCTGATTTGTCCAAAGCTTTAGATTAATACTTTCACCATTATTCCTCAAATTACACTCGATTTAGAATTCATCTCATTTTAGTCCTAATTCTAGTTAATTTTAGATAACGTATAGGTATCAGTCCATTGAGATTCGACCTCGGTCTCACCGAGTTATTTCTACATCACAACCCTGCACTTGGGGAGTGAACAATCACCGCAGGATGCGCCATCCTTTCCAATTGGTATATTAATTATAAAGCAATGAAATCAAGGAATGCACATAGAATATGCCAACCTCCCACAGTTAGGAATTCAGAACATCCCGCTCATACATCAGTTCAAATATGCTTACTTCTCGAGCTCATGAACATAGAACTCAAAAGTAGGAGATAACTGTTATGGGTGGAATTAAGCTAACTTGTTGTATGAGACATGTGGTTAAAAGACCATCAAAGCAGACCCTCTAATCTACCAAAGGATTAGGAAAGATGGGTTGAGAAAGGAGGCTTAATGGTTGAACTAACACAGTTAAACTGGCTTGGATATAAGACTCATCGACAGACCTTTACTACCTCAACTTTGGATGTCGACCTTGACCTCAGATGCGTATCTCGACCTTAGATACTAACCTCGACCTCAAGTACCGACCTCGACCTCGACTTCAGATACCGATCTCAACCTTGGGTACCGACCTTGACCTTATATACTGATCTCAACCTCAGCTACCATTCTCGACCTTGTATATTGACCCCATCCTTGGAATAGAAATATCCAAATAGAATCTTGCAACATATAAAGATATGATCGATCCGACAAGGTTATAGCCAAAAATCATGTTGATTGAGACAAAATCGGAGACACTACAAGAAAATAAGCCTTTAGCCACAATTTTTTAGACTCAATTGAAAAAATGGAGGCTAAATGTGTCTTTTAGCCTCGGTTGGTAAGCAACTGAGGTTAAAAGTTCATCTTTCGCCTCAGTTGCATAGGAACCGAGGCGAAAAGTCTATTTTTTATCCTTAGTTGCATAGGAACCGAGGTGAAAAGTCTATCTTTTAGCCTCAGTTGCATAGGAATCGAGGCGAAAAGTCTACCTTTTAGCCTCAATTGTATAGGAACCGAGGTGAAAAGTCTACCTTTTAGCCTCAGTTGCGTAGGAACCGAGGCAAAAAGTCTACCTTTTAGCCTCAGTTGCCAGGAATTGAGGCGAAAAGTCTACCTATTAGCCTTATTTGCATAGGAACCGAGGCGAAAAGTCTATTTTTTAGCCTCATTTGTATAGGAACCGAGGTGAAAAGTTTACCTTTTAGCCTCAGTTGCATAGGAACCGAGGCGAAAAGTCTACCTTTTAGTCTTAGTTGCCAGGAACCGATGCGAAAAGTCCACTTTTTAGCCTTAGTTACATAGGAACTGAGGTAAAAAGTCTACCTTTTAGGTTCAGATGCACAGGAATCGAGGTAAAAAATCTACCTTTTAGCTTCAATTGCATAGGAATCGAGGCGAAAAGCCTACCTTTTAGTCCCACTTGCATAGGAAGTGAGGCAAAAAGTCTACCTTTTATTATTATTATTATTTTTTTATATAAAAAAAGAAGGTATGGCCCAGTCAAGACGCAAGACAATGGAGCAGATGGCTAATACAGGGAGATTTTCTAATCACTGGTTAGAGGATATACATAGTACAATAAGTGGGGTCGATGGTTCATTAATGCAGGCCATTCTAATGCGTGTGAGAGAAGATAAACAGTGATGCAAAACTCTCGGAACGACGATGCCGTCAATCTCCACCCTTTTTTTAGACACATTCACACGTGATACCTGTCCCACAATGTGATACGTGTGAGAGATTTAGAGCTTTTAATTAGGTGAGATGCGGAGATGCACTGTTTGGATCTAGCATAAAAATCACGCCATTTCACACGTCAGATTGTCATACCATGTCAAAAAAAAAAAAAAAAAGCTAGAGAAACTTACCAACTAAGCTGTGGCCCACCTGACGAGTGAAATTTCTTGATTTCATGCACAAGGTCTGAGCATTATTTCAAAGCTCAGATCCCACACTCGTGACCTCTACATTATCTCTTCCTAGCCACGTATTTGCAAGCCACAGTTTGAAATGTTAGGAATGAAAAGTTACGACTGCCGCATCGACGGTGGTGCTGGGGCATCGTTGATCCATGGTAGGGCCCAAACTGATCAATGGCCTAGATCTTCTGACCCTCGGTAGAAATTAAAAGCCCAAGTATGCTGTGCATATCCTCGTCTCTGCTTCGATCCAAATCAGTTCAAGGTAAGCTCGATTCTTTTCATTTCGCTCCTTCCTCTCCTTTTCTTTCGATCTCAGTTTCTCGAAAAAGAGTTGAAACCCTTGTCTCCGCCCCTTTTCTCTCAATCTCTCCTTCCATTTTTCTGACAATTTCTGATCTTTAATCGAGAGATTCATACCTGGAAAGCTCGTAGATGCCAAAATACGTGTCTTCTGAACTCAGAATCTTCAATCGGCTGAAATAGAAGTAGATACAACTGCGAAAGCTCTTAGTTGTGAAGATCTGTGATTTCCACAGCCTAGATCTTCGATCGATGATATATATAGAAGCTGTGTTTAACTTATCGGAAGGGATATCATTCGATCTGTGCTTCTTTTTTGCCTGATTGAGATATTTCGATTTTAGAAGATCTGCGATTTATGAGGTTCTAATCGTCAATTTTTTAAGTGGGAGAGATCTCTTGCTTTTTGCTGTGTTCTTTCAGATCTAGGAATTTTACTCGAAAGAAAGCTTTTGCATGCATTAGTGGCGCAGATATCCTTTTTCAAGGATGAGATCTTTGATTTGATGCGATTAGAGTGATTGCAACTTCTGCCTTGAGCAATTTACATTCTCGTCCTGCATTTGAAGGTAATTTGAAGGAATTGTTAGCTTCTGAGTCCTTGCTATCTGCAATAATCTAGAAATATTTAAATTTCTGTGTTATTTTATTCTGCATGTTTACAATAAATGGTTGAGTTATACTAGTTTTTTGTGAATGGGTTTTCTTTTGTTATCTCCTCCTATAATTGTGCCTTTTCGTTTCACAAAATGCTGCATCTAGCATTAAATCATGGTAAGTGAATGTAGCTCATCCGAGTTCTTCATCATCTCATGATTAGAGAAAATTGATATTAGTTGTCATGGAATCCATAAACCTTTAAAATGTAATGATGACTACTTAACTTATTTGCTACTTAACATGAGAGCATACACCAATTTTCGTGCAGGCCAGGTAGGTTACAATCTGCTTCCCATGCTAGATAAACAAGGAGCATATACACCGATTTCCATGTAGGCCAGGTAGGTCACAATCTGCTTCCCACGCTAGATGAATCTCATCTTTTTGTTATCTTTTCTTACTGAGATTTGAGCTTCCCTATCTCTAGATTAGGTTTTCTCTGCTATTTTTGGGAGATTTTGCTAAATCTGATAGATCGGAACGATCTAAGGTTAGGTTTTGGTGCTTGTAGTGGTTTGATTTTATGGTAGATCTGTTCGTATATTTCATGTTTGGATTATGATTTTTGTAAGGGTGGGAAATCAGAATTGGGCCCTCTTAATGGATGGTCCCATCAATTATTAGATCAATATTCAGTCCTATCCATTTATATAGTCAATATGCACTGTCCAATTTCATATCAATGATGGGTTTGTCATTGTCAAAAAAGTTAAAGTGATTCTTAAGATAGATGAGAAATCAAATGTGAAATTCACATCACTGCTGTAATGAGTTCCCATTGCAAATGTGAGGGGATTTCAACATATTGCATTTTTCTTCATTTTGCTCCGTAAACAACATCCAACATTTTATGATCTATTTGGACATTTTATTTCTCGTTTGAGGGGGGAAAAAGAAAGGTGGGCCCCATTGATCATATACGTGTTGCATCCTACCTTTCGAATAGGTTGGGCCACCATGAGGATCACCATGTTAAAAAATAGACATCTGTCCATGGGTGCAGTTCTCACCATTGATGAGAATTGCTATAAAAAAAATTCCTCAGTTTTTCTTTAGGCCATTGAAGCAACAACTAAGATACTTAATCCCCCATGACTTTTGGACATGGCTCATCCACTTGGTGGGCCATCAAAATCAATGGTCTCAACCACCCAAGGAGTGTTTCACGTATGAGAGATGGACAACCCCTATATCTAGGTAGAGGCTTGCCAGCAGCCTTCAATCCATTAATACAGAAACTGGCAGCTTTCCAAACCTTCACAAATGAGTGAAGGGAACTCAAATCTTCACCTTTTTTAAATGACTAATCTTGCTTCAAATGGATCTCTAAAAGGGTTAAAAGTTATTATTTCAGCATCCAGTTTGCTATTTATTTTGCAACTAAAATTTTCAGGGAAATCCATTTGTTTTCCGTCCTTTACCATTGTTTGGATAGAAAATTCTTTTTAGTGAGCAAAACAAAAAAAGAACCCTCAGTGGTTGGTTGGTGTCCAATAAAATGCCTCTGGATTAACATTTTGGGAGACTTCAATTCACTTGTTTTATGAGGAAAAGAGTAATAGCGACAATCAATTTCCTTGGCTACTATTGTAATAAAAACAGTAGAAGACCTCATATTCATGGAAAATGAATTCGATTCCAACCATTTCTATCTTGCAAACAAAGTAGTATTTACAGATTAAAGGACATCATGGGGCACAACTGAGATATTTTCTTTAAGATGATCAATAGCATAAGCTCCACTAGGTTTTGATGTGGGTAGGGCCTGCGTGGATTAGTGGAATGCTTTTTCCTACTATGGAAAAGAAATCATTTTTCTTTGGAAATAACATTTTTTGCCATTTAGTCGGAAAAAAGCTGTGATATCGATTTCCATTTCCACAAATTTCCTCAAAAACTAGTGATTTCTATTTCCTCAAAACAGAACTTAAGAAATGGAGATTTCCATATTTTTTAAAAGAGAGAGCTCTCACTTTTTTACGATTGACCTATACACATTTGGATGAAATCATGGTTATAAAACTAAATTTTATGTAAGATTCTTTTGGATTTCTACTTCCACATATTTCCTCCACAATGAAATTTCCCTTTCCAAATTTACTTTTTGAATTCCATCAATCCAAACAGGCCCAAGTACATAAATAAAAAGTTCAAAGATTTGCACATTACCTTCCAACACCAGCAAATGTACATGACTTTTTTTTTCGTGTACATGACTTTTTTTTACAGCCGCTCAACAGAAAATAAAGCTTGCCCGCGATTACACGTGTTTGCTGAACAGTGTGCATCATCACACGGTATAGCTATCTGTCTAACATGAGTTGAATTGTCTTGCTTTCTCTTCTGAATACATATGTTCTCACCTGTGGTAGCTTAAGAGCATATACTGCCTGTGTAGCTCTAATGTCTGAAATTCACACTACTTAGACTATATTCACATTGTAATGGTATGGTTGAGATGGTGAGCTGGAAAACAGTAGATTTCTCTCTCTATTGTACACATAGAAAGGAGATGTATCAATCAGGGCCATCTATGTGGAACGTATTTCATGTGGCCAATGGTTCAGAAACCAGTTCTGTTTGGCAATTCCATCCATCACATGTCCGCAATTCTCCTTGCTGAATGGAGACTGTTGACTAGGGGTGCAACTCAGGCAGGTTGCGTTGGATTGGGGTCAATCTGAGCCGACATTCAACCCTAACTTAGGAGGACACAACCTGTAACCCGACCCAACCCAAATTCCAACCAGAGGTGTCCAACCCATTCCCAACCTGAATTCCTATATACTCGACTTGACCCAACCTGACAGGGTTCCACCCTTACTCAAATACATGTGCTTGTTCCAACTTGACCTAACTTAACCCGAATTTGCTCAACCTGAACCCAACCTGATTTCAAATTGGGGTGGCATTTACCAAACCCAACCTGACTAACCCAACCTGACTTGAGTACCTTGAAAACCCGACCCAACCTGCCCCGAACTCGGGTTGGACTAACTGGGTTCGGGTTGACCTGAATCCAAGTTGCGGCGTGGCTGTTAACCATTTCCTTTTTTCTATAGCGTGTTTAAAGCCCAATAGTCAGTGGGTTTCGTCATCCAATCTATTTTTTCTTTAACCATTTCCCATCTGCAATAGTGGCCAATAGATTGATAGTCTTCGGTCATGCATTTGACTGCTATGTGTAGTGGAGAGAACGATCTATGCCTCTACCATATTACGCTTTGACCCTATGATACCCAGATATTATATGTGCTCAAAATATTCTGTAGCATGTGACTTGATGTTGATATTGGTACCGGATACTCGTAGGATACTGATATCCTTGCAGGATATCTTAACTGAATTCTATTGTTTTATGATTTGTTATTTGTTAAATCCTGACATTTTTCTTACATCCATGTCCCATTACACACACACACACACAAACTAGAGAACTGTACACGTTAACAAGTTCACAAGTTCGGAATCTTTGGGATGCTACAAACATTAAAAAATAATGCCTTGTTTGATAAAACTGCAAATTAAGAGGTTTGCTAAGTGCACATGCGTGTGCAAGTCATCTAATGCATATGCCATCATATTTTCTAGAATGGCAGAAATGTGAAATATCCAACACATCCATCAGGTGTACTTCACGTGCAGATGGTTCTGCCAAAAAATAAAGATTGTCCACTCAGTAGGTGTGCCTTGATAGTCGAAATAAGTGGACGGGTAAGAAAACTTCGGCAGATTTTTCATAACTAAACATTTCTTAGTTAATTGTGGCCCACCTTCCTAGCGGACTGAATTGATTATTGGGATAGGGAATATAATTAGTAGCACCCTTCTGATGGATGGCTTGGATTTCACCTGTCTGCCATGCTGGCATATGCAGTGGTGTCTGCATTTAGCTGACGTTTACATGATTGTAATCTTAGCAAAGCTCACAAATTAATGTGGGTCAAATGTTTCTAGAAAAAGGGAAAAATCACAAAACTGCATTTGAAGTGCACATTTAGAGGGGGGGACCATTTCATTATTGACAGCTAGGCATGATAGGTTCTACTGTCTATGCTATATCATTTTGCTACATACATCACCAGCTGTCTGCAAATGTGATGAGGAAATTATGGGTTTTCCTTTCCTTTGTACATCATATTTGTTTAATGACTGTGTCATGGTGTTAATTTATCTTGGATGAATATATATGGGTCGTCATTAGTATATTGTATTGATTTGAAGATCCATGTGATTGCTCAAATAAAATAAAATAAAATAAAATAAAAATCCTAGAAGCTTCATGCATTGTTATAATGGCCATTTCCTGAAATAATTCAACTGTTTATGGATGAGTTGGCTTGGTTTTGTTTGCTTTCGTAACTATCTAACTAAAGTGAATTTGAGGAGACAGATGACCTTTTGGATTCCAATTGCAAATTATTTTATTTGAATTGGTTGGGAGCAGTATTGAATTTCCTTATTGCTATATTAGCATTAAACCATAGTGCTCAAACGGTCAAACCTAACCGGAAGCCCCTACAATTATGAACCCAATTATACCATCATCATCATTGTCATCATCATCATCATCATCATCATCATCATCATAATGCATTAGATGGTGAATGAATATCACAAGGGTTCAAAAGATTTCTCTGGAAGGTAGATATACAGAGAAGGCATGTGATTCTATCAATTGGAATCTCCTTGACCACTTGCTTGGGAGGATGGGTTTTGGTGAAAGATAGCAAAATGGATTACAACGTGTATTTCATTGTCATGTTTCTCTATTATGATCAACAGGAACCATAAAAGAAGTTTATTTTATTTTATTTTTTAAAATTTAAATGCAATAAGGGGATTTGGCAAAGGGGACCTTTATCTGATAGTAAAGATGTTGAGCCAGCAACTAAACCCAGTCTTACTGATATCTCCATCTCTGCATTCATGACTGAAGTGGCAAGCCTGGTTTAGTAAGCACATCACTTTTGTTGAACTGCATTTGGTTACCGGTTGTTCTTTAGAGGCGTTGAACTGTTTAGCTTAGTTTATGAATTAAAGCTAATGTTGAAAATTCTTTAATTTCTGGTTCAAACCCTATAATGATTTGGATCTCATAGAAAAATCACTCACAAATGATTTTTGAAGTTCTTTTATGTTGAATGATGAAAGGTGAAAAATAACCAATGTTTCAGAAACTGGAATGGATTGGTTGTTTTGACTTGTGGGGCTGAATTGGCAGGTCGTGAGCTCTGGTTTCTTCCCTCAAACCAGTTCTTTTATTATTATTATTATTATTTTAAATGTAAATATTATAACATTCTGATTGCACCGCCTGGTTAGTTGCATTCTTCTTTTTGGCAAAATATGCATTTACGCGACTTGAAACCAAATCGGTCATGTTCACAACCTGTATTTCAACTAAAACAAAATTATTTGTTAGTACTGTTGGCACAAGTTTTTTAAATAAACAAAAGCAAAGCATATTATTGAAGGGGTTCTATTAATCAAATTGAGTTGTCCAACATGTCTAAATACCTAGACACATTTCAGTATGGTACCTATGTCCAAGACTAGCCTGACCATTGGTCAGCTCTACTATGTGGATTGCTTGGCCAAAAAAATCGAACTACAAACATGTTTGTCCAAGACCTTTTGTTTCCTTTATTTATTTATTTATTTTTGTTGCTATATTGCATATGATTTGTTGCCTGTATTTGTAATGGATTGATTTATTGAGGGTTAAAGGGAATCAAAACTTGCAACAATCTTGGAAACTCATGCTGTGTCACCATTTCTATACTGATAGCTGTTAGTTTTTCTGGTTGTTTATTTTATTTTAGTTTAGTGTTGGTTCATTCGACATGGGTTGTAATAGGGAAGATAGTACGGGGAGTTGTGTTCATTTGACACATGGACAGTCGCACACAAAATTATTGCTGATGGCGAGTTCTTCTTCTTTGCAGATGCTTTCAGACAACCGAACAAGCTGTAGTTGTTCATCAGCCAAGCAAAAGTCATACCCAAATCTTACATTGTGACTCTGTATTATTTGTGGAATCTAATGTTGTGTAATAGTTTGATTGAGTTTATTTTAAAAACTTTCAATAGTAAATAAGTGAGATTGATTGTTTGATTGAGTTGTTAACTATTTTGTTAGTATTATGGCTTTCATGATTGATTGTTTCATGAGTGGATTAATAGTTTAAATAAATGTTTAAAAAAATAAACATTTTTAGCCTCAATTTGTAACCAAGGCTTGGATTTAGCCTCGGTTGTTGAGAACCAAGGCTGAAATTCCCGTGGCTAAAGGCTTTAGCCTCAGTTGTTAATAACCGAGGTTAAAAATAGATTTAGCTTCAATTGGAGGCAACTGAGGCTAAAATTTGGATTTAATCTCAGTCAGAAACAATGGAGGCTAAAATTTTAATTTAGCCTAATTTCAAGAAAACTGAAGCTAAAAAAGATCTTTTAGCCTCACTTGAAGAATCGAGGCTATAAAAGTCATTTTAGCCTCGGTTGCTAAAATTGAGGTTAAAGCCTTTAGTCACGAGTTTTTTTTTTTTTTAATCACGGGAGTTTCAACCTTGGTTTGAATAAATGAGGCAAAACTGAGGCTAAAGGCTTTAGCCTCAATTTTTAACTTTTTTAGCCTCAATTTTGAACTGAGGCTAAAGCCCCCTTTTCTTGTAGTGAGATATTCTCAAAATTAAATTCTGATTCCAATACGGATCCCTTTAGCATATCCAGCAATTCCACTTAGATACGCAAACAACCTAAATGCCTATAAATACACTCCCTGCCATGGGTAAAAGGTACATACGAATATCTCGATTCTACTATATTTGATGTGAGTCCATACATTTGACTTAAGAATTGAATGGTTTGGGTCACAACTAGTGCCCCCATTGTCTCCTTATTCTCTATAATTTGTAAGTACTCAATGGCTCACAAAACATGAAATATGATGGGCCAATGTGACGATTATTTACCATCCAACCTGGTGAATGGTAAAAAACAAATATCAACTTGATTTAAAGCCTTTATGACCCGTAGGCGTTCAATCTCAGCTACTCTCTTTGGTGGGTCCACTTGACATTTGGCTCTGCCTCAATTTTAAATCCATGTATTAAAACCATGTCTTAAAATGAAGTCGCATGGATAGGCCGTTTGGTGAGTTGAACACACCACTGAGGTCGGTGATACATCACACACCACGCAATTCCTTTCCAAGGCTCAGCCGCCTTCTTTCCTGCGTCGTTTTCGTCACGAGGAAATAGCACCTGTTCTTCCGAATGTGCATTTTTTTTTTTTTTATCTGTGACCTGCGGCTTACATGGGCCTTACGTAAATGTAGCAGCAGCTCGTCAGGTGGTAAGAAACTAGACAGATTTAATTATCTCGGTCCCCATAATAAAAATAAAACTAAGATGCCGTGTTCTTCATCGAGGGGTCCACATGCATTGTTGGACGTGAACCGTTGCTTCGTCTACGTGATGAGAATGGCTCTGATCATTTTGGTCAAGTCATATACACGGCCTAGCCCGGATGATATGCAACTTCATCCGATGCGAGTTGGTCTGTATACGACTAGTAACGAGCAGTTCCAGTCGCGCTCACCTGTTTCTGTGCTGGCAACGTGTGCATGAATACTTTCCAGCACATCTCAAAAGGACGCGGATTAGATGGCGTTGCCAACACCGTCCTCAGATGTGGTTTGTTGCTGTGTTGGGTGCTGTGGGCCCAACCTGAAGTATGTGTTTTGCCGGTTCATTTCAGGGCATGAAATTGATAAAATGTCCGACTTAATGAATGTACTTTTCAGCACATCTCAACGCCGTCCATCCATTTTGACAGTTTATTTCAGGTATGAAACTAAAAAAGAAGTAAATCCGTATGATCGACTATTGGAAAAAATTAAGGATAATGTCACTTCCGTAGAAACCTTCGACACCCACCTTAATGTTTATATGTCATTTAGGCTGATAAAGTCACACATCATGGATCAAAGAAAAATAAAAATATCAGTTAGATAAAAAAGAAAAAATAAATTAGCCCCCACAAGATTTTAATGGTGGCTGTTGGGGAAAAATATGTTAAGTTCGGATACTCGGATATGTAATAGGTCAACCCTGTTGACACTGCCCGAGATGTCTAAGATAATAGTTAGAGCCGAGAGAATAATGCATAAGGCCAAGAGATAAAAGTATAAGACGACTTAAGTTAACTCGGTCAGCGAGTTAACAACGTCTGCATAAGCCGACTAAAGGCCAAATAAGTTATAAGCCACCCGACCTGCAATGAAAAACCGACTCGATAAGTTGGTTGCGTCGGCCATGGAGTAAGGAAGGATGATGGATAGATACCGAGACTATTCCGCCCGTTAGAAGGTAAAAAACTTATTCTCTTAAGCCAGCCGAGACTCTTCTAGAGTCAGTAACGGCTGAGCCGAGCCAAGGAAAGACAGTGTGAATACAAATACCATCCCGAAAATCTAGAAGTAAAGGTGTCTGATCTTAAGGATCTCAGGATCGGGTGAAATCTGTCAAGAGGATCGAATCTTCGAAGATAAAGGAAAAGAATCCTCATACGACAGGATTCTCCCAAGCTTATAAATGATCATCTCCTTTACGGTAGAAGGTACGCAACAGAAAAATCGTAAATCCTTTGTCATTGTTCCTGAGACTGACTTAAGCATCGGAGATTCTCCGGCTCTAGCCAGGGTCCCCTTTGTATTTATTATTGTGCAGGCGAGGGACGGGCCGAGCAAAAGATCCACTCATAAAAATACATCAACAGTTTGGCGCCGTTTGTAAGAAGCGTGCAAAAAACCATTCCTCACGCTCTATTTAAAAAGCTGAAAAATAAGTTCCGATAGTAAGAACTAGAAGAGTGGATCAAGATGAAGCAGGGGAAGCTGCTGCCAGCGTAGCTCAAGAAGCTTCGCTAGCAGCTCCGCCCCACGATCAATAGTCAACAGAACTAAGGGAATGCGCAACTAGATCGAGAGGTTTAAGAGATACGTTCCGATATGAATGTCATGAAGCAGATGTTGGAGTAACTGTAAAATCAACAGATGCAGCCACATCGCGAAACAACACAGGTTCCTCTACCAGCATCCGATGCTCAGACTACTGCCCCGCGGTCGCTTCAACAGCCGAGTCAGTACCAAGATCCAAGTCAACCAGCACCAGCTCGTTTGACAACAGCTGTATTGCCCCCCTCTGATTTACGCCATAGAATAGATCAAATGAGGCGCAATCAGCTTCCCATGGAAGAAACGACAGAGAGCGCAGAACCTTTAAGAGCTAATGTCCAGGACTTCAAAAAAGAAGTTTGGGAAGAGATAGAGAGAGAGATGGTAGACATGAAGAATGGTAGGAATACATACCCGACCAAGTCCGAGGTAAAAGTTTCTCCATTTGTGGATGAAGTAATGTAGGCTCGGTTACCGGAGAGGTTCCGCCTACCCCAAATTACTCCTTTTTTCAAAAAAACTGATCCAGCTGAGTGTATTGAATACTTCAGAACTTATATGGAGTTGCGTGATGCCTCAGATGCTGTTATGTGCCGAGCCTTCTCCCTCACCTTCACCGACGTGGCTCGACTTTGGTTCAAATAATTCAAACTAAGGTCCATCAGTTCGTTTGCAAAACTCAGCGATGCCTTCCTTACTAACTTCATCGGCGGGAAGAAGAAATTAAAACCGCCCGTACATCTGAACAACATAGTCTAAAAGGAAGGAGAACTGTTGAAGGACTACATCAAGCGTTTCAACTTTAAATCTCTTCAGGTTTGAAAATATTCAGAAGAGACGGCACTTAACGCACTCATGCAAGGAGTCAAAGATAAGCCCTTTCTAGCATCCCTAGATAAAAACCCGCTGGAGACTCTAGGCGAGTTTATGACTCGCTCGGATAAATATGCGGATGCTGAAGAGACGCGACTCCTGCGTGAGACGATAAAGAACGTAAAACCCTTGGCTAAAGTGTCAACCAAGAAAGAAGCCGACCCAGCTGGAGGGAAAAAGTAAAAAGACAATCGGGTTAGAGATGACGGTAAGTCGGGCAAATGACCCGACAGAAGGTTTTCTACATACACCCATCTAAATAAATCTCAGGAGCAGGTGTTGATGAAAATCAAGAATGAAGGCTTTATCAACTAGCCCGGGAAGCTCCAAGAGAATCCGAAACGGTGGAGTAAAAACAAGTACTGTCACTATCATCATGACCATGGTCACAACATAAGTGATTGTTATCACTTAAAGGATGAAATCGAGCGGCTCATCAAAGAGGACCGACTCAGAGAACATGTGGAAGGATCCGACTCTGCAGAAGAACGCCCGAGCAAAAACTGACCCACAGAGTAGATTCAAACTATTATTAGTGGGCATTAAGGCGGTGGAGACTCCAATAACGCTCGAAAGAATCACACCAGGAGCATTAATCGTCCTGAGTTCGAGATTCTCCTGCTATCTCGGCCCTCAAAAGAAAAAATGAGAGAGAAGTATTGTATCTCATTCACTGAAGACGACGCTCGAGGCATTCATCATCCTTGTGATGATGCGCTGGTCATTGCCCTCACTATTGCTAACAGTAAAGTATTCCGCATACTGGTGGATACTGGGTCGTCTGCGGATGTATTGTTCACTTAGGCGTTCGACAAAATGGGCATTGGACGATCAGCTTTACGCCTAGTCCAAACCCCACTCATAGGATTGTCTGATGGGCAGGTACTTCCTAAAGGAATCGCTTCATTACCACTTACCACCGGGAGTCCTCCGTACCAGACGACTATAATGGTCGACTTCTTCATTGTTAAACAATCATCTGTCTACAATGCCATACTCGGTTGACCCTCTCTAAGCCTCCTACGAGCCATGGTATCCACGTACCATCTTTTCATGAAATTCTCGACCGAGTCAGGAGTGAGAATAATAAAAGGAGATCAGCAAGATACTCGATGCTGCTATGCAACAGCAGTAAAAGTCCTGACGGAGATATCGACGATCGAGTTGTTGGACCCTCGAGTTGGATCTCACGAACGGGGGCAACTGATGGAAGAGCTTATCTCGGAACCATTAACTGAGACAGACGAGTCGAAAGTAGTACAAATTGGCTTATCCCTGAAGTTGCCTCTCAAAGACGATTTGAACACTTTGCTTCGACGATATGCCGACGTATTCACATGGAGCCATGAAGATATGCTTGGAATCGATTCCTCGGTCATGACTCACCGACTTAACATTGATTCGACCTACCGGCCAATCCGACAGAAAAGACGTCATCTCGGCCCCGAAAGGTATGCTATCATTGACGAAGAAGTCGACAAACTCCTCAAGGCTAAATTCATAGAAGAGATATACTATCCGGAGTAGATAACTAATGTTGTGCTCGTAAAAAAAGATAACGGGAAGTGGTGTATCTGTATTGATTATACAGATCTGAACAAAGCCTGCCCTAAGGACAGCTTCCCTCTTCCCCGCATTGATCAGTTGGTAAATAGTACCGCAGGACATGAATTACTTAGTTTTATGGATGCCTACTCTGGGTATAATCAAATTGTAATGCATCAATCCGATAAATCTAAGACTACCTTTGTCACTGACAAAGGTCTTTATTATTACCGAGTGATACCATTTGGTTTGGAAAATGCTAGAGTGACGTATCAAAGGTTGGTGAACAAAATATTTGCTCGACAGATCGACCGAACCATGGAAGTGTATATAGATGATATGCTCATCAAAAATATACATGCGGCCGACCATATAGCGGACTTAAAAGAGATGTTCTTGACCTTGTGCAAATACAAAATGAAGTTAAATCCGAGCAAGCGTGCTTTCGGTGTAAGCTCGGGGAAGTTTCTCAGGTTCCTTGTTAGTCAGCGAGGAATCGAAGTGAATCCCGAGAAGATCAAGGCTCTACTCGACATGGAGTCTCCCAAGACGATTAAAAACATACAAAGGCTGACCGGGCGAGTAGTCATGCTTAACCGTTTCCTGTCTCAAGCCACCGATAAATGTCTTCCGTTCTTCAAGCAATTGAAGGGACGACAGTTGATGGAATGGACGAAAAAGTGTGAAGGAGCGTTCCAGCAATTGAAGTTTTATCTTGGGTCTCCACCCCTATTATCCAAACCCGAGTCTAGAGAAGCTTTGTTATTATATCTGGCTATATCCGATGCAGCGATTAGCTCGGCTCTCATATGAGAATGTGACAAAAAGCAATTACCAGTGTACTATGTCAGCAAAGCCCTACTACCAGCAAAGACGAGGTATCCTCCCCTTGAAAAGGTAGCCTTGGTCCTGGTAGTATCCTCGCGATGACTCTGGTGATACTTTCAAGCTCACACCATCATTGTCATAACCGACCTACCATTGCGTTAGATCCTTCAGAAACTAAAAGCTTCCGGCCGACTTACGAAGTGGGCTATCGAACTGAGCTAGTTCGATATACAATACAGGCCGAGAACAACTATTAAAGGATAAGCTGTGGCCGACTTCATTTTCGAAGTAACTCCACAAACCAACACAATGTCTG
The DNA here is from genome assembly GCA_037074715.1 of Magnolia kwangsiensis. Lineage (NCBI taxonomy): Eukaryota > Viridiplantae > Streptophyta > Magnoliopsida > Magnoliales > Magnoliaceae > Magnolia > Magnolia kwangsiensis. The sequence goes on from CM073573.1 coordinate 141,196,521, forward strand.
AGTCTAATGGAATTATTAGAGCATTAGCGTCCTTTTCCCTCGACCCATCACCCTACCCTGCCCCTTGGAAATTATTCGTCGACGACTCCTTCAACTCTAAGGCAAGCGGGGCTGGGGTAGTATTAGAGACTCCCGATCAAACCTGTATGTAATATGCCTTATGACTTCGATTTCAAGCGTCGAATAAAACAGTAGAATACGAAGCCTTGCTACTTATCCTTCGACTTGCCCCGAGTTTAGCTGTAACTCATCTCAATGTCTTCAGTGATTCGCAGTTAGTCGTTAACTAGGTCACTGGTATTTACCAGACACGAAAAGAACAACTGAAGGCATACATGGAGAAGGCCAAAGAATTAATCGGTGGATTTCGACAATGCGAAGTAGTTCGGATCCACAGGATTGAGAATGCCAAAGCTGTCTTGTTAGTAAAGCTTGCCTCAGCCAACGAAGATGATATACCCAGATCGGTTCCGATCGAATACGTGGCAAGGCCGAGTATCAATGAACCGATCAACTCGACTATACATGCCATTGAGTCAGAACCTACCTTGTTCGACCCTATCGTCCATTATCTCAACAAGGGGAAGCTACCTAAAGATCGCACCGAGGCTCGACGGCTAAAGATCCGAGCGTCGCGCTACACTATCTTGAATGGGGTATTGTACAAGAAAGGATTCTACGCTCCCTTACTACGATGTTTGAATTCCTATGAAGTCAACTACGTATTACGGGAGGTACACGAAGGAATATACGGAAACCACTCAGGAGGGCGTTCACTCGCCCACAAAGTACTGCGGCAGGGATACTACTAGCCGACCATACAACATGACGCTAAGAAGTTCATCCAAAGGTGCGACAAGTATCAGTGATTCGCAGCTGTCTCGAGACAGCCCCCAAGGAGTTGATCCCGATGACTGGTCCTTGGCCCTTTACACAGTGGGGGATCGACATTATCGGACCATTCCCTTTGGAAAAGGGTCAGGTCAAGTTTGTCATGGTTGCAGTGGACTATTTCACGAAATGGGCCAAAGCCGAGCCATTAACAAAGATAACTGAACAGAAGGTTACAAGATTTGTTTGGAAGAATATCGTATGTCGGTTCAGGATACCGCGGACTATTATCACTGATAACGGAAGGTAGTTCGATAATAGACAGTTCCGTGCTATGTGCAATAATCTTGGGATCTGAAACGTGTCTGCTTTGCCTCATCATCCTTAGACAAATGGACAGGTCGAGGCTGTTAACAAGATTATCAAATAACATCTTCGAACGAGGCTCGATGGAGCCAAAGGGGCATGAGCAGAAGAACTCTCGAATATATTGTGGGCTTACCGAACCACAACTCGGACTACCACGGGAGAAACTCCCTTTTCCCTCTGTTATGGCTCGGAGGCAGTTGCCCCGGTCGAATTCGGGATACGTTCGGCCCGAGTTAATTCATTCAGCGAACAAGAAAATGAAGAACTCCTATCTCTCAGGCTTGACTTAGTGGAAGAGAAAAGAGAAGAAGCTCGGCTATGAGTGATGGCTCGACAGTGACAAGTAGCTCGGTTTTACAACACCTGAGTCAAAGTCAGACGATTTCGTGTCGGGGATATGATCCTCCAAAAAATGTTTCCAAATACAAAAGAAGTTGGTGCAGGCACACTGGGACCCAATTGGGAGGGATCCTATGTCGTCACGAGTACCATCCGACCTGGAGCGTATCGGTTGAAAAACCTAAATGGGCAATTATTGCCTCACCCCTGGAATGCCGAGCATCTCAAAATCTACTACCCTTAAGACGACCCTGAGAATGCTAAAAGAGAGTGAAAACGAAATTTAAACGGAGTCGATTCAATAAAACTGAGAATTTCCATTCATCACTTCTGAGTGTTTTACATTAGGTTACATCAGACTCTACTTCGATTACATTGAAGAAGCACATAGTTAGTTCCGACAAAGGGAGTGGTCTCTCTCGGTTACAGATGCTCTTGAATCAGCCCTGGATAAAAGCCAGCTTGAGGAACTGATGATGGTACCAAAAGAAGCTCAGACTCGGCTGACACTACGCTAGCGTGAGTGCCAAAAATGAGGTACTACCTCTGCCCTCGGATGAGGTACTCACCAAGCAGTCCCAGATTAGACTACACCTTAAGCAGTCTCAGAGGGATCGGCCTTATGGCCGGCAGCAGTAGCAGTGGGAGCTTCTTCGTCAGCAGTGGCATCGGCACGACCATCTCCGGTAGCCTCGGCCTCTAGACTATCAGCCTCAAATGCAGAGAGGTCAAGGTCAGGGAAGGTGACCCTCATTTCCAAAACGCATGCTTTATAACCACCTTGATAAAGGAAATCTCTCTCTTCTTCGAACTCCGAAGACTCGAGAAAGACATCTACGGCCCATTCCTGAGCCTCTTTGGTTCGACTGGCCTCCTCTTGAGCCTGTTGGATGAGCGCTACGGCGTCGGTTTTGGCCCGAGCTAGAGTGCTCTCGCAAGCACCATGGACATGATGAAGATGCTGATTCTCTTCCTCGGCCTTCACCAGAAGCGACGCTAAACGAGCACTCTTAGCCTTAGCGCCTTCAAGAGCGGTCTTCGCATCCTCGGCAACCTTCCTGGCAAGTGACAAGTCGCCAGTCATAATGCCGATTCAACCTTCGGCGATCTCTCGGCGTCCCTCTGCCTCGGCCGCAAGTTTCTTAGTCGTCTCTGCCTCAGCCGTAAGCTTCTGAGCCGCAGACAACTCTGAGCAAGCTTTGACTATGCAGGGAGCCAACTGTAAACAAGAAACAACGAGTTGTAATAAGAGCCCAAAATCAAAAGTTACAGAGAAATAAAAAGAAAAGATATTACCTCGAAGAGTAACCTCGCTGTGTGACCAATGGTCTGTAGTGTGGGGGCATTGTAGAAGTTGACGAAGTTTTTCTCGCTCCCTTGAGCGATGGCCCAAGGGATCATCTTTAAGATAACCTTCTAGAAGGGCGATGGCTCATGTTGAGTCATCTCCCCTCTCTCCCCTATTGAAGATTCTCCACTCAGCCCCTCTCTCTGACTCGACACCTCCTCTGCAACAAGTCTCAGCTCAGAAGCCGACTGGGACAAAAGAGGCGCTGCATCCATCTCATCCACCCTCTCATCAGGGTCGGAGAGCACAACCATGGACGGAGCGGCCGAAACAGAGGCAGATGAGACAGCTGGTTCCTTTGCTTTTGGAGTTGTCTTCGGTTGTTTCGAAGGCCGAGTCCCCGATAAAAGGGCCGACCTTGGAGGAGCCTTCACCTTAGAGATTGGCTTGAGGGAAGGTCTAGACTCAGCCATGTCTACAGAGGTTGACTTAAGAAAGGGTTGAACCTCGGGTAGATCTGAAAAGAAGAACAAAGGCGAGTCGGATGAAGTACCGAGAGAACGTGACAATGCAGTAGGAGTTACCTGATACAAATGAGTCTAAACCTACAAGGTGAAGACGCTCTGGTTACATCAGCAACTTCCAAGACCGATCCTCCACACTTAGTTTTTTCAGATCCCTGATCCAAGCTAAGTCATTGTATCCGAGTTTTTCCATTTTCTTCGAGATATCTACAAGGCACCATAAGGTCAGATTTAAAGTGTTACAATGTGGAGAAACAAAAGGTATTAAGCCGAGTCACCTGCTTTTCGAAACGATCGGGAGACTCGAGGCTCGAAGGGCCAAGGATCAGACGTCTGCCAATGTCTACACGCCCAGAACCATCTCTCCTTCCAGTGTTTGTTGGAAGTTGGTGGGTTGGTTATAAGAGAGCCACCTTTACCCCGCCATGCGCTCAGAAAGTAAAAGTCGAGAAAATTTGGATTCAGTTTTACTCGGTACAAGTAGAGGAATTCATCGACTGTCAATGGGGGCTGCTTAAGCTTAGCCCATAGCACTGTGCACCTAAACAAATTCCTCCACCCGTTCGGGACTATTTGACAGGGAGCAAGTTTGACACGAGACAAAATCTCAGGCAATGAGTTGGAGAGGCAGACGCAACCCACATTGCATCGAGACCTAAAAAATATTGCAACCATCCCAGCAGGGGGATGATCAAGCAAGTCATCTGGATGAGGAAGCCAAAGTATAATCGAGTCCGAGACATGGTACCCGGTTCGGATTCGGTTCAGATCAGAATCAATTAAAATTGATGTAACTGGACCGCTCAGATCATCCTCAACCCTCTCTCCCTCAGAAGACTACTCAGAAGCCTGCGCTGATCAAGTCATGGGTACCAACACAGCGGCTCCCTCAGCGGTCCTTGTTTCCTCTTCCCCCTCTTCCTCCTCTGACGAATCCAATGCGGGATTGGGTCTCCCTGGGCGGGTTACCAGAGATGACCCGCCACTGGAAGGACCGGCCAGAGCGGGACACTCTGCCGGCGATTCAGCGGCCCTCCTGACAAGTCCAAAAGTGGTGTCCGCATCAACGACGATCTCCACCAGCAAAAAAGGTGGCTTCGCAACATTCTAAAAATGATATGAATCACCCTCATCATAGGAAGTTCTCTCCCGGGGGCTCTGAGAGCCATGCATAGCCATTAATGTCGATAGAGAGGGAGGAAAAAAACTCACCGGAGAAGGCAGCAATAAACATAAAAGAAGATGAAGAAAAAGAAAACGGCACGAGTGAAGACCTAGCGATAGACCATGGAGGAAGAGAAGAAGAAGAAAAGGGGAAAACAGGAAGAGAGCAGAGGAGCGGGAGAGCGAATGGTGAAAATAAAATTCGCATGCTTCTCCCGCCCTCTTTTATAGCCTTGACACGTGGCAAGAGCATTTAATGGGTAGACGAAATGACGCTTGCCTCCACTCTCCCACTCGACACATGGCGCACGCCGACTGACGACGGTAACGCCTTTGCCACGCATCCGGCGCTCATACACGAAAGAAATGACGTGACGGCTGGCCGCTCGTGCGGCCTTGAGAAATGAACCGTCATACATTGAGGACGACTCAAAAAGCATTAAATATCTCATTATGACCTCGGCCTCTGATATAAACCGACCTAAGAACTCATTACTCCTTGGTGCCACGAAAGGCACAAGGAGTAAGGGGGCTCACTATTAGGGAAAAATATGTTAAGTCTGGAGACTCGGATATGGAGTAGGTCAACTCTACTGACACTGTCCGAGATGTCTGAGATAATAGTTAGAGCCGAGAGAATAGTGCACAAGGCCAAGAGGCGAAAGTATAAGATGACTTAGTTAACTCAGTCAGTGAGTTAACAGCGTCTGCGTAAGCCGACTAAAAGCCAAATAAGTTATAAGCCACCCGACCTACAATGAAAAACTGACTTGATAAGTTGGTTGCGTCGGCCACGAAGTAAGGAAGGATAACGGATAGATACCGAGACTATTTCACCTGTTAGAAGGCAAAAAACTTATTCTCTTAAGCCAGTCGAGACTCTTCCAGAGTCAGTAATGGCCGAGACGAGACAAGAAAAGATGGTGTGAATACAAATATCGTCTCAAAAATCCAGAAGTGCAGGTGTCCGATTCCTAGGATCTCGGGATCAGGTGAAATTTGCTAAGAGGATCGAATCTCCGAAGATAAAGGAAAAGAATCCTCATATGAAAGGATTCTCTCAAGCTTATAAATGATCATCTCCTTTACGGTGAAGGTACGCAACAAAAAAATCCTAAATCCTTTGCCATTATTCCCGAGACTAACTTAAGCATCGGAGATTCTCCGGATTTAGCCAGGGTCCTCTTTGTATTTGTTATTGTGCAGGCGAGGGACGGGCTGAGCAAAAGATCCACTCATAAAAATACACCAACATTGGCTTTTCAATTGTGCTATTTCCATTAGTGCGGTCCACTTTAGATCTATTTTATTTTTTGGCTCATTCTTATAGTAAGTTAACGAAACCAATGGACAATGTGAATATAAAGTAAGTGTATAGCATTGGCCCTATGGTGCCCAACACATCGACGCACCACCGCTTGGGGTCCTACTGGCATCACCACCTGATCCGCGCTTGGGAGACGTAGATGTATGAGAATTGGAGAGCCTATGATGAGGAAATGGATTGAATGGTTCGGTGGTGTGTTGACATCACTAAGTTCCATGGGCCTCACCATGATGTTTGTCTTATATCCACACCGTCCATCCATTTTTGAAAGGTAAGAATAACGAGGCAGATCCAAAACTCAAGACCACGACACCATGTAAGGGCGTGTTTGGGCAGACGCAATAGAACGGCTTATGATGGATGATATCGCGCAACCCCACGTGCCCATCCCACACGCACGTTTGCTTTCGCATGGGATCCGCATTTCAAACCTATCCCCTGGGATCGGTCATCGTGTACGGTTGGATATGGACGAGATATCCCATCCCACCTCCTCCTCTCCTCGAGCCCAGTAACAAATCCCATGGGATTTTGCCTTGCCGTCTACAGATGGATTTACGCAAGTACGGAGGGAGGAAACGACGTCGCACCTACTTCATCCCTTCCCACCATCAGTACCGTACCAGCAGAGATGATCAATTGATGGTATGGCGTCGGTCAGTGACATCCATTAGCGACTATTTAGCCATGGATGCGGCATGTCGAGCTCCCATCATCGCCCTACGCAGAGAAGGTAAGCTCCGATCTCTAGCTGTGGACCGCCGTTCTTGCGTCAGGTACGCTCTTCCTTGCCCTGATTATCCCCCAATTTCTCCTACTTTAGGAATTGGCAGTTGCGGGCGGTTTCGGTTTGAATCTACACTACAATCGGATGCCGTCCCCTGTTCACGAACACCAAATTAATCTCTTTCAACTTCCAAGTAGTCAAGTACTCAAAATCCATTCTAATTTCTTATGCTTTACAACAAGGTACGACAGTATAATCTGTACCTACACATGCACCCACGATTAACGCTTCTTTTGGTTAAGAGCAGGAGATGGATTGGAAAAGGATTTCTGAATGAAATCCTTCATACTCGACCTAACATAGAATGATAACGTCAGTTGGTCATTCATGACATGGTCAGTGGGTGTTGGAGAGTTATAACTTGTTACATGATACTGATTGATTAGCCAAAAAAGAAGAAAAAATACTGGAATAGCTTTGTGTTTTGTTATTCTTTATATATTACTTGAATACACTTATTATCTGCGCCTGTTGGCACCCTGTTATCGGCACCGAACAATTTAGTGTTCGTGAATGGCAAAGGATATCTGTTGGAACTTCAACTTGATATATGTTCCATATATTTGTTTCTATTTATTTGTTCTTCTGTTTTTTCTTACTATGGTGAAAATGAAATGATGGTTGTTCCCTTTCACCGTCACCATTTATCTATACCGACTGGTTGAAATCGATCTGAGCAAGGTTTTCTTATTTTCATGGCTTATCATTTCCAATTTGATTGCGGGTGTCCTACATCTCAGTATAACAATCCCCAGTTGTACAATGAGGATGTGCCATCTTTTTTCAAGTAGCTGAGAACACTGACTTCGATAGCAGTTTCCCATGTGAGGGATACACTTTCAGGCAATGGATAAATTATGAAATATGGAATCACTATTTCAGATTCACATTTCATTTATCTTTCAATTGATTTGTGAATTGTTTGATCCCATGTAGTAGTAGTGAACGTTGCATGATATGGATGGTTACGGTTTTACTCCTCACTACTTTCTACCTTTCAAATCCAAGAAATCCTTAAATACAAAATAATTTGCTGAAATTTTGTATCTGAATTTCAGGTGCCCAGAATTTTAGAAACAACGCTTGCAGGTACACCTGTAATGTCTTCGTTAGGTTGCTGTACTCTGTGTATGTTGACTGTTTCTGTGATCTCCCTCTACGGATTGCGTAGTATTTGAAATTTCTTTTTTGGGGTGTTGATTGGCTTAAGAAAATCTGTCGAACGGTTAATGTTTTTCAATGTGGATGGTCATGTCATACTACTCTTAACCATCCACATGCATCCACATGATGAACACTCGCTACTTCATTACCTAGCATCACCAGGGTGTTTTCATCTCTGCTTTATTGTATCTGTTTTGGCAGCATGGTGTGAAAGATTTTTTTCCAGAATGTGATTATTTTATCAGATTATGAAAGGAGTTTCTTTCTGTTGTTCTTGGAAATGTTAAAATTTCGAAATAAAAATGTCTTTCATCCTCTTTTCTTCATTTTCATGTCAGTGGGTGAAGAAGTTTTCATACCTGATATCTATGATCAACACAAGTTATCTAATTTGATGCATGGATTAAGATTGGGAGCCGATTTTAAGACCTGGCTTTTATTTTGAAAATGTTATGAACATTTATTGTACCTCATTACTATGATCACTTATTGTACATGATTGCCTAGTGTGCAATCAGTGCATGTTTCTGGATGGCTCAGGGCTTGTAGCTATGATAATATGAAATACTCAATCTTTGTTTATCTCTGTTGCCTACTATTTTGAATTGATACAATTTTGATATACCTTTCTTCGGTCCATGTTGGTACCACATGTTCCGTTGTGTTTTTGTATTGTTATTGGAATCAAAAGCATGTGGAATCATAAAGAAGTTGGCTGGATATGGACCTTTGTTGGTTGGATATGGACCTTCATGAACATGAGAATAGGCTTGAGATAGCTTGAGATGCTCAATGGGAGAGAAGAAGCCAGGTCACCAACTCATGTTAAAATAGATTTTTTTATAAAGCCGAAAAGAATAAAAACATTAAGAGAAATAAAATCTGCATGTTCATTTAGGATAGTTTCAATAGAAGATGCACAGAAGAAGAAGGTGCCAATCAAAATAATTCCAAACTAGAGCATCATATTTCACGTTTTTTGTTTGCCTATAAAAGCCACCCAAGCCATAAAAGACAGTCTTAATATAGATTTAGAAGCATTTGTCCTCCAAAGTAGGACCGATTCTGTAGACCACACATTCACATGTTGCTCTTAGTAGGATTTTTGTATTTCAGGCATATAGCTCATACTGTTTTATTTTGAATATTGTGAAATAACGGTATATGCATATCTACAAATACTCCCAACGATTGGGTTACTTTTTCATATGAAATAGTTTTAAGAATTCCCTACTACTGCACCATTAATTCAAAACTAGTGTTGCACCAAATTGGACACCGAAAGAAGAAATGGCTGCAGGATATGCATTTCTTGTAAATGGACATCTCTTGGTATAGAAACAAAACAATGATTCAATTGGCCATAGGTAAAAAAATTGCCGCGCACTCCCTATGTCCGTGTCACAACTATAAAACGAGATCTGTTTCAGGTTAGATAATTTCATGGCATGAGTTGAAAAATTATGCAGATTCAACTCATTTGGTGGATGCTCTTGGTTGACAATCAGTTCAATTGTCATGGTCAACTGGTTTAAGTACTAATTATGTTTCCTCTTTCATGCTTGGGTTTTCCAAATTACAGGAGGCATTCCCCTGTAGCGACATTGTGTCCATATAGTCACAACTTATGGTTTTGGTATGTTCTATCACAACCCAATTTTTGTGGATACTGCTAGTTTGAACATGTGCATGGCAATATGTGATATTCATGTGCATACATCTCTGAAATTACTTACAGTTTGTGAAATTCACCGGTATACCACCATTGGGTTTTTAAAAATAGAGTACATGATTTGGTGCTGCTCTTTGAAGGCTCGGTCGGGAGCTTACATTTGCCATGCACATGAGATTCTTATAATTCCTAGCATAAACATCATAATTTAATGATTCTTGTTGTTATAGGTCGATGTTTTCTTCTTTTTAAAACTTGTTTATGATATAATGTGTAGGAAGAGAGTTCTATTTACATCATTGAGTAAGACTTTAAGAGGGTTTCCATCATGGATCTCTTTAAATATTTAAACAGGTATTGCCAGAAGGCTGTTGGACACATTGAGCACACTTTTCAGCTATAAATGGAAAATGGGATGGTCAGTGCAAAACAATTCAGTTATTATTATGCATGGAATGTGTTTATCAACTCGATTTTTGTAACACTTTAATTGAGAGGTTGACAATTTTGTAAAATCCTCGATTTCTACTTGTATACGTATGTGGTTGACAGGTGATGGATGATGAAGACGAGGAAGAGATGGCTGATTCCATTGTCATTCTTGCAATAGCTGCATGTGTCGTAGCTGTTGGGGAATACTGTCGACACTATATGTTTAAAGAACCGGCTCGGATAGGGGATGATGCGCATGTCAGATTTATTAATTCAATTATTCAGAGTAATGATAGGGATTGCATTACCCAACTTAGGATGAAGTAGGGTGCATTTTTCCATCTATGTGAAGTAGTGCGTGATAAGACGACCCTACGCGATACACATAACATTAGTTTGAAGGAACAACTTGTGTACTTCTTGCGTACAGTTGGCCACAACGTCCGAAATCGTGTGATCGAACACAGATTTTGTCGATCTGGTGAAACTATAAGTCGTCACTTTCACCGAGTTTTAGATGCGATTGTTTCCCTGTACCCTGAATATGTTAAGCAGGCAGGTGCACAAACGCCGATTGAGATTCAGGAAAATACACGTTGGTCCAGTTATTTTCAGGTATCATTTTAGACCAATTGATCATTTATTAATCTACAAGTAAATAAAGATATAATATGATACTATCCTATAGGCTCGACACCTCTGCCACTATAGCATTGCGTGAGTGCGATCGATGAGACACGTATTTCGGCACACATAGCAGCATCAAAACATGCAAGCTTTCATAACCGAAAGGGTATCTTGTCACAGAATGTACTTGCTGCTTGTTCCTTTTATATGTCAATATTGTATGTGTTAGCTAGATGGGAAGGTTCAGCATCGGATGCGCGGGCCCTACACAATGCCCTGACGCAATCAGACGATCCACTTATTGTGCCCCACGGTAAATAATATTCAATATCATTTAATTGTTGATTGGTGTGTATAATTTGTCTCAGTGCAAGATTGAAACAATCACTCCTATGATTGTGTAGGAAAGTACTTCGTCGTAGACGCAGGTTATGCTCATTCACCAGGGTTCATGGCCCCTTATCGTGGAGTTCGATGCCATCTGCAGGAATATTGTAGCGGGAGATCACCCATGAATGTGAAAGAATTGTTTAACTATCACATGCACAATTACGAAATGCAATTGAGCGCTGTTTCGATGTGATGAAGGGAAGATTTCCAATTTTAAAGATGGCTATGCAATACCCCTTTGATACACAGGTTAAAATTGTCGTTGCTTGTTGTGTGCTACATAATTTCGTGCGGAGTGAAGATGGATAAGAACAAGACTTGTGTGACATAGGTGTACCAGTGGGTGATGGCAAGGCTATACCTACCCCAAATGAGGAGGTGTACCAGTGGGTGATGGCAAGGCTATACCTACCCCAAATGAGGTATCGACAATTGATGAAAGGCAATGGCTAGTCCAAGTCACTCAACGAGCGAAGGATGACTGGATCAGAACTCGTGAAAGGATCGCGGAGCGCATGTGGGAAGACACTCAAAATAATAGTAGGATTCGATAATCCTACTTGGTTATTGTGATAATCATGACATACTGCATAATTAAAGTAATACATGCTTAATGATTTCTGTACAACTTTAAAGTAAGATTTTTTACACTTTGTACACCGAAGCTCACAAATTTTGCTACATACATCAACAACTGTTTATTCTTGTACATTTTCCTTTCGGGAAAACCTTATAATTGACACATAATGTATTCCGCATTATTCTCTTTGTGTAACTGCCTTCCCATCTGCATATAGGTGATATGTCGGCCAATTTGAGTGGATCTACTCCTACTCCAATGCAATTGCCGTTGCGTAGCCCGGTTTTACTGAAACGTACCTCACCACGTGAGAAGTCCGTAATATCTCTGGCAGAGCCATCCTATCACGCTGCGAAGATCAAATGGACTGGAACTATGGATCAAGTTTTGTTTGACACCTTGATTGAGTAAATTTCGCTAGGTAGAATGGGAGATAATGGCTTTAAACGAGAAGCATATCAAGCGGCCGCCGACGCGGTCCATAGACGTACATAGATACTTCTTAGCTGGAAATATGTTCAAAATAGATTGAGGTATCACAAGAGGGAGTACGGTGATATAAAGGACATGCTGGCTACAAGCGGTTTCGGTTGGGACTGTGAGCGCATGGTGGTGATGGCCCTAGACGAGGTTTGGGAGGAATATTTAAAGGTAACCTATATTGTTGTTTTGGTTGTATACAAATTTCAATTTCAACTGACATTTACTGATATTTAAAATTATCATTTGTATAGTCTCATCCGCGAGCTGAGAGGTTGCGTGGCAAGCGAATTGAACGGATGGATGATTTATCGGTGATTGTTAGGTCAGACCATGCGACGGACAGATATGTGCAAGGAAGTCAGAACATTGCGGCGTCTGCGTCTCATGTTTATAGAGACCTGAATGATTCATGGAGAGAGCTGGACGATGATACAGATGCTACCGTGGACCTATCTAATGAAAACCTCGATGAATCACTTGGCATATATGGCCAATCAACGGACAGTCAAACAAGGGAAAATAGGCCATTTCAGGACACCCACTCGTAGAACCGATTCCGATAGTAGTTGTGGTGGAAGTGCAACAACAAAAAGGATGCGACCTGCTCGACCGTGTGATATCGTAGGCTTATCTCTCACGAGTGTCGCAAAGGCAATGCATAACTTCTTTGTTGGAAAGGATGTTAACCGAACGTGATGTGTCTTAGACATACTAGAAGAGGTTCAGGGGCTAACCAATGCTAACTTTATTGAGGTTAGTCAGCTCTTGAATAAAGACGAGAAGCTTGCCTCCTTTTTTATTGCCCCACGGCCGGATCGTCGTATTGATTGGCTTAAGAAAACTCTGGACGATTTGAAGGGTAATGACAGTGGTGGTTTTGTTTGATAGTTGCTGATCTTTGGGGTTTAAAAACTTTAAACATTGGGTACCATTCATATGGTAATTCAGGTGGAGAACAGTTGGCAGAAGAAACCCTTTTATTTTGGATGGTTTAAGTTATTTTTGTTTTTTTTTTTTTTTTTTGGGGGGGGGGGGGGGGGAGGGCATGTAATAACTTCTACATATCTTCTTTATATTGCTTATAATTTTAGATTCCACATATCTTCTACGGCCACTGGTATACACTGGCCTTGGACCCAGGATGGCTCGTTCTACTTGATATGTAATTATTTAATCTAACTCTTGGGTATTTACTTTTGTTGTATAACTAGACCACACACATCGTACAAAGAGAAGGTACGCTCCCATATTTTCGTTTACAAATGGTTTTATTAGATTGTATATTTTTCGTTGTAACGTGGATGTCATCGCTTTATCTCTGTGTATACATGTACAAACATTTGAGTTTTAATTTGTTGCTATTCATTGCGATATTGGACCTCTTTTTGCAGATGGCAAAGGAAAAATACTATGTGGTCCTGGTTGGTTGTCGGCCAGGTATTTATCTTACATGGGATGATGCGCAAGTCGAGGTTGAGGGATACAGTGCGAGCTGCCATCCAGCGTTTAAGAATTGGAGAGCGGCAACGGCATACTGGGACAGTTTTTTCGATCTAGCAACTGCACCGCCGACACATGGATATGGCACTCGCTCGGGAGAAGTGGGAAGCTCAGTGGACGCAGTTGATGTCCATCATTCGGCTATGCTGTCTATCCACTGGACATCTTGAGCCACTATGTTGAGGCCCACGTCTACTGATGATCTCCCCCCTTCAACTGCACACAGATTATTGGCACTCTTGATTGGAGTAATGGTTATTTTTTTCGCATTGTGTATTATGATTAAATTATAAATTCTTAGGTATGTTTTGTGTGACACTAATACTTTGAACAACTCTTTAAATTTGGATGATTTGATGAGATGGTATAGTCATAGTAGGTCCAAGTGGTTCCGATTCCGCAAACATCCACACATGTAAAAATCCACACATATGCATAAAGGGAATCAGAGCATGTTGTGTATGGCTAAGATGAAGACCGGGTTGCAACAAAACAGAATTCCGGTGCATTATGGCGTGACCCAGAAGATGAAAATGAGATGTCATATAAACCAGTGTACGCACGCAACAAGGTGCGGGTCATATACTGATTTTAACCCCATCAAAATCGTTGTGGACGGTTTGGATGATACAAAACCCCATGTGGAGGGTTCGGATGACACAGGAGGCTGTTGTGGGTCCCACAGAGAACTGGTCACTAGTAGCGGACAGTTTGGATTGGGTATGGTAGGCAATGCAATTTGGGTCAGCGCATTGTTCCTAGTCAGCGCCTGCATTCTCCAATCCTGTACGGTAAAACTCGGAGATCCAAACGTGCTTCCTATGGGATCAGTTGGATTGAAATCCAATACCATGTCATTCCAAACAGTATCTCTGACGTGATCTCAGGATGGCAGTTGCAATCCAAACAGGCAGATCTTTTGTAATTGGTATATGAAAATCCCAATGGATGCCCGACCATCCACTGACTCTGTCATCATTACCTTAAAACCGATCCCATACCTCCTAATCCCATGGGATCGGTCCGGCCAAACGCGCCCCAAGGGATTAGACACCTACCACTGATACTTGTGTTCTCCCTCTGCTTGGCCGTATGAACATGTTGGATGGCAAATGAGCGACATGGGGCTCTGAGAATGTTTCAGCGGTGACTATCAGTGTCCCCATTGCTTTCTATGATGTGATCCACTTAAGCTTTATATCTACCTCGTTTTTGGGTACCTACCCTAAAATGATATCGTAAAAATGAATAGATGGTGTAGATATAACAGATACATCATGGCGGGCCACGCAATCTATTTCCTTACTCATGACAACATGGCTGATGTACTCACATTCCACGTGGATGTGACACTTTATGATACCCATAGTTGGACGGTGGGACACGGGATGTACCGTGAACTAACGCGTATCCGAAGAGATGGCCGATGTACTGGACCTACATTTCCTAGTTGATAGTTGGTCGGAAACAGCAATGTTGGAACATGCTATCTCGCGTCTTCCGAATGTCGGAAGGCAAGAGGTTTGTTCTCCTTAGACGCAATCTAGTGTACCCTTACATGTTGCACGTGCGTCAGACCGAGCACCCCTAATGATCTGAGTCACTTGACTTTTGGTCAGGCCCTCAGCTCATCATGGTTCATTTTTCTGCGAGGTGTTCAGATGGAAAATCAACCATAAGAAAAGAGAAAACGTGTACAACGGAAATCAAGATAACATGCATGTTTGCTTCAATGATTTTTATTGGAACGTTCAAATGTGGACTTAAGCTAAATATGTCTAGTTCGTCAATAGCCAATGCTGGGCAGAGGGTACTGTTATGGCTCAAATATGATCAATCCCATAATACCTCCTCTAAATTGATGGGTACATATACTTCAATGATAAAATGAATGATATGGGACGCCAGTTATGACCCAGGACTCTCCGATAGTTAAGTCATGTAGATGAATCTAAAGCAAATATAACTTTTAGGCACCTTGCACATCTAAGTAAATCTGCAAGATATATTGGAGGGGCACGTATTGGAGTTGGAGTTTACTCTCAAGTATATATCTCTGTTTTTTTTTTCTTTCCAAGAGGGTCATGCTGCTGATTTTTTTATTTTTTATTTGAAACCAAGTGTTGTATATTTCATCTATTTGACAACTTTAAAGAGAGGATACAAGTAGAGTATGTCCCTCCATAATAAAAGCAGAGGAGGGGACAAAAGAGCTGAATGTAAGCTGAGGGCTGAGGGAGAAAGGCTAGGACTCTCTCACTGAGCCAAGCCCCATTCGGTCGAGAATGAGCTCACCACGAGGCAGGAAGGGGAGGTCGGCAGCCTGGGTAAAGCCCCTATCCCGTTGCTCATTGCTACCTTGTCGAGCCAATCCATCGGCTACTCTATTCACCTCTCTGAAAGTGTGGATGAAATCAACTGATGTGATTTCCCAGATGTGGTCTATCCTCTTCTTCTAGTAGAAAATGTTCCAAGGGGCGATAGTGGACTTGGAAAGAAGGTCCACAACCACTTTTGACTCACTTTCCACTACAATCATATTAATGCCTTGAGCCACACATAAGTTCAGCCCCTCGACCACTACGTTTGCCTCAGCCTGAAAGTTGGATAGCACTCCATAGCCCCTAGAGAAAGTGAAGATGAGATCACCTTTGTGGTCGGGGCAAATTCCCCCACCTTCAGATAGACCCAGGTTCCCCAGAGAGGATCCGTCGACATTAACTTTTATGTAACCCTCCTCTGGCCTTTTCCAATTGATTATCGTTAAGGGCGAAGAGGTGGAAAGGGGAAGGGGGATACCCAAGTCTCTAAATGCTTCAATTATGTGGGTTTCCCTGGGAGGAGGCGTGGGGGTGGAGGTTGAGATTGTGAAGAGCCATCTTCTGGTCCTTTCAATCATTTGACCCGCTCTGATTTGAGTCGCTTCGAATCTCTTTCCGTTTCTGGAGGACTAGATTTTCCAGATGATGAGCATCGAGGACAGCCCTTAGAGGAGCCCAATACCAGAACTTGCGCTAGCAAGGTTCCACCATTATGCGGCTCGACTTGCTATTGATTGACCATCCAGTTGGAAGGAGATGAAGAGGATGGAGGAGAAGTAGGACCAGATGTTGTTAGCTAACTTGCCTTGAGCAAAGGGGTGGTCCTTAGTTTCTTCGTTGCGATTGCCCTCTTACTTGTTGTAAGAGCAGCAAGATGCAAGGATGGCCCCTCTTTTCTAGATGTTGGTATCTATTAGTATGACCCCATTGAGGATTTTCCACGAAAAAATCATGATTTGGGAGGGGGGGCCCATTTAGCCCATTGTCTTCGATAGCTTAGTGTGCGAACTTCCTTCCATGCAAATCTGCTCGTGAACTTCCTAGAGGACTCTTTGATCCAGATGAAATGATCCTCCTCTGATTGGGTTGAAATTCCTTCCTTATGGATGTGTTGAAGGATATGGGGAGGAAGGAGAGGGGAAATAGAAGCATTGGCTTGGGGGCCGATCTCGTCTTTCACTCTCAATTGTTAAAGCTCCAGTGAGATTTCCCCCTGGATGATATTCCACAAGGGTTTTAGCTCGGACTAGTTCAACACCCAGAGATTGCAGGTGCCTTCCACCAACAGTAGCCATGAGTTGACCTCAACTAATTTCGTTAGTAGATTGATTTCTTTCTAGCAAGGGGAGCCTGCTTGGCTGGCAGGGGGGAGGTGAGGGAGATTATTGTCTAAACTGTACTTAGAGTGCATGAAGTTGGCCCACAGACTATTTTTGTACCTGAATAGGGTCATCTAGGCCATCTTCATTCTCAAGGCCTTCATTATATCCCTAAGAAGTTTGATTCCCAAACCGCCTTCTTCTTTTGGGGTAGCAATCCTTTTCTAGTTAACCCAGTGGCATTTTTTTTCTTATCCTCTGTCCACCCCCAAAAGAAGTCTGAGAATCCCTTTTCAATGGCATCTATCGTGCCTTTCGGCACTACCATCACTGCTAGAGAGTCGATCGGGACGCTGCTAGGGATATGCTTGATGATGATCAATTTCCCTACCTAGTTGAGGAATCGCCCCTTTCAGCTAAAACTTCTGTTAAAATTTATCTCTTACAAAGGCTGATAGAGAGCTCTTCTTTGCCTGTCTCTAGATAGGGGGGGTCCCTCGGTAAGTGAAGGAAGATGTTTCTTTGGATATCCATGTGTGCCTCTCAACTGCTCTTGCTTATGCTTCCGTCATCTTGGAGAGAAGGAGTAAGTTGCTTTTTCTTTTGTTAATCTTGAGGCCTGAGATAGCTAGGAACTTGTTCAAAAAGTTGAGCACCCATTGAGGGAGTTGCTGCCTCCATTTGTGAATATGATGGTGGCGTTCGCGAAGAAGAGGTGAAATATTTGAATACCTCTTGAGGTCTTGTAGGATGTGTGTAAGACCCGTATTTTATTCCGTACCGATTCGTAGACTTCCGCGGTCTTACCGGTCGAATTTCAGCAACCTTCAACCCTTAACCGATATTGGCGTGCGACCCTGATTCATATGCCGTCAACCTGTATCGACTTAATCCAAGACCACTACCATAGCGACCGCGCCATCACTGCGGTTCTGATGCCGCGACTTGCGCGCCGATGCGATACCCTGGTCAAGAGATGTGGGCCAGTGTTCGGTGTGAGAAAAATGCCACGCGTTGTGAAACCCAAAAGAATCTCTACGATATGTCACATCAATCCCATCAATCAATCAATCAATATGTCAAGTACATGTCAAGTACACATCACCTTTCACCCATACCCAAGCAACCACAAAAGTCCAAAAGTTCTTCCATGCCCATACTTTTCTTACACAAAATGCCTTAAAAGTCAAGAAATTCTTACACAAGCCATGCCTTTCTTACACAAAAGGCCACCAAAGTCAAAAAGTTCTTACATCCATCTCTCTCCCATCCATCACTCTATCACCCATCACTCACTCTCTCTCCCTTTACAACTCTTTCTCTCTTTCTCATTTTCAAATCTCCAAGGGAGAGAAATTCCATACGTATGAGAGCTCTCCAAGCATTTCCAAGCTCCAAGTGTGGCCCACCTCTCCATCCCAAAAATCTCCTATCCCAACCATCCAAACCTCATCTCACCCATTGAAATCAAAGCTAAGGAGCTAAGAAACCCATAGGAGCAAGAAGATCGGACGGTGGGTGCTTGATGTTAGTAGTTTTTCATATTTTTAAGATGGGCCAAGAGAGGCCAACCGATCAATGGTTTGGATCTCACTTGGGACCCTAAATTTTAGCCGATGGCCCACTTTGATCATCATGATCATTCCATGATGGGGCCATTCTCCATGGACCCCATCATGATGTTTATTTCATCACATTATGAAGGTCATCTAGACCATCTATATTGGTGGGGAAAGGATCCCCACTGTTGATTTTTAATTTTGGTGGTCCCATGTGATTAAGGGATTCATTTGATGTATGATTTGTTTTACAAGGGAGGGCTCATAGTGGCGGAACCCTCCATCATAAGCGTGTCCCACCCTCTATCCCTCTATCTCTCTCTCTACTTCATTTTCCTTTTTTTTTCTTAGATCATATTGTGTTTGTGTGGCCCACTTGAATGGACCCCACCTTGAAGTATTTATGTTGTACAAGCTTTCTTCAAGTGGGGCCCACCTTATATGTTGTATCCACATCATCCATCAGTGGTGGCCCACCACAATGTATCTTCCTCAAGGACCAAACCGTCCAGCGTCTGGGACGCTGGACGTCCCTGTAAAGAGAAAAAAAAAGGAGAGCTTTTAGGGTGAATCATGTGCATAGGCCCCACCTTGATGTTTGTATCCAATCCAAGCCGTCCATCCTCTTACCCATCTCATTTTAGGCGTTGAGCCAAGAGTTGGGGTTTATTGGAAGATCTGGTGGGCCATAGCGTTGGAGATTACATCATCACCATTCAAAGATCATTTTTCTATTTTATTTTATTTTCTAAACATAAAAAAAATCCTATATTAGACTCATTGGGACGGTCTTGAGCCACTGAAGCCAATGGGTGGGGTGGATCTACTGGATGTGAGCCCCAAATGTGAAAAACCCTGGAAAAATGGGTTTTCCATTTTTAAAAAAAAATCAACACAAGAGGCTCTGCCTCTCTCTGACGCTACACCAGCAGCACGCTGCTGCGTGCAGTAGGCGGGCGGGCGGTCAGCCACCCACGGCTGCTGCCGTGGGCCCCACCATGATGTATATGTTATATCCACGCCGTTCATATGGTGGGCCACCTCCTCAGGTGGGCCCCCCTCCAAAGTTTGGCCTCATCCAACGTTCAGGTGGCCCACACTGCAGGAAACTGTGGGATTGAACCTCTACCATTGAAACTCCCTTTTCGGCCCACAGAAGTTTTAGATCAAGATGAAATTTGTGTTTTTCCTTCACCCGGGTCCGTATGACCTTATGAACGGTTTGGATGGTGCTTAAACATTGAGGTGGGCCCCACGTGGAACCCACAGTGAAGAATGTGCTTTGCCTCCACCGTCCGCTGGACGGTGGAGCCCACCTATTGCATGTGGCTTCTTCACGCCACCCCCTTGACCGGATGACAAATAAAAATTGCAGTGCCCCCCCCCCCCCCCCCCCCCCCTGGCCCACACATTGGACGGATGACAAATAAACATTTCAGTGGGCCTTTGCCATTTTGGACCGCAAACAAACATTTCAGTGGGCCCTTGCCATTTTGGACTGCAAACAAACATTTCAGCGGGCCCTTTGCCATTTTGGATAGAAAATAAACATTTCAATGGGCCTCTAGGCCCACGGGATTAGGCCCATTGGACGTATCTTAAGGCCCATGGGATTGGACCCACTTGACGTATTCCAAGGCCTATGGGTTTAGGCCCATTTGATTCATATAAGGCCTATGGGTTTGGGCCCATTCAAGTTATATAAGGCCTATGGGTTTGGGCCCATTCAAGTTATATAAGGCCTATGGGTTAGACCCATTTGATATGTATAAAGCTATGGGATTAGGCCCATTTAGGACACATAGGGCCCATGTGCTTAGGCCCATTTTGATATACTCTGAGGCCCATGGATTGTGACCCATTGCAATATACCTAAGGCTCATTGGTGAAGCCCAGTAATACAACCCATTTGATAAATGTAAGGCCCACTAATGTAGCCCATTTGATGTAATAAAGGCCCAATAGGATGTACTTATGGTCCATTGCAATGTGTGAACCCAACATGGTTTGCGTAATGATGTTTACTACGGGCTATGGCTTGGGAGCGATGGTGGTTTGACGTTCACATTGTAAGTTTAATGTTGGTTAAATGTCCGCATTACAACTCTCCCTAGGGCCCAGTAATAGGCCCGTACTTGTTGGGTATAGGCCGTTCGGGCCCATCTGCATTGTAAGGATAGTTCATTTCATCATAACATGTTTAGTATAGTTTCATGACTCATGATCATATTACTACCTTGCACACACACTTTCACCACCCTCTAAAATTTCTATAAGCTTATACACGACCGTTACGTGCAAGTGACGTTGGGGCGCAGCAGCGCTGAGGCAGGAGCACTTGCAGATCATTTTGGAGTTTTTTTTCTTTACCATTGTATTTTCCCTTCATGCTCATTGTACTTGTAAAGTTTTTTATTATAGTGAAAATGTAATGGAGTTCTTAGTTGTTGTTTGTGGGTTATGCCTTTAGTTATGCTTATTACGAATCAAACTGACGTTGAAAATCCTCTTCGTAGCATCCCAGGATCGGAACCTGGCGAATGGGAACTAGGAGCCGAGAATGGGGTTCTACGGAGGCTGTCGGCGCCGGATTTAGCGATCGAGAATTTTGTGAGCCCAGTTTCTGAGTTTGGGGCGTGACAATGTGCAACCTTCCCTCTCCACCATTTTGGAAATGGCTCTGCTAAGAGCTTCCACCAAGAGGATGAAAAGGCTTGGCGAGATTAGGTCTCCTTGGTGCAGCCCTCGCCCAAATTTGAAGAATCCGTAAGCCTCTATGTTAAAAAGAACTGAGAACCAAAGCCCTGACCATCATTTCTCTACCAGATTGATCCATTGGTAGCTGAATCCAAACTTGAGTAACACTGATTTCAGGAAAACCCAGTCCACCGTATTGTATGCCTTTTCAAGGTCAATTTTTATGATGATGTTGCTTCCTCGTACCTTTTTTTTGATGTCTCGAAAAAGCTTATGAGCCAGAGTGATGCTTTCCATGATTGACCTGCCTTGTACAAAGGCCGATTGCTCCCTAGAAATTAACTTATGCAGCAAGAAGTTGAGCCTAGCTGCAATCACTTTAGAGAAGACTTTGTATATACAATTACAGAGACTTATGAGATGGAAGTCAGAAAACTTTTTTGGAGCAGAATTTTTCGGGTTGAGGCAAATAGGGAAGCTGAAAAGGCTTAAGGGATCATACCACCTTTGAAGAGAAACTTGATTGTGTTTAGGATATTGTGGCCCACTATCTCCCAACAGGAGGAGAAGAATGCCCTTGAGAAGTTGTCTAGACCTAGCGCTCCATCTTCAGGGATGGCTGCAACTGCTCTTTTGACCTCTTCAATCGTTGGGTCGGCTAGAAGGGCTGAATTAGCATCCAGCATCATTGTTTCAGGGATGGGGTTGATGAAGTCTCTAATAGAGTCCGTGGTTGTATCTGAGAAGATCTATGAGAAGAAAAGAATCGCCTTTTCTTTCATTTTTGTTGGAGCTGTTAAGCAATCTCCATTGTGGGACTCAATTTCGCTGATGAAGGCCATCCTTGACTTCTCATTAGCAATTGAGTGAAAATATTTTCTGTTTCTATCACCTTCTTGAAGCCACATGTTCCTAGCTTTTTTCCTTCTAGAAGACTTCCTTTATATTTTAAGGCATCTCAAAGTATCTTTATCTTTAAACAACTTTCCAAGGTCTAGCCATGAGGGTGGGAAACTGTTTCTTCTTCTAAAAGGGTCAGGGATTCTTCGGTTTGTTTGATGTTGGTGAAGATGTTGCCAAATATGTCCTTATTCTAGGCTTTCGAAGTTGCTTTAATTTTCTTCATTTTGCAAAGCAGGGATACCATGGGTTTGTTGTCGAAGTTTGATGTCCAGGAGGATGAGACCACTTGGTGGATTTCCTTGTGCATCGTCCACATTCGTTGGAAGCGAAAGGGGCGAGGGAATGATGGAGGAGGCAGTGGAAATGTTAGGAGGAGGGGAGAGTGATCTGAGTTAACCCCAGGGAGGTGCTGCACCTAGAAGCAGGGAAGGTTTGCATCCATTCTACTGAACAAAGGGCCCTATCGAGTCTGGCCCACATGTAGTTCCTTCCTTCTTGGTTGTTGCACCAGGTGAATGAATTCGCACTGAATCCTGCATCAATCAGGCCAGCTTGGTTTATAGCCTTTGTGAATTCACTGGAGCCTTGATCAAGAGGTTCCCCCTAATTCTTTCATTCTGGGTGATAATTGCGTTGAAGTATCTGCACACAATCCATGGCTCAGTCCCTGTGTTGGCTATTCTTACAAGGTCTACCCATAATTCTCTCATGTGCACCAAGGAGCATTTGGCATATATTATGGAGAAAAGCAGCTTTAGGCCACTTCCTTGCATATCTGCTCAAATGAGATCGACAGGCAGGGACTGATTATGGAATACCCAAATTGTCCCTCCTAAAGATGCATTCGAGAGGGTCGAAGAGAATCCTAGCTTGAGTCCTGTTTGGATTCGTTTCAAATCTGGTAGCATTGTTTCTAGGATCACCACCAATGCAGTCATGTTCTTACTAATTTGCCTCTTGATAGATGTAATATTGGGAGAATTTTTCACACCTCGGGCATTCCAAACTAGGATTCTATCCATCATACATATTTTTGGAGTTTATGGCCCTTCTGTTTGATCTTTTCTTCCTAGTTATTTGTGTGTTTGGTAGGCTTAGGGGCCACCATGTTGCCATATTGGTGCTACCCTTGAAATCTGTGGCATGTTTCTGAGTTGTTGGAGGAGGTGGTGCCCATTCTTCTTCCAAGGAATTATGATGTATTGAGTTTGCTACTTTATGTTTGAGGGGGAAATTTCAATCTTCACTTCTTGCATTTCTTCTACTGCCTATAGGTTTACCTGCTTGTTCTCAACTGCTTCATGCTCGTTGTTCGAGAAAAAGGAAGACAAATCAACTAGGATGTGGACTGCTTCCTCGGGAGATCCTCCCCTGGCTTTGTTAGAGGATATGAAGGGATCATTTCCTTCTTTCACTTGAGGGAGAGAGAAGATGAGGCTGTTTAAGTTCCCTTCCTTCCTTAACCTAACTCCCTCTGAAAGGGATTGGAATCTCTTTTTGGGTAATCTTAATGGGGACTTAGGTATAGCTCCATGTTGGTCTATCAAGCTTGATTCTGGGTGCCTCTGCTGGGATGAGTTGGATGGTGCTCTTGAGATAAATTCTTAGTTGAATAAGATTTGATGGCTTACAAAATAGGTGAAGAAGTTGCATGAAGAACTGATGATCTGATTTCTTAGCCTTTTATATGTTTGTGAGGGGTATTGTTTGAGACTTTTCTAGCTAGAGGATGCGTATCTGCTACTGGGTCCTTTGTTGCTCTGTCTCCCAAATCGACTCTCTGTTGGGCATTTTGTCAGGCAGTTGAGGGGTTGTCTCTGGGCAAGTCCTTATCTTTGAGAAAAGGGGAGTTGTAACACCCCGAATTTTTTCCAACCTGCGGTTAGACGTCCTTAGGCAATGGGTCAACCTTATCAATTTCAGAGCTCAATCCCAAAGCCAAAGAAATCGCTTTTCAATCCATTTCCTTCAAAATCTCACCTTTCACCACCTCATTTTTCAAATTTCTCCAAGTACTTTCATATTAGACACGAAGCCTCAAGTTTAAATAGTAAAGACCACCAATCCTAAGGTATTAATGATGAAGAACAATACTGAAGCTAAAACTCACCGTGAATAGTAAACAAATGGGTAAAATGGACTTTTATCCTTATCTTTTTGGAATCTACCAAAATAGATAGGTTAGTTGGATAGATTAGCCTCTCCTACCCCAAAATCATTTGCTACACGATGCATAAACCCATTCCGGATTACAAAATGACCTGAAATAGGTCGAAACAGAGTCGTGGGCCCACCCACGCTAATCCACAATGAACCAGGGTGGGTCCCACATATATTTGGGACTCCAGGGCAGGGGGAACCCAGCGCATGTGGCCAGAATTGTCGGGTGGGGATTTCACCGGTGAGGACCTCCGTACAGTGGGCGCCACTGGGTCCGGGCTTAGGGCCGATGCTGTTTGGGGGCTAGGGTAGCCCCATGGTAGGTGGACCGTCCATTAAAAACACTGGAAACACCTACCTCCTTCACAAAGTGACCCTCCAAGCTCTCTGTTCTCTCCAAAATGTCTGATTTTTGGCAAAAATCACCCCTCCAAACTCTTCCTTCTTTCGTTTTCAAACACCCTCACACCACCCTTCGAATCTCATCTCAAACAGAGATCATTATAGACTACTTCCTTTAGAAATCTATAGAGAATCGACTAGCGCTGCGCTAGATGACCTGTGAAATTCACACCAATCACTTCAAATACGATCTGCTAGAGTCAAAACGTATAGAATAGGTGATGCTACAATACCGTAAGCCTAGGATCAAACTCTATTCCCAATTGCTCTCGAGAGCACGTTGAAACTCCATATCGGCTCTGGACCGTACGTCGGAAGTCCGATTATCCCAAACTTAGACAATCCTGACCGCCTAGTTGGACTTGAAGTTCACCTCGAAAATCAAGCCTAGATGATGTCCCACGACGATTTCCTTGAGCCTAGAGTGAAGAGTGTGAGAAAGGCTAGAAATTAAATATAATTTATGAAATGCGAGTGGGGTCACTTGCGCATATTTTTCTAAGCGTTCTGACCGTCAGAATTCGATCAAAATTTACCCTCTGATCAGGATAGGTGGCCCTTACATGTCATAGTACTTGTGGCCTTGATCGAGTTTCGGTAGCCGTTGAATTGAAAATGGTCCGCCACGTGTGATCTGGGAACACTACCGGACTGAAAACTTGATGTGAGCAGGATCCAGTATCCATGAGCTTAAGCCCGACCGCATTCGGCAAGGGGACCTCCAGAAATGCTCCGTTGAGACGGAACAGTCCGTATTTGGACATAAAATAAGTATACCTTGGTCCTAAGTCTATATAGGTGAGTTTTTAGCCCATATAAGGGCTTTAAACCCTTAGCTTTCTAACCCTTACGAATTTGGAGAGAGAAGAGAGAAAAGAGAGGGAGAGAAGATGGAGCTTCTCCCATGGATGTTTTCCTGCCGCTCCTTGTGCTTCAACGCCGCTTCTGTAATGATTCTGATGCCTTTTAGGTAAGAAATCATAACCCTAACCTGTTCTAGAGTTTCAAATAGCATAGGTGATGATGTAGCTAACCTGTTTTCTGGTATAGGTTGCCGTTGAGCCGTTGACGAAGACTTATCGTCTGAATCAACCCCGTTCCGTATTTTCGGTTTAAGGTACGGATTGTAGATGCTTAGTTTACCATTTTTCAAAGCTTTCAATGCCGTTTAATGGTAGATTGTTGATAAGGATGTTGTTTGACACGTAGAACATGCTGTCCGTTTTCCATTTCGACTGCGTACGAAGAATATGAGATTTAGGGTATTTTAAGTATTTGTAGGAAATACGGTATACGTACGTATTTTGCCGATTGATTGCCATGTGTATTTATCGTGTACCTATGCTAGTGATGAATGTATGATTTGTTTGGCGAAGAGATTTGCCCTAATGTACATATTGGCCGGCATATGCTATGTAGACTAATGTGTGTAGACTAAGTGTTTGTTGAAATGCCTAAATCAATATGATTTATGCCTGCCTTATGTATTGAATGTAAGAACATGATTGTTGTGTATTAGACATCTCCTTGTTATAAGGATTTGTCATATTATACGTTGAAATCAACATACGTCAAGTACGTTAAAGTTGTGTAATCTAAGTGTTTGTATAAATGTAAGAATTGGTAAGTGTTGAGTAAATGGTGTTGTAGATTAGCGTTGAGACTGGATTCTCAACTCCTATGATGATGCACATGATTTCCTCCATGCTTGTTGTATTTGAATTGCCTACCTTAGGTGTCAAATACTCGTGTATAGTTAACTGCTTATGATGTGTGTTGTAATATGCTGATAACATGCTACCATTTCTTGTATTTCAATTCTGTCTCTCTCACATGATTATTGATGTAGATTTCATGTGTTTGGGGCAATGCTCTTGTCCAGGCAGTCGGTAACAGTTTAGAATTCATGGTTGGATTCTATTCGCCACGAAGGATGTGTATGACGAACCCGAGTCGTACTAGAGTCGTCGGCAGTGGTTAGGCCACACGAAGTGCCTGTGCACTTTATGTCGGTCGATTCAACGTGCGCTCGTGCTAGTTGGACTCATCAAGTAACCTGACTGACTATTGTGTGTTCACCTTGTATGAGTCATAACTGCTTGAACCTAGGGTACTAAACTTGGTACCTTGATCTACAAAGACTCATGAGCCAGGCATGGTGGTATGGGACACCGTGGTCGAGCTGTTGGCCTATGCTGGGGCCACAAATCTCCCTGCAGTGACCAGTGAGCACCCTACTCTGAGCAGATTATGGTAGTATGAGACACTATATTCTTGCTGTCAGCCTACACTGATCAGGTGATGAGCCCTTTGTAGTGACCTTGAGTTTATCCTGACACCGCACGGGGGCAACGAGGTGACGAGTCCTGATGCAGTCTTAAGAAAATAACTTGATGTGAGCATATATTATGGAGAAGAGCAGCTTTAGAATTCGTGGTTGGATTGTATTCACCACGAAGGATGTGTATGACGAACTCGAGTCGTACTAGAGTCGTCGGCAGTGGTTAGGCCACATGAAGTGCCTGTGCACTTCATGTCGGTCGATTCAACGTGCGCTCGTGCTAGTTGGACTCATCAAGTAACCCGACTGACCATTGTGTGTTCACCTTATATGAGTCATAACTGCTTGAACCTAGGGTACTAAACTTACCAATGGAAAGCCCCTCTAACCTTGGTGCCTTGATCCACAAAGACTCATGAGCCGGGCATGGTGGTATGGGACACTGTGGTCGAACTGTCGGCTCATGCTGGGGCCACAAACCTCCCTGTAGTGACCAGTGAGCACCCTACTCTGAGCAGATTATGGTGGCATGGGACACTATATTCTTGTTGTTGGCCTACACTGATCAGGTGACGAGCCCTTTGTAGTGACCTTGAGTTTATCCTGACACCGCATGGGGGCAACGAGGTGACGAGTCCTGATGCAGTCTTAAGGAAATAACTAGGCCTGTATTGATAAGGTGATGGGGGATCGGATCAACGAGTGCGTGCAACAGCCTTGGCAGCCCTTGCAGCGACCTAGAAATATATCATCGTATGAGATTACTAGGAGTGACGACCTTAGACAGGATCATTGTTTGGGTATTGATATAAGGGAGGTACCTTAGTTTTCTAATCCTGCTATTTGAAAAGGACTAATAACAACTCGATAATCATATTCATATCGCATTGCATGTGCCTGGAAGATGTGGAGCACTGCGGGAAGAAAGCATGCCGCGAACGCAGATGGTGCCGTATGGGGGAGTATGTCGGTGAGGGTATCCATCATGTCATTTCATGCTCGCATTAATCACAGTGTTTAGGAATGTTTGTTTTGCTTGCTTTATCATTATCGCTTGATTGCTTTAATAACATGTTAACTTTTGCTCTATGATTCCACTGAGTTAGCTACTCACTCCCACGTTACGGGATGGTGTTCCGGACACCCACCAGTCCCTATTTTAGTTTCAGATGATGACACTGCTTGTGGAGCGGAGCTAGACTTGTATGATGCTGAGGAGGACTTCTCCTCCATGTTTTGATTGACGGGATTAAAGGGAGGTTGATTAGATGCCATGACACTTGTCATTTTATATTTTTGGAGGACTCATGTATATTCTTTTCTTTCTATTTTGGAGTATACATGTATTTAGTTAACCTGGTAACATGTTCACAATCTGGAGACTTACAATCATTTATATATTTTATATATCTATCACATTCTTCCGCTTGCTAATTTAGCTGTCTCTGGAGTATGATATGTTGTTCTGGCTTAGTATCAATCTTGTTTAATGCCATTCTACAGACAACATGCATTTATCATTATCCATGTTGCATAAGTGATGTTCTGGAACTCGGGAGTTGGGTTTCTACCCGACCTCCGATTTTTGGGATGTTACAGGAGTCGGGGGAGTGCGCCCATTTCCCTGGTAGAATTCCTCCCTTCCCCGTTGTTGGAACTTTAATGGGTAAGATCATCCATCTACTTGTAGCTCTAAGATCTGGGATAGATCTTTCCCCGGCTCCAGTAAAAATTTAACTCTGGTGAACATTTGAAATAAACCATATCTGCTCCCTGTGGTTAAGTCCACTACTCTTTTGAAGTGTTGGCTGAGATCTATGATCACCGATTCTAGCCACGTGTGGGCTGGTATGCCATGAAGTCATATCCAGTGACCTTCATTACCTATCATTAAGTTGGGGTGCCATGCTTCCACCCTCTCCAGCCCCAAGTTGATGTGAAGGGCATGGTCTGATGTGAAATTGAGCCATTCCTCCTCAGATTTCATTACTATTAAGAAGCATTTGGGAGACATTCTTGAGAAATCAATGACAAATGCTGTGAATCTGTATTGTCTAGTAGCTTGTATTAAATGTAGAATGGAGACGTGCTTAGAGATAACATATCCCACCAAGGCCAGTTGAAGGGATTGGTGTTGCTCTGAGGCCGCATCCTTATCTACCTTGCTTGTCACTGGAGTCTTAAGTTGGGTGAAATCCGGAGTCTTCTTCAGGGACTAGATATAAGGACGATTTGATTTAGACATCTGGCATGTCCGGTTCGAAGTTGATAGAGGGGCTAGTTTTCTTAGGGGATTTGAGGGGGTTATAGATCTCTGCTTGGCATCCTTTATCTCAATGATTCTCTCATCGATTCTTTTCCCATCTAGGACTCCCTTAGCTACCCTTGCAACTTCCTCATATGAGAATCTGACAAAAGCATAACCCTTCAATCTATTCGTTCTTGGGAATGGGGGAAGGTAAATGTCCACCACCCTCCCATATTTTCCAAAGATTTCTCTAATCTCTTGGTGGGAGTAGTCGTATGGGAAATTGGCTACGAATAAGGTGTAGCTGGTATTTCTCTTGGTCCTTTGCTCTTTTATCCTTCCTGTCACCGTTATCCAAAGTTTGGGTTTTAGTCGGGCATATGATCTTCCTCGGATCCTCACAGAGGGGTATAAGGGTCCCGATGACAAGGGTCTCCTGGTGGAGAGTCTAGAGCTTGGGCAACCCCTCATGGAAGGGTTGAGGAGAAGGATGTG
Organism: Magnolia kwangsiensis; assembly: GCA_037074715.1. Classification (NCBI taxonomy): domain Eukaryota; kingdom Viridiplantae; phylum Streptophyta; class Magnoliopsida; order Magnoliales; family Magnoliaceae; genus Magnolia; species Magnolia kwangsiensis. The sequence continues at coordinate 141,226,383 of CM073573.1, forward strand.
TGGAGGAGAGACGGAAGGTGGCAGAACTTGTCTCATCTCGAGTACATCTTTGATTATGCCTCGATTGGTGTGATCTTCAGTTAGCATCTCATTGAGTAATCATGCTCGTATACGATGCGAGATTATCTCTTGATATTTTCATCCCAACCTCGAGGTCGGTATTCGAGGTCGAGGTTGACATCCATGGTCGAGGTCAGCATCTGTGGTTGAGGTCGGCATCCGTGCTTGAGGTTTTTCGATGAACCTTATCACCGAGCTTGGTTAACTAATTCAGTTTGGTTGTTAGGTTTCCTTACTTAGCTCGTTCAGGAGTTTTCTTTGATATTTCTCTGCCACGTATCTTGTACATTATGTCAGTTTAATTTTTTCCATAACAGTTGTAATTTTGATTTACCTGATCACTTCTTTTGCAACTCTCTCTCAGCGTCAGTCCCCATTCTCTGCGGTCCACCTTCGCTAGGTCAGGATTGCTCGAGAGTGTCCCTAACTTGGGGTAGCCGCAACGCCACTGAATCAGGGATCTCAAACTCCAACCAGAGGGCATGTAAATCCTTTAACTCACTACCAAAAAGAAGGGGCAAAGGCTACGGATAAAAACCGTAGCCAAAAGCCTATGGCTACGGTTATAGTCCGTAGCATGACCGTAGCCATTGATGTTGTAGCCATAGGTCAAAGAGCTATCGCAACGGATTCTATCTGTAGCCATAGAAGCAATGGATACGGATTAAAACCGTAGCAATAGCTTCTGTAGCCTAAAGTACTTATAGCTACGGATTATATCTATAGCTAAAAGGTGAGAAAGAACCGTAGTAATAGGCTAATTTAATAACGGCTACGGTTTTAGATACAAGGCTATGGGTAATAGCCGTAGCTATTGAAACTGTAGGTATAGATTAAATCTGTAGTGATATTGTCTGTATTTTAAATTTATATACAGCTACGGATTGTATCTGTTGCGAGAAATAGAATGCGAACCATAGCAAAAGGCTAAATTAATAAGAGCTACGGTTAATAGTTGTAGCTAATGCCTAATGCCTATTATTTATAAAAAAATTTAAATAGTAATGGCAGCTCTTACCATTGTAGTACACCCTGATAACTCAGATAAGCTAATATAAATAAATATTTATTTAAACTACTAATCCATTCATTCAATCCACTCATGAAACAATCAATCATGGAAGCCATAATACCAACAAATAGTTAAAAACTCACTTAAACAATCAATCTCACTTGTTTACTATTTAAAGTTTAGAAAATAAACTCAATCAAACTATTACACAACATTAGGTTCCACAAATAATACAAAGTCCCAACCCAAGATTTAGGTATGACTTTTTCTTGGCTGATGAACAACTATAGCTTGTTCGGTAGTCTGAAAGCATCTGTAAAGAAGAAGAAGTCGTCATTAGCAATAATTTATAGTGGAGTCCATATCGACAGTTCAGATTGCTCCACTGGCATGTCCCTGGCTCCTAATTTTACTTTTAACAGCTCCAAAGGTTTATTTCTTAGCATTTAAATGTAAAACAAACATAGTTACCATATGAAGTCTAAAATAGACTTGTTTGACACATGTACAAGCATATGGATATCCAAGCAAAAACATATGAGAGCAAAAGAGAAAGAAACCTTCAGTGATCTTGAATTAAAAGGGTAGTAGAGAGCCGATGTAGGATAGACTTACTCCAAGCACAATCTCCATCGTCTCTTCAATTTCTTTTCTATGAGCTGAAATGAGAGTCTCTTCTTCCTACACAAGTGAAGCAAGAACACAGTTCCAAACTCAAAAAAAGAAAAGAAAAACCATTGCATACAGAAGCAGGCTTTGTACATAATTCCTCAATATGTGCCATGCAAAAAATTTTCCCTAGAAAAATGACCAAGATTTAAATGCAAAACACCATGGGAGTAAAAACAAATGCAATATGAATCTTTGTACAAAGGTATCTTAAAATAGATGTTTCAAAACTTATCTCCAAATCAAGCAACTCAAAGAACGCTAAAAACAAAACTCATGTCATATAAATACACCATGTCATTCATGGAGCGTGCGATACATTCCTCCAAGTAACTCAACTTACCTCTGATTCTGAAATCTGTATTTCCTGAATCTGACGGAGCAAGACCAACAACAATTTTCTCGAGTGTAAAAAAATGCAATTGCTTGGAGAGACCTTCTAGAAATCCTTCACTCATCACTTTACTTCTCAGTGCTTCACAGAAAACTGTGGCAAAATTTGGTCTACCCAAAAAGTATCTAAAGATAGGTGATAGAAGATCTGGCTTTGATTGGAAGTCTTCTCTCCGAAATTTCACTTGATCTAATTAGGCTTGGAGCAGTACAATGCTTCCCTCATTCCCATATTTAACATACTACACAGCACAAGTAGATTGTTTTACAACTACAGGTCTAGGAAAGAAATGAGATAGGGAAAATATTTAGTGCCACTAACTTAATATAAGAATTGGTCTGGATCACTAGTAGCACTATAGCATCTCTCTTTTGTACCACTCTACATGTATGTTATTACTTATTACCCAAGTAAGCTAGCTAGCCATGCATCATTCATGTATGCATGAATAAATTTGTATCCACCAGTAGACCAGCAGGGCTATCCACTAAAACAGAGTTACAAGTACCCTCAAAGAAGTTAAATTGAAAGATACTTCTGCTCTACTGGTTTTAATAGCTGATTCTACATCTGATTGGATAATTATCAACTAGAGATATGTTGTAGGCATAAATTTTAAAAGATCATAGCTTCATGTTCATCAATCAGCCCCCAACGAGTACAGAATATAAATGGCAATGACATGTCAGAAGTTATATCAAGATTTTCTTTTTTGGAGTTCCAATATCAGCTTTTCTTGGTGGAAAACCAAGTGCTGCATTGTAAATATTCCACTTTTTCCTCATATTGGTTCCACAAGAAATTCCAAAGTGCTGAATTTAAACAATTAGTCCATAAAATCTACCAAAATTGTTACAGGCTTAATGCAAGAAGTGTTGTAAGAACACAAAATTCGCACCAATCAAATGATTCTAACTATTAGATCAATTTCCCACAAAATGGATGGTTGGAATTATTTATTGAAAACAGATCCCATCAACAGTTTGATTCATCAATTTGTAGGGGAGTATAATGGATCACTTGCAGTTCTAAAGAATCAGTTTTATCAAACCTACCAAAACAAACCAGATGGATTGCATCATCTAATTACTGTTGAATCTTCAATGGTAGCCAATGAAACATGTGTTGGTCATGACGGACAGTCCTAACTGATAGATCGGACCATCCATGAAATGTATGCAAGTACTCTACTTTCGTCTCTTTGAGATTTTATCCACTTAGTTTCAGGCTTTTGACTTTCAAAAAGAGGAGAAAAACACACTAGAGTTACAACATAGAGAATAAGCAGTGACCTGAAGTGGAGATCCCTACTTAGAGAAAAACACACCAATCAGTTTCAAGCTTTTGAACTTCAGAAGTTTATTCGATCCCCGCATACCAATCAAAATGAAGGAGAGATTTTATAGGACAACTGTCAGATCAGCCATACTTTTATAGAATAAAATGTTAGACAACAAAATGTTTATATAATGAGTTTAGCTAAACAAGGATGTTGAGATAGATGAATGGCAAGGCGAGGAAGGATGGAATTAGAAGTGAATGCTATGACCGAAGAATGAAATTATTACAATTTAGAGTCGTAGACTCACTGTAATTTTCAATTACATGGATGACCCAACAAATTGAATTATTGCACTTATGTTCAACTGAACATCCATACATCAAATTCTTTCCACACACACAAGAAATGAATGTAAATATTTAGCTCAATCAAGAGACGAGATTTTTGTAATAACATCATATTCTTGCAATCAACTATGTGCATCCAAACAAATCATCCATAACAAGAATAAAATCAGCTTGCTTTTCAAGTACAAACCAAAATGGTTTAATAAAGAGAGTTGAACCTTGCAAAGCTTGTGTCTGTGGCTGAAGGAAAAAAAAAAGATGTAATAACACTCTGTTGGAATAACCTCCTCCTTGAACAAAATAATTTGCTGGCATACCAATTAAGCCACATTCTGTTGGTAAGTTTTTTCTTTCTAAATCTGCAATCTAAGAAAATCTGAACATTCTCATGGCATCAAAATGATCCATAAGCCTGTATTTAAATTGAGAGATTTTTTTTAGTCCATGTGCTACCATATAGCACACCATGGAGCACACCACATGCAACTAGTTGCATAGTTTTCTCATCTACCCAACTAGTTGGGCATGGGATGTTCAACATCATAACCAGGGTAGTAGTAATGGCTTCAATTATTCTAGATTTTTCTTCTTCTTCTTCTTCTTCTTCTTCTTTTTCTTTTTTTTTTTTTTTCAGTATTGGAGGCATGACTTTCTTCATCCCAATCCATTTGCAGCTTTCAAAACTCTTTTCTTCTTTAAAAGGAAGGGGCCAAAAAGTCAAGAAAATCAACCTGCCCAATGACTCTTTTTTTTTTTTCCCTTTTCCTAGCAATATAAATACATCCATTTCCTGCCACACATCTGCAATACTCACATGAATACAAAGCTGGAACAACTAAGCCCTCGTAAAAATGAATTTCTAATAGTTGCTTACCTTTGAATCTCTTTAGCATGAGTTGGTTGTCAGGAAAAAAGACCAAACCATGTAATGAGAAGTGCCACAAAGATTGTGCTACTACTGGCATTAGTAACTACCACTGCTTCAGAAAATCTTACTCTTTAAGACTGCTCTTTGCCAAAAAAAAAAGGCAGAGGTGAGTGGTTAGAATTTTATCAGAATAAGGATATGAATCAATGTCATCTTGAACTCTAGTTTATGTTGATTTGAGAACTGGAAATTAAAGAATTTGTAGAGCTGTCATTCAAAACAAAGCAAGATATATATATATATATATATATATATATATATATATATATATATATATATATATATATATATATATATATAGAGAGAGAGAGAGAGAGAGAGAGAGAGAGAGAGAGAGAGAGAGCGAGAGAGAGAGAGAGAGAGAGAGAGAGAGAGAGAGAGAAACTGCGGGAGTATCTCAAAAAGGACCTTTGTTGTTCTTATCGTTGTTGTTTAGTTACACACATTGCATGCTTTCTTAATTTTGTTATCAACGGATACATAGTTCCATTTCCAAGGAGGGCTTCAAAGGCTTAATATAATCAAAGAAACAATGAAAACAAGGAAAATGAGAAAGAAGGAATATGTGTTAAGGATTTGGAATAGAAAAGCAACGATCCCCACTTTCATAAATAAGGCAGATTTCTCTTGTTTTGAGCTTGTTTTCTAAAGCCAAACTACAACATTTAATCTATTAATACTTTGTAAGTAATAGCTTCTTAAGTTTATTTCTTTGATTATCTAGCACTGCAATCTCGTTCCAGGAGTGGTGGTAGTGCTGAATATGTAACAGTTAAATATCTCCATCAACATTCTATTTGTAAGAAAAAATAAATAAAATTGTCTAAAGTTGGTTAACACAGACGGAAGAATACCATGTGCAGTTGATGGAAATATACATTACCCACCTGCCGAAAGAAGTTATCAGCTATGGAAATAATTGAATTGAACAGATACCACAGAACTACAATTCTAAGTATGTTACCATGTGGGGAGAGGCATTTGATCAGTAAAAGTGAAATGGTGAGGATTGATTTCCATAGAGATTTACTGTAGTCATTATTCACAGAGAATGTTACTTCTATTCTTGACAAGAAGGGAACAGAAGAGGCTGTTAAGTTCTTTAATATGTTGCAGCCACTGCTGATGGAGATTCTCTTTTTAGAAGGATATAGTGTTGGCTTGAATGATTTTGACATTCCCAAGGCTGTTACTAAAGATATAAAGAAGAAGATTCAGGACATATCACCTTTGCTGCTTCACTTGAGATTAAATTACAATGAACTTGTAGAGTTGCAAGTGGAAAGCTACCTGAAAACTGTTAAACTGCCTATCGTGACTCGTAGTCTAAAGTTATCTGCTTTGGGTAATTTGATAGATTCTAAAAATGATTCAGCTATCAGTAAGGTTGTTCAACAACTTGGCTTTTTGGGGCTTTAACTTTATGACCGAGGGAAGTTTTATTCAAGGCGTTTGGTTGAGGATATGAGTTTCCACTTCCAAAATAAGTATTTTGTTAATCGTGTTGACTATCCTTCCAAGGAATTTGGGTTAGTTACGAGCTCCTTTTTTCAAGGTCTGACCCCTTATGAAGAGTTGGTCCATTCCATATCATCCAGGGAAGTGTTGATCCGTTCTTCCAGAGGACTTACTGAACCAGGAACTTTGTTTAAAAATCTAATGGCCACACTTAGAGATGTCATTATCTGTTATGATGGGACAGTGAGAAACCTCTGCAACAATTCTATAATTCAATTTGAGTATGAACAGGTGGACGAAAATAGTCCTGGAAGTTCTCTTGCTGGTAAATCGGTTGGTGTATTAGCTGCTATTGCAGTATCAAATCCTACATATAAAGCAGTTCTTGATTCTTCTCGGAGCAACAACTCTTCATGGGAATCAATGAAGGAAATACTTTTATGCAAAGTTAACTTCAAGAATGATATTATTGATCGAAGAGTTATTCTATATTTGAATGAGTGCTTCTGCAGGAAAACGCATTGCAAGGAGAATGCAACATATTTAGTTCAATTTTTTTTTGAAAAAAGTCACTTTAAAGGATATTGCTTTTGACTTCTCTATTGAATACCAAAGGCATCGATAAATACCTGAAAGTTCAGAAGCGGATACAGGCCTCATTGGCCACATTCACCTTGATAAGATGCGCTTGAAAGGACTCGACCAGAGCATGGATGAGATCCTGCACTCTTGTCAAGAGGTTATAAATTGCTTTGGGAGAAAGAAGCACGCTCTTTCACCTTTTTTAAGAAGATTTATTTGTCTTCCTGCGAATGTTACACACTTTAGCAACAATGTGATGAGAAGTGGTCTAAGCTGCCATGCCTGCAGTTCTTCTACAAAGATGGAAATGGTGGTCCGCAGGGTGAGCAGGGTGATACGATTGAGAAAACTTTACAGATCATGGTTGAAACTATCTGCCCAATTTTGTTGGGGACTTTGGTTAATGGTGACCCTCGAGTGCATATGGCCAACATTGTTTGGATTGGCCACCATGAACTACCAGTTTGGTAGCTTGGATCCATAAGACATCTGCATTGAGATCCATAAGAAAACATTGTACATAACAAACCCATAAAAAAACAATGTTCAAAAATGACAGAACAGAGGATCTTGCATCCTAGATTTGGGATGGAAGAGAACACTGATCGAATTCAGATTGCAATGAAATGATACATTTGTGACATCTGTCTAGTACACTAGCATCAAAAAAGACAGGAAAATTGTGTACACAGAACATGTACTCGAGGGTGTAGACGGACAAAGATTTCTCAATTAGTACCATTTGCTCCATCTAGAACAGAATCCCGAAAGTACATAAGATTCCCAATGTAATATGGATTCAGCGGACTGAAATACAATTTGGGATAGTAGTAGTTCAAGCATTGGATTGAAGATAAAACAAGTTCAGCAGTTACTTCTGGCCAACGAATTTCTGTGGTGATGGAAGTTGTGTCAGGATAATATTTGTTTCTACAGTGTATCTCAGTAGTAATAACCATAAGAATGGTTTGGATGGCATAGAAACATTATGGTCAGCTCCAGGATGGTCTCAACGGTTGACATTTCATTCCCACCGGCCCAGTTGAGTTTTAAATCTGCCTAATTTTTAAAATCCTATCCTACTGCTATCTTTAAAAATATATGGACACAATGGATTTGTCACAAACATCAATATAGGAGCCAAAAATATACAAAATACACAATCTAAAAATGCATTCCATTAACTTGCAATCAACAAAATGAAATTGAAAATTACAATGGACATACATTTTGCATAACCACTCAATAGAAACAAAGAGGTAATCTGAAATTTGAAAGTTCTCGAGACATACCTCTGAAATTCAAAATTGCAACCAAGGCCACAAGCTCGACAATCTTGTTCATTATAGTCAAACCTGTAAATTAATGATTTCCTTAATCAAAACTAATATCATAATTGAATTAACTCTAGATGAATTATAACCCGCACAATTTAGGTAATCTTAGACAGGTTAAATACAAAAGTGCATGGAAGAAGTTAAAGACCTTAGGTGAATATAAATGTATTACAAGGGTGAAGAGAAAAAGACCTCTAAAAGTGATTTCGTGAGTTCTACATGCTCAAAAACTTTAGCTTATATCTCCCTGGCTCTCGCCATTACAAGAAACCTATGAGAGAATGGCATAATATAAAATTTATACAGATGTTGTTGTTGCATCCAATAATATAAACTCTGAAACATCATAATAAGCTTCTTTTTCCTAGTAGTTGAGCCTTTAGAGTGCTGTGTGAAATGGAAAGCATGAAATGGAGGACAACGGTCCATGAGGCTAAACATCACCAGAAAAAATATGAATGCATTCCCTTCTAGAAAAATATGAACGGCAGTAGAATGGGGAGCCAAAGTTACATAAAGATGCTAGTGAGGGGAAGCATCTAGACCTAAAGATGATTGGAGTTCCAACAGCTGTTTGTTGCTTGGCTTCACCAATTTCCCTACACCAATTGTAAGATTTCTGATTTTCTTAAATTACCAAACAAAAAAAATAATCTGAAAAATATATAAATGGAAAATTAAAAGCTCATCAATCATCCATTTCCCATCAACATGCACCTATAAGGTAATCTCATGTCATGATATTGGTAATTGAGAACACGTATGGATGCAAATCATGATAGTGTTCAGGGATTCTCATCTTTCCTTTTTGCTCTCTCGGGGTGGAAAAGCTAAATTAGCAACAAACCTGAATATTAGGAGCAAAGCCACCTTCATCACCATCATTCATTGCATCTTGGCCATATTTTTTCTTAATCACAGCTTGAAGGAGAAAAGGGAATCAAAGTTTCTAGTTGAGACCTAAATGGACAGTTTTTGAAGCTGTTAAGCAAAATAAAAGCTTGCCTTCAAATGGTGATATACTTCGACATCCATCTTCATGGCTTCCTTGAAAGTGGATGCCCCAACAGGAAGGATCATAAACTCCTATAAAATAAAAATAAATGAGGAACAACCATGATACCTTCAGCTTACACCAGTCGCACTCATTAACTGTTCCATCAAGTTGTTGTACCATGAAGTTATCAATGCCAGTTTGCTCGGTTGGGTCCTGTAAAGACCATAAGCATCAACAAGCTCACCATCAATACCAGAACAACACATTTCAAGTGTGAAATGCTAATTTGTAAATGCAGGCACCAGAAACGGGCTCGCCTTCAACAGATTACATGCAGCCTTATAAACATCGGGCAACTGCAAGTGGAAAGTTAAATGCATTGTAAATTCAAGGGAGAGAATAGAGTATGGATAGAAAGAATAGAGAAAGTGTAGTGACTTGAGAGAAGAAAAAAATAAAAAAAAATAAATGAGATTTCAAAGAAGGTAAAACACCAAAGAGTTTTGAAATACTCAGCTAAAATGCTAGTTAGAAATTGTTCATTATGGTTATCAATGCACAATGAAAAAAGATCATCAATTAGCATCCATACGAGCACAACAAGTTACCCAAGGCAGAAGTTCCTTCGTTGCCATGAAAATAGATCTTTGAAGACTTAAAGCCCAGATGATGCACCCAAATGTTATTTAAAACTTTAAATTAACATCATAGTTTTTCTTTTGAAAAGCAACGGAACCTATATTAAACCAACTAACCTAGCTACCAAAAAAGGAAGATGAAAGTATATCCATGGATAAAGAGCAGCATCAGGGGAACATACATCCCCCAAAGCTTAAAAAGAAAAAGAACAAAAGGAAAAGCAGAAGGAACAATTCCAAAACACTAGCACTACCCTATTCTGAAAACAAGAGAGCACCAGTCGCAACTAAAGTTAGAAAATGGAGATTTCAGAAAACATCGGCACTACGCCATTATGAAAACAAGAGAGCACTAGCAGCAATTAAAGTCAAAAAATGGAAATTCCTCTGAACTAGTAGAAAACTAGCAATTAAAGTCAGGAAATAGGAATTCCTTTGAAATTTTCTAAAATTTGAAGTTTATACACTGATTAAAGAAGTAGAAGAATTTGTTGCTTAAGATGGATACTTGGATAAGAACAAGTTAGATCCTTCAAGCTGGATTGAGAGATATTCTCATGGGGCCATTTGATTCTCTAAAATTTTGTATTCAATCACAGTGTGGATTAAGAGAACTGAAAGAGAGCTTTCGAAAGAGGGAATAAGGTTTGGGTGACAAAGGGAATAATGCTTTCGAAAGAGAGAAAAAATTCCATGCTTTTATATGTTAGCATATTGTGTTACCTTTACACCATTTAAAACTAGTTGTAATTCTTCAACTGTACACTTGGCAGACTTGTTACAGTTGCTTGATATGTATGATTCTAGAGACATGTTTCATCCCCAATGGTGACCCTAGTTTGGATGGGGTCTGGAATTAGATAGCTGTACATCAATGCCAAGTGTGAGGAGAATGAAATCACCACCAATTTTCTAATTGTGTTTAACATCAAAGTATTACAACATTAAACTTTTTAAATTTTAAGCTTTAAAATGCACATCCACGGTAGCATATGCTACCTACCCACTTTTTAACGTTTAAGCTTTAAAATGAATATCCACGGTAGCATATGCTACCTACCATATGTTAGATAGAGTCTAGTGTATGCTAAGTCCTACACCCAAAATAGCATACGCTACTAGGGAGTCATGCTATTTTGGTGCACTAAGTGGCATTGTAGCCATTCTACAGTATGGGCGCTATTTGCAACACTGATCGGGACACTTGAACACCATTATGTTCACCCATACAATCTAGCAGTTCCCCTAACCAAACACCATTTCTTTTCATCTTTTAGTCCTAACGTTCTGTAGCCTAAGCACATATATTATCTTCCCTCCCTCCTCCCTCTACTTAAATTCTTTTCATAAACACAATGGTGTTCCCAAATTCAAAAACATTCACTGATCTCTAGTTGTGCATCAACATGCACACACTCCACCTTGGGGCCTATCCACTCATCAAGCACCTTCATCATCCGAGTATTTCAAGATCAGACCAACTGAGAAGAATGTTCATAAGTGCCATATACTAGTTGAAATCTAGATGTTCATTCTTTTGGAGAAAATCCAAAAGCTTGCTAATACTGATCGCTGATTTTTTATTTTTATTATTTATTTTTTGAAGGAAAAAAAAAGTTCAAATTATCTTAGGATAAGCTTCTTCTTGATAATCCATCATGTATATGACAAACATGGGCACACCCAACTAATCGTGGAAATTAAATTCAATATCCAAGAAACATTGTGAAAAGGAATAACAAAACACTGAAAATGACATTTCACCAGAGAAAACCAACCTACATCACTAACTAAAAAAGCTTTCAACACCAACCTTACTTCTTTGACGAGTTAGGCCCCCTCTTCTTTCTAAATCTAACAATGGCTGTGACGAAATGCCTGTTGTACTGCATACGCTTGTGGGCTCTGCCCCAGGGCTTCTTCTTCTTATCCTGCTTCGTCACCTTCGACGTCTGCCCCCTCACCTTCCCGGCACGTGCCAGCGACCCGTGTACCTTACCCATGGCGTATTTTAGGATTTACAGATACAGTACTGACTAGCGGGAGTTTCTCTTCGTCCTCACGACTTAGGATGAGGAAATCAGGGGGGTTAGCACTGATCGCTGATTATGAAGATGGGAAGTTGTTTGTCTTGTCTAGGAGTGGTTTATATTTTGTAATTGATTGTTTTGGGCAGTTTTTTTTTTTTTTTTTTTGTCGTGTTGTTCTTAAGCATGAAGCTTGCGAATTGTCAAACAATAGCATATATAGATTTTTGTATGGGTTTTGAGGACATGTTTGGAATGGAAATTGAAGAAGCATTGATGAAAAGAAAAAAAAAATAGCTGGAAGACTCTCTCATCATCTGATCATGGTTAGATGATGACATACAGAAAAAATGAAAATCTGCAATGGTCCTTGTTCACCTAGAGAAGTTTAATAACAATAGCCAAAAAACAGAGTAAAAATAACCTAAATACATAATATTTCTCCAGTAAATGTAGAAAATCAAACATTCTAGGTCCACCATTAGTTCGGAGACACCAATAGCTCAGAGCTATGTCTCTAATATGTTTGATTGGTGGGACTTGTCCACTCACTAGCAATGATCCACTGATTAATGGTCCTAACTGGCATTGTTGCACAGAATAAGCCTGACCATTTTCCATTAATGAAATTAAGCTCATTGATTCATTGGACACCATATTGCATGAGAAACCCCCAATCCAATTTCAAAAGAAGAAGAAGAAGAAGAAGAAGACAGAAATATGAACATTTAAAAGAGCAAAAAAGAAAATCGGTCTTGCATACCTAAAATGGACGTGGATTATGGCATGAGAGAGGCAACTCTTTGTGAGATCGAGTGAGAGGGGGTGATTAGGGAGAGAAGAGGAGTTCGTGAGAAGGGAGATCAAGAGAGAGAGAGAAGGGGCGCGGGAGATCGAGAGAGAGAGAGGGGGGGTGGGAGATCGAGAGAGAGAGAGAGAAGGGGCGTGGAAGATTGAGAGAGAGAGAGGGACAGATGTGAGAGAATGGGGTTTTCTTCGTGAGAGAGAAAGGGACGGAGGCGGGGAAATGAAATATCAAGTGAGCAGGGGAAATGAAAAAAACACCGCGGTTTTTAGCATTTACGCTGCTACGGTCCTGCTACAATTTTAACCCATAGCTAAAAGCCCATTTGACCGTAGCTATTGCACCATCCGTATCAGCCCATCCATGTGTGCACTTCTAATGGGCTTTAGACGGACTACTTTTCCAAGGGCCTTGTGGGGTCCATCATGATGTAATAGATATATCTGCTCTGTCCATTCATTTTTTAATTTCTTAAATAGAGAATGACCCCAACGTCTAGGAAAACCTAAGGTCTGATTGGACCACACCATCGATCAATGGTACGTATTAATCTCCATTGTTTCCTACCATGTGGTCCACTTGAGCTTTCGATCTACTTCCTTTTTTGGGATCTTACCCTAACATGCTCTTTAAAAATGGATAGATGTATTAGATGGAGTAAACACATTTTAATGGGCCTTATAGAGTCCCTTATGGGGCTATCTAAGGTTGTATGAATGTATTGAGGTGTTGTGACTTTTTAGCTATGATTTAGGCATTTTTAGCTACAATTTTAAGACGTAGTAATATGGCTACGGTCTATATCCGTAGCCAAAAACTAGCATAGTCTGTAGCCTTTGATCATGTTTTTGGTAGTGACTGCAGCTGAGAACCAAAGAAATTGCTTCATATGGTCAGTTTATGAGATGACAAAGAGGTTGCCTCCACCTGGGGCAGAAGGGTCTCCGCATTGTGAGGTGCCATCGGCGGTGATGGCCCACTCAGAGATGCCGCTATTTAGAATCCTTAATGTCATGGGCAGATTCACCATGAAAAGTTCCGGCTACAGAAATGCCCCTTAAATCTTTGGAAGACATGGCAATAAAGAGAAAATAGAAGCAGGAAAAGAAGAAGAAATGAAGAAGAACATGTATCGGAAAAGGTTAAGTATTTGGCCGATTCACACAGTGAATGGAAAAGGATCGAGAAAAAGGAGGGAAGGAACATGTTGGCACAACTCAGAATCCGCTGAAATTAGTGGGTGAAAAATGAAGGGGAAACACCTATTTTTAATTATCTCGGGTGCAAAGCATTTAATGTTAGTGTTAAGGGTCAAATATTACATATTAGACCCCAATTATCACATGGTTTTACTAACATGATAATGTTTAACGCTCTATTTTAATCGTGTTTGTGTTGCAAGGTGAATTTAAGAGCTTAGACTGAAAAGGGTGCTAAAGACATGGATTTAACGATCAAGAATAACCAAGGCAAGGGACGGATTTTAGGGGATTGAGATTGAAGAATTCACGTACCAAAGATCTGAGAAAATCAAGTGATTAAAGTTACAGGGACTTAAAAATCATCATAAATGCAAGATCATAGGGTTCTCACCATCCGTTTTTCTCGAAACTTTATATCTGGCTAAAGACCATAAAGTAAGCATACATGTAAAATTTTAGCCATTGGATCTTTATGGAAGTGGCCGAATAGATAGATTAGCCACTAAATCACTAATTTGGGGCCCACCTGATATCTGGATATGCCTCACTTTTGGACTCAACCATGTAAATTGGAAGGGAAAGCGGATGGATGGAATGAATTTATTAAAAACATCACAGTGGACTCCACATGGATAGGTGCGTGTCCATAGAAGGTGCACAACCGCAATGCATCAGACTAAAAATCCTAGTCAAAGTCGGTTTAACTGACTAAAAAAGAAATTTTCTTTCTTCTCTCACACCAGCGTCCACACACGCGTCTACTGTGATGGGTTATGGCCCACCATCATCACTCGATTGAATGATATAAATCATCCAATGCGTCCATGTAAGGCCCGTATCTTAGTCTGTACTGTTCTGTCAACTCCCGTGATCCTTCTCGACGAATTCTGGTAACCCACGACCTATGATCGATGTTTGCGTGCGACCCTAAGTCATATCTCCTAGATCTGCGTTGACTCAATCCGAGACTTTTACCATTGTGACCGCACCGTTGCTACGGTTCCGAAGCTGCATATTACGCGCCGAGGTGATACCGGGGCCAGGAGATGTGGGCCCGTGATTAGTTCGAGAAAAAGTCATGCATTTGCAATCCCAAGAGAATCTCTACAACATGTCAAATCAATCCCATCAATTACCTCTCATGTCAAGTATAAAACCACATCCCTAAGAAACCCCAAAGTCAAATGAACCCATCCCTCACATGTCAAAGTACACATCACCCATCACACTCATCCCTCTCTCTTACAACCTATCTCTCTCATCTCTTTCTCTCCCATTCTCCCAAGCAAGAGAGGTGCACGTCCAAGCTCTCCCAAGTGAGAAAAGTGTATTGTGTGTGGCCCACTTCTTCTCTCAAAATCCTTCATCCTAACCTTTCATCTCTCATCATCTTCCATCAAAGAGGGACACAAGGACATCGGCGTTCCATCGGACCAAGAAGATTAAACGATGGGTGTTTCTATAGGACTAGATTTTTTTATTTTGATGATGGGTTAAGTGAGGCCTACCGATTGATGGTATGAATCTCACTTTGGACCCTATATATGGCCGATGGCCCACTTTAATTTTCATGATCATTCCATGATGGGGCCATTCTCCATGGACCCCATCATGATGTTTATTTTTCCTTGTATGGATAGGGTCATCTAGACCTTTCATTTCAGTGGGAAAATGATCTCCACCGTTAATTTTGATCGGTGGGCCCATATGTAATGGAACCCACTTGATGTACGTTGTAAATCATGGAAGGGAGGGCCCATAGTGTCGGGGTCTCTCCATCACCCGATCTCTCTCTCTCTCTCTCTCTCTCTCTCTCTCTCTCTCTCTCTCTTTTTCATTTTTCATTTGTGATGATGTGGCCATGTGGCCCACCAGGATGTACCCCACTTGATGTAGGTCTTACCCACACCATCCATCCATTTGGTGGCCCATCTGAGCAAGGCCCACCCTAATATGTGTTGTACCTAAAGCCGTCCAGCATCCCTGGACGCTGGATGTTACAGGGATGAAAATAAAATATCAGCTTGATTAGAAACTTGGGAAGGGTCACTCATGTAGGTCCCACTATTTTGTATGAATTCAATCCACACCGTCCATCTCATTTCCCAGCTCATTTTAGGCTTTGAGTCGAAAAATGAGGCCAATCTGATGACATGGCGGGCCATTTCATGGAAAATAGTTATTTCTACCAATAAAATTTCCTTTGATATTTCTACATGTCAAAACACTTTGAATATTGGGCTCATTTAGCCTGTCATGAGCCGTAGGATCAAATGATTGGCACAGATCCTTCTGATGCGGGCCCCACCTAGGAAAAACCTCAATAATACAATTTTTCAAAAATAAATAAATAAAACACAGCAGCAGACGCTGCTGTAGCTAGAGGATGTCCAGCCGCTGCATCCTGCTGTGTCGTGGTACAAAAGCTAGGACCGTGGTTCCCACTTGTAAGCACCACTGTGATGTGTTTTGCACATGAACACTGCATTTTGATGCTGCCCTTTAGGGCTGTGATCCTTCCAAAAATCAGCCATATACGGCTCTCAGGTGGTCCACATCACAGGGGACAGTGGGATTCCACGTTTGCCGTTGAAACCCTTTTGAGGTTAACAAAAGTTTTGGATCATTACGAAATTTGTTTTT
This sequence comes from Magnolia kwangsiensis, assembly GCA_037074715.1. Classification (NCBI taxonomy): domain Eukaryota; kingdom Viridiplantae; phylum Streptophyta; class Magnoliopsida; order Magnoliales; family Magnoliaceae; genus Magnolia; species Magnolia kwangsiensis. Next base: position 141,242,764 of record CM073573.1, read on the forward strand.
CCTCTTTTCACGGGTCCCTGTGACCCTACCAACATGTTAAATGGAAGATAAATGTTATGGTGGGCCCCATGTGGGACCCACTGATGTATTTGTTTTATCACACTGTCCATAGCAGTGGACGGCGGAACCCACCTCTATGTATCATGCATCCAGGCCGCTCGTCCAGGGCCTGGATGCTGTATGCATTAAATAATAATAATAATAATTATTAGTATAATAATATTATATTATATCATGTGGTGGGCCCACATGGGACCCACCTGATGTATGCATCTAATCTTGGTCGTCTAGTCCATCTAAGGACGTGGACCCCACTCACCTTGATGTGAGAGTTTTATACACACCGTCCCGTATTTGGACAGTGGTAAGTGCATCCCACCGTGATGTATTTTTTATGCATCCACGCCGTCTATCTGCTTTGGTCATGGGCCCACCCACACGTGTCATACGTGTGGGGTGGGACTTGCCCTGATGGATGTGCCTTGTATCCACCTCGTCTGTATTTCGACAGTGGTGTAGCCTATCATGACTTATGTATTTTATCCCTGTCCATCCGTCTGGATGTGCTAGTGGGACCCACCTTGATGTATGTATTGTGTCTCCACACCATCCATTCTGGACAGTGCAGTGAGGACCACCATGATGTATGGGTATATCACCACCGTCTGTCCATTTTGATGGACGTATGGCCCACCTTGATGCATGTATTTTAGCCACGTCGTCCATCTGTTTCATCTATGTCGTACCCAGCCTCATGGGACACCATGATATATGTGTTGTGCATCCATGCTGTTCATTTGGTGGGCCCATTTGGAAGGTGCATGCCAACCTGCTGGTCATGTAGGGCTCACCCAATATGATATAATTAGGCCCACGAGATGCGGTCCACTTGATGTAATGAGGGCCCATTGATATATATTTGAGGGCCATGTTCAGGGCCATCTGTGTATATTTTAGGCCAACGCGATACGTTCCATTATGATGTACTTTTGGCCCATTTGGTAAGGCCCATTGGATATATTTCTGGCCCATGTGTCGAGGCCCATTGTGATGTATATGCGACCATCTGTGAGGCCCGCCTTTGATATGTTTATGGCTAATTTGTGAGGCCCACCTTTGATATGTTAATGAACTATCTATGAGGCCCACCTTTGATATGTTTATGGCCCATCTGTGAGGCCACCTTTGATATATTTATGGCCCATCTGTGAGGCTCTACTTTGATATGTTTATGCCCCATTGTGAGGCCCACCTTTGATATGTTTATGACTCGTTGTTGAGGCCCACCTTGATGTGTATGAGGCCCATTGTTGAGGCCCACCTTCATGTGTATGAGGCCCGTTGTTGAGGCCTGTTGTTGAGGCCCACTTTGATATGTATAAGGCTCGTTGTTGAGGCCCACCTTAATATATATATATATATATATATATATATATATATATATATATATATATAACGCCCATGTGATTAGGCCCACTATAAGTTGTCCCTATAAGAGCCACTCCTTAGATGCAATGTTGGTTGAATGTCCACATTAATGGATAATGATGGTTAAATGTCCTCATTGTGACCTTCCCTTCGGCCCTTTATTAGGTTGATTACCGATTCTACTTGTCTATGCTGATTATCAGTGCCAAATTATTAATACCGATTATGAGTATGTGACAACATTGCATCATGATACATGTCCATACGCATCATTTGCATGTTTGTTATGATGTGTGGTTGACCATTGCATATGTCATTGGGTAGATTGTTATGAGACTCCCTGATAGGCGGAGGTTATCTCATGTGAGCACACGGTCTGCACAGGACTGATGCATGACTCGATTGTATGACTCATGCATCTTACACTATGACTTATGATTACTGTACGCCCTAGCGACATCAAGGCTGTAGCCTTCACAAGCATATCGTGGATGACCTGATGGGACACTAAAAATCTATTCGAGCATCGGGCTGCCATAGATGGCCCTGGGTGAAAATTTCTAAAACCCTCTTGGTACCAGAGGATGCCCCACGTCGAGACCGAGTGGATATACATGAGCGCCTGAGTTCCGAATACCAAGAGTCCGCATCTCCCACTGTGCCGTGGTAGGTTGGGAGGGGGTGTGGCCTTACTCGCCTGAGGGAGTAGGCATAGCTAGGCTAAGTTTGACCAACTTGAGGAATGGGTCCGCTATCGACAAGCTGGCTAGGTATTGGCAGACTACTGACAAGGAAGATATTGAGGTATTTTCCACTTACCTACTTGTGCGCTTGATGGGGCGGCAGGTGGCATGGAGTGTACTAGACCCCGGTGATAATCCCAGGGAGGAACTGTATTGATATGTGGACTTATTGAGCGAGAATTGTATATTGATTCATTCATTCATTCATGATCCACTCGGGCTAGTGGTGCGTTACTATTTGTTATGTGTACCTTCGTATGACCAAGATTTCGGTTGGACGCGTGACTAACCCGAGACCAGGAGTTTTCCACATTGAGTCTGACTATCCAAATTTAGGTATGAGACTAGTTTAGATAAAAGTCCCCTGTGATGGACCCCGTAGCCTGCGACACTACATACTATCATCCCGACCTCACACTTCAGCTTGGTCATTTCATTCGCATTGCATATTGTATCCGCATTCATATGGCATTTTGGGTTGTTATATTTTCTATACTTTTATAGCTTAGACGGACTTAGCAGGATTTACATATTGTATTGTACCCTCTGCATCTGATATTTGGTTCTCTATGACTCCTTATTTGCATTGCTGATCTGTATTGCGTATTCTGATATTATATGACTCATGGACTTACCAGTATATTTCTACTTACTCTGATTACTCTAATATCATATGATTCATGATCTTATTAGTATTTTCACTTATTCCGATGATGTATAATTTATGGGCTTTATGGTATACTTGACACTTAACTTGTGTACACACTTTCACCACCCTCTAAGCTTTCTATAAGCTTATGCATGATAAATTTATGCAGGTGGCGTTAGGTTGCAGCAGCATTGAGCTTGGAGTGTTCAGCTGTCTTCTGGAGCTTTGACTTCGATATGTGTATTTTCCTTTCAGTATTGTATTTAAATGATTATATTAGTGAATATGTGATGATGATGTTGCCTTTATGATTTAGGTATACTTGTGGTTATGCTTCTTATGAGACAAATGTACGTTGAAAAATTCTCCTTGTAGGATCCTAGGATTGGAACCTGACATATGAACCCTGAAAGCAGAGAATGAGGTACTACGAAGGCTGTCGGCACCGAGTTCGACGATCGAAATTTCTGTGAATTCGATTTCTGGGTTTGGGGTGTGACAGAAGTTGGTATCAGAGTATAACTTGGGAATACCTGAAGATAACATCACGTATGTATTGATAGTTTCCCTTCACTTGATGATTGCCATGAACATAGAATGATTAGATCCCTGAATTTGAATAATTTATAAACTTCCTGATATAGCTTCCTATTGCGTGTGCATTCAAGTGTGCCCAAGGATGATAGGCCCTTGTTCCTTCCTGTAGGACATGACACCCAAGCGAGTGATCTGAACGTCTTCTGCTTCCCCGCCTGAGATTCATGTTCCCTCACCAGAGACTTCTACACCCCCATCCGAGTCCAGTGCAGCACCAACCGTGTCCATAAGTGCGGACCAGCTACAGTAGATGTTGTAAACTATGACCGCCATTCTTCAGAGAGGAGATCGGAAGAGAAAGGCCCCCTCTGGTAGCTCCCATCTGCAGTGACGTTGACTGCCACAGAGGCATAGGAACCGTCTGTCCTTCTGAGCATTTGCACCACCTATATGTCAGTCCTCAAGTGTATGCTTCAGATGTGGTGTGACGGGGCACCACATCTAGGAGTGCTCCCACCCTCGGCAGCCCCTGCCACCCCGACTATTGTCTGGTGCTTGCTTTGGATGCGGTGGGATAGGGCATCATAGGAGCGGGTGTCCTCGACCTCAGTAGTAATAGCAGCGACGACAATATCTGCCGCCTGGACCCTATCAGCGGCAGCAGCTACAGCAGGATCCTCAGACATCAGGAGGAGTCGACGATTTGTGTGACTTGGCCCGTACACCGTCTTCCTAGATTGTTCATGGATGAGGCATCTTGGGAGTTAGAGCTTGAGATTTGTGGGCGTTATCCCCATCTCTTAGATGTTTGATTATGTTGGTATGTTATTTTCTGATTATATATATAGTGGTGTGGTTCCCTTCCTTGGCAAGCTCTATATTGTTATGTTGTGGTTTAAATTTTGAGGATAAAATTTTTATTAGGTGGGGAGAGCTGTAAGGCCCGTATCCTGGTCTGTACTATTTCGTTAACTCCCGTGATCCTTCCCGACGAATTTTGACAACCTGCGACCTATGATCGACGTTTGTGCATGACCCTAAGTCGTATCCCATAGATCTGAGTTAACTCAATTTGAGACTTATACCATTGCGACCGCATCGACACCATGGTTCCAACGCCGCGTATTACGCGTCGAAGCGATACCCGGGCCAGGAGATGTGGGCCCGCGATTAGTTCGAGAAAACGCTGCGCATTTGCAATCCTAAGAGAATCTCTATAATATGTCAAATCAATCCCATCAATCACTCTCATCAATCACTTCTCATGTCAAGTATAAAACCCCATCCCTAAGAAACCCCAAAGTCAAAGCAACCCATCCCTCACATGTTAAAGTACGCATCACCCATCACTCACCTTTTCACCCATCACACCCATCCCTCTCTCTTACAACCTCTCTCTTCTCTTTCTCTCCCATTCTCCCAAGCAAGAGAGGTGTACATCCAAGCTCTCCCAAGTGAGAAAAGTGTGTTGTGTGTGGCCCACTTCCTCTCCCAAAATCCTTCGTCCTAACCCTTCATCTCTCATCATCTTCAATCAAAGAGGGACAAGGAGATCGGCATTCCATCGGACCAAGAAGATCAAACGGCGGGTGTTTTCATAAGCCAAAATTTCTTTGTTTTGATGATGGGTTAAGTGAGGCCTACCGATTGATGGTATGGATCTCACTTTGGACCCTAAATATGGCCGATGGACCACTTTAATTTTCATAATCATTCCATAATGAGGCCATTCTCTATGGACCCCATCATGATGTTTATTTTTCTTTGCATGGATAGGGTCATCTAGACCTTTCATTTCGATGGGGAAATGATCTCCACCATTGATTTTGATCAGTGGGCCCATATGTAATGGGACCCACTTGATGTATGTTGTAAATCATGGAAGGGAGGGCCCATAGTGCCAGGTCTCTCCGTCACTCTCTCTCTCTCTCTCTCTCTCTCTCTCTCTCTCTCTCTCTCTTTCTCTCCCTCTCTTTTTCAATTTTTGTATGCGATGATGTGGCCATGTGGCTCACCCGGATGTACCCCACTTGATGTAGGTCTTACCCACACCATCCATCCATTTGGTGGCCCATCTGAACAAGGCCCACCCTAATATGTGTTGTACCCAAAGCTATCAAGCGTCTTTCGACGCTGAACGCTACAGGGATGAAAATAAAATATCAGCTTGATTTGAAACTTGGGGAGGGTCACTCATGTAGGCCCCACTGTGATGATGAATTCAATCCACACAGTCCATCTCATTTCCTAACTCATTTTAGGTGGTGTTGAGCCAAAAAATGAGGCCAATCTGATTACATGGCAGGCCATTTCATGGAAAACAGTTATTTCTACCGTTAAAATTCCCTTTGATATTTCTATATGTCAAAACACCTTGAATATTGGGCTTATTTAGGTTGTCATGAGCCGTAAGATCGAATGGTTGGGACGGATCCTTCTGATGCGGCCCCCACCTAGGAAAAACCTCAATAATACAATTTTTAAAAAATAAAAAATAAAATAAAACACAGTAGCAGACGCTACTGCCGCTGGAGGATGTCTAGCCGCAGCGTCTTGCTGCGTTGTGGTACACGTGTTGGGACCGTGGGTCCCACTTGTAGGCTCCACCGTGATGTGTTTTGCACATCAACAACATGCATTTTAATGGTGCCCCTTAGGGCTGTGATCCTTCCAAAAAATCAGCCATATACGACTCTCAGGTGGTCTACATCACAGGGGACAGTGGGATTGCACGTTTGCTATTGAAACGCTTTTGAGGTTAATAGAAGTTTTGGATCCTTGCGAAATTTGTTTTTCCTCTTTTCACAGGTCCCTGTGACCATACCAACATGTTAGATGGAAGATAAATGTTAGGTGGGCCCCACGTGGGACCCACTGATGTATTTATGCAGTGGATGGTGGAACCCACCTCTATGTATCATGCATCCAGGCCACTCGTCTAGGGCATGGATGCTGTATTAATTAAATAATAATAATAATAATTATTAATATAATAATATTATATTATATCATGTGGTGGGCCCACATGGGACCCACCTGATGTATGCGTCTGATCCTGGTCATCCAGTCCATCTAAGGACGTGGACCCCACTCACCTTGATGGGAGAGTTTTATACACACCCTCCCGTATTTGGACAATGGTAAGTGCATCCCACCGTGACGTATTTTTTATGCATCCACGCCATCTATTTGCTTTGGTCATGGGCCCACCCACACGTGTCATACGTGTGGGGTGGGACCCGCCCTATTGGATGTGCCTTGTATCCACCTCGTCTGTATTTGGACAGTGGTGTAGCCCATCATGACTTATGTATTTTATCCCTCTCCGTCCGTCAGGACGTGCTGGTGGGACCCACCTTGATGTATGTCTCCACACCATCCATTCTGGACAGTGTAGTGAGGACCACCATGATATATGGGTATATCCCCATCGTCTGTCCATTTTGATGGACGTATGGCCCACCTTGATGCATGTATTTTAGCCACGTCGTCTATCTGCTTCATTTACGCCGTACCCAGCCTCGTGGGACATCATGATATGTGTTGTGCATCCATGCTGTTCATTTGGTGGGCCCATTTGGAAGGAGCAGGCCAACCTGTTGGCTGTGCAGGGCTCACCCAATATGATATAATTAGGCCCATGAGATGTGGCCCACTTGATGTAATGAGGGCCCATTGATATATATTTGAGGGCCATGTGCAGGGCCATCTGTGTATATTTTAGGCCAACACGATACGACCCATTATGATGTACTTCTGGCCCAATCGGTAAGGCCCATTGGATATATTTTTGGACCATGTGCTAAGGCCCATTGTGATGTATATGCGACCATCTGTGAGGCCCACCTTTGATATGTTTATTGCCCATCTATGAGGCCCACCTTTGATATGTTTATGGCCCATCTGTTAGGCCCACGTTTGATATCTTTATGGCCCATCTGTGAGGCCACGTTTGATATCTTTATTGCCTATCTGTGAGGCCCACCTTTGATATGTTTATGGCCCATCTGTGAGACCCGCCTTTGATATGTTTATAGCTTGTTGTTGAGGCCCACCTTGATGTGTATGAGGCCCACCTTGATGTATATGAGGCCCGTTGTTAAGGCCCACCTTGATGTGTATGAGGCCCGTTGTTGAGGCTTACCTTCATATGTATGAGGCCCGTTGTGATGTATGCAAGGCCCATGGGTTATGGCCCATTACAATGTATGTAAGGCCCAGTTAGTGCGGCCTATTCGATATATATATATATATATATATATATATATATATATATATATATGAGGCCCCTGTGATTAGGCCCACTATAAGTTGTCCCTATGAGGGCCACTCCTTGGGAGCAATGTTAGTTGAATGTCCACATTAATGGGTAATGATGGTTAAATGTCCTCATTGTGACCTTCCCTTCGGCCCTTTGTTAGGCTGATTACCGATTCTGCTTGTCGAGGCTGATTATCAGTGCCGGATTATCAATACCAATTATGAGTATGTGATAGTATAGTATCCTGATACATGCCTATACACATCATTCGCATGTTTGTTATGATATGTGGTTGACCATTTCATATGTCATTGGGCAGATTGTTATGAGACTCCCTGTAGGCAGAGGTTATCTCATGTGAGCGCACGGTATGCACAGGACTGATGCATGACTAGATTATATGACTCATGCATCTTGCATTATGACTTATGATTACTGTACACCCTAGGGACATTAGGGCCATAGCCTTCACAGGCATATCGTAGATGACCAGATGGGACACCAAAAATTTATTCGAGTATCGGGCTCCCATAGATGGCCTTGGGTGAAAATTTCTAAAACCCTCTTGGTACCAGAGGACGCCCCAACGTCGAGAACGAGTGGATATACATGAGCGCTCGAGTGCCGAATATCAGGAGGCCGCGTCTCCCACTATGTCGTGGTCGGTTGGGAGGGCGTGTGGCCTTACCTGCCCGAGGGAGTAGGCATAGCTAGGCTGAGTTTGACCAGCTCGAGGAATGAGTCCGCTATCTACGAACTGGGTAGGTATTGACAAACTACTGGCTAGGTGGATAGTGAGGTCTCTTCCACTTACCCAGTTGTGCCCTTATGGGGCGACAGGTGGCATGGAGTGTACTAGACTCCGGTGATGATCCCAGAGAGGAATCGTGCCGATATGTGGACTTATTGAATAGGAATTACATATTCCTTCATTCACGATCCACTCGGGCTTGTGCTGCGTAACTATTTATTACATGTACCTTCGCATGGCCAAGATTTCGGTTGGGCGTACGACTAACCTGAGACCAGGAGTTTACCACATTGAGTCTAACTATCTAAATTTATGTATGGGACTGATTTCGATAGAAGTCCCTTGTGATGGACCCCGTAGCCTGCGACACTACGTACTATCATCCCGACCTCACACTCTAGCTTGGTCATTTCATTCACATCGTATATTGTATCCGTATTCATATGACATTTTGGGTCATTATATTTTCTATACTTATATAGCCTAGACAAACTTAACAAGATTTACATATTGCATTGTACCCTCTGCATCTGATATTTGACTCTCTATGACTCCTCATTTGCATTGCTGATCTGTAGTGTGTATTCTGATATTATATGACTCATGGACTTACCAGTATATTTTTTCTTACTCTGATTACTCTAATATCGTGTGATTCATGATCTTGTCAGTATTTTCACTTAGTTCGATGATGTATAATTTGTGGGCTTTATGGTATACTTGGCACTTGTCTTGTGCACAAACTTTCACTACCCTCTAAGCTTTCTATAAGCTTATGCACGATAGATGCATGCAGGTGGCATTAGGTTGTAACAGCGTTGAGCTTAGAGTGTGCAGCTATCTTCTGGAGCTTTGATTTCGATATATGTATTTTCCTTTCAGCATTGTATTCAAAAGATTATATGAGTGGATATGTGATGATGATGTTGCCTTTATGATTTGGGTATACTTATGGTTATTCTTCTTATGAGAAAATATATATTGGAAAATCCTCTTTGTAGGATCCGAGGATCGAAACTTGGCGTATGAACGCTGGGAGCCGAGAATGGGGTACTATGGAGGCTGTCGGCACCGGGTTCAGTTTTCGGGATTTCTGTGAGTCCAATTTCTGGGTTTGGGGCATGACAGTCCAAATAGTGGGGTCGACCACACCCATGGAGACTTTATACCGCCATGCATGTGCACACATGAATACCACTTCAAACACATGAATGGATGGTAGAAGCAAAGATTCAATTGGCTGCACCAAACTCGAGCAAGAGTAGTCATTCCTGACTGAAATTCCACCACGAAGTTGATGAACGACGTGGATTTTTCAAACGACAGGGACTGTGGGCCCCACTGGTTATGCAAAACCGGCTTTATGCATACGTTACGCACGGACATGCGTCCGGACGTTCGGCTCTCTGTGGGCTACTGTGCGATTAAAGGCAAGGTCGGATGCAAGATCCAGATCGTCCAAAATCTCAGGAAGGAGGCCACGACCCTCACTATGAAGTCCGAATCGGAGATCGAGACATTCACCGTCTTGAAAACCAATCCAAATGCAGCTCTCTTGCATTTTTTGCTGTGCAAGGTAGGAAAGGGCTACGCACGTTCTCTCCCGCCACCAACTGACTTCCATCACCTCATGTAGGCAATAAAAAGGAGAGACGAAGACATGGAGAGGGCATCCATCAAACGTGGAAGAGAAAGATGGGAAAGAGAGAGAGAGAGAGAGAGAGAGAGAGAGAGAGAGAGAGAGAGAGAGAGAGAGAGAGAGAGTGGATGGCCGGTGGCATCTTCTTCTCCTTATTCTTTATTTTTTGCCCTCTTTCTTCCTTTAATGCTTTCTTAAGAGGTTTTTGTTGATCATGAGTATGGTTGGCTAAACCTCTTAGCTAGGGCTAAGATGTGAAGCTTGTAGTGTGATGGGATTATTTCTATGCTTTTGATTTATGTTTAATGAACTCTCTTTTACTTGTCTATGGGAAGGCTTGCCATTTGCCTGTGGAGTTGGAACATAGAGCCTACTAGGCAATCAAAAATATGAACTTCAATCTGGATAACGCTGGCTCGCTGTGCAAACTTCAGTTAAATGAACTTGAACAAATCCGGAACGATGTGTACAAGAACTCGAGAATTTATAAGGACAGGATGAAAGCGTTTCATGACCAACGTATTCTGCAAAAATCATTCACGTCAGGTCAAAAAGTCCTTTCGTATAATTCTTGATTACATCTCTTTCTGGGTAAGCTCCGGTCTCGTTGGACTGGCTCTTTCACTGTTATGAATGTTTATCCTCATAGGGCTATCGAGATTCGAAATCCAAACAATGACAATGAGTTTAAAATGAATGGATAACGATTAAAGCCATTTGTCAAGAAATTTGATTAAGAGGACATGTCCATACCTCTGACGGATGCTGTGTACCATGATTGATCTTTTAGTCTGACGGAGGTATTTTTAGGTTTACTGCTTTCATGGGACTAGGGTAGTTTGAGTTTTGTCATTCTAGGATAGCGGGCTTTACGCTGTTAGGATAGTTTGATTTCCAAGTTGCTCTAGGATAGTTTGGTTTTTGTTGGTTTCACTCTTGTGCTGACCCACTTTTATGCTGAGATCTCTTTGGAAATAGTCTCTTGATTCCTTCTTCAGGTACTATCTTTTCATTACTTCTCCTTTCATTTTATTGTCTCACGTGCATTGCATGCTTATATCTTTTACATTGAGGACAATGTAGATTTTAAGTTAGGGATGGGAGATTAGGTTACTTAATTAGTGTTTTCTTAGTTATTTCTTAGTCTTGAGCAAAAATTGTGAAAAAGTTTTAAATTTTTTATGAAAATTCTTGTGAATTCAAGTTATTTTGAAGAACATTCTTGATTTAGACATATAAGATACGTAATGTTGGTGATTTATGACTCTTGGATTTAGTCATCTGTTAGATTTCACAGTTAAGTTCAAATTATTAATCTATGATTAGAAGTTTTAAACATTGATTGAGTCACAATTTCACATGTCACATCTAGCTTACACATTAAGGTTTTAGTCCAATATTGAATTATTAATCTGGTAATCACTATACATGGAAGGAACCAACCTTGGGAATTTGTCCATCATGTTTATTAAAAGAAAGAAGAAGAGAATACCCAGCTAAAAAAACAGTTGTCATCGAAAATGGCTACTTGTTAAAGATCTTTAAAGAGGTTGACACAACATGAAGCCATCGATGGAAAAATCAAAAGCTGGAAGAATAAAAAGGCTAAACTATAAGGCAAGTTTCGGTTTAGGTTGGGTTATCCGGAATGATCTTTTTGGTTACCAGTGTTATCATGAAAATTGATGAATGGATCTTTAATGGTGATAAGTCATAGTTGCACTATACACCCATGAAACTCAATGTTTAGAATTTTTCTAATTGATGGATTAATTTTTTCTTTGAACTTGACCATGAAGTTTACCATGAGCTTGAGTCTAGGAGAAAGTAATTCTTAACATTCAAAAATCTTAGAATTCTATTGACTGGATTGTTTTTCAAAAATCACCCGGGTTTATAGGAATTATCCCATAATTCTTAAAATATTTTTCGCATACTTTGCTCGGGACTAGCAAAATGCTAGTTGAGGATTGTGTTATGGGTCAAATATTGCATATTAGACCCTAATTATCATATAGTTTTATGAACATTATAATGTTTAACGCTCTATTTTAATAGCGTTTGTGTCGCAAGGTGAATTTAAGAGCTTAGATTGAAAAAGGTACTAAAGGCATGAATTTAATGTTCACGAATCACCAAGGCAAGGGACGGATCTTAGGGGATCAAGATTGAAGAATTCACATGCCAAAGATCCGAGAAAATCAAGTGATTAAAGTTAAAAGGGCCTGAAAATTGTTTTGAATGCAAGATCACAGGGTTCCCACCATCCATTTGGCTCGAAACTTTATATATGGCTTAAGGACCATAAAGTAATCGTACACGTAAAATTTCAACCATTGGATCTTTGTTAAAGTGGCTCAACCAATAGATCAACCACTAAATCACTGATTTATGGCCCACCTGATATCTGGATATGACCCAATTTTGGACTCAACCGTGTAAATTGGAAGGGAAAGCGGATAGATGGAATGAATTTATTAGAAACATTACAGTGGACCCCACGTGGACAGGTGCATGTGCACAGAAGGTGCACAGCCGCAGTGCATCGGACCAGAAATCCTAGTAAAAGTCGGTTTGACCGACTAAAAAAAGAAATTTTCTTTCTTCTCTTTCACCAGCGTCCGCACGAGTGTCCACTATGATGGGTTGTGGCCCACCATCATCACTTGATTCAATGATCTAAATCATCCAATGTGTACTGACGGTGGGGTCGACCACACCCATGGAGACTTTATACCACCATGCATGTGAACACATGAATACCACTTCAAAAGCAAGAATGGATGGTATAAGCAAAATTTCAATGGGCCGTACTAAACTCGAGTCAAAGTAGCCATTCCCGACTGAAATTTCACCACAAAGTTGAGGGACGGCATGGATTTTCTCAAACGTCAGGGAGTGTGGGCCCCACCGGTTATGCAAAATCGACTTTATGCATGTGTTACACACGGATGTGCTTCCGGACGTCTGGCTCTCTGTGGGCCACTATGCGATAAAAGGTAAGGTTGGATGTAAGATCCAGATCATCCAAAATCTCGAGAAGGGGGCCACAACCCTCACCATGAAGTCTGAATCGTAGATCGAGACGTTCACCATCTCGAAAACCAATCCGAACGCAACTCTCTTACATTTTTTCTGCGCAAGTTGCATAAGGGCTACACACGTTCTCTCCAACCACCGACCTACTTCCATCGCCTCATGTAGGCTATAAAAAAGAGAGAGAAAGACATGGAGAGGGCATCCATCAGACGTGGAAGAGAAAGATGGGAACGAGAGAGAGAGAGAGAGAGAGAGAGAGAGAGAGAGAGAGAGAGAGAGTGGATGACGACGACATCTTCTTCTCCTTATTCTTTAGTTTTTTTTTTCTTCTTTCTTCCTTTAATGCTTTCTTAAGAGATTTTTGTTGATAATGAGTATAGTTGGGTAAACCTCTTAGCTAAGGCTAAGAGGTGAAGCTTGTAGTGTGATGGGATTGTTTTCATGCCTTTAATTCTTGTTTAACGAACTCTCTTTGATATTAGCTTGATTATAAGGAATGTTTTTAGTTTTTAATGGTTTATTATGACTTAAATTATAATGGATCTATGATAGCTCTGAGCATGTCCTTTTCATTATTATGATTGTGAAGTTAGGAAGCCCCGTTGTTCACCATTATCTCATGAGCATGGTGGGTGATGGAATCCTTTCTAATGTTCATAAGTCTCTCACACTGGATGTGTATTGGTGAAATTCTGTTATTTGCTTTGTCTCATGGGCATGGTTTTATGATGGAATCAATTCCAGTTCTCATCCCTCTCTTCTATTGAAAACTAGATAAAAGGAAGTTCATATTTGAGTTTTAATGAAATATCTTCCAACTGGATAAAGATAGGAATCTAAATCCAATTGAGTCCGTGAATCAAGCATAAATCTCCCTGATCTTTACAAGTGGATCCTTGGAAACCCTAATTTCCCACCTTTAAATTTTACAAGTTTTAGTTAAAGTTATTCACCATTATTCTCTTAAAATTTTCAGGTTTAGATTACATATTCTTCTAGTTCTAGTTATGGTTACTTTTACAATACGTATAAGGTTCAGTCCCTGTGGATTCGATCTCGGTCTTACTAAGATTATTACTACATCGCGACTCTATACTTGGGGCGGTGAACAAGTTTTTGGTGTCGTTGCCGGGGATTGATAGTTGTGTTTTTATAAGATTGACTAGTTTTAGAATTAGGTTAAGATTAGGGTTCAAATTTTAAGTTTAGGTTTTTCTGTTTGATTTTTTTTTTAGAAACTAACCTAACTTTCCTATTTTGGAAGATCCTAATATAGACTTTTTAAATTGGTAATCTCTTTCTAATTTTTCTCTTTTTCTATTTTAGGATTAGAGTTTTATTTTCTATTTTTAGAAACTTTCTAATTTTAAGATTTCTTTTATTTTTAGAAATTAACATACTTTCTAATTCTAGGTTTAGAACTTTCCTAATAAGTTTTTAAAAACTTTCTAATTTCAGTTTTTTTAAATTTTCCCTTTTTAAGAAACTAATTTACCTTCTATTTTTTAGGAAATTTGTAATTTTAGACTTTCTATTTTTAGAAATTGACTTGTTTTCTTTTATTTTACAGGATTTAACTTAGGAACTTCTAATTTTGTAACTTCTTACCAACTCTTTTCTTTTTATTTCTAGATTTTATTTTTTAAAAAAGGTTTAGGATAGAATCTGAGATTGAGCGCTGGGAGCATTTCATGCCCAAGTGGGTCCGTGAAAACACTCGACGTCTCTTGACTGAAGGAGGATTGGTTGAGGGGTTGACTATCCATCGTAGGACTAGACACTGCTCGAGATCTCCAGAGTTAATTGAGGTTATGACCGCAAATCAACTGACCAATCAACTAGAAGGATAACCTCAACCTAGAGTTGGGAAAGTCCAGGATGAGAATGAGGTGCATTAAGCACCTCCACCTCGTACCTTACAAGATTATTTACTACTGGTGGGGGTGAGCACACCCTCATGGATGGTTTTTCTAGAGAATACGGGACACATGGATATTAAGTCAGGGGTGATCCAACTCCTTCCTAAATTTCATGGGCTTTAGTAAATAAATCCATATACACACTTGAAAGAGTTTGATAAGATTATAGTCACTTTATATTTTCCAAACATGTCTGAGGACACAGTCAAGCTGAAACTCTTTCCCTTTTCTTTGAAGGAGAAAACTAAGATGTGGTTGCATTCACTACGTCCTAAATCTAGTGGCACATGGAATGATATAATAAGGGAGTTCATAAAGAAAAAATTTTCACATCATAAAATGAGCACCCTTAGAAAATCAATCATGAACTTCACCCAAATGGAGGATGAAACATTCTTCTAATGTTAGGAGCGGTTCAAGGATCTTGTTAGTTCATGCCCACAACATGGTTTTGAAACGTGGCGCATTACACACTTTTTCTATGATGGACTGACATCTTCCATGCACCAATTGGTTAAGACAATGTGTAATGGAGAATTCATGAATAAAAGTGTCGATGATGTGTGGGACTACTTGGATAGACTTGTTGAAAATGCACAATCATGGGACACTTACCCAAAATCAAGCACCACTTCTAGGCCAACTCAATTAAAGGAGAGGGGCAAATTATACCTTTTGAAAGAGGATGATGATATCAATGCTAAAGTGTCTAATCTTGTAAGAAAATTTGAGGCCATGGAATTAAAGAAGGATAAGGTTAATGAAACTGTTTGCGGTATTTGAGAATGCAATAATCACACAACTGAAAATTATCCAACAATACCTCCCTTTTGATGGGTGCTGAATGAGGAATCTAATGTCGTGAACAATTACTAAAGATCTTTCATTAGACCTAGCTCCAATACATACAATTGTAGTTGGAGAAATCATCCAAATTTCAGTTAGAGGAATCGACAAATTGCTACTCCTCAAGGTTTCTTTAATCAAATTCCAAATCAAGGGAAACCTCAAGAGGATCCGGTTCAAAAACATATTTGAGACCAAGAGCTACTCAACAAGAAAATCAGATCGGCTTTGGGATCACTTATGTCATCTATTCAAAGGATAGAGTCGTACTTAACAATTGGAGGAAAAGGGATGCTTCCTGCTCAACCTCTCCCCAATCCTAAACCGCAATATGAGATAAGTGATTTAAGCTCTTCAGATTAAATGCAGCAAGCTAAATCCATCACCATTCTTAGGAGTTGGTAGATAATTGACAAAACCATTCCAATTAGGGCTGAAAGCCTAAGGACCTGGTAGTGGACAACGATGATGGATCTAGCCATGCTCTACAAGAACTAGAACTGAAACTTCAAGGGAAGCTGATTGCTCCATTTCTCCAATGGTTGGTTGCACCAAAACCTCTCTCTAACTCTCAGGACATTCTAGAGGTGTTGAAATAAGTGAAGGTCAATATTCCTCTACTCGATGCAGTTAAATAAATACCTTCATATGCCAAATTTCTGAAAGACTTGTGTACAACCAAAAAATGGTAAAACATTTAAAAAATCTTTTTAATTAAAAAAGTGAGTGTCATCCTAAAGCAAGATGTGCCACACAAAAATTCAAAGATCTAGGTAGCCCAACCATACCTTATGTAATTGGGAACTACTAAATTAAGCACACACTCCTTGACTTAGGAGCGCGTGTAAATCTGATTCCCTACTTGATGTACAAACAGTTAGGTTTGGGTGAATTAAAACCCACCTTAACCATATTACAACTTGCTGATTGCTCTATTTGTGTACCAAGAGGGATAATTGAGGATGTGTTGGTTCAGGTTGATAGATTCTACTACCCTGTAGATTTTATTGTCTTAGACACTGAACCCATAGTATCATGAGCACTTAGATTCCCATCATTCTTGGTCGCCCATTCCTTGCCACTTCAAATGCAATCATTAATTGCAGGAATGGAGTCCTGAGTATGTCTTTTGAGAATATGACATTGGAGCTAAATATCTTTTTCAACATAAGCAGACGATTAGAGGATGATGGCATTTTCCACATAACATGATTGAATCTTTCGTGGAAGATAGAACACTCTTGACCTTATCCTTTGATCCTCTAGAGACATGCCTAACCCACTCTCATGATTTTGATGATGACATAATTAGAGAGATCTGTGCCGGCACTTGAAGTTAATCAGTAGAGACCACAATTTGAAGAGTTCCCCCAAACCGATGTAGTGTCTTTACAATTTAGCCTCAAGGTACAGAATCTTGACCTAAAACTGTTGCCCTCTAATTTAAAATATGTCTTTTTAGGTTAAGATGAGATATAACTGGTGGTGATTTCTTCCCACCTTGAGCAAGAATAGGAGATTATGATCATATCTACTCTCATTAAGCATAAGGGAACCCTTGGATGGACAATTACGGACCTCAAGGGAATTGATCCTTTGATTTGTACTCACCGTATTTATCTTGAGGATAATGTAAAGACCTCTCGACAATCACAACATAGACTATATTCAAACATGAAGGAAGTGGTTAAGGAAGAGTTCTTAAACTATTGGATGTGGGTATCATATACCCTATATCCGATAATCAATGGGTGAGTCCAACTCAGGTGGTTCCTAAGAAGTTCGGAATCACTATTGTAGCTAATGCCAATAATGAACTCATGCCAACTAGAGTACTACTGGTTGGAGAAGGTGCATTGAATGCAGGAAGTTGAATACTGTCACGAGGAAGGACCACTTTCCTTTACCCTTTATTGATCAAATCTTGGAAAGACTAACTGGTCATTCCTTTTACTGTTTCCTTGACAGGTATTTATGCTATAACCAGATAGCGATAGCTCTTGAAGATCAGGAAAATGCCACATTTACATGTCCCTACGACACCTTTGCTTACTAAAGGATGCCATTCGGACTATGTAATGCCCCTGCTACTTTTTAGCGATGCATGATGAGTATTTTTTCTGATATGATGGGGCAATATTTAAAGGTCTTCATGGACGACTTCTCTATCTTCGGTCCATCTTTCAGCGATTTCTTAAAGAATTTTAAATGTGTGCTGAAAAGATGTGAAGAAAAGAATTTACTACTTAATTAGGAGAAGCGTCATTTCATGGTTCATAAGGGAATTATCTTTTGACATATCATCTCATCCAAAAGAATTGAGGTAGATAAGGAAAAAATCGATCTTATCTCTAACCTACCTTCCCTCAAGAACATATGAGACGTGCGATCCTTCTTAGGACACACTGGGTTTTACAGAAGATTCATAAAGGACTTTAGTCTCCTCTCTCATCCTTTATGTAATCTACTTCAAAAGGATGCACCATACGAGTAGACTGAGAAATGCTAAAAATCTTTTACTAAGCTTAAGAGCATGTTAACCACTGCACCTATCATGTAGCCACCCGACTAGAGCCTTCCTTTGAACTTATGTGCGACGAGTCTGATTATGCTTTTGGGGCGATTTTAGGCTAGAGAAAAGATAAGAATCCCTACGTTATTCATTACACAAGTAGAACTCTTAATCCTGCCCAAGTGAACTACTCGACTACGGAAAAGGAACTCTTAGCCATAGTAGTATTCACTTTAGACAAATTTACGTCCTACTTGATCGGATCCAAAATTTTCGTTTACACAGATCATGTGACGCTCAAATATCTTCTTTCCAAGAACGATACTAAGCCTTGCTTGATTAGATGGATCCTCTTACTCTAAGAATTTGATTTTGAAATAAAAGATAAAAATGGAGTAGATAACTTAGTGGCTAACCATCTTTCTCACCTTGATCTCTCTGATTCCCTTAAGACGACACACATAAATAACATGTTCCCTGACGATCAATTGTTCAAAGTCTCCCTGACACACCATAAAGCCATCGATGGAAAAATCGAAAGTTGGAAGAATAAAAAGTCTGAATTGTAAGGCAAGTTTCGATTTAGGTTGGGTTTTCCGGAATGATCTTTTTGGTTACCAGTGTTATCATGAAAATTGATGAATGGATCTTTAATGGAGATAAGTCAAGGTTGCACTATATGCCCATGGAACTTAATGTTTAGAATTTTTCTAAATGATGGATTAATTTTTTCTTTGAACTTGACCATGAAGTTTACCATGCTCTTGAGTCTAGGAGAAAGTATTTGTCACGCCCCAGACTCGGTCACCGGACTCACAAGGAACTCGATAGTCGGTTCTGACTACAACAGCCTCCGTAGTACCCCATTCTCGGCTCTTGAGGTAGGTTCTGATCCTGGGATGCTACAAAAAGGATTTTTATAATCATGTATCCATATCAATACAAGCATACTAAAGATCACAACAAGTATATCTGAGAAATAATAAAGGCACACATCACAAAATCCATTATAAATTTGAGCTTTAAGATATATGGCAAGAATGAAATATATCTGCTAATAAGATAAGAAGAAAAGAACATCTGCAACTTTGGGTCCTCAGCTCAACTCCCATCCAAGCTCTGTTACTGCGCTACCAACCTAAGATCTCCTGCACGTATCAATTGTGCATAAGCTTATAAAAAGCTTATAGGGTGGTGAAAGTGTGCGCAGAAGAGTAATAGGAGATACAGAAAGGAAATACGATCAATGCCAATGCCATAAGCCTAACCAAGGCTGTCATGAATACAATATAATGAGTACTGGGCGCCATACCAAGGTGATGCATAAAGGGCTTATATAGCCGATGCAAATGCAATACGAAGTAATGGTAGTCCTTATATCTAGTACACATGTCAGTGCAGTTCCATCATAAGGAATCTACCGGGGTCTAGTACACTCCAGAATGACTGTCGCTTTACAGACCCGCATAGTCAAACGAGCGTAGGAGACCTCACTACTTGCCTATGGACAGCTAATCAGCAACAAGGCCTGATGGTAGCGGACCCATTCACGAGTTGGTCGGACTCATCCTAGCAATGCCCACTCAATGTGTACAAGGAGAGAAACTTCATCTCTCTATCATATCAACTCAATGACCACACATAAATGTAATCCAATCACGCAAATGATGCATATGGGTAATGAGGGTGTGTCATATGGCGATGAAGACTTGGAACATACTCCTCTTTCCCAAGGAGGGAAACAAGCTTAGGTACTTAGACAATTTACTATGGGCCCAACACTCTGGGGTAGCTCATAAGCTAGGACGGGCCATGTAAGCCTAAGGGAAGAAGCGGTCCTAACAATGGTCCAGGTGGGTCTTCAACCACCTATATCCACCCTATGGGCTTACCTTAGGGCCACCAAGGAGGACATCCAACCTCAACTGGGTCCCAAAAGGTAGCCTTAAACAATCCAAGGGCCTAGTGGGTAATACACATGGCTCGATACATAGTCAATATGGTGTGCCCTCAAGCGAGGATTTGGCCCAACCATAAAAGTCACAAACGCATATATTGTGGTGGGCCTAATGGACAGCCCGGTAACCCAACCTTATGGGAAATTTCTTATGTTTAAGGCAAATGAATTAGGCCTTACATCTTGGCCCAAGCATTTGGCTAATTTAATGGGTAACCAGGGCCCAACCACTTGTGTATTTTAGCCCATAAGCCCATCACATTACCATGGTAAATATAAGCCCAGAGGTCCAATGGGGCCTAACTTAGAATGTCCAAGTTGAGTGTTCCTACCAAGACCAATCAATACATTGCATATAGGTGCAAATAAAGTTCAATGGAGGTGGGCCTCCAAGTATACATAAATGAGGCCGAAGGACATCTTAAAAGAAGGCAATCTCAAGTGCATAATCCACCCTTAATCTAGTGGGCCATGTTGCCCCAAAATAAACCATTAGGGGCAGCCACTTTGGGCCTTTTACCCTAAAATAAACCATTAGGGGCAGCCACTTTGGGCCTTTTGATGAAATTTTAGCCTACCCATATTCTGGGCATGTTGGGGCCTAATAAAAATCATAAAAGGGGTAAGTATAAGTCCCCTGGTGGCCCACATATGTCTCTCTGGGTCCCACCATATGAAGGGACTGATTTAAATACATAAAATAGGTGGACCATGCTGCTGGACTGAAAATTCAGCAGCGGTCCAATGGGCTTGGACGTTCTAAGGGTAGGTAGTCCTATGGGCCTGGGTAATTGGCCCAAAACTCATCCAAATGGGTCCCAAATGGATGCTAATGAAGGGGGAATGATCACGCCCCCTATGGACCCCACTTGGATGAATGTTGGGACACAAAATACATCAAGGTGGGCCCACAAGGTGGCCTGGACAACCAGCCAAGGTTGGACGCCCCAACTTGGGCGTCCCAGCCTAATGGACCACTCCAGGCCGTACCATGGATGGTACAGGGGTCCGATGGATATGAAAATATATAGGATGGTCCTTTCATGGGTGGGTCACACCTTTATAAAATTTCACAATTTTTGAATGATCATAAGTATTTTAATTTAATTTAGAAATACAATCTGTCCAGAAATTCTGTTAAGTGCAGAATTCTAGATAGACCATGATTGAGCACCCACTAGGGTGGGCACTAGATGTTCAAAAATTGGGGAAATTGAACTAAAACCTTTTCACATATATGTAGTATAAGGTAAGGTCTACCAAAGTGAACCACCTGATCATAAACTATTTTAAAATTTTGAGTTTCCAAATTGCAACCTTGCTAGAATTACAGTAGAAAATTCAGCAAGGTACCCATATTGGTCCACCCTTTTGGGGACCCAAATGAGGTCAATTGGAGCTGGAATTTGGCATGCTTAAAGGTGATATATATATATATATATATATATATATATATATATATATATATATATATTCAAAAATAATGTTTCACTTGGTATAAAATTCCACACTAAAAACCCCAAATCCTAGCCTCAAGTTGGCCCAAAAATCTGTCCAGACATATTAGGACAACAACATGCAATTGAAGGAAGGAAAATATAAACATCATTTATAATGGGATTTAACCCCAGAAATTTATGTGGTGGACCACCCAAGTGGGCCCTACAAATGTTCAGACCTTCCCCATCATCAAATACCCTTTTGCATGTGCCCCATTTAGGTGGATTTTGGGGCCACATGTCTAAGGATGGACAGCTATGGGTGTCCAAACTCCATGGATTGTTTGAATTTTTTTGTTGGCCTCATAAGGTGGGCCATACATGCAAGATAATAATTCTATCATAAAGGAAAGATGAAGAATCGGCCACAAGAGGAGGGGCTCCACCACATTTAGGCCCTCCCCTTCATCAATCACAACATACATTCCATTTGTTCATATGTTACAACAATGATCCAACACATGCATGTCCTAGATTCAAGTTCAATGGTTGGGATGTCATCCCAACTATGATTCTAAGGGCTAGATGACCTATCATGTGATGAAATATAAATAATCCTCCATGATGGGGCCCATAGGGGAAAACCCCATGCTTGGGCATGCTTGCACCAACGAGGCCATTTGGCCACAACTAAGGGATGGTGTAGGATCTCCACCATTGATTGGTGGGTCCTACACTTCCCATATGAAAGAAAAGAGATCTAAGAATGTAAAGATGAAAGTTTTAAATCCTATGAGCACACCCACCTTAGATTGCTCCAATCTTGGACCTCCTTGCTCATAGTGCACCAAGGGTGATAGATCAAGGGATGAGATGAGATTTGGAAGGTTAAATTTGGAGGAAAAGAGAGGGATTGGGGCTGGAATGGGGTGGACGTCCCACCCCTCTATTGCTAGAGAGAAAGAAAATGAGAGGGAGAGAAGAGAGGAGTAGAGAGAATGAGAGAGAAAGAGGGTGAAAATTCTTTTAAGCAAAGAAATCATTGCTTTCTTACCTTGGTTAGAGAGGGGAGATGATTGCAAGTAGGGAGTTACAACCAAAGTTGTAGGCTCAGTAGATTAGTAGGTATGTGGGTGGTATTTAAGGGTAGGTGGTGTGTGAGATAGAACTCTAGGTAGTATGTGTGGTGTTTGTTAAAAATTACACCAAAAAGGGAGTGGGTCACCTTGAAAAATGTGCTCTCCTCACCACATGATCATGATCAAGGGTTAGAATTGAATTGCTTACATCTTATGATGTAACACCCTAAAAATCAGGGGTCGTGTATAAACCCAACTCCCGAGTTCCAGACCGTCACTTATGCAACAAAAATGATTATGATTCAATGTTGTCTGAGTTAAAGCATTCACATGAGTAAAAGTATACCAAAACTGCAATTCATACTCCAGATCCAGTGATAAAAGCAAGCGGAAGACTAAAGAATATATATATCACTGTATGGAAAATAAAATAGATCTCGACTGTCTCCAAAGTATGAACACATCTCTGAGTCTCATATACTTGTAAATAAACAGAAATCAAATGTCAAAATAGTCCCACTGAGTAGTCCCTCCAATCCAGGCCACCTAAGCAAAGCCGTCGTGGTACTGCATATATGAGAACTCGTCCTGGTCCTCATAATAGTCCGACTCTGCCTCCTGAATCGCTGCCTCACCTGCATCTAAGACAGGGTCTGGTGGGTGTTGAAAACACCATCCCGTAACGTGGGAGTGAGTAGCTAACTCAGTGGAATAATAGAGCAAGGATTAATATGTTCTCAAATCAATCATGCGATAATAGTAAAGCAGTAAATCAAACATTCCTAATACTGTTGTTAATGCAATATGACATGACATGATGGATGCCCTCACCGACATTCTCCCTCATACGACACCATCTGCGTCCGCGGCATGCTTGCGTACCGCTTAGTGCTCTACATCTTCCAGGCACATGCAATGTGATGGTGATATGATTATCGAGTTATTATTAGTCCATTCAAACAGTAGGATTGGGAAACTAAGGTACTTCCCTTATATCAATCTCAACACAGATCCTGTCTAGGGTCGTCACTCCTAGTAATCTCATACGATGTATATTTTGTAGGTCGCTGCAAGGGCTGCTAGGGTTGTTGCTCGCAATTGTTACACTGCTCCCCCATCACCTTATCAATACAGGCCTACTGTACTCTCACTGCTACAGAAGGGTCGTCGCCTCCCGCAGACTCAGAATACGCTTGCGGTCACTACAAAGGACTCGTCGCCTGATCAGTGTAGGCCGACAGCAAGAATATAGTGTCTTATATCACCATAATCTGCTCACGAGTCATAGGTGCTCACTGGTCACTACGGGGAGGTTTGTGGCCCCAGCGTAGGCCGACAGTTCGACCATGGTGTCCCATACCACCATGCCCGGCTCATGAGTCTTTATGGATCAAGGTACCATGGTTGACAGGGTTTACAATGGTAAGTTCAGTACCCTAGGTTCAAGCAGTTATGACTTATACAGGGTGAGCATACAATGGCAAGTCGGGTTACTTGACGGGTTCGACTAGCACAAGCGCATCTCAAGTCGAACGACATGAAGTGCATAAAACACCTCATGTGGCCTAACCACTGCCGCCAACTCCAAAATACGGCTTGCGTTCATCGACGCGTCGTTCGTGGCAAAGATAAGCCAACCACGAATTTACTCAGTTACCGACTGCCTAAACTAGGTATAGTCCCAAACATTTATGAATTCACATCAGCAATCATGTAAGAGTAATGAAAATGAAATACAACAATGTGAGCATGTTAACACATGTTATAACATAAAACTTAAGTAAATCATCTAACACATGCATTTCATACATATAATGAAATCATGCATATAGCCAACATGTAGGAAATCATTTACATCAGCATATCATTTGAGAATTCAATCTCAAACTAATTCATAACACCATTTAATTCAATACATACTAATACAAACATTTATACAAACACTTAGACTACACACTTAGGTCTACATATAGTATGTCGACTCAAAGTGCGCATTTAGGTGAATCTCTTCGCCAAACTAATTATGCACGCATTCCTAGTATCCTAATGCGACAAGAATCCATGTCAATCACATCAGAAAAATATGGATGAAAACAGTATTTCCTACAAATGACTAAAATGCCCTAAATCTCATATTTTTCGTCTGCTTACGAAACAGGAAACGGACAGCATGTTGTACATGTCAAACGGCGTTGCCGTCAATAATCTACTATTAAACGACATTGAAAGCATTGAAAACAGTCAATCAAAGTATTTAAAATCCGCACCTTTTCTCCTATAAGTGTATTGATTCGAACGGAGCGTGTACGCTTCGTCTACGGCGAACCGGAAACCTATTTTACAAGATGTATCAGATACCCTACTAAGGAACCAAAGGAACCTTAAATCAGTAAGTATTTGGGATGTTTTCTTACCTAGAATCGCGGCGAAATCGCCGGGAAAGTGATTGAGGTGCGTTGCTTAAGTACGTGCAACACGTAGTGCAAGCAGCAGGAAATTCTCTCCCACTCTCTCTCACAATCTCTCACCTTTTCTCTCACACCAGCTAGGGTTTCTAGAAAATTCGGATGGGTGAGAGAAGTGAGGGTTGAAGCCCCTTTTATAACCTAAAACTTGTCCAAAACAGGCTTGAGAATAATGTTTACTTGATGCCTAACCAAATCGGGGCTGTTTCAGTCCAAAAAGATATTTCTGGTTGTCCCCTGGCCGAACGCGATCGGACTTAAGTTCATGCACGTCGGATGTCGCTCACATCCCATTTTCAGACCAGTAGTGTTCGTAGATCGCACGTGGCGGTCCAGTTCCAGTTCAGCGGTCATCGCACGTAGATCAGGTCTACAAGTCTTGTGATATGAAATAGAAATTTTTTCTGATCCGAGGGTGTAATTTGGCTAAATTCTGACGGTCAGAACGCTCAATACTGACGCATCAAGTCGTGTGCCAGATTTGAATTTTAAATTCCAAATCTAACCCTATTCTCACTCTCTTTACTCCAGGCTCAATGAAATAGCCTGTGAATGTTGGTTGGACTTGATTTTCGAAGTGATTGTCAAGTCTAGCTAGGCGGTTATAACGGTCTAAGATTGTAGGTATCGGACTTTCGACGTGTGATTTAGATCCAATATAAAGTTTCAAAGAGGTCCTGAGAAGTCATTGGTTCTACTCGCTTTAGGTCTTGTAGAACGTATTTAAAGTGATCAGGGACTATTTCCCAGCTACTCTAGCGTTGCGCTAGCTAACTTACACATAATTTCTAAAGGAATTAATCCTACGCGATTTTTGGTCTAGTTGGTACTCGAGTCCAAGTACGGATTTTTTCAGGGCATTACATATGATCTACACGCTGGGTGGATGCATAAGACGCGGTATCGGAACTGCAACGACGATGCAAACAAGATGGCATAGGTTTCGGCTCAATCCGAGTCGGGTTTATATGACTGAACTTAAGGATGACAAAAAATACTATCTGATGGTCTCAGATCACCAGGATTCGACCGGTAGGACCGCGGGACCAAGATGAACGAAATGCATACTCTCACTCACATGCACACATGCGAACTCAGGTCGGGTCTCACAGTATTTCCCAATGGACAGATTAGCTATTAAATCACTGATTTGGGGCTCACCTAATATCTGGATATGCCTTAATTTTGGACTTAACCATGTAAATTGGAAGGGAAAGTAGATGGAATGAATGGATTTATCAGAAACATCACAGTGGACCCCACATGGACGGGTGCATGTGTATAGAAGGTGCACAGCCGCGGTGCACCGGACAAGAAATCCTGGTCAAATTCAGTTTGACCTACTAAAAAAAGAAAATTTCTTTCTTCTCTCTCGCCAGTGTCCGCACGAGCGTCGGCTGTGATGGGTTGTGGCCCACCATCATCATTTGATTCAACGATCTGAACCGTCTAATGTGTCCAGTGTTGAGGGTCAAATATTGCATCTTAGACCCCAATTACTACCTAGATTTATTAACATGATACTGCTTAACGGTCCACTTTAATCGTGTTTTTATTGTAGAGTGTAATTAGGAGCGTTAACTAAAAATGAATACTAAAAGCATGGATTTGACGCTTTAAAGTCACCAAAGGTAAGGGATGGACTCCAAGGGACTAAGATCAACGTAATTACACGCCAGATATTCAAAAAGATCGAGGAACTGAAGCTCAAGTGGCCCAAAATTGATCCAGAATACAAGATCACGAGGTTCTCACCATCTGTTCGGCTCAGAACTTCATACATGGCCTGAAGACCATTAATTAACGGTACACGTCGAATTTCATCCATTTGATCCCTGTGGAAGTGTCCCGACGGCTAGATCAACCCACAAATCGTCCATCTGGAGCCCACCTGATATCTGGATCTGCTTCACTTTTGGTCTCAACGTCTAAAAGGATATGACAAAGTGGATGGATGGACTGGATTTCACATATACATCAATATAAGGACCACCTTGCATGTCAGAGTGCACCACTGATTGTGCACACGCGGTGCACTGAACCAAGACATGCGGTCAAACCACGTTTGACCGCAATTTCCCACCCACAACAGAGAAGAGAAGGCTCTATTTTGAAAATGAATGGATGAGATCTTGAAGCGTGCCACCGTCTGTTTGAATCAGTCCAATCTGAACCGTCCAGTAGACTCCAAAGGGCCCTGCAACCATCCTCTAGGTGACAGAATTTTAGAAGACAACAAAGAATGGGTTCCGATCGTCTAAATGGAAGATAAATGGCAGTGAGAAAAAAACAACCAATGGGCTAATAAAATTCGAGCCAAAATGGTCATTCGCAGATGGTTTTTTGACACCGATCCATTGGTCGGAGTGGATCTCGTCTCTAGTGATGATCAAGGGGTCGCCCGAGCATCCCAACGTAACTCGTTACGCACGTACGTACGTAACAGACATCCGACCGCCATGGGCCCTCTAGTCCTCTTGATCATGATCAGAAGGCCAATCTAGACTGTCTATTGTGTCCATACAAGAAGTCTGACCAAAACCCCAGCCTTCCTTACAACCATGCATTCAAATCAAATCACTAGTGTTGGAGTTTTCTGTGGACGTTGATTCATGCAGTGGCCCACCAAGAGTTCAAATCTTCTTAAAGATTGGCATTGTGTGCTAAATCAACCCCACAGAGCCAATGGACGGTTCTGATGAGGTGTGAAGTCGCTAAGTGGACCCCACCGACTTCAACCACAACGAAAAAGGAAACCTTTGTTTCCGCTGATGTTATACACGCAACGTAGCTGCATAAGGAGCCCACCGACTGGCTGTCTATAAGAAGGAGGGTCAGTTGGGACGTGAAGCAGAGAGGACGGCTGGAACGTGGAACGTGAAGAGAAGAGAAGGAGACAAGGTGAGAGAGAAGAGTTTGGATTTATTATTATTTTTTTCTGTTTTCTTTCTATGACTTACATGGAGATCAGTCCATCCATGTCAGGCTAAACCTCTTAGCTAGGGCTAAGAGGTGAAGCTTGTAGTGTGATGGGAGAATTTATGCTTGTGCCTTTTGTGTAACTGAATGGATTTTGATTTAATTTCATTATAGGAATATTTTTAATTTTTAATGGTCTATTGTGACTGAAATTACAATGGATCTGCGATGGCTTTGAGTATTTTTATTTTCTTTCCATGTTTATGATGTCAGGAAGCACTGTTGTTCACCATAGTCTCCTGGGCATGGTCGGATGTCGGTACCCTTCCTAACCTTCATGACATGTGATTGGTTGGTAATTAGTTTAATTTTGTTGTTTGTCAAGTCTCCTGGGCATGGTTTGGTGATGGGATCCATTCTAATTCATATACCTTTCATCTCTTTAAAATTAGATCAAAGTAAGTTCAGTTAAATTCCATGATTCTTGAAACTGGCATAAGATCTCCCTGAGCTCTACAAGTGGATCCTCTGAATCCCTAGTTTTCTTTCCTCTGATTTCTATAAATTTTAGATTAATACTTTTATCATTATTCCTTAAATTGATTTGATTTAGAATTCATCGTAATCTAGTTCTAATTCTACTTAGTTTTAGAGTACGTACAGGTTTCAGTCCCTTAGGATTCGACCTCGGTCTTACCGAGTTATTACTACATCATAACCCTGCACTTGGGGAGTGAACATCCAGACGGTGGGTTCGATCACACCCATGGAGACACTACACCAAAATCGATGATCAGAAACGGCTCTGTTTTTATGGGTAAAAAGCCCCATAATAGGGAATTGATTTGGGTTTGTTTTGGATTTTTGGGTTTTTAATTCCAATTGCATAATCCAATGCAATAGTTTCAATTAGGGTTTTTTTTTTCACAATGCTATAGTATCTTGGGGCATCCTATCCACTCAACAAGATGGGCCACGTGTATTGCAACCATCTTTTTATTTCCGCAGCTATGCCAGTTCTAAAATTTCTTATTGTGATTGGTGTTGGGTCATACCTCACATTTGAACAATGTGAGTTTGTAACTAACTTCTGTTTTGTCCTATTGCAGAACTGGTTAGCCAATGGATGTGGCAGTCTAGGCTCGTGTTTCTTCACAGGTACACATGTCTTTTCTCCATTGCTACTTCAAAATGATACATACTTGTATCATTTAATAGTCTGTCTGTTTATAGTCTCCAGTTTTCAGCACTTGCTCAGTTGCAGGTACCTCCCAATGCAATTCTTGACTATCTTTATTGATTTGAAAGGCCAGCTCAGTTTAATGCTTTTCATTATTTTTAATTATTTTTATAACCTTCGTTTTGCTGTGTGACTTTCCAAAGGTGCATAAAGCCCAAGACATTGCATCGAAAAGGGGGAAGCTTCTGACAGCGAATTTCCTATTTCTAATTCATAAGGTACTTTCTAAAGTTTTATAGTGGTTGTGCTTCATAAGGAGGTGAAGTCTTTGGATGAAACATCGACTTGTATGCTGATTGCCTCGTAAGTTCTCGTTTTATCCCAGATTTTGACGAGATCTTTAAGTTTGAATAAGCATCAAAATTGTAGAATTGAACATTTTCATGGGCTTTAATTTATTTATTTATTTATGGGTGTACAGTGTATCTCACTGTTATTCATATTTATCTCATATTCACTTTTCCTTGTTTTAGGTGATCAAAGTGATCTGCATGTTATCATTTTTTGACGAAATTTATGCTATTTGCAAGGTACGTACCTTATTAAAGTTCGACTTCAATGTACCTCAATTTATCCTTACTGTAAATGGAGAAAGAGTATAATGGGGAAGTAGCCCTCTAGTTGCAGTTACGTTTCTTTCAAATCCATCTTGAAAGCATTCATAATGAGTCCAAGCAGATACGGGTAAACTTATATCCTATAGTATTCTTTCACAAAAATTCTTTTGTTGACTAGTTTCATTTTCTTTAAAAAAACCATTACCTTATATTGTTTATGAATGTGGATTGCATTTTTTTCTTATGAAGTAAATAGAAGGTTATCTTATTGGCATTTCAAAACTACTTGATGCTGGGAGCTTTAATTTTGTGGTGCTGACTAGTGTCAGTGCCAAGCTTCTCAGCCTCTTGTGTGTGTTTCCAATAAGCATGGATGTGAATGAGAAGTGGCACCCAAAGTTTAAATTGTTGTGCTGAATTAGTTTCCCTCTCTAATATGAAGTCCAATGTCGAATCCATGAGACGATACATAACCATAAACATTAAAAAAGAAAAATATCCAAGTATAGGATTTCTATATTTTCTTATAGTAGGCTTTGCCCTTTTGCTGTTAAGAGGGAAAATTTAAAAGTATGTATACTATGAACTACAATAAGTAGAAAAAATAAAGGTCAATCTATCAAAAACGGTAGTTTCAAATTAGATTTGAGAAGAGCATCCAAACAAGCCAAGAACGAAGCAAAATTATCAGAAACAACTCAAACTACTTTCAGTTGAAATTCAACAGTACAACTTTGTATGGAATTGCAGTATATTTCGTTATTAGACTGAAAATGCTTGTTTGACGTGCGGTATTAGGTGGTATGGAATTGCATTTGATCCCATTTGAGTAACTCGTCAAAATCATCCTTGGTTTATCTCATGTCTTGAACTCATGTGTCATGCACTCACATATGACAAAAAGAATCTGGCTGTGTGACTATTCATAGACATGCACATGGCACTATACACGTGGCGCACATGTATGGCAGTCGCAAGTCCAAATCATGGGCCTAGTTGCAATCAACTCAACATTTATTCAGATTAGTGAACACACCTTTTTCTTCTTCTTTAAAGTTCTTTTGGTATGTGACAGTGCAGAGATGTGAATATGCTGTTATTCATGCACATGGTTTATTTATTTATTATTATTAATAACACCACTAGACGTGACATGTTCTTCAATGATCGGTTATGTAGGTGAAACACATGAACCACTGAGTTGGGATTTGAGGGTTCATATAGCACTAGATGTTGCAAGGGGTTTGGAATATCTTCATGATGGGGTACAATTTCATTTTATTTGCAGAAAACGCAGAGATCAACTACTGGAAATTTTGTGCGAACAGATGTGAAGGCTTCTTGATGGAGTAGGACTCACATCCGACTATCACAGCACGTGTCCATATAACATGTGTGTGAGAAGTGTGTAGTTCATCAGGCGAGCCCACGTATGTGGCATCACCCAAAATTTGTGGGCATTTACAAAGAGAGGAATAACAATTCATTCGGTGAGTTCTTATCCTCTCGAACAGTCTCTTACTGTGTAGGACTGTGCTTTAGACATGAGGTGTTCATGCACTCACCAAACTAGGACTGTGAAAGAAAGAGCGAGGAGGAAGTAGTGTGTGAAAGAAAGCCTGGCCATAGGTGGTGAAATTCCACCAGCGTGAGTGTTTGTGTGTGTGTGTGTGTGTGTGTGTGTGTGTGTGAACAAAAAAACAAAAGCCTGGCCATATTTACTACAACGGATTTGCAGTGTGGGTGGATGTGTATGGTTTGTGGAAATCTCATGTATTTATAGAGTGAGAGAGTATTAATATGGTGACGCGTTGTATCCTTAGATACATGAATACATCCTACAATCATGCTGGAAAATTGGATATGGGATTCAACAAGGACCCAAAAATGATCTGATGAGATGCTCACAACCATCTGAATGAAGACCTAGAAAATGGATGGTACACCTGTGATTTCCCTTAATTGTGGCTGTGATTATCCAATTAGGATTATTTTTGGGCCATGTAATTTCTATGTTAGGCTCATCCTATCCGATGGTCTTCTCCACTCGACAAGTTAGTTGTGTGCCCCACTTGATTAGTGGAGTGGTCCTTTTCCTCAGCAGTGCATATTCATAGGTCTACCACCAAATGAATGGCTTGGATCTACTTCTTTAAAGACAGATCAGAAGAAAACCCGAGTAAAAGACAGGACGAGAAGGAAGCAGTAAACGTAAGAAATTCTGGCCATCTCTACCGCAACTATTTTTCGCTATGGGTGAAGGTGTATGGTTTCAGTGATATCTTGCATATTTATACATTGACACCTATAGATTTCTTGCTTGAACGAGAAGAAATCTATATGCTAGTTGATTTCCTGAATGTTTTATTTTTGAGGTATCATGTGATGCTTTGATCGAAAGGCTTGACTTGTTTTTGTTTGACCCTATAATGTACTGGTGGGCCCGCCTCTTGATCCAATATTACCCATCATGGGCTAGGCCATGCTAATTTTTTTATTTTTTATTATTATTTTTTTGTCTTATTATTTTCAGGTTAAAATAACCAATCTGAAGAAACACTGCATCCTAACACAAGCATTGTTTTGCCTGGGATGACATGCAACATTATAGGTGATCCTCTAGTTTTGTAGTTGAATAGTCACTCTTTTGTGTGTTTAGTTTTTAAATCTTTATGTTATTTTTTGGCTAATCAAATTACTTACTTTGTTTTGATTTTCATAGTTATAATGCAAGCCCAAAAAGCTCTGCCTGATATGCAATGCAAAGACAAGTTTCTCTTTCAGAGTATCATTTCAAGTCATGGTGCAACCACAAAGGACCATGTGTTTTCTCTAGGAGTGGAGCACATCATGGAGGATTTTTTTTATTTTTTATTTTTATATTGTATTCATGCAATTGTAAATTTAATTGTTGTAAATATATATAATTTTTATTATAAAGTTGTAAGCAATTTGTTCAATATTAATTTTTAATTGTATGTAATATTCTTTGATCTTTAAATATAAAAACAGATGTACAACTTTTATTGGCCATTTGAAATAATGAAAAATACCGGTCCAAAAATTTAAAATTTGACCGTTGAGAACGGTTTAAAACCGCTCTAAAAATTTTGTTCCTAAAATTTTGAAATTGACCGTTTGCAACCTTATGAACGGTTTGAAACTGTTCCTAAGAGTCTGTTCTTAAAATTTGAAACGGTACTTGATACGGTACTTGATACGGTATTGAACCGTTTTAGATTATATGCGAAGCCACTTTTAGAAACGGTTTAAAACCGTTCCTAAGGGATTTAGGAATGGTTTAAAACCGTTCCTAAATGATGTTTTTGGTGTAGTGAGACTTTATACGCCATGCACGTGCACACATGAATACCACTTCAAATGAAGGAATGGATGGTAGAAGTAAAGATTCAATGGGCCGCACCAAACTTGAGAAAAAGTAGCCATTCCTGACTAAAATTCCACCACGAAGTTAATGGATGGCGTGGATTTCTCAAACGATAGGGTGTGAGCCCCATTAGTTACGCAAAACTGACTTTATGCATGCGTTACGTCCTGACGTCCAGCTCTTTGTGGGCCACTGTGTGATCAAAGGAAAGGTCAGATGCAAGATCCAAACCAACCAAAATCTCGAGGGGGCCACGACCCTCACCATGAAGTCTAAATCGGAGATCGAGATGTTCGCTGTCTCGAAAACCAATCCAAACACAACTGTCTTGCATTTTCTGTTGTGCAAGCACTACGAGAAATTAGCCTTTTACTAACAAACTTATTTATGAGAAAATCAATTAAGTTAGTAAACATGACTTTCCGCGACGAAATAATATTTCGACGACAAAAGATTCCTACCACGACCAAATATGTTCCTGCCACCATTTACAATGACAGACAAAATGAACGGTGGACATTATTTCACTTTGTGTGGTTGACAATGGATATTGACTTATAAAATTTTTGTTTTTAATGTAGCTAATAAGTATATTAGAAAAACACATGTATGGGGTTGATGGGGCTGATAGAGCATGAGTGGGCCCAAATATTTTTGAATCCTTTTACCAACGAATTGTGAAAACTATCACCGATAAAAAAATTTGTTGGTAATAATGTTATGTTTTAAGTCAAAAATTTTCAGCCAATTCTCTCCCTCGCTTAACCATGTCATTTGCTCCCTCTTGCTGCCTCTCTCTATCTCTCAATCTCTCGACCCTATATCGTTTGCTGTCTCTCTCTCTCTCTCTCTCTCTCTCTCTCTCTCTCTCTCTCCAACAGTCCACGCATTATCATCTCTCTCTCTCTGTGTCTCTTAATCTATTGACCCTCAACCACGAGGTAGCCAGCACCACTTCGCCCCTAGCTAGTTACGACAACAACTACCCCTCTTGAATCGTCTCAGGTATCTCTCTCTATATAGCCACATCTCTTCGATGTTGAAGATAATTGGGGATTTTTTTTTCTTTTGTTTTGTAATTTTTGAATCCATAAGTAGGGTTGTGCAATGGTGAATGTAATTGGGGATATTTGAATCCCTAATTAGGGATTTGTAAATTTCAATTCGTATTTAGTATTGTAGGATATAGATTAGATATTCAAAACTGGAAATCGTTTGGATGCCTGTAAATTGTTTAAGTTGTAAATGATTTACAGCCTGTCTGTTTGGCTTTAAGCTGGTGTTTGGATAGCTTGTAAATGGTTTATATCCTATTTATCTCTACGTCAATCTAACACAAGACCGTTCAATCTAATACTATGTTAAACAATCACTTGCCCTAAAAGCTTGAATGATTAGAGAATGGTGTATCAATGTATATCAAGGGACTTAACATGCTGTGCCACCCAACTGTTTCTATGTTGTGGCTACTTGAGTTTTGGCGTTTAATGGTTAACATAAGGCAGTGTGCCTAACAGACAGATTAGGGTGGGTCTCACGAAAGCTTTACTGCTTTTGGTATGGGAAAGTAGCCCTAGTAGCACGAGGTCTGCCAACTCAGCTCATGAAATATTCACCCTCTGTAATCTCCAAAATGATTCTTTGAAAAGTATCAAAAATACATTCAGCCTATTATTATTATTATTATTTAAATATGATAAAAAAAAACACCATATTTTGAGTACCAAATCAAGCACCAAAGTTGACCATGAGTTCCAACCAATCACTATTAACTAGGCTCAGTATTTGCATCGTGCCGAATTAAATTGCGTTCGATAGTTCGGATATCCGCAGGACCCAATTACTCATTGACAACCCTAATGGTGGTTGAGATGGATATACACCCTGCTCCCCTACACACATTTAGCTATACAAAAACCTCTTTTACTATTTTCTAGTAAAAATAGCTGAGAAATGTCCACTAATAATAAAGCACTACAAGTTATGATGCTCTTAGTTACATTGGGACGTGTGAACAATCCATCGACTGATCTGGTATCCATTCCATTGGCTAACATGCAAGAGTCACATTGATGGGACTATCCTAACCATCCAAGTGACATCCTGTAAAATGGATGTTCAAGAATGTTTCTATTAATTAAATTAGGTCAAATTAACAATTTGGCCATTTATTTATTAGGCCAATTATGAATTTCTTATGGTTTGAAAGGATCACTTCCACCAAACAATCTTCACCATCCCAACCATTGCTTGGAAAGTGGAAGGCAAAAAAAAAAATGCTAATTACTAACGGATCACATCATTGGATTGTTACGACTTTTTCCACATAGCCCATGAAACGTATTCTGTACATGATGGAGATTCCAAATCGGTCGATTGGGCTATCTAGGTATCCTGATGCAGCTAGGAGCACCATAACTGGGAGTATAACTGGGAGTGCTCTGATAGATAAGATATATGTGTAGCTCATGCCGCCTATTGTTTTCTCTATGTATAATCTGCATGAAGTGTTTTATTAAAGAGATTGTGAGGCAAATGCTTTGTGAAACTTATCATAATAACAACCATATGATGTATTCTTTGTATGTTTATTGAGTTGACTTATATTGTAAGGTCAGATCAAAATTTATGCAAATCCACTGCTCACGTGAGTCACAATAAGAAAATACAAATTTGGGCAGTATGCTTAATTTGTATTACATTTTTTTCTTAAATTATTATTGTGACTTGTTAGTTTATAGTTGTGACATGTGATTGTAATTTGTAAGTTAGATAATTAGTTACCCGTTTGAGGATTTCTATGCGGCCATACATAGATATGGTGTGTTTTTGGTAGCATAGAAATAGCTTAAATTGTCCCATTTTGGACAATTCAAGGTTAGATGGATAGTATGCTTTTATATAATCTATTTAAATATTCATGCCTGATCTGTGGTCCATCTTCTTGTTTCTCTTTGGATTTGTTTCTTCCGTTCCGTATCCAATGTCAAATATATTTACATTGCTTTAGATATTTGGCATCAGAATGTAACGTAAGATCGACTTATCTGGAGAGGTATGGGGAGATGCTGCTGAATTTTTGGCATGGACGTTTAAATGAAAATATGAAAGTATTACAATCTATCTAACCTTGGATGGGTAACTAATTTAGAATTTAATTGTTACTTGTAAGTTAGATAATTAGTTACCCATTTGAGAGGGAATCCCTAGAACGTGGGAGCCGTTATTATGACTATGATGAAGCTACCCATTTCCTATGGACAACAATATGAGTGGTCTGGCCATTTGGACAGGCCTGTGTTTATGTATTAGCTCAAAATTGATGGAGTAGACCCGGGTGTACGTCAGAGCTATCCGGATGTTGAGTGAGGGTCCCTGGAAGGTGGGAACAGCTGATATTTATTTTTTCCCTTCATCAATGTTTGTGTGATCTTTTGAACAGGTTAGATGATAAATAAACATCACTACAAGCCCTAGAAAGGTTTCAATGATGGAAATCATTATACCCACTGTTTCTTATGGTATGGTCCACTTGAGTTTTGGATATGATTCAATTTTGGTTTTAACCCTTAAATGATCTAGAAAAGCAGATGGACGGTGTAGGTAAACTACATATATTTATAGTGGGCCCAACTAAGCATACTGAGTAACTCAGGACACGATCCGATTTCAGACGTAACTAGCTTAGTGGGTTAGGCCTTGACTGTGGGACCCAACTCTATCTATGTGTTGTATATCTATGTTATCCATCTGCATTTGCAGCAACTCATTTTAGAGGATGTCCCAAATTAAGACACATCCAAAGATCAAGTATGGATCACACCATAGGAAAATAATGGTGATCGAATGCCCATCGTTAAAAACTTCATCGGGCCCACTATAATGTTTATTTGGCATAAAAAATGTTGATAAGGTCAAACAGATCCCTAACCTAAACCTAAACTCAAAAACCTAAACTCGATCCTGAACCCGAATTCCTAAACCTAAATCTAAACTGAAACTCAAATCCCTGAACCTAAACCTACACCTAAACCTAAACCTATAACCCTAACCAAAACCTAAACCCAAACTCGAAAACATAAACCTAAACCCGATCCCGAACCCGAACCTGAATTCCTAAATCTAACCCTAAACCGAAACTCAAATCCCTAAACCTAAACCTATACCTAATCCTAATCTCAACTCCCTAACCTAAACCTAAACATGAACTTAAAAACCTAAACCTAAACCCGAACCCAAATCTGAATCCCTAAACCTAAACCTACACCTAAACCTAAACCTATTCTCAAATCCATAAACCTAAACCTAAACTTAATTCACTTAACTTAAACCTACACCTAAAGCCAAACCTATAACCCTAACCTAAGCCTAAACTTAAACTCAAAAACCTAAACCTAAACCTAAATCGAAACTCAAATCCCTAAACCTAAACCTACACCTAAAGATCTAAACTTGAAAACCTAAACCTAAACCCTATCCCAAACCTAA
This sequence comes from Magnolia kwangsiensis, assembly GCA_037074715.1. Taxonomy (NCBI): domain Eukaryota; kingdom Viridiplantae; phylum Streptophyta; class Magnoliopsida; order Magnoliales; family Magnoliaceae; genus Magnolia; species Magnolia kwangsiensis. The sequence goes on from CM073573.1 coordinate 141,280,620, forward strand.
ACCAGAACCCGAATTCCTAAACCTAAACCAAAATCGAAACTCAAATCCCTAAACCTAAACCTACACCTAATCCTAATCTTAGCTCCCTAACCTATACCTAAACCCAAACTTGTAAACCTAAACCTAAACCCGATCCCGAACCCGAACCCGAATTCGAATCCCTAAACCCTAAGCTTAAACCTAAGCCTAAACCTATTCTCAAATCCCTAAACCTAAACCTAAACCAATAACCTAAACCTATAACCTAAAACTAAACCTAAACCTAAACCCGATCTCGATCCCGAACTCGAATTCCTAAACATAAACCTAAACTTAATCTCAAATCCCTAAACCTAAACCTAAACCTAAACTTAAACCTATAACCCTAACCTAAATCTAAACCTAAACCTAAACCTAAACCTATTCTCAAATCCCTAAACCCAAACTTAAACCTAAACCTAAACCCAAACTTAATTCACTTAACTTAAACCTACACCTAAACGCAAACCTATGACCCCAACCTAACCTAAACCTAAAATTGAAAACCTAAACCCAAACCTGATCCCAAACCCAAAACTGAACCCGAATCCCTAAACCTAAATTTAAACATAAACCCAAACTCGAATCTCTAAACCTAAACCTACACCTAATCCTAAACCTATAACCCTAACCCTAACCTAAACCTAAACTTGAAAACCTAAACCTAAACCCGATCCTGAACCCAAACTCGAACCCGAATTCTTAAACCTAAACCTAAACCAAAACCGATAACCCTAACCTAAACCTATTCTCAAATCCCTTAACACAGACCTAAACCTATAACCTTAACCTTAACCTAAACCTAAACTTGAAAACCTAATCCAAAACCCGATCCTAAACCCAAAACTGAACCTAAATCCCTAAACCTAAATTTAAACCTAATCTCAAATCCTTAAACCTAAACCTACACCTAAACCTAAACCTATAACCCTAACCGAAACCTAAACCTAAACCTATTCTCAAATCCCTAAACCTAAACCTACACCTAATCCTAAACCTATAACCCTAACCAAAACCTAAACATTAACTTGAAAACCTAATCCTAAACCCGATTTTGAACCCGAAGCTGAACCTGAATGTCACGCCCCAAACTCGAAAAATCGGATTCACATGAATCCCGATTGCCGAATCCGGTGCCGACAGCCTCCGTAGTGCCCCATTCTCGATTCCTGACAATCAATTGCTAGATTCCGATCCTGTGATCCTACAAGGAGGATTTTCAGAATGAATTTTTTTTTTTGTAATGAAGCATAACCACAAGCATAACCAAGTCACAGAACAACATCACCACATATCCACTATATCAAAAACTTTAAGTACAATGCGAAAAGGGAAATACAAGGTGATCAAAAAGCTCCAAAAGGTCCTGATATGCACTCCTGCCTCAGTTCTGCTGCTGTCCAACGCTACCTACACGCAACTGTCGTGCATAAGCTTACAAAAGCTTAGAGGGTGGTGTAAGTGTGTGCGGAGGGCAAACGCCGAGTGTACAAGATCAGGTAATGCGGAAGTATGCGGTAAGTTCATGAATATACTAAGGCTATGTAATGCAAGGCATGATGCGAGATATGAATGCCATCGGCCACACCGATGCAATGCAAGGCCTACATAGCCGAATATCATATGCGAAATCCAATCCAAGCAAGTCGGTACTCATCATGTACACATATCAGTACAGTTCCTCTCTTGATATCACCGGGGTCTAATACACTTTGCAGTGACTGTGTAACACCCTGAAAATCGGGGGTCGTGTATAAACTTAACTCCCGAGTTCCAGACCGTCACTTATGCAACAAAAATGGTTATGATTCAATGTTGTCTGATTTAAAGCATTCACATGAGTAAAAGTATACCAAAACTGCAATTCGTACTTCAGATCCAGTGATAAAAGCAAGCGGAAGACTAAATAATATATATATCACTGTATGGAAAAATAAAGTAAATCTCATCTGTCTCCAAAGTATGACTACATCTCTGAGTCTCATATACATATACATAAACAAAAAAATAATGTTCAAAATAGTCCCACTGAAGTCCCCTCGATCCAGGTCACCTACGGGAAGCCGTCGTGATACTGCATATACGAGAACTCATCCTGGTCCTCGTCGATCTCTGGCTCCACCTCCTGGATTTCGGCCTCACCAGCATCTACAACAGGGTCTGGTGGGTGTTGCAAACACCATCCCGCAACGTGGGAGTGAGTGATCAACTCAGTGGTGATCAACTCAGTGGAATCATAGAGCAAGGATTAGCATATTTATAATTCAATCATGCGATAATAGTAAAACAGTAAATCAGACAATCCTAATACTGTTGTTAATGCAAGATGACATGACGTGATGTATACCCTCACCGACGATCTCCCTCATGCGGCAACATCTTACGACCGCGGCATGCCACACTCCCTAGAATGCTCCACATCTTCCAGGCACATGCAATGCTATGGTGATATGATTTCCAAGTTGTTATTAGTCCATTCAAACAACAGGATTGGGAAACTAAGGTACTTTCCTTGTATCAATCCCAACACAGATCCTGTCCAGGGTCGTCACTCCTAGTAATCTCATACGATGTATATTTCGTAGGTCACTGCAAGGGCTGTCAGGGCTGTTGCTTACACTCGTTGCACCGCTCCCCCATCACCTTATCAATACAGGCCTACTGTACTCTACTGCAACGGAAGGGTCGTCGCCTCCCGTGGACTTAGAATACGCTCGCGGTCACTACAAAGGGCTCGTCGCCTGATCAGTGTAGGCCGACAGCTAGAATATAGTGTCCCATACCACCATAATCTGCTCACGAGTCTAGGTGCTCACTGGTCACTATGGGGAGGTTTATGGCCCCAGCGTAGGCCGACAGCTCGACCACAGTGTCCCATACCACCATGCCCGGCTCATGAGTCTTCGTAGATCAAAGTACCATGGTTAACAGGGTTTACAATGGTAAGTTCAGTACCCTAGGTTCAAGCAGTTATGACTCATACAAGGTGAACATACATCCGCCAGTCGGGTTACTTGACGGGCTCGACTAGCGCGATCGCATCTCAAGTCGAACGACATGAAGTGCGTAAAACACTTCGCGTGGCCTAACCACTGCCGCCAACTCTAAACACGAATCACGTTCATCGACGCGTCGTTTGTGGCTATGACCAGTCAGCCACGAATTTGCTCGGTTACCGACTGCCTAGACTAAGTCTAGTCCCACACATCTATGGAATCACATTAGCAATATATGTAAAGGTATTGGAATTAAGATACAATCAAGTGAGCATGTTAACACATGTTATAACATTCAACTTAAGCAAATCTTCAAACACATACATTCCATGCATGTAATGGAATCATGCATATGGTCAACATGTAGGAAATCATTTAGGTCAGCATATTAACTAAGAAATCAATCTCAAACTACTACATAACATCATTTAATTCAATACATACTAATACAAGCATTTATACAAACACATACACTACACACTTAAGTCTACATATAGTATGTCGACCCAAAGTGCGCAACTAGGCGAATCTCTTCGCCAAACTAATTATGCAAGCATTCCTAACTCCCTAATGCGACAACAAACCATGTTAATCACGTCAGCAAAATATGAATGTAGACCGTACTTCCTACAAATGACTAAAATGCCCTAAATCTCATATTCTTCGTTAATTTACAAAACAGGAAACGGAGAGCATGTTGTACATGTCAAACGGCAGTGTCGTCGATAATCTACTATTAAACGACATTGAAAGCGTTGTAAACCGTCAATCAAAGCGTCTAAAATCCTCACCTAGTCTCTTACGGGTGCGGGATTTTGAACGGAGCGTGTACGCTTCGTCTACGGCAGTAGGAGAACCTGATTTACGAAATACGTTAGCTAGCACGCCCTAAATCTGAATAAACCCTAAATCAGCAAGTTCTAGGGTTGTTTTGTACCTGAAAGAACGGAAAAATCACCAGCCAGGTGATTGGGAAGAGTTGCTGAAACAGCAGCTATCGGTGGCTCGGAAGCGGGAAAAATCCCTTCTTCTCTTTCTCTCAAACTCTCTCTCCTTTTCTCTAGGGTTTGCAATTTTCGGATGGGAGAGAGAAATGAGGGTTTCAACCCCTTTTATAAGCTTAAAAATGCCGGAAACAGGCTCCGGAACGAAGTTTACTTAGTGCCTATCCATTTCGGGGCTGTTTCGGTCCAAAAGCTGCTTTCTGGTGGTCCCCTGGTCGATTGTGATCAGACTTAAGCTCATGCGTACCAGATGTAGCACGTATTAAGTTTTCAGTCTGGCAGGGTTCGCAGATCGCACGTGGCGGACCAGTTTCAGTTCAGCGGTCATCGCACGTAGATCAGGGCTGAATGTCTCATGATAATAAATAGAAATTTTTCCTGATCCGAGGGTGTAATCTGGATGAATTCTGACGGTCAGAATGCTTAATACTGACGCGTCAAGTCGTGTGCCAGATTTGAATTTGAAATTCCAATTCTGTCCCTATTCACGGTCTCTTCAGTCCGGGTTCAACGAAATAGTCTGTGATTATCGGTTTGACTTGATTTTCGAGATGATTGTCAAGTCCAGCTGGGCGGTTCTAACGGTCTAAGATAGGAGGTATCGGACCTTCGACGCGCGGTCTAGATCCAATACAAAAATTCAATGTGGTCCAGAGAACAGACCTGCTTAGAGTTTGATCCGAGGTTATAGAGTATTGTAGAGTTGTTTGTTCTACTCGATTTGGGTCTTGCAGAACGTATTTAAAGTGATCAGGGACTATTTCCCAGCTACTCTAGCGTTGCGCTAGCTAACTTACGCTTAATTTCCATGGAAATTAATTTTACGCGATTTCGGGTGAAGTTGGTACTCGAGCCCAAGTACGGATTTTTCACGGGCGTTACAATCTACCCCCCCTTAACAAATAATTTCGTCCTCGAAATTTGTACTCCTCGAGAAGCTGTGGGTAGTTCTTTCTGATCTCGGCTTCTGTCTCCCAAGTAGCCTCCTCTTCAGAGTGATGCGTCCATAGTACTTTACAAGGGGAATCACCTTGCTACGCAGTACCTGCTCCTTCCTGTCTAGGATGCGTGTCGGTCGCAGGATATAAGTAACATCCTCTCCTAACTGCACCTGCTCCCATCTGATGATATGGAAAGGATCAGCAATGTACTTCTTCAGCATAGAAACATGAAATACGTTGTGGACGCTCGCGAGGGGCGTGGGTAAAGCCAATCGGTAAGCCACTGCTCCCACACGATCGAGGATCTGGAATGGACCAATGAATTGCGATGCCAGCTTCCCTTTCTTCCCGAACCGAAGGGCTCCCTTCATAGGGGAAACTCACAAAAACACGTGATCCCCAACTGTGAACTCTAGTGGCGTCGTCTCGTATCGACGTAGCTCTTCTGTCTGCTTTGCGCTGTAAGGAGCCGACGTCGAATAATATCAATCTTCTCTGACGTCGCCTGCACCAACTCTGGGCCAATCAAGCTACGCTCACCGACCTCTAACCAGCAATGCGGTGCGCGAAAAGGTCGTCCATACAGCGCCTCATAAGGTGCCATACCGATACTCGCCTGGAAGCTATTGTTGTACGCAAACTCCACATATGCAAGACAGTCATCCCAACTGTCCTTGAAGTCCAATGCGCAAGCTCGCAACATGTCCTCCAGGATCTGGTTCACTCACTCTGTCTGTCCGTCCGTCTGTGGGTGGAAGGCAGTACTGAACTTCAACTTCACACCCATAGCCTCCTGAATGCGAGTCCAGAAAATAGAAGTGAACCGCGTGTCTCTGTCCGACACGATCTCTAACGGAACTCCATGCAGATGCACGATCTCTCTGATGTACAATCTAGTCAGCTCGTCTGCAGAGTTCGTAACTCTGATCGGTAGGAAGTGCGCCGACTTCGTCAATCGGTCGACGATCACCCAAATGGAATCATGTCCCTTCCTCGTCTTCGGCAACCCAGAAATGAAGTCCATGGAAATGAAATCCCACTTCCAGTCTGCAATCGGCATAGGCTGGAAAAGTCCAGGTGGTCGGCGATGCTCTGCCTTCACCTGCTGACAAGTGAGACAACGGGACACGTACTCAGCTATGTGGGTCTTCATACCTTCCCACCAATACGTCCTCTTCACGTCACGATACATCTTTGTACTGCCTGGATGTATCGCGAGTCTAGTAGAATGCGCAGCCTCGAGAATCTCTCATCTCAAGTCAGGGACATCTGGGACGCATAGGCGGTCACGGTAACGTAAGCCTCCATCCATACCAACTCGCCAGTCGGTGTCAGCATCATCACTGGCCTGCTCTCGAAGCTCAGTAAGATGCGCATCGTCCCTCTGCGCCTCGATGACTCGGTCATCGATCTGAGATCGCACCTGTACATGTGCGATGAACTCAAATGGCTCCTCTACGGTGAGTTTCTGCTCAAAGTCTCACAAAAACTCAACCATATCCCACTCGGCAACCATCAGCGGAGCCGCAAACTCTATCGCCTTCTTGCAGCTCAACGCATCAGCCACAAGGTTCGCCTTCCCAGGATGGTAAGAGACTTCAAACTTGAAGTCCTTCAGCGTCTCCATCCATCGCCGTTGCCTCATATTCAAGTCTTGCTGCGTGAATATATATTTGAGGCTCTTGTGGTCGCAAAAGAGCTCGAACTCCTCTCCGTAGAGGTAATGTCTCCAGAGTCTCAGTGCGAATATAATGGCTGCCAACTCTAGGTCGTGTGTAGGGTAATTCTCCTCGTGTTTCCTTAATTGTCTCGAGGCATACGAAATTACCCTGTCCCTCTGCATAAGGACACAACCCAAACCAACGCTAGACGCATCAGTGTATATAGTGTATCTAACCCCTTACTCTGGCAATACTAGCACAGGGGCGGACGTAAGTCTGTCCTTCAGCTCCTGAAAAGCTGACTCCGCCTTATCATTCCAGGCAAACTTCACGTCCTTCCGTGTCAACTGAGATAAGGGTCTCGCGATCTTCGAGAAGTCCTGAATGAAGCGTCGATAGTAGCCAGCGAGACCCAAGAAACTCCTCACCTCAGTGACAGAACCAGGCTGCTCCCAGTCCTGCACTGCAACTACCTTAGACAGGTCAACTGCCATGCCATCCTTGGACACCACGTGTCCCAAAAACTTCACCTCCTGCTTCCAGAAGTCGCACTTCTTGTACTGTGCGAACAACTGATGCCGTCTAAGCGTATCAAGGACCAAACGCAAGTGCTCCTCATGCTCCTCTCGACTCCTAGAGTACACCAAAATGTCGTCAATGAAGACAACGGCGAATCGATAGAGGAAAGGCCGAAATACCCGGTTCATCAGATCCATGAACACGGCCGGTGCGTTCGTGAGACCGAACGACATCACGAGGAACTCGTAGTGGCCAAAACTGGTCCTGAATGCTGTCTTCTGCACGTCCTCATCCCTGACGCGCAACTGATGATATCCCGACTGAAGATCAATCTTCGAGAAGTATTGCGCTCCTCTCAACTGATCAAACAAGTCATCGATCCTGGGCAAAGGTTACTTGTTCTTCACCGTGAGCTGGTTCAGCCTGCGATAATCAATACACAATCGCATCGAACCATCCTTCTTCTTCACGAACAAGACCGGTGCTCCCCAAGGTGACACGCTAGGCCGTATAAGGCCAAGCTCTAGCAAACCATCAATCTGCGTCCTCAACTCCTCCATCTCACATGGTGCCATGCGATACGTCGGCAGTGAGACGGGTGTAGAACCAGGAACCAGATCGATAGTGAAATCGATCTCACGTCGGGGCGGCAACCCAGGGATCTTCCTGAATAGATCCCCGAACTCAGAAACAACTGGTACATGCTCGAGTATCTGGGCACCAGCGTCGCGCAATAAAGTGGTGTAGCTAAGTATGCGGAAAGGAAGATTTATCCACACTGAAAACGTGAAAGGCGTGCCCTCAGGCTCGTACACCGTCACCATACGAGCCTCACAGTCAATCTCGGCTCTCGCTACAGTCAACCAGTCCATGCCAAGAATGACGTCGAGATAAACGAGCGAGGGATCGACGACAAGATCAAGAGTCATCGTCCTGCCTCCCAGATCAACTAAACAACCCTCACACATCTAGGTGACATCCGAATAATCCCCATGAGCCGCAAAGACTCGCACGCTATCCATAGTAATAGTCTGTAACCCAAGACGCCTGACTACGGCAAGCGATATCAAAGAAATCGTGGAACTAGTGTCCACCATGACAAGAACCGGAGTACCTCCAATATGGGCTGTGACCTCGAAGGCTGAATGCTGGAAAGTCGGCGTCGCAGCTGCCTCAGCTGTCAATGCATGAACCCGAGCCTGATGTGGCCGGTTCGGCCGCTGTGTCAAGGCCCGTGGAGGCTGTCTAATCTGCGATACCGGAGGTCTGAAAGAAGGATGCGCAGGAGCTGACCGTATAGGCGGTGCTGATATCTCCTGTGGACATACACGGTCAATCTTCTGCGGCGGCGAGAACCCACTGTCCCGCATCCTCGAAAAGCAGCTCTGCGCCAAGTGGCCTGTCCTCCCACAGTGTGTACATGTCAAATCAGGGCATCGAAACGGTGGTACAGGTGCCGTAGTCCTAGTAGGAGGATCAATGCGAGGCCTCTTGCCCGCGAAGGGCCTGTTTGGCAAGTCTGGTCGTGGCCTAGAAGCAGCCGGGCTACGAGATCGCGCAAGTCGATCCACGTCCTGCTCTGCCCGCATGGACATGTGAATCAACTCCGCATAGGAGGGAATGCTAACACAGCACATCTTCGACCGAATATCCGGTCGCAAACCCTCCAAAAAGCGCCGTATGCGCATCTGCTCATCAGCCAAGATCGTCGGGACGTACCTGCCCAACTCCGTGAACCGATGCTCATACTCTGTAACTGTCATCGCTGCCTGTCTGAGACGGAGAAACTCATTCTCCCTGTCGTGCCTGTAAGTCTGGGGATAATACTTCTCATGGAAGCGGAACTCAAATGCTGCCCACGTCCATACAAAGTCTACGGCAACGGTCCGCAGTACGCTATCCCACCACATGCTGGCCTCTCTCTCAAACAGGAAGGTAGCCAGCTCTACCTGCTCGGCCTCGGTGCAATGCAACATCCGTAAAATCTTCGACACCCGGTCGAGCCAGTACTCAGCCTCCTCGGGTCTGTGAGAACCCGTGAAAGTAGGAGGCTGCAAGGGTTGAAATCGCTCCAATAGGCCCCGTGTATCGGCAGGATTCCCCGCAGCAGGCGGCGCAGGATGAGCCATGCCCTCATCCTGGGCGTATGTATAGGCATCCTCAGCTGGATGCGCAGGTGGTGCAGGTGGAGTAGACGTAGTCGCACCCCCACCCTGGGCTAATGTCCCCACTATGGTAGTCAGAAGCTGCTGCTGCTGCAGCATCATAGCCATCATCTGCTCGAATCTGTCGGGAGGTGGAGCAGGCTGTGGCGGATGTTGTGTGAAAGTAGATGCGCGATGTGGCTCTCTGACTGATGGCGTAAATGGCGGTGGTCCATCTATAGGACCAGCGGCAGGCTGAGACGATCGAACTGCCTCAGGAATCGGACCCAAAGAAGGGTCCGCATGGGTGCCAGACTGCGAAGGAGTTTGATCCATATGCTCTGTCAATGCAAGCCGAACCGTGCTCCGCGTAGCCTTAGGCGGCATTCCCTATATTCAAAATAGGGCGCAACCTTGTCAGTCTCATTAGCACAAATACACCGCAATCATTCACATAAGGAGTCAAAGGAATTCCATGCATTTCATTTAACCAAAATTGTCACAATACAAGGGATATATCCTTACAAGCATCATGATGAGAAATACATGGGAATTAAGACAATTAAGCAACAACAACATAAGCAAAGCACTAGCCCTAACAGGCTTACACACATAAGGCAGGAAATGACTAACTACTGATAATAACATCAAAGATCGCATCGCTAGTCGGAGTCTGGTGACGGAGGAGGAGCACCCTTATCCTGTAAGCAACACAGGATAGCCTTCAAGGTGCGAGTCACCTTGCCAAATTTCTTCTTTGTAACGGCCTTGGCATCCGCGACTTCTGCGCGAAGTTCTTGGACTTCCCTTCGCAAAGCGGTCTGACTCTCCTCCATGCGAGCAATGCGATCGTCGATAGTAGCTGCGCAGAAGGAGGAGGGCTCTCATCTGTATCCTGAGCCTCCTCTTTTGCTTCTTCCTGAGCTTCTTCCTGAACCTCTGCTCTAGGTTCTTCTTTGCTTTGACCTTCCTCATCATCAAAGTCATCCTCACTATCCCTTTCAAGTTGATTTTCACGGTATTGTGACCCAATCTTCATCTTGACCATTGTTGACTCATCAATGGTATGAATCGATACTGGCAATTTCGGCCCAAGTCTATAGGCAAACTCAAGCGCAATCTTGCAAATAAGTCGGCCAAAGGGAAGCGATTCGGATGTTCTTCTTGACCTGGCTATGAGGACTATCTGCCGTAAGATGAAAGTGGCCATACATACGTTCTCTCCCTGGGCCACCAGATATAAGAAATCGACCATAAGACGTGTACATTCAATGCTGTTCGTCGACCTGGGATAAACATTGTACGTACAGATATGGTGCAGCAGGCGCAAATCCTCAGACATATACGTCGCCTTGAGGCTATTATTAGGCTGCCATGGAACCAACTTACCGCACAGAAACCTGGTGCAGCGATCTCGTTCACGTCTAGTCCTCAGATTCTTCTCACTAGGATGCACATCACCTAGAGGCACGTTGAGAAGTCGCGCAATCAACCGAACGTCGATCGTAGCCATCCGATCTCTACCAAAAGGGATTTTGAACTGCAAAGGCTCCAAGGTAGGATTCTGGATACTTGCATAGAAGGCACGAACGGTGCTCACATTAGCACGAGCGCGAGCTTCAAAGATCGGACCCCAATGCGCAGCTTCAATACGTTCGAACAACAGATACTCACTGAACAATCGACCATCTACGTCCGCCTCAAATAACACTTTGCGATCAGTGTATTGGCCATGAGGCATCTCCGATAGAATTGTTCGCCCAAGGTGTGCATGGGGATCCAAATTTCGCTTTGTACCGCACTCCAGGACTGCAGCTGGACCTACGGCGGCGCTTGAACTTACGGCACCACCCCGCGGTCTTCTCGATCGAGCAGGGCGGCTCGGCCTAGCCTCGTCTGTTGCGGTTTTCCTCTTACCCATCAAAGATATGATGGATGAGAGTGATAAAAGGCCTAAAATGGCTTCCACGAAAGCCATAGAAAACGGTAAAAATATGGAGAAGTGGCTGCTCAATCTAGAAAAAGGAAATCTAGGCGTCGTAGAGGGATGCTTCAAGCTTCCCAAGGCTGTAATTTCAAGGAAAAATACAAGCAAAAAAGTAGAATGGAGCACCTCACGATTTCAACTCTATTTGGGAATTTTTGGAGCTCCAAATGGTGAGATCTTCAAGAGGAGGGGCTGCCAACTCCCAATAAGTGATGGGTGGTGGTCAGTTTTGGCCAAGGAGGGACCTAGGAGTGATTTGGGATGCCGAAGTTTGGAAATGGCTGCTGAAAAATGAGAATAGGGCTTAGGAGAGGGCTGTTTGTGAAGGAGGGGGGTGTTTTAGGGATTTTCGTGGGATGGGAGGTAAATGGGGAGGATGTGCACCCCATTTAAGGGCGTGCGCCCAAAATTCGTGGCAAAGGGGACCCACTGGTCGGCAATGCATCGCCGGACCGGCGATGGCATCGCCGGCCAACCTCCAAGTTGGCCGGTGAGACCACATGGGTCCGGTCCCCCATGATCCAAGGAGTCCAAAAATATATGGCCCACCCCCTGGTTCATTGTATTTTGATCTGTATGAGCCCAAATATGTGTTCGGGGCTTTCCGGGACCACATCACAATCCCGAATACCAAACCTTATGATGCAGCATATGAATTTAGGGTAGAAGGAGCCAGTACATCTATTTAGATCCTTATTTTCTAAAGAAAGTGAAGTTAGAATGGCCTTATGGCCATTTTTTATGAAATTTTACTATTCACTGTAAAATTTTGTGAAAGTAATAATTTGTATTATTTTCACATTAGTTTTGATGCCTAATATGAAATGGATAAGAAGGAAATGAAGATTGGAGTGTTTAGAGGAGGAATTTTGAAGATTTTTGGTGAAACGGGATTTTTAAGCCCTGACGATTGATTATAGGAGTCGTGGTCATCCCACGGCCCAAGGATTCAATTTCGTGGTTTAAAACCGCTCATAGGACGTCTCAACATGACTTCCTACAGCTTAGAAGCGATTCGGGTTGCCTTACGCGACCCGAGATGCGTTACAGACTCAATCTTGCGATCGATTCTAATAGACTTCGCGTATCGACGAATCTGCGATCCTAGACGTGTTTCTAGACCCTTCTCGCACCCACCTAAGTCAAAGGAAGCGACAGCGTACGTCGCAAGACCATAACCCAGGCCCAGTATACTCTCATTCATGCTCTGATACCAACTTGTAACACCCTGAAAATCGGGGGTCGTGTATAAACTCAACTCCCGAGTTCCAGACCGTCACTTATGCAACAAAAATGGTTATGATTCAATGTTGTCTGATTTAAAGCATTCACATAAGTAAAATTATACCAAAACTGCAATTCGTACTTCAGATCCAGTGATAAAAGCAAACGGAAGACTAAACAATATATATATCACTGTATGGAAAAACAACGTAAATCTCATCTGTCTCCAAAGTATGACTACATCTTTGAGTCTCATATACATATACATAAACAAAAAAATAATGTTCAAAATAGTCCCACTGAAGTCCCCTCGATCCAGGTCGCCTACGGGAAGCCGTCGTGATACTGCATATACGAGAACTCATCCTGGTCCTCGTCGATCTCTGGCTCCACCTCCTGGATTTTGGCCTCACCTGCATCTACAACAGCGTCTGGTGGGTGTTGCAAACACCATCCCGCAACGTGGGAGTGAGTGATCAACTCAGTGAAATCATAGAGCAAGGATTAGCATATTTACAATTCAATCATGCGATAATAGTAAAACAGTAAATCAGACAATCCTAATACTGTTGTTAATGCAAGATGACATGACGTGATGTATACCCTCACCGACGATCTCCCTCATGCGGCAACATCTTACGACCGCGGCATGCCACACTCCCTAGAATGCTCCACATCTTCCAGGCACATGCAATGCTATGGTGATATGATTTCCAAGTTGTTATTAGTCCATTCAAACAGCAGGATTGGGAAACTAAGGTACTTTCCTTGTATCAATCCCAACACAGATCCTGTCTATGGTCGTCACTCCTAGTAATCTCATACGATGTATATTTCGTAGGTCACTGCAAGGGCTGTCAGGGCTGTTGCTCGCACTCGTTGCACCGCTCCCCCATCACCTTATCAATACAGGCCTACTGTACTCTACTGCAACAGAAGGGTCGTCGCCTCCCGTGGACTTAGAATACGCTCGCGGTCACTACAAAGGGCTCGTCGCCTGATCAGTGTAGGCCGACAGCTAGAATATAGTGTCCCATACCACCATAATCTGCTCACGAGTCTAGGTGCTCACTGGTCACTACGGGGAGGTTTATGGCCCCAGCGTAGGCCGACAGCTCGACCACAGTGTCCCATACCACCATGCCCGGCTCATGAGTCTTCGTGGATCAAAGTACCATGGTTAACAGGGTTTACAATGGTAAGTTCAGTACCCTAGGTTCAAGCAGTTATGACTCATACAAGGTGAACATACATCGGCCAGTCGGGTTACTTGACGGGCTCGACTAGCGTGATCGCATCTCAAGTCGAACGACATGAAGTGCGTAAAACACTTCGCGTGGCCTAACCACTGCCGCCAACTCTAAACACGAATCACGTTCATCGACGCGTCGTTCGTGGCTATGACCAGTCAGCCACGAATTTGCTCGGTTACCGACTGCCTGGACTAAGTTTAGTACCACACATCTATGGAATCACATTAGCAATATATGTAAAGGTATTGGAATTAAGATACAATCAAGTGAGCATGTTAACACATATTATAACATTCAACTTAAGCAAATCTTCAAACACATACATTCCATGCATGTAATGGAATCATGCATATGGTCAACATGTAGGAAATCATTTAGGTCAGCATATTAACTAAGAAATCAATCTCAAACTACTACATAACATCATTTAATTCAATACATACTAATACAAGCATTTATACAAACACATACACTACACACTTAAGTCTACATATAGTATGTCGACCCAAAGTGCGCAACTAGGAGAATCTCTTCGCCAAACTAATTATGCAAGCATTCCTAACTCCCTAATGTGACAACAAACCATGTCAATCACGTCAGAAAAATATGAATGTAGACCGTACTTCCTACAAATGACTAAAATGCCCTAAATCTCATATTCTTCGTTAATTTACGAAACAGGAAACGGAGAGCATGTTGTACATGTCAAACGGCTGTGCCGTCAATAATCTACTATTGAACGACATTGAAAGCGTTGTAAACCGTCAATCAAAGCGTCTAAAATCCTCACCTAGTCTCTTACGGGTGCGGGATTTTGAACGGAGCGTGTACGCTTCGTCTATGGCAGTAGGAGAACCTGATTTACGAAATACGTTAGCTAGCACGCCCTAAATCTGGATAAACCCTAAATCAGCAAGTTCTAGGGTTGTTTTGTACCTGAAAGAATGGAGAAATCACCAGCCAGGTGATTGGGAAGAGTTGCTGAAACAACAGCTATCGGTGGCTCGGAAGCGGGAAAAATCCCTTCTTCTCTTTCTCTCAAACTCTCTCTCCTTTTCTCTAGGGTTTGTAATTTTCGGATGGGAGAGAGAAATGAGGGTTTCAACCCCTTTTATAAGCTTAAAAATGCCGGAAACAGGCTCCGGAACGAAGTTTACTTAGTGCCTATCCATTTCGGGGCTGTTTCGGTCCAAAAGCTGCTTTCTGGTGGTCCCCTGGTCGATTGTGATCAGACTTAAGCTCATGCGTACCAGATGTAGCACGTATTAAGTTTTCAGTCTGGCAGGGTTCGCAGATCGCACGTGGCGGACCAGTTTCAGTTCAGCGGTCACTGCACGTAGATCAGGGCTGAAAGTCTCATGATAATAAATAGAAATTTTTCCTGATCCGAGGGTGTAATCTGGATGAATTCTGACGGTCAGAACGCTTAATACTGACGCGTCAAGTCGTGTGCCAGATTTGAATTTGAAATTCCAATTCTGTCCCTATTCGCGGTCTCTTCAGTCCGGGTTCAACGAAATAGTCTGTGATTATCGGTTTGACTTGATTTTTGAGATGATTGTCAAGTCCAGCTGGGCGGTTCTAACGGTCTAAGATAGGAGGTATCGGACCTTCGACGCGCGGTTTAGATCCAATACAAAAATTCAATGTGGTCCAGAGAACAGACCTGCTTAGAGTTTGATCTGAGGTTATAGAGTATTGTAGAGTTGTTTGTTCTACTCGATTTGGGTCTTGCAGAATGTATTTAAAGTGATCAGGGACTATTTTCCAGCTACTCTAGCGTTGCGCTAGCTAACTTACGCTTAATTTCCATGGAAATTAATTTTACGCGATTTCGGGTCGAGTTGGTACTCGAGCCCAAGTATGGATTTTTCACGGGCGTTACAGACTGCCACCTCCCTAGCTGCACAATCAAGCAAGCGGAATAGACCTCACTATCCGCCTGACCAGTAGTCTGCCAATACCTACCCGGCTCGTCGATAGCAGACTCATTTGTGAGCTGGTCAAACTCAGCCTAGCTTATAGCCCCCTCACTCAGGCGGATAAGGCCACACCTCCTTTCAACCGACCACGACACAGTGGGAGACGCGGCCTACTGGTATTTGGCACTCGGGCGCTCATGTATCCACTCGATCTAGACGTTGGAGCATCTCTTGGTACCAAAAAGGTTCTGAGACTTTCACCTAAGGACATCCTAAGTGCCCACAGTGTTAGAATAAGTATTTTCGGCATCCAATACGGCCATCCACGATATACCTATGGAGCCACGGCCCTGATGTCTCTAGGGCGTGCAGTGATCAAGTCACACATATGCGAGGTGCATGAATCACGCGGTCAAATCATGCAGAAATCCAGCGCGTACTGCGCGATCATGTGGGGCACTCCGTCTCATAACGGGTCCCATAGGTGGTCTGCCCAATGGCATATGCTATGATCAGTAACTACTCAAATTAAGCATACATATGATGCGTATGGGCATGAGTCATGGGATTATACTAAGCATGTTATAAAGCAATGAATAGTAACGAGTGTGGGCCTATCAATAGGCCCTAAGGAAAGTTACAATAAGGACATTTAACCAACATTGTACATGCAATGTGAACGTCAAACCAACATTGTTCCCTAGGCACGACCTGCCATAAATATCATTTCATGAACCATGAGAAACGTACATTGCAATGGACCCTAAGGACATCCATTGGGCCTCGATCCATGGGCCTTAGATATATCAAATGGGTCATATTACATGGGCCTCACATTCATCAAATGGGTTGCATTAATGGGCCTCACCAATGAGCCTTATGTACATTGCAATGGTCCATGATCCATGGGCCTTGAAATACATCAAAGTGGCCTCACAACTTGGGCCTTAAATATGTCAGATGGGCCTACATACACGAGCTTTAAATATATCAAATAGGCCACTCCATTTGCGCCCCATGCACATCAAATGGGCTTGATCCCATGGGCTCTTTATGTATCAAATGGGCTTAGTCCCCTGGACTTTGCATATGTCAAATGGGCTTAGTCCCATAGGCTTTAGATATGTATCAAAGTAGGCCTCAATGAATGTCCATAATTAAGTAAATTATGAGCCCTAAACACACACCAAGGTGGGCCCATTTGAAACATAGATCTGCCTCATTTTTTTATTTTTTTATTTTTTTATCCATGTCATGAAATGATTTTTACCAAATAAATGAACGGTTTGGATGCATCACATGCACCATGGTGGATAGAGTGGATAGGACCCATAAATCATGGTGGGTCCCACTATCCAAATGGTGGACAGTGTGGATAGTCACATACATCACAGTGGAGTCCACCGTCTAGACGGATGGTGGCAATATAACACATTTATCACTGTGGGCTTCCCATGTGGGGCCCACTATAATGTTTATAATCCATCCAACCCGTTTATAAGGTCACAGGGACCTGGGTGAGGATGAAAAATAAATTTCAGCTTGATCCAAAATTTCTGTGGACCCCAAAAAAGGGTTTCAATGGTAGAATTCAATTCACACTGTTTCTCATGGTGTGGGCCACCTGAGCTTTGGATGTGCCTCGTTTTTTGAGAGGGCCCACCTCAGAGGGTGGGCCACCTTATGGACGGCGTGGATACAAAATATACATCATGTGGGACCCACGGCAGGGGCCGTGGGTTGCTGTCTGTCCGCCCGCTGCTGCCTGCGGCTCTGACGGCAGCAGCTCTGCTGCTGCTTTGCTTATGTTTTTTTTTTTTGGAAAAAAATATTTTTCTGCGGTTTTTCATATACGGGGCCCGCTCGAAGTGCATCCACTCCGTCCATTGTATTCCCAAGCACAAAACAAACCCATCAAGACCAATATCGGCCCATTTTCAACGTGTAAAAAGGATCTAGGTAAATTTCAATGGTGATGGTATAGTTTTTGATGCTATGGCCCACCAGATACTTTGATCAACCTCATTTTTTGGCTCAACGCCTAAAATGGGTCAGGGAAGAGGATGGACGGCTGGGATTGGATACATATATCGAGGTGGGGCATATACAAGTGGGCCTTCCCATTTGCTTGGAACCAAGATAATATTTGTGTTTTCCAATCACGTCCAGCGTCCCTGGACGCTGGACGGTGTGGCCTAGCACACGCACAAGGTGGGCCCTATTTTAGGTGGGCCACCAAATGGTAGGTGGTGTGGGTGTAACACATATAAGATGGGCCCCACTTTTAGATGGCTTGGGTCAATACATACCTAGTGGTGGGGTCCATCCAAGTGGGCCACATGGCCATTACATCACACACAAAAAGGTAAATAATGAAAAGAGAGGGAGAGAGAGATAGAGTGGGACACGCGTGATGGAGGAACCCCGACACTATGGGCCCTCCGTTTCTACCATCCAATCATACATCAATGGGTCCCATTGCATATGGGCCATCCAAATAAAAGATCAACGGTGGAGATCCCTCTCCACTAAAAATGGACGGTCTAGATGACCTCTTTAATACAACGAAGGTAAACATCATGATGGGGTCCATGGAGAATGGCCCCATCATGGAATGATTTGATGATCAAGATGGGCCATCGGTCACATCTTATGGTCCCAAGTGAGATCCACACCATTGATCGGTGGGCCTCACTTAGCCCATCATAAAAATAAGTAAACTACCCTATGGAAGCACCCACCTTATGATCTACTCGGCCCGTTGGAACGCCTATCTTCTAGAGCTTCACTTTGATGGTGGAGATGGGAAATGGATGGCTAAGATGAGAGATTTGGGATGGGAAGTGGGCCACACAAGGTCATTTTCTCTCCATGGGAAGGCTTGGACGTTGGAGTGCTCTCTCCTTACTTGGGAGTGGTGTGAGAAAAGAGAGAGGGAGATGGGATGTAAGGAGGAGTGATGGGGTGATGGTTGATGGATGTGAGTGATGGGTGAGGTGATGTGTTAGTTGACTTTGGTGGTTGCTTGACTTGTGGAGAAAGGAAGCATGGGTGTGTGTACTTGACATGAGAGGTGATTGATGGGATTGATTGATGGGATTGATGGGACATATTATAGAGATTCCCTTGGGATTTGCAACGCGCGAAGTTTTTGCTCCAACTGAACGCGGGTCCGCATCTCATCGTCTGGGCATCGGATTGGTGCGTGAGTTACGGCGTTGGAACCGCGGCAACGGTGCGGTCGTAACGATACAAGTCTCGGATTAAGCCAGCTCAAATGTATAGGATACGACTTACGGTCGTGCGCAAAGTCGATTACAGGTCACGGATTGCCAGAATTTGACGAGAAGGATCGCGGGAAGCAACGGAACAGTACGGATTATGATACAGGTCTTACACTGAATCCTTAAACCTAAACCTACACCTAATCCTAAACCTATAACCCTAACCTAATCTTAAACCTATTTTCATAAACTGTGTAACACCACGTACTTTTCAGTATTTGAGTGTTACCATTCTAATCAAATATAGCATGAACGTATGATAAAATGCATGTAACTTATGACTCACACCATGCTCAAATACTCACAATCCACCCTTGGATGACCCCTACGTCTCAATGTAAGATTACATCGACACTAACTAGTTGACCCACGATCCAAATTCAGCCATTGAGGCATGCAATATTGCACCTAAACACCTCAAGATCAACCTATAAACTCAATTATGCATCAATCTAACCATCAAGAACATTTTCGCCCATCGATCGAACTATCTACTAGTTGATGTTAAGATGGACCATCACATCCTTACAAAAATTTAATTCTAAGATCTTAATCACTTTGATAAACAGGTATAGCTACAATTTTCATCATAAAAAAATTCATAATCATGAAATGTGGCCCTTTTATATAATAAGAATCTTAAAACTTAAGGTACCTACCACGAAGTATAGGCTCCACATGTTAAATATACAGATAAATAATAATAATAAAGTAAAATAATTTATAACTAAGTAACGAAATTCTACACTAAATTAGTAATGCACTACGTTGAGGGATTCGTAGTAAAAACATACATATGATTCCCTTAAAGCTTTTTGACCATCGATTTTCAAATTTGAACCAATCCAACCGTCGGATCGATGAAAATTGGCAGTTAATGGCCGTATTTCGGTCAATATGGTCTACCTAAACACTGGATCCATCGCACATTTGGTCAGATGGCCCAGTTGGGCCCACAAACACTTATGAACGGAGTGGATTTCCCATAAACATCACCATGGGCCCCACATGGGTGTGCATGTATACCAATGCAAAAGCACCCACGGTGCACTGGAAGATATTGCACGGTCAAACGGGTTTGACCCGCATTTTCCCACAAGTGGGAAGAACTCCCTCCTTCACTGCTTCTGCCAACAGACGGACCGACGTCCATAATTTTCGTTCGTGACCCATCATCAAAGATCATCTTAATGATCTGAACCACCCATATTAAGGAGAACCTAAAGTCGCCCAACCCTGCCCATTTTCACCCTTTGGATCGCTTAAGTGCACACACAAACGCATGTGCAAGATGAATGTAAGCAACCATGTTTTCAAAAATGGAAACTGTCAGGCTGACAATCCGTGTGAGGATAAATCCTCCAATCCTAGCCCTCCATTTAAGTGGCTCTCAGATGTTCGATGCACGTGGTTTAGAGTTTAATGAAAGAAAGAGATGGTGTAAGTGCTAGAGTTTATAGCCCTTGTTATTGTCAAATTTGCGGTGACAAAGACACTGCTATGAAGCTTGTATATGTGATGAACAAAAGATCCATTCAAGACTTGAAGAGTCATGATGAAAGTCTCAGAAGCTTTTCAAGTTTAAAGCCTCAGAAGCTTTTCAAGTTCAAAACCTCAAAAGCTTTCAAGTTGAAGATCTCAAAATCTTTCACATTCAAGATCTCAGGATTCATTATACTCAAGGTCTCTTGTATTCAAGTTTTAATGTCCTTACTTCACTATTGAGGTAAGACTGACCTTAGGTTGACGTTTAATGTAGGCCATTTTGGATACATAATCCATATATGCTATATAAGTGTATTTGGTCTATTCTAAGACTAGTTCTGGACCTTGTTCGACTAGTCCTAGTACTGGTTCAACCAGTTCAAGAAATTCCACGACCAGTCTAAAGTTGTTGAGGATTTTTAAAATTTTTTGGTTATGCTACGACTAGTCCTGGAGACTGTTCGACCAGTCGTAGGAACAGTGCCGATTGGTTGTTCGACCAGTCATAGACCTTCGATTCAAAGTACAGTATTAAATTTCAGCCACCTACGACCAGTCGAAGGGAACCTACGACCAGTCGTAGGGTACCCACGACCGGTCGTGCAACTGTAAAATCTTATCGCGCCCAAAAAATTTAAATTTTCATTGATTCTTTGACCAATCGTAGAGGTCCTAAGATAAGTCGAAGACGTGTTTTGCTCAACTATAAATAGAGCATGAATCTCAGAATAAATCATAAAATTCAAGCTAATTAATTCAACCTTCTGAGAGATAATACTATGCTTCATTCTAAGCTAAGTGTGCGTATTTAATATTCTCTTTCATTAGCTTTATTAATTGATTTTATTTCTTATATTCCAATCTAATCTGAAGAGAGGAATTATTATTTCCCTTTCTTTGGAATAAAAGACAATTAAAGCTAACCCATTTTGATTTAATTTAAAATCAATTAGAACTAGAACCATTGTAATGTGAGTTTGGACATTGAACTAGGACATTCTATCATCTACTCTGACTTGGTTCTTCCGGGCTGCTACAACAAGGGAGGTATTCAGGTATTTTACATTTAATTGTAAATTTCTTTTAGTTTTTAGTTTTGTTTGAGATTTGCCAGAAAAATCTCATTGTATTGGTTATCTGAGGAGAGCCAGGAAAACTCAGAAGTGGGGTTTTTTAATTGTGTAAGCCCACATAGAAAGACACAATTGTAAGGTTTTGGGTGAACCTGTAAAAATCTAATTTAATAGTGAATGCTAATATCCCCTGTGTGAGGATATTAGGAGTGGAGTAGCATTCTGTGTGGCTGTTGTTTAACAGTTGGTGAACACATAGGCGAACCACTATAATCCCTTGTGTTTCGTGGTTAAATGGTTTATATTTCATATGTTTTATTATTTATTTGTGGGATGTATATGTAGATGTGAATGTTATAATCAGTTATTTTAAGCATTGTGAGAATGTTGTAATAGTTTAGCATTTATTTCTTGCAATTCCTTTATCAGCGTTATTATTTGTTCTAGTAAGGTTGCCCAGCCATTTCTATGATACATGGTTATCTTTAGAATAGTATATAATTGATTGTAATTTATTCTTCAGTGCAGTGAGTATTTTATTTTCTTTTTCTCTTTGATTTGAGATTTGATACAACGACCTTTCTAGAAATAAGGTTGTCCTACCATAAACACTAATTTTTTGTGTAAGGTTGTCCTTAGAATAACATTTGTATTAACCTCTCAAGATCTGAATTTTGGGATTGCTTTACATTCTTTACATTCTTGCATTGAGATTTTTTTACTTTAATTGTTGGCTATCGTATTTGTTTAATTTCCGTTGTTATATGTTTTATTTGGCATAGTCCTATTCACCCCCCCTCCCCCCTCTTGGACATATAGCTAGGCCTTTTCAAGTGGTATCAAAGCCTAATAGCTCTTTTTAATTCTTAATTCTTGGATTTATTTCCTGAGCTAAAGATTTAAGTTATTTAAGATGTCAAATTTTGATAGCCTATCAGTCACTAGGGCACCACCCTTTGATGGCTCCAACTATGCTTATTGGAAAGCCAGGATGAGAATAGTCTTAAAATTCATGAATGAAAGTGTGTAGTTAGCCACTGTGAATGGTTGGAACCCTCCTACAACTGAAGTAACTGGAGTTGATGGTTCAAAATTTATGAGAGTAACACCTTATTTCTCTTGAACCACTCTTCAAAAAAGTTAGAGTAGTACAAATGCTAAAGCACTAAATGCAATTACTTGTGCACTATCACCGGATGAATTCAAAATAATTATATCCTGTGATTCTGTAAAGCAACCTTGGGATACATTAGAAATGACACACGAGGGTACCTCAATTGTCAAGAAATCGAAAGTCCAACTCCTTACAACCAAATTTGAAAAAATTCATATAGAGGAAAATGAAATATTTATGGACTTTTATACACGAGTAAATGACATTGTAAACTCTATGTGGGGTCTTGGTGATAGAATCCTGGAAAGTAAAGTGTGTGCAAAAATACTACGCTCACTTCCTGAACTGTTTAATTCTAAAGTAACCGCGATTTAGGAACTTCGTGATACGGATAATATGAGAGTTGAGGAATTAGTTGGTTCTTTACAAACCTACAAGTTATCTTTTAAAGCCCCAAAAGAAAAATCAATTTCTCTTAAAACTTCTAAAAACAATTTTCAAGAAAATTCTGATGTAAATAATTCTAAAGATGATATGGCTCTTTTGGCAAAAAAGTTTTATAAAATCTTCAAAAGTAAAAAGAGTGTTGATTTTTAAAAAGGAAATGATAAGAAAAGATCAAAATCTAAATCTAAAACTTGAAAATCTTTTAAAGATAGTCAATGTTAGAACTGTTAAGAATATGGGCATTTGGCTAACAAGTGTCCTAAAAAGGACAAACCCAAGAAGAAGGGTATGTTGGCTACGTGGGATGAATCCTCTGATTCTGAAGCCTCTTCTTGGATCAGTGAAGATTCTGAAACTGAGTCGATCAATGAAGTGAAAGCCCTTATGACTCTAGCCAAATTCACATTTTCAGACAATGATTTAACAAGTGAAGAAAATCTGAATAGTGAATGTGAAAATGAAGATGATCTTCAAGATGCCTATAATGCCCTATACAAGGAGAGTTGTAAAATTACGGTAAAACTGAAACTTCAAAAAGAGAAATTTTCTAAACTCAAAGAAATTTATGAATCTCTTGTTTTAGAAAAGTCCCATATTTCAGACTATTTTGAAAAGACAAAATGCGATTTGGATTTTAAAACTACTCAAGTTGAAAATCTTAAATCTGAAAACGACCAACTAAAACATGAAGTCTCTTCTCTCTTGAGTTTAAAGGAAACTTGGAAATATGCCCAGGGTGATTCTAAATTACAAAAATTCTTATCAGGATCGAGAAAATGTGGTGATCGATCCAGTTTGGGTTATGATAAGAATGGTTCTCCTAAACTAAAGAATGCACCTCCTAAGTTTGTAAAAGGAGAGACCTTAAACTCAAAAGAAAAAGGACAAGTATTTTGTAAAGACCCTAAGTCTATTCAAAAATCTAAAGAAAATTATTTCAACTATAAGAAGCATAACCAAAATCCTTTGGCTGAAAAGATAGTTGATTTACTTAAGGAGTTTCTAAAGTTTAACTCATTCGGTCATACTTATAATTCTTACAATCAAAAGAAGACCAACTATCCACCTAAACCCAAAATAGTTATGAAATGGATTCCAAAGGTCACTTGCTTAGTTGCCCACACTGCTTTCAAAGCTACAAACCATTGGATGCTCCAGGCATATGACAGGCCACAAGGCTTTATTCACTGATTTAAAAAATATGACTGATGGTTCAGTCACGTTTGGTGATGGTAGTAACTGTAAAATTATGGGCTAAGGTATGGTTCAACTCTATAACCTTCCGTTATTTAAGAATTTCTTATATGTTGAAGGACTAAAACATAATTTGCTAAGCATATCTCAAATATGCGATAATAAACATAGTGTTCTCTAATCAAAGCTGTAAGATTCTAAACAACAAGAGTTCTGTAATACTAACTAGACGTAAAACGTCTGAAAAATGCTATATTGTAAGTGAATCCAGCTCATCTAATCAAACATGTTACATGGTCCATACAAATGAGACTGAATTATGGCACAAACGTCTTGGACATGTACACTACCGAAACTTATTTAAATTGAGCAAAAAGGAACTTATAAGATATCTACCCAAACTTTAAAAGTTAGATAAGATATGTGGTGAATGCCAGTTTGGCAAACAAACTAAGAACTCACACAAAAAGGTGAATTCCAATACCACATCAAGACCACTCGAACTTCTCCACATGGATCTAATAGGACCTACCAGAACGGAGAGTCGAGGTGGCAAAAGGTATATCTTGATAATAGTAGATGACTTTACCAGATATATATGGGTAGTCTTCTTAAGGGATAAATCTGAAACCCTTGAAGAAGTTAGAAAAGTTTTCAAAAGGATTCAAATTGAAAAAGGTTCTCAAATAGAAAGATTCGTAGTGATTATAGATCTGAGTTTGAGAATAGCAGTTTTGAGAAGTTCTGTAGTGACCAAGGAATATTACATGAATTCTCGGTGCCCAAAAATCCACAATAAAATGGAATAGTGGAAAGGAAAAATAGAGTGCTACAAGAAATGGCTAATGTCATGTTGAATAGCATGAAGCTCTCTAAGAATCTTTGAGCTGAAGCAGTCAATACAGCTTGCTATATTATTAACCGAGTTTATACTAGTAAAGGTAATAATAAAACGGCTTATGAAATGTGGTTCGACAAAAAGCCTACTGTCAAATACTTTCGAGTTTTTGATAGCAAGTGCTATATTTTATGAGATCATGAAAATTTAGAAAAGTTTGATACGAAAAGTGATGAGGGGATCTTTCTAGGATATTCTTTAAATAGTCGTGCTTATAGGGATCTGAACAAAAGGACAGGTGTGATTCAAGGATCTATCAATGTGATCATTGATGATCACTTAAACACACCAGTCTCAAGTTTAGATAATGATGAAGTTCTTGTAGTTGATAAACCTAATACTTCATCTAATCAGATTGATTCTGAACTAAGGACTGTTAAAGATCATCCAACTACTCAAATTCTTGGAAACCCTCTCACTGGTGTTCGTACTTGTAGACAACTTGAGGATATAAGTAATTACGTATGTTTTACATCCCAGATAGAACCATCTAGTGTAAAAGAAGCTCTTGCTGATGAAAACTGAATTGTTGCGATGCAAGAAGAACTTAACCAATTTGTAAGAAATGATGTTTGGTATCTCGTACTTAGACCTAAAGATAAACACATCATTGGAACAAAATAGATTTTTAAAAATAAGTCTGATGAGCTTGAAAATATAATTAGGAACAAGGCTAAGCTAGTGATACAAGGTTACACTCAAATTGAAGGTATTGATTTTGATGAAACCTTTGCACCAGTAGCACGTCTTGAATCAATCAGACTGTTTATATCCATTGCATGTTTTAGAAAAATCAAGATTTATCAAATGGATATGAAAAGTACTTTCTTAAATGGTGATTTGCATGAGGAAGTCTATATTGAACAACCAATGGATTTTGAAGATCCCAAAAGTGTTGATCATGTGTATCGCCTTAAAAAGACACTTTACGGATTAAAATAAGCTCCTAGGGCATGGTATGAGAAACTAACAAAGTTTTTGTTACGCTATAATTTTCAAATGGAATTTGTTGATAAAACTTTATTTGTTTAAAAACATAATGATCATATTTTAATGGTATAGATTTATGTTGATGATATCATTTATGGATCTACTTGTACTGACATGACTACTGAGTTTGCAGATTTGATGAAGTCATAGTTTGAAATGAGCATGGTTGGGGAATTGAATTATTTCTTAGGGTTGCAAGTAAAGTAACAACCTGATGGAATATTCATTTCTTAATCTAAATATGCCTTGAATTTAATTAAGAGATTTGGATTTGAGAATGGTAAGAACTTCGATACTCTTATGAGTACTACCTTGAAACTCTCAAAAGATTCTGCAGGTAAAAATGTTGATCCGAAAATATATCAGAGTATGATTGGTAGCCTATTATATTTATCTGATAGTAGACCTGATATCTCACTAAGTGTTAATATTTGCGCCAGATATCAGTCTGATCCTAAAGAATCACACTTGATTGCTGTCAAGTAGATTATTCGATATGTCGCAAGTACTGTGAATCTCAGTCTCTGGTATCAACATGAGATTAGTGTTCGATTAGCTGGGTACTCGGATGCTGATTGGGCTGGTAATCTTGATGATAGAAAATCAACCAGTGGTGGTTGCTTTTATATTGAAAATTGCTTAGTTTCTTGGTTTAGCAAGAAACAAAGTTCTATATCACTTTCAACAGCTGAAGCTGAATACATCGCAGCTGGTAATGCATGTACGCAGCTTATTTGGATAAATCGAATGTTAAGTGATTATAAAATTAAATAGGATTCTATGTTATTATATTGTGATAATTTCAGTGCCATAAATATTTTAAAAAATCCTATTCAGCATTCTTGTACTAAGCACATTGACATTAGATTTCATTATACCCGTGAATTAGTAGAAGAAAAGGTTATATCTTTGGAATATATACTAACCGAGAATCAACGTGCTGATATTTTCTCTAAACCTCTCGAAAAAAATAGGTTTAACCAAATGAAATTTGATCTTGGTATGTGCATCTTAAGATGATATTTTATATATTTTTCTATCATATTGTATATGCTTGTTAGGTTAGATTTCAATATTTGTAAAATATGCAGTAAAATCTTAAAATTCATAAATGGAATTGCTTTTTTGGCTGGTACTTGACCGATCGTGAATATACATGACCAGTCGTGGTACGACCGGTCGTGTACATCCACGACCAGTCGTGAATCTTGTGAATGTCTTTAATTTAGGGAAAAACCATCATCTTCCTCATTTCTGTTTCACTCTCTAACGGGCCGAACCTCGACTAGTCGAAGCCAACTTCTAAAATCTTCATGGTTAGTACTCCATTTAAATTTTTCTTGTAGTTTTGTGTTTAAATTACATTCATTTCTCTCTTGAAGTTATCTATTTCAAATTTTGTTGTGATCTGGGGTTTTTGTTTTGAAAAATCTGATTTGAGAAAATCCACTTCTCAATCGTTTGCAACTCTTTGTTTCTTTGAAATACTTGTTACAAATGGCTTCTAGGGGAAGAAAAATAACTTCTCATGGTCCATCTTCTTCCAGATCGGTCACTATCTCTAAGTGTCATCTTAGGGCTCCTAAGGATGATCCATCCTTTGTTCGGGACATCCGATTACGTAATGTTATTTTTGAACATCCTGTTGATATTAATCATACTTCAAGCTGTAGGTTGGGATAAATTATTGCATTGGGGTGGGCCAGCATACCGGTCCATTGCGCAATCCATGTTTGCTTGCATATGTGACTTTTCACTGAAAAATCTGACATTTAAAATTGTCACAAGAGAAGGACCATTTGATGTTGATCATCACTTGATTTCAGCTCTTATGAATTTTTTTGTGAATGATGAGGGAGTTCCCATTCATACACTATCTAAAAAATCCTCATAGACTGAAAAACGTATGCTAACTAAGGATTTATGCAATCTGGATGTTCAATGGACGCATAAAGGAAATGCGCTCCCCTCAAGATTTTTGTTACCCAAATACAGAGTTCTTCATAGGATCTTTGTGTCAAATTTATATCATCGATCGGGTAATAAAACTGAGTTAACTGTGTTCATGGTTCGTGTTCTTCATAATATTGCCAGAGATGCTAATATTTGCTTACCATCCTTGATTTGTCACTCTATCATTCAGTTTCAACTCCATCCTGGTCATAGTGATATCCCTTTTGGTTATTTGATGACTGCATTGGCTACACATATGTTAGTCGATATGCCGGTTGGTGAAGCCCCTATCCATCATCTGATATTTAACAATTCTAATATCAATAAGATGAAGCTGAAATTTCTTCCTGGCCAAAGAGATAGTGTTGATACGGCTAAAGCTGAACATGAGGAAGAAGCTGGTGATCTTCCTCCTAATGATATTAATATGGATGATATTTTTGAAGAAATTGAATCTGACTCTGCAAATGAACCAGATTATGAGCCTTCTGTCTTTGATGCTCGACTGAGTGTATTAGAGGAGAAAGATGAGAATATAAATGTTAAGATGGAAAACATATCTTTTGCTCATGATTTACAATTCAAGTATATGCACAAGTATCTTAGGCGCTTGAATAAGGGCATGCATAAACTTGATCTATCCATACCTGTTCCTTCATCTGGTTCAGATTAGTACTTTTTCTATTTGCTGGTCTGTAATAACTATATTTCTATTATGGTCACTTGACTGGATTTGCTACTTTAGCTATTGTTGATTTAGCTCAGTTCTTACATTATATATGTTGCTTTTGCTATGTTCGATTTCCTCTTCTTTATCTCCTTGATTATTACACCTTACCAATATGTTTTATGCTTCCTTTGTCATATTGTGACAAAAAGGGGGAGTATAGATATCCATATATTGATTTTCTGATGCTATGCTGGATTGGTGCTATAAGGAGGGATGCTGGATTGGTGCTATAAGGAGGGAGTAGCATTACGTTGAGTAGCATTACATTGCATTGCATTATGATAGTGCCATATTTTTGAGATATATGTTACTCAGGGGGAGTATGTGCAGAGATAGACTGTATGTGCATGATTATATGAGCATGAGTGTATGAGTATGGATTGTATGTTGGTTGAATATTGATTTATAGGTACATGAATGTGTGCTAGTTGATAACAACTGGTGCATGATTCTAAAATTGTTGAGGATTTTTAAAATTTTTTGGTTATGCTACGACCAGTCCTGGAGACTGTTTGACCAGTCGTAGGAACAGTGTTGACTAGTTGTTCGACCAGTCATAGACCTTCGATTCAAAGTATAGCGTTGAATTTTGGCCACCTACGACCAGTCGTGTGTGACCTACGACCAGTCGAAGGGAACTTACAACCAGTCGTAGGGTACCTACGACCAGTCGTGCAACTGTAAAATCTTATCGCGCCCGAAAATTCAAATTTTGGTTGATTCTTTGACTAGTCATAGAGGTCCTAAGGCCAGTCGAAGATGTGTTTTGCTCAGTTATAAATAGAGCACAAATCTCAGAATAAATCAAAAAATTTAAGATAACTAATTCGGCCTTCTGAGAGATAATATTGTGCTCCATTCTAAGCTAAGTGTGCGTATTTAATATTCTCTTTCATTAGCTTTATTAATTGATTTTGTTTCTTGTATTCCAATCTAATCTGAAAAGAGGAATTATTTTTTCCCTTTTTTTGGAATCAAAATCAATTAAAACTAGCCCATTTTAATTTAATTTTAAATCAATTAGAACTAGAACCATTATAATATGAGTTTGGACATTGAACTGGGACATTCTATCATCTACTCTGACTTGGTTCTTCTGGGTTGCCACAACGAAGGAGGTATTCAGGTATTTTACGTTTAATTGTAAATTTCATTTTTATTTTTGGTTTTATTTGGGATTTGCCAGAAAAATCTCATTGTATTGGTTATCTAAGGAGAGCCAAGAAAACTCAAAAGTGGAGTTTTTTAATTGTGTAAGCCCACATAGAAAGATACAATTGTAAGGTTTTAGGTGAACCTGTAAAAACATAATTTGATAGTGAATGCTAATATCCCCTGTGTGAGGATATTAGGAGTGGAGTAGCATTTTGTATGGCTGTTGTTTAACAGTTGGTGAACACACAGGTGAACCACTATATTTCCTTGTGTCTCGTGGTTGAATGGTTTATATTTCATATCTTTTATTATTCATTTGTGGGATGTATATGTCGATGTGAATGTTGTAATCAGTTATTTCAAGCATTGTGAGAATATTGTAATAGTTTAGCATTTATTTCTTGCAATTCCTTTAGCAGCATTATTATTTGTTCTAGTATGGTTGCCCAGCCATTTTTATGGTGCATGGTTGTCCTTAGAACAGTATATAATTGATTCCAATTTATTCTTCAGTGCAGTTTGTATGTTATTTTCTTTTCCTCTTCAATTTGAGATTTGATACAAAGACCTTTCTAGAAATAAGGTTGTCCCACCATAAACTCTAGTTTTTGGTGTAAGGTTGTCCTTAAAATAACATTTGTATCAACCTCTCAAGATCTGAATTTTGAGGTTGCTTTATATTCTTTACATTCTTGCATTGAGATTTGTTTACTTTATTTGTTGGCTATCGTATTTGTTTAATTTCTGCTGTTATATGTTTTATTTGGCATAATCCTATTCAGCCCCGCCCCCCCCCCCCCCCCCCCCCCCCCCCCTAAGGACATATAACTAGGCCTTTTCAAATGGAAGGTGAGAGAAATGGTGCGATAGTGCGTTGGCACGATCCCAGCCACCCATCTATTTCAAAAAAGCCACCTTGAATCAATCCAGGGCATCCAAATCAGGATATAACATCCCAGGAAAACCTAAAACGCTAGCAACATTAGGGAAATCCACAGCCACAATAGGTTCTTCCTGATTTTTCTAAAAATCGAGCTGAGAGCTTCCAAGCTCTAACCCACTAGGATAACTTCATTAGACCTTTGATTTTTCTCCTCCACTAGCTCCTTAGAGCTAATCCAGACTGTCCCATGCTGTCGAAATGAAGAACGGAGTAGTAAGAGGAAATATGCCATTGACACCGGTGCTTTTCTTCATCGTTCTACTGCACCAAGCGACACGAATCGAGCCAAACACATTACCAGAAAAACGGACAAAGGCTACGGATAAAATCTGTAGACATAGACCTATGGCTACAGTTTTAGTCCGTAGCTAGTCCATGGCACGACCGTAGTCGTAGGTGTCGTAACAATAGGTCTGGAACCTATAGCTACGGATTTTACAATAGCTACAGATATAATCCGTAGCAATTATATCTGTAGCGATAAGCATAAACAGCTACGGATGTTATTTGTAGCTAAAAGTCCGTAGCAATATGCCAAATTTAATAATGGCTACAACTGTCAAATTATCGGCTACAGTCAATATCCGTACCTATTTTGTACATTAAAAAAATATATAATCATTTATTCATTCAATTACCACATGGATAATCATTCATTCATTCCATTACAATCATTCATTCATTCAATTACAATCAATTACAATCCTGCATTCAATCAATAACAATTACAATTACAATTACGATAATGCTGAAAATACAAATCTTTGGCTTCATTAGAGAAATTTGCTCAACTTTCAATGATAAAGAATTGAAAGAGAAGATATATTTTGACGGTATGATATTTTTTTCATAAGTAAAGAGGCCTTTTTCAGTCATCATCCCATCACCCACCTAAAGAATCAAAAACTGATTGTTGTGCAAGTCTACTCCTTTTCCTTTCAATTTCTTAGTGACCTCTGTAAAATTACTTTCACGGTCATTTATATAGACATTTGAAGAGTTGTCTCGAAATGCAACTCTAGTAATGATAAAGTTACTTCTTACAATAGCTTCATATATTCCATCATCCTACAAATAGTCATGGCATTCATAAATCGAAGTGACCATTAGGGGAAAGAAAGACAAAATGAAAGAAGTGCATCATGTATAATATTTTCTTCTTTTTTTCATTTTTAATGAATTAATAAAAACTCAAAGAGAAATAAAATTGACACAAAAGGAATGGTCTCACCATATGGTTTGTAGGGCCAAAATAAACATCTGAAAAATTTCCGCGAGGAGGACCATTAGTAGCCATAAGTACCCACTTCCCAAGTGGAACAGATACTGACCACGAGTATTTATGACTTGAAAAATGTGTAAGCAAAGCTAATCATCATGAAAAGAAAATCTCCATTTGCTTGTCAATTACAAGTAGGACATGTCAGTGATTAGTGGCAATGCCTCGAGTTCTAGATAGTTTATAGGTTTTGGGATTTGAGAATAGGTTTAGGTTATAAGTATAGGTTTAGGTTTTAGGTTTAGGTTCAGGTTATAGGTTTAGGTTTAGGTTTAGATTATAAGTTATAGGTTATAGCTTTAGGAAATTGAGAATAGGTTAAGCTTTAGGTTTATGAAATTGGGTTCAGGATCGGGTTTAGGTTTGGGTTTTCAAGTTTAAGTTTAGATTAAGGAGTTGAGATTAGGATTAGGTTTAAGGATTTGAGAATACATTTAGGTTATAGGTTTAGGTTTAGGTTTTAGGTTATAGGTTTAGGTTAGGTTTAGGTTTAGGTTATAGGTTATAGGTTATAGCTTTAGGGAATTGAGAATAGGTTAAGGTTTAGGTTTAAGAAATTAGGTTCAGGTTCAGGATTGGGTTTAAGATTGGGTTTTAAAGTTTAGCTTTCGATTTAGGTTAGGGAGTTGAGATTAGGATTAGGTGTAGGTTTAGGTTTAGGGATTTGAGAATACATTTAGGTTTTAAGTTATAGGTTTAGGTTAGGTTATAGGTTATAAGTTTAGGTTATAGGTTATAGGTTATAGGTTAAGGTTTAGGTTATAGGTTTTGGTTTAGGTTAAGGTTATAGGTTTAGGTTTAGGTTTAGGTTATAGGTTAAACGTTATAGGTTATAGGTTTTGGGAATTGAGAATAGGTTAAGGTTTAAGTTTAGGAAATCAGGTTCAGGCTCGGGATCTGGTTTAGGTTTGGGTTTTCAAGTTTAGGTTTCGATTAAGGAGGTGAGATTAGGATTAGGTGTAGGTTTAGGTTTAAGGATTTGAGAATACATTTAGGTTTTAGGTTTAGGTTTAGGTTTTAGGTTTTAGGTTTAGGTTAAGGTTATAGGTTTAGGTTAGGTTTAGGTTTAGTTATAGGTTATTTTTGGATATCATTAGTGGGCCATGTGCCCAATAGAATTAGGTTTAGGTTTAGGTTATAGGTTTTTTTTGGATATCATTAGGTTATAGGTTATAGGTTATTGGTTATAGCTTTAGGGAATTGAGAATAAGTTAAGGTTTACGTTTAAGAAATCGGGTTCAGGTTCAGGATTGGGTTTAAGTTTGGATTTTCAAGTTTAGGTTTAGGTTTAAGTTAGGGAGTTTAGATTAGGATTAGGTGTAGGTTTAGGTTTAGGGATTTGAGAATACATTTAGGTTTTAGGTTTAGGTTTTAGGATTTGAAAATAGTTTTAGGTTATAAGTATAGGTTTAGGTTGGGTTATAGGTTAAGGTTTAGGGATTTGAGTTTAGGTTATAGGTTTAGGTTATAGGTTATGGGTTATAGGGTTTAGGTTATAGGTTTAGGTTATAGGTTATAGGTTTAGGTTTAAGTTATAGGTTTAGGTTTAGGTTTAAGTTTTAGGTTTAAGTATAGGCTTAGGTTATAGGTTATAGGTTATATGTTTAGGTTAAGGTTTAGGGATTCGGGTTCGGGTTTGGGTTTGGGTTTAGGTTATAGGTTTTGGTTTAGGTTATAGGTTATAGGTTTAGGTTAAGGTTTAGGTTTAAGTTATGGGTTTTGGGATTTGAGAATAGGTTTAGGTTGGGTTATAGGTTAAGGTTTAGGTTTAGGTTATAGGTTTTAGGATTTGAGAATAGGTTTAAGTTGGGTTATAGGTTAAGGTTTAGGTTTTGGTTATACGTTTTGGGATTTGAGAATAGGTTTAGGTTATAAGTTTAGGTTTAGGTTGGGTTATAGGTTAAGGTTTAGGTTTAGGTTATAAGTTTTGGGATTTGAGAATAGGTTTAGGTTAAGGTTTAGGATAAGGTTATAGGGTTTAGGTTAGAGGTTTAAGTTATAGGTTATAGGATTAGGTTTAAGTTATAGGTTTAGGTTCAAGTTTAGGTTTAGGTTTTAGGTTTAGGTTTAGGCTTAGGTTATAGGTTATAGGTTATATGTTTAGGTTAAGGTTTAGGGATTCAGGTTCGGGTTCAGGTTTGGGTTCGGATTTAGGTTATAGGTTTTGGTTTAGGTTATATGTTATAGGTTTAGGTTAAGGTTTAGGTTTAGGTTATGGGTTTTGGGATTTGAGAATAGGTTTAGGTTAAAGTTTAGGTTTAGGTTGGGTTATAGGTTAATTAAGGTTTATGTTTAAGTTATAGGTTTTGGGATTTGAGAATAGGTTTAAGTTATAATTTTAGGTTTAGGTTTATGTTATAGATTTAGGTTAAGGTTTAGGTTAAGGTTATAGGGTTTAGGTTATACGTTATAGGTTTAGGTTTAAGTTATAGGTTTTGGTTATAGGTTTAGGTATAGGCTTAGGTTATAGGTTATAGGTTATATGTTTAGGTTAAAGTTTAGAGATTCGGGTTTGGGTTCAGGTTATAGGTTATAGGTTATAGGTTTAGGTTTAGGTTATAGGTTATAGGTTTAGGTTTAGGTTTAGATTTAGGTTATGGATTTTAGGATTTGAGAATAGGTTTAGATTAAAGGTTTAGGTTAAGGTTTAGGTTTAGGAAATCAGGTTCATGTTCGAAATCAGGTTTAGGTTTGGGTTTAGGTTTTAGGTTATAGGTTATAAGTTTAGGTTTGGGTTATAGGTTAAGGTTAAGTATAGGTTATAGGTTATAAGTTTAGTTTATAGGTTAAGGTTTAGGTTTAGGTTAAGGTCTAGGTTTAGGTTATAAGTATAGGTTTTGGAATTTGAGAATAGATTTAGGTTAAGATTATAAGTTTAGGTTAAGGTTACAAGTATAGGTTATAGGTTTATGTTTAGGTTAAGGTTTAGATAATAGGTTTTGGTTTAGGGTTAGGTTATTAGTTATAGGTTTAGGGAATTGAGAATAGGTTTAGGGTGTCGTAACTGCCAATACAGATATAAAAAATATAGATATAAACATGGCCTGTCCAAATGGCCAGGACCCTCTAATGCTGTCCATAGAAAATGGACAGCTTCATCATGGTCATAACAGCGGTTCCCACATTCTAAGGATCCACGCTCATCCGGATAGCTCGGACGCACATCCGGGTTTGCTCCATTAATTTTAAGCAAATACATAAACACGGCCTATCTAAATGGTCAGGCCACTCTAATGCTGTTTATAAGAAATGGACAACTTCATCATGGTCATAACAGCGGTTCTCACCTTCCAGGGACCCCCACTCAACATCTGGATAGCTCCAACGCACATTCGGGTCTGCTCCATCAATTTCGAGCAAATACAGATATAAATACGGCCTGTCCAAATGGCCAGGTCACTCCAATGTTGTCCATAGGAAATGGACAGCTTCATCATGGTCATAACAGTGGTTCTCACGTTCCAGGGACCCCCGCTCAACATCCGAATAGCTCCTACGCACATCCGGGTCTGCTCATTTAAATAAAATGGATTATCAAAATCATTTAAATAAAATAATATCCAATCAACAATCTAACCTGAAAGATTCTATTAGCATTATTGACGGCACCTCGAATCTTGTTTTAGGGCCTAGAAATTTAAAATTAGAAACAAAAATTAAAAAAACTAAAGAAATTTAAGAAAGATAGTCAAAGTCCATGTGAATGAGCACAAGTATGCACCTACATATGAATTATAAAAAGCTATTTCATATCACAAAATAAGAATAATAATAATAAATAATAAATAATAAATTCTTACATTTGGATATTCAACAAAATGGGTTAGAATGAATTCATTTGCCTAATTCATGGAAACCTTACGTTTGGATATTCAACATAATGAAGAAAAAAATTGAATAGATTAGGTTTACGTTTGGGTTTTCAAGTTTAGGTTTTGGTTTAGGTTAGGGAGTTGAGATTAGGATTAGGTGTAGGTTAAGGTTTAGGGAATTGAGAATATGTTGTGGTTAAGGTTATAAGTTTAGGTTTAGGAAATCGGGATCGGGTTTGGGATCGGGTTTAGGTTTGGGTTTTCAAATTTAGGTTTAGGTTTAGGTTAGGGAGTTGAGATTAGGATAAGGTGTAGGTTAAGGTTTAAGGAATTAAGAATATGTTTAGGTTAAGGTTATAAGTTTAGGTTTAGGAAATCGAGTTTGGGTTTAAGGTTAGGTTTTCAAGTTTAGGTTTAGGTTAAGGAGTTGAGATTAGGATTAGGTGTAGGTTCAGGGATTTGAGAATACATTTAGGTTTTAGGTTTAGGTTTAGGTTAAGGTTTTAGGTTTTGGTTTTAGGTTTAGTTTTAGGTTATAGGTTTAGGTATTCTCTTATCTACTATTGAACTTAGTATTATTTATTACGTACTAATAACATACAACCAATATTGGGGCACCATACCATAATCTACAAGAATTTCATGTCCCCCTAAACAAGGTCTCCTCCATTGATAGCACACACACACACACACACACACAAACACACACACACACATATATTATAAGTTCTTTATTTTCATTTACATTCGCAAATACATTCATCATCCATTTCATGCATCACAAGTCTTCTTTCCTAAAGCACTCAATACTTTCTTTTTAATTTTAGCATAGTAAACAAACCAATAAGATTCCAATCTTCAAAACAATAAAAGATAATAAAAGAAATAAAAAACTAATATTGGAAGCTGGCACACCTACAAGCTTCATTGTGAAGAGTCTAAAAACTTGTGGGAAAATTCCTTGCAAAATGGCATTTCTTCTTACAAATAGTTTGAAGAAGCATGATTGGAACATGTAGCAAATAAAAAATGAATTACAATCATTCATTCATTCAATTACAATCATTCATTCATTCAATAATGAATTAATTATAATCCTTCATTCTACACTTAACCTGAGTCAACCCGACCCAAATACATGTGATTGTTCCCAACCCAACCTAAACCAACTTGAATTTGCTCAACCAAAACTGGATCTTAACAACCCCAACCGAACCTGATCAGAAAAAGAAAAAGTAGAGAGAGAGAGAGAGAGAGAGAGAGAGAGAGAGAGAACTCTGAATGCCCAAAAATTGACTTTGTGGAAGAGAGCATGGTTCATAAAATTGTTTTTTATGTAGCCCATCTACCTGTCGTGAAGTGTAATAAGGTCTCTTATGAAAACCTGATCTTGTGATTCGATGGTGTCTTTATTCTTCGCCTGTGAAAAATACTTTGTGATTAGTTGTGTGCTCTAGAAACCCATCAAAGGCTGTGATTCAACGCCTATTACATTGAACTGAAACAATTAGTTTTCAGGACCCAATTGTAATTATCTTAATATTCATATTAAGAGTACTACTCTCAGGAATTCAATTACTCATTGGGACACTATTCATGTTCTAACTTATTAAAATTTGTATAATTTCTCATTTGTGTAACAGAATAGGAAAAAAAAGCATATGGTTTCCTACCTTAGGTTTAAGCTTAAAAACAGAAAGCATTACAGGTAAGAATCCCATCTTAGTAGTGAAATGAACTATCCCAAGCAATCCTTTTAGATGTTACAAAGATGCAATCCTCAGCAGTTCCTGCACATGAGAGAACATGTTGAAATGAATAAAGGAACAAGGAATTTGCATGATCTAACAAAAAATGAAATGCAATGTCAGCTGATGAATTTCATTTAATATACTGCTCAATATGGAAAGAAGATAATCAGTAAAGGTTAAATAAATAGAGCTTTCCTAAGGCCATGTGCATCTAGATGTGGCAACACATGCAGACCTGGCACATGAATAAGAAGGACCATATTATCTCTAATTAAAATGGCATGTGTGGCATGAAAGAGAAACTAAAGAAAATGATTAGGTGAATCCCATAGAGAAGAAGAGAGTACATTGCTGACACAAACTACATAGGCTTCCCATCATTTGCAGATATGATCTAAGCTCAGATAATGGCCTGATCTAAGCTCAGTTAAGAGCTCTTATTTGAGTTGAGTTAATGTCCAGATCTAAGCTCTATCTTCATCCAAATCTAGATCTTAACTCATGTCTAGATTCTTTCCTATTTCCACTACTAGATCATAGGTTATTTAACACTAGCATGCTGCTCATTTTACATCCTAGATTATTGTCCATTTACAGTTGAGATTGCTGGCCATTCTTTAGTCCAAATCATAGCCGTTTAGGCCACTTTTCTAATCACTCATCCATCTAAATTATTAGCTATTCATCTGTTATTTCTTGCTGGCCATTCATCTGTTTCATCATCCATCCATCCATCACTATTCAGATGAAAACCACTTGTTGTCCATTCAACTCTTGAACCTATAGTAGATTAGTTATTGTCCGTTGATATAGCATCTTCGAAAAAAACCAACCAACTTATGAAGCAATAACAATAGAAATCACTCATAAAAAAAATAAAAATAAAAAATAAAAAGTCCAAAATGAAATGCAAAGATGAAAAGTTGTAGGAGTCCATTTCAAGGGAAGATAGCCAACCAAATCAGCTCTCACTATTTTCATACAGTTAGAAAAAGAGAAGGGTGAAAGTTGTGAGACCCTACGAGAATAATGATGCAGAGAAACAAAACATATCAAATAAATATGAAATGCACATCCTACAATCACATCCCATAACTATAAGTGTAGTTCTTAATCCTAAATCAATACCTCGCATACTAGTGTACAAATATGCTATAACCTATAAATGGGGCCCAATAAACCAATAGTCTGGATCATTGAACCATGACTCCCCCTAGGTGGGAATATTGTGCATATGCTTGGATCGAGGATCATACAATTCTTCCGATCTCAATATTACCTACTTTATTTCAAATGTTGAGCATGTACTGTTGATTACACAAGATCAATCACCTATATCTGATTCAATTTTTGGAATAGAGCTATGTAATAGGGAAAATGCACATTGGTACTGATTTCATGAACACCAAGACTGCCCACTGAATATTGAAAACAAAGGGAATGACGCATTATATCTAAGAATAGATACAGATTTTGGATATGCTTCAACATGGTCTATGTTTGGGGAGATTCATGTTGGAGACACCAATGCTCAGTCAGTGCTTGGAACAAAGATAATCAAGTAGGAAAATCTCATTTAGCATTCTCACATGACATGGGCATATGGGATTCCCTCCCCATGATATAAATAAAATTCCAATGTTCAACTAGCTGAAACCTTGAATACCATGGTTAAAAGACTTGGTGACTTAGATCAACTGGTTGTTCCTGAGATGAGTTGGGACCCACCCAATTCAGAGCTGAAGGTATTGAACCGGCTCAGGTTTGAATACCAGAACCTCATAAAAAATGTAGGTACTAACTAAAATACAACAATCAACATTTGAAGCCAAAAGACTTCATGACTCTTTATAGATATCCTCTAAGCCATGAAAGCATGATTGCCAATTACTGCTTTTGGCCTATTTGGAATAACCTGATTTTCTGCCCAAAATCAAGGGCAAGATTCCACATAGGACACCAATTATGCTAATGAGTGATTTGAATGTGTTGTTTATTTATTTATTTTACATTGTTATATATATATATATATATATATATTAAAAAAAAAAGCCAAAAAAAGAGGCTTGAACAGAGCCATTGGACTGGCTGGTTACATTTGAACTGGTCAAACCTGCTAGCTTGGTTAGATTGTGTTTTTCTAGATCTTCTAAGTGATGATGCCTCAATCTTCTAAGCAACAACATGTTCCTAACAAGGTAGCCTTGACAACACACCATGTATTGCTAGGTGCTACACAACTTCTCCCAAACCCAACAGGCCCAAACAAACTATGATTTGGGAAGTTTACCCATTTTGACTATCATGGTGCCATACAAGAACCCCAATTGCATAAACCTCTTATGCTAAGATTCCCCACCCATTGAAACCCCACAAATACTAAAAACCCAGACCAACGCTGAAAATATCTAAAGAAAGATAGAACTTGTAGAGATCCTCAAACACAAACCTCCTAGCTTCAAAAATGCACTCAAAATCAATATAGTTAGTAATTAGAACAAGGAGCTAAAATGACCCTTTATGCAACCATGTGATAAGTTATACCAAAAGCTCATGGAAAATATTAAAACAATTTATCCATACGTATTCAAGGAGGATCGAAGCAAAGAGCATGCATAACTTAGAAAAGAAGAAGAAGAAGAAGAAGAAGAAGAAGAAGAACTTACCCAACAATTGTTGAGATATGATTGCTGAATATTTGTCCCTCCTAAACTGTTGATCTTGCATGATTTTCTTAAGTTCTTCAGTTCATGCTTTTGCAATAGAAAGAGATTCGCTAGTAGTAATACGTCCAACCTCTTTATAGGTCTTCAAAACAGAAAGCAACAGACGTAGTATAACATATTCTGATGACGTAAGTGATGCACCATCCTCCAGAATTAACAAATTCATACCTGCTAGAGACTTAACAAATTCATCCTCCATTTGTCTGAGATGATCTTTAAGCTTTCCAAGTTTTGCTATAAAGCCAACAACATGAACAAAAGTAAATATCGAATGGAATTTCTAACATCAAGGGAAAACAATAAAAAGGGCTTAAGCTCACCTTGAAGCCCTTCTCCCTCCTCCTTTACCCGGGCTTAGGACCGGCAATGCAAGAAGTTGCATTGGTAGAGTTAAAAAAGGGCTTAAGCTCCATTTGGTTTGAGATAAATTTACATTTATAAACACCAATGTGATGACCAAATGGAGCCTAAGACTACAAATATGTTCAAATATATAGTACAAAATTCATGCAGACTATAAATATCGATGAACTACAGAGTACCAATTTTTTATTTTTTATTTTTTTTAAAGAAAAGCCAAACATTATATAGAGTAACTAGAAAAACAAGCAAACTAGAAATATGTTGAAGTATAGAGTAACAAATTATTTCAAAATTAAAAAAGGAACAAGCCAAACAAAATTCATGCAGACTATAAATATCGATGAACATATAGCCAAACATCAGATTTAAAAAAGGAACAAGCTAAAAATAGGGAAAAAAAAAAGAAGAAGAAGAAAAGCACCACATAAGCCCCAACCCCACTTAAATCAAATTGTTATATGTTCAATTATATAGTACTATATTGGAATCTCAATGATTCCTTCCCCCTTTGCACAAATGATCCCAGACCGGCCTCTCCAAGTGTAGATGCGAATCTATCTTCTTTCCACAAAAGAGTACTAGGGTGTATAATCTCAGTCAAGATAACAACAAAAGCTCCCTCCACTACTGGCTCGTAATGGACAACTACATTTGGACTAACTTCGTGTACTTGACCACAAGTAACAACACCATGTAAGCCTCAACCAACTCCCATCTCTTACTGATATATATCATATCCAGCTACATGTACACATATAAAATGGCATTAGTATTATTAGCATTTATAATATAATTGTAAGCTTATTACATTAGCGAAATTGTAATTGCATACCAATAATGCCTGAGTAGATCTAGCCGCTGGTGGTGATGAGAGGTTTTGACCAGACTGTGCCTCTTGATGCATACCCACCCAAGCCTTTATATCGACCAATATTTTCTTTATGTCTAATATTTCCTGCACTAGGCCTTCTTTTTCTTTTATCATATTTATCTAGCTTTGAACGGGTAGGGGTTGACTTCTTCAGTCCTGTTTTTCTTATCGAGCAACCCAGACCACGCATTCTTCCTCTATTGTGAGAACCAACTAACCATAAAACATTGCAAATCAAGTTATTAGGAAATTCATAATTATCGTGAAACTCAAGTAATTTTTAAACTTTATTAGAACTTGTGTAAGGGCATCGTCAACGTCAGTCATCTTAGAAGCAGGATTACTACTATAAAGCTCATTTAGTTTTTGTTGTGCCAAAATTAATACAAATGAATGTAAAATAATTCAAAGTTATATAATGACATTTCATAATGGTACTAGTTAGTGGTAGGAGGGGTGCACTTACAACAAGGTCAAGATACTGGACGACTTTGTCCTTGCTATATGGGCTCTTAAGTAGACATCACCTCTACCTATCTCGGCATCAAAGGTAAGATTCCTCTCCATCGC
Source organism: Magnolia kwangsiensis (assembly GCA_037074715.1). NCBI lineage: Eukaryota > Viridiplantae > Streptophyta > Magnoliopsida > Magnoliales > Magnoliaceae > Magnolia > Magnolia kwangsiensis. Next base: position 141,322,927 of record CM073573.1, read on the forward strand.
CTTTGGCACATAACATATCGTTCAAATACACATCATTAATAGAGTTAATTAGATGTCTTATAATTTAAAATTAAATTTAATTTTAAACTATAATTGGTATTTTTAAATACATAGCATGGCGAGTAATAGCCATGTTGCATCTCCTAAGACACGCAGGTCCTTTTAGCTTTGCCTGATTGACTTTATTCCTTGCACTTGCTCTCTTGAATTGCCCAGTGTTGTGTTAATCCACGAAAACCCTTCAATCCTCCATAGGGACACCTTGGGGGGGGGGGGGGGGGGGGGGGGGGGGGGGGGGTAGGACTATCTCTCACAGCTATAGGATCGTTGTTTTTTTATATATTTTATAGTCAACCTTTTCTTATAATTTCTTCATGTTTCATTGATGCGTTATGTTACGTACCAAAGACCAACATCCCAACTTTGACCCCTCAAACTCATAAATAGTGACAATGTCTCTATGACCTTTTGAATGTGTGCATGAGGCACCTGACGAAAGACTTGGTATATGATCGAGATATGAACATGGGTTAGTACATCGATATGCGATGCAAAGTCTCTATGATTGGGACTATCCTCATTTGGTTGCCCGAATTCATTCGTCTTAAGGACTTTTTTCCTCTCAGGTTGCACATGTAAAGAAGCACCCTTAGTAGGGCCTCTCTTTCTAAATGAAGAAGAAGTTGGCACATCTACATAAAAAAGAATAACAGTTATATATACACATCATTGATTACCGCTAATATATAAGAAAAATAAAATCTACATATCTAATTAATGAGAACTATCTTATTACCTTTGATGTTGCTCGCATTTGTACTCCCAAGCAAGTGTGCACCCAATGCCTTTGGTTGTGAATCCATGTGCTTATTTATTTGCTAATAGAAAAAACCACTAATGGTTAAGAAATAATTTAGTTAACAGATAAAGTACAAACAATTCACTATATTATTCATACCTTCATTATATTTCCTTCAATATATATCATTTTGTTACATGTTTAAAAAATATAAACAATTTAATAGATTCTTCGATCATTTTCTTTTCTTTGTTTTCTCTACTACAACATTGACTTCTTCAGGTTCATTAAATATCAGCTCATCAACATTTGCTAATGAGGTGAGATCAGGTCCTGCATCAACATCAATTATAGCCTTCAATCGTTACGATAGAAGGCATGTCTCCTCTTCGACAAAAATCTTTTTTGAAACTTCCAAGACCACATGCCATTCAGGATTTTATGATCTTTGGAGTAGAAAACTTGCACGGCATGCTTTGCAATAATGAACGGCTCGTCACCCATTTTGTTTGAACTATAAAGACTAGAAAAATTTACTAATCTCAAATTTGCTTCGACATCAATAGAAACAGCATGATGTAACCTTCACCCAATCACACTTAAATAGGACGGGCTTGTACCTTGTACGGTACTCCAATCTATGAAGGACTCCATAGTAAGGTTGATTTTCATCTACTGTGTTTATATCCTTAGCACTAGATCGGAAGGTCGTCATACCCTTTGTCATAACCCCACTGTTTTGGTTTATTTTATTCTCCTCATATTCCTTAATGACGAAGAGAAAACCATTAATACAATACTTATTGTATTGTGTAGCAAAAGCTAGAGGTCCTCTCACTATATCTTTGAATTCTTTTTCATTAGATTCGATGAACTCTGTTTGTCTCTTTAACCAAGGTATGAATTCATCCTTACTAGGCAGCCTGTTGGTCCTCTTGTAGCATCGTTGCAAGAAATCTTTATAGTTCCTATTAGTTATTCGATACCATTGTTATATTAAAATTCCATAAAGTAAAGAAGATATATACATATGAGCTAAAAGTGCATACCCTTCTCACGCATCGTAGCAGGGATGACTCTTCATGACACAAGTATGAGCTTGTTCATATTCGATACCCAATAGGATGATACTTTGACTCGAACCTACTAGACCAGCATTGTCATCATTAGAATCATCATCCACGAAATCTTGTAACTTCTGTGGTCCTGGAATGACTTCGTCAAAATGTTTTTCTAGCTTTTCCAAGAGGCTTGTTTTATGTTTTCCTCTGTATTGGTTGCAGAATATAATTGTCTCCTCTTGGATGTATTATTTTACAATGCAACCCTCAGGTCGCGTCTTGTTACGAACATAAGCCTTGAATGTCTTCATAAACATGACAGAAACAAGATACATTACATATACATGTAACCGCAGAAAATCAACGATTTATTCTTACTAAGCTCATATGCACCTTTCGAATGGATACATCCATTGGTAGTATACAAGACCACATATGCGAGCCTCATAAGCCAAGTGGATGATAAGATGCATTATCATGACAAATATCGATGGAGGGCACAAGGCATTAAAGAAGGTGCAAAAGCTTATAATTATAAGACGAATGACCTTCCTATCCCTGAATGCATGCCGGATAAAAACAGGGAGCAAATGTTGCATCAACACATGGTAAGAATGAGACTTCATTCCCTTTAAATCTATGCAATTTTCCGTTACAATGGTCTTCCAGTTCACAATAAAACCAATAGGAACACATAGATTAGGCAAAATATGGATGAAAAGCTTTTTCTCTTCTTTTCTTACACAGAAAGGACCTTGTTTCTGAATCACCTTGTCATTGCTCTTTTTTGGTCATATACGCTTCTTAATTCCCAACCGTTTCAGGTCCCTGCATGCATTAACATCATCCTTTGTTTTGTTGGGCGTGTTCAACATCAAGATGACAAGGATTTCATATATTTTTTCTCGACATGCATAACATCAAGATAGTGGCGTATGGAAATATCTTTCCAATACTTCAGATCAAATAATATAGACCGTTTGAAGAACCATGATGATTCAACCTCATCTGCCTCCATCAATAACCCTTATATTCTTCTTCCTAGACTTCCCCCACTGCATATTCAGGTTTGCAGTTTATCTTTCTTCGTATCTCCACTTTCTTATTGAACGTGCCAGCACTTGTGTCCTTTCTAGTCGGATCTAACATTGGCAACCATCGTCTATGACCCATATAAACATATTTCTTTCCATATTGGAGTCGCAAGAAATTTATGTTGGGACCACAAACAGGACAACCATATTTACCCTTGGCTCTACAACCGGAAACATTACCATATGCTGGAAAGTCATGGATTCTCCAGAGCAGAACTGCACGCATGTTGAATTTGTTTTCATGGTATACACCGAACGTCATGACCCCTTTCTGTGATAAGTCTTGAAGTTTATCAATCAATGGTTGTACATAAATGTCAATATCCTTTCCCGGTTGTCGCAGTCCCTCAATGAGGAAAGTCAATATAGTAAATCGAGGTTTCATACAAAGCTTTGGTGGAAGGTTATATGTCACACACATAATGGGCCATGAACTATATGAAGTGTTAAAAGTTTTGAATGGGTTAAACCCATCTGTAGCCAAACCCAATCGAACATTGGGAGGCTCAGCTGAAAAATCCGTATACTTGCCATTGAGATTCCTCCATGCAATAGAATCAACTGGATGCTCCATCTTTTCATGTTACAATTTCCTGGTTGAGTACCAGGACATTTCTTTTGCCAATCATGGCACACTAAACATTCTTTATAGCTTTGGCATGTACTTGAGATTATTTTCTCTCATCATCCATTTCTATCTTGAACCTAAAAGTTTTACAAGTTGGACAACTGCTTTTCTTCTCGTGCTCTCTCCAGTACAAGATGCAGTCATTTAGACAAGCATGAATCTTTACATAATCAAGACCCAACTTTATAATGATCTTTTTCGCTTGGTAGGTATTAGTTGGGGCCTTATTACAAGAAGGCAACACCTTCTTTAGTAGTTGAAGGAGCTCTGTAAAGCTTTTTTCACTCCATCCATGGTTCGCCTTTAATTTAAAAAGTTGTAAAATGAAAGTCAGCACAGTGAAATCCTCTGCCCCAGGGTATAGCTTAGTCATTGCGTCTTGTAGATTTGATTCAAAATCATTGGTTTCATTTTCCCCAAATACGCCTTCAACTACAGGGGTTATGTTCGGCTCATCCTGGACAACTTTATCTAGGTTATTACCACCGAGTTCTTGAACGATCGTGTTGTGAACGTCATTTAAGTTTAGGACACTATGTCACTATTGGGAACTTGATGCAAGTTCAGTACACTCAGGTGATACATGCTCACTATGCATGTTCTAAACTTTATATCTTGGATCGAATCCATTTTTCATTAGTTGATTTCCAATTCATCATAAGAAATCGATAAACGTGCACATCCACAAGTGGTGCATAGACAAAAAATGGTTTCTCTACCAAGAAGGTGATCTCATGCAAACTTTAAAAAGCTTCTCATTCTAGAAATAAAATATGGGTCTAGAAAACTAAGTGTTATCCACTCCCTATACATTACAGGAAGAACTCGATTAACCAAAGGGTCCATTTTGAACCTGCACCTTACCAGAAAAAAAAAGTATTTTTCACCCATTCACGAATCTAATTCTAAACACATGCATCTATGATCTTGATTTGAAACCAGCTAAAACACCAAAGATTTTTGAAATCTTATCTCAAAGATGAGAAATCACAATGATTTACATGGAGATCCACCTAATTGATGGCTTGGATCTCGATTGGCATTTATTAATATATAAAGATATGATTTTTCCTTTTTCTTTTTTAATTGTATTTGTTAATGAAGCCTATTTCCAAAATCTGGTTATAAATCACATGTATTTAGTGCACTGTCTTGAATTTTTATTTGCTTGGATGTAGAGATTTAATTTTGTTATGATTAATTTACTTAAGATTGATCAGGTGTGGGAAGTGGGCCCCAATTGGGTCCAATACACTTTCCATCATTCTCCACCCCTGGTTAGCCAGTGATAGGATTCACACATAGCCAACTTTCAGTATGGAAAATTGTATACCAGACCTATCCACTTCGAAAATTTACAACCCTTGTTTAAGAGAAGACTTTGATACTTTGTTTGAGTGTGATGGATGATACATAACCACTTGGAAATTGCATGTGGAATACAAGTAATTTAAGTAAAACACTCTCTAGCAAGTTTAAAAAGTATTATGGGCCAAAATTAGCTTAGTTCATCAACTGACTATTGGATTTGTTAATATTTATTGGATGGCTGAAAGTTGAAGATATTGAATGGTCTTATTTCAACAAATAAGTGTCCATGGATGTATTTGATTTTTTTTTGCAGTATGGAAAGTATTTCGAAGAAAATGGGGAAGTGCATTGATGAAAATTTGAATTGGATACAAAATTGGCATTGATGGCTTAATGCGTGATATGTTACAAATGGAGCAGTCCATATAAACTGTCCAACCAATGATACTCATCGTAGATGGTTGAAAATCACAAATGAAAATTTCTATTCATCAGTTTTACTGTCAAATGTTTCTGTGGATGTCCTAATCTAGTTTTCCTCAAGATTGAACATGAATGATTTACAATTCAAGGAATAATGTAGAAATCAACTGCAATGATCATGCTCCCGTCTTTGAATTTTTGAATGTTTGTGATAATGGAAATGATGAATGAGGATTTGAAACTTTAACCAAGAAACTTCATAATGATGGGTCTAAATAAAGTCATCTTTGAGATAATCTATTTTTAGTTTAATGAAATGGCATTGGGTGAACCACATTGCACTCATCATAATGTGGCACATCAGTCTCATGATCTGTCACCATGGTGGGTGGGCCATAGCTAGAAGACTCTCTCATCATCTGATCATGGTTAGATGATGACATACAGTGAAAATGAAAATCTGCAATGTTCCTTGTTCACCTAGAGAAGTTTAATAGCAATAGTAAAAAAATAGAGTAAAAATAACCCAAATACATAATATTTCCCCACTAAATGCAGAAAATCGAACATTCTGGGTCCACCATTAGTTCTGAGACACCAATAGCTCGGAGCAATGTCTTTAGAAGGTAACTAATATGTTTGATTGGTGGGACGTGGCCATTCAATTGCGATGATCCACTGATCAATGGTCTTAACTAGCATTGTTGCACAAAATAATCCTGTCCATTGGATGTCTGACCATTTTTTGTTAATGAAATTAAGCTCATTGATTCATTGGACACCAGATTGCATGAGAAACCCCCAATCCAATTCCATAAAAAAAAGACAGAAATATGAATATTCAAAAGAGAAAAAAAGAAAATCGGTCTTGCATACCTAAAATGGTCACGGATTATGGCGTGAGAGAGATAACTCTTCATGAGATCGAGTGAGAGGGGATGGTTAGGGAGAGAAGAGGAGTTCGTGAGAGGGTAGATCAAGAGAGAGAAAACGAGCACAGGAGATCGAGAGAGAGTGAGAAAGGGACGGACGTGAGAGAGAATGGGGTTTTTTTCCTAGGTTATATGAACGTTTCGTGAGAGAGAAAGGGATGGATGCAGGAAATGAAACGTTTTGTGAGAGGGGGAAAAGAAAAAGGCACCATGATTTTTCACATTTTCACCTGCTACGGTTTTAGACCCTAGATAAAAGCCCTCTGGACTATAGCCATTGTACCATCCTTCATAGCCCCTCTACGTTCACACGTCTGACGGGTTCTGGACGGACGGTCGTGTCAAGGGCTTTGTGGGGTCCATCGTGATGCATTTGATATATCCACTCCATCCATTAATTTTGTAATTTTTTTTATAGAGAATGACCCCAACATCTAGGAAAATCAAAGGTCTAATGAACCACACCATCGATCAATGGTAGGTATTAATCTCCACTGTTTCCTACCGTGTGATCCACTTGAGCATTCTATCTACTTCCTTTTTTGGGCTCTCGCCCTAACATGCTCTTTAAAAATGAATAGACGTATTAGATGGAGCACACACATTTTAATGGGCCTCGTAGAGTCCCTTATGGGGCTATCCCAGGTTGTATGAATGTGTGGAGGTGTTAGCTTTTAGCTACGGTTTGTGCATTTTTTAGCTACGGTTTTAAGCCGTAGCAATGTATCTACGATCTATATCCATAGCTAAAAACTAGCATAGTTAGCCTTTGATCATTTTTTTGGTAGTGGTAGCCCACACGAATGCTCAATAGTAACCATTCATTTTTCACTATTTTAGGCCTTGTGGTCCACCTAAGTTTCTTTTGAGTTAAATTTTCAACCCCAAGTCTCTTATTAAGTGACAAGATCAATGGACCGCATGTACTTCTCATTTGCATCAAACAATCCCACATAGATGACCCACGGATCCAGATCAAATTCGGTTCTGTGAATACATTAATTTCACCTTTATACACTGGAGAGTTTTTAGCTTTATATATATTATATTTTTTTCTGATGGTCCACACATAATGTGTGTGCACTAAATCTATTTCGTTCACCAGTTTACACTATCAAAAAATCGAGCAAAGGCTATGGAGGTTGGAAGCTTTTAGCTACGGATTTAATCCGTACTAATATAGCTACGGATTTAATCCATAGCTATAGCTTAAGTGCTCTGTCGCTAAAGCTACCTTCCCACCTAAAACATATTAAATATATATTAAATATAAATGGATCTTAAGGGGATCCATGAGGTCCCCTAAAATATATGCGTTTGATCTAAGCCGTACAAAAATTCTGATATATAATTTTAGTGCATGAGCCTAAAAATTATATAGTTTAAATGTCTAAGTGGACCACACCATTAGAACTAATATAAATTAAATTTATACTGTTAATATATTGTGTGGTCTCCTTGTGGATTCGATCTAATTCATTTTTTTATCAACATTTATAATAATAATTTAAAATTAATGGACGGAGTGGATATATGAAATACATCACAGTGGGCCCCACGTTCTTAAAAACATCAAATGTCCAGGGAGCCGTCCATCACGCGCCCCTCCAAAATCCCAAAGCCCTCCAAAACCCAAAATGCCCGCCCGTCTGCCATTTTCTCCCGTTCGCCCGACGAACTCATCTCTCCATCTCTCTCTCTCACACTCAATCTCTCTTTCCCTTGCCCTCTCTTGACCTCCCGATCTCCCTCACCCTCTCACCCTGTCTCAAGGCTGCATTCCCCTCTCTGTTTTCAAAGACCCATTTCGCTGCAAGAAGGAGAAGAAAAAGGAGAAGGAGAAGAAGACAGAGCATGGTTAGTTTCTTTCTTTCTCCTTCTTTATCTCTTTTTTCAAATCTTTCAATCCTTCAATTCGCATTCCCCTCTCCCTGTTTCTGAAATCTAAGGGCCCGTTTGGCTGGTCGGATTGGAAGGGATTGGAAGTTAAATCCTGGGATTAGCCGGGCTGCCAAACAGAGTCAACCACCCATATTGGCCATTTTGGGCATTTCAAATACATGCCCACCATTAGGGCCTGTTGTTGAGGGTCAAATAGTGCATATTAGACCCCATTTATTACTTAGATTTATGAGCATAATACCATTTAACGCCCGATTTTAATCGTGTTTTGTTGCAGGGTGTGATTAGGAGAGTTAACTGAAAAAGGATGCCAAAAGCTTAGATTTAACGTTCTGATAATCACCAGGGCAAGGGACGGACTCCAGGGACTAAAATCGACAAATATGCATGCCAGAGACTCGAGAAATTCCAGCCGTTCACTTGCAAATGGCCTGAAATTGGTGTAGAATGCAAGATCACATGGTTCCCGCTATCCGATTGACTCAAAAATTTATACACGTGATGAGGGCCATAAATTAACCGTATATATAAAATTTCAGCCATTAAAGATCTCAGAAAGTGGGCCAATAGATAGATCAGCCCATTAATATTCAATTTGGGGCCCACCTGATATCTGAAACTGCCTCAAAATTGTTCTTAATGGTTGAAATAACATGAGAAAAAGGATGGACGGTGCAGATTTTGTAAAAATATTACAGTTGGTCCCATAAGTGTATGTATGTGTACACACTATATAAAGTGGCGACGAGCACCAAATTGGTCAGCAGCGCTGACCAGCGCCTACGCGAATGAGTTTTAAAAAAGGAATTTTTCTTTTTTTTTTCGCTGGCTGCGTAACTGACGGGTGGTTGATTTTGCGGACGATTGTGGGCCCTACCCATTGACTGTACGTCTGATCCAAGATGTCCATCTTTTAGAGGGGTTCGAATACTATAAAACTATGTTGACTCTTTTTACCCATGCGTACACACATGTGCATTACAGAGGCCACAAAAGGGCTATCCTGGGACGTTCAAAATTGATCTTTTAGTGATTTCTTCTCTGGACTTCGTCAATGGACGTTCAAAACTACCCATTCTTGACTGAAATTTTGTCCTGAATCCAATGGATGGGGTGAATTTTCCAGAAAATGCTTCTGTGGAGCCCACCGATCACAACAGTGAAATGGTGCGAAAGGTTTCGTACATCCGTAAAATTTGACTTTTTCAGGCGATTTTGGCCCACCATCTTTGATCATATGGCAAATCTGAACCGTCTATCATGTAGAGGACCCAAGAAAGTCCTAAGGGACGGTGTTTCTTTGAAATTTGAGCAAGGAAAGTGGCGTGTTTCGAGGCACTGAACTTGGCTGCGAAAAAGCTTTAGTCGGGCATGCATAGCTTTCCAAATCCGATTCAAATCTGATTTTCACCACTCCAGTAGTTATATAAGGAGGTTTTGGACATGAGGAGCATTCATTCAGGTCTTGGGAGGAAGATCCAAGCTTGTACGGGAGGTGTAACAGAGAGAGAGAGAGGAGAAGTGGAAGTTTTTTTTATTATTATTTTATTCCTTATTTCTTTTCTTTTTCTGTTTTTTATAAATCCTGAGGATATTAGTCACATCATTTCTGGCTAAACCTCTTAGCTAGGGCTAAGAGGTGAAGCTTGTAGTGTGATGGGAGAGCTCCATGCTTGTGCCTTTTGTCTAGATTGACTAATGTTGATTATAGTTTAATTAAGAGAATATTTCTAGTTTTTAATGGTCTGTTGTGACTGAAATTACAATGGGTCTGAGATGGCTTTGAATATTTCCTTTTTCCTTTTAATGTTTATGACGTCAGGAAGCCTTGTTGTTTACCATCGTCTCCTGGGCATGGTCGGATGTCAATACCCTCTCTGACCTTCATAACAGGTTGATTGGTTGGTAATTAGTTTAATTCTATTGTTTGCTTTGTCTTCTGGGCATGGTTTGGTGATGGAATCCATTCTAATTCATATACCTTTCATCTCTTTGAAAACTAGATCAACGGCAGTTTAGTAAATTCCATAATTCTTGAAGCAAGCATAAGATCTCTCTGATCTTTACAAGTGGATCCTCTGAATCCCTAGTTACCCTTCTCTGATATCTCTTTAGTTTTAGATTAATTATTCTATAATTATTCCATCATTGCTAATTAATTTAGATTTCCTCTCATCCTAGTTCTAATTCTACTTAGTTTTAGAATTCGTACAAGTTTCAGTCCCTTGGGATTCGACCTCGGTCTCACCGAGTTATTACTACATCACAACCCTGCACTTGGGGAGTGAATAAGTTTTTGGCGCCGTTGCCGGGGACTGTCGTCTACGTTTGTCTGAAATTAATTAGTTTAGGATTAGTTTAAGATTAGGGTTATTTTAACCGTAGATTTTTATTTTTCTTTCTGATTTCTAGAAACTAACCTATTTCTCTTGTTTTGTAGGATTCTGATATATACTTTCTAAAATTGGTAATTCCTTTTCTAGATTAGGATTTGTCGTCCTTTTTAACTAGTTTCAAGTTTTTATTTCTATTTTTAGAATTAACCTTTCTTTTGTAGGATTTTACGATAGAAACTTCTAATTCAGTAACCTCTTTCTAATTCCTCTTTCCTTAAAATTTCTTCTTTTTCTCTAAAAATTAGTTTACTTTTAATTAGGACTTTCTATTCTTAGAAACTAACTTGTTTTGTTTATTCTGCAAGTTCTTAACCTAGGACTTCAAATTTGGTAATTTCTTTCCATCTCTCCCCTTTATTTTCTAGATTTCTACTTCTTCCTTTCTCTTAGGTTTAAGTTAGAATTGGAGGGCTGAGTGTGTTTTATGCCCCAGTGGGCACGTGACAACACTCGACGTCTCGTGACTGAAGGAGGATTAGTTGAGGGGTTGACTGTCCATCGCAGGACTAGACACCACTTGAATTTTCCTAAGTTAGAGGACGTTATGGCTGAAAATCAACCTCAAGCACTATCCCAACCTAGGGTTGAGGAAGTACATGATGAGAATGAGATGCACCACGCACCCCCGCCTCGTACTTTACGAGATTATTTACAACCGTCGGGGGTGAGTACGCCCTCATGCATGATTTTTCCTGCGAATACAGGACATATGGACATCAAGCCAGGGGTTATCCAACTCCTTCCCAAGTTCCATGGGCTTGAATCTGAAGAACCATACTTGCATCTGAAAGAGTTCGACGAAATCATAGGCACCTTATATTTCCCTAATGTATCTGAAGATACAATTAGGCTGAAACTCTTCTCATTTTCCTTGAAAGAAAAAGCCAAGACGTGGTTACATTCACTGCGTCCTAGGTACATTGGCACATGGAATGATATGCAGAGAGAATTTACAAAGAAAATTTTCCCACGTCATAAGACAATTACCCTCAGGAGAGTAATCATAAACTTTGCCCAAAAGGAAGATGAAACATTCTTCCAATGTTGGGAAAGGTTCAAAGATCTAGTTAATGCATGCCCACAACATGGCTTTGAAATATGGTGCATTACGAATTTTTTCTATGATGGGCTAAAAATTTCCATGCATCAAATGGTCGAGACAATGTGTAATGGAGATTTCATCAATAAAAATGTCGATGAGGTATGGAATTACCTCGATAATCTCGCTGAAAAAACACAATCATGGGACTATTACCCAAGGACGAACGCTACGTCTAGGTCAACTCATTCAAGGGAAAAAGGAGAAATATATGTCCTGAAAGAGGATGATGATCTTAACGTTAAGGTGGCTAATCTCACCAAAAAATTTGAGGCCATGGAAGGAAAGAAGGAAAAGGTTAATGAAATTATTTGCGGCATCTGTGATTGTAACATTCATACTACTGAAAATTGTCCTTCAATACCCGCTTTTCGAGAAGTATTGAATGAACAATCTAATGCTGTAAATACCTATCAAAAACCTTTCAATGGACCACCCTCTAATACGTACAATCCTAGTTGGAAAAATCATCCAAATTTCAGTTGGAGGAATGGACCAACGGTTACACCTCAAGGTTTCCTAAACCAAAATCCAACTCAAGAGAAACCTCAAGAGGATTTGGTTCTAAAACATTTTCAAAAGCAAGAGCTTTTCAATCAGGGTATGATGCAAGCCTTTCAAGACCTTACAAAAGTAATACATGAACTTAAGGCTGAAAATACGATTGGAAACAAGGGGAGCTTCCCAGTTCAACCTCTTCCCAATCCTAAACCGCATTATGAAGTCAGTGATCCCAGCTCTTCAAATCAAATGGGGCACGCTAAATCCATCAACACTCTTAGGAGTGGGAAGGTTATTGATAAAATCCTTCCGGTTAGGCCCAAAAAGCCTCAAGAACCAGAAGAGGACAACAATGATGGATCTGCTGACGCCCCATAAAAATTTGAACCGGAACCTCTAGAGAAGCCAGTTGCTCCGTTGCTCCAACGGTTGGTTGAACCAAAACGTCTATCTAACTCTCAGGATATCCTAGAGGTGTTGAAACAAGTGAAAGTCAATATTCCTCTGCTTGATGTTGTAAAATAGATACCTTTATATGCTAAATTTCTAAAAGACTTATGCACGACCAAACGACGAAAAAGTGTTCAAAAGAAAATTTCCTTAACTGAGAAGGTGAGTGCCATCCTGAAACAAGACGTATCGCAAAAATTGAAAGATCCCGGTTGCCCAACCATATCATGTGTAATCGGGAACTATCGAATTGATCACGCACTTCTTGACTTAGGAGCAAGTGTCAATCTGATTCCCTATTCGGTATACCAACAGTTAGGCTTGGGTGAATTAAAACTCACTCGAACCACACTACAACTTGCTGATCGTTCTGTTCGTGTACCAAGAGGGATCATCGAGGATGTGTTGGTCTAGGTTGATAGATTCTACTACCTTATTGATTTTATCATCTTGGACACCGAACCCATCAATGACACGAGCACTCAGATTCCCGTCATCCTTGGTCGCCCATTCCTGTCCACTTCAAATGCAAGTATCAATTGCAGGAATGGTGTTATGACTGTCTTTTGGAAATTTGACATTGGAATTGAATATCTTTTTCAATAACGGCAGCAACTTAGAGGATGATGACGATTTCCACGATGTTAACATGATTGATTCTTTTGTGGAAGATAGAACACCTCTCACCTTATCCTCTGATCCTCTAGAGACGTGCTTAGCCCACTCCCATGATCTTGATGATGATATAATCAGGGAGACGTGTGTCATGCTTGATACTGCACCGGTACTTGAAGTTAACCGGTGGAGGCCACAAATTGAAGAGTTGCCCCAAACTGATGTGGTGCCTCTACCGTCTAACCTCAAGCCACCGAAGCTTGACCTAAAATCTTTGCCCTCTGATTTAATATATGTCTATCTAGGTCAAGATGAGACATATCCGATGGTGATCTCTGCTCACCTAGAGAAAGAATAAGAGAGTATACTCATATCTACTCTCATTGAGCATAAAGGAGCTCTAGGATGGACGATAAAGGACCTCAAAGGAATTAACCCATGGATTTGTACTCACCGTATATATCTTGAGGACAATGCAAAGGCTGTTCGGCAATCACAACGTAGACTAAATCCAAATATGAAGGAAGTGGTTAAGGCCGAGGTTCTCAAACTATTGGAAGTGGGGATCATATACCCCATATCCGATAGTCAATGGGTGAGTCCAACTCAGGTGGTTCCTAAGAAGTCCAGGATCACCATCGTAGCCAATGCCAATAATGAACTCGTTTCAACCAGAGTTACTACGGGTTGGAGAAAGTGCATTGACTACAGAAAGCTGAATATCATCACAAGGAAAGACCACTTTCCTTTACCCTTCATTGATCAAATCTTGGAAAGGCTAGCTAGTCATTCCTATTACTGTTTCCTAGACGGGTATTCAGGTTATAACCAGATTGAAATTGCCCTTGAAGATTAGGAAAAGACCACATTTACATGTTCCTATGGCACCTTTACTTACAGAAGGATGCCATTCGGGTTATGTAATGCCCCTGCTACCTTTCAGCGATGCATGATGAGTATCTTTTCTGATATGGTGGGGAAATATTTAGAGGTCTTCATGGACGATTTCTCTATTTTTAGTTCATCTTTCAGCGAGTGCTTAGCAAGTCTTAAATGTGTGCTGAAAAGATGTGAAGAAAAAAATTTAGTACTTAACTGGGAGAAGTGTCATTTTATGGTTCAAAAGGGAATTGTCCTTGGGCATATCATCTCGTCCAAAGGAATTGAGGTAGATAAGGTAAAAATTGATCTTATCTCTAACCTACCTCCACCCAAGAATATCAGAGACGTGCGATCCTTCTTAGGACACGCAGGCTTTTACAGACGATTCATAAAGGACTTTAGTCTCCTCTCTCGTCCTTTATGTAATCTTCTTTAAAAGGATACACCATATGAGTGGACTGAGCAGTGCCAAGAAGCTTTCACTAAGCTTAAGGGCATGTTAACCACTGCACCTATCATACAGCCACCCGACTGGAGTCTTCCTTTTGAACTTATGTGCGACGCCTCTAATTATGCTCTTGGAGCGGTTCTAGGCCAGAGAAAAGATAAACGATCTTACGTTATTCACTACGCAAGTAGGACTCTAAATCCTGCCCAAATGAATTACTCGACTACGGAAAAGGAACTCTTAGCCGTAGTGTTCGCTTTGGACAAATTTAGGTCCTACCTGATCGGATCCAAGATCATTATTTATACAGATCATGCGGCACTTAAGTATCTTCTTTTCAAGAATGATTCTAAGCCCCGCCTAATACAATGAATCCTTCTACTCCAAGAATTTGATTTAGAAATTAAAGATAAAAAGGGAGTAGAGAACGTAGTAGCTGATCACCTTTCTCGCCTTAATACCTCTGATTCCCTTGAGGTGACTCATATCAATGACATGTTCCCTGATGAACAACTATTTAGAGTCTCCCATTCACCTTGGTTCGCTGATATTGTTAATTTTCTTACTACAGGTGCCATACCGACACACTGGACGTCACAAGATAAGAAGAAATTCTTTACCAAGGTGCGTAACTTTTTCTGGGATGATCCATATTTGTTTAAATATTGTCCAGACCAAATCTTAAGGAGATGTGTGCCAGACGATGAGCATCAGAGTGTCATCTCTTTCTGTCACTCACAGGCCTGTGGTGGTCACTTTTCTGCTAAAAAGACCACGACCAAGATTATACAGTGTGGCTTTTACTGGCCCACTATGTTAAGGGACACTCATGAGTTTTACAAAGCTTGTGAGCCTTGTTAAAAATTGGGAGCATTGTCCCGTCGAAATATGATGCCTTTGAATCTCATCCTTATCATTGAAGCATTTGATTGCTGGGGCATTGATTTCATGGGACCATTCCCCTAATCATTTGGAAATCTATATATTTTGCTCGCCGTAGACTATGTCACTAAATGGGTCGAAGCAATTTCGTGCCGTAAAAATGACCATCGCACGGTCATTAAATTTTTTAAAGAAAATATCCTGTTACGGTTCGGAACGCCTCAAGCCATCATTAGTGACGGGGGCTCACACTTCTGCAATAAACTATTTGAGAGTTTAATGAAGAAATACGGTATCTCGCATAAGGTGAGCACCCCATACCATCCACAAACAAGTGGACAAGCTGAGATTTTCAATAGAGAGATCAAACATATCCTAGAGAAAACGGTTAACCCTGATCGTAAAGACTGGTCAATCCGATTGACCGATGCCTTATGGGCGTACCGTACTGCTTTTAAAACTCCTATTGGAACATCTCCCTTTGGACTTGTCTACGGAAAGGCTTGTCATTTACCTGTGGAATTGGAACATAAAGCATACTGGGTGATCAAAAATCTAAATTTCAATCTGGACAATGCTAGCTCGCTATGCAAACTTCAATTAAATGAACTTGAAGAAATCCGGAACGATGCGTACGAAAACTTGAGAATTTACAAGGACAGGATGAAGGCGTTTCATGATCAACATATTCTACGGAAATCATTCAGCCAGGTCAGAAAGTCCTCTTGTATGACTCTTGACTACATCTCTTTCCGGGTAAGCTTTGATCTCGTTGGACCGGCCCTTACATTGTTGTTACTTCTTATCCTCATGGGGCCGTTGAGATAAGAGATCCCGATAATGGCAAGGAGTTTAAAGTAAATGGACATCGATTAAAGCCATTTGTCGAGACATTTGATTCAGAGGACATGTCCATGCCTCTGATTGCTCCTGTTTATCAAGACTGATATCCTAGTCTGATGGAGGTATAGGTAGGTTTATCGCTTTCATAGGACTAGAATTGTTGCTTTATTTGTCTGGCTGAAGACGGTAAATTTAGTGCTCCTGGGAGGAAACCCAGCTTTTCATTTCATTTTTCTAGTTAGACAATTCAATGTTTGTGGGTAACATTACTACAAACCCTCACGAGACTACGACTCGTCCATTAGGGGTAACCTAAGGGTTTAAAGGCTTGTTGCATACGCTAAATGCAATCGAGAGCACCTGCGAAAGTGGTATAGGTAGGATTTTATTTTCGTTATTTTTATTTTTCTTTTTCTCTCGTGCTAACCAGCTTCCATACTGTGATCTCGTGGAAAATCTCTCTTGATTCGTTATCCAGGTACTATCTTCTCATCACTTTACTTTCGTTGTTCCATGTGCATTGCATGCCCATATCTTTTACATTGAGGACAATGTACATTTTAGGTTGGGGGTGGGAGATTAGGCTTCCTAATCAGTATTTTCTTGGTCTTGAGCAAAAATTGTGAAAAAATTGTGAAAATTTTTACAATTTTTTCAGAAAATTCTTGTGAATTCGAAATGATTTTGACAGATATCCCTAATTTATATTTTCAAGATACGTGATGTTGGTAATTTCGGACTCTGGGATTCAGTATCTGTTAAATTTCACAGTTAAGATCGAGTTATTAATCCATGATTAGAAGTTGTAAACATTGATTGAGTCATGATTTCACATGTCACGTCTCGCCTACACATTTAGATTTCAGTTCCATATCGAATGATTAACTTGGTAATCACTGAGCATGAAAGGAACCAGCCTGAAATATCTTGCCATCATGGTATAAAAATTGAAAAGGTTGGATAATTAATCTTCACCATAGGTTTGCTCCCTATAGGTGTAGAGTTAATTCCCCATGAATGATATGTGAAAAAGGTTTAGGAGTACGGTCTTCACCATAGGTTTGCTCCCTATTGGTAAGGATTTGATTCCTCTTTTTGGCATGACTATTAATGAAAAAATAAAAAGTTGAAAAGATCAAAATATGAAATTTATGAGGCAAGTTTGATTATCATGAATTCTCTTGCTGGTTACCAATGAGATCCTGAAATAACAAATTCAATCTTAATGTGATTAGCTGAGATTCCACTATACACTCATGGATCATAATGTTCAGAATTTGTCTGATTTATGGATTAATACTTTGAACTTCATTAGGAAGTTTACCGTGCGCTTGAGTCCAAGAGCAAGTAATGCCCAACATTCATGAATCGTAGAATTCTAATGCCTGGATTATTTCTCAAAAATCATTCGGCTTTACAGAAATTTTCATATAAGTCTCAACTTATTTTTCGCATATTTTGCTCGGGACTAGAAAAATGCTGGTTGGGGGTTGTGTTGAGGGTCAAATAGTGCATATTAGACCCCATTTATTACTTAGATTTATGAGCATAATACCATTTAACACCTGGTTTTAATCGTGTTTTGTTGCAGGGTGTGATTAGGAGAGTTGACTGAAAAAGGATGCTAAAAGCTTAGATTTAACGTTCTGATAATCACCAGGGCAAGGGACGGACTCCAGGGACTAAAATCGACAAATATACATGCCATGGACCCGAGAAATTCCAGCCGTTCACTTGCAAATGGCCTGAAATTGGTGTAGAATGCAAGATCACATGGTTCCCACTATCCGATTGACTCAAAAATTTATACACGAGATGAGGGCCATAAATTAACCGTACATATAAAATTTCATCCATTGAAGATCTCGGGAAGTGGGCCAACAACAGATCAGCCCATTAATATTCAATTTGGGGCCCACCTGATATCTAGAACTGCCTCAAAATTGTTCTTAACGGTTGAAATAACATGAGAAAAAGGATGGACGGTGTAGATTTTGTAAAAACATTACAGTTGGTCCCACAAGTGTACGTATGTGTACACACTATATAAAGTGGCGACGAGCACCAAATTGGTCAGCAGCGCTGACCAGCGCCTGCGCGAATGAGTTTTAAAAAAGGAAATTTTCTTTTTTTTTTCGCTGGCTGCGTAACCGACGGGCGGTTGATTTTGCGGACGGTTGTGGGCCCTACCCATTGACTGTACGTCTGATACAAGTCGTCCATCTTGTAGAGGGGTTCGAATACTACAAAACTATGTTGACTCTTTTTACCCATGCGTACACACGTGTGCATTACAGAGGCCACAAAAGGGCTACCCTGGGACGTTCAAAATTGATCTTTTAGTGATTTCTTCTCTAGGCTTCGTCAATGGACGTTCAATACTACCCATTCTTGACTGAAATTTTGTCCTGATCCAATGGACAGGGTGAATTTTTCAGAAAATGCTTTTGTGGGGCCCACCGATGACAACAGCGAATTGGTGCGAAAGGTTTCGCACATCCGTGAAATTTGACTTCTCCAGGCGGTTTTGGCCCACCATCTTTGATCATATGGCAGATCTGAACTGCCTATTATGTAGAGGACCCAAGAAAGTCCTAAGGGACGGTGTTTCTTTGGAATTTGAGCAAGGAAAGTGGCGTGTTTCGAGGCACCGAACTTGGCTGCGAAAAAGCTTTAGTCGGGCAAGCATAGCTTTCCAAATCCGATTCAAATCCGATTTTCACCACTCCAGCAGCTATATAAGGAGGTTTTGGACATGGAGAGCATTCATTCATGTCTTGGGAGGAAGATCCAAGCTTGGACGGGAGGTGCAACAGAGAGAGAGAGAGGAGAAGTTGAAGTTATTTTATTTTATTTTATTCCTTATTTCTTTTCTTTTTCTGTTTATTTTATAAATCCTGAGGATATTAGTCACATCATGTCTGGCTAAACCTCTTAGCTAGGGCTAAGAGGTGAAGCTTGTAGTGTGATGGGAGAGCTCCATGCTTGTGCCTTTTGTCTAGATTGACTGATGTTGATTATAGTTTAATTAAGAGAATATTTCTAGTCTTTAATGGTCTGTTGTGACTGAAATTACAATGGGTCTGAGATGGCTTTGAATATTTTCTTTTCCTTTTAATGTTTATGACGTCAGGAAGCCCTGTTGTTTACCATCGTCTCCTGGGCATGGTCGGATGTCGGTACCCTTTCTGACCTTCATAACAGGTTGATTGGTTGGTAATTAATTTAATTCTGTTGTTTGCTTTGTCTTCTGGGCATGGTTTGGTGATGGAATCCATTCTAATTCATATACCTTTCATCTTTTTGAAAACTAGATCAACGGCAGTTCAGTAAATTCCATAATTCTTGAAGCAGGCATAAGATCTCCCTGATCTTTACAAGTGGATCCTCTGAATCCCTAGTTACCCTTCTCTGATATCTCCTTAGTTTTAGATTAATTATTTTATAATTATTCCATCATTGCTAGTTAATTTAGATTTCCTCTCATCCTAGTTCTAATTCTACTTAGTTTTAGAATTCGTACAAGTTTCAGTCCCTTGGGATTCGACCTCGGTCTCACCGAGTTATTACTACATCACAACCCTACACTTGGGGAGTGAACACCTGTGGTGATTGAACGCCCACCATTAGGGCCTGTTTGGCCGGGCAGATTGGATGGAATTGGATGGTATTAGAGTGGATTGCACAGATTTCTAGGTAATGATAGCTGCGTCAGTGGATTGGTGAAAGATCTATGGGATTGTTATATCCTGGGATTGCTATTTCTGGTCTGTTTGGGACGCCCGACCAATATCGGGATTAAACCTTGAAATCCCTTTTAATCCCTTGAACCAAACACGTCCTAAGAAATTTTGAAGGGATTAGGGTGGATTGGATGGGATTTAAAGGTAATGATGGTGATGTCAGTGGATTGTCTTAAGATCTTGAAAGGAATTCTAGAATTATTTTTTTTGGTTTTGTCAGATTGTGACATCAATTTGAATTTTTATGTTCTTTTTTTTTTCAATGTCTTTTATGTTACTGGCACAGGCATTCATGTACATTGAAAAATATGATTGAAGTGCCGATTTTATAAGTGAAACAATCTATGTTCTAGGTCCTATTTTGTCACGCCCCAAACTCGAAAACCGGGCTCATAAAATTCCCCGATCGTTGAATCCGGTGCCGACAGCCTCCGTAGAACCCCATTCTTGGCTCCTAGCACCCATTCGCCAGGTTCCGATCCTGGGATGGTACGAGGAGGATTTTCAACATCAGTTTGATTCGTAATAAGCATAACTAAACGCATAACCCACAAACAACAACCAAGAACTCCATTACATTTTCACTATGATCAAAAACTTTACAAGTACAATGAGCATAAAGGGGAAATACAATGATGATAAACAAAATCTCCAAACAATATGCTAAGAACTCCTGTCTCAACACTGCTGCGCCCCAACGTCACCTGCACGCAACGGTCATGCATAAGCTTATATAAAGCTTAGAGGGTGGTGAAAGTGTGTGCGAAAGGTAATAATATGATCATGCAATATCAGAGTAATGCGGAATATGCAGATGGATCCATAAGTATCATGAGTCGTACCGAGGCTATGCGATGCAAGACATGAATGATATCGGCCATCCCAAGGCCATGCGATGTGAAATGCAACTCAAGCATACAGATCCTCATCTATATCCACATATCAATACAGCTCAAATCTGGGATATCACCGGGGTCTAGTACACTCTAAACCAGATCGCCGCTTCATCTCGCGCAATAAGGTAAGTGCAAGAGACCTCACTATCCGTCTGCCAATATCGGGCTCGACTCTTCGATAACGGACCCATTCCTCGAGCTGGTCAAACTCATCCTAGCATTGCCCCCTACACTCGGGCGGGTAAGGGCGCACCCCCTTCCAACCGACCACGATAAAGTGGAAAACGTAACCGTCTGGTAATTGGCACTCAACGCTCATCTACCCACTCGGTCTAGACGTTGGAGCAACTTCTTGGTACCATAAGGGTTTAAGGACTTTCACCTAGGGATATCTATAGCACCCCATGTAGAAAAAGATTTTCGGTATCTAATCCTGCCAACCACGATCTATCTGTGGAGGCTACGGCCCCGATGTTGCTAAGGCGTACAGTAACCATATCACATAATGCGAGATGCATGAATCACTCTATCCAATCATGCATCAAATCTTGGGCGTATCGTGCGCTCATGCAGGGCAACACCGCCTAATCGGGGGCCCATAAACAACCTGCCCGAAGGCATATGCTATGATCAGTCACTTCTTATATCAAGCATACATATGATGCGTATGATCATGAGTCATAGAATTATACTAAACATATTATAATGAGATGAGCTATCCTTATAATGTAGATGGGCCTGGACGGCCTATACACAATAAGTACGGGCCTAACAATGGGCCCTAAGGAGAGTCATAATGTGGACATCCAACCAGCATTACACTCGCAATGTGGACGTCAAACCAACATTGCTCCTAAGGCACGATCGTCGTAAACATCGTTACATAATCAGTGTTGGGGTCACACATTACAATGGACCTTATGTACATCCCATTGGGTCTTAAATACATCAAATGGGCCATGTAATATGGGCCTTTTATTCATCAAATGGGCCACATAAATGGACCGAACCAATGGGCCTTATGTGCATTGCAATGGGTCATAACCCGTGGGCCTTAAATTGTGTCAAATGAGCCTAATCTCATGAGCCATATACATATCAAATGGGCCTAAACCCCTAGGCCTTATATAAATCAAATGGGCCTAAACCCCTAGGCCTTATATAAATCAAATGGTTCTGGTTGCAAGGGCCTTGGGATATATCAAATGGTCCAATCCCATGGGCCTTACATCCACATCAAATGGGTCCACTCCCATGGGCCTAGCCTAGAGGCCCACTGAAATATTTATTTGCCATTCAAACTGGCTGGCAAGGGGCCCATTATAATGTTTATATTCCATCCAAACTGGCTGGCAAGGGACCCACTATAATGTTTATTTGTCAACCGTCCAGGGTGTGGGCCAGGAGGCCCGCTGAAATCTTTATTTGTCATCCAACGTGTGGGCAAGGGGAAAGCCCACTGAAATGTTTATTTCTCATCCAGCGTGTGGGCCAGGGAAGGCCCACTAAAATATTTATATTTCATCCAGCGAGGGGGGGGGGGGGGGGGGGGTGGGGTTACCAAACACATGCCTTAGGTGAGCTCCACCATCCAGCGGACGGTGGGAGCCAACAAATACATCACTGTGGGCTCCATGTGGGGTCCATTGTAATGTTTAAATGCCATCCAGACCGTTCATAAGGTCACTCTGACCCGGATGAAGAGAAAACACAAATTTCATTTTGATCTAAAACTTCTGTGCGCCCAAAAGGAAATTTCAATTGTAGAGGTTCAATCCCACAGTTTCCTGCGGTGTGGGCCACCTGAGCGTTGGATTCAATTGAAACTTGGAGGGGGCCCACCTGAGGAGGGGGCCCACCTCATGTATGGAGTGGATAAGACATATACATCATGGTGGGGCCCACGGCAGGGGCCGTGGGTGGCTGTCCGCCCGCCCGTGCGTCAACCGCAGGCGCTAACAGCGCTGACAGCTGATGCCTCCCTCATTCTTTCTTATTTCTTTTTTAAAAAAAAATCGCTTTCCCATGGTTTCTCAGAGGTGGGACCTACGTTCGAAAAATCCATCCCGACCATGGGACTCTACAGCCCGAGACAAACAAAATGAGTCCGAAGTTTGAGAGTTTTGGGTGTATAGAAACATTAGACGATCCTTCAATGATAACCACCGAAGTTTGCTATGCTATGGCCCACCAAAAATTTGAATCAACTTTATTCTTGGGCTCAACGTCTAAAATGATCTGGCGATCGAGATGGACGGCGTGGATTGGATACATACATCAAAGTGGGGCCTAGGTGGGTGGGTCATCCAAAAGCTTAGAAATAAGCTTATATTTGTGCTTCCCCAACCCATGTCCAGCGACGTCCCTGGACGTTTTTCTTTTCTTTCTTCTTTTTTTTTTTTTTTGGCCTTATCAAGTACATTTGGGGTGGGCCCTGTTTAGGTGGGCCACCACATGGTGAGGTGGTGAGGTCACAATACATGTGTAAAGTGGGCCCCTCCTTTAAATGGTTGGATCCAATACATGCTCCATGGTGGGGTCCATCCAAGTAGGCCATAAGGCCATTTCATCACACAAAACAAATAATTAAAAGAAAAGAGAGGGAGAGAGAGATAGAGTGGGACACGCTTTGTGATGGAGGGCTCCGCCACTATGAGCCCTCCCTTGTAAAACAAATCATACATCAAATGGATCCTCTAGCACATGGGACCACCAAAATCGAAATCAAAGGTGGAGATCATTTACCCACTAATATGGACAGTCTAGATGACTTTCATAATGTCATGAAATAAACATCATGATGGGGTCCATGGAGAATGGCCCCATCATGGAATGATCATGATGATCAAAGTGGGCCATCAGCCACAATTTAGGGTCCCAAGTGAGATCCAAACCATTGATCGGTTGGCCTCCCTTGGCCCATCTCAAAAACATGAAAAACTAGTATTAACTAGCACCCACCGTTCGATCTTCTTGCTCCTATGGGTTCCTTAGCACCTTAGCTTCAACTTCAATAGAGGAGATGAGAAATGGATGGCTAGGATGGGAGATCTTGGGATGGAGAAGTGGGCCACACTTGGAGTTTTGAAAGGGAGGGATAGGCTCATACGAATGGAGGATTTTTGGTTGCTTGGAGTGGATTTTAAAAATGAGAAAGAGAGAGAGAGTTGTAAAGGGGGAGAGAGATGGATGATGGATGGATGGAGTGATAGATGTGTGTAAGAACTTTTTGACTTTTGTGGGCTTTTGTGTAAGAAAAGCATGGGCTTGTAAGACCTTTTTTGACTTTTGTGGTTGCTTGAGTATGGGTGAAAGGTGATGTGTACTTGACATGTACTTGACATGTGATGGATTGATAGATTGATTGATTGATGGGATTGATGTGACACATCGTAGAGATTCTCTTGGGTTTCTCAACGCGTGGCGTTTTCTTCACAATGAACGTTGGCCCACATCTCTTAACTAGGGTATCGCCTTGGCGCGCAAGTCGCGGCACCGGAACTGCAGCGATGATGCGGTCGCTATGGTAATAGTCTTAGGTTGAGTCGACTCGGGTTGACGGCATACGAATCAGGGTCGAGCGTAAGTATCGGTTAAGGGTCAAAGGTTGCCAGAATTCGACCGGTAAGACCGAGGAAGTCTACAAAACAGTAAGGACAAAGATACGGGTCTTACAGCTCTCCCCTCCTTATAAAAATTCCATCCTCAAAATTTACACAATCAACGCAACTAGGCATAACTCATGTGGAAGAAGAGACATAACATCATCATATAGAATCAGAGACAACATACAAAATACATCACATAATCAACCATCAAAGAGATGAGGATAACGCTCTCGAATCTCGGCCTCACGCTCCCAAGAAGCCTCCTCTACAGAATGGTGAGCCCACTGAACCTTCACCAACGGAATGACCTTGGTTCTGAGGACCTTCTCCTTCCGATCAAGGATACGAACTGGCTACTTAATGTAAGAAGCGTCCTCACGAACCTCCAGCGGCTGCCAATCAATGACGGAAACTATGTCTGACCCACACTTCCTCAACATGGAGACGTGAAAAATGTTGTGGACGCCAAACAACTGAGATGGCAAAGCAAGCCGATAGGCCACGACGCCAACGCGCCCAGTGATCTCAAAAGGTCCTATGAATCTCGGGGCAAGCTTGCCCTTCGCTCCAAATCGAACTACGCCCTTCATGGGCGAGACCTTGAGATACACATGGTCCCCTACATCAAACTCTAAGGGACGACGCCGACGATCTGCAAAACTCTTCTATCGGCTCTGAGCTGTGCGCATCCTCTGCTTGATGATGTCAATAGCCTTTGACGTCTCCTGCACAAGCTTGGGACCTAGGAGACGACGCTCTCCAACCTCGGTTCAATAACTCGATGATCTACATGGTCTGGCATATAGTGCCTCAAAAGGAGCTATGCCGATGGTCGCCTGATAGCTGTTATTGTAAGCGAACTCAGCCAATCGCAGATGCTCATCCAAGTTACCCCCAAAATCAATCGCGCAGGCCCGAAGCATATCCTCAAGGATCTAATTGACCCTCTCGGTCTGGCCATCGGTCTGCGGATGATACGCGGTGCTGAGCTGTAAATCAGTCCCCATCGCTTGCTGGAAGCTCCTTCAAAACTGAGATGTGAACCTCAAGTCTCGGTCAGAAACGATCGAGACTGGAATGCCATGCAGTCTCACGATCTCCTCGATGAATAATCTCCCCAGCCGGTCCATAGACCAAGTCACACGCATCGTAAGAAAATGTGCCGACTTCGTCAGACGATCCACAACAACCCAAATGGCGTCATGACCGCGCTGAGTCCTCGACAAACCCATAATGAAATCAGTCGACACGTGCTCCCACTTCCACATCGGGACGCTCAACGGTTGCAATAGACCAGGAGGTCTCTGATGATCGGCCTTGACACGCTGGCACGTGTCACACTCGCCACAAAATTGGCGATCTGGCGCTTCATCCCTGCCCAAAAATACTGTCGCCTCATGTCACGGTACATCTTCGTCGAGCCCGGGTGGATACAAAATCGTGATCGATGTGCCTCGGTCATAAGATCTCTACGCAACTTTGGAATATCCGGGACACATAATCGGCCTCTAAAGCGAAGTCCACCGTCTGTACCAATTTGCCAATCTTCCTGAGTCTCAGATGTATCCTCAGCCATATAACTCTGCAACGACTCATTAGCTTGTTGAGCCTCGATCACCCTAGCGACAAGAGAGGGTTGAATCGACAGGCTCGATAACTGTACGATGAAAGACTGCAAGCCGAACTCAAAATCATACGCTGCGATATCCTCAAGCATCCGCCACTCCTGAATCATCATATGCGCCATTAGGCCTCATGGCTGACGGCTGAGGGCATCTGCCACCACGTTCGCCGTGCCCGGGTGGTACTGGAGATCAAAATCATAGTCTTTCAGGAGCTCCATCCAGCACCTCTGTCTCATATTCAACTCAGACTGCGAGAAGAGGTACTTCAAGCTCTTGTGATCAGAGAAGAGATCGAACCTGACCCCATAAAGATAGTGCCTCCATACCTTCAGTGCGAAGACAACTGCAGCCAGCTCCAGATCATGCGTAGAATAGTTCAGCTCATGGACCTTGAGCTGATGAGACGCAAAGGCCACTGGTCTCCCGTGCTTCATTAGGAGAGCACCCAAACCAATATGCGAGGCATCAGTGAATACAATAAAACCGTCACTCCCAGAGGGAAGAGTGAGGACAGGAGCGGACGTCAGACGGTCCTTCAACTCCATAAATACTAGCTCGCAGGAGTCACTCCAAATAAAGTCTGTGTCCTTCCGAGTCAACCTGGTCAGCGGGGCTGCAATACGAGAGAAGCCCTTAATAAAACGTCGATAATAGCCCGCCAAACTAAGAAAACTATGGATCTCTGTCGCAGTCGTGGGCTGGCCCCACTGACGCACTGCCTCGACCTTCGAGGGGTCCACTGCGATGCCCTCCCTCGTCACCACATGACCGAGAAACTTCACCTCCTCTTGCCAGAACTCGCACTTCTCCAGCTTCGCATACAGCTGGTGTGCGCGGATGGTCTACAAAGTAATCTCCAAGTGCTGTTCATGCTCCTCACAGGTCCTCGAATAGATTAGGATGTCGTCTATGAAGACTATAACAAACTAATCGAGATATGGACGGAAGACCTCATTCATCAACTGCATAAAGACCGCGGGTGTATTGGTCAGCCCGAAGGACATGACCTGGAACTCAAAATGACCGTAACGCGTCCTGAATGCTGTCTTCGGAACGTCCTCATCTCGAACCCGAATCTGATGATAACCAGAACACAGGTCGATCTTCGAAAAGAACTGTGCACCCTGCAGCTGATCGAACAAATCATCAATCCTAGAGAGCGGGTATCTGTTCTTGATCGTGACTTTGTTGAGCTCACGGTAGTCAATGCAGAGCCTCAACGAGCCATCCTTCTTCTTCACGAAGAGTACCGGCGCTCCCCACGGTGAATTGCTCGGACGGATAAATCCCAACTCACGCAACTCGTCCAACTACTTCTGCAGTTCCCATAACTCCAGCGGTGTCATGCGATATGGGGCCTTCGAAATAGGCGCAGTACCGGGTACTAGATCGATCTGAAACTCGGTGAGTCGACGAGGCGGTAATCCCGGAATCTCCTGAAACACATCGGGAAAATCGCAGACCACGGGCAACTGGTCAATGCTCATAGCTATAGGCTCCTCTATGACACATGACATCAAACAAGATAATCACTCTCCTCTGGGCTCTGCAACGAACTGGAACTGCGACACGCTGGGTATACAAAGCGTGACTGTCTTCGCGGCACAGTCTAATATGGCATAGTAGTTGATGAGCCAATCCATGCCCAGAATGACATCAAACTCGGACATCGACAATATAAACAGATAGGTAGGCAAAAAGGTATCCCCAACTAGAACGGGGTAAGACGAGCAAAATCGGCCCAACACTGCAGTCCTCCCTAAGGGCGTCGATACTAATAGGCTCTCACAAGAAGACTCCAACGGTAAGCCAGTCGATCGGCAGAAGCTCTCAGCCACAAAAGAATGCGATGCACCGGAATCAAACAACACTCGTGCAATGCATGCAGAAACTGGAAGTATACCCTCAATGACTTCTCCAGATGACTGCGGATCCTGCTGAGCCGCATAGAACCTAGCCTGAGCCTGCTGGGGAGGTGCATGTCCCCTCTAAGCGTGCTGCTGCTGCTGATGGGGTCGCTGAGGTGGTCAAAACTGCTGCCTCTGCTGCTGCGGCCTCGGAGGCTGGTGCTGATGCTACTGTTGAGGTGGCCTCGGTGGTGGGGGCTGTTGTCACTGCTGCTGCGGGGGTCTCTGATGCGGATGTGGTGGAGGCTGCTGTGGA
This sequence comes from Magnolia kwangsiensis, assembly GCA_037074715.1. Classification (NCBI taxonomy): domain Eukaryota; kingdom Viridiplantae; phylum Streptophyta; class Magnoliopsida; order Magnoliales; family Magnoliaceae; genus Magnolia; species Magnolia kwangsiensis. The sequence continues at coordinate 141,351,228 of CM073573.1, forward strand.
GCCCTCTGCTGCTGTGGACCTCTCTGCTGCTGCTGGGGGCTGGGACACTCCCAAGAACAGTGTCCTGTCGCACCACACCTAAAACAAGTACCGGTGAACTGCCTCAGAGGTGGTGGTGGAGGTGTTGTTGGTGCTCGGAAGGCTGGACGACCTGTACGCCTCTACTGCTATGGTCAACGCTGCTGAGAGTCACTAGGAGGAGCCTGCCTCTTCCAGTCTCTCCTCTGACCGCGATTAGACTGAGAACCGGCTCACTCAGCCTCGAAAATCTGAGCCTTCCGCACCACTTCCTCAAAAGTCGGAAGCTCATGCCCAATAACACGACTGCGAAGACCGTAACGTAAGCCGTCCTCGAATCGACGGGCCCTCCGCTCCTCGTCATCAACAAGGTAAGGTGCAAATCTGGATAGTGCTACAAAGTGAGCTGCATACTGAGCCACTGTCATATCACCCTGCACCAGGGCCTCAAACTCCAACGCTCGCTGTCGTCGGATGTGATCAGGGAAGTACTTTCGGTCAAACCGATCCATAAAATCCTCCCATGTTCATATAAAATCGGCGCCTGCTGCTAGGAAAACTGACGTCCACCAGTACTCAGCCTCACCGTGAAGAAGAAATACGGTTAATCTGACTCGCCGCTCAGTCGTACATCCCATAATCTCAAATATCTTCTCCACATCGGCGCGACATCTCTCAGCTACCGTCAGGTCTGGCTCACCCTGGAAACGCGAAGGATCGAGCCGTCGAAACTCACGAAGGAGGGCACTCGCACGATCCTGCTCTGCCTGTGCTAGTGAAACAACTGGCTGCCTGCCCTATCTCTGAAGTGCAGCCGTCACAGCCTGTAACATCTGCTGCAACTGTGAGGCACTCACTGATATGGTCGGCTCCGCACTGGTCTCTGGTAGAGGAGCAGCATACTCAGGATGGGCAGTAGGAATCTCTGATGGTGAAACGGGCATCGTAGGTAGTAATGCAAGAGCCGCAGGTGGTGGAGCGGGATCCTCAAGTGGTGGTGCAGGAGTCAATCGGGTCACTCTCCCACGCGCCATATCATACAGGAAAGAGCGAAGGCGCCTATCAACTTCAAAACTCTCGAAGGCAGGCACGCTACGGGTCTGAAACGAAAGATCGCTAAGTTATCCGAACTTCGGGACTTAGTCATTCTATACTCATAGCAGATATGTAATGTTGTTCTCGGTTATTCCCAAGTTATGCTCTGATACCAACTTCTGTCACGCCCCAAACTCAGAAATCGGGCTCACAAAATTCTCGATCTCCGAATCCGGCACCGACAGCCTCTGTAGAACCCCATTCTCAGCTCCTAATGCCCATTCGCCGGGTTCCGATCCTGGGATGCTATGAGGAGGATTTTCAATGTAATTTTGATTCGTAATAAGCATAACCAAAGGCATAACCCACAAACAACAACCAAGAACTCCATTACATTTTCACTATGATCAAAAACTTTACAAGTACAATGAGCATAAAGGGAAAATACAATGATGATAAATAAAATCTTCAAACGATCTGCTAAGCACTCCTGCCTCAACGTTGCTGCGCCCCAACGTCACCTGCACGCAACGGTCGTGCATAAGCTTATAAAAAACTTAGAGGGTGGTGAAAGTGTGTGCGCAAGGTAGTAATATGATCATGCAATATCAGAGTAATGCGAAATATGCAGATGGATCCATAAGTATCATGAGCCGTATCGAGGCTATGCGATACAAGACTTGAATGATATCGGCCATCCCAAGGCCATACGATGTGAAATGCAACTCAAGCATACAGATCCTCATCTATGTCCACACATCAATACAGCTCAAATCTGGGATATCATCGGGGACTAGTACACTTTAAACCAGATAGCTGCCTCATCGCGCGCAGTAAGGTAAGTGGAAGAGACCTCACTATCCGTCTGCCAATATCAGGCTCGACTCGTCGATAGCAGACCCATTCGTCGAGCTAGTCAAACTCAGCCTAGCATTGCCCCCTACACTCGGGCGGATAAGGCCGCACCTCCTTCCAACCGACCACAACACAGTGGAAAGCGCAACCATCTGGTAATCGGCACTCAACGCTCATCTACCCACTCGGTCTAGACGTTGGAGCAACCTCTTGGTACCATAAGGGTTTAGAAACTTTCACCTAGGGATATCTATAGCACCTCATGTAGAACGAGATTTTCGGTATCCAATCCTGTCAACCACGATCTGTCTGTGGAGGCTACAGCCTCGATGTTGCTAGGGCTTACAGTAACCATATCACACAATGCGAGATGCATGAATCACTCTATCCAATCATGCAAAAAATCATGCGTGTATCGTGCACTCATACAGGGCAACACCTCCTAATCGGAAGCCCATAAACAACCTGCCCGAAGGCATATGCTATGATCAGTCACTTCTCATATCAATCATACATATGATGCGTATGAGCATGAGTCATGGAATTATTCTAAACACGTTATAATGAGATGAGTTATCCTTACAATGTAGATGGGCCTGGATGGCCTATACACAATAAGTACGGGCCCAACAATGGGCCCTAAGGAGAGTCGTAATGTAGACATCCAACCAGCATTACACTCACAATGTGGACGTTAAACCAACATTGCTCCCAAGGCACGATCATCGTAAACATCGTTACATAATCAGTGTTGGGGTCACACATTGCAATGGACCTTAAGTACATCCCATTGGGTCTTAAATACATCAAATGGGCCATGTAATATAGGCCTTTTATTCATCAAATGGGCCACATAAATGGACTGAACTAATGGGCCTTATGTGCATTGCAATGGGTCATAACCTGTGGGCCTTAAATTGCGTCAAATGAGCCTAATCTCATGAGCCATATACATATCAAATGGGCCTAATCCTATAGTCCTTATATAAATCAAATGGGCCTAAACCCCTAGGCCTTATATAAATCAAATGGGTCTGGTCACAAGGGCCTTGGGATATATCAAATGGTCCAATCCTATGGGCCTTACATCCACATCAAATGGGTCCACTCCCATGGGCCTAGCCTAGAGGCCCGCTGAAATGTTTATTTGCCATTCAAACTGGCTGGCAAGGGGCCCATTATAATGTTTATATTCCATCCAAACTGGCTGGCAAGGGGCCCACTACAATGTTTATTTGTCAACCGTCCAGGGTGTGGGCCAGGGGGCCCGCTGAAATCTTTATTTGTCATCCAACGTGTGGGCCAGGGGAAAGCCCACTAAAATGTTTATTTCTCATCCAGCATGTGGGTCTGGGAAGGCTCACTGAAATATTTATTTTTCATCCAATGAGGGGGGGGGGGGGGTGGGGTGGCGTGACTAAACACATGCCTTAGGTGGGCTCCACCGTCCAGCGGACGGTGGGAGCCAACAAATACATCACTGTGGGCTCCATGTGGGGCCCATTGTAATGTTTAAATGCCATCCAGACTGTTCATAAGGTCACTCTGACCCGGATGAAGAGAAAACACAAATTTCATTTTGATCTGAAACTTCTGTGGGCCCAAAAGGGAATTTCAATGGTAGAGGTTCAATCCCACATTTTCCTGCGGTGTGGGCCACCTGAGCGTTGGATTCAATTGAAACTTGGAGGGGGCCCACCTGAGGAGGGGGCCCACCTCATGAACGGTGTGGATAAGATATATACATCATGGTGGGGCCCATGGTAGGGGCCGTGGGTGGCTGTCCGCCCGCCCGTGCGTCAATCGCAGGCGCTAGCAGCGCTGACAATGCTGACAGTTGCTGCCTCCCTCATCCTTTCTTATTTCTTTTTTTTAAAAATTATTTTCCTATGGTTTCTCACAGGTGGGACCCACGTTCGAAAAATCCATCCCGACCATGGGACTCTACAGCCCGAGACAAACAAAATGAGTTCGAAGTTCAGAATTTTCGGGTGTATAGAAACATTAGACGATCCTTTAATGGTAACCACCGAAGTTTGCTATGCTATGGCCCACCAAAAATTCGAATCAACTTCATTCTTGGGCTCAACGTCTAAAATGATCTGGAGATCGAGATAGACGGCGTGGATTGGATACATACATCAAAGTGGGGCCTAGGTGGGTGGGTCATCCAAAATCTTGGAAACAAGCTTATATTTGTGCTTCCCCAACCCACGTCCAGCGACGTCCCTGGACGTTTTTCTTTTCTTTTTTTCTTTTTTTTTTTGGCCTTATCAAGTACATTTGGGGTGGGCCCTATTTAGGTGGGCCACCACATGGTGAGGTGGTGAGGTCACAATACACATGTAAAGTGGGCCCCTCCTTTAGATGGTTTGGATCCAATACATGCTCCATGGTGGGGTCCATCCAAGTAGGCCATAAGGCCATTTCATCACACAAAACAAATAATTAAAAGAAAAGAGAGGGAGAGAGATATAGAGTGGGACACGCTTTATGATGGAGGGCTTCGCCACTATGAGCCCTCCCTTGTAAAACAAATCATACATCAAATGGATCCTCTAGCACATGGACCACCAAAATCGAAATCAAAGGTGGAGATCATTTTTCCACAATATGGACGGTCTAGATGACCTTCATAATGTCATGAAATAAACATCATGATGGGGTTCATGGAAAATGGCCCCATCATGGAATGATCATGATGATCAAAGTGGGCCATCGGCCACAATTTAGGGTCCCAAGTGAGATCCAAACCGTTGATCGATTGGCCTCACTTGGCCCATCTCAAAAACATGAAAAACTAGTATTAACTAGCACCCACCGTTCGATCTTCTTGCTCCTATAGGTTCCTTAGCACCTTAGCTTCAACTTCAATGGAGGAGATGAGAAATGGATGGCTAGGATGGGAGATCTTGGGATGGAGAAGTGGGCCACACTTGGAGTTTTGAAAGGGAGGGAGAGGCTCATACGTATGGAGGGTTTTTGGTTACTTGGAGTGGATTTTGAAAATGAGAAAGAGAAAGAGAGTTGTAAAGGGAGAGAGAGATGGGTGATGGATGGATAGATGGAGTAATAGATGTATGTAAGAACTTTTTAACTTTTGTGGCCTTTTGTGTAAGAAAAGCATGGGCTTGTAAGACCTTTTTTGACTTTTGTAGTTGCTTGGGTATGGGTGAAAGGTGATGTGTACTTGACATGTACTTGACATGTGATGGATTGATGGATTGATTGATTGATGGGATTGATGGGATTGATGTGACACATCGTAAAGATTCTTTTGGGTTTCGCAACGCGCGGCATTTTTCTCGCACCGAACGTTGGCCCACATCTCTTGACCAGGGAATCGCCTCGGCGCACAAGTTGCAGCACCGGAACCGCAGCGATGGCGCGGTCGCTATGGTAATGGTCTTAGGTTGAGTCGACTCGGGTTGACGACATACGAATCAGGGTCGAGCGTAAGTATCGGTTAAGGGTCGAAGATTGCCGAAATTCTACCGGTAAGACCGCGGAAGTCTACGGAACGGTACGGATTAAGATACGGGTCTTACATATTTTATACGTGAAATTGTGAGCATTTTACATTGAATGCATGATCCTTACCATCACTATGTGTAGATGAATTTAATAGATTGAAATTTCCTGTCGCTCATGCTCGACTCCAGAAATCAAAGGTCAGGTGCATCAGTGAAATGTGATTATGGGACCATAGCTTATTCATGGTACTTCAAAGAATATGGACAATTAAAATTGTCAGAATACCTCAACATGTGGACTGTGAAGGGTTTGTTTTGGGTATGTTGTAACTCTGGATGGAGTTCTTTCTTTTTTATATTAGTTTTCTTTTTCTTTATTTATTTTTAAAATTGGAACATTATTTATTTATTCTCGAGTGGTATACGTTTGTTTATTTTCATGAGGCGTGTTATCTATTTTCTCAGTGCTACATCTTCCACCTTTAATGCATTTTGTTCTGGCATTATTCAAGGTTCTGTAAATCTTGTACGGGATGCCACTTGCTAGCAGTGTAAACATGAGTAGCGGCAGGATATTGCTGTCATTACAAAGTGGTTGTTAGGGATGTCTCCAGTATGCTTTCATCGATTTTCTGCTTTGGCATTAGAACTTACTAAATTCTAATTTGCATGCATCATTAATGTTTATATGACAATACTGGGATGCACTGTAATGATTCTTTAGTTGTATGATTATATATTTAAACAATTGACCTACTGCACATATGAATTCATAAAGGATTCTTAATTGTTTAAGTCTTTTGATAGAAAAGTACTTCTCCCTTAAGAAAAAAAGAAAGTACCTTTTGCCTCTTTAAAAAAGAGGAAGTGCCTTTCTGATTTTAATATTTTCAATGATTTGTTATATTTAGAATTTGTTGAAACACATTAGTCTGATCTTCTCATGCCATCCTGGGATTGTATGAAGCCTCACATCTGCCATCTTAGTTATCTATTTTCAATTTGCTTCTTGAGCAACTTAAGCAATCCTAGCTGTCCTACTTATCTATTTTTAGTCTATGTTTTTACTTCTACAAGTTAGATCTTGTATAAGTTGGCTAGGTTTGTGTCCAGTTCTACACTTAGTTGTTTCCCCCTGATGGATGGCCTGGATCTTGCACACATCCATGATGTTAGCACATGTGGCAGCATCTTGATGGGCTGGGATAACATGCATGTGGATTAACTTTAAATAAAAAAAAAAAAAAAGAGAAGTAAAAAAACTCACATTACATAGTGTCAAGAACAAATATTTTGTATCCAATACTGCATTTAATGCACAACTGAATTCAATTGGAAGGGAGAGAAAATGAAAAAATTTAAAGACTTTCCCAGTACTAGTTCTGAGGAACTGTCCCTCATTTTGTAGTTATGCTCCTTTCAACTCCAACTTGTAGTTAGTGTAATTTCAGTCTAGAGCCCAGATCTTCAGTGTGAATGTTAAGGAAGAAAAATTCCAAGTTGGTTTTTTTAGTCTATTGCGATTCAATTTGACATGCATCTGAGCAAAATTTCTGGTATTGACTGAATTTTTGAAACGCTGCCTGATGTGATCTGCATTGCTTTGTAGCTGAAGAAGTATTACCAACCGAGAAAGAGCCACCGGACTGTGTCTGTGACCCTCGAAGGAATCAAGGTTCCTCTGTATGGTGCAGGAGCCAGCCTATCAGTAACTGACAATGCCGGGGGCAAAGTTCCATTGAGGATTGAGTTTGAGATCCGCTCACAAGGAGATGTAGTGGGAAAGTTGGTGAGAACGAAGCACCGCAGGTACATCTCCTGTGCCGTTGTTATGGACTCTACTAAAACTAAACCTATGAAAATCTCAGAGAATTCTTGTACATATGATTGAGTTCAATTTGTCATACGTTTTGAGCCCTTGGGTTTCTTCGGATGTTGCTCTGCATCTCATGCCTGATATCATATATTCAATTCGAGCTTAGCTCAACAAAAGGTTTTTTTTTTTTTTTTTTAATTAAAAAGAAAAAAGAAAAAAGAGGAAGACGAAGAAGAAGAAAAAAGCATTTCATATATTTTTTTGGTCTTCCATTTGCATGTTTGGAGTGATAAAGCTGCAAATAAGGTTTATTTATATTGGGGTGGAAAATCTCCGGTTCTTGTAATATTTAGCACATGGTGTGTATCTTTGTTGTTTGATTCTTGACAGGCTTCTTTACTCAGATCTTAAGCTTGTGATTAAAAAAAAAAATTTAAAAAAAAAAATCTGTTTGCCATTGTTAAAATTGAGTTTGATGGAGCAAACTGCATCTTTGTAAATTTTAGTCAGGGGTAGCCCTCCATATCTGTGATTGCATTAGACATAAGTGCACTATGTATAGCCCACCTTGTCTTTGAAATTGTGTTTTCCACTGGCCCTGTTTGATAGCTGCTTAAAAACGACTTCATCTCATTTTAGCTAGTAGTTGTTCTACATTCGGTGCATTTGGTTACACTAGTATGATGAAATTTCATGATCAATCGTTTTAGTCCAAAATATGTTGAAATTTCATGATATGTGGTGCAACCAGATGCACCCTTAGAGATATCTCCTGTTTCTTTTTCTTTTTCCTTGTTAGGTAACCAACAATTTACAGAACGAGTGATCTCTAATAGGCAATTGTCATTGATCAAAATGAGATGAATTCATGTTCAAGTGGTTACCAAACAGGGCCTTAATGGATGAATGCATCATTTGTCTAATAAAATGCTGCTATTGGCTAAAAAAAAAGTGTTCGGCTCATCTTGTGTGTCTCCAACAGACGTGGTTGTCCAGGGCGATCATTGGTCTTGTGGACCAAATGTGGTGATTGGATGATTCTAGCTGTTATGATAGTGTAAATTTCATGCATTGAATAAAGAACCTTCCATTCCACACCAATAGTAGTATGATCCCTAGTTCTAGAAATGTGACTTCATGCATGTTGTGGCCCCCCAGTCAGTGGTCCAACTTTCCTCCTAGACAACTGCCACATGTACAATGAGATGCCAAGTATGTGCATGTCATTTCAAGGATTACTTCTTTGTTTCTATTTGATAGTGGTCCGACATTGATGGTCTATCCAATCATTTCAATTAAAGGCGGATTCCTTAACAGAAACAAGTTGTACACCATTTCCATTGGCCACCTGTTCTCAGCCCCTTGTTCTTGTTGGAGACAGCAGCTGTACATTGACTTCATCAATGGAGCAAAACACATTAACCAAGGAACAGGAAAATGTTAGATCATTAACTATACTATCAGATTATTTTTATTTTTTCTTTCAAGTTAGTCATTGCTTTCAAATCTGCATTTTATATTTTGTGTAACATTCTGTAGCATTTGAAGTAAGAAACTGATTGATTATATAAGAAACTGATCTCACAGTTGTTCTTTGGCTGTTTCATCAATCAAAGATATGTTATCTCAAAAAAGATTTCCACTACAGAATTTAGCACTTACTGTAATTTCTGTTTGGGTTCCTCACAAAATAGAGCTTTTCCAGTATCATGGAGATTTTCTTAATTTCTGTTTGATATGTTTGGGTTTCCTCATAAAATGCATGCCGGCATTGAAACCATGGTATCATAAACTAATCATAACAGGCCATGTGCATAGTGGACGGTTATGAATGAGCATAATGAAGGGGCAATTATTATTACCCACAGATATATATTCTCAGATCTTCTGGGGCGGTTCAGGTCATCTAGCTCATCAGCTCAACCCATTGATGAGCAATATGGGTGGCTCAAGTCAGGTAGAGTTCAACCCAAGTCCAACCCATTTACTTAAATGAGTCATTTCTAACCCGAGCCTGACCCACTATCTGTTTGGATGCCTATAACTTTTTTGAGTTGTAAACGCATTACCTGAAAGTGAGTTTCATGTGTAAGTTATTTACAGGTAAGTGAAATTGCTGAAAAGTTGTGACTTACCGCTGTAAAGTACAGGGACCTTTTTTTAATTACATTATGCTCTGTTCTCTTCATGTGCCTTTAAAATTTTTATGATGAATTGAGGAATGGCAATGGTAATCAAGAGTTGGAATTTAGGCATAGGAAAAAAAGTATTTACTAGATGTATGAATGCACCAGCATGAGTATTGGCCCATGTGACACTGAATGAGGTGCAACATTCTTTATATGTGTAATTTTGTTCAGTCATCCAAGCCATCAGTATGGTGCATGCTTAAAGTTTGACTGAGGATGCTTCAAAGATCCCCAAGATTGTAAGATCTGATCATCCAAACAATGGTTAATGAGAAGAGGAAAGAAAAACCAAATCATATTTACTAGATGTATCTCTGGTTTTATGGTTTTACTTGTACATTCCTGTATTGATTACTCAAGCAAGATGGTTATGCACATTCTTTCAGGTGGATGTTGCATGTGGGAGGATTGGAGCTGCATATTTCATATTTAAGAATCTGGTACGTCTCTTATCAAGAATGCACATGTGTAGTTATCATTGTGGTTATAGTTATTCATTATGTGACAGGTTTTCAGGTGAGATGAACGAGTTTCAAAAGAAAACAGTCTACGGTTTTGAGAAGCGATTCACAATGCCATTTTATGTGTAAATGCATATTTCAATTCAAGCATCTGGTATGTCTCTTGACTCAAGAATGCACATGATTGGAGTGGCCTGGCCATTTGAACAGGCCGTGTTTATGTATTTGCTTGAGATTGATGGAGCAGACCCGGTGTGCGTCGGAGCTATTCGGAAGAGCGGGAGTCCGTGGAAGATGGGAACCGCTGTTATGACCATGATGAAGCTGTCCATTTTCTATAGACGGCATTGGAGGGGCCTGACCATTTGGACAGGTCGTGTTTATGTATTTTCTCGAAATTAATGGAGCAGACCCGGATGTGCATCGGAGCAATCCGGAAGAGCGGGGCTCCTGGAAGGTGGGAACCGCTATTATGACCATGATGAAGCTGTCCATTTCCTATGGACGACATTAGAAGGGCCTGCCCATTTGGACAGGCCGTGTTTATATTTGTAATTTCATGGACTACACCCTTAACCTAAACCCGAACCGATTCTCAAATCCAAAAACATATAACCTAAACCAAAACCAAAACCTTTAACCTAAACCCGAACCCATTCTCAAATCTCAAAACATATAACCTAAACCTAAACCTTAACCTAAACCAATAACCTATAACCTAAACCAAAACTTATAACCTAAACTAAAATCAAAACCTATAGCCTAAACCCGAACCCATTCTCAAATCCAAAAACCTATAACCTAAACCTTAACCTATAACCTAAACAAAAACCAAAACCTATAACCTAAACCAGAACCTATTCTCAAATTCCAAAACCTATAGCCTAAACCAAAACCAAAACTTATAGCCTAAACCCGAACCCATTCTCAAATACCAAACCTTATAACCTAAACCAAAACCAAAACCTATAACCTAAACCCAAACACATTCTCAAAACCCAAAACCTATAACCTAAAACAAAACCAAAACCTATAACCTAAACCCAAACCCATTCTCAAATCCCAAAACCTATAGATTATCCCTAAACCTTAACCTATAACCTAACCTAAACCAATACTTATAACCTAAAACTATTCCCAAATCCAAAAACCTATAACCTAAACTCAATTCCCTAAAGCTAAACCTACACCTAATCCTAATATCAACTCCCTAACCTAAACCTAAACCTAAACATGAAAACTCAAACTTAAACCTAATCCCGAATCTGAACCCGATTTCCTAAACCTAAACCATAACCCATGCTCAAATCCAAAAACCTATAACCTAAACCAAAACCAAAACCAAAACCAATAACCCAAACCCGAACACATTCTCAAATCCCAAAACCTATAACCAAAACCTATAACCTAAACCCGAACCCATTCTCAAATCTTAAAACCCATAAACTAAACCTAAACCTATAACCTATAACCTAAACAAAACCAAAACCGAAAACCTAAACCCGAACCCATTCTCAAATCCCAAAACCTATAACCTAAACCAAAACCAATAACTTAAACCAAAACCATAACCAAAATGTTTAGCCAAAATCCGAACCCATTCTCAAATCCAAAAACCTATAACCTAAACCAAAACCAAAACCTATAACCTAAACCCGAACCCATTCTCAAATCCCAAAACCTATAACCAATCCCAAAACCTATAACTTAAACCAAAACCAAAACCTATAGCCTAAACCCGAACCCATTCTCAAATACAAAAACCTAAACCTAAACCTAAACCTAAACCTTAACCTAAACCGTTAACCTATAACCTAAACCAAAACCTATAACATAAACCAAAACTAAAACCTATAACCTAAACCCGAACCCATTCTCAAATCCTAAAGCCTTTAACCTAAACCAAAACCAAAACCTATGACCTAAACCCGAACCCATTCTCAAATCCCAAAACCTATAAACTATCCCTAAACCTTAACCAATAACCTAACCTAAACCTATACTTATAACCTAAAACTATTCCCTAATCACAAAACCTATAACCTAAACCTAACCTTTACCTAAACCTATAACCAAAACTCAATTCCCTAAAGCTAAACCTACACCTAATCCTAATCTCAACACCCTAACCTAAACGTAAACCTAAACTTGAAAACCCAAACTTAAACCTAATCCCGAATTTGAACCCGATTTCCTAAACCCAAACCATAACCCATTCTCAAATCCAAAAACCTATAACCTAAACCAAAACCAAAACCAAAACCTATAACCTAAACTCGAAATATTCTCAAATCCCGAAACCAATAACTTAAACCAAAACCAAAACCTATAACCAAAACTCAAACCCATTCTCAAATCTTAAAACCTATAACCTAAACCTAAAACAAAACCTATAACCTAAACCACAACCAAAACCTATAACATAAACCCACCTAAACTTGTACTTACAACCTAAAACTATTCCCAAATTCCAAAACCTATAACCTAAACCTAACCTTTACATAAACCTATAACCTAAACTCAATTCCCTAATGCTAAACCTACACTAAATCCTAATCTCAACTCCCTAACCTAAACCTAAACCTAAACTTAAAAACCCAAACTTAAACCTAATCCCAAATCTGAACGCGATTTCCTAAACCTAAACCATAACCTATTCTCAAATCCAAAAACCTATAACCTAAACCAAAACCAAAACCAAAACCAATAACTCAAACCCGAACACATTCTCAAATCCCAAAACCTATAACATAAACCAAAACCAAAACCTATAACCTAAACCCGAACCCATTCTCAAATCCCAAAGCCTATAACCTAAACCAAAACTAAAACCTATGAGCTAAACCCGAACCCATTCTCAAATCCCAAAACCTATAACCTATCCCTAAACCTTAACCTATAACCTAACCTAAACCTATACTTATAACCTAAAACTAATCCCAAATCCCAAAGCCTATAACCTAAACCTAACCTTTACGTAAATCTATAACCTAAACTCAATTCCTAAAGCTAAACCTACACCTAATCCTAATCTCAACTCCCTAACCTAAACCTAAACATAAACTTGAAAACCCAAGCTTAAACCTAATCCCGAATCTGAACTCGATTTCCTAAACCTAAACCATAACCCATTCTCAAATCCAAAAACCTATAACCTAAACCTAAACTAAAACCAAAACCTATAACCTAAACCCAAACGCATTCTCAAATCCGAAAACCAATAACTTAAACCAAAACCAAAACCTATAACCTAAACCCGAACCTATTCTCAAGTCTTAAAACCAATAACCTAAACCTAAACCAAACCCTATAACCTAAACCAAAACCAAAACCTATAACCTAAACCCAAACCCATTCTCAAATCCCAAAACCTATAACCTAAACTAAAACCTATAACCAAAACCAAAACCAAAACCAAAATCTATATCCTAAATCCGAACTCATTCTCAAATCCAAAAACCTATAACCTATACCTAAACCAAAACCTATAACCTAAACCAAAACCAAAACCGATAACGTAAACTCGAGCCCATTCTCAAATCCCAAAACCTATAACCAATCCCAAAACTTATAACCCAAACCAAACCAAAACCAATAGCCTAAACCCGAACCCATTCTCAAATCCAGAAACCTAAACCTAAACCTTAACCTAAACCGTTAACCTATAACCTAAACTAAAACCAATAACATAAACCAAAACCAAAACCTATAACCTAAACCCGAACCCATTCTCAAATCCCAAAGCCTATAACCTAAACCAAAACCAAAACTTATGACCTAAACCCGAACCCATACTCAAATCCCAAAACCTATAACCTATCCCTAAACCTTAACCTATAACCTAACCTAAACCTATGCTAATAACCTAAAACTATTCCCAAATCCCAAAACCTATAACCTAAACCAAAACTTTACCTAAACCTATAACCTAAACTCAATTCCCGAAAGCAAAACCTACACCTAATCCTAATCTCAACTCCCTAACCTAAACCTAAACCTAAACTTGAAAACCCAAACTTAAACCTAATCCCAAATCTGAACCCGATTTCCTAAACCTAAACCATAACCCATTCTCAAATCCAAAAACCTATACGCTAAACCAAAACCAAAATCAAAATCTATAGCCTAAATCCGAACCCATTCTCAAATCCAAAAACCTAGAACCTAAACCTAAACCAAAACCTATAACCTAAACCGAAACCAAAACCTATAACCTAAACCCGAACCCATTCTCAAATCCCAAAACCTATAACCAATCCCAAAACCTATAACCTAAACCAAAACCAAAACCTATAGGCTAAACCCGAACCCATTCTCAAATCCAAAAACCTAAACCTAAACTTAAACCTAAACCTTAACCTAAACCTTTAACCTATAACCTAAACCAAAACCTATAATATAAACCAAAACCAAAACCTATAACCTAAATCCGAACCCATTCTCAAATCCCAAAGCCTATAACCTAAACCAAAACCTAAACCTATGACCTAAACCCAAACCCATTCTCAAATCCTAAAACCTATAACTTATCACTAAACATTAACCTATAACCTAACCTAAACCTATACTTATAACCTAAAATTATTCTCAAATTCAAAACCTATAACATAAACCTAACTTTTACCTAAACCTACAACCTAAACTCAATTCCCTAAAGCTAAACCTACACCTAATCCTAATCTAAACACCCTAACCTAAACATAAACCTAAACTTGAAAACCCAAACTTAAACCTAATCCCGAACTTGAACCCGATTTCCTAAACCTAAACCATAACCCATTCTCAAATCCAAAAACCTATAACCTAAACTAAAACCAAAACCAAAACCTATAACCTAAACCCTAACCCATTCTCAAATCCCAAAACCTATAACCTAAAACAAAACCAAAACCTATAACCTAAACCCGAACCCATTCTCAAATCCCAAAACCTATAACCTAAAACTAAACCTTAACCAAAACCAAAACCTATAACTTAAATCAAAACCAAATCCTATAACTTAAATCAAAACCAAAACCTATAATCTAAACCCGAACCCATTCTCAAATCCCAAAACCTATAACCTAAACCTAAACCTAAACCTTAACCTTAACCTATAACCTAAACCAACAAAAACCAAAACCTATAACCTAAACCCGAACCCATTCTCAAATCCAATAACCAATAGCCTATCCCTAAACCTCAACCTATAACCTAACCTAAATCTTTACTTATAACCTAAAACTATACCCAAATCCCAAAACCTATAACCTAAACCTAAACCTAAAACCTATAACCTAAACAAAACCAAAACCTAAAACCTAAACCCGAACCCATTCTCAAATCCCAAAACCTATAACCTAAACCAAAACTAATAACTTAAACCAAAACCATAACAAAAATCTATAGCCAAAATCCAAACCCATTCTCAAATCCAAAAACTTATAACTTAAACCTAAACCAAAACCTATAACCTAAACCAAAACCAAAACCTATAACCTAAACCCGAACCCATTCTCAAATCCCAAAACCTATAACTAATCCCAAAACCTATAACCTAAACCAAAACCAAAACCTATAGCCTAAACTCGAACCCATTCTCAAATACAAAAACCTAAACCTAAACCTAAACCTAAACCTTAACCTAAACCGTTAACCTATAACCTAAACCAAAACCTATAACAAAAACCAAAACCAAAACCTATAACCTAAACCCGAACCCATTCTTAAATCCCAAAGCCTATAACCTAAACCAAAACCAAAACCTATGACCTAAACCCGAACCCATTCTCAAATCCCAAAACCTATAACCTAAAACTAAACCTTAACCAAAAGCAAAACCTATAACTTAAATCAAAACCAAAACCTATAATCTAAACCCGAACCCATTCTCAAATCCCAAAACCTATAACCTAAACCTAAACCTAAACCTTAACCTAAACCTATAACCTAAACCAACAAAAACCAAAACCTATAACCTAAACCCGAACCCATTCTCAAATCCGAAAACCAATAGCCTATCCCTAAACCTCAACCTATAACCTAACCTAAATCTATACTTATAACCTAAAACTATACCCAAATCCCAAAACCTATAACCTAAACCTAAACCTATAACCTATAACCTAAACAAAACCAAAACCTAAAACCTAAACCCGAACCCATTCTCAAATCCCAAAACCTATAACCTAAACCAAAACTAATAACTTAAACCAAAACCATAACAAAAATATATAGCCAAAATCCGAACCCATTCTCAAATCCAAAAACTTATAACCTAAACCTAAACCAAAACCTATAACCTAAACCAAAACCAAAACCTATAACCTAAACCCGAACCCATTCTCAAATCCCAAAACCTATAACTAATTCTAAAACCTATAACCTAAACCAAAACCAAAACCTATAGCCTAAACTCGAACCCATTCTCAAATACAAAAACCTAAACCTAAACCTAAACCTAAACCTTAACCTAAACCGTTAACGTATAACCTAAACCAAAACCTATAACATAAACCAAAACTAAAACCTATAACCTAAACCCGAACCCATTCTCAAATCCCAAAGCCTATAACCTAAACCAAAACCAAAACCTATGACCTAAACCCGAACCCATTCTCAAATCTCAAAACCTATAACCTATCCCTAAACCTTAACCTATAACCTAACCTAAACCTATACTTATAACCTAAAACTATTTCCAAATCTCAAAACCTATAACCTAAACCTAACCTTTACCTAAACCTATAACTTAAACTCAATTCCCTAAAACTAAACCTACACCTAATCCTAATCTCAACTCCCTAACCTAAATGTAAACCTAAACTTGAAAACCCAAACTTAAACCTAATCCAAAATCTGAACCCGATTTCTTAAACCTAAACCATAACCCATTCTCAAATCCAAAAACCTATAACCTAAACCAAAACCAAAACCAAAACCTATAACCTAAACCCGAAATATTCATAAATCACAAAACCAATAACATAAACCAAAACCAAAACCTATAACCAAAACCCGAACCCATTCTCAAATCTTAAAACATATAACCTAAACCTAAACCAAAACCTATAACCTAAACCAAAACCTATAACATAAACCCAAACCCATTCTCAAATCCCAAAACCTATAACCTAAACCAAAACCTATAACCTAAACCAAAAGCATAACTAAAATCTAAAGCCAAAATCCGAACCCATTCTCAAATCCAAAAACCTATAACCTAAACCTAAACCTAAACCTATAACCTAAACTAAAACCAAAACCGATAACCTAAACCCGAATCCATTCTCAAATCCCAAAAACTATAACCAATCCCAAAACCTATAACCTAAACCAAAACCAAAACCTATAGCCTAAACCCGAACCCATTCTCAAATACAAAAACCTAAACCTAAACCTAAACCTTAACCAAAACTGTTAACCTATAACCTAAACCAAAACCTATAACATAAACAAAACCAAAACCTATAACCTAAACCCAAACCCATTCTCAAATCCCAAAGCCTATAACCGAAACCAAAACTAAAACCTATGACCTAAACCCGAACCCATTCTCAAATCCCAAAACCTATAACCTATCCCTAAACCTTAACCTATAACCTAACCTAAACCTATACTTATAACCTAAAACTATTTCCAAATCTCAAAACCTATAACCTAAACCTAACCTTTACCTAAACCTATAACCAAAACTCAATTCCCTAAAGCTAAACCTACACCTAATCCTAATCTCAATTCCCTAACCTAAACCTAAACCTAAACTTGAAAACCCAAACTTAAACCTAATCCCGAATCTGAACGCGATATCCTAAACCTAAACCATAACCCATTCTCAAATCCAAAAACCTATAACCAAAACCAAAACCAAAACCAAAACCAAAACCAATAACCCAAACCCGAACACATTCTCAAATCCCAAAGCCTACAACATAAACCAAAACCAAAACCTATAAACTAAACCCGAAACCATTCTTAAATCCCAAAGCCTATAACCTAAACCAAAACTAAAACCTATGAGCTAAACCCGAACCCATTCTCAAATCCCAAAACCCATAACCTATCCCTAAACCTTAACCTATAACCTAACCTAAACCTATACTTATAACCTAAAACTATTCCCAAATCCCAAATCCCAAAACCTAAACCTAACCTTTACCTAAACCTATAACCTAAACTCAATTCCCAAAAGCTAAACCTACACCTAATCCAAATCTCAACTCCCTAACCTAAACCTAAACCTAAACTTGAAAACCCAAACTTAAACCTAATCCCTATTCTGAACCCGATTTCCTAAACCTAAACCATAACCCATTCTCAAATCCAAAAACCTATAAGCTAAACCAAAACCAAAAACCAAAACCCAAACGCATTCTCAAATCCCAAAACCAATAACTTCAACCAAAACCAAAACCTATAACCTAAACCCGAACCTATTCTCAAATCTTAAAACCAATAACCTAAACCTAAACCAAAACCTATAACCTAAATCAAAACCAAAACCTATACCCTAAACCCAAACCCATTCTCAAATCCCAAAACCTATAACCTAAACTAAAACCAAAACCAAAATCTATAGCCTAAATCCAAACTCATTCTCAAATCCAAAAACCTATAACCTATACATAAACCAAAACCTATAACCTAAACCAAAACCAAAACCTATAACCTAAACCCGAGCCCATTCTCAAATCCCAAAACCTATAACCAATCCCAAAACCTATAACCCAAACCAAAACCAAAACCAATAGCCTAAACCCGAACCCATTCTCAAATTCAAAAACCTAAACCTAAACCTAAACCTAAACCTTAACCTAAACCGTTAATCTATAACCTAAACCAAAACCAATAACATGAACCAAAACCAAAACCTATAACCTAAACCCGAACCAATTCTCAAATCCCAAAGCCTATAACCGAAACCAAAACCAAAACTTATGACCTAAACCCGAACTCATACTCAAATCCCAAAACCTATAACCTATCCCTAAACCTTAACCTATATCCTAACCTAAACCTATACTAATAACCTAAAACTATTCCCAAATTCGAAAACCTACAACCTAAACCTAACCTTTACCTAAACCTAAAACCTAAACTCAATTCCCGAAAGCAAAACCTACACCTAATCCTAATCTCAACTCCCTAACCTAAACCTAAACCTAAGCCTAAACTTGAAAACCCAAACTTAAACGTAATCCCGAACCTGAACCCGATTACCTAAACCTAAACCATAACCCATTCTTAAATCCAAAAACCTATAAGCTAAACCAAAACCAAAATCAAAATCTATAGCTTAAATCCGAACCCATTCTCAAATCCAAACACCTATAACCTAAACCTAAACCAAAACCTATAACCTAAACTAAAACCAAAACCTATAACCTAAACCCGAACCCATTCTCAAATCCCAAAACCTATAACCAATCCCAAAACTTATAACCTAAACCAAAACCAAAACCTATAGGCTAAACCCGAACCCATTCTCAAATCCAAAAACCTAAACCTAAACTTAAACCTAAACCTTAACCTAAACCGTTAACCTATAACCTAAACCAAAACCTATAATATAAACCAAAACCAAAACCTATAACTTAAACCCGAACCCATTCTCAAATCCCAAAGCCTATGACCTAAACCAAAACCAAAACCTATGACCTAAACCCGAACCCATTCTTAAATCCCAAAACCTATAACTTATCCCTAAACATTAACCTAAAACCTAACCTAAACCTATACTTATAACCTAAAACTATTCTCAAATCCCAAAACCTATAACATAAACCTAACCTTTACCTAAACATACAACCTAAACTCAATTCTCTAAAGCTAAACCTACACCTAATCCTAATCTAAACACCCTAACCTAAACCTAAACCTAAACTTGAAAACCCGAACTTAAACCTAATCCCGAACTTAAACCCGATTTCCTAAACCTAAACCATAACCCATTCTCAAATCCAAAAACCTATAACCTAAATTAAAACCAAAACCAAAACCTATAACCTAAACCCTAACCCATTCTCAAATCCCAAAACCTATAACCTAAACCAAAACCAAAACCTATAACGTAAACCCATTCTCAAATCCCAAAACCTATAACCTAAAACTATACCTTAACCAAAACCAAAACCTATAACTTAAATCAAAACCAAAACCTATAATCTAAACCCGAACCCATTCTTTAATCCCAAAACCTATAACCTTAACCTAAACCTATAACCTAAACCAACAAAAACCAAAACCTATAACCTAAACCCGAACCCATTCTCAAATCCCAAAACCAATAGCCTATCCCTAAACCTCAACTTATAACCTAACCTAAATCTATACTTATAACCTAAAACTATACCCATATCCCAAAACCTAAAACCTAAACCTAACATTTTCCTAAACCTATAACCAAAACTCAATTCCCTAAAGCTAAACCTACACCTAATCCTAATCTCAACTCCCTAACCTAAACCTAAACCTAAACTTGAAAACCCAAACTTAAACCGAATCCTGAATCTGAACCCGATTTCTTAAACCTAAACCATAACTCATTCTCAAATCCAAAAACCTATAACCTAAACCAAAACCTATAACCTAAACCCGAACACATTCTCAAATCCCAAAACCTATAACCTAAACCAAAACCAAAACCAAAACCTAAAACCTAAACCCGAGCCCATTCTCAAATCTTAAAACCTATAACCTAAACCTAAACCTAAACCTAAACCTATAACCTATAACCCAAACCAAAACCTATAACCTAAACCAAAACCAAAATCTATAACCTAAACCCGAACCAATTCTCAAATCCCAAAACCTATAACCAAAACCAAAACCAAAACCAAAATCTAAAGCCTAAACCCGAACCCATTTTCAAATCCAAAAACCTATAACCTAAACCAAAACCAAAACCTATAACCTAAACCCGAACCCATTCTCAAATCCTAAAACCTATAACCAATCCCAAAACCTATAACCTAAACCATAACCAAAACGTATAGTTTAAACCCGAACCCATTCTCAAATCCAAAAACCTAAACCTTAACCTAAACCGTTAACCTATAACATAAACCAAAACCTATAACCTAAACCCGAACCCATTCTTAAATCCCAAAACCTATAACCTATCCCTAAACCTTAACCTATAACCTAACCTAAACCAATACTTATAACCTAAAACTATTCCCAAATCCTAAAACCTATAACCTAAACCTAACCTTTCCCTAAACCTATAACCTAAACTCAATTCTCTAAAGCAAAACCTACACCTAATCCTAATCTTAACTCCCTAACCTTAACTTGAAATCCCAAACTCAAACCCAATCTCAAACCTGAACCTGATTTCCTAAACCTAAACCATAACCCATTCTCAAATCCAAAAACCTATAACCTAAACCAAAACCTATAACCTAAACCCGAACCCATTCTCAAATCCCAAAACCTATAACCTAAACCCGAACCCATTCTCAAATCCAAAAACCTATAACCTAAACTAAAAGCAAAACCTATGACCTAAACCTGAACCCATTCTCAAATCCCAAAACCTAGAACCTATCCCTAAACCTTAACCTATAACCTAACCTAAACCTATACTTATTACCTAAAACTATTCCCAAATCCCAAAACCTAAAACCTAAACCTAACCTTTCCCTAAACCTATAACCTAAACTCAATTCCGTAAAGCTAAACCTACACCTAATCCTAATCTCAACTCCTTTACCTAAACCTAAACCTAAACTTGAAAACCTAAACTCATACCCAATCCTAAACCTGAACCCGATTTCCTAAACCTAAACCATAACTCATTCTCAAATCCAAAAACCTATAACCTAAACCAAAACCAAAACTAAAACCTATAACCTAAACCCGAACCCATTCTCAAATCCCAAAACCTATAACCTATCCCTAAACCTTAACCTATAACCTAACCTAAACCTATACTTATTACCTAAAACTATTCCCAAATCCCAAAACCTATAACCAAAACCTAACCTTTTCCTAAACCTATAAACTAAACTCAATTCCCTAGTGTTAAACCTACACCTAATCCTAATCTCAACTCCCTAACCTAAACCTAACCCTAAACTTGAAAACCCAAACTCAAATCTAATCTCGAACCTGAACCCGATTTTCTAAAGCTAAACCATAACCCATTCTCAAATCCAAAAACCTATAACCTAAACCAAAACTAAAGCCAAAACATATAACCTAAACCTAAACTCATTCTCAAATCTGAAAACCTATAACCAAAACCAAAACCAAAGCCTATAACCTAAACCCGAACCCATTCTCAATTCCCAAAACCTAAAACCTATCCCTAAACCTTAACCTATAACCTAACCTAAACCTATACTTATAACCTAAAACTATTCCCAAATCCCGAAACCTATAACCTAAACCTAACTTTTCCCTAAACCTATAACCTAAACTCAATTCCCTAAAGCTAAACCTACACCTAATCCTAATCTTAACTCCCTAACCTAAACCTAAACCTAAACTTGAAAACCCAAATTCAAACCCAATCCCGAACCTGAACCGATTTTCTAAACCTAAACCGTAACCCATTCTCAAATCCAAAAACCTATAACTAAAACCAAAACCAAAACCTATAACATAAACCCAAACCCATTCTCAAATCCTAAAACATATAACCTAAACCAAAACCAAAACCTATAACCTAAACCCGAACCCATTCTCAAATTCTAAAACCTATAACATATCCCTATACCTTAACCGAAACCTATACTTATAACCTAAAACTTTTCTCAAATCCCAAAACCTATAACCTAAACCTAACCTTTCCCTAAACCCATAACCTAAACTCAATTCCTTAAAGCGAAACCTACACCTAATCCTAATCTCAACTCCCTAACCTAAACCTAAACCTAAACTTAAAAACCCAAACTCAAACCCAATCCCGAACCTGAACCCGATTTCCTAAACCTAAATCATAACCCATTCTCAATTCCCTAAAGCTATAACCTATACCCTATAACCTATAACCTAAACCTAAACCTATAACCTTTCCCTCAACCTTTAACCTAAACCTAAAATTAAAACCTAAATGTATTCTCAAATCCTTAAAACCAAACCTACACCAAATCCTAATCTTAACTCCTTAACCTAAACCTAAATTTGAAAACCCAAACATAAACCCGATCTCGAACCCGAACCCGATTTCCTAAATCTAAACCTTAACCTATAATCAAGTTCCCAAAAGCTATAACCTATAACCTAAACCTAAACCTATAACCTTAAGCTAAACCAAAACTTATAACCTATAACCTAAACTTAATTATAACCTATATCCTAACCTTAACATAAACCTATAACCTAAACCTAAACCAAAACCTATAATCATATGGTGAGACCATTTCTTTTGTGTCAATTTCATTCCTCTTTGAGTTTTTTTTTTTTTTTTTTAATTCATTAAGAAAAAAAAAGTTGTTATACATGATGCACTTCTTTCACTTTGTCTTTCTTTTCCCCAATAGGCATTCTAATTTATGTATGACATGATTGTTTGTAGGATGATGAAATATACGAAGCTGTTGAAATTTCAGGGTGAAGTCGAGCACATTTCTCTAATGAAGCCAAAGATTTGTATTTTCAGCATTATTGTAATTGTAATTGTAATTGTAATTGATTAAATGAATTGGATTGTAATTGATTGAATGAAGGATTGTAATTTGATTGTAATTGAATGAATGAATGAGTGATTGTAATTGAATGGATGAATGATTGCTCAGGTGGTAATTGAATGAACAAATGATTATATATAATTTTGTAATGTACAAAATAGCTACGAATATTGACCTAACCATTAATCCGACAGGTGTAGCCCTTTCAATTTAGACATATTGCTACGGACTTTTAGCTACAAATAATATCCATAGCCATTAATCTGACAGGTGTAACCTTTTAAATTTAGGCATATTGCTACAGACTTTTAGCTACAAATAATATTTGTAGCCATTAATCTGACAGGTGTAGCCTTTTCAATTTAGGCATATTGCAACAGACTTTCAGCTACAAATAATATCCGTAGCTATTTGAAGTTTTCGCTACAAATATAATTGCTACGAATTATATCTGTAGCTATTGTACCCTATACCTACGGATTAAATCCGTAGCTATAGGTTCAAGACCTATTGTTATGGCACCTATAGCAACGGTCAAGCTACGGACAAAAACCGTAGCCATAGGTCTATGGCTACGGTTTTTGTTCGTAGCCTTTGCTTGATTTTTTTGGTAGTGTTACGAACATTGTTTTAGGACACTGGTAAAAAAATGAGCCGGATTCGTGATTCTAGTGGTCAGTACTATCATGAACAATGCAGGCCATTCTTCTACCATTAAAACATATATCATCCTTATCTTGGGCCTTCCTAACTATCTAGCTAATATCTAAGTTATTCATTGGTTCACCTAATTATTTTTTAATAGTCAAAAGAATTATTATCTTCATTCGAAGTCCATGCAGCCCTGATAGATTTTCCAATGGTGAATATATCTAGAATTATATTTTGGATATTATGGCTCAACCAAATGTTGATTTAGCCTAATTTTTAGAGGTTTTTCATAATTTGATTCTCAAAATCTAATGGTCTGAATCGATTGGGTCCTACAAAGACCAGAAAGCCCAACACATATTCAAGTAAAAGAAAAACAAGTCTATGTTTATGTTAGCAGAGATAGAGGGCTGAAGAAAGCCTGGGCCAGGTGGGTGTGGCACCTAAGAATCCCTCCAAAGATCTCCATGTTCCTGTGGAGGCTAATGCAGGGGACCATGCCAGTCGATGAGAACATTCAGCATAGAGGGGTTCTCCTTTCTTCACAATGCAACTGCTGTGGTGATGTCTAGGCCCATGGGCCACATCCTAAATCTCAAACGCACGACGACAATCTTGCTGGTAGCATCTAGTCTCATATTGCCGGTATATTTGGGATTTCCCTGTTCCAGCAGTCAAAGATTTAGGACAAACTCATTTGGTGGTGGCAAAGGCCACTTCCTTGTAGAATTTTCTTTACTCCCACTCAATTAGCCCCTACTTTCTTTCTTTGAGAGATTTGGAGGGCTAGAAATGAGGCAAGGTATGACGAATATCCCATAACTACTGCCACGCCCCAAACTTGAAAACCAGGCTCACAAAATTTCCAATAACTGAATCCGATACCGACAGCCTCAGTCGTACCTCATTCTCAACTCCTGGAATCCATATGCCAAGTTCCAATCCTAGGATCCTACAAGGAGGATTTTCAGCCTGAATTTTTTTTATAATGGATCATAACCACAAGCATAACCAAGTCACAAAACAATATCACCACATATCCACTATAACAGATCCTGTGAGTACAACGGGGAAAGGGAGATACAAGATGATCAAAAAGCTCTAAAATAATCTGTCATGCGTTCCTGCCTCAGCGCCGCTACTATCCGATGTCGCCTGCATGCAACGATCATGCATAAGCTTACAAAACGCTTAGAAGGTGGTGTAAGTGTGTGTGTAAGACAAGTGCCAAGTATGCAATATTAGAGTAATGTGAAAATATGTTTGCAAGTCCATTAATGCTATTAGCCATACCAAGGCTATGCGATGCAAGGCCTAGGTAGCCAAATGTCATATGCAAGATGCAACGTAAGCATTTCAGTCCTCAAATCAAGTGTAAATATCAATACAGTTCCCCTCTCGGATATCACCGGGGTCTAGTACACTCCACACTGACTGCCGCCTCCCTAGCTTCACAGCTCAGCAAGTGAAAGATAACTCATTACCCGCCTGACCAGTAGTCTGTCAATGCCTACGCCCTCGTCGATAGCGGACTCATTTACGAACTAGTCAAACTTAGCCTAGCTTTGCCCTCAACCCTCGGGCAGATAAGGCCACACCCCCTTCCAACCAACCACGACACAGTAGGAGACGCGGCCTACTAGTATTCGGCACCGGGCGCTCATGTATCCACTCGATCTCGACGTTGGAGCAACCTCTTAGTACGATAAGAGTTCAATGGCCTTCACCCACAGATATCCAAAGTGCCCATATGCTAGAACCAAATAATTTTAGTATCCAATCTGACCAACCATAATGTGTCTGTGGAGGCCACAGTCCTGATGTAGCCAGGGCACTAAGTGATCATGTCACACAATGTGAGATGTATGAGTCATACCATCCAATCATGCACTAAACCCGTGCATACCGCGGGATCATGTGGGGCAACTCCGTCTCACAGGGAGTCCCATAAACATCTCAGCCCAATACCATATGCTATCCTCATAACAAGCATACAAATGATGCATATGAGCATGTTATACCAAGTATGTTCTCAGTGTATCCTTCTAAATTAAGTACACTAGCATGGTTATCAGTTAAAAATAATAATCGACCTAAATACATGGTGGGTTCAACAGAGGGACGGCGGATCTATCCCAACCACCAAGATAGGCTCTAAGCAGTGGAAATACCAACTTGATACTACGCATTCTTCCATCTGTGACAAGGGTAATAGATAAGGTGAAACTAGGTACAACAAGTGGGTTTCTTCACCCTAAATTATCCAATCAACAAGGCCTTTCCATGGGCCCAATCTGTGCATAAGGTGGACTTTGATGTTAGGATAATTACTATAAGGCATGGTGGAAAGCATCATCATCGATGGGAGCCCAACGGTTTGGGTTAGCTTAAAGGGTATTATTAGCATAAGTGGGGGCCCAACGGTTTGGGTTAGCCCACTAGGTTAAGGGTGGAAATGGACTTAATAGTGGGCCCTATAAAGGTCTACAATGGTGGACATTTAACCATCATTGTCTAAGGTGCAGTCCTGTTAGAAATCGGAATCGTAACTGGGCCCTCATCCCTCCAAATATCTAGGAGATAGATAGACAGTGTGAGCATATAGTACACACATCATAGTGGGCCTCTCACATCAAAATTTAGCCTCATCACCCGAGCCTCAAATACATCGCATTAGGCCTCATATACGGGCCTTGAATGCATCTCATTGGGCCTCAAACATGGTCGGATATACATTATAATGGGCCTCATCACCCGGGCCTCAAATGCATCATAATGGGCCTCATACTCGGGCCTCAAATACATCGCATTGGGCCTCATATTGGGCCTAAAGCACAGGCCTTATACACATCATAACGGGCTGCATCACATGGGCCCAATGCACACCACAATGGGCCACATCCCATAGGCCTAAGGGGCAGCCCGTGATCCAGAAAATGGACAACGGTATGTACATAACACATACATCATGGTGGGCCTCACGTCCAAGGGACAGATGGTGTAATATATAGCGCAAACATTGAGGTGGGTCCCACCATCCAAAGTGTTAGACGGTGTGGATGAGACCCATACATCATGGCTGGCCCCACATTGCACTGTCCAGAGATGGATGGTGTGAATATAAAATACATACATTAAGGTGGGCTTCCCACATGCTAGACGGTGGGATGCAACCCATTAGATGGGCCCCACTGTCCCAGTAGCTATGAGACGGTGTGGAAACGGTACACAACACATGTAGGCCCTACAGATAGATGGTGTGGATATAAAACATATACATCAACGGTGGGTCCCACCATCCAGCCATCTGGACGGTGTGGATATACCCATACCTCATGGTCAGATCCACAGAACTTGCTGATGTTAATACAGTAGCTATATAGCTGGAGAACACCAGCCAATCCGTTGCTATAACAAGGTGGGTCCCACATGGGGCCCATCATAATATATATATATATATATATATATATATATATATATATATATATATATAACTGACAGCGTCCAAGCCTACTGGACAACAGCATGTCCATTGGGCCTGGTCGGTCGTTGGGCCCCTAGCTAGGGTGACCACACCATATGGACGGTGGAGATAAAACATGTACATCATAGAAGGGTCCACGAAAAGGAAAAGGGGGGGGGGAGAGAGAGAGAGAGAGAGAGAGAGAGAGAGAGAGAGAGAGAGGGCTCCGCCACTATGAGCCCTCCCTTCAATGCATTACAAACATACATCAAGTGGGTCCCATTACATGTGGGCACAACAATCAAAATTAATGATAGAGATCCCTTCTCCCCCAACATGTAAGGTCTAGATGACCTTTTCATATTAGGAAAATAAACATCATGATGATGTCCATGGAGAATGACCCTATCATGGAATGAACATATGAAGCATGGTGGGCAATCGGACACACCTAAGATCCAAAGTGAGATTTGTACTATCAATCGGTAGGCCTCACTTGGTCCATCATCAAAAATAAAATTTAAGCCTATAAAACACCCACCGTTGGATCTTCTTGGTTTTATGAAATGCTAAACTCCTTAGCTCTGTCTTTGATGGAAGATGATGAGGATTGAAGGGCTAGGATGAGAGATTTGGGGGTAGGAAGTGAGCCACACACAAAGCTCTTTCTCTCCTTGGAAAGCTTGGACGTCCACCCTCTTTGGTTGCTTGGAAAAATGGGTTAAGAGAGAGAGAGAGAGAAGGTGGTTGTATGGGGGATGGGATGGAGTGATGGGTGTGAATGACATGAGAGTTGACTTAGGTAAGTTACTTATCTTGGGGAGAAAGAAAGTATAGGCTAGAGATGGGATGTGTACTTGATTGATTGATTGATTGATTGATGTGATAAATTGGGTAGAGATTCTCTTGAAATTAGCAATGCGTAGCCTTTTTCTCGAAATGAACGCGGGCCCACAACTCCTGGCTTGGGTATCGCATCTGTGAGCAAGACGCGGCGTTAGAATCGCGATGACAGTGCAGTCGCAATGGTACAAGTCTCGAGTCAAGTCAGTACTGATATACATGATGCGACTTAGGGTCACACGTAAACTCCGATTATAGGTCCTAGGATGCTGGACTTCGACGGGGAGGATCGCAAGAGTTTATGGAATGATAGGGACTAGGATACCCGCCTTACAGCTCTCCCCTCCTAATAAAAATTGTCTTCAAAATTTATACTAACATCACGACTAGACATAACTCATAAGGGAAGAGGAAATATAGCATCATCATATAAAATCGGAGACAGTGTACAGGATATAACATATAATCAATCATCAAAGAGATAGGGATAACACTCGTGAATCTTAGCCTCACACTCCCAAGATGCCTCTTCAATAGAATAGTGACCCTACTGAGTCTTCACCAAGGGAATGACTTTGGTCAGGAGGACCTGCTCCTTCCGATCAAGAAAACGAACTGACTGCTCAATGTAAGAAGCATCCTCATGAACCTCTAATGGCTATCAATCAATAACAGGAATGATGTCTGAGCCACACTTCCTCAACATAGAGATATGGAAAATATTGTGGATGTCGCATAATTGAGATGACAAGGCAAGCCGATAGGCCACGACGCTAACGTGCCCAGTAATCTTGAAAGGTCTAATGAATCTTGAGGCAAGTTTTCCCTTCTCTCTAAAATAAACCACACCATTCATAGGCGAGACCTTAAGATACACCTGGTCCCTAACTGCGAACTTTAAGGGACGACGCTAATGATCAACAAAACTCTTCTGCCGGCTATGAGCTATGCGCATCCTCTACCTGATGATATCGATAGCCTCCAACATCTTTTGTACAAGCTTGGAACCTAGGAGATACTGCTCTCCAACCTCAGTCCAACAACTCGGTAATCTACATGATCTATCATATAATGCTTCAAAAGGAGCAATGACAATGGTCGTTTGATAGCTGCTGTTGTACGTGAACTCAGCCAATCGCAGATGCTCATCCTAGCTACCTGCGAAGTCAATCACACAAGATCTGAGTATATCCTCAGGGATCTGGTTAACCCTCTTGGTCTGCCCATCGGTCTGTGGATGATACGCGATGCTCAGCTGCAAAGCAGACCCCATCGCCTTCTGAAAGCTCCTCCAAAATTGAGACATGAAACTTAGGTATCGGTTAGAAACAATCAAAATTGAAACACTGCGCAGTCTCACAATCTCTCCATGAATAATCTGGTAAGCCGATCTAAAGGCTAGGTCACACAAATCATAAGAAAATGTGCCAACTTCGTCAGTCGATCAACAACAACCTAGATGGCGTTATGATCGCGTTGAGTTCTTGGTAAACTCATGATAAAATCGGTGGATACGTGCTCCCACTTCCTCAACAGGACGGTCAACGGCTGTAATGGACTTGGGAGTCTCAAGTGATCAGCCTTGACATGCTGGCACGTATCACACTTAACCACAAAACTGGCAATCTGATGCTTCATCACCACCCAAAAATACTGCCTCCTCATGTCACGGTACATCTTTGTAGAGCTTGGGTGGATAGTAAATCTCAATCAGTGTTCCTCTATCATCAGATCTTTACACAACTCTGGAACATCCGGAACACACAATCAGCCTCTAAAATGAAGTCCACCTTTAGAGCCAATTTGCTAATCTGACTACCCCTTGGAAGCGGCCTCAACTCGATAACCATATAATGACTCATCTATCTATTGAGCCGCGATCACCATTACGACTAGAGAGGGTTGAATCAATATGCTCGATAGTTAAATAATGGTAGATGACAGACCAAACTCGAAGTCATACTCTGTTATATTCTCGAGCATCCTCCACTCCGGGACCATCATATGTGCCATCAGGCCCTGTGGCTAACAACTAAGAGCATCTACCACCACGTTCGCCTTACTAGGGTGGTAATGAAGACCGAAATCGCAGTCCTTCAGGAGCGTCATCCATTGCCTCAGCCTCATATTCAACTCAGACTACGAGAAGAGATACTTTGTAACACCCCATACTTCTCAGTACTCGGGTGTCTCCATTTATATTAAATCTAGCACGAGCATGTGTGGAAACACATATAACACATTACACACCACTCTCATCCCAACCTTCGATGATTGAAATATACTGTTGAAACTCACTTATATAGGCCGTGGGAAGCCTATAAACGGTTAATGATCAAGTCAGGAAATAATCTAACCATCGGAATAATGATTATCAACAAATTGAACCAAGATCACTTGATGTGAACATTTGATCCATCCTATTTTAGAGGGATGGCCCAACAACTCTGTTTAAGACAAATGGATGGAGTGGATTTCATTTGGACACCATTGTGGACCCCAAAATGACTATGTGTGCACACAACCAAATTTAAACACATACAAAAAATACACTAAAATAAAATAATAACGATAATAATAATAAAATAATAATTTATAATGAAGTAACAACAATAAAACTAATATTAATATTATAATTTGGATAATAACATGCTACAAAGGTCTTGAACACACAAATGACCCATTAGGACTTCTTTTAACCGTTGATGGTCGGACTTAAACTTATCTGACCATCAGATCATTGCAGTTGACACTTACCGATCATAGCGTGGTTGATATGGCCCACCTTAGCTTTAGATCTTCCGGATACTGATTCAGAGGACCCTACTAAGCCCTCTAGAGTGAATGCACGGAGAGGATTTGATAAATAAATCACGGTGGACCCCACATTAGTGTGGACGTGAACCATGAACATTGCACCTGCGGTGCACTGGACTGGCAACATGGTCAGATTTGTGTTGACCCGATAATTTGCGAAAAGGAGGAACTCTCATCTCGCTTCCAGCGCGACTGCGTTTTGAAAGAGAGACTACCGTTTGAAGTGATCGTGGCCCACCATCACAGACCCTTGATCCGATCCAAACCGTCCATCTGGTCCGTACGAGAGGTCTGACCAAAAACATCGAGGTTTGGGACCCAATCACGCGCACTCAGGCGAGCAATTCTGGCCGTGAGTGATGCTGCGCACGCGCAGATTATTTCCAAAAACAGGAACCTATTTTCTATGCTTGCTGGAACAATCCCACCCATTCCTTTCTTATGGAAGCCTCCTTAATGGATCTCGGATGTTGAGGTTAGGGCGTCAAGGGATCTTATATAGCAACAGCGATATCTCGGATGATGTCTCAAGCCGGCGCGAGTCTTCTCGGCCGAAACCAAGGAGAAGAACTAAACATGGCCCCTTCCACATCACAAGATGGGTCCCACAATGATCATAGGGCCTATCAACACCATCCAAATCCCTCAGACCACAGGTTCAACTGTCCAATGCCAACCTGCCATTGGCAACGAGATCATCTTCCCCTTCCGTTTGAAAAACCCACCACCTGTACGTGGGTCCCACCTGCTGATCTAGACCATCTTTTACGTAGGTCTGGGTCCTAGAAGTCCATCCATGTAAGTCCGATCAGGACCATACGATCCTGATTCAAGGATAATGTAGCAAAATGGCACGGGTTAATCGGCTAAAAACTGTAACGAATCCCTTGCTTAGTTATAATTTCGAACCCTCTAGAAGAGGATTAATGAAGCCTTATAAAAGACCGCTTTTAGGGCATTCTTTCCGAAAATGGAAAAAGAGAGAGAGAGAGAGAGAGAGAGAGAGAGAGAGAGAGAGAGAGAGAGAGAGAGAGAGAAGAAAGTAGGAAAGAAAGAGGAAAGAGAAGAAGCAAAGAGAAGGAGTGAGCAGCTGCCGTCCTCCCTCTTAGCCGCCGATTCGACTCATTAACGTGGCTTGCAGATCGGTTTTGGGGAAAATATCGATCCTGTAAAGTGAGCTGGGATCACGCCTAGTCCAGTGGCTATTACTGATTCGGCATATCTTCAGTAAACTCAGTGAGAAACTGAGTTTCAGTAAACTAAGTCGCCTCAAGGGTGATGTCGAGTTGCTTTGATGTTGACCCATTGAATCATCATCTAGTTCAGGGCCTGGTCTGAACTAGTTCGGGTCTGACATAATCTAGCTACTATTACAGTAGAAAAATTGAGGAGGAAGAAGGAGAAAGAAGAGAAGTTGGAGAGAATGAGGACGATGAGGAAGGATGCTGCAGAACTTTCATTTCGAGTTCGGGTCAAGTCAATTGGCGGAATCTAACTCGCTGACATGTAAGCTATGGCGAGTTAACTCGTCTAAATACCGAGTCAAGTCTCTGACTCACTAGCTGGTCAAGTCCAGACCCTTGTAGGAGAAAGAAAATGATATAGGGAAAAGGATGAAGAAAGAAGAATAGAGAAGAGAAGAAGGAGAAAGCTTGAAGTTGTGGTTGGTTGTCGAGTCGACTCGGCTGAAACCGAGTCAACTCGGGTCGGGCTAGTCCTGTATTGTTGCACATTCCAGCAAGAGTGGAAGAAAAACAGAAGAAAAGAAAGAAAGAAAGGAAAAGAGAAGAGAAGAGAAAGAAAGGGGAGTGATGCCATCGTCGAGTTGTATCGCAGAGTTGAACTACTGAGTTGGCTGATGTGAGTCAACTTGCCTTTCCTAAGTTTAATTTTTAATTTATCATTAATTGTAATTACTATAATGATTATTAAAAGATTAGCCATTAGTGGGCTATTCATGTTAATATTAACTATTATGAATAAAATTTTAATTATTAAGTATTAGTATTTTATTCATCATTCTAAAATATTATCATTGCAATGATTACTATTAGCATGTTAATTAATATTAATTATATTGTTATGTTAGTAATTATTTTGTAAATACTCACATTGTTAACATTTCCCTTAATTATATACTAATTGTAGTACAAATCCTAAAATCTAGGCATAGACCAAAACCCTAGAATAAGACCCTAAACTTAAGTAATCTAAAATCTAGGTTATGTTCTTAACTGTAGATGGAGTGTAAATGCGGATCTAATCGTACCATTTGGCAATTCAATTCATGATAGGATCTCATCCTAAGGTGGGCACGCAAATTCTAATAAAAATTGAAATGTGGACCTGACTTGAAGGGTAAGGATTACCTTTAAGCTTTTTCTACATCTTGATAATCAGTCCTGCCATTTTTCCTTGCTCATTTTTCCTTTCAATGTGAATTAAATACCTTTAATCTAATTTGAAATGTATGCTTTAAATGTGCATGTGATATCTTGATATTATTATACATGATTTATTTTATCATCCATGATTACTTGATGGAATACATGGAGGTCCTTGAACTAGTCGCCATTCTATCTAATAAATTAAATGTGATTTATTTGTGGTGGACTTATCATCTAATGAATTGTTACGCCTTTGTACCTTTTGGGGTTAATCCCTTACACTGTATCCTGAAAAAGAATATTTGTCATATATGGCTTCGACCAACTAGGTGCCCTATGTGGCTTTAATTGTATGTTCGTCTTTCACGGCTTGATATAATATTTACTCTATGTGGCTCTAAGAAAGCATCTTCATATAACCTTACAATGATAAGTCCCACTTGGAGAACTATAATTGGCCACTAGTTGAGTAGATTACCTTTAAACATCCTATTTGTTAGCCTCATGAGTCAGAGATGATGGAATGAGACGTTATACCTGAGTTATCGGCCTATGCTGGGTGACATATCCCCATAATGACCTTTGTGCTCTTTAAAATGACTGTTTGAAATTGAAATAATAATGGTCGGGCTAATCATGCATTTTTTATAGCATATATTATGGTCTTTTCCAGGTGGCTAGTTCTCCTTAGGCGTACCTTTGTTTAGTTTTCCAGGTGACTAGTCCTCCTTGGGTGATTTATATATTATTATAGTCTTTTTTGGGTGGTTAGTTCTCATTGGGTGTACCTTTGTGTACTTTTTCAGGTGATTAGTCCTCCTTGAGTGATTTATATATATTATTATGGTCTTTTTGGGGTGGTTAGTTCTCCTTATGCGTACCTTTATGTACTTTTCCGGGTGACTAGTCCTTCTTGGGCGATCTATATATATTATTATGGTCTTTTCTAGGTGGTTAGTTCTTCTTGGGCGTACCTTTGTGTGATTTTTCGGGTGACTAGTCCTCCTTGGGTGATCTATATATCATAGTCTTTTCTGGGTGGCTGGTTGGACGTGCCTTTTAGTACTTTTTCGGGTGGCTAGTTCTCCTTGGGCGAATTTCTACCAGCTGGATGTACTTCCACAGGTCTGTGAGCATGTGCATGCATCCATGTATTTAAACAAGATCATCTTTGTGAAATTTATTTAATGAATATGTATTTGATGAACCTTACCTAATTTTCATGATAATCATTGTGTGATATATTATTTATACACTGCCTTTGTTGACTATACTTAATTATCTTGATGATACGATAAATCTTGAGAGTTACACTTCTCTAGATAACCATTGACACTATCGAACCATATTCGGTGTGCAGGAGATGTAGATGACACGTATGTTGGTATTCATATGGAATGGAAGGAGCCAAATGATCTTGCGACTCTCCATTCCTGACTTCACTTGTATTTAACTTATACTGTTATATTTTAGGACTCTGGTTTGTATAAGTTTTCAGGTAACCGCTTGAAACATTTTAATTTGCACATTTGGACTCCCTTTTATACTTAATTATTTTCATCCCGCTGTATTACTACTCTGATAATAAATAATTTTTTAAAAAATGTATATGGTATTTGAGCCCCTATTAATGGTTAACATTCTGATTTTTGGAAAACGAGTAGTGTACTCGGGTTCCGGAAACATGCGTGATTAGCCCACAATGGAGGTTAGGGTTTTCTTAAGGATTTCATATCCGTAAATTAATTAATCTCTTGTAATTTGTCATTCATAGTGAAATTTATTGTCACTTTGTGCCGTGGTTTTTTCTCGTAAGGATTTTTCATGTAAAATTGTGTATTCCTATGCATGCTTTATCAGTTTATCTCTCACATGTTTGATTCGGACTCAAGGTTTGCTTTTGCGATCACCTAACAATTTTAAATACAAGCTACCAAACACAACTAAATTATTTGAAATCACCATTAATTTCGAATTAAGGTGATTCAGAATCCAGTATTTGAAATCCATGTTTTCCATAAAACCCTCAACTTCATCTTCTTCCTCAAATCTTTAGAAGCATTGGTGATTTAAAGTCAACTTATTTATTTATTTATTATTATTATTATTTCATAAATGTGGGAGACCACCATTTGTAATTTTGTTGATACGAATATAAGAGGATGTACAAACATGATCATTGGGTAAAGCTCCATAGAAAAACCAACGAGCCTCACCTGTCATATAAACCCAAAACAACATCCACATAAGCAAAGGAAAAACAAAAAACTAGCCAAACCAACTTTTTACAGCCTCCAACCATGGGGACTGCCTCCGCAACGCCAATAAAATCTGGAGTAGGGATGCGAGAAGCCTAACCGCTTCTACTACCGATGCACGCCTGCCTGGCACACTTCAAATCAATATCCATAACTGCCTAAGAGATTGCAGCGCCCTCCACGACGAGCCCCGCAACCCTGGAACTCCGCATCATACAAACAAAATATACAAGCTTGGACCCTACAAATCCAATCCAATATATCTGGCCTATCCCAAACAAAGGCACACCACCTGCACAAGGCCAGGACGCACACAACACTGCATCTGCAGCAGTGATGCTCCTCGGCCTTCCACTGATCAGACCTCGAACATCTCCCACAGCCAGCTGAAACTACCCAGGCAACTCCATGAAGATAAAAGCACCTCCAAACACGTCCGAAAGGCCGAGATCCCCCATACACAATATCCAAGGCTTCACAAACATACCACAAAAACCTCCGAACACAAACTGACACCTTCATACCCAAACAATCAATTTCTCCACTAATCAGAGAGCAGAGCACACCTGAAGGTCTTGATAAAACTGGATGTCCATAATTCGCTTTGCTTGCACATCTGAACGCAGTCCTCATGAATTCATTGCTGATGATCTGTGCTCCTATTCTCATGCTTAAGAAAAGATTTTCTTTTTTCTATTTCTTTTTTCAGATTAAGAGAAGATTGATTTGCAGATGATGACTCAATGTGTACGAGGCAAATTGTTCTTGGAATAACATAAATTTGACTAGACTTAAGTATGTAACTAGTTCTCATTTATTCTCTCTAGGATGTGTTTTCAGATATAAATTTTGACAAAAGGAAATTCTCATGCACCAATTAGGAAAAACCCTATGTTACAAAATTCAACAAATTTTAATTTAATAATAACAATTGAAGACCAATGTGTGAACAAGGACTTGAAAATATGTTTATGCATATAATGACTTCATCGACTTGAAAATGTAAGCTTTTTATAATCATTAGAGTAATAAAAGATAAACACATAATATTGTATATAAATTAAGAAAATCTGCGCCGATACAACGGTCTGGCACTTGATCAGTTGCTTCATTAGCTAAGAGATAGGTGCCTAATATTGTTTCACCAGGCAAAATAAATAAATAAAGAAGAGAACTCTAGGGCCCCAAAACGAAGCTTCATTCATATGCAATCAACTCCATGATTCTTCAAAATGATCACACAAATCAATCTCCATTAAAATAATAATAATAATAATAATAATAATAATAGAGAGAGAGAGAGAGAGAGAGAGAGAGAGAGAGAGAGAGAGAGAGAGAGAGAGAGAGAGAGAGAGAGAGAGAGAGAGAGAGAGAGCAAAGATAGGAAAAACAAATCTCCATTGAAGGGATTGCCAATCAACAGTTTGTTAGCAGCCTAAAAATAACTTCGTAAAATGATTGGAGTTACATTGCTCAATTTCATACATCTTTTACTCAACTCTCAAGGTTTGCTGCTCAACTCGAGTAGAATGGAACACCATTATAGTTTCTTTCTGAGCTGTTACAAATATCTAGTAACTAATATAAATTTACATACACATCCATCCTCAAAAGAAGAAAACCCATTTACAAGACCAAGCAGTTCATGAAAAAGAAGAAGATGATGAAGAAGAAGAAAGCCGATGGGTTCATGTATTCTAGTTTATGATGTTATGAATC
Source organism: Magnolia kwangsiensis (assembly GCA_037074715.1). Classification (NCBI taxonomy): domain Eukaryota; kingdom Viridiplantae; phylum Streptophyta; class Magnoliopsida; order Magnoliales; family Magnoliaceae; genus Magnolia; species Magnolia kwangsiensis. Next base: position 141,388,826 of record CM073573.1, read on the forward strand.
TAGTCCTAAGATATTTAAACCAAGTTATCCTTGTTTCTTGCAGAATTTTTCCATGGCCACCTTTCCAGCTTTTCTGCACTGAAGAATTCCCTAGCCTTGTTGAGAAAATCCGGCTCACCCCTATGAACTGGCACCCTTTCAGGGCATCTCAATAAGTCAATGTAAGTCTCCATGTCATGAACACATGAAGGGTTTTGCATCTTGATAAAATTAAGAGCTATCTCAACTCCCACATGGGCATAACATGAAGAACTCCAAGGAAGCTCATATCTTCCTCCTAAAACCCTAAAATTCTCATTGAGAAAAACCCCAGGAAGCTTGGTGATGGGGTCATTCACATTCACTATCCTCAGAACCTTCGCTCCAAGTTCTTTGCATCTCTCCTTGAAGCTGGAATTCCCAACCCTCGGCCCCCCAAATGAGTAAACTGTAGTGGGTATTCCATGGTCTGATTGGGTTTTGTTCAACCCAAGCTCTGTAATATCATATGCAAGAAGCAAGGCTAGAGCACTTCCCATGCTATGTCCAGCCACTGTAATGCTCAGCTGCTCATTCTTATACTCATTTTTAATTCGTGATATTTCAGATAGAAGCTGTTCTCGACAACTTCCATGGCCGAACTTGGAAGTGCTATCATCAGCTGAAGTATACAAGTTCAGAAAGCCCAACTCCACCTTAACGTCGAGCCGTGGATTTTGAGGGTCTAACCGCGCAGTAGCCAATGAACTCATGAAATTCGCAATCCATTCACTGTTTGTAACGGTTCCACGGAAGGCAATGACTACATCTCTTCTTCCCAGCCTCTTGACCTGATCATCAGAAGAGACTGCGACATATCCAATCCAACGGCTAGAAGATGTCCAATTTTGGATGGGAATATTTATGTTGGGGGTTGCATAGATGTACTTGGTTACTTTGTAACCACAACCCTCCATACCAACTTCTTTCAACATGCTATTCTTTCCATACTTACAATTCAAATAGCGTTTCGATCTTGGGTGGAGATCGAATGCCTTGTAGCATGCTGCGACAAATTCTCCATACCTTATGATCTCTTCTCGGAGGAGTGGATTCAATGGCTCAACAAGATCTTCCCAATCATTTGAACCTTGAATCTCTCTCCACATGCGAGCCAAATTGAAACTACTTGTGGCCTTTGTCACCGCCACTGGTGCAACTATAGAACCAGATCTCATTTCGGAATTTTTTGTTGCAATCGGTGCCGCTATAGAAGCCTTTCCTGATTGTCGATCTGACAATACACTCCTCTCAAGCATAGAGAACTGCCTTGATATTTGATGGGGCAGGCACGTTGGTTGCAAAAGAGATGAGTTTGACACAAAAACACTCCGAGCCATAGATTGGAGAGGGAGAGAGAGAGAGAGAGAGAGAGAGAGATGTGGAAGTGAGAGGGGAGCAAGACGGGGAAAATGCAGCAGGGTTTATATACAAAAGATGCATGGGAAAATCATATCAGTTGAATTTTCTGTTTGTTCAATGCAAGACAAATTTCTTGTGTCCTGGACAGTATATCGCGTCCATTGCGTGGTGACATCAGGCCCGCGTAGCTACGTGTTGCGAGGACTCTGTAGGGCCACCGAGGACCCCGTAGGTCCACTATAATGTATTTGTTATATCTACCGTTCATCCATTTTTCCAACTCATTTTACAGCTTTAGTCCAAAATTGAATCATACAGAAGCTTAAGTGAACCACACCACATAAAAAAGTATTCAAAAAAAAAAATTTCAACCTTAGCCTGGTAACTTAAGTTTCAATATGTTCAATTTTGAGCTCATGCCCTACAATGAACTGCAAAAATGGATAGATGGTCTGTCCATATAAGTCCCGATCGACAACATATAGCTAGGCAATCTTGTTTGTATATCAAGCCGTTGGATTAAGTCAGGTCAGTTATGACTGTGGGGCCCACTTTGATGTCCATGTTGTATATCCATGCCATGCATCCTCTTTTCTAGCACATTTTCGGACATTGGCTCAAAACTGAAGCAAATATAATTCTAAGGCCAACCACATCATCGCATACAGCAGGGACACGATTTGGCTAGTTAGGCCGTCACCAGCTAAGTGGCTAGTGGTCGGTGCTATGTGGACCACCACCATGATGTATGTGTTTTATCCACGCTGTCCATTCATTTTGAAAAAATTTTTAGGGCTTCATCTCAAAAAATGTAGTTCTAAATCTCCGGTGGACCACAACATGGAAAACAGTTGTGATTGAACATCTACCATTAAAAACCTCCTAAGGCCCACTGTAATGGTTATTCGATATATAACTTTTTGATTAGGTCATACAGACTTGGATGAAGGGTGTATATATATATATATATATATATATATATATATATATCAGCTTGATCCAAAACTTTTGTAACCCGAAGAAGTTTTTAATGGTGGGCATTCAATCAACACTATGTGGTCCACTTGAGATTTTTTAGGCTCATACAATACAATGATATGAAAGAATGGGTAGACGGCATGGATGAAACATGTACACACATCATGATGGGGCCCACAAAGCACCGACCACTAGCCAGGGTGGGCAGTGGATCCGTTTCCACACAGTTGTGCTGGAATGTCTACCATTAAAAAAACTTGGTAGGACCTACTTATGTTTATTTTCTACTTGTTGATAACCTCCAACTCAGTCTCGCGGTAGACCGAGTGAAAGATATCTTGTTTCAACACGAAGGTCTTGGTATCCATCCCCAGTGGGGGTGGCTAATAGTAAAGTGTGAAATGTTAGTCGAAAAAACAGAGGGTCAAACATACCTAGATTAGCCCAAGAGAAATTTTAATGGTCAATTATCAGTATTTCATGTTATGTTTTCCCTTGAGATGCAGATCTATTTCAGTTTTGAGTATCAACAGCTTTGACATCAAATAAATATCGTGGTGGGCAATTAAGAAAGTTTCAAAGGTGGGTGTCATTCTCTCTGCTTTTTGTGGTGTGGTCCACTCGAGATTTAGATTTGCCTCAATTTTTGGATCATGCTCTAAATTGATATTGAAAAATGAATGGACAGTATAGAAATAACACATATATCATGATGGGGATCACAGAAGTTTGCCATGTCAACACGTGCGGACTTCCGTAGTGTGTTTATACATTACGTGAGTCAATAGCTTCCTAGGATACATAACAATAAAGAAGTAGGCCACTGCGCTTCTCGTAGTAGAGAACGAAGAGGTGGCATGTGTGCTTTCTAAGAACACGTGTGAGAATTCCTGGCCAATTATCATGTGGGAACAAACGTAGCCATGCTCTCGAACTTGAATCAGTCCAATCCACGGATCTGGTGGGGTTACACAACCGTAAAAAATAAAAATTAGAAAAAAAATAATAAAAAATACAGGTCGGAAGAAAATCATCACCGTCGTATTCACCGTGCGCAAGCTCACTTTTTTTCTTTTTTTCTTTTCTTTTTTTTTTTTTTTGGTTTTTTAAATAAAGAAAGTGGGAGCACTTACCTTCTTCTCTGGTTTTCTGTCCGTGGTTATACGATAGGTGTGGTCCTATTTGTCTTCGTAGGAACCCACCCAAATGGCAGTATATGATGTTGATTAATGGATTATGGCTGTATATGATGTTGATTAAAGTTAGAGCACTTGCGACCACCTGATTGGCATGCCATCCAACTTTTGGAGGCGTTGCACTCTCCAAGTCTTAGAAGTCATATATGGTTCTGATTTAACACGTGTGCTACTGTTCACCTCTCCTCTCTTTCCTCGCGCGAATCACCTTATCATTTACTGATAGCATGTATCGTCGAAGAACTTTGGTGAGGACTTTGGACGCGGATTGCGCACTGACAGTAGCGAGGTGGTTACTGAAAGTGCTCTGTGGGCTCCGCATGATATATATGTTTTTTAATCCAAGCCGTCCATCTATTTTTGTAGATCATTATAGACCATGAGACTACAAACGATGGAGATACAGATCTCAAGTGGACCACACCACAAGAAAACAGTGGCAATTGAATCCGTACCATTTAAAACTTCCTAAGGCTCACTGTAATGTTTATTTGTCATCCAACCTGTTGATTAGGTCACTCACTCCAGGATGAAAAGAAAACAAAAATATCAGCTTAATCCAAAACTTTTGTGGCCCTAAGAAGTTTTTAATGGTGGGTGTTCAATTACCACTCTTTCTTACAGTGTAGTCCATATAAGATTTAGATCTCCCTCATTTTAAGAATCATACCACCTCGCTACTGATACCGTCAGTAAGCAATCCGCCTCTAAGGACTATGGAGTTCACTTTGCTTATGCGGCTGACTCATGCATACCAGCGTGTGCTGCCCCATTGGGTCCACATGCTAATGTGGCCCAGTGGTCCAGTCACATAAACCGTTCATGTTCTCAGTATTACCATAAATAAGGGTTGTTCTAGTAAACACACTTCCGAGATACGTTGATCTTTGATTTTATCGAGCCATTTAAAAGTTTCGTTTTCTATGTTTTAAATTAATCTTAGCCTAGTGATGGACTGTATCGACCTCCTTGTGGAATTTTCTTGGGCAGTAAAATTACAATCTAAACCCTATAGTTATATTATAATCGGAGTTATTAACCTATTAATCCTCTAATTATGGGTGTACACCAAGAATTTTATGATACTCTAATTACTGTCATACTCCAAGAATTTTATGATACTTTCTTTTATACACAGCCAAAATATTCAATGAAGGATTTTATGTTTTTATTTTTATCAAAATAAACCCTAATTAGAAAAATTAGGTCTCTTTTTTCTTAAAAGGTGGGACCACACCATCTATAACTTTGTTCAATTCAAAAATAGACGTACAAAACTCAAGCGAGCTCATAAAAATTACTAAGTCATCCCTATCATATGAATGCGGAACAAATTAATTCAGCTCCACAATTGTATAAATATGAATGTAGGGACCTAAGAAGAAGAAAATAAAAAAGCCATAGACAAATAATGCAAACCCGGTCATTGCCGACACACCAACATCCATAAGTTGCCATCACCATGTTAAACCTTCTCCCACGGAGCCTTGATTAGAGATTATTTTCTTCTCAACGCACCCATGCCGCGTTACCAAATCCCGAATTTTCCACGGAAGCTCTATCATATTCCCAAATAAGCGATTTGGCCCACCACTACCTAGTTTAGCTACACCATCCGCTATTGAGTTCCCCTCCCTCAATGTGTGGGAGAATCTAGAATTGATAGCCCACCTCAAGTGATCAATAGCCCCCACATGGAATCAAATGATCCAAGAAATTGGCTCAAGAGGACTAGATGGGCACAAGAGTCAGATTCAATGATGTTATTAAACCCTAACTCATAACTAGTGTTTATCCCATCCAGCATTGCTCAGGTTTCTGCCATGGAGTTTGAGACCTGATCATCACAAGCATGGTGGAGGGCGAAAAGGACTCTTCCTAGAGGATCCCCCGCCCCTACCTCCCGGTCAGGATTTCCATGGGAGGACCCATCCATTTCACAATGATCTCCATGGCGGGGCGAACTCTTGCTTCAGATATTAAGTGAGCTTAGAGACAAGTACATGTGACATAATCAATCTTACTTTTAGATCAAGTTGATTTTTCATATTTTTGTTTAGTCACACTTAATTAACCGGTTCAATGAAATATACAAAGCAAGGTGCTTCACACATACCTATGATCGTGGTTCCCCTGCCATTGTTCTTCATGGTGTGACCCACTTGATTTATGGATCAAGTCAGTTATTAGCACACCTAATAGCGCGAAGTGGACATGTCCTATGGGCAAGATAGTTGGCCAACACCCATGCACTCACACCATAGTGGGATTTCACCGGATGGGTATTCGATCCCATGACCTAGTGTTGAAACTCTTATGAGTCCACAGTGAGGCATCAGTAGAGTGGCTAAATAGAGCCTGAGAGTGTTATATGCTGCAAAAATACCGTCCTAACCTTACTTGGCATAGTCATATACATTACAAAGGACCTGACTTGCGATGAATGAGCGTGGAAGGAACATGCATCAAATCACCCCACTCATTTGGTGTTCCGCTTACATTTTCACCAGGCATCCTAAAAATCAGTCCAATCTAGGCCTTCATGAGCCATACCATAAGTAACTGTGTAGAATAATGCATAAGCCTCTAAATTTGTGTGGTGTGGCCTATGAGTGTTGGAATGTCCCGTGAGTGTTGGAATGTCCTAATTTTGGGAGCAGCTCTACATCCTAGTGGGTTGCATCAAAATTAATTGGATGGTATATGTTCACAGCGGTGGACCCCATACATTTTATGGTTAAGCTCTGTTGCGCAGCATGCCAACAACGCTAGTGAACCGAGATCCAATCTTCGGTCTCACCTACAAACGATAAACAAGAAGAAATATAATTTAGAAGTATAATCAAAGCATCCCAAACAAACCACAAGACAAAATATACATGCAAAAACCCCAACAATGGTTTTAAAAAAAAAAAAAAAAACCACGGGTGCAAACTTCCACTATAAAGAAAAATGAGATTACAAGCAATATACTAACATCTTCACTTGAATGTATAGAAAAAATCCTTTTGCATATACTTTAGAATAACTCCCATAACCCTAGAATAGCCCTAAGGACCTCTATTTATAGTTTAGGCAACTTTCCTTTCGAACTTCTACGAAAATCGCCTCAAAATTATGCAGTCCGTGTAAAATCTAGAAACAAATCTGCATAACCTCAACTGGTCGAGTAGGCTCCTCGACTAGTTGAGCGGACCCTTGACTGGTTGAGCAAGGGCCTCGACCGGTCGAGCACCTCGGACCCAAAAAACTACTCCTTGATGGACTTTGAGTCGAGCCTGCCCTCGACTGGTCGAGCGGCCTTGTCCAGATGTGGCTGCGCATCTCAACAATCTTTCACTTGAAAATACATCACCATAATCCTCTGTCTTCTACATCCAAAGTACACCACCTCCCCGTCTTCAAGCCTGAAGGCCCATCAAAGCTAAACAGAACTTTAGCTTCTCTCGTGTGACCGTCTTGATCAGTATATCCGCAGGATTCTCACTTATATGAATCTTTTCTAGAGCAATCAATCCATCCTCTAGTAACGAACGTATGAAGTGATATCTGATGTCAATATGCTTGGTCCTTAAATGAAAGACTGAATTCTTAGCTAAGTGTATTGTACTCTGAATGTCACTATACAGCTTACAATCTGCTTGCTTCTTTCCTAACTCTTCCATGAAACCTTGCATCCACACCATCTTTTTGCACACTTCTGTAGGTGCAACATATTCTGCTTCCATTGTACTGATAGATACTATCTTCTATAATTGAGAGACCCAACTGACTGCAGCACTACCTAGAGTAAAGACATAACGTGTAGTTGTCACGCCCCAAACCCGGAAATCGGATTCACAGGAATTCCGATTGCTGAATCCGGTGCCGACAGCCTCCGTAGTACCCCATTCTCGACTCCTAGCATTCATATGCCAGATTTTCAATCATGGGATCCTACAAGGAGGATTTTATTTTTGTACATTTAACTAGTAATAAGCATAACCACAAGTTTACCCAAATCATAAAGACAACATCATCATCACATATCCACTAATATAATCATTTAAATATAATGCTGAAAGGAAAATATATATGTCAAAATCAAAGCTCCAAAAAATAGCTGCACGCTCCAAGCTCAATGCTGCTGCAACCTAACATCACCTGCACGCATCTATCGTGCATAAGCTTATAGATAGCTTAGAGGGTGGTGTAAGTTTGTGCACGAGATAAGTGCCAAGTATTCAATACAATATCATAATCATACAATACCGAAAAGCTATTAATCCATAAACCATATAATGACAGAATGAGCAGAAACACTGATATGAGCAGGAATTATCAACGTAAATAGAAATACTGACAAGATTATAATCATGCGATAACAGAATAAGCGGAAGTATGAACAAGTCCATAAGTTAATCAATATCAGAATATGCAATATAGGACAGCTATGCAAATGATAAGTCATAAATAATCAAATGTCAAATGACAAGGATATAATGTAATATACAATTCGAAAGAGCTAACAAATATCATCAATCTCATCTAAGTCACAGGAATACAAAAACATAATAACCCACAATGCCACACGCTGAAGATGTAATGGAATATGCAGTATATGGTGCTAATGGAATGATCATGCTGGAGTATGATGTCGGGATGATAGTACGTAGTATCGCAGGCTACGGGGTCCACCACAAGGAACCTCTATCCAAACCAGTCCTATACATAAATTTGGATAGTCTGACTCAACGTGAAAAACTCCTGATCTCAGGTTAGTCGCGCGCCCAACCGAAATCCTTGCTATAACGAAGATACACAACAATTAGTTACGCACCACCAGCCCTAGTGGATAGTGAATGGATGAATGAATGATATGTAACTCCTACTCAGTAGCCTGTCAGCATTGTAGCCTGCCAATCGCTGGTAGCTCGCCTAGTGTGGTAGCTCACCCAGGCCTCAGCCCCGCCCACATCACACCCGCCTACATCAGCGTCCACCCACGTGTGTCCGCCCACATGCACAACAGTGACGGGGTGTCATAATATCATGTCAGTCCTCATATCAGTACTGTTCCTCTCTGGAAAAATCACCGGGATCTATTACACTTCACACCACCTGTCGTCCCAATCAAGCGCACAACTGGGTAAGTGGAAAAGACTTCACTATCCACTTGTCAGTAGTTTACAAATACCTACCCAGCTCGTCGATAGCGAACCCATTCCTCGAGCTGGTCAAACTCAGCCTAGCCATGCCTACTCCCTCGGGCGGGTAAGGCCGCACCCTCTTCCAACCGACCACGACACAGTGGAGAGCGCAATCATCTGGTAATCAGCACTCAACGCTCATTTATCCACTTGGTCTAGACGTTGGAGCATCCTTTGGAACCAAGAGGGTGTTTAGAGATTTTCACCCAGGGCCATCTATGGCGGCCCGATGCTTAAACAGATTTTCGGTGTCCCATCTGGCCATCCACGATATGTCTGTGGAGGCTACGACCCTGATGTCACTAGGTTGTACAGTAATCACAACACAATACAAGATGCATGAGTCATACAATCCAATCATGCATCAATCCTGCGCATGTCATGCGCTCATGTGAGATAATCTCCACCTATTAAGGAGTCTCACATCATCCTGTTCAATGACATATGTAATGGTCAATCACATCTCATAACAAACATACAGATGATGCAAATGGGCATGTATCATGATGTTATGATATTACATACTCATAAACGGTATCAATAACCAGCATCGACAATGTGGACTTTTAACCAACATTGCTCCCAAGGAATGGCCCACATAGAATCAAATATATAATGGGCACATGGCCTCACACAAGGGCCAAATATACGAAACAGGTGGGCCCTGGTCATGGGCCTAACACATATCATAATGGGCCTTACTCATAGGCCTCAAATGCATCTGGATGGGTCGCACTCATGGGCCTCAGATATATCACAATGGGCCTCAAATATTCTTCACAGGTGAGTCACATACCTGGGTCTAATACACATCAGTATGGGCTACATCACATAGGCCTAATATACATCACTATGGGCACAACCCATGGGCTTTAAATACACAATAGGTGGGCCCTACACATGGGCCTCAAATATATACCATGGGTGAGCCTCAACGGACGGGTCACCAATACAACAGGATGGGCCTAATGACATGGACCCCATAAATATATCGAATAGGCCGCACCAATTGGGCCTTACATACATTGCAATGAGCCATGACCCATGGGCCTTGCAACATGGGCCTCGTATATATTTAAGGTGGGCCTCAACAACGGGCCTCATACACATCAAGGTGGGCCTCAACAACGGGCCTCATACACATCAAGGTGAGCCTCAACAACGGGCCTCATACACATCAAGGTGGGCCTTAACAACGGGCCTCATATATGGCCTTAGCAACAGGCCACAAATATATCAAGATGGGCCTAATCAATCATATGGGTTAAATCAATCAAATGGCCGATACGAGCAGGCCGATCAAATGGACAGATACAAATGAGCTGTACATCATGGAGTTATACTAAGCATGTCATAAAGTAATGCCCTATCCTTACAACGCAGCTGGCCTAGACGGCTTGCATACAACAAGTACGGGCCTACCAATGAGCCCTAGGGAGAGTCACAATGTGGACATTTAACCAACATTATACTCGTAATGTGGACGTCAAACCAACATTGCTCCCAAGGTATAGCCCGTAGTGAATAACATTACGTAAACCAGGTTGGGATCACACATTGTAATGGACCTTAGGTACACCCCATTGGGCCTTAAATACATCAAATGGGCCATGTCATATGAGCCTTTTACTCATCAAATGGGCCACATCAATGGGCCACACCAATGGGCCTTATGTGCATTGCAATGGGCCATAACCCATGGGCCTTAGATTGCAACAAATGGTTCTCGACCCATGGGCCTTATACATATCAAATGGGCCTAATCCCATGGGCTTTAAAATACATCAAATGGGTCCAATCCCACGGACCTTGGAACACATCAAATGGGTCCACTCTATGGGCCTTAAATTACATCAAATGGGCCTAATCCCAAGGGCCTTGGAACACATCAAATGGGTCCACTCTATGGGCCTTAAATAGTTCAACAACTAGCTACATTCATGGTCCCAATTAAATTCAACTGTGGTGGGCCTCAAAAGTGCATTCATTAAGCCCAACATTTAAGGAACTAAAGGTATAAATCATTTTCTCTAAGATCTTTATAATATGGTGGGCCCCACTCCTCAAAATTTCAGCCCAAGGCCAGCATAATTATAACATGTTGTTGTCCTGAATTTGGGCACTCCATTGGAGTGGGTCTAAGGCCTCTAAAACTCTAAAAATTGAGGGTCAATGTCCCTCATCATGCATACAATGAGAGGAAACCCAAAAAGGTGGCCCACCATCAGAAGAAATATTTTTGAATTATGGTTTTTTATCAAGGCATATTGCTGAACTGCATAGCAGAAAAAATCTGGGAGTCCAACCATCTTGGACCATTCTTTTGGATACCCAAACGGGGTCACTTGAGGCTGAAATTTCACAGAGTGGTACTTCCATAGGTGGGCCACACCTCCACAAAATTTCATAATTTTTAGATATCTCTAAGTATTTTAATTAATTTAAACAAAACAGACTGTCCAAAAAAATCAGACAGACCTAGACATCCCAACGTGGTGGGCCAGTCCGGCCCTCACCACGGTGTGTACAGGGGTCCATTGGTCCTGAAATTTAGTAGGTGGGTTCTAACATAAGTAGACCACACTTATAAAAAATTTCAGAATTTTTGGACATCTTTAAATATTTTAATTCATTTACATAAATCAATTTGTCCTGAAAATCGGACTGATCTGGACACCAGATTATAATGGGCCGGTCCCGCCATCACCATGGTGTGTACAGGCGTTCATTGGCCCCAAAATTTTGTAGGTGGGTCATACCATAAGTAGGACACCCCCCTGAAAATTTTTATAATTTTTAAACATCTATAGGTATTTTAATAAATTTCAAAAATCCAACTGTCCATGGTGCAATGTTGCTGGAACAGTGCATAAAATCCAGACTGTCCACCTCACTTGGACCACACCTTTGGGACCCCAATGAAAGTCAGTTGGGGCTGAAATTTAGGGGACATCAAGATGAGATCCTCATATTTCAGAAAAGTATATTTAATAGGTATGAATAGTGCTCAAAATAGTCCCAAAATCTGGTCCAAAAACAACCAGAAACTGTCCAGAAAATTCTAAACAGCAACATGTACTTAGATAAAATTTATTATATAAGTTAAATAAAAAGAGAAATACATTAATGAGCTACACACATCATGAAATAAAATAAGGAAAAAGAGAGATAGAAGGATAATCCGGCCATAGGGAAAGGGGCTCCACCACTATTGAGCCCTCCCAAGATCAATCACACCCGCACATTATACCTAGATCTACATTTACAACATGGATCTTGCACATGCATGGCCTATAATTAAAACGCATGATGAGGATGCCATCCCCACCATGGTTATAAGGTCTAGATGACTCAAATATAATATGATATGAAATAAAACTACCATGATGGGGCCCACAGAGAAAGGCCTCATGCATGGATCATACATGCATAAGGTAAGCCATTAGGCCACAACCATGGGATTGTGTGGGATCTCCACCATTGATTGGTGGGTCCTACACTTCCCTCACGAAAGAAAGAAAACATCTAGGCTATAGAAATCAGATTTTTTACATCTAGAGGAGCACCCACCATTCGATCTTCTTGCTCCTATGAGTTCCTTAGCGTCTTAGCTTTGATTCTAATGGAGGAGATGGGGAATGGATGGTTAGGATGAGAGATCATGGGGTAGGAAAGTGGGTCATACTTAAAGTTTTAAAAGAGAGGGAGAGGCTTGGAGAATTCTCATACGTATGGGAATTCTCTCCTTACATTTTTTTGAGTTTGAAAATGAGAAAGAGAGAGAGAGAGAGTTGTAAAGGGAGAGAGAGATGGGTGATGGATGTGGTGAGTGATGGGTGTAAGAAAATCTTGACTTTTGTGGTCATTTGTATAAGAAAAGCATGGGTGGTGTAAGAACTTTTTGACTTTGAGGGCTTTTGGTGTAAGAGAGGTATGGGCTTGTAAGAGATTCTTGACTTTTGTAGTTGCATGGGAATGGGTGAAAGGTGATGTGTACTTGACATGTACTTGACCTGTGATGGATTGATAGGATTGATGTGACACCTCGTAGAGATTCTCTTGGGTTTCGCAACTCGCGACATTTTCTTCGCACCGAACGTTGGCCCACATCTCTTGATCAGGGTATCGCCTCGACGTGTAAGTCGCGGCATCGGGATGGTAGCGACGACGCGGTCGCTATGGTAAAGGTCTTGGGTTGAGTTGATACGGGTTGATGGCATACGAATCAGGGTCGCACATAAATATTGGTTAACGGTCGAAGGTTGCCGAAATTCGACCGGTAAGACCGCGGAAGTCTATGGAACGGTACGGTCTAGGATACGGGGCTTACAGTAGTGCTTCTTCTGCTGTCGATATCTCCTGCCAAATCTGAATCTACGTAGCTTTATAGCTTGATTTTTGATCCTCCAAAACACAGCCTTACGTCCACAGTACCTACCAAGTATCTGGGGATCCACTTTACAGATTCTCAATGTTCCCTCCCAGGGTTATTCATAAACCTACTAACAACTCCCACTATATAAGTAATATCTGGCCTCGTGCTCACCATACCATATGTGAGACTCCTAATAGCTGACACATATAGGACTTTAGTCATGCAATCTCATTCCTCTTATGTCTTTGCACCTTGCTCATTAGAAAGCTTGAAGTGGTTGACCAAATTAGTGCTAACCGGCTTAGCACCTCCCATACTGAATCGATCAAGTACCTTAATTATGTACTCTACCTGTGACAAAACTAGTTTCTTATTTTTCCTATCACGCTTTATCCACATGCCTAGGATTTATTTTGTATCTCCTAAATCCTTCATGCTAAATTCTCTAGATAGGTGTCTATTGAGATCTGAGATGTCATTCATGCTTGATCCGGCCACAAACATATCATCAACATATAGAAGAAAGATGATATACGACGTATCAAACTTTTTTAAGTAGTAACAGTGGTTGCATGATATCTCCTAAAATCGTTTCCCGACATGAAACTGTCGAACTTATTATACCACTACCTCGGGGCCTACTTCAGGCCATAGACTCTTCTTCAGTTTACACACCTTATTCTCCTTACCTGATGCTATGTATCATGTCGACTGATACATATATATCTCTTCTTAAAGGTCTCCATAAAGAAAAGTTGTCTTAACATCTATCCACTCTAGATGTAAGTCCTCTATAGTCACTATATTCAAGACCATGCGAATCGTAGACATTTTCACTACTGGTGAAAATATTTCAATGAAATTGTTATCTTCCTTTTGTTGAAACCTTTTTACAACCAATCAAGCCTTGTACCGTTTCGAACCATCGTACTCCTCCTTCAGTCTGTAAGCCCACTTGTTATGAAGAGTTTTCTTACCTTAAGTAGAGTGACTAGCTCGCATGTACGATTTGACTCAAAAGAGTCCATTTCATCATCCATGACCTGCTCTTACTTAACCCGTGTACTTGACTGTAATGCCTCTTCAAAACACTCTTGTTCACCAATATCTGTCAGCAGTAGATAATGTAAGGAGGGTAAGTATCAGACCATGAGTCTCTTCTCTCAAGTAGTCCTCCTCACAACTGGTGTTTGCGACTCTGCCTCATAATGCTCCTGTGTATGATCATCCTGTGGCACTGTAACACCCTTATCCGGTAACTCTTCCAACTCTACGAATTCTTTCTCATTGACCTTATTTTATTGCGCATTGTCCTTATACATCACCTTTTCATTAAAGACTACGTATTTATTTCTGATGATTTTTCTATTTTTTATATTTCAAAAATAGTAGCCAAAATCATGTTGCCCGTAACCTATAAACGTGCACCTCTTGGACTTCACATCCAACTTGTTTCTATACTCTGCATTGATGTGACCATATGAAGTGCAATCAGACACTTTTAGATATGCAAGGTTCACTTCTTTTCCAGTCCACGTTTCTTCTGGTAACCCACCATCCAATGGTACTGAGAGACTTTATTGATGAGATACGCGGCAGTATTCACAGCATCTGCCCAAAACTTCTTGGGTAACCCTGCATGTAACCTCATGCTCCTAGCGCGCTCAAGGATGGTCCTGTTAATGCGTTTAACCACACCATTCTGCTGTCGTGTCCCTAGAATCAATTTCTGATGTTTGATTCCATTTTCTACACAATACTCTTCAAACCTCTTATCACAATACTCTCCCCTATTATCTAATCTGAGATATTTTACTGTTTTACCTGTCTCATTTTCTACCATAACTTTTCACTTCTTAAATACATCAAATACATTAGATTTATACTTTAATAAATAGACCCATAGTTTTTTACCAGTATCATCAATAAAAGAAACAAAATAACGTGATCTACCAAGAGATGATACCTGCGCTAATCCCCACACATCAGTGTGTATGAGCTCCAAGAGATGCATCTTTGAAGTGCGTCCTGTTTTCTTGAAACTTACCATTTTCTGCTTGTCATATACGCAGTACTCATAGAATTCCAAGTCAATAGACTTCATCCCTTGTAGTTTCCCTTTTAACAATAATACTTTCATCATTTTCTCACTCATATGTTCCAACCTCTAATGTCATAACTGCCCATTTACTCCAGTTGATGTGACTGTGAGTGAACTATATGATCTTGAAGTCACGTATAAAGTACCTTCCTTCTTACCTCGAGATATCACTAAGGCACATTTTGTGATTTTTCAGGAATCATTAGTGAAGGTCGTCACATATCCGGTATCGGCCAATGACCCCACTGAGATCAAATTTCTTTTTAAATTCTGTACATGTCTGACATCCTTCAATTTCAAAACCGTTCCATCTTTCTGACTTATATGAACATCACCCTTTCCAACAATACTGCACAGCTCATCATTGAAAGTGCACTGGTTTGTCAATTAGCATGAGTGTCGGGTCAGTTAGACTGTAGAGCCTCATAGGAAGATCAATTCAAAGCGTTTACCTCAACCAGATGTGTGCAAGCTCACCATAGGTAAATCCAAGCCACACATTCTGTCCCAAAACACCAGGTGAATAAAACCCCAAAACAAGTTAGAACATCATAGGGTTTATAAATAAGAAAACTTTTCCAAAAACAGAAAATCTCTAAGTTTTCTTTCTTTATCTAGTGTATCGACACACGTCTCGATATGATCAACCTGCACTGTCGATGTCCTCAATAACACATCGATTCCATTGGAATGAGAATAAAAAGTGTCCAGTAACCAAATATATATCTGGACGGAATTATCGATGTATCAATATACTTATTAATATCATCGATATTTGAATCTTGAATCTATCAAAGGTGACTCGATAATATCAACAGGCAGTCCTCCGGTGCCCCTATTTTCACATGAGAAAATCATATATGCTTCAATATATCGAAGCTCACCTCGATACCATCGAAGTTCAAACCTCAATGATATTGAAAGGCTCGCGGTGATATCGGACATGGGTGTAAAGTTTTCTAGTAAAATATTTCAGGCTAGTTTATATATAATCGAGGGTCACTCGATAGAATCGATATTCAAATATCAATAATATGGATAGCTATATCGATAGCATCGAATAGGAACAAAAACTGTCCAGCAAGCTTAAACTAAAATCCTTTGGATTTACCAATGCCTCGACACAGCCATCGATTTCATCGACATTCAAATTCCGATGATATCAAAGGTCCCTCGATCATTCTTATAAACATGAAATATTTCATAGCAAGTCTCTCTCATTTTCAAATGTCGAGGAATCGAACCTCGCATCGATGAAATCAGAGTTCAAAATCTGATGACATCGACACGAGTTTCGATTCCCTCGACCAGCTGGCAAGAGACTTTCAATAGCGTATGACATTGAGTTTGTGTCATCGAGCGAATCGTCGATGTTATCGAGAGTTGTAACACCCTGAAAATCGGGGGTCGGGTAGAAACCCAACTCCCGAGTTTCAGAACGTCACTTATGCAACATAGATAATGATAAATGCATGTTGTCTGTAGAATGGCATTAAACAAGATTGAGACTAAGCCAAAACAGCATATCATACTCCGAGACAGTTAAATGAGCAAGCGGAAGACTGATAAATACATAAAATATATAATTGATTGTAAGTCTCCAGAGTGTGAACATGTTATCAGGTTAATTAAATACATGTATACTCCAAAAATGGAAAGAAAAGAATATACATCAGTGTTCCAAAAATATAAAATGACAAGTGTCATGGCGTCTAATCAACCTCCCTATAATCCCGTCGATCAGAACACGCATAAAGGAGAGATCCTCCTCATCATCATCAAGTCCGGCTCCACCTCGTAGGTCGTGCCATCATCTGCAATTATAAAAGGGTCTGGTGGTGTCCGGAACACCGTCCCGTAACGTGGGAGTGAGTAATTAACTCAGTGAAATTATAGAGCAAAGATTAGCATGTTATCAAATCAATCACGCGTTAATAGTAAAGCAAACAATCAAACATTCCTAGATACTGTTGTTAATGCAAGCATGAAATGACATGATGGATGCCCTCACCGACATACTCCCTCATGCGGCACCATCTGCGTCCGCGACATGCTTTCTTCCCGCAGTGCTCCACATCTTCCAGGCACATACAATGCGATATGGATAATGATTACCGGGTTGTTGTTAGTCCTTTTCATACAGCAGGATTGAGAAACTAGGGTACCTTACTTATATCAATCCCAACACAGATCCTGTCTAGGGTCATCACTCCTAGCAATCTCATACGATGTTATATTTGTAAGTCGTTGCAAGGGCTGTCAAGGCTATTGCTCGCACTCGTTGTACCTCTCCCCCATCACCTTATCAATACAGGCCTAATTATCCTTAAGACTGCATCAGGACTCGTCGCCCCCATGCGGTGTCAGGATAAACTCAAGGTCACTGCAAAGGGCTCATCACCTGATCAGTGTAGGCCGACAACAAGAATATAGTGTCCCATACCAGCATAATCTGCTTAGAGTAGGGTGCTCACTGGTCACTACGGGGAGGTTTGTGGCCCCAGCGTAGGCCGACAGCTCGACCACGGTGTCCCATACCACCATGTCCGGTTTTCAGTACCCTAGGTTCAAGCAGTTATGACTCATACATAGTGAACATACAATAGCCAGTCAGGTTACTTGACGGGCTCGACTAGTACAAGCGCATCTCAAGCTGAATGACGTGAAGTGCATTAAACACTTCGTGTGGCCTAACCACTGCCGCCAACCCAAAACACGACTCGCGTTCATCGACGCGTCCTTCGTGGCAAATAGAAACCAACCACGAATTCAATCCATTACCGACTGCCTGGACTAGGTCATAGCCCCAAGCATTTATGTATCAACATCAGTAAGCATATGTGAGTAACAAAAATGAAATACAATGATGTAAGTATGTTGACACATGTTATAACATACAACTTAAGCAAATCATCTAACACATGCATTTCATATATATAATGAAATCAATACATATAGCCAACATGATGGAAATCATTTACATCAGCATATTAATTGAGAATTCAATCTCAAAAATAATTCACAACACCATTTTACTCAATACATACTAATACAAACATTTATACAAACACTTAATCTACACACTTTAGTCCACATAGCGTATGTCGACTCAAAGTGCACATTAGGGCGAATCTCTTCGCCAAACCGATCATACACGTATTTCTAATATCATAACACGATAAATTTATATGTCAAGCATTTCAGCAAAATGCGGACGTATACAGTATTTTCTATAAATGCTTAAAATACCCTAAATCTTATATTTACCGTACATTTACGAAACGGAATACGGATAGCATGTTGTACATGTCAAACGGTGTTACCGTTGATAATCTACTATTAAACGACATTGAAAGCTTTGAAATCAGTCAATCTAAGAGTCTAAAATCCTCACCTTTTGCCCTAGACGTGTATCGTTTCGATTAGAACGTCTACGCTTCGTCAACGGCATAAATGCGACCTAATGCACAAGATACATAAGCTATTTCGATATTTGAATCGAATGAATTCCAAAACAGCAAGTAGTTAGGGTTTTTCTTACCTAGGAGTGCGTTGGAATCGCCGGAAAAGTGATTTTGATGCGGTGCTTTGATACGTGCAAACGCTACAGCAAGTGGCGGGAATTCTCTCCCACAACTCTCTTACAATCTCTCACTTTCTCTCTCTCTCAATCTAGAGTTTTATCCAAATTCGGATGGGAGAGATATGAGAGGGTTTCAAGCCCTTATATAGGCTAAAACTTCACCGAAACAGACTTGGGATAAAGGTATACTTGGGTTATAACCAAATCGGGACTTTTTCGATCCAAAAGAGTGTTTCGGGAGGTCCTTTGGCCGAACGCGGTCGGACTTAAGCTCATGGTCACTGGATCTTGCTCACACAAAGTTTTCAGACCGGTAGAGTTCCCAGATCGCACATGGCGGACCAGTTTCAGTTCAGCGGTCACCGTACCTAAATCAGGTCTACAAATCTCATAATATGAAAGAGAAATTTTTCCTGATCCGAGGGTGTAATTTGGCTGAATTCTGATGGTCAGAACGCTTATAATAATGCACCAAGTCACGTGCCAGATTTGGATTAAAATTTCCAAATCTAACCCATTTCTCACTCTCTTCACTCCAGGCTCAATGAAATAGCCTCTGAACGTCTGTTGGGCTTGATTTTTGAAATGATTGTTAAGTCCAGCTAAGCGGTCATAACGGTATAAGATTGTAGGTATCGAACTTTCGACGCGCGGTCTAGAACCAATACAAAGTTTCAAAGGGTTCCTGAGAGCAAACAGGTTTAGAGTTTGATCCTAGGTTTCAAGGTATTATAGCGTCATTGATTCTACAAGTTTTGGTTCTTGCAGAATGTATTTAAAGCGATCAAGGACAATTTCACAGCTACTCTAACGTAGCGCTCGCTAACTTACGCTTAATTTCTAAAGGAATTAATCCTAAGTGATTTCTTTGGCTTTAGAATTGGGTTCTGAGAGATTACCAAGGTGTTATGGTTGACCCATTGCCTAAGGATGTCTAATCCCAGGTTGGTAAAAATTCGGGGTGTTACAAGAGTATACGCTCGATGATATCAAACCCGCTCAATGATATCGAACTTTGTCATAAATGTGACCGTTTTATATCCGTTGGAACCTTTTCCTATATAAAGAGGACTTGTCTATTGTTACTAGTAGAGAAAGAAGAGAGTGCTTTTAAGTGTTTAACCTAAGATCATTTATTCAAAGCCCTTTCTCTCAAGCTAGTTCATCCTCCAATCCATCCTCATCATTGATATTCAATATAGTGGATTGGGGAATGAACTTCTGCATTCAAGGATCCTCCAACTACTACCTTGATGGCAAATCATTAAGCTGGGATGCCTTGAATGCATAGATGATTGGAATCACTCTATCTCCTTTATAGGAAAATATTTGAGAGTAGGATTTCATCATAACCTTGACCCAACCCGTCGTCATGCATTGGTATATCTTCTGTGTTGCAGATCAAGGAAGCAGAAGACTCTTCATCAACAAAGGAAGAGATCTTCATCAAGAGCTAAAAAGGGACTCATCCACTTATCTGTAAGTATCTAGAGTCCAGTGGACCCTTTAATCATTCCTTTGTAAAATTAGGTCTAAGGTGTTTCTCACCCTTCTAAATCCTCAAGGAGGCCTCTGGCGGGAGTGTACGTGGTGCGTGTGTTGTGTAGACCCTTGCTCTGTGGAGAGCATAAACATCTGGCTAAAGGTGAACCAGTCAAAACCTTGGATTTAAGGTGAACCGTGTGAAACCTCTGTTAGGGTCTTATGGAAGATCCTTGGCCAGTATACCTAAAAGTGGGTGTGTTGTGTTGACCCTTGCTCGTGAGAGCATAAACAGTCAGCCTCAGTGTAAGTTGTAAAGGTTGAAGGTGAACCTGATTTAAAACCTTACGTTTAAAGTGAACCGCTATGAAACCTCCTTAGTGAAATCCGGTACACTCAAGGGTTGAGTGCGGTTACCAGGAGTGGAGTAGACAAGTAGTTTAACCACTATTAAAATGACTATGTTTGCAATTGTTATTCTTTTATGTGTGTGATTTACTTTAATACTTTCATATCTGTATATCTGAGATCACACCTCACACATGTAAACAGTCATATCCACATAAAGTAGTTTACATAGTGTTCACTTCTTAAATAGTTTGTGATTGGATCCTCTATTGGGCTTGAAAGCCAATAGAGTTACTTTTGAGTAATCCATTATGAATGCATATTGATAGGATTAGTGTGATAGGATTTTTAAATAAATTATAAAAACTTTAAAAAGTCCTATTCACCCCCCTCTAGGACATATTGGCATATTCCTACTTCAACTAAAGTGGTCTTCACCGCTATTTTCAATTGGTATAAGAGAGAGTCTCTCTTTAAAGGCTTCACCGCCTAGAGAGTGATCTTGACTGAAGTTTGAAATATGGCCAAAGGAGAGGGCTCATTCGTCACTAGGCCTCCAGTATTTGATGGCTCAAATTAATTACGCATACTGGAAGGCTAGGATGGCTACTTTCTGAGATCTTTAGATCATGACGTTTGGGATATAGTTGAAAGTGGTTATGTGCCACCATCTAAACAAATTGTACTTGATAGTGACATAACCATCACAAAACCCAAATCCAAAGAGAAGTGGATGACCTTCAATAAAGAAAAACAGACTGTTGAAGCTAAAACTATGAACGTCATCTATTGTGTCGTGTCCCAAGATATATTCAATCAAATAAGTATGTGTGGGACATCTAAGGAAGCATGGGACTATTGGAAATAACCCATGAAAGCACAAGCATTGTGAAGAGCTCCAAAATACAACTTCTGACTTCATAGTTCGAAAGTCTCAGAATGGAAGAGCATGAGACGTTTATGGAGTTTTTCACAAAATTGAATATCAATTTCAACTCCATGGGTGGATTGGGAGAAAAAGTTTCGGTATCAAAAATTTATAGGAAAATTCTAAGATCCCTACCAAAGCGATTTAATCCCAAAGTTACAACTATTGAAGAGTGTAGGAATATAGACAAAATGAAAGTAGAAGAACTGGTAGGTTCCCTACAAACTTTTGAACTACACTTCAAACAAATCCCAAAATCCAAAACAACTGTCCTAAAAACTTCTAAGAAAATAATAAATGATGATAGTGGAAGTGAAAAAGAAGATGAAGATGAGGAAGTGGCTTTGCTAGCACAACGATTCCGAAAATTCTTTCAAAAGAATCGCGGTCGTCCCTCCAGAGGAAGAAAGGTGGACAACAAATCATCTGCAAATAAATTTGGTAAAAGGACCAAAGACCCACAATGTTATGCCTATCAAAAGTATGGACGCCTATCTACCGAATGCCCAAATAGAAAAATGAAGGGCAAGGCAATGGCCACCACATGGGATGATTCAGAAGAATCAAATTCAGAATCTAGTGACTCAGAGAGCGATGGAGATAAGAAATTATTAAAAATTCTTATGGTCTCCACTGCTCCAATCATTCCCACGGAATCTGAAAACAAGGAAGAATAGTAAGCTACCAAATCATTTCTGTCTGATAATGAGGAAAGTGGAGAAGAAGAAGAGGTAGAAAAAGATAAACTGCAAGATTCTTATAATGAACTCTATATTCATAGCATCCACATCCTTAAAAGACTTGGAATGTTTGAAAATAAAAAGGAATTGCTGCAAAAAGACTTGGACAAAACCTTGGAAATTAATGCACATTTAATCAATGATTTACAACAATATCACTCAGACAATGATAAGTTAGAAAGAGTCAATCTATCCCTAAAAACGGAATCATCAAAACTTATGAAATAAGTTGAATTATTAAAAAATGAAAATGAGCAACTCAAGAATGAGAATCACACACTCCATTGTGACTTAGAGAAATCCAAAAATTTTGCAAAAATAAATTACAAATTTTTCCAGAGTGGTGAAAAGCTAGAAAAGTTGTTAGGGATCGGAAGACAAGGAAAAGACAAGAGTGGCCTAGGGTATGAGAAAACTAAAAAGAAAACTGAAAATGTAACCCCAACAACTGAAAAATTTGTTACCTTAGGGGACAATATGAGGACTTCTCCAGTTTGTCGTTCATGTGGTGATATGGGTCATTATAAGTTTGAATGCTTGACACCTAGAAGGACTTTACATAACTCCAGTAAAAATCTCATTGGTAAATTCACACCAGCCAAAGAAATACAGAATGTCAAAAGTCTACCTAAGAGTAACACATATCCATCACCACCTAAGATGAAAGACAGAATAAAGGAATCATTGGATTAAGTTGGTAAGACAAACATAAAAACTAAATCTACCACAGTAAAGAATTTTATCTCAAAATGGATAGTAAAAGAAAAACTGAATTGTCTGATAACTAACTTTATCTATATACCCTGAAATATCAAGCATGAAAAGATAAGTCTAGGTCATGCTTCTAGATCTGGATACTTGCTGAAATGATGCAATTTTTGCTGCGCTCTAAATGATATATCTGAGGTTCCTCACCTTAATTTTTGTATATAAACATTTTAATGTTTATAAATTTGCTATGTACAGTGATTGTACATTATTTTGTTGTGTATTCTGTTGATTCATAGAAATATTAAAGTATACATGAAGTGTCGTCTGAATGCTGAAAATTGAAAATACTCGTCTTCGATATGTCTGTCGATATGTCATTCCCGATAAATCGATCAAGGGTCGATATTATCGACTCCTCTTTGAAATGTGAAAATTCATATGATCGAGAATGATATCGAAGACAGGATTGATGAAATCGATCAGGGTCCCTCGATATCATCGATGTGAGGATTGATGATATCGACAGATGTCGTCCGATATAAGCCGGTGGAGCGTGAAAAAGGGATTTTTATTCCAGGCTTACCGTTTCTCTTCCCTACTTGCTCCTCTCAATCGGACGTCTCGGTACCTTGTCAAACAGCCCCAAAAGTTCTACAAATACGGTAATACCCTTCTAATCATCAAGATTCCATTTTTTTGTAGTATTTCTGTTTATATTGGGTTGTGTCCTCTTTCCCAAATCCTTCAAATTCACTTTTTTGTCCAAATGGAAAAAGACAAAGGAAAAGTATCCTGTCCGGGTGAGTCATCAAAATCCACTCGATAAAAACTGGTTGTTTCAAAAGCAAGCGCAAGGGCCCTGAAATGTGGGACCCCCACAAGGCAACGCACAAGATATAGTGGTTCCTAGTCTAAGGCACAGGTGCCCCCACCGGTGCAGGTTAATCTGGTTTTGGCAAAGTTTGCTAGGAAAAAGGTTATTCCTGAGAAAAAAGTCAACTGAAGTTGTCTGATTTCATATAATCTAGAACTTCTATTTGCCACCATAGATTGGTACCAGTTCTCGACTTTGGGGGACCATATCAACTTGAACGAACTTATAATTTCTTTGCCGCCTGTCATTCTCTGATATCTGATCCACCATCCATCACCGTATCCGTTAATGGTGATGATGTGCAAATCACTCTGGAATCTGTCACAGGGATATTCAATCTTACCCTATCTCCTAAGGGAATTCCAGATATGGACCTAAAAAATATTGAGGTTCGGTCTAAGGTCACCAAATTTCTCTGTCATGATCGTGACGTCCAGTAGTACCAAGGGAATGCCCTAAAAGTCAGATTTATGGAACCACGCTATTGGGTCTTGCATGGTATCCTTGCTTCAAACATCTGTTCTAGAGGTTCCAATAAGGCAGATCTCACGGGCTTCATGACTATGATAGTTTATTCGATCACTGTTGGGATCAAGATTTGTCTTCCTACCCTCATCATGTATCAGTTGGTTTATGATTTTCATAGGGCTAAGGATATTCACTTACCATATCTCTGGATCATAGATATAATTAGCAATGTCATAGCCTTTCCAACTACAAGTGATCCTGTACTTCCTCCCCAAACCTTCAATAAAAGTAACATTTGAAGGATGGATTTGAAGTTTCATAAATACCTTGAGGATCCAACTGAAGAAGGCATTCAAGTAAAGAGGGAAAGTGGGGTAGGTGTAAGACCCGTATATTAGTCCGTACCATTCCGTAGACTTCCGCAGTCTTACCGATCGAATTCCAGCAACCTTTGACCCTTAATAGATATTTACGCGCGACCCTGATTTGTATGCCGTCAACCCGTATCGACTCAACTCAAGACCTTTACCATAGCGACCACGCAGTCGCTGCGGTTCTGATGCTGCGACTCGTACGCCGAGGCGATACCCTGTTCAGGAGATGTGGGTCAGCGTTCGGTGCGAGAAAAATGTCGCGCGTTGCGAAACCTAAGGAAATCTCTACGAATTGTCAAATCAATCAAATCTCATCACATCTCATGTCAAGTACACATCACCTTTCACCCATACCCAAGCAACCACAAAAGTTAAAAAGTTCTTACAAAGCCATGCCTTTCTTACACAAAAGGCAACCAAAGTCAAAAAGTGTCTTACACACCCATCACCACCACATCTATCACTCCATCACCCATCACTCTCTCTCTCCCTTTACAACTCTTTCTCTCTTTCTCATTTTCAAACATATCTCCAAGCAAAAAAAAAAACCCATACGTATGAGAATTCTCCAAGCCTTTCAAGCTCCAAGTGTGGCCCACCTTTCCATCCCAAGATCTCTCATCCTAGCCCACCTTTCCATCCCAAGATCTCTCATCCTAGCCATCCATTCCTCATCTCCTCCATTAGAATCAAAGCTAAGGTGCTAAGGAACCCATAGGAGCAAGAAGATCGAACGGTGGGTGCTTAGTAATTAATATTAGCTTTTTATATTTTAAAGATGGACCAAGTGAGGTCAACCGATCAATGGTTTGGATCTCACTTGGGACCGTAAGATGTGGCTGATGGCCTACTAGGATCATCATGATCATTCCATGATGGGGCCATTCTCCAAGGACCTCATCATGATGTTTATTTTCTTGTATATCTAGGGTCATCTAGACCGTCTACTTTAGTGGAGAAGGGATCTCCACCGTTGAATTTTGGATTTAATGGGCCCATGTGTAATGGAACCCACTTGATGTATGTTTAGTTGCAAGGGAGGGCCCATAGTGTCGGGGTCCCTCCATCACGCGTGTCCCATTCTCTATCTCTCTCTCTCCCTCTCTATTTCATTTTCGTTTGTGAAATCATGATATGATTGTGTGGCCACTTGGATGGACCCCACCATGAGGCTTGTATCCTAGCCAAACCATCTACAAGTGGGGCCCATCTTATGTGTGTTGTACGCACACCTTTCATCATGAGGTGGCCCACTTGATTAAAGCCACGTCTATTGTGAGGACTGTCCAGCGTCCAGGGACGCTGGACGTCTCCGTGGAAACACAAATATAAGCTTGTTTTAAAGCTTTTGGGGTGGCCCACTCTCTAGGCCTCACCTTGATGTATGGGTACAATCCAAGCCATCCATCCTCTTTCCCATATCATTTTAGGCGTTGAGCTAAGGAATGAAGCTAATTCGCTCATTGGGCGGGCCATACTTTTCAAAACAGTGATTTTCACCGTTTATAATTATTTTAAATTTTGCTACAGGCCAAAGGTTTTCAATATTGGACTCTTTTGGCTTGTCTTGAGCCAAGGAAGTAAATTGACGGAGTGGATCTACTTGATGCGGGCCCCAGATATGAAAAACCCCTGAAAAATGGATTTTCATACTTTTTTAAAAAAATAAGCACAGAGGCAGTGCCTCTGCCTCTTTGACGCTGCAGCAGCAGCGTACTGCGTGCAGCGGGCGGGCGGACAGCGTCCCATGACTACTGCCGTGGGCCCCACCATGATGTATATGTAACATCCACGCCGTTCATTTGGTGGGCCACTCCCTGAAGCGGGTCCCCTCCAAAAATGAGGCCGATCTAACGCTCGAGTGGCCCACACTGCAGGAAACAGTGGGATTGAACCTCTGCCATTGAAGCCCCTGTTATGGGCCACAGAAGTTTTGAATCAATATGAAATTTATTTTTCCCATTCATCTAGGTCCGTGT
Source organism: Magnolia kwangsiensis (assembly GCA_037074715.1). Taxonomy (NCBI): domain Eukaryota; kingdom Viridiplantae; phylum Streptophyta; class Magnoliopsida; order Magnoliales; family Magnoliaceae; genus Magnolia; species Magnolia kwangsiensis. Next base: position 141,415,532 of record CM073573.1, read on the forward strand.
GATCTTATTAACAGTCTGGGTGGCTTATAAATGTTATGGTGGGCCAGACGTGGAGCCCACAGTAATGCATGTGTTTTACTTCCACCGTCCAGCGGACAGTGGAGCCCACGGTAACATATGTGTTTTATTCACACCGTCCCACTGGACGGTGGGCCCCTCCCCACGTGTGGGATGGCGCGTGCATGTGTGCATGGCCTCACCGTGATGTGTGCTGGCCCACATTACAGGCGACAGTGTTGAATAAACACCCACCGTTTTAAAAAAATCACAGTGGGCCCCCAGGTCTGTGTGACCTATCAGCGAGTGGATGGAAAGTAAATATTATGGTGGGCTCCCTATCCGGGTGACCTCATCAACAGGTTGGCTGGAAAATAAACATTTCAGTGGGTCCCAGCCCCACCCCAGGTCCACGTGACCTCATGAATAGTTGGATAGAAAATAAACATTACAGTGGGCCCCTTGCCAGTTTGAATGGAAAATAAACATTACAGTGGGCCTCTTGCCAGTTTAGATGGAAAATAAACATTGCAGTGGGCCTCTAGGCACATGGGATTGGACCCATTTTGATGTATTCCAAGGCCCATGGGGTTAAGGCCCATTGAGATGTACAAGGGCCTATGGGTTGAGGCCCATTTAATGTACATATGAGGCCCAATTGGTGTAGCCCATTTGTTACATATAAGACCCATGAGATTAGGCCCATTTGATGCAATCTAAGGCCCACAAGTTATGACCCATTGCAATGCACATAAGGCCCATTGGTGTGGCCCATTGATGTGGCCCATTTGATGAATAAAAGGCCCATATGATATAGCCCATTTGATGTATTTAAGGCCCAATGGAATGTACCTAAGGTCCATTGCAATGTGTGAGCCCAACACGGATTATGTAACGATGTTTAGGACGATCGTTCCTTGGAAGCAATGTTGGTTTGACGTCCACATTGAGAGTATAATGTTGGTTGGATGTCCACGTTACGACTCTCCCTAGGGCCCATTATTAGGCCCATACTTATTGTGTATAGGCCGTCTAGGCCCATCTGCATTGTAAGGATAGTTCATTTCATTATAACATTTTTAGTATAGTTCCATGACTCATGATCGTACGCATCATATGTATGCTTGATATGAGAAGTGACTGATCATAGCATATAACTTCGGGCAGATTTTTTATGGGACCCCGATTAGGCGGTGTTGCCCTGCATGAGCGCACGATATGTACAGGATTTGATGCATGATTGGATAGTGTGATTCATGCATTTCGCATTGTGTGTAACACCCCAGATTTTTTCCAACCTGGGATTAGATGTCCTTAGGCAATGGGTTAACCATAACACCTTGGTAACCTCTCAGAATCCAATTCTAAAGCTACAGAAATCACTTAGGATTAATTCCTTTAGAAATTGAGCGTAAGTTAGCTAGCGCTACGCTAGAGTAGCTGTGAAATTGTCCCTAATCGCTTTAAATATGTTCTGCAAGACCCAAAATTTGTAGAAACAAGGACGCTACAATACCCTAAAATTCAGGATTAAACTCTAAACCGGTTTGTTCTCGGGAACCCTTTGAAACTTTGTACTGGATCTAGACCGCGCGTCGAAAGTCCGATATCTACCATCTTAGACCATTATGACCACTTGGCTGGACTTGACAATCGTTTCGAAAATCAAGGCCAACCGACGTTCAGAGGCTATTTCATTGAGCCTCGAGTGAAGAGAGTGAGAAAAGGGTTAGATTTGGAAATTTTAATTCAAATCTGGCACGTGACTTGGCGCGTTATTATTAAGTGTTCTGACCGTCAGAATTCAGCCAAATTACACCCTCGGATCAGGAAAAATTTCTCTTTCATATCATGAGACTTGTAGACCTGATCTTGGTGCAATGACCGCTAAACTGAAACTAGACCGCCACGTGCGATCTGGAAACTCTACCATTCTGAAAACTTGATGTGTGCTAGATCCAGTATGCATGAGCTTAAGTCCGACCGCGTTTGGCCAGGGGACCTCCAGAAATGCTCTTTTGGACCAGAACAGCCCCGATTTGGTTATAACCCAAGTAAACCTTGTTCCCAAGTCTATTTTGGGAAGGTTGTGGGCTATATAAGGGCCTTAAACCCTCTCATTTCTCTCCCATCCGAATTTGCTAGAAAGCCTAGCAAGAGTGAGAGAGAAAGTGAGAGTTTGTGAGAGAAGGTGGGAGAGATTTTCCTGCCACCTGCTGCTGCTGCTGCACGTGCTTAAGCGACGTATTCCAATCACTTTGTTAGTGATTCCGACACTTTTCTAGGTAAGGAAAACCTTGTCCACTTGCTTATTTAGCGTTTCGTCAATTCAAATAGCAAAGTAGTTGATATAACTTGTGAAATAGGTCGCCTGTTCGCCGTAAACGAAGCGTATACGCTCCGTTCGAAACGATACACTCCTACGACACAAGGTGAGGATTTTAGACGCTTTGATTGACTGATTTCAAAGCTTTCAATGTCGTTTAATAGTATATTATCGACGACAATACCGTTTGACATGTACAACATGCTGTCCATTTCCCGTTTCGTAAACATATGAAAAATATGAGATTTAGGGCATTTTAGTCATTTATAGGAAATACTGTAAACATCCATATTTTGCTGAAATGATTGACATGACTTTTTATCGCAATAGGATATTAGGAATGCGTGCATAATCATTTTGGTGAAGAGATTCGCCCAAATGCGCACTTTGAGTCGACATACACTATGTAGACTTAAGTGTGTAGACTAAGTGTTTGTATAAATGTTTGTACTAGTATGTATTGAATTAAATGGTGTTGTGAATTAGTTTGAGATTGAATTCTTAAATAATATGCTGATGTAAATGATTTCCTTCATGTTGGCTATATGTATGATTTCATTATATGTATGAGATGCATGTGTTAGATGATTTACTTAAGTTGTATGTCATAATATGTGTCAACATGCTCACATTGTTGTAATGCATTTCCATTACTCTTATATGATTGATGAAGTGGATTTACAAATGTTTGGGGCTATGACCTAGTCCAGGCAGTCGCTAATGGATCGAATTCGTTGTTGGTTTCTATTTGCCACGAAGGACGCGTCGTTGAACGCGAATCGTGTTTTGGGTTGGCGGTAGTGGTTAGGCCACACGAAGTGTTTCATGCACTTCATATCGTTCAGCTTGAGATGCGCTCGTGCTAGTCGAGCACGTCAAGTAAACCGACTGGCCATTGTATATTCACCATGTATGAGTCATAACTGCTTGAACCTAGGGTACTGAACTTACCATTGAAAACCCTGTTAACCATGGTACCTTGATCTATAAAGACTCATGAGTCGGGCATGGTGGTATGGGACACCATGGTCGAGTTGTCGGCCTATGCTGGGACCACAAACCTCCCTGTAGTGACCAGTGAGCACCCTACTCTAAGCAGATTATGGTGGTATGGGACACTATATTCTTGCTGTCGGCCTACACTGATCAGGTGATGAGCCCTTTGTAGTGACCTTGAGTTTATCCTGACACAGCATGGGGATGACGAGTCCTGATGCAGTCTTAAGGATAATTAGGCCTGTATTGATAAGGTGATGAGGGAGAGGTGCAACGAGTGCGAGCAACAGCCCTGATAGCCCTTGCAGCGACCTACAAATATAATATCGTATGAGATTGCTAGGAGTGACGACCCTAGACAGGATCTGTGTTGGGATTGATATAAGCAAGGTACCCTAGTTTTCCAATCCTGCTGTATGAAAAGGACTAATAATAACTCGGTAATCATATCATCATCACATTGCATGTGCATGGAAGATGTGGAGCACTGTGGAAAGAAAGCATACCGCGGGCGTAAGATGGTGCCGTATGAGGGAGATCGTCGGTGAGGGCATCCATCATATCATGTCATATTGCATTAACAACAGTATTTTGGAATGTTTGATTAATTGCTTTACTATTATCGCATGATTAATTTGAGAACATGCTAATCTCTGCTCTATTATTCTACTGAGTTGTTCACTCACTCCCACGTTACGAGATGGTGTTTTCGGATAGCCACCAGTCCCTATTGTGATTGCAGATGATGGCACGGCCTACGAGGCGGATCCGGACTTGATGATGATGTGGGGGATCCCTCCTTTATGCGTGTTCTGAACAACGGGATTATAGGGAGATTCATTAGATGCCATGACACTTGTCATTTTATATTTTCAGAGCACTCATGTATATTCTTTCTTTCTATTTTGAGGTATACATATATATGCTTAACCTGGTAACATGTTCACACTCTGGAGACTTACAAGCAATTATATATTATATGTATGTATCACAGTCTTCCGCTTGTTAATTTAACTGTCTCTGGAGTATGATATGCTGTTCTAGCTTAATCTCACTCATGTTTAATACATTAACACAGACAACATTCAATCATACACATTTATGTTGCATAAGTGATGTTTTGGAACTCGGAAGTGGAGTTTTTACTCGACCCCTGATTTTCGGGATGTTACAGATGGTATCAGAGCATGAACAAGATTATACCGGGCCTGGGTTATGGACACGCGACGTACGCTGTCACTCCTTTGACTTAGATGGGTGTGAGAAAGGTTTAGAAACACTTGTAGGATTGCAGTTTTGCCAAAAGGCGAAGTCTACTCGTATCGATCGTTCGATCGAGTTCGTAACGCATCTAGGGTCGTGTGAAGCGACCCAAGTAGCTCTTAGGTTGTAAGTAGGCGGGTTGAGATGTTCTTTGGAAGGTTCTAAACCTGGAAATGTGAATCCTTGGGCTATGGGGCAACCACAACCCTTACTTTCAATCGCTAGGGCTTAAAAACTCCGTTTCACCTAATTCCTTCAAAATTCTTCCTCTCACCACTCCATTCTTCAATTCTTTCTCATTATTTTCATGTTAGGCATTGATCCTAATGTGAAAATGATATAAAATCATACTTAGGCAAAATTTTATAATGAATAGTAAAATACATAAAAATTAGCCTTTTGGCCATTCTAAATTTGAAATATTTTGTAACTAATGGGTTAGTTTGATGGATTGGCTCCTCCTACCCTAAAATCATATGCTATATAATGGGTAAATGTATTCTGGTTTACATATTGGCCCCGAAATGCCCCGGAGGGAAGTTTGAGCCTCCCTAGGACAAAATACAATGAACTAGGGTGGGGCCCATATATATCTGGGACCTCCATGGTAAGGGGGACCCATCCCACCAGGCCAGACCAGCCGGATCCACCACCGGCCGGCAATGCCATCGCCGTACAGTGGGCCTTGATTGGGCTGAAACTCGGACGCGTGGTGTTTTTAGGGTAGGGAACCCCTCCCATACAGCGCCCGCCCATCGAAACCCCTTAGAAAGGGTACCCCCTTCACAAAAATGCCCCTCCCAAGCTCCATTTTCATTTTCTTTGCTGCCCCATCTCAAGCCGCAGCTCCAAATCCCTTCCAATCTCTCCCATTGCTAAGAACGACGCCTGTCCATCCTTCTATGGTGATTAGCAACCCTCTCCCTCTCTGATCTCTTCTGTTGGAGCTCCTACAACCTCCAAAACGTGCTGAAATCGTGTGGAGCTCCATTCCCCTTTATAGTTCTATTTTTCCTTTAAAAATCTAGCCTTTGGGAGCTTGATGCATCCCTCTACAGGGCTTAGATTTGTTTCAGTCCATTTGGGCAACCATTTCTCCGCATTTCCTCCGCTTTCCAAGGCTATTGTTAAGGTTGTTTTAGCCTCTTTTTTTCTCTTTCCACCATCCTCCCTCTCACGTCCCTGTTATTTGAGCCTTTACACTCTTTTGGTCTCAAAATCGTGCAACACTCAATCCTATTTCTCCATTTTCTTTGCTTAAGGAATACTGAAAGTATATGGCCGAGAGAGCTCTAGTGAGCAACAGACAGTATTAGACTCAACGCTGTTAAAGAAGGTAAGTCGGGACTGTGGTAGAGTCCTTTGGTAGAATTAGGCATCTGTGTCGTTGTCTTGTAGATTGTTTGATTACCGTTTTGAGATTTCTGTGTTTTGTTGTTGTTAGGTTTAGTGAAGTCAGAGGTAGAAAATGTGTTTTTGTTAATGGTATGGCTTTAGCATAGCCAAATGCGTTCCTATCATAATCCATGTGGAACTTTATTCCATGTATTGTGATAAATTTTATTGAATGGAGTGCATGCCGTTTCGTTTGCTGTAAGGTATTGTCCCTAGATTGGGTGTATCCTATGGTTTCCACTGCCATGTTGTAAATCCCTGGATTAAGCCTACAAAATTAGTTTTTATCCCACCCCACCCTCCTACTAAGCATGTCACACCCAATCCCGACGTGGGATTAGGAATGCAGTTCCATTTAATGCAACTTAATGCTACTAGCCATATAGGCCCTTGGCGTTTTGGACCTAGAGTTAAGTACTCCTGGATTTGAAGGATGTGATGATATAGGAAATTCAATTCCATTTAGATAATCTTGACCCTAAGCGATAGAGCAATTCCTTATATTAGTAATGGTAGTGAACCATTTAGCGTATAAACTTAGGCTTTGGATTATAGCTACTGAGTTACAGACTAGGCTACTAGTTACCTTAAGTAGTGTAAAGCCTGTATATGCTAAGGAATTGTAGGTTAGATTTGATTGAAGTAGAACCTTATTCCTTCGATAGATCCCCTTATTACTTATAGACTTTTGTTGTAACCCATAGGAAAGTGGTTTTAACTTAGAACCATTCACTCTCAGGGAAAATTTATAAATCTCTCAGATTGAACTTAGAATGAACTAGCACGCCCCTTAGAATTGCCTTCCCTAAGGGCTTATTGCATTCGGGAACGCAGAGTAAAGGAACTGTATATGTAAGCGATGTATTCGCGGTTTGAGTCGACTTCTTAATCCTAGTGGTTACCAATGAATCCAATACTCTGATCAAGCAGAGGATCGGCATCAACTCGGATTAAGAACTGATACAACGCATTTTCTGTCCTGATTAGACAGAAGGTCAATGTATCCAGCTCAGACCCACTACACAACCTTTCTTCTGTGATGGCCCAACCACCTAAAACCAAACGTGATCACATTGTCTTTGGGAAATGGAGAGGAATTAAAGCTAGTAGAGAATTAGACATCTTGCCACCAACTCATACCTGCCCCTGAACTCAACCACAATAGCAATTAGGCTCATCTCTATCACCATAGATACCAATGTCGTAGAACGCATCATTAGCAAAGGAAAACCACTGTAATGAGAGATTGTTTCCCAATTCATGTCAAGGATAGCCCCTAAGTTGTACCTCGTTCCGATATACGGAGCGATGCATATATTCTTGAACTTTAAGTAGAACCAAGTTTTAAGGGAGGTAGAACGTATTGAGTCCAATCCAGTTAGGTCAGCTAATGCAACCGTTCGATCAGAGTAGCGCAGCGGAAGCATGGTTGGCCTCTTCCCCACTGGCCCAGGATCGAAACATTTGATTTAGGTTATACGTACGGTTAGGTCATTAAATAGGATTGACCCTTCCTTAGAATATCAATACTGAAGTCTTACTAGATACTGCTTACCCTTCGCCAATTTCGGGGACGAAATTGTGTTTTAAGGGGGGTAGATTGTAACACCCTGAATTTTTTTTAACCTGAGATTAGACGTCCTTAGGCAATGGGTCAACCATAACACCTTAATAACCTCTCAGAACCCAATTCCAAATTTAAAGAAATCACTTAGGATTAATTCCTTTAGAAATTAAGCATAAGTTAGCTAGCGCTACGCTAGAGTAGCTGTGAAATTGTCCCTGATCGCTTTAAATACGTTCTGCAAGACCCAAAACTTATGGAAACAAGGACGCTACAATACCCTAAAATTTAGGATCAAACTCTAAATCGATTTGTTCTCGGGAACCCTTTGAAACTTTGTATTGGATCTAGACCGCGCGTCGAAAGTCCGATATCTACCATCTTAGACCGTTATGACCGCTTGGCTGGACTTGACAATCGTTTTGAAAATTAATGCCAACCAACGTTCAGAGGCTATTTCATTGAGCCTCGAGTGAAGAGAGTGAGAAAAGGGTTAGATTTGAAAATTTTAATTCAAATCTGGCATGTGACTTGGCGCGTTATTATTAAGCGTTCTGACCGTCAGAATTCAGCCAAATTACACCCTCAGATCAGGAAAAATTTCTCTTTCATATCATGAAACTTGTAGACTTGATCTTGGTGCGATGACCGCTGAACTGAAACTGAACCGCTACGTGCGATCTGGGAACTCTACCGGTCTAAAAACTTGATGTGTGCTAGATCCAGTATGCATGAGCTTAAGTCCAACCGCGTTTGGCCAGGGGACCTCTAGAAATGCACTTTTGGACTAGAACAGCCCCGATTTGGTTATAACCCAAGTAAACCTTGTTCCCAAGTCTATTTTAGGAAGGTTTTGGGCTATATAAGGGCCTTAAACCCTCTCATTTCTCTCCCATCCGAATTTGCTAGAAAACCTAGCAAGAGTGAGAGAGAAAGTGAGAGTTTGTGAGAGAAGGTGGGAGAAATTTTCCTGCCACCTGCTGCTGCTGCTGCACGTGCTTAAGCAACGTATTCTAATCACTTTGTTGGTGATTTCGACGCTTTTCTAGGTAAGGGAAACCCTGTCCACTTGCTGATTTAGCGTTTCATCAATTCAAATAGCAAAGCAGTTGATATAACTTGTGAAATAGGTTGCCTGTTCGCCGTAAACGAAGCGTATATGCTCCGTTCGAAACGATACACTCCTACGAAAAAAGGTGAGGATTTTAGACGCTTTAATTGACTGATTTCAAAGCTTTCAATGTTGTTTAATAGTAGATTATCGACGGCAACGCCGTTTGACATGTACAACATGCTGTCCGTTTTCCGTTTCGTAAACATATGAAAAATATGAGATTTAGGGCATTTTAGTCATTTATAGGAAATACTGTAAACATCCATATTTTTCTGAAATGATTGACATGGCTTTTTATCGCAATAGGATATTAGGAATGCGTGCGTAATCAGTTTGGCGAAGAGATTCGTCCAAATGCGCACTTTGAGTCGACATACACTATGAGACTTAAGTGTGCAAACTAAGTGTTTCTATAAATGTTTGTATTAGTATGTATTGAATTAAATGTTGTTGTGAATTACTTTGAGATTGAATTCTCAAAAAATATGCTGATGTAAATGATTTCCTTCATGTTGGCTATATGTATGATTTCATTATATGTATGAGATGCATGTGTTAGATGATTTACTTAAGTTGTATGTCATAATATGTGTTAACATGCTCACATTGTTGTAATGCATTTCCATTACTCTTATATGATTGATGAAGTGGATTTATAAATGTTTGGGGCTATGACCTAGTCCAGGCAGTCGGTAATGGATCGAATTCGTGGTTGGTTTCTATTTGCCACGAAGGACGCGTCTATGAACGCGAGTCGTGTTTTGGGTTGGTGGCAGTGGTTAGGCCACACGAAGTGATTCATGCACTTCATGCCGTTTATCTTGAGATGCGCTCGTGCTAGTCGAGCCCGTCAAGTAACCCGACTGGCCATTGTATGTTAACCATGTATGAGTCATAACTATTTGAACCTAGAGTACTGAACTTACCATTGAAAACCCTGTTAACCATGGTACCTTGATCCATAAAGACTTATGAGCCGGGCATGGTGATATGGGATGAGCCCTACACTGATCAGGTGATGAGCCCTTTGTAGTGACCTTGAGTTTATCCTGACACAGCATGGGGATGACGAGTCCTGATGCAGTCTTAAGGATAATTAGGCCTGTATTGATAAGGTGATGAGGGAGAGGTGCAACGAGTGCGAGCAACAGCCCTGATAGCCCTTGCAGCGACCTACAAATATAATATCGTATGAGATTGCTAGGAGTGACGACCCTAGACAGGATCTGTGTTGGGATTGATATAAGCAAGGTACCCTAGTTTTCCAATCCTGCTGTATGAAAAGGACTAATAATAACTCGGTAATCATATCATCATCACATTGCATGTGCATGGAAGATGTGGAGCACTGTGGAAAGAAAGCATACCGCGGGCGTAAGATGGTGCCGTATGAGGGAGATCGTCGGTGAGGGCATCCATCATATCATGTCATATTGCATTAACAACAGTATTTTGGAATGTTTGATTAATTGCTTTACTATTATCGCATGATTAATTTGAGAACATGCTAATCTCTGCTCTATTATTCTACTGAGTTGATCACTCACTCCCACGTTACGAGATGGTGTTTTCGGACAGCCACCAGTCCCTATTGTGATTGCAGATGATGGCACGGCCTACGAGGCAGATCCGAACTTGATGATGATGTGGGGGATCCCTCCTTTATGCGTGTTCTGAACGATGGGATTACAGGGAGATTCATTAGATGCCATGACACTTGTCATTTTATATTTTCAGAGCACTTATGTATATTCTTTCTTTCTATTTTGAGGTATATATATATATGCTTAACCTGGTAACATGTTCATACTCTGGAGACTTACAAGCAATTATATATTATATGTATGTATCACAGTCTTCCGCTTGTTAATTTAACTGTCTCTGGAGTATGATATGCTGTTCTGGCTTAATCTCACTCATGTTTAATACATTAACACAGACAACATTCAATCATACACATTTATGTTGCATAAGTGATATTTTGGAACTCGGGAGTGGAGTTTTTACTCGACCCCCGATTTTCGGGATGTTACATTGTGTGATATAGTTACTGTACGCCTTAGCGACTTCGGGGTCGTAGCTTCCACAGACGCATCGTGGTTGGTAGGATTGGATACCGAAAATTTTGTTCTACATAGGGTGTTATAGTATCCCTGGATGAAAGTCCCTAAACCCTTATGGTACCAAGAGGTTGCTCCAACGTCTAGACCGAGTGGGTACAGAAGCGTCGAATGCCAATTATCATACGATTACTCTTTTCACTGTGTCGTGGTCGGTTGGAAGAGGGTGCGGCCTTACCTACCCGAGTGTAGAGGGTAATGCTAGGCTGAGTCTGACCAGCTCAAGGAATGGGTCAGCTATTGACGAACCGAGCCCGATATTGGCAGGCGAATAGTGAGGTCTTTTTCACTTATCTTATTGCACACGATGGGGCGACGATCTGGTTTAGAGTGTACTAAACTCCGGTGATATCCCAGAGTTGAGCTATATTGATATGTGGACTTAGATGAGGATTGTATGCTTGACTTGCGTCTTGCATCGCATAGCCCTGGTATGGCCGACATCATTCATGTTTTGCATTGCATAGCCTTGGTAGGCTAACGGTATTCATGATCCATCAGTATATTCCGTATTTCTCTGATATTGCATGATCATATTACTACCTTGCGGACACACTTTCACCACCCTCTAAGCTTTCTATAAGCTTATGCACGACCGTTGTGTGCAGGTGACATTGGAGCACAGCAGCGTTGAGGCAGGAGCGCTTTGTAGATCATTTTGGAGTTATACCTTCACTATCATTGTATTTTCCTTTATACTCATTGTTCTTGTAAAGTTTTTGATCATAGTGAAAATGTAATGGAGTTTTTGGTTGTTGTTTGTGGGTTATGCCCTTTGTTATGCTTATTACGAATCAAACTGACGTTGAAAATTCTTCTCATAGCATTACAGGATCGGAACCTGGCGCATGGGCGCTGGGAACCGAGAATGGGGTTCTACGGAGGATGTCGTCGCCAGATTCGGCGATCGAGAATTTTGAAAGCCCGATTTCTGAGTTTGGGGCATGACAGTAGGTGACACTCCCATGGAAGGAACCGAGACGGCTGAAGAAGAAGCTTCTGGACCGCATCAAGCACCATCGACATCAACTCCTAGGCATGTTAAATGATTCAAGTTCCACCAGGATTGGATTGGTGCAATTCAGAGGGATGTCCACTCGGTGCACGAAAGGCTTACCGTCTTGGAACAACTGGTTCAAGGAGTGCAGCAGACCGTGTAACAATTGATTGAGACAATCACCTGTCATCGAGACGATACGACGCCATCTACCTCTGCTCCTCTGCCATAGTACGAAACACGGAACGCTGTCACATTCACCCACACCTATCTCTACATATGAGCATAAGTATTTTTTTGGTACTCTATGCTCTCATGAGTGAATGTGATAGCCTCCTAACAGTTTGAAAATTTTTTTTGTGGATGTTGTATATGCCCTGTGTGGGCTTGCTACTGTTGGTTACTGATGGGTGCCCATGGATGGGTCTTTTTTTTTTTTTACTATTAATCTACTTCCAACCTCGGGCAATGTATCTTTTGGATGTTGTTAAATGTGGCTGGATATAATTCTCATTCTTTTACTGCCATAATTATGTGTTAAGATTCCCTGATTTATCTAGTTTATGATATGTGGAATGCATGTGATGTTTTCAACGATTATTTTATCAGTTGTTATCACTGATCTATTTGATCTAATGTGCATCTATACTTTCTGAAAATGATGTTTGCTTAAACTGAATTAATCTTTATACATCTATATCTGTTGGTTCTCCCACATGTCTTTAAAACTTCAATCAATATCTGCTGTCATGCAATCTTTGTCAATGACTGACAAAAAGGGGGAGAACAGTTCAAACACCCAGTCAAGAAATGTATATCTACTTTAGTATGGTGTTGCAGGTATTAGGGGGAGTAGTTACACCAAGCAAGGGAGAGTTTGCAAATAGGGGGAGTAGCTTCTGGATGTGTTATGTATATGACATTGTTAGTATTGTAAAATTGTGTAAAGTGTATGTGCACACAATTTAGGATGTCAGTATAGAAACTGGTCTGGGGTGTTTTAGTATTTTATCACGTAATTGTCAAAGGGGGAGATTGAAAGTGCCCTGGTTTGTTAATTAGCGTAAGTGTCGGGTCAGTCAGACTGCAGAGCCTCATAGGAAGATCAATTCAAAGCGTCTGTCTCAACCAGATGTGTGCAAGCTCGCCATAGGTAAATCTAAGCCTTACATCCCATGTCCCAAAACACGAGGTGAATAAAACCCTTAAAATAAGTTAGAACATCATAGGATTTATAAGTGAGAAAATTTTTCCAAAAATAGAAAATTTTTAAGTTTTCTTACTTTGTCGAGTGTATCGATACACATCATGATATGATCAACCTGCACTGTTGATGTCCTCGATAACACATCAATTTCTTCGGAATAAAGACAAAAAGTGCCCAGCAACCAAATATATATCTAGACGGAATTATCGATGTATCGATATACCTATCAATATCATCGATATTTGAATCTCGAGTCCATCAAAGGTGACTCGATAATATCGATAAGCAGTCCTCCGGCGCCCCTATTTTTACATGAAAAAATTATATATGTTTCGATATATCGAAGCCCACCTCGATACCATCAAAGTTCAAATCTCGATGATATCGGAAGGCTCTCAATGATATCGGACATAGGCGCGAAGTTTTTCGGTAAAATATTTCAGGCTAGTTTATTTATGATCGAGGGTCACTCGATAGAATCGATATTCAAATATTGATAATATCAATAGCTATATCGATGGCATCAAACAATGACAAAAACTATCTAGCAAGCTTAAACGAAAATTCTCTAGATTTACTGATGCCTCCACACAGCTATCGATATCATCGACATTCAGATTCGGATGATATCGAAGGTCCTTCAATTATTCTTATAAACATGAAATATTTCATAGCAAGTCTCTCCCATTTTCAAATGTCGAAGAATTGAACCTCGTATCGATGAAATCAAAGTTTGAAATCTGATGACATCGACACGAGTTTCAATTCCCTCGACCACCTGGCAAGAGATTTTCAATAATGTATGACATTGAGTTTGCGTCATCAAGCGAACCGTCGATGCTATCGAGAGTATACGCTCGATGATATCGAACTTTGTCATAAATGTGACCATTTTATATCCGTTGGAACCTTTGCCTATATAAAGAGGACTAGTCTATTGTTGCTGGTAGAGAAAGAAAAGAGTGCTTTTGAGTGTTTAACCTAAGATCATTTATCCAAAGCCCTTTCTCTAAAGGGAGTTCATCCTCCAATCCACCCTAATCATTGATATTCAATAGAGTGGATTGGGGAATGAACTTCTGCATTCAAGGATCCTCCAACTACTACCTTAATGGTAAATCATTAAGCTGGGATACCTTGAATGGATAGATGATTGGAATCACTCTATCTCCTTTATAGAAAAATATTTAAGAGTAGGATTTCATCATAACCTTGACCCAACCCGTCGTCATGCATTGGTATATCTTCTGTGTTACAGATCAAGGAAGCAGAAGACTCTTCATCAACAAAGGAGGAGATCTTCATCAAGAGCTAAAAAGGGACTCATCCACTTATCTGTAAGTATCTAGAGTCCAGTGGACCCTTTAATCATTCCTTTGTAAAATTAGGTCTAAGTTGTTTCTCACCCTTGTAAGTCCTCAAGGAGGCCTCCGGCGGGAGTTTACGTGGTGGGTGTGTTGTGTGGACCCTTGCTCTATGGAGAGCATAAACATCTTGTTAAAGGTGAACCAGTCAAAACCTTGGATTTAAGGTGAACCATGTGAAACCTCTGTTAGGGTCTTACGGAAGATCCTTGGCCAGTGTACCTAAAAGTGAGTGTGTTATATTGACCCTTGCTCTTGAGAGCATAAACAATCAGCCTCAGTGTAAGTTGTAAAGGTTGAAGGTGAACCTGATTTAAAACCTTACGTTTGAAGTGAAACGCTATGAAACCTCCTTAGTGAAATCCGGTACACTCAAGGGTTGAGTGCAGTTACCAGGAGTGGAGTAGACAAGTAGTCGAACTACTATAAAAATGATTGTGTTTGCAATTGTAATTCTTTTATGTGTGTGATTATTCTGAAACTAAGTAAAATTTGAACTAGAATAAGGTGAAATCTAAACTAATTATGATTTGAGGAATGATGGTGGAATGATTATCTAGAACTTAAGAAAAATCAGAAATAAGAAACTAGGGATTCAGAGGATCCACTTGTAGAGATCAGGGAGTTCTTTTGCTTGCATCAAAAGTCGTGAAAATTACTGAACTGCTGTTGATATAGTTTCAAAGAGATGAAAGGTATGTGAATTAGAATGGATTCCATCACCAAACCATGCCCAAGCTAAGAGGTTCAGCCTCTCATGGATATGATTTGGCTGAACATCTGAAATTAAAGTAAATAATAAAAAGAAATAAAAAAAACTCAAAAAATACTTCTCTCTGCTCCACATTTTTCCTGATCCCAGGCTCAAGCTCTCATTGAATCCTCCCCTTTTTTCACATTTTCTCCCTCCCTTATATAGTTGCTGAAGACGGTGGATAGCTGTCGGTGGAGAACCGACCCTCTTTACGCAGAAAACTTCATGCTTATGCTCAGATTTTCGCAGCAAGAAACGCAAGAAAAGCTGCGTCTAGATTGAATTTCTTACTTGTATGTAGCCAAAAAAAACCTATTTTGGCTGCGTGGTTGGGGTAAAGACCCCCCTCTGAAAATTATGAACGGTTTGGATCATCAAATAGATCGATGATCGTCGGCCACAACTTCCACAAAAATCCAATTTTTTCGGTCGTGCGTAGATCATCTGCAGACGCGCTGACATGTTTGGTGGGCCCACTTTACTTGTATTTCGAGAAATCTAAGCCGTCCATTAGCTTCAGAATGAAAAGCCGTTCGGGAAGGCCAAGACTGAGTTAATTTAGGCGTGGTCTACTTGCATTTTTAAACCGCCGTTCGAATTGCGTTTGAACAATGAAAAACCGGCCATGTAGCTCTATTTAAATTTGCTCTCCTAGGTGGATATTAGCTGGATCGTTGGAGTTTACTGAACGGTACAGATGGTCTGAAAGCCTCAGATGGTGGCCCATTACAAGATCGCAGTCATCCATTTGTTGAAACAGAGGTTCTCTGTTGTGGGTGGAATTTTCGGTCAAACGCAGTTTTGACCGCTTTGTTGACTCGGTGTAATGTGAGTGCACCGACAGTGTGCACTCTCACTCATGTGGACTGGGTCCCACCTTGATTCCTGTCAGAAATCTGCTCCGTCCATTCTTTGTTTCACCTCATTTTAACCGTTGAGACCAAAATTGAAGTGTATCCAGATATCATGTGGGCCCTAGTTAAGGATTTAATGGGCTGATCTATCTGTTGGGATACTTACACAATGATCCAATGGGTGAAATTCGACGTGTACGGTTAATTTGTGGTCCTCAAGCCACGTATGAAGTTTCAAGCCGAACAGATGGTAGAAACCTTGTGATCTCGTGTTCTGGACGACTTTCGGGCCACTTGAGCTTTAGTTTCTCAATTTTCTTAGATCCCTGGCATGAAAATTCTTCGATCTTGGATCCCTAGATCCGTCCCTTGCCTTTAGTGTCGTTGAAGCGTTAAATCCATACTTTTAGTACCTTATTTCGATCTAAGCTCGTAAATACACTCTGCATCACAAGAATGATAAAACGGGCCATTAAATAGTATTATATTAATAAATTCAGGTAATAAATGGGGTCTAATATGCAATATTTGACCCTCAACACAACCCCCAACCAGCATTTTGCTAGTCCCAAGCAAAGTATGCGAAAAATAAGTTGAGAATTACAGGACAATTTCTATGAACTCGAGTGATTTATGAACGACGATTCAGATACGAGAAATATAAGATTCACGAGTGTTGGACATTATTCTCTCATAGACTCAATCACACGGTAAACCTCATAATTGAGTCAAAGTATTAATCCATCAATTAGAGAATCTTCTAAACATTGAGTTCCATGGGTGTATAGTGTCATCCCGGCTTATCACATTCAGATTTACTTCTTTCTTTCATGATATCATTGGTAATCAATAAGGTCATTCATGACAATCAAAACCTAACCCAAGTCTTGCCTCATAAGTCATTCTTCTATTTTTCCAGTCCCTTTTTTTTTCATTAAAAGAATGTCAAGAGGGGAATCAAATTTTCACCTATAGGGAGCAAACCTAAGGTGAAACTAGTCGCCCAACTCTTTTCCAACTGTTAACCGTGGGGAATCGAATCCACACCTATAGGGAGCAAACCTATGGTAAAGATTATTTGCCCAAATATTTTTTTTTCTTTAATTGATCATGATGGGCAATTTTCAGGCTGGTTCCTTCTATATTTTAATGATTACCAAATTAACCCTTCAATATCAGACTGAAATCTTAATGTGAAAGCGAGATGTGACATGTGAAATCATGGCTCAATCAATGTTTGAACTTCTAATATTAGATTAATAAATCAAACTTAATTATGAAATCTAATAGCTACTGAATCCAAGAGTCATAAATTATCAACATCACGAATCTTGAAAATCTAAATTACGGATATCTATCAAAATCACGTCGAATTCATAGGAATTTTCAGAAAAATTTTAAAAATTTTCACAATTTTGCTTAAGACTAAGAAAATACGGATTAGGGAACCTAATCGCCCACCCCTAACCAAAAATCTATACTGTCCTCAATGTAAAAGAAATGAGCATGCAATTCACATGGGACAACAAAAGTAAATGAGAAGTGATGGGAAGATAGTACCTAGATAACAAATCGAGAGAGAGATTTTTCAAGAGATCGTAGCATGGACACTAGTTAGCATGAGAGAGAAAGTAAAATAAAAATAACAAAAATAAAATCCTACCTATACCACTTTCACAGGTGCTCTCGATTGCATTTAGCGTATGCAACAAGCCTTTAAACCCCTAGGTTACCCCTAGTGGACGAGTTGTAGTCTCATGAGGGTTTGTAGTAATGTTACCCACAAACATTGAATCGATCATGCCGCAAGGTTCTCCTTCCGGCCAATATCTTGATAAGTTTCTCAGTAAGTTCCTTAACAGGATCATCCAAAAGGCTTTTTTGCAAAAGGCTTGGGTGCCCTGGAGCATGACTTTCCAAAGAGACTCATGTACCTCATAAAAAATCTTCTATTGAATTGCTTGAGGTATCCGTAATATATACGATTCACCTATGACAGAAGAAGTTTCAATGTTAGTATCACATGGTGAATCAAAGACTACAAGTAAATAAAGTTTAGAAAATTTCTTAAAAAGTGATGTAGTCTCAACATATTCCGAAGCTCCAAACTTCGGTTCTAGATTCAGCTCCTCTTCCTTTACTAGTAGACGTTTAGGATCAGGGGAAGAGAGGGTTTTAGAATAAGGATTCATTCGGTCAGTGATGACAACCGAGATGTTGTCTCGCAAGGCATCCACTTTGTCTTTTAACATGGGATCGTTTGAAATCGCAAAGTGTGCCAAGAAATCCCATGAGTTGGGAAATTTCAATGAGCGTGACTCATTTTTGTCATTGAAGTCCGTGATGATCTGCCCAAGGGATCCATTATCCTTGAAAATAGATGGATGTATGCTCTCTTGCTCCAGTCCTGCACAGACAGATTGAAAATCAATCAGAGAAGCATCGATGTGATCACTCTGTTCATTAAAATTACTCAATTGAGGCGTTGAATTGTCAAATATATACAGCTCAGATGGTGGCCTCAACTGAGTAGTTTCAAATTCCAGAGTTGTAACAAACAACTCCTCCTTCTCCCAAATCATATCATCATTCAATTCAGGGGAGTGGTCCAAACATGTTTCATAAGAGTTAGAAGGGTCGATCATGAGGGGCTCATCCTCCACCTTTAAATCAGACATGTCAAGTGATGGGAGTGGCTCATCATGACCGACCACTTCATGTACGTCTTGATCATTGATCTGGACCAAAATTGAGAGGGATTCCAGGGAGACTGTGGCTGCACATTCAGGATCGCAATCATGTTCTAGTCCAGTGCAGTGCACATTTGGGATGGAATCATTTTCCTCACATTCTACACCTAGCATGGGTTGAGGTTTGTATAAACTAACCTCTTCCTCATCATTGAAATCTTGTGTGTCATGTAAGAAAGATGTGTCATCATCAATGTATTTAAAAGACACCAATGTATCTTCACCATTCTTTCGAATAGTCATCGAGATCGACTCCTCAGGAAATTGAACCACATGCTCATTAAGGGAATCTCATTCCTCATTCCAAATTCCAGATTCTTTTAAAAGTGAATGCGAATCACTTTTCTTGCATTATATTTCTGGATTGGGTTGGGGCTGAGACGACCTAGCCTCCATTAGCCTATCAAGGTGTGATTCAAGCGCTTCTACTAATTTTCTCATGTCAGTAATATAATCTGTATAGCTCGGAGATAACTCCTCCTAGATCGTTTCAGGTGGATATTCATAAGTGGTTGATCCATGGGAGTTATTACCGTGATGTTTTACTAGCTCATCTTTGAAATATTTCTATTTCCATTGATTAGAATCATACGGATCATCTGTCGGGAGTTGATAAGCGTCATCATTCCAATAATCACGTAATGTTCTCTTAACTCGTGGAATGCAATTATTCTCCCGCAGATAATCACCGAAAGTCTTCTTAATCGGTGGAGCATCATATTCCGATTGGTTCTTGAAGATATTTTCAGAAAAATTTTGAGGCATAGGTTGTTTTCCATAAGCTATCTCAACATACGGACGTGTCCACTCATTCATATACATGATGAAACCCTTATTCTGAATCTAATCCTAAAGAATAGAAGAAAAGATCCTACAATAATATGGAAAGTAGGTAGAGAAAAAGTTAGAGAGAAGTTACCAGATTGGAATACTATGTTAAGATCATGCGAAGGAAAATAAAAGAGATTAGCTTCCTAAAGTAGAAATAGAAAAGTTAGAAATTTCTAAAAGAAAACTTAGAAGCTAAGTTAGTTTCTAAAACGGAAAACCTAATCCTAAAATAGAAAGTTTCTAATAAAGGAAGGATGAGTTAGTTTCTAAAATTAGAAAGAGTTTCTAAAAAGAAAAAGGGAAGTTTCCTGAGCCTAGAAAATTTCTAAAATAGGAAACCCTATAATTAGAAAGTTTTTAAAATTAAACTAGCTCCTAAAAAGGGGAAAAAGTAGAAGAATTGGGAAGGGATTACCAAATTAGAAGTTTATGTTAGACTCCTACAAAACAGGAAAACAAGTTAGTTTTAGGAAAAAAAAAGAATAAAATAAAGTTAGTAAAATCATAATCTTAATCTAATCCTAAAACTAAGTAATTTCAAAAATACGTAACCGTCAGTCCCCGGCAACGGCGCCAAAAACTTGTTCCCCCCCAAGTGCAGGGTTGTGATGTAGTAATAACTCGGTAAGACCGAGGTCGAATCCCACAGGACTGAAACTTGTACGTATTCTGAAACTAAGTAGAATTTGAACTAGAATAAGGTGAAATCTAAACTAATTATGATTTGAGGAATGATGGTGGAATGATTATCTAGAACTTAAGAAAAATCAGAAATAGGAAACTAGGGATTCAGAGGATCCACTTGTAGAGATCAGGGAGTTCTTTTGCTTGCATCAAAAGTCATGAAAATTACTGAACTGCTGTTGATATAGTTTCAAAGAGATGAAAGGTATGTGAATTAGAATGGATTCCATCACCAAACCATGCCCAAGCTAAGAGGTTCAGCCTCTCATGGATATGATTTGGCTGAACATCTAAAATTAAAGTAAATAATAAAAAGAAATAAAAAAAACTCAAAAGATACTTCTCTCTGCTCCACGTTTTTCCTGATCCCAGGCTCAAGCTCTCATTGAATCCTCCCCTTTTTTCACTTTTTCTCCCTCCCTTATATAGTTGCTGAAGACGGTGGATAGCTGTCGGTGGAGAACCGACCCTCTTTACGTAGAAAACTTCATGCTTACGCTCAGATTTTTGCAGCAAGAAATGCAAGAAAAGCTGCGTCTGGATTGAATTTCTTAATGGTATGTAGCCAAAAAAACCTATTTTGGCTGTGCGGTTGGGGTAAAGACCCCCCTCTGAAAATTATGAACGGTTTGGATCATCGAATAGATCGATGATCGTTGGCCACAACTTCCACAAAAATCCAATTTTTTCGGACGTGCGTAAATCATCTGCAGACACGCTGACGTGTTTGGTGGGCCCACTTTACTTGTATTTCGAGAAATCTAAGCCGTCCATTAGCTTCAGGATGAAAAGTCGTTCGGGAAGGCCAAGACTGAGTTGATTTAGGTGTGGTCTACTTGCATTTTTAAACCGCCGTTCGAATTGCGTTTGAATAATGAAAAATCGATCATGTAGCTCTATTTAAATTTGCTCTCCTAGGTGGATATTAGCTGGATCGTTGGAGTTTATTGAACAGTACAGATCGGTCTGAAAGCCTCAGATGGTGGCCCATTACAAGATCGCAGTCGTCCATTTGTTGAAACAGAGGTTCTCTGTTGTGGCCGAAATTTTCGGTCAAACGCAGTTTTGACCGCTTTGTTGACTCGGTGTAATGTGAGTGCACCGACAGTGTGCACTCTCACTCATGTGGACTGGGTCCCACCTTGATTCCTGTTAGAAATCTGCTCCGTCCATTCTTTGTTTCACCTCATTTTAACCGTTGAGACTAAAATTGAAGTGTATCCAGATATCATGTGGGCCCTAGTTAAGGATTTAATGGGCTGATCTATCTGTTGGGATACTTACACAATGATCCAATGGGTGAAATTCGACATGTACGGTTAATTTGTGATCCTCAAGCCACGTATGAAGTTTCAAGCCGAATAGATGGTGAAAACCTTGTGATCTCGCTTTCTGGACGTCTTTCGGGCCACTTGAGCTTTAGTTTCTCGATTTTCTTGGATCCCTGGCATGAAAATTCTTCAATCTTGGATCCATGAATCCGTCCCTTGCCTTTAGTGTCGTTAAAGCGTTAAATCCATGCTTTTAGTACCTTATTTCGATCTAAGCTCGTAAATACACTCTGCATCATAAGAATGATAAAACGGGCCATTAAACAATATTATATTAATAAATTCAGGTAATAAATGGAGTCTAATATGCAATATTTGACCCTCAACAGTGATTTACTTCAATGCTTTCATATTTATACATCTGAGATCACACCTCACACATGTAAATAGTCATATACATCATAAAGTAGTTTACATATTGTTCACTTCTTAAATAGTTTGTGATTGGATCCTCTACCAAGCTTGGAAACTAATAGAGTTACGTTTGAGTAATCCCGATGAATGCATATTGATTAGATTAGTGTAATAGGATTTTTAAATAAACTATAAAAACTTTAAAAAGTCCTATTCACCCACCTCAAGGACATATTGGCATATTCGTACTTCAACTTAAGCGGTCTTCACCGCTATTTTCAATCATCACCCAGATAGACTCTCCCGAAGCCACCTGATATATAATCATGCAGAACTTTCTTCCACAAAGTGGTATAAAATGAAGCACCTGAATTTATGACCCAAGACTTATTCCTCGCATTAAGAGACATGATCAATGCTTCTGTGTCATTCTCCTCGGATAGATTCACTTAATCCTTCCCGCTATGAGAGATTCCTTCTTATTTCTTAAGCGCCCTACAATCATATTTCATATGCCCCTTCTTCCCGCAATGCCAACATCCGTCTTTGTTTTTCGGTCCCTTGAACTCCTTCCTAGACTTAAAACGTCCGTGTTTATTGCCTCCTTTGTTCAGTGATCTTCCTCTTCTCCTTCAACGTGTAGACCATTCCCCGAATCCCCTGAAACTCCTGATGTATTTCTTCTAGATTCTTCGCTGAGAATTAGACCGGCCACATCATCAAACTTCAGCTTTATCAACCCTGAAGAATTACTCGCGGCAATCACCAAACCATCCCAACTGTCTAGCAAACTGGATAAGATCAATAATGTCTTAACCTCGTCTTCAAAAATAATGCTAACGGATTTCAACTGGCTCATGACTATATTGAACTCGTTTAGATGTTAAGTTACGCTCTCACCATCTGACATCTTCATGTTGAATAGTCATTTCATAAGTTGAACCTTGTAGGACACTAAGGGTTTCTCATACATCATAGTTAGGGCATACATTAATTCTTTTATGGTTTTCACCTTAGATACATTGAAGGTGACGCTCTTAGACAAAGAGAGTCGGATCGTTACTAAATTCTTTCAATCCAATAAAAACCATTCATCATCTGTCATCTTATTGGTTTCTTCTATTTTTCTTCTAAAGAAATATAGAGGTCCTTCTAATACAGATAATCATCCATCTGCATCTTTTAGAAGGGAAAGTTTGAACCATCAAACTTTTCAATTCTAGTCTTCCTTTCTTCCGTCATCACTCTCACTTGAACTAAACCAATAACTCTGATACCAGTTATTACGCAGCACGCCAACAACACTATTGAACCGAGATCCAATCTCCGGTCTCACCCACAAACGATAAACAAGAAGAAATATAATTTAGAAGTAGAATCAAAGCATTTCTAACAAATTACAAGATAAAATATATGTGGAAAAACCCCAACAAGGGTAAAAAACTATGGGTGCAAATTTTCACTATGAAGAAAAACAAGATTACAATGTACCCACATAGGTCTATACCAACAAGCTAACCCAACAAATAATAATAATAATAATAATAATAACATCATGTAGGTTTTAGAAAAGTTTCAAAGGTGCGAATCATTATCTCTGTTGCTTCCTGTGGTGTGCTCCACTTGAGTCTTGCATCGGCCTAATTTTTTGTCACGTACCATCGAATGATTAACAAAAAGAAAAAGAAAAAAAAAAACTTGATGGACGGTGTGGATAAGAGCAATACATCACAGTTGCCACTCAAAACTCCTGCCCGTTCTCAGCTGGAGATGGGCGGGGTAGGATGCAATTCCTGCCTAAAAAACCATGCGCAAGCACGCAAATGTCAACTATCTCTCCGTATCACTTATCACACGGTCCTTATCTTTTACGCACATTTTATATGCGATAAAACTCCACTTGCACTCACGCGTGTATATTTTTTTGGTACTCGCTGTCACCATGGCAAAATTTCTAAATAGGGAAGAGATCCAAGCTGCTCATCATACGGGATGCACTATAGAGATTCCTCTCTACATATAATAAGGAAATTCTAGACGTTTGTAATTCTAAAATTTAACCAAGAGATCCAACCTGCTCATCATACGGTATGCACTATAGAGATTCCTCTATATATAATAAAGAAATTCTAGACGTTTGTATTTCTGAATTTTAACCATTAGATGTTTTACTTTATTTTATCGTAATCGTCCATTTTTTCTTTACACATGGAACATACATGATGAGGAATAGACCCGATTGTTTCAAATTAAGGCAACAGACACTGCGGAGCAATGACGATGGGCACTTTGTTCCCGTGCATGTGGACGTAGACCCCTGTGAAAGAATTCAAGCACGAGAAGACTTATGGTTGTCCTTGCTGTTGTAAAAATATTTATTTTATAAAAAATATTTTAAATAAAAAATATATAATATAATATATATATATATATATAAAATGTTTGGAAAACACCTTTTTGTGGGTTTTTGGGAATAGTTCCACATTGGAAAAAGAGAAGAAGAAAAAATGGTTTAAATGATAATGGTGGAGTACTATAATATTTGCTTACCAAGTCCGTGGACTATGGGACTTGTGTGTTCTAGTGCGAAGCACTGGAACACTACGCACGCGCTCGGGCTCGAGCACGGGCTCTGTCTCTGTCACGGGCTCGGTGCGAGGGCGTGGGCATGTGAGGCAGTGTGGCTGTAGAGGCGCTAGTGGCGCACTTTTTTTGGTATTCTAGTGTTTCCAGCAACATAGCAAGACTTGAACCTTAGCTAGAAGAACAGACCAGCGGTGTGGTCTAGAACGGTTCAACTGAACCAGTGGCTAAAGATTTGAACTGACTAGTACAGTGGTCGAAACCACTTTTTCTTTCTTTTCTTTCTTTTGGGATTTTTCTCTTACATTGTAATACTGCCAGAAAAGTGTGTAATAGAGTTCCATTTGGTGGGCCTTCATATTTGCTGAACACAGACCCACACCAGGCTCGTCATATCCTAGAAGATGTTTGCCTGTAACCTATCAGCATACTCAATTCACTTGAGTAGGGGAAAATAATGCTTTAAGGACAGTGTTTTCATACGTGCTTCAGCCTGTCCTTTAGTTCTGATCATAATGATTTTTGGTTTCCACATTATACAGATATTATCTAAATTTGTATAATTTCTTAACAATCTTAAAGCGTTATTTTCAAGACGGAAGCCGACAGCGTTTCATCCATTAAGTTGATGAATCAGGACTTGATACGTCTTGATCGGTTCGATGGAACCAATTTTACAAGATGGCAAGACAAGCTGAAATTTCTCCTGACTGCGCTAAAGATCTACTACATATTAGATCCAAATTTGCAAGCGATACCTGAAGCAACCGACAATGACACACCTGACCAGGTGGCTACCAGCACTAAAAGAGCCGAAGATGAACTCTTATGTCGTGGACACATTCTGAACGCTCTCTCCGACCGCCTGTACGATCTGTACCAATAGACATCATCAGCAAAGGAGATCTGAGCTGCATTGGAGTTCAAGTAGAAGGCTGAAGAAGAAGGGACCAACAAATTTCTCATCGCCAGGTATTTTGACTTCAGCACAGTAGATAATAAACCGCTGCTGCCCCAAATCTAAGAACTGCAGCTAATAGTAAACAAAATCAAAGCAATCAAAATCGATCTTCCTGAATCATTCCAAGTCGG
This sequence comes from Magnolia kwangsiensis, assembly GCA_037074715.1. Lineage (NCBI taxonomy): Eukaryota > Viridiplantae > Streptophyta > Magnoliopsida > Magnoliales > Magnoliaceae > Magnolia > Magnolia kwangsiensis. The sequence goes on from CM073573.1 coordinate 141,441,108, forward strand.
GGCTATTATCGCAAAATTGCCACCGATGTGGAAAGACTATAGAAAGAAGTTGCTATATAAAACCGAGGACTACACACTGGAACAAATCCAGAAACACCTCAGGATTAAGGAAGAATCCCGTAACCGTAACAAAAAGAATGATAACGGGAATGCCTCGTCCAAGGTACATGCAGTAGAAAACACCAATAACAAGAATCCTGAGAAGGACGATTCTCTTAAACCCAATAAAAAAAATTCAAGAAAAATACCCAAAAGAAGAATGGAAAGTTCAAAGGCCTATGCCATGTCTGTGGAAAAATTGGGCACTATGCTCAAGTATGCCGATATCACAAATCTAAAAAGGAGGCAAGTGCAGTAGAAGAAAGTGATATCGTGGCTATGATCACTGAGGTGAATACCATCCAAGGCAAAGTTTCAGGCTGGTGGTATGATACTGCTGTTACAATACATGTGTGCTACGACAAATCAGCCTTCAAAACCTATGAGGAATTGACCGATGGTCAAGAAGTCCAAATGGGTAATGAAGTCCGATCGAAGGTCATTGGCAAAGGAACTGTCGAACTGATATTCACCTCTGGGAAGAAAGTGATTCTGACTAATGTACTGCACGTCCCAGACATGAGGCGAAACTTAGTTTCTGAGGATCTTCTGGAAAAACCAGGTATAAGGGTGGTGTACGAGTCAGGAAAACTGATTCTGTCCAAGAATGAGAATTTTTTTGGAAAGGGATATGCTTGTAATGGGATGGTTAAGTTTTCTCTGAATGAAAGTAGCACTTCTGCGTATATGGTTGAATCTGCTGGACTGTGGCACGATAGACTATCCCATATAGGATATAGTACCTAGAAGTTCATGGCTAAAAATGGTTTAATTTCATACACAGATAATGAAACCGATAAGTGTGAAGTGTGCATACGATCCAAAAAGATAAAAAAACCTTTTCCAAGTGTTGAAAGATCGTCTCAAATTTTGGATCTTGTGCACAGTGATATCTCTAAGTTAAATGGCATTCTTACTCGTGGAGGTAAACGGTACTTCTTAACCTTTATAGATGATTGCTCTAGATATGTGTATGTTTATCTATTAAAGAGCAAAGATGAAGCATTGAACATGTTTAAGATATATAAAGCAGAAGTAGAGAATCAACTAAGTAAGAAGATAAAAATTCTCCGTAGCGATAGAGGAGGAGGATACTTCTCCAATGAATTCGATAACTTCTGTGAAGAATATGGACTGGTACATCGATGTATAACTCCATACACACCTCAACAAAACGAAATAACTGAAAGAAAGAATAGAACATTAGTAGAGATGGTCAATTCAATACTAATAAGAGCAAAGTTACCATTAAGTCTATGGGGTGAGGTACTACTTGCAGCATGTCATATAATAAACAGAATTCTGTCTAAAAAATATAAAATATTTTCATATGAAACATGGAGAGGTAGAAAACCTAACCTAGGATATCTTAAAGTGTGGGGGTGTCTTGCATACTGCAGAACCACTGATCCAAAAAAAATTAAGTTAGGACCAAGAGCTATTAAGTGTGCCTTCGTAGGGTATGCACAAAATAGTAAAGCTTATAGACTTCTAGACATGAAGTCTAATACAATTATAGAATCAAGAGGCATTGAATTCTTTGAAAATTCACTATTCTTGGAGTCAAAGGATAATGAAATCCAAACTCCTAATAGAGAACCAGATAGCTCAGCTCCACAGATAGTGAAAGCTCCTATTGAACCCCATAGGAGTCAAAGAACAAGAATAGAGAAGAGTCTAGGAGATGACTACATAGACTCACAACGCATCATTTTTCATCTGGTAGAAGCAGATAGAGAAAATGTTATTAGACAAATACCTATAGTAATGACTATAAAAGATGATCCAAAAACATATAAGGAAGCTTTATCATCTAGAGACTCAGCTTTCTGGAAAGAAGCTATAAATGATGAAATGAAATCTATACTAGCAAATTAAACATGGGAACTAATAAACTTACCTCCAGGTTCTAGACCCATGGTTGTAAGTGGGTATTTAGGAAGAAATATCGCACTGATGGGACTGTCCAAACCTTTAAAGCTCGACTAGTAGCTAAGGGTTTTAGACAAAAAGAAGGGAAAGACTAGTTTAACACATACTCACCTATAGCTAGGATAACATCCATTAGGATATTATTTGTGCTAGCTTCCATACATCATCTTCACATCTACCAAATGGATGTAAAGACCACATTCCTGAATAGTGACCTCAATGAGGAGGTATACATGGAACAATCTGAAGGTTTCGTTCTACCAGAAAATGAAAATAAAGTATGTACATTAGTCAAATCATTGTATGGATTAAAATAAGCACCAAAATAGTGGCATGAGAAGTTTGATTCCAAAATACTTTCTCATGGTTTTATGCATAATGTAGCTAACAAATGCATATATTCTAAAGTAGATGGTAGTTATATTGTTATTATCTGTCTGTATGTTGATGACATGTTAATAATAAGTAATAAAATGGAAGGTGTGACTGAAACAAAGAGGTTTCTTTCTTCCGTATTTAAAATGAAGGATCTTGGATAAGTTGATACAATCTTAGGTATCAAAGTTAAAAAATATTATGGGGGTTATGCTTTGTGTCAATCTCATTATATTGAGAAGATACTAAATAAGTTTAACCATCTAAATATAAAAGAAGAAAAAACCCCATTTGATCCAAGTATCAAACTAAAAGAAACTACTGGAAGAACAGTTGCACAATTAGAATATGCGAGTGCTATAGGAAGTCTTATGTATGTTATGCAATGCACTAGACCTGATATCGCATACGCTGTGAGTAAACTTAGTAGGTTTACTAGTAACCCCAGTAATGAATACTGGATTGCAATCAGTAGAGTCCTTGGTTACTTAAAAGCAATCAAAGACTTAAGACTATTTTATTCAGAGTTTCCTGCCGTATTGGAAGGATATACCGATACGAGCTGGATATCAAGTGCAGGAGATAACAAGTCCACTACAGGGTGGGTTTTCACCCTAGGAGGTGCATCTATATCTTAGGGATCCAAGAAACAGACTTGCATAACGTACTCGACTATGGAGTCTGAATTCATAGCCCTGGCTGCAACCGGTAAAGAGGCTGAGTGGCTAAGGGATCTTCTATTAGAAATTTCTTTTTGTGTAAAGCCTATATCGGGTGTATAACTACATTGTGATAGTGAAGCTACATTAGCTAGAGCCTATAGCGACACTTATAATGGTAAGTCTAGACATATTAGTCTTCGACATGATTATGTAAAAAATTTTCAGCACTAAATTATATAATCTCATCCATAATAGATAAGTGCTGAGCGTTACGAAAGAGGGTTGAGTCTTAGAACTCTTAATGAAATCCAGTCTTTAGGACAAGTGTCTTATAGTAACGGAGACACTTGAAGGATTTCACCTATATGAACGTAGAGATGGTGCCGTCTCTTATAAGAGTTAGGAGTTTTCTCTCGAAATCGTTCACAAATTAGGATAAGTATATGGCCATTAATTGTGCAGAGTAAGATTGTGGGAACTCTAACAACACATAGCGAATATGTGTGTAGTTTCTCCGACTCTGTTATCTAGGAATAACTGGTTCAAAGCTGCGGCTACCAGTCATTTCAATAGAGTTTTGAGATACTTACACTAAGGGAAGATTAAAATTGAAAGATATCTTTCTTTATGCATATAAGCTGATTATTCTGACAGAAATATTTAACTGAAAAAAATATAGTTATATAAAAATCAAGTGGGGGATTGTTATAAAAATATTAATTTTATAAAAACATATTTTAAATAAAAAATATATAATATAATATATATATATATATATATATATATATAAATGTTTGGAAAACACCTTTTTGTGGGTTTTTGGGAATAGTCCTACATTGGAAAAAGAGAAGAAGAAAAAATGGTTTAAATGATAATGGTGGAGTACTATAATATTTTCTTACCTAGTCCGTGGACTATGGGACTTACGTGTTCCAGTACGAAGCACTGGAACACCGTGCACGCGCTCGGGCTCGGGCTCGGTCTCGGTCTCGGTCTCGGTCATGGGCTCGGTGAAGGGTGTGGGCATGTGAGGCAGTGTGGCTGTAGAGGCGCTAGTGACGCAATTTGCACTTCTTACGTGCGCATCGTGTCGAAGAGGGTCGCTCCTTTCGCGAACCGGAGCGAGAAGTGTGTGAGTCGCGGTGTGACTAAGTTGCTATGGCGGGTGACTGGTTGGCAGAGAGACTAGAGGACTAAGAGACAGATCTCTTAGTATATATAGATGGACTGAATAGAGCTGTTGCAGCAGAAATTGTAACAGCTGAGCCATTAAGTGCAGGGTCTAGCTATAACTGCTGCATGGCTAGCCCAACAGCTAGAAAATGGATAGCTGTTGTCTCACAACAGTCAGCATGCAGCAGATTTATGGCCCATGCACAACAGTCAAAAATGGCCATAAAACGGCTAGTTTTCCAACAGCTAGAAATGGCTTAATGAAAATTAAGTCTCTGGACCATAACCCCCTAGCCACCTTAGCCTATAAAAGGAGAGCCTGGATGGGTTTCCAATCCATCTCAACTCACTCCAGCAAACCCATACGAATTAAGATAGCCAGCCCCTCTCCACTCATATATTCTAGTGTTTCCAGCAACATAGTAAGGCTTGAACCTTAGCTAGAAGAACAGACCAGCGGTATGGTCTACAACGGTTCAACTGAACCACTGGCTGAAGATTTGAACTGACCCGTGTAGTGGTCGAAATCACTTTTTCTCTTTCTTTTCTTTCTTTTGGGATTTTTCTCTTACATTGTAATACTGCCAGAAAAGTGTGTAATAGAGTTCCATTTGGTGGGCCTTCGTGTTTGCTGAACGCAGACCCACACCAGGCTTGTCGTATCCTAGAAGTTGTTTGCCTGTAACCTATCAGCATACTCAATTCACTTGAGTAGGGGCAAATAACGCTTTAAGGACAGCGTTTTCAGATGTGCTTCATCCTATCCTTAAGTTCTGATCATAGTGATTTTTGGTTTCCACATTATACAGATATTATCTAAATCTGTATAATTTCTTAACACTTGTCGACGTGTACATGAGCCCTTCACACGGGGATGAGCTGGATATACAACACATAAACGAGGTCTATCACTGTCAGCTGGGAAGCACCCATCCGACTGTATCCAAATTTCAGTCGTCCGTGAATAGGAAACAGATTGGCTGGCTAGTGGTTGGTGCTCTGTGGGCCCCTCCATGATGTATGTGTTTCATTCATTCCGTTCATCCATTTTTAAAGACTATTTTAGGGATTTATTCTAAAATAAGAGGGATATAAATCTTAGGTGGACCACACCACAGGAAAACAATAGTGATTGGATATCCATCATTTAAATCCTCCTAAGGCCCACTGTAGTGTTTATCAAACATCCAATATGTTTATTAGGTTATAAACACCCAGATGAAGGGAAAAAAATAAATATCAGCTTCATCCAATACTTTTATAGCTCCCAAAAAGTTTTTCATGGTCGATGTTCATTCAACACTGTTTCCTGTAATGTGGTCCAATTAAGATTTTGATATACCTAATTTTTTATATAATATTGTAAAATGATCTATAAAAATAGATGGACGACATGGATGAAACACATGCATCATGGTGGAGCCCATAGAGCACCGAACATCAGCAATTGGGTGGTGGTAGGGGGAGTAGCCAATTCCTTTCTCGTGAATACAGCCAAGTAGGTTGACGCGGTTTGGCTAGTGGTCGGTACTATGTGGGCCCAACCATGATCTATGTGTTTTGTCCACACTGTTCATCCATTTCTACACATCATTTTAATAATCTATCCCAAAATAATCTATCCCAAAAATGAGATAGAATAAAATCTCAGGTGGAAGACACCATGGGAAAACAGTAGTGATAGAACGTCTACCATTAAAAACCTCCTGGGCCCACTGTAATATTTATTTGACATCCAACCTATAGATTAGGCCATAAAGACCTGAATAAAGGCAAAAAACTAATATCAGTTTGATCCCAAACTTTTGTAGCCCCGAGAAATTTTTAATTATTAGAGTTCAATCAATACTGTGTGGCCCACTTGAGATTTTGATCTACCTCAGTTTTGGCTTCATAGCATAAAATTATATGAAAAAATGGATTGATGGCATGGATGAGACACATACATCATGTTGGGTCCATAGAACACATACCATTAACCATTGGCTAGTGGCAAGGGGAGTAGCCAATCCGTTTCCCAAGGAGGTGCGACCCCGACCATCCGCAAACCTCGTTACTTACGTTGTATATTCCCGTCATCTATGTTTTTTATAGCTTATTTAGGGCATGGTCCAAAAATAAACCAATACAAATCTTAGGTCAACCACTCTACAAGAAATTGTGGCCAATGAATACCTACCGGTAAAACCTTACAGGGTCCACCACCATGTTTATTCGCCATTCAACCTGTTGAAAGGGTCACACATACCGAATGAAGCGAAAACGAGAATGGCAGCTTGATTCAAAACTTTTGTAGGCTTAATAATCTTATAATGGTGGGAGTTCAATCCCTACCATATGGTCCACTTGAGAATGGTATTTGCTTTATTTTTGGAAACATAGTCTAAACGGATGTACGGCATGTATATACAACGCATATATCAAAGGTCGCACTCACTTAGTTGGATCTTTGGTGGAAGATACTTTAGGTCCAGGTAGTAGCTAATCCACATCCAGGAGGGGAGGCGGATTGCCCGCAGCAGCCAGGACGCGGATTTCCTGCTAAAGCCTCTGGCAGTGAGTTGCTACGCATGGATTGTGGGTGGGACCTACTATGATGTTCCAACCTGTCATCCATTTTTTTAGCTTATTTTAAGACAAGGGACAAAAAAAATGAGGAGGATTAAAAACTTAAGTGGGCCACACGAGATGAAACTGTGGGGAATGGAATACCTACGGTTGAAACCTTCCTAGGTTCCACCTTATGTTTATATTCCATCGAAACCGTTTATAAGATCACTTTCATTGAGATGAATTGAAAACATCGAAAACTTAAATCAATACAAAACTTTTGTGGCCATATAAATATTTCAATAGTTTTCTCACACACGTAGGAATGGGCCCAGCCAGAATCCTTGCCCAAGAACTTTCAACGAAAGTAAATCCACGTCTGCAAACTGCAGCACCCGCTACCAAGGATATCTCAGGTGTCACGACAATGCATAAGTTAGCTGTAAGGCCCGTATCCTAGCCCGTACCATTCTGTAGGCTTTCACGGTCCTCCCAGTCAAATTTCGGTGATCCAAAATCTGTTATGGACATTTGCACGCAACCTTGAGACGTATCCCGTATTTCAGAGTCGACTTGACCCAAAACTTGTACCCTAGCGACCGCGCCATCGCCACGGTTCCGATGCCGCGTCTCACACGCCGAGGGAATACCCAAGCCAGGAGATGTGGGCCCGCATTCAGCTCAAGGAAAACACCGTGCATTTGCAATCCCAAGAGAATCTCTACAACATGTCCCATCAATTAAGTACACATCAATCACATCAAATGTCAAGTACACATCATCTCACACCTCATCCCCAAGTAACTCCAAAGTCAAACTCTCTCTCTTACAACCCATACATGTCAAGTACACCCATCACCCATCACTCACTCACCCATCTCTCTCTCTCTTTCTCTCTCTCCCTCTCTCTCTCTCTCTCTCTTTACATCCCATCCTCTTTCTCTCTGATTTCTCCATTTTTTTCAAGCAAGCAACCCAATGTCCAACTCCTCCAATCTCCATGAGAGAGCTTGGTGTGACCCATCTTCCTACGACCTAATCCCTCATCCAAAGTCAATCTCAACTGTTAAAAACGTTCCCTTGGAGCTCTAGAGGCTATAAGTAGAAGAGGGAAGAGGAGACCAAAGTGGGTGTTCATTATCCTTTTTTTAAAGATTTAGGGCCCACTTTTAATGGGACCCATCTTAATGTATACTCTGTATTGAGGGGCCCATAGTGGCGGGGCCTCTCCTCCACCCAATCTCTCTCTCTCTCTCTCTCTCTCTCTCTCTCTCTCTCTCACACACACACACACACACACACACAGACTCTCCTCTTTTTTTCCTTGTGCACCTTGATCGACCGTGCTGAATGCGGGACCCACCAGACGTGTGTGTTAGATCCACACCGACCAACAACCTATAGATGGTGCTGGACCCACGATGATGTATATCCATGTCATCCATGGTATGGACATGCGGCCCATGAATGTGTTGTATCTAGATAGCCCAACTGCCTAGACGTGGCTCCACCTGATGCATGTATTTGTCCAACCATCCATCAGTTTGGCCATGTGTGGACCCCACCTTGATGCTACTGTGTTGATGAGCAGCAAGTTCTGTGGGTCCCTCTGATCCACTCCGTCCATCCAGAAAATGAGGTAGATCTAAATCCTAGGTGGATCACACCACCGTCCAAGACGTGGGATGGTGGGGACCACCAATCATGTAAGTGTTTTATCCACTTTGTCCACCATCCATATGGATGGTGGGACCCACTTGCATTACGAGACCCATAACAGCAGGTCCTATGGGTCCCATTGATGTATGAATTTTATCCAGTCGTCCATCACTGGACGTTGGACGTCGCAAATTTGCACAACACACACAAATAAATAAATAAATATATATATATATATATATATATATATATATATATATATATATATATATATTAAATAATATAAATTGGTAGGCCCCATACGGGACCCACCTGATGTGTGGTTGGACGAGATCCACCAGATGTGTGGATTTCATCCACACCATCCATCCAAGGTGGGGACCCACCATATTGTATGTGTTCCATCTATACTATCCAACTATTTCTGGACGTGGGACCCACTCACATGTGTGGGGTGGGCCCACCTTGATATATGTACTCTATATTCACACTGTCCATCTGGATGGTGTCATGTGGGTGTCACGCCCCAAACTCAGAAACCGAACTCACAAAGTTCCCGATTGCCGAATCTGGCCCCAACAGCCTCCGTAGAACCCCCTTCTCGGCTCCCAGCGCCCATTCGCTAGGTTCCGATCCTGGAATGTTACGAGGAGGATTTTCTATGTCAGTCTGATTCGAAAAGCATAACCAAAGGCATAACCCACAAACAACAACCAAAAACTCCATTACATTTCCATTATGATCAAAAACTTTACAAGTACAATGAGCATAATGAGAAATACAATGATGATAGACCAAAAGCTCCAAAATAATCTGCCACATGCTCAAGCCTCAGCGTTGCTGCGATCCAATGTCACCTGCATGCAACAGTCATGCATAAGCTTATAGAAAGCTTAGAGGGTGGTGAGAGTGTATGCGCAAGGTGGTAATGCAGTTATGTAGTATCAGAGTAATGTAGAATATGCTGATGAAAGTCAAGAATACCATTAGCCGTACCAAGGCTATGTGATGCAAGATATGAATGATGTCGGCCATACCAAGGCCATGTGGTGCGAGATGCAACTCAAGCATGCGAATCCTCATCTAAGTCCACATATCAATACAGCTCAAATTTGGAATATCACCGAGGTCTAGTACACTCTAAACCAGATCGTCGTCCCATCGCGTGCAATAAGGTAAGTAGAAGAGACCTCACTATCCGTCTGCCAATATCGGGCTTGACTCGTTGATAACGGACCCATTCCTCGAGCTGGTCAAACTCAGCCTAGCTTTGCCCCCTACTCTCGGACGGGTAAGGCCGCACCCCCTTCCAATCGACCACGACACAGTGGAAAGTGTGACCGTCTGGTAGTTGGCACTTGGTGCTCCTGTACCCACTCGATCTAGATGTTGGAGCAACCTCTTGGTACCATAAGGGTTTAGGGACTTTCACCTAGGGATATCTATAACACCCCATGTAGAATAAGATTTTCAGTATCCAATCCTGCCAACCACCATACGTCTGTGGAGGCTACGGCCCCGATGTCACTAGGGCATACAGTAACCATATCACACAATGTGAAATGCATGAATCACACTATCCAATCATGCAGCAATCCTGAGCGTATCGTGCGCTTATGTAGGGCAACACTGCCCAATCGAGGTCCCATAAACAATTTACCCGAAGGCATATGCTATGATCAATCACTTCTCATATCAAGCATACATATGATGCGTATGATCGTGAGTCATGGAACTATGCTAAACATGTAATAAAGTAATGAACTATCCTTACAACAAGTACGGGCCTAACGATGGGCCCTAAGGAGAGTCGTAAATGTGGACATCCAACCAACATTATACTCGCAATGTAGACGTCAAACCAACATTGCTCCCAAGGCACGATCGTCGTAAACATCATTACATAATCCGTGTTAGGATCACAAATTGCAATGGACCTTAGGTACATCCCATTGGGCCTTAAATACATCAAATGAGGCATATCATATGGGGCTTATGTGCATTGCAATGGGTCATAACCCGTGGACCTAAGAATGCATCAAATATGCCTAAACACATGGGTCTTATGTGCACCAAATGGGCCACACCCATTGGGCCCCATATGTACTTCAAATGGGCCTCAACATATAGGCCCTAATACATCTCAATGGGACTTAACCCATTGGCCCTCTAACACATCAAATGGACCTCAACCCATGGGCCTTCAAATAACAATGTGGGCTTCAAAAGATGGGCCACAAATAAACCAAGATGGGCCTCATGATATAACAAGGTGGGGTCCACTTGAACAATGGATCTGGCTCATTCTATGGCTCATGCCAAGAAATGAGCTTTTAAAATGGATAAACGATTTGGATTCAACCCATGCATCACGGTGGGGTCCACATGAGCTAAGGATCTGACTCATCCTTTTAGCTCAAGCCATAAAATGAGCTTCTAAAATGGGTGGATGGACAGGATGCAACACGTGTATCGTGGTGGGCCCCACTATCATTGGACAGTGTGTATAAAACACGTGCATCAGGGGTCCACCGTCCAGGCGGACGGTGTGAATAAAACCCATATATTATGGTGGGTTCCACCGTCCACTGGCATGGACGGTATGAATAAAAATACGTACATCATTGTAGGTTCCCACGTGGGGCCCACTGTAATGTTTTCTTGTCATCCAATCCATTCATACGGCCATAGAGGCCTGGACGAAGGGTAAAAACAAATTTCATGTTGAATCCAAAACTTTTGGGCCACAAAAGGTTTCAATGGAAGACATTTAATCACTGTTGTTTCCTATGATGTGGGCCACGTGCACATCAGATGGGGCCCATTTTTGGAGGGGGCTCACCTCAGGGGGTGGCCTACCTAATGGATGGGTTGGATGAAAAATAAACATCATGGTGGGGCCCATGGTTGGAGCCGTGGGTGGTTGTCGTCTGCCCACCCGCCAGCGCCTTTGACAGCAGCAGTAGCAATGCTGCTGCATGTTTTTATAAATATTTTTTTTATTTTCTTGAGAAATTTCACATGTGGGGCCCACTCCTTGAAAATCTACTCCGTCTAATGGATTATAGGGTTCAAAACACACTGAACAAGTCCAATGTTTGGTATTTTTAGCATGTAGATACAGCAAGGTGGGTCCGAATAGCTTTGAATGGTAAGAAACATAGTTTTCTATGGTATGGCCTGCCTGATTAACAGATCAACCTCATTTTTCAGCTCAACGCTTAAAATGAGTTGGAAAAAGGGATGAATGGCATGGATTGAACACATATATCAAGGTGGGGCCTGCATGAGCCAGCCCACCTAAAACCTTTCTTTTCTTTTCTTTTTGCTACTGACGTGAGTACGCCCATGTCAGTACACATACTCCATGTTAGCTACCCCACACGGATCAATACCAAGACCTCCAGTGAAGAAACAAGGCATCTTTCACTCGGTCTTCCACGTGAGTTATGGACGTGGGGCCCACGTCAGATCACACTGCACTAGCGACCACACCCCACTGTTAGCCACAACAAGGTGGGCCCCCCTCTATGGACGGTTGGGATGGTATAAAAATAACATGGTGTGTCCCACATAAATGGGGTCCACCGGTAGATGGCATGGATGAAATACACTCATCATAAGTGGGCCATGATCATAGAAAGAGAGAGAGAGAGAGAGAGAGAGAGAGAGACATTGGCAAGAATGGAGGGGCCCGCCACTATGGGCCCCTCTTTGATATAAGGCCTACATCAAGGTGGGTCCCACCATAAGTGGGCCCTTACATCACAAAAGAAATAAGAAAATGAAGATCAAAGATCACCCACCGGCTTCTTCTTGCACTATAGGCTTCCTTAGCTCCTTAGCTTCGATTCCAACAGAGGAGATGAGGTTTGGATGGTTGAGATGGGAGATGAGAGGGGAGGAAATGGGCCATACACAAAGCTCTCATGGAGGGTTTGGGAAGAGCTTGGACGGATGGAGTTTCTCTTGCTTAGAGAGTGTTTTGAGAATGAGAGAGATGTGATAGAGTGATGGATGGGAGAGAGAGGGATGGGTGTGTAAGAACTTTTTAACTTTTGTGTAAGAAAGGTATGGGTGGTGTAAGAAACTTTTGACTTTAGGGTTTCTTGGGGAAGGGTGAAAGGTGATGTGTACTTGACTTGATGGGATTTGATTGATTGATGGATTGATAGATTGATTTGATAAGTCGTACAGATTCTCTTAGATTTTACAACGCGCGGCGTTTTTCTCGCACCGAACGCTGGCCTAATCTCCTGACCAGGGTATCTCCTCGGCGAGCTAGTCACGGCATTAGAACCGCAGCGACGGCACGGTCGCTATGACACAAGTCTCGAGTTGAGTCGACTCGGGTTGATGGCATGAGTCTCAAGGTCGTGCACAATTACCAGTTAAGGGTCGAAGGTTACCGAAATTCGAACGGGAAGACCGCGGAAGTCTACTGAATGGTATGGTCTAGGATATGGGGTTTACAGCTCTTCCCTCCTAATAAAAATTATTCTCAAAATTTATATAATCAACGCAACTAGGCATAACTCGCAAGGAGAAGAAACATAACATCACTATATAAAACTAGAGATAACATACAAAATACATCACATGATCAATCATCAAAGAGATGAGGATAACACTCTCTAATCGTGGCCTCACACTCCCAAGAAGCCTCCTCGACCGAATGGTGACCCCATTGACCTTCACCAACCAATGACCTTAGTCATGAGAACCTGCTCCTTCCGATCAAGGATACGGACTGGCTGCTCGATGTAAGAAGCATCCTCACGAACCTCCAGTGGCTGCCAATCAATAACGGAAACTATGTCTAACCCACACTTCCTCAACATAGAGACATGAAAAATGTTGTGGACGCCAGACAACTTAGCTGACAAGGCAAGCCGATAGGCCACGGTGCCAACTTGCCCAGTGATCTCAAAAGGTCCTATAAATCTCGCGGCAAGCTTGCCCTTAGTTCCAAATAGAACTACGCCCTTCATGGGCGAGACCTTGAGATATACATGGTCCCCTACATCAAACTCCAAGGGACGATGCCGACGATCAGCAAAACTCTTCTGCCGGCTCTGAGCTATACGCATCCTCTGCCTGATGATATCAATAGCCTCTGATGTCTCCTGCATAAGGTCGGGACCTAGGAGACGGCGCTCTCCAACCTCGGTCCAACAACTCAGTGATTTGCATGGTCTGTCATATAGTGCTTCAAAAGGAGCCATACTGATGGTCACCTGATAGCTGTTATTGTACGTGAACTCAGTCAATCGCAGATGATCATCACAGCTACCCCTGAAATCAATCGCGCAGGCCTGAAGCATATCCTCAAGGATCTAGTTGACCCTCTCAGTCTGGCTATCGGTCTGCGGATGGTATGCGGTGTTGAGCTACAAATCAGTCTCCATCGCTCACTGGAAGCTCCCCCAAAACTGAGATGTGAACTCGAATCTCAATAAAAAATGATCGAGACTGCAACATCATGCAGTCTCACAACCTCCTCGATAAATAACCTCGCAAGCCGGTCCAAAGACCAAGTCGCACGCATCGCAAAAAAATATATCGACTTCGTCAGATGATCCACAACAATCCAAATGGCGTCATGACCACGCTGAGTCTTCGGCAAGCCCATAATGAAATCTGTCGACACGTGCTCCCACTTTCATATCGGGACGCTCAACGACTGCAATAGACTAGGGGGTCTCTGATGATCGGCCTTGACACGCTGGCACGTGTCATTCTAGGCCACAAAACTGGCAATCTGGCACTTTATCCTCACCCAAAAATACTGTCACCTCATGTCACGGTACATTTTCGTCGAGCTAGGTTGGATAGAAAATCACGATCGATGTGCCTCGGTCATAAGATCTCTGCGCAACTATGGAATATCTGGGACACATAATCGGCCCCTGAAGCGAAGTCCACCGTCTGCACCAGTCTGTCAATCTGCTTGATTCTCAGATGTAGCTTCAGCTATATAACTCTACAATGACTCATCAGCCTACTGAGCCTCGATCACCCTTGCGACAAGAGAGGGTTGAATTGACAGGCTCGATAACTGCATGATAGAAGACTGAAGGCCGAACTCAAAATCATACTCTGCTACATTCTCGAGCATCCGCCACTCCTAAATCATCATATGCGCCACTAGGCCTCGTGGCTGATGGATAAGGGCATCTGCCACCACATTCTCCTTGCCCGAGTGATACTGAAGATTGAAAATATAGTCTTTCAGGAGTTCCATCCAGCGCCTCTGTCTCATGTTTAACTCAGACTGCAAGAAGAGGTACTTCAAGCTCTTGTGGTCAGAGAAGAGCTCGAACTTAACCCCATAGAGATAGTGCCTCCACACCTTCAGTGTGAAGACAACTACTGCTAGCTCCAAATCATGCGTGGGATAGTTCAGCTCATGGACCTTGAGCTAATGAGACGCGAAGGCCACTGATCTCCCGTGCTGCATTAGGACAGCACCCAAACTAATATGCAAGGCATCAGTAAATACAATAAATCTCCAAAGGGAAGAGTGAGGACAGGAGTGGACGTCAGACGGTCCTTCAACTCCATAAATGGTCGCTCGCAGGCATCACTCCAAATAAACTCTGCGCCCTTCCGAGTCAAGCTGGTCAGCGGGGCTACAATACGAGAGAAGCCCTCAATGAAACACCGAAAATAACCTGTCAAACTAAGAAAACTATAGATCTCAGATGCCTTCGTGGGTTAGCCCCACTAACGCATTGCCTCGACCTTTAAGGGGTCCATTGCGACGCCCTCCCTCGTCACCACATGACCGAGGAACTTCACCTCCTCCTGCCAGAACTCATACTTCTCCAGCTTTGCATACAGCTGGTGTGCGCGGAGGGTCTGCAAAGTGATCTCCAAATGCTGCTCGTGCTCCTCATGGGTCCTCGAATAGATCAGAATGTCGTCGATGAAGACTACAACAAACTGATCGAGATATGAGCGAAAGACCTCGTTCATCAGCTGCATGAAGACCGCGGGTGCATTGGTCAGTCTGAAGGACATGACCTGAAACTCAAAATGACCGTAACGTGTCCTGAATGGTGTCTTTGGCATGTTCTCATCTCGAACCTGAATCTGATGATAACCGGAACGCAGGTCAACCTTCGAAAAGAACTGTGCACCCTGCAGCTGACCGAACAAATCATCAATCCTCGGGAGCGGGTACCTGTTCTTGATTGTGACTTTGTTGAGCTCGCGTTAATCTATGCAGAGCCTCAACGAGCCATCCTTCTTCTTCACGAAGAGTACCGGCGCTCCCCACTGTGAACTGCTCGGACGGATAAAGCCCAACTCGCGTAACTCGTCCAACTGCTTCTGCAGTTCCCGCAACTCTAACGGTGTCATACGATACGGGGCCTTCGAAATAGGCACAGTACCAGGCATAAGATCAATCTAAAACTCGGTGAGTTGACGAGGCGATAATCCTAGAATCTCCTGAAACACATCGGGAAAATCACAAACCACGGGCAACTGGTCGATGCTCACTGCTATGGGCTCCTCTATGGCACACGACATTAAACAAGATAACGGCTCTCCTCTGGGCTCTGTAATGAATTGAAACTGCGACACGTGGAGTATACAGAACATGACCATCCTCGCAGCACAGTCCAATATGGCATAGTACTAAGGAGAGCCAATTCATGCCCAGGATGACATCGAACTCAGACATCGGCAATGCAAACAGATCGGCAGGTAAAAATGTATCCCCAACTAGAACGGGGCAAGATGAGAAAAATCTGCCCAACACTGCAGTCCTCCCCAAGGGAGTCGATACTGATAGGCCCTCACAAGCAGACTCCAACGGTAAGCCAGTCGATCGACAGAAACTCTCAGCTACAAAAGAATGCGATGCACCGGAATCAAACAACACACGTGTAATGCATGTAGAGACTGGAGGTATACCCTCAACGACTCCTCCAGATGACTACGTATCCTGCTGAGCTGCATAAAACCTAACCTAAGCCGAATGGGGAGGTGTCATCACCTCTGAGCGTGTTGCTGCTGTTATTGGGGTCGTTGAGGCGATCAAAACTGCTACCTCTACTGTTGCAGCCTCAGAGGCTGATGCTGATGCTGCTGCTGAGGTGGCCTTGGTGGTGGAGGTTACTGTCGCTCTGCTATGGGGGTCTCTGCTGCTGCGGTGGAGGCTTTTGTGGACCTCTCTGCTGCTACTGCTGAGGGCTGGGACACTCCCACATACGGTGTCCCGTCGCACCGCACCTAAAATAGGTACCGGTGAACTGGCTCGGAGGTGATGCTGGAGGTGCTGCTAGTGCTCAGAATGCTGGGGGACCTGTGCGCCTCTGCTGCTGTGGTCGATGTTGCAGAGAGTCACTGGAAGGAGCTGCCTCTTCCGGTCTCTCCTCTGACCACGATCAGTCTGAGAACCGGCCCACTCAGCCTCAAAAATTCGGGCCTTCCATACCACTCCCTCAAAAGTCAAGAGCTCATGCCTAATAACACGGCCTCGAAGACCGTAACGCAAGCTGTCCTCGAATCGGTGGGCTTTCTCCTCATCATCAATTAGATATGGTGTAAACCTGAACAGCGCTACAAAGAGAGCCGCATACTGAGCCACTGTCATATCACCTTGCACCAAAGCCTCGAACTCCAATGCTCACTGTCGTCGGATGTGATCAGGAAAGTACTGTCGGTCAAACTGATCCACAAAATCCTCTCATGTTAATACAAAATCGGCGCCTGCTGCTCGAGAAATTGATGTCCACCCATGCTCAGCCTCACCATGGAGAAGAAATACGGCTAATCGAACTCACCACTCGGTCGTACATCTCATCGTCTCAAATATCTTCTCCACATCGACGCGTCATCTCCCAGCTACTGTCAGGTCTGGTTCACCCTGAAAACGCAGGGGATCAGCCGTCGAAACTCACGAAGGAGGGCGCTCGCAGGCTCCTGCTCTGCCTGGTCCGGTGAAACAACGGGGTGTCTGCCCTGTCCCTGAAGTGCAGCCTTCATAGCCTGTAACATCTGCTGCAATTGAGAAGCACTCACGGATACAGTAGGGTCCGCACCGGTCTCTGGTGGAGGAGCAGTTTCCTCAGGATGGGCGGTAGGGACCACTAGTGGTGGAATGAGCATCGTAGGTGGTAGTGCGAGAGCTGCAAGTGGTGGAGTGGGAGTCTCAGGTGGTGGTATGGGAGTCAATCGGGTCACTCTCCTAGGCATCTTGTCCTACAGGAAGGAGCAAAGGCGCCTATCAACTTCAAAATTCTCAAAGGCACGCACGTTAAGGGTTTATAATCAAAGATCGCTAAGCTATCCGAACTTCACGACTCATTCATTCTAAACTCATAGCAGACATGTAATGTTATTTTTAGTTATTCTCAAGTTATGCTCTGATACCAACTTCTATCACGCCCCAAACTCAGAAATCGGGCTCACAAAGTTCCAGATCACCGAATCTGGCGCCGACAGCCTGCTCGTAGCATCTCAGGATCGGAACCTGGCCAATGGGCGCTGGGAGCCAAGAATGGGGTTCTACAAAGGCTATCGGTGCCAGATTCGATGATCGGGAACTTTATGAGCCAGGTTTTCGAGTTTGGGGCGTGACAGTGGGTACCACCGTAATGTATATGTTTTGTTCGCATTGTCCAGATGGGATAGTGGCCCTCCTACGATGTATGAGTCCCAACCAAATCGTTCATCCATTTGGCAAGCTCATCTTAAGGCTTGGGATAGATAAATGAAGCAGATCTGATGATCAAGTGGACCACAATGCCAAAAATAGTGGGGATTAAATGGCCACCATTGAACCCTTTTTGGGAGTGCAAAAGGTCTGGACCAATATGAAATTATTTTCTCCTTTAATTCAGGCCTTGCTGACGTGTGCACCTTGCACGTGGGGCCTACCTTAAATTACAGATCCACACCATCCACTGTCTGGATGGTGGAAGATCCACCTAACGTACTGGTTTTATCCCAATCATCCATCTCAGTAGGACCCACCGAGATGTATGTGTTTAACATCCTCACTGTCTGTCCCTTGGACGGTGCTGTGGAATGCACCATGATGCCACATGGACATCCACCACGCTATATGGGTTTCATTAACGTCATCCGTATATGAGGGCCCACTTTGAAGTATGTTTTGTATGCACCGTCCATCCAAATTTTACTTGATGATGTTTGGATACTGTTGTCATGCCAGGCACACCGTGATGTATGTGTTTCATGCAGGTCGTCCATCTGCAGCCCCACCTATAGCGTGCAGGGCCCACCTTGATGTTTATATCAACTATCCAGCCATGTGGGTTTCACCTTGATATATCTGTCGTATACGTGGACCCCACATGATGTATATACCTCCACTATCTAGTCTTTGGACGGTGGGACTTGCCTTGATGCATATGTGGGCTGAAGCACCCTCACACCGGCTATGTACTTGCTGCATATGTAAGGCCACCTGTGATGTGTATTGGAGACCCATCTTGATATATTTGTGGCCCATCCGTTAAGGCCTACCTTGATGCAATTGTGACCCATATGATGAGGCCCATAGTGATGTATATGCGGAGAGGATCTGTGGCCCATTGTGATGTCTATGAGGCCCGTGCTATGTGGCCCACTTGATGTATATAAGGCCCTTCTTTAAGGCCCATTGCGATGTTTACGCATCCCGTGTTCAAGGCCCATGTGACATATTTGAGGCCCAGGTGCAGGGCCCACCTGTTGTGTATTCAAGGCCCGATGTGATGTGTGATTTTGTCATGATGTATTAATGATGTTTGTGTGGGCTACTCTTTGGAAGCATATTGGTTAAATGACCACATTGATGGGCGATGATGGTTGGATGTCCACATTATGAACTTCCCTTAGGCCTTGTTAGGCCCATTCTCACCAATTCCGATCATCGAGGCTGATTATTGATCGATTTCAATAGTTATGGCCGATTTCGTTAGTCAATTCTGATTGTCGAGGCTGATTCTGATTGTTGAGGCTGAGTCTGATTAAGGAGGCTGATTCCATATGTCGAGGCCGATTGTCGAGACCGAATCTGATTGTCAATTTTGAGTATCTAGGTTGATTCTGAGTATCAAGGCCGATTCCAAGTATCGAGGCTGATTCTGATTGTCGAAGCTGATTTTGAGTATCAAGGCTGATTTTGATTATCGAGACCGATTCCAAGTATCGAGGCCAATTCTGATTATTGAGACTGATTCCGATTGTTGAGGCTAATTCGAATAGTTATGGCCGATTTTGATAGTTGTGGTCAATTTCGGTTGTTGAGGCTAATTGTTAAGGCCGATTTTGAGTATCGAGGCCGATTCCGATTGTTGAGGCCGATTCCTATTGTCGAGGCCGATTCTCAGTATGTGACAACATAGCATCATGATACATGTCATACACATCATCTGCATATTTGATTATGAGATATTGTTGCCCATGGCATGTGGCAGTTTGTTCATGGAACTCCCTGATAGGCGGAGTTACCCCACATGAGTACACGGTATGCGCAAGATTGATGCATGATTGGACTGTTTGACTCATGCATCTTACATTGTGTGTTGTGATTACTGTATGTCCTAACGATATCAGGGTCGTAGCCTCTACAGGCATATCATGCATGGACAGATGGGACATTAAAAATCTATTTTACATGGGGTGTTATAAATATCCTTGGGTGAAAGTCTCTAACCCTTTTAGTTCTAGAGGTTACTCTAACGTCTAGACTGAGTGGATGCATGAGTGCATGAGGGCCGTATACCGTTAGGCCACGTCTCTCACTGTGTCATGGTCGGTTAGAAGGGGTGCGGCTCTATCTGACAGAGAAGAGGGGGCAAAGCTAGGCTAAGTTTGACCAACTCGAGGAATGGGTCCGCTATCGATGATCCGGGCTCAATACTAACAGGCGGATAGTGAGGTCTCTTTCACTCACTTTGTTGCACGTGATAGGCCGTCAATCTGGTTTAGAGTGTAATAGATCCCGATGATTTTATAGAGAGGAACCGTACTGATATGTGGACTTATTGAGCAGAAGTTGCATACTCATTCATTCATTTATTCACTATCCACTTGGGCTAGTGGTGCGTAACTATTTGTTACATGTACCTTCGTAATGGCCAGGATTTTGGTTGAGGCACGTGACTAACCAAAGATCAGGAGTTTACCACATTGAGTTTGACTATCCAAATTTAGGTATGAGACTTGTTTGGATAGAAGTTCCTTGTGATGGACCCCATAGCCTGCAATACTACGTACTATCATCCCGACTTCACACTCCAGCATGGTCATGTCATTCACACTGTATATCGCATTACATCCGCAGTATATGACATTTTTTGTTACTATATTTTTGCATTATACGACCTAGATACGACTGACGGTATTCGTGGACTCATCAGGATTTTCATATTGCATTGCATCATCGGCATCTGATATTTGGTTTATTGTCTCTGTATTACATAGCTAGTCTACATTACTTCATCATCATATGATATTATTTTTATTATATTTCTGCGTCGCATAGTATTGATAAGAATGATGGTATTTATGGGCCTATTAGTATGTTTTCGTATTACTCTGATATTGTATGATTTATGAGCTTGTTAGTATTTTCGCTTACTCTGATTTCTCTTATATTGCTTATTTAGCACTTACCTCGTGCACACACTTTCACCAACCACTAAGCTTTCTATAAGCTTATGTATGATAGATGCGTGCAGGTGACGTTAGGTTGCAGCAGTGTTGAGCATGGAGCGTGCAGTGGTCTTTTGAAACTTTAATTTTGACATATGTATTTCTTTTTCAGCATTGTATTCAAATGTTTATATTAGTGGATATGTGATGATGATGTTGTCTTTGTGATTTGGGTAAACTTGTGGTTATGCTTCTTACGAGATAAATATACATTGAAAAATCATCCTTGTAAGATCGCAGAATTAGAATCTAGCGTATGAGTGTTGGGAGCCCAGAATGGGGTACTATGAAAGCTGTCGGAACTGGATTCGGCGATCAGAATTCCTATGAGTCCCATCTCTGGATTTGGGGCGTAACAAAAGTTGGTATTAGAACATAACTTGGGAATACCTGAGGATAACATCATAAATCTACTAATAGCTATCCTACACTCTATGATTGTTGAGAACTTAGAATGGTTAGATCCTTGAGTTCGAATAACTTAGATATTTTCTGATATAGCTCCCTACCATTGAGATTGTGAGGCTACAAAGTATTCCAGTTTCGATCGTCTCTGATCCAGGATCCGAGGTTCAGTGGGATCATCATAGTACTGACAAGGCGTCTTGGGAGTAAAGGGCTGATATTCATGGGCGTTGTCCCCATCTCGTAGGTGTCTGATGATTATATCTATAGTGGTTGGATTTCTCTCCCTTGGTGAGCTCTGTTTTAGTTATGTTATTTTAAATTTTGATGGAAAAATTTTTTATTAGGAGGGGAAAGTTGTAAGGCGTGTATCCTAGCTCGTACCATTCCGTAGGCTTCCTAGGTCCTCCCAGTCGAATTCCGCCGATCTGTGATCTGTTATCGGCATTTACACGCGACCCTGAGACGTATCCCGTATTTCATATTTGGCTCGACCTGAGACTTGTAGCCTAGTGACCTCGCCGTCGCCGTGGTTCCAATGTCGCGCCGAGGTGATACGCAGGCCAAGAGATGTGGGTCCACGTTCAATTCGAGGAAAACGTCGCACATTTACAATCCTAAGAGAATCTCTACAACATATCCCATCAATCAAGTACACATCAATCACATCTCATGTTAAGTATACATCACCTCACACCACATCCCCAAGCAACTCCAAAGTCAAACTCTCTCTCTTATAACCCATATATGTCAAGTACACCCATCACTTACTAATCCCTCTCTCGTTACATCCCATCCACTTTCTCTCTCATTTCTCCATTTTTTTCAAGCAAGTAACCCAACGTCCAAGCTCCTCCAATCTTCATGAGAGAGCTTGGAGTGGCCCACCTTCCTACCACCCAATCCCACCATCCAATGTCAATCTCAACCATTAAAAACATTCCCTTTGAGCTCTAGAGGCTATAGGCGGAAGAGGGAAGAGGAGATCAAAGGTGGGTGTTCATTATCCTTTTTTTTTGGATTTAGGGCCCACTTTTAATGGGACCTATCTTGATGTATGCTCTGTATTGAGGGGCCCATAGTGGTGGGGCCTCTCCTCCACCTGATCTCTCTCTCTCTCTCTCTCTCTCTCTCTCTCTCTCCTCTTTTTTTCCTTGTGCACCTTGATGGACTGTGCTGAATGCGAGACCCACCAGACGTGTGTGTTAGATCCACACCGTCCAGCAACCTATAGACGGTGCTGGACCCACGGTGATGTATATCCATGTCATCCATGGTATGGATGTGGGGCCCATGAATGTGTTGTATCTAGACAGCCCAACTACCTAGACGTGGCTCCACCTGATGCATGTATTTGTCCAACCATCCATCAGTTTGGCCATGTGTGGACCCCACCTTGATGTTGTTGTGTTCACGAGCAGCAAGTTCTATAGGTCCCTCTGATCCACGCCATCCATCTAGAAAGTGAGGCAGATCTAAATCCAAGGTGGTTCACACCACCATCCAGGACGTGGGACAATGGGGACCACCTATCATGTAAGTGTTTTATCCACTCTGTCCACCGTCCATATGGATAGTGGGACCCACTTGCATTATAAGACCCATAATAGCAGGTCCTATGGGCCCCATTGATGTGTGAATTTTATCCAGTCGTCCATCACTGGACATTGGACATTGCAAATTTTCACAACACACATAAATAAATATATTAATATATATATAATAAATAATATAAATTGGTAGGCCCCATGTGGGACCCACCTGATATGTGGCTGGACGAGATCCACTAGATGTGTGGATTTCATCCACACCATCTTTCCAAGGTGGGGACCCACCATATTGTATGTGTTCCATGTATATTGTCCAACTATTTCTCGACGTGGGACCCACCCACATGTGCTACATGTGTGGGGTGGGCCCACCTTGATATATGTACTCTATATTTGCACTGTCCGTCTGGACGATGCCATGTGGGTACCACCGTAATGTATATGTTTTCTAAATGGGACCACCGTGATATATTTATTCATCCACACCATCCAGATTGTACTGGACAGTGCTAGACGATGTTTGTGCAATGTTGATTTACTTGGATGATTTTGGATGGTGTTGTCATGCCAAGCACACCGTGATGTATGTGTTTCATGCAGGCCATCCATCTGCAGCCCCACCTATAGCGTGCAGGGCCCACCTCGATGTTTGTATCAACTGTCCATCCATGTGGGTTCCACCTTGATATATCTGTCGTATACGTGGACCCCACGTGATGTATGTACCTCCACCATCTAGTCCTTGGACGGTGGGACTTGCCTTGATGCATGTGGGCTGAAGTACCCTCACACCGGCTATGTACTTGCTGCATATGCAAGGCCACCTGTGATGTGTATTTGAGGCCCATATTGATGTATTTGTGGCCCATCCGTTAAGGCCCACGTTGATGCAATTGTGGCCCATATGATGAGGCTCATAGTGATGTATATGCAGCACAGATCTGCGGCTCATTGTGATGTCTATGAGGCCCGTGCTATGTGGCCCACTTGATGTATATAAGGCCCTTGTGTAAGGCCCATTGCGATGTTTGCGCGACCCGTGTTCAAGGCCCATGTGACATATTTGAGGCCCAGGTGCAAGGCCTCCCTATTGTGTACTCAAGGCATGTTGTGATGTGTGATTTTATCATGATGTTTATATGGACAACTCCTTGGGAGCAATGTTGGTTAAATGACCACATTGATGGGCGATGATGGTTGAATGTCCACATTGTGACTTCCCTTGCGCCTTGGTTGGCCCATTCTCACCGATTTCGATCATCAATGTCGTTTATTGATCGATTCCGATAATTGTGACCAATTCTGATTATCGAGGCTGATTGTCGAGGTCAAGTCCAATTGATGAGGCTGATTCCATTAGTCAAGGCCGATTCTGATTGTCGAGGCTAAGTCCGATTAACGAGGCTGATTTTGTATGTTGAGGTTGATTGTCGAGGATGATTTTGATTGTCGATTTTGAGTATCAGGCCGATTCTAATTATCGATGTCGATTATGAGTATCGAGGCTGATTTTGATTATCAAGGCTGATTCCGAGTATCGAGGCCAATTCTGATTATCGAGACCGATTCTGATTGTTGAGGCTAATTTTGATAGTTGTTGTAAGGCCCGTATCTTAGATCGTACTATTACATAGGCTTCCGCAGTCCTCTCGGTCAAATTTCGACGACCCGCGATCTATTATCGACATTTTCGCTCGACCCTAAGTCGTGTCTCGTATATCAGAGATGGGTTGACTCGAGACTTGTACCCTTGCGACCGTGGTTCCAACGGCGTGTCTCACACACCAAGGCGATATTAGGGCCAGGCAATGTGGGCCCACGTTTAGTTCGAGAAAAACGCCACGCTTTGCAAATCGAAGAGAATCCATCATATCAATCACATCACTTGTCAAAAGTACACCCATCACTCAACCCATTACCCTTCCCATTCCCAAGAACAAAAGAAACCCCCAAAAAAACTTAACATCTCTCTCCCATCACTTCTCTTACCTCACTTTCTCTCTCATCTCTTTTTCTCCAAGCAATCCCCCATAGAGCAACCCACGTCCATGGCTCCCATGAGAGAGCTAGTGTAACCCACCTCCCTATCTCTCATCTCCACCATCTAATGATCATCTCCACCGTTGAAATTATCTCTTTAGGACTTTATCACACATTGGCAAAAGAAGGAAGAAGAGATCACGAGGTGGGTGATTTTCTTTTGTGTATATCTTGACCTTTAGATCATAGTGAGTGTTTCTTTCTCCCTCTATCTCTTTCATTATTTTGGTGTGATGATGTGGTCGTGTGGCCCACCCAGACGTACCCTACCTTGATGTATGTCTTATCAAACCGTCCAAACCATGTGGGCCCTACCTAAATGAGGATGGGAAAAACATTAATATCAAATTGATCAAGTGGGCCATGTCCACGCTGGACCCACCTTGATGATATATATACCCACGTCGTCCGTCCAGCGTCCCTGAACGTTGGACGTGTAGTGGAGTGCGAACAAACAGTGGGTGTATTAACAAAAAAAAGTACTTGATGTTAAGGGTTTTGGGTGGGCCACTCATACTGGCCCTACCTTGATGTATGAACCTTATCCACTCCATCCATTCTCTTCCTCAGCTCATTTTAGGCGTTGAGCCGAAAAATGGAGCCAATCCAAATTTCTTGTGGGCTATAGCATAGCAAATAATATTTTCTACTATTGAAATCTACCTGATGTTTCTACATGCCAAAATACCTCGAATATTAGGCTTGATGGGTCTATCTTGAGTCATGAAATCCAACGGCTGGGTCGGATTCCCCTGATGTGGGCCCTACTTGTAAAAAACCTCAAGAAAATATTTTTTTTAAAAAAAAACAACACTTATATGCAATAGGACGCTGCTTCTGCCTAAGGACGTGCAGGCAGCGTCAAGCAGTGTCCTGTGCTGCTGTGGACGGACAGACAGGGACCCACAGTCCCAGCCGTGGCCCCCACCATGATGAGTGTTGATCATCAATGCCGTGCATTTGGTAGGTCCCCTTTGGGACAGTGGGCCCCCCAAAAATCAACTGTATGAGAGGCTCAGATGGCCCACATCATAAAAAACAGTGGGATAGAACGTCTACCATTGAAATCCTTTGGGGTTGTCACGGGCGATTTGGATCATTATGATTTTTTTTTCCTTTTTATCTAAGTCCTTGTGACCTTATGTATAGTTGGGATGGAAAATAAATGTTGTGGTGGACCCCACGTGGGACCCACCTAATGTATGAGGAAAACCCCCCACTGACCATCTGTTCTTCACTTATGTCAGCAAATTCCGTGGATCTTACCTTGACGTAGGCGTTTTGCACTCATCGTCCATCCGTTTTGAATCATGGGCCCACTCCACACCCGTGACACGTGTGGGTAGGTGGGACCC
Organism: Magnolia kwangsiensis; assembly: GCA_037074715.1. Lineage (NCBI taxonomy): Eukaryota > Viridiplantae > Streptophyta > Magnoliopsida > Magnoliales > Magnoliaceae > Magnolia > Magnolia kwangsiensis. The sequence goes on from CM073573.1 coordinate 141,467,586, forward strand.
ACATTGATGTATTTATCATATTTGCACTGTCCAGATCTCCTGGACAGTGGCAAACCACCTTGTATGTATGTTTACACTGTTCAGGGACAGGGTCCTGGACTAGATGTTTTATACATACATACATACATACATACATACATACATATATATATATATATATATATATATATATATATATATATATATATATATATATATATATATATGTATGTATGATATACATAATATACATATATGTATATGCACGTGAGTGTTGGGCCCCATGTGGGACCCACCTAGATGTATTTGTTATATTCAATCTATTCGTTCATATAACCCACCTTTGATGTATTTTGATCTAGACCATCTGCCTGTTTTGCCAGCAGGTGGGACCCACCTTACACATTGTACAAGTGTGATGTGTGGGCCATACCATGATTTATGTGTTTTTATTTCCACCATCCAGATCACTGTACGGTGGGGTGCACCGAGATGCATGTGCCTTGTCAAGTACTGTCTATCTATGGAGCCCACATGTGATATATGTCCTATGTAGCCGTGGGCGCCACTTGCCGCTATGTGAGATCCAACTGTCCATCAGCATCTGTAGCCGTTGAAGACGTCAGTGCTGTGTACTCTACCATGATGTATGTATTGCATCGTCACCATCCAATTCCTGGACGGTGGGATGTGGTATACCTCACACCTGTTATATATTATAATATTATACTATATTATATAAATATATATATATATATATATATATATATAAAATATAGTATAATATTATAATATATATATATATATATATATATATATATATATATATATATATATATATATATATATATCTGTTGCATTACAGCCATGGGATCCACAGACGTGTGGACTCCACCATGATATGTGTATTTCATCAACACCCTCCAAACGGTGGGCTCCACATCAGCAGTTATAGTTACTACTTTGACGTAGCAAGCTCCGTGGGTCCCTGCTCAAGCTATGTGTTGTATCCATCCATCCACCCGTGTGAGGACCACACATGTGGGGCCTACCATGTAATGTATGGGTTTAATCCACACCGTCCACTATGTGGGATGGTATGACCCACTAGGATATTTATGACTTATTTCCACCATCCAATGATTTGGATGGTAGACCACACCATGATGCATTTTTTCATCCACATCGTCCAGATGATTTGGATGGTGTCGGACGTGTTTGGATGGTGATGAGGACTCCACCATGATGTATGTATTTTATGTCCATGCTGTCCTTCTAGCGGTCCCACCTTAATGGATGTGATTCATCCACACCGCCCCGCCATGTGATAGGGCCCACCTGTAATGTATATTTGAGGCCCACTTGTTGTATATTTAAGGCCCACTTGTTGTATATGAGGCCCATTGGTGTGGCCCATTAATGCAGCCCACTTGATGTTATGAGACCCATTGGTGCGGCCCATTGATACAGCCTAACTTGATATGATGAGGCCCATGTGTAGAGCCCACCTGTTATGTATATTAGGCCCATGTGCAGGGTCCGCCCGTTATGTACTTGTGGCCCTTTTTGGTTTGGCCCATTGAGTTGTATTCTAGGTCCATATGATGTGGCATGCTTGATGTATATTGGCCCATTGGTGTGGACCATGTGATGCGGCCCATTTGATGTATATGAGGCCCATATAGTGTGGCCTATTTAAGGTATATGAGACCCATGTGTTGCAGCCCGCTGAGATGTATTTTCGACCCATATGTCATGGTCCATTGTGATGTATTCGAGGCTCATGAGATGCGGCCCACCGTGACGTATATTAGGCCCAGGAGATGCGGCTCACCACAGTGTGTATTAGGACCATGTGATGCGGCCCATAGTGATATATATGTAGCCCTTGTATGAGGCCCAAAGTGATGTATGTTGGCCCACATGATGAGGCTGATGTGATGTAAATGAGGCCCATCGTGATTGTATGTGAGGCCATGGGCCCACTATATGTTTGGCCCTATGTAGGTCACTCCTTAGGAGCAATGTTAGTTAAATGGCCACATTAATGGGTAATGATGGTTAGATGTCTACATTGTGACCTTCCTTTAGGCTTGGATAGGCCCATTCTCATCGTTCTCCAGTGGGTTAACCTAAACGCTTAGGCCTCATTGACATTTCTTGATCCATCATCGGCTGTCCATCTATGGACCCCGCCTTGTGTCGAGGTCGATTCTGATTGCTGATTACTGATTTGATTATCAAGGTCGAGGTCGATTCTGATTACCGATTACTAATTTCAATTATCGAGGTCGTGGCCGATTCCGATTGCCGATTACCAATTTCGATTATCGGGGTCGAGGCCGATTCCGATTGCCGATTATCGATTTTGATTATCAAGGCCGACTCTGATTGTCGAGGCTAGATATTGAGGCCAATTGTCGAGGCCCATTATGATGTATATGTAGCCCGTATTTTAGGCCCATTCTGATGAGCATTCGGCCTTGACTTGATACATTTGAGGCCTATGTAAGGTATTTGAGGCCTATGTGATGAGGCCCATTGTGGTGCATTTGAGGACTAGGTGATGGAGCCCATTGTGATGTATGTAGGCCCATGTGAGAGGTTCATCGTGATGTGTATTAAACCCTTGAGTGAGGCCCATGGTATTATATATTTGGCCCTTATGTGAGGCCATGGGTCCACTGTATGTTAGGCTCTCTATGGGTCATTCCTTAGGGACAATATTGGTTAAATGTCCACATTGTCGAGGTCGATTGTTGATGATGGTTATTGATACTGATTATGAGTATGTGACAACATAGCATCATGATATATGCTTATACGCATTATCTGCATGTTTGTTATGAGATATGATTAAGCATTACATATGTCATAGTGTCGGTTGTCATAAGACTCCCTGATAGGCAGAGATTGTCTCACCTGAGCGCATGGTATGCACAGGATTGATGCATGACTGGATTGTGTAACTCATGCATCTTTCATTGTATTGTGATTACTGCATGCCCTAACGACATCAGGGCCGTAGCCTCCACAGGTATATCATGGATGACCAGATGAGAGACCGAAAATCTGTTACTAGCTTCGGCTGCCATAGATGGCCCTGGGTGAAAATTTCTAAACCCTCTTGGTATTAGAGAACGCCCTAACATCGAAACTGAGTGGATACATGAGCACCAGAGTGCCGAATACCAAGAGACCGCATCTTCCACTATGTCGTGGTCGGTTGGGAGGGAGTGTGGCCTTATCCGCCCGAGGGTAGGGGGCATAGGTAGGTTGAGTTTGACCAGCTTGTGAATGAATCCGCTATCAACATGCCGGATATGCATTAGCAAATTATTGGCCAAGCGGATAGTGAGGTTTCTTACGCTCACTTAGACTGTGCCACTGAGAGAGGGGCAGTGCCACTTGGAGTGTACTAAATCCCGATGATGATCCCAGAGTTGAATTGTACTGATATATGGACTTATTGAGTAGGAGTTGCGTACTCATTCATTTATTCATTCACTATCCACTCGGGTTAGTGGTGTACAACTATTTGTTACGTGTACCTTTGCAAAAGTCAGGATTTCGGTTGGGGCGTGTGACTAAATTGAGATCAGGAGTTAACCACATTGAGTTTGACTATCCAAATTTAGGTATGGGACTGGTTTGGATAGAAGTTCCTTGTGATGGACCCCATAGCCTGCGATACTACGTACTATCATCCCGATTTTACACTCCAGTATGGTTATTCCATTTGCACTGCATATTGTATGACATTCGTGGCATATGACATTTTAGGTTACTATGTTTCTGTATTTATATGGTCTAGATACGGCTGATGTATTTGTGAACACATAAGGAATTGTACATTACATTGCATTCTCGACATTTGATATTTAGCTCTTTATGACTTCTCATTTGCGTATCTGATCTGTATTGCGTACTCTGATATTGTATGACTCATGAACTTATCAGTATTTCTGCTTACTCTACTAATTTATGATCTTGTCAGTATTTCTGCTTACTCTGATAATTCATGATCTTGTCGATATTTCTGCTTAATCTGTTATCGTATGATTTATGATCTTGTCAGTATTTCTACTTACTCTGCTAATTTATGATCTTGTTAGTATTTCTGCTTACTCTGATAATTCATGATCTTGTTAGTACTTCTGCTTAATCTGTTATCGTATGATTTATGATCTTGTAAGTATTTCTGCTTACTCTGCTAACTTATGATCTTGTCAGTATTTTTGCTTATTCTGATAATTCATGATCTTGTCGATATTTCTGCTTAATCTGTTATCGTATGATTTATGATCTTGTCAGCATTTCTGCTTACTCTGATAATTTACGATCTTGTCAGTATTTCTGTTTACTTTGATAATTTATGATCTTGTCAGTATTTCTGCTTATTCCATATTGTACAATTTATGAATTACCAGTATTTTCAGTATTATAAGCTTATGGTATTGTATTGAATACCTGACACTTACCTTGTGCATACACTTACACCATCATCTAAGCTTTCTATAAGCTTATGCACGATAGATGCGTTCAGGTGATATTAGGTTGCAACAGTGTGGAGCTTGGAGCATGTAGTTGACTTTTGGAGCTTTAATTTCATTTGACCTTTCAGTATTGTATTCAAAATTTATACTAGTGGATATGTGATGATGATGTCGCTCTTATGATTTGGGTAAACTTGTGGTTATGCTTCTTACAAGACAAATGTATGTTAAAAATAAAAAATCCTCCTTGTAGGATCTCAGGATCGGAACCTGGCATATGAGCGCTGAGAGCTGAGAATGGGGTACTACGGAGGCTGTCGGCACCGAATTCGGCAATCGAAATTCATGTGAATTCGATTTTCAAGTTTAGACCGTGACAGTTGTGGCCGATTTCGATAGTTATGGCCGATTCCGGTTGTCGAGGCTGATTCCGAGTATTGAAGCCGATTCCAATTGTCGAGGTCGATTCTGAGTATAAAAGTAAATTTTGAGTATGTGATAACATAACATCATGCTACATACTCATACACATCATCTGCATGTTTGATTATGACATATGGTTGGCCATGGCATATAACAGTTTGTTCATAGGACTTCCTGATAGGCGGAGTTGCCCCACATGAGCGCACGGTATGCGCAGGACTGACGCATGATTGGACTGTGTGACTCATGCATCTTGTATTGTGTGTTGTGATTACTGTACGCCCTAGTGACATCAAGGTCGTACCCTCCACAGGCATATCGTGCATGGCCAGATGAGACATCGAAAATCTATTCTACATGGGGTGTTATAGATACCCCTGGGTGAAAGTCTCTAAACCCTCTTGGTTCTAGAGATTGTTTTAACATCTAAACCGAGTGAATGCATGAGCGCATGAGGGACGTATACCGTTAGACCGCATCTCCCACTGTGTCGGGGTTGGTTAGAAGGGGGTGTGACCTTACCTGCCCAAGAGGAGGGGGCAAAGCTAGGTTGAGTTTGACTAGTTCGAGGAACGAGTCTTCTATCGACGAGTCGATCCCGATATTGGCAGACGGATAATGAGGTCTCTTCCACTCACCTTGTTGTGCGCGATGGAGCGATAATCTAGTTTGGAGTGTAATAAACCCTAGTGATTTCTCGAAAGGAACCGTACTGATATGTGGACTTATTGAGCAGGAGTTACATACTCATTCATTCATTCATTCACTATTCACTTGGCCTGGTGGTGCGTAATTATTTGTTACGTGTACCTTCGCAATGGCCAGGATTTCAGTTAGGGCACGTAACTAACCTGAGATCAGGAGTATACCACATTGAGTTTGACTATTCAAATTTAGGTATGGGATTGATTTGGATAGAAGTCCCTTGTGATGGACCCTATAGCCTGCGATATTACATACTATCATCTCGACTTCACACTCCAGCATGGTTATGTCATTCACATAGCATATTGGATTTTATCCACAGCATATTTACTATGTTTCTGCATTTATACGGCCTAAATATGACTGACGATATTCGTGGACTCATTAGGATTTGTATATTACATTGCATCATCGGCATCTGATATTTGTCTTGCTGTCTCTGTATTGCATAACTGGTCTACATTGCTTTATCAGTATATGATATTGTTTTTATTATATTTCTGTGTCACATAGCCTGGATAAGACTGATGGTATTTATGGGCCTATTAGTATATTTTCTTATTACTCCGATATCGTATGATTTATAAGTTTGTCAATATTTTCGCTTACTCTAATTTCTCGGATATTGCTTACTTAGCACTTACCTTGTGCACATACTTTCACCACCCACTAAGCTTTCAATAAGCTTATGCATGATAGATACGTGCAGGTGATGTTAGGTTGCAGCATCGTTGGGCATGGAGCGTGCAACGGTCTTCTGGAGCTTTGATTTTAACATATGTATTTCACTTTCAGCATTGTATTTAAATGTTTATATTAGTGGATATATGATGATGATGTTGCCTTTGTAATTTTGGTAAACTTGTGGTTATGCTTCTTACGAGATAAATATACGTTGAAAAATTCTCCTTGTAAGATCCTAGGATCAGAATCTGGCATATGAGTGATGTGAGCCAAGAATGGGGTACTACGGAGGCTGTTGGCACCGGATTCGACGATCGAAATTCCTGTAAGTCTAATCTCCGGATTTAGGGCATGACATAGATAGAGCCTACATTGATTTATATGTTTATCCACTTTATTTACTTATTTTGCCGTGGCTGATACAAAGTTCACGTGAACCCCACCAAAGGATAGAATGGGAGCAATGATGCCTGCGATTGAAACTTTCTTAGGCCCACTGGAATGTTTATTAGCCATACAACATGTTTGCAAGGTCAAATGGTTCTAAATTTTGGGAAAACACAAATATTAGCTTGATTGAAAACTTTTGAACCTATTTAAAATGATATAAGTTCATTCCCACTATTTCCTATTATGTGGTCCACTTAAGCTTTGGAACTACATCATTTTTTGTGCTCATGCACTGAAAATATTTGAAAAAACGGATAGACAGGGTCCGAGAAAACACATGCATGGCCCACCTAGAGCCATGTAATGCGGAAGCGGATTAGTTGGTGTAAGTCACACCAGCTATATAGCTTATGTACTGATGCTAATAAGTTTTGTGGGTCCTATCATAAGGTATGTGTTATATTCAAATCAGCTATTAATTTGGAGATCTGGTCTTAAATCTAACTATCAAGTAGACCACACTTTAAAAAGTAGTGGGAGATTTAACGTCTACCATTGAAATTCTTTTTGGAGTCGCACAAATTTTGGATTAATATGAAATATATTTTTTCCCTACTCATTAGGGTCTCTGTGACCTTATTAATAGGTTGGTTAATAAACGTCATGGTGTGCCTGGTGAATATTTAAACGGTGAATATCATTATCTTCCCTACTATTTGTAGTGTGGTCAGATGATTTTTGAATATGATATTTTATTTTTTTTAATAATACTACAAGCTAATGTCTTAAAATGGATGAATTGGGGTTGATGTAATAAATCCATCATTGTGGGGCCATGTAACTTTGATCATCTTTGAACTGTTCGTACAACTTGGTGATCGAGGAGCGTCGGTGCTCGTCTTCGCGCGACACGTACCTACAGCAGCCATAGCTACCTCTATAGATGGTGTGTGGTACACCAGCCAATCCGTTCTAATGCCACTAGGAATGTGGCTGGTGACGGGTACTGCAGACAATCTGCGTCTCGTGAATTGTTTCTGGTGTCTCGCTGTAATCAATGACGTACGGTATCGTCTGAAGATGTGGGGATAAGTGGAATTGCTCTTGGCCGTTAATTCTAGACCGAGAGATGGATAAGATTTGATCCGGATCGTTGATCGGATGGACGGTGGCCGCCTCCAATGCTACTTGCTTTTGTTATTTTCTTGAATGCGAGAAAGACAGGTGATTGATTAGTATATCATGATTGACTGTCTATCGTTGTCTGGTGAGGAAACGGACTGGCAACTCCTCTGCCGATGCCTGATGGTCGGTGCTCTGTGGCCTCACCATCATGTATGTGTATCATCCATGCGTTTATTTATTTATCTAGATCATTCTATGATATAAAATAAAAAATTAGGTACATCTCATTTTCAAGTTGACCACAATAAAAGGAAATAGAGTTGAATAAGCATCTCCGACCAAAAACTTTTTGGTTCGTAAAAGTATTGGACCAAGCTGATCTTTGATCTTTCCGTTCTTTTAGGTCTGAATGACCTAATCAACAGCTTTATGTCAAATAAACACTATACTTGGCCTTAGGAGGATTTTAATGGTGGACATCTAATTACTATTATTTTCCTGTGATGTGGTCCATTTAAGATTTATATCTTTCTAATTTTTGAATTATGTCTTAAAATAATATATAAAAATAGATGAACGGGAAGGATGAAACACAAATTATGATGGGCCCACAGATCACTGACCACCAGCCACGGGGCTGTGGCAGGGAGAGTAACCAATCCGTTTCCATACAAAGGATCCAACATACGAAAGCGGATTAGTTGGTGTATCACATACTACCGACCTTGGTGGTGTGTGTACGGGTCGTGCAAAGCCGAGCGCCTGAGGTCCTGCGACGCGGTGGAAATGAGATCACAAGGTTACGTGAGCCCGAAATGATGTATGTAAATTATATTCACACCGCCAATCCATTTGGAGATAGAAATTTAAAGTATGAATTGAAGAATGAGTAATATCAAAAACTCAAGTGGATCACACAACAGATAACAGTGGGACTGTTTTTCACCGTTAAAGCATTCGTAGGGTCTATCATAACGTTTATTTTTCATCTAATCATTTCATAAGGCCACACGGGCAAGGATGAAAGGAAAAAACAAATATCCAATTAATACAATGCTTTTATGACCCATGAAGGTTTTAATGGTAGATGTTCAATATCTCATGCTTTCTGCAGCGTATCTGGGCTCAAGCCTCACAACAATCCCACAGATTGAATGGACCGTTTGGATAAAAAACATAACTCATACAAGGCTAGGGAAACTTGGTGACGTCAACACATAACCCAGGTTCGTGGTGTGTGGGACACTGGCTAATCCGCTTCCATTTGCATCCTGTTTGTTCGCAATGCAGGAAAAAAGAGAGCCGTGATACCCCACTTGCAACCAATTTGGACGAAGCTAGAATGTCCCACCTGGACCAGTCATCATGCGGCACCCAAGCATGACACAATGGACGGTCCGCCGCTCATTGACATGTCTAGCGTGACTTCTGCTCAACTTATCTCGTGTGTTTGTGGGGGTGTGTGTGTGCGTGTGTTATAAATTTTATTTATTATTATTTAAAAAAAAAAAAAAAAAACCTTATCTCGCATGGTTCACATGGGAGCAGCTTAGGTGTTACCTGGGTGACACGTTATGGGTGTACGTTTACCTGACCACAGGACCCACCTTGATTATGTGCTGTATATCCACACCGTCCATCAGTTTTTCTAGCCCATTTTAGTGCATGAAGTCAAAAGTAAAGCAAATTCAAGATTCATGCGGATCACACCACACGATACAGTGGACATTGAATGTCCACCATTAAAAAACTTGTTTTTTATTTAAGTCCTACCGTAATGTTGATACAACCTGTTGATAAGGTCACACAGAGACGAATAGAAATAAAAAAATATCAGTTTGATTCGAAGCCTTTGCTCCCAAGAAATTTGTAATGATGGTGTGGTGTGGTCCACTGGAAATTTGGATCTCCTATATTTTTTTGAACCATGCCCTAAAATGATCTAAAATGTGATGGACAGCCCAGATATACGACATATACTGAAATCTGATGGACAGCCTGAGGTGCGCCCCACGGTCAGAGAAACACCCGTTAACGTATTACCCGGGTGACACCTAATCCGCTGACGGTTCAAACGACAACCCAGCATTTTTTTTCCAAGCGCGTACAAGATCCGATCCACCGTAAGCGATTGTTCTGACCAAGAAAGTCTACTTAGCCCACTTTTGCAGCAAATTCATACTCTTCCTTCCACTGAATAATACGGTGGTCGGTTCATTCTAGAATATGATTATTCCACAGCTAGGTGTCTGAGGCCCACTGTCATCCTACAACAGTGCGCCGCTGCCCCACCCAACACGGTGCGGCAATGCCTGTGGGGCCCACCTTAATATATGCATGGTATATTGACGCAGGGATGGGTAACTACTTTGAATTCGATAAGCTTAAGGAAAAATAGAATAATAGATGGTAGAAATAATTTTAAAAAGTTAAAATAAATTTGTTGATTATTGAAAGATGAAATAAATGAGCATACAACCCTTTAAATAAGAATATTAAGATTCGAATAAGTTAAGAAATTAAACTATAATTAAAACTCTCTAAAATTCCTAACTTACTATAAATATTTATAGTAAGTCTTTAGTCATGTTATTCTCCTAATTTTTTTAAACACTGCTCATGTTGGGTAAAACTCTTAGGGCGTTTTTGGATTCATGTATAGTATTGTTTTGCATTGTAAACCTGTATGGACTCGATATTTCAGACACCGTAGCATGGATCATGTCCAAATGACGGTCAACAACCATAGTGTTTGGTTTCAAGTAACTTCGTCTATGTATGTGTTGTGGAAAACAATGTCCACGTTTGGGAATAAAGTCTTGGTTTTGCTGGGTACATGTGTTATTATGAAGTATGACAAACCGAGCTGTATATCGTACAATTGGCATCATTGAAAATTTGACGTTTTAGAACTAGAGTGAGACCCACCATTACAGTCAAACGTGACCGTACATAATCCAGATCAAACTGATCTTCAATGATTCGCAAAGTTTATGGCTTAGATGAACTAATAAATGTATCAAATGTTTCAGATCATGAGTATAGTTGCCCCCAAGAGGCTTTTAATAGTGGATTTCCAATCACTACCCTATTCATGTGGGGTGGTCCACCTGATGGATCTATAACCCTCTCAATGGTGGAGGACAGTCCATATATTGATACTAAAAAATGGAAGATTGGAATAGATCAAATAGGAAGATCCTAGAAGGGCCCACACACGGTAGCAACTTCATATTGTTCTTATATATTCATTTATCGATGTCTAGGAAATGAATGAGACTATGTAATTTAAATTAAACTAAATTCATGTTGTTACTATTAACTTCAATTCAGTCATTCAAAACAGATCAAACATAAGTTCTAAACATAGTTCAAAGTCCTCAGCATAACACATGAAGCGGGGACAGTCATCTCCATGCTTCGTTATCGGGTTGGATTAGCTGCTGTGATTTGTTACTCCTCCTCCATGAGATGAGAATTGAAATAATCCTGCCGACTACCATATATATAAGCAATACTCCTATCATAACTTTCAATATATCAGAACCATCAACAAACGAATCGTAGTCTCTTTTCACTTCTGGCATTGCTGCATCGGAGACCTGCAGCCCTTCAATCTTTTCCTCAATTATAGCAGATTCATGAGCACATCGAGCTTCCTACTTGAATCTCCTGAAAATTGTTTGATGACGATCATTCTGCCTATTGGCCTACAGTAATCATAAAAAAAGTGAAAAAAAAAACAGGATTGTTGTTATGATTTACATTCGAATTCGAACAACATTTCCTGAGACAGTTATTCTTTCCTGCATTAAAAAACCTATAACATACAAGCCTATCATATGATTTGTACGATTGGTGTCTGCATCCTGGGTATCGATCAACCTGTGCATGTGCATCCTCTCATTTGTCATACAAGCCTAGAACTCTTTCCACAAAGACCACATAAAATTTCTTCATACCTTCCTAAAAAAAATAAACAACCACTATCAGACCTTCATAATGTGAATGTTTTATAGCTTCAATAGCATGAATCACTGAATTATTTCTTATTTTTGAAAAGAATAAATGGAAATCCTCCATGACATGAATAGTTGAATAGTCTCACCTCCTCAATTTCATGAATATGATAAGTTGACATTAAATTCCATGAAAAAAATAGAATTTGATATTTTCTATTGTGTCAACATTAATACGATCCCTGTTACGGATATAAGCTTCATACAAGTCCAAAAATAAATAGAGGTATTTGAATTCATTCATCAGAAAATAGAACCGACAAGTATCATATATCACTATGTTCACTTCAAAAAAAACTAACATATCATTAACAAATTCATAGCACTTTCAGACCAATGAAATAACTACAACAGTGAAAATCTTCTAACAGTCAACTATTCAAGTGTTCAGAGGCAGATACTCTGTTGTACCTAATTATATGAACTTCAAATGAAACCCCAATTTAGTTAGATAATTGAGAAAACAAAATATCAAGCAAGATAAATAAAAAATGGTGTCACCATCAGTTAGATAAGTTTCAAGTAGGCCCATATAGCAGATAGTTATGTACTCGTCGAGTACCCAAAATATCCATCCAAAAACCACATCAAACTATACACACCACATAATAAAATAAAAGTTTAGTTGTTTACGATGCCCAGTGCACCAAACGCAGTATTGTTTCAGAGAGGAGGATTGCAGTCGAGGAGTCTCTGGACCTACTCCTTCCTCCTCTCGTGCCCATTTTGATGAAAAAACTAGCATTAACAATATCTTCCTGCATCAACCACGCAGCACGGACCTGATCCTCATGACTAAAACCTTCTACTTCCTCTAGTATACCTAACAACTTCTGTAGTCGGGTCATAGTTTTGCCCTAAGCCATTGTTATGGTAAGGGTCCTAACAACCTCAGCTGTTTCACACATTTTGTCACCAATGTGCTCACTTGGCCTACCCCTTCAGCCACGGGTCATGCCAGTAACGGTGCTTTGACTGTTTATAGACCCACGTGAGGTCTCCATAGACCCTGTATTAACCCTTTTTGACCGCCGATGTGATCCCTCATTGGGATGAATTTTCGGACCACTATCATTGTCACCATCTTCATCTGAAGATAAACGAACAGTTTCAGTCCCATTACCATCAAAATATTCATTAGAATCGAGGTCATCTCTATCGCGACGCCGACCAGAAAGAGGAGATGAGTACGCTGTGCGGGCATAAGAGCTATGAGCATAGTCGTTCTCAAACATACACACCAAATCATCGTGTCTGTCGATGTGTTTACCATGCACCCTCTCAGCATATGGGTGAGACTACAAGGCCATATCAGTATATTAGGACGCAGAAACTATAACAACACTTTTACACAGAATAAGACCTAACAGATAAAGCATTAAATGGGTGATAATTGAAGAGTATAATAAAATTGTTACTTACCTCAATATAGGCAGACCAGACATCATCTGTAGCAACCACTATTTTTAGCTCAACATCCCAGCCAAAACCACTGGCATTCAGCATATCCTTCACTGCCCAGTAAAATCTCTTTAATGTGCAGAGACAGTTAGAGATATGTTTATTCTCTAACTCTACACCACATCTATTGAACATTTTAGTGATGGTAGCCTTATATGTTGGGGGCCTTGCACAAAACCTTAGGATCTAGCCTCCCAAATCAAACCAAAATTATGGGATAATAAAGCAATGAAATAAATCAAAGCATAAACCATACCACACAAGAGATTTTTATGTGGAAAACCCTCAAAGAGGTAAAAACCATGGGACCTCGTCCAGATCAACAATCCACTATGTAGTAGAACATTACAACCTTCTTCACTTACGTAGGAGTGGATAAATAATAAAAGAATAAAAGAAAAATAGAGAAATCTCACCGATCACGAGGACGTATAAGTGCTGAGATATTGAATGCATAGTAGATCACCTTTACGAGCATAACCTTCCTTCCATAAGCTTCCTCTCTCTCTTTCTCTCACATACACACACCTTTGATAGCCCTAAACCCTTTAGAAAACCCTTACAAAGCTTTAGGAAACTGTAACGCCCGTGAAAAATCCATCCTTGGGCTCGAGTACCAACTCGACCCGAATTTGCGTAGAATTCATTCCTTTGGAAAATTTGACTAGGTTAGCTAGTGCAACGTTAGAATAGCTGGGAAATGGTCCCTGATCACTTTAAATACGTTCTACAAGGCCCGAAGCGAGTGGAACTAAGGGTGCTATAATGCTCTAAAGCCTCGGATCAAACTCTAAGCCGGTTTGTTCTCTGGACCACTTTGAATCTTTGTATTGGATCTAGACCGCACGTTGAAAGTCCGATACCTCCTATCTTAGACCGTTAGGACCGTCTAGCTGGGCTTGACACTCATTCCAAAAATCAAGTCAAACCGATGATCACAGGCTATTTCATTGAGCCCGGACCGAAGAGAGTGTGAATAGGGACATAGTTGGAATTTCAAATTCAAATCTGGCACACAAATTTGACGCATCAGTATTAAGCATTCTGACCGTCAGAATACAGCCAAATTACACCCTTGGATCAGGAAAAATATCTATTATATATCACGGGACTTATAGGCCTGATCTTGATGCGGTGACCGTTAAACTGAAACTGGGCCGCCACGTGCGATCTGGGAACCCAACCGGTCTGAAAACTGGATGTATGCTAGATCTAGTATGCATGAGCTTAAGTCCGACCGCATCTGGCCTGGGGACCTCCAGAAATGCCCTTTTGGACCGAAACGGCCCCGATTTGGTTAGGCACCAAGTAAACATTGTTCCCAAGCCTATTTTGGGAATGTTTTAGGCTATAAAAGGGGTTGAAACCCTCACTCCTCTCTCCCATCCGAATTTGAGAGAAGCCCTAGCTTGGGAGAGAGAAAAAGAGTGAGAGATTGTGAGAGAGTGGGAGAGTTCTTCCCGCCACTTGTGCTACGTGTTGCACATGCTTAAGCGACACTTCTCTACCGCTTTCCCGGCGATTCCACCGCAATCCTAGGTAAGTAAAAACCCTAAATAGTTGGTGATTTGAGTTTTTCTTGTTTCCATGGCGATGTAGCTTATGGATCTTATGTATTAGGCTCCTTACTCGCCGTAGACGAAGCATATACACTCCGCTTCAATTCCCGAGTCTACAAGACACTAGGTGAGGATTTTAGACGCTTGGATTGACGGTTCTCAATGCTTTCAATGTCGTTTAATAGTAGATTCTTGACGGCATCGCCGTTTGACATGTACAAAATGCTCTCCGTTTCCCGTTTCGTAAGCTAACGAAGAATATGAGAATTAGGGCATTTTAGTCATTTGTAGGAAGTACTGTTTGCATTCATATTTTGCTGATGTGATTGACATGGTTTGTTGTCGCATTAGGAAGTTAGGAATGCGTGCATAATTAGTTTGGCGAAGAGATTCGCCTAATTGCACACTTTGGGTCGACATGCTATATGTAGACCTAAGTGTGTAGTGCATGTGTTTGTATAAATGTTTGTATTAGTATGTATTGGATTAAATGATGTTATATGATAGTTTGTGATTGATTTTTCAACTATTATGCTGACCTAGATGATTTTCTACATGTTGATAAAATGCATGATTTCATTACATGCATTGAATGTATGTGCTTGAGGATTTGCTTAAGTTGAATATGCATGGGAAGTATGCCTTGAAGATTTGCTTAAGTTGAAAGTTATAACATGTGTTAACATGCTCACATGATGTATTTCAATTCCAATACCTTGTGTAGTAATTCCATAGATGTGTGGGACTTGACTTAGTCCAGGCAGTCGGTAACCGAGCGAATTCGTGGCTGACTGGTCATAGCCACGAACGACGCGTCGATGAATGTGATTCGTGTTGAGAGTTGGCGGCAGTGGTTAGGCCACGCGAAGTGTTTTACGCACTTCATGTCGTTCAATTCGAGATGCGATCGCGCTAGTCGAGCCCGTCAAGTAACCCGACTGGCCGATGCTCGTTCACCTTGTATGTATCATAACTGCTTGAACCTAGGGTACTGAACTTACCATTGTAAACCCTATTAACCGTGGTACCTTGATCCACGAAGACTCATGAGCCGGGCATGGTGGTATGGGACACCGTGGTCGAGCTGTCGGCCTACGCTGGGGCCACAAACCTCCCCGTAGTGACCAATGAGCACCTTGACTCGTGAGCAGATTATGGTGGTATGGGACACTATATTCTAGCTGTCGGCCTACACTGATCAGGCGACGAGCCCTTTGTAGTGACCGCGAGCGTATTCTGAGTTCACGGGAGGCGACGACCCTTCCGTGCAGTAGAGTACAGTAGGCCTGTATTGATAAGGTGATGGGGGAGCGGTGCAATGAGTGCGAGCAACAGCCCTGGCAGCCCTTGCAGTGACCTACGAAATGTACATCGTATGAGATTACTAGGAGTGACGACCCTAGACAGGATCCGTGTTGGGATTGATACAAGGGAGGTACCTTAGTTTCCCAATCCTGCTGTTTGAATGGACTAATAACAACTTGGTAATCATATCACCATAGCATTGCATGTGCCTGGAAGATGTGGAGCACTCTAGGGAGTGTGGCATGCCGCGGTCGTAAGATGTTGCCGTATGAGGGTGATCGTCGGTGAGGGCATACATCACGTCATATCATCTTGCATTAACAACAGTTTTAGGACTTGTCTGATTTACTGCTTTACTATTATCGCGTGATTGAATTGTGAACATGCTAATCTTTGCTCTATGATTCCACTGAGTTGATCACTCATTCCCACGTTACGGGATGGTGTTTGCAACACCCACCAGACCCTGTTGTAGTTGCAGGTGACGATGAGATCCAGGAGGTGGAGCTAGATGATGACGAGGACCAGGATGAGTTCTCATATATGCAGTATCATGACGGCTTCCCGTAGGTGACCTGGATCGAGGGGACATCAGTGGGACTTTTCTTTTTGAACATTATTCTTTTGTTATGTACATGTATATGAGACTCAGAGATGTAGTCATACTTTGGAGACAGTTGAGATTACTTTGTTTTTCCATACAGTGATATATATCTTGTTTAGTCTTCCGCTTGCTTTTATCACTGGATCTGAAGTATGAATTGCAGTTTTGGTATACTTTTACTCATGTGAATGCTTTAAATCAGACAACATTGAATCATAACCATTTTTGTTGCATAACTGACGGTCTGGAACTCGGGAGTTGAGTTTATACACGACCCCCGATTTTCAGGGTGTTACAAGTTGGTATCAGAGCATGAATGAGAGTATACTGGGCCTGGGTTATGGTCTTGCGACGTACGCTGTCGCTTCATTTGACTTAGGTGGGTGCGAGAAGGGTCTAGAAACACTTCTAGGATCACAGATTCGCCGATAGGCGAAGTCTATAAGGATCGATCGCAAGATCGAGTCTGTAACGCATCTCGGGTCGCGTAAAGCGACCCGAATCACTTCTAAGCTGTAGGAAGTCGGGTGGAGACGTCCTATGAGCGGTTTTAAACCGCAAAAGTGAATCTTTGGGCCGTGGAATGACCACGACTCCAGTAATCAATCGCCAGGGCTTAAAAACCCCGTTTTGCCAAAAATTCTTAAAATTCCTTCTCTAAACACTTCAACCTTCAGTTCTTTTGTATCCATTTCATGTTAGGCATCAAACCTAATGTGAAAATAACACAAATTAGTACATTCACCAAATTTTACAGTGAATAGTAAAATTTCATAAAAAATGGCCATAAAGACATTCTAACTTCACTTTCTTTAGCAAATAAGGAGCTAGAAAGATGTACTGGATCCTTCTACCCCAAATCCATATGCTGCATCATATGGTTTGGTATTCGGAACTGCGATGTGGACCCGGAAAGCCCCAAAAACATGTTTGGGCTCATAGGGACCAAAATACTATGAACTAAGGGGTGGGACTAGACTTTTTGGGACCCTGGGACCATGGGGGACCAGACCCATGGGGTCCCGCTGGCCAACCTGGAGGTTGGCCGGCGATGCCATCGCCGGCCGGGCGATGCATCGCCGGCCGGCCACCTCGGACGGTGCTGCCCTTTGGGCGCACCCACTTAAATACACCCCCCATCACCCCTATGTACCTCCCATCCCACGAAAACCCCTAAAACACCCCTCTCCTTCACAAACAGCCCCCTTGCATGCCCTAGATTTGATTTTCAGCGCTCCATTCCAAATCCCGGCGACCCAAACCCATCCTAATCCCTTCCTTGGCCAAAACCGACCACCACCCATCGATTATTGGGTGTTGGCAGCTTCTTTCCTTGAAGATTTTCCCATTTGGAGCTCCAAAATCCCCCAAATAGTGTCGAAATCGTGAGCAGCTCCATTCCATCTTTTTGTTCTTATTTTTCCCTGAAACTACAGCCTTGGGAAGCTTGAAGCATCCCTCTACGACGCCTAGATTTCCTTTTGTCAGATTGGGCAGCCATTTCTCCGCATTTTCGGCGTTTTCCATGGCTTTCCTGGAAGCTATTTTGGGTCTTTTGTCACTCTCATCCATCCTGTCTTTGATGGGTAAGAGGAAAACTGCAACAGACGAGGCTGGGCCGAGCCGCCCTGCTCGATTGAGAAGACCGCGGGGTGGTGCCGCAAGTTCAAGCGCCGCCGCAGGTCCAGCTGCAGTCCTGGAGTGCCGTACGAAGCGGGATTTGGATCCCCATGCACACCTTAGACGAACCATCCTATCAGAGATGCCTCATGGTGAATACACTGATCGTAGAGTGTTATTTGAGGCGGACGTAGATGGGCGATTGTTCGGCGAATATCTGTTGTTCGAACGCATTGAAGCTGCGCACTGGGGACCGATCTTTGAAGCTCGCGCTCGTGCTAATGTGAGCACTGTTCGTGCCTTCTATGCTAGCATCCAGAGTCCTACCTTGGAGCCCTTGCAGTTTAAAATCCCTTTTGGTAGAGATCGGATGGCTACGATCGACGTCCAGTTGGTTGCGCGACTTCTCAACGTGCCTCTAGGTGATGTACATCCAAGTGAGAAAAATTTGAGGACTAGACGTGAACGAGATCGCCGCACCAGGTTTCTGTGCGGTAAGTTGGTTCCATGGCAGCCTAATAATAGCCTCAAGGCGACGTACATGTCTGAGGATTTGCGTCTGCTGCATCACATCTGCACGTTCAATGTTTATCCTAGGTCGACGAACCGCATTGAATGTACACGTCTTATGGTCGATTTCTTATTTCTGGTGGCTCAGGGAGAGAACGTATGTATGGCCACTTTCATCTTACGGCAGATAGTTCTCATAGCCAGGTCGAGAAGAACATCCGAATCCCTTCCCTTTGGCCGACTCATTTGCAGAATTGCGCTTGAGTTTGCCTATAGACTTGGACCCGAGTTGCCGGTATCGATTCACACCATCGATGAGTCGACGATGGTTAAGATGAAGATTGGGTCGCAATATCGTGAAAATCAACTTGAAAGGGATAGTGGGGACGACTTTGATGAAGAGGAAGATCAAAGCGAAGGAGAACCTAGTGCAGAAGTTCAGGAAGAGACTCAGGAAGAAGCAGAAGAGGAGGCTCAGGATACTGATGAGAGTCCTCCTCCTTCTGCGCAGACTACTATTGACGATCGCATTGCCCGGATGGAGGAGAGTCAGACCGCTTTGCGAAGCGAAGTCCAAGAACTTCGAGCAGAGGTCGCTGATGCCAAGGCCGTTACGAAGAAGAAATTTGGCAAGGTGACTCGCACCTTGAAGGCAATCCTGTGTTGCTTACAGGATAAGGGTGCTCCTCCTCCGTCGCCAGACTCCGACTAGCGACGCGATCTTTGATGTTGTTATGAGTAGTTAACTATTTTCTGTTTCATGTGTGTAAAGCCTATTAGGGCTAGTGCTTTGCTTTTGTCGCTGTTGCTTAACTGTCTTAATTTCCATGTCATTCTAGTCATGATGCTTGTAAGGATATATCCCTTGTATTGTGACAATTTTGATTAATTGAAGTGCATGGAATGCCTTGACTCTTTAGTGAATGATTGTGGTGTATTTGTGCAATTGAGACTGACAAGGTTGCGCCCTATTTTGAATATAGGGAATGCCACCTAAGACTACGAGGAGCGCGGTTCGGCTTTCATTGTTAGAGCAGATGGATCAGGCTCCTTCTCAGTCTGGCACTCGTCCGGACCCTGCTGTGGGCCCGATTCCTGAGACTGTTCGATCGTCTCAGCCTGCTACTGGTCCTACAGATGGACCACCGCCATTTACACCATCAGTTAGAGAGCCACAGCGCGCATCTACTTCCGCACCTCATCCGCCACAGCCTGCTCCACCACCTGATAGATTCGAGCAGATGATGGCTATGATGCTACAGCAGCAGCAGCTATTGACTACCATAGTCGGGACTTTAGCCCAGGGTGGGGGTGCGACTGCACCTACTCCGCCTACACCACCTGCGCATCCAGCTGAGGATGCCTATACTTACGCCCAGGATGAGGGCATAGCACTTCCTGCGCAGCCTGCTTTCCCTGCGGGGAACCCTGCCGACACACGGGGCCTTCTGGAGCGATTTCAGCGCTTGCGGCCTCCTACCTTCACGGGTTCTCACAGACCCGAGGAGGCTGAGTTTTGGCTCGACCGAGTGTCAAAGATTCTGCGCATGTTGCACTGTACTGAGGCAGAGCAGGTAGAGCTGGCTACCTTCCAGTTTGAGAGAGAGGCCAGTATGTGGTGGGATAGTGTATTGCGGACTGTTACCGCAGACTTCGTATGGACATGGGCAGCATTCGAGTTTCGCTTCCATGAGAAGTATTATCCTCAGACCTACAGACACGAGAGGGAGAATGAGTTTCTCCGTCTCAGGCAGGCAGCGATGACGGTCACCGAGTATGAGCATCGGTTCACAGAGTTGGGCAGGTACGTCCCGACGATTCTAGCTGATGAGCAGATGCGCATACGGCGCTTTTTGGAGGGCTTGCGACCGGATATTCGGTCGAAGATGTGCTGCATCAGTTTCTCCTCCTATGCGGAGTTGGTTCACATGTCCATGCGGGCAGAGCAGGACGTGGATCGACTTGCGCGATCACGAGGCCCGACTACTTCTAGGCCGCGACCGGAGTTGCCAGATAGGCCCTTCGCGGGCAAGAGGCCTCGCATTGATCCTCCTACCAGGACCACGGCGCCAGTAGGACCGTTTCGACGCCCTGATCTATCATGCACATACTGTGGGAGGACGGGCCACCTAGCGCCGAGTTGCTTTGCGAGGATGCGGGACAGTGGGTTCTCGCCGCCGCAGAAGATTGATCGTGTACGTCCACAGGCGATATCAGCACCGCCT
Organism: Magnolia kwangsiensis; assembly: GCA_037074715.1. NCBI lineage: Eukaryota > Viridiplantae > Streptophyta > Magnoliopsida > Magnoliales > Magnoliaceae > Magnolia > Magnolia kwangsiensis. Next base: position 141,488,691 of record CM073573.1, read on the forward strand.
ATACGGTCAGCTCCTGCGCAGTCCTCTTTCAGACCCACAGTATCACAGATTCGACAGCCCCCACGGCCCTTGACACAGCGGCCGAACCGGCCACAGCAGGCTCGAGTTCATGCACTGACCGCTGAGGCAGCTACGACGCCGACTTTCCAGCATTCAGCCTTCGAGGTCACGGGCCATATCGGAGGTACTCCCGTTCTTGTCATGGTGGACACTGGTTCCACGATTTCTTTGATATCGCGTGCCGTAGTCAGACGTCTTGGGTTGCAGACTATTACTATGGATAGCGTGCGAGTCCTTGCAGCTCATGGAGATTATTCGGATGTCACCCAGATGTGTGAGGGTTGTTTACTTGATCTGGGAGGCAGGACGATGACTCTTGATTTGGTCGTCGATCCCTCGCTCGTATATCTCGACGTCATCCTTGGCATGGACTGGTTGACTGCAGCGAGAGCCGAGATTGACTGCGAGGCTCGTGTGGTGACGGTGTACGAGCCTGAGGGCACGCCTTTCACATTTTCAGTGCGGGTAAATCTTCCTTTCCGCATTCTTAGCTACGCCACCCTGTTGCGCGACGCTGGTGCCCAGGTACTTGAGCAGACGCCAGTTGTTTCTGAGTTCGGGGATCTATTCAGGAAGATCCCTGGTTTGCCGCCCAGACGTGAGATCGATTTCACTATCGATCTGATTCCTGGTTCTACACCCGTCTCACTGCCGACGTATCGCATGGCACCATGTGAGATGGAGGAGTTGAGGACGCAGATTGATGGTCTACTAGAGCTTGGCCTTATACGGCCTAGCGTATCTCCTTGGGGAGCACCGGTCTTGTTCGTGAAGAAGAAGGATGGTTCGCTGCGATTGTGTATTGATTATCGCAGGCTGAACCAACTCACAGTGAAGAACAAGTACCCTTTGCCCAGGATCGATGACTTGTTTGATCAGTTGAGAGGAGCGCAGTACTTCTCGAAGATTGACCTTCAGTCAGGATATCATCAGCTGCGCGTCAGAGATGAGGACGTGCAGAAGACAACGTTCAGGACCAGTTTTGGTCACTACGAGTTCCTCGTGATGTCGTTCGGTCTCACGAACGCACCGGCCGTGTTCATGGATCTGATGAACCGGGTATTGCGGCCTTTCCTCTATCGATTCGTCGTTGTCTTCATCGACGACATTTTGGTATACTCTAGGAGTCGAGAGGAGCATGAGGAGCACTTGCGTTTGGTCCTTGATACGCTCAGACAGCATCAGTTGTTCGCACAGTATAAGAAGTGCGACTTCTGGAAGCAGGAGGTGAAGTTTCTGGGACACGTGGTGTCCAAGGATGGCATGGCAGTTGACCTGTCTAAGGTAGCTGCGGTGCAGGACTGGGAGCAGCCTGGTTCTGTCACTGAGGTGAGGAGTTTCTTGGGTCTCGCTGGCTACTATCGGCGCTTCATTCAGGATTTCTCGAAGATCGCGAGACCCTTATCTCAGTTGACACGGAAGGACGTGAAGTTCGCCTGGAATGATAAGGCGGAGTCAGCTTTTCAGGAGCTGAAGGACAGACTTACGTCCGCCCCTGTGCTAGTATTGCCAGAGCAAGGGGTTAAATACACTATATACACTGACGCGTCTAGCGTTGGTTTGGGTTGTGTCCTTATGCAGAGGGACAGGGTAATTTCGTATGCCTCGAGACAATTAAGGAAGCACGAGGAGAATTACCCTACACACGACCTGGAGTTGGCAGCCGTGATATTCGCACTGAGACTCTGGAGACATTACCTCTATGGAGAGGAGTTCGAGCTCTTTTGCGACCACAAGAGCCTCAAGTACATATTCACACAGCGGGACTTGAATATGAGGCAGCGGCGATGGATGGAGACGCTGAAGGACTTCAAGTTTGAAGTCTCTTACCATCCTGGGAAGGCGAACCTTGTGGCTGATGCGTTGAGCCGCAAGAAGGCGATAGAGTTTGCGGCTCCGCTGATGGTTGCCGAGTGGGATATGGTTGAGTTTTTGCGAGACTTTGAGCAGAAACTCACCGTAGAGGAGCCATTTGAGTTCATCGCACATGTTCAGGTGCGATCCCCGATCGATGACCGTGTCATCGAGGCGCAGAGGGACGACGCGCATCTTACTGAGCTTCGAGAGCAGGCCAGTGATGATGATGACGCCGACTGGCGAGTTGGCATGGATGGGGGTTTACGTTACCGTGGCCGCCTATGCGTTCCTGATGTCCCTGACTTGAGACGAGAGATTCTCGAGGCTGCGCATTCTACTAGACTCGCGATGCATCCTGGCAGCACGAAGATGTATCGTGACGTGAAGAGGACGTACTGGTGGGAAGGTATGAAGACCCACATTGCTGAGTTCGTGTCCCGTTGTCTCACTTGTCAACAGGTGAAGGCAGAGCATCGCCGACCACCTGGACTTTTGCAGCCTATGCCGATTGCAGAGTGGAAGTGGGATTTCATTTCCATGGACTTCATTTCTGGGTTGCCGAAGACGAGGAAGGGGCATGATTCTATTTGGGTGATCGTCGACCGATTGACGAAGTCGGCGCACTTCCTACCGATCAGAGTTACGAACTCTGCAGACGAGCTGGCTAGATTGTATATTAGAGAGATCGTGCGTCTGCATGGAGTTCCGTTGGAGATCGTGTCGGACAGAGACACGCGGTTCACTTCTATCTTCTGGACTCGCATTCAGGAGGCTATGGGTGTGAAGTTGAAGTTCAGTACTGCCTTCCACCCACAGACGGACGGACAGACAGAGCGAGTGAACCAGATCCTGGAGGACATGTTGCGAGCTTGCGCATTGGACTTCAAGGACAGTTGGGATGACTGTCTTGCATATGCGGAGTTTGCGTACAACAATAGCTTCCAGGCGAGTATCGGCATGGCACCTTATGAGGCGCTGTATGGGCGACCTTGTCGCGCACCGCATTGCTGGTTAGAGGTCGGTGAGCGCAGCTTGATTGGCCCAGAGTTGGTGCAGGCGACGTCAGAGAAGATTGATATTATTCGACGTCGGCTTCTTACAGCGCAGAGCAGACAGAAGAGCTACGCCGATACGAGACGGAGACCACTAGAGTTCACAGTCGGGGATCATGTGTTTTTGCGAGTTTCCCCTATGAAGGGAGTCCTTCGGTTCGGGAAGAAGGGGAAGCTGGCACCGCGATACATTGGTCCATTTCAGATCCTCGATCGTGTGGGAGCAGTGGCTTACCGATTGGCTTTACACACGCCCCTCGCGAGCGTCCACAACGTATTTCATGTTTCTATGCTGAAGAAGTACGTTGCTGATCCTTCTCATATCATCAGATGGGAGCAGGTGCAGTTAGGAGAGGATGTTACTTATATCCTGCGACCGACACGCATCTTAGACCGGAAGGAGCAGGTACTGCGTAGCAAGGTGATTCCCCTTGTGAAGGTACTATGGACGCATCATACTGAGGAGGAGGCTACTTGGGAGACAGAAGCCGAGATCAGAAAGAACTACCCACAGCTTCTCGAGGAGTACGAAAAGGTACAAAATTTCGAGGACGAAATTATTTGTTAAGGGGGGTAGATTGTAACGCCCGTGAAAAATCCATCCTTGGGCTCGAGTACCAACTCGACCCGAATTTGCGTAGAATTCATTCCTTTGGAAAATTTGACTAGGTTAGCTAGTGCAACGTTAGAATAGCTGGGAAATGGTCCCTGATCACTTTAAATACGTTCTACAAGGCCCGAAGCGAGTGGAACTAAGGGTGCTATAATGCTCTAAAGCCTCGGATCAAACTCTAAGCCGGTTTGTTCTCTGGACCACTTTGAATCTTTGTATTGGATCTAGACCGCACGTTGAAAGTCCGATACCTCCTATCTTAGACCGTTAGGACCGTCTAGCTGGGCTTGACACTCATTCCAAAAATCAAGTCAAACCGATGATCACAGGCTATTTCATTGAGCCCGGACCGAAGAGAGTGTGAATAGGGACATAGTTGGAATTTCAAATTCAAATCTGGCACACAAATTTGACGCATCAGTATTAAGCATTCTGACCGTCAGAATACAGCCAAATTACACCCTTGGATCAGGAAAAATATCTATTATATATCACGGGACTTATAGGCCTGATCTTGATGCGGTGACCGTTAAACTGAAACTGGGCCGCCACGTGCGATCTGGGAACCCAACCGGTCTGAAAACTGGATGTATGCTAGATCTAGTATGCATGAGCTTAAGTCCGACCGCATCTGGCCTGGGGACCTCCAGAAATGCCCTTTTGGACCGAAACGGCCCCGATTTGGTTAGGCACCAAGTAAACATTGTTCCCAAGCCTATTTTGGGAATGTTTTAGGCTATAAAAGGGGTTGAAACCCTCACTCCTCTCTCCCATCCGAATTTGAGAGAAGCCCTAGCTTGGGAGAGAGAAAAAGAGTGAGAGATTGTGAGAGAGTGGGAGAGTTCTTCCCGCCACTTGTGCTACGTGTTGCACATGCTTAAGCGACACTTCTCTACCGCTTTCCCGGCGATTCCACCGCAATCCTAGGTAAGTAAAAACCCTAAATAGTTGGTGATTTGAGTTTTTCTTGTTTCCATGGCGATGTAGCTTATGGATCTTATGTATTAGGCTCCTTACTCGCCGTAGACGAAGCATATACACTCCGCTTCAATTCCCGAGTCTACAAGACACTAGGTGAGGATTTTAGACGCTTGGATTGACGGTTCTCAATGCTTTCAATGTCGTTTAATAGTAGATTCTTGACGGCATCGCCGTTTGACATGTACAAAATGCTCTCCGTTTCCCGTTTCGTAAGCTAACGAAGAATATGAGAATTAGGGCATTTTAGTCATTTGTAGGAAGTACTGTTTGCATTCATATTTTGCTGATGTGATTGACATGGTTTGTTGTCGCATTAGGAAGTTAGGAATGCGTGCATAATTAGTTTGGCGAAGAGATTCGCCTAATTGCACACTTTGGGTCGACATGCTATATGTAGACCTAAGTGTGTAGTGCATGTGTTTGTATAAATGCTTGTATTAGTATGTATTGGATTAAATGATGTTATATGATAGTTTGTGATTGATTTTTCAACTATTATGCTGACCTAGATGATTTTCTACATGTTGATAAAATGCATGATTTCATTACATGCATTGAATGTATGTGCTTGAGGATTTGCTTAAGTTGAATATGCATGGGAAGTATGCCTTGAAGATTTGCTTAAGTTGAAAGTTATAACATGTGTTAACATGCTCACATGATGTATTTCAATTCCAATACCTTGTGTAGTAATTCCATAGATGTGTGGGACTTGACTTAGTCCAGGCAGTCGGTAACCGAGCGAATTCGTGGCTGACTGGTCATAGCCACGAACGACGCGTCGATGAATGTGATTCGTGTTGAGAGTTGGCGGCAGTGGTTAGGCCACGCGAAGTGTTTTACGCACTTCATGTCGTTCAATTCGAGATGCGATCGCGCTAGTCGAGCCCGTCAAGTAACCCGACTGGCCGATGCTCGTTCACCTTGTATGTATCATAACTGCTTGAACCTAGGGTACTGAACTTACCATTGTAAACCCTATTAACCGTGGTACCTTGATCCACGAAGACTCATGAGCCGGGCATGGTGGTATGGGACACCGTGGTCGAGCTGTCGGCCTACGCTGGGGCCACAAACCTCCCCGTAGTGACCAATGAGCACCTTGACTCGTGAGCAGATTATGGTGGTATGGGACACTATATTCTAGCTGTCGGCCTACACTGATCAGGCGACGAGCCCTTTGTAGTGACCGCGAGCGTATTCTGAGTTCACGGGAGGCGACGACCCTTCCGTGCAGTAGAGTACAGTAGGCCTGTATTGATAAGGTGATGGGGGAGCGGTGCAACGAGTGCGAGCAACAGCCCTGGCAGCCCTTGCAGTGACCTACGAAATGTACATCGTATGAGATTACTAGGAGTGACGACCCTAGACAGGATCCGTGTTGGGATTGATACAAGGGAGGTACCTTAGTTTCCCAATCCTGCTGTTTGAATGGACTAATAACAACTTGGTAATCATATCACCATAGCATTGCATGTGCCTGGAAGATGTGGAGCACTCTAGGGAGTGTGGCATGCCGCGGTCGTAAGATGTTGCCGTATGAGGGTGATCGTCGGTGAGGGCATACATCACGTCATATCATCTTGCATTAACAACAGTTTTAGGACTTGTCTGATTTACTGCTTTACTATTATCGCGTGATTGAATTGTGAACATGCTAATCTTTGCTCTATGATTCCACTGAGTTGATCACTCATTCCCACGTTACGGGATGGTGTTTGCAACACCCACCAGACCCTGTTGTAGTTGCAGGTGACGATGAGATCCAGGAGGTGGAGCTAGATGATGACGAGGACCAGGATGAGTTCTCATATATGCAGTATCATGACGGCTTCCCGTAGGTGACCTGGATCGAGGGGACATCAGTGGGACTTTTCTTTTTGAACATTATTCTTTTGTTATGTACATGTATATGAGACTCAGAGATGTAGTCATACTTTGGAGACAGTTGAGATTACTTTGTTTTTCCATACAGTGATATATATCTTGTTTAGTCTTCCGCTTGCTTTTATCACTGGATCTGAAGTATGAATTGCAGTTTTGGTATACTTTTACTCATGTGAATGCTTTAAATCAGACAACATTGAATCATAACCATTTTTGTTGCATAAGTGACGGTCTGGAACTCGGGAGTTGAGTTTATACACGACCCCCGATTTTCAGGGTGTTACAGAAACCCTCTTGCATTGCCTAGAAAAGCCCTAGGCACCCCTATTTATAGTTTAGAAAATTCCCTTCCGCACCTTGTCGCGAAAGGCCTCATATTTCTGCAGTCCACATGAGATCCAGGCTCAAATCTTTATAAGCTCGACTGATCAAGCTGAGTCCTTGACTGGTCGAGTGGCCTACTCGACCAGTCAAGCACCTTGGAGAAAATACATCAATTGATCGCTGGACTTTGAGTTGAGCCCCACTCGACTGGTCGAGCGCCATCCACGACCGGTCGAGTAGCGCGATGAATTACTCTGAATTTTTAACCCGATGCATTGTCTCTCCCCTGAACTGAGGAGGAAAACCCCATCAAATCTTCTCCTTTCCGACTCAGGAGGGATTCATCTTCTTTAAGTCAGTCTGGTTTCTACAAACCTTAAACTTGTCCTTGAGCAAAGCTTTGGTCATCATGTCTGACCCATTATTATCCGTGTAGACCTTTTAAAGCTGTAACACATTCTGTTCTAAAGTTTTCTTGATCCAGTGATACTGAATCTTTATGTGCTTCAATTTGGAATGCTGACTTGGATTCTTGATCAAGTGTATAACACTTTGACTATCCTAATAGACCATGTGCTCCTCTTGCTTCAGGTTAAGTTCCTGTAAGAACCTTTTCATCTAAAGCATGTCTTTACATGCCTCTATGACTGTAATGTACTGAGCCTCTGTTATCGACAATATTACGACCTTCTATAGCTTACTCTGCCAAGAGATTGCTCCCCCTGTAAACGTGAACATGAACCCCGATGTAGACTTCCTGGAGTCTATGTCGCCTGCCATATCTGCCTCTGTGTAGCCCTCTAACACAGGTTTTCCATCACCATAGCATAGGCTCAACCTGGATGAGCGTCTTAGATACCGCAGTATCCACTTCACCGCTACCCAATGTTCTTTGTCAGGATTGATAAGATACCAGCTGACAATACTAACTGCATATGCTATGTCTATGTGTGTACACACTATAACATATATCAAACTTTCTACAGCTGATGCGTAGGTATCTTCTGCATCTCTTCCACCTCTGCCTTTGTCTTGGGACACTGCTTCTCGCTCAATCTGAAGTGACAATCTAGTGGAATACTGACTAGCTTCACTGCATTCATATTGAACTGCTCTAGGACTTTCTTAATATACCGCTCTTGTGACAGCCAAATCTTCCTGTTACTTCTGTCATGGATTATCTCCATTCCTAGGATCTGTTTAGTTGGGCCCAAGTCTTTCATCGCAAATGAGTTACCCAACTCATGTTTCAGCCTGTCGATCTTCTTGATGTCTTTTCCCAAGATGAGTATGTCATCAATATATAATAGCAGAACTAGGAAATCACCATCTGAGAACTTACGCATGAACACATAGCGGTCCGACTCCATTCTGTCATATCCATACTTCAATATAAACGAATTGAACTTCTTGTATCATTACCGTGGAGCTTGTTTCAGCCCATACAAACTCTTCCTCAGCCTACACACTATATGCTCTTTGCCCTTGACTTCGAACCCCTTTTGTTGGTGCATGTAGATCTCTTCTTCCACGTCACCATGGAAGAATGTAGTTTTAACATCTAACTGCTCTATCTCTAGATCCATGACAGTCGTCAACCCAAGCAACACCCGTATGGATGTCATCTTTGCCATTAGTGAGAATATCTCCTCGAAGTCTATGCCTTTCCTCTGACCAAACCCTTTCACTACAAGTCTGACCTTGAACCTCATTTATGAATTCTACTACTCAACCTTCTTTTTGAACACCAACTTATTGCTCAAAGCTTTCTTGCCCTTAGACAATTTCACCATATCATAGGTGTGCTTCTTATGCAAGGATTTCATCTCCTCTTGCATAGCTTTCAACCACTCGCCCTTATGCTCATTGGCTAGGGCCTCAGAATAGTCTTTTGGCTCCCCCCATCAGTGAGCATAATGAACTCATGCGGCGACTACCTCTTGAATGACTGTCTTTTCTTAGATGACCTCCTCACCTGTGGCTCAACAAGTGGATCAAGTAGGGGTTGCTCCCTTGGTCCATCTTCTGAAGGAACTCCCTCGTCCTCTGCACCTTGTTGTACTCCCCTGTCATTAGGCACCATGAGAGAAATAATCGAATCCATATCCTCTTGCTCGCCTAAACTAGGTTGGTTCTTCTCTGGCTTACCAATGTCTTTTATACACTGATCTTCAAAGAAAATCACATCTCTGCTCCTAACGAGCTTCCTCTAGGTCGGATCCCACAATCTGTAACCGAACTTTTTATCACCGTACCCTAAGAACACACGCTGTCTGATCTTATATCAAGCTTAGGCCTCTCGTCCTTTAGTATGTGAACGGATTCCCTGCATCCAAACACCCTGAGATGACTGTATGATGGATCTTGTCCTGTCCACACCTTCACAGGTACTTCTCCATTCAATGGGGCTGATGGAGACCTATTTATTAAATATATTGCCATGTGCATTACTTCTCCCAGAACGTCTTGGGCAACTTCGCATGGGATAACATGCATCTAATTCTCTCAACAATGGTGTGATTCATTTGCTCAGCCACACCATTATGATGGGGGTCTTGGGAATCGTCTGTTCATGCCGTGTACCCAGGGACTTACAATACTCATGAAAGTCACTGATATATTTACCACCATTGTCAGTGCAGATGTACTTCAATGATTTACCTGTCTCTCTCTCTCAACCATAGCATGAAACAATTTAAACACACCAAAGATCTCGTCCTTTAATTTCAAAGCATAAACTCAAACCCTCCTAGATGCATCATTTATAAAAGTGACAAAATACAATGCTCTACCCAAGGTTTTTTTCCTCATAGGACCATAAACATCAGAATAAACCAAATCTAATACATGCACTTTATTAATATGAGAAGAATATTTAACGAATAAAACTCTATGTTGTTTCCCTGATAAACAATCAATACAAGTTTTGAGAGGTATACCTGTCACGTCTGGCCCTTTTTCACTCATGTGGCTTAGACGTCTGTGCCACATGTCAATAACTGAATCTTTCGCTACGTTCAACCCACCCTTGCACACATGACATTTACCTTGTAAAGGGTGTAACACTTCTTTCCTCTGACTGCGATCAATGAACCCTTGATGAGCTTCTAGCGCCCACCAGTAAACTGGCTTTCATAACCATCATCATCCAACCTTTCCGTCGAAATCAAGTTGAGGCGAAGGTCTGGGATATGTCTTACATCCCTGAGAACTAATGTGTAGCATACATCGGTCTTTACAAAAATATTACCGACCCCTATAATCTTCGATACACTAGAATTTCCCATCTTCACGGTCCCAAAGTCACCTGACTTGTAACTTGTGAAGAAGTCTCTGCGTGGAGGTGCATGAAATGAGGCTCTGGAGTCGATCACCCAGTCGGTGTCCTGACTCGTAACCGTGAGACATATACTATGATCTGAAGAAACAATAACTATAACGTCGCCATCTGAAGCGACCGCAGTAAAATCTGATTCAACTTCCTTCTCCTTTCTTTTTTTTTTTCTTGTCGTTCTTCTTACCACAACATTCATGCTTGTATTGGCCCTTTTTACCTTAATTTCAGCTGTCAACATCCTTCCTGGTACTTGAATTACCTCTTGATTTATCTCGGACCTTCCGTCCCTTCCCGTTCTTTCCTCTCCCCCGTGGTCTCTTACTGAGTAGACCCCTGAGACTTCCTCTTTATCTCCTCATTGAAGAGATAACTAGTTACCTGTTCCATGGATATCTTTTTATCTGGCACAAAGTTACTTAGAGACACCACCAATGTCTCTCAATTGTTAGGCAATGAACTAAGCAATAACAAAGTCTATAATTTATCATCAAGGACCATCTTCATAACGGAGAGTTGGTTCACTATATTACTAACCTCATTCATGTGCTCGGTCACGGAACCACCATCCTTGAACTTGAGGTTCACAAGTCGTCTTATCAGGAATATTTTATTACCGGCTGTCTTCCTCTCATACAGCCCTTCCAATTTTAGCCATGGGCTAGCGGCTGAGGTCTTTGTAGACATATGATGGAATACGAAATCGTCCAACCATTGTCTAATAAACCCCACCACCTTTCGGTCCAATTTCTTCCAATCATTATCTGTCATATCCTTTGATTTTGCTGATATGCCTTGAGTTAGAGAATACAAGTTCTTGCAATAAAAGCAAGTCCTCCATCTTAGCTTTTCATATGGTCCAGTTAGAACCATTGAAGCTGATCATCTTTGATGAGCCATCTTCCATAATTTAGAACCGATCCCACTCCATTAAATGAACTTAACTCTGATACTACTTTGTTGGGGGCCTTGCATAAAACCTTAGGATCTAGCCTCCTAAATCAAATCAGAATTATGAGATAATAAAGCAATGAAATAAATCAAGCATAAACCACACCACACAAGAGATTTTTACATGAAAAACTCTCAAAGAGGTAAAAACCATAGGACCTCGTCCAGATCAACAATCCACTATGAAGTAGAACGTTACAACCTTCTTCACTCACGCAGGAGTGGATAAACAATAAGAGAATAAAAGAAAAACAGAGAGATCTCACCGATTACGAGGATGTAGAAGCGCTGAGATGTCGAGTGCACAGTAGATCACCTCTACGAGCATAACCTCCCTTCCACAAGCTCCCTCTCTCTCTCTCTTTCTCTCTTACACCTTTGATAGCCCTAAACCCTTTAGTAAACCCTTACGAAGCTTTAGGAAATCCTCTTGCATTGCCTAGAAAAGCCCTAAGCACCCTTATTTATAGTTTAGGGAACTCCCTTCCTCACCCTGTCACGAAATGCCTCAGATTTTAGCAGTCCGCAAAAGATCCGGACTTAAATCCACGTAAGCTCGACTGGTCTAGCGGCCCACTTGACCGGTCGAGTACCTCCCTCAACTGGTCGAGCATCTCGGAGAAAATACATCAACTAGTCACTGGACTTTGAGTCGAGCCTCACTCGTATGGTCAAGCGCCACCCATGATTGGTCGAGCAGCCCACTCAATCGGTCGAGCAGCGTAGTGAATTACTCATAATTTTCAACCCGCTGCACTATCTCTCCCCTGAACTAAGGAGGAAACCTCATCATTATAGGCTTTTGGCTTAAAGCCCATGTCACTTTTCGACCCAGATTAACCCGCTCCACCAATGCATCTACCAATGCATTATCCATCGGTTCACTCCATTGAATGTGCGTTGATTTCTTACTTTCTCTACTTCTTAGAGTGCGGGTATTCAGACTGACTAGGGATGGAGCTGTTTGTATTGTTGACAAGGTTTTCTTGGCCGGGGTACCTAAAATACTGCTTGATGATGCCATACTCTTCTTGGGAGAGGCTGTACATTTTGAGGGGGATGCAGCCTGATTATTATCTTTCTCCATCTTGTTTGAGCTCCGTAGGAAATTCATGTTACCTACGCATGCTCATAATAGTCAATAGGTCGATAATCTCATGATCCAACTAAAGTCATAAATTAAAGGTCTAGACAGCAACATGAGGTTTAAATCAGTGGGACCTAATATATAAAACATGATAAGTGCTGGCATATAATGAAATCTAAAGAACAAAGTATCCAAATATTCATAACAAATAAACCATCCAAGACCAAAAATCCAAAGAACAAAGTATCCAAGTTTACAATAATGCTTTTGCATGAACAACACAAAAAAATCACTGAATTTAAAGAAAAATCAATGTCGCTGCTGGGTCAGAGGAAGGCTATCATTCCACATTCTGTTTACAATGTCGTCCCTCTTTTCTGCCCATTCCTCTCTCGCGCGGTCTGTCACAGTAGACCCTGTGCTCTCTTCTATGACATTAGTTACGTCTACAGGAGATGGCGAAATTTCCTTAGTACTATCGCTACTATCCTCAACTGTTTCAGCAAGTCCATCTTCACCACTAACACAGATGAAGTTATGCACAACACAGCAAGCTATAACAATTTTCACTTGGGTCTTAAATTTGAACTGTGGTACTATACGAAGTATAGGAAATCGGCCTTTTAAAAGATCAAAATACCGTTCAATTACATTTCGGAGTTAGGCATGACGATAATTGAAGAGTTCTTTCTTATTACCAGGCTTCCTCCCTGTACGAAATTCATTCAAATGATAACGAACACCTCGATAAGGTACCATAAATCCAGGAGAATGGGCATATCCCACATGACAACATAATATTTTCTTACACAAAGCAATATGTAAATATTAAGCACCAACCAAATCACATCTTACATAGCTATATTAAATTGGCAATAATCATTCTTTACCATGAGGCACAAGAAAACAATCAGGTTAACAAGTTAATGCATTTGCAACACATGAGCGTCGAAGGCAGAACCATCCCAACCCGCTAGCACATATACGAATTTCATATCGAATGTACAGACAGCCACTACATTCTAGGACAGAAAACCTTTTCAATTTTGAAAAGTTGTGCTTGCTTCTTTCGGCAAATAGGCTAGTATGTGGGTGCCATCGAGTGCCCCAATGTAGTCCTACAAGCAACATAATTTCTGACTTTTAGGTTGATATTAATGATACAACAGTTTAATTTATAATAATTTTAAATTTTCATATTATATTACCTGAAAATATGGGCTCTACATTAGATTATCAGATATCTCTTTCAAGAAATGTAACTTGGGGAACTTGACGTATTCCGGATAGAGGCTAATTACTGCATTAAGAACTCTATTGAAGTGTCGACTTACGGTTTCTCTAGAACGTGAAAACCGGTGACTAATAACATGGTTTCGCACGTTGTGGCCAATAGTATGCAAAAACATAATGACTTGTTCCTCTAAACTGCATCTTCTTGTATCAGACAACAAATTCCTATCTCTTAATAAAGAACACAACTCGAAAAACTTATCACAACCCATTTCTAGCTGTGTAAGACAGTCTACATCGTTCTTCTTTATGATTTCGTTAATAAATCTATTTCTATATATTTAATACTCTCAAGGCAACGATTTCATACAATAACGAAGATAATATTCAGCAACTCGCATAACACATGTAGATGCTGCAACTGCAGTTAATGCAGCTGCTATTTCAGTTTCGTTCCAATCAATATTGGAAGACTCCTCCTAGCTAGAGTCACCACTGTGAGACTCCATCGTTGAAAATGGTGTAGTAACCTGTTCTATTTCATGTTACCTTGCTTTTAGAGGTATAAATAACAACATAAAAATAGAAGGTATAGATGCACTAACATTCATATATTTCCTTGTAGAATATTAAAATAGTTATTATAAGAACTCAGATAGCCTCGAAAAACATTAAAACAATCGTTATAGGAGTAAATAACGGTATAACAAAAAGTAAATTACAGGAATTCTACACATTATTTAATTTTTATAAGATACATATAATCATTCAATCATATTATAACCATTCTTACTCAGGCATAACACATGATAGAGCCGATGGTATCATATACATAATATGAGATAGTAATCGATTAATCAACACAAGTAATATCAAATGCAAAGGAAAAGCATATTAGTAAAAGGTACCATAAAGACCAGTATCATACACACCTGTTAATAGATTTTAAATTGAAAAGTATAGATAACTTTGATGATCAGCACACCTGTGAGACTGGATTGCAGGAAAGGGCTACAATTAGACCTTATTTAATGTAGAAATGATGGTTCAGTATGGAAGAATGAACATGATCTTAGAGAATGCGTTAGGAGATGGGGTATTTCACTAAAAATATATGATAAAATTACAAACTTCAAACAAACACGGATTATTTCTTAACATTAAGACACATTTATCTCAAACAATGCCTTCGTATGTGCCACATATGAAACATTTTTTATATAGAACAAGATGATCCATTACGGATCTCTGTAAATTTGAGATTAGAATATTACCTCCATTGTACTTCAACAACTGGGACTCACAAGACACCCAACAATATTTCAGAAGGAATGAGTTAATAGTGATTCACCGTCATTCAAGTTATTGTTATATATCTATTCTCGATATGATTCGGACTACAGAAGCAGATCATAACTCCCAGTCCCTGTGACATGCACAAGTCAAGTCAAAGGTTACTGGAGGTGAATCCATCTGCTGATTTTTTGTAGATACGCAGTAATGATTTAATGTTACAGAAGGAGGGATAAATATTTTCAAAAGTATTGCGTGGGTTGTGGGCATCGTAGTCAGGAGAGGAAAGATACCGTCTACTCCCCTATCAGATGTGATTGTAAAAAAAAAATGGGTGATTCGTGTAATATATAGAGATATCACGGAAGAAGATAAAAGGGATAAGATCCCGCACAAAACGGGATGGAACCTCTCTTCCCCAAAAAGGCAACAACAGTTTATGATCCATACCCTTTACAAATGTCTCCATGCACTATACCTGGACTCGATGGAAACTTGCACTAACAACACTGCTGTATAACGTGTAATGGAGATGGATTAAGGACAACTCCAATGGCGAGTCGACGATGATGCTATGCATAGATGACTTGATAACCATCACATGCTTAGAACATGCAATACTGCAACCTCTTCCAATCTCCGATATGTTAGGTATCCTCACCAACTTCTCAAGCAACAACTGTGAGGATGGAGAGATAGGGTGAGGGAGATATTACCTGAGAATGATGGTCCACAGGATAGAAAAATGTAATTTTTTTATTTTTTATTTTGCATTGGCGGTGCAGTGCAATGAATCCATCGCTCTTACCGATGCACTGTACACTAATAGCACTTACGCGTGGAAGCGGAGAGTTGGTTCGGCATCGTACTCGGGTCGGTCGTGGACACTCGTTTTTAATTCGAATTCAAACACTGGAAACGTACTATTTACGTCAATTTATAGTACAATACCATGTGTGCCTGAAATCCAAACACGCCCTTAAAGCACAATTATAAAGAGTTATAATCAAATTAAAACTTACTATCTATAATAAAAACAGAATTAAACATAAAATTCGGCCATCGATATGATGAAATCTTGCAAATTCGATGTGGGCAAGGCATGGTCTGGTTGGTTAGCTAAAGTAGCTCGTCCTACACTAAAATCATATATGATATGTCGAGTAACTCATTCCAATTTGCAAGATATGACTGTTTTAAGGTTCCTACGGTCTTGATGACTAATGCCTTTGATTGAGCCTTCTCTATCCATCTTGGACATGAAAGTGTCTGCGACCTGCTCTACATCATATATCCATGCTATTCATCTACTTTCCAACACATTTTAGCACATGAACCCAAAATTGAAGTAGATCAAATCTTAGGTGGACCGCACCACATGAAACAGTGGTGATGACCGTTAAAAACATTGTGCGGGCTATAAAAGTTTTGGATTAGGCTGATATTTTATTTTTCGCTTCATCCAGGTCTCTAGGACCTTATGGACAGGTTGGATGGAAAATAAACATCATGGTGGGCATTAAGATGGACCTAAGAAGTTTTTAATGGTCAGAGTTCAATCACCACTGTTGCCTGTGGTGTGGTCCATATGAGATTTGGATCTGCTTCAGTTTTGGGTTCATGCCTCTGGAAAAACGAATGGACAGTGTGGATATAGAAATAAGGTGGGCCACACGATCAGAACCCCACCCTGTTGGATGAGGCCGGGTCCGCTCCCCATAATGCAACCCTTCAACCTTTATCAAAACACAGGTGGGTCGTACTTACTGTGAGGAAGCCCACAATTAAAACCTCCCAACCGAAGTGCGGCACACCATGCTATATATCTAGTCCATTAAGAAAATGCACCCCATCAGAATGAATGAACGCTAGAAAATTACAGGATTCCAAAACTCAAGTACGCAACACCACATGATCCCTAGTGGGGATGGCTAACAGTGAAGTGTCAGCTGACAGTGGGCGTACTATCAAGCTAACCAAAAAAAAAAAAAAAAAAGTAGGCCACACCACGTGATTTTAGAGGTTGTAGGCATGATTTTATATGGTTTGACCCACTTGAGCTTCAAATCACCCTGATTTTTTTTATCTCCAAGGAGACCATGAGGGCGTGCACATGATGGATATATTAAATATCATTTGAACATCTCCGTGGTTCCACACATTAGACGTCTAAGCTCTGATGCGGGTAGTGGCATCTTTTACCAACACTTATATCTGGTGGCTGCTTTTGGTCTACACAGGAACATAATTATATACTTTATTGAATAATTATAAGATGACTTGTATTTATAAACTCTTTCTTAAAATGAAAGAAACCATAAGTAATCTTAACTATCTATTGTTTATAGTCTTAATCATTCATTTCAAGAAAGTATTAGAAATAACGTAAGTATTCCTCAATCTTGTCATAACCATACATGCTTTTGGTAAATTGATTATAATTCATTCACAAAATAAAATAGTTGGAACAGGTGAGATTCAGATCCCGGTAAATTCATATCAACTCTAGGTATTAGAAATTCGAATATAATATCACTGCCAATTTGCGCGATATGTAGAACCATGTATAATGAGATAGAACAATAATAATAATAATAATAAGCAAAATAACCAATAAAATAATTACACACACAGAACACAATGATATTTTACATAGAAAATCCTTGCGGGGAAAAAAAAAACCACAGCACAAAGTGACAAAATTCCACTATAATTAAAACTTTAGAGTTTACATACTCACCTTCTTCGATTACAAATTTACCCGATCTACCCTTGCGATGCGCAATCCTTGGAAAACCCTTCCCAAGCCTTTACAAATGTTAGGAACCATCCCACCTCGCAAACCCTTGCTCTTAGAGAGAAAATGTTTGTAATAGAATATAAGCTATAATCCTAGATTATGCTTAAATAGCCCAATTTTCATAATAGATATGGTCGCACCGAAGATAACCTTCGATCGGACTAAATTGACTTGATACAAATTTTGGTCGGACCAAAATTAACCAAAACATCATAGTATGCAACTTGAGAATCTGCCAATTTTTGGTTGAATGGAAATTGGTCTCGGTTGAATTGAGAATGGACTTCTCTACACAGCATCCAGCATAACAATTTCTACCTTAACTTACATTCTATCAAGTCACATTGAATACTTCCCATGCAATCTCCACCTCAAGTGTAAACTGCTCCCTGCATCCACACCCCTATGAAAAGTTACCCAATCTCATCAATTACTAGTGAAATTGATCGAGCAAAATCAGTGCTTGAACTTCTTTGTGGTCACCTGCTTTATTAAATGTCAACGTCATTATCATTTGTATAAATCTTTTAAAATAGAATCTCCCATGAAATAATGATATCCTGTATCTTATGGAACCTCACGTTGATTTGTTTGGTTCATGCGTGATATACCTAATTCATCTCCAGATGGATAGCACTTCAACTATTGCAATGCAACTGAATTGCCTCTTTCTTCAACTCAATTTTTCATATTAGACCTTTTAACTGTAATGCCCCCTTTGATGCCTCTATCGCGACCATGTATTCTGCCTTAGTTGTAGGAAACACTATCATAGACTGTAGCATATGTAAGGCCCGTATCCTAGTCCGTACTATTCTGTCGACTCTCACGATCCTTCCCGACGAATTTCGGCAACCCGTGATCTATAATCAATGTGTGCGCCGACCCTAAGTCGTATCCCATATATTTGAGTTGGCTCAATCTGAGACTTGTACCATAACGACCGTGTCATCGCCGTGGTTTCGACGTCGCATATTATGCGCCGAGGCGATACCCAGGCTAGGAGATGTGGGCCTACATTCAGTTCGAGAAAACACCGCGTGTTTGCAATTCCAAGAGAATCTCTACAACATGTCCCATCAATCAATCACTCAATTAATCAATCAATCACCTCATGTCAAATACAAGAGCAACCCCAAAGTCAAACTCTCTCTCACCCTCTCTCTTACACACCCATAATATCAAGTACACCTATCAACTCACATCCATCACCTATCTCTTACAACCACCCTCTCTCTCTCTCTCTCTCTCTCTCTCTCTCTCTCTCTCTCTTTTTCTCTTCAAAAATTCCAAGCAAAAGAGTGAAGGACGTTCAAGCAACTTCAAGAGAGAAAAGTGATGTTGTGTGGCCCACTTCCCACCCTAAGATCCATCATCCTAGCCCTTTCTTTCTTATCATCTTCCATCAAAGTGAAACAAAAGGAGATCGACATTCCATCGGACCAAGAAGATCGAACTATGGGTGCTTCTATGGGCTTAGATTTCATTCTTTTAATGATGGGCCAAGTGGGGTCAATTGATTGATGATATGGATCTCACTTTGGACCCTAGATGTGGCCGATGACCCACTATGATTCTCATGATCATCCATGATGGGACTATTCTCTGTGGACCCCATCATGATGTTTACTTTTATAAGTTAAAAGAGGTCATCTGGACCTTCCATTTTGGTGGAGAAGGAATTTCCACCATTGATTTTTGATTTGGTGGGCCCACATGTATTGGGACCCACTTGATGTACGATTGAATGCATGGAATGGAGGGCCCATAGTGCCAGGGTCCCTCCATCCCATGTGTCTCCTTCCTTCTCTCTCTCTCTCTCTCTCTCTCTCTCTCTCTCTCTCTCTCTCTCTCTCTCTCTCTCTCTCGCTCACTCTCTCTTTCCTTTATTTTGTGGTCCACATGATGAGCATATGTGATATCTATACCGTCCATCCAACGGACCACATGGCCATTCAAACCATGTGGGATCCCTACCCTTTGGTGATGAAAGACACAAGTATCAGATTGATCTAAATCAAGTGGGCCACATCTATGTGGGATCCACCTTGATTTATGTATTCACGCCATCCATCCAGCGTCTAGGGACGCTGGACGTGTTCTGTGAGTGTGAAAGAACAATGAGTTATACTCATAGCAACAGCTCATGCAGGCCCACCTTGATGTATGGGTCCAATCCGCGGTGTTGAGCCGAAAAATGAGGTTAATCCGATTATCTGGCGGGCCATTGTATAGAAAATAGTGGTTTTATCATTGAAATCCACTATGATATTTCCATACACCGAAACATGCTCAATATTAGGCTTGTTGGATCTATTATGAGTTGTAAAATACAATGGGTGGAGTGGATCCACCTGATGTGGGCCCTATTGTGGAAAAACCTCGAGAAAACTATTTTTTTAAAATAATAATAAAAATATAGGTAGTAGCACTTGTTGCCGCTGACATCCAGAGTAGCATGCGCTGCTGCGCTGTGGCATGCTTCAGAGGTAGGGACCATGGGTCCTAGCCATGGGCCCCACCATGAGGTGTGTTGGACATCAACATCGTGCATTTGGTAACCCCCTGAGGGCAGTGGGCCACCCCAAAAATCAGCCGTATGTGGAACTCAGGTGGCCCACACGGCAGGGAACAGTGGGATTAAGCGTCTGCCATTGAAACCCTTTTAGGTTGCCTTAGAAGTTTTAGATACTTATGAAATTTATTTTTCCTCTTCATCCGGGTCTGCGTGACATTATGAATAGATTGGATGGTAGATAAACGTTATGGTGGGCCCCACGTGGGACCCACTTATGTAAGTATTTTACCCACGATGTTATGGAGGTGGGACGACTGGTGTACCTCACTCCAGCTACATAGCTGCTGTAGTGGCATCACCAAGTTCCGTGGGTCCCACTTGTTTCATCCAAGCAGTCCATCTATGGGACCCACCATGATGCATGTGTTGCATCCAAGCCGTCTAACCATTTTGAAAGCTTATTTTATGGCTTGAGATTAAAAATAAGACAGATCTAGTACCACATGGACCACACTATAGAAATAGTGGGATTGAACATCTACCATTGAAATCCTTGAATTCCAGAAGTCTGGGACCAATAGGGAAATTGTTTTCCTTTTAATTCAGGTCTGTGTGACCTTACGATCAGATTAGATAGAAAATAAATTTTATGGTGGGCCTTGAGGATTTTAATGGTGGAAATCATTGTCACCATTGTTATTTGGAGTGCGGTCCAGTTGATCTTCTGATATGATTCATTTTTATATATCATATATACATATTGATGTACTTGTGGCCGTCCGTTGAGACCCACCTTAATATATACATGAGGCTCGTTGTTGAGGCCTACTGTCACGTCCCAAACTCGGAAACCGGGCTCATAAAATTTTCGATCACCGAATCCGGCGCCGACAGCCTCCGTAGTACCCCATTCTAGGCTCCTGACACCCATATACCAGGTTCCGATCCTGGGATGCTACAAGGAGGATTTCTAATATCCATTTGAATTGTAATGACCATAACATAAGCAGAACCCACGAACAATAACCACAAGAACATCACCACAAAATTCACTATGATCAAAAACTTTAAGTACAATGCGTAAGAAAAGGAAATACAAAATAGTGACAATAACAAAAACCCCAGAAGCTCGGCTGCACAATCCAACTGTGGCGAGACTAAGGCTGCGTCCTGGCATCACCTGCACGCATCAATCGTGCATAAGCTTATAGAAAGCTTAGAGGGTGGTGTAAGTGTGTGCACAATATAAGCGTGCTCAGAATGCAATGTCAGAGTAATGTAGAATCATGCTGATGAATACATGAATGCAATCAGCTGTACCAAGGCTATGCGGTGCAAGATATGAATGCGATCGGCCACATCGAGGCCATGCGATGTAGAATGCAAGCTAAACATGTCAATCATCATCCACATATCAATACAGTTCTCATTCTGGATAATCATCGGGGTCTAGTACACTCTACGCCAGCTTGTCGTCCCTATCCGAACTCACAACTAGGAGAGCAGAAGAGACCTCACTATCCGCCTGCCAATATCGAGCCTGGCTCGTCGATAGCGGACTGATTCCTCAGCTAGTCAAACTCAACCTAGAAGTTGCCCCCTCACTCAGGCGGGTAAGGTCACACCCCTTTCCAACCGACCACAACACAATGGGAGTGGTATACGGCCATCATGCACTCGTGTATCCACTCAGTCTCGATATTAGAGTCATCCTCTGGTACCATCAGGTTTAGGAATTTTCACCCAAGGACATCTATGGTGCCCGTGTGCTAGAACAAAATATTTTTGGTATCCAATCTAGCCCCCTACGATGCATCTGTGGAGGCTATGGCCCTGATGTCGCTAGGGCATATAATAATCATAATCATACAAATGTTAGTGCATGAGTCACACTACCAGTCATACAATAGTCCTACGTGTACCATGCACTCATGTAGGGAAACTCCGCCTATTAGGGAGCCCATAAACAGTTCATCCAAAGGCATATGCTATGAACAATCACTTCTCATATCAGTCATACATATGATGCGTATGATAATGAATTATGGATCTATACTAAACATGTATATAGGAATGGGCTCGGTGTATAACGGAAATGGGCCCAGACGGCCTATTAACTACAAGTATGGCCTATTAGTGGGCCTGAGGGAGAGTGACAATACGGACATTTAACCGACGTCATCCTTATAATGTGGGCATCTAACCATCATTGTTCTCAAGGCATTACTTGTTATAAATATCGTTATATTCTATGGAGGGATCACGCATTGCAATGGACCTAGTTGCACCCAATTAGGCCTTAAGTACATCAATTGGGCCATATCATATGGGCCTTACATTCATTAAGCGGATCACCTCAATGAGCCTCACCAATGGGCCTTAGGTACTTTGCAATGGGTCATAACCCATGAGCCTTAGAATGCATTAAAAATGAGCCCAATCACATGAGCTTTATATGTATCAAATGGGCCTAATCATATGGGTCTTATATATACCAAAGTGGGCCTCAACAATGGGTCACAAATACATCAAATGGGCCTACACACATGGGCCCATATATAATAAAGTGGGCCTTAGTGGGCGGGCACAAATACATTAAGATGGGCCTCAACAATGGCCTTAAAATAATCTCAAAATGGTTGGACGGTTTGGATGAAACTCATGCATCATGGTAGGCTCCCATGTGGGCTCACTATAACATTTATTTTCCATCCAATCCTGGGCCCACTGAAATACTTATTTGCCACCCAACCTGTTGGTAAGACCACGTGAGCAAGGGCTCCACTATAATGTTTATTTTACATCCAACCTGTTGATAAGGCCATGTGGCAAAGGGCCCACCAAAATATTTATTTTACAACCCACCTGTTGATAAGGCCATGTGGCAAGGGGCCCACCAAAATGTTTAGTTTCCATACAACTTGTTGATAAGGTTACATGACCATGGTTCCCCATCATAATATATTTATTTTCCATCCAACCTATTCATAAGGTCAAGTGGACCATGGGCCCACTGAAATGTTTATTTTTCATTCAAACCTGTTCATAGGGTCACATGTTTCTGGGCCCACCATAATAGATGGCGTGGATATATACAAATCATACATCATCGTGAGCCGTGCACACCCCACAGTGGGGCCGTGCAAACATCACAGTAGGGCTGTCCAATGGGGCCCACTGGAATGTTTATTTGTCATCCAAACCTATTCATAAGGTCACGTAGGACCAGGGAGGGGGCCCACTGTGATGTTTATTTCCATCCAATTGTTCACGGGTCACGTGGACCATGGGCCACTGTGATGTTTATTGCCATCCAATCTATTCATGAGGCCGCGGTTGGGGGCCAACCACAAGGTGGTTCTCCAATCCAGCCCACTCATTATGTGTGTCCCACCTGACTGGGGGTTCTGACCAAGTTTCAGCCACGTCCAAATTTCAGGTAGGCCCCACCAAGTGCTTTTGTATGTTTCAGGCATGTCTTCACATGATTTTAGATGGTATGGCCCACCTGAGTTCCGTATACGGCTGATTTTTGGAGATAGCCCCTATTCAAAGGGGACCTTCCAAATGCACGGTGTTGATGGTTGACACACATCACAGTGGGGCCCACAGCTGGGCCGTGAGGGTCAGCCCAAACCGACTGCCCGCCCGCCTGGCGTCTGCAATAGCAGCGTCTGACGCTGCTGCCTCTTCTCTTTCTTTTTTTTTTTTTAAAAATATGGGGCCCACAATAAGATGATCCAATCCGTCTATTGTGTGTGTCCTACGTGGTGGACCGTTCAGTCCAAATTTAAGTTGCATCCAAATTTCAGGTAGGCCCCACCAAGTGCTTTTATATGTTCAGGCATATTTCCACATGATTTTAGATGGTATGGCCCACCTGAGTTCCAAATTGATCCTAATTTTTGGCTCAACGCCTAAAATAATCTGAGGAAGATGGTGGAAGGCTTGGATTGAATACATGCATCAAGTTGGGGCCTGCATGAGTGGCCCACCATTTCCCTTCTTTTCCTTTCTTTCTCTTTTTTTTTGTCAGCTCGTTAGTACACCTCCATGTCAGTACACGCACTCCATGTGCACCACGCTCGTCCAGCGTCCCTGGAAGCTGGACGGCCTGGATAAACACTGCATCATGGTGGGTCCCACATGCACGTGGTCCACGTTCACCAAGGTGGGTCCCACATGATCGTGGCCCACCATGCATATACATATATATATATATATATATACATATATATATTAATATAAAATAAATATCATTTTACCTAAAATTTGGTGGGCCACACCATTTGATGGATGAAGTAGATTTATCATGAATTGGTGGGGCCCACTTCATTTTAGGGGAAGGATAAAGAGAGAGAAAGAGAGAGAGATAGAAAGAGAGAACAAGAGACGGTGATGGCGGCCCCACATAATACAAATCATACATCAAAAATGGGTCCCACCAACATGTGGTCCCTAAAAGAATTTAACGGTGGATCACCCACCTCTTGTACTCCTCCTTGCTCCCTTAGGCTTGTATGCTCCTTGCCTTCGGATTTAACGGTGGTAGATGATGGATCAATGGTTGAGATGAGAGATGAGAGAGTAGGGAAGGTGGGCCACACTTGGCATTTAGGAGAGGGAGAGAGAGCTTGGAAGAGTGAGGCTTATGGTTGCTTGGGATTTTAATTTTGAGAAAGAGAGAGAGATGTGATTCTTGAGAGAAGTGATGGGTGATGTGGTGGTTGGGTGGAGTGATGGGTGAAGGGATGTAAGAGTTGACTATGAGCTTGCTTGTGTAAGAGAAAGGTATGGGTTGTTGTACTTGGGTATGGAGTGACTTGACTTGTACTTGACATGAGTGATTGATTGATTGATGGGACATCTCATAGAGATTCCCTTGTAATTTGTAACGGGCGGTGTTTTCTTCGAATCGAACGCGAGCCTATATCTTCTACCCTGGGTATCGGGTCGGTGCGCGAGTCATGGCGTTAGAACCGTGGCGACGGCGCGGTCGCTAAGGTACAGGTTTCGGGTCAAGTCGACTCTGATATGCAGGACTTGGATTAGGTTCGAGCGTAAACGTCGAATACAGGTCGAAGGTCGTCGAAATTCAACCAGAAGGACCGTGGAAGAATACAAAACGGTATGGTCTAGGACACGGGTCTTACACCTACCTTGATGTGTATAGGGCCTGTTGTCGAGGCCCACCTTGATATATATGAGGCCCATGTGATGCAACCCATTTGATGTATTTGAGGCCCATGGGTCGAGGCCCAATGGGATGTATACTAGGTCCATTGCATTGTGTGATTCCACCATGGTTTATGTAATGATATTTACGGTGGGCCATGCCTTAGGAGCAATGATGGTTTGACACCCACATTATAGGAATAATGTTGGTTAAATGTACACATTGTAACTCTCCCTAGGGCTCATTGATAGGCCCATACTTATTGTGTGTAGGCCGTCTAGGCCCATCCTCGTTGTAAGGACAGTTCATCACCATATAACATGCTTAGTATAACTCCATGACTCATGCTCATATGCATCATATGTATGCTTGATATGAGTAGTGATTGATCATAGCATATGCCATTGGTTAGACTATTTATGAGACTTACTGATAGGAGTTATCCACATGAGCACGTGGTATATGCGAGATTGTTACATGAATAGACAGTGTGACTCATGCATCTTGCATTGTGTGACTATGATTACTATACGCTCTAGCGACATCAGAGCTGTGACCTCTACAGGTATGTCATGGATGGCCAGATGAGACACCGAAAATATTTGGTTCAAGCATCTGGGCACTTTGGATGTCTGTGGGTGAAAGTCCCTAAACCTCTGAGGCCAAGAGATGCCCCAACGTCTAGACCGAGTGGATACATGAGCGCCTGAGTGTCAAATACCAGTAGGTCGCATCTCTCACTGTGTCGTGGTTGGTTGGGAGGGGGTGTGGCCTTATTCACCCGAGTGAGGGGGCTGTAAGCTAGACTGAGTTTGACCAGCTCACAAATAAGTCTGCTATCAATGAGCCAGGTAGGTATTTATAGACTACTGGTCAGGCGGATAGTGTGGTCTCTTAGACTCTCTCGCCTATACGTCTAGGGAGATGGTAGTCAGTGTGGAGTGTAATAGACCCCGATGATTCTCAAGAGAGGAACCGTAATGATATGTGGACTTGATATGAGGACTGACATGATATTATGATACCCTGTCACTATTGCACATGTGGACGGGCACACGTGGGCTGACGCTGATGTGGGCGAGTGTGATGTGGTCGGGGCTGAGGCCTGGGCAAGCTACTATACTGGGCGAGCTACCAGTGGTTGGCAGGCTGCTGTGCTGGCAAGCTATTGAGCAGGAGTTGTATACTAATTCATTCATCCATTCACTATCCACTCGGGCTGGTGGTGTGCAACTATTTGTTATGTGTACCTTCACAATGGCCAAGATTTCAGTTGGAGCATGCGACTAACCTAAGATCAGGAGTTTACTACATTGTGTTTGACTATTCAAATTTAGGTATGAGACTATTTTGGATAGAATTCTCTTATGATGTACCCCATAGCCTACGATAATTCATACTATCATCCCGACTTCATTCCAGCTTGGTCATTTCATTCGCATCGCATATTGTATTTCATCCACAACATATGATATTTTGGATTGCTACGTTTCTGCACTTATATGGCTTAGATAGACTTGGCAGGATCTGCATATTGTATTACATCCATTGTATATAATATTTGGCTCATTATGACCTGCATTGCGTACTCTAATATTATATGACTTATGGACTTACCAGTATATTTTCGCTTACTCTGATATCGTATGATTCATGATCTTGTCAGTATTTCTGCTTATCCCGATGATGTGTGATTTATGGGCTTTGTTGTATACTTGACACTTACCTTACACACACTTTCACCACCCTCTAAGCTTTCTATAAGCTTATGCATAATAGATGCATACAGGTGGCGTTAGGTTGTAGTAGAGTTGAGCTTGGAGCATGAAGCAGTCTTCTAGAACTTTAAATTTTGACATATGTATTTTTCTTTCAGCATTGCATTCAAATGTTTATATTAGTGGATATGTGATGATGATGTTGCCTTTATGATTTAGGCATACTTGTGGTTATGCTTCTTATGAGATAAATGTACGTTGAAAAATTCTCCTTGTAAGATCCTAGGATTGGAACCTAGTGTATGGACACTGAGAGATAAGAATGGAGTACTACGGAGGCTATTAGTACCAGATTCGGCAATCGAAAATTTTGTAAGCCCGATTTCTGGGTTTGGGGCGTGATAACATATATCTCCAACATACTAATCCACCTGCTAATATGAAAATATATTCCGTAGTGGACTTTCTATTGTCCAGATCACCTGCATAATCTAAATCCACATAGCTTACAACTCTACCTCAAGCTCCATATCCCCCGAACATGATTCATATATCAATTGTGCCCCTGAGATACATGAGAATCCGCTTAACAATATTTGAATGCTCCTTCCTTGAATTCACCATATATCTACTAACCACACTGACTGCCTATGAGATATTTGGCCTCATGCAAACCATTGTTGTAACACCCTATATTTTTCAATGGTAAGTTCCATTATTTCTCTATGGTGTGGCCCACTTGAGCTTTGGATCAGCCTCATTTTTGGGCCAATGCCCTAACTTAATTTGTAAAAGTTAATAGATGGAGTGGATCTGCCAAGGCATCTATGTGGGGCCCCTTGTGTAAAGAAAAAATAAAATAAGAGAGAGAGACAACCGCACCCATATATGACTCACACCATCCATTTATATGGAACCCATCCTCATTATTAGGACCATCCATTTGGTCAGGAATCTAACAGAACCCTAACCTTTGAAGTATAAATACCTCTTGTGCAGCCCACAAGAATTCCTAATATACTCCATTCTCGAGCTCCTAACCCTTCTTGAATCATTGAAACTGATGAATGGTATGAATTCCTTCTAAACTCATATTGGACCCCACCTAGCATCCACAGCACACCTCACCCCGCATCTATTATAGAGTCCTCCTGAAGCGGAACTCCCCTTCCGCACTTGCGGCCATGCCACTCTAAAATCCACATCAAGCCCATCCTCATGATCTCAACCATTAAATCTCTCTATCCAATGGCCTACTCTTCTCCATCATAAATTTTACCAAACAATCAATCAAAAGAAAGCCCGAGATCTTGGTATTTTGTATTTCGGAGTGCCGCGACCTTCCAATCCAAGAGCCACCAGGAAAGATGATCGAAACCATCAATCTTTTATTTCCTTAAGCTCTATCTGGCCCATCCCAATTGTCCACAACTGACTTGGTAAAAGAAGATAGAAAAGAGAGAAAACAAGATGAATATATATATATATATATATATATATATATATATATATATATATATATATATATATATATAGAGAGAGAGAGAGAGAGAGAGAGAGAGAGAGAGAGAGAGAGAGAGAGAGAGAGAGAGAGATCGTAGAGACAGGTTGTTAGGAAGTGACGAGTTCACCCATTGGGTCAAGCAATCTATCGTTGAGTCTCGTCGTTGTTTCATCAAGTTCGGGCTAGTCTTTCACTTCGGTTATTCTTCTTGGCTTCCTAAGTGAGTAATTTGTGTTATCCATCTGATTGAATAGAACTACTGACCTTACCAATTGTATTCTTGTGCTATTTAACTATTTGCACCTTGACTTAGTGAGTTAGTCCGTTATTTTCCTACAGATTAGTTTATGAACTAATAACTTTAACACCACAGATCTTGGATTGTATTTGAATCCCAGGAACCATCAAGAATAGGTCGCAGTTAGTCGAGCAATATTATAGCAAATTGTGTATATGTTGCATGGTTCATTAAAACCCATTAGAAGATCCAGACCTCCACCAATTGCTAGTAATCATAACCAGATGTGGGATTCTTTCACATCAAAATATTTATTCACAAATAGGTATGTAATCTTTCTGGTTGAAAATTCTACATTAGTATGTACTTTAATTTCCATTGATTATTTATTTCATATTATTGATTTAAGTTATTTGATTTTGGTTGTATCGTAAAATAAAATGCATTTATTTGATTATTGATGTGTGGAATGAATTCATTTGATTATTGTTACCTTTTTTTTTTTTAAAAAAAATATGATTAAGTTTTGGGTGTTCCGCCCTAAGAAGGATCATCATGTTATTATGTTATCGATGCTCTGCCCTAAAAAGGATCAAGTTGTTACGGGTGCTCTCCCTAGTCATTCCCGAAAAAGATGCTTATTTTGTGCCATATCTTTACTTTTAACAATTATGGACATTCGATCCTTGGCCGTGTTTGATTGGGATGCATGCCGTATGTGAATATTCAATCCCCGGCTAGTGTTCAAGGATGCAGGCTCTATTTTCTTTACACAAGATTAAGCAAATCTATACATGGGTGCTTTACCCTAGCTAAGTCCAAAAATGTTGACTTTGTTATTAGAATTTCAGTTGTTATTATTAAAATGTTAAAGTTCTCTTATATTTGGGTTGTGGATGCATAAATATAGTTTTGGTGTGCACATTCATGGGCCACAATTCCCAATAGGTATGGGACTATTCGGGATTAGAAGTATCATCTTAGAATCACTTCGCACGTTAGGTAAGGGATCGACGTCAGTTGTAGTCCTAAGTGCTAGGCCCTTACTGGCCCGTGATACCACACACCATGACTCGATCTTTTGCTTATTCTCTTTTGTAACATGCTTACTTATGATAAGTTGTGTTAACTTTATTTATTTTATCAAGCTATACTTGATGCTAGTGTATTATTTCTAATTTTGAAAATGATTCGACCCTATGAGTCGTCGCGCTCACACGTCCGTAGATTTTTTTGCAGGTACAAAGATGAAATAATGTGAGCAAGTTAGACAAGACTTCAGTTTTATTTTTGTTTTAGGATTAGTTTGCATTTTGAATGATGATTTATTATTTAATTTATTTTTATTCTAATGTAATAAAGATTTGATGATGGTTTAATGAACTTCCAATTAATAAGAATGGTTTATTATTTATTTCTCTTTTAGTTTGACTCTGATTACCTTGAAAAATGCATGGAAACTATGTGGGTTGTATTGTATATTTTGTTTAAGTAAAAATCACAGTCCAGGAATTTAGGTTCGAGCCTGGCTAACTTAGGTACTGAATTTTGAGGCGTGACAATTGTATACATGAGACTCCCACTGCACTCACGTACAACACCTATGACATTTTGAAATTTCCTTTTTTATACTTGGACAGGACCTGGCTGACAACTTGAAATGACCTGCTAGAGGTGTACTAACTGGCTTAACGCCTTTCATGTGGAACCTCTTTAGCACCTTCTACACATAACTCTTTTAAGAAAGCCACAACTTCCCAAACTCTCTATCTTTGTGTATCTCCATCCCTACAATCTTCTTTACAATGCCCATATCCTTCATGTCAAACTCTTTGCTTAACAGAGACTAGGACTATACAAGAGTCAAGCTAGCTCGAAAAGCTCGTTCGACTTGGCTCGTGTCAGCTCGGATTGACTCAGCTTGAATGGCCAACTTGGGTCGAGTTAAGCTAAATTTCTGAAGCTCGAGTTGAGTTCGAGCAGGGTACATTTCAACTCGACTCAAACTCGAACTGCCCTCTACCCTACTGCACCCATACCCCTTACCCTCTCTCTCTCTCTCTCTCTCTCTCT
Source organism: Magnolia kwangsiensis (assembly GCA_037074715.1). Taxonomy (NCBI): domain Eukaryota; kingdom Viridiplantae; phylum Streptophyta; class Magnoliopsida; order Magnoliales; family Magnoliaceae; genus Magnolia; species Magnolia kwangsiensis. The sequence continues at coordinate 141,519,390 of CM073573.1, forward strand.
CTCTCTCTCTCTCTCTCTCTCTCTCTCTCTCTTTTCCCCCAAACCTAACTCATCCGCTGCCTGTACAGCCCCACCCAGCCGTTGCCCGCTTGCCGATCGCCGCCAGCCTATCCTCTACTCCCTCTTTCTCTCATTCTCCGACTCGGCCCACTCAATAGTCAGCCCATTCGGACACCATCCAAGCATCCACAAACAAAGGTAGCTTTATTTTTTTATTTAATACAATAATTATATGATTTAGTTGTATATATATATATATATATATATTCAAATAATAATCAGATTGGGTCAGGTGGGGCGATGGGTTGGGTTAGGTTGGGGTTTGGGTTGGGGGGGGACTAGGTTGGGTCGGGTTAGCCAAAAACATAATAAGTTAACATATGAACAAGCTTGAGCTTGACTAGACTCGAAGCACTAGCTCAACTCGAACTCGACTCGACGGCTTTGACAAACAAGTCAAAATTCAATATTGAGCTTGAGGGTGAGGTCGAGCTCTAGCTCAAACTCTACTATAACATGGACGAGTTAAGCCGAGCTTGGCCCACCTTGACTCGACTCAGCTCGATGTACAACCTAATAGAGACTTAAGCGAGAGTATCCCCTTCTTGTCCTTTGCAGTAATCAACATATCATCTACATAAAGTATTAGTATAATATAGGATCCATTCTCAAGCACCCTGTAATATATGCACCCATCATACTCACACCTGTTATACTCAATCTCTACCATGAAGGAATTGTAACGCATGTACCATTGCCTTGGAGACTTCTTAAGCCTATATAATGGCTTCTTTAGTCTGCACATGTGGCCTTCCTACGAAGCTCCGAATCCTTTAAGTTATCTCATGTAAATGACTTCCTCTAAGTTCTCATGAATGAAATTTGTCTTCGCATCGAGCTACTCTAATTTTAAATTAAATTCCGCTACCATCGCTAGTAGCACCCGATTTAGGTATGTTTCACGATCAGAGAGAAAACCTCATTGTAGTCTACTCTTACCCTTTATGATAATTCCTTCGCTACGAGCTTTGCTTTTTACTCTTTGCCATCTTTTTCCATTAATTCTTCCTTCTTCCTATAGATTTATTTACACCATATATCCCTTTGACCTTTTGAAAGTTCCATAAATTCTCATGTCTAATTTTTATATAAAAATTCCATCTCCTCCATCATGGCTGGCAACCACTTGTTGCCATTTTTTTTATATTTCGTTTCTGGAAAGGTGGAGGTATCTCCACTCCCTATAAACAATGCAAAAGAGGCAATGTCCTCAAGCGCTTATCAAACTGAAGCTATAATGAGTCTTTTCTCCTTATTCTTGACTATACTTTCTCGGGTATCATTGTCACACCCCAAACTCAGTGAACAGGCTTACATAATTCCCAAGCTCTGCATTTAGTAGTGACAGCATCTGTAGTACCCCATTCTCGGCTCCCAGATCCCATAAGAAATAACTGGAAAAGGAATATAAGTCAGTTGCTCTGTTCCCACAAAGGTTGAATTCACCAAAACCTCCACCCAACACTTAGGATATTTTAGAGGTTCTAAAACATGTGAAAATCAACATCCCTTTCTTGGATGCCATAAAATAAATTTCATTATATGCTAAATTCTTAAAAGATCTTTGTATGACTAAGAGACAGGACTATCTAAAAAAATATTATTGAAAGAGAAAGTGAGTACCATCATCAAACAAGATTTGTCATAAAAATACAAAGATCTTTGTAGCCTAATCATCTCGTATGTGATTGGAGACCACTGGATTGAAGATACACTGCTTAATTTGGGGGCAAGCATGAATCTAATCTCGTACTCGGTCTATAAACAATTTGGCATAGGTAAATTAAAACCCACCAAGACCACACTCCAACTTTCTGATCGTTCAGTTCTTATACCAAGAGGGATGATAAAGGATGTGCTAATCTAAGTCAATAAATTCTACCGTTTAGTAGATTTTATCATTTTGGATGCATAGCCTGTTATTGATGCCAACACTTAAATTCTTGTAATCCTTGTCTGAAAATTCCTAACCACATCAAATGTCATAATCAATTGTAGGATTGGAATTATGAAACTATCCTTTAGGAATATGACACTTGAGTTGAACTTGTTCAACATGTGAAAAAAATAGGAGGAGAGTGATGATGTCCACAAGATTAACCTATTAGATTCATTCGTGAAAAATAAGTTATTTTTGACTTTATACTCTGACACTTTAGAGATGTGCTTGGTCCGTTCCACTAATTTAGATGATGACATGATGAGGGAGATGGATGCCTTGCTTGATGCTATGCTGGTACTTGAAACTAACCGATGGAGGCTTGAATTTGAAAGATTATCTCAATTGGAATCAAAGCCTTTATTGTCTAGTATCGAGGCACCGGAGATTGACATAAAATCATTGCCTGCTGATCTTAAATATGCTTATTTTAGTCAAGATGAAATATATTTAGTGGTGATTTCTTTCCACTTAGATGAGGATCAAGAGAGTATGCTGATTTATAATCTCAAAGAACATAAAGGAGCCCTTGGATGGACAATTGAGGACCTCAAAGGAATTGATCTTTTGATTTGTACTCACCACATTCACCTCAAAGAGGATGTGAAAATGTCCAAACAACCATAACGCCTTTTAAATCAAATATGAAGGAAGTGATTAAGGCTGATGTGTTAAAGCTACTAGATGTGGGTATCATATACCCTATATCCGATAGCCAATGGGTGAGTCCAACTTAGGTAGTACCTAAGAAGTCTGGGATCACCATCGTAGCCAATGCGGATAATGAACTCATGCTAACTAGAGTCACTACTAGTTGGAGAATGTGCATTGACTACAAAAAATTAAATACCGTCATAAGGAAGGACCACTTTCCTTTACCTTTTGTTGATTAGATTTTAGAAAGGTTAACGAGTCATTCCTATTACAGCTTCCTTGATGGGAATTCAGGCTATAAACTAGATATAGACAACCCTTGAGAACTAAGAAAAGACCACATTCACATGTCTTTTGAGAACTTTCGCTTACTAAAGGATGTCATTTGGATTGTATAATGCTCCCACCATATTTCAACGATGCATGTTTATGTTTTCTTCTGACATGGTGTGGCAATTTTTAGAGGTCTTCATTGATGACTTCTCTATTTTTTATCCATCCTTCAGCGAGTGCCTTGAGCATTTAAAATTGGTGCTAAAGAGATGTGAACAAAAGAACCTTGTACTGAATTGGGAGAAATGTTATTTCATGGTTCAAAAAGGGATTGTCCTTAAACACATTATATCTTCCAATGGAATTGATGTGGATAAAGCTAAAATCAACTTAATCATTAACCTACAACCACCCAAAAACATACTCGATGTGCAATCTATCTTAGGATATGCCGGATTCTACTAAAGATTATTAAAGGACTTTAATCTCATCTCTTATCCTTCATGTAACCTTCTTCAAAAGGGAACTCCATTTGAGTGGAGCAAGGAATGCCAAAAAGCTTTCACCAGGCTCAAAGGCATGTTAGCTAGCATTCCAATCATGCAACCACCCGATTGAATGTACCTTTTAAAATCATATGTGATGTAAGCGACTATGTAATTAGGGCGGTACTAGGCCAAAGAAAAGAGAAGAAGCCTTACATTATATACTATATGAGTAGAATTCTAAATTTGGCCCAAGTGAACTACTCTATTATGGAAAATGAACTCCTATTCGTAGTGTTTACTCTGAACAAGTTTAGGTCATACTTGAAAGGATCCAAGATCATCATATTTACTGATCATGTGACGTTGAAGTACATTCTTTCTAAGAAGGATACTAAGCCTCGGTTGCTAAGATGAATCCTTCTACTCTAAGAGTTTGATCTTGAAATCTGAGATAAGAAAGGAGCAGAAAACATGGTGGCTGACCATTATTCTCGGCTTGTCCTATCCAATTCCATGGAGTTGACATCTATCAATAATATGTTCCCTGATGAATAACTTTTTAATGTCTCCAAATTACCTTGGCATGCTGACATTGCCAAATACCTTGCCATAGGTACAATTCCTATTCTTTAGATTGCTTATGATAAGAAGATTTTTTTTATCGATGTATGTAAGTTTTTCTTTGATGATACGTATCATTTCAAATATTGCCTAGATCAAATCATTAGGATATGTATACCAGACCATGAACAAAATAGGGTCATCTCCTTTTGCCACCATATGTGTGTGGTGGCCACTTTTCGACTACAGAGATCACCGTAAAAATTTTGTAGTGTGGCTTTTATTGACCCACTATTTTTAAAGATAAAAATAAACTTTGTAAAGCATGCAAGCGATGTCAGAAATTAGGAAGTTTATCTTATCGAAATACGATGCAACTGAACCCCATTTTTATCATTTAAGCATTTGATTGTTAGGGAATCTATTTCATGAGATCTTTTGTTGAGTATGAAATATTACATATTTTTTCCTATTTATGCCTTGGTTTTATAAATATGATAGTGCTTAATCGATCTAATTATGCATGTTTACGTGTGCGAGGTGATTTCGAGAGCTTAAGGTGAAATTAATGTAAAAAGAAAGATTTAGAGCTCAAAAGAAGATAATGAAGAATTTGATATTTGGAAGTCATTAATGAAAAATTCATATGTTAAAGATCTAAAGAAACCAAATGAGGAATGAAGAGAATCGAAGATTTTAAGTGAATAAAAGGAATCCTGCAACTTGGCTAGAAAAATCATATTATGGAATTCTGACTCTAAAAAAGAAAAGTCCTGAAACATACTTTCGTTCCCATTGAAGTTCAATTTCTGTTCGACCGAAATCGCACAGAATTGTCCAGCGAGAAAGTAGAATTTTCAACCTTAATTTGGTCTGATCGAACCCAACTTTGTTCTGACCGAAGTGTAACTTTTTGTGTAAGATTTAGGCGGTTTCAAAGTTGGTCCACACAAAGCTTTTCTAAGAATGAATTAGGGTTGGAACAGTGAAGCAAAGTATTGGAGAACTTCAATGAGTCCTTCCTTCTTCTGCAATCTTCTTATTTAATTAGCTTTTATGTTTTCTTTAAGAGTTTTAGTTATAATCGTGTCTTTGGTTAGCTAATCTCTTAGCTAGAGCTAAGAGGTAATGTTTGTAGTTTATTTAGATGATTATCTTACTTTGATTATGTTTATATTGAACTTCTATTGATTTATAGTTTGAATGAAGGAATATTTTTAGTTTTTTATGGTTTATTCTGATTTGAATTACAACAGATGCTTGGAAAGCTTTTGATATATTCTTATCTTGTTTTGTAATTGTGAGATCTATAAAATTCGTGATCCATCATTGTCTCTTGGGCATAGTGGATAGCTTAATTCTCTACAATCATCACAATGGTTCTTCATGTGCGAACTAATTTAATGAAATGTTCAGATTATGGTTTGATTGCTCTATCATCCAACTAGATAGGATAGGACTCCGATTTTAGTTGTGATTATTGAATTAAGTGAGGTATCATCTTAATAGCTACAAGTGGATCCTTCGCGCTCTAGTTTCATTTTTTTATTATCGATAATTCTTTCACAATTAATCTTTCTTATTCTAGATTCTAGTTTAGATTTTATTCTAGTTCTAGTTCTAATTATTTTTAGAACACGTACAAGTTAAGTCCTTGTGAATTCAACCTCAGTCTCACCGAGTTATTACTATAGTGCAACCCTGCACTTGGGGTTATGAACACCATTACCCCCATCTTTTAAAAATCTTTGTATTCTACTCCTCCATAGATTATGTCTCCAAATGGGTTAAGGCAATTCCGTGTTGGAATACTGACCATCGCATGGTCATTAACTTTTCGAATGAAAATATTTTATTTAGGTTTGGAACACCTCGAGCCATCATAAGTGATGGAGGATCTCACTCTTCCAATAGACCATTCGAATCATTAAAGAAGAAATATAGTATTTTACATAAATAGATCTCCCCATATTATCCTTAAACGAGTGGCCAAGATGAAATATCAAATAGGAAAATTTAAAAAAATCTCGATAAAATGATTGACCCAGATAGTAAGGATTGGTCATTTCGACTGACCGATGTACTGTAGGCTTACTGTACAGCATACAAAACCCTTATTGGTATGTCGCCCTATAGACCTGTCTATGGAAAGGCTTTCCATTTCCCTACAAAGTTAGAACATAACGCGTATTGGGCTATAAAGAATCTCAACAAATCCAGCTCACTACACAAGTTATAACTTAATGAACTTGAAGAAATCTGGAATGATGCTTATGTGAACTCTCAGATATACAAGGACATGATGAAGGTGTTCTATGACAGGAACATTTTTTTGAAAACTTTTAAAATAAATCAGAAAGTCCTATATAACTCGAGAATTCATCTTATTCTTGGTAAATTGAGATCTTGTTGAACCAGTCCCTTTAAAGTCAAAGCGTTTTATCCTCATAAGCTTATCAAAATAGAAAATTTGATGAATGGTAACATGTTCAAAGTGAATGGTCATCACCTTGGACCATTTGTTAAGAAATTTGAGTAAGAGGATATTTCCATCCCTCTGAATGATCATGTCTATCATGACTGACCTTCTAGTCTTATGGAGGTCCATCTATGCATTTACTACTTTCTTAAGATTAGAATATAATAGTTTATGTTTGTTTCAGTTTATTTTTTTTAGTACTAACCCCTTTAGATGATGGAGAATTCATGTTATTATATTGATCTTTTTCAGGTACTCTCTCTTACTCATTTCTCTTTTCTTTTTATTGTCCTATGTTATGATGCATTGCTTTTATTTATTTAAATATTGAGGAAAATATAGATTTTAGGTTGGGGTGAGATTAGATGGAACTAATTAGTATTTTATTGATTTTTGAGCAAAAGATTTCAAAAGAAAATTTCAATTTTTAGATTTCAAAATTGTCTTTGAAGATTAATATTTTGAGCATATGAATATATTTGATTGTATGATGATAAGATACAAAATAATTTCTGAAACTCTAAACTTTAGTTGATTAGTAGATTTTGAAAAAGTTCTTCTTTCTAATGAATTTATTAATAAGAAAATTTAAACATCAATTGCCTCTAATTCACAATTCATGTCTGACTCATATTCCTTTAAAAGATAAGTTGAACTTCTAGTTTTAACTCGATGATTACATATAAGTGTTACGAACCAAGTTTGGATATCCTTATCTACCTTGGTATAAAAAGAAGAAAAGAACCAGCTATAAAATAATTGGAATCGAAAATGGTTACCTATTGTATGTTCTAAAATGAGAAAATAATGAAAAAAAAAAAAAAAAAAAGGAAAAGAGAAAAAGTTTGGAAACAGTGTGAAAGCCATCGATGAAAAATAAAAAAGCTAGAATAATAAGTGAAAAATGAGATGGGTTCGAAATCAGTATTTTGTGTTGATCTGACCACTTTGAGTTAATTATCATGGTTAACACTAAGGAAAGAAGACTAACTTTTATAGATTATAAGTAGAAATTCACTGAGCACACTGGGAACTTGATGATTGAATGCATTCTATTTGAGGAAGGAGAACTTAGTTTCATGGTTTGCTAGTGATATTAGGTTGTAGACTAACATATTTCATCCTCGTATCTTTGAAATTTACTTAGAAGTAAAAGAGTACATAGAATGTTGGTTTTCTAAGAAAGGTTTGAAATTTGGATTTTGAAGATTAGTTGTTCGCATGTTTTCCTCGTGACTAACAAAATGCTAGTTGGGTGGTATGTTGAGTGTAAAATATTATATATTTCCCTTATTATTCATTGGTTTTATAAGTATTGATGCGTTTAATTGATCTAGTTGTATATTGTTATGTGAGGTGATTTGAAGAGCTAAGGTAAAAAGGATTATTAAAAAGAAGAATTAATGCTCAAAGAATAACCAATTGAAGCTTTGAGGAGATTAATGGAGATTTCAAGTGCGAAAGATCCAAGAAAACCAAGTACAAAAGAGAGAGAAAAGACTGAAAAATCACAAAATCATAAAGTATAATAATAGAAATAACAGACTATTAGGTCCCACGTAAGGTTGGTTCGGTCCGACCGAATGTACACAAAATATTCCAGCAAGAAATCATAATTTTCAGAGTTAATTCAACTCAACACTTAGGTGTGACCTAAGCCATTTCAGTGTTATCAAAGAGAAGTTCGTACAATTTAAGGGAGACAGAGACAGAGACTTCAGATGAATATTGAAGAAATTTGGCTATAAGTGAGTGACTAATTTGGTGTGACCAAAGGACACATTAGGTGAAAATGATGTGTAATAAAAGTTTGTAAACTTGAAGTCGGTTCTAATTCAGTGTGGGTTTTTCATATTTAAAGGGATAATTCTTCCTAGAGACGAATTAGGATAGAAGGGATCAAGCAAAGAGTTGTGGAGTTTCTACGAAGTCCATCTTTTCCAATCATTTGATTCTATTTTAGTTTTTATGTTTTTTTTTTTTTTTTTTTTTTTTTTTTTTTTTTGAGTTTTAGTTCAATCATGTCTTTGATTGGTTAATCTCTTAGCTAGGGTTAAGCGGTTAAGATTGTAGTGATTTTTAATGCTTAGTTTACTTTGACTCAAGTAATTAGTTTGATTTATGGACAATTTATTAATATTTGATTTGAATAAAAACTTATTTTTAGTTTATTTTGATCCATTGTCGACTCCGGGGACATTGGATACTTAGGAAGGCTAAGAGTAATTTCTTATTTATTTTGCAGGGGATTGATTTGTAACATCTATTGATCTATAATAGATTAAGGGCACGATAGATGCTTTGAATTCCCCACGATCAATACTTTGATGCTTAATGTGGGAACCAATCCAATTGAAGTTCGAATATATGTTTCCATATGAATGATAATTTAATCATTCTATTATCCAGCTAGATAGGATAGGACTTCATTTTCGGTTGAATTTTATAATTGAATCAAGTAATTTAAATAGTAAGGATGGTGATAATTGGATACTTAGCGCTCTAGTATTTTATCTTTATCAAATTCCTTCCAATTACATCATTACTCTTTAATTAGATTTTAGAAGTAGTCTTTCTTATAGTTTCAATTCTAAAGTGTTCCAAAAATCACATAATCATATGCCCCTTCGGGTACAACCTCAATCTTAACGAGTTATTACTTCATCGCAGCACTGCACTTGGGGTTTGTTCGATCAATACATTTGTCAACCAAGAGGAATAACAACACGAAGCATAATGATGTCTAAAAAGAGGAGCACATATGCAATTATAACCTGATTCTTAAAGACTAGACATTATTCATCCATATATGCCAGAAAACATAATATCAATTGAATGAAGCTGTTTATATCAATTAAACCATGAAACTATTCTAAATTACATATTACAAAATTCTTTTACATATGCCATAACACTCTAAAATGCCTAGAGCTGACATATATTCTTACAAATCTTGATTGAATTGATCTTGAGTCGCAACCACATTAAGTTTAACTTCAGTAATAAGTCAGGCTCGATTTGGAATGCCTGGAAGCTCATGTTCCAAGGAAACAATATTTGTATTTTTCTTTGAAAGCTCAAATTCTTCAATCTCTGTTATAATCATATTCTCGGCAATGTCTGCTTGGATCTTACTTAGCTTCAACTCTTCAGTTTGTTGCTAGGCTTCAAGACTAGCGATATGCTCATTTATAGAAGCTATCATCTGCTCAGAAACTCTTACTTATTCTTGAAGAGAACCTCACTCCCTCTTATATCAAGAAATAATTGAAGATCGCCTGAAAATATCATTACGAAGGAGTGATAATTCTTCTTGACGATATAATATTTTTGGCCCAATCTCTATAATTTGAGCATATTTCAAATGTTGGAGAAAAGTACAAAATTGAGATAAAGCGTCATGAAATCGTAGAAAATGATTTTGGAAAGTTTCATGACATTGTCTAGGATTGACAACGCATCACCAAGCAACAACTATTATTCTGGATCCTTGAACATATAGGCAATTGCTGACAGTGCATTCTTAACTATGATGAGCTTATAGAGAGGAATGTTCCCCAAAGAAAGAGCATTCGATGTCATTGCAATAAAATTCAAAACTGAAGAAAATCTTGGAGCTTGGGTGGCTACAAAAAAGAAGAAAATATAATATAAGACAAGAGAGAACAACATAATTTTAGCATAAGAAAACTAGAATTCTATGATTATACATTTTGTGTGTTCACACCTTAAGTATGGGGTTGTGATGTAGTAATAATCTCGGTAAGACCGAGGTCGAATCCACAGAGACTGAACCTTGTATGTAATCTGAAAGTAAGTTGAACTAGAACTAGGCAAAGATGTAATATAAATCAGGGAAATTTAAGAGAATAATGGTGAAATATTAAATTAAAACTTGTAAAATTCAACGTTGGGAAACTAGGTTTTCTAAGGATCCACTTGTAGAGATTAGGGAGATCTATGCTTGATTCACGAACACAATTGATTTAGAATCCCATCTTCATCTAGTTGGAAGATATATCGTTAAAAATCACATTTGAACTTTCTTTGATCTAGTTATCAATAGAAGATGGGTATGAGAATTAGAATTGACTCCATCATAAAACCATGCTCATGAGACAAAGTAAACAATAGAATTTAATAAATCCACAGCCAATCTGAAAGAGTTATGAATGTTAGGAATAGTTCCATCACTCAACCATGCCCATGAGAAGATGGTGAACAACAGGGTCTCCTGACTTTGTAATCTCAATAATGCAAAGAACATGCTCAAAGCTATCGTAGATCTATTGTAATGGAAGTCACAACAAACCATTAAAGACTAAAGACATTCCTTATAATCAAACTAGAATAAAAATCAATTCAGTTTAAACATGAATCAAAAGGCGTAACTAAAAAGTCTCCCATCACACTACAAGCTTCATCTCTTAGCCCTAACTAAGAGGTTTGGCCCATCATAGACATGGTAAGGCTAAAATCTCTAAAAAATAACATCAAAAGGAAAGAAATAAAGAAAGCAATGAAGGAAAAGGAAGAAGGAACTCGAGCCATCCCATGCTGTCTCTCTCTCTCTTGCTCCCGCCTTTTCTCCACGTCCCAGATGATCCTCTCTCTCTCTCTCACTCTTCTCTTTTTATAGGCAATAGGTATGATGGTGGCTGGAGTTGGTGCTGGAGTTGTACCGACTCTTTTTCGCAACAGAGTGCACAGCGACAGCAGAGGCAACCACATTTGGAAGTGGTTTGGGATGTTAGATCATCCCAAGATTGGAATCCGACTCCATGGTGAGGGTTATGGTCCCCAAGGGAAGAGTTTGAACGGTCTGGATCACCCATCCGACCATCATCATGCATGTACAATGGCCCATGGAGGGCTTGATGTGTGGACGCGTCTTCCTACGTAAAAATCCTGCGTTGGGATGCACGGTGGGTCCCATAGTGATGTTTTCGGCAAAATCCACCATGTCCATTGGATTCCTGACGAAATTTCAGTTAGAAAGGAGTGGTTTTGGTGTGGTCCATTATATTGAATCAACTCGTCGTTCATCCTGCGTTTTCTGGCAATCCACGTGTACATGTGCATGGGACCAAAAGGCCACCATGGCCAGGGTTGTGGCCACCCCCTAGACACAATGGATGGTCCAGATCGTCCGTTTGGACAATGGGTGTGACCCACTGAGAACAATAGTTGGCGGTAGGTGTGTTCGTTGAACGCTTGCATGAGATGGGTCGTGGAAGGAGGTGTTAATCAAGTCCACGGTCATGGTATGGTACGGGAGTGCATTGCCTGTGCACTCCCACATGCTCATGTGGGGTCCATTGTGATGCGTATACGAAATCCCCTCCGTCCATCCATTTTGTCACCCCATTTAAGGGGTTGAGACCAAAATTGAAGCATATCTAGATATCAGGTGGGCCCTTGATTGATGATTTATGGGCTGATCTATCCGTTGGCCCACTTTCATTAGGATCTAATGGTTGAAATTTGACGTGTATAGTTAATTTAGGGTCCTCAGGCTAGATATAAAGTTTTAAGCCAAACGGATGGTACGAACCCTCTGATCTTGCATTCTGGACAATTTTCAAGCCTCTTCATCGTGGATCACATGAGTTTCTCGAGTCTTTGGCATGTCAATTCTTCGATCTCATTCCTCTAAGGTCTGTCCCTTTCCTTAGTGACTTTTAAGTGTTAAATTCATGCTTTTAGTACCTTTTTTTAGTCGAGGCTCCTAAATTCACCTTGCAATAAAAACATGATTAAAATATGATGTTTAACATTATCATGTATGTAAAATCAGGCAATAATTGGGGTCTAATATGCAATATTTGACCCTCAACATAATATCCAAAAAGTATTTTGCTAGTCTCGAGCAAAGTATAGGAAAAATAAGTTGAGAATTTTAGGATAAATTTTTATAAACTTAAGCGGTTTTTGAAAAGTAATCTAGATTATAGAATTCTAAGATACATCAATGTTGGGCATTATTTTCTCCTGGACTCAAGCTCATAGTAAACTTCATAGTCAAGTTCAAAGTATTAATCCATCAATTAGAACAATTCTAAACATTGAGTTCCATGGGTGTATAGTGTAACCTCGGCTTATCATCATTAAGAGTCCAATCATCAATTTTCATAATAACATTGATGACTAAACAGAGCATTCTTGGATAACTTAACCTAAACTGAAATTGCCTTACAGTTCAGACTTTTTATTCTTCTAGCTTTTGATTTTTCCATCGATGGCTTCATGCTGTGTCAACCTTTTTAAAGATCTTTAACAGGTAGCCGTTTTTTAACACAACTATTTTTTAAGCTAGGTATTTTCTCTCTAATTTTTTTTTCTTTGAACATGATAGAAAAATTCCCCAGGTTAGTTCCTTCTATGATTAATAATCGCAAAGTTAACAATTTAATATCAAATTAAAACCTTAATGTGTAAGCGAGATGTGACATGTGAAATCATGACTCAATCATTGTTTAGAATTTCTAATCATGGATTAATAATTCGAACTTAACTGTGAAATCTAACAAGTGACTGAATCCAAGAGTCATAAATCACCACCATTAAGTATCTTATACTTCTTAAATCGAGACTATCCTAATCACTCAAATTCACAAGAATTTTCAAAAAATTTTTTAAAAATTTTCATAATTTTTACTCAAGACTGAGAAAACACTGATTAGATAACCCAATTTCCCATTCCCAACCTAAAATCTACATTGTCCACAATGTAAAAGATATAAACATGCAATGCACATGAGATAACAAAAGTGAAGGAGAAGTGATGGAAAGATAATACCTGATGACAAAGTCATGCGACTTTTTCCTAAAGAGATTTTAGCGTAAAGGTGGCTCAGCACAAGTGTTAACCAACAAAAGAAAACTATCCTAAAACACTGAAAAACAAACTATCTTATTGGCATAAAGCTGACTATTCTAGAACGTAAAAAAGCAAACTAACCTAGTCCTATGAAAGCAGTAAACCTACCTATGCCTCCGTTAGACTCATAGATCAATCCTGGTAAACATAATCATTCAGAGGCATGGACATGTCCTCTAAATCAAATTTCTTAACTAATGGCTTCAATCGACGTCCATTTACTTTAAACTCATTACCATTGTCTGAATTCTGAATCTCAACAACCCCATGAGGATAAACATTGATAATAGTGAAAGGGCTGGTCTAATGAGATCAGAGCTTACCTGAAAAGAGATGTAACTGAGAATCATGCAAAAGGACTTTCTGACCTGACGTGAATGATTTTTGATGAATATGTTGGTCATGAAACACCTTCATCCTGTCCTTGTAAATTCTCGAGTTCTCGTACGCATCTTTCCAGATTTCTTCAAGTTCATTTAACTGAAGTTTGCGGAGCGAGCTAGCATTGTCCAAATTGAAATTCAGATTTTTTATCGCCCAGTAGGTTTTATGTTCTAACTCCATAGGTAAGTGTCAATCTTTTCCATAAACAATTTTAAAGGGAGACATTGCAATAGGGGTTTTAAAAGCCGTATGGTAAGCCCGTAAAGCATTGGTCAATCCGATTGACCAATCGTTAAGGTCAAGGTTAACCGTCTTTCCTAAAATGTGTTTGATCTCCCTATTGAAAATCTCATCTTGCCCACTTGTCTGTGGGTGGTATGGGGTGCTCACTTTATGAGAGATACCATATTTCTTTATTAAATTCTCAAATAGTCTATTACAAAAGTGTGAGCCCCCATCACTAATGATGGCTCGTGGCGTTTCGAACCAAGAAAGGATGTTCTCTTTTAAGAATTTAATGACCATGCGATGGTTATTATTCCGGCATGGAATCGCTTCGACCTATTTAGTGACATAATCTACGGTGAGCAAAATGTACAGATTTTCCAAGGATTGGGGGAATGGTCCCATGAAATCGATGCCCTAATAGTCAAATACCTCTATGATAAGGATAGGGTTCAAGGGTATCATATTTCGACGGGACAATGCTCCTAATTTCTAACAACACAAGCTTTGCAAAACTCATGAGTGTCCCTGAACATAGTTGGCTAGTAAAACCCACACTACAAAATCTTAGTTGTGGTCTTTTTAGTAGAAAAGTGACCACCACAGGCCTGTGAGTGACATAAGGAGACGACAATCTGATACTTATCGTCTAACACACATCCCTTTAAGATTTAGTCTGGGTAATATTTAAACAAATATGGATTGTCCAAGAAAAAGTTGCGCACCTTGGTAAAAAATTTCTTCTTATCTTATGTAGTCTAATGTGTCGGTATGAATGTTGTGGAAAGATAATTAGCAATATCAGTGAATCAAAGTGAATGGGAGACTCTGAACAATTATTTGTCAAGGAACATGCCATTGATATGTGTAGTCTCAAGGGAATCAGAGGGATTAAGGCAGGAAAGATGGTCAGCCACTACGTTCTCTACTCCCTTTTTATCTTTAATTTTTAAATCAAATTCTTGGAGTAGAAGGATCCATCTTATTAGGCGGGGCTTAGCATCATTCTTAGTAAGAAGATACTTGAGCGCATGATCTGTGTAAATGATGACCTTAGATCCGATCAAGTAGGACCTAAATTTATCCAAATTGTGAACACTACGGCTAAGAGTTCCTTTTCCGTAGTCGAGTAGTTCACTTGGACATGATTTAAAGTCATACTTGCGTAATGAATAAGGTAGGGCTTCTTTTCTTTTGTCTGGCCTAAAACCACCCCAAGAGCATAATCAGACGCATCACACATAAGTTCAAAAGGAAGGCTCCAGTTGGGTGGTTGTATGATAGGTGCAATGGTCAACATGGCCTTAAACTTCATGAAAGCTTTCTAGTATGGATCAGTCCACTCGTATGGTGCATCCTTTTGAAGTAGATTACATAGAGGATGAGAGATGAAACTAAATTCTTTTATAAATTGTCTGTAAAACCCAGCATGTCCTAAGAAGGATCGCACGTCTCGTATGTTCTTGGGTAGATGTAGGTTGGAGATAAGATCGATTTTAGCCTTATCTACCTCGATTCCTTTGGATGAGATGATATGTCCAAGGACAATTCCCTTACGAACCATGAAATGACACTTTTTTCAGTTAAGCACCAAATTCTTTTCTTCACATCTTTTCATCACATAATAAATACTCTTTAAGCACTCATTGAAAGATGGATTGAAGACAGAGAAATCGTTTATAAAAACCTCTAGATATTGCCCACCATATCAGAAAAGATACTTATCATACATTGTTGAAAGGTGGCAGGGGCATTACATAGTCTGAATAACATCTTTCGGCAAGCAAAGGTGCCGTAGGGACATGTAAATGTAGTCTTTTCTTAATTTTCAAGGGCTATCTCTATATGATTATAGCCCGAATATCCGTCAAGGAAACAATAATAGGAATGACCTGCTAACCTTTCTAGAATTTGATCAATGAAGGGTAAAGGAAAGTGGTCCTTCCTCATGATGGTATTCAACTTCGTTTATTCAATGCACATTCTCTAACTAGTAGTAGCTCTAGTTGGAACGAGTTCATTATTGGCATTAGCTACGATAGTGATTCTGGACTTCTTAGGAAACACCTGAGTTGGACTCACCCATTAACTATTTGATATAGGGTATATGATACCCACATCCAATAGTTTATGAACCTTGGCTTTAACCACTTCCATCATATTTGGATTTAGTCTACGTTATAATTTTCAAGAGGTCTTCACATTATCCTCAAGATAAATGCGGTTAGTACAAATCAAGGGGTTAATCCCTTGAGGTCCGCAATCGTCCATCCAAGGGCTCCCTGATGCTCAATGAGAGTAGATATGAGCATGCTCTCATGTTCTTTCTCCAGGTGGGTAGAAATCACCCCTGGGTATGTATCATCTTGATCTAAATAAACATATTTCAAATCAGAGGGAAAAGGTTTTAAGTCAAGCATCAGTGCCTTGAGGTTAAACGGCAAAGGCACTTCTTCGGTTTGGGGTAACTTTCAAATTGTGGCCTCCATCGGTTAACTTCAAGTACTGGTATAACATCAAGCATTACACACATCTCCCTAATCATGTCATTATCAAAATCATGGGAGTGGGCCAGGCATGTCTCTAGAGGGTCAGAGGATAAGTAGAAAGGTGTTCTATCTTTCACGAAAGAGTTAATCATGTTAATGTCATGGAAATCATCATCATCCTCTAAGCGTCTGCCTGTATTAAAAATCATGTTTAACTCTAATGTCATATTTCAGAAAGACATACTCATGACACCATTCCTGCAATTGATAATTACGTTTAAGGTAGCAATGAATGGGCGACTAAGAGTGATGAAAATTTTAGTGCTCATGTTACTGATGGGTTCAGTATTCAGGACGATAAAATCTACAGGGTAGTAAATTATCTCAACCTGGACCAATATATCCTCAATTATCCCTCTCGGTACATAAATAAAGCAATCAGCAAGTTGTAATGTAGTTAAGGTGGGTTTTAATTCACCCAATTCTAACTGCTTATGCACCGAGTAGGGAATCAGATTGACGCTCGCTCTTAAGTCAAGAAGTTCGTGCTCAATTCGATAGTTTTCGATTACACATGATATGGTTAGGCTACTGGGATCTTCAAATTTTTGCGGTACATCTTTCTTTATGATGACACTCTCTTTCTCAGTCAAAAAGATTTTTTTTTGAATATTTTGCCATCTTTTGGTCACATATAAGTCTTTTAGGAATTTGGCATATGAAGGTATTTATTTTACGGTATCGACTAGAGAAATATTGACCTTCACTTTTTTCAACACCTCTAGAATGTCATGAGAGTTAAAGAGAAGCTATGGTGTAATTAACTGTTGGGAAAATGGAGCAACCGACTTCTCTTGAGGTTTCGGTTCTAATTCTTGTGGAGCATGGTTAGATCCATCATCTTTGTCCACTTTTAGGTCCTTAGGCTTTTCAACCCTAACCAGAATGGTTTTGTTAATGATCTTTCCACTCCTAAGAGTGGTGATACATTTAGTTTTCTTTATTTGATTTAAAGAGCTTGGGTCATTAACTTTATATTGCAGTTTTGAATTGGGAAGAGCTTGAGTTAGGAGGCTCCCCTTATTCTTAATCGTATTTTCAGCCTTAAGTCCTTTTATCGCTTTTGTAAGGTCTTGAAAGGCTTATAGCATACCCTGATTGAAAGGCTCTTGCTTTTGAAAATGTTTTAGAACCGAGTCCTCTTGAGGTTTCTCTTATTGTGGAATTTGATTAAAGAAATCTTGAGGGGTAGCAGTTTGTCCATTCGTCTAACTGAAGTTTGGATGATTTCTCAAACTAGGATTGTATGTATTGGAGGTACGTTCATTAAAAGGTCTTTGATAATTGTTTATGGTATTAGATTCCTCATTTAACAACCTCAAAAAGTAGGTATAGTTGGACAATTTTCAGTTGCGTGAATGTTGTCATCATAAATACCATAAACAGTTTCATTAACCTTATCCTTCTTTAATTCCATGATCTTGAATTTCCTTATGAGATTAGTCACTTTAGAATTGATATCATCGTTCTCTTTTAGGAGATACATTCCACCCCTCTCCTTAGATTGAGTCGGCCTAAACATGGTGCTTAATTTGAAGGTATGTGTCCCATGATTGTGCATTTTTAGCAAATCTATCCAAGTAATCCCACACATCATCAACATTTTTATTCATGAATTCCCCATTGCATATCGTCTCCACCAATTGGTGCATAGAAGATGTCAGTCCATCATAGAAAAGATGTGTACTGTGGCATGTTTTAAAATCGTGTTGTGGGCATGAACTAACGAGATCCTTGAACCTTTCCCAACATTGGAAGAATGTTTCATCCTTCTTTTGGTTGAAGTTCATGATTGATTTTCTAAGGGTGTTCGTTTTATGATGTGGAAAAAATTTCTTTATGAACTCCCTTTGCATATCATTTTGTGTGCCAATAGATCTAGGAAGTAGTGAATGTAACTACATCTTAGCCTTTTCTTTCAAAGAAAAGGGAAAGAGTTTCAACCTGACTGTGTCCATAGATATGTTTGGAAAATATAAAGTGGCTATGATCTCATCAAACTCTTTTAAGTGTAAATATGAATTTTTTGACTCAAGCCCATGAAATTTAGGAAGGAGTTAAATTACCCCTGGCTCGATATCCATGTATCTCATATTCTAAGAAAAAATCATGCATGAGGGCATACTCACCCTTGCCGGTTGTAAATAATCTCGTAAAGTACGAGGCGGGAGTGCTTGATGCACCTCATTCTCATCTTGGATGTCCTCCACCCTAGGTTCGGGTAGAAGAGGTTGGTTTGCAGCCATTACTTCAATTAACTCTGGGGATCTCGAGCATTGTCTAGTCCTGTGATGGATAGTCAACCCCTCAACCAATCCTCCTTCAGTTAAGAGACGTCGAGTGTTGTCATGGACCCACTTGGGCATGAAACACTCGCAGCCTTCAATTCAGATTCTAAACTTAAAGCTAAAAGAAATAAATGAAATAGAAATCTAGAAAGAAAGAGAAAAGAGTTGGAAAGAAGTTACCAAATTCAAAGTTCCTAAGTTAAAAACCTACAAAACAAAACAAAACAAGTCAGATTCTAAAAATAGAAAGTTCTTAAAGAAATAGAAAGTAAACTCGAAAGAAATTTCTTAAAAAAAGGGAAATAGAAAGTTTCTAAAAAAAAATTAAGAAAGTTCTAAACCTAAATTGGAAAGTGAGTTAATTTAAAAGAAATCCTAAAATTAGAAAGTTTATAAAAATCTAGAAAATAAAACCTAATTTAAAAATAGAAGATAGAAAAACTAGAAAGAGATTACTAATTTAGAATGTCTATGTCAGGGTCCTACAAAACAGGAAAGTTAGGTCAGTTTCTAGAAATCAAATAGAAAAACCTAAACCTACAATTAAGAACTAGAAAAAATCCTAATCTTAACCTAATTCTAAAACTAGTTAATCTCATAAAAACGTAACCGTCAGTCCCTGACAACTGCGCCAAAAACTTGTTTACACCCCAAGCATAGGGTTATGATGTAGTAATAATTTCACTAAGACCAAGGTTGAATCCACATGAACTGAACCTTGTACGTAATCCGAAAGTAACTTGAACTAGAACTAGGTGAATATGTAATATAAATTAGGGAAATTTAATAGAATAATGGTGAAATATTAAATTAAAACTTTTAAAATTCATAGGTGGGAAACTAGGATTTCCAAGGTTCCACTTGCAGAGATCAGAGAGATCTATGCTTGATTTACGAACACAATTGGATTTAGAGTCCCATCTTCATCCAGTTAGAAGATTTATCGTTAAAAATCATATCTGAACTTCCTTTAATCTAGTTATCAATAGAAGATAGGTATGAGAATTAGAATTGATTCCATCATAAAACCATACCCATGAGACAAAGTAAACAACAAAATTTAACCAATCTAAAAGAGTTATGAATGTTAGGAAGGGTTCCATCACTCAACCATGCCCATGAGACGATGGTGAACAATAGGGTCTCCTGACTTCATAATCTCAATAATGCAAAGAACATGCTTAAAGCTATTGCAAATCTATTGCAATGGAAGTCACAACAAACTATTAAAGACTAAAGGCATTCCTTATAATCAAACTAAAATTAAAATCAATTTAGTTTAAACATGAATAAAAAAGGCATAAATAAAAAGTCTTCCATCACACTACATGCTTCACCTCTTAGCCCTAGCTAAGAGGTTTAGCCCATCATAGACATGGTGAGACTAAAATCTCTAAAAAATAACATCAAAAGGAAAGAAATAAAGAAAGTAATGAAGAAAAAGGAAGAAGGAACCTGAGCCATCCCACGCTATCTCTCTCTCTTGCTCCCGCCTTTGTTCCACATCTTAGATGATCCTCTCTCTCTCTTGCTCTTCTCTTTTTATAGGCAGCCGGGAGGACGGTGGGTAGAGTCGGTGCTGGAGTCGGATTGACTCTGTTTCGCCATAGAGTGTGCAGTGACAGCAATGACAGACACGTTTGGAAGTGATTTGGGACATTAGATTATCCCAAGACTGGAATCTGACTCCATGGTTAGGGTCGTGGGCCCTAGGAGAAGAGTTTGAACGGTCCGGATCGCCCATTCGACCATGATCATGCACGTATAACGGCCCACGGAGGGCCGGGCATGCGAATGCATCTTCCTGCCTAAAAAGCCTCCACTATGATGCATAGTGGGTCCCACACTGATGTTTTCAGAAAATCCACCTCGTCTATTCAATTCCTAGTGAAATTTCAGTAGGAAAGGAGAGGTTTTGGTCGAGTTTCGATGTAATCCACTGTATCAAATCAACTCATCATTCATCCTTCCTTTTCTGGTGATCCACGTGTGTACATGTGCATGGGGCCAAAAGGCCACCATGGCTTGGGTCGTGGCCACCCCTTGGACGCAATGGACAGTCTAGATCATCTATTTGGATGATGGTGTGGCCCATTGAGAACAACCAACAGTAGCAGGTGCATTCATTGGATGCTTGCGTGGGATGGGTTGTGGAAGGAGATGTTGACCGAGTCCACGCTCACGGTGTGGTGTGGGAGTGCACCGCCTTTGCACTCCCACATGTTGATGTGGGTTCCACTACAATGCGTATGTTAAATCTGCTCCATCCATTCATTTTTTCACCCCATTTAAGGGGTTGAGACCAAAATTGAAGCATATCCAGATATCAGGTGGGCCCCAAATTGATGATTTATGGGCTGATCTGTCTGTTGGGTCACTTTCATAAGGATCCAATGGCTGAAATTTGACGTGTATAGTTAATTTAGGGTCCTCAGGCCAGAAATAAAGTTTCGAGCCAAACGGATGGTGGGAACCCTGTGATCTTGCATTCTGGATGATTTTCAAGCCTCTTCATCGTTGATCACGTGATTTTCTCAGATCTTTGGTGTGTAAATTCTTCATTCTCTGTCCTCTAAGGTTCGTCCCTTGCCTTGGTGACTTTTGAGCATTAAATCCATACTTTTAGTACAATTTTTCAGTCCAAGCTCCTAAATACACCTTGCAATGAATACATGTTTAAAATATGATGTTAAGCATTATCATGTATGTAAAATCTGGCAATAATTAGGGTCTAATATGCAATATTTGACCCTCAACATTATTGGGATTATTGATGAAGAAGTAGATGTATCTAAAGATCCAATGAGAATGGGGCAATAGAAAATTCAGGAATTGTTGCTTGATGAACTATATTGAAAGTGAGTTATGCAGTTGTAGTGCTTGAATCTATTGTCGTAGGGGTTGCTATAATAGCTGGTTCTGATACATGAATGGCTGCTAGTTTTTTATCAACCTCCATACTCCATGTAGTAGAAAGAAGCCTATTCAGAGATATTAGTGCCTCTGTTACGTTCGACGATGGCAAAGAGAGCTCCTCTTCCCTTGATGAAGAGACTTTCATAACATTAGTGCAGTGTGGAATAATTAGCACTAAAAGTCATAGTGACATTTTTTTGCCAGCACATAGCTGAATTCTCCATAATCTAACAGTTCCTCTTCCATATCCATTGGTGCATTTGACCCACCGATGGGATTTGCTTTGTTAAGAGGGTTTTCTTCAGCAACCCCAGCATCTCCAATGCCATTTTTGTCTTCATCAATATTAATATTTGCTTCTTCTCCTTCTTTGCCATCTTTTGTGGAATTGCCTTCTTCATTAGAATTGTTGTTTTTGGTTGATTCTTTATCTTCACTTTCTTTAGAAGCTCCCTCTTGAAAGTGTTCTTTTATTATAATCCGTTTACCTTTACCAGAAGAACTAGCCCCACTAGCAATGCCCTTAGATCTATAAGGGTTAGGGAGATACTTTTTCTAGTTTGCCTTGCGGGAGGAGAATAAATCGACTATTGAGACTATGTGGCAGTGGTGAGAAAATCTACCTTATAAAATGCATAATGGGAGAAGTGGTTGATGACTCTGTCCTAGCTACTACTTCTCAAGAGGAGCCTCCCTAGTAGGTGTATAAAGCATGGTTGCTAGTGTCTGCAAATTCGGTACTGTCCTCGCCTTGTAGATTTGGGAGTTGTCTTAGCAGCCGATTATTCTTCTTATCTTCTATCATCCAATGGAGCATCATATGTTATCCATCCATCAAGAGTATTCGTAGGTTTGCTCTAGTGGATAGGCTCTTCTAAGGAAATCTTCGAACAAGTCTGACCAGGTGCAGGGGTGCGATCTTTTTCTACTGTGTAGTCGATCCCTTTCCTAAGCCTGTAAATTTTTTTTTAAAGCTTGGGAGGGTTATCCTTATTGGGTAATTCACAGAATGGTAATGACAGACCAAGTAATACTGATGCATCCCACCAATACTTCCATTTATATGAGGTCTAAACTGAATGACTGTAGCCAGGCAAAATGAAATGAGATCTTGTGCACACTATCATAAGTTGCTTCTAGATAAGTACTTGTTGAGGGTCAAATATTTCATATTATCCCCCATTTATTACTTGGTTTTATGAACATGATAATGCTTAATGTTCTATTTTAATCATGTTTACGTTGCATGGTGAATTTAAGAGCTTGGATCGAAAAGGATGCTATAAGCATATATTTAAAACTCAAGAATCACCAAAGCCAAGGATGGATCTTATGAGACCAAGAATGAAGAATTCACATGCCAAATATCAAAGAAAACCAAGTGAAGAATAAAGAGAATTGAATACTTGAAGTAAAGAAAAAGAGCCCTAAAAATCTGCCTGCTTCGACTAGTCTAAGCACTGCTTCGACTAGTCTAAGCTCTTCCTCGACTAGTTGAAGGAACTTCAACTCAAACTCTAGTGATCAGAATCCTCTAAATTCCCGTCATCCTCGACCAATCTAAGGTTATGCAAATTTTGCGCGGACTGCATAAATTTGAGGCGGTTTTCAAATTTTTCCAACTTGGTCCGAAAGTTAGAGTTGCATGACTATAAATAGAAGTTCCTAGGATGTTCCTAGGCATCTTATAGGGTTTAATGAGTAGAGAAAAAGGGTACATCCACCGTTCAGGAGTTTTTCTTCCTCTTCCTTAGTTGTTATTATGCTTTTCTTAAGAGTTTTTAGTTCAATCATGTCTATGGTTGGCTGAACCTTTTAGCTAGGGCTAAGAGGTGAAGCTTGTAGCGTGATTAGGATTTTTCTTTTCTTTGATTCATGTTTTGTTGAACTCTCTTGGATTCTAGTTTGATTGTAAGAAATATTTTTAGTTTTTAATAGTTTGTTGTGACAAATTATAATAGATCTGCGATAGCTTTGAATATCTTCTTTTCCTCTTTGAGATTGTGGGATTGATTAATCCTGTTGTTCACCATCATCCCTTAGGCATCTTAAGGTGACAAAATTACTCCCATAATTCTCCTTTATTGATGATTAGATCCATGAGAAGTTCAGAGATTCAATCATCTCTCTCTTTTTCTAATTGGATAGGATATGACTCTAATTCCAATTGGATTTCCTAAATTAAGAAAGGTAGCATCTTGATTGCTACAAGTGGATCCTTGGAACCCTGGTTTTCACCTTTAAATTCATAAATTTTAATATAAATTCACAATTACTCTTTCAAATAATTTCAAATTTAGTTTTAGATCTTCTTTTAGTTGTACTTCTAGTTATTTTCATAAACGTACGACTTTACTTCCTGTGGATTCAACATCGGTCTTATTGAGATTATTACTACATCGCGATCCTACACTTAGGGTTGTGAATAAGTTTTTGACGTCGTTTTCGGTGACTAACTGTTGCGTTTTTCTGAGATTAACTAATTTTGGAATTAAGTTAAGATTAGGGTTTGTTTACTTTATATTTTTGTGTTAGGGTTTTTCTGAATTATTTTTAGAAACTAACTTACCTTCTATTTCTAGGTTAGAAACTTTCCTAATTTGTTTTTAGAAACTAATTTATTTTTCTGTTTTGCAGGATCTTAGCATAAAAACTTCTAATTTGGTAACCACTTTTATTTAAACTTCTAATTGGATTATCTTAGCATAAAAACTTCTAATTCTCTTCTTTTCTTTTCTAGATTTCCTATTTGACTTAGGTTTATTTCTTTTTAGGAATAGGTTAGATTTTTCTTATTTTCTGAATTTTTTCTAATATAGGGGTTTTAGAACTTTCTAATTTTAAAATTTTATTTTTAGGATTTTTCCTGTATCTTTTTTTTTAAAAAAAATATAGAAACTAATATTATTTTCTGTTTTGTAGGGTCCTAACATAGAACTTTGATCTGGTAACATTCTTCTAACTTCTTCCCTCTAATTTCTTTCTATACTTGCTGTAAGAATTAGAAAAGGAGTTTTGGTTGAAAAATCATTTGACAAGTTAGAAAATCCTCAAATATTTTTAAAATATCATTGGAGAGCATGGCTCAAGAACATTGGATTGATGAAGGCTCTGTGCATCACACACCACCTATTAGGACGGTGCGCAATTAGAATGAAGTGCATCAAGTTCCCCCGGTTCGAACGTTACGAGATTATTTACAACCGGTGACAACAAGTTCATCTTCCTGCATAATTCTTCCAATTAATACAGGAAATGTGAATTTCAAACCTGAGATAATCCAATTACTTCTTAAGTTTCATGGACTTAATTCAGAAAATCCATATATGCACATTGAAGAATTTGAAGAGATTGTTACAACCATACATTTTAATGATGTTCCTTCCGATACAATCAGCCTTAAATTATTTCCATTCTCTCTAAAAGAAAAGGATAAATCATGGTTTCATTCATTAAGGCCTAGATCCATTGGCACATGGGCAAAGATGAGTCAAGAGTTCCTTAAAAAGTTCTTCCCATCTCATAAAACTAATGCTCTTAGACGGGAAATAATGAAATTCTCCCAAAAAAATAATGAGACCTTCTTTGAATGTTGGGAACGGTTCAAAGACTTACTTCTCGCCTTCCCACAACATGGTTACGAAACTTGGTGGACAATTGATCTTTTTTATGATGGACTTAGTCCAAACATGTTCCAATTTTTACAGATGATGTGTAATGGCGAGTTCATGAATAAGAAACCAGAAGATGCATAAGATCACTTTGACATGCTAGCTGAAAATGCTCAATCATGGGACACATCAAACCAAGCTAGTACTCTCAAGGAAATGCCAAGAGAGATAGGAATACATGTACTCAAGAAGTTGGATGATATTAATATACAGTTGGCAATTTTTACATGAAAAATTGAGGACTTGGAATCTAGGAAGGAATTAACTCAACCCAAAGCAGTTGTCAAAACCGTATGTGGAATTTTTGAGAGCAATGTACACCCAATCAAAGATTGTCTTACAATCCTAGCTTTTCAAGAGGTATTTCACGTTCAAGCAAATACTACAAACATGTATCAATGACCACTTAGTGCACCAAATTCTAACACGCACACTCCTAATGAGTGGAAGATTAATTGGGGAAATGAACCAACTACAAATGTAATTAATTATCCATAAGGGCCATTTCGTGGACTTCCACTAGGGAGAAGCCTTAAGGATATGTTAGATGCATTTAGGAAAGAAGAATTGTAGGCTATGAATGAGCTTAGGACTTCAGTTTAATACTTGAGACACAACTGAATGTTAGGGAGACTGAGATCTTTCTGGCCCAACAACAACCTAACCTAACAAGACTATGTGAGATATGTGATCTTAAATCTTTAACTTAGCATTTAGAACATGTTAAGACCATCACCACCTTGAAAAGTGGAAACAAAAAGACAAACAGATTCCAAGGAAGGTTGAGAAAGCTAAGGAATCCAAAAATTCAAAGGATGGTGGTGAATCTAGCAATGCTCCATATGACAAAGAGCCATTGTAGGAATACAAACTCGTGGCCCCATTTCCCCAACATCTCATCACATCAAAAAGGCTAAGTGAGAGTCAAAATATTTTAGAGGTTTTTCAACAAGTCAATATCAACACCCCCTTATTGGATGAAATTAAATAGTGCCCATCTTACACCAAATTCCTAAAAGATTTGTGTGCGGTAAAGTGGAAACTAAACGCACACAAAGAAGCATTTTTTACTGAACAGGTGTGTGCCATAACACTACCAAAAAAAGGGGCAAAGGATACAGACCATGCTAGCTTTTTGCTGCGGATATAAACCGTAGCTATAATTACTACGGTTTTAATCTGTAGCTAAAAAGTTGTCACACCGTTAGTAATTAAAGGTGGTGTAAGGGACTCTATAGGGCTTAAAAAAATATGTGTTCTATTTAAGCCGTTCATCTATTTTAAAATATTATTTTATGGGATGAAATCAAACATTAGCTAGATTGAAGGCTCAAGTTAACCACACGGTAAGAAACATCAAAATTAAATCAAATTTGCTTCATATGGCGTGGTCCACTTGGGCCTTCAATATACTGTAATTTTGATAGCATGAACTCAAATAATTTATTAAAATTAATAGTCAGAATAGATAAACCAAATATATCATGGTGGGCCCCATGGAGCCCCCAATCTGACCATCCATGGTCCGTTTCTCGAAACGACGCCCAAAAATTAGGCGCGATCTCAAAACAGAGTCGCACCCAAAATTTTTCACCCCTCACTCTCTCTCTCCCTCTTCGTTCCTTACCCTATTTTCCACTGCTCTCCCCGCCCCCCCCCCCCCCCCTCTCTCTCTCTCTCTCTCTCTCTCTGGTGTGTGCGCGGGGCATTGAATGTTGGATCTAGCATGGCGTCGGCACTGAGAAGTGAAGCACCTCTCTCTATCTCTGTAGTGAATCTCGAAAGGTAATTTTCATACCCTAATTTCTTTGATCTTTGTTTGCAATGATTTGAGGAGAGGATTTCGTTCTGTTTTTGGAAATCTAACATGTATTTTGTTTATTTTCTGATGACTTTGCTTCCTGCTTGGGATTTCTGATGGTTTTTATTGGAAGTTCTTTTCAAATCAGATTGGGATGTGCTGTTGCGTATATTTTTTCTTAGGTTTCACATTTGTTACTTTTAGAGGAGATTTTTATGGATATTTCACATTTTCGGTGATGGTTTTTAAGGAGTATTTACGCTTCTCCTTATATATTAATTTTTTTTTAACTAAGAAACTAAATCAGGCACATAACATGGGTCTTTCAAAAACTTGAAGAAGTCTTGCAAATCCATTCACATGACTCAGTTCAAGACTATTTGTGTAGACCAGGCTATTGAATTTCTATGCGAAATATGAAGAGATTGGGTGTGCATGTGGGGTGTTTGATGAAATTCCTAAGAGGAATTTGATCGTGTGGAGTGGAATGATTTGTGCGACTCAATCATTTCAAAATCTGAGAACTTTGAATTAAAAACTCCATGGGAAGTGTTGATAATAATCAAATAGTCTACAAGAAGCCAACCAATCAATGGCATGCAAAAGCAATAGTTTTCTCAAAATAGAGATGATCTGTGTAGGTTATCATGATGCCCTAGCTTAATGGTCCTGTGGGTCTTGATAACTATCTTCCATGTGTCGTAGGATTCCTTGATTGATTGATTCAAAGACATTTGATTCTCAGGTTCATGTTGCTCATGATGCCCTAGCTTAACGGTTGTTATTTTCTCGCATCAATGAAGAGCTTTATCAAATAAAGAAAGTGAAAAATGGATGAAGATGGTCAGGTCATGCAGGTGGACCGTTCACCTATTTGATGGTGGGCCCCACAATCACAGCCCTTCCAAACAACCCCTCAATCACCCATTTAAATTGCAATGCATTGTTTGGGGATATATTTATCTTTTCTTCTATACCATTGCAGTTAGAGATCTTCCTTAGCTCAAGAACTGTTTGCCTCTCTATTTATTCATTGGTTGCCGGGATCTTTGGCGTGAATCTCCCATATACATGGAATCTAAACCATGGATATTTATTTAAATGGGTACATTTTCTCTTCCTTTCAACTCTCTCTCCTTATCTGTTCATATCAATTTGGGCATTTTTTGACATTTTTTAATCCTTCAAGTAACATTGTGCAATGATTTGTGTATTGGGAATTTTTGATTTTCAAATCCCTAATTAGGGATTTGTAGTGTCAATTCCCTAATTGTGGATTAGTGTAGAGGTGTTGTGTCTGATGGTTGGGTCTTAAGGTTTAGGCTCTTATGAGTAGGCTTGGGTCTGATGTATTAATAGCAGATCGTCTCAGCGAATTTCCATAACTAGGCCACCAACAAAAGCCTTCATCTAGCTAGAAGGATGTCCATCATCCTAGTAGTGGTAGCCCTATTCCAAGCCTTAACATCAACGGTTGATGTGCTGGCTTAGAGAGGGATGGCTGGCATCGAATAAGGCATCAGGACTCATTTATGTGATGTGATTTTCATAATGCTTTTAGCTGGCAGAGGGGTGGAGAAAATGCTTTTGGATGTGGTGGTTTTTGTAATGTTTCGGCTTGGTTATAACTTGTAAATGAAGATATCCAGCCAAAAAAAAAAAAAAAAAAAACTGCAGTGAGGTAAGTAACTCTATTCATTGTTGACAGATTTATAAGAAAGTGGAATATTCTTGGTAGGAGACTATTTATAAATGAAAAGAAAAATTAGTACATATGAAGGTCCACGGATTCTACATCCTACAATCATAAGATACATGGGTTGTTTTTAAAAGCAATTAATTGTACCAGGTTTGAACATCTATTTGTTAGATTGGAAACTTTCGTTGATGAGATTAGTCAGATACAAGTCAATATCTGCTTTGCGATTTTGGGTTATTTTGGACATATTTATGATGCATAAACCATTTCCATCTGGAGTGTAATTTTGTAATCCTTTTTCCCTTCTTAATCTTATGCAATCATGTCATTTGTTTGTTGAATGCCGTGAGTAAGAAAATGCCCTTCTATCACAAGATTACAAAATTTGAGGATCTCATGGCATTGGGAAGTAGGTTGCTTGTTGGGTTTCACCAAGAGCTAGGTGAGTTCCATTCGTCTTATGGTTTTTCTCTTGCTACATTTTCTAGTTTTAAGTGTCATCACTCATTGACTATACATATGACATTTATATTTGGAAATTTAAAGACTGTCCAAATCTTGGGTGGTTGGCCCTATTGTTGATGGAGTTGTCCCTAAATATCACACTAATTATTTGATCTTAAACATCTAACTTGCCTACTCATGGTTACCAATTATTTTTATCACCCATTCGATAGACACCATTTCAGTGGTTAGGATGTTCAATCAGCATAGTTTTATTGGACTAAACCATGTTAGATTATTTAGGTCACTGTTGAAGATCTGATGAGTGGACACACATGCTAAGGTCGCATGATATGAACCAAGTATTCTCTTAGACAGCCATTTCATTTATTTTCTGTCAAACAGACTATATCTAGTGTTGTTAATTATTAATTAAGACTTGTTCTATCTGCCTCATTTTACATCTTGAGTCATTTTTTTGCCAGACAGCCCTTTACCACATTCTAAACTAGAGGAAGGTGGGAAGTTGTACATTTGAGGTTAATCTTTCTCAAGGGCTGGCAGTTGAACTTTTGAATGATCACCAAATACATCTATTGCCTGGAATACCTTTATTTTCTTTGATAGTTCCAAGGTTGACTCACCATATTGGACCCTATAAGGCAAACAAGCTAGAGTTATGTATCATCAAAAGGAGAAATTTGTGAGCTTAGTTTGTTTGAATATGTACACATACTACTTTTACTTAAATACTCCAATATCCAAAGATTCTAGTTCTGTATTCCTTCCAATTATTCTTTTTTGAGAGGTAATTCC
Source organism: Magnolia kwangsiensis (assembly GCA_037074715.1). Taxonomy (NCBI): domain Eukaryota; kingdom Viridiplantae; phylum Streptophyta; class Magnoliopsida; order Magnoliales; family Magnoliaceae; genus Magnolia; species Magnolia kwangsiensis. Next base: position 141,549,517 of record CM073573.1, read on the forward strand.
TTCCATATTAGAATGCTTTTCATATATTTTAATGCACTAGATATATGAAGCTCTTAAAATTAAAGAAATAATTGAGATTCAAGAAGTATAAGCATTTCAAACATCAAAATACTTTGGATTACTTACCTTTAATTCCTACTTAACTTTGAGGAAAAATTGAAGAAATGATGCTTCTTTTTTTTTGGTAAAATGTTATTTTTACTGCATGTACTTTCCAAGTATTTTTCACCTGCAACTACTTTGTTACTATTCTGAAATCTCATGCTCAACAACTTAATTGCTTGAGAAGATGTCCTTGTATTCTTTCTATTAAGACTCGTTAATGTTATATTAATGACTCAGATTGCATAAAATGGCAACTTGTGTTGTTTCCTGGGATGTTCATATGGAATCTTTAAGAGTCAAGGACCCTTTCTGCTTGGAACTATTAGTTTCAAACTTCCAATATAGCCTTGTTAGGAAAATGGTGGATGGTAATAGGTCCTTTCATGTTTATAGGTGGAGGATAGTTGATACTTGCCCCTGTTTTGGGTACATTTGAGTAGTAGTTTTATCTGTATATGTATAGAAAACATATCCCTGATCTAGACTACTTTTTCTTCTAATTCATGTTGATTGAGACTGACATTGACATTAAAAAAAATAGTTTATTGTCTTAAAAACTCAAATTTGATTAAGTAGATCTGGATGTGCGTCAGAGCTATCCAGATGTTGAGCGAGAGTCCTTGGAAGGTGGGAACCGCTATTATGACCATGATGAAGCTATTCATTTCCGATGGATACCAATATGGGTGGACAGGCCCATGTTTATATATTATCTCGAAATTGATGAAGCAGATTCGGATATGCGTCGGAGCTATCCGGATGTTGAGCAAGGGTCCTTGGGAGGTGGGAACCGCTGTTATGATTATGATGAAGCTGTCCATTTCCTATGGACAACAATATGGGTGGCCTGGCCATTTGGATAGGCCCGTGTTTATATATTATCTTGAAATTGATGAAGCAGATCCGGATGTGCGTCGGAGCTATCCGGATGTTGAGTGAGGGTCCTTAGAAGGTTGGAACCGCTATTATGACCATAATGAAGCTGTCCATGTTTATATCTGTATTTGTAGGGACCAAACCCTTAACCTAAACCACACCCTAAAGTTATAACCTAAACCTAAACCTTAACCTATAACCTATAACCTATAACCTATAACTTATAACCTAAACTTAAACCTATAACTTATAACCTAACCTAAACCTAAACCTAAACCTGTAACCTAAACCTATAACCTATAACCTAAACCTAAACCTATAACCTAAACCCAATCCTAAACCCGATCCCAAATCCGAACCTGATTTCCTAAACCTATAACCTATTCTCAATTCCCTAAAGCTATAACTTATAACATAAACCTATAAACTAAAACCTAAACTTAAACCTAAAACCTAAATGTATTCTCAAATCCCTAAACCTAAACCTACACCTAATCTTAATCTCAACTCCCTAACCTAAACCTAAACTTAAACTTGAAAACCTAAACCTAAACCCGATCCCGAACCCAAACCCAATTTCCTAAACATAAACCTTAACCTATTCTCAATTCCCTAAAGCTTTAACCTATAACCTATAACCTATAACCTAAACCTAAACCTTAACCTAAACCTAAACCTAAAACCTTAACCTAAACCAAAACTTATAACTTAAACCTTAACCTATAACCTATAACCTATAACCTAAACTTATAACCTATAAACTAACCTTAACCTAAACCTAAAACCTAAACATAAACCTATAACCTAAACCTATAACCTAAAACCTAAATGTATTCTCAAATCCCTAAACCTAAACCTACACCTAATCCTAATCTCAACTCCCTAACCTAAACCTAAACCTACAGCTAATCCTAGTCTCAACTCCATAAATTAAACCTAAACCTAAACTTGAAAACCCAAACCTAAACTCGATCCCGAACCTGAGCCCAATTTTCTAAACCTAAACCTTAACCTATTCTCAATTCCTTAAAGCTATAACCTATAACCTATAACATATAACCTAAACCTAAATCTTAACCTAAACCTATAACCTTTACCTAAACCTTAACCTAAACCTAAACCTATAACCTTAACCTAAACCAAAACCTATAAACTAAACCTTAACTTATAACTTATAACCTGTAACCTAAACTTATAACCGATAACCTAACTTTAACCTAAACCTAAAACCTAAACCTAAACCTATTACCTAAAACCTAAACCTAAACCTAAAACCTAAATGTATTCTCAAATCCCTAAACCTAAACCTACACCTAATCCTAATCTCAACTCCCTAACCTAAACTTAAGCCTAAACTTGAAAACCTAAACCTAAACCCTATCCCAAACCCGAACTTGATTTCCTAAACCTAAACCTTAACCTATTCTCAATTCCCTAAAGCTATAACCTTTAACCTATAACCTATAACGTACACCTAAACCTAACCTAAACCTATAACCTTAACCTAAACCTAAAACTCAAACCTAAACTTAAAACTAAAATATAATCTCAAATCCTTAAATCTAAACCTACACCTAATCTTAATCTCAACTCCTTAACCTAAACCTAAACTTGAAAACCCAAACTAAACCCGATCTCAAACCCGAACCCAATTTCCTAAACCTAAGCCTTAACCTATTCTCAATTCCCTAAAGCTTTAACCTATAACCTATAACCTATAACTTAAACTTATAACCTATAAACTAAACCTAAAACCTAAACCTAAACCTATAACTTAAACGTATAATCTAAAACCTAAACCTAAACCTAAAACCTAAATGTATTCTCAAATCCCTAAACCTAAACCTACACCTAATCCTAATCTCAACTCCCTAACCTAAACCTACACTTACACCTAATCCTAATCTCAACTCCCTAACCTAAACCTAAACCTAAACTTAAAAACCCAAACCTAAACCCGATCCCGAACCCGAACCCGATTTCCTAAACCTAAACCTTAACCTAAACCTATAACCTTAACCTAAACCTAAACCTATAACCTTAACCTAAATCAAAACCTATAAACTAAACCTTAACCTATAACCTATGACCTATAACCTAAACTTATAACCGATAACCTAACCTTAACCTAACCTTAACCTAAACCTAAAACCTAAACCTAAACCTATTACTTAAAACCTAAACCTAAACCTAAAACCTAAATGTATTCTCAAATCCCTAAACCTCAACCTATACCTAATCCTAATCTCAACTCCCTAACCTAAACCTAAACCTAAACTTGAAAACCCAAACCTAAACCCGATCTCGAACCCGAACCTGATTTCCTAAGCCTAAACCTTAACCTATTCTCAATTCCCTAAAGCTATAACCTATAACCTACACCTAAACCTAGCCTAAGCCTATAACCTTAACCTAAACCTAAACCTAAAACCTAAATGTATTCTCAAATCATTAAACCTAATCCTAATCTCAATTCCCTAACCTAAACCTAAACCTAAACCTACACCTAATCCTAATCTCAACTCCCTAACCTAAACCTAAACCTAAACTTAGAAACCCAAACCTAAACTCGATTCCAAACTCGAACCCGATTTCTTAAACCTAAAGCTTAACCTATTCTTAATTCCCTAAAGCTATAACCTATATCCTATAACCTAAACCTAAAACCTTAACCTTAACCTAAACCTAGGTTTTGAGTTTAAAAGTCCATCCTAGGTTTGAACACATTACTCATGTTGGATTTTTCCATAGTTTAGAAGATTTGTAGGTACATTTTTTATTTCTTCATATATAAGTTTTTTTTTTTTTTTTTTATCTTTCTTCCTTTTGAGATGTGTACAAAGGCATGCTTATTTGATTGTGTCTGTAAATGTTGTTTTATACAGGCTGAAAATCTAAAGAAGTTGGTGGAGGATGAAATTCATTTTCTCAAGGGAAGGGTTTCAGAACTTGAAAGTGATCTTGTGTCAAAGTCCACAGAAGTTACATCTACAGTTTTAAGGAAAGAATAAGCTCTATCTTCTGCATTTGCTAAAATTGACCGTCTGAAGGAAGAAAATTCTGTAAAAACGTGAACATTATTGAATGCATATATGGAGGGTGTTTACTGTGTTGGAGTGTATTTGTTTCTTGCACATGAGAGCATGCCTTAGTTGTAATTCTTATGATAGGTTGAGCAAAGTGAAGTATTGTTTATTTAGAAATATGAATGTAGGATGCATTGTATGATTTGATTGTTATTTGTAATAAATGCATCATTTTTTTTGTTGTATTTTATGTACTATTTCTATCAGCATTAAGCATAGATAAGTTATCAATCACAATAGGTTCTTGCAATGGAAACAGGTCGTATTATCACAATTTTTTTAAAAAATAGCTACGAATATAACCCATAGCTATAGCTACAGCTTTCGTCCGTAGCTATTGGTATCTATTGCTACAGATATTATTGGTAGGTATTGGTATTTATTGCTACGGCTATAATCCGTAGCTATTGGTATCTATTGCTATGGATATAATCTGTAGCTATTGGTAACTATTGCTACGGATATAATCTATAGCTATACCTTTATCTACCCCACCAATAGTGACGGATGGGCTATGGATCATATCCGTAGCAAAAGGACTTTTACTACGGTTTTTGGCCATAGCCTTTGCCCATTTTTCTTATAGTGTAAGGATCCTAGAAACACTCCCCTAAAACATATGGATCCTGGAAGTCCTATGATCTCATGTGTGATCGAAAACTTCAAGGTTGATAATGCACTTTTAGACCTTGGGGCAAGTGTCAATCTGATACCATACTCAGTATATGAACTGTTAGGCCTCAATGAGTTAAAACCTACCAAAATAACATTACAGCTAGCTGATAGCTCAACTAGAATATCGAGAGGTAAGATAGAAGATGTGTTGGTCTAAGTCAATAGATTCTACTACCCAGTAGATTTCATCATCTTGGACACACACTCAGCTTCAAATATGGGCGCTTAAATTCTGATCATATTAGGATGGCCATTCCTAACCACTGCCAATGCCATTATAAATTGCCGGAATGGAGTAATGAAAATATCTTTTAGGAATATGAAAGTAGAATTTAATGTGTTTCATTTGAACAAACCACAAGAGGATGAGGACTTGACCCATGAGATGAACTTGATAGATACATTTGAAGATGATGAGTCTCTTTTAATGGAAACTCTTGAATCTTTGGATGCCTGTCTGGCGCACTTTGCGATTTCAAACAATCATATTAGCTAGGAAGTTGATGTCACTACTTCCACTAACACTAAAATCTTACCATTACAGGTGGAGGAGATAGATTCTAAACCGAGCCTACAACTTTGGATTTTAAAGGGACCACGGAGAACAACCCTTTGTTTATTCAATTGTATATGGTTTCTCATTCACCTCTGCTTATTAATATCGAGAAATTATCTTCTGCAGGCGAATATATATACTTTGGACACCTTAGGAGATTAAAAGGAAACCTTATGCTGAGGTCCATAATTTTTTCTAGAAATTCATGCTCCAAGGCATCCAAGCCTATTACAAAAGGGGCTTCTGGATGATCTTCTTGAGAAACTTACTGGAAATTTATTAAGATACTAGCTGAAGGAGTAACCTTACTACATGACTAAGTAACTTTTCCCTTTTTCCTAGTCTAGGTTTATTACTTTCATATGATTTAGGACTAGGATAGTTTACTTTCTACTGTTTAGGATAGTTTTCTTATCGTATGTTTAATTCTAGTGCTAACCCATCTTCATATTGAGATCATTGGAAAAGCCTTAAAATTCCTTCTTTAGGTATTATCCTTCTATCACTTCTCTTTTCTTTTCATTGCCACTTTTGCATTACATGCTTATTTCTTTTACATTGAGGATAATGTAGATTTTTAAGTTGGGGATCGAGGATTAGGTAAACTAATCAGTGTTTTCTCAGTTTTGAATAAAATTTTTAGAAATTTTCAATGTTTTAAGATGAAATCTGTTTGGGGAAGCAATGAATTGTGTACTTAAGAATGCTTTGGGTATGATAAGATAGAGATCGAATTTTGGATTATTGGAGTTTGATCATCTAAGTAACTTATCACCTAAGTTCTTGCGCTCAATTGATTGAGAGGTGGTTTGAATATCATGTTAATCTAAATCACAAGACACATTCAATTTATCTTCTTTAAGACATGCTAGAAGTTCTGATTGTTAGTATGTGAATCATTGATAGATGGTGAAAATCAAGTCTGGAGAATTTTATCCACCTTAAAAGAAAAAAAAAATAGTTAAAAAAGAGGAAATCAACAAAAAGGTCATGAATGATGAAGAAGAATGATAACATCTTTTAAAAAAAGTCTTTGAGAAGAATGTAAAGTCTGAAATAAAAGTGTATAAAAAGTGACCGTCGATATAAAATCAAAAATAGGAAAAAGAAGGAGAAGGGCATAAGTTCGAAATCAGTACTTGAATTTTTAAAATATTTTTGATATGATGAACATGGCTAACACCATGAAATGATAATATTCTATATGGAAGTAAGTTGATTTTCATTGAGCAAATTGAAAAACTTAATATGTGAATTATGGTTTGATTTAATGGATAAAGAATTTATTTGATTGATTGCTTATGTTATTTGGCTCTAGGTTTTCAAAATACCACTTTTATGTCTTGAGTCTACTCATTCAAACTTGATTACACAAAAGAGTGTTTTCTGAAAAAGGTTTGAACATTGAGCATTGAAGTTCATTTTTTGCATAATTTGCTTAGGACTAGAAAAATGCTAGTTGGGGATTATGTTGAGGGTCAAATATTATATATTATCCCTCATTTATTACTTAGTTTTATGAATATGATAATGTTTAATGTTCTATTTTAATCATGTTTTTGTTGCAAGGTGAATTTAAGAGCTTAGCTTGGAAAGGATGCTAAAAGCATGAATTTAAATCTCAAGAATCACCAAAGCTAAGGATGGATTTTATGAGACCAAGAATGAAGAATTCACATGCCAAAGATCCAAAAAAATCAAGTGAGGAATGAAGAGAATTGAAGACTTGAAGTAAAGAAAAAGAGCCATAAAATTTGCTTACTTCGACTAGTCTAAGCCCTGCTTTGACCTGTCTAAGCTCTTTCTCGACTAATCGAAAGAACTTAGACTTGAACTCTAACAATCAAAATCCTAGTCGCAGGCTATCCTCGACCAATCTAAGGTTACGCAAATTCTACATGGACTGCACAAATTTGAGGCGATTTTCGGATTATTCCAACTCGATGTGAAAGTTGGAGTTGCACAACTATAAATAGAAGTTCTTAGGATGTTCTTAGGCATCTTCTAGGATTTAAGGAGTAGAGTAAAAGGATGGAGCCACCATCCGAAAGTTTTTCTTCTTCTTCCTTGGTTATTATTATGTTTTCTTAAGAGTTTTTAGTTCAATCATGTCTATGGTTGGCTGAACCTCTTAAATAGGACTAAGAGGTGAAGCTTGTAGCATGATTAGGATGTTTACTTTGCTTTGATTCATGTTTTGTTGAATGCTCTTGGAGTCTAGTTTGATTATAAGGAATATTTTTAGTTTTTAACAGTTTGTTGTGACAAATTATAATAGATCTGTGATTGCTTTGAATATCTTCTTTTACTCTTTGAGATTATGGGATTGGTTAATCATGTTGTTCATCATCATCCCTTGGGCGTGGTAGGGTGATAGAATTCCTCCCATAATTCTCCTTTATTGATGATTAGATCCATGAGAAGTTTAGAGATTCAATCATCTCTCTCTTTTTCTAATTGGATAGGATATGACTCTAATTCCAATTGGATGTCCTGAATCAAGTAAGGTAGCATCCTGATTGCTACAAGTGGATTCTTGGCACCCTGTTTCCCACATTTAAATTCATGAGTTTCAATTATAAAATCACAATTACTCTATTAAATAATTTAAAATTTAGTTTTAGATCTTCTTCTAGTCCTAGTTCTAATTACTTTCAGAAACGTACAAGTTTAGTCTTTGTGGATTCGACCACTGTCTTACTGTGATTATTACTACATCGTGACTCTACAGTTGGGGTTGTGAACAATACCTAGTTATAAGGGTCGACACCCAAGCTTTTCATTACTCGCGTATCAACATCACAAGACACTGGGATAGTTTGATCGTATCTAAATTGGCATGTGAAAAAACTAGGGTAATATGGCTCGTGCCAAAATTCTCTACTCTCTCAGGGGTAGACTGTTGGATCTTATACATAGGAAGAAATGAAGCTCACTTGACAACAACGAGTCATCATTCACGACATCTTTATCTTCAAAGATGTTTGAAAGAAGAAATTGGAAGAATAGGATAGATTCCGCCCTCTTGATCTTCTATACAACGTAGTTATATGTTTTCTTGATCATTTTCCTCTGCTGGTAATGTTAGAGTGGGACGTGATTCGGGTTAGTGTAGGATTTGTCTGATTCATCATATGTCAATAGGAAGTATACTACAACCCATCTAACAAAGTAGTGCCAAGGTATATAGGCTGATGATGCCCCAACTAAAGGAATTTTGCAGTGAGTTTCTACGTCACCAAATGATCGATATAAATAACAAATAAAGGGGTGTTGGGCATATATGGACATAGGGGACCTGATGGTTATTGGGCGGATTTGATTTCCCAACAACCTGTTTGTGGAGAAAATTAAAAAATCATGCAATATGCAAGTTTTAAGCATTAAGTGTTCGATTCACCTTCAAATTCTCTCTTCGAAATAATAAAAAGGGGATTAAGGGGGGATCTTTTGAGGCATAAAATCATTTGCGCAATTGAGCAACTAGGTGGCTTTATGCGGTCGTGTAACATGTAAGAAAGCTCAAGGAAATACTTGGACAACTTGATGATGTTACGTGCATAGTTAGGTGGCAAAACGACAATAAGCAATGGGGTCTATTGGCAACCTCGTAATAGACCAGAGTTAGAAATATGAATGTTGTCATGTCCACGCAACACTGATGGGTTATGCAAATAAGGGTTTTCACACATGTGGATAACTATAAATACCCCTTCACCCCACTCATTTGGACACTTCAGACAGTTGGGCTCTCTTGGAAGACTGCTCCATATAACTTAAGTATCGAGAGGACCCACAGAACATAGCATATTCTTAGAGTCATACATTGACCTTAATCAGTCAATCTTAGGTCAAGAAAGTTCTCGGAGTTGAAGAAGAAAGAGAAAGAATAGATGTTGGAGCTAAGCTCGTTGTGCGACTGCGTAGTAAAGGTCTTGTGCAACTTTCATGAGAAGTCATCATATGACCATGCAACCAGGGATTTTAATCCCCAATTCAAGTTTCCTTAACTTACAAATCAACGCAAAGGAGGGTTTCAAACCCACACAACTCTTTCATCACTTCGATGGATATATTAGCAGGGATGAAATGCTGTCAAAATACTACCAAGTTCATTTTCTTAATTGACATGTTATTGTGTAAATTTAGCACCTACATTTTTGTCAAATTTTGTTGTGCCAAACCATTTAGTATTTGTATCATGCTTTGAGTTGAAGTGATCAAGTTTGTACATTTTAAAGTTCTCTGGATTTTCATCAAACTTGCTTACAACTTTAAATTGAAGTGAAGAGTGTTAAAATTCATAGTTTCAAGCTCAAATTCAAGAACTCAAGTTCAAGTTTGAAGTTCAATTACTGTTCACTAAACACTCAAGCATAACTCTAACTCAAGTTCAAGAAATCAAACTCAAGCTTCACGTATATTAAGTATTTAAGATTTTGAAGAAAATTGATGTTTCAAGTGTTTCAACTCACAAACAGGTTTGGATGACCCTAGATTGTGTCATATTCATTACATAGTTTATGTGGGTATTTCAGATGTTTATAGGTTATTTTCTCGACTAGTCTTAGACCTTATTCGACTAGTCCAAGTACTGGCTCGACTATTCCAAGGTTTGTTGCAATTTTTTAAAATTTTCTGTTGGACTCTCGACCATTCCTGGACACTGCTTGACCGATCGAGAGAATAGTACTTGACTAGTCGAGCAGACTCGACTCAAAGTCCAACAACATATTTTGGTCCCACTCGACCAGTTGAGTGCATTGCTCGACTAGTCGAGCATAACGATCTTATCTTTAGAAATTTTAAAATTTTGTTGGTCCTTCGACCAGTTGAATCGACCCTTAGACTAGTCGAGTGAACAATATTTTCACCTATAAATAGAGCATGAATTTTAGAGTTTATTCATTCATAAAAGCAAAATCAAGACACTACTCTGAGAGATAAGTTTGTGATATTATTAAGCTATATTATGCTCATTTTAGATTCTCTTTTAATAACTTTTGTAATTTGATTTTGTGATCTTTATTCCAATCTTACATTAAGAAGGGATTTATGTTTTCCCTTTCTTAAGATCAAAATCAAATCAAGCTAGCCCAGGTTGATTTAATTAAAAATCATTTAAAACTAGAACCTTTTCATCTGTGAGACTGGACATTGAACATCTTCGTCTATAACGGATCAGTCCTACCAGGATTCTTCAAAGGAGAATTTTCAGAAAAGTACATTTACATTTTATATATCCTTTTTGGTTTTTGAGGTTGTGTCAGAAAAATATCTTTTTAGTTTTTTCTAAGGTGATCCAAAAAATCTTAGAGTATGGGGTTTTTGTGATTGTGTAAGCCCAATCAAAGACACAATTTTGAAGGTTTTAAGGTGAACCTTAAAAAACCTTTTTTCATAGTGAACGCTAATATCCCGAGGGAGTGGATATTAAGAGTGGAGTAGTTGTGTGGCTGTTTTCTAATAGTTGGTGTACACACAAGCGAACCACTATAATTCTTGGTGTTGTGGTGGATGATTGAATGTGCTTATTTGTGTGAATGTTGTAATTTTCTTTAAGCATTTGTGGTGAATGGTGTAACTTATTTTATACACTTGTGGAAATGTTGTAATAACTTAGTTTACTTTATTTGTTATTTCCTTTGCTTCTTTATTGGTTTGAGTTTTTGATACTTAGAAACATTCTAATAAAGTTGTCCTGCCATAAGCCTTTAGTTTTTGGTGTTGGGTTGTCCTTAGAACTAAGTTTGTATCAACCTCTTAAGACTAATACATTTGAGGTTGCTATTTACTTATGCTTCTTTATTATTTGATTGTGCTATCTTGCTTTCAATTTTGTATTTATTTTTTATTTTGGCATTGTCCTATTCACCCCCCTCCCTCTAGGACATTTAGCTCGGCCTTTTCAACCTTTAACATTAAACAATTAGCTGTATCTTGTTTTAGAATCAAGAGCAATGTAAGGAATGCAATAAGAACTCGGATTAATGAAATCTTTGATGATGAACACTCTTTCATTTGATTTTTTCTTGTTATGTTCAAAACAAAAATATTCCAATCCCCAAACCAAAACAAAACTACATTTTATTTTAACAACCATCATTCGGTCCATTTGGTATATTCGGATGGACCATGATGACCAGTGAGAATTGTATTCTTACCATCCTAAGGCCAATCTAAACCATAAGTTGGCACAATGAGGCCGCGGATTCTCTCTGTTTGATCCGTTTCTATTTGCAATGCATCCTCGAGTTGATTGAGAGCCCATTTTAAATGAAGAAATCCTATAAGTAATCTCTTAGTATCTTGGGTCTGGTTCTACAAAATTTGAGTTTGTTATAGGTTGTAAAGGTTATCTACATAACCTTATTTCATGTGTGGTAAATGTCACCTTCAAGAGGAGTGGAGAAAAGAATGTTTCTAGGATTGTCAAAGGGTTAAAGATAAAACGGATTGAATTCGTCATTGAAAGTATAAGATGAAGAATTACTAGAGATATTGGAGTTGTTAATCAAAATGATTGAAGAAAGAAATGTAAATTTATTATTTTTTATTTTTTTTTTTAAAGAAAAGAAAGAGATGTATCAAACCTTGGTCTTAGGTGTAGATGTCAATTCAATCAAACATGAGGCCACACGCGTGATTGAGGTCATGTATTAATATTTCGTGTGTGAGTATGATGCGTGGGTGTGCAAGAGTCTACTTGACTCAAGGTTTGATTGAATTGGTGGTGTTCCCAGTGTTAAGGCATACATATTATAAACTGGACATATGATCCAATTATCCTCTCAACTACCAGTTACGCTTAACATTCAAGCTATTTGTGAAAGGGTAGGGGTTAGCCCTCCCGAATGGATTCTTTTTTCCTTGCGACAATATACTTGCGTCTACGAATTTAAGGACTTGTTCTTTTAGCATGATTCACTATGGTAGTTCAATGGTAAAATATAGAGAAAGAAGATATAAGCCGAAAGTGTTCTTCTATTAATGATTTTTTACAATGATGTCACTCACAATCAGCTTGAGGGATGACAATTCGTTCATTACTTAATTGGGATTATGCTTTATAGCGGGACGGTCATGATGTATGAGATGATCTTATATTCATTACCCAATTGAAAACTGGATCTCGTGGCAAGACGATCGATGGAGGGAAAATCCTCAACAATTTGTTGGTATTGTAATACTCGAAACTTTTTAATACCCGAATATTGAAAGTTCTCAAGTGTTACCATAAAATTTAACTTATTATGTACATGTGGATGATACCAATCTAACCATCCTAACCTTACATTTATTCTCGCACATGAATCTAACCGTTGAGAATAATCTCCATTCATAGATCAAGTCATCTGACCGTTGATTTTGAGATAGGATCATCATATACCCAAGTATTCTCACTTGTCTATCATAACCGACCTTCTAATCAACTATTCATCGCTATATAAAGATATCTAACTGTCCACTCTGAGTTTGGATCAACTAACTATAGTAAACTAGCTACTTGATCTCTACATCTGCTCGTACATATATCGAATTGAGATTTTGATCAGTTCATCTTGTTCACCACCTATGAATATGCTTAATTCACCATTAAAACTACAATAAGAGAAACTTACATATGTGAACAAGTCACTTGAATCTAACGGTATACATGTTCTACCTCTTGATCACTCCAAAACTCACTTGTGATCATCTGTTTACAAAATTGACCATACACTCACTTACATTTATGATTAGAGTACTAACCATCAAGTAACATGTCATCTGACCATCCATTATGTTAATTAATGTATGTACATTCCCTTAATTAGTTTGGTGAATAATTTCTTATTCATAATGATTTAGATATAAGTTCTTTTATAAGAATTATTTAAAAATATGCCTATAACCATGTAGAGCTATTAGATTTCCCAAAATTCTCATATTAGCAATAATTACAAAAATATCATTAACCTAGCCTAAATTCTAGATCACATGGTTCCTACAATCCGTTTGATGTGAAATTTTATACCATGCCTATGTATCATAAATTAACTATACATGTCAAAATTTGGCCCTTAGATCATTGTGAAAGTGAGCCAATTGACAAATTAGCCTCTTAACTGTTGATTTTGGTATCCATCAAGTGAAGAAACCTTGTGAGTAGTCATAGTAGGATATTTTTCTTCATATGAACGACTTGGATCGCTCATTATATGGACCAAGTGTGAAATATGAAGATCCCACTTTGGTAGATTTTTCTTAAGCGCCAAGTTATCCTTTTAAGGCCTACCAACTCCTTATAAATTTAGATATTCCGATTTAACCACTTACTTCTGTTCATCGCAACTAAAATTTGGACTATACTTTAGTCTCATACGATTACGAGATTATACAAAATTAAGGCCCCAATCTGTGATCTTACACCGTCGATGGTTGAACCCAGTTCATGAAATTTGAGATTTTGGCGTTTTCCACCGTTGATCAACCACCAAATTTTGTCCAACCGTTTACCAATCTTGACTACACATTTTTTTCAAATTTGGGTCTTGATCATCAAGTGTAGACCGTTAATTAAAATCAAGTTCATTTTAGCACTTGTAGGGAGAATTTTCAAGATAAACTAATCTAAATTTCAAATCACCAAGAAAATCATATACTCTAGATCTATTTAACGACCCTGATACAATGAATGAATTAGATTTAAAGAAAGATCGTAAAAAAAGGGAATCCATGTGGGATGGGAAACATACCCCTCTCACACACCCACTCCTTTATAAAAGTAGTGTGTGTCCCCTCTCCACTCACATGCTCACCTCCTAAGGAGAAGGGGAGAGAGAGAGAGAGAGAGAGAGAGAGAGAGAGAGAGAGAGAGAGAGAGAGAGAGAGAGAGAGAGAAATAAAATGAGAGAATGAGAAAGAGAAAGAGAGAAAAAGAAAAAGAAAGAAAGAGAAAGAGAAAGAGAAGGAGAAGCCTAGACGACCTCTTCCTTCTCCATATGTATGGTGTCTCTCTTGCTCAAACGATGTCGTGATTCATGTGGAAGCTTTTCATGTAAAAGCTTTCCTATATGGATATCTACCTAGAGTTTAAATCTAAGGATAAGGTGAATGATTCCTTTAAGCTTACATTAATTTAAGTTGATATTATTTATCTTACCTTTTACATGCTTTCATGTTATTAAGATTCTCTCCCTGCAATTGTTTAATTTATCACTAATAATTATTTATCCTTTGCGAATTATGGTATGATGTTAATTACATGTGATCTTTATTAATTTATGTGGGGTGATAGATATAAGCCTTGCCCTAACCTTTACCAATTTTGTTTAGTTAGCCCTTGCTACTCTCCTTTTTATTGAGTTAGCCATTGCTACTCTCCATTTTTATTGAGTTAGCCATTGCTACTCTTCTCCTTTATTATGTTAACCTTATACTACCTTCCTTTACGGCTTGGGCATGTCTTGGAATTCTAAAACTCCCATGGTTCAATTTATTTCCCTTTTAGTGCAAGTGATGTGTTAGAGGTCTCACATTGTCTCAAATTCAGGATCTTCCGCTACACGAATTTCTTAGGAAATGAAGTCATAAGCACGTAGGTTTAGAGCCAGAACGACTACTCTAATAGTACCCATCTATAAACTGATTACTAGTACAAATAACATAAAGAAATGTAACCAATGTTTCCTTTTTCCACATTTCGCTCAAAGGGTTGAAGGGGGATAGTGCATCAAGTTGTTCACATGGGCTAACTTGATCCTCTTCCTTAGGGATCCCAGATGAGGGAACCCTAGGAGAGCCGTCAACTCCAACTATCATCCATTACGATCCATACTAGATCTGACCAACGGCCCATCCTACCTCCTCTACATTCTTGATAGCACATCTTTATCTTAGTAGAATCTTTCAGTGGCATGTTTCGGTCGTCTTCCCCGGGATATTGCATTTCTAAACGCTATCTTTATATTTCAGCAACTGAACGGAAAGTTGTTTAGGATAGGATCAGATGCACTTGCCTTGCGAGAAAGAAAGGCCCTGAGAAAGAATAAAGAGAACGAAAGAAGAAGACTTCATATTTGGTCACAATTCTGAATCCATTTATAGTACCGATTTGATCGTAATATCATAATAATAGGTAGAAATTGGATCAATTTTGATATTCTATATAAGACAAGACTGCATTACTCTAAGTGATAGAACTATGTTTCCAAGAATATTTTATCAATTTATTTCCATTTGATTTGGATTTATCACAAATTCGAATTTGAGTAGAAAATTCTCTTTATTACTCTGTTCATACATATGTCATACTTTAGTGATTCATATATTTTATTGTGGACGTAATACGTTATGGGTATCGACCCTCTTGGTTGTCACGTAATTCCATGGGTTGGTTGACGTGGTGCACAATCGATGTAAGTAAGTCGCCATGTGTGTTACATCACTTCTCGAGATTAGATGACACAAATAATCACTCCATGAACACATCATGTTATGTAAATCTCCCAATCATGTTGTTGTGTCACCTTGAGATGTTCCCATAAATCCACGTTAACATTTGACACACTGTTGAATCTTCGTAGTGTGAGAATACGGGGCGAGTCAAATATTTTGAACTACTTTCCACATTGTGATAATGATTAGTACGTATGATAAGCCACACATACTTTGCTAAGCATGCATTTATATATATTGGTTGCACATACTGATACCTCTTGTAGTGGTAGAGTACGAGACGTATCAAAATCCTTACATTACTTTTATAAAACTCTTAAATTATTGCTAATGTTAAAGAATAACCATCACTATGAGTGGAGTGTTGACCCTCTCCTACTGTACAGATAATGCAGGTGATGCACAAATTGAAGATCTAGATGACCATCTCCCTATGGAAGATTATACTGAAAGAATAAGAAAATGATTTTATGATTTAATTTTATATTTCTACTGTAAACTCGATAATGTAATAAGCTCTTATTGAGAGGCCAATTGATAATTTGTTGAATTCTTTTACTCAAGTGAAATAATAAATACAGTCGATTTTATTCTCATGAATAGTAACCCTGATAACCCTCTCTGCAAAGGTCGAATTTAGACTATTTCTGGTTATTGGAAAGGAAACTCGTCAAGCTTCCAAATGGGACCAAAATTGCCTAATTTAGAGACCATTCGATATCCCAAAAGCATGTTGGAACTCTTCGATCGTCATTTTTCAATATAGATTGTTAATCTTTCCAAATCGCGCGATCCAACGGAGACGCCCATAACTCCATCATTTGATGTTAGATTGGATCAATTTTTGGTCATCTAGAAGGTAATTTCGTTCTCTTTCATTCCTGACTGGAATCTTCCTATTCCAAGACCATTTGAGCATCCGTAAGTGGGATCGCAGTCGACGGTCCTGAATTTTCCTTCATCTCCTTGTCCAATAGTAACCCTCATAACTCTCTCTGCAGAGGTTACCTTCATGAATGTATCTAGATGTGACTTAAATGAAAAAAAAAATGGTACAATTTTTAAAGTATCCAGTTCATTCAATTATTAACACTCGGCTTTCTCGGGTACGAGCATAAACTCTGGTCGTGAAAATTTGGAATGTTATAGGTTACTCAATTGGAACCGGGTTTGTGGTGAGATAGTCAGTGAGGTGACAACCTATTTGTAGTCTTGAAAGGAACCAAGCAAGTGGTAAGACAATCATTAATCGACTGTCCTTTCGTCATCGGGTGTGGATCAGACTTCATGGTGAGATGACCGACAGAATCATCTAGTTCATAGCGGGAAACACGCGCAAGCTTCCATTAAAAATTGAGCTATCTTTCTTTTAATCTAGCGAAATGCCATAGATGAAAGGTGGAGAGATAAACTACTAATTAAAAACTAGGGCTCCCATGCTATGAGCAGTAATGGAGCTGAAACTAAATTAAAATAAAACAAACAAATAAATGTTCATGGTGGATGGATAAATAATAGTTGTTTGATTGTATTGGTGTGAGGCCTAGAGCTCTTTGTAGAGTGCTACTTATATATGCTTCTGGGAGGTGATGGCCTTGCATTATCTTCAACATCGTGAAGGATTCAGATGATTGGTTGTGGAAATCTCGTTGATTCTTTCACATTAACATGGCCTATTGCATATAACCATGTGTACAAGTATACTCTCGTGTGTGTCGGCTAAAGTCCTCACTTCTCTGGATTCCCACATTCGAAATTTGTTATGATCCTTACATCACTTGGCTTTGGCATCCATAGAGAATTACTTTTAGCAAGGCTCTTGCATTTAATGTTAAATAGAGATCTCCTTTAATGGGATTCTGACATTTAATATTAAGAGAGATTTGTTTTAATGAGATTCTTACATTTTACAAAAAGTACTCTTTTATACAATTCTGGCATTTAATGCTCTCTCTCCTGTGTACGTCTCTACTTCCTTCTCTTGATGTCATTTATATCATATATGGCATGACTACCATGTGGTGTCTTCTAGATCACTTGATTTGGGCATGACAAATTGGGTGTAAATAGTGACGGATGGCACGAGTAGAAATTTGCCCATTTAAGTGTGCCAAAAATGGATGTAAACATCAACTCTTATATATGGCATGGCTACCACATGGTGTCTTCTAGATCTCTCTCTCTCTCTACTCTTATATATGGCATGGCTACCACATGGTGTCTTCTACATCTCTCTCTCTCTCTCTCTCTCTCTCTCTCTCTCTCTCTCTCTCTACTCTTATATATGGCATGGCTACCACATGGTGTCTTCTAGATCTCTCTCTCTCTACTCTTATATATGGCATGGCTACCACATGGTGTCTTCTAGATCTCTCTCACTCTACTCTTATATATGGCATGGCTACCACATGGTGTCTTCTAGATCTCTCTCTCTCTCTCTCTCTCTCTCTCTCTCTCTCTCTCTCTCTCTCTCTCTCTCTCTCTCTCTCTCAATTCCAACCGGTTGGACTATTCCTTTAATCCAACTAGCATAGAAACTCATAATTAATTATTGGTAATAAATGTCATTGAGAAAAGAAAAAAGGGTCCTTGGCTTGGGTGGGCTCACCATGGTTTCTCTGTGAAATCCACCTTGATAACCACTACGTGAAAAATGGAAAAAAATGACGGATTTAGAGACGGTTCTGGACCGTCTCTAAAATCGCTTGGTTTAAAGATGCTTTAGAGACGGCCATAAACCGTCTCTAAATTTTTAAACGGCCCCTGACCGTCTTTAATATTGTCTTAAAAATTTGAACGTCCACAAATAGTTTAGGACGGTCATGGACCGTCTTATATGCAGTATCTGAGACGGTCATGGGCCGTCCGCATTAGAGACGATCTTTGACCGTCTTATATGTGGTTATCTAAGACGGTCATTGGCCATCTAAATTAGAGACGGCCATTGGCCATCTTTTACTTGTAATTTGAGACTGTCAAAGACCGTATCTATTAGAGACGGTCTTTAGTTGTCTTATAGCCCTATCAAAGATCGTCTTTATTAGAGACTGTCAACGACCGTCTTTATTAGAGACTGTCAAAGACCGTCTCTATTAGAGATGGTCCTAAACCATCTCTAATGCTCTGTTTAAAAATTAAGAAGCTCAAAAAAATTACGAATTTTTAAAAAAAAAATAGTTGAGAAGCTTAGAAAAATAATTAACAATGTTTAAGAAAATTTTAAATTTTGAAAAAAAAAACTGTAATTTTATAAAAATCTAGATTTTGAAAAAATAAAAATTAAGAACTTTGAATAATGTTGATAATTTTGAAAAAAAAAAAAATTTGATGAAAAAATGATATTTTGAAAAAGAAAATTTAAAAAATTAAACAAAATTGTGAAAAAATTGACAAATTGTAAAAAAATATATATTTTAAAAAAGAAACTAAATTTTGTAAAATAAATGTTAAATTTATTTATAATAAAAATGATATTTAGTTAAAAGAGAAAAAATATACATTTTGAAAAAAAATGTTAAATTTATTTGTGAAAAATAAAATTACTAAATTATTAGGCACATCCACTAATTGAACGTTTAATTATTTTTGGACAATATAATCAGTTCAAATTGAATAGTAAATAACTTCATATGTTTAAATCAAATTTCACTGAAATTGTTAATCAATCTTGTATGCCCAATATCTTTCTCATAGGTAGCCTGATTGAGGCGAGTAACTAGTCAAATTGAGAGTATTGATACTAAAATAGAGTGAATGGACTAGACATGTAAAATGGGCCAAATATTCTGGTTAAAATTGTGACCCAACTAATTACTGACCTCGTGATAACCTACGAATTAATGTTAGTAAGTTTTGTGGGACCCATCATGATGTGTGTCGAACATCAACATCATGGATTTGATGTGTCCCCTTTAGGTTATGAGATATCTCAAAAATCATTGGTTAATGAAACTCAAGTGGGCCATACCATTTAAAACTATGTCAAAACATCCTAAAAAATATAAAAGCACTTGGTGGAACCCACATGAGTTTTGGATGCGGTTGAAACTTGGTCTGACCCCTCATCCAAATGGGACACACATAATGAGTGGGTTAGATATGTGAATCACATTTAGGCACGCCCAATATATGATTATGAATGTTTTAAGGAAACCTTTCTCCACTACATTTAAGTGAGTTACTCGTTACCTTTACCAGAGTAAACTCTGTGGGGTTCACCGTTATTTATTTATTTTATCCACTCCATTCATCCATGTTAACAAATAATTTGAGGTCTAAAGAACAAAAGGAAGCATATCCAAACTCAAGTGGACCACACCACAAGAAATAGTGTGATTGAACCTCTGCCATTTAAAATTTCTTGGAGGCCATAAAAGTTTTGGATCAAGCTGATGTTTGTGTTTTCTATTCATTTATATATTTTTGATATTATGAACAACCTTTAACTATTTTTAGACAATCTGATCAGTCCGAACATGAAGAGTAAATAACTTCAGATGTTTAAATCAAAATTCACTCAAATTGTTGATCAATCTTGTTTGCCCAATATCTTTCTCATATGTAGTATGATCGAGGCGAGTAACTAGTCAAATTGAGGGTAATGATCAATAAAATAGAGTGAATGGACGCCCATCATGATGTGTGGCACTCTGCAATGATAATGACTTATCCTTTTCATTGTGGCACTGATGTTCAGCTATCCAAATCATCCAAATTGTGAGTTCCATTGCAGATGTATTGTATCTCTAAAATAGCACTGATCAATCAATTGTAACCATTCAATTAATGGCTGACAAATGAGCGGTTAGAAGTAAAGTAGCACTTGGTCCAAATTCAAAAGGAAAAATCAGATTGTTGGTTTATGCTAAACTATTTATATAATTTGAGCTGTTGTACAACTACACCATGTGTACAGTTAAAGAATCTTCCCCATTTTTTAAAGTTGTTTATAACTAACATATGGAATAATAAGTACTTTGATCCTCTGGTAATGGAACGGATGATAGGCAGGTATAAGAAATCGTACATGTGACGCACAAATAATTCGAATTAAGTTCCAGTCGGGTCGGGTTAAGTCGAGTTTCAGACCGAGTTGGGCTGAACTGGGCCCTATCTGAGCTCGACTCAAACTCAATTTCGGGCTGAGAAAAAATGGCCCGTCCCGACCCGAACTTAGTTCCGGGTCGGGTCGAGTCAAGCTTTTTCGGGCCAAGTCGAGCGAGCTACTAGGTTAGTCTAGTTTGTGTACACCCCTACCAGCCAATGACTGGTGGTCAGTGCTCTATGGTCCCCACCATGATGTATGTGTTTCATCCATGCCGTTCATATATTTTTATAGATAATTTTATAATATGAGACCAAAAATGAGATATATGCAAATCTCAAGTGGACCACATTACAGGAAACAGTGTTGAATGAGCGTCAACGATTAAAAACATTTTGGTAGCCTAAATCTATTGGATCAAGCTGATTTTTATTTTTTTCCCTTCATCTGGTCCTATATGACCAAATCAACAGATTTGATGTCAAATAAACAGTACAATGGGCCTTAGGAGGATTTTAATAGTGGATATCCAATCACTATTGTTCTCATGTGGTGTGGACCACCTGAGATTTATATCCCTCTAATTTTTTACAAAAAGCTCTAAAATGATCTTTAAAAATAGATGAACGGAATGGATGAAACACGTACATCATGGTAGGGCCCACAGAGCATCGTCGACGGTTTCATCCATGCCATCCATCTATTTTTGCAGATCATTTTATGGTATAAGTCAAAGAATGAGGTATATCCAAATCTAAAGTGGACCACATTACAGGAAACAGTGTTGAATGAGCGTCAACCGTTAAAAATATTTTGGTAGCCTAAATCTATTGGATCAAGCTAATTTTTGTTTTTTCCCTTCATCTGGTCCTGTATAACCAAATCAACAGATTTGATGTCAAATAAGCATTACAGTGGGCCTTAGGAGGATTTTAATAGTGAATATCCAATCACTATTGTTCTCATGTGGTGTGGACCACCTGAGATTTATATCCCTCTATTTTTTTTGCAAAAAGCTCTAAAATGATCTTTAAAAATGGATGAACGGAATGGATGAAACACGTACATCATGGTAGGGCCCACATAGCATCATCGACGGTTTCATCCATGCCATTCATCTGTTTTTACAGATCATTTTACGGTATAAGTCAAAGAATGAGGTATATCCAAATCTCAAGTGGACCACATTACAGGAAACAGTGTTGAATGAGCATTGACCATTAAAAACATTTTGGTAGCCTAAATCTATTAGATCAAGCTGATTTTTGTTTTTTCCCTTCATCTGGTCCTGTATGACCAAATCAACTTATTGACACCCTGAGACTCTAAGAATTAATGTTAGTAAGTTTTGTAGGGCCCATCATGATGTGTATCGAACATCAACACTACGCATTTGATAGAAGTTTTGGATCAAGCTGATGTTTGTGTTTTCCCTTCATTCATATCCTTTTAATATTATGAACATGTTGGATGGCAAACATTATTGTGGGCCCAAGGAAGGTATCAACAATGGAAATCATTATTCCACATTATTTTGTGTGGCATGGTCCACTTGAGTTTTGGATTTACCGAAAATTTGGGTTATATCCCAATCTCAAGTGGACCACATTATAGAAAAAGTGTTGAATGAATGTCGACCATTAAAAACTTTTCGGGAGCCATAAAAGTATTGGATCAAGCTGATCTTTGTTTTTTCCCTTCATCTGGACTTTTATGACCTAATCACAGATTGGATGTCAGATAAACAGTACAGTGGGCCTTAAGAGGACTTAAATGATGGATATCCAATCACTATTATTTTCCTGCGGTGTGGTCCACCTAAGATTTATATCCCTCTTATTTTTAGGACGAAGTCCTAAAATGATCTTTAAAAATGGATGAACGGATTGGATGAAACACATACATCATGGTGGGCCCATAGATTTTGGGGCCATAAAAGTTTTGGATCAAACTGATTTTTGTTTTTCCCCTTCATCTGGCCCTGTATGACCCAATCAACATATTGTTTTCATTTTATGATATGAAAAAAAAATGAATTATATCTCAATATCAAGTGGACCACATTACAGGACATAGTGTTGAATGAATTTTGACCATTAAAAATTTTTTAGGGGCCATAAAAGTTTTGGATCAAGCTGATATTTATTTTTTCCCTTCATCTGGGTCTTTATGACCAAATTAATAGATTAGATGTCAGGAAAACAGTACACTGGGCCTTAGGAGGATTTTAATTGTGAATATCCATTCATTATTTTTGTCCTTTGGTGTGGCCCACCTAAGATTTATATTGCTGTCAATTTTTTCATCAAGCACTAAAATGATCTGTGAAAATGGATGAACGGAATGGATGAAACATGTACATCATGGTGGGGCCCACAGAGCACCCACCTAAGTAATTTCCCAAAATTGGGAGCGCGCTCAAAAGAAGCCGCGCCCAATATTCTCCCTCATATTCCACCTCTCCCTTTGCCCTCTCTCTCTCTCTCTCCCTCTGCCCTTGCTGCGCGTGCACCCTCCCTCTGCCCTCTCTCTCTATCTCTCCCTCTGCCCTCTCTCTCTCTCTCTCTCTCTCTCTCTCTCTCTCTCTCTCTCTCTCTCTCGCTCGCTCGCTCGCTCGTCGTCCCGGTCCCAGACACCCGCCCTACTCTCTCTCTCTCTCTCTCTCTCTCTCTCTCTCTCTCTCTCTCTCTCTTCCTGACTGGTGCGGCCAGCAGCCCCTGCCCTTCATCTCTTCCCCGGTCAGGTACTCATTTCATTTGTTGTGAATGTTTAAGGTGTGCACAACATGTGTTTGATGAAATGTCTCTACTCTCAGAATCTACAATATGTGATTTGAGTGGTTTGCTTTGAGCTACACATATGCCATGTATACAATGTCTGAATGCATATGAACCATCACACTGCCAACATTTCTGATGAATTGTCTTTGGAAATTGAGTCTGCTCGGTCCTGATTCTTGAGTTCTTTGAAATGCGCCTGAGAGGGTGGCCATTTGCTGATGACATGCTAATATGTTTGTTGATGACCCACATCCACATTTGCTGATGACATATTTGTTGGTCATCAGGACCACTGTGGGCCACAAAAGTTTTGGATCAAGCTGATATCTGTATTTCCATCCATCCAGATCTGGTTGACCTTCTTAACGGGTTGGATGGAAAATAAACATCACGGTGGGCTCCAAGAAAGTTTTAATGGTTGGTGTTCAATCGCCACTGTTTCCTGTGGTATGATCCAACTAAGATTTGGATCTGCTTAATTTTTAGGACCACGTCCTAAAGTGGACTGGAAAAATTGTTGGACGGCGTGGATATATGACAGATCATCAAGGTTTGTCTTCTGCTCATTCTTCATGGTTGCTTTATATTGGATTTTCTTTTTCTTTTGGGGTTGCAATCCCTAACATGTGGCTGATTGTTGAATGTCCATCAATATATTACAGTTGTTCAGATTTTGTATATCATCAGTTGTAGTGTGCATGTACTTAACAAGAATATGGCATTGTTTTGAAATTGTGCCATGTCAACATGTCCTTTTTTGTACATCTTATGTTTTTGGATGTTGCTTATATAAAAAACTAATTTTTTTTTTCATCTTTAATCATCATTATTTATATATGAAGTATAAATTTAAGTTTTATTTATTGGAATCTTTCTACATATAAGTAAAAGACACCATTAAAATATAATATGTATTGTCTTAAATAGTTTTAGCAACATGTCTGAATATCTGAATTTAAAGACCAAATGTGTCTGACCGTCCATATCCCTCCCCGTCTGACACCAATACATGTGTCCATGTCCAAGTTATGTAGGCACTTGGTACCCAGATCAGTTAGTATAAGAAATTAGTTGAATGTGGGTCCATCAACATATTAGCCTGTCATCAGCAAATATGTTTGCTGATGACCAGGACCCTATAATTACTATATACTATAACTTCATGCTGATGACCAGGACCCTATAATTACAATATACTATAACTTCATGTGAACTACTTTGTGCCAGATGGTTTCCATGCTCACATTTTTTTATTTTTGAAATGAACAAGAAAACCAACCGACACAAAGTAGTTCACACATTATGTAAGCACATTATCAAAGAGAGTAACAATCTTTCAGCAAGCATCAAGAACCTTGCAACAAACACATCCACATGCATTCCATAGGACATACATCACACAAATACATGTATACAATCTATCACAAACTACTCCATTTTCCACATCTGGAAGTGAATAGCATGGTTGAATGAGGGGACTGATGCCTTCATTTCACAAAGTGCTAACTAATTGATATATGACAGTACGAAGACCAGTTTAAGTAAATTCCAGTTTATACATGCAGGCACAAATAAATGCATAACAAAGAGGAGATCATTAAAACTTACAACTGCCCACAATGGGAAACATTAGATGCTCTATCAACACAGAAAATGATGTCTCTATCAAAGAATGTGCAAGAGGAGACTGGATGCACAATTGAAATGACTTGTCAACCTGCAGTTCAATGATGCTTAAATCATTAAACTTTGATGTGTTTACTTGGACTTAAATCAGTCCACTTGGACATGTGTTTACTTGGACTTAAATCAATCCAGTTTAATGATGCTTAAATCAGTCCACTTTGCCAGATGACTTATGCATGTTTTCTTATTTATGGTTTATGATTATGATGAATAGTTTGCATTTGTTGGTGGGAAATCAGTTTTTGTTTATAATAATATTAAAAAAATCTGTTTATATATATAAAAAAATTCCATTTGAGTTTTTTTGTATGGATGCATCATGCATGGTTTTATGATAAAACACATGTATGTATGTGTGTATATGTATGCATGCATGCATGGATGGATGAAACGTATGCATGCATGCATGGATGGATAGATTATGCATGTGTGTGTATGCATGCATACATGCATGGATGGATTTATGTGTGTGTATATGTATGTATGCATGCATGGATGGAATACTGGATGGATGGATCATCAGGCATGTGTGTGTATGTGTGTATAACCTTAACCTAAATTCTTAACCTAAACCTTAACCTAAATTCTCAACTCCCTAAAGCTATAACCTATAACCTATAACCTATAACCTAAAACCTACACCTAATCATGTGCATATATTTGCGGATATATATAGATCTATATATTTTTGTGATTGGTGACCATATGTGTGGCATGTTTTGACAGTTTATGAAAAGATTTTTTTTTATTGTATCTCACTTTTTATATGCTACATGCACGTGATATCAGAAATGGATTTGACGCCCCCGAGCAAGAATTGGGTGACGAAAGATATATTGAGTGATGAATACATTAAAGGCGTTGAATCGTTTATTATTTTTGCGAAAAGGATTTCGAGAGGTGTTGATTGGTATAGTTGTCCTTGTGCTAGATGTCGTAATGTGCGTGGGAAGAAAATACTAAGTACAGTTTCTGAGCATTTGATTATGAATGGTATAGATCAGACATACACAGCTTGGTTTTTTCATGGAGAACAACTTCCCAATATGGGTGTCAATGCCAAGGCTCCTAGTACATCTGCCACTAATTGTAATGAAGAGTTGTTGCCTAGAATGGTTGATTTGGTTAATGATACTTTTGGTCGTGTTCAACCCGATGATTAGGATGCATGTATAAATGAGGTCAATGAGGAACATGGTAGTCAGCCTCAAGATGACATAGACAATGATACTCAGTACAATAAATTAAGGGAGGATGTGGTACAACCCCTATATCCATCGTGTAAACGTGAGTATACAAAGTTGTTAGTGACAGTTGAGTTGATGAGCATGAAAGCTAGATATCAGTGGTCAGATAATAGCTTTACGAGTTTGTTGCAACTACTCAAGAAGATTTTGCTAAGCGAGAACTCTTTGCCAGATAGTACCTATAATGCAAAGAGATTGATCAGTTCGTTGGGTATGAACTATGAGGTGATACATGCATGCCGTAATGATTGTATTTTGTACTGGAAGGAGTATGCTAATAGGAAAAATTGTCCTACATGTAAAGCAAGCAGATGGAAAGTGAATAGTGTTGTAAGATCAAGAGTCTCACATGTACCATGGAAGGTGCTAAGATACTTTTCAGTAACACCAAGGTTACAAAGACTTTATAGTGTATCATGGATTGCAGAGAATATGTTGTGGCATTCAAAGGGGGCTAAAAATGACTAGTACATGTATCATCCTGTGGATTCTTCTATGTGGAAGTTTGTAGATAGAAAATTTAGTGAACTATGAAGTGATACATGCATGCCGTAATGATTGTATTCTGTACTGGAAGGAGTATGCTAATAGAAAAAGTTATCCTACATGTAAAGCAAGCAGATGGAAAGTGAATAGTGTTGTAAGATCAAGAGTCTCACATGTACCATGGAAGGTGCTAAGATACTTCCCATTAACACCAAGGTTACAAAGACTTTATAGTGTATCATGGATTGCAGAGAATATGTTGTGGCATTCAAAGGGGGCTAAAAATGACTCGTACATGCGTCATCCTGTGGATTCTTCTATGTGAAAGTTTGTAGATAGAAAATTTAGTGATTTTGCTGCAGATCCACGTAACGTTCGGTTGGGACTTGCAACAGACGAATTTAACCCCTTTGGGCATATGAGCATCTCATATAGTTGCTGGCCTGTTATGGTTGTTCCATACAATCTTCCACCTCATTTATGCATGCGGAAGGAATTTATTATGTTAACACTTTTAATTCTCAGAAAAAATGGTCCAGGGCATGACATCGACGTATATTTACAACCATTAATTGAAGAATTAAATGAATTGTGGAAAGGGACGATAACATATGACTCAGTTGGGAAGAAAAAGTTTACAATGAAGGCGATTTTATTATTGGCAATACATGATATTCCAGCATATGGACATCTTTCTGGGTGTAGGACAGGAGGAAAGTATGCATGTCTTATTTGTAGTGAGGAGACTGACTCTGTTTGGCTAAAATATGGAAAGAAGTTTGCTTATATGGGGCACAGAAGATTTCTCCCAAGAGCTCATATCTTTAGGAGTCAAAGATCTCAATTCAATGGGAATGATGAAAATCAGCAGGCTCCAAAGCGTTTGTCTGGAGAACAGGTAATGGTTAAAATGAATAATATACAAACCAAGTTCGGAAAGCATATAAGAAATAAGAGGAAGAAGACCACGGATGAAGAGTCTAACCTTACTGCTTGGTCGAAGAGATCAATCTTTTTTACATTACCGTATTGGGAGCATATGCCCATTCGTCATAATTTGGATGTGATGCATGTTGAGAAAAATGTTACTGAGAACCTTATTGCAACAATCATGGACATGAAAGACAGGACAGGATATTTGAAGATATTCAATTGGGTGAAATTGTTGTTTAGTCCAGATTCCTGATGAGAATTTGAATATTTAGTAGTTTTGTTTAACTTTTTAAACTTTAGGACATTTTGTATGACGAAAACTTGATTATTCAATGAAATACTTTTTTGATCAAATTGCCTTATTTATCTATTTAATCTTCAACATCCTTTTTATTAATTATTTCTTGTTGTCATTTGTTTTTTATTAACCAAGTCACTAAAGGATTTCAATTTCAAATGTAACTGAAGTATTGACAGAACGTTGTCTCTTGTTGCAGTACGAGATGTAACAAGAATATACATTGATTGTGCACCAATTTTTTTTTAAATGCACCAACCAGAAATGATTTAAGATGACGTTCAATGATACTTTGTTAAATATGAAATTTATGACCTTTAGTAACTTGGTTAATTAAAAAGAACTACATAGTGGCTTGATCCCAATTTGACTTTTTGGGTACGTAGGTAGCCGTTTGTAATGTACTAAAATATCGGTGCAGCCACAAATCTTTTTTCTCCTTTGAATTGTAACAAAATGTATTGGTTACATTTTTCTCTATCATATAGGTTGTGGCTATCAAAGATATAATATCACCTCCTTATAGGGAAACATTTAATGATGTGCACAGGTAAATTCATTTTTTCTTATACCTCATATTATATCTTTAATGATGTGTAAACATTTAATTATGTGTACAGGTCATTTAATGATATTATTCCTTCGGTCGATTGTGGCTTGTGGACAAAGGGATGAGTAACCAACAGTACAAATATTGGAGGCCTTCCCCAGGTATCTAGATGCTTTTAGATATATTTATATTATTTTTAAATGTATTAGCTCGAAATTGATGAAGCAGACCAGGATGTGCGTCGGAGCTATCCGGATGAGTGGAGGTGTCTGTAAGGTGGGAACCGCTGACCATGATGAAGCTGTCCATTTCCTATGGACAACATTAGGAGGGCCTGGCCATTTGGACAGGGACCTCACCCTTAACCTAAACCACACCCTAAACCTATAACCTAAACCTATTCTCAGTTACCTAAACTTATAACCTATAACTTAAACCTAAACCTATTCTGAAATCTCAAAAGCTATACTTATAACCCAAAACCTATGAACTAAACCTATTCTCAAATCCCAAAAGCCATAGTTATAACCTAAACCTATTCTCATGAAATCCAAAAAGTTATACCTTAACCTAAACTTAAACCTATAACCTAACCTTAACCTAAACCTAAACTGAAATCTACACCTAATCCTAATCTCAACTCCCTAACCTAAACCTAAACCTAAACCTAAACTTGAAAACCCAAACCTAAACCCGATCCCGAACCTGAACCCGATTTCCTAAACCTAAAACTTAACCTATTCTCAATTCCCTAAACCTAAACCTAAAACTTATATGTATTCTCAAATCCCTAAACCTAAACCTAAAACTTATATGTATTCTCAAATCCCTAAACCGAAACCTACACCTAATCCTAATCTCAACTCCCTAACCTAAACCTAAACCTAAACTTGAAAACCCAAACCTAAACCCGATCCCAAACCCGAACCCGATTTCCTAAACCTAAACCTTAACCTATTCTCAATTCCCTAAACCTAAACCTAAAACTTAAATGTATTCTCAAATCCCTAAATCGAAACCTACACCTAATCCTAATCTCAACTCCCTAACTTAAACCTAAACCTAAACTTGAAAACCCAAACCTAAACTCGATCCCGAACCCGAACCCGATTTCCTAAACCTAAACCTTAACATATTCTTAATTCCCTAAACCGTAGCTTATAACCTAAACTTAAACCTTAACCTAAACTAAACCTATAACTTTAACCTAAACCAAAACCTATAACCTAAAACCTTAACCTATAACCAATAACCTAAACTTATAACCTATAACCTAACCTTAACCTAAACCTAAACCTTAACCTATAACCTAAAACCTAATTCTAAATGTATTCTCAAATTCCTAAACCTAAACCTACACCTAATCCTAATCTCAACTCCTTAAACCTAAACCTAAACTTGAAAACCCAACCTAAACCCTAAACCCTAAACCCAACCCAATCCCGAACCCGAATCCGATTTCCTAAACCTAAACGTTAACCAATTTTCAATTCCCTAAACCTATAGCTTATAACCTAAATCTAAACCTTAACCTAAACCTTAACCTAAAGCTATAACCTTAACCTAAACCTAAACCAAAACCTATGACCTAAAACCTTAACCTATAACCTATAACCTAAACTTGTAACCTATAACCTAACCTTAACCTAAACCTTAACCTATAACCTAAAACTTAAACCTAAGCCTAAAACTTAAATGTATTCTCAAATCCCTAAACTTAAACCTACACCTAATCCTAATCTTAACTCCCTAACCTAAACCTAAACCTAAACTTGAAACCCAAACCTAAACCCGAACCCAAACCTGAACCCGATTTTCTAAATCTAAACCTTAACCTATTCTCAATTCCCTAAACCTATAGCTTATAACCTAAACCTAAACCTTAACCTAAACATAAACCTAAACCTATAACCTATAACCTAAACCTAAACTTAAAACCTAAATGTATTCTTAAATCCCTAAACCTAAACCTACACCTAATCCTAATCTCAACTCCCTAACCTAAACCTAAACCTAAACTTGAAAATCCAAACCTAAACCCGATCTTGAACCCGAACCCGATTTCCTAAACCTCAACCTTAACCTATTCTCAATTCCCTAAACCTATAGCTTATAACCTAAACCTAAACCTATAACCTATAACCTAAACCTATAATCTAAACCTAAACCTAAACTTAAAACCTAAATGTATTCACAAATCCTTAAACCTAAACCTACACCTAATTCTTATCTCAACTCCCTAACCTAAACCTAAACCCGATCCTGAACCCGAACCTGATTTCCTAAACCTAAACGTTTATCTATTCTCAATTCCACATCGTCTGCTAAATCCAATGTTTATTGTATTGGAGTGGAATAAAAGATTGGCCTAAACCACCCAAAGACCTTCAAATTCATATGTAGCCCACCTGATTATTGGACTTAATTTTTTGGCTTCACATGATCATCATGGTAGAATGAACCTATTGTATGGGTTGAATGTGATGAACACAGCCTAAAAATGCTTTACCTTGACACTTTATAGGGGAAAATCAAAAGAGAAAAAAAGGTATTTTGGTCAATTGATTCCCCTAAAAGCATATTTCAACCTTGTAATTAATGACATATTTTTTAATTCATTTATTTTATCTTTGATGAATGCTACATTTTGACTTTTTTTTTTTGTGCAGGATTTTAATTAATCGTGCCTAAATTTAGGCCTACAAGTACTTCAGCCTTTTGAAGCCACTCGTGCTAGGAGTAGACCACGGAGGATTTTTTTTTTTTTAAAATTTATTTTTATTCAAGACCATTTTCAATTTATTGTTGTAAATAATAATTTTTTTTTATTGTGAAGTAATATAAATTTTGTTTAATATTTAGTTTTAATTGTAATGTTTAAAATATTAAAAAATACAGGTTTCAATTGAATTATATTGGTTTTAACAGGTCTTTCAACATCTGGGACGATTTAAGACCGTCCTTTTTAGTCTAAAACAGTTTTTAAATAGGACGGCCGAAAACAGTCTTTTTTAGGGACGGTCTAAGACCGTCCTTTTTAGGTTCATTAGACAGCTTTTAACCATCCTTTTTAAGGACGGTCTATAACCGTCCTTTGCAGGGACGGTCCATGTCCGTCCTTTTATGGTTCATCAGAGACTGCCTATAACAGTCTTTTTTATTGACGGTCATGGACCGTCCTTTTTACGGATTGTCTAGGACCGTCCTTTTTAGCTTCAAAACAGACATTTATCCGTCCTTTTTTAGAGACGGTTTATGGCCGTCCTTTATGAAAGTCTACCTATTATGTGCCCTGATTTGTTAATTACGTTGTAAGTTGAGTCAGTCGGACGACAGCACTTAACAAGAAGATCAAGTCAAGCGTCTGCCTCATCTGGATGTGTGGAAGCTCACTAAAAGGTAAATCATAGCCTCACATCCCATGTCCCAAAACACCAGGTGATTAAACCCTTAAAAAGAACTAGAACATCTTAGGATTTCTGTGTAAGAAAGCTTTTTATCAAAAAGAAAAATCAGTGAAGTTTTTCTTACACTGTCGATTATATCGATTACCCGCTCGATATGATCGGCCAGCTCTGTCGATGTCTTCGGCATCTTAATCAATACAATCGAGTGAGGATAGAATGTGTCCAGCAATCAAAACAGTCATCTGGACGATTTATCGATATATCGACTTAAGTGTCGATATCATCGATATTCGAATATCGATCATATCTGAAGTGGATCGATATAATCGACAAAATGCTTTCCGGCGCCCCTATTTTTCTAAAGAAAACTAACATATGCTTCGATATATCGATGACTGTCCGATTCAATCTGAACTCAAATATCGATCAAATCGGGAGTCAGTCGATCATATCGATTGTGGGCGCATGTTCTCATAAGCATGAATTTCAGGTTGCTTTTAATGTTGATCGGGATGCCTGTCGATAAATCGATATTCATATATCGATCATATCGAGACCAAGTCGATTGGATTGAGTCAGGACATAAATCGTCCAGCAAGCTTACATGTAAATCTATATGATTTCTCGATCCCATCGACAAGGTTTCCGATATAATCGATGTACAAATTTCGATGACATCGACTGTTTCCCCGATCATATCTGTGACCCTGAAATTCTTCAAAGCTTCTCTCTTATTTTTCACCTGTCGATAGATCGAACCATCACTCGATGGAATCAAAGTTCGAAATTCGATAACATCGATGTGTGTCTCGATCCCATCGACGAGTTGGTGGAAGGTTTCCAAAAGCGAAATGACAATTGAGTTTGTATCATCGACAGGTCGGCTGATACAATCAAGAGTATACGCTCGATCATATTGACGACTGCTCGATGATATCGAACTCTGTCATAAATATGACCGTTTATATCCGTTGGAACCTTTTGCCTATAAATAAAGAGAGTAATCTTTATTGCTGGTAGAGAAAGTAGAGAGTGCTTTAGAGTGCTTTAGCCTTCCTATCATTTACCTAAGCCCTTTCTCTCAGGAAGTTCATCCTCCAATCCACCCTCATCATTGATATCTCATAGAGTGGATTGGAGAATGAACTTCCGCATTCAAGGATCCTTCAGCTATTGCCTTAATGACACATCATTAAGCTGAGATGCCTTGAATGCATGATGAGAACCTCTCTATCTTCCTTAAAGGAAAATCTTCAGAGAGTGTTATTTCATCATAGCCTTGACCCAACCTAAGCCTAACATATATACATCTTTGTGTTGCAGATCAAGGGAGCTGAAGATTCTTCATCAACAAGAAGGAGATCTTCATCATTGCGCTGAAAGGGACTCATCAACTTATCTGTAAGTACTAAGAATCCAGAGGACACTTGCAATCATTCCTTTTTAGGATTTAGTTTTAAGTGTTGCTCACCATTTGAAGTCCTCGAAGGAGGCCTCCGACGGGAGTGTACGTGCGGGGTGCGTTGTGTGGACCCTTGCTCTGTGGAGAGCATAAACATCTAGTTAGGAGTACGCCAGCAAAACTCCAGGTTTTGAGGTGAACCGAGTAGAAACCTTAGGGTGCGTTGTGTGGACCCTTGTCGTGTGTGGGCATAAACATCTGGTTAGGAGTACGCTAGTAAAACTCTAGGGTTTGAGGTGAACCGAGTAGATACCTTTGTAAAGGTTGAAGGTGAACCTGATTTAAAACCTTAGGTTTGAGGTGAACCATGGAAAACCTCCTTAGTGAAATCCGGTCACTCAAGGGTTAAGTTTGGAAGCCGGGAGTGGAGTAAACAAGTCGTCGAACCACTATAAAATGACTGTGTTTGAGTTTGATATTATCTTTCATTTATGTGATTGCCTTGTAAGTCTTTATATATGATCACATCCTATGCACTCACAGTCATATCCATCACAATCTCATCTATACATTGTTTATCTTTTAAATAGTTTGTGATTGGATCCTCTATCAGGCTTAGAAGCCAGTAGAGTTAAGGTTGAGTAATCCTAATCAATACTCTGTGATAGGATTAGTGTGATAAAGATCTTTAATAATTTATAGAAATTTTAAAAAGTCCTACTCACCCCCCTCTAAAATATACTGACCTATTCCTACTTCAACTAAAGCGGTCTTCACCGCAATTTCACTTTAAGTAATATGACGCCCCAAAATATGATGGCCCTTACGATGGTCTAAGACCGTCCTTTATGGCCCTTTGAGACGGTTTTTGACCGTCCTTTTTTCACTGTTTTGGCGTAGTGAACTATATATGTTACCTCGTGTTATGCATGCAACACAAAAATCAGCCTCATCTACGCTGGAGGTGGATCTCCAATGAGATCTAGATATTTTATGACCTCATATTTTTCACGTTCCTGGTTAGATATTGATTTTTTAATGAAATCCATGTACTCTGTAGGGTCCTCTTTGAAGCTCGGAACCTCATAAATATCTCATATTTCATCGTGCATATTAGATGTTTTTTAAGTGCAAGGCCCACGTTGAGTCATATCAGCACCTTAGTTTGCTTTTCTTGGTGCCTGATCATCAGCAACTTTATTTTCTTTAGAGGAATCTGATTTCCTCATTTTGTGCAATGAGGATACGTTGTTTGTGGTCTCAAACTCCAAAACCCATCTAAGATTTGATGAGTGACTTAGATGGTATTGATGATAATGGATGATGATGGTATTGATAGTATTAAGCAATGTCAATGATGATGGTATATGGTGATGATGATGGTGGTGCATGAATCAGTCACACTAAGGGGGCGTTTGGATCGTAAGTTATTTAAAATAAGCTACTTATGCCTAAAGTAACTTATCTTGATTTCTAATTATTAAACTGAAGTGATTAAGTAACTTTAAATAAAAAAGCTACTTATAATTTATCATAAACCAAACTTACATATCAAATAAGTTACTTATCTAAAGCTGTAAGTAGAAAAAAGTAACTTGTTTAGTGGTATCCAAACGGGGCCAAGTGTGATTCCATTCGTTGACGAAAACTCGTATCATCAAAATGACACACATGGGTAAAGCTGGGCATGGGACGACTCGACTCCCCTGACTTGACTCATCTAACTCGACCAGAACCAAATGGGTGAGTCGGTCCGAACTGAGTAGGCTTCACTCAATCTGAACTCAAACTGAATCGAGTATGTGTTACCCAGTAACTCGGCCCAACTCGATCCAATCAGACTCGACTTGAATTTGGGTGTGTGTGTGTGTGTGTGTGTGTGTGTGTGTGTGTGTGTGTGTGTGTAATCCTAGTTTCTAAGCATCTCTAACCCTACCCACCGCACCCAACCTCAATATGAACCCAAACTCTCTCCCCCCCTCCCTCATCCTCCTCTTCCAAGTCCGACAGCCACCCACCACCATCACCACCCTCCTCCTCCTCCTCCTATTCCTCTCTCTTTCCTCTCCCCTCCCTCCCTCCCTCCCTCATCTTTCGATTCTACTCGGTGCCAATTTGACTCAACTCAATACTTTTGACTAGTTCAGACTTGGTAGAGATCAGTACAGAGCATACCAGACTCAAAATGGGTCAGGCATGCTGGACTCGGTACTGAGTCAGGTCAAGTTTAGGTTAGGCATATTTCAAAACCGAATCGAGTCGGGTCAGCCCTAACTTAGTCCGACTCGACTAGACTCGATGCCCAACTCTACACATGGGTTATCCATGATGAAGTGAATATCAACGAATGCCATTGTCAATGGATAGATGAACTCGCAACAAGCAACTTAGCAGGCATATCGATAGTGATTGGGTTCAGTAATATATCTCTGTTAGTAACTCAACAATGGGAGTATCAAACAGGATAAATCAAGGGATATGGATCCTCTTTCTTTCCCTTACGAAGAGGAAAGTAAGTTTCATACACTCCAAAAACAATGGCCCTCATATGGGAATGGCTCCTTTTATTAACCAAAAAAAATAAAATATATAGTTTACTAATCTTAATTAAATATGTTTTTAAGTTGCTAACCAATCAAAACATAACATTCATTCTAAAATACCAACAAGACAGAAGCAACAAAATAAAAGAAAATCCCAAGAAATTCACAAGGTTCGTAGCTTACAATATCGGAATTTTATTTCTCCTCCACCCATAACTTCTGCGGATACTGTGGGACTTATGCGTTATAATTGGTATTGTTAGAGCTTACTAGACCAGCTTACAAAGAGACTACTTTTGCGTTATTTGGTATCTCAAAAATAGGTTTTTTTTTAAGTTTCTGCACATGATCTGGATAGTTAATTATTGGGCCGTGAAGTTCACCGGTCTAATATTGTGGGGATTGTTAGAGCTAAAAATTTGATTCCACTGTTGTTTGTTGGATCATGGACCATCTTATGATAAAATCTACTTTAGAATTTAATTAATACTAATTGTCAAAAAGCTTAAAATAATGTAGACTGTTGAATATGTCTACAGGATAGTTGGTATGATCCTCCAGAGTAAAAAGATCATTATAATCTAACGAGGCATCAAAGATCTTGCTCTTTGACTAAATTCAGACAATGTTGTGTTTAATGGTCATAGATTGCGGCAGCACCCGTGAGGTCTATCACCAATTTTGCTATTAATCAACTGGGATCATAGAGTCGATTTGATCATGATTACACATGCATTCAGTGTACCTAATGATTCATAGCCCATGATGAAATCGACAGATCACGGTTCCATGCGATTTCAGGCTATCTTTTTTTTTTTTTTTTTTCCCCACTGAATTAGGGTAATTCATTCCACGAAACAGATTATATATCACCATGGAAACATTCGGACTTCCACACCGAAAAAAGGACAGAGAGGAAGCCCATCATGAAGAACCTGAAAAAAAGAAGGCTATATAACGATTCCCAGGGCATGCTGAAATCAGCAGAATATGATTCCACATGAATCAAGCTATCTAAAATAGACTGTGGAGAATTTGTTTGTCGGGATACTGCCCTCATCACTAGC
Source organism: Magnolia kwangsiensis (assembly GCA_037074715.1). Classification (NCBI taxonomy): domain Eukaryota; kingdom Viridiplantae; phylum Streptophyta; class Magnoliopsida; order Magnoliales; family Magnoliaceae; genus Magnolia; species Magnolia kwangsiensis. The sequence continues at coordinate 141,586,698 of CM073573.1, forward strand.
ATAACTTTTACTATTACAAATCCACAGCCGCAGTTGCTAAAATGTGGCAGGAAATAAAGGCTGGAATAAAGAAAACAAAGTAGCTCCTGAGCGGTGCATATTGCATATATATATATATATATATATATATATATATATATATATATCAACACTCACGGACACCACATTACAAATATACTTACAATCAAGATGGGAGCCTTCAAGATAGAACTTAGGCTGTATTCTCTTTTTGGGTAAGAAAATTATTCAAGTAGAGTACATACAAAATACTTTTGGACGACAAAGATTTGGTGACCCTTAGGTCTGGGACAATCAACCAGGATTTCTTATTTGGGCTACCAATTCGCTGGATCTCCCAATATTGAAAAGTTAATGCTGTTGCCGCAGGGACGCAAATTGCCTCTGGCACTTGCTGTCAGCGAAGGGAAGCGGATTGGCTGGTGTACCACACACCACCGGTCTGTCTGGTGTGTTGACGTCACCAATTTTTGTGGGTCCAATTATGAGGCATGGGTTTATATCCAAACTGTAGGTTCATTTGGCGAGCTCGTCTTAACACTCGAGCTGAAAAATAAGAAAGATCCATAGATTAATTGGACCACATTGTAAAAAGCAGTTAGGAGTTGAATGTCTACCATTGAAACCCTTTTGAGTTTACAGAAGTTTTGGATTAATATGATATATTTTTTTTCATCTGCATCCGATTATGTCATGCGATCTTATGAACAGATTGGATGAAAAATAATAGTCATGGTAGGCAGCGCGAGGATTGTTTTAACGGTGAGAATTATTGTCCCACTGCTATTTATGGTGTGGTCCACTTGAACTTTGGATATAACTCATTTATGGTCTGATGCTCTAAAATGATCTCGCCAAATGCATTAATGGTGTGGATATAGTAAATAAATCATCATATGACTCTAGGAACTCGAGGAGAGTCCGCGCTTGTCTTGGCACCACACGTACCCACATCAGCCAGATCGCGCGGTGATGTGTGGTACTCCAGCCAATCCGTGAGAAATATTCCGCTGTTCGGCAGCCCATGTGATCTGAGCAAAATAATGAGGCAAAAATACGCAAAGCTATTAGTTAAGTGGGGGCCACAACATGAAAACCTGGGGAGGGAAATGCCCACAGTTGAAATCTTTCTAGGGCTAACAATGATGTCACGTGCCATCCAAATGGTTCATAAAGTTACTAATGATGTGGTGAATTGAAAAGGAAAACATTAGCCTATTGTAAAACTCGTGTGGCCCCACGAAGGTTTCAACAGTAGGTTGTCAATCTGCACTGTTGCCTGTGGTGTGCGCACTTTCATCTGAATCTGCCTCATTTTTGAACTCCTGTCCTCATATGGGATGACGAAACTGAAGGATGGAGTAGATTTCTCATGGACATCACAGTGGTCTCACAGAGCTTACGCCAACAGGAACTTATGAAAGCTGGTGATATGTAAGCTAATATAGCCTTCTATTGAGAAACTGAGAACTTTGAGAAGGATATGAGAAGTGCAGATTTTTTATCGTATGGCTTATGAAGTAATTGGAAATGAATTACGTATATATTTATAGAATTTTAGGTACATTCTCCGGAATACAAATTATTTAAAATTACTAATTTCAAAGCAACCTTATATCTTTACTAAGCAACAAATAAAAGCTATTTAATAGGTGCATCAAAAAATTAAGAGACTTGTGACTTTTCGACTAAGAAACATGCTCCTCTTCACAAATATCAAAGCATGAATGCATGCATGTTCAAAACCCTTACCATTCTTCTTATGTATGTATTGGAACAAATACATGTATTGGAAAAAATATATGTATCTTATAAAGTGCATGCATTGGAACAAATACTTGTATCGCATAAAGTGCATTATTTTAACACTCCACCTTAATGCAATTTTTGAATTATTCCATGATAATGCCAAAGGGTGGATTTTCCAAGGGTACAAGAGATCTACTCTCTTCTTTCCACCAGTTGCCTCGCTCGAGGGATTTCATTAAAGGATAAAAAGGTGTAATATTTGACCAGAGTTGCCACTAGTCAGTGGTTACGATTCTATAGTCGATTATACCACATAAAAACACTTAAAATTAAGAATATGAATATCCTTAATCCAAAGATGACTCATGAGAGTTTACGTTTTAAAGATTCTGTCACGCCCCAAACTCGAAAACTGGACTCATAAAATTTTCGATCGCCGAATCCGGCGCCGACAGCCTCCGTATAACCCCATTCTCGGCTCCTAGTTCCCATTCGCCAGGTTCCGATCCTAGGATGCTACGAGGAGAATTTTCAATGTCAGTTTGATTCATAATAAGCATAACTAATGACATAACCCACGAACAACAACTAAGAACTCCATTACATTTCCACTATGATCAAAAACTTTACAAATACAATGAGCATAAAGAGAAATACAATGGTAAAGAACAAAAACTCCAAGACGATCTGCAACGTGCTCCTGCCTCAGCGCTGCTGTGAACCAAAGTCACCTGCATGCAACAGTCGTGCATAAGCTTATAGAAAGCTTAGAGGGTGGTGAAAGTGTGTGCGCAAGGTAGTAATATGAACATGCAATGTCAGAGTAATGCGGAATATGCAGATAGATCCATAATATCATGAGCCGTACCAAGGCTATGCGATGCAAGACATGAATGGTATCGGCCATCCCAAGGTCATGTGATGTGCAATGCAACTCAAGCATACAGATCCTCATCTATGTCCACACATCAATACAACTCAAATATGGGATATCACCGGGGTTTAGTACACTCTAAACCAGATTGCCGCCACATCGCGCGCAATAAGGTAAGTGAAAAAGACCTCACTATCCGTCTGCCAATATCGGGCGCGACTCGTCGATAGCGGACCCATTCCTCGAGCTGGTCAGACTCAGCCTAGCATTGCCCTCTACACTCGGGCGGATAAGGCCGCACCCCCTTCCAACTGACCACGACACAGTGGAGAGCGTAACCGTCTGGTAATCGGCACTCAACGCTCATCTACCTACTCGGTCTAGACGTTGGAGCAACCTCTTGGTATCATAAAGGTTTAGGGACTTTCACCTAGGGATATCTATAGCACCCCATGTAGAACAAGATTTCTGGTATCCAATCCTGCCAACCACGATGCGTCTGTGGAGGCTAAGGCCCCGATGTAGCTAGGGCGTATAACAACCATGTCACACAATACGAAATGCATGAGTCACACTATCCAATCATGCAGCAAATCCTGCGCGTATCGTGCGCTCATGCAGGGCAACACCGCCTAATCGGGGTCCCATAAACAATCTGCCCGAAGGCATATGCTATGATCAGTCACTTCTCATATCAAGCATACATATGATGCGTATGATCATGAGTCATGGAACTATACTAAACACGTTATCATGAGATGATCTATCCTTACAATGGAGATGGGCCTGGACGGCCTATACACAATAAGTACGGGCCTATCAATGGGCCCTAAGGAGAGTCGTAATGTGGACATCCAACCAACATTACACTCGCAATGTGGACGTCAAACCAACATTGCTCCCAAGGCACGATCGTCGCAAATATCATTACATAATCCGTGTTGGGCTCACACACTGCAATGGACCTTAGGTACATCTCATTGAGCCTTAAATACATCAAATGGGCTCTATCAGATGGGCCTTTTATTCATCAATGGGTCACATTAATGGGCCACACCAATGGGCCTTAAGTGCATTGCAATGGGTCAAAACCCGTGGGCCTTGGATTGCATCAATTGGGCCTAGTCTCATGAGTCTAATATGTAACAAATGGGCCACACCAATTGGGCCCCCATATGTACATCAAATGGGCCTCAACCCATAGGCCTTATATGAGTCAAATGGGCCTAAACCCCTAGGCCTTATATGAGTCAAATGGGCCTAAACCCCTAGGCCTTATATATAATTCAAATGGGCCTAGTCACATGGCCTTGGAACATATCAAGTGGGCCCAATCCCATGGCCTAGAGGCCCACTGAAATATTTGTTTGCCATCAGAAAGGGCAAGGGTCCACTGTAATGTTTATTTTTCGTCCAACCTATTTATGAATTTAGGTGGGCAAAAAGGAGGGTGGGGTCAGTCTCACCGTCCAGGGTGGACGGTGCAGATATAACATGTACGCACGGTGGGTCCCACCGTCCAGGGGTGGACGGTGCGGACGGAACACATGCCTCGCACATAGGGCCCCACCATCCGCTGGACGGTGGGTGAAACAAATACATCATGGTGAGTGCCACCGTCCACGGACTGTGGACGGTGTGAATAAAATACATACATTACAGTGGGTCCCACAAATGTGGCCCACCACAACGCATAAATGCCATCTGAGCCGTTCATAAGGTCACTCGGACCTGGATGAAGGGAAAACATAAATTTCAACTTGATCCAACACTTCTGTGGGCCCCAAAAAAGATTTCAATGGTAGATATTCAATTTCACTATTTCCTGTGGTGTGGGCCACCTGAGTTCTAGATTGAGTTGAAATTTGGAGGGGGCCCACCTGAGGAGGGGACCCATCAAATGAACGGCACGGATGAGACATATGCATCATGGTGGGGCCCACGGCAGCAGCCGTGGGTGGCTGCACGGCGCCCGTCCCAGACGCTGCACGCAGCAGCGTGCAGCCGCTGCTGCTGCTTGTCTGCCTCTGCCTCTTGCAAAATTTTGGGAAAAACCCATTTTCTGGGGTTTTTCGCATCTAGGGCCCGCGTCAAGATGATCCACCCCGTCCATTAAGTTCAGGGGCCCAAAACAAGCCCAATGAGTCCAAGGTTCAGGATTTTTGGATGCATAGACTCATCAGGAAATGTCTTTAAGGGTAACCACCCAAGTTTATGATATTATGGCCCACTGGATGATCACGTCAGCCTCATTCTTTGGCTCAACGGTTAAAATATCTCAGGGAATGTGGTGGATGGCGTGGATTGAATATATACATCAAGGTGGGGCCTATGCAGGTGGCTCGCCCCAAAGTTCTCTTCTTTTCTTTTCTTTTTTTTTTTACATAGGGACGTCGACTCTGGACGGTTTGGCATTAAAAAAATAATAATTTCTGGTGGACCCTGATTAGGTGGGCCACCACTAATGGATGCTGTATTACAACATTTAAAGTGGGCCCCACTTGAAGAAAACTTGGGCCAAATAAATGCTTCAAGGTAGGGTCCATTCAAGTGGGCCACACAACCTTTTTATAAATAAAATAAAATAAAATAAAAAGAAATAATAAAAAGAGAGAGAGAGAGAGATGAAGGGTGGGACACGCTTGTGATGGAGGGACCCCGATACTATGGGCCCTCCCTGCGATGAATCATACAATCAGGTGGATCCTTTAACACATGGGACCATAAAAATTTAGAATCAACGGTGGGGATCCTTTCCCCACCAATATGGACGGTCTAGATAACCTTTTCTAAGAAACAAACATCATGATGGGGTCCATGGAGAATGGCCCCATCATGGAATGATCATGATGATCCTAGTGGGCCATCGGCCACATCTTAGGGTCCCAAGTGAGATCCACACCATGGATCGGTGGGCCTCACTTGGCCCATCATAAAAATAAGAAAAATTACCCTACAGAGGCACCCACCGTCTGATCTTCTTGCTCTTATGGGCTTCTTAGCTCCTTAGCTTCAACTTCAATGGATGAGATGGGGAAATGGAGGGTTGAGATGAGAGATCTTGGGATGAAGAGGTGGGCCACACTTGGAGTTTAGGAAGAGAGGGAGAGGCTCATATGTAGGAGGGGTTTGTTGCTTGGAGATTTGAAATGAGAAAGAGAGAGAGAGAGAGTTGTAAAGGGAGAGAGAGAGAGAGAGAGAGAGAGAGAGAGAGAGAGAGAGAGAGAGAGAGAGAGAGTGTGATGGATGGATGGATGTGGTGATGGGGTGTAAGACACCTTTTGACTTTTGTGGCCTTTTATGTAAGAAAAGGCATGGGCATGGAAGACTTTTGTGGCATTTGTGTAAGAAAGGTATGTGTTTGGAAGACTTTTGTGGTTTCTTGGGAAAAGGGGTGAAAGTGATGTGTACTTGACATGTACTTGACATGTGATGGATTGATGGATGATTGATTGATGGGATTGATGTGATTGATGTGACACATCGTAGAGATTCTCTTGGGTTTCACAACGCACGGTGTTTTCCTCGCACCGAATGTTGGCCCACATCTCTTGACCAGGGTATCGCCTTGACGCGTGAGTCGTGGCATTGGAACTGCAGCGACGGTGCGGTCGCTATGGTATAGAATTCAGGGCGAGTCGAAACAGGTTGACGTCATATGAATTAGGGTAGCACGTCAATATCGGTTAAGGGTCGAAGGTTGCCGGAATTCGACCGGTAAAACCACGGAAGCTTACGGAACGGTACGAACTAAGATACAGGTCTTACAGATTCCAAGTAAGGGACCTCGGTTACAGAGAGGGAATGTGTTAGGCACCCACTTTGCCTGTACGGATGTACAGTCTTTACTTTACCAGATGTAACTAATTTTTGAAGAATAAGGAAAGTTCTTGCATGTAGAAAATGTAATGCGATGCAATAACAGTGATAATTGACCAATCCAAATTTTTGGCGGGCAAGATCCGATTATGTCGACAAGCCATGAAACATACGTTCGAAATGATTAGGTGTAGGGTACAAGTATATATGTATGGATGCTTATTGTAAAAAGACGGTCAACCAGCTAAGGTTTCTGGTGGACTTGTTACGATTATATCGGCAGGTCTCAGAGTAGATGCCCACCAATCAGATATGAGAAAATGATGGGATGCTAAAACAACGGCTAACTGGCTAAGATTTCTAGTAGAAAAGATTCGATTGTACTGGCAAGCCTCAAAGCATACAACCTCCAGTTGGATGTGATAAAATGGTGAAATGCACTATGATATTGATGTATATAAAAAATAGAGGGGTTGAGAAGGGAATGAGTGTTGCACGATACTAATATTTGGGTTTGATAAAATTGATAGAAACTTGAATGGCTAAATAAATGGTAGTATTGCAAGGATAGATTGAGTGGCTCAGATTTGAACATAGTTTGCTCGGGAGGCTTGGACTCTGGCTAGGCTAGGTTAGACCAGGGTTAAGCTCTCTCTCTCTCTCTCTCTCTCTCTCTCTCTCTCTCTCTCTCTCTCTCTCTCTCTCTTCTCTCTCTCTCCTCAGTGGAAGGATGGTTAAATGTTAGGGCTTAGGCTAAGGCTAAGAGACTTCTTTTGGATGTCTTGAATGGGGATCAGTGAGTATTTTCTTGTGAGAGGGAATGCTTGAAATGAGAAGGGGATGGGGTTATTTATAGTCTCCCAACCTAGTTTTATGATAAATCTTGGTGATCCTAGAGATAAAAAGTGATTGAAGTGATGAGATTAAAGATTTTCATATGGCATCATCTCATAAGTTGGATGAGGTGGTAAAAGGATAATTTTGAGCAAAGAGATGGACATCATAGTAAATATATTTCAACCGCACACTTAAGGTTCGAAAAGGAGAGTTCCACATGCTTGAGGGAGGCTTCCCCAAAGAGGGGGAGTGTCATGTGGCCAGCGGCAGCCTAACTACCGTCAGTCCACACTTGGACTCCCTTTTTTAGTAGACAACATCATCTAGGCGTGTGGAGGCTCTGTTGCGAAAATTGTTGCTTTAAGGTTTTGACTATTTCTCTGATTAGGCTTACTTTTGAGCTTGGGTTCAAGCTTGGTTTTGGGCATAACTAGGTGAGTTGACTAGGTTGTGGGGTTGGGCAAGCTGACCAGGTGAGTTGACTTAATGAGTTGACCAGGTGAGTTGACTCGCCAAATTGACTTAAGGCTTTAGGATTTTAGGTTCTTAGAGTTTAAAGTTAGGTTGATTGGGTTGATGTAACGTCTCAGAAAAATCCATACAAAGACCTGAGCACCACTTCAAGCAGAAATCACTAAGGGCTAAATCCTTTAGAAATTAAATGAGAATTAACTAATGTTAAACCAGATTACTTGGGAAATTAGCACCAATCACTTTAAATACGATCTGCAAGGCCCAAAACTTATAGAATTTTTAACGCTACAATACCCTAAAACCTATGATCCATCTCTAAACCCGGTTTCTCTTGAGAGCACATTGAAACTCCGTATCGGACCTGAACTGCACATCGAAAGTCCGATAGCGACGAACTTAGACAAATATGACTGCCTAGTTGGACTTGATAATCAATTCAAAAATCAAGTCCAGATGATGTCTTGGGACTATTTTCTTGAATCCAGAGTGAAGTGTGTGAGAAACGTGAAGGAATTTAGAAAATAATTCTGAATTTAAGTAATCTGAGTCGTGTCACTTGCGGACTAATTATACGCATCTAGATCATCAGAATTAGTCCCAAATATACCCTCGGATCAAGGAAAATGTCCCACACATGCCAATGTACTTGTGGCCCTGATCGAGTGTCGGTTGTCACGCCCTAAACCTGAAAATCGGATTCACATGAATCCCGATTGCCGAATCCGGTGCCGACAGCCTCCGTAGTGCCCCATTCTCGGCTCCTGACAATCAAATGCCAGATTCCGATCCTGGGATCCTACAAGGAGAATTTTCAGAATGAATTTTTTTTTGTAATGGATCATAACCACAAGCATAACCAAGTCACAAAACAACATCTCCACATATCCACTATATCAAAATCTTTAAGTACAATGCAGAAAGGGAAATACAGGGTGATCAAAAAGCTCCAAAAGGTCCTGATATGCACTCCTGCCTCAGCGCTGCTACTGTCCAACGCTACCTGCACGCAACGGTCGTGCATAAGCTTACAAAAGCTTAGAGGGTGGTGTAAGTGTGTGCGGAGGGCAAACGCCGAGTGTACAAGATCAGGTAATGCGGAAGTATGCGGTAAGTCCATGAATATACCAAGGCTATGTAATGCAAGGCATGATGCGAGATATGAATGCCATCGGCCACACCGATGCAATGCAAGGCCTAATTAGCCGAATGTCATATGCGAAATGTAATCCAAGCAAGTCGGTACTCATCAAGTACATTTATTAGTACAGTTCCTCTCTGGATATCACCGGGGTCTAATACACTTCGCAGTGACTGCCACCTCCCTAGCTGCGCAGTCAAGCAAGTGAAAAAGACCTCACTATCCGCCTGACCAGTAGTCTACCAATACCTACCTGGCTCGTCAATAGCGGACTCATTTGTGAGCTGGTCAAACTCAGCCTAGCTTATAGCCCCCTCACTCAGGCGGATAAGGCCACAACCCCTTCCAACCGACCACGACACAGTGAGAGACGCGGCCTACTGGTATTTGGCACTCGGGCTCTCGTGTATCCACTCGGTCTAGACGTTGGAGCATCTCCTGGTACCAAAAAGGTTCTGGGACTCTCACCCAAGGACATTCTAAGTGTCCACAGTGCTAGAATAAGTATTTTCAGTATCCAATACAGTTATCCACGATGTACCTGTGGAGCCACGGCCCTGATGTCACTAGGGCGTGTAGTGATCAAGTCACATGTATGCGAGATGCATGAATCACGCTGTCAAAACATGCAGCAATCCAGCACGTACTGCGCGATCATGTGGGGCACTCAGTCACATAACGAGTCCCGTAAATGGTCTGTCCAATGGCGTATGCTATGATCAGTCATTACTCATATCAAGCATATATATGATGCGTATGGACATGAGTCATGAGATTATACTAAGCATGTTATAAGGCAATGAATAGCAACGGGTATGGACCTATCAATGGGCCGTAAGGAGAGTTACAATGCGGACATTTAACCAACATTGTACATACAATGTGGACGTCAAACCAACATTGTTTCCAAGGCACAGCTTGTCATAAATATCATTTCATGAACCATGAGAAACGTACATTGCAATGGACCCTAAGGACATCCGTTGGGCCTCGATCCCTGGGCCTTAGATATATCAAATGGGTCGTATTACATGGGCCTCACATTCACCAAATGGGTTGCATTAATGGGCCTCACCAATGAGCCTTATGTACATTGCAATGGTCCATGATCCATGAGCCTTGAAACACATCAAAGTGGGCCTCATAACTTGGGCCTTAACTATATCAGATGGGCCTACACTCATGAGTTTTAAACGTACTAAATGGGCCACTTCATCGCCCCATGTACATCAAATGGGCTTTATCCCATGAGCTTTATATGTATCAAATGGGCTTAGTCCCATGGGCCTTATATATGTAAAATGGGCCTAATCCCATGGGTCTTGTATATATCAGATGGGTCACACCAATTGGCCCCATATATATCAAATGGGCCACACCCAACTATAAATGGTGATGATGACTGCCACCATTAAAATTCTTAAGACCCACCGTAACATGTGTTTTCCATCCAACCTACTCATACATTAACATAGTGATAGATGAAGGGAAATAAATATCATCTTAATAGTGAACTACTATGGCCCTTAGAATTTTGAACGGTGGACGTCATTGTCCACTACTTAAGTGGTGGGGTCCGCTTGAACTATGTATCTAACTAATTCTTTAGCCCATGCCGCCAAAATGAGCTTTCAAAGGGGCTGGATGGCTTGGATGCATCCCATGCATCATGGTGGACCCAGATGGACAATGTACGTCATGGTGGGGGAGTCCACATAACAGGTTGGACGGTATGGAGGCAGCACATGCATCAGTGATGGGGTCCACTAACCGTCCAGATGGCTGGACGGCTTTGATAAAACACATACATAAAAGAGGCCCCACCGTCCAGGGATGTGGACGGTGCGGATGAAACACACGAACCATGGTGGGGTCCCACTAACTGTCGGCTGGACGACGTGGAAATACAAACATCAACATGGTCTTCACTGTCCGTACGGACGGTGGAGACAAAATACACATATCAGTGTGGGTCCCATGTGGGGCCCACCATAATGTTTACATGACATCCGACCCGTCCATTAGGTCACACAGACCCGAATGAAGGGTAAAAACAAATTTCAGCTTGATCCAGAACTCTAGTGGGCCTGAAAGAAGATTTCAATGGGAGAGTTCATTTCACACTATTTCTTATGGTGTGGGCCACCTGAGCTTTAGATGTGTCTCATTTTTTGGGGAGGGCCCACCTCAGAGGGTGGTCCACCTTATGAACGGCGTGGATACAAAATATACATCATGTGGGGCCCACGGCAGGAGCCGTGGGCTGCTTGCATTCGCCCGCCAGTAGGCCGCAGGCGCTGCCTACTCCGCTGACAACAGCAGCTGTTGCTGCTGTTGTTCCTTTATTTTTATTTTTTTTGAAAAATCATTTATTTTTGAGGTTTTTCTGGTGTGGGGCCCACATTGGACGAATCCACCTCGGCCACTGGTTTCCATGGCCCGAGACTGACCAAACAAGACCAATATCGAATATTTTTTTCCGTGTATAAAAGCGGTAGGGTGGTCTTCAACGGTAGAAACCATTATTTTGTATGATATGGCCCGCTAGAAGATCTGATGGACTTTATTGTTCAGCTCAACGGCTAAAATGTGCTTGGGAATGAAATAGATGGCGTGGATTCCATTTATGTGTCAAGGTGGGGCCTATACAAATGGTTCTCCCCAATGGCTTGTAGAACCAAGCCCATATTTGTGTTTTCCTTGCACGTCCAGCGTCCAGGGACGCTGGACGGTCTGTACATGAGTGATGGGCTTACTCAGGTGGGCCACCATATGAATATATATGATGTGGTGCAACACACACACTAGGCCGGCCCCATTCATAGACAACCTAAATAAAATATTACTTCATGGTGGGGTCCATCCAAGTGGGCCACACGACCATTCCATCACACACAAAAATAAATAAATAAATAAATAAGTAGAAAGAGAAGGAGAGAGAGATAGAGTGGGACACGCGTGTGATGGAGGGACCCCGACATTATGGGCCCTCCGTTGCATGATCTACAACATACATTAAGTGGGTCTCATTGCATATGGGCCTTCCAAATAAAAGATCAACGGTGGAGATCCCTCTCCATCCAAAATGAACGGTCTATATGACCTCTTTAATGCAAGGAAGTAAACATCATGATGGGGTCCATGGAGAATGGCCCCATCATGGAATGATTTTAATGATCAAGATGGGCCATTGGCCACATCTTAGGGTCCCAAATGAGATCCACACCATTGATCGGTGGGCCTTACTTGGCCCATCATATAAATATGAAAATCTAGCTTATGGAAACATTCACCTTATGATCTACTCGGTCCGTTGGAACGTCTATCTTCTAGAGCTTCACTTTGATGGTGGAGATGGGAGATGGATGGTTAGGATTAGAGTTTTTGGGATGAGAAGTGGGCCACTAAAATCACTTCTTTCTCATGGAAGAGAGCTTGGACGTGAGCTCTCTCTTCCTTGCTTGGAGTTGTGTTGAGAAATGAGATAGAGAGGTGAGATGTAAGAGGGATGTGAGTGATGGATGTGAGTGATGTGGTACTTGACAAGTATAGGTGGTGTAAGAGAGAGGGTGAGAAAGAGTTGACTTTAAGGGTTGCTTGGGAATGAGGTGAAAGGTGATGTGTACTTGACATAAAGTGATTGATGGGTGATTAATTAATGGAATTGATTTGACACTTTGTAGAGATTCTCTTGGGATTTGCAATGCGCGGTGTTTTTTCTCGAACTGAACGCGGGTCCGCATCTCATCGTCTGGGTATTGGATCGGTACGTGAGTTGCGGCGTTGGAACCGCGGCGACGGTGCGGTCGCAAGGATACAAGTCTCGAATTAAGTCGACTCAAATGTATAGGATACGTCTCACAGTCGTGCGCAACATCGACTACAGGTCGCAGGTTACCGAAATTTGATGAGAAGGATCGCGAGAAGCTATGGAACAGTACAGATTAGGATACGGGTCTTACATCGGTGACCGTTGAACTAAAACTGGTCCGCTGCGGGTGATCTGTAAATTTGATCGGACTGAAAAGTTAGCTTGACCAAGATCCAATATCAGGGAGCTTAAGTCTGACCACATTCAGTAAAGGGACCTCCAGAAATGCTCCGTTGGATCGGAATAAGCCCGATTTGGTTATAATTTAAGTATACCACGACCTTGGGACTATTTTCGTCAGTTCTGGGCCTATATAAGGGTCTTAAACCCTCTCTCTTTCACTCCATATGAATTTGGGAAAACCCTACGAGAGAAAAGAGAGTAAAGAGAAATAAAGTGAGAGAGAAGTTGGTGTGGATTCCTGAGATTCTTCCTTTCTAATCCACCCACTAAAACGCCAATCCCGTATAGTTTTTCTGGCAGCTCCAACGCCGTACTTGGGTAAGTAAACCTAACCCTAATCCGCTCTATGGTTTTAAATAGTTTAAGTACTGAAATAGCTAACCTATTGCGTGTTATAGGGGGCCCTCGCGTCGTAGGCAGTGACTTGACATACAAACTTAGTTCGATGCCTGTTTACCGGCGTAAGGTACAGACTATATATGTATAGGTTATAGTTTTCAAGGCTTTCAATATCAGTTAATGATTTATTAGTGACGAAGATGCTATTTCACATGTCAAATGTGATGTTTGTTTCGCGTTTCAGTTATATATGAACTATGTTGCGTTTAGTGTGTTTCATGTATTTGTAGAAAGGATCGTATATGTATGAAATTTGGATTTGTGTTTGTCATGATTAATTGTCGTGTGTATATGCTAGTTGTATGTGTAATAATTTCTTAGCAAAAGGATTTTCCTTAATACATGTTATGCCAACATACGTTGTGTATGTTATATTGTGAAGCTTAGGTATTTGTGAAAATGTCTGAATGACTATAGAATGTGTATTCGTGCTCATGATAATTAACTATTATGGGTATATGATTGTTGTATAGATGAAAATTCCTTGACGAAAGGATTTTCCCTAATACATATTATAACCAACGTATGTTATATACGTTGGAAGGTGTAGTATAAGTATTTGTAAAAAACATCCGAATGAGTTAGTAGTTAATAAAGTGTGATTTATAAGGGAGTTGAGATATGAATCCCAACTACCTTAATAGTGTGTATGATTTCCTCCATGACTTGCATATGATAGAGTCTGTTCATTCATGTTAACTGTGTATATGATTTTCCTCCATCTATTGTATAATCATGTTTAAGTTATATTTCATAACATGCTCACATGATTATAGAATTTGACTTAAGTATTCCTTACTACTTACTTACCTCATATGCTTATTTGTTGTGATTGCACGTGATTGGGACTATAACGTAGTCCAGGTAACTGGTAACAGGCCTTGTTCTGGTGGCTGAGATTATTTTTTACCACGCAGGAGTGTTTGATGAATTCGAGCTGTACTTGGGATGTTGGCAGTGGTTAGGCCACACGGAGTGCTTACACACTTCATGTCGATCATATCGATGTGCGCTCGTACCAGTCGAGCTCGTTAACTAACCCAATTGACCCAATGTATGTTCACCATGTATGGACGCTACTGCTTGAACCTAAGATACCAACTTACCAGTGAAATGCCCGTTTAACCTTGGTACCATGATCCGCTAAGACTCATGAGCTGGGCATGGTGGTATGGGACACCGTGGTCGAGCTGTCGACCTACGCTAGAGCGACGAGCCTCCCCATAGTGACCAGTGAGCAACCCAGACTCGTGAGCCGAATATGTTGGTATGAGACACTATATTTGAGCTGTCGGCCTATACTGGAGCAGACTAGCTGTGGTCCCCCGTCGGGTTGGTGATGAGCCTTCAAAAATAGACTGCCAGTTGGTAGGGCATTAGTGGAGTGACCTCAAGTATGAATAGGCCTACCTCGGCACAGCTTGGCTGTGGTCCCCAGTCGGGTTGGTGACAGGCCTTCAAAAATAGACTGCCAGTTAGTAGGGCATTGGTGGTATTGACCTGAACTTTCCTATCGTATATGATTAACTAGGATTGATGACCCTAGATGGATTAATGTTAGGAAAATAATATAAAGGGTGGTACCTTAGCTTCCTAATCATGCTGTATGAAAAGGACTAATAAGAACTTGGTAATCACGTTCATGCACCGCATTGCATGTGCCGTTTAGCGTTGGATAGTGCATTGAGGAAGTGACTGACATGCGCGACCATGAGATGAAGATCATAGAGGGAGTGTAGGCGAGGGCATGCATCATTTCTATATATATCCTTGCATTAATAAGAGTAATCAGGACATGTTTGATTGTACTACTTTATCATTACTGCTTGATTGAATTGATAACATGTTAACCTCTTCTATATAGCTCCACTGAGTTGATCACTCACTCTTATGTTACGGGACGGTGTTTTAAACACCCACCAGACCCTGTTTTCATTTCAGATGATGGTGATGCTTGCGAAGCAGAGCCGGAGTATGAGGATGATGAGAAGGCGTTCTCCTACATGTAATTCTTTAGCGGGTTCATGTGAGTTGTGTCCTGATTGACGGAGATTCAAGGATTATACTTGTAGAAGACTATTACATTCATTTTGACATTTTGTATTTTGACACAACACTTGTAATTATTGACCTGGCAACGCATACATACTTTAGGGACTTGTGTTGGTTTATATAGTCATGTCAGTCTTTCGCTTGCATATTATAACTGTCACTGGATTATGTTTTGCTGATTTGGCTTAATCTAATTCACGTTTCATGCACTAATACAGACAACATTCATCCATCATTAAAAATGTTACCTAAGTGATGTTTTAGAACTCGGGAGCTGAGCTATGCTCGACCCCCGATTTTCAGGGTGTTACAAGTTGGTATCAGAGCATGATTTGGATTAAACCCGACCTAGGTTTTGGTCACACGACGTACGTTGACTCCAATTTAACGTAGGAGGGTGCGAGAAAAATCTAGAAACAAGTTTAGATTTTCTAGTTTCTCCAATTGACGTAGGATTACTGTAAACGATCGCCGAGATAGGGTCCGTACACACCCGTGATCATGCGAAATGATTCCAATCCATTTTTTTATCGTCAATCGATGAGTTTAGACCGTGTTTCATCCCATCCCAGCCGTTTAAAATTGGTAAGTGTGAATATGCATCAGATTCTATTCGAAATGACCCGAAATGAGTCGAAACAAAATAGGGGGTCAATCGGGGCACTTCAGGGGGACTCAAGGTGGGACCGACATGTTTTTGGACCCAAGGGGGGGAGGACATTGCCCCACCAGCAAGTCCTCACCGGACTGTCCAGAGACCGGCGAGGCCTCGCCACCGGTTGGGCCAGATCGAGCGGGCCGGTGCTGGCCGATAGTTCTTGGGTCTTGTGTGGCCCACTGATCCATAGGGGTTCGATTTTAAAGACCCGTATCTCATCTTCTCTTCACAAACTACCCTCCCTAGCTTTCCTTTTCTAAAAATATCTCTCAAAACTCCACAAAACTCACTTTCCAAACCCTCCCTTCTTCTATTTTCATGCACCCTCTTTCTATCCATTTCAAAACCCACCTTTATTGCTTATTTTCCTTTCTTTTCTTTTCATTTGGGCACTCAAATCCCTACTTTGAATCTCAAATTCATGGGAAAACCAATACCTATTCCATTTCCCTCTTTTCTTTCCTTTTCCATGGCCCTATTCGAGCTTGTTATGGCCATATTTTCTATTTTCACCATTCTCTCTTTCATGGAAAAGAAGAGAGCTCCCGTAGATGAAGCCGGGCCTAGTCGTCCAACCTGTTCTAGGAGGCCGAGAGGTGCCACCGCGACTTCAAGTACTAGTCAAGAGTTACCAACAAAGCGAGTCTAGAT
The DNA here is from genome assembly GCA_037074715.1 of Magnolia kwangsiensis. Taxonomy (NCBI): domain Eukaryota; kingdom Viridiplantae; phylum Streptophyta; class Magnoliopsida; order Magnoliales; family Magnoliaceae; genus Magnolia; species Magnolia kwangsiensis. Next base: position 141,603,421 of record CM073573.1, read on the forward strand.
CCTCAGGCTCCTATAGGAAGAGCTTTGTTGGCGGAGTTGTCTCGTGGAGTTTATGAGGTCCATAGGGTCCTTTTTTAAGCTCATGTAGATGCATAGCTGTTTGGAGAATACTTGTTGTTCAAGCACCTGGTAGAAGCTAAGTGGGGTCTGTTATTTGAGGGTGAGCACCGTGCGAATGTGGGCATTGTCCGAGCTTTCTATGCCCACATTCGAGAGCCAACGCTGGAGCCCTTGCAGTTTAAAATTCCATTTGGAAGAGATTGGGAGGCCATAATCGACGTTGCTTTCATATCTTGGCTTATGAATGTGCCACTTGGCGCGGTCGATGCAAGTGAGAAGAATCTGAGTAGTGCACGTGAAAGGGATCGCCACACACGGTTCCTTTATGGTCGTCTAGTTGAATGGCAGCCAAACAAAAGCCTTTTAGTGACAAATATGACAGACGACTTCCGCTGCTTCACCACATTTGCACGTTCAACATCTACCCCAAGTGGAGCAACTACAGTGAGTGCAACACCAGATGTAGCAGCAGTAACAGTTTTTAACCTCCATAGCTGGTATTTTTGCCTAGAATATGAGTGTAGTTCCACCTACATCACCTACGCACCCTGTTGGAAACATGAATACCAACAGAATTTTTGAGCAATTCCAGCGCTTCCATCCTCCCACTTTTGTGGGTACACATGGACCCGAGGAGGCTGATTACTGGCTAGATCGCATCTCTAAGATGTTGAAGCCATTACACTGCAATGAGGCAGAGCAAGTCGAGCTAGCCACCTATATGTTTGAGAAGGAGGCTGGTTTATGGTGGGACAGTATCCTACAAACAGTTTTTGTAGGACATGTGTGGACCCGGGATGCATTTGAGACACGCTTCGATGAGAAGCACTTTCCCCTCACATATTATGATGAAAAGGAGGGTGAGTTTCTTTGCATCCAACAGGGAGGGATGACCGTGTCAGAATTTGAGAACAGATTCATGGAGCTAGCTAGACATGCTCCTTTGATCCTAGCTGCAGAACCGATGAAAATGTGACATTTTTCATATGGGCTGTGGCCCGATATCCGCGCTCGAATGAGTTGCACTAACATTCCCGATTACATCGAGCTAGTTAACTTGTCTCTACGAGCTGAACAACATAGTGATTGAGTTTCCCGGACAAGCAACCCAATGGGCCCGAGGCCTTGTCCTAAATTGCAGCACCGGTCAGTCCTAAGTAAGAGGCTACATATAAACTCGCCTCCTAAGTTCGTGGCTTCGTCGACCCAACAAAAGCGAATGAAACATTGGTGTAACGACTCCACCAAGATGAAAGATAATGGTAGCACGCCACCAAGTGGTATAACGACTCCACCTCTACGATCTGTACCACCAGCACAACCATATTACCGATCGCCTATACCACAAAATAGGCCACCTCAATGACCTGTGGCAGCACAACTAAATCAGTCTCAACAAGCCCGTGTGCATGCACTTGTAGCTGAATCATCTGAGTCAGCAACCGTAACACCTTGGACCTTTGGGGTCACTGCCCACATTCAAGGTACACCTATATTTCTATTGGTAGGCACTGGGTCCACTATTTTAAGAGTGTCATGCTCTACAGTCAAGTGTTTGGGGGTTGAACACTACCCCTATGGGTGTGTTGAGAGTCCTTACTGCGACAGGGACATTCTCTGACACTACCAAACTCTATAAGGATTGCCCAATAAACGTAGGAAATAGAAATGTGTGCATTAACCTGATAGTCTACCCGCTCATAAGCGTGATGGGTGCTTGGTGGGCTAATAGCCACTGGCACGGGGTCAAAGGAAACTAATTTAGGTCGTACTTAAAGTTACGTCACTAGATAGGAACTGGATCTTCTTTGGTAGGTCAATAACGAAGTTGTCGAAGGAAAGTAACTAAGTTCCAAGTATTAAACCAATTTATATGAAAGAATAGGTCTAATGATGGATTAAAAATAATATGGTAACTAAAGGTAACAAATAAGGGAAGGGTTGACAAATATTTATATATAAACAAAATCTACAACTTCGGGTTACCAATAGACTGGTCATACCTTTTTCATATTAAAGTTTAGTATTCGATGTCTATTTAGGAATTATTTATAGTCATACTATGAATTATCCTGTAATTAAATTTGATTATACGTAAAGATGTATATGTTTTTAGTCGTTTTTGGTACAATTAAATTAGGACCCTCAGGCAAGATTGGATTTTATAGTTTAATACTTTGTAAGCTCATTTTGGAGGTGTACCATAGTAAAAGATTATAAGTTTCTTATTCCCTTGTAGATTCAAGGTTTATACCTCGTCAAAGACATGTCCCTCTTCTTTCCTGTCCCACGGCCTTACAGCGCTAACATTCAAAACTTCTAAAATATTTTAGAACTCTCGACTCTTCCTTCCCTTCCAAAGTTAAGAAAACCAAAGTGCAATCTGCCCTTAACCCCCTAGCCATATGATCAAAATGGTGGCATGTAAATACAAATTTAGGAGGTTGAAAAACCCTTCTACTATAGTCTTTTAACTATGAGTACCATGGAAGAACTTATTATTCACCAAGTTAAACATAGGTTGAACAAGAACACTCGTTGAACAGGATCCAAAGGACAACCTTATAAACAGAAGGCTTGAACCTCCTAATAAATTATAATACCCCTTAAATACTTAGGATGAGTAGATTTCAGAATTTCAGAACCATATCCCTACGAGGTATTCGCGGTTTAACTCAATTCTCAATCCTGGGTGATTACCAAAGGACTTACTGCTTTGACCGAGCAGAAGACCAGGATCTATTAGGATTAGGAAGGGATACAATGTTGTCTACCCTAGTCAAGCGGACAATCGATGTATTAGATTTGAGCCTACCACAACTGTCTTTCCGTATTAACTCAATCATAAAGAGTAAATTATACCACCCTTAAGTAAACCTTATCATCAAACACTTAGCACGATAATAATGAATTAGACATTTATTTTTGAACCTCAAAGGTAGAAACTTTTAAGGGGGGTAGACCAATATGAGCTAGGCTGATGTAGTTATTATATACCTTTACCGTTTACCCTTAGGCAATTTCGGGGACAAAATTGTTCTTTAAGGGAGGTAGATTGTAACGTCCCGAAAAAATCCGTACAAAGACCCAAGTACCACCTCAAGCAAAAATCACTAAGGGCTAAATCCTTTAGAAATTAAATGAGAATTAACTAGCGTTAACTAGATTACCTGGGAAATTAGCACCAATCACTTTAAATATGATCTGCAAGGCCCAAAACTTGTAAAATTGTTAACGCAATAATACCTTGAAACCTAGGATCCATCTCTAAACCCAGTTACTCTCGGGAGCACATTGAAACTCTGTATCGGACCTGGACCGTACATCGAAAGTTCAATAACGACGAACTTAGACAAATATGACCGCCTAGTTAGACTTGACAATCACCTCAAAAATCAAGTCTAGATGATGTCCTGAGACTATTTTCTTGAATCCGGAGTGAAGTGTGTGAGAAACTTGAGGATTTTAGAAAATAATTTTGAATTTAAGTAATCTGAGTCGTGTCTCTTATGGGCCAATTATACACATCCAGACTGTCAGAATCAGTCCCAAATATACCCTCGGATCAGGAAAAATGTCCCGCACATGCCAATGTACTTGTGGCCCTGATCGAGTGTCGGTGACCGTTGAACTGAAACTGGTCCGCCACGGGTGATCTATAAATTCGATCGGATAGAAAACTTAGCTTGACCAAGATCCAATATCAGGGATCTTAAGTCCGACCGCATTCAGTAAAGGGAACCTCCAGAAATGCTCTGTTAGATCGGAACAAGCCCGATTTAGTTATAATCTAAGTATACCATGGCCTTGGGACTATTTTTGTCAGTTTCGGGCCTACATAAGGTTTTTAAACCCTCTCTCTTTTACTCCATATGAATTTGGAGAAAATCCTAGGAGAAAAGAGAGTAAAGAGAGAGAAAATGAGAGAGAAGTTGGTGTGAATTCTTGGGATTCTTCTCTGCTAATCCACCTGCTGAAATGTCAATCCCGTATAGTTCTTCTGGTAGCTCCAACGCCATACTTGGGTAAGTAAACCTAACCCTAATTTGTTTTAGAGTTTTAAATAGTCTAAGTGCTGAAATAGCTAACCTATTGCATACTATAGGTGGCCCTCACATCGTAGGCAGTGACATGACATACAAACTAAGCGCGTTTATCAGCGTAAGGTGCGGACTATATACGTATAGGATATGGTTTTCAAGGCTTTCAATGTCAGTTAATGATTTATTACTGACATAAATGCTATTTCACATGCCAAATGCAATGTTTGTTTCGCATTTCAATTATATATGAACTATGTTGCGTTTAGTGTGTTTCATGTATTTGTAGAAATGATCATATATGTTCAAAAATTGGATTTGCATTTACCATGATTAATTGTCGTGTATATATGCTAGTTGTATGTGTAATAATTTCTTGGCGAAAGGATTCGCCTTAATACATGTTATGCCAACCTACGTTGTGTATGTTATATTGTGAAGCCTAAGTGTTTGTGAAAATGTCTGAATGAGTATAGAATGTGTGTTCGTGCTCGCCATAATTAACTATTGTGGGTATATGATTGTTGTGTAGATGACAATTCCTTGACAAAAGGATTTTCCCTAATACGTATTATAACCAACGTATGTTATACACATTGGAAGGTGTAGTCTAAGTATTTGTAAAAAACGTATGAATGAGTTAGTAGTTAGTAAAGTGTGATTTATAAGAGAGTTGAGATATGAATCTCAACTACCTTAATAGTGTGTATGATTTCCTCCATGACTTGCATATGGTAGAGTCTGTTCATTCATGTTTAATTGTGTATATGATTTTCCTCCATGTATTGTATAATCATGTTTAAGTTATATTCCATAACATGCTCACATGATTGTAGGATTTGACTTAAGTATTCCTTACTGCTTACTTACCTCATACGCTTATTTATTGTGATTGCATGCAGTTGGGACTATAACGTAGTCCAGGCAATCGGTAACAGGCCTTATTCTGGTGGTTGAGATTATTTTTCAGCATGCAGGATGTGTTCGATGAATTCGAGTTGTACTTGGGATGTCGACAGTGGTTAGGCCACATGGAGTGCTTACGCACTTCGTGTCAATTATCTCGATGTACGCACTTCGTGTCAATTATCTCGATGTGCTTACTTGATATAAAGTGATTGATGGGTGATTGATTGTTGGGATTGATTTGACACTTTGTAGAGATTCTCTTGGGATTTGCAACGCGCGGTATTTTTTCTCGAACTGAACGCGGGTCCGCATCTCATCGTCTGGGTATTGGATCGGTACGTGAGTTACGGCGTTGGAACCGCGGCGACGGTGCGGTCGCAAGGATACAAGTCTCAGATTAAGTCGACTCAAATGTATAGGATACATCTCACAGTCGTGCGCAACATCGACTACAGGTCGCGGGTTGTCGGAATTTGATGAGAAGGATCGTGAGAAGCGATGGAACAGTACAGATTAGGATACGGGTCTTACATCGGTGACCGTTGAACTAAAACTGGTCTGCTGCGGGTGATCTGTAAATTCGATCGGAGTGAAAAGTTAGCTTGACCAAGATCCAATATCAGGGAGCTTAAGTCCGACCACATTCAGTAAAGGGACCTCCAGAAATGCTCCGTTGGATCGGAATAAGCCCGATTTGGTTATAATTTAAGTATACCACGGCCTTGGGACTATTTTCGTCAGTTCTGGGCCTATATAAGGGTCTTAAACCCTCTCTCTTTCACTCCATATGAATTTGGGAAAACCCTACGAGAGAGAAGAGAGTAAAGAGAAATAAAGTGAGAGAGAAGTTGGTGTGGATTCCTGAGATTCTTCCTTGCTAATCCACCCGCTGAAATGTCAATCCCGTATAGTTTTTCTGGTAGCTCCAACGCCGTACTTGGGTAAGTAAACCTAACCCTAATCCGTTCTAGGGTTTTAAATAGTTTAAGTGCTAAAATAGCTAACCTATTGCGTGTTATAGGGGGCCCTCGCGTCGTAGGCAGTGACTTGACATACAAACTGAGTTCGATGCCCGTTTACCGGCGTAAAGTACAGACTATATATGTATAGGTTATAGTTTTCAAGGCTTTCAATATCAGTTAATGATTTATTAGTGACGAAGATGCTATTTCACATGTCAAATGTGATGTTTGTTTCGCGTTTCAGTTATATATGAACTATGTTGCGTTTAGTGTGTTTCATGTATTTGTAGAAAGGATCGTATATGTATGAAATTTGGATTTGTGTTTGTCATGATTAATTGTCATGTGTATATGCTAGTTGTATGTGTAATAATTTCTTAGCGAAAGGATTTTCCTTAATACATGTTATGCCAACACACGTTGTGTATGTTATATTATGAAGCTTGGGTATTTGTGAAAATGTCTGAATGACTATAGAATGTGTATTCGTGCTCACGATAATTAACTATTATGGGTATATGAATGTTGTATAGATGAAAATTCCTTGACGAAAGGATTTGCCCTAATACATATTATAACCAACGTATGTTATATACGTTGGAAGGTGTAGTATAAGTATTTGTAAAAAACATCCGAATGAGTTAGTAGTTAATAAAGTGTGATTTATAAGGGAGTTGAGATATGAATCCCAACTACCTTAATAGTGTGTATGATTTCCTCCATGACTTGCATATGGTAGAGTTTGTTCATTCATGTTTAACTGTGTATATGATTTTCCTCCATGTATTGTATAATCATGTTTAAGTTATATTCCATAACATCCTCACATGATTGTAGGATTTGACTTAAGTATTCCTTACTGCTTACTTACCTCATACGCTTATTTGTTGTGATTGCATGCGGTTGGGACTATAACGTAGTCCAGGCAATCGGTAACAGGCCTTATTCTGGTGGTTGAGATTATTTTTCACCTTGCAGGATGTATTCGATGAATTCGAGTTGTACTTGGGATGTCGACAGTGGTTAGGCCACATGGAGTGCTTACGCACTTCGTGTCAATTATCTCGATGTATGCACTTCGTGTCAATTATCTCGATGTGCTTACTTGACGTAGTCCAGGTAACTGGTAACAGGCCTTGTTCTGGTGGCTGAGATTGTTTTTTGCCACGCAGGAGTGTTTGATGAATTCGAGCCGTACTTGGGATGTTGGCAGTGGTTAGGCCACACGGAGTGCTTACGCACTTCATGTCGATCATATCGATGTGCGCTCATACCAGTCCAGCTCGTTAAGTAACCCGATTGACCCAATGTATGTTCACCATTTATGGACGCTACTGTTTGAACCTAAGATACCAAACTTATCAGTGAAATGCCCGTTTAACCTTGGTACCATGATCCGCTAAGACTCATGAGCCGGGCATGATGGTATGAGACACCGTGCTCGATCTGTCGGCTTACGCTGGGGTGACGAGCCTCCTCGTAGTGAACAGTGAGCAACTCAGACTCGTGAGCCGAATATGGTGGTATGAGTCACTGTATTTGAGCTGTCGGCCTATACTAGTGCAGCCTAGCTGTGGTCCCTATTCAGGTTGGTGTTGAGCTTTTGAAAATAGACTGTTAGTTGGTAGGGCGTTAGTGGAGTGACCTCGAGTATGAATAGGCCTACCTCGGTGCAGCCTGGCTATGGTCCCCAGTCGGGTTGGTGATGAGCCTTGAAAATAGACTGTCAGTTGGTAGGACGTTGGTGGCAGTGATCTGAACTTGCCTATCGTATGTGATTAACTAGGATTGACGACCCTAGATGAAATAATGTTGGGAAAATGATAAAAAGTATGGTACCTTAGATTTCTAATCCTGCTATATTAAAAGGACTAATAAGAACTTGGTAATCACATTCATGCATTGCATTGCATGTGCTATTTGGCGTTGGGCAGTACAATGAGGAAGTGATTGACATGCGCGACTGTGAGATGAAGATCGCAGAGGGAGTGCAGGTGAGGGCATGCATCATTTCTACATACATCTTTACATTAACAAGAGTGATTAGGACATGTTTGATTGTACTACTTTATCATTACTGCTTGATTAAATTGATAATATGTTAACCTATGTTGTATAGCTCCACTGAGTTGATCACTCACTCCCACGTTATGTGATGGTGTTTTAAACACCCACCAGACCTTGTTTTTGTTTCAGATTATGGCGATGCTTACGAAGCGGAGCCGGAGAATGAGGATGACGAGGAGGCATTCTCCTACATGCACTTTTCAAGCGGGTTCATGTGAGCCATGTCCTGATTGACGGGGATTCAGGGATTATACTTGTAGAGGACTATTACATTCCTTTTGACATTTTGTATTTTGACACAACACTTGTAATTATTAACCTGGCAACACATACATACTTTGGGGACTTGTGTTGGTTTGTATAGTTATGTCAGTCTTCCACTTACGTATTATAACTGTCCCTGGATTATGTTTTATTGATTTGGCTTAATCTAATTTATGTTTCATGCACTAATACTGACAACATTCATCCATCATTAAAAATGTTGCATAAGTGATGTTTTGGAACTCGGGAGCTGAGCTATGCTCGACCCCTGATTTTCAGGGCGTTACAGTTGACTAGGTTGAATGGTTGAGTTTAGGGTTAAGGATTGGGGTTATTAGGGTTTAGGCTTATATGGTTTGGGTTTAGGATTAGTGTTCAGTCATTCATCCATCCATTCAAACCTAATTAGCTTATCATCCTGGTGTGGGGTGCTACAGATACCCCTCTTTGGTAGAGGTTGTGTGCAACCGAATGCCAAAGCGAGTGGATAGCCTGCCCTTGCCAGTCAATCATGAATTGCATTATGAATTTGTTACCTGACTTTGTGTCTGTGTCAGCTAGTTACTTAAAAATTGATAACTTGCACATATCGTGAGGCTTTAGAGAAAACGTTACGATGTCCTTGCGCAAGCCGCTAATTGTAACCCTTTCACTCCCTATTGGTACTAACATAGGAAAGGTACAGTAAAGCCCTCGTGCTTTCTGCAGGCTTATGAGGATACTGACCCAGTATTGGATTGTCTGTTGCTTCCCAGATCACCCAAGGGTACTTATTTTATTTTATCATCAAAGTGGTTAACTGCCCTGTGCTTTCTACGACCATATAGGGAACTCACTATATTGACTTGGACTTGATCAAATTTCGCAAGGAATCAAACCTAGGTATGTGTCAGTGACCTCTTTCTATGCAATCTTCTGATTTTGACACTTAAGTTATGATTTGTCTTTTTCTCCATTTGGATGATTTCTTCTGACTAGTCTTGGCCTATCATCTTTTCATAGCATTAGCATTTGACACAATGGAGCTGAGACTGGAGTTCAATTCGATCGTATTTTTATGTGCATTTGGATTCAATAATATCCAGGGAAACTATGAGATATTGGATCTTATTTGATTTTATGCTGACTCTCACCTAAAGATACGGAAGATCTCTTAGTGACTCATAAGTCTGACACTTTATTTTGTAAATATTTTGTGATTTTGAAATTCACCCCACTTTGGGGAGTGATACTCCGTGGGGGTTATTAGTGCATGATGATTTTGAAATATGTCTAGTTTACTGGTTGTCTCCACCAGGGATGCCTATGGGACTTCAAGTATGCTTATTTTTATTGAAAATATGCGAGGGCCTAGTGTGCATGTTAGTTGTGATGGGGAATGAATTAGTTGGGAATTATGGATTTTGAAGATGTATTTTATTGCTTGAAATTTGGTTGTTGCAATTGGAACTAAGATCTGTTGGTGATGGTTCACTTGATGCAAGTCTGATTAGTGGTCGTGATCAAGAATCCGACTAGAGATAATTGATCGGTTCCATTATCTCATAGGATATTTAGACTTGATTTTTGGGCTGATTGAGAAGGTTGCTTGTGATCGACTCTAGCTTATATGATGTAGATCTGTCCATGGATGGTGGTCAGGATTTTAATTTGCGATCAATCGAGTCTGTCTTCTCGTGATATGTGGTCAGGATTTCGACTAATATATGATGAAATGAAAAGAAAGCTTTTAAAAATTTTATGCCTTGTGTTTTCTATGTATGTGTGGTTTGTACTTGTTGTACCCATAGATGTAGGAATTAGAACGTTGACTCAGCTGGATGTCATAACCAGTTTTTTAATTGCTCACCAAGGGCCCCGATCCCTTTAAGGTAATGCACAATGGTATCCTACCTTTATGATTTAGGAAGAGCTTAAAAGAATTTTCGACTCGTTCCTGCCATCCTTACATCTGTTGAATCTTCATGTTGCCTTGGATTTTCCATGTACAAGTTTTTTTTTTTTTTTTTTTTGTCAATATTGCCTGTAATGCCCTTTCAGTTTTTCACAACATCTAACTTGCTCATCATTTTTACCCGTGGTGCCCTTGCAGGTTTTCACCATGTCTCGAGTATTTCATCTTACTTGCCCCTTGGCAAATTTATTATTTTTACCATTTTCCCTTTTGGGTTTTCACCAAGTCTATTGCGTGCCTGCTGTTTCTACTCACAGTACCCTTTTGAGTTTTCACTTCCCCCATTTTTCTTAGGCATGCTTTCTTCTTCTTCTTTTTTCTTTTAGTTTAATTTCTACAACAACAGAGGGATCAAAATTCCATCCATGCCGGCCATCTGTTAGCTCTCCTTCCTTGTCTTGAGTCACGATGGTAAAGCCGTTGACTCCAATTGACATCATCCTGAGGGGATGTGAGTGGGAATGAGCTTCTTGGGTCAGATTATTTTCTTTTTATCTTTTTTATCTTTTTATTTTTTTTGTTTTCTTTTTCTTGTTTCCTTTTCATTTTTTTAACTTTCTTGGACTGCATGCTCTTATTTTGTCTTCATTTATTTCTCTCTCTCTCTCTCTCTCTCTCTCTCTCTCTCTCTCTTATGCTCTTATTGAAGCATTTATTTGGGGACTAGAGGGAGTACTTCTTGGGATGACCAAATTTGGTCAGTTGACTTCAGCTTTGCTATTGTAAATCTTGACATGATTAGATAAGCTTACCCATTATCGGCATTGATGGGCTCCGAAAGATCCTTACCCTAGGTTGGTGAGTTGGAGGGAGCTTTTTGGAAGAAATCTCCTGATCTTTGGGCCATCTCATACTAGCTTTGAACTTTCCCTCTTAAGTCTAATAGATGCGGTTGTACTTGTTGTAAACCCAGTCTGACTTTTCTTTCCTCGGCTTCACTCTTCATGAGATTTCAACTTGAACTTGTAGGATTGCCTCCGTTTCATAAGTTAGCATGTACAGAGTTTCACCTGTAGTTGTGTGTACAGATGTCTGATTGGCCCAAAGTGCATACGAAAGAGACCCCATGTCTTCTAATTTTCTCAAGAAGCTCATCCATATTTGGATTCATGAAGGGCATCTTATCGTCGATGATGATGACATGTAGGATCTTATAGTGGCTGATGATGTTGTTCTTCATGAGCGTCATCATATAAGATGTGAGATGTTGCCTCTATTTAATTTTTGTGAAGTAAATGATCATTATGAGTACAAACTCATGACCATTAAATATTATTAGGCTGACTTTTTCATTGATGTCAATATCTTGCGTAGAGGATGTCTAAGACCTTTCTAGGTTGTATAGTTTCAAAGCACACACATGAATCTAATGTGCACACTCCTAACACTTGAAGTACTTTCTGACATGGAATGCAAGCGTGGTCTTTGCAGCATCTACTTAATAGGCTTCATTTCAAACTTTGTTGGTAGTCATGACTTCAAGAATTTGATCATTCTCTAGTCATTTTTATGGTGAAAAGGATTCGCAATGCGCACTTCCCTAAGATTTTTGAGAGATCCTAGGCTTACAATTTTGAAATATTCAAGATGACATAAGCTTTTGATTTTGAACTTTCTGAGGAGACCCTCTAGTTCAAGAGTTGATTCATCATCTTCCATGCCATTGGCTTTGTACTAATTATTGAGTACAAAGTCCAAATCTAGATTGAAATCATATAAGTTGACTTCATGCTCAAGTTCTTTGACAAACAGACTTGGCACTTTTATTGCTTGTGATTTTTGAAAAACATTTTTGATTTTTTTTGGGTTTTAATTTTTTCTAATATTTGAATTTCTTAAATTTTTTTGTTTTGGATTTTAAAAAATTCTGATTTTTTAAAGTTTTTTTTTTGTTGTAAGGGACAACAATGCAAAGAAAAGTTGCCTAATCTGGCTCAGGGAGCCGAGTGCTATTCACATTGGCTTTTATTATTGTCTTGGGGTTACAAGCCTGTTACTGCCCTACACTCCTTCTCCTTAGGAGCCAGGGCCAAAGGGATCAGTAGTTAAGCCCCCATCATTGTGCCCAAATGTCAAGATGCGTTTGGGGTTAAGCTCTGAGTCAGTGTCAGATGTGATTTTTCCTATTTCATCCTCGATGGATTACGACTCCTCAGGTTCTTCCAGCTCGAGTGGGACCAAAATTGTTGTCCAATCAGTCGAGAGCAATTCATCCCCCTTGTATGAGTCCTTTGTAATAATGGATTGGATTGTTGCATAGGTGAAGGGATTGCCCTCCTTTTGATGACCTCGTCTTCTTCTAGTTCCCTTATGCTTTGGTTTTTTGCCTGGAGGATGCCGATATCTTAGTCTTCTCATGTTCACATTATTTTGATCCTCAACGACTGGGGTCGAGTCTTGATATTTGAGCTGGTAGCAAAATATTTAGTTCTCGTCAAGAGGGAAGATGTAGTTTGATCCAATGGGCCATGCAAGAGGAATGTAATCCATAGTCTCGAACTTGAGACTATGGTCTAAGCTGTTCTCATTGGAGCATTGTATGTCTATGGCTAGGAGGACAAGTTCTCTTTATCTCTTGTTACTGTGGCTAGATGGTGGCGACTTCTACCCCTAGTTGTCAACTGATGATAGTGGAGCAAATGACAGTGTAAGTGACATGGGCAAGGCATGCCCCTAGTTGATTGAAGCTAAGATTGGTAGGGTGAGCTCCTGATTGATTGGAGGTGAGATAGGAACGGTGTGCCTATGGTTGGTTAAAGCTGTGACAGGAAGGGTGTGCCATTGGTTAAACGAAGTTGAGACAGGGAGGGTGTGCCCTAGTTGATTGAAGCTGTGATAGGTAGGGTGTGCCCCTAGTTAGTTGAAGTCGAGACAGGCAGGGTGTGCCCCTGGTTGTTTGAAGTTGAGACAAGCAGGGTGTGGCCCTAGTTGATTGAAGCTGAGAAAAGATGGTTGTGCCCTTGGTTAGTTGAAGTTTAGATAGGCAAGGTCAGCTTCTGGTTAGTTGTAGTTGCAGCTATGATGATAGGTATTAAGGCATCCTAATATCCTTCAAGGTGTCGCACTTAATCTTGCTCTAGGTCCGAAGCTTCTTCTTCTTCTAGTGTAAGAGATTCTTTCCCTAATGACCCTAGGATTGTTTCCCACCAGATAGGGAGTTATAGAGCTTTACGGTTGTCATGCTCCAAACTTGGAAACCAGGCTTACAAAATTTCTGATCACAAAATCTGGTGCTGACAGCCTCCATAGTACCCCATTCTCGGCTCCCAGCACCCATACACTAGGTTTTGATCCTGGGATCCTACAAGGAGGATTTTTAACATCAATTTGATTCATAATGAGCATAACCATAAGCATAACCCACGAACAATAACCACAAGAACACCATTGCAAAATCCATTATGATCAAAAACTTTAAAGTACAATGCATATGAAGGGAAATACAAGATAATAAATCCAAAACTCTTGAAGCTCTGTAGCACGCTCCTGCTCCTGAACTGCTAGTGCCTAGCTTCACCTGCACGTAACGGTCATGCATAAGCTTATAGAAAGCTTAGAGAGTGTTGAAAGTGTGTGCATATGGTAGAAATGCAAGTTTGCAATATCAGAGTAATACGAAAATGCCGGTAAGTCCATGAATGTCATTAGTCGTATCTAGGCTATGCGATGCAAGGCATGAGTGCTATTGGCCATATCAAGGCCATGCGATGTTAGGAGTGAGTGATGTTGGCCATACTAAGGCCATGCAATGCAAGATGTAACTCAATCACACTGGTCCTCATCCGAATCCATATGTCAATGCAACTCATCGCCAGAACATCAAATATCAATATAGTTCTCACTCTGGATAATCACCAGGGTCTAGTACACTTTACACTAGCTTGTCGCCCCTATCTGAGTGCACAACTAGGTGAGTAGAAGAGACCTTACTATCTACCTACCAATATCGGGCCCGACTCATTTATAGCGGACCTATTCCTTAAGCTAGTCAAACTCAACCTAGAAATTACTCCCTCACTCAGGCGGGTAAGGTCACACCTCTTCCAAATGACCATGACATAATGGGAGACACGTCCTACTGGTAAACAGCCTTCGTGTGCTCATGTATCCACTCGGTTTCGACGTTGAAGTCATCCTCTCGTGCCATCGGGTTTAGAAATTTTCACCCAGGGACATTTATGGCCCCCCGATGCTAGAAACAGTATTTTCAGAATCCAACCTGGCCACCCACGATATGTCTGTGGTGGCCATGGCCCTTATGTCATTAGGGCATACAATAATCATAATCACACAAATGTAAAGTGCATGAGTCACGAAGTGCATGAGTCACGCATTCCAATCATGCATCTATCCTACGCATATCGTGCACTAATGTGAGATGACTCAGCCTATCAGGGAGTCACATAAACAACCTGCACTATGCATATGAAATGGCCAATCACAACACATAACAAACATATAGATAATGCGTATGGGCATTTATCATGATGCTATGCTGTCGCAAACTCATAATCGGCAATGGTAGCCGGTATCGGCAATCGGCGTCGATAATCAACCTCAACGCAAGGCAGTGTCCATAGATGGATGGACGATGATAGATCAATTAAAATCAATAGGGCTTAAGCATTTTGGTTAACCCACTAGACAATGATGAGGATGAGCCTAACAAGGCCTAAGGGAAGGTCACAATGTGGACGTCCAACCATCATTGTGCATTAATATGGACATTTAACCAACATTGCTCCCAAGGAGTGGCCCACATAGGGCCAAACATACAGTGGGCCCATGGCCTCGTACCAGGGCCTAATATACATCATCACGGTCCTCAATTACATCAAATGGGCCGATCAAATGGGCCAAATCAAAAGGGCCGATTCAAATGGGCCGAATCAAATAGGCTGATCAAAGGGAGTCGAATCAAATGTGCCAGTACAAATGGGCCGAATCAAAAGGGCCAATTCAAAGGGGGCCGAATCTAATGGGCCGGTAGAATTGGGCCCAGACTAGCCACACCATTCACCTATTGCTTAGAGATCATTTTAGAGCAATATTTTAAAAAAATGAATCATATCCAAAGGATCATCTAGACTATACCACACTTAATAGTGGTGATGATGATTTCCACTATTAAATTCCAAAGGGCCCACGATAGTATTTATTTCCCACCCATACTGTTCATAAGGTCACAAAGACCTAAACAGGGAGGAAAAACAAATATCATATTGATTCAAGGATGTTGTATCCCAAAGGGGTTTCAATGGTAGACGTTCAACTCCATTGTCGTCTGTAGTGTGGTCCACTTGATACTAGATCTGTCTTATTTTTCTTCACAAGCCCAAGGCCGAGCTCACCAAATATATGGATGGTTTGGATACAACACATGCATCATTATGGGTCCCATAGATAGACGACATGGATGGAATAGGCGGGACCCATGAAATTTGTTACCGTCTGAATAGCAGATAGTGGTGGGGTCCACATAGCTGGATGGTGTGGATTACACCCACATGTGTAGCCTTGCAGACCATGCTGACGTCAATAGGGCAGCTGTATAACTGCTGTACATGCAGCTTACTGCTTTAAAAGGTAGAGGTGTGTCCCACATAGGGCCCACCATAACATTAAATATATAATATTATGTTATAATATATAATATATCAAATTATATATTATATTAATATAATATAATATATAATTTGAGATCGGATGGTGATGAAGGGACCCAACCACTATGGGTCCTCCATGGTCTCAATACATACATAAAAAATGGGTCTCATCACAAGTGGGCCTTCTGATAAAAAATCAACGGGTGGATCACCCACCTATTGGCCTCCTTCTTGGTCCGATGGAATGCCGAAATCCTTGGCTTCGATTTCAACGAAAGATGATGAAGAACGAAGGGTTGAGATGGGAGATGAGAGGGTTAGGAAGTGGGCCACACACAAAACTCTCTCATGGAGATTTAGAAGAACTTGGTCGTGTGATATTTTGTTGCTTGGGAGTGAAGAGAGAAAATGAGAGGGAGAGAGAAGTGATGGGTGAAAAGGGATGGGATGATGGGTGATTAGAGATGGGTGGAGTGATGGAGTTGTAAGAAAGGGATGGGTGGAGAGAGCGAGAGTTGACTTAGGGAATGAGAGAGAGATGGGTTGCTTGTACTTGACTTCTACTTGTGATAGAATATGTACTTGACATTGATTGATTAATGGGATTGGTTATAAAGATTCTCTCAGAATTCGTAACGCACGATGTTTCTTCAGAATGAACGTGAGCCCACATCTCCTGGCCCGAGTATTAGATTGGTGCGTGAGTCGCGGTGTTGGAACTGAGGCGACGACGCGGTCACTAGGATACAAGTTTCGAGTCGATTCGACTTCAGTATGCAGGACTTGTCTTAGGATCGTGCGTAAATGTTAGATACAAGTCGAGTGTTGTCAAAATTTGACCGGGAAGACTGCGGAAGCCTACGAAACGGTACGGTCTGGGATACGGGTCTTATAGCTCTCCATTCCAAATAAAAATTTCATCCTTGAAATTTATACTATCATTGCAAGTAAACATGACTCAAAATAAAAGAGAAAATAAGGCATCATTATACAAAATTGGAGACAGCATACAAGATACAATATATAATCAATCATCAAAGAGATGGGGATAGTGCTCTCAAATCTCGACCTTGCGCTCCCAAGATGCCTTATCAACAGAATGGTGACCTCACTGAACCTTCACCAAGGGGATGGCATTGGTCCAGAGGACCTACTCCTTCCGATCAAGGATACGAACTGGCTGCTCAATATAAGAAGCATTCTCACGAACCTCCAACGGCTGCCAATCAATAACAGGAACTACGTCTAACCTACACTTCCTCAACATAAAGACATTAAAAATGTTGTGGACACTAGACAAATGAGATGGCAATGCAAGCCGATAGGCCACGTCGCCAATGCGCTCAGTGATCTTGAAAGGTTTTATGAATCTTAGGGCAAGTTTGTCCTTTGCTCCTAATCGAACCACGCCCTTCATGGGCTCGACCTTGAGATGCACCCTGATGATATCGATAGCTTCTGACATCTACTGCACAAGGTCAGGACCAAGGAGACGCCTCTCTCTGACCTGGGTCCAACAACTCAGAGATCTGTCTTCCATATAATGCCTCAAAAGAAGCCATGTCAATGGTCACCTGATAGTTGTTGTTGTATGCAAAATCAGCCAATCATAGATGCTCATCCTAGTTATCCCCGAAATCAATCACGCAGGCCCGAAGTATATCCTCAAGGATCTGGTTGACCCTCTCGGTCTGGCAATTGGTCTGCGGATAATACTCGGTGCTGAGCTGCAAATCAGTACTCATCGCTCTCTGAAAGCTCCCCCCAAACTGAGACGTGAACTTCGAGTCTTGGTCTGAAATGATCGACACAGGAACATCGTGCAGTCTCATGATCTCATCAACAAACAGCTTGGCGAGCTGGTCCGCATACCAAGTCTCACGAATTGTAAGAAAATGTGCTGACTTCGTTAGGTGATCCATGAAAAACCAGATGGCGTCATGACTGTGATGTGTCCTCGATAAACCCATGATAAAATCGGTAAATATGTGCTCTCACTTCTACATTGGGATGCTCAACGGCTACAATGGACTAGTAGGTCTCTGATAATTGGCCTTGACATGCTGGCATGTGTTACACTCGGCCATAAAACTGGCAATCTGATGCTTCATCCCCAACCAATAATATTGTCTCCTCATATCACGATACATCTTCATCGAACTAGGGTTGATAAAAAACCGCGATCGATGTGCCTCGATCATAAGATCTCCACACAACTCAGGAATATCTGGGACACATAATCAGCCTCTAAAGTGAAGTCCACCATCAAAACTAATCTGTCAATCTGTCCGACTCTCAGATGTTACCTCTGGTCAGTAATCCTGTAACGACTCGTTTGTCTATTGATCCTTAATCACTCTTGCGATAAGAGAGGGTTGGATTGACAGGCTCGATAGCTGAATGATAAAAGACTACAGACCAAACTTGAAGTCGTACTCTACTATATCCATGTGTGCCACCAGGCCTTGTACTGACGACTGAGTGCATCCGTCATCACGTTTGCCTTACCTGGGTGGTACTGGAGGTCAAAATCATAGTCCTTCAGAAGCTCCATCCAATGCCTTTGCCTTATGTTCAGATCGGACTAAGAGAATAGATACTACAAACTCTTGTGGTCGAAGAAGAGCTCGAACCTGACCCCATAGAGATAGTGTCTCCACACCTTCATTACGAAGACGACTGTTGCCAGCTCCAAATCATACGTGGAGTAGTTCAGCTCATGGATCTTGAGCTGACGAGATGTGAAGGCTACTGGCCTATTGTGCTGCATCAAGACAGCACCTAAACCAATATGTGAGGCATCGGTAAATGCAACAAATCCATCACTCTCAAAGGAAAGAGTGAGGACAAGGGCGGACATTAAACGGTCCTTCAGCTCCATGAATGCCTACTCACATGCGTCAATCTAAATAAAATCTACGCTCTTCCAAGTCAAACTGGTCAATGGGGTAGCAATATGGGAGAAGCCCTCAATGAAACACCAATAATAACCCGTTAAACCAAGAAAACTATAGATCTTGGACGCAGTCGTGGGCTGGCCCCACAGATGCACTGCCTCAACCTTTGAGGGGTCCACTGTGACACCCTCCCTCATTACCACTTGACCAAAGAACGTCACCTCTTCCTGTCAAAACTCGTACTTTTTCAGCTCGCATACAGCTGGTGGGCATGGAGGGTCTGCAATGCAATCTTCAGATGCTGTATATGCTCCTCACGGGTCCTCGAATATATTAGAATGTCATCGATGAAGACCACAACAAACTGATCGAGATATGGACAGAAGACCTTGTTCATCAACTGCATGAAGACTACAGGTGCATTGGTCAGTCCGAAGGACATGACCTAAAACTCAAAATGATCATAATGCGTCCTAAAAGCATCTTCAGGATATCCTCCTCTCGTACCAGAATCTGATGATAACCAGAACACAGGTCAATCTTTTAAAAGAACTGTGCACCATGTAGCTGATTAAACAAAACATATATCCTTAGGAGCAGGCACTTATTCTTGATCATGACCAGGTTGATCTCGCGGAAATCCACACAGCCTAACAAGTCATCCTTCTTCTTGACGAAGAGTACCGACACCCCTCATAGAGAATTGCTCAGACGGATGAATCCCAACTCTCGTAACTCGTCCAACTACCACTACTCCATTGGTGTCATATGGTATGGGGCCTTCGAGATAGGCATGGTACTGGGCACAAGATCGATCTGGAACTCAATATGACGACATGATGGTAATCCCGGAATCTCCTAGAACACGTCGGGAAAATCACAGACAATCGACAACTAATGAATACAAGCGGCAACAGGCTCCTCAACAGCACAAGACATCAAGCAAGATAACGGCTCTCCTCTGGACTCGACAACAAACTGAAACTATGGCAAGCTTAGTATGCAGAACGTGACTATCCTCGCAAAACAATCCAAGATGGCATGATACTGGGTAAGCCAATCCATGCCTAAGATAACGTTGAAATCTAACATCGGTAGCACAAATAAGTTAACGGGCAAAAAGATATCACCAACTAGAACAGGGTAAAATGAACGGAAACGGCCCAATACTATGGTCTTCCCCAAGGGCGTCGATATGGTCAATACCTCATTAGCAGACATTATCGGCAATCCAGTCGATCGGTAAAAATCCTGAGACATGAATGAGTGTGAAGCACCGAAATTAAGTAATACTCGGGCAATACATGTAGAGACGGGAAGAATACCCTCCATAACTCCTCCATATGACTGTGGATCCTGCTGAGCAATGTAGAACCTAGCATGAGCTGGCTGGGGAGGTGTTTGTGCCCTCCGAGGGTACTTCTGCTACTGTTGTCGTTGAGGTGACAGAAACTACTATCTCTGCTGTTATGGCCTCGGAGGTTGGTACTGATGATGCTGCTGAGGGGGCCTTGGTGGTGGGATCTGCTATCGCTACTACTGCAGAGGCTGTTTCGGTGCTCTCAGCTGCTTCTGAAGAGGTTGCTGTGGTGCTCTTAGCTGCTACTGCTAAGGTTGAAGACACTCCCACCTACGAAGTCCTATCCCACCGCATCCATAACAGGTATTAGAAAGCTGCCTCTAAGGTGGTGTCACTAGAGGTGCCAATGGTGCTACTAGTACTCTGGTGGATGGGTGGCACCTATATCTCTGCGGTCATCGATGCTGCTGGGAGCTACTGAAGGGGGCCTACCTCTTCCGCTTTCTCATCCAATCACAATCAGTCTATGTGTCGACCCACTCGGTCTCATAAATCTGAGCCCTTCGTACTACCACATGAAAGGTCAAGAGCTCATGCCCAATAACACGGTCTTGAAGACTGTAATGCAAGCCGTTCTTGAAATGGTAGGCCTTTCACCCCTCGTCATCAACCACATACAACACAAACCATAATAGTGTCACAAAACGGGCCGCATACTACACCACGGACATGTCCCTCTACACCAGAGTCTCGAACTCTAATGTTCGTTGATGATGAATGTGGTTAAGGAAATGCTGTTGCTCAAATCGATCTATAAAATCATCTTATGTCCAGATAAAGTTGGGCCCTACAACACAGGTAACAGAGGTCCACCAGTGCTTGGCCTCACCCTGGAGAAGATATACTGCCAACCGAACTCACTGTTGGGTCATACATGTCATAGTATCAAAAATCTTCTCCACATCAGAGCACCACCTCTCGGCTGCTGTTGGATCTGGCTCGCCCTGAAAACATGGAGGATCTAGCTGTCTAGACTCTAGTAGAAGGGTGCTCGCGTGCTTCTGCTTTACCTGGGCTAGCGAAATAACTGGGTGATTGCCTTATCCCAGAAGTGTAGTCATCATAGCCTGCAACATCTGCTGTAACTATGAGGCACTCATAGATACGGACAAATTCGCACCGATCTCGGGTGGAGGAATGACATCCTCAAGCTGGGGAGCAGGGATCCCTAGAGGTGAAGAAGGAGTCATAGGTGGTAAAACGAGAGTCTTAGGTGGTGGAGCGAGAGTCGCTCGGGTCTCTCTCCTAGGCGGCATCTCCTATAGAAAAGAACAAAGATACCTATCAATCCTTGAAACTCCCGAAGGCACATTTGGGGACTAAATTGAAAGGTGTGTGCATATGGTAAAAATACAAATTTGTAATATCAGAGTAACATGAAAATGTCGGTAAGTCCATGAATGTCATCAGTCGTACCAAGGCTATGCGATGCAAGGCATGAGTGCTATTGGCCATATCAAGACCATGCGATGCAAGGAGTGAATGATGTCGGCCATACTAAGGCCATGCGATGCAAGATGTAACTCAAGCACACTAGTCCTCATCCAAATCTATATGTCAATGCAGCCAATCGTTAGAACATCAAATATCAGTATAGTTTTCACACTAGATAATCACTGGGGTCTAGTATACTCTACGCAAGCTTGTCGCCCCTATTCGAGTGCACAAATGAGTGAGTAGAAGAGACCTCACTATCCACTTGCTAATATCAGGTCTGGTTCGTGGATAGCGGACCTATTCCTCAAGCCGATCAAACTCAGCATATAATTGCCACCTCACAATGGGAGACACAGCCTACTGGTAAACACAACACAGTGGGAGACGCAGCCTACTAGTAACCAACCCTCGTGCTCTCATGTATCTACTCGGTCTCGACATTGGAGTCATCCTCTCGTACCATCAGGTTTAGGGATTTTCAACCAGGGACATCTATGGTGCCCCGATGCTAGAAACAGTATTTTTGGTATCGAACCTGGCCACCCACAATGTATCTGTGGTGGCCATGGCCCTAATGTCGCAAGGGCATATAGTAATCACAATCACACAAATGCAAAGTGCATGAATCACGCAGTCCAATCATGCATCAATCCTACACATATCATGCGCTCATGTGGGATGACTTAGCCTATCAGGGAGTCACATAAACCACCTGCACTATGGCATATGAAATGCCCAATCACATCTCATAACAAACATACAGATGATGCATATGGGCATGTATCATGATGCTATGCTGTCACAAACTTATAATCGACAACGGTAGCTGATATCGGCAACGGTAGCTGATATCGGCAATCGGCACCGATAATTCGCATCGATAATCGACCTCGACGCAAGGTAGGGTCCATAGATGGATGACCAATGATAGATCAATCAAAATCAATGAGGCGCAAGCATTTGGGTTAACCCACTAGAGAATGATGAAGATTGGCCTAACAAGGCCTAAGGGAAGGTCATAATGTGGACATCCAACCATCATTGCCCATCAATGTGGACCTTTAACTAACATTACTCCTAAGGAGTGGCGCACATAGGGCCAAACATATAGTGGGCCCACGGCCTCGCCCCAGGGCATAATATACCTCATCATGGGCCTCAATTGCATCAAATGGGTTGATTCAAATAGGCAGATCAAATAGGACGAATCAAAAGCGCTGATTCAAATGAGCCAAATCAAATGGACCGATCAAAGGGGGCCGATTCAAAAGGGCCAATTCAAAGGGGGCCAAATCCAATGGGTCAGTACAAATGGGCTCAAACCAGCCACATCATTCACCTATTACTTAGAGATCATTTTAGAGCATTATTATAAAAAAAATGAATCATATCCAAAGGATCATTTGGACCATACCACACTAAACCGTGGTGATGATGATTTCCACTATTAAATTCTAGAGGGGCCAACCATAGTATTTATTTCCCATCCATACTGTTCATAAGGTCATAAAGTCCTAAATAGGGAGGAAAAATAAATATCATATTAATTCAAGGCTGCTGTAACCCAAAGGGGTTTCAATGGTAGACATTTAACTCCACTGTCTTCTGTAGTGTGGTCCACTTGATACTAGATTTATCTTATTTTTCTTCTCAAGCCCAAGGCCGAGCTCACCAAAAGTTTGAACGGTTTGGATACAACACATGTATCATGGTGGGTCCCATAGATAGACAGCGTGGATGGAACAGGTGGGACCCACAGAATTTGCTGTCGTCTATACAGAGGTTAGAGGTGGGTACACATAGCTGGATGATGTGGAGTACACCCACACGTGCAACAGGCCTTGTAGACCATGCTGACATTAATGGGGCAGCTGTATAGATGTTGTACATGCAGCTTGCTTCTTTAAAAGGCAAAGGTGGATCCCACGTACGGCCCACCACAACATTAAATATATAATATTATATTATATTATAATATAATGCATAATATATCATATTATATATATTATATTAATATAATATAATATATTAATATTATATTTAATATATTGATAGCATCTAGGCCTTGGACGGCCTGGGCAGACACATACATTAGGTGTAGCCCCACACGTGGGGTGGGTCCCACCGTCCAAGGACAGTGGATACACCACAGCATGATGGTGCGGCCCATCTAAATGGATGAATGATGTGGATGGGTCCCACACACCCCATGGTCAATTCACACTTCACTGTTAGCCACACCCCACCATCAGTCACACCTCACTATTAGCCACACACTCCACCGTCAGTCACACCTCACTATTAGCCACCCCCACCGTTAGTGTTGAAAGGAGGTATCTTTCACTCAGTCTACCACCTGAGCTATGGATCTGGGTGGATCAGAATAAATACATCAAGGAGGGCCCCACCCACTTGTGGGGTGGGCCACGTCCTAAATGGACGGTTGGGATGACATATAAACATCATGGTGTGTCCCACATGGATGGGGTCCACCGATAGATGGCATGGATGTAAACATCATGGTGGGCCACACACCTCATCATCATCATTACCATACGAAGAAGGAAAAAAAAGAGAGAAAAAAGAGATCGGATGGTGATGGAGGGACCCTGCCACTATGGGTCCTCCATGGTCATAATACATACATTAAAAATGGGTCTCATCACAAGCGGGCCTTCTAATAGAAAATCAATGGTGGATCACCCACCTATTGGCCTCCTTCTTGGTCCGATGGAACGCCGAACTACTTTGCTTCAATTTCAATGGAAGATGATGAAGAATGAAGGGTTGAGATGGGAGATGAGAGGGTTAGGAAGTGGGCCACACACAAAACTCTCTCATGGAGATTTGGGAGAGCTTGGACGTGTGATATTTTATTGCTTGGGAGTGAAGAGAGAAAATGAGAGGGAGAGAGTAGTGATAGGTGAAAAGGGATGGGATGATGGGTGATGGGTGATGGGTGGAGTGATGGAGTTGTTAGAAAGGGATGGGTGGAGAGAGAGAGAATTGACTTTGGGAATGGGAGAGAGATGGGTTGCTTGTACTTGACTTGTACTTGTGATAGGATATGTACTTGGCATTGATTGATTAATTGATTGATGGGATAGGTTGTAGAGATTCTCTCAAAATTTGCAACACGCGGCGTTTCTTTGGAATGAAGGCTGGCCTACATCTCTTGGCCTAGGTATCGGATCAGTGTGGAGTCATGGCGTTAGAACCATGTCGATGGTGTGGTCGTTAGGATAAAAGTTTTAAATCGAGATGACTTTGGTATGTAGCACTCGGCTTAGGATCATGCACAAACATCAGATATAAGTCAAGGGTTGCAGGAATTCGACCGGAAAGACCGTGAAAGCCTACAGAACGGTACAGTTTAGGATACAGGTCTTACAATAGTGGCATAAAGGGATGCTTTCATGCGACGTGATTGATATCTCCTCTTTGTAGGGAGTCCCAAGTCTAATGAAGTTGATTGGCATGTATTAAAACACCTTTTTCCTCCATTTTCATTGAGATTATGCCTATATCTCAGTCCCCAATTCTTCTTTTTGTTAGTTGTCTCTATGGCCTTTGTCCTAAAGTGACTCATTGCGCAATACTTGAGGATTTTTTTTTTAGTTCGGATACTGAGAAGACATACTCAACACTTATCAGTGATAGACTGATAATTGTATTCACAATTCAATTTTGAAATAGTGGTAAGACATACTCAACACCTTCCAAGTTTTTCTCTGAATGCTGGATGTGAATGGCTGGACCATCTTGATCTTGTGTACCATAGTTGCTCGGAATGACAAGTTCTGGCTTAACTAAGATATATATTACCTTGTTACTGAGGATACATTTCACCCATCGATGAAGAGTGGATGGGTTAGTCCTGATTTTGTGAAGCCATGGCCTTCCCAGCAACACGTTGAAGGATGTGGGTATATCAAAGACTTAAAAGGTGATAATTGAGATATTTGGACCGATTTTCACTTCGATATCCACTTCCCCTTCCACTATTCGATGAGAGTTGTTGAAGTCTCTGACGCTCATGTCGCTTGGGTAGAAAGATGATGGCTCGATCCCAAGGTAGATTACAGTTTGAAGGGGGCACACTTTTAGGCATGAGCTATTATCAATGAGGACCAGTGAAACTCCTAGGTTCTTCTATCACAGAGAAATGTTGAGAGACCTTCCATGATCTCATCAGTCGGGAGGAAGCTCATTGTTTGTGAAGGTGATTGGTATATGTGGGAGGAGTTTTATGATCATCAGCGCAATCATCTCCGATGGAGTGTCTAAGGTGATGTGAGTATCATTCAATGTTTTGATGAACAAATCCCGATGTGTTCGTGATGTGCATGCCAGTTCCCATCCAAATACCTATAATGGAAGCATCTTAATCTACGTTGTTGTATTCGATGTTGTCTCCTGTCCCAGTCTTAATGGATTATCTTTGGAGTTCCCGTTGTCACCATGTCCGTTAAGGCTCAGGCTCTTCACTTTGTCATACTCTAGATAGTACCAAGGAACCTCGTATAATGGGGCCTCCTTCTCTTGAAATATTATTGGTTGAGCTAGGAGTTATGCCAGTATTGCAAGAAGGACTACCGATTCTTCCTTGTATGAGACTCTTGCATGTAAGCCTACTCTGTTGCCTATGTTGAATGGGATATGGTGAGGTTCATCCTCATAGATGATATGAGGGTTGGGTCATGGCCTGATTAAACTAGTGGTCGAAGGCTGCCATGGGATGAAGAAAAGTCTTCTCTCAATTACTGGTGCTTGACAGGGAGTCCTCATATCATCTATTAGATGATACGGCATGTGAAAAGGTGCCCTTAGTGTCCTGTTAGTGATTGCTCTTCCTGCTCCTTATAACACAATCGACTCATATGCTAAGGGTGCCCCTTTCAAGAGATTGGCTCAAAGTTGGATGGTATGCCTTCCAATATCACTGACTCGTCTATTGGGAGAGGGGTGTGGAATGCCCCTTGCAAGACTAGTGGCGCATTTGAGTGGTCTCCTGAAATGGCATGGATAAATCATAGAGGAGCTAAGAAACGATCGATACTTTCCTTTTTAAGGACATTGATATTTGGGCCTCATTATGAGCTGTGGTCTGATGGATGCTGTGGCAGAGGATTCTAGAGGATGCATAGTCACAAGAGTTGAGATGGATATGTTTTGACTATCGATGAGATATTGGATTGCATGCCTTAGGGAGAAGCATCTTTCCTTCGAATGACCCTGGCTTTGGTAGAACTCACAATACTCATTTTCATTGGTAAAGGATTTAGAGGTGGTCTGGGTTGCAGAGGTGTGAGGAGTTGTTTCTGCACTAATGTCACCATGATCTGATTGTACGTATGTGTGAGTAGAGTGAATCTCCTGAACTCCCTATTCATTTACTGATTTTGATGGGGGTATTGGACATTTTTATTGAATTGTTGTTGTTATTGTTGTTGTTACGGAGGTTGTGGTTGCATATTTTTCCATGGTGGAGATGGTGGTTGATGTCTCTATTGTTAATGCTGAGAATGGTACTATTGGTACTATTGATGCCCTTGTTGAGGTGCATGCTGGATTCCTTAAGTTGCGGCAATGATGTTGTTGGCTTCTGCCGAGCGATGGGCAGCACCATTGCTGATTTCATTCCCATTTCTTATGGTTCTTCCCCTGACTTTGTTCCGTTTGGCTGGAGCGGCCTAATGAGGCCACATATTCTTGCTTCTACTTTCTCTCAAGCACGGATGAGTTGAGCGAAGTTCACATAGGGATCCGAGATCAGATATCCAGAGATGTTAGGATTCGTAGAATGGACAATCATGGAGATTTTCTCCTCGTCGTCGATTGGAGTGCACATCCTAACAACCATCATTCACTATCGCCCTACATATGCTGACAACGTTTCATTGCCCTTTTGCATGAAGGTTACCAAATTTGCTCTTCTAGGAGCCATGTTTAGGTTGTAGGTAAACTTGTCAATGAATGCCCATGATAGTTGTTCCTAGATCTTGATTTGGTGGCAATCCAAGGATGTGTACCAGTCCAGGGCATCACCCTTTTGAGATTTTTGGAATAGGGGGATGAGCACTCCTTCATTTCCATCCATTACATTCAATTCTCCACAGAATGCCTTGTGATGTGCCTCAAGACATCTGCTGTCGTCATACCATTTGAATTTGGATACCTTAAAGTTCTAAGGTACTTGAAGATTTGGGAACGGACGTAAGTTCCTAAATTTTGTTGAGGGTAGATCGACCCATTGTTGTATCTTAAGTTGATTTTACATGGTTTGAAGTTGCTCCTACAACTCCTCTATTTTTATGCGGCTTGTTTGAGGGAGTGACGTCTCTCGTGGCAAGGCCCATCTTGCTTCTTCAACAAAATGATTGATTTCTTCGATCCTATGGCTCTCGTTAGGGGGAGATAGTTAGAATGTAATCGTATTCTTGTGTGTAGGGAATTGAAATTGAAAAGTACTCCTAGTTGGGGGAGACTAAGATGCTAGGATGTCACCCCCCTTATTGGGTATTTGCCATGTTCCACCGGTTGAACTGGGCTAAACACTGACCCCCATTGTCGGCATTCGCTAGTGCTGCTCCAGGGCTTCCGATCAGGGAAGTTGCTCTTTGCTTTTCACCCCAAGTGTAAGGTTGTGATGTAGTAATAACTCAGTGAGACCAAGATCATACATATAGGGACTTGCTTTGTACAAAATCTAAAATAAATTAAAACTAGAACTAGATTTTACTAACTAAAAAATTATAGATAAAAGAGATCAATGGTAAATAACTATAAGCAATAAGGGAAACTTGCGCGCCAAGGATCAACTTGTAGCCATATTAATTCTACTTTACTTGATTCAATTAATAGCACAATTAGAATCGAAATCATATCTTATCCAATCAGATGATAGAGCGGTTAAAACATAATTCATTCACCAAAATAGAATTTAAATATTCATTAGATTTGTTCCCTCATAAAGCATCAATGTAACGATCTAGGGAATTTAAGCATCTACCTTGCCCGAAATCAATGGTAGATCAATGAATTTTATAGATCACACAATTACAAAACATGTAAGATAATATCAATACTCTTCCTAAGCATCCAAAGTGCTTAGAGTCGATAATGGATCAGAGTAGAACTAAAAATACTTCTTCATTTAATCCATAAATCAATGAATTATTCAACATGAAAACCAAATAACTTGAATCAAAGTAAAATAGGCATTAAAACGAACTACACGCTTCACCTCTTAGCTCTAGCTAAGAGATTAGCCAATTAAAGACATGATTGAACTAGAACTCTTAAAGACAAAGAAAATATAAAAACTAACTAGAACTGAAGGATTGGAGAGGAAGAAGGTCTCCTTGAAGCACCAAAACTCCTTGCTTTACTCCTTCTATCCTAATTCGTACTTATACGAACTCAAAACATCCCTTTATATAGGCTTTGATCGGAACGACTTCAGAACCACCTCAAATTTACATAGCTATCGCAACTTCGATGGGAACATTGATGGCAGCTTTGATGGAATCGAAGTTCCATCAAAGAGTTCAATTCAAATTTGAAAACTATCAGCAACAAATTTTTTAAAAATCTGCGTAAGTCATCGATGGCATCGAACTGGCTTCGATGTCATCAAACATGTCTGCGATGGGATTGAAGAATGCTCCAAATTTGAAAACTATCAGCAACAAATTTTTTAAAAATCTGCGTAAGTCACCGATGGCATCGAGCTGGCTTCGATGTCATCAAACATGTCTGCGATGGGATTGAAGAATGCTCCAAATTGTACAACGAGTAAATCTCACAATTCATGATTTTTCTGATGTCTCGAGCTGGCTTCGATGGTATTGAGCACTTCTTCGATGAGATCGAACCCTCCTTCGATGACATCCAAGATGTCCTAAATATGTCTAGCATAGAAATCTTTTTTTTTGTGTGTGATGGGATCAAAGTCC
Organism: Magnolia kwangsiensis; assembly: GCA_037074715.1. Taxonomy (NCBI): domain Eukaryota; kingdom Viridiplantae; phylum Streptophyta; class Magnoliopsida; order Magnoliales; family Magnoliaceae; genus Magnolia; species Magnolia kwangsiensis. The sequence goes on from CM073573.1 coordinate 141,632,935, forward strand.
TTTCGATGGTATCGAAGCAATGTTTGATACATTGAGTCCTCTTGTTCAACAATCCAATTTTCTACGCTTTTGAATCTTCAGTTTTCTTCCTGCTTCACTTGGTTTCCTTGGATCTCGGACTCTTGAAATATTCAATCTTGACCTCCAAAGATCCAATCCTCTTTTTAATAATCCTTTAAGCATCAAATCCATGCTTTTAGCATCCTTTTTACCTAAATCTCTCAAAATCACATCGTAAGAGAAAACATGTATAAATTGATCGATTAAACACCATCATGTTCATAAAACCAAGGCATAACTAGGTAAAATATACAATATATCACACTTAACAAACCCCTTAACCATCATTTCGCTAGTCATGAGCAAAATGTGTGAAAAACGTTCTTTCAAACTTTCAAAATTTCAAACCTTTCTCAAAAAATAACATTTTATGCAATCTCAAAAAATATGAGTAAAATCTCATGACGTAAGAATGAAACAATGACAATATAGATTTTAACATGATTAGTAAACAAATGAACTAAGTCATATTTCATTGATTTAGTAGAATGCATATAAACATTAAGTTCCTAATGGTTTTAGTGGTCCACAACTCACATTCCATAGAATTTAACTTTCATTTCATAATGTTAGCCATGTTCATTACTTCAAAGAAGACAAATTAACACAAGTAATTGATTCCAGACATGTCTCCTTTTCACTTATTTTCTAGCATTTCAATTTTTCATCGATGGCTTTCACACTATTTTCATTCTTTTCCTTCTTTTCATTAATTTTTCATTCAAACACGTATAATAGGTAGCCATTTTCGATCTCACTGTTTTCCAGCTGATTCTTTTTCTTTCTTTTTTCATTGATTTTAAAGTAAATAAGATATCTAGACTTGGTTCCATTTTTTTTTTAGTAATAATCAAATTAAAACCATGAATTCAAGTTAATTTCAGAGATCATGATTTAAATGTGATTTGTGGGCTAGACTCAATCGATGTTTAAACTTTCTATCAATCAATTCATTTAGAAGGACATTCAAAAATCTACTAACTAATTAAACTATAAATTTTCAAAAGTTATTCTACATTTCATAATTATACTCAGATATATTCAAATTCACAAATTTTCACTTTCTAAAAGATTTTTGAAATTGAAAATTAAAAAATTTCAAAGAATTTCACAAATTTTTTACTTAACACAATAGAAAATACTAATTAGTCTACCTAATATCACCCCCAACCTAAAATCTACATTGTCCTCATTGTAAAAGATATGTGTGGTATAATCAACATGAAATAACGAAAAATAAAAGAGGAGTGATAAGAAGGATAGTACTTGAGGAGATAACTGAATTAGTTTGAAGTCTTCATCATTCTAAAGGGATTAACATAGAGCTAAAATTATACTGAAAACAAACTATGATAGTCCTAAATCCTAAGAAAGCAATAAATTTAAATATACCTCCATCAGATTAGAAGATCAATCCTAATAAATAGGATCAATTAGAGAAATAGACATATATTTTGAATCAAACTTCTAAATGAATGGTTTTGAAAATGTTACCAATCATCAGAGTCTCAATCTCGACAACCCCATGTGGAAAGACAATTTTAATTATGAAGGGATCGGTCCAACGAGATCTCAACATACTGGGAAACAGGTGAAGTCGAGAATTATACAAGAGGACTTTTTAATTTGGTATGAATGATTTCTGAAGAATGTTGTGATCATGGAACACCTTCATCCTGTCCTTGTAAATTATTGAATTCTCGTACGCATCATTTAAAATTTCTTCGAGTTCGTTCAGTTGTAATTTATGTGGTGAGCCTGCGTTGTCCAAATTGAAGTTGAAATTCTTAACTGCCTAGTAGACCTTATGCTCCAGCTTCACAGGCAAGTGGCAAGCCTTCCCAAAAACAAGTCTAAAAGGAGACATTCTAATAGGGGTCATGTAAACTATATGGTAAGCCCATAATGCATCGGTCAATCAAATTAATCATTCCTTACGATTGGGGTTAACCGTTTTATCTAAAATCTGTTTAATCTCCCTATTTGAAATTTCAGTTGACTATTTGTTTAAGGGTAATAGGGGGTACTAACTTTGTGTGAAATGCCATATTTTTTATTAAAGTTTCGAATGGCCTGATACAAAAATGAGATCCTCCTTCACTTATGATGACTCAAGGAGTTCTGATTAGTGATAAAATGTTTTCTTCTAGAAACTTAATGACTATTTGATAGTCATTATTTCGACATGAAATTGCCTCAACCCATTTGGTAACATAATCTACTGCAAGCAAAATATAGAGATTTCCTAAAGATTGGGGGAATGGGCCTATGAAATCGATGCCCCAATAATTAAATGCTTCGATAATGAGAATGGGGTTCAATGACATCATGTTTCTATGAGAAAATCCTCCCATTTTTTTTTTTACAATGATCATACGCTTTGCAAAATTCACATGAGTCTTTGAACATAGTGAGCCAATAGAAGTCACACTGCATATTTTTTGTCGTGGTCTTCTTATCCAAGAAGTGGCCACCACGGGCTTGAGAATGACAAAGGAGATGACAATGTGTTGTTCGTTGTCAAGAACACATCTCCTAATGATTTGATCTAAGAAATACTAAAACAAATATGGATCATCCCATATAAACTTGTGCACCTTAATATAGAATTTCCTTTTATCTTGGCAATCCAAAGAATCAGTGAGATACTTGTAGTAAGATAATTTGTAATGTCACCAAACCAAGGTAGTTAAGAGACTTTAAAGAGATGTTCGTCAGGGAACATGTCATTAATTGGTGTCGTCTCAATGAAATCCAATAAGACAAGCCGCAAGAGATGGTCAACTACTACATTCTCTACTCCTTTTTTGTCGTATCTCAATGTTGAATTTCTAAAGTAGGAGGATCCACCTTAACAAGCGAGGCTTAGCATCCTTCTTAGAAAGAAGGTACTTTCGTATTGCATGGTCGGTATAGAAGATCATCTTGGATCCTATCAAGTAGGACCTAAACTTCTCCAAAGCAAATACTATAGCTAGGAGTTCCTTTTCTATAGTAGAGTAGTTTACTTTAATAGAATTTAGAGTTTTACTAGCATAGTAGATGACATAGAACTTTTTCTCCCTTCTCTGGCATAATACCGCCCCAATAGCATAGTTGCTCGCTTCATACATAATTTCAAAAGGAATGCTCTAATCGAGTGGTTGCATTATGGGAGCACTAGTCAACATGCCTTTAAGCTTGGTGATGTTTTTTTGACCTTCTTCACTCCACTCAAATGTAGTGTCCTTTGGAAGAAGATTACATAAAGGATGAGAGAGGCGACTAAATTCCTTTATGAATTTATGGTAAAAGTCGACATATCCTATAAAGAATCGAACATCACATATACTATGCTTTTAGGCGAAGGTAGGTTAAAGATCAAGTCAATTTTTGCCTTATCTATCTCAATTCCATTGGACAATATAATGTGTTCAAGGACTATTCTCTTTTAAACCATAAAATGGAACTTCTCCCAATTTACCACAAGGTTCTTTTATTCACATCTCTTTAACACCAATTTAAGATGTTTAATATACTAGCTCAAGGAAGAACCAAAAACAGAGAAGTCGTCCATGAAGACCTCTAAAAATTGCCCTACCATCTCAAAAAAAATGCTCAACATGCATCACTGAAAAGTGGCGGGAGTTTTACATAATCCAAATGGCATCCTTTAGTAAGAGAAAGTGCTGAAGAGACATGTAAATGTTGTCTTTTCTAAATATTCAAGGGTTACCTCTACCTAATTGTAGCCTGAATAGCCATCTAGAAAACAGTAGTACGAATGACCAGCTAGCCTTTCTAAAATATGATCAACGAAATGTAAAGGAAAGTGGTCTTTCCTAATGATGGCATTCAACTTCTGATAGTCAATGCACATTCTCTAATCAGTCATAACTCTAGTTGACACAAGTTCATTTTTTACATTGGCTATGATGGTGCTCTCGAGCTTCTTGGGAACTACTTGAGTTGGACTTAACCATTGACTATCGGATATAGAGTATATAATACTCACATCCAAAAATTTAAGCACCTTGGCTTTAACCACTAATTTCAATTTTGAATTTAAATGGCATTGTGGTTGTCTAGAAGTTTTTGTATTATTCTTAGAGTGAATGTTTAACACCTCATGTTTTCAAGGGTCGTGTAGGGATTTGGCTCCCAAATTCTTAGGTGCCAGGAGTGCCCTAATGGGCTTCAAATTTTAATTACATTTAGATAATCTCATAAACAATGGAGAGTTTAACAAGGCATACAGCGTAAGTAAATCATAAAGAAATATTGAGTGCCAGTAAATATAAAAGTATCTAAACCACAAATCTCATGTCATCTAAATAGGGAACTAGTCCCACCCATACATGATCCAAAGCGACTAGAGTCCTGGCCCATACCCTGCGATAACCCGAACTTAGACTGGAAGGATCCAACAATAGCCTGGGAGTAGGAAAGCTCCTCTTCCCTATTCAGGCTCACCCCGCTCATCTCGTCGAGCTCCGCCTCCCCTGCATCTAGTAAAGGGTCTGGTTGGTGTTTTAAAATATCGTCCCAAAGTGAGAGTGAGTAGCTAACTCAATGGTTACTATTATCCTTAAGTAACAACAAGCATCAATTATATAATGAATTTAATGAAGGGCATGCATTCACAGATTCCTAACTAATCTTGTTATTGTTTATACATGTATTATGATATGATTTATGCCCTCACAACACTCCCTCGAGCGACTTCGTCTAACGATCGCGCATAACCAACCACCCTCATTATGACCTCAACTACCGAGTCACCAAATCATAGTTAATACGATTCATGAATAATATTAGTAGAGTATTTAGTTAATTCTGTTCATCCAGCAGATTGGGAAAACTGGTACACCCTATGTATCATTATCCTCAACTGGTTGCGAGGCCAAGGCCCCTCAATATGCGAGGCCAGGACCCCACGATCCTTGATCCCATCGGGCTCCCCATCCCCGATTTCAAGTACATGGGGAGTGCTGAGAAGAGGGATAGCTCGCGGTCACTACGAGGAGGCTCGTCACCCCAACGTAAGCCAACAGCTCGGACACAGTATCTTATTCCACCATGCCCAGCTCTCAAGTCAGTATATCGGTTTTAAATGGTTATCAATAGGCTTCAATGGTTGAAGGGTGTTCTAGGTTCCATACAGGCATGGGCAGACAAGGTTAACAAACATGGTTGGTCAGTATGTGGACCAGACTGTATGAATTTAGGCGAGTACGTGATGGACGACATCGGGTACAAGCGACCCATGTAGTCTAACTACTGTCACCCGTTTGCATCTGTCCAAATCCATTGGTTCAGCCTCAGGATAGTCCTACCAATGGGACCACCTTCTCTCACCCTAGTTTCCTAACCAACCTAGGGATTTGATGGTATTCAATAGTACTTCAGCAAGTTAGGAAATATCATCTTATACAAGTGATGTCGTGTAATCACGCATTAAACATATAAATTCAGAATTTACTATAAATGTAAACTACTAACAATATTATAAAATAAATGTGCATGTGTGTTTTGTGGGTTAGGAAGGAAGCCAAGAATTTCATGTATCTCATAGTACAAAATACACAAGAGTTAATGCATCATACATGTTATAAGGAAACATTGTACAAAAATCAAGCAAGAAATGAACAAACAATAATCAAATTCATACCCAATTATGTTGAGGAACAACAAACATTTCATAATCATTCCATGTTGATTGAGAGGATCTAAAATGTAAGGTCTTGCCTAAATTTTATTTAGATTATCCAAATACATCACCTAATCAAACATAATCATTAGATTCATGATAAAATTGGTGTTAGGCTACGTAAGAATAATAGTCCGTACCTTGTGACAAACCGCTCAATCCACGTGCCCTTAGGGTTATGGTATTAGGAAATCATTGTTGAAATGCCTAAATAATCATACAAGCTTGTAAGAATTAGAAGGAATTTAACCCAAGATCTAAACCTACAAACATAACTTCATACTTACCTTCAATCATCGCCGAATCGACACCGATGAAGGACGATGTTGCTATAGAGGAGATGAGAGGGTGAAGGTGCACAAACCCTCATGCTTCCAAGCTTTCCCTCTCTCTTTCTCCACTTTTTTCCTCTTTCTCTCTTTCTCCCTTTCTTTTTTCTAGGGTAAATTCGTATGGGGAGAGGGGGTGCCCAAATGAATCCCTTTTATAATGTCATATTTAGTGTAAATGGCCCCAAGGGTTGGGTTTTTACTATACTAGCCTTTTGAGAGGGTTTTGTAGCCTCTAGGGCCCACAATGGGGTGTACATATTAATATACACCGTAGGATAGTTAGCTCTAATGATGATCTACGTATGGACATGTTCGGTCTGCCATTTGAATACGTCAATCGATAAATATGATTAGAAATCTGTTCAACGATCACCGATAGTTGATCGGGGCCGCGGCTATACAGATATGAGCAGAGAAATATCCTTACTCCATCTATGAAGTTTGGTCATAAACCGACGGTCCAAAATCTTCAACTTTGTATAAGATTGGACGACTCATTTCACTTAAGTTTTAGCTTTTTCATTTAAGGTATTTGCACTTCTCATGCACTTATCCTTTGGCTCAAGTTGAGCAGTTCTGGACAGTACCCAGGTTCGACTCCTACGATAGACGTCGAGCCCAGTAAGACAGACATTATTATATAGTTTTGGAACTAGTGGCCCACCAATGAGCGGTCTAGGGCTTGTTTGGAAAATCAGGGCATTTCATTAATGAATTAAGTATTGAGATTTCTTGTGGACAATGATTAGGGTTTGGATTAACTATGTTCATAATGTAGCCTATTTATAGCTAGTGAAAGTGGAGATTTGGTCATAATTACTCAAAACTGTCAATTTAGGCTAAAAGAGTAATGGGATGGATTTGGTCTATTAGTCAAGATCTGGGCCTTATCCGACTCGGCTTTAGTTAGATCTTTAATTTAGTTATGATTGCCTTAATTAGTTAGCGATGGGTTGGTTAGATTTGAATCCTATGTGAGTGAATCATGGGGCTAAACTTGATGTTCAAGTGATCGGGCGGATTCATTGGATTCCTACGGTTGATTAATCGGACTTGTGCGGTTCTTTACTAGTACCACCTATGTATAAACTAACATTGAGTGCTAATGGTCAATAAGTAATATTATAAGTTTTTTTTTAAAAAAAAAATTAAGGATTTTAAAAAATTCAAAACAACAAAAATCCTGGACGTTACAGAATGTGATGAGTATAAATCAATGGATCAATTCCCTTGAGGTCCAGGATTGTCCATCATAAGGCTCCTTTATATTCTTTAAGAGTAGAAATGAGCATACTCTCTTATTTTACAAACGGGTGGGAGGAAATCACTACCGGATATGTTTCATCTTAACCCAAGTAAACATATTTAAGATCAGTGGATTATGGTTTTATGTCAAGCTTAGGTGTTTATCTCCCTAATCATGTCATCATCTAAATCAGAGGAGTGGGTCAAGTATGTCTCCAAAGTGCCAGAGTATAGAGTCAAAAGTACTCTATCTTTCATGAATGACTCGATCATGTTTATTTCATGGACATCATCAAAATCCTTGGGTTGTTTGCACATATGAAATATATTTAAATATAATGTCATTGTAACACACCAAATTTTCTCTATTTTGGAATTTGCCAAAAATCCTTTAAATATATTTTTTTAATAACTAGCCACGTCATCACTTATGGACCATTGACGCTCGAGGTGAGCTTATATGTGCTTGGTACCGATAAAGAACCATACAAATGAAATTGATCAACCTTAAAAAACGAATGAATCCAATCGATCACTTAAGCATCGAGTTCAATCCCATGATTTATTCATATAAGGCCCAATTATAACCTACCTATCACTGATTAATCAAGACAATTGTAGCTAAATCAAAAGATCTACCCGAAGCCGAGTCAGTTAAGGCCCGAATCTTGACTAATGGACCAAATCAACCCAGTCACTCTTTTAGCCTAAAACTGACGGTTTAGAGTAATCATGACCAAATTTCCACTTTCACTAATTTCAAATAGGCCATACTATTAACTTAGTTAATCCATGCCTCAACAACTGTGCCCAAGAAATCTCCCTAACCAATTTATTTCAGAAATACCCTGATTACCCGAACAAGCTTTAGACCGCTCGTTAGTGGGCCACTAGTTCCAAAATTGTAAAGTAATGTCCATCCCACTGGGCTTGTGGTCCATCGCGGATGACAGACTTAGATGACGCCCATAAATAGATGATTCATGCTGTTAAGTCAGCACTTGTAAAGTGTAACTCACCCTACCATAGGCATAAAATATGAATCTTAAGGCGAATGGCCCCGCCACTTAGGACAATAAATTAGGACATTTCACCTATCAGATTTCACCCAAATTTGTACCATAAGTTAAAAATAGTTTTCTTTACTTGTCCACCAAATTTAACCCCCGATCGAGAAACGGTGACCGTTAATCGCAAATCGAGCCCTTGCAATAAATCCCCGCATCCGTTTGCTGTCAAATTTTAGAACACCCTTCATCAAACTATGAGGCACCTATCCCAAAAATTAGATGGGCCAAGGGGGTATTAGGGCAGTCCAACAGTCAGATTTGGGTCCCATAGGGCCACTGAAGTCATTTCTTGAAACCTAGGGTCAATATATATAATATCAGGGTATTTATAAACCCTCTCTCCCTCATTTACTGAGATTTTAGTAGCTGAAATTTAGAGAGAGAGAGAGAGAGAGAGTGAGAAGGGAGGGTGAAGAATTGCACCTTGGTGCTTGAAGATCGTAACTCCCTGCACCCATCGCCCTTACAACTCTGAAAATTTTGATCCTACTGCCATAAAACTGAGCTACGACCGATCAATGGTAAGAATCAGACGTCAGCCCATTTTTCCTAATGATCAGCCACCTACATGCATCTTACTGCCATTTTCTTGCAACACACGGTCCCAGCATGTCGAGTTTGTGGACCTGACAATGTTAGGACGCCTGAAAAGGCTTCTGGTCGATAATAGGTATGGACCATTACCTTTAGGTGGCCGATTATCGCTCATAGCATAGGCTTAATGAATGTGTTTGGTGAATTATTAGTGCATGTTGCTGAATTTTCATTTGGACTGCATATATAGGATTATGAACTAGGAATTCTTAAAATTATGGGAGGGAATTTGGCCCAAATACCACAAATATGTGACTTATGCATTTAAATGCTCATGTAAGGTGCAAATATTTAAATTTCCCCAAATTGCTACTAGTTGATTGTTGATTCCTTGTATTAGTGTTAATTATGCTTCAAATGATAACATGAATTACTATAAATTGGTAATTAGTGATTGATTTCTGATTTTATGATTAATTATGTTTGAGTGAAGGTATGAAATGTTGTAAATCGGTTGATTGGTTGAGTTATTTGCTTTAATATTTGATGTACGAATGAATTGAGTGCTTTATGTTGATTTATGGAAGAAAAACTTCAGTGTATTGTTATATGACTGCCTATGTGATGTATAGGCTAGATTATGATATGCACAATCCATAAATTTGGGTGGATCTTTGCATGTTGTTGTCTATCTTATTATAATTGTTGGAATATATTAAACATGATCCTCTTAGTTTTGTGAAGATTGGTTTATTATTATCCATATACTTAAATGTTTGATTTTGTTGTCATTTGTGAAATTATTCCTAAATTTGCTGAATTTATATTATCCATCTGTGAACTTGTCCTCTCATAGATTTTCCAATAACTAAAAATTATTTGGGAATCCCATCATTGGATCAACCCACGGGTAAATCTTGTCCGACTAGTTAAGCTATAAATTGTCTCAAGCAGTTCAGTTTATAGTTCAACTTTTGAGAGTGTAACGCCCTAAAATTCGAGGGTCGAGCATAACTCAGCTCCCGAGTTCCAAAACATCACTTATGAAACATAATGGATGATGATTGTATGTTGTCTGTATTAGTGCATAAAATATGAAATGGATCAAGCCAGCTCAGTAGACATAATTTAGGGATATTGAGGAAATACAAGCGGAAGACTTAAATACATATATAATTCAAAGAATCTCCAAAATATGCATGCTCTGTCCAGGGCAATATATGCAACTGCGTCTCAAAATATAGGGATCAACTGTGCAAAAATCATCATATACATGTCCCATACATATCCCAAAAATCCCCGCTCGTCAAGACAAGGCTCACTCGAACCCGCCTGAGAACTGCATAAATGAGAACGCCTCCTCGTCCTCATCAAAGTCTGGCTCTGCCTCGCCAGCATCGCCGTCACCTGCAACTACATCAGAGTCTGGTTGGTGTTTAAGCACCGTCCCAGAATGTGGGAGTGGTACTATATAGCAAAGGTTAACATGTTATCAATCCAATCAAGCAGTAATGATAAAGCAGCACAAGCGAACATGTCCTAACTACTCTTATTAATGCAAGAATGATGAGGGAATGATGCATGCCCTCACCACAAACTCCCTCTGCGATCTTCATCTTATTATCACGCATGTCACTCACTTCCTCAGTGCTCTTTCGCTAACACCGTTAGCATGTGCAATGCGATGATATGAGCATGATTACCAAGTTCTTATTAGTCCTTTTCATACAACAATATTAGGAAGCTAAGACACCTCCCTTATATCAATTTTCAAACATTGATCCATTCTAGGGTCGTCAGTCCTAGGGATTCTCATATGATGTTACGGTTCTAAGTCGTTGCAAGGGTTGTCAGGGCTGTTGCGCGTAATCATTGCTCCACTCCCCCATCAACAAAATAATATAGGCCTAGTTATATCCTCGATACTGCAATAGGACTCGTCGCCCTTATACAGTGTCAGAATATACTCGAGGTCACTACAGAGGGCTCGTCACCAATCAATGTAGGCCGACAATAAGAATATAGTATCTCATACCACCATAATCTGCTCATGAGAATAAGGTACTCACTGGTCACTACGGGAAGGTTTGTAGCCCTAGCGTAGGCCGACAGCTCGACCACGGTGTCCCATACCACCTTGTCCAGCTCATGAGTCTTAAGGGATCACGGTACCAAGGTTAACGGGAGTTTCAATGGTAAGATCGGTGTCTTAGATTCAAACAGTAACGACCAAACATGGTGAACAAACATCGGTCAATCGGGTTAGTTGATAAGCTCAACTAGGCCAAGAGCACGTTGGGTCGAACGACATGGAATGCATAAGCAGTCCATGTGGCCTAACCACTACCAAACATCCCAAGCACGACTCAGATTCGTTGAACTCATCCTGAGTGGCGACAACAACCTCAACCACTAATTACAGAATGGTTACCAATTACCTGGACTGTAGTACAGCCCTAAGCACGTACGATTTCAATAACAGGCATTGGTTCATATCCTATAGTCATATAGACAGTTATGAAATATAACTTGAATGTAGATACAATACATGGAGGAAATCATACACATAATTAATACGAGAAATCTAAGTTACACAATTTACGGTAATCATACACCCTGTTAAGGTGATTAAGATTCATTTCTCAGCATCCTAAAACATCCATCTTTACTAACTACTAACTTATTCAAGCATTTATCCAAACACTTAGACTACCCTATTCAACATACATCACATATGTCGACTCTATTACACATTAGGGCAAGTCCTTTCGCCAAGGAGTTGCCGCATACATATCAAGCATAAGCCTATGAAAATTAATCATGGCAATCATAACGGCAGATTCCATACGTATACAGGTATTCTAACTTATACATGAAATACGCTATAAAGAATACATATACATAAATCGAAACGGATAATGCATTTGGCATGTGTAATGGCAAGCACAACATGAATAAATCATTATCTATCATTAAAAGCCTTGAAAACCATAACCTAAGCATATATAGTCCGCACCTTAAACCAGAAAAAGCGTAGAAGATATGATTCAGACGATATGTCTTCGTCACTGGCGGATACGCTACCTATGACATGAAATAGATTAGCTATAGCTTCAATTAAACTATTCTAGGCTTCAAACAGGTTAGGGTTAGCTTCACTTACCTAAAAACAGAATCAGAATAATCGAAAGAACGATTCAGATACATAGATTCGATGAATTTATGAACTAGGAAGAATCCTACCGAGAATCGACAGGTTCTCCTACACTTTCTCTCTCTTAAGCAACTAGGGTTTAGAAAATACGTATGGAATTTGGAAATGGAGGTTTAAGGCCTTTTTATAAGCCTAAACACAACAAAAACAGACTTAAGGTTAAGGTATACTTAGGTTATAACCAAATCAGGCTCTTTCCGATCCAACGGAGCACTTCTGGAGGTCCTCTTATCAAATGCGGTCGTACTTAAGCTCACTAGTATTGGATCTTTAGTAAGTTAAGTTTTTAGTCCGATCAGGTTTCCTGATCGTACGTGGTAGACCAGCTTCAATTCAACGGTTACCGAACTTCGATCAAGGCCACAAGTACTTTGACATGTAAGGGCCATCTATCCTGATCCGAGGGTGAATTTGGGTCGAATTCTAACGGTCAGAACACTTAAAACTAACACGCAAGTGAAATGTTCCAGATTACTTAAAAATATATTTAATTTCTAAAAATCTTCATTTTCTTACTCTCTTTACTCCGGACTCAATAAAATAGTCTCAGGACATCGTTTGGACTTGATTTTCGAGATAATCGTCAAGTCCAACTAGGCGGTCATAATGGTCTAAGTTCATAGCTATCAAACTTTCAACGCGCGGTTTAAATCTAATACAAAGTTACTAAGCATTCCCGGGAACAACTGGGTTTAGAGTTAGATCCTAAATTTCAGGGTAATATAGCGTCAATGATTCTATATGTTTTAGGTCTTACAGATCGCATTAAAAGTTATCGGTGCTAATTCCATAAGTAATCTAGTTTAGCGCTAGCTAAAACACATTAAATTTCTAAGGATTTGGTTCTAATTGATTTCTACTGTAGGAGGTACTCGAGTCTAAGTATAAATTTTTCTAGGTCGTTACAATCTACTCCCCTAAGAAAAAAAATTTCATCCTCGAAATTCATACCTTCTCATAGTCCTCGAGGATCTGGGGGTAATTCTTCCTGACTTCAGCTTCAGTCTCCCAGGTAGCTTCCTCTTCGCTATGATGCGTCCACAGTACCTTCACAAGTGGGATGACCTTATTACGCAATACCTGCTCCTTCCTATGTAAAATAAACATCGGGCGCAGTTCATAAGTGGCATCCTCGCTCAACTGCACCTTCTCTCATCTGATAATATGCGAAGGATCGGGAACATACTTCTTCAGCATGGACACATGAAAAACATTATGCACGCCTGCAAGTGGTGTAGGCAAAGCAAGGAGATACGCTACTGCCCCCACTCGATCAAGTATCTAAAATGGGCTAATAAATCTCGTCGTGAGCTTCCCCTTCTTACCAAATCTAAGCACTCCTCGCATAGGGGAAACCTTCAGGAACACATGGTCCCCAACATTGAACTCAAGCGGTCGCCGTCTCATATCGGGGTAGCTCTTCTGTCTGCTCTGTGCTGAGAGCAGTCGACGACGAATAATGTCGATCTTCTCCGAAGTTACCTGAACCAACTCTGGGCCAATCAAGGTCTTCTCACCCACTTTTACCCAATAATGCGGCGCTCTGCACGGACGACCATACAGTGCCTCATAGGGAGCCATACCAATGCTCGCCTGAAAGCGTTGTTGTACGCGAACTCTGCATAAGGAAGACAGTCATCCCAACTGTCCTTGAAGTCCAATGCACGAGCTCGTAACATATCCTCCAAAATCTGATTCACACGCTCCGTCTACCCATCTGTCTGCGGATGGAATGCAGTACTGAACTTCAACTTCACACCCATCACTTCCTGAATACGAGTCCAGAAGATAGATGTGAATCGAGTGTCTCTATCTGACACAATCTCCAAGGGAACTCCATGTAGGCGTACAATCTCCCTGATATACAATCTAGCCAACTCGTCTGCAGAATTTGTGACTCTGATCGGTAGGAAATGAGCTGACTTCGTCAATCTATCAACGATCACCCAAATAGAGTCATGTCCCTTCCTCGTCTTCGGTAGACCAGAAATAAAGTTCATGAAAATATAGTTCCACTTCCATTCAGCTATGGGCATGGGCTGAAGTAATCCAGGAGGTCGACGATGCTCTGCCTTAACCTGCTGGCACGTGAGACAACGGGATACGAACTTAGCTATGTGGACCTTCATATTGTCCCACCAGTACGATCTTTTCATATTCTGATACATCTTCGTGCTACCTGGATGCATCGCAAGCCTCGAACTGTGGGCTGACTCAAGAAGCTCTCGTCTCAAGTCAGGTATGTCCGGGATGCACAGGCGGCCTCGATATCGCAAGCCCCCATCTGTACCAATAGTCCACTCAGAGTCCTCGTCGGTACCAACCCGCTCCTTCATCTTCATCAGAAGCTCATCGCCTACCTGAGCCTCAATGATACGACCATCTACGAGCGGTTGTACACGAATATGTGTGACGACTTCATACGGCTCTTCAACTGTGAGCTTCTGCTCAAAGTCTCGCACGAATTCCACCATGGCCCATTCCGCCACCATAAGCGGAGCCACAAATTTTATAGCCTTCTTGTGACTCAACGCATCTGCCACAAGGTTCACCTTACCCGAATGGTAGGAAACCTCGAACTTAAAATCTTTCAAGGTCTCTATCCATCGGCGCTGTCTCATATTCAAATCTCGCTGTGAGAATATATATCGAAGGCTCTTGTGGTCGAAAAAGAGCTCGAACTCTTCTCCGTAGAGGTAATGTCTCCAGAGCTTTAATGCGAAGATGACAGCTGCCAACTCTAGGTCGTGTGTAGGGTAATGTCTCCAGAGCTTTAATGCGAAGATGACAGCTGCCAACTCTAGGTCGTGCGTAGGGTAATTCTCCTCGTGCTTCCTTAATTGTCTCAAGGCATACGCAATCACCCTGTCCTTCTGCATAAGGACACAACCCAGACCAACGCGAGAAACGTCAGTATATATCGTATACTTAATCCCTTGCTCTGGCAATACTAGCACAGGGGCAGACGTCAACTTATCCTTCAGCTTCTGAAAAGCTGCTTCAGCCTTTTCATTCTAGGCAAACTTTAAGTCTTTCCTTATCAACTGAGACAACGGTCTGGCAATCTTAGAAAAATCTCAAATGAATCGTCGACAGTACCCTGTCAAACCTAGAAAACTCACCTCGGTAACTGAACTGGGCTGCTTCGAATCTTGAACCGTAGCTACCTTAGCGAGGTCAACCGCAATGCCTTCCTTGGACACCACATGTCCCAGGAACTTCACTTCTTCCTTCTAGAAGTCACATTTCTTATACTGTGCGAACAACTAGTTCTCCCTGAGAGTCTTCAATACCGCTCTCAGGTGCTCCTCGTGTTCTTACCAACTTGGGGAGTATATCAAAATGTCATCGATAAAGACAATGACGAACTTGAACAGAAATGGATGAAACACTCTGTTTATCAAATCCATGAACACGGCTGGAGCATTCATGAGTCCAAAGGACATCACGAGAAACTCATAATGACCAAAACTAGTCCTGAACGCAGTCTTCTGCACATCTTCATCCCTGACGCGCAACTGATGATACCCAGACTGCAAATCTATCTTCGAGAAATAGCGTTCCCCCTTCAACTAATTAAACAGATCATCAATCCTAAGCAAAGGATACTTGTTCTTCACTGTCACCTGATTCAGCCTGCGATAATCCATACACAACCATAAGGTACTGTCTTTCTTCTTCACAAACAAGACAGGTGCTCCCCAAGGTGACACACTCGACCGAATGAAGCCTGCTTCAAGCAATTCATTAATCTGTCTCCTCAACTCCTCCATCTCACATGGAGGCATATGATACGTCGGTAAGGAAATCGGTGTCGTACTGGGCACAAGATCAATAGCAAAGTCAATCTCGCGCCGAGGAAGCCCTGGAATCTTCTCAAACACATCAAAGAAATTGTGAACTACTGGCATATCTTCTATCATCAAAACATCAGAACTCTCTAACATAGAAGCGTAATTGCTAACACAACAGGACCAACTAACCTGAACTGGAAAAGAGAAAGTCGTGCCCTCAGGTCCGTAGGCTGTCACAACTCTAGCCTTGCAATCAATCTCTGCTCTCATCTTCGCGAGCCAGTCCATCCCAAAAATAACATCATAATGACTCAGTGGGGCGACGATCAGGTCGACAACCACTGTCGTGTTACCCAAATCTATCGAGCAAGACTCACAGGTCTGAGTAATATCTGACATAGTCCCTATAGCTGTCGTGAGTCTCACTTCCTTCGTAGGAGCCGTAACCAACCCTAGCTGCTTAACCGCAGCACATGAAATGATCGAAATAGTGGACCCAGTGTCCACCAACAGGAAGATAGGTGTACCTAGAATGTGCGCAGGGACCTCAAATGATGCTGGTGCTGAATCTTCCTCGGGCGCCTCAGCTGTGAGCGCATGAACCCGAGCCTGCTATGGTCGATAAGGTGGAGGAACCATGGGCCATTGTGGCAGCCTGAAATGGGGTGCTGGAGGTCAGAAAGAAGGATGAGCTAGTGCTGATCTAATAGGTGGCGTTGAAATGGCCCGAGGCATCAGACTGTCGATCCTTTGAGGCAGTGAGAAACCACTGTCTCGCATCCTGGAAAAATAAGAAATCTCGACATTTCCAAGCTTCTTGCAGTAGCTGCACCACACATCAGGATGCCTCACATAAGCAGGAGCTGCAGAAGACCCCTGCGGTGACTCAAACTGAGGCCTCTTTCCAAGGAAAGGCCTACTCACGAACTCAGGTCGCGGCCTAGGAACCACAGGTGCTCGTGTATGAGACAACCTCTCCCCATCCTGCTCTGCTGGCAAGGACATGCTTACCAGCTCTGCATATGAAGAAATGCTCGCACTGCACATCTTCGATCTAATCTCGGGCTGTAAACCCTTAGAAAAATGTCGCATCCTCAACGACTGATCATTCAGAATCAACGGAGCATACCTGCCAAGCTCCGTAAACCTGTTCTCATACTCCATCACCGACATGCCTCCCTGGCGAAGGCGGAGGAACTCACTCTCCTTCTCGAGTCAGTACGTGACAGGAAAATATTTCTCGTGGAAGCGTGCCTCAAACGCTACCCACGTCCACTCAAATCCCTCTGCAACTGTGCGGAGAATACTGTCCCACCATAAGCTAGCCTCCTTATCAAACATGAAGGTGGCCAGCTCAACCTGCTCTGCCTCAAAACAGTGCAGCGGTTTAAGCATCTTAGAGATGCGGTCTATCCAATACTCAGCCTCCTCGGGTCTGTAAGTATCCAAAAATATAGGAGGCCTCAAGCACTGAAACCGCTCGAATGTACCGCTCACACTAGTATGCCCAACAGGGTGTAGAGGCGAGGCAGGTGGAGTCACCGCCATCGATTGAGCAAAGATACCAGCCATGGAGGACAAGAACTGCTAATACTGCTGTTGCTATATCTGCTGTTACTGCATCAATAACATCATCTGCTCTAGCCTATCAAAAGGCAGAGCAGACTGTGAGGTAGAAGGAACCGACGCAGACACACGACTCTACTCGGGAACCGCAGGTGTGACAGGAGGCACCACAGAAGGTGTCACAGGAGGTGGCCCAGCAGCAAGATTAGGCGCCGGCTGAGAACTCGGAAAGGGATCTAAACGTGATGGGCTCGAATGGGGGTCCATATGAGTATCGCATAGGGCAAGTGCCCTGTCTAGCGAATCTCTCAGAGAAAGATGGGCCGAAGATCTCAAGCCCTTAGGTGGCATACCCTACACACAACAGAGGGTAACAACCAATGAGATAAGGCATTCACACAGTCCATTCACAGCATAAACTTCACAAACCAAGGAAACAACATGCATTTCATTAACAAAATTATCACAATACATGATTTGCAGCATTACATGAATCGCGACAGAGAAAGCATGTGAACAAAACATTTGAGCTTCCAACACTAAACTTCAACACTAAACAACTAAACAACTACTAACTACTAAACAACTAGTAAACCACACATAAACATAAAAACAAGCAACAAACAAGTAAACAGCGACTACATAAAGCCTATTCCTCAGAATCTGGTGATGGAGAAGGGGCACCCTTATCCTTCAGGCAGCACAGGATGGTCTTTAGCATGCGAGTTACTTTCTTGAACTTATGCTTTACGAGGCCCCACAAATCCATAATATCCCGTCGAAGAGCCACCTGACCCTCCTCGAGTCGCCCTATATGGGCATCCCTATCAGCCTGAGTCGTAGGAAGAGGACTCTCATCAGTATCCTGAGCCTCCTCTTCCTCTTCTTCCTGGACTTCTTTCTCTATTTCTGCTCCACCTTCCTCTTCACTTCCTTCTTCTTCGCTATCATATTCTTTCTCACTTTCATCAAGTTGAACCTCACGCTGCCGAGGCTCCATCTTCATCTGGTCAAGAGTAGCCTCACTGATATAATGGACCGGCACTGGTAACTCTGCCCCAAGTCTGTAGGCAAACTCAAGCGCAATCTTGCATATGAGTCAGCCGAAGGGAAGCAACTCAGTCCTTCTCTTTGATCGCGTGATAAGGATGATCTGTCACAGGATAAACATAGGCATGCACACTTTCTCTCCCTGCCCCACTTGATACAGAAAATCTACCATGAGATGCGTGCATTCACTGCAATTGCTCCACCTGGGATAAACATTGAACGTGCAGATATGGTGAAGTAAATGAAAATTGCCCGATATATGGGTCACTAAGAGGCTCTTGTTATGCTGCCACGCAACCAAATGACCACATAGAAACCTGGTGCGGCGATCTCTCTCATGAACACTATTCAAATTTCTTACACTTGGATGAACCTCACCAAGTGGCACGTTCAGGAGTCGATCTATCAACCCAACATTGATTGTGGCTTCCCGATCTCTAACAAAGGGAATCTTGAACTGCAACGGCTCCAGCATAGGGTCCCGAATGTGAGCATAGAATGCGCAAACAGTGCTCACATTTGCACGAGATTAGCCCTCAAAGAGCGGACCCCACCCAGTAGCTTCCATACACTCGAACAAAAAATACTAGCCAAAGAGTCAACCATCCACATGCACTTCAAAGAGAACCCTACGGTCCTCATAGACGCCATGAGCCAACTCTACCAACAACGATCTTCCAAATGGAACTTGGGGATCTAAATCCCACTTCGAATGCAATTCTCTCCTAACACTAGAACTTGCAGTAGCTCCTCTAGGCCGCCTTGAATGAGCAGGACGGCTAGGCCCAGCCTCTTCCGTAGGGGCCCACTTCTTGCCCATCAACAAAAGGATGGTGAAAATGGAGAAAAAGGCTACAATAACCTCCATGAAACCATGGAAAGAGAAGAAAAATGGAGAAAAGGGCTGACCTAATGGGCTTCCATGGATCTAGGTCTGAAAGAGGAATGTAATGGATCAAAGAAAATGAAAGTAGAAGAGAGGAAAGATGAAGCTAGCAGAGGTTGGGGGCTGGCACGTTTTGGAGCTCAAATGAGATCTATGAGAGCTCCAATCACAGAAAAAGGAAGAAGTAGGTGCTGGGTATGACTGAGAACAGTGGAGGGATGAAGGAAATAATAAAAAATGAAGGAAGGAGTGATTGAAAGGGAGGTTTGAGAGAGAAAACAGCAACTTTGAAGGAAAGAGAGAGCTTGGGAGGTCACTTTGTAAAGGAAGTAAGGGTTTTGGAATGAAAGGAGGGTCGAACCCTGTACCATAGGGTCCTACTAGGCCCCAAACTCAATCGGCTTGGACGGCCCAGCCCTAATGGCTCACTGACCGGCGAGGCCTCGCCAAATCAGCGAGGCCCTCGCCGACCTCTAGATAAACTGGCGAGGGTTCGCCGATTGGGTGAGGTCCTCATCACCCCTTGGGTCTAGAAAAGTTAGGGTCCCACCCTAGAACCCCCTAGAACTTGATCGTTTGGTCTCCCTCTTCCGATTTGAGCCGTTTCGGGTCATTTCAGAGCTAATCTGACCTCTATTCACTTTTACCGATTTCTAACAGCTGAAAAGGGATAAAAAGCAGTCTATACCTGTCAATTGATGATCTAGACTAGATTTAGGGTCGACACGAGTGATCAAGAGTGTGCACGGACTCGATCTTGGTGACTATTTTCAGTAAACCTTCTCCAAAAGATAAACTAGGAGTCCTAGTTCTGTTTTTAAATTGTTCTCACACCCTCCTACGCTATAGTGGCATCAACGTGCATTGTGTGACCCTAACCCAGGTCTAGGTTAATCCAGATCATGCTCTGATACCAACTTGTAACGTCCTGAAATTCAGGGGTCGAGCATAACTCGGCTCCCGAGTTCTAAAACATCACTTATGCAACATAATGGATGATGATTGTATGTTGTCTGTATTAGTGCATAAAATATGAAATAGATCAAGCTAGATCAACAGACATAATTCAGGGATATTGAAGAAATACAAGCGGAAGACTTAAATACATATATAATTCAAAGAATCTCCAAAATATGCATGCTCTGTCCAGGGTAATATATACAACTGTGTCTCAAAATACAGAGATCAACTGTGCAAAAATCATCATATACATGTCCCATACGTATCCCAAAAAGCCCCGCTCGTTAGGACAAGGCTCACTCGAACCCGCCTGAGAACTGTACAAATGAGAACGCCTCCTCATCCTCATCAAAGTCTGGCTTTGCCTCACCAGCATCACCGTCACCTACAACTACATCAGAGTCTGGTTAGTGTTTAAGCACAGTCTCAAAACGTGGGAGTGAGTGATAAACTCAGTGGTACTATATAGCAAAGGTTAACATGTTATCAATCCAATCAAGCAATAATGATAAAGTAGCACAAGAGAACATGTCCTAACTACTCTTATTAATGCAAGAATAATATGAGAGAATGATGCATGCCCTCACCACAAACTCCCTCTGTGATCTTCATCTTATTATCACGCATGTCAGTCACTTCCTTAGTGCTCTTTCACCAACACCATTAGCACATGCAATGCAATGATATGAGCATGATTACCAAGTTCTTATTAGTCATTTTCATACAACAGTATTGGAAAGCTAAGACACCTCCCTTATATTAATTTTTAAACATTGATCTATTCTAGGGTCGTCAGTCCTAGGGATTCTCATACGATGTTACGGTTCTACGTCGTTGCAAGGGCTGTCAGGGCTGTTACGCACAATCGTTGCTCCACTCCCCCATCAACAAAACAATACAGGCCTAGTTATATCCTCGATACTGTAATAGGACTCGTCGCCCTTATACAGTGTCAGGATATACTCGAGGTCACTACAGAGGGATCGTTACCAATCAATGTAGGCCGACAGCAAGAATATAGTGTCCCATACCACCATAATCTGCTCACAAGAATAAGGTTATCACTAGTCACTACGGGGAGGTTTGTAGCACAAGCATAGGCTGACAGCTCAACCACGGTGTCCCATACTACCATGTCCGGCTCATGAGTCTTAGGAGATCAGGGTACCAAGGTTAACGGGACTTTCAATAGTAAGATTGGTGTCTTAGATTCAAATAGTAGCGACCAAACATGGTGAACAAACATCGGTCAATCGGGGTAGTTGATAAGCTCAACTAGGCTAAGCGCACGTTGAGTCAAACGACATGGAATGCTTAAGCACTCCGTGTGGCCTAACCACTGCCGAACGTCCCAAGCATGACTCAGATTCGTTAAACTCATTCTGAGTGGCGACAACAACCTCAACCACTAATTACAGAACGGTTACCGATTACCTAGACTGTAGTACAGCCCCAAGCATGTACAATTTCAATAACAGGCATGTGGTTGATATCCTACAGTCATATAGACAGTTATAAAATATAACTTGAATGTAGATACAATACATGGAGGAAATCATACACACAGTTAATACGAGCAATCTAAGTTACACAATTCATGAAAATCATACACCCAGTTAAGGTGATTGAGATTCATATCTCAACATCCTAAAACATCCATCTTTACTAACTACTAACTCATTCAAGCTTTTATCCAAACACTTAGACTACCCTATTCAACATACATCACATATGTCAATTCTATTACACATTAGGGCAAGTCCTTTCGCCAAGGAGTTGCCGCATACATATCAAGATAAGCCTACGAGAATTAATCATGGCAATCATAACGACGGATTCGAAACGTATACAGGTATTCTAACTTATACATGAATTACGCTATTTATATTATAAAGAATACATATACGTAAATCGAAATGGATAACGCATTTGGCATGTGTAATGGCAAGAATAACATGAATAAATCATTATCTATCATTAAAAGCCTTAAAAATCATAACTTAAGCGTATGTAGTCTGCACCTTAAACCAGAAAAAGCGTAGAAGATATGATTTAGACGATATGTCTTCGTCAACGGCGGATACGCTACCTATGGCATGAAATAGATTAGCTATAGCTTCAATTAAACTATTCTAGGCTTCAAACAGGTTAGGGTTAGCTTCACTTACCTAAAAACAGAATCAGAATAATCGAAAGAATGATTCAGATACGTAGATTCGATGAATTTATGAACTAGGAAGAATCCTACCCAGAATCGACAGGTTCTCCCACACTTTCTCTCTCTTTTCTCTCTCTTAAGCAACTAGGGTTTAGGAAATACGTATAGAATTTGGAAATAGGGGTTTAAGGCCTTTTTATAAGCGTAAACACAACGAAAACAGACTTAAGGTCAAGGTATACTTAGGTTATAACCAAATCAGACTCTTTTCGATCCAAAGGAGCACTTCTGGAGGTCCTCTTATCAAATGCGGTCAAACTTAAGCTCACTAGTATCAGATCTTTAGTAAGTTAAGTTTTCAGTCCGATCAGGTTTCCAGATCGTCCGTGGTAGACCAGCTTCAATTCAACGGTTACCGAACTTCGATCAAGGCCACAAGTACTTTGACATGTAAGGGCCATCTATCCTGATCCGAGGGTGAATTTGGGTCGAATTCTAACGGTCAGAACGCTTAAAACTAACGCGCAAGCGAAACGTTTTAGATTACTTTAAAATATATTTAATTTTTAAAAATCTTCATTTTCTTACTCTCTTTACTCCGGACTTAATAAAATAGTCTCAGGACATCGTTTGGACTTGATTTTTCAGATGATTGTCAAGTCTAACTAGGCGGTCATAATGGTCTAGGTTCATAACTATCAGACTTTCGACGCGTGGTCTAAATCTAATACAAATCTACAAAGCATTCTTGGGAATAACTGGGTTTAGAGTTGGATCCTAGATTCCAGGGTAATATAGCGTCAATGATTCTATAGGTTTTGGATCTTATAGATCGCATTAAAAGTTATCGATGCTAATTCCATAAGTAATCTAGTTTAGCACTAGCTAAAACATATTAAATTTCTAAAGAATTTGGTTCTAATTGATTTCTACTATAGGAGGTACTCGAGTCTAAGTACAGATTTTTCTAGGTCGTTACAGGGAGCATATTGACTCTTAAGTAAGTCATCCTTGTATGTTAACCATATTTGATCATGCTTGTATGAACCTGAAGTACCCTAAGACCTTTGCGCCCACTATTAATCGTAATTTACAGCCCACAAGACTCATGAACCATGGATGGTGGTATGGGACATTATGCCCGTGTTGTCGTCCTATGTCGGGGTGTTTAGCCTCCCCATAGTGACCAGTGAGCACCTAGTCTCGTGAGCTGGGGACGGTGGTATGAGACACTGTACCCATGCTGTCAGTTTATGCTGGGGTAACGACCCCTCCATAATGACCGCGAGTAGGATATTTAAGTCTCAATTGTTTACATCGATGATTATACTTCTTTTCGAGATTGACGACCCCATATAGGGCTAAGGGTCGCGAGAGTCGCATGACCACGTCTCCTGAGCTATGCAATCAGGTTAGGGCAATAACTCCACTAAGGGTATTTCAGTTTTCCCAACCTGCTGGATGAATGAACCTAATTAACTAACCAGGCTAACATACTTCATGACATTACATTATTATTTTGGTGATTACGCAGTTGAGGTCACAAATTGATGAGTGTTGATCATTGCGAACATAATATGTCGTTGCTTGAGGGAGCGTTGGTGGTGAGGAGCATGCATCATATCATAACCATACATTTGTATTAACAAGAGTATCTAAGTTTTTATGTTGTTTATTGTTTATTAAACGTATTTTATACATGATAATTTGTGTGACCTATTACTAATGGTACCACTGAGTTAGCTAGCCACTCCCACTCTGGGACGATGTTTTAAAACACCAACTAGAATCTGGTATATATGCAGGTACCTTGGAGCGGGACGCGTTGAATGATGTCGGTGTGGACGATGAGGAGGAGCAAACATACTCTTAGACTTCGGAGGTTTCTACTATTTTATGGTTAGATGGTCACGGGATATGGGTCAGAGCCCTAGTCATTTTAGAATATTTATTTGGGTGGGTCTAGTTCCCGATTGAATTTTCTTGGCATTGTATTTTGGATATCTTACATGTTTAGCGGCTCATATTTATATTTTATGATATTCTCATACTTATGGTTTGCTAAATCCGTCAATGCTTATAAATAAACTCATATGTATTAGAAACTGGAGCCCATTAGGGCTTACGTGGCACCCAAAAATTCAGGAGCCGAGTTCCTACTCGACACCTAAATTTTGGTGCGTTACAGTCATATTCTCAAAAGATAATTTCATAACTCCATTCATATAATTGATAATAACATTTGATGTAGCTAGGAATGGTTGGTCAAGGATGATGGGAATTTGAGTGCTTATGTTTATGATGGGTTGTGTCTAAGACAATAAAATCTACTGGATAGTAGAATTTATTTACTTGCACAAGAGTATCCTCTATCATTCCTCTTGGTAGGTGAATGGATCGATCAACTAGTTGAAGTGTGGTCCTAATGAGTTTTAATTCCCCAAGGCCGATCTGCTTGTAAACTGAGTATGGGATTAAATTTACACTCACTCCTAAGTTAAGAAGTGTGTGCTCAATCCGGTAATTCCCAATCACATAAGAGATGGTTGGGCTACTGAGATCTTTATATTTTTGTGGCAAATCCTGCTTAAGGATGGCACTCACTTTCTCAGTCAAGAAGATTTTATTTTGTATGTTTTGTCATCTCTTGGTTGTACACAAATCTTTGAGAAAATTGGCATATGAGGTATTTGTTTAGTGACATCTAAAAGAGAAATATTGATTTTAACCTGCTTAAGCACCTCCAACATATCATGAGTGTTAGTTAGAGGCTTTGGTGAACTCAACCATTGTGAGAACAGAGCAATCGACTTATATCGTGTTTCATATGAGGCCTCACTAAATCCATCATTCTTCTTAGATTCTTTCGAGTCCTTGGGCTTCTCAGCCCTCGTCGGGATGTTTTTATCAATTTCTTACCATTTCTAAGAGTGGTGATAGACGTAACTTATTCCACATGCTAATTTAAAGAGCTTGGGTCACTTATCTCAAATTGTGGTTTTGGGTTAGGTAGAGGTTGGGCTAGAAGAGTCTCTTTCTCTCTAACCACTAGTTTTGACCCGATCCTTTGGATGAAGAATGCAAACATTCACAAGAATGTTTTAATATCCTAGAATGCTTGTAGCATGTTTTAATTAAATTGTTCTTGATTTTGAATAAATTTCTAAACCTTGTCCTCTTGGGGTTTTTTTTATTGGGAAATTGAGGAAGAGACCCTTGAGGGTTTTTATTTGTGTTAGTCGTTTGAACATTCCTCCAACTGAAGTTGGGATGGTTCCTCCAACTGGGATTATTCATGTTTGAGATGGGGGCACTGAAAGGCCTTTGATAATTTCTTATAGCATTTGATTGTTGTTCATAACCCCAAGTGTAGGGTCGTGATGCAGTAATAATCTTAGTGAGACCGAGGTTGAATCCACAAGGACTAATCTTGTGTGTGTTCTGAAAGCAAGTAGAAGTAGAACTAGAAGAAGATGTAAACCTAAATCTGGAAGTGTAGAGAGAGTAATTATGAGTGATTTAACTAAAAATTAAGAAATTGAAAGGTAAGAAACAAGGGTTTCTAGGGATCCACTTGTAGCAATTAGGAAACTACCTTATATGATTCAATAGATCTAACTAGAATTGGAGTCCTATCTTATCCAGTTGAATAAAGGAGAGATTAGTCAGATCTTTGAACTTCTCATAGATCTAATCATCAATGGATGAGAGCTGTAAAGATTTGGAAGTGATTCCATCACCTAACGATGCCCAGGAGACAAGGAAAACAACATGATTTACTAATCTCACAACCAATCATAAGATAATTGTGAAGGTTAGGAAGGATTTCATCGTCTTATAATGCCCAAGGGACAATTGTGAACAACATGTCTTACTACTTTCACAATCTCAAATTAGAAAAAGAAGATATTCAAGGCAATTGCTGATAACTGTAATTTGAATAACAATAAACCATTAAACACTAAAAATATTCTTTATAATCAAACTAAAATCTGAGAGAGTTCAACAAAACATGAATCAAAACAAAGCAAACATCTCAATCACGCTACAAGCTTCACCCCTTAGCCCTATCTAAGGGATCTAACCAACTATAGACAAGATTAAATCTATAACCTTAGAAGAAAGCATAAAAAAAGACTAAGGAGAAGGGAAGAAAAATTATTAGGAAGCGGCTCCGCCCTTTTTCTTTACTTCTCCAAACCCTAGATATCCTATAAAGACTTAGGAAACCCCTATTTATAGGTAAAGTTCTGCAAAATTGAATCAAATTTACGCAGTCCACTTAAACACCGCGTAACCAGTTCGATGTTATCGAACCACCTTCAATGTCATCAAAGGTGTTTGAATCCGAAAATCGCACCTTTTCTTCTTTCGCATTACATAAGTCTCTATGTCATCGAACCATCCTTCGATGTCATTGAGCGAAGCTTCAATCCATCGAACAGGTCTTTGAATTATTGAGAATGTGTCCAAAATTGTCCAGCAAATTGCTTCAATTTCTTCAATACATTCGATGTCTTCGAGCACCTTTATTCGAGTCATGGAACATGTCTTCAATTGATCGAGAAAAGGACCCAATACGTCCAGCAACTAACTCGATTTTTCCTCAAAAATTTGATGTTATTAATCAGTTTTTAATGTCATCGAACGGTTCTCGATGGCACAATCATTGTGATTTTTGTGCTTGTTCCTTGACTTCCTTCCTTTTTCACTTTATTTTCTTGGATCTTGCGGTCTTGAAATCTTCAATTTTGGTCTCCAAAGATCCATTATTTGCTTTAGCAATTATTGAACACTAAATCCATGCTTTTAGCATTCTTTTCAATCCAAGCTCTTAAATTCACCTTGCAACACAACACACATGTGAAATATACCATTAAGCCATATTATGTTTGTATGATAATATGCAATATTTGACCCTCAACAATTTCACATGTAACAACTCTTGAAACGTAGTAATAGTAGAAGAATACCGCATCAAGTGTATGTTATTAGCACAAATCCCACAAGAAATTTCAGTGGTCACTTCGAGTTTAACCATCTCTACTCTTTTCAGTTCCATGTCTTTGAATTTTTGTGTGAGATTGGCCACCATGATGGGTGATGGATGTTGAAGGTGGGTCCCACATGATAGACAATAACAATAATAATAGGCTCCATGTGATGGATAACTCATATCATGGAGGGCACCACATGAGGGCAATGCACATTGAAGGCCAACCCCTACTGATGAATGATTCAAATCTAAGGCATGCCCCGCATAATGGACTGGCTTCAAGGGTGGGCTTCGCATGATGGACGGTCGACATTAAAGGTGGGCCTCACATGATGGATGACCCACATCCAATATTTGACATGATGGATGGCCTACATCCGAGATAGGCCCTACATTATGGACAACCCACATCAAAGGTGGGCCTCGCAAGGTCGACAGTATACATTGAAGGTGGACCCCACAAGATGGTCAGTTCATATTGAAGATAGGGCCAAGGTTGGCCTAATATACTGAACATTCTATATCAAAGGTTAGCCCCACATGATAGACGGTGGATATTAAGGGTAGATTAAAGAAAATTAAGAGATAAGTGATCATGTGACGTTGGAAATCAAACATGTTTTTTTCCTTTTTTGGTTAATAAGTATGTTATTTAAGAAATTCACTTTTTGTTAAATAAGTAAAAATCAAAATAAACTACTTGAGGTATGAATAACTTATGTAAACTTGCAATATCTTCATCGTACCATTATCTCAAGGGTATTTTCTATCACATGGCAATCTTTTTTATAATATGCTGTAAAATTTAACATTTTTAGACAGGTTTGTGATTTCCCATGGAGCTCGTCTTGTGAGGGAGAGAAACTATTATTAGATCAACTATCCCACGTCACATTGAGCAAGGTATATCGTGGACATGCCGTTGACAAAAAATAATATTGCTCTGTTGACCAATAAAGAGACTATTCAAATGAACATTTGATGTTCATTTGAAGAGCTTACTAACCTATTGTTGGTATATTCAATGCTCCCGTGTGTTCTATCAAATGTATGGCTAAAACCAAAATAAGCTACTAGAGGTAAAGTAGCTCATGTAAAGTAATTTTAGTTGTATCATGATCCTAGGGGAAATCTCTTTCACATGGCAATCTATTTTGTAGGATATTGACAAATTTAACATTTTTAGTCAGGTTTGTGGTTTCAGGGGTAGCTGAGAGAGAGAGAGAGAGAGTACTATTAGATCAATTGTCCAATATAACATTATTGAGCAGGTACATTGTAAACATTCCATCGACAAAAAATAATATTAGTTTGCTGACCAATAAAGAGACGGTTCAATTAAATGAGCATGTAAGCTCATTTGATGAGCCTACTAATCTATGATCAGTACTATACTCAATGTTCCAATGCAATCTATCAAATGGATGGATGTGCAATCTGATTTCAAAATCAGTTGTGCATGGGAGTTGTTATCAAGGCCCGTATTCTGTAAAAGCCATTTTAAGTATTCACCTTAGGTCAAATATAACAACAATATAATTAGTACTCTTGGAAGATCTGTCTAAGTAAAACTTGTCCTAGCTTAATGTTGATGCAGTTTTCTATTGGTTCGTGTTGGTTGCTGGTTCAACCTTCTCTCATGGATCGACCCACTTTTCTCATAACACTTATCAAGATTATTTCATGGGCATGATGCTTGGATTAACTATTATTATATATTCTCATCACTTGGTCAAGCACTTGAAATAAAGAAGGATTATTTATCACATGCCATTTGCATGTTGGAAACTTGGAAATGTGGCACGTGGCACTGATAAATTGCCAATGGCACACGTGGCACATGCAGGGTATTGGACGATGTATAGTGCCACATATAGCACATGTGGCACTAGATGATGCATTGTGACAAATAAAATATGTGTCAATACATGCACATTTTTACACATGTGGCCACTTAATAACTTCGCACATATGACAAATGCAACACATAAAAGCACATTTAAAGGTTGAACATAGTGCATTTACAACACTTGAAAATGAATGACAATTTTGTAGCACAATTTTTTGAAAGCATACATGCCACACCATTTTCTTTCGTGGTTGCATGCAAATAATTAGGGAGTGTTTCAATGGTAAGTTATATTAAATAAGCTACTTATGCCATAAGTAGCTTATCTTGGTTTATACTAAATCAGTAGATAAGTATGTTTGGTAAATAATATACTTATCAATCAAAAAGTAGACAAGCATATATAATTCCCAACATCATAAGTAATTATTCCAAAAGTTTGTTTGGTCTTCCTAGCATCCACAAACCATCATGTGGGGCAAACCTTTGATATAGATCATTCATTGTGTAGGCCCTACCTTGGTTATGGGTCGTTCGTCATACAAGGCCCACCTTGGCTGTGGGCCATTCATCATTAAGAGCCGACCTTTAATGTGCATGGTATATTAGGTAAGGGCCACCTTTGATGTTAGTCATTCATTTAAGAATCAAAAGATGGTAAAAACAACCATGATGTAATTTGAAACATTATTTATCTGACTTGCAAACTTGACAGTAAAAACTAAAATATATAATGGAAGACTTCAAAATAAAAAGACAATTCAATGAAAGTCCATCAAGCAGATGAAGAGCTCCACAATGTAGTGGCCTTTTATGTACCTAACTAATAAGCAACAAGTAAAAAAAAAAAAAATAAGAACAAAAACATGTGAATAGATTGAAAGAACAATAATCAACTATCAAAATAGCGTGAAAAAAAATTGTGACAATTGAACATAAATATAGGGGACTGTTGTTAGTAGACTCACCTAGTTTTTAGATATGCTTGATGCACTTCTGACCTAAGGGGAGCTCATTCTAGACCAAGAGAGGCAAACTTGTTTACTTGCTAGGTGCAAAAATGCATATCCTGTGAAATATATAACAACATCAGAACACCACCTATAGTAGTTCAACAAGGAAACTCCGGCAATCATCTTAACTGAAACTTGTAATGCATATAAAACTAGTAAAAGGTAGAGAAGCTGAAAATTTTTGCTGAGGAATGTTCAAAATCTAGAATCGAATACTCTAGATTCTTATGAGAAATGCATCATGTACATTGTAAAAAGATATTTGGAATGGCATTGCAGGTATAATTGGGCTTACTTTTCAGGCTAATTTGGAATGGCATTGCAGGTATAATCAAGAATAGAAATTAGACCAAGGTTCTGAAGTTTTCTCCCGTTTCACGATGGGAATACTAGAGATTGAAGCTAAAAGTTCTAAAAACTAAAGGAAACACTTGATTTTTAAGCTAAAAGTTCTAAAAAGTGTGACCCACTTAATGGAAGGCTTTTATCTCACAACCTTACACTACATTGGCGCATGTGGCTGCATTTGGTTGGTCAGTGCTTCACACGCATGTTAGTAAGACTTATCCACAACTTATGCTTAGTCCAAGATTCAGGTTGGAAGAATCAGGTTAGATAAGTAGCTTGGTCATGCATATGTGTAAACTCTTTCATCAATCTCCTGAAATGTGCAAGTAGCATCACGTATAAAATCTAGAGAGTACAAATTAAATCTCTAGTTAAAGCCTAAAAATGATGTGCAATTATTCATTGTAAAGTAATTCACCAACAAAATAGAAATACATAAATACAAAAAATGTGATGATGCACTCATTCCATCCAAATGGGGCAAGTGATAATCCACACTATAAATCCGATGAAACTCGGTGTGGATGGAAGATGCCCTTTGATAGAGAGGTTCTTAATCTTTCAATCAATGTCCCTAGAGTAAACGGTTAAGGAAAAAAATACAGCATTAGTCTGTAAAAAATGCCAAAGAGTGGATGGTTAGGAACTTCAACTTGGTTCAGGTTCCAATAAAATGAGAACTTGTGAGATTGTTGACAAATTACAAATGCAAATCAGATTTTATCCTAGATATGAAATCACCATTTTCATTTAATATTGGCTTGAAGGTTTGGACTGACTACATAGTTCAGACTTCTTGGTTCATCACTGTTCTCTACTAACAAGAAAAGATTAAAATATTACCACCAAAAGGAACACATGTTACAGATCAAACAATCATATGAAATAAGAGCATGTGCAAAAACACAAAAAAAAAAAAATAATAAAAAAAATAAAAAATAAAAAAATTTGTCACAACAAAATGTACCCACTATTGGGTACATCTAGAAACATGAAATGAATTCCCCATCAAAGATGTTTTCATAATTAAATGTGAAATGTACATTATAAAAGCATTTGAATCCAAAGTATTGGCCACATCATGTGAAAACAAATAAACTACCCCATTAAAAGGATGACTTCATGAATTTCCTATTATCAGAAATGGTGGTGATAAAAGAGTGCAATATACAATTGCAAGACTGCTTGTTCATCTAGAAGACCAGTGGAACTACTAATTATAGAAATGGAAGTTAATTGGTCCTTAGGTATCAAGTTTCTTTTCCAATAGTCTTCTAGAAATAAGAAGCGAGTTCTCACATTATCCCCTTCAAACGGTTCCAAAATCTAAGCTCTACTGCATTGCCAACATTGAAGGGGTAAGGAATAAAGACATACCTGCTAGTGTAACTCTCATTAATTCGAGGAAAATCTACAGCAGATGCTGATAGTTGCTTTTGTGAAGCAACACCAGTTTTCATGTTGAATCACATTTCATATCTAGCTTAAAAAGAAAACAAAGAAAAAAAAAAGTTAGAAACACCCGCGAACAAGATTTTCAATGATAATTAACCGATGGTCAGAATTGCATACAACTCATTTATGAAGCTTTTAAGCTTCTCTTTTACAGGTCCGCTGACCATGTCTAGTTCAGGATTCTCAATTCAATAAGTGACCAAAACAATTTCATCCTCCTCCCAAGCATTGGCAAGTACAAGAAAGCAACTGAAAGTATTAAAAAAGACCCAAAGAACACGTAGTATTTTCCTATTCATGAAATAACAAACAAGTTTTCAAAAAAATGATACCATTTCCCTGGTAATAAAAATATTCAATAGTTCAATCAGTGATGCAAGCTAAATGTTAGATGACAATGGATGGTTCTCAATGACTTGATTGGCCATTCCAAAAAACTCCCACCAGTGAGCAAAATGTTATATTCAGTATCAGGTGTTGGAGAATAATAAAATAAAATAAAAAGCTCTTCAAGTTAAGAGAATGATATGTGCATCCATGTAACCTGATGTTGAATGCCATGGGATTCATCAGCTTATCCAGTATCCTACATGGATCTACATTGTTATTGCGCACTAGATAAACGATTGAAGCGTGGGTTCAAATTTTGATGAGGTTTGTTCATGAGACAAACAAGATGAGATTAGTATTCCATAAGCAGAATGAGCAAGAAATATTCAGTATTAGAAACCCCAACAGAACTGTGTTTTGTTCTTGTGTCTTGATTACTTGGAAGTCCAAAAGGAATTGGAGGTCTTGCAATCTAACCTTGAAGTATAATATCAAACCAACCATGCCAAAGCGAGCTTTCTTTGTTGCATCAAATGAGAAGATTAGCTTCCCACCCTTCACCATTTCCTAAAAATAGGAGTAAAGCAAGCAAAGAATTTTAGTTATTATAATGGAACTAGCTTCACAACTATTGATTGCTCCAACCATTAACAAAAGGCAAATATTGCACCTATGCATCATGTTTATCAAAATATCACAAATACCATAAATCATATAAGATTCCAAACAATTTAGAATTGATCAATCACTATGAAATGCCAAGTTATTTTCCAAAGGTGTGTTGGGGGCTTTGCACAAAACCTTAGGATCTAGCCTCCCAGAACAAACCAAAATTATGGATAATAAAGCAATGAAATAAATCAAAGCAACAATCACATACCACACAAGAGATTTTTACGTGGAAAACCCTCAAAGAGGTAAAAACCACGGGACCTCATCTAGATCAACAATCTTTTGAGGGTCAAATATTGCATATTAGATCCCAGATATTGTCTGGATTTACGAATATAATGCTGTCTAATGGCTCGTTTTCTCATTCTTGTGTGGCAAAGTGATTTTATGAGCATGGATGGAAAAATGACATTAAAAGTTGAGATTTAACGATCTGATGACGCCAAAGGCAAGGGACACACTCCAGGGGACCAAGATTGACAAATATACACGGTCAGAAATTCGAGAAAAGTTAGAAATTGAAGCTCAAGTGGCCTGAAGGACGTCCAGAATGCAAGATCACGAGGTTCCCACCATCCGTTCGGCTTGAAACTTCATACATCGCCTGAGAACCATAAATTAACCGTACATATAAAATTTCAGCCATTGAAGATCTCGGGAAGTGCCCCAACTGACAGATCAGCCCATAAACCGTTGATTCTGGGCCCACCTGATATCTGGAACTGTCTCAAAATTATTATTGACGCCTTAAATGAGGAGTCAAAATAGATGGACAGTGCAGATTTCTCCAAAACATTGCAATGGACCCCATATGAGATGAGTGTGTACAGTGCACATGTGCACTCGTCGTGCACCAAACGAGTTAAGTCGGTCAGCAAGACGCTGACCGATTTTCTTCTTAAAAAAAATAAAAAAATCGCACTACGTAACATAGGCCGCTGCCCGTTTTTGCGGACGTTTGTGGGCCCTACCCATTGACCATATGGAAAATCTGACCCGTTCACCGTGTGGAGGGGCTCGAATACTACAAAAACATGCTGACTTTTTGTACCCATGCGTGCACACGTGTGAGATACAGAGGCCACAAAAGGGCTGCTTGGTAGCGTTTAAAATTGATTCTTTTGTGATTTCTTCTCTGGGCCACGTCAATGGACGTTCAAAACCACCCATTCTTGACTGAAATTTCGTTCTGAATCCAATGGACGGAGTGGATTTTTCAGAAAATGCTTCTGTGGGGCCCACCGACCACAACAGCGAAATGGTGCGAAAGGTTTCGCACATCCACGAAAACTGACTTTTTCGGACAGTTTTGGCCCACCATCTTTGATCATATGGCAGATCTGAACCGTCTATCATGTAGAGGACCCAAGAAAGTACTAAGGGACGGTGTTTCTTTAGAATTTGAGCAAGAAAAGTGGCCTGTTTCATGGTACCGAACTTGGCTGCGAAATTTGCACTCCGTGTCCTGCTACAACTCTGTCACTGACTCCAGCCTTCCAGCAGTTATAAAAGGAGGTTTTTGGACGTGGGGAGCATTAATTCAGGGTCTTGGGAGGAAGAACAGAGGGCTCGAGCTTGGGTTTGAACGTGGGCAGAGGAGAGAGAGAGGAGCTTGTTTTTTTTCTTTCCCTTTTCTTTTCCTTTTCTTTTTCTCTTTATTTATTTGGATTGAGCCCATCCATGGCAGGCTAAAACCTCCTAGCTAGGGCTAAGAGGTGAAGCTTGTAGTGAGATGGGAGATTTGATTTTATTTTAATTTTAATGCATGAATTAACGTTGATTTTAGTTAATTATTATGGGAATGTTTTAGGTTTTTAATTGTCTGTTGTGACTGAAATTACAATGGGTCTGCGATGGCTTTGAATATTTCCGTTCTCTTTAATGTTTATGATGTCAGGAAGCCCTGTTGTTCACCATAGTCTCCTGGGCATGGTTGGATGACGGTACCCTTCCTCACTTTCATACATGTGATTGGGTGGTAATTAGTTTAATTCTGTTGTTTGCCATAGTCTTTGGGCATGGTTTGGTGATGGAATCCATTCTAATTCATACACTTTTCATCTATTTGAAAACTAGATCAACGGCAGTTCAGTAATTTTCATAATTTTTGATGCAAGCATAAGTTCTCCCTGATCTCTACAAGTGGATCCTCTGAATCCCTAGTTTTCCATCTCTGATTTTTCCTAAGTTTTAGATTAATATTTCATAATCATTCTTCAAATTACAACTCAATTTAGATTTCATCTTATTCTAGTTCTATTTCCAGTTAGTTTCAGATAACGTACAAGTTTCAGTCCCTTGGGATTCGACCTCGGTCTTACCGAGTTATTACTACATCACAACCCTGCACTTGGGGAGTGAACAAGTTTTTGGCGCCGTTGCCGGGGACTGTCATCTACGTTTTTCTGAAATTAATTAGTTTTAGGATTAGTTTAAGATTAGGATTTTTACTAACTTCAGTTTTAGGTTTAGATTTTCCTGATTTTTTTTTAACTAACTTGTCTTTCCTGTTTTGTAGGATTCTGAGATAGAAACTTCTAATTTGGTGATATCTTTTCTAATTTCTTTATTTTTTCTCTATTAGGGTTTTTAGAAATTTTATAATCATAGACTAACTGTTTTAGAAACTAACTTGTTTTGTTTTCTTCTGCAGGATCTTAACATAGGAACTTCTTATTTGGTAACACCCTTCTAACTTCTTCTCTTACTTTCCATATTTCTATAGGATCTTTCTTTTGTTCTAGGATTAGACTTAGAGTCAGGGTTGTACCATGGAATCATGGGTACGTGCATACGCTGAGATGGATAGGAGATATTGGGGAATGCCCGAGGGTTGTGGAATTCAGCGTATACCTCAAGATTTTTCTCCATCACAAACAGACATTGAGAACCGACTAGAACGTTATCTTCCATCGGTTAATAGGGCTGTATACGATCCTAATTATGGGAATGAGGATTATTATCAGCCATCATATTCTCCCATGTATGATCAGTATGACTATAACCAGTGGAAACATCAAAGCTGTGAAGATGAACCAATAACGTGTTATAAGGATTATCCTCTTGGATACCCTAACATTGAGATCCAACCAGAAACGATCGAAGAGGATTCATTTCAGTATCACTTAGCACGTTGTAAAGAAAGTATAAAAACTTTAGAATCACTTATTTCAAGTGATTATTCTCTTGGACCCTCTACCTTTGAAATTCAACCAGAAATGAACTAGGAAAATTTAATTCAGCATAACATGGAGTGGTTTGTGGAATTCAGAAAAGCAATGGAAGGACTCAATTCGTGCCTTGATATAATAGAGGAGGCTCGGTCATCCCAGCCACGACTCATTCCAGAAATACAATGCGAGGAAAGTGATCCTAACTCGCCTTTGAAGAACTCTAGAATTTGGAATGAGGAGTTGGATTCCATTAACGAGCATACGGTCCAAATTACCGATGAGTCGATTTCTATGATTGTTCAAAAGAATGGGGAAGAGACATGGCTGTCTTTCAAATATAATGATACACTTCAATCACATGACACTCTAGATTCTAATGATGATGAAGATGTTAGTTTATGCGAATCTCAACCCATTCTAGGTGAAGAATATGAGGAAAGTGATTTCATCCCAAGTGTGCACTGCACTGAACCAAAATATGATGAGTATTGGGATGACAATCCTGAATGTATAACCACAATTCCCCTGGAACTAATCTCAAGTTTGGTCCAAGTTAATGATCAAGAAGTACGCGAAGAGAACGGTCATAATGAGATACTTCACTCACCTGACATGTCTGATCTAAAAGTAGAGGAGCCCCTTATGACCGACCCTTATAACTCTTGTGAAACATATTTGGACCACTCCCCTGAATTAAATGATGATCTGATTCGGGAGAAAGAGGAGTTGCGCGCTACGACTCTGGAATTTGAAACCACCCAGTTGAGGCCACCATCTAAACTGTTGAATGTGGACGATTCAATGCCTATTCTGAGTAATTTCAATGAACAGAGTGATCATATCAATGCTTCGCATACTGACTCTCAATCTGTCTGTGCAGGGTTGGAGCAAGAGAGCATACATCCGTCCACTTTTAAGGATGATGGATTCCTTGAGCAGATTATCACAAGCTCCAAAGTGAAAAATAAGTCACTCTCATAAGAATGTCCCAACTCTTTTGATGATTGCTTGGCACACTTTACATATTCAAATGATCCCATGATAAGAGACATAGTGAATGCCTTGCAAGACAACATCTCGGCAGTCAGTACTGACCGAGAGAACCCTTACTCTGAAGCCCCTTCTTCCACAGATCCTGACTGTTTACCGTTAGGGGATAAGGAGCTAGAAATTGAACCGAAGTCTGCTACTTCGGAATGTGTTGAGACTACACCTCTTCCTGAAAATTTTTCTCAACTTGATCTATCTGTAGTCTCTGATTCACCATGGGATACTAACTCTGAAACTTTTTCTGACACAGGTGAATCATTTATACTTTGGATACCTCAGGCGAATCATCAACACATTTTTAATGAGGTAAATAAGTTTTTCTGGAAAGTCAAACTCAAGGGCATCCAAGCCTATTGTAAAAAGGGCTTTTGGATGATCCTATTGAGAAACTTACTGAGAAACTTATCAAGATATTGGCCGGAAGAGGAACTTTATGTCATGATCAAGTTCCATGATCGATTCAATGTTTGTGGGTAACATTACTGCAAACCCTCACGAGACTACAACTCGTCCTCTAGGGGTAACCTAGGGGTTTAAAGGCTTGTTGCATACGCTAAATGCAATCGAGAGCACCTGCGAAAGTGGTATAGGTAGGATTTTATTTTCGTTATTTTTGTTCTGCTTGCTCTCTCATGCTGATAGCTTCCATACTGTGATCTCGTGAAAAATCTCTCTTGATTCGTTATTCAGGTACTATCTTCCCATCACTTCTCATTTACTTTCGTTGTCCCATGTGCATTGCATGCTCATATATCTTTTACATTGAGGACAATGTAGATTTTAGGTTGGGGGTGGGAGATTAGGTTTCCTAATCAGTATTTTCTTGGTCTTGAGCAAAAATTGTGAAAAATTTTAAATTTTTCTGGAAATTCCTGTGAATTCGAAGTGATTTTGACAGATATCTTTGATTTCGATACGCGATGTTGGTCATGTATGACACTTGAATTCAGTATCTGTTAGATTTCACAGTTAGTTCGAATTATTAATCCATGATTAGAAGTTGTAAACATTGATTGAGTCATGAGTTCACATGTCACATCTCGCTTTCACATTAAGGTTTCAATCTAATGTTGAAGGGTTAACTTGGTAATCACTAAGCATGTGAGGAAACCGCTTGAAAATTTGTCCGTCATGATCATTTAAAAAAAAAAAAAAAAAAAAACAAAAGAGATACCTTTGGAAAAGGTTTTGGCGAATAATTCTCACCATAGGTTTGCTCCCTATAGGTGAGGATTTGTTCCCCATGGATGATTTGGGAAAAGGTTGGCGAATAATTTTCACCATAGGATTGCTCCCTATAGGTGAGGATTTGTTTCTCCTTCTTGATGTTACTTTCAAGAAAAAAAAAAAAAAAAATCAAAAGCTGGAAAACTAAAAAGATGATCTATAAGAAAAATTTTGGGTGTCCTGAATGCTCTATTAGTTACCAATGATATCATGAAATTGAAGATTGGACCTCTTAATAGTGGTAAGTTGAGATTACACAATACACCCATGGAACTCAATGTTTAGCATTTTTCTGATTTATGGATTAATACCTTGAACTTGATTACGAGTTTACCACGTACCTGAGTCCAGCAGAAGTAATGCCCAACATTCATGAGTTTTAGAATTTCTCGTATTTGAATCGTTTTTAAAAATAAAAATAAAAAAATCACTCGAGTTCATAGAAATTATCCTATAGTTCTCAACTTGTTTTTCGCATATTTTGCTCGGGACTAGCAAAATGCTGGTTGGGGGTTGTGTTGAGGGTCAAATATTGCATATTAGATCCCAGATATTGTCTGGATTTATGAATATAATGCTGTCGAATGGCTCGTTTTCTCATTCTTGTGTGGCAAAGTGATTTTATGAGCATGGATGGAAAAAGGACGTTAAAAGTTGAGATTTAACGATCTGATGATGCCAAAGGCAAGGGACACACTCCAGGGGACCAAGATTGACAAATATACACGGTCAAGTGGCCTGAAGGACGTCCAGAATGCAAGATCACGAGGTTCCCACCATCCGTTCGGCTCGAAACTTCATACGTCGCCTGAGAACCATAAATTAACCGTACATATAAAATTTCAGCCATTGAAGATCTCGGGAAGTGCCCCAACTGACAGATCAGCCCATAAACTGTTGATTCTGGGCCCACCTGATATCTGGAACTGTCTCAAAATTATTATTGACGCCTTAAATGAGGAGTCAAAATAGATGGACGGTGCAGATTTCTCCAAAACAGTGCAATGGACCCCATATGAGATGAGTGTGTACAGTGCACATGTGCACTCGTCGTGCACCAAACGAGTTAAGTCGGTCAGCAAGACGCTGACCGATTTTCTTCTTAAAAAAAATAAAAAAAATCGCACCGCGTAACACAGGCCGCTGCCCGTTTTTGCGAACGTTTGTGGGCCCTACCCATTGACCATATGGAAAATCTGACCCGTTCACCGTGTGGAGGGGCTCGAATACTACAAAAACATGCTGACTTTTTGTACCCATGCGTGCACACGTGTGAGATACAGAGGCCACAAAAGGGCTGCTCGGTAGCGTTTAAAATTGATTCTTTTGTGATTTCTTCTCTGGGCCACGTCAATGGACGTTCAAAACCACCCATTCTTGACTGAAATTTTGTTCTGAATCCAATGGACGGAGTGGATTTTCTAGAAAATACTTCTGTGGGGCCCACCGACCACAACAGCGAAATGGTGCGAAAGGTTTCGCACATCCGCGAAAACTGACTTTTTCGTACAGTTTTGGCCCACCATCTTTGATCATATGGCAGATCTGAACCGTCTATCATGTAGAGGACCCAAGAAAGTACTAAGGGACGGTGTTTCTTTAGAATTTGAGCAAGAAAAGTGGCCTGTTTCATGGTACCGAACTTGGCTGTGAAATTTGCACTCCGTGTCCTGCTACAACTCTGTCACTGACTCCAGCCTTCCAGCAGTTATAAAAGGAGGTTTTTGGACGTGGGGAGCATTAATTCAGGGTCTTGGGAGGAAGAACAGAGGGCTCGAGCTTGGGTTTGAACGTGGGCAGAGGAGAGAGAGAGGAGCTTACTTTTTTTCTTTCCCTTTTCTTTTCCTTTTCTTTTTCTCTTTATTTATTTGGATTGAGCCCATTCATGGCAGGCTAAAACCTCCTAGCTAGGGCTAAGAGGTGAAGCTTGTAGTGAGATGGAAGATTTGATTTTATTTTAATTTTAATGCATGAATTAACGTTGATTTTAGTTAATTATTATGGGAATGTTTTAAGTTTTTAATGGTCTGTTGTGACTGAACTTACAATGGGTCTGCGATGGCTTTGAATATTTCCGTTCTCTTTAATGTTTATGATGTCAGGAAGCCCTGTTGTTCACCATAGTCTCCTGGGCGTGGTTGGATGACGGTACCCTTCCTAACTTTCATACATGTGATTGGGTGGTAATTAGTTTAATTCTGTTATTTGCCATAGTCTTTGGGCATGGTTTGGTGATGGAATCCATTCTAATTCATACACCTTTCATCTATTTGAAAACTAGATCAACGGCAGTTCAGTAATTTTCATAATTTTTGATGCAAGCATAAGTTCTCCCTGATCTCTACAAGTGGATCCTCTGAATCCCTAGTTTTCAATCTCTGATTTTTCCTAAGTTTTAGATTAATATTTCATAATCATTCTTCAAATTACACCTTAATTTAGATTTCATCTTATTCTAGTTCTATTTCCAGTTAGTTTCAGATAACGTACAAGTTTCAGTCCCTTGGGATTCGACCTCGGTCTTACCGAGTTATTACTACATCACAACCCTGCACTTGGGGAGTGAACACAATCCACTATGAAGTAGAATGTTACAACCTTCGTCACTTACGCAAGAGTGGATGAACAATAAGAGAATAAAAGAAAAATAGAGGGATCTCACCAATCACGAGGATGTAGAAGCGCTGAGACGACGGCTCCCTTCCACAAGCTTCCTCTCTCTCTTTTCTCTCACTCTCTCACCTTTGATATCCCTAAACCCCTTTAGGAAATTCTCTTGTGCTTTTCTTATACACAATATACCCTACAAAAACCCTAGAGACCCCTTTTTATAGTTTTAGGAAACTCCTTACCGCATCCCAGTTGTGAAAGGACTTGTGACAGGAAATTCACGCAAAATTGCGGAACGAATCTGCGTAGGTTCGACCAGTCATGGACCTCATACGACCGGTCAAGCACCTCCTACGACTGGTCGAGCACCCTCTGAAAAAAATAGTCTAATCGCTGGACTTTAAGTCGAGCTGCAACTTGACTCCCACTATTCGTACCAGCCTTCGACCGATCGAGTAGGGCCAACGACCGGTCGAACATGGGATAAAAACTCCATCAAATCTTCCCCTTTTTGACCAAGGAGGGATTCAACTTCTTTAAGCCAGCCAAGTTTTTAGAAACCTCAAATTTTCTCTTGAGCAAAGCCCTGGTCATCATGTCTGACCTATTATCGTCCGTGTAGACCTTCTCAAGCTGTAACACCTTCTATTCCAGAGTATCCCTGATCCAGTGATACCGAATCTCTATGTGCTTTGACTTGGAATGCTGATTTGGATTCTTGCTCAAGTGTATAGCACTCTGACTATCGCAATAGACCACGTGCTCCTCCTACTTTAGGCTAAGTTCCTGTAAGAACCTCTTCATCCAAAGCATCTCTTTATATGCCTCTGTGACTGCAATGTACTCGGCCTCTGTCATCGACAATGCCACGACTCTCTGTATCTTGCTCTGCCAAGAAACTGCTCCCCCTCCAAGTGTGAACATGAACCCCGATGTAGACTTCTTCGAGTTTATGTCGCTTACCATATCTGCATCTGTGTATCCCTCTATCACAGGTTTACCGTCACCATAGCATGCCTCAACCTGGATGAGCCTCTTAGATACCGCAGTATCCACTTCACCGCTGCCCAGTGTTCTTTGTCAGGATTGGCACGATACCGGCTGACAATACCAACCGCATATGCTATGTCTGGGCATATACACACCATAGCATACATCAAACTTCCTACAACTGATGCATAGGGTATCTTCTGCATCTCTTCCACCTCTGCCTTCGTCTTAGGACACTGTCTGTCGTACAATCTGAAGAAACCATCCAGTGGAGTACTGACCGGCTTCGCTGTATTCATATTGAACCGCTCTAGGACTTTCTCAATATACCGCTCTTGTGATAGTCAAAATTTCCTACTACTTCTATCATGTGTTATCTCCATTCCTAAGATCTGTTTAGCCGGGCCCAAGCCTTTCATCGCAAAGGACT
This sequence comes from Magnolia kwangsiensis, assembly GCA_037074715.1. NCBI lineage: Eukaryota > Viridiplantae > Streptophyta > Magnoliopsida > Magnoliales > Magnoliaceae > Magnolia > Magnolia kwangsiensis. The sequence continues at coordinate 141,675,636 of CM073573.1, forward strand.
TGGCCAACTCCTGTTTCAGCCTGTCGATCTTCTTGATGTCTTTTCCCATGATGAGCATGTCATCAATGTATAACAGCAAAACTAAAAAATCATCATTTGAGAACTTGCGCGTGAACACACAGTGGTCCGACTCCATTCAGTCATGCCCATACTATAACATGAACGAATCGAACTTTTTGTACCATTGTCGTGGAGCTTGTTTCAGCCCATACAAGCTCTTCCTTAGCCTACACACCATATGTTCTTTGCCCTTGACTTCAAACCCCTCTGGTTGGTGCAAGTAGATCTCTTCTTCTAGGTCACCATAAAGAAAAGCAATTTTAATATCCAACTACTCTATCTCTAGATCCATGCTAGCCGTCAACCCAAGCAACACCCGTATGGATGTCATCTTCACTACTGGTGAGAATATCTTCTCGAAGTCTATGCCTTTCCTCTGACCGAATCCTTTTACCGCAAGTCTAGCCTTGAACCTTGTCTATGAATTCTTCTGTTCAACCTTCTTTCTGAACACCTACTTGTTGCTCAGAGCTTTCTTGCCCTTAGGCAGTTTCACCATATCATAGGTGTGGTTTTTATGGAAGAATTTCATCTCCTCTTGCATAGCTTTCAACCACTCCTCATGCTCATCGGCTAGGGCCTTAAAATAATCTTTTGGCTCTCCCTCATCGGTTAGCATAATGTACTCATGTGGTGAGTACCTCTTAGACTGTTGTCTGTCCCTAGATGACCTCCTCACCCGTGGCTCAACAGGTGGATCAAGTGGGGTCTGCTCCACTGGCCCATCTTTTGAAGGAACTCTCTCGTCCTTTGCACCTTATTGTACTCCCCCGTTATCAGGCACCACAGGAGGAATAACCGGATCCATGTCCTCTAGCTCACCTGAACTAGGCTGGTTCTTCTCTGGCTTACCAATATTTTCTATACAATGATATTCAAAGAATACTACATCTCTGCTCCTGACAAGCTTCCTCTTGGTCAGATCCCACAATCTGTAACCGAACTTTTCATCACCGTACCCTAAGAACACGCACTGTCTGGTCTTTATATCGAGCTTGGACCTCTCATCCTTCAGTACGTGAACAGATACCCTGCATCCAAATACCCTGAGATGACTGTACGATGGATCCTGACTAGTTTACACTTTCTCAAGTACTTCTCCATTCAATGCGGCTGATGGAGACCTGTTTATCAGATACACCGTTGTGTACATTGCTTCTCCCCAGAACGTCTTGGGTAACTTCTCATGGGATAACATGCATCTGATTCTCTCAACAATGATGCAATTCATTCGCTCAGCTACACCATTATGTTGGGGGATCTTGGGAACCGTCTATTCATATCGTATACACAGGGACTTGCAGTACTCATGAAAGTCGCCAATATATTCACCACCATTGTCAGTGCAAATGCACTTCAATGATCTACCTGTCTCTCTTTCGACCATAGCATGAAATAATTTAAACACACCAAAGACCTCGTCCTTGGATTTCAAAGCATAAGCCCAAACCCTCCTAGATGCATCATCTATAAAAGTAACAAAATACAATGTCCCACCCAAGATTTTTATCCTCATAGGACCACAAACATCAGAATAAACCAAATCTAATGCATACACTTTATTAACATGAGAAGCAGATTTAACAAATGAAACTCTATGTTGTTTCCCTGATAAAAAATCAAGACAGGTTTTGAGAGGTGTACCTGTCACGTCTTGAAGGAGCCGCTTCCTCGCTAGTAGCTAAAGCCCTTTTTCACTCATGTGGCCTAAACGCCTGTGCCACATGTCAATAGCTGAATCTTTCGCTGCGTTCAACCCACCCTTGCATACACTGACACTTATCTTATACAGGGTACAACACTTCTTTCCTCTAGCTGTGATCAATGAACCTTTGATGAGCTTCCAGTGCCCACCAGTAAATCGGCTTTCATAGCCATCATCATCCAATCTTCCCGTCGACATCAAGTTGAAGCGAAGGTCTGGGATATGCCTCACATCCCTGAAAACTAATGTGTAGCCCACATCAGTCTTCACACAAATATCACCGACCCCTACGATCTTCAATACGTTAGAATTTCTCATCTTCACGGTCCCATAGTCACCTGACTTGTAGCTTGTGAAGAAATTTTTGCGTGGAGTTGCATGAAAAGAGGCTCCCGAGTCTATTATCTAGTTGGTGTCCTAACTTGTAGCCATGAGACATACATCATGATCTGCAAAAAGAATAACTACAACGTCGTCATCTGAAGTGACCGCAGTGAAATTTAATTCATCTTTCTTCTCCTTTCCTTTTACTTTCTTGTCATTCATAGCCTTACGACATTCATGCTTATAGTGACCCTTCTTGTCACAATTCAAGCATTTAACATCTTTTCTGTTACTTGACTTGCCTTGATTTATCTCGGACCTTCCCACCCTTCCTGTTCTTTTCTCTTCCCCGTTCCTGTGTCACAAGGGCCTCTTGCTAAGTAGACCCCTAAGACTTTCTCCTTGTCTTCATTGAAAAGACAGCTAGTAACTTGTTCCATGGATATCTTTTCGTCTGACGCGGAAAGCAAAAGCAAAGCTTGTAATTCATCATCTAGGACCATCTTCATAAAAGAGACTTGGCTCACTATATTGCTGACCTCATTCATGTGCTCGGCTACAAAACCACCATCCTTGAACTTGAGATTCATAAATCGCCTTATTAGAAAAATCTTATTACCGGTTGTCTTCCTCTCATACAACTCTTGTAATTTCAGCCATAGGCTAGCGGCTGAGGTTTCCATAGACACATGATGGAACACAGTATCATCCAACCATTGTCTAATAAACCCCACCGCCTTTCGGTCTAACTTCTTCCAATCTTAATCAAACATATCCTTGAATTTTACTGATATGCCTAAAATTGGAGAATATAGATCCTTGCAATAAAGCAAGTCCTCCATCTTAGCCTTCCATATGGTCCAGTTAGAACCATTGAGGCTGATCATCCTTGATAAGTCACCTTCCATAATTCCAAACCGATCCTACCCGTTTAATGAACTTAGTGCTCTGATACCACTTTGTTGGGGGCCTTGCACAAAACCTTAGGATCTAGCCTCCCAGAACAAACCAGAATTATGGATAATAAAGCAATGAAATAAATCAAAGCAATAATCACACACCACACAAGAGATTTTTACATGAAAAACTCTTAAAGAAGTAAAAACCACGGGACCTCATCCAGATCAACAATCCACTATGAAGTAGAACGTTACAACCTTCATCACTCATGTAAGAGTGGATGAACAATAAGAGAATAAAAGAAAAACAGAGGGATCTCACCGATCACGAGGACGTACAACCGCTGAGACGACGGCTCCCTTCCACAAGCTTCCTCTCTCTCTTTTCTCTCACTCTCTCACCTTTGATATCCCTAAACCCCTTTAGAAAACCCTCTTGTGCTTTTCTTGTACACAACATACCTTAGAAAAATCCTAGAGACCCCTTTTTATAGTTTTAGGAAACTCCTTTTTGCATCCCAGTTGCGAAAGGACTTGCGACACAAAATTCGTACAAAATCACAAAACGAATCTGCGTAGGTTCGATCGGTCATAGACCTCATACGACCGGTCGAGCACCTCCTACAACCGGTTGAGGACCACCTACGACCGGTCGAGCACCCTCAAAAAAAAATAGTCTAATCGCTGGACTTTAAGTCGAGCTACGACTGGTCATACCAGCCTTCGACCGGTTATACCAGCCTTCGACCGGTCGAGTAGGGCCTACGACTGGTCGAACACATGGCAAAAACCCCATCAAGGCGTACACGATCCATATATTGCACCTATGCATCATCTACGTGGCCCAATTAAATACATTAGTATTTCCATACAAATTGAACCAAATCTAGCATCTCTTAAGTACCTTTACAGCAGATGAAAATTCTGCACTTTACATACACAAATGCCTAACAAAACTTATTCAACCGCCCACCCGTGCCAACATTGCCCTGAAATATCAAGGGATTTATATATATCTTGCTACATTCAACCAAATACCTTTCCAAACACAATATTCTTTTGAGAGAATCTAAAAATATAGAAGGAAAAAAAAAAAGGTGGGATCATGTATCCCCTTGTTTGAACTTATGAGAATCTACAAATACAAAAGGGTAAAAAATCATGCAGAGTTTCAAGAAATGCCAAGGCAGTACAAAGGTGCAAGATATGTCCATTGATCTGAGGGAGACCACCTTGAAGATGCCCTAGCCCAAAAATCAAAACGATCCACTTACTAGGGGAGCCATACATGTTGATCTATTTTCAATATTTGTGTCTCACCTGATATGTACACCAGCCAGAATTTTGGGACAAGGTGTGTTCATGGCATTCCCCACCTAATGAACAGCCTGGATCTTGTACATGTGTGACCTGAATCTCCACCTTTCCAGTCTGCCTGCACATGAATCACCTCAGTATTTCTCTGTAGTTTTAGTTGGACATGGTAGAAAACATCTGCTAACCAAAATCCATATAGGCCTTGCCAGAAGACTACCTTCCAGGAGACATAACAGAACCTGGGAAGCTTGATGAGATTTTCGACTGGATGGATGCCAATAGTGATGGAAAGGTCACGTTCGATGAGTTCATGCCAATGCTGTAGGATAACCTAGCCATTCATCAGGATGCAAACAATCAACTGACCTGGCCCAATAAATTAGGCTAATTAACTCATCAAATGTGCGCCATTTGCATGAAAACAATGGATAGGCATTGAAATTTTCATCAATGGTCCATACGACGTACGCATGTGACTCACCCTGACTGATGCCAAATCATCTACATTGTAGGTCCCAACTCCCACTCGATGAAACTTGAATGCCCCAACCCACCTGCCTAGTTGACATGTGTGGTCGCATATGGGCAAGCAAAACCCTTAGAAAATCTTCTTCTTCTTCTTTAAAATAAAAAATAAAAATATAAAGAGCATTTAACTATATACCTAGCAATGATGATCAAATCCATCCACAAATTTGTCACAGCTTCTGCAGTGTTTACTAAACTTACAAACCTACAAGGTGAACAGGAACTCAAAATATAGAAGCCAACTAATAGTCTGATGCAGAAATAGAGAAATGGGAAGCTTCAAGGCAATAAGAGATTATACAACTGGATGTTGTAGCGGAGCTTCAATACAATAAGAGATTGGAGGAACTTCATTGAATGGGGCATTTTACCCTGATTGGATGATCCGAACCGTTGATTGAAGGAATTTTGGTAGATTACAACCAGTCATGGTAAGAAAAGTAGATGAATAGCATAGATATATATTTGTGGGAGCACATGTATGGATACATACCAAAGTGCTTAATAAATACTCAGATATACATACTCATACAATATGAAAACTGCAGACTTACACAACTTACATGAATTTTCAATTCTTACAATAGGAGACCATGTTTCAGTAATCCAGACCATTGGTGTGCCATTCCCCAAATGTGGACAATTATTGCATTTCTATTTGTAAGCCTCTATATGTAGGCCACAAATAAAAAGGTTACGATTTTCCTATTGATAAGATATGTAATGCATAATCCATCCAGGCGACAACTTCAACAAATCAAGGTTTGGATGAGCTATGACTACTTCCTTAGATAGAAAAACATGGTAGAATGAAAACTACAGGCAACAATTAGTCTTCTCAACCCTTTGGGAATTGGAAAGCGAGTGCAAAGTGCTTACCCTAGCGGACCACGAATCTCCAACTGCCAACCTGACCATGTACAAACAGTAACAATTGATTAGGCCCACGTAATTGAATCAAGAAATTCTTTTCGTAGTTGAATAGGCCATCAAGTGTAAGTAATCAGATCATCAGAAAAGTAAAGAGAAAAATCGCATAATGAAGAAAAATCAAAAGAAAGAAAACAAATTCTTTAAACACAGATGACGGCTGCAGAAATCAGAACATAGAGCTTAGGAAGAAAAAATACAAAATAACGGCGCAGATGGAATATATTGATAATACCAGTAATTGAAATTCAATGGGATCATATACGATAAGAGGCTTACAAGCCCCACGACGCAGCCCCACACATACATGCGGCACATGTGCGGACCTACCATAAGGCCCGTTATGGGCCAAAATATTCAAGCCCGAGCTCAAGCCGAAATTTTTATGATGGCCACAATCCCGAGTGTTTCTCGGGTGGCATGGGGGAGAGAGAGAGAGAGAGAGAGAGAGAGAGAGAGAGAGAGAGAGAGAGAGACGGACCTAATTAAGCTTGCTATAAGGCGAGAATGGCGTAAGATTTAGGGCGGATCCTGGTGAAAATCCGACAATTTAGCCGGAGGCGATGACTAGAGAAAGTTAGGAAGAGATGACAGAGAGAGAGAGAGAGAGAGAGAGAGAGAGAGAGAGAGAGGAAGATTCCGGAGCTTGGAACATGGGAAAGAGAAATCGGGGCATGGGTTGAAGCTTGGAAGATGAGAGATCCCGTGTCCTTACAATCAAATCATCAGAAAAGTAAAAGAGGGAGATCGAGGGAGAGGGAGATAGAGGGAGAGAGAGGGAGAGGGAGAGGGAGATCGAAAGAGAGGGTTGAGATCGGGAGATCGAAAGAGAGGGAGAGGGAGAGGGAGAGGGAGAGGGAGACAGAGCTGGTGATGGATATGAAATGAAATGAGGGATTTTAGGGATTTTGGCATGAGAAAAGGGTTAAAATTATTCAATAGTTTGCAGCATATGGATGCAGAGTGCCTCTTGGGCATGTGGGGTCCACTTAGAGGTTACTAATCGAATCCATTCTGTTCATCTATTTCAAAATTAAGCAACAAAACATAGTAATGACAAATAAGAAGATCCAACACTCAATTGGGACACACCAACAAAATAGTGGAAATAATGACATATAACTGCAACAATTCTAGTATAGTGTAATACTGTTTCAAATTCAGGAACGGCTTAAAGCCGTTTCTTAACCAAGATACCTACCATACCGGTTTAACGATTTTGGTGTAGTGTTATATAAGTAAAAAAGAACTACTTACTTGGTAGTATCCAAATTGGCCCTTACTGTATTTTCTAGAGATAAGAACCAAATATGTATTCCTTTCAAGCAAGGTTTAAAGAGTTGTCCAAATTCTCAATAGGTATTCTCGATAGTACTAGTATCACTCATGAAGTATATAGGTGTATCAGCATCGTGTCAGCTGAAACAACAGAGTAATTAGGGCGATACATAATGATGTCAGTGGTGAATGGTACACTACCTAACATTTCAAACCTTGCTTCGTAGTGCTTCGCGAGCCAACTATGGAATAAGGTCTCGAGTATTTTGAGAACTATAACGTTGGATTAGAAATCAAAATATTCTGTCCTCACTTTAGTGGGTAGAAAAGTATCAGACAAACCATGACCTTCTGCTTACTACTTTCCTACTTGAGTTATCATTTGTTACTGCCACCCCTTGGCCTTACATATTTTCTCACCGCTAAAAAAGGAAAGTAAAACAAGCTTTCACCAGCCGGCTTTTGAAGCTTTTCACGCGTTTTTCTTTCCCCTTTGATACGTATAAACGTTTTCGGTGTTTTGAAAGTGAGACCAGGCCAGATGATCAGACTGGCTCCGACCAGAACCGCCAATAAAACGTACCGGTCCCTCATTGTGCCGGATTTGACACAAACCAGCCCGCATTGGAGGGGGATTTGCATATCCAAATGCGAACCGTTCACACCATGGCGAGTTTAGCGGACATCGCCGAGTGCAATTATTTAATTTATTATTTTTAAAGTAATTTTAAAAACATCATATACACTCCTGCAGGAAGCGCATTTCGTACTGAGTAAACTCTGTGGGGTCCACCTTAAGCCCGAAAATGAAGTATATACAAATCTCAAGTGGACCTCACCACGGGAAACTGTGAATTGAAATTCCACCGTTGAAAATTTCATGGGGCCCACAGAAATTTTGGATCAAGCTGATATTTGCGTTTTCCCTTCATCTATGTCTTTGTGATCTTATGATCGGGTTGGATGACAAGTAAACATCACTGTGGGCCCTAGCAAGGTTTCAACAGTGGAAGTCGTTATTCCCACTGTTTCCTTTAGTGTGGTCTACTTGACATTTGGGCATACTTATATCTAGGACTCAACCATTAAAATGAGCTGGAAAAAAGGATGGCTGGCGTGGATAAACCACATACATATAGTAGGCTCAACTGAGTTTACTCAGTACGATAAAAGTGTACTGGGCGACTCAGTAAGTAATCCGATTTCACTCCTGCATGCTCTCTGTGGTCCACCTTGATGTTTAGTTCCATCCAAACCGTCATTTTATCTTTCCTCAAATTCAAGACCCAGATTTTCAAAACTCAAACTGATCGATAAATCAGGTGCACAAAACCAATGAGAACAGCGAGGGTTTGGGAGGGGCACGCCCCATCATCAGATACATCCCATGGATTTTACGTTAACATTGCTGTTTATATATCGCCCAAACCATCAATAGGATGAGCCACACCAGAGTGAAGGGACGCTACAGTGCTTGGCATTTCAAATGTTTGGTGGCCTTACCATGCAGGGAAGGGTGTGAAGAGGAAGACGATGGCCCTACCCCGAGAATCAAAAACTTTGAATTTACAAGGTTATTGTTGAATCTACGAGATAAAAAAGAAAATTTTTAAATTTTATTATTTAATAGTGTTTAGACTTTTCAATTACATGACTTATAAAAAAAAATGTAAAAATCTTAATTAGGAGTACTAATTCATTTAAATAGATTTATCCATAATAGTAATTTTAATAAAAATATAAAGTCCTATCTAAATGGTGAACAATGATTCCTAGCATTGATTAGAAACAATCCTTGAGTAGATTTCATGTAATAAAATATAAACCAAAGGAAACGGGTCCAAATTATTATTATTTTTTTTAAATAAGCAGTTCAAAATGGATTAGTACAACCTATTATAATATCGGTTGACTTTAGATGGCCTGTGATGCGTACCATAACAATACTTGGATAAAAAGTTAGGAATCATTTATAATTCAAGCTTTGAACAACAATTTCTCTCTATTTGGAAAAAGTTTTTTTTGTCCTGGACACTTAAGGCCCAATTACAAATGATTAAGCTGGAAATGACCAACTACGTTTGCTTTTGTTCAGACTCTTTTGAGCCTAATTGCGTTAAAAATAGATTTGTGGCCAGCTCTACATCCCCACATCACATGAATAGGTAGTTTTTAGGCACGGGACGCAATGCCTGCACGGTGAAAATTAGCCTGAATACCTAATTCACCGTTTGGATTTTACACACATTAAGGGTGGTTCCTACAGACCTCTAAGAACTCGTAGCTTCCATGCATCGAAAGGTACGTGATCGTTCCCCCTTGTTTATTGGGAATGGAAAATTAACATTCAAACTTGAACCCCATCCACAAGGTACAAAGTAAATCTACGGTTGAAATTATTTTTCATAGCCATTCATTTGTTTTGATACGCTGTGGTCCATCTGAGTCCTAAAATGACCTGAATTTTATGCCCGAAGATCTAAAGGGTGCAGCTCACCTGATGTTAAGTTCAAATCTTACACATGTATGGCATTGTGCGCATTTCATGGGGTGTGAATATGTAGAGCTTCCACACCCATCACCCATGCGTCGTTTGCTGACACCTGTCCATACATGTGGGTTTCATGATCTCGTGATCAAGATCTCTAATATGTACTAGCCGTTGGATAATATGTTGAATTAAATAGACTATAAAAATCAAGAATCAAAAAAGGAAAATAAATTTAGAGAAAGAAAAACTTATTGAATTGAGTCGAGGCGTGACTGAGTCACTCGGCTTGAAATCGAATTTACTCCCCTTGGACAGCGTCCCAAGTGCAACAAGTTTCCAGATCAATCGACCTCCAGGATACAACGACTATGACCCGGTCCCAGTGCTGCACTCACTGTACACGGGCTCGAACCACTTATAGTTTAATCCGAAAGTGCTGAGTTGACTCAACAATGAACTCAGTAACAATGGTAAAACCGTATCAGAGAGAGTTTTATAAGACAGAGTATTTTCGTATATTGAAACTGGAATCGGAAGTCTTTATATAGACTCCGAAATGGTGCATAAGCACCCTTTACAAAAGGATAGGTCCGTTGGGTTTAAACCCAACAGGGGCGACTAACCGGAAGGAAAGCATCTCTCTGGTTTAAAACGAAAAGGTGCAAGTGCGAGTACACTCTCGCACATAGTCCTGCGAGTACCCATACACACACACCCACGCGAGTACACTTACACCGCACCCGCACCCGCACCAGCACCCGCGCCCAGCCCAACCCGTCCCATCGCGTCGCGTCGCGCACGCGCACGCGGACACGGACACGGACTCGGACTCGGCTCGACACGGCACGGCACGGCTCGGCTCTGCGCGCGCGCGCGTGTGTGGTCAATGACATAAATTAGAGCTATTGGCATAGCCCCCCCCTACAGGACCAAATTCACATGCCCCCTGAAAGGGGCTTAAGCCCTAGGCAAAAAGCCTATCATATAAACAAGAGAATTTCTTTTATCAAATCTGATGTAGGATAAAATCAACACTTCAAAAACACCAAAATTTAAATATGGAGGGAAAACACCAAAATTTGAAAATTCAAATTTTTAATATTATTTTAAAATAAAATACAACAATCTCCCACATGTTTTAAAATAAAATGCTTTCGGATTAAAGTGAAATAGTTGTGCAATGGTGTCGGTGTCACCATAGACTTGAACCGACATTAGAGTAAGCAAGACAGGTCTACAGGAATCAGGTGACACCATAGTCTTGAACCTAAATCCTTTTAATGTAGATCGCAGGCACATGCCACTCACACAACTCTTCCTCTGTAAGTGATTTTGTGGTTCGGTGCGTTTCGACCATACACCATTACCTGAATTTCATGAGTGCTCTAGAGAATTCGCCTAGATTCTCATAGGAAGTGGCCTCCACCTCCACACCCATATAGGTGAATTTCATCAAGTGTATGTAGCAACTGTATACACTACCAAATATATGGCTATGGATCCATTAAGAGTTCTAAAAACTCATCCTTCTGCGTTGTTGCTCGCACTGTATACCATAGAATGGTCTCAAACAACTCAGTGCAATCGTTTAACCTTGTGTCTTGTTGTTTAACCATTGAACCTATCTCATGGGATCTCCACTTGTATAGGTTGGGTTACCAACATTGGCAGCTCATATATTAGGCTCAGCCTCATTCCCTTCGATGTATCATTGACTAACTTTTTAGATAGTCCTTTGGTCAGAGGATCTGCTAGATTCTTTTCTGACCTCACAAAGTCAATAGATATGACTCCATCACATAACATATGTTTCACTATGTTGTGTCTGAGTCTAATATGTCTGCTTTTTCCATTATATATTTTACTTTTTGCTTTCGCTATAACTGCTTGACAGTCACAATAAATAGACACGGCCGATACAGGCTTTGGCCACAATGGTATATCAACTAAGAGATTTCTAAGCCACTAAGCTTCTGATCTAGCCTTTTCTAAGGCAATAAACTCGGATTCCATAGTCGACCGAGCAATACATGTCTGCTTGGTGGCCTTCCAAGATACTGCTCCTCCACCCAAAGTGAAGACATCCACAAGTGGATTTTGTCTCATCTGAATCACTGATCCAATTAGCATCACTATATCCTTCTAATATAACAGGATAACTATTATAATGTAAACTATAGGTCATACTGCCTTTTAAATATCGTAAAATTCTAGACAATGCATTTCAATGTCCTTTTCCAGGGTTATGTGTATATCTACTTAGCCTTCCTATTACAAAATCTATATCAGGTATAGTGCAGTTTATTAGATACATGAGGCTACCAATTATTCTGGAATATTTCAATTGAGACACACTATTTTCTATATTCTTCATGAGAGTCACATTATAATCATAAGGAGTACTGACAGGTAAACAGTGAAAATGGTTAAACTTTCTTAATATCTTCTCAATGTAATGAGATTGTGATAATATAATAATACCATTTTTCCTGGTTACTTTAATACCCAAGATTAAACTTGCCTGTCCTAAGTCTTTCATGTCAAACTTAGATGACAAGAATTTCGTAGTTGCATTAACTAATTTAATATTAGTTTCAAAAATAAGCATGTCATCAACATAAAGGCATATAATAACATAATCATTTTCAAAAATTTTACTATATACACATCTATCTACATCATTTATATGATAACCATTTGATTTTAAAATACCATCAAATTTTTCATGTCATTGTTTAGGAGCCTGTTTTAAACCATATAGTGATTTAATTAGTCTACATACTTTATTTACTTTACCTAATATCTTATAACTCTCAGGTTGCTCCATATATATTTCTTCTTCTAAGTCTCCATTTAGGAAAGCCGTCTTAACATCCATCTGGTGTACCACTAGTTTATATATGGAGGCTATCACTATTAAGACTCTAATAGTTGTAATCCTAGTTACAGGGGAATATGTATCAAAGTAATCTATTCCTTCCTTTTGTTTAAAACCTTTCGCTACTAACCTAACCTTAAACTTATCAATAGTCCCATCTGGTTTTAGTTTATTTTTAAACACACATTTACAGCATATTGGTTTGTTATCAGGTGGTAGGTCTACAAGTTCCTAAGTATTATTAGATATAATAGATTCTAACTCATCATTTATTGCTTCCTTCCAAAAGGTTGCATCTGGAGAGTTAATAGCTTCTAAATAAGTTGTAGGATCATCTTCTACTAAGAATGTGAAAAAACCATCTCCTAGGTTAGTTTCTATTCTAATCCTAACACTTTTTCTTGGTTGTATCTCTTCTACTACTTTCTCGTAGGCATTTTTACTAGTAGACATAATATCTGATTCATTAATTTCTTCTATTCCTATAGATCTAGATTTCATAGGGAATACGTTCTTAAAGAACTCTGCATCCCTAGCTTCTATAATTGTATTAGGATCTAGAATATTATCCTAAGTTTTTAAAACTAGAAACCTATAGGCCGCACTATTTTGTGCATACCCTATAAATACACAGTCGATCGTTTTAAGACCCAACTTTCTTTTCTTAGTTTTAGGTAATCCTACTTTAGCAAGACACCCCCACACTTTAATATATTTATAACTAGGAATATGATTCTTCCAAAGTTCATATGGTGTTTGTTCAGAAGATTTAAATGGAATCCTGTTTAGAATATAACAAGCAGATAGAATTACTTCTCCCCACATATTTGAGGATAAGCCTGAACTATTTAACATAGAATTCATCATTTCTTTTAGGGTTCTGTTCTTACGTTCTTCTATTCCATTCTGTTCTGGTGTATAAGGAGTTGTAGTTTTGTAAATTATTCCATTCTTTTCACATAATTCTCTAAATTGAGAAGATTCATATTCACCTCCTCTATCTGTTCTAAGTCTTTTAATTTTTATATTTAATTGATTTTCAACTTCAATTTTATATTTAGAAAAAGCATCTAAAGCTTCATCTTTATTCCTTAATAGATATACTCTAGTGAACCTAGAGTAGTCAGCTACAAAAGTTATATAATATCTTTTTCCACCTCTAGACATGTGATTTCTAAAATCACCTAAGTCACTGTGTATCAAATCTAATAGAACAGATGATCTTTCTATTTGTTTAAAGGGTCTTCTAATGAATTTTGATTCTACACATGTTTCACATTTTTCAAACTCTTCATTAGATATATTAGGTAATAAACCTAATCTTTTCATTTTCTTTAAAGATGCCACATTCACATAACCTAATCTATTATGCCATAGATAAAAAGGTTCAACGATATAAACAGAACTAGATGTTTTCTTATTTTCATTGGATACATTTACAATGAATAAACCATTGCTACAGTACCCCTTACCAACAAAGGTTCCATTTTTAGTCATTAAAAGCTTATCTGAATCAAATACTAACTTGACACCAGCCTTATTGAGGAGCGAAACAAAGACCAAGTTTCTTCTAATGTCAAGCACATGTAGGACATTATTCAACATTAGAGTCTTTCTAGAAGTGAGTTTCAGAAGTACTTTCTCTTTCCCTACAACTGGAGACGTTCTAGCATTTTCCATGAACACCTGTTCTTCATCTCCTGATACTTGGTAGGAGGTAAATATGTTACGATCCTTGCACACTTGCCTAGTTGCACCAGTGTCTAGCACTCACTCCAAGTTATTTACAAGGAAGACTTCTGACACCACAGCTACTACCATGTCAAACTCATTGCCTGTTTTTGTAAGTTTAGCCTGTGACTTATCTTTATTTTTCTTAAGCCTGCATGTTTTAATATGATGCCCAGGCTTTCCACAGTTGTAGCAATTTCCTTTTTTCTTGAATTGATTATTTGCATTCTTCTTTTTGAGCCTGCATTCATTTGCATAATGTTCAGGTTTGCCACAGTTATGAAAGTTGTCCTTTTTCTTATTATTTGTCCGACTTGATTCCACAAGATTCGCCTTTGAATCTATCTCATTTTTATTTTCTTTTTGGTCCCTGATTCTATTGGCCTCCTTTATTCATATGTGTACGATAGTGGTTTGCAAAGAAACACCGTTCTTCTTATGTTTCATTCTATTTTTATATTCTTTCCAGGAGGGCGGTAACTTTTCTATTAACGCTCCTGACAGAAACACTTCATCCAACTTAATTCCTTCTATCGATAGTTCATGAATTAGACCTTGAAAGTCGTGAATCTGATTTATGACAGATTTATCGTCTGTCATTTCATAGTGAAGGAAATTAGCAATTGCATGTTTCTTAGCGCCTGCATCTTCTAATATGTATTTCTTTTCTAAAGCAATCCATATGTCTTTAGCAGAGGCGTAAGAAGCATATACATCATATAGTTCGTTGGATAAAGAGTTTAGAATATAATTTTTACAATTATTTTCATCTGTTACTTCATTTTGATTTGCTGGATCTATAGTAAATGATTCAGATAAAATGTATGAAACTTTCAGGGTGGTAAGAGCGAACATAAATTTCTATTTCCACCGTTTAAAGGATTGTCCAGCGAACGGTTCGATTTTGGCTAACTCAGAAGAAGCATTTACTGTTACTGTAGACATAGTATATGTAATTCAACAATTCGATTTCAAGATTGTTGGATAATATGTTGAATTAAATAGACTATAAAAATCGAGAACCAAAAAAGGAAAATAAATTTAGAGAAAGAAAAACTTATTGAATTGAGTCGAGGCGTGACTTAGTCACTCGGCTTGAAATCGAATTTGCTCCTCTTAGACAGCGTCCCAAGTGCAACAAGTTTCCAGAGCAATCGACCTCCAGGATACAACGACTATGACCCGGTCCCAGCGGTGCACTCACTGTACACGGGCTCGAACCACTTGCAGTTTAATCTGAAAGTGCTGAGTTGACTCAATAATGAACTCAGTAACAATGGTAAAACTGTATCAGAGAGAGTTTTATAAGACAGAGTATTTTCGTATATTGAAACTGGAATCGGAAGTCTTTATATAGACTCTGAAATGGTGCATAATCACCCTTTACAAAAGGTTAGGTCCGTTGGGTTTAAACCCAACAGGAGCGACCAACCGGAAGGGAAGCATCTCTCTGGTTTAAAACGAAAAGGCGCAAGTGCGAGTAAACTCTCGCACATACAGTCCTGCGAGTACCCATACACACACACCCACGCGAGTACACTTACACTGCACCCTCACCCGTACCCGCACCCGCGCCCAGCCCGTCCCGTCCCGTCGCGTCGCGCACACGCACACGGATGCGGACACGGACTCAGACTCGGACTCGGACTCTGCTCGGCAAGGCACGGCTCGGCTCGGCTTGGCGCGCGCGTGCGTGTGTAGTCAATGGCATAAATTAGAGCTATTGGTATAGCCCCCCACAGGACCAAATTCACATGCCCCCTGAAAGGGGCTTAAGCCCTAGGCAAAAAGCCTATCATATAAACAAGAGAATTTCTTTTGTCAAATCCGATGTAGTACAAAACCAACACTTCAAAAACACCAAAATTTAAATGTAGAGAGAAAACACCGAAATTTGAAATTTTTAATTTTTAATATTATTTTAAAACAAAATACAACAATAGCTTGCATCATGGTTAGATCATGCACAAAAAGTAAAAGCCTGCCCATTTAATCCTCCCTTCAATATAACTGTTGCTTGATTTTTTCAACCGTCCAAAGGAAACACCGGTCATTGAATGCCCACCATTAAAACCTTCTACGGCCCACCGTAATGTCTATTTGCCATCCAACCTGTTGATAAGGTCACATATATCTGGATGAAAGGAAAATACAAATATCATCTTGATCCAAAACTTTTTGTGGCCAAGAAAAGCTTTTTTTAATCTTGAACGACCACTTTTTTTTCATGTGTAAGATTTGGATTTTCTTTATCCATAAGACCATGTCCTGAAGGGTCCTTGCTCTTACCCGGGTGGTAGACTCCTTAGAGTTTCAACACCGGTTCAAGGGTTCGAGTACCCATGGTGTTGAAATCCAACGGTGTGAGTGCTTGTGGCGTGAGTGTCTGAAATGATATGAAAAGCTGATGAACGGCCTAAATATGCAACGGATACAACAAGGTGGGCCCCACGGTCAGGGAAATACTTGAATACGGTGTTCACTTGATCGGCTACCGGTCATGCGGTTATCTGACAGACTCCACGTATTTAGGTAGCCACCTCATGACCTAACCGGACTGATTTTTCCATGAAGCAAAGCATGTAAGGGAAACTGATGAACGTCCTGATCTAGGGGATAGAGTATACTTTTTCCCTGTAGGGGATAGAGTATACTCTTTCGCTATCAAGCCGCCCCAAACTTTTGAATAATTTCAGCTCTTATAGTCTTTCCTTCTAATTTTTAATTAAAATATATAGCTGTTGGCCGCATACTTTGTTTTCAGTCATGTGTAGCATGTGTTTGCCAGAATCAATAAAGCGGCTCCATCCAAACTGATCAACGTTAACCTCAAACGTGAAAATAAGCAGGTAAAAATGTCAGTTATTCAACCAAAGCAACCCATCTTAGTATTAAGATAAGTTGCTTTGTACAAGAAAAGACATTTAGAACACTAGTGCAATATAACAAAAGGAAAAACTTATTACTAATCATTAGGAGAAATTACAAGAATGTACCTATTAAAAGAATTGCATGATATTGGATAGAGAACAAATTCAATGTATGAACTTGATATTGGATAGATAACAAATCCACCATTGAAGAATAGATTTGGATTACTATCGTTGCTTCTAAGATGATATGAGTTAAAAGACAAATTGTTAGATTTGTTTAGTTGTTATGTTTGTCTTTGTTAGATTCTTCTGCTATTTATAGAGTTCTGTTGCAACTTATTCTTCCATATAATTCTTTTATCACTGCAATGGTTGTACTCATCAAAATGCCTTTCTAGATCCTTCTCTTGTTTAGATCTTTCTCTTATTACATTTCTTTCTACGACGGTTCCTCTTATGTTGGCTAAACTTTGTTCATCTCGGTGGCCTCTCGGCCACTTATTCCATTTCGAAAAGTCTCTCAGTTGCTCTTTTTCTCTTCTGTACTCCTCTTGTTCGCTTGTTCCAATTCCATATGCCTCTCGTCTGTTAGTCTCATTTCTGGATGCCTCTCGGCTGCTCGGTCTACTTTTGGACACCTGTCGGCCGCTTTCTGCATACCTATTGACCACTTGGTTTACTTTTAAATACCTCTTGGTTGTTCCCTGCCTTTTATCCCATCAACCGCGATTTTATAAAAAGTACTCTAAGCATCCTTGAATATCTTTAGCATACTATATGTCTCCCTTGCTATAACACGTGTCATTTCCAATTGAGTTTTTTAAGAACGATCAGAAATAAGGAACAATATTGCCCTCATGTCACTTCGCCTTTGGTAAAAGATGAATACGATATTGATTCATTGTTTAACACAATAAATGTAACTACTCGACCATGTCAAAACATCATTTTCGGCCATCTTACTCAAACTTAGCCATTTTGATTGAAAAATATCAAAGTCGACTGACTTGGCCAAACTTGGTCATCTTGGTTGAATTCGACAATTTTGGTCGGAAAACATCAAATTAGGCCATCTTGGTTAAACTCAGCCATCTTGGTCGAAAAACATCGAATTTGGCCTTTTTATTTGAATTCAACCGTTTGGGCAACAAACATCAAATCCGGTTATCGTGGTCGAACTCTGCCATCTTGATCGAGAAATGACAATTTCAATCTTCATGGTCAAACTCGACTATCTTGATCGATAAACGAAAAATCTGACGGTCTTGGTCGAACTTGACCTTCTTGATCAAGAGACAGAAAATTTGATCGTCTTAGTTGAACTTGGTCATCTTTATTGAAAAATGACAAAATTGGCCTTAACAATGGAGACTATAGTTTAGTCCATTCTCAATGATTAACAGATGTAGTAATACAACTGAGAACTTAATCTGCTACTTCCTAAACCATTTAAATAATTCGTTCACAATTCAAATGGTGAGATTCAACCATTGGAGGTGGTTCAGGGCCTAACTAGTTTTGTCTTTTATGACACGATGGATTCCCAATGAGGGGTTGCCCCCCAGGTATACCCTAGTTTCCTTCTTCAGGAACAACATTCTTAACCTCGTGTTTTGGTCACCTAAATTTAGTAGATGCCGAAAGATTTCGCACTTACTATACTAAAAGAGGTGTATTCCATTGTAGGAGAGGTACCCATATACTGTTGGTTGTGGCGTTGGCGTCATGGGTTATATTGGTGGTATCAGTGCGAGATTTTCGAGAGAA
This sequence comes from Magnolia kwangsiensis, assembly GCA_037074715.1. NCBI lineage: Eukaryota > Viridiplantae > Streptophyta > Magnoliopsida > Magnoliales > Magnoliaceae > Magnolia > Magnolia kwangsiensis. Next base: position 141,694,417 of record CM073573.1, read on the forward strand.
CTAGTATTGACATGTCACTGAGGCAATACATGTGTTATTTTGGCAAAGAGAGCCATCATCCGATTCATGTTTTCAGCATAATTGGTCATCCATCTACCTAAAGTTACAACCTGAATTCGTTACTGTTCGACGATATGTTGAATTCGTCATTGTATATTAAGCATTTTGGCCAACGAAATTTAAAGAGGATCAACCCGAGATTAAGATGCCCTATTTAGGTTTAATGGAAAGGGTACATGATTCGGTAGCAAACTTAACTACTCAGGTGTTTGATGAACCTATCTTCGGGTCATGATTTCATAAGCGTAATTCACTGGTAAGTATACTAATACTGAGAGTCCCACCGGTCATGACAAAAATGTTGGATACTCGATTTGTTTTTGGACACATATAATGTGCATGGGTGTACCAGAATCGATAAAACGGCTTGATCCAAACCGATCAACTTCGACCCCAAGCACCAAAATAAGAAGACAGGTCCAATATGAGCATATATGACCAGATTCTAAGAAGTTCAGTTGCTTACTCAACCAATTGCAGAATTTTATAATGATCAGGCGATAATTTGAGGGTGGGGTTATTCCTTCGTAGATGGGTTTATTTGTGCCTTCCAAAAAAAAAAAAAAAACTTTCAAAATATTAGTGCAATCAAATGAAAGGAAAAACTCACAATTGGTCAGTAGGAATAACTGCAAGAATGCATCTTTTGAAAGAATTTCGTGATATTAGATAGAGAACAAATCCAGCGCATGAACGTAGATTTGGATTACAACTAAAAATTATAGCTAAGAATTACATTTACTGTTAGGATAAGCTGAGATAAAAGATAAATTGATAAATTTGTTTGGTTGTTATTGGATTGGTTATTGTGTTTCTCTATTGGATTCCTCTACTATTTATAGAGTTCTGTTACAACTTGTTCTTCCAAATCCTTCTTCCATTACTACAACGGTTGCAGTAGTAAAAAAGCCTTTGTAGATCTTTCATTTGTTATGTTTCTTTTTATGATGGTTTGTATTCTATTAGCTAAAATTTATTCCTCTCAGTCACTTGTTGTCCGCGCATTCCATTTCTAGACGTCTCTTAGCCGCTCTTTCTGCTTTTGTATGCCTCTTAGCCACTCATTTTGTTTCTGGATGCCTCTCAGCCGATCAGTTTACTTTTGAACACCTCTTGACTGCTCAATCTGCTTTTGGATACCTCTCAGCCACCTTCTGGATGTCTCTCATCCATTTGGTTTACTTTTGAATACCTCTTGACTACTCCATATCTTATTATCTTGTCATTTATGATTTCGTAAAAAGCACTCCAAGTATCCTTGAAGATCTTTAGTATTTTGTATCTTTCCCTTACTATAACTTATATCCTTTCCAATTGTGTTTGCCAAGAACGATCGAAATAGGCTATAATAATAGTGGCGTTGGCCTAACGTCATGGTCAAACCTGGTTAAAAACCAAGTTCGAACTGGCCCTAACCATGGGGCCCACCTTGATATATATGTTGTATATTTATGTGATCCATGTGTTTTCTAAATAATGCCATGAACCCAAAAATAAAGTAGATCTAAATATAAGGTGGACCACTACATGCAAAATAATGGTGATTGGACGCCCACCATATCAGACCTAGATGAAGGGAAAAAAAAATATATTCAGCTTGGTCCAACACTTTTGTGGCCTGCAAGAAGCTTTTAATGGTCATAAGGATGACTATTTTCTGTGTTGTGGTTCACCTGAGATTTGGATCACCTTTACCTTGGGCCCATCCCCTAAAATGACCTAGAAAAATAGATAGACTGCGTGGATATACAACATATACATTAAGGGCCTGCTTAGACACATCTTTACCTCGGTAAGGCAAAGAAAATGAGTTATCATGACTTGCACATAAGTTGACAATGAATGTTAAAAAAATAATGACTACACTGCGGACTATTTAGATGATGGAGTAAATACCATGTACCTATTTGAGTGATGGAGTAAATACTGTAGGCTTTAGTATGATAAGATAACTCACACATTTGGGTGACCTCTCCATCAAAAGCAAGAATAGTGTCATATCAAAGTTTAATGGTACTACCATACCCCATACACAAAAAATCTGTTATTTGGATAAAATGTTTCCCACAAGTTATAACCAGATGTGTGTACAATATGAAATCACTCATGTAAGCTAATATCTCATACGGTGATTCCATCCAAATCTATTTTATCCAAACATATTAGTATTTACACCTGACTTGCCATGTCCAAAGATCCAATTAGTACGATCCCACCATGTGACAACACCCTTATATGGAATATCAGAAAGTTACTTGTGGAGTAGTAGAGAAAGATCATACGGATCATAAAGACATCTTTAGTGTAGATGCATGTCTCCCTAGGAGTCTTATAGCACTTGGAGACATATTCATAACTGAAATATAATGCTCATAAAATTCAACACCCGAGTACAGGGACTCAGATCTAGAATTCGAGGGTGTTAAATAAATAATGTAGGAATGCTTCATAATCACGCCTTTTTTTTTTTTTTAATTCAATCAACTTTTCACATTTGAAGGGTATAACATCACACAAAATTAAAATAAACCAAAATTTGTAAATAGAATTCTAATTATAAAATTAAAGCTGAACATGAGTGAGCTAGCTCGAAAAACTCGTATGACCTGACTCGATTGAACTCGATCCGACTTGACTTGCAGACTGGTTTGGGTCAATCCGAACGCCTAAACCCATATCTCGAAAAAATCAAGTCAAGTTCAAGCTCGGTCAAGCTCAAATTGACTCGACTTGAAACCAAGCTCGAAGCTAACCCACTCGAATTTTATATATTTTATATTATATATATTATAATAATATAATAAAAAGTAAAAAAGTTAAAATCTAAATCTACCCTACCCAACCTAAACCCCCCTCTTACCCCCTTCCTTTTCTTTTTACCCTACTCGAGTGATAGGCCGGTAGGGACCCCACCACTCGACAAGTAGCAGCGACCCCACCTCTCTCTCCTTCTTTGATTTCTATCTCCTTTAGTCATTCTCTTCAAGATTCTAAGAAGTATTTTTATCTTTGTGGTTGTGCTTGAGTTGAGTCGGGTTGGGTCAAGTTTGGGTAGGGATGATCAGGGAGCTACTTGGGTTAGGGTTGGGTTACATCGGATTGGGTCAAAGTTGGCCGGTTTGTTTGCATTGGGTTATGACAAGGTTAGGTTGGCATGCTCAGGACTCAGTGGATTGGGTTGGGTTGTGTCGGGTTGGGTTAGGATCGGGTCGCATTGGGTTGGGTCAAGGTTAGACTAAGATGGTCAAGGGCTACTTAGATCAGGGTTGGGTTAGGTTGATTACTTAAAGTATTTAAATGATTTAAATTTAGAAATTTTAGAATTACTTGAACTTGATTACTTTAACTACTTGAATTAGAAAATTCTAGACTTGTTACTTAATTACTTGAATAATTGCCTATGTTAATTAATTATTTGAATTTGGAAATTCTAGACTTGTGTATACTTGTAGTTGATTACTTGAATTTTATTTATACTTAATTAAAGTATTTAACTATAAATTATATATTAAATATATGATTTGAAGTTGTATACTTCAACTAAACACAAATTAAATACATTTAGAGTGACCCCACTTGACACTTGACACACTTGACAAATGAATGTAATAATCTATATATCTGTTTAAGAATTCATATATAATAATTTGCATTCAAATCAATTATTAGTTTGATATTCTTTATAACTTCACTAGGATTCTTAAAGAAATTAGATTTGGAGAGAAGAAACATGTAGTTTCTTGTTTGAAATTGCCCATGCACAACTGTATAAAAACCCATGGATTTAAGTTTTAGGTTTGCACGTGCTGACTCAGTTGTCCACATGTGGAAGTCATTTGAGGTTAATACAAAAGATGGTCATAGATCACACTATCCATGGCCATTCTATGGTCATCCTAACATTTTACAACTCGATCTTCGATCGATTGTGAAGTTCAATGGCCGATCTTCTAATCTGATTATTGATCTTTTAATCCAATGATCAATCTTGTAATACAATGGTGGGATTGTTTCAAATCATTTTTTTAACGGTCCTGTGATTCTTGAAAAGTGTCTAAACAAAGTTAAATAGTCAAGTCCACAATTGGATGGTTGGATTTGGGTGAATTCAAATAGATGTGATACAAGTTTGATTAATGGTGGATCTTACGATTTAGGACCCGAATTTGATGATGTACGGTTATATTAATCGAATAAAGCATCGTCTGAAATTTTGTTGTGAATGAATTCCTAAAAATAGGTTTTCTTAGGATCAAGGTCGAGTATAAAAGCGTAAGTGTACCAATTCACTAATTCACAATGATACGATGGCCTATCTTTAATAGTCAAATGGTAAAATTTCTCATTATGTTTATATAAAAATCACTTCAATGGTCGGATCGAAAAGTAATGAAGTATTTTATGATTTTTTTTTACTATAGATGTATGTAACTATATCTACACATTATCGCAAGAAATTTCACTTTAACTGCACGAGATATTACACAAAACCCTATAAGCGGTCATTCTCCCAGCAACACATGGTAGGATGATACTGGCTAGTCTATGTAGAGTCTCTAAAGAGCATGCATAACTCAACATAATTCTAAGGTTGGGATGCACACTAACACATGCCCAAATATAATTGCAAAGTGTATTCACAAACTTTTTTGTGGTACACCAAGAAGGTAAGTCATCAAGAAATAGAAATATAAATAGATATGACAATATTCTAATAAGTTGGTCTCATTTTGAATTAAAATAATAGCAGGTCAACTTTGCTAATTAATCGACATCAATCCCACAAGTTAAGGAGACGATACACATGGCTACCACCCATCTAAGCCTATAAAAGAAACATAGAATGAAGAGCTCCGGGCCCAATCACCAATCTAAATAAATAAATCTTATTTTCAGCTTAATGCAACTTATCTTATCTTTTCATCCTACATAGACACCTATCTTAGTTTAACTTAGCCTAGTTTAGCATCGCTATTTCTGTCAAGCACAATGTTCTGACAAGTTTAGATTGATTAGCACAGATTTAATTTAGTTTCATCTACTTCTGTCTAATGCAACATTACAACAAGTTGGAATTATTTTAGCTCTTTATCCCCTAAACTTGTTGTCAGATACGAGATCCCCTAAGTCCTTGGTGATTTCTCTAGGCCACAACTATCTCATGACCGTTCAGGTCCAGATAACCATTTAATCGGCATTATGGTTGCCTTGATGTTTTGGCATTTTTATCTAGGTGTATTGAGCGAGTGCAAATTAGGAGTGAATTCCCTTGAGATCCACAATAGTCCATCCTATGTCACTCTTGTGATTCTTAAAAGTGGCAATCAACTTGCTCTCTTGCTCATCATCCAAGTAGGAAGAAATCACCACTAAATATGTATCTCTTTGACCTAAATAAGTGTATTTCATCTTGGATGATAATTTTTTTAGGTCAAGCTTTGATACCTTAATGTAGATGGTAGAGGCTTTGAGTCCTTGAGGGGTGATTTTTCAAAGCATGTCCTCCACCAATTAGTTTCAGGTTCCGGCTTAAAATCTAATAAAGCACTCAGATCATCAAAATCTATAAAGTGAGCAAGACAGGCTTTTAAAGGGTCAGAGATTGTAGTTAATATTAGCTCATCCTGCATGAGTATATTGATCATGTTTGCCTCATGGATCTCATCTACATCCTATAGTTGTTTGCACAAATTGAACATATTCACCTCCAATTTCATATTCTCAAAGGACAACTTCATCACAACATTCTGACAATTAATCATTGCATTTGAAGTAGCCAAGAATGGGCATCCTAAAATGACTAAAATTAAGTGTTAGCGTTTATAATCAAATATATGTCTAAGAGGATAAAGTCTACCGGGTAATAGAACTTATTAACTTGGACTAACATATCCTTAACTACCATCGTCGGTATACGAATCGATCAATCAGTAAGTTGTAGGGCCATCATTGTGAGTTTTAATTCACCAAGTCCCAACCAATGTTTGTACACTGAGTGAGGAATGAGGTTAATGTTTTCCCCCAGGTCTAGCAAGGCTTGTTCAATTTGGAATTTTCCTATGATACATGAGAACGTAGGGCCACTTGGGTCTTTATAGTTAGGAGAGCATTCTTTTTATAATCGCATTCACTTGTTCCATCAAAATCTACTCCTTTGCACATTTAATTTTCATTTAACTATGCAAAGGTTCTTAAGGAATTTGGAAGCGGACGGAATTTTCTTAATCGCACCAACAAGGGAATGTTGATTTTGACTTATAAGAAAATCTCTAAGATGTCCTAGTTTCAGATGGAGCATTTTGATGAGACAAGGTGTTGGTGAAATGGAGATACGACCTTATACTCATGCACCAGCTCTTTGTCATGTGGAGTAGGGCTAGGTCTATCATCATCTTAACATTTATCTGAATCCTTAACCATGTTGGCCTTCATCGGGATAGTGTTATCGGTTTCCTTTCCACTTCTAAGAGTGGTGATGGACTTGGCTTATTCCACATGAGGGTTAGGAGGATTTGAATCGTTCACTTCGTATTATCCTTTTAGGTTAGGCTAAGGTTGGGCTAGAAAGGTCTCTTTCTCCCTAACAGTCAAGTGTGATTCAGTCATCGAAACCAATGTTTTAAGATCATTTATGGCGTACATGGTGGTTTAATTGAATTGCACTTTCCCTTGAATAAATATTTGCAACGTATCCTCAAGGGTCCCCTTTTGCGGTTGCACTTATGGTGTGCTTTGAGATGCAAGGAGAGGCATTTGAGGAGGAGTGCTTGCATTAGAGGTTGGCTAATTTTTCCAATTGAAGTTGGGATGATTCCACTAGTTAAAATTGTACGTGTTAGAATTTAGTACATTGAATGACCATTAGTAAGCATTCATGCCATTTAATTGAACTTACAACATGTTCTGAAAAGATAAGATTGTGAGACAATCCTTTGTAAGATATGCATCACTCTCGCATATTCCACAAGTACTCTCATTAGCCACATTAGTTGGTTGGATAACTTCCACCTTCCTTAGTTCCATGGTCTCAATTTTTTGAGTGAGACCCATAATGTTAACATTCACATCGTCCTCCTTCTTGAGGACATATATTCCTCCTTTCTCTTTAGGAGTACACTTGGAGTACATTTGGAATTACTTGATTTATTAGTGGCGTCTCACGATTGTGCATTGTTCACAACCCCGGAGTGTAGGGTCGTGATGTAGTAATAATCTCGGTGAGACCGAGGTCGAATCTACAGGGACTGACTTGTACATATCTTATGAAAGTAACTTGAACTAGAACTAGATGAAAAACTAAAACTAAATATGAATAATTGAAGAGAGTAATTGTGATTTAAGTAATTAAAACTTATAAATTTAAAGGTGGGAACTAGGGTACGAAGGATCCACTTGTAGCAATTGAGATGCTACCTTGCTTAATTCAAGTGATCCAAGTAGAATCAGAGTCCTATCCTCTCTAGTTGGAAGAAGAGACGGTCAAATCTCTGAACGTCTCATTGATCTAGCCTCAATGAAGGAGAATTGTGGTGAATTGGAAGGAATTCCATCACCCAACCATGCCCAAGAGACAATGAAAAACAACAGGATTTACCAAATCCACAATCTTAAATAGAAAAGAAGATATTTAAAGCTATTGCAGACTTATTGTAATTTGAGTCGCAACAAACCATTAAAAACTTAAAATATTTCTTAGAATCAACTAAAATTCAATGAAGTTCAAGCATAAACATGGATCAAAGAAAAGTAAACATCCTAATCATGCTACAAGCTTCACCTCTTAGCCCTATCTAAGAGGTTTAGCCAACCATAGACATGATTGAACCTAAGTATCTTAAGAAAAGTATAAAAACAACTAAAAACAACTAAGGAAGAGGAAGAAAGACTCTTGGCAGTGGCTCTACGCTTTTACTCTACTCCTCAAACCCTAAATTATGCCTAGAAACATCCTATGGACTCCTATTTATAGTTGCGCATCCTCCTCTTACGCACTGACTTGAAAATTTTGGAAACCGCTTGCGAAAGGCCTTAATTTATGCAATCCGCGTCAGCCTTGCGCAATAACTCTACGCAATTTTGGTAGCATCGAAGTTTGCTTCGGTGGCACCGAAGTCACATCTGAAATTATATGTGCAGAGTGCTTAAGTAGTAAAATGTGTTACCGAAGTTGCTACCGAAATTGACTTTAATGGTACCGAATTAAGCTTAGGTAGCACCAAATTAAGCTATTTTCTTACTGAGCTATTTTTTGGACTTTAGGTAGTTACCGAAGTTGGCTTAGGTAGCATCAAAATTGGCTATTTTTCTGTTGTTTTACTTATACTCTTGTCAATCTTTTCTCTATCCTTTATACTTGGTTTCCTTAGATTTTTAGCATGAGAATCTCCGTTCTTGGTCTTCTAAGATTTCTCCTTTGCTTTTGTGATTCTTGAACATTAAATTCATGCTTTTAGCATCCTTTTTAATCCAAACTCTTAAATTCACCTTGCAACATAAACATGATTAAAATAGAACATTAAGCATTATCATGTTCATAAAATCAAGTAATAAATGGGGGATAATATACAATATTTGAACCTCAACACAATCCCCAACCAGCATTTTTTCCAGTCCCGAGGAAAGTATGTGAAAAAATATTTCGAAAACCATTGTATAATTTTCATAAGCTCAAGAGGTTTCAAATCCAAATAATAAAGTTTCAAAATACAACAATGTTGAGCATTATTCTCTCGTGAACTCTAGCACTTGGTAACTTCATAATTGTAAGTGTTATGGTCTCATGCTCCTTTGGTTGTCAAATTTTATGTGTCAAAACCTCTATATATGTCTTGTGATTGTTGTGTTTGTTTCTTGATAACTGTGTTCGAGACACCTCATCAACACTTCAAGTTCAAGCTAGTTAAGGTCAAGTTAGTTCAAGCTCAAGCTAGTTCAAGCTACAATAAAGAGTCAAGTTCGAGACTCAAGATAGACCGGGAGACAAGTGCAACTTAAAGTGATACAGAAGCTTGTGATGTGTTCATGCTACATCAACTTAAAAGTGAAGGTTTCAATATTCATACTTCATGTCCCAGGTTTGATAGACCTTAGTTTGACCTTAGGGTAGGTCATTTTGGATACATAATCCAATTTTTATAATTACGCATGATTCTGGTCTGTCCTAAGACTAGTCCTGGATCGGGTTCGACTAGTCCTAGCACTGATTTGTCCAATCAAAGAAATTCTAAGACCAGTCGTAGATTTGTTGCGAATTATCAGTTTTTTTCTGTTCGGCTATGACCAGTCCTGGAGTCTGCTCGATCGGTCATAGGATGGTCTTGACTCGACCTTCGACCAGTCGTGGACCTACGACTCAAACTCCAATGACTAAATCAAGTGTCGCATGACCAGTCGTAGAGGGGTCTCGACCGGTCGTGGACTGTCTTCGACCAGTCGTGGACTGCCTTCGACCGGTCGTGAAATGGTTTTATCCGATCGCGCTCAAAAATTTAAAAATCCATTTCTTCTTCGACCAGTCGTGGTAACCCTAGAACCAGTCGAAGATGAATTTCTACAGCTATAAATAGCACATGAATTTCAGAGTTATTCATCAAAAATTTAAGTAAATTTAAGTATAACCCTAGAACCACTCTGAGATAATTTTGTATTTATTTTTAAGCTATATCGTGCATAATTATATTTCCTTTTGTTAGCTTTTTACTATTTGATTTTATTCTACATTCCAATCTAATTTGAAAAGAGGAATTATTATTTTTCTTCTTCTTGGAATTAAAACCAAATAGAGCTAGCCCAATCTGATTTAATTTAAAATCAATTAGAACTTAAAACCATTGTAAAGTGAGTATTGGACATTGAACTTTCATATTTGAGCATCTACTCCAATTGGTTCTTCCGGCCTGCTACAAGAGGAGAAATCTAGGTAATTTATAATTTTGTAAATTCCATTCTATTTTGATTTTTATTTGTGATTCGTCAGAAAAATCTCAATTTGTGTAGTTGTCTGAGGAGAGCTAGAAAACCCAGAAAAGAGGAATTTTTTTATTGTGTAAGCCCAAGTGAAAAAGACACAAGTGTGAAGGTTTTATGTAAGACCCGTATCTTAGTCCGTACTGTTCCGTCAACTCCCGTGATCCTGCCGGTCGAATTCCGACAACCTACAACCGATGATCGACATTCGCGCTCGACCCTAAGTTGTGTCCTGTATATCTGAGTCAGTTCAATCGGAGACTTGTACCATTGTGACCGCACTGTCGCCGCGGTTCCAAAGCCGTGACTCGCTCACCGATCCGATACCATGGCAGGGAGGTGCAAACCTGCGTTCAGTTCAAGGAAAACACCGCATGTTGTAAATTTCAAGGGAATCTCTACAACATGTCCCATCCATCCCATCAATCAATCCCATCAATCACCTCTCATATCAAGTACAAAGCACCCATGCTTCCTTTCTCCACAAGTTAAGCAAACTCAAAAGTCAATTAATCCATCACTTCACCCATCACTCACATCCATCACTCTCTCTCCTTACATCATATCTCTCTTTCTCTCTCTTTCTCTACACCATTTTCCAAGCAACAAAGGAGAGAAAGAGTATGGACATCCATGGTTTTTTAAGTGAGAGAAAAGTGATTTTGGTGGCCCACTTTTCCATCCCAAATTCTTCATCCTAGTCATCCATTTCTCATCTCCACCATCAAAGTGAAGCATAAGGAGAGTGGCTTTCCAACAGACCAAGAAGATCATAAGGTGGGTGCTTTAATAGGGTACTTTTTTATGTTTTTAAGATGGGCTAAGTGAGGCCTATCGATCAATGGTATGGATCTCACTTTGGACCCTAAGATATGGCCGATGGTCCACCTAGATTATCGATATCATTCCATGATGGGGCCATTCTCCATGGACCCCATCATGATGTTTAATTCTAGTTTGAAAGAGGTCATATAGACCGTTCATTTTAGGTGGAGAGGGATCTCCACCGTTGATCTTTTATTTGGAGGGCCCATTTGCAATGAGACCCATTGATGTATGATTGGATGCTTGAAACGAAGGGCCCATAGTGTCGGGGTCCCTCCATCACTCATGTCCCACTCCTTTTCTCTCTCTCCCTCCCTTTCTTGTTATTCATTTACTTTGTGTATGATGGAATGGCCATGTGGACACCCGAATGGACCCCACCATGAAGCATGGTTTGGACCCAATCCATTTGTGGATGGGGCCCACCTCACATGTGTATATGATCCACACCACCTAGCCATGTGGTGGCCCACCTAAGCAGAGCCCACCTTAAATACATTGCTGAGCCCAAAACGTCTAGCGTCTAGACGTGAACTGGGAAAACATATATGTTTTTTTGATTATTTCTTTTGGCTTTGGAGAGGGCTACTTGTACAGGCCCCACCTTGATGTATGTTTATAATCCAAGCCGTCCATTTCCTTCATAAGATCATTCTAGGCGTTGAACTGAAAAATGGGGCCAATCCGACTTTCGAGCGGGCCATAGCATAGAAAACGGTAGTTTTCACCATTTAAAAAGCCACCTGATAATTATACGCACCAAAACACCTTAGATATTGGACTCGTTTGGTTGATCTCTAACCATAGAATCCAATGGCCAGGATGTATTTTGTTGATACAGGTCCCATGCCTGAAAAATCGTGAGAAAACTCCTTTTTCCAAAATAAAATAAAAATCAACAACAGCTGCTGCTACTGTTGTCAGCGGTGCAGGCCGCGCCAGAGGCGGACGGGCGAACGGTGGGCAGGGACCCATGGCCCTGTGCGTGGGCCCCACCTTGATGTTTATTTTCCATCTAACCCGTTCAAAAGGTGGGCCACTCTCTAAAGTGGACCCACCCCAAAAATCAACTTGATCCAGATCTCAGGTGGCCCACACCACAAGAAACAGCGGTGATTAAACTCTACCATTGAAACCCGTTTTGGGCCCACGAAAGTTTTGAATTAATCTGATATTTGTTTTTCCTATTCATCTAGGTCTTTGTGACCTTATCAACAAGTTGGACGGCAAATGAGCATTATGGTGGGCCCCACATGGGACCCACAATGATGTATGCGGTTTGCTCACACCGTCCACTGCCGTGGACGGTGGAAACCCACCATGGTGTTTGTGTTTCATCCGCACCGTCCCAGTGCTGGACGGTGGGACCCCCCATTGATGTATGTATCCTCTCCACACCGTCCATCCTTATGGACTCACCATGAAGCATGTATTGCATCCCAACTGTCCAACCATTTTTTGAAAGTCCATTTTAGGGCTTGAGACTAAGAACGAGTCAGATCTAAGGTCCAAGTGGACCCCACCATTGAAAATAGTGGGGGGCAGTAGCATTCACCGTTCAAAACTTCTTTAAGGGGTACAGTAGTTCTGATCAAACTTATATTTTGTTTCACTTCATCTATCAATGTGTTAACTTATGAATGGGTTGGATTTGTGAACCACAGCTTGGTGGGCCGAACTAATGCCTGTGAGTGTTTTAATGGAGGCTAAACCTCTTAAACTGTGTACCGGTGTGGCCCACACAAGTCAAGGATTGACTTGAATTTAAGTCTTAGGCCCCATCATGACATGTGTTTCATTCATGTCAACCATCACGAGGTGGAGCCCACCATGATGTATGTATATCTTTGCCGTATATTGATGCATTTGTGGCCGTTGTTGAGACCCACCTTGGCGATTATAAGGCTCGATTAGTGTGGCCCATTTAATATATGTAAGGCCATATGATTAGGCCCACCTTGATATGAATGTAGGCCCACCTTGAATATGTTCATGGCTTGTTGTTGAGGCCCACCTTGGATATGTTTATGGCCCGTTGTTGAGGCCCACCTTGGATATGTTTATGGCCCGTTGTTGAGGCCCACCTTGGATATGTTTATGACCCATTGTTAAGGACCACCTTTGATATGTTTATGGCCCAATTAGTGTGGCCTATTTGATACATACGAGGCCCAAGTTATGAGGCCCATTCTGATGTATTTGGGGCCCACGGGTTCAGGCCTAATATGATGTATTCGAGGCCCATGGGCAAGGCCCAATGTGATGTATTCAAGGTCCATGGACAAGGCCCAATGTGATGTATTTGAGGCCCGTGAGCAAGGCCTAATGTGATGTATCCGAGGCCCGTGGGCGAGACTCATTGTGATATATTTTTAGCCCATTTGGTAAGGCCCATGTGGTGTGGCCCATTTATCTAAGGCCCATGGGTCAAGGCCCAATGGGATGTTCTTAGGATCCATTGCAATGTATGATTCTTCCATGGTTGTGTAATGATGTTTTATGGCGGGCCAGGCCTTGGGAGAAATGTTGGTTTGACGTCCACATTGCAAGTATAATGTTGGTTAAATGTCCGCATTACGACTCTCCTTAGGGCCCATTGATAGGCTCATACTAGTTATGTATAGATCGTCCAGGCCCATCTGCATTGTAAAGATAGTTCATCACTTTATAACATGCCTAGTATAATTCCATGATTCATGACCATACACATCATATGTATGCTTGATATGAGTAGTGACTGATCATAGCATATGTTATTAGGCAGATCATTTGTGGGACTCGTTATGAGATGGAGTGCCCCACATCATCGCGCTGTACGCGCTGGATTGCTGCATGATTTGACTGTGTGATTCATGCATCTCGCATTTGTGTATCATGATCATTACACACCCTAGCGACATCAGGGTTATGACCTCCACAGGCATATCGTGGATGGCTAGATGGGACACCAAAAATATTTAGTTCTAACACTATGGGGTACGTAGGATGTCCTTGAGTGAAAATTCCAGAACCTCCGAGGCCAGGAGTAGCCCCAACTTCTAGACTGAGTGGAACATGAGCGTCCGAGTGTCGAATACCAGTAGGCCGCGTCTCCCACTATGTCGTGATCGGTTGGGAGGGGGTGTGGCCTTACCTGCCTGAGGGAGGAGGCTATAAGCTAGGCTGAGTATGACCAGCTCGTAAATGTATCCGCTATCGACGAGATGGGTAGGTATTGGCAGACTACTGGCTAGGCGGATAGTGAGGTCTCTTCCACTCGCAAGGCTGTGCAGCTAGAGAGGAGGTAGTCGGTGTGGAGTGTAATAGACCCCGGTGATTTTTCAGTGAGGAACTTTATTAATACATGGACTTGATATGAGGACTGACATGATAATATGACACCCCATCACTGTTGCACATGTGGGCGGGCGCACATGGGCGGACGCTGATGTGGACGAGTATGATGTAGGCAGGGCTGAGGCCTGGGTGAGCTACCAGCGGTTGGCAGGCTACTGAGTAGGAGTTTCATACTCATTCATTCATCCATTCACTATCCACTCGGGTTGGTGGTGCTTAACTATTTGTTACTTGTACCTTCGCAATGGCCAGGATTTCGGTTAGGGAGCACGACTAACCTGAGATCAGGAGTTTACCACATTGTGTTTGACTATCCAAATTTAGGTATGGGACTGGTTTGGATAGAATTCCCTTGTGATGGACCCCATAGCCTACGATACTACGTGCTATCATCCCGACTTCAATCCATTTTGGTCATTTCATTCGCATCGCATATTGCAATTCATCCATGGAATATGACTTTGGATTACTATGCTTCTACACTTATATGGCTTAGAAGGACTTAACTGGATCTGTATATTGCATCGCATTTGCAGTATATAATATTTGGCTCATTATGATCTGCATTGTGTACTCTGATATTATGTGACTCATGGACTTACTAGTATATTTCTTCTTACTCTAATATCGTATGATTCATGACCTGGTCATTTTTCTTTCTTATCTCAATGATGTATGATTTATGAACTCTATTGTATACTCAGTACTTACCTTACACACACTTACACCACCCTCTAAGCTTTTGTAAGCTTATGCATGATAGATGTGTGTAGGTGGCGTTAGGTTGAGCAGCGTTGAGCTTGGAGCGTGCAGCGGTTTTCAGGAGCTCTGATTTTGATATATGTATTTTCCTTTCAGCATTGTATTCAAGTGATTATATTAGTAGATATGTGATGATGATGTTGCATTTATGATTTGGGTAAACTTATAGTTATGCTTATTACAAGACAAATGTACGTTGAAAAATCCTCCTTGTAGGATCCCAGGATCGGAATCTGGCGTAGCTACGCTGGAAGCCGAGAATAGGGTACTACGGAGGCTGTCGGCACCATATTTGGCGATTGAGATTCTTGTTAATCTAATTTTTGGGTTTAGGGCGTGACATTTTAGGTGAACCTGTGAAACCTATTTTGATAGTGAACGCTAATATCCCTGTGTGAGGATATTAGGAGTGGAGTAGCATTCTGTGTGGCTATTGTTTAACAGTTGGTGAACACACAGGTGAACCACTATAACTCCTTGTCTTGTGGATTGAATGCTTGCTTAATTCTTTATCTTTTATCATTCAGTTTTGTGGAATGTATATGTGGATGTGAATGTTGTAACAATTTACATTTCAAGCAAGTGTGGAGAATGGAGTAATAGTTTAGAGTTTTATTTCAACAATTTATCTCTTGTTATTCCTTTATCAATTTGAGCTTCAATTTCTGTAATTATTCTAGTAAGGTTGCACTGCCATTTTTATGGTGCATGGTTGTCCTTAGAATAATCAATTCTTAAGATTGTAATTTATTCTTTTTAAATTTATATTTTCCTCTTTCGATTTGAGTTCTTGATACAAAGATCTTTCTAGAAATTAGGTTGTCCTACCATTGGTTTTGGTGTAAGGTTGTCCTTAGAACAACTTTTGTATCAATCTCTCAAGATCTGAATTTTGAGGTTACATTGTGAATTGTTTTATTTTAGTTTGGTTATCTATTTAATTTAATTCTTCTGTATTTACTTTTAATTTGACATAGTCCTATTCACCCCCCCTCCCCCTCTAGGACATATAGCTTGGCCATTTCAATAATCAAGTTCTAAGCATTAATCCTCCAATTAGAACCATTCAAAAGATTGAGTTCCATAAGTGCATAATGAAGTCTAAACTTATCACAATCAAAGGTTCAATTCTTCATTTTCATGATAATATTGATAATCAAAAGTGCATTCAGGATAACCAAAACCTAAAACGAAACTTACCTTAAAGTTAATCTTTTAATTCCCCTTTTATTCCTTTAGCTTTTGATTTTTCCATCAATGGCTACATGCTATGTCAACCTTTTAAAAGATCTTTAATAGATGGCTTTTTCGAAGACAACTGCTTTTTTTTTTTTAGATGGGTATTTTTTTTTTTTACGTGATGGGCAAATTCCCCAAGTTGGTTCCATTCATGCTAAATAATCACCCAATTAACAATTTAATGTTGACTGAAACTTAAATGTGAAAGCTAGATGTGACATATGACATCATGACTCGATCAATGTTTAAAACTCCTAATCATGGATTAATAATTTAAACTCACTTTGAAATCGCCAAATAACTTAATTCAAACGACATAAATCATCAACATTAAGCATCTTAAACTTCAAAAAATATTTCTATCTATTTGTTTTTCAAAATTTTCACAATTTTTGCACAAATACTAAGAAAATAACTTATTAGTTTACCTATTCTCCCATCCCCAACCTAAAATTTACATTGTCCTCAATGTAAAAGAAATAAGTATGTAATAAAAGAAGCAATGAAAAGACAAGGGAAGTGATAGAAAGATACTACTCAAAGAAGGAATTTTGAGGCTTTTCCAATGATCTCAGTGTGCAAAAAGGGTTAGCATAAAAGACTCAAACAGAAGATAAGAAAACTATCCTAAAACAGCGAAAAACAAACTATCGTAAAACAACGGAAAGTAATAAACTTAACTAACCTCCGTCAGATTAAGAGGTCAATCCTGATAAATAAGATCATTCAGAAGTATGGACATGTCCTCTGAATCAAATTTTTTAACAAATGACTTTAAAAGATGTCCATTCACTTTGAAATCATTGTCAATGTTTGGATTCCAAATCTCGACGGCCCCATGAGGATAAACATTAGTAACAGTGAAAGGGTCGGTCCGCCAAGATCGGAGTTTTTTCGAAAAAAGATGTAACCGAGAATTGTACAAAAGAACCTTCTGACCTGGTGTGAATGATTTTCTGAGAATGTGTTGGTCATGAAAGACCTTCGTTCTATCCTTGTAAATTCTTAAATTCTCG
The DNA here is from genome assembly GCA_037074715.1 of Magnolia kwangsiensis. Lineage (NCBI taxonomy): Eukaryota > Viridiplantae > Streptophyta > Magnoliopsida > Magnoliales > Magnoliaceae > Magnolia > Magnolia kwangsiensis. The sequence goes on from CM073573.1 coordinate 141,711,621, forward strand.
TATGTATCATTCCAGATCTCTTCAAGTTTATTCAACTGAAGTTTGCACAACGATCCAATGTTGTCCAAATTGAAATTCAAACTTTTAATAGTCTAATGGGCTCAATGTTCCAGCTCCACAGGTAAGTAGCAAGCTTTTCCATAGACGAGTCTAAGAGGAGACATTCCAATGGGAGTCTTAAATGTAGTACAGTAAGCCCATAAGTCATCGGTCAATCAAATTGAACAATCCTTACAGTCAGGGTTAACCGTTTTTTCATAATATGTTTAACTTTCCTATTGAAAATCTTAACTCACCCACTTGTTTGTAGGTTATATGGAGTGCTCACTTTGTGGGAGATATTATATTTCTTTATTAAGTTTACAAATGGCCTATTATAGAAATGTAAGCCTCTATCATTAATGATGGCCTGAGGTGTTCTGAACCGAAAAAAGATATTCTCTTTTAAAAATTTAATGACCGTCTGGTGGTCATTATTCTGGCACGGGATCGCTTCGACCCATTTAGTGACATAGTCTATAACTAACAAAATGTATAAATTCTCAAAAGATTAAGGGAATGGTCCCATGAATTCGATGCCCCAACAATCAAATGCTTAAATAATTAGAATGAGGTTTAGGGGCATCATATTTCGACAAGACAATGCTCCCAATTTTTGACAATGCTTACAAGCTTTGCAAAACGCATGAGTGTCCTTGAATATAGTGGATTAGTAAAAGTTACACTATAAAATTTTGGTCATGGTCTTTTTAGTAGAAAAGTGACCACCATAGGCCTGAGTGTGAGAGAAGGAGATGACACTTTAGTGTTCATTGTTTGACACACATCTCCTTAAGATTTGATCTGGGTAATATTTAAACAAATATGGATCGTCCTAGAAGAATTTGCGTACCTCGACGAATAAATTTTTCTTATCTTGCACAATCCAATGTGTTGACATGACACATGTATTAAGACAATTAGCAATATCCACAAACCAAGGTGAATGGGAGACTTTAAACAGTTGTTCATTAGGGAATATATCATTTATATGTGTCGCTCAAGGGAATCAGAGGGATCAAGGCAGGAAAGATGGTCAGCCACTACGTTCTCTACTTCATTTTTATCTTTTATTTTCAAATCGAATTCCTAGAGTAAAAGGATCCATCTTATCAAGCGGGGCTTAGCATCATTCTTAGAAAAAAGATACATGAGTGTCTCATGATCAGTGTAGATGATGATCTTGGATCTGATCAAGTAGGACCTAAATTTTTCCAAAGTGAATACTACGGCTAAGAGTTCTTACTCCATAGTACAGTAATTCACTTGGGCAAGATTTAAGGTTCTGCTTGCATAATGTATAACATATGGCTTCTTATCTTTTCTTTGACCTAATACTATCCCAAGAGCATAATCGGACGCGTCACATATAAGTTCAAAAGGGATGCTCCAATCGGGTGGCTGCATGATAGGTACGGTGGTTAACATGCCCTTGAGCGTAGATAAAGCTTCTTAACATTGCTCAGTCCACTCATATAGCACATCCTTTTAAAGTAGATTACATAAAGAATGAGAGATGTGACTAAAGTCCTTTATGAATCTTCTGTAAAATTCAGCATGTCCTAAAAAAGATCACACGTCTTGTATGTTCTTGAGTGGAGGTAAGTTAGAGATAAGATCAATCTTAGCCTTGTCTAAATTAATTCCTTTCGACGAGATGATATGTCCAAGGACAATCCCCTTACGAACTATGAAGTGACACTTCTCTCAATTTAGTACCAAATTCTTTTCCTCACATTACTTCAGCACACACTTAAGATTTTCCAAGCAATCGCTGAAGGATAGAACAAAGATAAAAAAGTCGTCCATGAAGACCTCTAGATAATACCCTACCTTGTCCAAAAAAAATACTTAACATGCATTGCTGAAAAGTGGTGGGGGAATTACACTGTCCGAATGGCATCCGTTGGTAAGTTAAAGTGTTAAAGGCATGTGAATGGTCTTTTCCTGATCTTCAAGGGTTATCTCTATCTGATTGTAACCCGAATACCTGTTAAGGAAACAGTAATAGGAATGGCTAGCTAGCCTTTCCAAGATTTGATCAATGAATGGCAAGGGAAAGTGATCCTTCTTTATGATGGTATTCAACTTCCTATAGTCAATGCATATTCTCCGACCAGTAGTGACTCTAGTTGGTATAAGTTCATTGTCAGCATTGACTATAATGGTGATTTCGAACTTCTTAGGAACTACCTGAGTTGGACTTACCCATTGGTTATTTGATATAGGGTATATGATACCCACATCTAATAACTTAAGAACCAAGGCTTTAACCACTTCCTTCATGTTTAGATTTAATCTACGTTATGGTTGTCGACAGGGCTTCACATTATCTTCTAGATAAATGCAGTGAGTACAAATCGAAGAGTCAATTCCCTTGATGTCCACAATCGACCATCCAAGGGCTCCTTTATGCTCAATGAAGTAGAGATGAGCATATTCTCATGTTCCTTCTCAAGATAGGAAGAAATCACCACTGGGTATGTCTCATCTTAACCTAAATAGACATATTTCAAATCAGAGAGTAAAAGTTTTAGGTCAAGTTTTGGTGCCTTGAGGTTAGACGGTAGAGGCATTACATCAGTTTGGGGCAATTCTTCAAATTGTGGCATCCACTAGTTAACTTCAAGTACTGGCACAATATCCAATATGGTCCCTATCTCCCTAATCATATCATCATCAAAATGATGGGAGTGGGCCAAGCATATCTCTAGAGGGTAAGAGAATAAGGTCAAAAGTGTTCTATCTTCCACAAAAGAGTAAATCAGGTTAAAATCGTGGGAGTCATCATCATCCTATAACTGTTTACCTGTATTAAAAAAGATATTCAACTCCAATGTCATATTTTTAAAAGACAAACTCATAACTTCATTCCTGCAATTAAGGACTACATTTGATATGGCAAGGAATGGGCAACCAAGAATGACAGGAATTTGAGTGCTCATGTTCATGATGGGTTGAGTATCCAGGACGATAAAATCTACTGGTAGTAGAATTTGTCAACCTGAACCAACACATCCTCAATATCTCTCTCGGTACACGAATTGAGTGATCAAAAAGTTCTAATGTGGTCCAGGTGAGTTTTAATTCACCTAAACCCAGTTGTTCGTAAACCGAGTAAGGGATCATATTTATGCTTGCTCCTAAGTCAAGAAGTGCGTGCTCAATTCGATAGTTTCCAATTACACTAGGGATGGTTGGGTTATCGGGATCTTTATATTTTTGTGGCATGTCTTGCTTGAGGATGACACTCACTTTTTCCGTCAGAAAAATTTTCTTTTTGATACTTTACCACCTCTTAGTCGTGCATAGGTCTTTTAGAAATTTGACACATGAAGGAATTTGTTTCACGACATCCAAGAGAGGGATGTTGACCTTCACTTGTTTAAATACCTCTAGAATGTCCTGAGACTTAGAGAAAGATTTTGGTGCAATCAACTGTTGGGGGAATGGAGCAATCGGCTTCCTTAGAGGTTCTGGTTCTAATCCATGTGAAGCAATGCAAGGTCTATCCTCTGTTTCTTCTTTCTGTCCATGGACTCTTCAGTCCTTACCAGAATAGATTTGTCAATTATTTTTTTCACTCCTAAGAGTGGTGATAGACTTAGCTTGCTCCATTTGCTTTGAAGGGATTGGATCACTAATTTTGTGTTGTAATTTTGGATTAGGAAGAGGTTGAGCCGATAGGATCCCTTTCTCCCTAATTGAATTTTTTGTCTCATGGTATTGTACAGCCTTTGAAAGGTCTTGAAGGGTTTGCAAAATACTCTGATTGATAAGCTCTTGGTTTTGAATATGTTTCCAAACTGAATCCTCTTGAGGTTTTCCTTGATTCAAGAATTGGTTAGGGATTCCTTGAGGAGTAGCAGTTTGTCCATTCCTCCAACTAAAGTTCAGATGAATTCTCCAACTATGATTGTATGTGTTAGAGATGGGTCCATTAAAAGGTCTTTAGTAGTTGTTCACGACATTCGATTGCTCGTTCAGTACCTCTTAAAAAGCAGGTATAGCTGGCCAATTTTTAGTTGTGTGTATGTTGCAAGCATAGATACCACAAACAACTTCCTTAGCCTTATCCTTCTTAAGTTCCATAGCCTCGACCTTCCTTGCGAGACTAGCCACTTTAGCATTTATGTCATCATCCTCTTTTTGTAAGTATATCCTACCCCTCTCCCTTGTTTGAGTAGGCTTAGATGTGGTGCTAGGTTTTGGGGAGATGTCCCATGATTGTGCGGTTTTAGCGACTTTGTCAAAGTAATCCCACTGCATTGGAAGAATTGCACATTTTTGTTCATGAACTCCCCATTGCACATCGTCTCGATAAATTGGCGCATAGAAGATATCAGTCCATCGTGGAAGAAAGTTGTTATGTGCCACATTTCAAAATTGTGTTGTGGGCACGAACTAACAAGATCCTTGAACCGCTCCCAACATTGAAAAAATGTGTAATCTTCCTTTTGGGTGAAGTTCATGATTGACTTCTTGACGGTATTCGTCCTATGGTATGAAAAAAAAATTATGAACTCTTTCATCATGTCATTCCACACGCCAATAGATCGTGGACGTAGTGAGTGGAACCACGTTTTAGGTTTTTCTTTCAAGGAGAAAGGAAAGAGTTTTAGCTTGATCATGTTCTCAGACACGTTAGAAAAGTATAAAGTGGCTATAACCTCGTCAAACTCTAGCAAGTGCATGTATGAACTTTCAGATTCAAGTCCAAGGAACTTTGGAAGGAGTTAGTTCACTCCATGCTTGATATCCATATTTCCTATGTTTTCTGAAAAAACCATACAGGAAAGGGTATTAACCCCAGCTAGTTATAAGTAATCTCATAAAGTACAAGGCGGGGGTGCATGGTGCACCTCATTCTCATCCTGGACTTCTGTAACATGAGGTTGCGACTGATTCACTGATTGATTTACAGGTTGATTTGTAGCATTAACCTCAATTAACTCTGTGGATTTCGAGTGGTGTCTAATCCTATGATGGATAGATAACCCCTTAATCAATCCTCCTTCACTCAAGAGACGTCGAGTGTTGTCATAGACCCACTTGGGCATGAAACACTCTCAGCCCTCAATTTCAGAATCTAACCTAAACCTAGAAGGAAAGAGGGAAATAGAAATGTTGAACTAAAAAGAGAGAGAATTAGAAAGAAGTTACTAAATTAGAAGTTTTTATGTTAAGATCTTGCAAAAAAGAAAGGAAAGTGAATTAGTTTCTAAAAAGAAATAAGAAAGTTTCTAAAAATAGAAATAGAAAGATGAGCTAGGTTCTAAAAACTGATTAGGAAAGTTTTAAATCTAGATTTAGAAAGTAAGTTAGTTTCTAAAAATAAATCAGAAAAATCCTAACCTAAAAATAGAAAGTAAACAAATCCTAATCTTAACCTAATTCTAAAACTAGTTAATCTTAGAAAAACACAATCGTTAATCCTTAGCAACAGCACCAAAAACTTGTTCACAACCCCAAGTGTAGGGTTACGATATAGTAATAATCTTGGTGACACCGAGGTCGAATCCATAGGGACTAACTTGTACGTATCTTCTGAAAGTAAATTAAACTAGAACTAGATGAAGAACTAAAACTAAATTTGAATAATTGAAGAGAGTAATTATGCTTTCAGTAATTAAAACTTATAAATTTAAAGGTGAGAATTAGGGTGTCATGGATCCACTTGTAGTAATTGAGATGTTACCTTGCTTAATTCAAGTGATCCAACTAGAATCAGAGTTCTATCCTCTCTAGTTGGAAGAAGAGACAGTCAAATCTCTAAAATTCTATTGGATCTATCCTCAATAAAAGAGAATATGGTGAATCGGAAGGGATTCCATCACCCAACCATGCCCATGAGACAATGACAAACAACGACATTTACTAAATCCACAATCTCAAATAGAAAAGAAGATATTTAAAGCTATTGCAGACCATTAAATGAAGTTCAAGCATAAACATGAATCAAAGCAAAGTAAACATCCCAATCATGCTGCAAGATTTACCTCTTAGCCCTAGCTAAGAGGTTTAGCCAACCATAGACTTGATTGAACTAAAGTCTCTTAAGAAAAGAAAAAAAATAATTGAAAACAAATAAGGAAGATGAAGAAAGACTCTTGGCGACGGCTCTCCACGCTTTTGCTCCACTCCTTAAACCCTAAATGATGCCGAGAAACATCCTAGGGACTCCTATTTATAGTTGTGCATCCCCCTTCTACGGATTGTTGAGGGTTAAATATTGCATATTGGACCCCATTTATTAGTTGGTTTTACGAACATGATAATTTTTAACGTTCTATTTTAATCATGTTTATGTTACGAGGTAAATTTAAGAGCTTGGATTGAAAAGAGTACTAAAAGCATGGATTTGATGCTCAAGAATCACCAAGGTAAGGGATGGATCTTTGGACACCGAGATTGAAGAATTCACACACCAAAGATCAGAAGTAACAAAGCGATTGAAGATAAGGAAGCCTGAAAATTGTCCTAAATGCAAGATCATAGGGTTCTCACCATCCATTTGGCACGAAACTTTATATTTGGCCTAAGTATCGAAAAGTAAACCTACACGTAAAATTTCAGTCCTTGGATCTTTGTGGAAGTGGTCCAATGGAAAGATCAGCCATAAATCATCGATTAGGGGCCCACCTGATCTCTAGATATGCTTTAAATTTTGGATTTAACCACTTAAATTAGATGGAGAAACGAATGGACAGTGTACATCGTGCAAAGGATATCTCAGAGGACCCCACCTGTGATGCATGCGCACATCCTGCGCATGCACTCAACATGCACTGGACCGAGACGCCTGGTCAAAGGGTGCCGACCCACGCCTACGGACGCCCGGTCAAAGGGCGCTGACCTACGCCTACAGACGCCCGAACAGACCCACGGACAGTCCTGATGTGCCATCAATCCCAACTTAGATGTCCAATCTAGACTGTCTAGTAGCCTCTAACAGGCCATCTGATCCAGACCTAAGAGAGAAATTGAAGAAAGACAATGTAGATCGATTTTTAACCGTTCAAACATAGGACAGACGACAGATAAAAGATCCCGTGGGCCGCATCAATGGATGGCCAAAAATGTCCATCTCCGACCAAAATTTTGACATGAATCCAATGGATGGAATGGATTTCCTGGCCGGCTCCGCCAAGCATTAGCACATGAAGAAGTGCGTAGGCCCTGTGTGCGAACGTCTGAGAAATTTCGTGCATCTTGCATCAAAGCCGAACATTAAGAAACTGATCTGGGCCGTCCAAATGGTGGAGACAGAAGTTTTGACCACATCCATGTGGTTATATTGCTTGACTGAACACATCCTTTGTCTCAAATTCAAATCAAATGCAAGTTGTTTTTATGTTTCGTTGTGTGTAAACAGGGAGTGCATAAACAGGGGTCAGTGACCAACCCAGCGGACCTCCTTATTGTTATATATAGAGGAGGAGAACAGACATGAGGGGGGCATCAAGACGGACGTGAGCAAAAATGCAAGAAGGAAGAGAGTGAGAGAGAGAGAGAGAGAGAGAGAGAGAGAGATATCACATGGTGTCACGCCCCAAACCTGAAAATCGGGCTCATAAAACACTCGATTGCCGAATCCAGTGCCGACAACCTTCGTAGTACCCCATTCTCAGCTCTCAGTGCCATATGCCAGGTTCCAATCCTAGGATCCTACAAGGATGATTTTTCAACGTACATTTATCTCACAAAAAGTATAACCATAAGTTTACCCAAATCACAAAAGCAACATCATCATCACATATCCACTAATGTAAAATTTTAAATACAAAGTTGAAAGGAAAATACACATATATCGAAAATCAAAGCTCCAGAAGATTGTTATATGCTCCAAGCTCAATGCTGCTGTGACCTAACGCCACCTGCATACATCTATCGTGCATAAGCTTATATAAAGCTTAGAGGATGGTGTAAGTGATTAAGCAGTATATGCATGCTCAGAATGTAACATTAGAGCAAATGGAGGTACTGATAAATCCACGAACAATACAATATCAAGATAAGCAGAAATATTGACAAGTCCATAAAGATATCATCAACCTCATCTAGGATATGCGATGAAAAGACATAGCAAGTCAATGTCATATACTGAGAAAGTAATATAAATCGGCTATGTAATATGGAAACATAATGAATCAGATATCAAATATCGAGAATACAATACAATATGCAATTCGAAAAGCTACGAATACCATCAATCTCATCTAGGTCATATAAACATAGAAACATGGCAACCCTGAATGTCATATGCCGAGGATGTAATGCAATATGCAATATGTGGTGCGAATGAAATGACCAAGCTACAGTTTGAATTCGGGATGATAATACATGGTATCGCAGCGTATGGGGCCTATCATATAGGACTTCTATCCAAACCAGTCCTATATCCTAAATTTGGATAGATAGCCTCAATGTGGTAAGCTCCTGATTTAGGTTAGTCACGCGCCCCAACCGAAATCATGGCTATTATGAAAGTACACATTACAATTAGTTGTGCACCACCAGCCCAAGTGGACAATGAATGAATGAATGAATATAATACTAAGTATGCAACTCCTGCTCCACAAATCAGTACTGTATATTTTTAGGATCATCACCGGGGTTTAGTACACTCTACATGCAATCGTCACCCACTGACGGGCGACCATGCAAGTGGAACAGACATCACTATCCGTCTAGCCAGTAGTCAGCTAATATCTACCTAACACGTCGATAGCAGACCCATTCACAAGTTGGTCAAACTCAACCTAGCTATGCCCCCTACCCTCAGCTGGGTAAGGTCACACCCCCTCCCAACCAACCATGACATAGTGGGAGATGCAGCCTCCTGGTATTCAGCACTCGGGTGCTCATGTATCCACTCAGTCTCAATGTTGAGGAGACTTCTGGCCTCAAAAGTTTAAGAATTTTCACCTAGGGCCATCTATGGCAGCCCGATGCTAACAACAGATTTTCGACATCCCATCTGACCATCCATGATATACCTGCGGAAGCTATGACCCTGATGTCGTTAGTGCGTACAGTAATCACAACATACAATGCAAGATGCATAAGTCATACAATCTAGTCATGCATCAATCCTACGCATACCGTGCACTCATGTGAGATAGCCTCCGCCTATCAGGGAGTCTCATAACAACCTACCCAATGATGTATGTAATGGTCAATCATGTCTCATAGCAAATATGCAGATGATGCATATGGGCATGTATCATGATGTTATACTGCCACATACTCATAATCGGTATCAATAACCGGCATTGATAATCGACCTCGACAATGTGGACATTTAACTAACATTACCTCCAAGAAATGGCCCACATAGAGCCTAACATAGAGTGGATCCATGGCCTCACACAAGGACCAAATATACAACACCATGGGCCTTACTTAAGAGCTTAATACACATCACGATGGGCTTTTCATATGGGCCTCACATACATCATAATGGGATCTATCGCCTAGCCCTCAAATGCATCACATTGGGCCTCATCACATAGGCCTCATATACATCACATTGGGCCTTAAACACGGGCTGAATACACATTATAACGGGCCTTAAATATAGGCCGCATATGCATCACATTAAGCCTCAACAATCGGCCTTGATATCCGGCCTCGACAATCGGAACTAGCCTCAATAATTGACCTCAACAATCAACCTTGATATTTGGCCTCGACAATCAGAATCAGCCTCGATAATTGACCTCAACAATCGGCCTTGATATCCGGCCTCGACAATCGGAATCAGCCTCGATAATTAACCTCAACAATCGACCTATACAATTGGCCTCAACAATCAGAATCGAAATTGGTCTCAACAATCGGCCTCCACAATCCGGATCGATGTCGATAATTGGCCTCAACAATCGAAATTGGCCTTAAAAATTGGAATCAGAATCGGCCTCAACAATTGGCCTCGATAATCGGGATCAGCGTCGATAATTGGCCTCGATAATCAGAATCAGAATCGGCCTCAATAATCAAAATTGGAATCGGAATCGGCCTCGACAATCAAAATTGGCCTTGATAATAGGAATCAGTATCGACAATTAGAATCAATCTCGATAATCGAAATTGACCTTGACAATTGGAATGGAAATTGGCCTCGACGATCGAAATCGGCCTCGACAATCGGAATCGGCCTCTACACAAGGTGGGATCCATAGATGGACGGCCGATGATGGACCAAGCAATATTAATGGGGCCCAGTCATTTTAGATAACCCACTAAAGAATGATAAGAATGGGCTTAACCAGGACTAAGGGAAGTTCGTAATGTGGACATTTAACCATCACTACCCATCAATGTGGACATTCAACCAACATTGCTCCTAAGGAGTGGCCCACATAGGGCCAAACATATAGTGGGCCCACGGCCTCACATAAGGGCTTAATATACATCACGATGGGCCTCACTCATGGGCCACATATGCATCGCATTGGGCCTAACTCAAATGGGTTGTAATACATCATGTTGGGCCTCCGCAAATACAACAAGTTGAACCTCTGACATAGGCCTAATATACATCACAAAGGGCCACATCTTATGGGCCTCAAATACATTACAATTTGCCTTGATCCATGGGCCCCAAATATATCACAATGGACCTTAACCTGTGTGCTCCAAATACATCACAATGGGCTTCTCAAATGCAACAAGTGGGTCACATTACTTGGGTTGCAACATCTACACCATTCATCTATTTTTAGAAATCATTTTATAGCATTATGCAAAAATATGAATCATATCAAAAGATCATCTGGACCATACCACAGGTAGCGGTGGAGGTAATGATTTTCACGATTTAAAACCCACGGGGCCCACCATAATGTTTATTTTCCATCCAATCTGTTCATAAGGTCACAAAGACCTGAATTAAGTAGAAAGACAAATATCATATTGTTCCAAAGCTTTTGTGCACCCAAAAGGGGTTTCAAGGGCATTCGTTCAATCCCCTCACTGTTTTTGCAGGGTGGTCCACTTGATAGACAGTTGGAAATAATATATATCATGGTGTGGCCCACTGTCAAACCATCTGGACGGCGGGGATAAAACACATATATATCGTGTGTGGCCATGGCTGCATGGTGTATATACAACACATTCATCAAAGTGGAGTCCATGAAGATGGACAGTGTGGATCAAACCCACCCAACTGCAAGCTGCTGACGCAATACAGTAGCTATTTAGCTAATGAGTGATGGACTAGCCAATCCACTCGCTTCATCAAGGTGGGCCACACGTCAGGGTGGCTCCCTACCATCCTAAACAATGGACGGTGTGGATGACCCATACACCATCAAGGTAGGCCCCATGCCATGGATTAGACGCTGGGGATACAAAACATTCATAAAGGTGGTCCCATAGGTGGGAGAGATTCCACGTCTAAGTGGAATGGTATTGCTTCAAATACATCAAAGGTGGGCCCACGATTGCACATCACGGTGGAATCCACGTGTATGGGGCCCACGTTGCTGGGCAGCAGGGATACAACACATATATCATGTGTGACCCACCGTCCAGACATCTGGTCGGTGTAGATCACGCAATATACATCATGGTAGCCCCCACGTGGGATCGACACTCAGACAGCATGGAAGAAACTCATACATCATGGTGGTGTCCACCGTCCAGATCACTGGACAGTGGAGGTAAGGCACGTATCATAGTGGATCACACTATCTCACAGAATGGACAGTGTGGATGGAGGCATACATCACGGTGGGTACCACGTGGGACACACATAATATAATATTATATTATTAAATAATATATATATATATATATATATATATATATATATATATATATATATATATATATATATATATATATATATATATTATAGGGTATAACGTCTAGGCCATTAGACGTTGTCTTTTCAGGACGGATGAAATACGTATATATAGGTGGGCCCCACCCTCACACGAACCACACATGTGAGGTGGCCCCACGTCCATGGAAAGCGGATAGAAGGTGTGAATATACACATACATCACGCTGGCCCACACAGACCTTGGTGACATGTCACCCTGCCAGTAGCTAATCTGCATCTGTTGTATGAGGACGCACAAAACTTGCTGATACCAATACATCAACTACATCCATCTAGTGGAACCCACAGAGCTTTTTGACGTTGATCCAACTGTGGGTCCCACCATCTAGACGGCTAGATATAGCATATACATCACGTGGATCATGATGGGATCCACAGCGATGGATGGTGTGGATATGTCACATGCATCGGGTGGGCCGCACATCAAGAGGGAGAGGGAAAGAGAGAAAGATGATCATGAGAGGGGAGGGGCCCTGCCACTATGGGCCCTCCCTATACATGCATGCATCAAGATGGGTCTCACCTATGTGGGCCCTCAAATCACAACATAAAATCACTCACCGATCGTCTTCTTAGACTTCTTCTTCCACCAATGCGTCCTAGAGCTCCATGGATTGCACTTCAACGGTCGAGATGAAGCTTGGATGGTAGAGATGGGAGGTAAGAAGGTGGGCCACACTAGCTTATCCATGGAAGCCATGGACGTTGGGTGCTTGGGAGAATGAGAGAGATGAGAGATGTAAGTGATGGGTGAGTGATGGGTGAGTGAGTGATAGGAGTACTTGTGTAAGAGAGATAGTTAACTATGGGGATGGGTAGTTACACTTGAGGATGGGTGTGAGTGATGGGAGTGACGTGTACTTGATTAATCAGATTGATGGGATCGATGTGATGGATTCTCTTAGGATTAGCAACACGCGACATTTTCCTCGAACTAAACGCGGGCCCACATCTTCTGGCTCATGTATCGCCTCGATGCATAATATGCAGCGTCAAAACCGTGGCGACAGCGCTGTCCCAAGGGTATAAGTTTCGAGTCGAGCCGACTTTGATATACAAGACATCACTCAGGATAGCGTGCAAACGCTGATAACAGATCGTGTGTCGCTAGAATTCGACCGAGAGGACCGCAGAGGCATACAGAATGGTATGGGATAGGATACGAGTCTCACACGTGGAGTGCAGCCGGTTAAAGGAGTTTTTCTTCTTCCTTTTTCTTAATTTCTGTTTATAATTTTTTAACAGATTTAGGTAATCATGTCTGTAATTGGCTAAACCTCTTAGCTATGGCTAACAGGTGAAGCTTGTAGTGTGATGGGTCAATTTCTATTATTTTAATTCATGTGTTGAACTCTGTTTCATTTTAGTTTGATTAAAAGAAATACTTTTAGTTTTTAATAGTTTATTGTGACTTAAATTATAATGAATCTGTGATAGCTTTGAGTATATTCTTTCCATTATTGAGATTGTGAATTTAGGAGACCCTATTGTTCACCATCGTCTCCTGGGCATGGTTGGATGATTGAATTCTCTCTAACTCTCATAATTCTCTCAGATTAGTTGTGGATTAGTAAGTTTTGTTATTTACTCTGTCTCACGGGTATGATTGTGTGATGGAATCAATTCTAGTTCACATACCTTTCATCCAACGAGAACTAGAACTAGGGAAGTTCATATTTTTTTTATATATATAAGATAACTTCCAATTGGATGAAGATAAGACTCTGATTCCAGTTGTGTTTATGAATCAATCATAGATCTCTGTGATCTCTATAAGTAGCTCCATGGAAACCCTAGTTTTCCACATTTGAATTTTACAAGTTTCAGTTAAATAATTTATAATTATTCCCTTAAATTCTGTTGATTTAGATTACATCTTCTTCTAGTTTTAGTTATAGTTACTTTCATAATACACACAAGGTTCAATCTCTGTGGATTCGACCTCGTTCTTACCGAGATTATTACTACATCACAACCCTATACTTGGGGTAGTGAACACACATTGACTTGAAATTTTTAAAAATCATTTGCGACAGGCCTCAATTTAGGCAATCCGCGTCAGCCCAGCGCAACAACTTTGCATGATTTCGGTAGCACCAAAGTTGCATCTGAAAATTTTCCCATCTGAAATTGTATGTGTAGAGTTCTTAGGTAGCAAAATGTGCTACCGAAGTTGGTACCGAAATTAACTTTAGTGGTACTGAATTAAGCTTAGGTAGCACCAAATTAAGTCATTTTCTTGCTGGACTATTTTGTGCACTTTAAGTAACTACTAAAGTTGGCTTAGGTAGCACCGAAATTGGCTGTTTTTCTTCTATTTTACTTGTGCTCTTGCCAATCTTTTCTTCATCCATTATACTTGGTTTCCTTGGATCTTTAGCATGAGAATTCTTCATTCTTGGTCTCTTAAGATTCTTCCTTTCCTTCATTGATTCTTGAGCATTAAATCCATGCTTTTAGCATCCCTTTCAATCTATGCTCTTAAATTCACCTTGCAACACAAACATGATTAAAATAGAACATTAAGCATTATCATGTTCATAAAATCAAGTAATAAATGGGAGATAATATGCAATATTTGACCCTCAACATGCATTTTTAGCCAACCTAATAAAGTAATTCCATACCTCTTATGGATTTTTGGTCATTAACTCACCATTGCACTTCATCTCAATAAATTGGCATATATTCGAGGTCAGTCCATCGTAAAAGAAACTATTTAGTTGACAAATTTCATAACCTTGGTGTGAGTACATAAGTAAGAGTTCCTTGAATCTCTCCTAACATCGAAAAAATGTCTCATCTTCCTTTTGTAAGAAACTCATAATGGCGCACCTTAAGGTGTTGGTTTTATGAATTGGGAGGAACTTTTTTTGGAACTTTCATCTCATCCTATGTGCCTATTGAGTGTGGTCTCAACGAATGGACCTATGACTTGGCTCTTTTCTTTAGAGAGAAGAGAACCAACTTAAGTCGAATGACATCTTGGGAGACCTTCTTGTAATTCAAGGTTGCTACATCGAATTCCTTAATGTATATATGGACTTACTGAATCAAGTCCATGAAATTTGAGAACGAGTTGGGCCACTCTTGGTTTAAAATCCAGATTACCTACATTAATCTGAAAAATCATGGAAGACGGTGTGGTTGTTCTTACCACGGGAGAATGTAGTGTGACTCGTTCTCATCACACACCACCCTAACCAGTGTTATGTCAAGTTCAACATCAATGATCTCATCAAAGTGTGGTTCTTGCACATCCATGTTTAGAGCATTTGTAGTCATGGTTTGGGATGGTTCAATAGTAGTCAGATATTTTCTAACTCGACGATGAATGGAGAGCCCGTCAACTAAACCTCGTTCACTTAGAAGTCATTGTGTATGGTCCCTTACCCACTTGGGCATAAACCATGCACAAAAAACTAAGTTCTAAACCTAAACCTAAAAATTAAATCATATAATGAAAAATTAACTTCTAAAATAATTGAATTAACTAGAAGGAAATTAAGATATCTAGAAAATAAATAGAAGAAGTGGGGAATAAATTTATCAATTTAGGAGAACTAGGGTTAGAGAATTCTGCAAAACTAAAAAAAGAACTATTCATGTTCTAATAAAAATTCATTAGAAAACCCAACTAGAAATTCAGAAACCAAAATACTAAAATTAAAGATACATGTTAGAACTAGAAACAAAACTTAATCTAAACCCAGGTATTCTGAACAAAATTGAACCTCGGCAACGATGCCAAAAACTTAATCAAACCTAAGGGTCGGCAACACCAATCAATAGAACTTAATTCATTTTCTTTAGTAAAAAATCAACTAGAACTAGATTATAATCTATTATAGTTAAAAGATAAAGCAATATAATCAATCAAAGACATCCAACATAGATTAGAATTATGCTAAGGTTAATCTCTCATGAATATCAAGGTAATCAGTCGAATGAAATAAAAAACATCTAATGTACCCAAAGGTGACAATAGATCAATCAACTTTATAGATTGATTCCTTCTCCAATATAGGAATTCAATCACATCCAACTATAATTCACGATAAAAACTTAGACATTCATTGAAAAATAAATTAAATATCAAATATCTATCAAAAGGTTCATCCCATAACCTTAACTATGAGATTAGCCAAGCATGACTAACATCTTGAATAAAAAAGGAAAGCATGAAAAACAAACTAAAATCAAAAGATTGAAGTAGAAGACTGGTTCCATAGAAGCTCCACCGACTCTTGGTCTCTCTCTCAAGCCCTAATTCATCCCAATAATAGTATAAAATACCTCCTTATATAGGAAAAACCACACCAACTTTGGACTGACTTTAAAATTTCACACTTTTATTATACTTTGATAGAACTAAAGTGGTCGTTCGGTCGCACCAAAGTCATGTCAATTCCAACCGAAGGGGTCATCCGGTTGCAACCGAATTATCTCAAAACATGTCCGAACACTCTGCGTCTTCTAGGCCGCATCGAAGCCCCTTGTGGCATAGAACATCACTTCAGTTACACCTAATAATCGAACCAAATTAAGTATGAAAATCACTATTAATTTATTGTTAGGTTATTTCTGGCACTTTCAGTCAGATTAAGCTTACATCAAGTGGTACCGAACGGTTTGTTATTTTTGTTACTAAAATGTGCAATTTTTTAGTCTTTTCCTCATCTTTGGTACTTGGTTTTCTTAGATCATTGGTGCTTAAATTCTTCATTAGTATCCTCCAAACATCTAATTCTTCACTTAATCATTCTTTAAGCTTTAATTCACCATTCATGAGCATGATTTCATATATGACTTCTGAATTACCTCACGTGTAGAAATGATATTTTAGTAAGTCAATTTAACACGTGTCCCTAAAAACTAATACAATTAAGAAGATAAATATGAAATATTTAGGCCTAATAGCTTGACTAGATGGAGCTACACCTTGGCCCTCTTCACACACACACACACACACACACACACACACACATACTCTCTACATTTGTTAAATTTTGGTTAAGTAATGAAAATGGGTGTGAAAGAGAGTGCCCCTACTCTTTTATAGAAAATGGGGGCTGATGTAAAGATTAGGTGACACTTTATTGGAATGATATTGGTGCTAAAGGGAGGTGTAGATGTATTGTATAGAGTGAATGATGGATGGTGAGGTGGATGGCTCTATGCATGCATTGTCCATGGTGGAGGGTGTCTTCACATACATTGGTGGTTGGGGTGGTGGAAGGTGATTAGGATGTGATGTGGATGGTTAAAGTGTAGGAATTGATTGGTGTGGCTGATGTGACACTTAAATGATATGCATTATATGAATGAGATGGGTAATGATTAGTTTTAAGATGCATTGAAAAATTTTTATAATTTTGTGGTTGTAGAATTCTCTTTTGTCCTTTTGTGTTTATCTCTAATAGTGCAAAACTCAAGGTTCTAGAAGGTAGGCTTTAGCTCACATGCACATAAGCTTAATGGCTCTAGCCCAAGAAATGTAAGTAAGGCTCGCGTAGGCTGGGGTTCTTTTTACTCTAATTCTCTAACTGTGCATCGCATTGATGCATGGGAATACCATTACGATTAAAAGGACGACACAGTCGACATGTCAGGAGTTTTGGGCCAACGAACTCCGACCGTTCGAAAGGTTGTACTATGTGAACGGACACTACTGCCCGCTAACTATGCCAGACGAAGCACGTGTACTACTATAAAGAAATATAAAAGACTAGGGTCCTACACATTTTAAGTGAGTGGACATCCTTGGCAATATTTCATTGGAGAGAAAATAAACCAGAGTGAGAATAGAGGCAGAGAAGCTTAAACTTATAGAAAAAATACACAAATATATTAACAACTTATATAGTCTTCACAAAAATAATAATAATAATAATGATAAGTCGCCATGTAACACCTTCTCCTAAAACTATCATGTATTAACAGAGCAGACTCCATGAAATGAAATGACACACCTCACAAAGCACATACATATAAAAAAAAAAACTATCAATAAGTCGCCACGTACGGTCTTTTACAAAAACTATCACATATGAATAGAGTAGACTCCATAAAATAAAATGTGACAACTCACAAAGCACAAACAGAGTGCCTCTGCTTCATCTACCACTTAACAAATGAAGATATGTCCATTACAAATAATACGAACAAAAAGATACAAAATACCAAACCGAGTCATTTTAATATCACTAGTCCAAAAACTTAAATTTAACACGTGCACAATAGTCCATTAAGGAACTTTACAACCAAGCTATTTCTTCATATAGAAGATGTGAAATTTTAAAATGAGTATCATAAGGCTAATGATGAATTGAAGAAACGCTTTCAAATCAATATGTTCCTTCAATCCAATACTTCACTAGCATTATTGTTAGTGTCAATGTACACCCCCAATTACTTCTACATCAGAGAAACAACAAAAAACCATAGAGTCTTCAAAATATATATTAGCAGGATTGCAAGGTGATTGATCTAAAAGGATGACAACCCTAAGTGTAGTGCTACGATGTAGTTTTAACTCGATGGGATCAGGATCAAATCCTCAGGGACTTATATTTATGCATCCTTAAAATGCTTTAGAACTAGAATTAAAATTAGAATTAACTATGAAATTCATATTAGGAGAAGTAATGATGAAAATCTGCGTAATGTAAAGAATAAATCAATGAACTAACTATGAAATTTATATTACCAAAAGTAATGATGGAAATCTATGTAAACAAGAAATCAATGAAATAAAACACTTGAGTGCCAAGGGTCCACTTTTAACCATTCTTAATACCTAATTCACTTAATTTAATTAGATAGATCAACAACAATCGAAGTCTTATCCTATCCGGACGAATAATAAAGCGGATAATTCATAATTCACAAATCAAAAGAGAAATGAACTTCAGTTGATTCAGTTCCCACATGAAGCACTAAGTTATTGATTGTAGGAATTCAAAGTATCTATTGTACCCGTAGTCTACGATAAATCAATGAATTTTATAGATCGATCCCTTACAAAATAAATAAGTAAATACTCTTAGCCTTTCTAAGCATCCAAAGTGTCCAAAGATGACAATGGATTAAAGTAAACCAAAAATAAAGCTTTATTCAAACCAAAATCACTAAATTATTCATCATGCAAACCAATACGTGAATCAAAGTAAACCAAAACATTAGAAGTAACTAAAACCACACCTCTTAACCCTAGTTAAGAGCTTTACCCAACCATTGTCATAATTTAACTAAACTCAAATAAAAATTTAAGAAAAATAACTTAAAATTGAAAGATTAAAGAAGAAGAATGGTTCCATAAAAGCTACGCAACCTCTTGCTCTTTCTTCTGAAACCTAATTCGTATCTAGAACAATCGAAATCACCCCTTTAAATAGAAAAAATCTAAATCAACTTTAAACCTACTTTAAAATTACACACTTTTATTACGCTTCAATTGCATCGATGATAACCTTTAGTCACACTGAAGTTGCACCGAGTCTAGCTGAACTTGCCTTTAGTTACAGTCGAATTTCCTCAAATGTGTATGAAGTAAGTCTCTATCTTCTCTAGGTAGCATCGAACCCTCATTCGGTGGTACTGAACATCACTTCAGTCGCACATAACTGTTGAACCAAAATAAGTATGAAAATCATTATTTCTTATTGGACTGCTTTTAGCACCTTCGGTTAGATCAAACCAACCTCAGGTGGGACTGAATAGTCTGTTAATTTTATTATTAGACTATGTGATTTTTCAGACTTTTTACCATCTTTGGCACTTATTTTCTTATATCTTTGGCACTTGAATTCTTCAATAATATCCTCCATAAACCTAATCCTCATCTTGGTCATTCTTCGAGTATCAAATCTTTACTTTAATCATCCTTTCCATCTTATCTCTTTAAATCATCTCATAACAAAACACACATGATGAGATCAATTTAACACATTTATACGTATTAAACCAATGCACAATTAAGGATAAATATGTAATATTTCATGTTCAAGATAAGTTAATAGTGCAATGAGATGGCCTATTTGTACCAGATGCAGGGAGCTTACATTACTTGGTATGGGTAACATGCGTTTGTAACACTTTGGGCATAGAACACTAAGAAGATCTTCTAAAGTGTCATGATAGTTCTTATTTGAATGATAATGGCTCCTGTCATATAACGATTCACCGATAACTGACACTTTTCCTAGGAATAATAAATTTCATAATTTCTTCAAATGAACATGATATAAAATTTCCACATTATATTACAAAAGAATTTTCCGTTGTCAACACTTAACCAAATACATTGACCGTGTAAGTGCTATTATGTTTAATACACATGTTACACCTGGTTTGTCAAATTTTATCTTTTCAAAACAACTTAATATAGTGTTCTTCAAGTTAAAGACAGACTCATGTTCAAGTTGAAGTCTAGCTGATGTTTAAATTGAAATCAAGCTAAAGTTTAAGTCATGTGGATCAAGATAGAAAGTTCACATTCAAGTTCAAATTCTACTAAAATTACTAGTAGAAGATCAAGCTTCAGGTTCAAGTTCAAGTTCTACTAAAATTACTAGTAGAAGATCAAGCTCCAGGTGCAAGTTCAACTCCTACTGATGAATATTCTAAGTAGAAGATCAAGCTCCTTTGAGAACTTCAATTTTCTACGAAGTTCAGTTCATACAGGTAATTTAAACCCTAGAAAGACCTTAGGTTTAGAGGCTTTCAAAACATATTTAATTTGGGAACGTATAATTGACTGAATTTTGACAAGTCAAAATTCTGCTTCAACCAGTTTAAGAAATTCCTCGACTAGTCCAAGGAACAACTGAAGTATAACAGAATTTTTATTGCATCTTTGACCAGTCGAGTGGAGTCCTCGACCAGTCAAAGGACCCCCTTCGACCAGTCAAAGGTTCCTTAACTCAAAGTTCAGCAACTATAATCTAATTAGATTCAGCTTACTTCCCCAATCGAGCAAATTGTTCGACTAGTAAAAGGTCATCCTCGACCAGTCGAACAAGATCTTCGACCAGTTATCCCACTCAAATTTAAAAATTGGTTGGAACTGAACCTAATGCTTCGACCAATTGAAGGAATATATTTTGTGACTATAAATTGAGGTCCTTTATCAATCTGAAAATACAACTTAAGCCTATCAAAGCCCTAATTTAAGAGAGAGAGAGAGAGAGAGAGAAGCCTCATTTATTGTCAAGCTATCAACCGGTATTTATAATTTTATTTTATAAAATTTTTATTAATTTCTTTATCTCAAAACTCTGTCATTCTAATTTATCGAAAAGAATGTTTACTCTTATTGAGATTTGAGAGAATTAATACAAATAGCCTTTGGGTTTAAAACTAATTAAAACTAATTAGAATCCTACACCTTTTCTATTGGGTTGAACATCGAACATTCGTCATTCAAGAAAAGCGATCTACGGCTATAACTTTTTTCTTTGGTAAGATAAGTATCATTTTACTTTTTGTAATTGATTTTTTATGAGATAGCTAGAAAATCTCATTTGTTGTTTTTTCTGAGATAGCTAGAAAATCTCAATGTTGGGTTTTTGTTTGTGATAACCCTTTAAAATTATAACTGTATTAGGTTTTAAGGTGACCTTGTGAAAATTTTATTTTTAGTGAAAGCTAATATCACATGGATTATGATTATTGGGAGTGGAGTAGTGTGGCTATTTGAGAATAGTTGGTGTACACACTGAACCACTATAATTCTTAGTATTGTGGTGAACATTTACTTTTTGTATATGTAGAAAATGGTTGTAATTTTATTTATGCAAATGTGATAAATATTTGTAATAGATATCTTTATTATCTCTTGCTTGGTTTGAGATCTTGATCCTTATAAACATTTGTGAAATAAGGTTGTCCTACCTAAAACTTTATTTTTGGTGAAGGATGTCGTACAAACTAATTTTGAATCAATTTTTCAATACTAGTTTTATTGAGATTTCTGATTTATTTATTATTTCAGTAAATTAATTTTTTTTATTGCCTTTTTTAAGACTGTGAGTGGTAGTCCAAGTAAGGTTTAGAGCAACATGTAAAGTATAATATTCTTATAAACTCATGTGGTAAATATGTAATAATATCACACACTTATCTTTCTAGCCTAAATAAAAGTTGATATGCAATCTCCTACAAAAAAATAGTTAGTAGAATACTCACATATATAAACACTAGTGAAATTGCATCGATTGTCTGACATGACACCACGCTACATGAAAGCATGGTGAATTATAAAATTATGACTAAGTCCTAGAGGGGGATGAATAGGACCACTTAAATTCTTTATCTAATTAAATTAATTTTTCAATAAAATGTAATTAAGGCATAAGGATCCAATTCTCATATACTACAAATGATGCAATAAGTTAAACGACTAGCATATGTGTAATATATATATATATATATATATATATATATATATATTGTATGTGTGCGAGAACAATCAAATGCCTAGCATACAATTTATTCACCCATTCATATAATTCAATCAATTAAACTCATAAGCATGAATAAAAATATGCTCGAATCACAATAAAAAATATAAGAATATATAGTGGTTCGACTACTTACGTATCCACTTACGACGATTATATTCTACTTGAGTATACCGAATTTCACTATTTTAGGAGTTTTCAATAGGTTCACCTCTAAAATTTATAAGCATACACTCTTACAGGAGGCCTACACAAGGTCTTACAAACGTTCACACCTGTCAGCGACCTACGAAAAGACTTAACATATGTACACTCACGTTGGAGGCTTACACAAAGACTTAACAAACGTACATTCTTGTCGAAGGCTTACTATTAAACAATCCTAAGTGTAGGACTATGAAGTAGTAATAACTCAATGAGGTCGAGATCATTCCTCAAGGATTTATGTGGTTGAGAACACAATTAATGCTAAGCGAATTCTAGAATTAAGGATTCCAATAGATTTGAAAAAGAGTTTAAACAATAACTAAAAACACTAAGGATCCATGAATCCCCATTTAACAAATTTCAATCTAAGTTTTCTTCTTTAAGTCAATAACTCAACTAAAATCAGATTTCAATATATTCTAATCGAGTAATAACTTTATAAATTCAATCATAAATATCCAATAAGTTATATGAATTAAGATAAATTGATCACTCATGAAGATCTAGGAAATTTATTGTAAGGAATTGAAAACATATATTGTACCCGAAATTTATAACATATCAATTGATTTTATAGATCTATTTATTCTCTAGTCTAGGAATTGAATCAACACAACCATAATTCAACATTAAAAATAAATAATACTTGAATTAAAAATAAATTAAATAAAAGAATTCATCAAAAGGTTTATCCCTTATCCTTAGGTAAGAGATTGTCTTAGCATGGTTAATATCTCAAACAAAAACAAATAAAAAAAAAATTAAAAATGAAGGATTGAAGAAGAAGAACATCATTGGAAGAGCTTCGGCTACACTTAACTCTCCCCCACAACTTAATTCGCCATTAAGATGCCCAAAAATACCTCCTTATATAGAAAAATTCTAAACCAACTTAAAATTTACGTAGTTGCATGAATCGTTGATTGATCAATCAAGCTATCAACTAAACATCACAAAAAATGTCCAGGGACTGATTTCAAAAATCTGTTACTCTATCAATCGATTGAACATGACCAAAAGTGTTTAATAAGTTTTCTTCAAAAATTTGAATTTCTTTGACATCTCCACTCAATTAATTGACATTAATCGAGGATTTCTCGATTGCCTGTTTTTATCACTCAAACTCTTTTGTAACTTTCAGTTAATGTACACTTTGATTTTCAGTTGCTTTCACACCATTGGCACTTGATTGCTCTGGCTCCTTTAAGTCTTCAAATCTTTATCTTTAGCTCTAATTGTTCAATCTTTGGTTCAAATTCTTTTAGACCTTAATTCATCAATTTGACCATGAATTCAACTTAGGCTTCAAAATATCTCTACATATATAAAACATATCTTATTAGATCGGTTTAACACTCAAATATGTAGGAAAACAATACATATATAGGGGTTAAAAATACAATATTTTAGTCTCAACGCCTACAGAATTATTTACACATGTAATCACTGGTGTCGGTAATGATACAGTCGAACACATGAACCTACTCAAGTTTGAATCACAACTCTATACTAAAACCTACATTAAAAAGAGAGAGTATATGTACTCTAAATTGACACCTTACTTGTCACATTGAGCTCTGTTGACGCCTCTTACTTGAGATACTTGATTGAGGCTCTCCTATACTTCAATCAACTTCTCAATTGCTCCGATGTTCGTTGATGTGGATGCTTCAAATCCTAGAATCAATCACCTTACATTTGATGCTCCAATATAGTGACTAAGGCAATGGGAAGATGGGGTAGAATCTTATACAAGTAATAGTTTTAATTGATTCCTAATAGGGATTCACCTACATGGGTATTCTATAGGATATAGATAATGATATACATATAGGCTTAGTGTCAAATCTATAGAAAATGGAGTTAATGTTCATCTACATAATAGAGCTTAAAATGCTCTTAAAATGCTCATTAGAATGGTTAATCACATGAAAAATGGCATAGAAATCTTTTCTTTGGAGTCTAGAAGAGGGATATTGAGTGGCGAATCACCTACAATATACATGCACTAAAAATCAATCCAAATATCCAAGGTCCAAATGCTCGTTATAAATAAACCGATTTATAACGACTACATAATGGGCAAAAAAATGTACCTTCGATCAATCAAAGTATTTTCAAATTTTTATATTTAGTTCATTGGATAATTTTGAACGAGTTCAATCGATCGATCAAGATTGATTGAGTATTCAATGAATTGATCGAGGATCGACTCAACTCACTCATAGTTCTGTTGTTTTTGGGCTATACAATTTACTGTATCTCTAAACCTTTATAGCCTATTCAAGTTTGTTCAAATGAAGCTCATAATGCTAGAGAATTATCAAACAAAGGTCTACTATTTGGGAGTAGATCATCTAGTAGTTAGGTTTTATTAGCTATAAGGTTAGGGTCACCAAGGTACCTCAATTTAACTATTCCTTTACTCCTTGATACTTTATGTCTTCATGTGTCTTCAGTCTTCAGCTTTTAAGGGCTCAACTAACTCATTAACACACTAACTCACGTGATTGACAAATAGGTGCACTAAGAATCTCTCCCTTCTTCAATTATGAGATAAAAACCTAACCTACATTGTCATATGATCCATACCAATGACGAATAAACACAACTCACTCAAAATATTATATGTCAAATTATAATCATTTACAAAAATATACATGGCTCAACATGTAAACACTCTTGCACTACTCCCCCTTACTTCATCAAATCCCTACAGCAACAAACAAAACTTATAAAACAGAATTCAACTTCTCTTGGTTAGACTTTTTTTCACCCCACTTTTAATTTGTTAGTATTTGACAATGAGATAATTCCATAGATATATCTATAATTAAAAAAATATGAAAAGTTTATAAATCATGAGTTACCTATAAGTATAATGATAGGAGAATATAGGATGCATATAAACATGAAAAATATAGAGCATGTATATATGGTCATTCAACGGATGTACTTATCAAGTAACATAACCAAAATTGTTAAGGCAAAAAATATGGTACCAAAATTAAGTAACTTTAAAGCTAAACTACCAAAGAGATAAGAGACTAAAATCCTTGAATTTTCCTATTAAGCATACAAAGAGAGACTCATATCCTCATATATACCTATATGCTCACGTAAACCTTCTAAGGTTACCTATCCCTCTTCACAACTCACTTGGGTGTGAATTTTCTAGGACTCAGACTTTGTTCGGGAGGCAAAATAATTTTCTAACTACATCTCCATTAGGTGAATTCCTAGTTAGAGATGTATGTTTGGTAGGTGGTTTCCTACCCCAATTATTATTGCACTAACGTATAATTTTCCTATTTCATTCAGTTAATAGGGCAGCTTGTTTCACCAATTTATTCATATAGAATTCATTTTTTGAGGGAATGGAAACTTCTCCTTCTTTTAAGATGAATTTAATGTCACGCCTTGACATTTGGGTATCCGAATCGTAAGTTCAGGAGTTTTAATATATCAATATTTATTACAATCCACATGATTTAATCAAATTTAATAGATATTCAAAGTCATATAAAAGGAAAATATTGGTGAAATAATATAATGTCTACTAAATTCAACTCTCCTGACAATTTTTTTTCTACATCAAAATTTAGAATTCAAACTAAAATTAAAGAACAAAAACTGAATTAAAATTCAAACTAAACCAAATTTTCTATAAAAAGAAAAATTAATAGTAGAGGCCCGCCTGCTCGTAGTATTCCAGCTCTGCATTCCATCTCTGCACCTATTCATTTTTTTATACTAGGGTGAACATAATAGCCCAGTATGGTCATTTCTTACCCAAAATTTAAAATGTTTAGATTATATCAAAATTTTATAATCAATAAAAAAATAGAATTCAGATAATAAAAGAACATGAATTTAAGTACTAAAATCGTAAATATATTATGCATGTAATAGTTTTCATGAATTCTTATAAACAATATATATCATCGCTTACAACACCGTACTCAAGTGGATGACCACGTTGCATTAATGTCCACGCACCGGTACCTCATGGTGAGAGACCCATTTATACATTAGCTGGTTAGACTACTGCTCTAGTTATACCCCTGACGTATGTCCGTGCACATAATTATGCTCATACGCCATACATAAAGTAGACTTTAACGCATCTAGTAGGTTCTATGGTCTTTCATCCAAGGGACACAATCGTCTTACTTACTGGTTTTAGGGTCTTCCACCCAAGGGACACGATCATAATACTTGCCTACGTTACATCCAACATATTAATATCGATGTTCAATGAATGTTAGACTTGCATGTAAAATGAATCATTGTTTAACAATCGAAAATATTAACAATATAAATTTTTATTTCTAATTAATATTTTTATATATAATTTTGTTGAAACATTAATAATTAAAATCTTTAAATAAAATATAATTTTTACTACTATTAAATTTAGGAATTACTAAGATTTAATAATATATAAGAAATTTTATTTTAAATTCTAACTTTAATTAAATTAAAATTTTTACTTAAATAATAATAAATATTAGCATAAAAATATTTATTATTTTTATTTACTAAATTCTAAAATTTAAATTTTATTTTAATTATAACATAAACTTAACAAATATATATATATATATATATATATATATATATTATTGTTCTGATATTAAATTAAAATTTAATAAATTTATATAAATCAAGTATTTTTACAATTTAATAATTAATTTATATTTAAATTTAACTTTAGATGAAATTGATTTAAATCAATCAAATTATAATCTAATTTATTAAATAAATTCCAAAGATGATGAATTTGATTATTTTAATAACAAATTTTATTGAAATTATTAATTTCTAAAAGTTTAGAATTAAAATTTGATTTTTAAAAACTAAATCAAATTATACTTTCAATCATATATTAACTAAGTTATATTATATTTTAAGCTAATTAAGATTCTTTTTTTAATATATAATTCAAATATTAAAATAAGATTTTACTATGAACCAAACAGATTTAATTCAACAATTATTTCAAGATATATTTCAAAATTACAATAATTAAGCTAAATAATTAAATAAATTTTAACTAAAAAATCAACTACATTAATAATTAATTTAAGCAATATTACTATTAAATTTTGGAATAAAATAATATAACAATTTAACTAAAATTTTTAAACTTCAAGTTAAGATTACCTACCCAATTTGAATTGTTGGACCAAACCTTATGTAGTACAAACCCGACGTATACACTAAATGTGCACAATGTATAAAATCGAGTTTTGATTGACTTACACCTATACAACATGCACACACTAACTATTGTTTTATAATTCTAAGGATAGCCCACACTCAAACTCTACTGGACCCGCACTTATATTGTAAGCTCATGGCTACACCCTATTTATAGGACATATGCCATAAATGTGCATGCACGTGATTCATATGTAAAGAAAAATACATGTCTCGGTGTTTCATGCATGAAAAATAAAATTTTAAAACTCATATATTAATTACTAATTTTAATTTTATATTTAAAGCCAAAATTAAAAGTTTTCAACTTACGTAAACACCTATCATGCTAATACATTTACATTTATATAAAATAATGTGCACATAAGTAAGATCTGAAGTTAGAATACCATTTATTAGGTGTATGCTTAGATGATTTAGATAATGAATGGCTTAGATTTCTAGATGGGCACTCCACATGGAAGATTCTATTTCAATAGTCTAGACTATACAGTTCGTCACTAGATGGTTTTGATTGGTTAGACCATCTATTGGGAAGTAGGTCAGGGATTGAACTCTTTGGACAGTTTAGATTGATGTGAGGATACATTGACTAGTTGATAAATGTGAGTACCATGAGATGTGGATGGTTTAAATGGGTGGAGTGTGTGGAATTGAAACATTATTCATGTTTCTCTAAAATAAAATTTTATTAAATTCATTTATTTCTTCTCTTTTATGCACGAGGGTCACATGTGTGTGGCATGTGAAGAGTGCAGGGTGTGTGTGGTTTAATTTGGTACGTGCATGCATGATTAGTTAGGGGGCAAGTGGTATCACAAATTTCTTTGATAAGTGATAAAATAAGTAATTTAACCACTTTTGGGAGGTAAAATGGTTGTTTTCTTCTTTCTTTCTTTTTTTCCTAGCCTTTAGTTTTTCTCTACCGATATATAAGTAGAGATATATCTTGAAATCATTCTAAATTTGCAAAAATTTAGATGGCAATATTATTATAGCCTTCACATAGATTTTGTATTTTTGGGCTCAGCGAGCTTGAGATAGCCCTTTGCATGCTTGGGCTTGTTGACATGGGCTTGGCATGCAATATCACCGCCACCTCTGTACTTGTTGCAATTCCGGATGACCTATTGTCCACAAATTGTCAAAATAGCTTGGGGTGGTGAGCTTGCTTATTAAATTTATTTGTGGAATTTGATGGCCCCGTAGAGCTTGTGGCCTGATCGTGGAGTTGGGCTTTGGACCAGTGGGGTAGGCTTTGTAATGATTCCAAGCTTACAAGTCCTCTTCTTTGAATTAAAAATAGTGCACAATTTGCTGGGGTGAGGCATCTAAATGCAAAAATATTGTTTAGTGTATTTTCCTTGATTTTATAGAAAATTTTTAAATAATCTCTCTTGTATTCACCGTAACATAAGCTGTTAATGTACCACCACAGCTATCTTCAAATGGATAAACAGTTGTAATAATTAAAATCCCTAACATCTGGTATCCAACAAATCCTTGTTAAAAGTGCATTCTATTGTAATTTCACATACATATTTGATGGTGTATATCAATTTCTAGAAATGAAACATTCAGGTTCAGCTAGGATCATTTTTAAAGTTCACCAAAGTCTTTATGAACATCTTCCGACTCATGTATTCACCGTAACATAAGCTGTTAATGTACCACCACAGCTATCTTCAAATAGATAAATAGCTGTAATAATTTAAATCCCTAACATCTAGTATCCAACAAATCGTTGTTAAAAGTGTATTCTATTGTAATTTTACATACATATTTTGTCACGCCCCAAACTCGGAAACCGGGCTCATAAAATTTTCGATCGCAGAATCTAGCACCAACAGCCTCCGTAGAACCCCATTCTCGGCTCCTAGCTCCCATTCGCCAAGTTCCGATCCTGGGATACTACAAGGAGGATTTTTAAGATCAGTTTGAATCGTGATAAGCATAACCAAAGACATAACCCACAAACAACAACCAAAAACTCCATTACATTTCCATTATGATCAAAAACTTTACAAGTACAATGAGCATAAAGGGAAATACGATGATGAAGAACAAAAACTCTAAAACGATCTGCAAAGTGCTCCTGCATTAACGCTGCTGCGCCCCAACGTCACCTGCACGCAACGGTCGTGCATAAACTTATAGAAAGCTTAGAGGGTGGTGAAAGTGTGTGCGCAAGGTAGTAATATGATCATGCAATATCAGAGTAATGCGTAATATGCTGCTGGATCCATGAATACCATAAGTCGTACCAAGGCTATGCGATGCAAAGCATGAATGATGTCGGTCATACCAGGGCTATGCGATGCAAGATGCAAGTTAAGTATACAATCCTCATCTAAGTCAACATATCAATACAGCTCAAATCTGAGATATCACCGAGGTCTAGTACACTCTAAACCAAATCACTGTCCCATCGAGCGCAATAAGGTAAGTGGAAGAGACTTCACTATCCGTCTGCCAATATCGGGCTCGACTCGTCAATAGCGGACCTATTCCTCGAACTGGTCAGACTCAGCCTAGCTTTACCCCCTACTCTCGGGCGGGTAAGGCCGCACCCCCTTCCAACCGACCACGACACATTGGAGAGCACAGCCATCTGGTAATCGGCACTCAATGCTCATCTACTCACTCGGTATAGACGTTGGAGCAACCTCTTGGTACCATAAGGGTTTAGGGACTTTCACCCAGGGATATCCCATGCAGAACAAAATTTTCGGTATTCAATCCTGTCATCCACGATATGCCTGTGGAGGCTATGGTCCTAATGTCACATGTCAAGTAAATGCGAGATGCATGAGTCATACTATACAATCATGTAACAATCTCGTGCGTACCATGCGCTCATGTGGGACACTCCGTCTCATAAGGATTCCCGTAAATGTCTCGGCCCAACGGCTTATGCGATGATCAAACATTCCTCATATCAAGCATACATATGATGTGTATGGGCATGAATAATGAAATTATACTAAGCATGTTACAAAGTAATGAATTATCCTTACAACACAGATGGGCCTAGAGGGCCTACACACAACAATTACGGCCTACTAATGGCCCTAGGGAGAGTCATAATGCGGACATTTAACCAACACTATGCTTACAATGTAGACGTCAAACCACCATTGTTCCCAAGCCATAACCCGTAGTAAACATCATTACACAAACCATGTTGGGTTCACACATTGCAATGGACCTTAGGTACATCCTATTGGGCCTTCATTACATCAAATGGGCTACATTAATGGGCATTACGCTCATCAAATGGGCCACATTACTGGGCTTCACCAATGGCCTTAGGTACATTGTAATGGGTCATAACCCGTGGGCCTCAAAGTACATCATAATGGGCATAATCACATGGGCCTTATGTGTCTTAAATGGGCCTAATCCCATGGGCTTTATACATATCAAATGGGCCTAATCCTATAGGCCTTATATAAATCAAATGGGCCTAAACCCATAGGTCTTATATATCAAATAGGCATAAATCCATAGGCCTTATATAAATCAAGTAGGCCTAAACTCATAGGCCTTATATGTCAAATGGGCCTGAATCCATAGGCCTTATATAAATCAAATGGGCCTAAACCCATAGGCCTTATATGTCAAATGGGCCACACCCAAACATAGGTGGCCCACTTGATTATAGATCGGTCTCATACTTCAACTCATGCCTTAAAATGATCTTTCTAAGTAGATGGACGGTCTGGATGCATCATATGCATCATGGCGGGTCCCACTGTCCCTGGACAGTGCAGACAAAACACTTGCAACACAGAGGGCTCCACCGTCCGCTGGATAGTTGGTGTAAATAAAACAAATATATCATGGTGGGTATCACCGTTCGCCTGGATGGTGGATGTAAAACACATACATCACTATGGGTCTCATGTGGGGCCCACCATCATGTTTATATGACATCCAATCCGTTGATAAGGTCACTTGGACCGAGATTAGTAGAAAAAATAAATTTCATCTTGATCCAAAACTTCCATGGCCCCGAAAAAGAATTTTAATGGTAGAGGTTCAATCCCACTGTTTCCTATGGTGTGGGCCACCTGAGATCTGGATCGACCTGGTTTTTGGAGGGGACCCACCTCAGGGGGTGGTCCACCTCATGGAGGGAGTGGATACAAAATATACATCATGGTGGGGCCCATGGCAGGGGCCGTGGGACGCTGTTCGCCCGCCCGTTGCACGCAGCAGCGTGCTGCTACTGCTGCCGTGTTAGAGGCAGCAGGCGCTGCCTCTGATGCTAATTTTTTTTTTGTTTCCTTACGAAATCTCACATGTGGGGCCCACTAAATCTACACCGTCCAATAGATTTAGGGGCTCAAAATACACTGAACAAGTCCAATGTTTAGCATTTTTGACGTGTAGATACAACAAGGTGGGTTCCAATATCTTTGAACGGTAAGAAACACAGTTTTCTATGGTATGGCCCGCCTGAAAGTTGGATCAGCTTCATATTTTAACTCAACGCCTAAAATGAGATGGGTAATAGGATGGATGGCTTGGATTGAATGCTTACACCAAGGTGAGGCCTATACAAGTGGCCTACTCCAAAAAGCTCTCTTTTCTTTTTTTGATTTCCATCCAGCGTCCAGGGAACGTCCGGCGTCCCTGAACATAATACGTACGTTGAGGTGGGCCCCACCTATAGATGTGGGCCACCAAAGAAAGGGTTGGAGGGCATGGGGAAATACATACATCAAGTGGGGTCCATCCAAGTGGGCCACACGGCCACACCATCACACACAAATAATAATAAAAAAAGAGAGGGAGAGAAAAAGAGAAAGGAAGACCGGATGATGGAGGGACCCTGGCACTATGGGCCCTCCCTTTCATAATCTACAACATACATCAAGTGGGTCCCATTACACAGGCCCATTAAATCCAAAATCCAATGGTGGAGATCCCTTCTCCACTAAAATAGACGGTCTAGATGACCCTAGGTATGCAAGTAAATAAACATCATGATGGGGTCCGTGGAGAATGGCCCCATCATGGAATGATTATGATGATCAAAGTAGGCCACCAGCCACATCTTAAGTTCCCAAGTGAGATCCAAACTATTGATCGGTTGACCTCACTTGACCCATCTTAAAAATATGAAAAACTACTATTATCTAGCACCCACCGTTCGATCTTCTTGCTCCTATGGGTTCCTTAGCACCTTAGCTTTGATTCCAATGGAGGATATGAGGAATGGATGGCTAGGATGAGAGATGATGGGGTAGGAAAGTGGGTCACACTTAGACTTTTAGAAGAGAGGGAGAGGCTCATACATATGAAATTTTTGGTTGCTTGGAATGAAGCTTGAGAAATGAGAGAGAGTTGTAAAGGGAGAGAGAAAGAGAGAGTGATGGGTGATGGATGTGGTGAGTGTTAGGTGTGTAAGAAATTCTTGACTTTTGTAGCCATTTGTGTAAGAAAGGCATGAAAGTGTAAGAACTTTTTGACTTTTGAGGCTTACTTGGGGATGGGTGAAAGTTGATGTGTACTGACATGTACTTGACATGTTAAGATTGATGGATTGATGGATTGATGTGAAAATTCGTAGAGATTCCCTTGGATTTTGCAACGCGCGGCATTGTTCTCGCACTGAACGTTGGCCCACATCTCCTGACTCAGGGTACCGCCTCGGCGCACGAGTTGCGGCATTAGAACCGCAGCGACGGCGCAGTCGCTATGGTAAAGATCTCGGGTTGAGCCGACTCGGGTTGACGGTGTACGAATCAGGGTTACACGCAAATATCGGTTAAGGGTCGAAGGTTGCTGGAATTCGATCGGTAAGACCGTGGAAGTCTACGGAACGGTACGGACTGATATACGGGTTTTACATATTTGATGGTGTATATCTATTTCTAGGAATGAAACATTTAGGTCTAGTCAGGATCATTTCTCAAAGTTCACCAAAGTCTTTATGAACATCTTCCAACTCATGTATTCACTGTAACATAAGCTGTTAATGTACCAGCATAGCTATCTTCAAATGGATAAACAGATGTAATAATTTAAATCCCTAACATCTGGTATCCAACAAATCCTTGTTAAAAGTGCATTCTATTGTAATTTCACATACATATTCGATGGTGTATATCTATTTCTAGGAATGAAACATTCAGGTCCAGCCAGGATCATTTCTCAAAGTTCACCAAAGTCTTTATGAACATCTTCCAACTCATGTATCTCTTTGCCCCTCTGATATGTATGATGGAAATGCTATCTACCCACGAGAACCCAATCGCTTAACATGGGCCAATCCACGACTTGATCTGACAATTCTCCTAGTGAATGTGTCCTAACCGAAAAATCAGGCAGCCCCATTCAGGAAGTGGGCCAAACGTCTACCTTTTGTGTGGGACGCTGGTACTATCACTGTCTAGTACTCTCTCTCTCTCTCTCTCTCTCTCTCTCTCTCTCTCTCTCTCTCTCTCTCATGCAAGTGTGCTCAATGTGGCTAGTTGACTGTTACAGATTGGCCACTCCACCTGCCACTAGCCCGGTGGCTGATGGTCGGTGTTCCGTGGGCTCCACCATGATGTATGTGTTTAATCCATTTTCACAGATCATTTTAGGGCTTGATCCCAAAAATTAGAGGGATATAAATCTCAAGTAGACCACACTTTAGGAAAACAATAATAATTGGATATCCACCATTAAAATCCTCGTAAAGCTAATTGTACTTTTTATTTGACATCCAATCTATTTATTAGGTCATACAGACCCAGACGAAAGCAAAAAACAAATACCAGCTCGATCCGAAACTTGTATGGCCCCTAAAAATCTTTTAATGGTTGACATTCATTCAACACTGTTTCCTATATTGTGGTCCACTTGAGATTCGGATATAACTCATTTTTAGTCTAATACTATAAAATGATCTAAAAAAAAATAGATGGACAGCATGGATGAAACACATAAATCATGGTGGGGCCCATAGAGCACCGACCACCAGCCATTGGCTGGTGGCAGGGCGAGTAGCCAATCCGTTTCCTAGTTGACCGGTTAGTGCATTTGGGCTAAGGAACACTTAACGTAGGATCCACTCGATTGGCTCACATCTTTCACATGTGCCAAGTGGGGACGACCGGGTTACCTGTTGTAGTGGTAAGCGCGCATATATTGCGGCGTCCAAGAAGACTATCCATCACCACATGAGGATGGTGGGGTTGACTTACTATTGTCAATGAGATGACATGCACGTGTTTCAGATTGTTATGGTCGGTTACCTAAATCTGGGTGGATTTCAGGAGATTTGTACCAAATTATCTGCAACTTTCACGCATGATGTTTTTTCCATTACATTCCATGCGATGTTTGAAAACGTCAAAACACCCGTTATAATAATCGAATCTGCGTCTTTAGGTCGTTTGAAGATATTGAGCTTTGCTACTCCGTAGGTCAAAGTCAAATGATACACACGCCACCACATATGTCAGCATGGCACACAGATACAATATCCAATCAATCCATTATGTGATCCTCACCGTGTAGATTGGACTGCCGAAAGATAGGTAGTCCGCAATGTAGTTACGTTAGAAAACAGAAGCCAATTTTTCACAACCGTACACTTGTTCAGTTAATTGTGGCCCAAATTATTATTGGAACAATCTGAATCTTGAAATTGAGAATCTACATGGTGACACCCTTCTGATGGACGGCTTGGATATTGTACTGTCCACCATACTGGCGTTGTGGTAGCGTGAGCATTGGCTGTCTTGTACACGTGCGTAGGCTTAAGAAAGCTTTGAAATAGTATAACTGTGGGGAGTTATTTGATACTCTGGCTGAGATATGAGGCTTGATCCACGGCACTTTGAAAGAAATGGTACATTTACCATATATTAAATCAAATTAAACCGACTGGATTGTGAAACACGGTCACTATAAGCTACCGCCCAAAAATTAGATTGGTTGAACAATCTTAAACCTTGATTCATGGACACTTGTGTTGAAAATTAGACCAATAGATATTTTTCATTTTTTGCCATCTATTAAATTTCCATCAATTTAATAGTTATAAAACCAAGTAAAAGTAATGTTAGGTTTATGACACATCTAAGCCGGTGCCCATAATTTGGACCATTTAGTTTGAATTGCTTGTATTTGACCAATGTAATTTTCCAGTAATATGTATACTGCCCGCGTATCATCCATTACACTCTACGGGAGTCTCAAAGTATTTCTCTATAACTTTGTACCATTGTATTCCTGGATCTCAGTCACTCTCTACTTAAGTGTAAGCAGTATAGCACTTGCTAATTGCAAGCGTGTAGACGGTCAAACGCATTGGCCGAATATGAACACATTTGTGAGATCCGACCTTTCTATAAGGTGGGGAATAATACATGGATCTTTCGCCTAAAAAATCAGACAGTTTCACTCTTCAGATGGGCCACAATTTACAATTTAAATTGATAGTCTAAAACCTTTTGCTGGTCATTCATTTGATTTGGTATGATGTGGTCCACTTGAGGTGTCAAATGGCTTGATTTTTATGCCAAAAGATCTAAAACAGTGTACCTCACTGGATGGAAAGCTTAGATCACATACATACTGTGCCACATGAGCCCACGTGTGGATGTGATGGCTCCCACAGGCACGTTGTCTTAAGAGAAATTCTAGAATTTTGAATTTGGCAACGAGAAATGCAATGAGATGAACTTTGCATTGATTGTTAAAAAAATTAATGGGTCTAGCCATGAGACCTAGATGTTATGATTTTTTACCTAATGGTTGCAATGTTGTGGTCATGGGTTCAACCCAACCCACCCACCTAAAAAAGGAAACGCGGTTTTGGCTTTTAAAAACATTACAAACAAAGGTAATCTAGAAGTTACTGTTCTGAAATAGATAAAAATAAAGAATACTAAACTAGTTGGCACGTGAGACAAAATGAACGGTGAATTTTCAAGGTAAAAATAGTGGGATGATAAATGATCATGGGGTCCAATTCTCTCTCTCTCTCTCTCTCTCTCTCTCTCTCTCTCTCTCTCTCTCTCTCTCTCTCTCTCTCTCTCTCTCTCTCTCTCTCTCTCTCTCTCTCTCTGTGTGTGTGTGTGTGTGTGTGTGTGTGTGTGCGGGAAAAAAAAAAGATAAACTACACAAGTTTCTATATTGGGGTTGAACTGTGTCATAAAATGGCACAAAATGTGACCAGTTAAGCAAATGGACGGCCACAAGATGCCTTATAAGAAGTTTATGGTAAAATATTCAATCGACAGCCTCTTAGAACATACTAATGGGCAGATAAATACAGCCAGCTAAGTAAACAGGTTGGGCTGAGTGGGGCTTGGGCCTAATAAGTTGTTTTGAGTGAGGCCATGGGCTTAAGTTCTTGACCCGTTTTAATGTATCTGGCTCTGGTTTCGGATAGAGATCAGGTTTAACTTATTGGCATGCTAATAAACAGATCAGGTCTTAGATAAACTCCATTCCATCTAGGTTATCCTCCTCCGCTTAAATGATCATATTCTCTAATTGGGACAATCCGTGTGAAAATTTTCAATTTCATATTTTTTTTCAATATTCATTTGAGAAATTTGGTACCATGCCACTTTTTTTGTGTGGGTGTGGGGGTGGGAAGGGGGGAGCACACCCCATGTACTTTTATTGATGAGGTCAAAATGAAAATAATAATAATAATAATAATAATCTCCTAAGGAGTATACAAGAACTTCATCCCTACAAAACACGAGAGATGAGACTAAATTCTTTTATAAACCTTCGATAAAATTCGTCGTGTCCTAAGAAGTATCGCACGGTAGATTAGACATTAAGTCGATTTTAACTTTATTCACCTCAATTCTCTTGGATGATATAATGTGTCCAATGACTATTCATTTCTAAATCATAAAGTGACATTTTTCCCAATTCAACACAAAGTTCTTTTCTTAATATCTCTTCATCACCAATTTCAAGTGTTTAAGGCACTCACTAAAGGAACATCCAAAGACGGACAAGTTGTCCATGAAGTCCTCTAAAAAATTTTCCACCATATTAGAAAAAAATACTCAACATGCATCGTTGAAATATGGCGGGGCATTACACAATCCAAATCGCATCCTTTGATAAATAAAAGTGCAAAAGGGACATATAAACATAGTCTTCTCCTGGCATTCAAGGGCTATTTTTATGTGATTATAACCCGAATACCCATCTAGGAAGCAATAATAGGAGTGACCTACTAACCTTTTCAAAATCTAGTCAACAAAGGGCAAAGAAAAGTGGTCATTCTTTATAACGATATTCAACTTTCAATAGTTAATACACATTCTCAAACCAATACTAACTCTAGTTGGCATGAATTCATTATCCGCATTTACTACGATGGTAATGCTAGACTTCTTGGGAACCACATACGTTGGACTCACCCATCGGCTATCGTATATAGGGTATATGATACCTACATCTAATATCTTTAATACCTCGACCTTAACCATTTCTCTCATGTTTGGATTTAAATGGCATTGTGGTTATTTAGATGTTTTTAAATTATCTTCGAAGTGGATGCGATGAGTACAAATCAGAGAGTCAATTCCCTTAAGGTTCACAATATTCCATCCAAGAGCTCTCTTATGCTATTTGAGAGTAAAAATTAGCATATTCTCTTGTTTCTTATCCAAGTGGAAAGAAATCATCATAGGATATGTCTCATCTTGACCTAAATAAGCATATTTAAGATCAAAAGGTGAAGGTTTTTAGTCAAGCTTCGGTGCTAGCTTTAACACTAAACGATAGAGGCTTTAAGTAAATTGATTATAATTATTCAAATTTAGGCCCCCATCGGTTAGTTTCATGTACTGGCATTGCATCAAGCAAGGCATCCATCTCTCGAATTATATCATCATCCAAATCAATGGAGTGGGCTAAGAACGTCTCGATGGTGTCAAAGTACAAAGTCAAAAGTTACTTATTTTTCATGAATGAATCTATCAAGTTAATTTCGTGGACATCATCACCATCCTCTTTTTGTTTTCACATATTGAACACATTCGGCTCAATTGTCATATTCCCAAAGAATAATTTCATAATCGCATTCTTATAGTTAATTATAATGTTTGATGTGACTAAGAATCGGCAACCAAGGATGATAAGAATTTGTGTGCTAGTATAAATGATGGGATGCATATCCAAAAAAATAAAGTCTATTAGATAATAGAATTTATCGACTTGGACAAGCACTTCCTCTATCATACCTCTTGGTATATGAATTGAACGATCGACTAATTGAAGTGTGGTCTTGGTGGGTTTTAATTCACCTAAACCAAGTTGTTCGTAAACTGAATAGGGAATCAGATTCACACTTGCTCCTAAATCAAGTAAAGCATGCTCAATCTGGTGGTTCTCAATCACACATGGGATGGTTGGGCTACCGGGATCTTTGTATTTTTGGGGCACATCTTGTTTGATGATGGCACTCACTTTTTCTGTCAAAAATATATTTTTCTAAATGTTGTTCCATTTCTTGACCGTATAAATCTCCTTAAGAAATTTGGCATTGGACGGGATTTGTTTTATGGAATCCAATAAAGGAATGTTGATTTTCACTTGTTTGAGAACTTCTAAGATATCTTAAGTGTTGGGTAGAGGTTTGAGTGAGATTAACCTTTGTGGGAATGGATTCACCGTCTTATATTCTTTTTTCGATTCCTTCTCATGTGGAGTGTCGTTAGTCTCTTCGTCACTTTTAGATTCTTTCGAGTCCTTAGGCTTCTCAGCCCTCGTCGAGATGCTTTTGTCAATTATTTTTTCACTTCTTAGAGTGACAATGGACTTGTCTTGCTCCACATGTTGGGTGGAAGTGTTGTGGTCGCTTGTCTCATAATATGGTTTCAAGTTAGATAGAGGTTTGGCTAGAAGAGTCCCCTTCTCCCTGACAAATAGTTATGATTCTAATCTTTAAATGGATGATTCAAGCGCTCCTAAGGTTGTTTTAATATCTTGGAATGCTTGCATAATATTCTAATTAAATTACTCTTGATTGTTTTACCTTCAGTTTGAATCCTCTAGGGTCCTTTTCTATGTTAACAATGGAATAAGGATTAATTGATCCACTTCTATATGTTTTCTCTCGTAATGTGATTTTAAGAGCATAAGGTGAAAAGGATGTTAAAAGCAAGAATTTTATGCTTAAGAATTACCAAAGTGAGGATTGGATCTTTGAAGGTCAATATTGAAAATTTCAAGAGTCCAAGATCCAAGAAAACTAATTGAAGAAGGAAGAAATTCGAAGTTGCATAGTGCAAAAAACTGCAGTGTTGAACTTGACAGTTCGATGACATCGAACACAGCTTCGATGCCATCGAAGTAAGTATTTGATGCCATCAAAGGAAGCTCGATCCCATTGGAAAAATCAGAGAAAGTTAAATTTAGTTGTTGGACATATAGGTTCAATTCTTGATCCCATCGAAAGAGAGTTTGATCCCATCAAAGACAAGTTCGATGTCATTAAAGTCAGTTCAATGACATTAGAAAAATCATGAATTATATGATTTACTTATAGGATAGTTTTGGATGTTTCTTAATCCCATCGAAGACATGTTCGATAACATCGAAACTCGAGCGATGTCATCGAGGACTAACGCAGATTTTAAAAAGCTATTACTGACAGTTTCCAAATTTTAATCGAACTCTTCGATTAGACTTCAATCCTATAGAAGTGCCATCGAAGCTCCCATCAAATTTACAATAACTGCGCAATTGAAGTCATTTTGGAGTCAGTCCGATCAAAGCCGATATAAAGATATTTTCTGAGTTCTTCTAAGAACGAATGAGTTCTTCCTTCTTCTCCAATCTTTATTTTATAGTTTGTTTTTATATTTTTCTTTAAGAGTTTTAGTTCAATCATGTCTTTGGTTGGTTAATCTCTTAGTTAGAGCTAAGAGGTGAAGCTTGTAGTTTGTTTTAATGTTTATCTTACTTTGATTCAAAGTTTATAAGTTTATATATATTTAACACTTCATGGATTTTAGTCTGAATGAAGGAATATTTTCATTTTACTTTGATCAATTGTCAACTCCTTGTACAGTAGATGCTTAGGAAGATTTTGATATGTTCTTACATGTTTTGCAATTATGTGATCTGTAAAATTTCTTGATGTATCGTTGGCTTCAGGCACGGTAGATGCTTGAATTCCCTGCAATCATTATATTGGTGCTTTATGATAGACCTAATCAAATGAAAGTTCAAAATCTTTTTTGAGTTGTTTATGATGTTTTAACCACTCCATCATCCAAATGGATAGGATAGGACTTCGATTATAGTTGAAGTATTGATTGAATCGAGAAAGGTATCATTAAGATGACTACAAGTGAATCCTTGGCGCTCTAGTTTTCCATTATCTCTAATAGTTTATTCACAATTGATCTCTTTTACTCTAGATTTTAGTATAGTGTAAACTCTAGTTCTAGTTTAGTTCATTTCAGAAAGTACACATATATCAAGTCCCTATGGATTCGACCTCAGTCTTACCGATTTATTACTACAGCACAACCCTGCACTTGGGGTTATGAACAAACTTTTAGTGTCGTTGTTGGGGACTTCGATTACATTTTCTGATATTGATTAGTGTTGGAATTAGTCTAGGATTAGGACTAACTTTTAATGTGTTTTTCTTAGATTAGATTTTCTGAATTTGCTCTTAGGAACTAACTGTTCTCTTATTTTGTAGCAACTAACATAGTGACTCCATCTGGTAACCTCTTTCCAACCTTCTCTCTCTTCATATTTCTTATCTCTGTAGTTTTCTCTTTCTGATTAGATTTTAGTTTTAGATTGATTAAAACTTGAGGGCTGAGAAAATTAGTCGAAAGATTTCCAATCCATCATCAGATTAGACATCACCTAAGATCTCCTGAGCCAACATAAATTACAGCTAAAAATCAATGGCACCATCTCGTTGAGGAACATGAAGATGAGAATGAGGTGCCCAATGTTCCTCCACCAAGAATGCTATGAGATTACCTTCAACTAGTGAGGGCAAGTACACCTTCCTGCATGGTATTTTCACATAATGCAGGAAACGTGACTTCAAACCATGAGCGATCCAACTACTCCTGAAGTTTTATGAACTTGATTATGAAAATCCATATCTATATCTCAAGGAGTCTGATGAGATCATAGAAACCTTACACTTACCAAACGCGTCTGATGACACCATAAGAGTAAAATTATTTCCTTTCCCTCTAAAGGAAAAAAGCCAAGCATGACTTCATTCCTTATGGTCGAGATCGATAGGGACATGTACTGAGATAACCTGGGAGTTCCTTAAAAAGTTCTTCCTGGCTCATAAGATAAACGATTATGAATTTCTCCCAAAAAAGAGGAAGTGACTTTCTTCCAATGTTGGGAAAGATTCAAAGACCTTTTAAAAGAGTTATAAGCTTTTTTTATGATGGATTGACTTCGCCCATACACCAATTTGTAAAGATGATATACAATGGTGAGTTTATGAATAAAGAAGTCGATGGTGCGTGAGACTATTTTAATCTACTCGCTAAAAACGTGTAGTCACATGACTTCTAGGCCAAATCAATCAAGAAAAAAAGGGAGGAATGTGTGTCTTAAGGGAAGAAGACGATATGAGTGTAAGAGTAGTTAATCTCATAAGAAAATTGAGGCTATTGAACTAAAGAAAGTAGAGACAGTCAAACTCGAAGAGACCATTGAAATTGTTTGTGGGATTTGTGTTAGTAACATATAATTGACATAGGAATGTTCTACAATTCCTTCATTCCAAGATTTATTACACAAGCAATTGAATGCAGTGAACAATTATCATGGGCCATTCAACACCTATATCTCAAACACATATAACTTTAGTTGGAAGAACCATCATAATTTTAGTTGGAGGAATCGTCAAACGGCTAGCACAAACAGAAATCCTCGAGGGACTTTTTCCTAATTTCCAAATCAGCAATGACCCTAA
Source organism: Magnolia kwangsiensis (assembly GCA_037074715.1). NCBI lineage: Eukaryota > Viridiplantae > Streptophyta > Magnoliopsida > Magnoliales > Magnoliaceae > Magnolia > Magnolia kwangsiensis. Next base: position 141,754,357 of record CM073573.1, read on the forward strand.
GAGGATTCGATTCAAAATTGAGAGCTCTTCAATCAAAACATGCTACAAGTATTCCAGAACCTTAATAAGTCCACTCAAAGGATTAAGTCACTACTAGCAGTTAGAGAGAGAAGAACTTTTCTAGCCCAACATCTACCTAACCCGAAACCATAATGTGAGATAAGTGACCTGAGCTCTTCGAATCAGTATGTTGAACAAGTTAAATCTATCACCACCCTTAGAAGTGGAAAAATAATTGATAAAACCATCTCGATGAGGGCTGAGAAGCCTAAGGACTCAGAAGAATCTAAGAAGAATGATGGAATTAGTGATGTCTGACATGAGAAAGAACCGAACACACAATATAGGCTGGTTACACCGTTCCCACAATGGTTGATTTCACCTAAACCGCTAGCAAACTGTAATGCCCCGAAAATCGAAACCCAAGTACATAAACTATGATCCCAAGTTTTTAGGTGTTAACTTAATAAAATGCTCATATGTCCTTAATTAGATTCACATTCATTTCACACACAAATAATCATAGTAACGCACTTCAACTTAGCAGAACCAAAGAAAGGTAAAGATAACAAGATCCAACAATATAGGACTAACACCTAGAAGTTACAGTTCCAAAAATGACAACCACCCATGTGAGAATTATAAAAATCATAATAATTGCGATAAGAACTGAAGAATAACTACCAAGCAAGAAGAAGCTAGAGATCTATTATGTGCCCCGAGCACATTACCGACTAGTCCTATTTCTGAGTAATCTGCATATGTTAAATAAGATGCATCAAACGCCAACATAGTGAAGAAATACACCCAAGATTGTTAATTGCGACATTCTAGTGAATAAAATGCTTACAACAAATACATATTCATATATGTAATACACTCAAGCATGTTACCTTTAATGCACAAATACTAAGAAGTTACACATGTTATCAACATAACCAATCACAAGTAATGATGTCATAACAAACAAATAGTTTCATAATCTAGTTAGTGAGCATATTAATGTTATGATGAAATGATGCATGCTCCTTACAATCTAGCACTCCCTCACAAGCAACTTTAACACCTATTTTGCTGATGCCAACACTCTCTCACAATTGACTACAATGTCAAATCGCAACCTATACTATAATATACATGAATAGCTAAGTGATTATTAGTCCCATTTCATACAACAGGTTGGGAAAATTATGATACCGACATTATATCATGAGTCATTATCCAAATCACGCGGCTCATCGTAGCATGTGGAGGCTCCCCACTAGTGTCCCTTGATCCAAATGAAGGCATCAACATGATACGTGTCATCACCCAACACCAAGTATGATACAATCAATTCAGAGGTATGAGCTTGTCATCAAAAATAAATCAGTACAAAGGAAATGGGTTCGTCACCTAATTCAACTCATATCCAGTTGTTCGAACAGTACTTTGGCACGGAACCATCGGCTGGATAATTTGATGGAGACCATTCGAACAACATACTATCACCTCTATTAGTGCTTACTAGTCACTATGGGGAGGCTCGTCACCTCAACATAGGTCGACAACACAAACATAGTGTTCCATACCAACATGCTCGGTTCATGAGTCTTTGGTATCATAACGCACTAATGGTTATGAGTAGACTAAATCAATGGTAATAGTGGTATTATAGATTATATTTAATGTTATACAATCACCAAGCACAAGAATGATTGAGCTTGCATTAGATCGATCAGAATGACTGCGGAGTATCGCAGGTAAACCAGCATTGGGTGTAAAGCATCCCGTGTAGCTCCAACTATTGCCGATCATCTGTGTTCAACTTTGGTCATCGTAAAATCCTAGGATAGCCTCCCTAAAGTGGGCTATCCACATATTTAAATAATTTGCGAAGCTTAATCCACCACACAGGACAATTCAATTACATTAGCATTTTAAGCATTCGACGTTGAAGAATTCTAATATTAAGAGTTTCATATTATTCAACCATTTCATCGATCATGTTGTCAAACAACATATTTATTTATTCTAAAATGTCATGTAGAAGCTTGAGGGTAAATCTCGATCTTAGAATCGAAATCCTCGACTCGGATGTAGCCCTAGCATCGGGAATTTAGGAAAAGCACTCTAAACCTAAATTAATGTGCAAGACTATCATTAATGATGTAGATTTAATCCTAATTAAACGTTAAACAATGAATTATGACTTAACTAACTCGATTGGAATGATTCTTCAACTCGATTCGACACATAGGGACCCGAAATCGGTGTATAACTGAAAACCTAACGAAGTCGAGTCTGATTATAGATCCTACAAGAGAATGGACCGCTCTAATCGATAAGTGTGACTCAAAATTCTAACATACTTAACACTAATATTAAGGTTTGCAGGAATCGATAAAAATGAAATGGGGTTTCTAACCCCAATGGCTCAAAATGTAGGAAATAATAGAAAGAGATAGAAAGACAAGTAGGAAACCTCTTACCTAACAAGGAGTAGAGAATTTGACATGAAATCTTGAAATTTCATCTGTGGAAGACATGAAACTGGGCATAAAGACAAGATCTTGCAAGATCCGGTGATCATGGGGATTAGACGGTGTGATGAAGCATCGGGCTCTACCATTTCTCCCTTTCTTCTCTTCCTCTCTTCTTTCTCTACTTAGCTTTGGAAAAATTTGTATGGGGAGAGGAAAAGTCCAAATGAGGCCCTTTTATAGAGCCAAAAGTGATGAAAATGGCCCCAATGACCCTTTATTTATTATACTAACCCTGTAGGGGTTTATTTACAACCAATAAGATCCACAGGGAGGTGTATGGGTCAATATAAGCCATGGGATAAGTGTCCTATTAGGCAATCTATATGGGTCAATATAAGCCATGGGATAAGTGTCCTATTAGGCAATCTATGTTTGGATACAACCATTCGGTGATCGAACATACCGATCAACCGGGAAGGCCCTAACCCAGATTGATGGTCATTGAGCGTCGATCGGGTATATAACTATATGGATGTGAGAATAGTAATAATATCGATTGGTGCCCTAAATTTGGTCATCATCTAATGGTCCAAAAGTCACAATTTTGGTAAAGATCGGATACATACAATTAACTTAAGTTCCTCGTTAATTTCAGAAATATTCACATATTTCATGCACTGGCCTTATGAGTCTAAGTTGACCAATTCAAGATGTAATCTCAGCTGGATGTCTTACAATGGACGTCATGCTAACTAAGACGAACGTCTTTCTATAGTCTCAGGTTTAGTGGCCCACTAACAAGCAGTTTAGTACTTTTTGGTTAATCAAGGCATTTCTAAAATGAACTAGGTGGCAAGATTTCTTATTCATAGCAAATAGAGTTTGGATTAGTTAAGTTCTTAGCATGGCCTATTCGTAATTAGTAGAAATGGTAATTCAGCTTTAATCGCCCTAATCAATAACCATAATTCAACTATACTTAAAACTACCCTAATTAGTAAAATATTCTGAAAATAAAAAATTCTAATTTAATCATATAAAATGATTTCTAGAATAATTATAAGCAATTCTTAAGAAGATACTGAATGCAAATACTCTAATATGAAAAATATATGCGTAGCACAACGACGTATTGTTGCATAAATTTTTCAGTTTTAATAGGTCTATTGCTTTTAATGTTTTTAGTACCTTTAGTGACTAAATTATTTCTGAAATTTTTATGGTAATTTATCATCAAGTCTACTTTAGCCCCACCAAATTTTATTCTATTTCAAGTTCTATAAAAATTCTAAAAATTTTGGAAGTATCAGCTTCTTGAAACCAACAATTTTTGGTACATTTTCCACAATATCCTAAATTTAACCTCTTTTAAGTTTTTTTTCCCATGAAACTAGATTCATCAAGGTTCAATCTGACTTTGGAGGCACCTTAATCGGAATTGTAAAATAAAATATATGAGTTTTTGAAGTTAACATACTAAAACTGCCAAAATCTGATCATGTAGAAAATTGCTAAACAGGGGGTGGCGATGACAATGCCCACACCACCTGCTATCCAATTTTGGCAGTGGTAATGCCGGTCTAGTGGCAACAATGTCGGGGTCTATCCTAGAACTTATTTTTTGATGGTGGCACCACCAGGATTGGTCTAAACTCTGTAAAATTCAAAGTTTCACTCTTTTGGGGATTTTGGCTAACCCTATATCACTCCTTTCTTGTCATAAACACGTGCAAATGCATGAATGAATATGTACTCGAACACTTTCGACATCTTAGAAGTATTTAAATATGTGAAAGTCAATATTCCTCTATTGGATTCCATTAAGTAAATCTCCTCATATGCTAAGTTCCTAAAAGATTTATGTATGACCAAAAGATGACAAAACATAAAGAAAAAGATTTTTTTTTTTTACTGAAAAAGTGAGTGACATCCTCAAGCAAGATGTGCCACAAAAATGCACAGATCCTGGTAGCCCAACCATCGCTTGTGTAATTAGGAATGAGCATGCACTTCTTGGCTTGGGAGCAAGTGTAAATATGATTCCTTACTCAGTTTATAAATAGCTTAGACTTAGTGTATTAAAACCCACCAGGACTACACTACAATTAGTTGATCGTTTAATTCGCATACTGAGAGGAATAATAGAGGACGTATTAGTCCAAGTTGATAAATTCTACTGTCTAGTGGATTTTATTATTTTAGACACTCAGCCTGACATGGACGTGAGCACTCAGATTCCCGTCATTCTGGGCCGACCATTCCTAGCTACATCAAATACAATCATCAATTGTAGGAATGGAGTGATGAAGCTATCTTTTGGGAACATGACATTAGATCTGAACATCTTTAACATGTGCAAATAACCGGAGGATATTGATGATACCTAGGAAGTTAACTTGATCGATTCATTCGTGGAAGATAGAGCACTTTTGACTTTATACTCTGACTTTTTGGAAACGAGCTTGGTCCACTCCCCTGATTTGGATGATGACATGATTAGGAAAATGGATGCCTTGCTTTATGCGACATCGGTACTTAAAATTAACTGATGAAGGCCACAATTTGAAACTTTGCCCCAAATCAATACAATGCCTCTACCGTCTAATCTCAAGGCATCGAAGCTTGACCTAAAACATTTTTTTGCCAATCTTAAATGTGTCTATTTAGCTCAAGACAAGACATACCCGATGGTGATTTTTTCCCACCTTGATTAAGAATAAGAGAGTATGGTCATCTCTACTCTCAAAGAACATAAGGGAGCCCTTGGATGGACAATTGTGGACCTCAAAGGAATTGACCATTTGATTTATACTCACCGCATTCACCTTGAAAATAATGTGAAAACTTTTAGACAACTTCAAATCCACTTAAATCTGAATATAAAGGAAGTGATTAAGGCTAAGGTACCCAAGTTATTAGATGTGGGTATTATATACCCTATATCTGATAGTCAGTGGGTGAGTCCAACACATGTGGTTCTTAAGAAGTCCGAAATCACCATTCTAGCCAATGTCAATAATGAACTCGTGCCAATCAGAGTCACTACTGGTTGAAGGATGCTTATTGACTACCGGAAGTTAAATACCGTCACTAGGAAAGACCACTTTCCTTTACCCTTCATTGATCAAATTTTAGAAAGATTAGCTGGTCATTCCTATTACTACTTTTTAGATGGGTATTCGGGCTACAATCAAATTGAGATAGCCTTTGAAGATCAAGAGAAGACAACATTCACATGTCCCTTAAGCTTTGACACTTTTGCTTACTGAAGGATGTCATTTGGATTGTGTAATGCTCCCAACACATTTCAGCGATATATGTTGAGCATCTTTTTTGACATGGTGGGGTAATAACTAGAGGTCTTCATGGATAACTTCTCTGTCTTTAATCTATCCTTCAACGAATGCCTTGAATATCTTAAACTTGTGTTGAACAGATGCAAACAAAAGAACTTTGTGCTGAATTAGGAGATAGCCCTTGAAGATAAAAAGAAGACAACATTCTCATGTCCCTTTAGAACTTTCTCTTACCGAATGATGCCATTTAGACTGCGCAATGCTCTCTCCACATTTCAGCAATGTATGTTGAGCATCTTTTCTAATATGGTGGGATAATAATTAGAGGTCTTCACAGATGACTTCTCTGTCTTTGATCTATCGTTCAGCAAATGCTTTGAAAATCTTAAACTTGTGTTGAAAAAATGCGAATAAAAGAACCTTGTGTTGAATTGAGAGATAGCAATTGAAGATCAAGAGAAGATAACATTCACATGTCCCTTTGGCACTTTCTCTTATTGAAGGATGCTATTCAGATTGTGTAATGCTCCTGCCACATTTCAACAATGTATGTTAAATATCTTTTCTGACATGGTGGGAACAATATCTAGAGGTTTTCATAGGCAAATTCTCCGTCTTTGGTATATCTTTCAGCTAATGCCTTGAACATCTTAAACTTGTGCTGAAGAGATGTAAACAAAATAACCTTGTGCTGAATTGGGAGAAGTGTCATTTCATGGTTCCAAAGGGAATAGTCTTTGGACACATAATATCGTCCAACGAAATTAAAGTAGACAAGGCTAAAATAGACTTGACCTCTAACCTGCCTCCACCCAAAAGCATAAATGATGTGCGATCCTTTCTAGGACACGCTGACTTTTATAGAATGTTTATAAAGAACTTCAATCATCTATCCCGTTCTTTGTGTAATCTTCTCCAAAAGAACACCCCATTCGAGTAGAGTGAAGAATGCCTTAAAGCTTTCACCAAACTTAGGGAAATGTTAACTACCTCTCCCATCATGCAACCACCCAATTGGAGTGTTTATTTTGAGATCATGTGTGATGCAAGCGATTATATTATTGGGGTAATGTTGGGCCAGAGAAAGGAGAAGAAGCTATCACGCCCGAGAATTCAAGAGCCAAAAGTGTCACCTTCTGACTCACGAATAAGGTGTTGACATGAAGTTATTTTTTTTGTTTATTTTTTTCTATCTCTATTATCTGCTCTAGGATATTTCTTTTAAAATACCAGTCCATTTTAATGTCAACCACCCCAAAAAGCCACATGTACTGGGATCCCAAAATACATCATTGTCCAAAATATTACAATCCAAATATTTCCAAAATAAACATGAGAAATGGAAAGCAAATGATCATTGAACGATCCAAGCTAGTCTAGCAATACCTCTCTAAAAAAGAAAAGAAAATGTGACTTGAGCTCAACGCGTTCAATGGGCATACCATATAGAGAATTAGGGGTACAAACAAACAATACAACTCAGCATGTTATCAAGGGTGAGCATGTTATAGCTAGCAAATATAAGATGAATTCAATAGATGGTGTGGTCAGGCTAGTAGAGCGCAGTATCGTGGCTGTGGGGTCCAACACTAGGAACTTCTATCCAAGTCAGTCTCATGCCTAATTTGAATTGTGAGTAGCAACATGGATAACTCTAATCTCAGGTTAGTCTCATACCTAACCAAAATCTTAGCCATTGTAAACAAGTCCATGAAGTCTAATTACGCATCTACTAACCCAGGTGAATAACGTGTGAATAAATACATGGTTCAATGCTAACTTTACCTTTCCTTCATATGGCACGCTTTTGAACTGCCTATCATTTTCTTTTGTGAATCTCATTCACTCCACACAAGTGTGAGATGCAATGTTTATAAGGAATTGAGTTTTGGGCACGCCAACCCTTTCCCATCCAACCGCCGGCTAAATAATAAGGGACCCAGATTTGTTTCACCCTACCCTACCTAAGGAGTCGAGACGAAACATTCTCGACCTAGCACATGACAGTAGGTGGGCTCTTCACACCTCTTCCCTTTCTAATTTTGACAGTTTAAGGCACTATAGCACCTAACCTGTCATGCTCATCTTTACCTGACCAACATCGGAAGAGGATTCAATTGGTACCAATCTAAGTGGGTTCTTCGGAGGATTGGCATCTCTAATTATGGGATCTAAGCCCGAGGTGACAATGATGCACCCTTCTTATCCTTCCCAATCAATACTATCCAAAGTCTTGGCTGTCCCAGGGTCTCATCACAAACTGTCTCACTTATCTTGTCATCACGTGACTGTCATACGAATCATCCCACCCATGTATGCATTACCTTTCTCATGCATGAATGTTCATGTAGCTAATTTACAAAATTATACTAATATATCACCATTCACAAATAAGGAGTGAAATGAAATTCATGGGCGTAGTCCAACTCCAATATTCATGGGTCTACTTGGGCTTTTGACAAAGGTGGCCTATAAAGCCAATAATTTGGGTCGGTTAATTGTCCCTTGAGTTTGCATTACAAATTGTTTTTCCCTTCACTATTAGTGGTCTCCCTTAAGCCCCAAGCCCATATGGGGCTTTCTCCATGAACTGCCTAGTACCATGAATTTGGTCCATGAGCATGCCTCAATTTCTCCAACTATCACAGCACATCACAATTATCATCGTCAAATCTACAACATACCATAACTTAATCCAATAGTCCCAGATCATGAGTCAAGCCTTCATGTGCATCAAAGATTGGGCTCCACTAGGGGTAGACCCGTGGCCATCCAAAAACACAAGTGACAGCCCCTTGGACTGTTAATATATTACAATTACATTGGCGAATGGGCCGTATAAAAGCATACAAAATCACAAAAGATTTCATCCCTCAAATTGTGTTGTGACCAGTGATTGGATGACCCACAGATGGATTGCCCGTACAGCTGTTCATCATTTCTACCATCTATGCCTCCACTTACATATGGCCTGATCGAGGTGCCTTGTGATTTATCCATCATATGTGTCCATCCTCCACTCTTCCTTTTTCTGGGCCAAGCTCATCATCATGTCAGGGCCATCAAGGTGCAAGCAAAACAATCGTCATATACTCACATGAATGCAATATATTCACATAATTCAGATAATATCACCCCGGGAACCCCCACTTGACCTAGTGGGCCATCGTATGTGTCCCGTGCATACAACTCGCTGCATGCATACATCAAGCCTCGCACGTGCCTAGCTACCATGGTTTAGCTCATGTGCCAATCACATATGAGCATCCCATACGTGTCACACATGCATTCAATCCTACCCATCACTCATGCTATGTATCACTTGCATTCACGCATGCATAGCACACAACATGGTGTCGTGCACCTTATCACACACGCGTCATGCATGTACGCATGAATGCAATTATTACAAGTACTAGATAGTCATGCATCCCATGTATGCATACACATGCCATGCATTCAAGCTGTCCGACGTGCCATGCGTGCGTACAATCTGTCACCCAGAAATAGTGTGGAGCCACTTCACTACTGGACGGTGCTCTATGAACCCCACGATGTTGCATGTATCTCATCCAAGCCGTCCATCTGCTTAGCTGGGCATAAGCGTGAAAATGGCTGCATGCAACTGTCTCCTAGCGCCCTTTACAAGAGTGGGTGTTCGAAACACCACTTTTTCAATAGTGTGTGGCTCGCCTGCTTCTGGGATGTGTCTGACCTTGGGGTCCACACTCTAAAATGAGGTGGCCCACCTGATAGACAGAGTGGATGTCACTATACACATCGATTATTGTGGGATCCACATGAGCGACCCCACCCAACGCCCCCTTCTCTTTTGGCTCCAGACGTGCAACATGCAAGTTGATTTGCAACCAACGTGCATTTGCAGCCTGATTTATTTATTTGTTTGTTATTAATTAATTATATACATGTGTTATATACAGTAATTAAAACAAAAAGGATCAGGGGCCCTGCATGCCCTGTCAACGGTTGGATGGAGAATGGACATCACGGTGGCCCATGGATGGTTTCGACGGTTGGGGTTCACTGATTTGAGATCCTTGATGGACCCATATTAATGGAATCATGCCTAGGGGCTTGGATGGCCAGTGAAGTATGCACAAGATGGTGGACCCCGCAACAGTGGGTCCACAAATGCTTTGAATTCAAACAGAGTTACAAATTTTCAGTTACTGCAGAATTTGGTAGGGCTCATTTTTCCCCTTGATTCACGACTAGGTGGGGACTGCTCTTGGCGAGAGGCTTAGACCCCCTGAGATCCCTATATGTGGACTTCAAAATCCTTAAGGTAGGAGCCACTGAGAGTGCAAGTAGAATTAATGGCGTAGGGCCTAGCATGAGTACTTGCAAATTCTGCATACAGTTTTCTGCATAACCATTGCAGCCCGCTTTTGGATGTTGTGTGCCGATCACGTGGGACCCAATTTGAGTGATGTAAGATATCATTTCCACTCTCCTATATGGGAGCTACAAGACGGCAGCGGTGGATCCCTTAGAAAAGAATTTTTGGGGCCTACCACAATGGCTCAAAGATGGGGTTTGGCCTGAGATGCAGAGATTTTTGAATTAGTACTCAAGTGAATTTCAGGACTACCATCAATGGTCCATGTGAGTCCCGTTTCTAGACAGAGTGAGGCCCACTTTACACCACATTTCAAGACACTATTAATCACATAAATTGGTCAGCAAGATGTCCCCAAAAAGTCTCAAGATAAGGCCCAAAACTGTCCAAGAATAGGGCTAAAAGGAATATGACTGAGAGACCAATTTTCAGGACATGGCTTGACACCATGGTGGGCACTCCTTTGATCGGAAAGGTGGGCTCCACATAAGGAATCTAAGGCCTTAGATTGAGCTCCTAAAACAGCACAAAATAAACCAAAATGAAAAGAAGAGGAAGAAGGAAGGGGGAGGGTACACCCACCTCAAGACTTTCACTCTCCTTGCTCCTCTTCTAGCTACACTCCTTTCACTCTCTCTCCTTTTTTAGTACTTAGAATTTTTAGAAAGTTTTAAACTCTTGTTAGGATTTCTCCTCATATAGATGATTTAGGAGGAAGTCCTATTTGGCATTTTGGTAAACTTTCATTGAATAAAGTTGATAAGTGGATTGGTGACATGGCAAAAGGGCTGATATGCATTGGCTTACTTGAGATGTCTTGTAAAAGAGAAAGATGGGTTGTAAGTGGAATATCTTAATGGCACTTTAATAAGGTTTGATGGGAGCAATGATGAGGATGTGAATGAGTGATGTGGCTAAAATCATATACATGCATTGGCCTATATGAGACGTGTAAGAAGAGTGGGATGGATAATGATTTTTTGTAAGAAGAATGGTTATGCAATGATTTATTTTGGAAAAGAATGAGGAGAGAGAATTAGTAAATGTGGTAGGGAAAATAGGTGATGTAGAAAGTGAGGTAACATCCCAAATTATTGCAACTCGAGTACATACTCGAGCTCGATAAGTTTTTGTGTTAATAATGTAAAGATTTGAATGTTCAAAGTCTCACTTCAATTTTCTTTCCATTTAAATCACATCCAGTTACATTCACAAAGGAAATCATTTATGAGAGTAAAATCAAATGTATTTATTATTCCATAGTAATAAGAGAATTTAATGAATTATCAAATGCCCTCTCAATGAGAGTTTATTACATTATAAAGATATGCAGTGGAAATAAATAAAGTTAAATTATAAAACTATTTTCTTATTCATTCAGTATAATCCTCCGCAGGGAAATGATCCTCTGTGTCTACAGCCTGTATGTCATCTGCATCATCTATACGGTTGGAGATGGTCAATGCTCTACTCAAAGTGATGATTATCCTTTCATATTAGCAATAATTCAAGAGATTTATAAAAATAATGTAAGGGTTCTGATATATCACGTATTCTATCGATACGAGAGGTATCAATATGCGCAACTAATATATATAATAAGGGTTCTGATATAATATATATATATATATATATATATATATATATATATATATATATATATATATATATATATGTATATATATATATATATATATATATATATATATATATATGAATGTATGCCTAGTAAAGTATGTGTAGCTCATCATACATAGTGATCATCACAATGTGGAATATAATTCATACAAAACCCCGGCTAACCCCGCATTCTTACACTACGGAGATTCGCCTGTATGTCTAACGCTAACGTGGATTTATGTGAATGCCTCCAGGCGGTACGACACATGAGTTAGATGAATTATGTGACACGATTTGTTTATAGAGAAACTATTTGCGACATCTAATCCCGAAAGTAATGTAACACGCATTGCGAATTACATACATCGATTTGTACACCACTATCCAAACTCATGGAATTACGCATCGACCAACAAGGTCTCTACCCAGAGCACATTACGTCTATAATGAAATATTTGAATTACTAGTTGTGATAGCTTTTGTTAGAAATTTTGACCGCAGAATCACACAGATCTAGATCTAGGATAGTAATCCAATGGCACCAAACACACAAGAGAACACACAGATTTAACGTGGAAAACCCTTTCGAGAAAAAATCATGGCACAAAGCGACAAATCTCCACTATGAAAATAGAAATTACAAAGAGAGAGGACTTATCCGATTCGAACAACCTCGAATCTCACCCTTGCTACACCCTTTAATTTCCCTAGAACCCCTTTAGAAAGCCTTAAAATTATTTCTCATACAATAGAAAAGCCCTAGGAACACCTATTTATAGTTTAGAAAACTTTCCTTTCGCATCCCAGTTGCGAAAGGACCCTTTCGCATCTCGGTTGCGAAAGGAATCAGATTTAAGACATCTCGTAACAATCTCCACCATGTCTTCAATCTTCAACCATGTAGCTTATTAACCTCTTCTCTTATTTCTACATCAAATCATAACTTCTCTTGCACATTCCGTTTTCCTTTTATGCTATCGTCAAGTCTAGAAAAGTTGCATAAAACTTGAACTTCTCTGTAGGAACATTCTTGTTAATCATGTTTTTCGGATCTAAATCCACATGCCCAGCCACCTTTGCTCCTGTCTTTCCAAAAGAAAAGACGTAGTCTTCTTACTATCTCACCGCTACCCAATATTGCTTGCCGGGGTACTTGTTCACAATACTGATAGCCTGTCAAATAACCGGTCTAATACAGACCATGGCATACACTGCTAACCGCATTCGAATAAGGCTCATGAGATATCCTTCTTTTTCTCATCTATTTTAGGACATGTCCTGAGGAAAACTTGAGGAGAGACGCGTAGGAAACGCTCTCCGGCTTTACCTGACCCATCACATCCAGGATCAATACCTACACACAAGGTATTCCTCCTGTGATTACCAAAGTCTACTCCTCCTTCAGTCTCAATGCCGAGAACCATCTTTGCAACCCCCCGATCCTTCATTCTCAATGTTTCAATGGACCGAGTCTTCAGTACATTGATTTTAAAAATGTCACAATTGGCGAACCACACGTCATCAACATACAATACCTGACCCACCATGAAGGAATCAAACCACTGCCCAGGCGACAGGTCGAACCACGACCTCCTACAAAGTCTTTTCTCAGCCCCTTAAACTTCGAACCACTCTGGTTGCTTCATGTAAATATGCTCTTCACTTTCCCTTACAGAAATGCAGACTCCACATCCTTCCTTCCAGCTCAAGATCATATTGGCCAACCAACGTCAATCACTAATGTAATAGACATCTGTTATGTCGTCGGCGCAAATATCTCTGAGAAGCTGATCCCTTCTCCTTGAGCATAACTCATCGCCACCAACCTCTATGTATCTATGTTATATCCTCCCGAAGATCCACCTGCATCCAACCGCTTTCCGGCCCACTGGAAGCTCACCCGCTCCCATATGTCAGTCTGGTACAACGAATCCATCACATCACCCATAGTCACATTTCACTTCTCAGCACCAGGCTCACCTAGAGCCATCTGAATAGAAGATGAGTACTCCTGTGATATTGGAGTCGTTCATTTACCTCGCCGATATCCCGCGATCATGCCGTGTGTTTCTTCTCACAGGTGGCTGTTCCACCTGCTCTGTATCCCTGTCCGCGCATCTCAGCCTTCCTACCCTGCCCGCTCATGTGGCTATGCCCAACATGCCACACGCATGCAGAGGTGGAATCCGCTACATCCACCGTAGCTCTACCTTTTGAAGTGCTCTCGATCAACTTGTACAAGTTACCGAGTCGTTGCGCTTTCATGATTACCCGTGCCCTCTTAGATACTTTAAGAGCACCATTAATACCTATGTACTTGTATCCTTTTACCTCAAGCACACCAAGAGAAATCAGATTCGACTTCAAATCAGGAACGTGCCTCACATCTGTCAAGGTACGCTCCACCCCATCAAACATCCTGATGTGCATAGAACTAACAGCCACAACATTACAGGCAATGTCATTGCCCATAAATACCTGTCCACCATCGCACTCCCTGTAGCTAGTGAACCAACTCCGATGAGGAGTCATGTGAAAAGATGCCCCTGTGTCTAACATCCACTCATCCTTACAATCATCGTATGACTGTCTGAGCAAAAACACAGATAAAACATCTCCATCACATCCACTCGATCCATCTGAGGTAACAACATTAGCCTCCCTGCATGAAGCCTCAGAATCTTCCCTATTCAATTTAGAATTTTCACAATCCTTCTTCACATGTCCTTCCTTCCCACAATTTCATCACTTTGCCTTTCCTTTGTCCTTGCCCCTGGATTTGGATCTATAACCAAAAGAACCTGTACCTTGTCCAGAATTCCTGCTCACTGTAAATAGTGCATCAAAAGATGTCCTCATGTCGCTGTTTAGTTGTCTCATAGCCTTCCCTTGAAGGACTGAGATAACGGTGTCGACACTCAGGGTTTGATTCATGCTACACATAGTGTCCTTGAAAGACTCATAGACGCCGGGAGAGAATTCAGCAACATACATGCCTATTCTTCATCTTTCATCACTTCCTCCATATCCAGCAATTTGCAAACCAATTTATTAAAGTTGCTGATGTGAGCCTCCAGATCTCCACCCTCTGTCATCTTGAAGTTATACCACTGCCGCTTCAAATGCAAGCGATTTTCAGAAGATTTTTTTGCATAGACATCCTCTAACTTCACCCATAACTTAGCCGCAGTTTTCTCCCTCATGACATTATAGAGAACCTCATCCATGAGACATAAACGAATCGATGATAATACCTTCTTATCAAGAGCATTCCACTCGTTATCAGTCATAGTAGACTTCCGCTCCTCAAGAGCACCATCTTCGCCTTGCTTGATTAAGGAACTCATCATCTTGATTTTCTATAACTCAAAATTATTTTCTCTGAGTACTTCTCAATCTCATACCTAGTTTCCATTATTACTAATCCCTCAAATTCAAATCTGTGCCTCAACGATTGCTTTGATACCACTTATTGAGAATTTTGACCGCGAAATCACACAAATCTAGATCTAGGATAGTAATCTAATGACACCAAGCAAACAAGAGAACACACAGATTTAATGTGGAAAACCCTTTCGGAAAAAAATCACGGCACAAAGCGACAGATCTCTACTATAAAAATAGAAATTATAAAGAGAGAAGACTTACCCGATTCGAACAACCTCGAATCTCACCCTTGCTACACCCTTTAATTTTCCTAGAACCCCTTTAGAAAGCCTTAAAATTATTTTCCATATAATAGAAATGCCTTAGGAATACCTATTTATAGTTTAGGAAACTTTCCTTTCGCATCCCAGTTGCGAAAGGACGCGAAAGGACCCTTTCGAATCCCAGTTGCGAAAGGACCCTTTCGCATCTCGGTTGCGAAAGGACTCAGATTTAAGACATCTCGCAATACCTTTAACAAATCACTTACAATAAAGAAAACACGATCTGAATCTTGAGAGTTTTGAAAATTCATGGCACATGTTGAAGCTATAAAGGTAGATAGCGCAAGGTTAATAAATAAAGAAGAAAGTAGCAATGACTAACTCAATAAGTGTAGAGTAACAATGGCTAACTGAACAAAGAGAAGAGTAGTAAAAGCTAACTCGACAAAGAGGAGAGTAGTAAGGGCAAGTCTTGTATCCATTATTCCAAAAATAGTAAAAATCACTTATAATTAACATTACACCGAAATTCTCAAAGGATAAATAATTGTTGAGGATAAAGTAAACAATTGCAAGAAGAGAATCGAGAATCGTAGTAGTAAGATAACAAAGCATATAAAAGATAGGATAAATCATCTTAAATCAAGATAAGTTTAAAGAATTCCCTCACCTTAGGTTTTCCACTCCTAAGGTTAAATACTCAATTATTATTCTTTGAGACCAACTCTTATCCTAATTCACCTTCTTTGAATTTGATTATAGCAAATGTCATATTTAGTTTAGGCTTAGTGAGTCCCAAGAAACTTTATTTTAGCTGTACTACCTATGTTGATAAATCCCGCTTAGAGGGTTTAGGTGCGTTCTTCCGCCTCCACTGTTGGAAAGGAAACATATCTTGACAAGAAGGAAAGGAAATAGATGGGGACCTAGACCTGACCTGTATTTGGGGCAACAATTTGATGGGTTGTTGCACGTGACCGTTCTCTACCTTCCTCTTCTTCGTCGCCGATGGCTGATCGGAATAGTTCCGATAAGCGCAGGATACCGTCATTATTGATGGGTTCCGGCAGCCTGTTCTTCCTTCTCCTCTCTCTCTTTCTTTTCCTTCTCTTTAGGTTTTCGTTTTACCGCAGGGGTGGGGTTTTTATTGTGATCTGAAGTTTCTAGATCGACCCTGCGTATCTCGTACGCGGAGTGCATTTGGTGTGAACGGGCTGCGCAATATTGCTTGCGGCTACGTGCGTGAACTGCACAACAGTCGTTCGCATCTTGTCTCTCCTTCTTTTTCTTTCTGTTATCTTAGATCCTTTCTTCCCTCCTTTCGGAGGATGTAATAGATTTAGGTGGGCCATCAGATGAATGTTTCTGATTGATAGAATGGCAGTAGGACAGCGCCTATCGTTTGTGTTCGTTCGGGGATGATAGGCTCTGTTCCTAATGGCAGATCTTGTCCCGGTCAAGCTCTGTCCGATCGATTCTGTTAGACGGTTTGGATTTGCCGTCTTCTGCTCCATGGCCCATGCAAGCAGTGACCCGGATGTAATCCGTTGGTGGGTTTTCCGCAAAGCTTCCCTCCGCGGCGTGGAATCTAGTGGCTCGGTCGGCGTCATTCCTCCTCGCTTCCTTATTCCCTTCTTGGTTAGGAAAATCCAGGATCTTATCCCTTGAAGTTATGCATCCCAGCACACATGGAAAATCCCCTTTTTTCTGCAAGATCAGCCGCATGATCTTGGATTGGGCCGGAAAAGGGCCGGTGTGTGATCCCGGTTTTAGTCGGAAAAAGGGATGGTGTGTGGAAGCTTTTGTCAGAAGTTGGGGATTGTCCTGGTGGACGGTTCTGATTCGCCCATCACGATCTGTTAGTGGGTCCCGTTCAGGTCGAACGGTCAACGTTTGAAAACGTCTGCAGGCAGTAAGTATGAAAGGAAGACGAGGATCCTCCTCTTGGGCGCGGATTCCATACTGAACCGGATTGGATACTGACAAGGTCAGTAGCGATATCGCTACTGAAGTGACGTCACCAAAATCTGTAGACTCCACTGTGATGCGCGTGGTGTATCTATGTCATCCAACCATTTTTAAAAAATCATTTTATGAAATCAAAGCAAGAATTAGATGGATCTAATGTTCAAGCGGACTCCACCATTAAAAATAGTGGGAACAGTGACACTCACTGTTCAAAACTTCTCCAGAGTTATAATAGTTTTTAATCAAGTTGATATTTTTATTTTTACTTCATCTATCTCTATTTTAACTTACGAATAAGTTGGATCTCAAAAATACACCACTGTAAGCCCTATAAATATTTCAATGATAAGTATAATTACTCCCATGATTTTCAGAATAAGTCCACTTGAAATTTAAATTTATTTTATTCTCTTTGTAATGTTATAAAACTATTTTTAAAAGTAGTTGAACAGTATGAATATAACACATGCATCAGGGTGGGTTCACATAGCTCAGTGACGTCACTTCAGTAGCTTTTTAGCTACTGACCTCGTCAGTATCCAATCCGCACCCGCTCCTCTTTCGGGAGGTGTCGGGTCAAATGAGGTTCGACAGGCCCTTTAACGGCGGTGCACTGCAGCTCTACAAGGTTTGTGCATGCGCATCATTAGTGTAGGGTCCACTGCAATGTTTGTGACAGATCTACTCCACTGGTTTGATCCCTTGGAGTATGTAGAGTCTTTGGGAACAGATGGATTTGGCCCATGGTTTAGGTGGTTATGACTTAAGTTCTCAAATTAGTGCTGATTTTTCGGTAAGATTTTCCTGAATTCTGATTTAAGGTGATTTTGACAGTTATTCGTATCCCCTGAGTTTGGTCGGTTAGATCGATGTACGAAGGAGGAGATGTTCTGGTGAACCTAAGTCCATGATCATATTAAATTAAGTCCTTATGTATACACCCTAGTGTTAACGAATTTCAGGATGTTACGGGAGAATCCTCTCATATCCTGAACATTGCTCGGTGAAAAATCAAAGATGATGATGACAACCGGGATCTGATTTACACCGGCTACCATCCATCAATCACGGCTCGACACATGGCACCATGGGTTTTTATATGGTAAATGCACTTCAAAGTACAAACTTTGTACATAAGTGGGAATTTGATTATCGCTGGTGTCCAAATTCAACTTCACTAAGCACATGGAAACAAAAGAAGACCCTGGGACTCGAGATTAACCATGGTAGTAGCCACTGAGAATCTAATTCCGTCCATTGCTTTCTATATAAAGAGATCATCTCTACTTGCTCAGAGGAGGAGATCAAAGAGAAAGAGGGACAAGAGATATAAAGGGGGGTTGACTAAAGAGAAAGAAAATGGAAGAGAAGGGAGGCTAAAAAAGAAGAGAGAGCAAAAGAGAAGAAAAGAAAAAGAGATGAAGGCATTTTATTTGCTTAGATAAACTGAATTAGGTTAAAATTAGGGACATCAGACCATCTCATCAGTCCAAGAGCATTGAATCTCCCTTTTCCCTCCACATCTCCTAACATACAGTTGTATCCATTCTTCATTCAATTGTAAAATTCTCATTTTAATTTCTCAGTGTGTATTTTATGTCCTACGGTTTAGTTAGAAACCAACACAATGGAAGCTTAAAATAATTTATCTTTAGGTCTTTTGGACAAATTATGTCTAGAGCACAATTAATGTTGAGCACCCCATCTCTACAATCATGATTGTGATTGCATACTTTAGTTAATTTCCTTTTAATTTTTCTACTTATCAATCTTTGAGGTTGTAAGATAAGCTACAGATGTCCTAAAGGGGGGATGAATATGACTAAACCAATTCTTGAACTCTCATAGATGTCCCTTTTGAATCAGAGATTCGATTTCTTCTTTCAAGTCAAAGCACTCTGTTGTGTTATGACTGTGATCTCGGTGGAAATGACAATACTTCCTCTTGTATCTCTTCTCGGTGTCGGCCTTCATCTTGCTTACCCATCTCAAGATTATTTTGTCTCGTACTTCCATAACATGGTGTTCAAGGAAGTGTACGTGTGGAAGTGTCTCTCTTAACATCAACTGGGTCAATGACCCCTGGTTTGGTTGTCTTCCTTTTTTCTCTCTTGGCGTTAGCAACGGAAGGCTCCCCCTTTTCTTTCGCTTTTTATCTCTTGTCAAGTTGTTTTCACCATGAGTGGGCCTCCATGAATTGAAGAGCTCATCTACGTTCGAATATTTTTTAGCTCGGTTGAGCAAGTCAGCAAGAGTGGTCGGAGATTCTTACCGATCGAGAAGAGGAATTTTCCTTATTTAAGGCCGGCCGCCATGGTGGTAAGAGATATTTGGTTGGAATAACCGTCGACCTAAACTGCTTCAACATTAAAGCAGATGATGTAGTCCCTTAGAAGCTCGTACTCTCTCTATGTTGTTATAAGGAGGTAAGTCATAGGATTCCTCATATCTTTTCCACTTATGAACTGAGTAATAAAGACCTTGCTGAGTTGGGCGAACAAGTGGATAGACTTGGGCTTCAGGTGTCTGTACCATTTCCATATAGCTCATGACAAAGTCCAGGAGAACACTCTACACGTTACAATTCCTAAAGCACCATGAAGTTCCATCCACACTCGGAAAGATTCTAGGTGCTCGGGCGGATCCCCTGATCCAGTGTAGGGAGTTATCTGGGGCATTTAGAACCTATATGGTAGTTGGAATTTCATGATGTCGTCCGTGAACGGGAGCTCAGTTTCTTCAAGCAGAGTGATTGCTTGCCTCCAAGTGCAGAGGTTCGTAAGTAATATCCCGTGAATACAAGGTCGATCTCACAAGGAGATGAATTTCGAGAAGGAGAAAATCAAATGCAAAATAAACTAAGTAATAAAAACTAAACTGATGATTTGATTTTGAGAGTTTTGGATAGATGTAATTCAACTGAATTAAAACAACACTCAAGCTTCAAAGTTGCACACATAGGTTAATGTTCCAAAATCATGATGACTTAATAACACAAGTAGGATCCGAGCACTATGGTCAGCCTAATCAGAAAATAAAACAGTTTAAGTATTTTAAATAAATGTATAAAATATTAGAAAATCATGAATTTTCACCATTGATATATATTCTCAAGCGCCAGTGATTTTACGAATTCATATCCATAAGATGATGAATATCAAAGAAATGTAGGAGGTTGAGAACCTCTCTTATCTAGGAAATCTAATTGATTTAGGGTAAGCCTATCCATCAATGTAGATCTCATATGATGAAAACATATGGATCTCACATTAGGATAAAAAACTAAACCTAAAAAATTGATAACATGCATACATCATTCTTCTCATTATTAAAACAATTAATTATCATAACTATGAAAACAATAAACCAGTGTGCTTCCTTTCTAGCTTAGGCTAGAGGGAACTTAGAAAAATATAATTAAATTGCAGAAATAAAAAGCAACAAGAAAAGAAAGAAATGCAAACAGAAAAGAAAGAAAAAAATAAATAAACAAAAACCAGTAAAGAAAATACGAACTATGAAACTTGAAAGCTCTTTAAAAGAAACTAGAAAAACTTAGAAAAACCCTAGAATGTTCTTTAATGCTTTGGATAATTTCTTAAGAATGCCCTGGAATGCCCTATTTATGGTGGGGAACTCCTTCCTTCAAAAATATTTGAAAAAAATTAAAACTTCTTTAAAACTGCTCACTTCGCGTTGGCTCCACATAAACCTTTCGATGTCATTGAACAGTCTTCGATGTCATCTAAGATTGGCTTCGATTCATCAAAACTATTTCGATGAATCTAAAACTGCATCCAATTTTTTCAGCAACCAAACTTGATTTTCCTGTAATTCTTAGATGTCATCTAAGGGCTTCGATGTCATCGAAGACTGGCTTCGATGCCATCTAAACTGTTTCGATGAATCTAAACTCAAATCCTGTAATTTTTCGCACTAATTTCTGCACTTCCTTCCTTTTCCACTTGGGTTTCTTTACTCTTGGGGTCTTGAAATCTTCAATCTTGGTCTCCAAATGTCTATCTTTTACTTGGTGATTCTTGAGCATTAAATCCACACTTTTAACATTATATTCACTCTAAGCCCTCAAACTCACCTTGCAACACAAACATGTATAAAATATACCATTAAGCAGTATCGTGTTCATAAAACCAAAATATAAATGGGGAAAAATATGTAATATTTGATACTCAGCACACCCCCAACTAGCATTTTGCTAATCTCGAGCAAAAGAAGCAAAGAAAAATAAAAATTAAAACTAACTCTAGAAAAATTAAAATGAAAAATAAAAATTCTAACTACACTACTTTTGCTGATAATCTCGATTACATTTAACATATTGTTGAGGGTCAAATATTGCATATTAGACCCTATTTATTACTTGGTTTTATAAACATGATAATGTTTAACGTTATATTTCAATCATGTTTGTGTTGCAAGGTGAATTTAAGAGCTTGGACTAAAAAGGATGCTAAAAGCATAGATTTGATGCTCAAAAATCACTAAGGCAAGGGACGGATCTCAGAAAATCGAGATTGAACAATTCACACGCCAAAGATCCGAGAAAATTAAGTGATTGAAGATAAAGAAGCCTAAAAGTCGTCCTGAATGTAAGATCACAGGGTTCCCACCATCTGTTTGGCACGGAACTTTATATCTGGCCTGAGGATCATAAAGTAACCGTACATGTAAAATTTTAACCCTCGGATCTTTGTGGAAGTGGTCTAATGGAAAGATCAGCCATAAATCATTGATTTGGGGCCCACCTGATCTCTGGATATGCCTCAATTTTAGACTTAACTCCTTAAAGTAGGTGGCAAAATGAATGGACAGTGTAAAACTTACACTGCATCAATGTGGACCCCACCTTGAATGGTGTGCGCACATAGCGCATGCACACCAGTAGTACACCGAACAAGAAGTCAAGTCAAACTCTGTTTGACCTGACGAGATTAGAAAGAAAGAGAGAGAGAGTCTAGACCGTCTGCACAGACGGACGCTGTAATGATGAGTGACCCACATCCATCATCTGGATGGGAGATCCAAACCGTCCACTGTGTCCGGGCGGTGGGGCCAACCACAACCATGTTGTCCATCTATAGCCATGCACGTGAACATAAGAAGGCCGTGTTCAAACGTAGGATGAACAACATGAAGAAAGATCCCAGGGGCTACATCAACGGACAGGCAAAACCAACCATCTCGCACAGAAATCTCGCCATGAGTCTAATGGACAAAGTGGATTTCTCAGTTGAAGTCGATCATGGGCCCCACTGATGCCATCGACTCCAACAGCGTAACATATTATGCACGAAGGCACGTCCGAGAGATCCGGCCGTTATGGGCCGATTGTGTGATAAAGGGCAGGGTTGGATCGATGATCTAAAAAGTCCAAAAGCTCGAGGAGGTGGTCCCAACCCCAGCCATGAAGAAAGAATAGAGTTTGGGACGCTTATCCGTCCTAAAACTCGTTCCAAATGCAAGACTGTTTGCGTTTTCTCGTTGCGCAAGGTGCGAAAGGAGAGGAGTGTGTAACTCCTTGCTGCGTAAGCTCCACCGCCTCTTGTGCGTAAACTCCAGATGACCGACCTCTCAACACCTATAAGAGAGAGAGAGAGAGGCATCTGATGTGGGGATGGGAGCAAGAAAAAGAGAAGGGAGCTGAGGAACGTGGAAGCACCAGAGAAGAGAGAGAGAGAGAGAAGAGTGTAACGACCAAGGAGTTTGTTTCTTCTTTCTTTAGTTTTTCCTTTAATTATTTTTAAATATTTTAGCTTGATCATGTCTATGATAGGCTAAACCTCTTAGATAGGGCTAAGAGGTGAAGCTTGTAGTGTGATAGGATATTTTCTATGCTTGGATTCATGTTACGATGAACTCTTTTTGCTTATAGTTTGATTATAAGGAATGCTTTTAATTTTTAATAGTTTGTTGTGACTTATATTACAATAGATCTGCGATAGCTTTGAGCATGTTCTTTTCATTGTTGAGGTTGTGAATGTAGGAACCCCTATTGTTCACCATCGTCTCATGGACATGGTTGGATGATGGAACCCTTCCTAAATTCATAATTCTCTTAGATTGGTTGTAGATTGGTTAAATTCTGTTGTTTACTTTGTCTCATGGGCATGGTTGAGTGATAGAGTCACTTCCAATTCTCATACATATTATTCATTGAAAATCAGATCAAATGAAGCTCAAAATTGAATTTTAATGAATTATCTTCAAATTAGATGAAGATAGGACTCAGATTCTAGTTGCATTCTTGAATCAAGCATAGATCTCTCTGATCTCTACAAGTGGATCCTTAGAAACCCTAGTTTCCCACCTTTGAATTTTATATGATTTAGTTAAATAGTTTGCAAATATTCTCTTACATTCTCCATATTTAGATTACATCTTCTTCTAGTTCTAGTTTTGGTTACTTTCAGAATACGTACAAGGTTCGGTCTCTGTGGATTGGACCTTCGTCTTACCGAGATTATTAGTACATCGTGGCCCTATACTTGGGATTGTGAACAAGTTTTTGGCGACGTTACCAGGGATTGACAGTTGCATTTTTCTAAGATTAATTAGTTTTAGAATTAAGTTAAGATTAGGATTTTCTAATTTTAGGTTTAGTTTTTTCTGTTTGATTTTTAGAAACTAACCTAACTTTCCTGTTTTGTAGGATCTTAATAGAGACTTTCTAAATTGGTAATTTCTTTCTAATTTTTTTACTTTTTCTATTTTTAGGATTAGGGTTTTATTTTCTATTTTTAGAAACTTTCTAATTCTAGGATTTCTTTTATTTTTAGAAATTAACATACTTTCTAATTCTATGTTTAGAACTTTCATAATCATTTTTTATAAACTTTCTATTTTCGATTTTTAGAAGTTTTCCTTTTTTAGAAACTAGTTTACTTTCTATTTAAGGAACTTTCTAATTTTAGAATTTCTATTTTTAGAAACTGACTTGTTTTGTTTCATTTTGCAGGACCTTAACTTAAGAACTTCTAATTTGGTAACTTCTTTCCAACCTTTCTTTCTTTCTAATTTTATATTTTTATTCCTTTCTTCCTTTTAGGTTTAATTTAGAATCTAAGATTGAGGGTTGCAAGTGTTTCATGCTCAAGTGGGTACGTGACAACACTCGACGTCTCTTGACTGAAGGAGGATTAGTTGATGGGTTAACTATCCATCGTAGGACTAGACACCGCTCAAGATCCCCAGAGTTAATTGAGGTTATGGCCACAAATCAATTGGCCAATCAACTAGAGGGACAACCTCAACCTCGGGTTAGGGAAGTCCAGGATGAGAATGAGGTGCATCAAGCACCCCCGCCTCGTACTTTACGAGATTATTTACAACCAGCGGGGGTGAGTACACCCTCATGCATGTTTTTTTTAGAAAATATGGAACACATGGATATCAAGTCAGGGGTGATCCAACTCCTTCCAAAATTTCATGGGCTTGAATTTGAAAATCCATATTTACACTTAAAAGAGTTTGATGAGATCATAGCAACTCTATATTTTCCAAATGTGTTTGATGACACGGTCAGGTTGAAACTCTTTTCCTTTTCTTTGAAAGAGAAAGCTAAGACGTGGTTACATTCACTATGTTCTTGATCTATTGGTAGATGGAATGACATAACAAGGGAGTTCATAAAGAAATTTTTTCCATACCATAAGACAAACACCCTTAGAAAGTCGATAATGAACTTCACCCAAAAGGAAGATGAAACACGTCACGCCCAAAACCCGAAAATCGGATTCACATGAATTTCGATCGTCGAATCCGGTGCCGATAGCCTCCGTAGTACCCCATTCCAAGCTCTTAGTGCTCATACACCAGATTCCGATCTTGGGATCCTACAAGGAGAATTTTCAACATGAATTTATCTCATAAGAAGCATAATCACAAGTATACCCAAATCACAAAAGCAACATCATCGCCACATACCCACTAATATAATCATTTGAGTACAATACTGAAAAGAAAATACATATGTCAAAATGAAAGCTCTGGAAGTCAGCTACATGCTCCAAGCTCCATGTTGCTACAACCTAACATCACCTGCACGCATCTATAGTGCATAAGCTTATAGAAAGCTTAGATGGTGGTGTAAGTGTGTACACAAGGTAAGTGATAAGTATTCAATATAATGTCATAATCATACAATATCGAAAATACTGGTAAGATCATGAATCATACAATATCAGAGTAAGCAGAAATACTAACAAATCCATGAGTCAAACAATATCAGAGTATGCAATACAGATCAACTATGCAAATGAGGAGTCATAAAGAGAGTTACATATCAGATGCCAATAATGGAGTGCAATATATAATTCCTGATGAGTTCACGAATACTGTCAGCCATATTTAGACTATATAAATGCATAAACATAGTAACCCAAAATGTCATATGCTACGGATGTAATGCGAGATGTGGTGTGAATGGAATGACCATGCTGGAGTGTGAAGTCAAGATGATAGTCCGTAGTATCGTAGGCTATGAGGTCCATCAAAAGGGACTTCTATCCAAACCAGTCCCATACCTAAATTTGGATAGTTAGACTCAATGTGATAAACTCCTGATCTCAAGTTAGTCGTGCACCCTAATCGAAATCCTGGCCATTGCGAAGGTAAACGTAATAAATAGTTACGCATCACCAGCCCGAGTGGATAGTGAATGAATGAGTGAATGAGTATACAACTTCTACTCAATGAGTCTACATATCAATACGGTTCCTCTCTAGGATCATCACCAGGGTCGAGTACACTCAACACCACCTGCCGCCCTATTAAGCACACAATTGGGTAAATGGAAGAGACCTCACAATCCACCTGGCCAGTAGTCTGCCAATACCTACCCGACTCATCGATGATGAACCTATTCCTCGAGCTAGTCAAACTCAACCTAGCTACGCCTACTCCTTCAGGCGGGTAAGGCCACACTCCCTCCCAACCGATCATGACACAGTTGGAGACGGGACCTCCTGGTATTCAACACTCGGGCGCTCATGTATATCCACTCGGTCTCGACGTTGGGACGTCCTCTGGTACCAAGAGGGTTTTAGGAATTTTCATCCAGGGCCATCTATGGCAGCCCGATGCTCAAACCAAACATTTTTAGTGTCCCATTTGGCCATTCACGATATGACTATGGAGGCTACGGCCCTAATGTCGCTAGAGCGTATAGTAATCACAACACATAATGAAAAATGCATGAATCATATAATCCAGTCATGTATCAATCTTGCACATACTGTGCGCTTAAGTGAGATAACCTCTGCCTATCAGGGAGTCTCATAATAACCTGCCTAATGACATATGTAATGGTCAGCCACATCTCATAACAAACATGCAAATGATATGTATGGGTATGTATCATGATGTTATGCTGTCATCTACTCATAACCGGTACAACCTCGACAATGTGGACATTTAACCAACATTACTTCTAAGGAATGACCCATATAGAGCCTAACATACAGTGGACTCATGGCCTCACACAAGGGCCTAATATACAACACCATGGGCTTCACTCAAGAGCTTAATACACTTCACGATGAGTGTTCACTCCCTAAGTACATGGTTATGATGTAGTAATAAACTCGGTGAGACCGAGGTCGAATCCCAAGGGACTGAGACCTGTATGTAATCTGAAATTAAGTAGAACTAGAACTAGACTAAGATAAAATCTAAATCGAATGATTTTGAGAAATAATGGTGAAATAATTATCTAAAACTTAAAGAATTCAGGAAAAGAAAACTAGGGATTCAGAGGATCCACTTGTAGAGATTAGGGAGATCTTATGCCTGCATCAAGAACTCAACTAGACTTAGAGTCTATCTTCATCCAGTTGAGGGGTGTAACCATGAAAATTAAACTGAACTTCTTTTAATATAATTTTAAAGAGATGAAAGGAATGTGAATTAGAATGAATTCCATCACCAAACCATGCCCAGGAGACAAAGTAAATAACAGAATTAAACTAATTACCAACCAATCAACAATGTATGAAGGTTAGGAAGGGTACCATCATCCGACCATGCCCAGGAGACGATGGTGAATAACAGGGCTTCCTGACGTCATAACCATAGAAGGAAAAGAACATGCTCAAAGCTATCGCAGACCCATTATAATTTTAGTCACAACAGACCATTAAAAATTAAAAATATTCCTTTAATTAAACTAAAATCAACATCAGTTCATTCTAAAAACGCACAATCAAAACTTCTCCCATCATGCTACAAGCTTCACCTCTTAGCCCTAGCTAAGAGGCTTAGCCTAACACAGACATGATTAGGCTGAGTATCCTAAAAATAATAATTTGACAAAAAAAAGAAAAAGAAAAATCTTACTGTCGCTTCACGTTCTCTGCCTTGGAATTGAATCCGCATCCAAATCCCTTTTCACTTTCTCATATCTTCTTTTATAGGCTGGTGGAGGCAGTGGCTGCGTGATGTCGGTGGATGTGCGATGCACATCTGCTGCGAAATCTAAGACGGACTCCTCTGTGTAAATCTTGTTATGCAGTCAAGAAGACAACACCCTCTACTCCCCACTTCCTTGCTTCCTTTCTAAAAATATGCCATCCCTTGGGACGTTTTTGGCAAAACTACATGATAGACGGTTTGGATCTTCTAATTGATCAACGATGGTGGCCCACCCATGTTCGTACACAGCTCTGTTTCGCAACAGAGCATTGTACGTATGTCGTTGTGAAGAATAGTGGGCCCATGATTGGTATTAGACGAGGGATCCATTCCGTTCATTGGAATGCTCTCGAAAAACCATTCAGGAAGGAAAGTTTTTGGAATGAAATCGATGTGGTCCACACAATCTTTTGTGCTATCGTTCATCTTGTGTGCGGCTAAGATCTTCACACGTCTTCTTGAATGGTGGAGAAAGGACACCTAGGTGAGGTTAATACCCCCCCTCTGTACATAATGAACGGTCTAGATGAAAAATTTGGATGAGGGAGGGCCCCACTGCGTGAAATTGGCGGATGCTGGTGTGTTCGCTGTTCTTACACCAGAGGAAAGACGGGTCAGCCCGTCTTTGACCGAGCTGACCGTGCGGTGTGGCTCGCGAGTGCGTGTACTAAATGCATGCACATCCTCATGTGGGGTCCACTGTGACATTCATGAGAAATCCGTTCTGTCCATTTGTTTCTCTGCATAGTTTAAGGCGTTGAGATTGAAATTGAAGCATTTCCATATGTCAGGTGTGCCTAAAATTGACAGTTTATGGGCTGATCTGTCCGTTAGGCCAATTCCAAAGGGATTCGATGGCTCAAATTTGATCTGTACGGTTAATTTATGGTCCTCAGGCCATATATGAAGTTTTGAGTTGAATAGATGGTGGGAACCCTGTGATCTTATATTCTGGATGATTTTCAAGCCACTTGAACTTAAGTTTCTCACTTTTTTCGGATCTCTAGCGTGCAACTTCTTCTATCTCGGTCCCCTGGGGTTCGTTCCTTGCCTTGGTGATTCTGAAGCATCAAATCCATGCTTTAGCATCCTTTTTCAGTCTAAGCTCCTAAAGTCATCTTGCAGCACAAACACAATTAAAATAGGCTGTTAAACAGTATCATGTTCATAAATGCAGGTAATAACTGGGGTCTAATATGCAATATTTGACCCTCAACAATGGGCCTCACTCATGGGCCACATATACATCAAGTGGGTCGCATCTCATAGGTCTAATATACATCGCAATGGGCCGCTCACACTGGCCTAATATACATCAAGTTGGGCCTCATCATATGGGCCAGAAATATATCACAATTGGCCATGTCCCATGGGCCTTGAATACATCACAATGGGCCTCAGCAATCGAAATCGGCCTCTACAATTGGCCTCGACAATCGGCACCGATAATCAACATCGATAATCAGCTCCAACAATCAGCATATAAACAAGACGGAGTCCATAGATGGACAGCTGATCAACCATAATATAAAGATCAGCCCACGACCGTGGTTATATCAAATCTGATGGCACGGAGCCATCCTTCTATGGCGAATGGGGCCCACTTATTTGGGTTAACCCACTTAGAGAATGGTGTGAATGGGCCTAACAAAGCCTACGGGAAGGTCACAATGAAGACATCTAACCATCATTACACATCAATGTAGACATCTCACCAACATTGCTCCCAAGGAGTTTCCTACATAAAAAATTCATACACAACGTAATGGCCACACATACATCACATTGGGCCTCATCAAATGGTCCGACATAGATATACAATACATACAACATGGCGATGATAAAATAGATACACCATGGTGCATTCCATGGACGAAAAGCAGGGATAAGACATACATCATGGTGGTCCCTACCACCGTCAAAGGCATGAATGGTGTGAATATACATATGCCATCGAAGTGGGCCTAATCACATGGGCCTCATATATATATTGAATAGGCTGCACCAATTGTGCCTTTCATACATTGCAGTGGGCCATAACCCATGGGCCTTGAATACATCACAATGAGCCTTGCTCATGGGCCACATATAGATCACATTGGCATGACCGTGAAGGTGCATGCAATACACTCACACGAATGGCTAAGCTCTTGTGCAGGCATTCAAATAATATTATCAGACCTCAGGCCTCACACGTGCCGTCCTACCATGGTTTAGCTCATGCGCGGATCAGGTGTGCATCCCATATATTGCACATATGCATTTAATGTCACCCATCACTCATGCATGTATTACTTGCATCCATGCATGTATAACACATAGCGTGGTGTCATGCACCTTACCACACACTCATCATACATGTATGCATGCATACAACTATTAGAGGTACTAAATAGACATGCATCACACGCATGCATACACACATGCCATGGATTTAAGTCATTCAACGTATCATGCATGCATGTAATCTAGCACCTACAAATAGCATGGGCCCACACCACTACTAGATGGTGCTCTATGGACCCACGCATCTATCTCATCCAAGTGGACAGTGTAGATATAATACATATTTCACGGTGGGTCCCACCTTCTAATGGAAGGCACAACAGATGATCAGGCCCATAGAACTTATAGTAAGAATACAACAGCTACTGCTGCTGGTGGGTTACAAATGTGGATGGTCTGGATGCCACACAGATGGAAGGTGGAGAACACATACATCATGCTGGTGCACAGAACTTCCTGACATCAAAAGACAGCAGCAATGTGTGGGGTCCACACATGTGGCCACCAACTAACGGACGGTGTGCGTTTACACCATGGAGGGCACGTGCATCACGTGCTGCTACTGCAAGTGCAGCAGCAGATGGTAACAACTGCTGCTTGACAATGATAGAGGTGGGTCCCACGTAGGGCCCACCGTGAGGTTTATTTACCATCCAATCCGTTAATAAGGTCATAGGGACCTGAATGAAAAGGAAAAAAAAAATTCACAAT
Source organism: Magnolia kwangsiensis (assembly GCA_037074715.1). Classification (NCBI taxonomy): domain Eukaryota; kingdom Viridiplantae; phylum Streptophyta; class Magnoliopsida; order Magnoliales; family Magnoliaceae; genus Magnolia; species Magnolia kwangsiensis. The sequence continues at coordinate 141,785,141 of CM073573.1, forward strand.
GATTCAAAACTTCTGTTAACCACAAAAGGGTTTCAATGATAGCCGTTCAACCCCACTGTTCCCTATGATGTGGGCCACCTGAGCACCATATATGGCTGATTTTTATTTTATTTATTTTATTTATTTATTTATTTATTTTTTTGGGGGGGGCACTGTCCCAAAGGGGACCCAACAAGTGCACGGTGTTGATGATCAACAAACATCATGGTAGGGCCCACGGCTGGGACCCAACGGTCCCTACCTTTTTCCATTCCAGTACAATAGCGTGCTGCAGTGTCAGCAACGCTTGCTTCTTCTTTTATTAATTTTTTTGAAAAACTAAGTATTTTTGAGGTTTTTCCTATGTGGGGCCTGCATCAGGGGAATCCAACCCACCCATTGGTTGTTATGGCCTAAGAAGGACCCATCAAGCCCAATATTTAACATACTTTGGGGTATAGAAACATAAGGGTGGATTTTAACGGTACAAACACTATTTTCTATGCTATAGCCCGCCATATACTCGGATTTGCTTCATTTTTTGTCTCAATGCCTAAAATGAGCTGGGGAATGGAATGGACGGCGTGGATTAGATTCATGCATCAAGGTGGGGCTTACATGAGCGACCCACCATAATGTTTAGAATCCAACTGATATTTTTATTTCTAGTTGTTGGACGGTATGTCAAACCGTCAGTTCATACTTCACTAAGTAGCCACGTCCAGCGTCCCTGAATGCTGGACAGTTGGGTAACACATAAATATATATAAGGTGGGCCCCACCTATAGACGTGCTATAGGTAGGCCACCAAATGGTTGGATGGTGTAGATAAGACACACATCAAAGTGGTGTCCATCCAAGTGGGCCACACAACTACATCATCACAAAAAGGGAAGAGAGAGAGAGAGAAAGAGAGAGAGAGAGATACGTGCATGGAGGGACCCCGACACTATGGGCCCTCCTCTTCAAGCATTCAATCATACATCAAGTGGGTCCTAATACATATGGGCCCACCAAATCAAAAATCAACAGTGGAGATTACTTCTCCACAAAAATGAAAGGTTTAGATGACCTCTTTTTTTGTAAAGAAAATAAACATTATGATGGGGTCCATGGAGAATGGCCCTATCATGGAATGATCATGAAAATTAAAGTGGGTCATCGGCCACATCTAGGGTTCAAAGTGAGATCCATACCATCAATCGGTAGGCCTCATTTGGCCCATCATCAAAACATAAAAATCTAGCTTATAAAGCACCCACCTTAGATCTCTTCTTCCTTCTTCCGCCAATGCATGCTAGAGCTCCAAAGGAACGATTTCAATGGTTGAGTTGGTCTTTAGAGGGTGGGATTAGATGATAGGAAGGTGGGCCACACTAGCTTCTCCTCTTGGAAGCCATAGACGTGGGGTGCTTGGGAGGAAAATGAGAGAGAAATGAAAGTGAGAGAGTTGTAAGGAGTGAGAGGGATTGGGGATGGAGTGATGGATGATGTGTACTTTGACATGTGAGGGATGGGTTGATTTGACTTTGGGGTTTCTTGGGGATGAGGTGAAAGGTGATGTGTACTCGACATGAGATGGGATGGAATACTTGACATTTGATGTGATTGATGAATTGATTAAGGTGACATATTGTAAAGATTATCTTGCATTCACATGCGTGGCATTTTCCTCAAATTGAACGCGGGCCCACATCTTCTGACTTGGGTATCATATCGGTGTGCGAGTCGTGGCAATGGTGCCGTCGCAATGGTACAAGTCTCGGATTGAATCGACTCAGGTTTGCAGGACTTGGCTTAGAATCACGCGTAAACGTCGGATAAAGGTCAAAGGTTGCCGAAATTCGACCGAGAAGACCTCGGAAGCCTATGGAATGGTACGGGCTAGGATACAGGTCTTACAAAATATTCTTCCAATGTTGGGAGCGGTTCAAGGATCTTATCATTTCATACCCACAACACGGTTTTGAAACGTGACACATACGAACTTTTTCTATGATAGACTGACATCTCCCATGCGTCAATTAGTCGAGACGATGCGTAATGAGGAATTTATGAATAAAAATATTGATGATGTGTGGGACTATTTTGATAAGCTTGTTGAAAACACACAAACATGGGATATCTCCCCAAAATCAAGCACCATGTCTAGGCTGACTCAATCTGAGAAAAGGGGTGGAATGTATCTCCTAAAAGAGGATGTGATATCAATGCTAAAGTGGCTAATCTTACCAGGAAACTCAAGGCCATGAAATTAAAGAAGGATAAGTCTAAGGAAACTATTTGCGGTATTTCTGCTTGCAACATTGTAACACCCTGAAAATCGGGGGTTATGTATAAACCCGACTCCCGAGTTCCAGACCGTCACTTATGCAATAAAAATGATTATGATTCAATGTTGTCTGAGTTAAAGCATTCACATGAGTAAAAGTATACCAAAATTGCAATTCATACTCCAGATTCAGTGATAAAAGCAAGCGGAAGACTAAAGGATATACATATCACTGTATAAAAAATAAAATAGATCTCAACTGTCTCCAAAGTATGAATACATCTCTGAGTCTCATATACATGTAAATAAACAGAATCAAAATGTCAAAAATAGTCCCACTGAGAAGTCCCGCCAATCCAGGCCACCTAAACAAAGCCGTCGTGGTACTGCATATATGAGAACTCGTCCTAGTCCTCATCATAATCCAGCTCTGCCTCCTGAATCGCTGCCTCACCTGCATCTAAGACAGGGTCTGGTGGGTGTTGCAAACACCATCCCGTAACGTGGGAGTGAGTAGCTAACTCAGTGGAATAATAGAGCAACGGTTAGCATGTTCTCAAATCAATTATGGATAATAGTAAAGCAGTAAATCAAACATTCTTAATACTGTTGTTAATGCAATATGACGTGACATGATGGATGCCCTCACCGACGATCTCCCTATACGGCACCATCTTACTCTCACAGCATGCTTTCTTCCCACAGTGCTCCACATTTTCCAGGCACATGCAATGTGATGGTGATATGATTACCGAGTTATTATTAGTCCATTCATACAGCAGGATTAGGAAACTAAGGTACTTCCCTTATATCAATCCCAACACAGATCCTGTCTAGGGTCGTCACTCCTAGTAATCTCTTACGATGTATATTTTGTAGGTCACTGCAAGGGCTGCCAGGGCTGTTGCTCGCACTCGTTGCACTGCTCCCCCATCACCTTATCAATACAGGCCTACTGTACTCTCATTGTTAAGGAAGGGTCGTCGCCTCTCGTAGACTCAGAATACGCTCGCGGTCACTACAAATGGCTCGTCGCCTGATCAGTGTAGGCCAACAGCAAGAATATAGTGTCCCATACCACCATAATCTGCTCACGAGTCATAGGTGCTCACTGGTCACTACGAGGAGGTTTGTGGCCCCAGCGTAGGCCGACAGCTCGACCACGGTGTCCCATACCACCATGCCCGGCTCATGAGTCTTTATGGATCAAGGTACCATGGTTAATAGGGTTTACAATGGTAAGTTCAGTATCCTAGGTTCAAGCAGTTATGACTCATACAAGGTGAACATACAATGACCAGTCGGGTTACTTGACGGGCTCGACTAGTACGAGCGCATCTCAAGCTGAGCGACATGAAGTGCATAAAACACTTCGCGTGGCCTAACCACTGCCGCCAACTCCAAAACACGACTCACGTTCATCGACGCGTCGTTCGTGGCAAAGATAAGCCAACCATGAATTTTTTCGGTTACCGACTGCCTGGACTAGGTATAGTCCCAAACAGTTATGAATCCACATCAACAATCATATAAGAGTAATAGAAGTGAAATACAACAATGTGAGCATGTTAACACATGTTATAACATACAACTTAAGTAAATTATCCAACACATGCATTTCATACATATAATGAAATCATGCATTTAGCCAACATGTAGGAAATCATTTACATCAGCATATTATTTGAGAATTCAATCTCAAACTAATTCATGACACCATTTAATTCAATACATACTAATACAAATATTTATACAAACACTTAGTCTACACATTTAAGTCTACATATAGTATGTCGACTCAAAGTGCGCATTTGAGCGAATCTCTTCGCCAAACTGATTATGCACGCATTCCTAATATCCTAATACGACAAGAAGCCATGTCAATTATATCAGCAAAATATGGATGAAAACAGTATTTCCTACAAATGACTAAAATGCCCTAAATCTCATATTTTTCGTCTGCTTACGAAACAGGAAACGGACAGCATGTTGTACATGTCAAACGGCGTTGCCGTCGATAATCTACTATTAAACGACATTGAAAGCGTTGAAAACAGTCAATCAAAGCGTGTAGAATCAGCATCTTTTATACTACAAGTGTATTGATTCGAACGGAGCGTATACGCTTCGTCTACGGCGAACAGGCAACCTATTTCACAAGATGTATAAGCTACCATGCTAAGGAACCGACGGAACCTTAAATCATCAAGTGTTTGGGGTCTTTTCTTACCTAGAAATATAGCGAAATCGCCAGAAAAGTGATTGAGGTGCGTTGCTTAAGCACGTGTAATAGGTAGTGCAAGCAACAGGAAGTTCTCTCCCACTCTCTCTCACAATCTCTCACCTTTTCTCTCACACCAGCTAGGGTTTCTAGCAAATTCGGATGGGTGAGAGAAGTGAGGGTTTAAGGCCCTTTTATAACCTAAAACATGCCCAAAACAGGCTTGGGAACAATGTTTACTTGATGTCTAACCAAATCGGGGCTGTTTTGGTCCAAAAAGACATTTCGGGAGGCCCTTGGCCGAACGCGATCGGACTTAAGTTCATGCACGTCGGATGTCGCTCACATCCCATTTTCAGACCAGTAATGTTCGTAGATCGCACATGGCGGTCCAGTTTCAGTTTAACGGTCATCGCACGTAGATCAGGTTTACAAGTCTCGTGATATGAAATAGAAATTTTTTCTGATCCAAGGGTGTAATTTGGCTGAATTCTGACGGTCAGAATGCTTAATAATAATGCATCAAGTCGTGTGCCAGATTTGAATTTCAAATTCCAAATCTAACCCTATTCTCACTCTCTTCACTCCATGCTCAATGAAATAGCCTATGAATGTCGGTTGGACTTGATTTTCGAAATGATTGTCAAGTCCAGCTAGGCGGTTATAACGGTCTAAGATTGTAGGTATCGGACTTTCGACGCACGGTCTAGATCCACTACAAAGTTTCAAAGAGGTCCTGAGAACAAACCGGTTTTGAGTTTGATCCGAGGTTTTAGAGTATTATAGTGTCATTGGTTCTACTTGCTTTGGGTCTTGTAGAACGTATTTAAAGTGATCAGGGACTATTTTCCAGCTACTCTAGCGTTGCGCTAGCTAACTTACACTTATTTTCTAAAGGAATTAATCCTACGCGATTTCTGGTCGAGTTAGTACTCGAGTCCAAGTATGGATTTTTCCAGGGCGTTACAAACATTCACACAACTGAAAATTATCCAACAATACCTATCTTTCAAGAGGTGTTGAATGAGAAATCCAATGCCGTGAACAATTAACAAAGACCTTTCAATGGACTTACCTCCAATACATTCAATCCTAGTTAGAGAAATCATTCAAACTTCAGTTGGAGGAATGGACAAACGGCTACCCCTCAAGGTTTCTTCAACTAAATTTCAAATCAAGAGAAACCTCTAAAACATCTTCAAAAGCAAGAGCTTTTCAATCAAGGGATGCTACAAGCCTTTCAAGACCTCACAATGGTCATACAAGGACTTGAGACTAAAAGTGCGATTAGGAATAAGGGGAGCCTTCCTGTTCAACCAACCGCAATATGAGATAAGTGATCTAAGCTTTTCAAATCAGATGGAATAAGCTAAATCTATTACCACTCTTAGGAGTGGGAAGACCTTGACAAAACCATTCCGGTTAGTGCTGAAAAGCCTAAGGACTTGGAAGAGGACAACAATGATAGATCTAGCCATGCGCCATAAGAATTAGAAATAAAACCTCAAGGAAAGTTGATTGTTCCATTTTTTCAACAGTTGGTTGCACCAAACACTCTCTCTAACTATCAGGACATTCTCGAGGTTTTGAAACAAGTGAAGGTCAATATTCCTCTACTGGATGTCGTAAAAAAAATATCTTCATATGCCAAATTTCTAAAAGACTTGTGTACGACCAAAAGATGACAAAATATTTAAAAGAAAATCTTTTTAACTGAAAAAATGAGTGTCATCCTAATGCAAGATGTGCTATAGAAATTCAAAGATCCCGGTAGCCCAACCATTGCTTGTGTAATTGAAAATTACCGCATTGAGCAGACACTTCTTAATTTAGGAGCGAGCGTAAATCTAATTCCTTACTTGGTCTATAAATAGTTAGGTTTGGGTGAATTGAAACCCACCCTAACCACATTACAACTTGTTGATTGCTCAGTTCGTGTACCGAGAGGGATAATTGAGGATATGTTAGTTCAGGTTAATAGATTCTACTACCCAGTAGATTTTATCGTCTTGGATACGAAACCCATCAATAACATGAGCACTTAGATTTTTATCATTCTTGGTCGCCCATTCCTTATCACTTTAAACGTAATCATTAATTGCAGGAATGGAGTCATGATTATGTCTTTCGGGAATATGACATTAGAGTTAAATATCTTTTTCAACGCTGGCAGATGATTAGAGGATGATGGCGATTTCCACGACATTAACATGATTGACTCTTTCGTAAAAGATAAAATACCTTTGACCGTCTAAAGACATGTTTGGCCCACTCCCATGAGTTTGATGATAACATGATTAGGGAGATAGGTGTCATGCTTAATACTGTGCCAATACTTGAAGTTAACCGGTGGAGGCCATAATTTGAAGAGTTGTCCAAACTGATGAAGTGCCTCTGCTGTCTAACCTTAAGCTACCGAAGCTTGACCTAAAATCTTTGCCCTCTGATTTGAAATATGTCTATTTAGGTCAAGATGAGACATACCCTATGGTGATTTCTTCCCACCTTGAGCAAGAACAGGAGATATGCTCATATCTACTCTCATTGAGCATAAGGGAGCCCTTGGATGGACGATTGCAAACCTCAAGGGAATTGGCCCTTCAATTTGTACTCACCGCATTTATCTTGAGGATAATGTGAAGACCTCGTGGCAATCACAGTATAGACTAAATCCAAACATGAAAGAAGTTGTAACACCCCGGATTTTGGCCAATCTGGGATTTGACGTCCTTAGACAGTGGGTCAATTAAAACACATGAAAAATCGCTTAGAACCCAATTCCATAGCCAAAGAAATCACTTAGGGTTAATTCCTTTAGAAACTAAGCATAAGTTAGCTAGCGCAACGCTGGAGTAGCTGGGAAATAGTCCTTGATCACTTTAAATACGTTCTACAAGACCCAAATCGAGTAGAACGTATGACTCCATAATACTCTATAACCTTGGATCAAACTCTAAACAGGTTTGTTCTCTGGACCACTTTGAAATTTTGTATTGGATCTAGACCGCGCGTCGAAAGTCCGATACCTCTTTTCTTAGACCGTTAGAACCGCCTAGCTGGACTTGACAATCATTTCGAAAATCAAGTCAAACCGATAATCACAGACTATTTCATTGAGCCCGGACCGAAGAGAGTGCGAATAGGGACAGATTTGGAATTTCAAATTCAAATTTGGCATACGACTTGACGCGTCAGTATTAGGCGTTCTGACCGTCAGAATTCATCCAGATTACACCCTCGGATCAGGAAAAATTTCTATTTTATATTATGAGACTTCCAGCCCTGATTTACGTGCGGTGACCGCTGAACTGAAACTGGTCCACCACGTGCGATCTGCGAACCCTGCCGGACTGAAAACTTAATGTGCGCTAGATCTGGTACGCATGAGCTTAAGTCCGATCGCATTCGACCAGGGGACCACCAGAAAGCATCTTTTGGACCGAAACAGCCCCGATTTGGTTACCCCTCAAGTGAAACTTGTTCTCAAGTCTATTTCGGGCAAGTTTAGGCTTATAAAAGGGCTTGAAACCCTCACTCCTCTCTCCCATCCGAATTTGCAAAAACCCTAGATTGGGAGAGAGAAAAGGTGAGAGTTTGTGAGAGAAGGTGGGAGAGCTTTTCCTGCTGCTGCTGCACGTGCTTAAGCGGCGTATTCCAATCACTTTGCCGGTGATTTCTCCGCGTTTTCAGGTACGAAAAACCCTAGAAAGTTGCTGATTTGCTGATTCCTTGGTTCCATAGAGAAATAGCTAATAGATCTTGTGTATTAGGTTGCCTAGTCGCCGTAGACGAAGCGTATACTCTCCGTTCGAATTCTCACCCCTAAAAGGAAAAAGGTGCGGATATTAGACGCTTTGATTGACTGTTTCCAAAGCTTTCAATGTCGTTTAATAGTAGATTCTTGACGGCAACGCCGTTTGACATGTACAACATGCTCTCCGTTTCCTGTTTCGTAAATTAACGAAGAATATGAGATTTAGGGCATTTTAGTCATTTGTAGGAAGTACAGTTTACATTCATATTTTGCTGATGTGATTGACATGGTTTGTTGTCGCATTAGGAAGTTAGGAATGCGTGCATAATTAGTTTGGCGAAGAGATTCGCCTAAATGCGCACGTCGGATCGACATACTATATGTAGACTTAAGTGTGTAGTGTAAGTGTTTGTATAAATGCTTGTATTAGTATGTATTGGCTTAAATGGTGTTATGGATTAGTTTGAGATTGATTTCTCAATGAATATGTTGATGTGAATGATTTCCTACATGTTAGCCATATGTACGATTTCATTATATGTATGAAATGCATGTGCTTAATGATTCAGTTAAGTGGTATGTTATAACATGTGCGTGATGATTTTCTTATGACTTAGTTGGAGATTGAATTCTCAATTAATACGCTGATGGTGATGATTTCCTATATGTTGGCGATATGTATAATTTCATTATATGTATGAAAGGCATGTGTTTGAAGACTTTCTTAAGTTGTATGTAATGACATGTGTTAACATGCTCACATGGTTCCATTTCATTTCCATTACCCTTACACAACTATTGATGTGATTCTATGATTGTTTGGGACTATGCCTAGTCCAGGCAGTCGGTAACTGAGCGAATTCGTGGTTAGCTTATCTTCACCACGAACGACGCGTCGATGAACGCGAGTCGTGTTGGAGTTGGCGGCAGTGGTTAGGCCACGCGAAGTGTTTTACACACTTCATGTCGTTCGACTTGCGATGCGCTCGTGCCAGTCGAGCTCGTCAAGTAACCCGACTGGCCGTTGTATGTTCACCTTGTATGAGTCATAACTGCTTGAACCTAGGGTACTGAACTTACCATTGTAAACCCTGTTAACCATGGTACCTTGATCCATAAAGACTCATGAGCCGGGCATGGTGGTATGGGACACCGTGGTCGAGCTGTCGGCCTATGCTGGGGCCACAAACCTCCCCGTAGTGACCAGTGAGCACCTAGACTCGTGAGCAGATTATGGTGGTATGGGACACTATATTCTAGCTGTCGGCCTACACTGATCAGGCGACGAGCCCTTTGTAGTGACCGCGAGCGTATTCTGAGTCCACGGGAGGCGACGACCCTTCCGTTGCAGCAGAGTACAGTAGGCCTGTATTGATAAGGTGATGGGAGAGCGGAGCAACGAGTGCGTGCAACAGCCCTGGCAGCCCTTGCAGCGACCTACGAAATATACATCGTATGAGCTTACTAGGAGTGACGACCCTAGACAGGATCTGTGTTGGGATTGATACAAGGGAAGTACCTTAGTTTCCCAATCCTGCTGTTTGAATGGACTAATAATAACTTGGAAATCATATCACCATAGCATTGCATGTGCCTGGAAGATGTGGAGCACTCTAGGGAGTGTGGCATGCCGCGGTCGTAAGATGTTGCCGCATGAGGGTGATCGTCGATGAGGGCATACATCACATCATGTCATCTTGCATTAACAACAGTATTAGGAATGTTTGAATTACTGCTTTACTATTATCGCGTGATTGATTTGATAACATGTTAATCTTTGTTCTATTATTTCACTGAGTTAGCTACTCACTCTCACGTTACGGGACGGTATTCCTGGACACCCACCAGACCTTTTTGTGATTGCAGATGATGGCGCGGCCTGCGAGGAGGAGCTGGACTTGATGATGATGAGGAGGATCCCTCCTTTATGCGTGTTCTGATTGACGGGATTACAGGGAGGTTGATTAGATACTTTGACACTTGTCATTTTATATTTTTAGCGCACTCATGTATATTCGTTTTGTCTACTTTTGGAGTATACATGTATGTATATAACCTGGTAACATATCCACACTCTGGAGGCATACAACAGTTTATATATGTTATACATACTATCACAGTCTTCCGCTTGTTAATTTAACCGTCTCTGGAGTATGATATGCTGTTCTAGCTTAATCTCACTCATGTTTAATACGTTATCACAGACAACATTCAATCATACATATCTATGTTGCATAAATAACATTTTGGAACTCGGGAGTTGAGTTTTTGCTCGACCCCCTGATTTTCGGGATGTTACAGATGGTATCAGAGCATGATTTGGATTAAACCGGGCCTGGGTTATGGTCACGCGACGTACGCTATCGCTTCCTTTGACTTAGGTGGGTGCGAGAAGGGTCTAGAAACATTTCTAGGATCCCAGGTTCGCCAATAGGCGAAGTCTATTCATTTCAATCGCGTGATCGAGTCCGTATCGCATCTCGGGTCACGTAAAGCAACCCGAATAGCTTCTAAGCCGTAGGAAGTCAGGTTGAGACGTCCTAAGAATGATTTTAAACCTGCAAAGGTAAATTCTTGGGCCGTGGGATGACCACGACTCCTGTATTCAATCACCAGGGCTTAAAAACCCCGTTTCACCGAAATTCTTCGAAATTCTTCCTCTCACCACCATAATCTTCAATTATTTCTTATCCATTTCATGTTAGGCATCAATCCTAATGTGAAAATAACATAAAATCCTACTTTCATAAAATTTTACAGTGAATAGTAAAATTTCATGAAAAATGGCCATAAGGCCATTCTAACTTCACTTTCTTTAGCAACTAATAAGCTATATGGATGTACTAAATCCTTCTACCCCAAAATCATATGCTGCATGATAGGGTTTTGTATTCGGGATTGAATATTGTCCCCGAAAAGTCTCGAATGGATGTTACAAATTTTTTGGCCTCCCTAGGGCAATCTACAATGAACCAGAGTGTGAACCATACCTTTTTGGAATCCCTAGGGAAAGGGGAACCCATCCCATATGGCCTCAGTGGCCAGTTTGCAACTTCACCGGCGATGCCATTGCCGGTTCGGCGATGCATCGCCGGTCAAACTTGTCAGATGGGTCTGACCTTTGGGCTGGAGGAGTTTGGGGGCTAGGGTAGCCCCCTGGTATGTGGTCCGTACCTTGAAATCCCCTAAAAGATGTACTTCCTTCACAAATGGCCCCCATTTCAAGCTCCATTTTCATTTTTGCTGCCCTATTCCAAAAATCGTGACTTTAAATCACTCCCAAATTCATCCTTGGTTGAAAAAGACCACTCTCCACCATTCTATTTCGGTTTGCAACCCTTCCTCTTGAAGGTTTCATCGTTTGGAGCTCTTACAACGCCCAAATCGAGCGAAAATCGTGAGGTGCTCCATTCCCCTTTTTCATTCTCTTTTCTTTCTGAAAATACATCCTAGGGGAGCTTGAAGCATCCCTCTACAACGCCTAGATCTCCCTTTTCTAGTTTGGTTAGCCATTTCCTTGCATTTCCCCCATTTTCCATGGCTATTGTTAAGCTGTTTTAGCCTTTTTCTCTCTTTTCACCATCCTCCCTCTCAATCCTATTTCTCCATTTTCTTTGCTTAAGGGATACTGAAAATATATGGCCGAGAGAGCTCTAGTGAGCAATAGATAGTATTAGACTCGACAGGGATAAAGAAGGTAAGTCGGGACTGTGGTAAAGTCCTTTGGTAGAGTTAGGCATCTATGCCTTTGCCCTGTAGATTGTTTGATTTTTGTTTTAAGGATTTCTGTGTTTTGTTGTTGTTAGGTTTAGTGAAGTTACAGGTAGAAACTGTGTTTGTGTTGTGGTTTGGCCTTATCGTAGCCGAATTTTGTTGAATGAAATGCATGCCGATTCATTTTGTTGTGAGGTATTGTCCCTAGATTGGGAGTATTATAACTCCCGGGATTCAGCCTACAAATTAGATTTTTATCCCACCCCACCCTCCAACCAAGCATGCCACTCCCTATCCCGCTATGGGACTAGGAATGCGGTTCCATTTAATACAACTAAGCGCTACCGGCTACATAGGCCCTAGGCATTTTTGGATCTAGTGTTAGCACTCCTAGATTTGAAGGATCTGACGACATAAGAAATCCAATTCCAGTTAGACAAATCTTGACCCTAAGCAATAGAAGAATTCCCTATAGTAGAAATGGAATGGAAAGCCATTTACCGTATAATTTTAGGCTTTGGATTATAGCTACAGAGTTACAGACTAGGCTACTAGTTGTCTTAGGCAGTGTAAGGCCTATATATGCTAAGGGATAGTAGGTTAGATTTGGTTGGAATGGGACTCCCTTCCTTCGGTAGATTCCTCTATGGCTTATAGACTTCTGTTGTTTCCCATAGGAAGGAACCATACACTCTCAGGGAACATTTATAACTCCCTACGACACCTTTGCTTATCGAAGGATGTCATTCGGACTATATAATACCCTTGTAACTTTTCAGCGATGCATGATAAGTATTTTTTCTGACATGGCGAAAAAATATCTAGAGGTCTTCATAGTTGACTTACTCTATTTTTGGACCATCCTTCAGTGATTGTTTAAAGAACATTAAATGCGTGTTGAAGCGATGTAAAGAAAAGAATTTGGTACGCAACTGGGAGAAGTGTCATTTCATGGTTCGTAAGAAAATTGTCCTTGGACATATCATCTCTTCCAAAGGAATTGAGGTAGATAAGGCAAAAATTGATCTTATTTCTAACCTACTTCTACCCAAGAACATACGAGATGTGTATTCCTTCTTAGGACATGCCGACTTTTATAGGAGATTTATAAAGGACTTTAGTCATCTCTCTCATCCTTTATGTAATTTACTTCAAAAGGATGCACCATTTGAGTGGACTGAGTAATAACAGGAAGCTTTCACTAAGCTTAAGTGCATGTTAACCACTGCACCTATCATATAGCCACCCGATTGGAGCCTTCCTTTTAAACTTATGTGTGACGCGTCTGACTATGCTCTTGGGGCGGTTTTAGGCTATAGAAAGGAAAAGAAGCCCTACGTTATTCATTATATAAGTAGAACTTTAAATCCTGCCCAAGTAAACTACTCGACTATGGAAAAGAAACTCTTATCCGTAGTGTTCTCTTTGGACAAATTTAGGTCTTACTTGATCGGATTCAAGATCGTCGTTTACACAGATCATGTGGCTCTCAGTATCTTCTTTCTAAGAATGATGCTAAGCCCCACCTGACAAGATGAATCCTCCTACTCTAAGAATTTAATTTAGAAATAAAAGATAAAAAGAGAGTAGAGAACATAGTGGTGACCATCTTTCTCGCCTTGATCTCTCTAATTTCCTTGAGACAACACATATAAATGACATGTTCCCTGACAAACAATTGTTCAAAGTCTCCCATTCACCTTGGTTTGCTCATATTGTTAATTATCTTACCACAGGTTTCACACCGACACATTGGACAGAGCAAGTAAGAAAAAAAATTTCACCAAGGTGAGCAAATTCTTCTGCGATGATCCATATTTGTTTAAATATTGCCTAGACCAAATCTTAAGAAGATGTGATGAACATCAAAGTGTCATCTCCTTCTATCACTCTCAGGCTTGTGGTGGTCATTTTTCTACTAAAAAGACCATGACCAAGATTCTGCAGTTTAACTTTTACTAGCCCACTATGTTCAAGGACACTCATGAGTTTTGCAAAGCTTGTGAACATTGTCAGAAATTAGGAGCATTGTCCCGTCGAAATGTGATGCCCTTGAACCCCATCCTTATTATAGAAGCCTTTGATTGTTGAGGCATCAATTTCATGGGACCATTCCCCCAATCCTTTAGAAATCTATATATTTTATTCGCAGTAGACTATGTCATTAAATGGGTTGAAGCAATTCCATATCGAAATAATGACCATCAAACGGTCATTAAATTTTTAAAAGAGAACATCCTTTCCCAGTTCGAAACACCTCGAGCCATCATTAGTGATGGAGGCTCACATTTTTATAATAGGCCATTCACAAATTTAATGAAGAAATATGGCATCTCTCATAAAGTAAGCACTCCATACCACATACAAACAAGTGGACATGCTGAGATTTCCAATAGAAAAATTAAAGACAGTTTGGAAAAGATGGTTAACCCTAACCGTAAGGATTGGTCACTTCGATTGATTGATGCCTTATGAGCTTACCGTACATTTAACATCCATATTTGAATGTCTCCCTTTAGACTTGTCTATGGGAAAGCTTGTCACTTGTCTGTGGAATTGGAACATAGAGCCTACTAGGTGATCAAAAATTTAAACTTCAATTTGGACAACGCTTGCTCACTACGTAAACTTCAGTTGAATGAACTCGAATAAATCTGAAATGATGCGTACAAGAACTCAAGAATTTACAAGGACAGGATGAAGGCATTTCATGACCAATACATTTTTTAAAAATCATTTACGTTAGGTCAAAAGTCCTCTTGTATAATTCTCGATCATATCTCTTTCCGGGTAAGCTTTGATCTCATTGGACTAGCCCTTTCATTGTTATCAATGTTTATCCTTATGGAGCTGTCGAAATTCAGAATCTAAACAATGACAATGAGTTTAAAGTAAGTGGACATCGTTTAAAGCCATTTGTTGAGAAATTTGATTTAAAGGATATGTTGTAAGACCCGTATCTTGGTCTGTACCGTTTCGTAGACTTCCACGGTCTTACCGGTCGAATTTCGGCAACCTTCGACCCTTAAACGATATCGACGCACGACCCTGATTCATGTGCCGACAACCCGAGTCGACTCAACACGAGACCAATACCATAGCGACCGCGCCGTCGTTGTGGTTCCGATGCTGCGACTCGCGCACCGAGGCGATACCCTGGTCAAGAGATGTGGGCCAACGTTCGGTGCGAAAAAATGCCACGCGTTGCGAAACCCAAGAAATCTCAATGATGTGTCACATCAATCACATCAATCCCATCAATCAATCAATCCATCAAGCCATCACATGTCAAGTACACATCACTTTATTTTCTTTTCCCAAGCAACCACAAAAGTCTCCCAAAACCATACCTCTCTTACACAAAAAGCCACAAAAGTCAAGCTTTTCTTACACCACCCATACCTCTCTTACACAAAAGCCTCAAAAGTCAAGCCTTTCCTTACACAAACATCATTCATCCATCCATCCATCTCTCTCTACATCACTCTCTCTCTTTCTCTCTTTCTCATTTAAAAAAAAAATCCCAAGCAACAAGAGCCCCCATGTATGGAAATTTTCCAACTCTCCTAAACTCCAAGTGGCCCACCTCTTCATCCCAAAATCTCTCATCTCAACCCTCCATTCTTCATCTCATCCATTGAAGTTGAAGCTAAGGTGCCAAGGGACCCCTAGGAGCGAGAAGATCGGACGGTGGGTGCTAGATCATTCTAGTTTTTCTTGTTTTTATGGTGGACCAAGTGAGGCCCACCGATCAATGGTGTGGATCTCACTTGGGGCCCTAAGATAAGGCCGATGGCCTACTCGGATCATCATGATCATTCCATGATGGGGTCATTCTCCATGGACCCCATCATGATGTTTATTTTCTTTAGAAAGGTCATCTAGACCATCCATATTGGTGGGGAAAGGATCCCCACCGTTGATCTTCAGTTTCGATGGTCACATGTGCAAAATGACCCACTTGATGTATGATTTCATGAAAGGGAGGGCCCATAATGACGGAGTCCCTCCATCACAAGCCGTGTCCCACTCTCCATGTCTCTCTCTCTCTCTTTTATTGCTTTTATTTTATTTTATTTTATTTTTATGCTATAGGATTGTGGCCCACTTGAATGGATCCCACCTTGATGTAATTATTTTTATTCAAGTGGGGCCCACCTTAGACGTTGAACCATGGCACCCATCAGTGGTGGCCCACTTCATTAGGGCCCACCATTTAAAAAAAAATAATAATCATAAATCGTCCCAGACGAGCGTCTGGGACGCTGGAAGTTTCTAAAGAAAGAGAGTAAAGGGAAAGAAGGAAAGGGACTTTTTGGTGGCCCACTTGCTTAGGCCCCACTTTGATGTATATATTCGATCCAAGCCATCCATCCTCTTACCCACGGTATTTTAGCCGTTGGGTAGAAGTTTGGAGCTGATCCAATCACCTGGTGGGCCATAGTATCAAAAATTTCATCCTCACCTTTCAAATACATTTTTCTTATTTTATTTCATTTTCTTTCATCAAAAAAATTCAAACTTTGGACTTGTTGGATTCATTGTAAGGTGAGGAATCCTATGGTCGGAGTGGATCCACTTAAAGCGGACCCCACACTAGAAAAATCCCGGGAAAACAGGTTTTTCCCAAAATTGATAAGAGGCAGAGCCTCTGCTTATTGGTGTCAGGCGGGCGGGCGGCGTCCAAGCCAGGGTGGGTCCCCTCCTCAGGTGGGCCCCCTCCTTAATGTTTGATTGACATCTGACCTATTCATGAGGTGGGTCCCCTCCTCAGGTGGGCCCCCTCCAAATTTCAGGTCGATCCAAAACTCAGGTGGCCCACATCACATGAAACAGTGAGATTGAGCATCTACCATTGAAATCTTTCTGGGGCCCACAAAAGTTTTGAACCAAGCTGAAATTTGTACTTTTCCTTCAACCGGGTCTGTTTGACCTTATCAACGGGTTGGATGCCAAATAAATATTACAGTGAGCCCCACATGGGACCCACAAAGGATGCATGTGCTAAAGTCCACCGTCCAGTGGACGGTGGCGCCCACCTTGATGATGTATTGACTCCACCGTCCAGCGGACGGTGGAGCCCTCCGTAATGCATGTGTTTTCCCTCTGTTTAGCAGCAGTGGGACCCGCCATGATGCATGTGATGCATTCTGACCGTCCATCCACTTGGTAAGGTCATTTTGGCTTAAGTGATGATTGGATGGGCCACCTATGTTGGGAAAGGCCCATTCAATCTATTTAAAGGCCCATCTAATCTATTTAAAGGCCTATGGGTTAGACCCATCTAATCTATTTAAAGGCCTATGGGTTAGACCCATTTAATTTACTTAAGGCCTAGGGATTTAGGCCCATCTTATTTATACAAGGCCTAAGAACTTAGGCCCATTTGATGTGTTGCAAGTCCATGGGACTAGGCCCATTTGATGTACTTCAAGGCCCATGTAATTGGACCCCTTTTGTTGCATTCTTAAAGCCCTTGGATGTGGACCCAGTTGATATATTGTAAGGCCCATGGGACTAAACCCATTTGATTATAAAAAGGGTCCATGGGATTAGGCCCATTGGACTTATTTGAGACCCATGAGTTAGGCCCATTTTATTTGATTAAGGCCTAGGGGTTTAGGCCCATTGAACTCATGTTAGGTCTATGGGTTGAGGCACACTTGATCTACATGTGGGGCCCAATTGGTGTGGCCCATTGGTCATACATTAGACTCATGAGACTAAGCTCATTAGATGCAATCCAAGGCCCACGGGTTTGACCCATTGCAATGCACATAAGACCCATTGGTGTGGCCCATTTATGTGGCCCATCTGATGAATAAAAGGCCCAATAGGATATGGCCCATTTGACATATATGTAAGGTACAATGGGGACAACCTACGGTTCATTACAATGTGTAAATCAATTACAGACTAAGTACTAATGTTTACAAAGATCGTGCCTTGGGAGCAATGTTGGTTTGACGTCCACATTACGAGTGTAATGTTGGTTGGATGTCCACATTACGACTCTCCTTAGGGCCCATTACTGGGCCATACTTATCGTGTATAGGCCGTCCAGGTCCATCTGCATTGTAAGATAGTTCATTTTATTATAACATGTTTAGTACAGTTCCATGACTCATGATCATACGCATCATATGTATGCTTGACGTGAGAGTTGTCTGATCATAGCATTTGCCTTCGGGCAGTTTGTTTATGGGCTCCCGGTTAGGCGGTGTTGCCCTACATGAGCGCACGATATGCGCAGGATTTGATGCATGACTGGATAACGTGAATCATACATATCGCATTTGTATGACATGGATATTATACGCCCTAGCGACATCAGGGCCATAGCCTCCACAGATGTATCGTGGTTGGCAGGATTGGATACCGGAAATCTTGTTCTACATGGGGTACTATAGATATTCCTGGGTGAAAGTTCCTAAACCCTTATGGTACCAAGAGGTTGCTCCAACGTCTAGACCGAGTGGGTAGATGAGTGCTAAGTGCCGAATACCAGTTGGTTGTGCTCTCCACTGTGTCGTGGTCGGTTGGAAGCGGGTGCTGCCTTACCCGCCCGAGAGTAGGGGGCAATACTAGGCTGAGTTTGACCAGCTCGAGGAATGGGTCCGCTATCGACGAGTCGCGCCCGATATTGGCAGACGGATAGTGTGGTCTCTTCCACTTACCTTATTGCGCGCGATGTGGCGGCAATCTGGTTTAGAGTATACTAGATCCCAGTGATATTTCATATTTCGAGCTGTATTGATGTGTGGACATAGATGAGGATCTGTATGCTTGAGTTGCATTGCACATCGCATGGCCTTGGTATGGCCGATACTATTCATGTCTTGCATCGCATAAGCCTTGGTACGGCTCATGATATTATGGTTCTATCTGCATATTTCGCGTTACTCTGACATTACATGTTCATATTCTACCTTGCGCACACACTTTCACCACCCTCTAAGCTTTCTGTAAGCTTATGCATGACCGTTGCGTGCAGGTGACGTTAGATCGCAGCAGCGTTGAGGCAGGAGCACGTTGCAGAGCGTTTTGGAGTTTTCGTACTTTACCATTGTATTTTCCTTTATGCTCATTGTACTTGTAAAGTTTTTGATCATAGTGAAAATGTAATGGAGTTCTTGGTTGTTGTTTGTGGGTTATGCCTTTGGTTATGCTTATTACGAATCAAACTGATGTTGAAAATCCTCCTCGTAGCATCCCAGGATCGGAACCTGGCGAATGGGAGCTAGAGCCGAGAATGGGGTTCTACGGAGGCCGTCGGCGCCGGATTCGACGATCGAGAATTTTGTGAGCTCGGTTTCCGAGTTTGGGGCGTGACATATGTCCATACCTCTGAATGATCCTATGTACCAAGGTTGATCTCTTAGTCTGATGGAGGTATAACTAGGTTTATTGCTTTCATCGAACTAGGGTAGTTTGTTTTATGTCGTTCTAGGGTAGTTGGCTTTATATCATTAGGATAGTTTGCTTTCTATTTGTTCTAGGATAGTTTACTTTTTTTTGGATTAACTCTTGTGCTGACCCACCTTCACACTAAAATCTCTTTGGAAAAAGCTATACAGCCTCCTCGTCAGGTACTACCTTTCCATCACTGCTCCTTTACTTTCATTATCTCATGTGCATTGCATGCTTATACCTTTTACATTGAGGACAATGTAGATTTTATGTTGGGGATGAGAGATTAGGTTACCTAATCAGTGTTTTCTTAGTTTGGAACAAAAATTGTGAAAATTTTTAAGTTTTTTCTAAAAATTTTGTGAATTCAAGTGATTTTAAAGTTCATCCATGATTTAAAGGCATAAGATACTGTTAGTGATTTATAACTCTTAGATTCAGTTACCTATTAAACTTAACAGTTAAGTTTGGATTATTACTCCATGATTAGAAGTTTTAAATATTGATTGGGTCATGATTTTATATGTCACATCTGGCTTATACATTAAGGTTTCAGTTCGATATTGAAGGATTAACTTAGTAATCACTAAGCATGGAAGGAACTAACTTAGGGAATTTATCCATCTCCTTTGAAGAAAAAAAGAGGAACCAGCTTGGGCATGACCGTGAAATGCGCCGAAATGACCGTGAAACAACACAGAATAGGTGAGAATGACTGTGGTATGCATGGAAATGACCGTGAAGTGAGGCAATTGGACCGTGAAATGCACGGAAATGACCGTGAAGTGAAAAGGAATGACCGTGAAATGCGCCGAAATGACCGTGAATCAACAAGGAATAAGTGGGAATGACCGTGGTATGCATGGAAATGACCGTGAAGTGAGACGATTGGATCTTGAAATGCACGAAAATGTCCGCGAAGTGAAGGGGCATGATCGTGAAATGTGCCGAAATGACCGTGAATCAACACGGAATAGGAGAGAATGACCATAATATGCATGGAAATGGCCGTGAAGTGAAGGGGCATGACTGTGGAATGCGCCGAAAGGACCACGAAACAACACGGAATAGGTGGGAATGACCGTGATATGCATGGAAATGACCGTGAAGTGAAGCGATCGAACCGTGAAATGTACGAAAATGACCATGAAGTGAAGGGGCATGACCGTGAAATGCGCCGAAATGACCGTGAATCAACATGAAATAGGCAGGAATGACCGTGATATGGATGGAAATGACCATGAAGTGAGGCGATTGTACCATGAAATGCGTGGAAATGACCGTGAAGTGAAAGGGCATGACCGTAAAATGCGACAAAATGACCGTGAATCAACACGGAATAGCTGGGAATGACCATGATATGCATGGAAATGACCATGAAGTGAGGCGAATAGACCGTGAAATGCGCAGAAATGACCGTGAAGTGAGGCAAATGGACTGTGAAATGCGCAAAAATGACCGTGAAGTGAAGGGGCATGACTATGTATCAACACGGAATAACCGGGAAAGACCGTGATATGTATGGAACTGACTGTGAAGTGAAGCGAATGGACCGTGAAATGTACAGAAATGACCGTGAAGTGAAGGGCCATGACTATGAAATGCGCCGAAATGACCATGAATCAACTTGGAATAGGCTGGAATGACCGTGATATGCATGGAAATGACCGTGAAGTGAGGCGATTGGATCATGAAATCTGTGGAAATGAGCATTGAGTGAAGGGGCATGACCGTGAAATGCGCTAAAATGACCGTGAATTAACACGGAATAGGCGGGAATGACCGTGGTATGTATGGAAATGACCGTGAAGTGAAGTAATTGAACCGTGAAATGTGCAGAAATGACCGTGAAATGCGCCGAAATGACCGTGAATTAATACGAAATAGGCGGGGATGACCGTGATATGCATGGAAATGACCGTGAAGTGAAGCGATTGGACCGCGAAATGTGCGAAAATGACCGTAAGTGAAGGGACATGACCGTGAAATGAGCCGAAATGACCGTGAATCAACACGGAATCGCCAGGAATGACCGTGATATGCATGGAAATGACCATGAAGTGAGGCGAATGGATCGTGAAATGTGAGGAAATGACCATGAAGTGAGGCGAATGGACCGTGAAATGCGAGGAAATGACTGTGAAGTGAAGGGGCATGACTGTGAAATGCACTAAAATGACCGTGAATCAACACGGAATAGGGGGAATGACCGTGCTATGCATGGAAATGACCGTGAAGTGAGGCAAATGGACCGTGAAATGCACAGAAATGACCGTGGAGTGAAGGGATATTGCCGTGAAATGCACCGAAATGACTATGAATCAACACAGAATAGGGAGGAATGACTGTGATATGCATGGAAATGACTGTGAATTGAAGTGAATGGACTGTGAAGTGCGCGAAAATGACCATGAAGTGAAGTGAATGGACTATGAAGTGCACAGAAATGACCGTGAAGTGAAGTGGCATGACCATAAAATGTGCCAAAATGACCGTGAAACAACACGAAATAGACGGGAATGACCATGGTATGCAAGGAAATGACTGTGAAATGTGTGAAAATGACCGTGAAGTGAAGGGGCATGACTGTGAAATGCGCCGAAATGACTGTGAATCAACACGGAATAGGCGAGAATGACCGTGGCATGCATGGAAATGACCGTGAAGTGAGGCGATTGGACCATGAAATGTGAGGAAATATCCATGAAGTGAAGGGGCATGACCGTGAAATGTGTCGAAATGACCGTCAATCAATACGGAATAGGCGAGAATGACCGTGATATGCATGGAAATGATCGTGAAGTGAGGCGACTGTACAGTGAAATGTACAAAAATGACCGTGAAGTGAAGGGGCATGACTGTGAAATGCACTGAAAGGACCATGAATCAACACGGAATAGGAAAGAATGACCGTGATATGCATGGAAATGACCGTGAAGTGAAGCGGTCAGACCGTGAAATGCTCGAAAATGACCGTAAAGTGAAGGGGCATGACCGTGAATCAACACAGAATATGCGGGAATGACCATGATATGCATGAAAATGACCATGAAGTGAGGCGATTGTACTGTGAAATGGGCGAAAATGACCGTGAAGTGAAAGGGCATGACCGTGAAATGTGTCGAAATAACTGTGAATCAACATGGAATAGGCGGTAATGACCGTGATATGCATGGAAATGACTGCGAAGTGAGGTAATTGGACCGTGAAATGCGCGGAAATGACCATGAAGTGAAGGGGCATGACCGTGAAATGCGCCGAAATGATTGTGAATCAACACGGAATAGGCAGGAATGACCGTGATATACATGGAAATGACCATGAAGTGAGGCGATTGTACCGTGAAATGCATGGAAATGACTGTGAAGTGAAGGGGCATGACTATGAAATGCACCAAAAGGATCGTGAATCAACACAGAATAGGCGGAAATGACCGTGATATGCATGGAAATGACTGTGAAGTGAAGCGATTGGACCACGAAATGTATGAAAATGACCGGAAAGTGAAGGAGCATGACCATGAAATGTGCCAAAATGACCATGAATCAACACGAAATAGGCAGGAATGACCGTGATATGCATGGAAATGACCATAAAGTGAGGCGATTGTACCATAAAATGCGTAAAAAAATAGTTATCATCGAAAATAGCCACCTGTTAAAGATCTTTAAAAAGGTTAACACAGCATGAAGCCATCGATGAAAAAATTGAAAGTTGAAAGAATAAAAAGGCTGAACTATAAGGCAAGTTTTAGTTTAGGTTGGGTTATCCAGAATGCTCTTTTTATCATCAATGTTATCATGAAAATTGACGATTGGTACTTGAATTGTGATAAGTCGAGGTTGCACTATACACCCATGGAACTCAATGTTTAGAATTGTTCTAATTGATGGATTAATACTTGAACTTAACCATGAAGTTTACCGTGTGCTTGAGTTTAGAAGAAGGTAATGCCCAACATTGATGCAACCTAGAATTCTAGTATTTAGATTATTTTTTCAAAAATCACTCGAGTTTATAGAAATTATCCTGTAATTCTTAAAATATTTTTCGCATACTTTGCTCGTGACTAGCAAAATGCTAGTTGGGGATTGTGTTGAGGGTCAAATATTACATATTAGACCTTATTTATTACTTAGTTTTATGAACATGATAATGCTTAATGTTTTATTTCAATCATGTTTGTGTTGCAAGGTAAATTTAGGAGATTGGACTGAAAAGGGTGTTAAAAGTATAGATTTGATGCTCAAAAATCACTAAGGCAAGGGACGGATCTTAGGAGACCGAGATTGAAGAATTCACACGTCAAAGATCTAAGAAAATTAAGTGATGGAAGATAAAGAAGTCTAAAAATCATCCCGAATGCAAGATCACAGGGTTCCCACCATACGTTTGGCACGAAAATTTATATCTGGCCCGAGGATTATAAAGTAACTGTACACATAAAATTTCAGCCCTTAGATCTTTATGAAAGTGGTCCAATGAAAAGATCAGCCATAAATCACTGATTTACGGCCCACCTGATCTCTATATATGCCTCAATTTTGGACTCAACTCCTTAATGTAGCCGAAAAAATGAATGGACAGTGTAGATCCTACACTACATCATTGTGGACCCCACCTTGAATGGTGTGCGCATGTAGCGCATGCACACCAGCAGTACACTGAATAAGAAGTCGGGTCAAACTCTGTTTGACCCAATGAGATTAGAAAGAAAGAGAGAGAGAGAGTCTAGATCGTCCACACAGACGGATGCTACAATGATGAGTGGCCCACATCCATCATCCAAATGGGAGATCTGAACCATCCATGTGTCCAGACGGTGGGGCCGACCACAACCATGCTATCCATCTACGGCCATGCACGCGATCACAAGAAGGCCACATTCAAACGTAGGATGAACGACAGGAAGAAAGATCCCAGGGGCCACATCAATAGATAGCTAAAATTGACCATCTCACACTGAAATCTTGCCATGAGTCTAATGGACAGTGGATTTATCGGCTGAAGTCAATCATGGCCCCCACTGATGCCACCGACTCCAACAGCGTAACATATTATGCACGGCTGCACGTCCAAGAGATTCGGCCGCTATGGGCCGATTGTGTGATCAAGGGCAAGGTTGGATTATGATCCAGATCATTCAAAAGCTCGAGGAGGTGGTCCTAAACCCAGCCATGAAGAGAGAACAGAGTTTGGGATGCTCAGCCATCCCAAAACTCATTCCAAACGCAAGACTGTTTGCATTTTCTCGCTGTGCAGGGTGCGAAAGGAAAGGAGTGCATAACTCCTTACTGCACAAGCTCCACCGCCTCTTGTGCATAAACTCCATTCAACCGACCTCTCAACACCTATAAGAGAGAGAGAGAGCATCTGACGTGGGGACATAAGTAAGGAAAAGAAAAGGGATCTGAAGATTGTGGAAGCACCAAAGAAAAGAGGGAGAAAAGAGCGTAATGGCCAAGGAGTTTGTTTCTTCTTTCTTTAGTTTTTCCTTTAATGATTTTCAAAGATTTTAGCTTAATCATATCTATGATAGACTAAACCTCTTAGCTAGGGATAAGAGGTGAATCTTGTAGTGTGATAGCATATTTTCTATGCTTGGATTCATGTTAAGATGAACTCTCTTTGCTTCTAGTTTGATTATAAGGAATGCTTTTAGTTTTTAATGGTTTGTTGTGACTTAAATTACAATGGATTTATAATAGCTTTAAGCATGTTTGTTTCATTGTTGAGGTTATGAACGTAGGAACCCCTGTTGTTCATCATCATCTCATGGACATGGTTAGATGATGGAACCCTTCCTAACATTCATAATTCTCTTAGATTGGTTGTGGATTGGTTAAATTTTATTGTTTACTTTGTCTCATGGGAATGGTTTAGTGATGGAGTCACTTCTAGCTCTCATACCTGTCATTCATTGAAAATCAGATCCAAGGAAGCTCAGAATTGAATTTTAAAGAATTATCTTCCAACTGGATAAAGATGGGACTCAGATTTTAGTTTCGTTCTTGAATCAAGCATAGATCTCCCTGATCTCTATAAGTGGATGCTTGGAAACCCTAGTTTTTCAACTTTGAATTTTATAAGTTTTAGTTAAACAGTTTGTAAATATTCTCTTACATTCTGTAAGACCCGTATCCTAGTCCGTACTATTTCGTTGACTGTTGCGATTCTTCTCATCGAATTCTGGCAATCCAAAACCAGTAATCGATGTTTGCGCATGACCCTAAGACGTACCTCGTAGATTTGAGTCGGCTTAATCTGAGACTAGTACCATTGCGAACACACCGTTACCGTGCTTCTAACGACTCGCCTACTGATCCGATACCCAGACGGGGAGATGTCGACCTACGTTCAGTTCAAGGAAAAACACCGCGCATTACAAATCCCAAGAGAATCTCTACAATATGTCAAATCAATCCCATCAATCACCTCTCATGTCAAGTACGAAGCACCCATGCTTCCTTTCTCCACAAGTTAAGCAAACCCAAAAGTCAACCAATCTATCACCTCACCCATCACTCACCTCACATCCATCACTCACATCTCTCTTACAACCACCACGCCTCTCTCTTTTCCTTCACATTTTCTAAGCAACAATCCCAAGCAAGAGAGTGCACGTCCAAGCCATTTCAAGAGAGAAAAAAATGACCTTGTGTGGCCCACCTTTCCCATCCCTTTAACTCTCATCCTAGCCATTCATTTCTCATCTCCACCATCAAAGCGAAGCATAAGGAGAGTGGCTTTCCAACGGACCAAGAAGATCAAGTGGTGGGTGCTTCCATAGCTTAGTTTTTTATGTTTTTAAGATGGGCTAAGTGAGGCCTATCGATCAATGGTATGGATCTCACTTTAGACCCTAAGATATGGCCGATGGCCCATCTTGATCATCAATATCATTCCATGATGGGGCCATTCTTCATGGACCCCATCATGATGTTTACCTTCTTAACTTGTATATGGGTCATCTAGACCATCTAATTTCATGGAGAAGGGATCTCCACCATTGGATTTCAATTTTATGGGCCCACATGTAATGGGACCCACTTGATGTATGTTAGAAATCATGGAAGGGAGGGCCCATAGTGTCGGGGTCCCTCGGTCACGCGTGTCCCACTCCCACTCTTTTCTCTCTCTCCCTCGCTTTTTATATTTTTTTTAGTGATGATGATGAGGTTGTGTGGTCCACTTGAATGGACCCCACCATGAAGTGAGTATTTTATCCAAGCCGTCCATGAGTGGGGCCCATCTTATATGTATTGTACTTTCACCATCTATCTTATGGTGACCCACCTAAATAGGGCCCACCTTGAATATGTTGATAAGCTCAAAAACGTCCAGCGTCTAGACATTGCTGGACAGAAAACACAAATATGAGCTTAGCTTTCCAAGCATTGGAGAAGGGTCACTCATATAGGCCCCACCTTGATGTATGTATTCAATCTAAGCCATCCATCCTCTTCTCCAATTCATTTTAAGCGTTGAGCCAAAAAATGAGGATGATATGAGTATCTGGTGGGCTATAGTTTTCAAAACAGTATCATTACCGTTGAAATCTACCTAGATTTTTTTTACATGCTAAAAGAGGCCCAATATTGGTCTTGATAGAATTGTTATGGGTTGTGGAATCCAATGGCTGGAGTGAATTCATCAGATGCGGGCCCCACACCCAAAAAAACTTGGAAAAATAAGTTTTAAAAGAATATATATATATATATATATATATATATATATATATATATATATATATATATATATATATATATATATATAAGCAGCAGCCTACTGCTGTTGCTGTCAGACGCCATGGGCGGGCGGGTGGACGGACCCTAGGGCGCCCACGGCCCCTCACGTGCACCCCACTTTGATGTTTATTTGCCATTTAACCCGTCTATATGGTGGGCCCCTACCTTAAGCAGGCCCCACCCAAAAATCAGCTTGATCCAGATCTCAGGTGGCCCACACCATAAGAAACAGCGGTGATTGAACTCTACAATTGAAACCCTTTTTGGGCCCATAGAAGTTTTGAATCAATCTGATATTTGTTTTTCCTATT
This sequence comes from Magnolia kwangsiensis, assembly GCA_037074715.1. Classification (NCBI taxonomy): domain Eukaryota; kingdom Viridiplantae; phylum Streptophyta; class Magnoliopsida; order Magnoliales; family Magnoliaceae; genus Magnolia; species Magnolia kwangsiensis. The sequence goes on from CM073573.1 coordinate 141,812,550, forward strand.
CATCTAGGTCTTTGTGACCTTACCAACAGATTAGATGGAAAATATATGTTATGGTGGGCCCCATGTGGGAGCCCACAGTGATGTATGTGTTGTACTCCCACCGTCCAGGCGGACGGTGGAGTCCACAGTGATGTATGTGTTGCCCACTGTGATGTACATGTGTCCACGCTGTCCATTGTTTGGACAGTGGGACCCACCATGATTTATGTGTTCTATGCATTCTGTCACACTGTGTGTGTGTGTGTGTGTATTATAATATTGTATATATTATATATATTATATATGCATATATGTATGATGGTGGGCTTTTATGTGGACCCTCCATCATGATGCATGTGTTGCATCCAAACGTCCATTTATTTTATAAGCTCATTTTATGGCTTGAGCTAAAAATGAGTCAGATCTATGGTTCAATTGGGCCCACCTTGGTATGTGTGTAGGGCCCATGTTGATCTATTTGTAGCCATTCATTGAGGCCCACCTTGGTGTACATATAAGGCCCATGGGATCAGGCCCATTTGACATATATAAGACCCATGGGATCAGGCCCATTTGACACATATAAACCCATGGGATCAGCCCCATTTGACATGTATAAGGCCCATGGGATTAGGCCCATTTTGATGTATTCCATGGCCGTGGGTGTAACACCCCAGATTTTTGCCAACCTGGAGTTAGATGTCCTTAGGCAATGGGTCAACCATATCACTCTTAGAGCTCAATCCTAAAGTCTAAACATCGCTTTTCAACCAGTTTCCTTTAAAATCTCACCTTTCACCACCTCATTCTTCAAATTTCTCCAAGTACTTTCATATTAGACATAAATCCTAAAGTTTAAATGGTGAAGAATAGAACTATACTTAAACTAAAACTTACTGTAAATGCCACATACATGAATAAAATGGGATTTTGACTATTTAATCTTTAGAATTTCATGATGTAGATAGGTTATTTAGATGGATTAGCTTCTTTTATCTCAAAATCATATATTTTACGTTGCGTAACTCATTCCGGTTTACAAATGAGACTCGATAAATGTCTCAACGGACTCGTGGGCCCAAACGGCTCAATTTGGGGGGACTCGAGGTGGGTCTCACATGTTTCCGGCATCCCCGGGGGGAGGGGGGTTGGGGGGGACCTTGCCCCTGGGGCGAGCCCTCACCAAATTGGTCAGTGACCGATAAGGTCCTCGCCGATTTGGCAAGGCCTCGTCCTTACAGCGGTTAGGCAACCCATTTTCTACATTTTTTCTACACGTTTCATCCAACTTAAAAAAATCATATCTCCTTCGTTATAACTCCGATTTAGGTGATTTAAAAACTATATTAAATCTAAATGAGTCTAGTTTATATAAAAATATTTAAAAAATATAATAAAATATTTAATATATTTTAAAGTAGGACATTGTGACAACTATCTGAAAATCACTTGTTGGACAGCTGCTACTTTTGGAATTTTTAGAATTTTTATACAAGTCAAAATCTTATGAAAATTGATGCAGATAGGGTAAACTTGATTATGAACTATTAAAAAAATAATTAAAATAATATAACAACTATAAGTGCCAAAAATGGGGCATAAAATGTCCCTAGGACAGTATTTTGCCATAATTAGGGTAGAATTTGGTTAGGTACTAAACTGAATACTCAGTAAAATTAACTTGAATCACTTTAAATACGAATTACAAGACCCAAAATGAGTAGGACTGCTAACCCTATATTACCTAAAAATCTAGGATCAATCTCTAAACCCAGTTGCTCTCGGGAGCATTCAGACACTTCATATTGGACTTGAACCGCACGTCGAAAGTCCGATAGCGATGAACTTAGACCATTATGACTGCCTAGTCGGACTTGACTATCACCTCGAAAATCAAGGATAAATGATGTCCTGAGACCATTTCCTTGAGTCCGGAGTGAAGAGAGTGAGAAAGTGAAGATTTTTAAAAAATTAAATATTAATTTAAATAATCTGAGACGTGTTGTCTCGCCCCAAACCCAGAAATCGGATTCACAGGAATCCCTATCACCGAATCCGGTGCCGACAGCCTCCGTAGTACCCCATTCTCGGCTCCTAGCATTCATATGCTAGATTTCCGATCCTGGGATCCTACAAGGAGGATTTTTTTTATATATATTTAACTAGTAATAAGCATAACCACAAGTTTACCCAAATCATAAAGGCAACATCATCATCACATATCCACTAATATAATCATTTGAATACAATGCTGAAAGGAAAATATATATGTCAAAATCAAAGCTCCAGAAAATAGCTGCATGCTCCAAGCTCAATGCTGTTGCAACCTAACATCACCTGCACGCATCTATCATGCATAAGCTTATAGAAAGCTTAGAGGGTGGTGTAAGTGTGTGCAAGAGATAAGTGCTAAGTATTCAATACAATATCATAATCATACAAAATCGGAAAGCTATTAATCCATAAACTATATAATGACTGAATAAGAAGAAACACTGATAAGAGCAAGAATTATCAGCGTAAACAGAAATACTGACAAGATTATAATCATGCGATAACAGAATAAGCGGAAGTATGAACAAGTCCATAAGTTAATCAATATCAGAATACGCAATATAGGACAGCTATGCAAATGATGAGTCATAGATAATAAAATGTCGAATGACAAGGATATAATGTAATACACAATTCGAAAGAGCTAACAAATATCATCACTCTCATCTAAGTCACAGGAATACATAAACATAACAACCCACAATGCCACACACCGAACATGTAATGGAATATGCAGTATATGGTGCTAATGGAATGATCATACTGGAGTGTGATGTCGAGATGATAGTACGTAGTATCGCAGGCTACGAGGTCCACCACAAGGAACCTCTATCCAAACCAGTCCCATACCTAAATTTGGATAGTCTGACTCAACGTGGTAAACTCCTGATCTCAGGTTAGTCGCGCGCCCAACCAAAATCCTTGTCATAATGAAGATATACAACAATTAGTTGCGCACCACCAGCCCGAGTGGATAGTGAATGGATGAATGAATGAGTATGCAGCTCCTACTCAGTAGCCTGTCAGCACAGTAGCCTGCCAAGCGCTAGTAGCTTGCCCAGGCCTCAGCCCCGCCCACATCACACCTGCCCACATCAGCGTCCATCCACGTGTGCCCGCCCACATGCATAACAGTGACGAGGTGTCATAATATCATGTCAGTCCTCATATCAGTACGGTTCCTCTCTGGAGAAATCACCAAGTTCTATTACACTTCACACCACCTGTCGCCCCAATCAAGCGCACAACTGGATAAGTGGAAAAGACCTCACTATCTGCCTGTCAGTAGTCTGTCAATACCTACTCGGCTCACTGATAGCGGACCCATTCCTCGAGCTGGTCAAACTCATCCTACCCATGCCTACTCCCTCGGATGGGTAAGGCCGCTCCCGCTTCCAACCGACCACGACACAGTGGAGAGCGTAACCATCTGGTAATCAGCACTCAACGCTTATCTACCCACTCGGTCTAGACGTTGGAGCATCCTCTGGAACCAAGAGGGTGTTTAGGGATTTTCACCCAGGGCCATCTATGACGGCCTGATGCTCGAACAGATTTTCAGTGTCCCATCTGACCTTCCATGATATGCCTGTGAAGGCTACGGCCCTGATGTCACTAGGGCGTATAGTAATCACAACACAATGCAAGATGTATGAGTCATACAATCCAATCATGCATCAATCCTGCGCATGTCATGCGCTCATGTGAGATAATCTCCACCTATCAGGGAGTCTCACATCATCCTGCTCAATGACATATGCAATGGTCAATCACATCTCATAACAAACATGCAGATGATGCGGATGGGCATGTACTATGATGTTATGATGTCACATACTCATAAACGGTATCAATAACCGGCGTTGGCGCCAAAAACTTGTTCACTCCCCAAGTGCAGGGTTATGATGTAGTAATAACTCGGTAAGACCGAGGTCGAATCCCAAGGGACTGAAACTTGTACGTTATCTAAAACTAACCAGAACTAGAACTAGATTAAGATGAAATCTAAACTGAATGTAATTTGAGAAATAATGGTGAACTAATTATCTAAACTTGAGAGAAATCAGGAGAAGGGAACTAGGGATTCAGAGGATCCACTTGTAGAGATCAGGGAGATCTTATGCATGTTTCATGAAAATTAACTGAACTGACATTGATCTAGTTTTCAAAGAGATGAAAGGTGTATGAATTAGAATGGATTCCATCACCAAACCATGCCCAAAAGACTATGGCAAACAACAGAATTAAACTAATTACCACCCAATCGCATGTATGAAAGTTAGGAAGGGTACCGTCATCCAACCATGCCCAGGAGACTATGGTGAACAACAGGACGTCCTGACGTCATAAACATGAAAAGGAAATAGAAATATTCAAAGCATCGCAGACCCATTGTAATTTCAGTCACAACAGACCATTAAGAACTAAAAATATTCCCATAATAATTAACTAAAATCAAAGTCAATTCATTCATTAAAATTAAAATAAAATCAAATCTCCCATCTCACTACAAGCTTCACCTCTTAGCCCAAGCTAAGAGGTTTAGCCAGACATGGATGGGCTAAATCTCCACAATTGAAATAAACTAAAAAAAGAAAATACTCTTTTTTTTTTCTTCTGCTTCACGTCCCTGCCCGAGCCTCCATGTCTCTCTTTTTCTTCATTCCTAAGACCTGAATCAATGCTTCCCACGTCCAAGACCTCCTTTTATAGCTGCTGGAAGGCTGGAGTCAGTGACAGAGTTGTAGCAGGACACGGAGTATAATTTTCGCAGTCAAGTTCGGTGCCTCGAAACACGCCACTTTTCTTGCTCAAATTCCAAAGAAACACCGTCGCTTAGTACTTTCTTGGGTCCTCTACATGATAGACGGTTCAGATTTGCCATATGATCAAAGATGGTGGGCCAAAACTGCCTGAAAAAATCGGTTTTCGCGGATGTGCGAAACCTTTGGTACCATTTCACTGTTGTGATCGGTGGGCCCCACAGAAGCATTTTCTGAAAAATTCACCCCGTCCATTGGATTCAGAATGAAATTTTAGTCAAGAATGGGTGGTTTTGAACGCCCATTGACGTGGCCCAGAGAAGAAATCACAAAAGAATCGGTTTTGAACGTCCCATGACAGCTCTTTTGTGGCCTCTGTAACGCACACGTGTGCACGTATGGAAGTGAACTTTCAGCAAGGTTTTGTAGTTTTCAGGCCCCTCTACACGATGGACGGATCAGATCTTCCGTACAGGCAATGGGTAGGGCCCACAACCGTCCGTAAAAATGGCCAGCAGTCGTGTGTCCGCTGCCATTGCGAAAGGAGACGTGTCAGTGACGCTGACCCGTTTTTTGGTTTTTGGTGCATCGCGTGTGCACGATCGGTGGTGCACTCTGACATGCAAGGTGGTCCTTATATTGATGTATATGTGAAATCCAGTCCATCCATCCACTTTGTAATATCCTTTTAGACGTTGAGACCAAAAGTGAAGCAGATCCAGATATCAGGTGGGCCCTAAAATTGAGAATTTATGGGCTGATTTGACTGTTGGGCAACTTCTAGAGAGATCTAATGGCTGAAATTTGACGTGTACAGTTAATTTATGGTCCTCAGGCGACGTATGAAGTTTCGAGCCGAACAGATGGTGGGAACCTCGTGATCTTGCATTCTGGACGTCCTTCAGGCCACTTGAGCTTCAATTTCTTACTTTTCTCGGATTTCTGACCGTGTATATTTGTCAATCTTGGTCCCCTGGAGTGTGTCTCTTGACTTTGGCGTCATTAGATCGTTAAATCTCAACTTTTAACGTCCATTTTCCATCCATGCTCATAAAATCACCTTGCAACACAAGAATGAGAAAACAAGCCATTAGATAGCATTATATTCGTAAATCCAGACAATATCTGGGGTCTAATATGCAATATTTGACCCTCAACACGTCGACAATGTGGACTTTTAACCAATATTGCCCCCAAGGAATGGCCCACATAGAATCAAATATATAATGGGCACATGGCCTCACACAAGGGCTAAATATACGAAACAGGCGGGCCCTGGTCATGGGCCTAACACATATCACAATGGGCCTTGCCCATAGGCCTCAAATACATCTGGATGGGTCGCACCCATGGGCCTCAGATATATCACAATGAGCCTCAAATATACTTCGCAGGTGAGTCACATACCTGGGTATAATATACATCAGTATGGGCTACATCACATAGGCCTAATATACATCACTATGGCCACAACCCATTGGCTTTAAATACACAATAGGTGGGCCCTACACATGGGCCTCAAATATATACCATGGGTGAGCCTCAATGGACGGGTCACCAATACAACAGGATGAGCCTAATGACATGGACCCCATAAATATATCGAATAGGCCACACCAATTGGGCCTTACATACACTGCAATGGGACATGACCCATGGGCCTTGCATACATCACAATGGGCCTTGTAACATAGGCCTCATATATATTTAAGGTGGGCCTCAACAACGGGCCTCATACACATCAAGGTGGGCCTCAACAATGAGCCTCATATACATCAAGGTGGGCCTCAATAACGGGCCTCATACACATCAAGGTGGGCCTCAACAACAGGCCTCATACACAACAAGGTGGGCCTCAACAACCGGCCTCATACATATCAAGGTGGGCCTCAACAACGGGCCTTATACACACAAGGTGAGCCTCAACAACGGGCCTCATATATGGGCTTAACAACAAGCCACAAATATATCAAGATGGGCCTAATCAATCATATGGGATAAATCAATCAAATGGCCGATACGAGCAGGCCGATCAAATGGACCGTTACAAATGGGTTGTGCGTCATGGAGTTATACTAAGCAGGTTATAAAGTAACGCCCTATCCTTACAACGCAGTTGGCCTAGACGGCTAGCATACAACAAGTACGGGCCTACCAGTGGGCCCTAGGGAGAGTCGCAATGCGAACATTTAACCAACATTATACTCGCAATGTGGACGTCAAACCAACATTGCTCCCAAGGTGTGGCCCGTAGTGAATAACATTACGTAAATCAGGTTGGGATCACACATTACAATGGACCTTAGGTACACCCCATTGGGCCTTAAATATATCAAATGGGCCATGTCATATGGGCCTTTTACTCATCAAATGGGCCACATCAATGGGTCGCACCAATGGGCCTTATGTGCATTGCAATGGGTCATAACCCGTGGGCCTTAGATTGCATCAAATGGTTCTCGACCCATGGGCCTTATACATATCAAATGGGCCTAATCCCATGGGCTTTAAAATACATCAAATGGGTCCAATCCTATGGACCTTGGAACACATCAAATGGGTCCACTCTATGGGCCTTAAATTACATCAAATGGGCCTAATCCCATGGGCCTTGGAACACATCAAATGGGTCCACTCTATGGGCCTTAAATAGTTCAACAACTAGCTACATTCATGGACCCAATTAAATTTAATTGTAGTGGGCCTCAAAAGTGCATTCATTAAGCCCAACATTTAAGGAACTAAAGGTATAAATCATTTCCTCTAAGATCTTTATAATATGGTGGGCCCCACTCCTCAAAATTTCAGCCCAAGGCCAGCACAATTATAACATGTTGCTGTCCTAAATTTGGGCACTCCATTGGAGTGGGTCCAAGGCCTCTAAAACTCTGAAAATTGAGGGCCAAGGTCTCTCATCATGCATACAATGAGAGGAAACCCGAAAAGGTGGCCCACCATCAGAAGAAATATTTTTGAATTATGATTTTTTATCAAGGCATATTGCTGGACTGCATACCAGAAAAATCTAGGAGACTAACCATCTTGGCCCATTCTTTTGGATACCCAAACGAGGTCACTTGAGGCTGAAATTTCACAGAGTGATACTTCCATAGGTGGGCCACACCCCCACAAAATTTCATAATTTTTAGATATCTCTAAGTATTTTAATTAATTTAAACAAAACAGTCTGTTCAGAAAAATCAGACAGACCTGGACGTCCCAACGTGGTGGGCCAGTCCGGCCCTCACAACGGTGTGTACAGGGGTCCATTGGCCCTAAAATTTGGTAGGTGAGTTCTAACATAAGTGGACCATACTCTTAAAAAATTTTAAAATTTTTAGACATCTATAAATATTTTAATTCATTTACATAAATCAATCTTTCCTGAAAATCGGACTGATCTGGACACCATATTATAATGGGCCAGTCCCGCCATCACCATGGTGTGTACGGGTGTCCATTGGCTCCAAAAGTTTGTACAAGGGTCCTACCATAAGTAGGACACCCCCCTAAAAAATTTTATAATTTTTAGACACCCATAGGTATTTTAATAAATTTCAAAAATCCAACTGTCCATGGTGGAATGTTGCTGGAACAGTGCATAAAATCCAGACTATCCACCTCACTTGGACCACACCTTTGGGACACCAATGAAGGTCAGTTGGGGCTAAAATTTGGGGGACATTAAGATGAGATCCTCACATTTTAGAAAAGTATATTTAATAGGTATGAATAGTCCCCCAAACAGTCCCAAAATCTGGTCCAAAAACAACCAAAAACTGTCCAGAAAATTCTAGACAACAACATGTACTTAGATAAAATTTATTATATAAGTTAAATAAAAAGGGAAATACATTAATGGGTGTAACATCCCGAAAATCGGTGGGTCAAGCAAAAACCCAACTCCCGAGTTCCAAAATTTTATTTATGCAACATAGATATGTATGATTGAATGTTGTCTATGATAATGTATTAAACATGAGTGAGATTAAGCTAGAACAGCATATCATACCCCAGAGACAGTTAAATTAACAAGCGGAAGACTGTGATAGTATGTATAACATATATAAACTGTCGTATGTCTCCAGAGTATGAACATGTTACCAGGTTATGTACATATATGTATACTCCAAAAGTAAACCAAAGGATATACATGAGTGTTCTAAAAATAAAAAAATGACAAGTGTCAAGGTATCTAAACAACCTCCCTATAATCCCGTCAATCAGATCACGCATAAAGGAGGAATCCTCCTCATCATCATCCAGTCCAGCTCCGCTTCTCAAGCAGCGCCATCATCTGCAATCACAAAAAGGGACTGGTGGGTGTCCGGAAACACCATCCCGTAACGTGGGAGTGAGTAGCTAACTCAGTGGAATAATAGAGCAAGGATTAACATGTTCTCAAATCAATCATGCGATAATAGTAAAGCAGTAAATCAAACAATCCTAATACTGTTGTTAATGCAATATGACATGACATGATGTATGCCCTCACTGACGATCTCCCTCATACGGCACCATCTTACGACCTCGGCATGCAATCGACCCTCAAGTGCTCCACATCTTCTAGGCACATGCAATGGTATGGTGATATGATTTTCGAGTTATTATTAGTCCATTCAAACAGCAGGATTAGGAAACTATGGTACTTCCCTTATATCAATCCCAACACAGATCCTGTCTAGGGTCGTCACTCCTAGTAATCTCATACGAGGTATATTTTGTAGGTCGCTGCAAGGGCTGTCAAGGCTGTTGCACGCACTCCTTGCTCCGCTCCCCCATCACCTTATCAATACAGGCCTACTGTACTCTACTGCTACTGAAGGGTCATTGCCTCCCATAGACTCAGAATACGCTCGCGGTCACTACAAAGGACTCGTCGCCTGATCAGTGTAGGCCGACAGCAAGAATATAGTGTCCCATACCACCATAATCTGCTCACAAGACTATGTGCTCACTGGTCACTACGGGGAGGTTTGTGGCCCCAGCGTAGGCCGACAGCTCGACCACAGTGTCCCATACCGCCATGCCCGGCTCATGAGTCTTCGTGGATCAAGGTACCATGGTTAACAGGGTTTACAATGGTAAGTTCAGTACCATAGGTTCAAGCATTATGAGTCATGCAGGGTGAACATACAACGGCCAGTCGGGTTACTTGACGGGCTCGACTAGCACGATCGCATCTCAAGTTGAACGACATGAAGTGCGTAAAACACTTCGTGTGGCCTAACCACTGCCGCCAACTCCAAAACACGGCTCGCGTTCATCGACGCGTCGTTCGTGGCAAAGATAAGCCAACCACGAATTCGCTCGGTTACCGACTACCTGGACTAAGTATAGTCCCAAACACATATGAATCCACATCAACAATCATGTGAGAGTATTGGAAATGAAACACAACCATGTGAGCATGTTAACACATGTTATATCGTACAACTTAAGTAAATCATCTGACACATGCCTTTCATACATATAATGAAATTATGCATATCGCCAACATATAGGAAATCATTTCCATCAGCATATTAATTGAGAATTCAATCTCGAATTAAATCATAATGAAATCATCAAGCACATGTTATAACATACAGCTTAAGCGAATCGTCAAGCACATGCATTTCATTCATATTATGAAATCATGCATATGGCTAACATGTAGGAAACCATTTACACCAACATATTAATTGAGAAATTAATCTTAAACTAATTCATAACGCCATTTAATTCAATACATACTAATACAAGCATTTCTACAAATACTTACACTACACACTTAAGTCTACATATAGTATGTCGACCCGAAGTGCGCATTTAGGCGAATCTCTTCGCCAAACTAATTATGCACGTATTCCTAACATTTTAATGTGACAAAAAATCATGTCAATCACATCAGCAAAATGTGAATGAAATCAGTACTTCCTACAAATGACTAAAATGCCCTAAATCTCATATTTTTCGCCAGTTTATGAAACAGGAAACGGACAGCATGTTGTACATGTCAAACGGCGTTACCGTCGATAATATACTATTAAACGACATTGAAAGCTTTGGAAACAGTCAATCAAAGCGTCTAAAATCCGCACCTTGTCTCTTATGGATGTGTAAATTCGAACGGAGCGTATACGCTTCGTCTACGGCGATTAGAGAACCTAATACACAAGTTCTATTAGCTACTTCGCTAGGAAACGAAAGGAACCTCAAATCAGCAACCTCTAGGGTATTTTCTTACCTGAAAACGTGGAGGAATCGCTGGGAAAGTGATCGGAGTGCGTTGCCTAAGCACGTACAGCACGTGGCATAAGCAGCAGGGAATTCTCTCCCACCTTCTCTCACAAACTCTCACCTTTTCTCTCTCCCAATCTAGGGATTTTTGCAAATTCGGATGGGAGAGAGGAGTGAGGGTTTCAACCCCTTTTATAAGCCCAAACTTGCCCGAAATGGGCTCCGGTACAAAGTTCACTTAGTGCATATCCAAATCGGGGTTGTTTCGGTCCAAAAGATGCTTTCTGGTGGTCCCCTGACCGAATGCGATCGGACTTAAGCTCACGCGTACTAGATCTAGCACGTATTAAGTTTTCAGTCCGGCTGAGTTCGCAGATCGCGCGTGGTGGACCAGTTTCAGTTCAGTGGTCACCGCACGCAGATCAGGGCTGAAAGTCTCATGATATAAAACAAAAATTTCTCCTGATCTGAGGGTGTAATCTGGCTGAATTCTGATGGCCAGAACGCTCAATACTGACATGTCAAGTCGTGTGCCAGATTTGAATTTGAAATTCCAATTCTATCCCTATTCGCACTCTCTTCGGTCCGGGCTCAATGAAATGGCCTGTGATTATCGGTTTGACTTGATTTTCGAAATGAGTGTCAAGTCCAGCTAGGCGGTTCTAACGGTCTAAGATAGGAGGTATCGGACTTTCGACGCGTGGTCTAGATCCAATACAAAATTTCAAAGTGGTCCAGAGAACAAACCTACTTAGAGTTTGGTCCGAGGTTATAGAGTATTATAGAGTCATTAGTTTTACTCGCTTTGGGTCTTGTAGAACGTATTTAAAGTGATCAGGGACTGTTTCCCAGCCACTCCAGCGTCGCGCTAGCTAACTTATGCTTAGTTTCTAAAGGAATTAATCCTAAGTGATTTCTTTGGCTATGGAATTGGGTTCTAAGCGATTTTTCAGGTGTTTTAGTCAACCCATTGCCTAAGGACATTTAATCCCAAGTTGGCCAAAATCTGGGGTGTTACAATGGGCCACACACATCAGGAAATAAAATGAGAAAAAAGAGAGATAGAAGGATAATTCGACCATAGGGAAAGGGGCTGTACCACTATTGAGCCCTCCCAATATCAATCACACCCGCACATCATACCTAGATCTACATTTACAACATGGATCTTTCACATGCATGGCCTATAATTAAAATTCATGGTGAGGATGTCATCCCCACCATGGTTATAAGGTCAAGATGACCCAAATATAATATGATATGAAATAAAACTACCATGATGGGGCCCATACAAAAATGCCCCATGCATGGATCATGCATGCATAAGGTAGGCCATTAGGCCACAACCATGGGATTGTGTGGGATCTTCACCATTGATTGGTGGGTCCTACACTTCCCTCATGAAAGAAAGAAAATATCTAGGCTATAGAAATTGGATTTTTTACATCTAGAGGAGCACCCACGGTTCAATCTTCTTGCTCCTATGATTTCCTTAGCACCTTAGCTTTGATTCCAATGGAAGAGATGGGAATGGATGGTTAGGATGGGAGATCATAGGGTAGGAAAGTGGGTCATTATAATACCCTGAATTTTTTCCAATCTGGAGTTAGACGTCCTTAGGCAATAGGTCAACCATAACATTTTTAGAGCTCAATCTTGAAGCCAAAGAAATCGCTTTTCAACCCATTTCATTCAAAACTCACCTTTCACCACCTCATTCTTCAAATTTCTCCAAGTACTTTCATATTAAACATGACTCCTTAAGTTTAAATAGTAAAGAACACTAACCCTAGAGTATTAATGATGAAGAACAATACCGAAGCTAAAAATTACCGTGAATAGTAAATAAATGAGTAAAATAGTTTTTGACCCTTAACCTTTTGGAATCTAACAAGATAAATAGGTTAGTTAGATAGATTAGTGTCTCCTACCCCAAAATCATATGTTATATGCTACAGAAATTCATTTCAGTTTACAAACTAGCCCCGAAATGCCTCGAATAGAGTCATGGGCCCACCCACACTAATCCACAATGATCCAACATGGGCTCCACATATTTTTGGGACCTAGGGGGCAGGGGGAACCCAGCCCATATGTCTGGCCTCGCCAGAGATGATTTTCATCGGCGATGGCATCGCCGATTCCACGATGCATCGCCGGTCAAATTCCTCAGTTGGGTCCGGGCTTTGGGCTGGAGGTGTTTGGGGGCTAGGGTAGCCCCCTGGTAGGTGGGGCGTTCGTTAAAATCTCTCCAAAATAGTACTTCCTTCACAAAAATGCCCTCCAAGCTCTCCTTTCTCACCAAAATGCCTAATTTTTGGTAAAAAATACCCCTCCAAACTCTTCCTTCTTCCATTTCCAAACACCCTCGCTCCACCCTCTAGATCCCATCTCAAAAAAACCAATAAAGGCTACTTCCTTTAGAAATCCAATGAGAATCGACTAGCGCTGCACTAGATGTCCTATGAAATTCTCACCAATCACTTTCAATACGATCTGCTAGAGTCAAAACGTATAGGATAGGTGACGCTACAATACCGTAAAACTTACAATCAAAGTCTATTCCCGATTGCCCTCGGGAGCACCTTGAAACTTTGTATCGGCTCTGGACCGCACGTCGAAAGTCCGATTACCCCAGACTTAGACGAATATGACCGCCTAGTTGGACTTAACAATCACCTCGAAAATCAAGTCCAGATGATGTCCCACAATGATTTCCTTGAGTCCAGAGTGAAGAGTGTGAGAAATAAATATAATTTATGAAATCTGGCACGTTCGCTTGTGCGCTTTTTCTAAGCGCTCTGACCATCAGAATTCAATCAAATTTCACCCTCAGATCAGAAAAAATTTCCCTTACATGTCATAGTACTTGTAGCTCCAATCGAGTTCCCATAACCGTTGAACTGAAACTGGTCCGCCACAGTCGATCTGGATATCTGCTCAGACTGAAAACTCTGCCTGACCTAGATCCAATGTCAGGGAGCTTAAGTCCGAGCGCATTCAGTCACAGGACCTCCAAAAATGCTCCGTTGGATCAGAACAAGCCCTCTTTGGTTAGAAAATAAGTATACCTTGGCCCCAAGTCTATTTTGGTCATGTTTGGACTTATAAAAAGGGCTTAAACCCTTGCTCTTTCATTCCATACGAATTTGGGGGAGAGAAGAGAGAAAAGAGAGAGAAAGGGAGGGAGATTTGGAGCTCTCTCCTGGGAGTCTTCCCTGCTGCTCCTCGTGCCACATCCACCTGCCTGCATCACCCTCCCGGTGATTCCAACGCACTTCTAGGTAAGAAAAACCCTAACCACTTGCTATTTTGGGATTCCTTCGATTCAAATAGCAAAGTAGCTTATACATCTTGTGCATTAGGTCGCCGCTACGTTGTTGACGAAGCGTATACGTTCCGTTCGAAACAATACATGTCTAAGGCGAAAGGTGAGGATTTTAGACGCTTTGATTGACTAATTTTAAAGCTTTCAATGTCGTTTAATAGTAGATTATCGACGAAAACACTGTTTGACATGTACAACATGCTGTCCGTTTTCCGTTTCGTAAATGTATGATAAATATGAGATTTAGGGTATTTTAGGCATTATAGGAAATACCGCATACGTCCGTATTTTGCTGAAATGCTTGACATGTAAATTCATCATGTTATGATATTATGTATGCGTATATAATCTGTTTGGCGAAGAGATTCGCCCTAATGCATGCTTTGGGTCGACATACGCTATGTAGACTAAGGTGTGTAGACAAGTGTTTGTATAAATGTTTGTATTAGTATGTATTGAGTAAATGGTATTGTAGATTAGTTTTGAGAATGAATTCTCAATCCATATGATGTTGTATATGATTTCCTACATGTTGGCTATATGTATTGATTTCATTATATATATGAAATGCATGTGTTGGATGATTTGCTTAAGTTGTATGTTATAACATGTGTCAACATGCTTACATTGCTGTATTTCATTTCTGCTACTCTCATATGATTACTGATGTTGATATTTAAGTGTTTGGGGCTGTACGTTAGTCCAGGCAGTCGGTAATGGATTGAATTCGTGGTTGGCTTCTATTTGCCACGAAGGACGCGTCGATGAACGCGAGTCGTGTTTTGAGTTGGCGGCAGTGGTTAGGCCACACGAAGTGTTTCATGCACTTCATGTCGTTCGACTTGAGATGCGCTCTTACTAGTCGAGCCCATCAAATAACCCGACTGGCCATTATATGTTCACCATGTATGAGTCATAACTGCTTGAACTTAGGGTACTGAACTTACCATTAGAAACCCTATTAACCATGGTACCTTGATCCATAAAGACTCATGAGCCGGGCATGGTGGATGGGACACCGTGGTCGAGCTGTCGGCCTACGCTGGGGCCACAAACCTCCCCGTAGTGACCAGTGAGCACCTATGACTCATGAGCAGATTATGGTGGTATGAGACACTATATTCTTACTGTCGGCCTACACTGATCAGGTGACGAGCCCTTTGTAGTGACCTCGAGCGTATTTTGAGTCTACGGGAGGCGACGACCCTTCCGTAGCGACAAGAGTACAAGTAGGCCTGTATTGATAAAGTGATGGAGGAGCGGTGCAACAAGTGCGACCAACAGCCCTGATAGTCCTTGCAGCGACCTACAAATATAACATCGTATGAGATTACTAGGAGTGACGACCCTAGAAAGGATCTGTGTTGGGATTGATATAAGAAAGGTACCTTAGTTTTCCAATTCTGCTGTATGAAAAGGACTAATAATAACTTGGTAATCATTATCCATATCGCATTGCATGTGCATGGAAGATGTGGAGCACTGCGGGAAGAAAGCATGCCGCGGACGCAGATGGTGCTGCATGAGGGAGTATGTTGGTGAGGGCATTCATCATGTCATTTCATGCATGCATTAACAGCAGTATCTATGAATGTTTGATTGTTTGCTTTACTATTAACGCGTGATTGATTTGGTAACATGCTAATCTTTGCTCTATTATTCCACTGAGTTAGGTACTCACTCCCACGTTACGGGATGGTGTTCTGGACACCCACCAGTCCCTATTTTAATTGCAGATGATGGCGCTGCTTGTGAAGTGGAGCTAGACTTGTATGATGATGAGTAGGACTTCTCCTCCGTGTTTTGATCAAAGGGATTACAGGGAGGTTGATTAGATGCCTTGATACTTGTCATTTTATATTTTTGGAGCACTGATGTATATTCTTTCTTTCCATTTTTGAAGTATAGATGTATTTAATTAACCTGGTAACATGTTCACACTCTGGAGACTTACAATGAATTATATATTTTATGTATTTATCACAGTCTTCCGCTTACTAATTTAACTGTCTCCGGAGTATGATATGTTGTTTTGGCTTAGTCTCAATCTTGTTTAATGTCATTCTACAGACAACATGCATTTATCATTATCTATGTTGTATAAGTGATGTTCTGGAACTCGGGAGTTGGGTTTCTACCTGACTCCCGATTTTCACGATGTTACAGCCATACTTGAAGTTTTGAAAGAGAGGGAGAGGCTTGGAGAATTCTCATACGTATGGGATTTCTCTCCTTAGATTTTTTTGAGTTTGAAAATGAGAAAGAGAGAGAGAGAGTTGTAAAGGGAGAGAGAGATGGGTGATGGATGTGGTGAGTGATGAGTGTAAGAAAATCTTGACTTTTGTGGCCATTTGTGTAAGAAAAACATGGGTGGTGTGAGAACTTTTTGACTTTGAGGGCTTTTGGTGTAAGAGAGGTATGGGCTTGTAAGAGATTCTTGACTTTTATAGTTGCTTGAGAATGGGTGAAAGGTGATGTGTACTTGATATGTACTTGACATGTGATGGATTAATGGATTGATGGATTGATGGGATTGATGTGACACCTCGTAAAGATTCTCTTGGATTTCACAACGCGCGATGTTTTTTTCGCACCGAATGTTGGCCCACATCTCTTGACCGGGGTATCACCTCGGCACGCAAGTCGCAGCATCGGAACCGCAGCGACGGTGCGGTCGCTATGGTAAAGGTCTTGGGTTGAGTCGATACGGGTTGACGGCATACGAATCAGGGTCACACACAAATATTGGTTAAGGGTCGAAAGTTGCCGGAATTCGACCGGAAAGACCGCGGAAGTCTATGGAACGGTACGGTCTAGGATATGGGGTTTACACGTGTCGCTTGTGTATTATTTCTAAGCATTCTGGCCGTTAGATTTTGACCCAAATTCACCCTCAGATCAGGATAGGTGGCCCTTATATGTCATAGTACTTGTAGCTCTGATCGAATTTTCGTAACCGTTGAACTAAAACTGGTCCACCACGGTCGATCTGGAAACCCAACCGGACTGAAAACTTATCTTGACCTAGATCCGATATTAAAGAGCTTAAGTCCAACCACATTTAGTAATAGGACCTCCAAAAGTGCTCCTTTCGATTGGAACAGACCCGATTTGGTTATAACCTAAGTATACCTTGGCCCTAGGGCTATTTTCGTCACTTTTGGGCTTATAAAAAGGCCTTAAACCCTCTCTCACAAATCCCATACGAATTTCAAACCCTAGCTAAGAAAGAGAGAGAGAGAGAGAGAGAGAGAGAGAGAGAGAGTAGGAGATTCCCCCAAGGATTTTATCCTACCACTCCATGTACTTCAACACCACTACCGTATCACTATTATGGCATTTCTAATTCCATTCTTGGGTAAGTTAAGCCAACCCTAACCTGTTTTGAAGCTTAAGATAGCTGTAGTGAAGTTCTAAGTAACCTATATCATGCCTTAGGTAGTGAATCCGCCGTTAATGAAGACTTACCGTCTAAATCACATCTTATACGTATTTTCTGGTTTAAAGTGCGGACTATATACGTTTAGGTTATGGTTTTCAAGACTTTTAATGTCGGTTAATGATAAATTAATGACGTGAATGCTATTTC
Organism: Magnolia kwangsiensis; assembly: GCA_037074715.1. Taxonomy (NCBI): domain Eukaryota; kingdom Viridiplantae; phylum Streptophyta; class Magnoliopsida; order Magnoliales; family Magnoliaceae; genus Magnolia; species Magnolia kwangsiensis. The sequence continues at coordinate 141,830,485 of CM073573.1, forward strand.
ACATGTATAAAGTGTTGTCCATTTCATTTTTCAGTTATACATTAACTATGTTGAATATATTGTATTCCTCGTATGTGTAGAAAATACCGTATATGTATGAAATATGAATTTGAGTTTGTCATGATTAACTGTCGTCTATGTATGCTAGATGTATGTGTAATAACTCCTGGGCTAAAGGTTTAACCCAAATACATGATATAACAACATATGATATGTATTTAATATGTGTAGCCTAAGTATATGTGAAAATGACTGAATGAGTATAGACTATTTGTGCTTACCATGATAAACTGTCATGGATATATGATTGTTGTATGGGCGACTACCCTTTGACGAAAGGATTTGCCCTAATATGTATGCTAATGAATACATAATATGTATAATGTAATGTGTAGACTAAGTGTTTGTAAAAGTGTCTGAACGAGTTAGTAGTTAGTAAGATGTACCTGTATATGGGTTGAGATATGATTCTCAACTACATCAATGATGTATATGATTTTCTCCATATATGACTTATTCTGATGTCTGCTTGATTATGAATTGAATGTGTGTGAATTCATGTTTTCAATGCACTTCAGAACATGTTCATATGATTGTATGAGTTGTAATATTGATCAATTACTGCTTTGACTATCTCATAGGACATCATGTTGTAATTGAATGTGATTGGGGCTATTGTATAGTTCAGGTAATTGGTAACAGTCTTTAAACTGGTGGTTGAGATTATTTTCGCCACACAGGATGAATTTAATGAATCTGAGTCGTGCTTGGGATGTTCGACAGTGATTAGGCCACACAGAGTGCTTATGCATTCCATGTCATTCAATTCAACATGCGCTTGGCCAAGTTGAGCTCATCAACTAACCCGATTGACCGATGTTTGTTCACCATGTTTGGTTGCTATTGTTTGAATCTAAGGCACTGAACTTACCAGTGAAACTCCCGTTAACCTTGGTACCGTGATCCCTTAAGACTCATGAGTCAGACATGGTGGTATGGGACACTATGGTCGAGCTGTCGTCCTACGCTAGGGCTACGAGCCTCTCCGTAGTGACTAATGAGCACCCTACTCTTGTGAGCAGATTATGGTGGTATGGGACACTATATTCTTGCTGTCGGCCTACATTGATTGGTGACGAGCCCTCTGTAGTGACCTCGAGTATATCCCGACACTGCATAAGAGCGACGAGTCTTGTTGCAATATTGAGGATATAACTAGGCCTGTATTGATTTGGTGATGGGGGAGTGGTGTAACGACTCCATGCAACAGCCCTGACAGTCATTGCAGCAACCTAGAAACGTAACATCGTATGAGATTTCCTAGGACTGACGACCCTAAAATGGATCAATGTTTGGAAATTGATATAAGGGAGGTGTCTTAGCTTCCCAATCCTGCTGTATGAAAATGACTAATAAGAACTTGGTAATCATACTCATGACATCGCACTGCATGTGTTATTGGCGTTGGTGTGAGAGCATAGTGGTAGTGATTCATGCCGATATTGTTAGATGATGTCGCATAAGGGATTTTGTGGTGAGGGCATGCATCATTTCCTCATATCATTCTTACATTAACAAGAGTATCTAGGACATGTTTGATTGTACTGCTTTATCATTACTGCTTGATTGACTTGATAACATGTTAACCTTTGCTGTATAGTTCCACTAAGTTGATCACTCACTCCCACGTTACGGGACGGTGTTTGAAACACCAACCAGTCCCTATTTTAGTTTTCGTACTTTATGATGATGAGGATTTCTCCTATATGCAGTTCTCATGTGGGTTCATATGAACAATACCCTGATTGACGGGGATTCAGGGCTATATTGGTAGTGATTTATCACTTTTTGATATATGTATTTGAAGACACGTCTTGTAATTATGACCTGGTAGAGCATACATATCTTGAGGACTTATGTTGATTTATATATGTATTTCAGTCTTCCGCTCGTGCTTTCAGACTGTCCCTGAACTATGTTTGCTGTTTTGGTTTAATCTACCTCATGTTTTATGCCCTAATACCGATAACATTCATCCATCATAAAAAATCCTGCATAAGTGATGTTCTGGAACTTGGGAGCTAAGTTTCTGCTTGACCCTCGATTTTCAAGGCGTTACAGTGGGTTAAGGCCCATTGTAACGTACTCTAAGGCCCGCAAGTTATAGCCCATTGCAATGTACATCAGGCCCATTAATGCCGCTCACTTACTTGATAATCAGAAATCCCATGTGATATAGCCCATTTGATGTATTTAAGGCCCAATGGGAGTTACCTAAGGTCCATTGCAATGTGTGATTCATCCATGGTTTGTGTAATGATGTTTTATGGCGGGCCGTTCCTAGGGAACAATGATGGTTTGACGTCCACATTGTAAGTACAATGTTGGTTAGATGTCCGCATTGTAACTCTCCTTAGGGCCCATTGATAGGCCCATACTCGTTAATATTCATCACTTTATAACATGCTTAGTATAATCCCATGACTTATGCCCATACACATCATATGTATGCTTGATATGAGTAGTGACTGATCATAGTATATGCCATTGGGCAGACCATTTACAGGACTCGTTATGAGACAGAGTGTCACACATGATCGCGCAGTACGCGCTGGATTGCTGCATGATTTGATGGTGTGATTCATGCATCTCGCATATGTGTGACTTGATCACTGCACGCCCTAGCGACATCAGGGCTGTGGCTCCACAGGTATATTGTGGATGGCGGTATCAGATACCGAAAATACTTGGTTCTAGCACTGTGGGCACTTAGGATGTCCTTAGGTGAAAGTCCCAGAACCTTTTTGGTACCAAGAGTTGCTCCAACGTTTAGACCGAGTGGATACACGAGAGCCTGAGTACCGAATATCAGTAGGCCACGTCTCCCACTGTGTCGTGATTGGTTGGAAGGGGGTGTGGCCTTATCCGCCTGAGTGAGGGGACTATAAGCTAGGCTGAGTTTGACCAGCTCACAAATGAGTCTGCTATCGACGAGCCGGGTAGGTATTGGCGGACTACTGGTCAGGCGGATAGTGAGGTCTATTCCGCTTGCTTGACTGTGCAGCTAAGGAGGTGACAGTCACTGCGAAGTGTATTAGACCCCGGTAATATCTAGAGGGGAACTGTACTGATATGTGTACTTGATGAGGACTGGCATGTTTATTTTGCATCTCGCATATGACATTTAGCTACATAGGCCACGCATCGCATGGCCTTGGTATGGCTGATAGCATTCATACCTTGCATCATATACTTTTGGTACATCTAATAACATTCATGGACTTACCACAGGTTTCCGCATTACTCTGATATTATATACTTGGCACTTACCTTACACACACACACTTACACCACCCTCTAAACTTTTATAAGCTTATGCACGACCGTTACATGCAGGTGTCGTTGGACAGCAGCAGCGCTGAAATAGGAGCGCGTATTAGACCATTTTGGAGCTTTTTGATCATCTTGTATTTCCCTTTCCACATTGTACTTAAAATTTTTGATATAGTGGATATGTGGTGATGTTGTTTTGTGACTTGGTTATGCTCGTGGTTATGCTCCATTACAAAAAAAATCATTCTGAAAATCCTCCTTGTAGGATCCCAGGATCGAAATCTGGCATATGATTTCCAGGAACCGAGAATGGGACACTACGGAGGCTATCGGCACCAGATTCGGCCATCTGAATTCTTCTGAATCCGATTTTTTGGGTTTGGGGGGTGACACATTCTCCAGACTTAGATTACATATTCTTCTAGTTCTAGTTCTGGTTACTTTCAGAATACGTACAAGGTTCAGGCCTTGTGGATTCGACCTTAGTCTTACTGAGATTATTACTACATCGCGGCCCTATACTTGGGGTTATGAACACATATGAAACAAGCCTTTAAACCCCTAGGTTTCCTTAGTGGACGAGTTATAGTCTTGTTAGGGTTTCTAGAAATGTTATCCACAAACATTGAAAACATGAAAAATAATTCAACATTCAGGAATTTGTACAATTATGCATCCATTCATTATATGAATTTCAAAACAAAGCAACACTTAATCCTATGTCTGAAATTAGTTAGAACCTCAATTTTCTAATTCATTACATCCTTGAGTGCAAAGGTCTAATCAAATTTTAAAAAAATTATAATCCAATATACTTAGGTGTTCAGTGACACTAGTATAACTTTTAAAAATATGCATGTTCCCTATTCTAACTCCTTTTAATCATCTCAAGAATATGAAATCTCTAGTTATCTCATTTCGATTATGCTCTTTCATCTTTTATCATCATATCTATATTATTATAGACCACCCTTATATGAAGATTTCCACCAGGTTTACTTTATAACTTAAGGTATCGTAATTGTAACGATAACAACAATGGTTACTTAGGTATACTCTGGATTACTGACACGATTGTTATGGTCATTACATTCCTTCTCTTTAATAAATTTTCTTTATCCAACACTCTTGTTTCTCCTCTCTTTTTTTTTTCCATCTAAGCATATGTCAATGGTACTAGTTCATTCAACCTTGTTTGAATCAAAATTAGTTATTCTAGTTCACATATCATATTCCTCACTGAGTTAGCTAGGGTGTATTGTGAATTTAGTACATCAAATTACAACTCACTCTAAACTAGTGATTAGAAAATCGAACTCAAGTATATAATTTTCAGTTACCAGAATTCTAACTACTATCAACTTAGAATAAGCATTAACTTTTCCTTTGGAATTCGCATAATATCATGTTCACATTCTTGTATATAAACATTTTATTTTGAAAATGTTGAAAACCTTTCCCATAAACCTAAAAAAATAAACTTAAACCTTAAAATAAAAAATAAAAAATAAAAAAAAACTCTTATATGGATGACTATCTACACCCCCTAACCTAAAATCTACATTGTCCCCAATGTAATGTAAAAAATAAAAGAAATAAAAGAAATGGTGGACAGTACCTGTGTAAGACTCGTATCCTAGATTGTACTGTTCCATAGGCTTTCGCGGTCTTCTCGGTCAAATTTTGGTGACCCGCGATCTGTTATTGGCATTTGCGCGTGATCTTGAGTCGTGTCCCGTATATCAGAGTTGGCTCGACCTGAGACTTGTATCTTAGCGACTGCGCCGTCACTGCGGTTCCAACGTTGTGACTCGTGCACCGATCCGATACTCAGGCTAGAAGATGTGAGCCCACGTTCAGTTCAAGAAAAACACCAAGTGTTTGTAATCCCAAGAGAATCTCTACATCATGTCTCATCAATCAATCAATCAATCAATTAATGCTTTCTTTCTCCTCAAGTCAAGTAACCCCAAAGTCAACTCTTTCTCACCCTCTCTCTTACACACTCATACTTGTCAAGTACACTATCACCTCACATCCATCACCTCTTTCTTACAACCATCCCTTCTCTCTCTCTTTCTTTTCACAATTTCTAAGCAACAAAGAGAACAAAAGAATGGACGTCCAAGCTCTCCCATGTGAGAAAAGATTGAGTTGTGTGGCCCACTTCCTCTTCCAAAAACCTTCATCCTAGCCATTCATTTCTCATCTTCCACCATCAAAGTGAAGCACAAGGAGATCGAATTTCCATTAGACCAAGAAGATGGAACGGTGGGTGATTTATAGGCTAGATTTTTCATGTTTTGATGATGGGCCAAGTGAGGCCTACCGATTGATGGTATGGATCTCGCTTTGGACCCTAAATGTGGTCGATAGCCCACCTTGATTTTCATGATCATTCTATTGTAAGTCCATTCTCCATGGACCCCATCATAATATTTATTTTTCTTGCATAAAAAGAGGTCATCTAGACCGTCCATTTTGGGTGGAGAAGGAACCTCCACCGTTGATCTTTGATTTGGTGGGCCCACATGTATTCGGACTCACTTAATGTATGATTGAATGCAAGGGAGGGCTCATAGTGACAGAGCCCTCCATCACACGTGTCCCTCTCTCTCTCTCTCTCTCTCTCTCTCTCTCTCTCTCTCTCTCTCTCTTTCTCTCACCCTTTTTGTGATGATGTAGTTGAGTGGCCCACTCGGATGGACCCCACCTTGGTGTATGTCTTATCCATGCCATCCGTGCATTTGGTGGCCCACCTAAGCAAGGCTCACCTTAAATGCATATGCTATGGCCAAACCGTCCAGCGTCTCTTGACGCTGGACGTGAAATGAAAATCACAAATATTAGCTTTAGTTTAAAGCTTTTGGGAAGGGCTATTCGTGTAGGCCCCACCTTGACGTATGGATCCCATCCACGCCGTCCATCCCATTTCCCAAATCATTTTAGGCATTGAGCCGAAAAATAAAGCTGATCCGATTTTCTGGTGGGCCATAATATAGCAAACAGCGTTTTTACCGTTGAAATACCCCCTGACGTTTCTACACCCCAAAATATACTGAATATTGGGCTTATTTGGCTTGTCTTAAGCTATGGGAACCAATGGGCAGGGTGGATTCTTCTTATGCGGGCCCCGCGCATGAAAAATCATGAAAATACACGATTTCAAATATATATATATGCAGCAGACGCTACTGCTGCCAGAGGGCGTGCAGGCAGCGCCTGCTATGTTTAGGCGGACGGATAACAGGGACCCATAGTCCCAGCCATGGGCCCCACCATGATGTGTGTTTATCATCCATGTCGTGCATTTAGTGGGCCCCTTCTTAAAGTGGGCCCCCTCCAAAAATTAGCCCTATTTGGAACTCAGGTGGCCCACGTCACAGGAAATAATGGGATTGAATGTCTGCCGTTGCAACCCTTTTGGGTGTCCCAAAAGTTCTGGATCATCATGAAATTTGTTTTCCCACTTCATCTAGGTCTACGTGACCTTATCAACAGATTGGATGGTAAATAAATCATTATGGTGGGCCCCACATGGGACCTAAGGATGTATGTGTTTTATTCACACCATCCACAGTTTTGGACGGTGGAACCCACCATGGTTTTTGTGTTTTCACCACACCGTCTAGTGGTGAATGGTGGGACCCCAATGATGTGTGTGTTCTCACCACACCATCCACTATTTGGATGGTGGGGTCCACCATAATGCATGTGCTGCATTTAAAGCGTCCAACCATTTTGTCAGGTAATTTTAAGGCTTGAGTTTAAAAATGAGACAGATCCAGTATCAAGTGGACCACATAACAAAAATAATGGGGATTGAGTGTCTGCCATTGAAACCTTTGTCACAGAAGTTTTTGATCATTAAGAAAATTATTTTTCCTCATAATTCAGGGTTGTGTGACCTTATGATCAGATTTTGATAGAAAATGAATGTTATGGTGGGCCTTGAGAATTTAATGGTGGAATTCATTACCACCAGTGTTATTTGGAGTGCAGTCTAGTTGATCTTTTGATATGATCCATTTATATATACTATATATACATACGGATGTACTTGTGGCCATCCGTTGAGACCCATTTGATATATACATAAGGCCCATGTGATTAGGCCCATTTTAATGTATTCTAAAGCCCATGGGTCGAGGCCTAATGGGATGTATACAGGGTCTATTGTATTATGTAATTCCACCATGGTTTATATAATGACATTTATGGCGGGCCATGCCTTGGGAGCAATGTTGGTTTGATGTCTACATTGTAAGAATAATGTTGGTTAAATGTCCACATTATAACTCTCCCTAGGGCCCATTGATAGGACCATACTTGTTATGTGTAGGCCATCAAGGCCCATCTTCGTTGTGAGATAGTTCATCACCATATAAATTGCTTAGTATAACTCCATGATTCATGCTCATACGCATCATATGTATGCCTGATATGAGGAATGTTTGATCATAACATACACCATTAGGCAGACCATTTATGGGACTCCTTATGAGATGGAGTGCCCACATTATTGCGCAGTACGTACAAGATTGTTGCATGAGTGGATAGTGTGACTCATGCATCTCATATATATGTGACTTGATCATTATACGCCCTAGCGACATCAGGGTCGTGGGCTCCATAGGCACATTATAAATGACCAAATAGGACACCGAAAATACTTGGTTCTAGCACTATGGGCACTTAGGATGTCCTTGGGTGAAAATCCCATAATCTCTAAGGCCAAGAGGTGCTCCAACGTCTAGACTGAGTGGAACATGAGCGCTCGAGTGCCGAATACTAGTAGGCCGCGTCTTCCACCGTGTCGTGGCTGGTTGGGAGGGGGTGTGTCCTTATCCGCCTGAGTGAGGGGGCTATAAGCTAGGCTGATTATGACCAACTCGTAAATGGGTCCATCATCGACGAGCCGAGTAAGTATTGGCAGACTGCTAGCTAGGCGGATAGTAAGGTCTCTTCCACTTGCTGGACTATGCGGTTAGGGAGGCGGCAGTCGGTGTGGAGTCTAATAGACCCTGGTGATTTTTCAGAGAGCAACCATACTGATATGTGGACTTATTGAGCAAAAATTACATATCTATTCATTCATTCATTCACTATTCACTCAGGCTGGTGGTGCGTAACTATTTGTAACGTGTACCTTCGCATGGCCAGGATTTTGATTGGGCGCGCGACTAACCTGAGATCAGGAGTTTACCACATTGTTTAGATAGAAGTCCCTTGTGGAGGACCCCATAGCCTGCGATACTACATACTATCATCCCGACTTCACATTCCAGCATGGTCATTTCATTCGCACCACATATTTCATTACATCAGCAGTACTTCGCATTTTAGGTTACTATGTTTTTGCACTTATATGGCCTAGACAGACTTAACAGGATTTTCATATTGCATTGTATCATCGGCATTTGATATTTGGCTTTCACACTTGCATAGCCGATCTGCATTGCTTATTCTGTTATTGAATAATTCATAAACTTATTAGTATATTTTCACTTACTCTGATATCGTATGATTCATGATTTTGTCAGTATTTTCACTTATTTCGATGATGTATAATTTATGGGCTTTATTGTATACTTCGCACTTACCTTACACACACTTTCACCACCCTCTAAGCTTTCTATAAGCTTATGCACGATAGATGCGTGCAGGTGGCATTAGGTTGCAGCAGGGTTGAGCTTGGAGCATGTAGCGGACTTTTGAAGCTTTTATTTTGAAACATATGTATTTTCCTTTCAGCACTGTATTCAAATGATTATATTAGTGAATTCGGTGCTGATAGCGTATGGACGCTAGGAGTCGAGAATGGGGTACTATGGAGGCTATCAGCACCGAATTCGATGATCAAAAATTTTGTGAGCCCGATTTATGAGTTTGGGACGTGACAACTTGTCATGAAGAAATGCAAATTGTAAGTGACACTAGAAAAGAAAATTTGAATATGATACAAATCCTACACAAATGCTCTATTAAACTAGGAGCATCAATTTGAATATTCTGGCTCATGAAGAGAGACAGACTCCTCTCCCAAATAAAAGTTTTCCATATAAGGTTTTAATCTTTGACCATTAACCTTGTACACATTGTCATTACGTGAATTTTTAATTTCAACAGCCCCATGAGTATAAACATTCTTCACAATGAATGGGCATGTTCATCTTGATTTCAATTTTCCCGAAAAGAACAGGAGACGGGAATTGTACAATAAGACCTTTTGCTGAGGTTTAAAATTTTTTCTCAAGATGTTTTTGTCATGTAAAGTTTTGGTCCTTTCTTTGTAGATTTTATAATTTTCATAAGAGTCTCTCCTCAGCTCCTCTAATTCATTCAACTCTAATTTCATTTATCTACTTGTTTGGTAATATTAAATTTTAATTTCTTTATTGCCCAGTATGCTCTATATTTCGATTCTACGGACAAATGGCAAGCCTTCTCATACACCAATCTATATGGGGACATTCCAATCGGGGTCTTATAAACAGTTATATAAGCCTATAAAGGGTCAGATAGTCTGAGGGACCAATCCTTCCTATCTGGCCTTATAGTTTTCTCCAAAATATGTTTGATTTTCCGATTAAAAATCTCAACTTGTCCACTCATTTGTGGGTGGTAAGGGATTCATACTTTATACTCGATACCATATTTCTTCATCAAAGCCTCAAATGTCCTATTACAAAAGTGAGATCTGTTATCACTAATGATGGCTTTTGGAGTTCTAAATCTAGATAAAATATTTTTCTTAAGAAATTGTCTGACCACTTTGTTGTCATTAGTCCTACTTGGAACTGCCTCAATCCACTTGGAAACATAGTCCACACCAACCAATATATAAAGACATCCAAAAGAAGATAGAAATGGGTCCATAAAATCAATACCTCAACAATTAAAAATCTCCAATGATAAAATTGAGGATAAAAGCATCATGTTACACCGGGACACTCTTCACAATCTTTGACATCTATCACAAGCAACATAGAAAGTGTTGGTGTCTTTAAACATGGTGGGCTAGTAAAAACCACACTGCATAATTTTTGCAGTGATTTTTTAAGCAAAAAAATGGCCACCACATGCTTCCATGTGGCAAAAGAAAAAAAATACTCTGCATTTCATCTTCTGGGACACAACGTCTAAAAATCTTATCAATCCCATACTTACATAAATACGGGTCATCCTATAAGAAGTTTCTAACCTCAGTTTCAAAACGCTTCCTATCTTGTGACTTCCAATGATATGACATTTTTCTCGTCACAAGATAGTTCACTATATCCACATACTAAGGCAAGTTGGAGATCGTAAATAATTATTCATCAGGGAAAGTGTCCTAAATATGCATCTCCTCAGTGGAATCATCTAACGCCAATCTGAAAAGGTGATCAATCAATACGTTTTTTACTCATTTCTTATCTTTTATCTCTAAGTCAAATTATTAGAGTAGGAGGATCCATCTCAAAAGTCTCAGCTTTACATCTTTCTTAAATAGAAAATATTTCAAACTCGAGTGATCCGTGAAAATGACCACTTTGGATCCCAGCAAGTAGGACCTAAACTTATCCAAAGCAAAAACTACTGCAAGTAATTCATTTTTAGTTTTTACATGGGTCGAGTTTAGAGTTCTACTTGCATAGTGAATAATGTAGGGTCATTTATCTTTCCTTTGGCCCAAAACAGCCCCTATGACATAATCACTTGCATCACACATTAGTTCAAAAGGAAGTGTCCAATTTGATGGATGCATGATAGGTGTAGTGGTAATGGATGATTTAATTTTATTAAATGCACTTGCACACTCATTTATCCACTTAAATGGAACATCATTTTGAAAAAGATTAGTCAGGGGTCTAGTAATGACACTAAAGTCCTTGATGGATCTTCTATAGAAACCAGCATACCCTAGAAGTAATCTAATATCTCTAACAGTTCGGGGGATAGGTAGATTAGTTATAATGTCCAGTTTTGAGAGATCTACCCTAATTCCATTTTTGGAGACAACATGGCCCAAAACAATTCTTTTTTGAACCATGAAATGACATTTCTCCCAATTTAAAACAAGATGCTTTTCTTTACACCTAGACAAGACAAGAGATAAATTGTTGAGAAATTCCTCAAAACTACTCCCAAATATAGAAAAGTCATCCATGAAAATCTCAAGAAACTTTCTAACCATATTTAAAAAAAATACTTAACATGCATCGTTAGAAAGTTGTTGGGGGCGTTGCACAATCTAAATAGAATCTGTTTGAAAGTAAATGTGTCAAATGGAAAAGTGAACGTGGTTTTTTCTTGGTCTTCCAAGGCTATCTCTATTTAGTTATATCCGAAAAATTCATCAAGAAAACTATAGGAGTGACTTTCTACCCTCTATAAAACTTGATCAATGAATGGTAGAGGGAAATGGTCCTTCTTTGTGACCATATTCAATCTTCTATAGTCAATGCACACATGCTAACATGTGGTAACTTGTGTTGGTATGAGTTCATTATTAGATTTTTGCATGATAGTTATTCCAGATTTCTTTGGAACTACTTAAGTTGGACTCACCCAAACACTATCGGATATTTGGTAGATGATTTCACATCCAATAATTTGATCACCACATTGTCTACAACTTCCATCAAGTTTGGATTGAGGCACCTTTAAGGTTGTCTAATTGTTTTGGCGTCCTCACCGAGGTGGATCCGATGGGTGCATATGCAAGGGCTTATACCCTTAATATCAAAAATATTCTAGCCCAAGGCTCCTTCTTAGTCCCTTAGAACATTCAACAATTTAATCTCTTGATCCTTGTCTAAAAATAAAGAGATCACCACATGATAAGTTTTATTTTCACCGAAGTATATATACTTAAGCTCATTTGGTAGTAGTTTTAAATCAAGCTTTTAAACATTAGTTGGTGATGGCAGAGGTCGTGAGTCTTCGATAGATAGAATTTGAGTGCGTGGTCTCCATTGGTACATACCAATGTCCTGGGTGGTTGTACTCTCATTATCATCACACATTTCAGTAAGCACTTTTTTTAAATCATAATTTTTTAAGTCCCTAAAGACTTGAATCAATTCCTTAGTCAGACTAGGTTCCAATTCCTCTTCTTCTATCAAGTAATCCATGAAATTCAACTCATGGATCTCATTATTGTCAATGAGCTGCTTACATAGATTGAAAATATTTAGCTCTAGGGACATGTTACCAAAAGACAAGTTTATCATTCTATTCATGCAATTTATGATTACATTTGAAGTTGTTAGGAATGGGAGGCCTAAAATGATGGGAACTTGAGTGCTAGCGTTTACACAAGGTTCAGTGGCTAGTACAATAAAATCCACGAGGAAGTAGAATTTCTCCACTTGGACTAACACGTCCTTCTAAATTTTTCTTGGTCCCTTAATGGAGTGGTCAGTGAGTTGAAGTGTAATCGTTGTTAGTTTAAGCTTGCCTAACCCCATTTGTTTGTAAACCGAATAAAGTACTAAGTTGACACTTGCATCTAAATCTAGTAAAGCATGCTCAATTTGAAAAATTCCAATAATACAAGGAATAGTGGGACTTCCTGGGTCTTTGTATTTGGGTACGATCCTTTTTTAAATGATAGCGCTCACTTTCTTGGTAAGGAAGGCCTTTTTATGCACATTTAATTTTCTCTTTACAGTACACAAGTCCTTGAGATATTTAACATATAATAGAATTTGTCTAATGACATCAAGTAGAGGAATATTAATAGTAACCTTTTGAAGCACATCCAACACTTCTTGATATTTCATAAGACAGTTGGGTTCAACTGTCTCGAAGTCTAAATGGGAACAGAATTAGAGGTTCATATGACTTAGTCTTTTTGTCCTTTTGTTGTTGCGGTTCTTGAACTATAGCCAGTTCATTATTCTTTTGAGATGGTGACTTGTCCTCTGGTATTTCTACCAGTTGCACTATCTTGTTATTGACTTCTTTCCACTTCTCAAAGTAATGATGACCTTAGCTTGTTCATGATGTAGCTCACTTGGATTTGAGTCTCCAATGAAATATGTGTTTCTAGGGTTTGGCACAGGTTGAGAAGGAATGGTGCATTTTTTCCTAGCATTAGTTGAGCTCAATCCTATCCACAGACGTCTTTAATTCCTGATTTGATTGGATTAGAGACTAATTCATTTGAGCTTGAGAGTTCTTGAATGCAGTCAATGCATCCTCCACAGATGATTGCTTTGGTGGGGGTACATTTAGTGCATTGTTAGATGCCCCAAAGAAGTTGTTTTGTGGAGGCATTTAGGTGCGTTGGGTGCATTAATTTGTAGTCCATTCCTCCAACTAAGATTAGGATGGTTACACCAATTTGGATTATACATGTTTTTCATTAGCTATATAATTGACCTTTGGTAGTTATTTATAGCATTTGCTTGCCCATGTTCCTGCATGATATCTTGTACAACTAGGATTGTTGGACAATCCTTTATGTCATGGTCTACACCACCACAAATGCTACAAAAATTACATAAGGAAGTGTTTTCTTTAACAATATCAACCTTCCTAATTTCCAAAGATTCGACCTTTCTAGCTAATGTAGCTAATTTTGCATTAAGGTCATCTTCCTCTCTTAAGACGTACAGCCCTTTTTTCTCTCTAGGAATGGGTCTAGTTTGGTCTGATTTAGTAGAGACATCACATGTCTACGTATTCTCTGCTAACATGTCTATAAAATTCCAAGACTCATTATGATCTTTGTCAAGAAAGGTTCCACCACACATCATCTCTATAAACTGATGGGTATATATGATGAGCCCCTTTTGGAACGCATCAATCACGTGTCATGGTTCATAAACATGATGTGGACAAGTAAGTAGAAGCTTTTTGAAGCGCTCACAAGCTTGAAAAAATAGTTCATTTCCCTTTCGGGAGAATGACATGATTTCTTGTTTTAGTGCATTTGTTTTGTGCTCGGAAAAGAACTTTTTCAAAAACTCTCTACTTAATGCTTGTCATTTAGTAATGGTATGAGGTCTTAAAGACTCGAGCCATGCTTTGATTCGATCCTTTAAAGAAAATGAAAATGACCTACGCTTAAACGCATCCCTATTGTCATTATTTACTTGTAATGTTGCAATCACTTCCTCAAAGTCCTTAAGGTGTAACTAGAGGCTTTCAGAATTCAAGCCATAAAATTTAGGGATCAATTGAATCACACCTGGTTTAAAATCAATATTCCCTGTGTGATCAGGGAACACAATGCAAGATGCTAAAGTTGATCTCTCAGGGTGTAGACATTCACATAAAGTTCATGGTTGGTTTAACACATTTCAATGAACTTCATTCTCATCCTTGAGAGAAGGATTACGTTGATTTTCTCTATTTTGATTTATAGTTGGATCTGACATATTTGGATTTGGATTATCAACCAGGTTTGTCATGGAATCCAAGTGATGTTGAGTGTCTCTCCTAAGTGAATGATCAAGGCCTGGAACTAGTCTGCCTTCGGAGGAGAGTCTATTGTTTTGATCCCTATTCCAACGGGACATAAACCATCCACACCATACAACAAATACTACTAATTCAAATAGCAAGTATGATACTTAAAATAAAAAATAAAAACTTAACAAATAACCTAGGCGGCAGAGCCGACCATAAGGGTTCAATCCACAAAACAGACTTAACCAACAACCCAGGCGGCAAAGCCGACCATGAGAGTTCAAACCACAAAGTAAAATAAATAAAAAGAAAGTAAAACTAATGCAGAAATTAAACTGTGTTAATCTAGAAAATAGATTCAGCAGATGATCTTTGTAATCAAACAGTAACTGTAGGACAACCATTGCACTTGGGTGATGAAATCCTAAGCAAGGCAACCTTATGTCACAGTTAATGCTTGAAAGACCCAACTAAATTTACTTTCAAAGAAAAATAAAAAATCTATAGAAATTTTGAAGGGTTTAGAAGAGAACTTACCTTAGCTATCTTGCAACCTTAGTTATCTTGCACAGATCCAATCTATCTCAGTTTCTCCCCAACAACGGCATAAAAAACTTGATTATTTGCCTCCAAGTGTAGAGATTCGTAAGTAATATCCTGTGAATACAGGGTCGATCCCACAGGGAGATGAATTGTGAATGAGAAAATCAAATGTAAAATAAACTAAGTAATAAAAACTAAATTGATGATTTGATTTTGAGAGTTTTGAATGGATGTAATTCAACTAAATTAAAACAACACTCAAGCTTCAAAGTTCCACACATAGGTTAATGTTTCAAAATCATGATAACTTGATAACACAACTAGGATCCGATCACTATGGTCAGCCTAATCAAAAAATAAAAAAAGTTTAAACATTTTAAATAAATGATATAAAAGATTAGAAAATCATTGATTTTCACCATTGATAGATATTCTCAAGTGTCAGTGATTTTACGAATTCATATCCATAAGATGATGAATATCAAAGAAATGTAGCAAGTTGAGAACCTCTCTTATCTAGGAAATCTAATTGATTCAGGGTAAGTCTATCCATCAATGTGGATCTCATATGATGAAAACATATGGATCTCACATTAGGATAAAAAACTAAACCTAAAAAATTAATAACATACATACATCATTTTTCTCATCATTAAAATAATCAATCATCATAACTATGAAAATATTAAACCAATGTACTTCCCTTCAAGCTTGGGTTAGAGGAAACTTAGAAAAATATAATTAAATTGTAAAAATAAAAAATAAAAAGAAAAGAAAGAAAAAAAATAAACAAAAACTTGTAAAAAAAATAAGGACTATGAAAATTAAAAGCTCTCTAAAAGAAACCAAAAAAACTTAGAAAAACCCTTGAATGCTCTTCAATGCTTTGGATAATTGCTTAGGAATGCCCTAGAATGCCTTATTTATAGGTGGGGAACTCTCTCCTTCAAATAGATTTGAAAAAAATTGGAAACTACTTCAAAACTGCACACTCCGTATAGGCTCCACGTAAACCCTTCGATGTCATCGAACAACCTTCGATGTCATCTAAGACTGACTTCGATTCATCAAAACTGTTTCGATAAATCTAAGACTGCATTCATTTTTTCTAGCAACCAAACTTGATTTTTCTGTAATTCTTCAATGTCATCTAAGGGCTTCGATGTCATCGAAACTGGCTTTGATGTCATCTAAATTGTTTTGATGAATCTAAGCTTAGATCGTTTAATTTTCTGCACTAATTTCTACACTTCCTTCCTTTTCCACTTAGTTTTCTTGACTCTTGGGGTCTTGAAATCTTCAATCTTGATCTCCAAATGTCTATTCTTTTACTTGGTAATTCTTGAGCATTAAATCCACACTTTTAACATTATTTTCACTCTAAGCCCTCAAACTCACCTTGTATCACAAACATGTATAAAATATACCATTAAGCAGTATTATGTTCATAAAACCAAAATATAAATGGGAAAAATATACAATATTTGACACTCAAAATAGAGCGTCAATAGAAGCGGGGGCCTTGGCCCAATACGCCTATTGGATGTCCCGGAGCTAATCTTGAATTTCCTTTAATTCTGCCTTCTATGAGACTTCGTTCTCTATTGTGACTTCAGAAGCTTTTCCCCGCCTTCTCTTTTCATGGGTATGTTGCATATCAGACTCGGCAAGCTCGGTTATTCCCATGATTTGTGTAGGGACACACCTGCTTCACGCTGACCGATCTTTTGCTACATATGAGTTGGGTGGTGTGAGTGGAGGATGAAATTGCTCAGTTGCTGCCCTTAGTTCCATGCCTTGGTTGTCGAGGATGGGGTGTTGCCTTTCAAATATTCTCATGATACGGTCAATGCTGACGGTCAAAGCCTCGACGTGGTTTTCTAAAGAGACGAGCGAACTTCCCCTGTTTTAGGATCTTTGTGAGATCACTGGGGAATGGGGGGTCTGGCTGGAGGCCTAACTGTGGAGCTTGAGAGTTTTCAAGTTGTTCTTCCGGTACCGGCTCAGCGATAGCGGGTAAAGCATTTATTTTTCCCCTATCCATTAAAGGGGGAGAAGTAGAAAGGTGATTAGACTTGATGTAGAGGGAACTTATTAATGGTTTTATTGTCATTCTCACAAATGGTGCTAAATTGTTATCACTCAAATCTAGTCGACCCCGTAATACCTCCTGTGAGCCATTGTGTACCTGCATTTTAATGGAAAGCGAATGAAATTGGGGATGTTATATGTGGTCGGGGACCCTCTAATGCCTAAGTCAGGTAAATAAACTCAAAGTGTGTGTGACTAGAGTTGAGATCTTTGTGGGTAATTGTTCACTCCCTAAGTACAGGGTTGTGATGTAGTAATAAACTTGGTAAGATCGAGGTCGAATCCCAAGGGACTAAAACTTGTACGTTATCTAAAATTAAGTAGAATTAAAACTAGACTAAGATATAAACTAAATCGAATGGAATTTAGGGAATAATTATGAAATATTAATCTAAAACTTTGAAAAAATCAGAGGTAAGAAACTAGGGATTCAGAGGATCCACTTGTAGAGATCAGGGAGAACTTATGCCTGCATCAAAAACTTAACTGGATTTAGAGTCTCATCTTCATCTAGTTAAAAAATGTAACCATGGAAATTAAACTGAACTTACTTGATATAGTTTTAAAGAGATGAAAGGTATATGAATTAGAATGGATTCCATCACCAAACCATGCTTAGGAGACAAAGCAAACAACAGAATTAAACTAATTACCAACCAATCAACATGCTAGGAAGGTGAGAAAGGGTACCGTCATCCGACCATGCCCAAGAGACGATGGTGAACAACAGGGCTTCCTGACGACATAAACATAAAAAGAGTAGGAATATGCTCAAAGCCATTGCAGATCCATTATAATTTTAATTACAATAGATCATTAAAAACTAAAAACATTCCCCTTAATCAAACTATAATCAAGGTCGTTCATAAATTAAAATTAATTCAATGGCACAAAGTAAGGTCTCCCATCATGCTACAAGCTTCACCTCTTAGCCTTAGCTAAAAGGTTTAGCCACACATGAGAGGGCTAGATCTCATGAAATTGAATGACCAAAAAACAGCAAAATAGGAAAGAAAAACACTTCTTAGCCGGCTGCCTCTATGCTCCACGTCTATCCTAGCAAAAAACTTTTCATGCCTCTTCTCTCTCATGTCTTCCTTTTATAGCTGAAGGAGGTCAGACTTGCTGCCGGTTTGGAGAATTGACTTTGGTGGAGTCGGTGGACTGCATAAAGGTTACGCAGCAACAGCCTATCCCAGAGAAACCGCAAACCAAGTTACGTTCAGCTCAGATTTTCGAGCAGAAACTGTCCCACGATCCAATTTCTTTCCATGGCTGGGGTAAAGACCACCTTCCAAACCTATTGGACGGTTCAGATCATTTGTCCGACCACAGGCGGTGGCCCACGACTGCTCGCGAATTTCGGGCTGCATTGGTTTCAGACGCATAACTCGTCTTGTGTAATAGAGCTTATGCAACGACGTTGGTGGGGCCTAGGATCGGTGATTGTTGTAAAATCCACACTGTTCATTAGATGCAGGACGAAAAACTAGTTGAGAATAGATGGTTTTGACTGTCTGATGATGCGGCCTACAGGATTTCCTTTCTCACCATCCATTATGCGCTTGAACAGTATTCTCCTCTATATGCGAGCATGGGGTTGGAAGAACTTCCTCTGTATGGTCATTTTGACTTCCTTAGCACATTGGATGGATTGGATCATCCGTACAGATGATGAAAGTGGCCCAACAATGTCCCAGCGGACGGCCATGCGCAAGAGAGAACAGAGAGTCTCTGTCTCTGTTTAGGAAAGTTGGTCAAACCAGCTTCTGACCGTGTGAGTAAGTCTAGTGCACTTGTGCACTATGCACTGCCACAGCCAGTTTGGTCCAAGCTTGTAAATACATCCTGCATCACAAACATGATTAAATCAGGCCGTAAGACAGTACCATGTTCGTAAATCCAGGCAATAACTGGGTTTGATATGAAATATTTGACCCTCAACACAACCCCCAACCAGCATTTTACTAGTCTCGAGCAAAGTATGTGAAAAATAGGTTGAGAACTACAGGATAATTTCTATGTACTAGAGTGATTTTTGAAAAACAAACCAGATACTAGAATTTTAAGATTCATGAATGTTGGGCATTACTCTCTCCTAGACTTAAGCACACGGTAAACTTCATAATCAAGTTCAAAGAATTAACCCATCAATTAGATCAATTCTAAACATTGAGTTCCATGGGTGTATAGCGTAATCTCGACTTATCAACATTAAAATTCACTTCTCTATTCAGGATATTATTGGTAATCAATAAGAGAATTCAATATAACTGAAACTTGCCTCACTGATCGTCTTTTCATTCTTCCATCTTTTGATTTTTCCATTAAAAGTAACGCAAAGGAGGGGAATCAAAACTTCGCCTATAGGGAGCAAACCTATGGTCAAGACCGTACACCCAACCTTTTTCAACTGTCATTCTTAAGGAATTAACCTTCACCTATAGGGAGCAAACCTATGGTGAAGATTATTCGCCCAACCCTTTCCAAAGGTATCTGCTTTTTTTTTTCAATTGATAATGATGGACAAATTTTCCAGGCTAGTTCCTTTCATGCTTAATGATTACCAAGTTAATCCTTCAATATTGAATTGAACCTTAATGTGTAAGCGAGATGTGACATGTGAAATCGTGACTCAATCAATGTTTAAAACTGACCAAAAAAATACTGATTAGTTAACCTAATCTCCCACCCCCAACCAAAAATCTACATTGTCCTTAATGTAAAAGATATATGAGCATGCAATGCACATGGGATAACTAAAGTAAAGTGATGGGAAGATAGTACTTGTATAACGAATTGAGAGAAATTTTTCAAGAGATCGTAGCATAGAAGCTAGTTAGCACAAGAGAGAAAGAAAAATAAAAATAACAAAAAAAAATAAAATCCTACCTATACCTCTTTTGTAGGTGCCTTAATTGCATTTAGCGTATGCAACAAGCCTTTAAACCCCTAGGTTGCCCCTAGTGGACAAGTTGTAGTCTCGTGAGGGTTTGCAGCAATGTTACCCACAAACATTGAATTAACTAACTAGAAAAATGAAATGAAAAGCTAGGTTTCCTCTCAAGAGCGCTAAGTTTACTGTTTTTAGCCAGACAAATAAAGCAACTACCCTAGTCCTATGAAAATGATAAACCTACCTATACCTCCATCAGACTAGGAGATCAATCCTGGTAAACAGGAGCAGTCAGAGGCATGGACATGTCCTCTGAGTTAAATTTCTCGACAAATGGTTTTAATCGATGTCCATTTACTTTAAACTCCTTGTCATTGTCGGGATCTCTTATCTCAACGGTCCCATGAGGAAAAGCAGTAACAACAATGTAGGGGCCGGTCCAACGAGATCGAAGCTTACTCAGAAAGAGATGTAGGCGAGAGTTGTACAAAAGGACTTTCTGACCAAGCGCGAATGATTTTCGTAAAATATGTTAATCATGAAATGCCTTCATCCCGTCCTTATAAATTCTTGAGTTCTCGTACACATCGTTCTGAATTTCTTCAAGTTCATTCAATTGAAGTTTGCATAGCGAGCCAACGTTGTCCAGATTGAAATTTAAATTTTTGATCACCCAGTACGCTTTATGTTCTAACTCCACAGACAAGTGACAAGCCTTCCCATAGACAAGTCTAAAGAGAGATGTTCCAATAGGAGTTTTAAAAGCAGTACGGTATGCCCATAAAGCATCGGTCAATTGAGTTGACCAATCTTTACGATCAGGGTTAACCATTTTCTCTAAGATATGTTTGATCTCTCTATTAGAAATCTCAGCTTGTCCAGTTGTCTGTGGATGGTATGGGGTGCTCAACTTATGAGAGATACCATATTTCTTCATTAGGCTCTCAAATGGTTTATTACAAAAGTGTGAACCCCCATCACTAATGATGGCTCAAGGCGTTCCGAACCGCGAAAGGATGTTCTCCTTTAAAAATTTAATGATCGTGCGATGGTCATTGTTTCGGCACGAAATTGCTTTGACCCATTTAGTGATATAATCTACGGCGAGTAAAATATATAAATTTCCAAAGGATTGAGGGAATAGTCCCATGAAATCGATGCCCCAACAATCAAATGCTTCAATGATAAGGATGAGATTTAAAGGCATCATATTTTGACGGGACAATGCTCCCAATTTCTAACAACGCTCATAGGCCTTGCAAAACTCATGCGTGTCCCTAAACATAGTGGGCCAATAAAAGCCACATTGCAGAATCTTGGCCGTGGTCTTTTTAGCAGAAAAGTGACCACCACAGGCCTGTGAGTGACAAAAGGAGATAACACTCTGATGCTCATCGTCTGACACACATCTCCTTAGGATTTGGTCTGGAAAATATTTAAACAAATATGGATCGTCCCAAAAAAAGTTGTGTACCTTAGTAAAGAATTTCTTCTTATCTTGTGTCGTCCAATATGTCGGTATGGAACCTGTAGAAAGATAATTATCAATATCAGCAAACCAAGATGAATGAGAGACTCTGAACAGTTGTTCATCAGGGAACATGTCATTAATATGGGTCACCTCAAGGGAATCAAAGGTATTAAGGCAAGAAAGATGATGGGCCACTACATTCTCTACCCCTTTTTATCTTTAATTTTCAAATCAAATTCTTAGAGTAGAAGGATCCATCGTATCAAACGGGGCTTAGAATCATTCTTAGAAAGAAGATACTTAAGTGCCACATGATCTGTGTAGATAATAATCTTGGATCCGATCAGGTAAGACCTAAATTTATCCAAAGCGAACACCATGGTTAAGAGTTCCTTTTCTGTAGACGAGTAGTTCACTTGGGTAGGATTTAGATTGCTACTTGTGTAATGAATGACGTAAGGTTGCTTATCTTTTCTTTGACCTAGAACTGCACCAAGAGCATAATCAGAAGCGTCGCACATAAGCTCAAAAGGAAGGCTCCAATCGGGTGGCTGCATGATAGGTGCAGTGGTTAACATGCCCTTAAGCTTGATGAAAGCTTCCTGACATTGGTCATTCCACTCATATGGTGCATCCTTTTGTAGAAGATTACATAAAGGATGAGACAGGAGACTAAAGTCCTTTATGAATCGTCTGTAAAACCCTGCGTGATCTAAGAAGGATCGCACGTCTCTAATGCTCTTGGGTGGAGGTAGGTTAGAGATAAAATCAATTTTTTCCTTATCTACCTCAATTCCCTTGGACAAGATGATATGCCCAAGGACAATTCTCTTTTAATCCATGAAATGACACTTTTCCCAATTAAGTACTAAATGCTTTTCTTCACATCTTTTTAGCACACATTTAAGCCTCTCTAAGCATTCGCTGAAAGATAAACTGAAAATAGAGAAATTATACATGAAGACCTCTAAATATTTCCCCACCATGTCAGAAAAGATACTCATCATACATCGCTGAAAGGTGACAGGAGCATTACATAACCCGAATGACATTCTTCTGTAAGCAAAGGTGTTGTAGGGACATGTAAATGTGATCTTTTTCTGATCCTCAGGGGCGATTTCAATCTGATTGTATCCCGAATACCCATCGAGGAAACAATAATAGAAATTACCAGCTAGCCTTTTCAGGATTTGATCAATGAAGGGCAAAGGAAAGTGGTCTTTCCTCGTGACGGTATTCAGCTTCCTGTAGTCAATGCACATTCTCCAACTAGTAGTAACTTTGGTCGGCACGAGTTCATTATTGGCATTGGCTACGATGGTGATCCTGAAATTCTTAAGAACCACCTGAGTTAGACTCACCCATTGACTATCGGATATGAGGTATATGATAACCACATCCAATAGTTTAAGAACCTCGGCCTTAACCACTTCCTTCATGTTTGGATTTAATCTACATTGTGATTGTCGAATAGTCTTCGCATTATCCTCAAGATATATGCGGTGAGTACAAATTTATGGGTCGATACCCTTGAGGTCCGCTATCGTCCATCCAAGAGCTCCCCTATGCTTAATGAGAGTAGATATAAGCATACTCTCCTGTTCTTTCTCCAGGTGGGCAAAGATCACCACCGAGTAAGTCTCATCTTGATATAAATAGACATATTTTTCAAATTAGAGGACAAAGGTTTTAGGTCAAGCTTCGGCAGCTTGAGGCCAGACGGTAGAGGCACTATATCAGTTTGGGGTAATTCTTCAAATTGTAGCTTCCACCAGTTAACTTCAAGTACCGGTACAGTATCAAGCATGACACCCGTCTCCCTAATCATGTCATCATCAAAATCATGAGAGTGGGTCAGACACGTCTCTAAAGGATCAGAGGATAAGGTAAGAGGTGTTTTATCTTCCACGAAAGAATCAATTATGTTAATGTCATGAAAATCGTCATCATTCTCTAAGTTGCTACCGTTATTGAAAAAGATGTTTGACTCTAATGTCAAATTTTTAAAAGACATAGTCATGACACCATTCCTGCAATTGATAATTACATTTAAAGTAGCAAGGAATGGGCGACCAAGAATGACGAGAATCTGAGTGCTCATGTTATTGATGGGTTCGGTATCCAGGATGATAAAATCTATAGGGTAGTAAAATCTATCAACCTATACCAACACATCCTTGATTATCCCTCTTGGTACACGAATAGTGCGATTAACAAGTTGTAGTGTGATCCGGGTGGGTTTTAATTCACTCACACCTAACTGTTTGTATATCGAGTAGGGAATCAGATTGACGCTCTCTCCTAAGTTAAGAAGTGCGTGATCAATTTGATAATTTCTGATTATACATGATATGGTTGAGCTACCAAGATCTTTGAATTTCTATGGCACATTTTATTTTAGGATGGCACTTATTTTCTCAGTAAAGAAAATCTTCTTTTGAACACTTTGTCGTCTTTTGGTTGTGCATAGGTCTTTCAGGAATTTGACATATGAAGGTATCTGTTTTATGATATCAAGTAGAGGAATGTTGACTTTTACTTGTTTCAACACCTCTAGAATATCTTGAGAGTTAGAGAGACGTTTTGATGCAACCAACCGTTGGGGGAATGGAGCAACTGGCTTCTTTAGAAGTTTCAGTTCTAATTTTTGTGGGGCATCACTAGATCCATCATTGTTGTCCTCTTCTGGTTCCTGAGGCTTTTCGGGCCTAGCCGAAAGGATTTTATCAATAACCTTCTCACTCCTAAGAGTGGTGATGGATTTAGCGTGCCCCATTTGATTTGAAGAGCTGAGATTACTTATCTCATACTGCAGTTTAAGATTGAGGAGTGGTTGTACAAGAAACATCTCCTTTTCTATAACCATCATACGTGAATCTATTTTTTGTATAAAATCTATAACTCCTCGCATTGCCTGAGCCAGCTCTTGTATAGAATTTTGAACCGATTCTTCTTGAGCTTTCCGCTGATCTGAATTTTGATTGAAGAAACCTTGCGGGGTAGCAGTTTGTTCATTCCTCCAACTAAAATTGGGATGATTTTTCCAACCAGGATTATACGTGTTAAAGGTCGGTCCATTGAAAGGTCTTTGATAGTTATTTACAACATTGAATTTTTCATTCAATACTTCTCGAAAGGCAGGTATTGTAGGACAATTTTCAGTTATATGAATGTTACAATCATAGATGCCACAAACACTTTCATTAACCTTATCCTTCCTTCCTTCCATGGCCTCAAATTTTCTTATGAGCATAGACACTTTATACTTGAGATCATCCTTTTCTTTCAAGAGATACAATCCACCTTTCTCCTTAGATTGAGTCGGCCTAGATGTGGTGTTCAAACTTGGGTAATAGTCCCATGATTATGTTTTTTTAGCAAGACTATCGAGATAATCTCACACCTCATTAACATTTTTATTAATGAATTCTCCATTACACATTGTCTCGACCATTTGGCGCATGGAAGATGTCAGACCATCGTAAAAAAAATTGTAATGTACCACGTTTCAAAGCCGTGTTGTGGGCATGAATTGACCAAATCCTTGAACCTTTCCAAACATTGGAAGAATGTTTCATCTTCCTTTTGAGAAAAGTTCATGCTTGCTTTTCTGATGGTAATCGTTTTATGATGTGGGAAAATTTTCTTTATGAATTCCCTCTGCATATCATTCCATGTGCCAATGGATCTAGGATGCAGTGAATGTAACCACGTCTTGGCCTTCTCTTTCAAGGAAAATGGGAAGAGTTTCAGCCTAATTGTATCCTCAGATACATAAGGAAAGTATAAGGTGACTATAATCTCGTCGAACTCTTTCAGATGTAGATAAGGTTCTTCAGACTCAAGCCCATGGAACTTAGGAAGGAGTTGGATAACCCCTGGCTTGATGTCCATCTGTCCTATATTTTCAGGAAAAATCATGCATAAGGGCGTACTCACCCCCACCACTTGTAAATAATCTCGTAAAGTACGAGACGGGGGTGCTTGTTGTACCTCATTCTCATCATGTACTTCCTCAACCCAGGGTTGGGGTAGTGCTTGAGGTTGATTCGCAGCCATAACCTCAATTAATTCAGGAGAATTCGAGCGGTGTCTAGTCCTGCGATGGACAGTTAACCCCTTAACTAATCCTCCTTCAGTCAAGAGACGCCGAGTGTTGTCACAGGCCCACTTGGGCATGAAACACTCACAGCCCTAGATTCTAAACATAATCCTAAGAAAGGAAATAAAGCTATAAAAAGAAGAGAGGGTTGGAGAGAAGTTACCAAATTGGAGTCCCTAAGTTAAAAATCTGCAAAACAAACGAAACAAGTTAGTTTCTAGAAATAGAAAGTCTAAGAATAGAAAATTCCTAAAAAGAAAGATAGAAGTACTAGTTTCTAAAGAAAGAATTCCTAAAAAGAAGGTAAAAAATTTCTAAAATGAATTAGGACAGTCTTAAACTAGAATACAAGTTAATAAAAGGGATATGAAAATTAGAGAGTAAAAATTAGAAAGAGCTTACTGAATTAGAAGTTTCTATCTTAAAAACCTACAAAGCAAATAGGTTAGCTCCTAAACAAAAAGTCTATAAATAGAAAAATTCTAAAAATAGAATAAGAAACAAAGTTAGGATTTAAAAGAATTAGAATTAGAAACTTGCTAAAAAGGAAACAAACCTAATCTAGAAATAGAAAGGAAGAAGTTAAGATAGAAGTTACCAATTTAGAAACTATTACCAATTTAGAAATTATCTCAGAATCTTACAAAACAGGAAAGCAGGTTAGTTCTAAAAATCAAATAGAAAGAAAAATTCAAAACTAAAGAAAAATAGGAAATTTTTAAAATTAGAAAGAGTTTCTAAAAGAGAAATAACTAATTTATTTTCTAAACCTAGAATTAGAAAGTTCTAAAATGGAAAACCTAATCTTAAACTAATCCTAAAACTAATTAATTTCAGAGAATCGTAGTCACCAGTCCCCGACAACGGTGCCAAAAACTTGTTCACTCCCCAAGTGCAGGGTTGTGATGTAGTAATAAACTCGATAAGACTGAGGTCGAATCCCAAGGGATTGAAACTTGTACGTTATTTGAAATTAAGTAGAATTAAAATTAGACTAACATGTAAACTAAATCGAATGGAATTTAGGGAATAATTGTGAAATATTAATCTAAAACTTTGGAGAAATCAGAGGTAAGAAACTAGGGATTCATAGGATCCACTTGTAGAGCTCAGGGAGATCTTATGCCTGCATCAAAACCATAACTGGATTTAGAGTCCCATCTTCATCCATTTGAAGAATGTAACCATGGAAATTAAACTGAACTTACTTAATATAGTTTTAAAGAGATGAAAGGTATATGAATTAGAATGGATTCCATCACCAAACCATACCCAGGAGACAAAGAAAACAACATAATTAAACTAATTACCAACCAATCAACATTCTATGAAGGTGAGAAAGGGTACCGTCATCCGACCATGCCCAGGAGACAATGGTGAACAACAGGGCTTCCTGACGTCATAAACATAAAAAGAGTAGGAATATGCTCAAAGCCATTGCAGACCCATTGTAATTTCAGTCACAACAGACCATTAAAAACTAAAAATATTTCCCTTAATCAAACTATAATCAAGGTCGTTCATAAATTAAAATTAATTCAATGGCACAAAGTAAGGTCTCCCATCATGCTACAAGCTTCACCACTTAGCCCTAGCTAAGAGGTTTAGCCACACATAAGAGGGCTAGATCTCACAAAATTGAATGACCGAAAAATAACAAAATAGGAAAGAAAAATACTTCTTAGCTAGCTGCCTCTATGCTCCACGTCTAGCCCAGCAAAAAACTTTTCATGCCTCTTCTCTCTCTCATGTCTTCCTTTTATAGCTGAAGGAGGTCAGCCTTGCTTCCGGTTTGGAGAACCGACCTTGGTGGAGTCGGTGGACTGCATAAAAGGTTACGCAACAACAGCTTATCATAGAGAAACCGCAAACCAAGTTGCGTTCGGCTCAAATTTTCAGGCAGAAACCGTCCCACAATCCAATTTCTTTCCATGGCTAGGGTAAAGACCCCCTTCCAGACCTATTGGACAGTTCAGATCATTCGTTCGACCATGGACGGTGGCCTACGACTGCTTGTGAATTCTGGGTTGCGTCAGTTTTAGACGCATAACACATCCTGCGTAACAGAGCTTACGCAGCGACGTTGGTGGGGCCTAGGATCGGTGATTGTTATAAAATTCACACCGTCCATTAGATGCAGGATGAAAAACCAATTGAGAATAGATGGTTTTGACTGTCTAATGATGCGGCCCACAGGATTTCCTTTCTCGCCATCCATTCTGCGCTTGAACAGTATTCTCCTCTATATGCGAGCATAGGGTTGGAAGAAATTCCTCTATACGGTCGTTTTGACCTCCTTAGCACATTGGATGGATTGGATCATCCGTACAGATGATGAAAGTGGCCCAACGACGTCCATGGCCATGCGCAAGAGAGAACAGAGAGTCTCTATTTCTGTTTAGGAAAGTCGGTCAAACCAGCTTCTGACCGTGTAAGTAAGTCCAGTGCACTTGTGCACTATGCACTACCACAGCCAGTTTGATCCACATGTAGTGTTTATGAGAAATCTTCTCCATCTAACTATCTTGTCTTGTCATATCATCGGTTGAGAACAAATTTGAAGCATATCCAATTCTCAGGTGGGCCCCGAATCAAAGATGCATGGACTGATCTGTCCGTCGGGCCTCTTCCACAAGGATCCAATTGTTGAAATTTGACATGTATGGTTAATTTAAAGTCCTTAGTCCACGTATGAAGTTTCAGGCTAAACAGATGATGGAAACCCTATAATCTTTCATTCTGGATGATTTTCGGGCTACTTGAGCTTCAGTTTCCCGATTTTCTTGGATCCCTGACATGTAAATCTGTTGATCTTAGTCTTCTAGAGTCTGTCCCCTGCTCTGGTGAATTCTGAGCGCTAAATCTTAGCTTTTAGTACCTTATTTCGATCCAAGCTTGTAAATACACACTGCATCACAAACACGATTAAATCGAGCCGTAAGACAGTACCATGTTCGTAAATCCAAGCAATAACTGGGTCTGATATGCAATATTTGACCCTCAACAGTAATGTATTTATAGGTTTGCTACGCAACTTGCATATCTACGTAGATCAGTGAGATATTCTAGAGGGGCCTATATAGGAGATGGAATCTATTCTAGAATATTTCTCAATTAATGTGATCTTCGGTTAAGATTTTATTGGGTAATTCTGCCCGTATACAATACAAGATTCTTTCTGGATATTTTTATCCCGAGTTCAAGGTCGATATCCGAGGTCGAAGTCGGTGTCCGCGGTCGAAGTTGATATATAATGTTGACGTTAGTGTTCATGATTGAAGTTACTAAGGTTGGTATATGAGGTCGAGGTCTATCGATAAACCTTATATTAAAGCAAAGCTGACTTATTCAACTCAGTCATTGAATTTCTTTACTTAGCTCAACCTCCCCAGCATTAAACACTTTGGTAGTTTAGGGAGTCCACTCTGATGGTTATTTGCTGCATGTCTTGCGTATCATGTAAGTTCAATTTTTCCCATAACAATTACAAAAGTTGAAAAGCATTTCTACATCCTTCTCTTGTACAGACCGTTCTTTGATTTCATTTTTGATTATTCCTCTGTTTGCCAAAATGTACTCCCCCGTTGCCAGTTGTATCTTAAATTGCTTGACTTTGTTTGTATTTATTCGCTTCACTGCATCATTCCGTGGACCATCATCCACTGATGTGTAAATTAACTGGATTTTGATGCCCTCCGTATTCGCTTTCCATCTAATGGGCAGAAACAAGGCACAACACTTCTGCCTCCTGCATTGGCAGTCCAACCCTCATTGCTCTGGGAATGACAGGGCTTCCCACGTACTGCAGCCGTTCAATCAAGATATGCTAAAATAATTATAGGCGGGCCATCTTGCTATCCCACTCACAGCTGTTTCTGTACATTATAATTACTTTATTCACGTTTTACCCTATCTAGTTCAAAAACTATCAACTCATTAATGAAGAAAAGCTCCATCTGACACCAACCTCGTTGGAAACAACTCGCCAAAACAGAAGCACGCAAAACACTATCTGAACTAATTCTGGCAACGAGGAAGCTGTGAGCCACAAAGGCAGTCATTCCCCAAGAACGCCATCACAGGAAACTTTGTCGGCAGGATCTGACCACACAGATGGTTGTAGCTCACGTTCAGTGTCTGCAGACTCGAAATGCTACCGGGTAGCTTCCCAAAAATCAAATTCCGGGACAGACCCAAGAATTTCAGCGTCTTGGGCAATAGCAATTCAGTCATATTAAATTGCAGGCGATTGCTATCAGCCCAAAACCTGACCAAGTAATCAGTTCTGTTGAGCAATGCGATCGGACTTCCCGTGATCTCATTTCTCGAGAGATCGATGTAGTCGTAAAAATACATCTTGGAGGGTTTCCAATCGTCCAATCTCATCTTAATTCCGCATCCGGCGAGCTTTAAAGAGTATATGATCGGAGACGATGTTACCCATGTTGGGATTTTTCCTAGGTTGAAATGATTATAAGAAAGATTGAGCGATTCGATCCCTTTCACATTCATCTCAGGAAAAGGGTCTGTGAGATTATTGCGAGAGAGATCGAGACTGAAGATCTTAGTGAGATTATTGAAGCTATTCGGTACAACACCGGATAACCAATTGATGGAAAGATCGAGTGTATCGAGACTTTTAAAATTCTCAAGATAGTCCGGGATTCGGTCGACGAGATTGTTATGACCCAGTTCGAGATAGAGGAGATGGGATGCCAGAGATGAAATCGTGGCCGGAATTTCTCCGAAAAATTGATTGTACGATAGACGGAGGATCCGAAGATGGGAGAATGACGAGAAGATGTCGGGAATTTTTCCGGAAAGATGGTTGTGATCGACCGCGAGCAAGGTCAGGTTCTTGAGTTGCCAGATTCCGGGAGGGAACTCGCCGGAGAGAAGATTCCCGCCGAGGTTGAGCTGCGACAGCTGAGTGAGGGCAGAAATGGAGTTTGGAATTTGACCTAAAAAGTGGTTTCCGGCGAGGCTGAGAGCCTGGAGGTTGGAGAGCTTGCCAAGGTTAACCGGGAGTTGACTGGATAGTTTGTCGCTTTCGATGTAGACGAATTTGAGATTAGGCAGCTGGAAGAGGAAATACAGAAACGTGCCGGTGATGTTTTTGAGGTTTTGTAATTAGAGACCGTCCAAGTAACGGAGTTTGGAGAGCGCAGGCGAGATAGAACCGGACAGGAACCGGGTCGGATCGGTCGAGTCGCCGACGAGGGTTATGGCCGTGACTCGGTTGCTGACCAGGCACGTGATGCCGGACCATTTGCAGCAGTCGGTGCCGGACTTCCACGTGGCAAGCATCTGCGACGGGTCATTCGTGATGTCAGATTTGATGGCGAGAAGGCCGCCTTCATCGTCGGGATGGCATTTTGCGGAATTTGCGATAATATGGAGGGTAGATTGGGAAAAGATTGATATGAGAAGGATTAGAGAAAGGAAATGGGAAGTCCGGGTGGCCATTTTTTTATCGTGAGGTCTGAAAAAGAAAGGGGCGAATGCCTTCTATTTGTAGAATGAGAAGTAGTTCGATGCCCTGGGGGAGCGGGATGGATGATACGCAGGCATTTAGAAATTACAGAGATTGGAACTAAACTGTCTAAATTATGAGTACCATTTTAACCGTATCCAGAACTAATGTTTATTTTTATTGGGTTATCTAGCTATTGGATATCTGACCATTTATTGGATGGTTAAAAATGAAAATATCCAATTGATGATGTATTCCGGTATATCTAATTAACTGAGTTGATGCTGTACTTCAGTAGATCTAATGTATGGGCCTTTCCTGGACCTGTAAAAGTAGAAAAGAGGGACAAATGAGGCCCTGGTTATTGTAGGGGACTCTCGGATGCGTAAGTCAAGATCGAGGTCTTTGAGAAAGGAGTAAGATCTTCCAGAAATAGATATCAGT
Organism: Magnolia kwangsiensis; assembly: GCA_037074715.1. Taxonomy (NCBI): domain Eukaryota; kingdom Viridiplantae; phylum Streptophyta; class Magnoliopsida; order Magnoliales; family Magnoliaceae; genus Magnolia; species Magnolia kwangsiensis. Next base: position 141,862,241 of record CM073573.1, read on the forward strand.
CTAATATTAGGATTCTTTTGTGTTCAACGTACCTTGAATGGTGGATGGTACCTCTATTTATAAGTGACTCTGAATATCATTTCGGTTGGTCTCTTTCATTTCATGGTTATAATCTAAGATTTTTGTGAGATGAGGGATACCCAAAATTATCAGGATCCGATATTATCCCCCAGAGATCTTTAAGGATCCCTCGGGACGTTAGGAATTTATTCAAATCTTCTAGATCAGCCTTAGGTCAGCCTTAGGTCGAATCCGAAGTGTGCCCTGACTCTACCCACGAAGCCTTGGCTCTACCCACTAATCAGCCCTTGCTATCCGTGAGCTAATCGAAAGCATTATTAATCTGTGGTCGTGCGGGCTCCCGACCTATGGACGATTTGTATTCATCTTATGGCAGATCTATAGTTGATCCGTAATCGATAGTCGGCTGAGATATGACCGATCCATAATCGACCTATTGCTGACCTATGGACTAGGTCGGTAGCACATGGCTACTAAAAAGAGCTCGTTGGCGGGCTTTTTATGTGTCCTTATAGTTGCATTATCTTCCTTGGAGGCTACACACTCTAGATACCAAAGTCGAACTTAGTGATCAGTCGACTTATGCTATTTTAGCAGAGTTGGTCCATTCCATAAGCTGACTTATCGACTTGTCCATTTCTTCCCCCAACAAGCTCCCCTACTTCTCGTGCCGACCTACGGAGGCCGAGAAGTAAATTAGAACTAGGTTGGGTTATGATGGGACCGAGTCGAGTCATGTGGTCATTAATGCCAGGTATGGTGGCCAATGCAAATGTCGAAGCGTGCCATCTTGTTTTATGACATGTCGGTTCAGTACCTAATGTCATGTAGGCTGTTAAGTAGTCGTTTCAGCGGTGGAGCAATGAAGGTGTGATGCCCCGGTCACTGTTTCATGTGGCCGGGCACATGTGGGCAGGCGCACATGTGGGCGGGCCCCAAGCTAGCTGGCAGGCTACTATGTGGCTAGCAGGCTACTGTGCTCGGCGAGCTAATGTTGCAGTTGACTGTAGCGTAACTTATCCCACATCGAAAGAGTTGTTTGAAGTAATGGTGGTTATATGTGGAGTTGTCACCCTATACTGTATGAGGCCTCCCCGAGGGAAACAAAACCCACCGTTGGCTTGTACAGTATAGGTGTGGACAATATCTTGTGGGATAGGTATTGTGTGAGCGGGACCACGGGAGCACCGGGTCTGTGTGCGAGCTACCAGTATGCCTTCCCCCACATGAGGCCTTTTGGGGGAAACCCCGAGAACAAAATCGTGTGGGCTGTGCCCAGAGCGGAAAATATCATACAGTGTGGGCGTGGGCTGTTACAAATGGTATCAGAGCCGAGGATGGCTCTGCCCTTGGTGGGGGATAATGTGACGCCCCGGTCACTGTTTCATGTGGGTGGGCACATGTGGGCGGGCGCACATGTGGGCTGGCCCCAAGCTGGCTGGCAGGCTATTGTCTGGCTGGCAGGCTACTGTGCTGGGCGAGCTACTGTTGCAGTTGACTGTAGCGTAACTTATCCCACATTGGAAAAGTTGTTTGAAGTAATGGTGGTTATATGTGGAGTTGTCACCTTATACTGTATGAGGCCTCCTCGAGGGGAACAAAATTCACCGCTGGCTTGTACAGTATAGGTGTGGACAATATCTTGTGGGATAGGTGCTGTGTGGGCGGGACCACAGGAGCACCGGGTCTGTTTGCGAGCTACCAATATGCCTTCCCCCACATGAGGCCTTTTGGGAAAAACTCTGAGAATAAAACCGTGCGGGCTGTGCCCAGAGCGGATAATATCATACAGTGTGGGCATGGGCTGTTACAAATGGTATTAGATCCGAGGATGGCTCTGCCCTCGATGGGGGATAATGTGATGCTCCGGTCACTGTTTCATGTGGGCGGGCACATGTGGGCGGGCCCCAAGCTGGCTGGCAGGCTACTGTGTGACTTACAAGCTACTGTGTTGAGCGAGCTACTGTTGCAGTTGACTGTAACGTAACTTGTCCCATATCGGAAGAGTCGTCTGGAGTTGTGGTGGTTATATGTGGAGTTGTCACCCTATATTGTATGAGGCCTCCCCGAGGAAAACAAAATCCACTGCTGGCCTATACAGTATAGGTGTGGACAAGATCTTGTGGGATAGGTGTTGTGTGGGCGGGACCATGGGAGCATCAGGTCTGTGTGCGAGCTACCAGTATGCCTTTCCCCACATAAGGCCTTTTGGGGGAAACCCCGAGAAAAAAATCATGCGGGCTGTGCCCAGAGCGGACAATATCATACAGTGTGGGGGTGGGCTGTTACAAATGGTATCAGAGCCGAGGAGGGCTCTGCCCTCGGTGGGGGATAATGTGACGCCCCGGTCACTGTTTCATGTGGGCAGGCACATGTGGGCGGCCCCAAGCTGGCTGGCAGGCTACTTTTGCAGTTGACTGTAGCGTAACTTATCCCACATCGAAAGAGTTATTTGAAGTAATGGTGGTTATATGTGGAGTTGTCATCCTATACTGTATGAGGCCTCCTCGAGGGGAACAAAACCCACCGCTGGCCTGTACAGTATAGGTGTGGACATTATCTTGTGGGATAGGTGCTGTGTGGGCAGGACCACGGGAGCACCGAGTTTGTGTGCGAGCTATCAGTATGCCTTCCCCCACATGAGGCCTTTTGGGGAAAACCCCGAGAACGAAACCGTGCGGGCTGTAGAGCGGACAATATCATACAGTGTGGGCGTGGGCTGTTACAGAAGGAATGACGCGTGGCACTATACTTGATGTTGAATTAGAATGGCGCATAGGGTTATGCCACGTGTTGTTCTGGGGCAGCCAAAGAGGTGTCCATACGACGCATCATCAATGATCCCTTTAAACGAGTGGCACGTGGCATAACTATATAACGGAAGCCCTAACCCTTAGGTCATTTCCATTCGTATCTCATTTTCTTCTTCTTTCTACTTCCTTGTTCTTCTGGGCACACTTTGGTAACTGTTCTTGCCGCAGCTTGATCAAAACTCTGCCAGCCTCAATTCCGGTGAGCTCCCTTCCCCCTCCTTTAATTTTTCAGTTCATGCTCCATGAGCTCATGGGAGGGGGTTTCCAGTGGTAAAAGTGGGGCGACTAATCGATTTAGGGTTATGTCGAACCCACCTTCACCACTGGTGGTGATGGCGGATGCCGCATTTTAGTATTCATCGTCGAGAAGAGTACTAGAGAGGTCTCCCGCACAAAGGCCGACGCCCGCTGCTAAGGCATTGAACCTGTCTCCTAGGTGGGAAATGATGCCCAAACCACGGGGAACGAACACATCCCCAGTGACTGAACAAGTTGCTGAAGCATGTGATCCTCTTGCTGAGGATGAAGCAGTCATAATTTTTCAAGTTGCCCTGCAATGAAGCCTGTGACTCACACTCCAAGGAATTGCCCGACATCTCTTGGCTTGCCTCAGCTTGGCCCCGAGACAATTGACCTCAAACGGGTGTAGGGACTTGTTCGGTTGCACAGTTTTATGAGCTGTGCTAGAGCTACCCGAACTATCAATGGAGAAGTTCCTCTACTTATATCAAGTGAGACCGAACCCCCTTCAACTCGATTGATATTATTTTTGTGCATGGAGAAATACGGATGGGTCTTTGATAATCGATCCCTCTTCCTCCATTAAGCATTGGAGGGATAAGTAATTTTGGGCTTATGGTCACTGGGAGACGGCCATCCCAAGACTGATTCAATCTCTTATTCCCCAATCTTTTCCAAGCCAGGTGAGTTTAGTAGTGATTCTTATTTCCATTAATCGGTTATCTTCTACATCTTCTGACTCTGTTTGCATGTCCTTCTCCCAGTTGTTCCTAAACATCCACCATTGCTTGGCAGTGGCTCAGTGGCTAGAATCAGGGACCTCCGAGCCCTAACTTGGGAGAGGAGATCTTGGAGAGTGCTTCTCTAACCAGAGCGGCTCCTCCAGTCAGGCTTGGACATAGCTCTGACAGGCTTGACTTTCGGTAAGACCTTCAGCTGATCCTTAGAACTTCAAATCTTACTCGAGAAGATGCTTCAGATGTACTGTCGTGTCTCTTCATGCTTTGATGTAGAGATGTCTGAGGCTCGGCCCATCTTCCGTCCTCCTTCCAAAGTTTGGGCGCCTCCTCGAGACGACATGCATGCTCCGAAGAAGAAGAAGAAGAAGAAGAAGAAGACGTACTCTAAGAGCAAGGGGAAGGTCGGTCCCTCTTGCCAGACCGTCATAGAGGTCGTGGATGAGGGCATGGAGGTTTCTCCTTTAGAGCCTCAGGAGACTAACAAACCTCCTTCCAAGGTACAGCCTTCGAGGAGGGAGGAGGCCAAGGAAGAGAAAGGGAGCCTTCATCAGATGGTGGAGGGAATCATCCCGTGGGTGGATCGTCAGGGCACTGAAGAAGAATTCATAGGCTTGTTCGATTCCCCCCATGGATCTAACACTCGCTCGTATGACGACCACCCTTCTTGAGGTAAGAGCTTCGTCAGACGTTCTTTCTTATCTTTTTTATTTTTGGATTATTTGTCCTGACCTCTTTTCCTTCTGTATTTAATTGCAGCTCGCCCTGTGCACATTGAAGGCCTACGCCGAGCATGCTCAGGCTCATAGGCGGGCGGAGGAGGCTGAAGCTCGAACGTCTTCTGTGGAGGCTGAGCTAGAGGCAACGAAGGCTGCTCTCGAAGCGTCTTCTACTGAGAAGGCTAGGATGGACTTGCTATTGTAAGAGGCCAAGGTGCTACATGATGAATGTCATGCTCAGCTCATGATATGAGTGTCAAGCTAGATCGTCTAAAGACGGAGACCAAGGTCACCCTCACCATCACACGAAGGGACGCTGTGAAGGAATACCAGTCGTCCTAGGCATTCTTGGATGAGAGGGATACCCTCTATCACCAAGGCTATGCTGAGTGTATAAGGGCGATGAAAGAGAGCTTTCCCGAGCTTCACCTTTCAGCATTTGACGAGCTTGAGTTGGGCTCCGATGGGTTAGGCGATGAAGGGGCTTCCCAAATGGCCTCTGAAGCAGCGACAGAGCCTTAAAGTTAATTTTACAGAGCAGGATTTTAGCTTTGAAATTCTTGCCCTGCAGGATTAAGGCGACGCTACAGTGTTGAAAGCCGCTGATCAATTCTTTGGCCTTCTGAAGGTAAGCTTTCAGGTGTTCTTTTTTGGTTTAGTAAATGTCAACTATCTGGTTAACAACCAGTTGCGAGTCACTGAAAATGTCAAGGTGGCTAGCCCCTATGTTTGTTGTCAACCGCAATCCGACAAACAAGGCCTCGTATTCTGCTATGTTGTTGGAGGCTTGGATTCTAAATCTTAAGGCATACTGCATGTGTGTGTGGTCAGGAGTTTCCAAGACGATCCCTGCCCCGCTTGCCTTAGAGTTAGAGGAGCCATCAACATAGAGCCTTCAACGAGGAGGGTTGGGACTAAGTTGGGAGTTGGACGATACTAGGTTACGCTGATCTTCCGACCCTTCCAATTCAAGTGGTTCGGAGGAGGTCGTTCATCGTTCGTGGATTGCTTAGGTTGTTGTGTGACCTCGACGATAAAGTTAGCCACAACTTGGCCTTTTATTGCAGCTCTTGGCTTATAACTAATGTCAAATTCACTCAGTTCAATTGCCCACTTGGTGAGATGACCTGAGGCTTCCAGTTTTTATAGCACTTGCCGCAATGGTTGATCGATCAGGATGATAATCGAATGAGCTTGAAAGTATGGTCGCAGGCGTTGGGAAGAAATGACCAACGCCAGGGCCACTTTTTCCAAGGTCAGATATCTTATCTCTGCTGGAATAAGTACTTTGCTGACGTAGTAAACTAGGAACTGCTTCCCTTCATGCTCCCTAATCAATGTCGAGCTGATTGCTGCATTGGATACTGCTAAGTACAATAGCAGTGTCTCTCATGGCTTAGGTTTGGAGAGCAAAGGCAGTGATTTTAAATATATTTTGAGCTACTGGAAAGCTGTTTTGCACTCTTAGGTCCAGTTCATTATCTGTCTTCCCTTCAATTATTTAAAAAGAGGGAGGCATTTATTTGTGGCTCGGGACACGAAACGATTGAGAGCGACAATTCTTTCGGTCAGCCTTTAGATATCTTTGATTGTCTTTGGAGAGTGTATGTTGAGTAGCTCTTTGATTTTCTCGAGATTTGCCTCGATCTCTCGCTGACTAACCAGGAAATTGAGGAACTTCCCCGAGATTACACCAAATGTGCACTTGCTCAGATTTAGTTCCATCCGATATTTTCAAAGGATGAGGAACATTTCCTCAAGGTCGGCTACATGATCTATAGCTTTAATGCTCTTGATGAGCATGTCGTTAATATACACTTCCATTGTTAGCCCTATTTGGTAAGTGAACATTTTATTAACCAATCTTTGATAGATCGCTCCTACATTCTTCATACCAAAGGGCATCACCTGGTATCAATAAAGACCTTTATCAGTGACAAAGGTAGTTTTAGATTTATCTTTCGGGTGAAATATAATCTGGTTATTCCCTGAATATGGATTCATAAAACTAAGAAGTTCATGTCCCACAGTACTATCAACCAACTGATCGATCCTGGGAAGAGGGAAGCTATCTTTGGGGTAGGCTTTATTCATATCTGTATAGTCTATATAGACTCGTCATTTTCCGTTAGCTTTTTTGACCAGTACAATGTTGGCCACCTAATCATGGTAGTAGACTTCTTCGAAAAATTTGACCTTGAAGAGCTTGCTGACATTTTCTTCGATCACGGCATACCTTTCTGGACTGAGGCCGTGTCGCTTCTGTCGGATCGGCCTATATGTCGAATTGATTTTCAGCTAGTGTGTGATAATGGAGGGGTCAATCCCTGGCATGTCCTTATAGGACTAAGCAAAAATGTCGGTGTACCATCGTAGTAGGGCTACCAATTTATCTTTCAATGGCAGAGTTAAGGATGACCCGACCTGTATGGTCTTAGAGGCATTAAACTCATCCAACGGGATCTAAACAAGGTCTTCCACGGCTTGACCTCGTTCGGGAGACTCCTCGCGTGGATCTAAGGATTCAATTGTCATTACCTCCGGTGGAGCCTTTAGAGCCATTGTGTAGTATCATCGAGCATCGTGTTGGTCCCCTTTAGCAATTCTCATGCCATCTTGGTCGAAAAGTTCATGGAAAGATGATAGGCTGACACTATCACTTAGAGGAGGCATAGTGACGGTCATCTGAGAATAGCATTGTAGACCACCGACTGATAGACCAAGAGAAAGTCGACCATCATAGTTGTCTGGTTCTGCCCGTCCCTGACCATGAGAAGAAGCTAGATAGCTCCTTCTGGCAGAATCTGTCCGCCCGAGAATCCAATCAGGGGAGTTCGCACTAGTTGGAGCATAGACCGATCAATACCCATCTTGTCGAAGCCCTGGGTGAAAAGCACGTTTGCAGATGAACCCGTGTCGACGAGGACTCGGAATACTTTTCGGTTGGCTATGGTTACAAAAATTACCAAGGCGTCGTCTTGAGGGTGATGAACGCCTTGGACATCTTCCTCGTTAAAGGTCATGTTATACTTTTCCAGTTTCCTTTCCTTTGAGGGTCGGGCAAGGACCATGATTTTTGCTTCGGGACAGCTAATGCTCCTCACGTGATTTTTTCAAGCATTGTTCGAGTCACCTCCACCCTTGTGACTACCAATGATTATCTAGATTTCTTCAGTTGGCTGGTTATCGACGGGGCGTTCTTCGGCAGCTATGATCCGATTACCTCCTTAGTCTACAAGTTCCCTGAGATGGCCTTCTCGAATAAGTCTTTCGATCTTGTGCTTGAGATTATAGCAATCACTCGTGTTATGTCCATGATCCCGGTGAAAGTGACAATATTTGTTCATGCTCCATTATCTGGATTGCTTCGTAATTTATTCGACCAGTGGACGAAGCGTTCGCCCTTTATTTCCATCAGGACCTACTCATGGGATTTGTTTAGCGGGTTGTAAGTAGTAAACTTACTATTAGGTTTCTTGCTTGACCAACGATTGTCTCGAGATCAGTCGTCCTTTCATTTTTTGCCTGCATTGGTCGAGTCAGACTCTTTCTTCTCCTATTTTTTGGCCGGGGCATTTATGTTTTGAGCTGCATCCCATAAGATCCTAAATTCCTCGGTATTGACATACTTTTGAGACCGGTTCATAAATTCAGTCAGTGTGGTAGGAGGGTTCTTATCTAAGGAAAAGAGAAATGACTTATCCCTTAGTCTGATCATGATGGTATTCAGTGCGATTTCGTCTGAGTGCTTTTGAACCCGTAACACCTCTAGGTTGAAGCACTTGATGTAATCCTTGAGGAGTTCACCATCCTTCTAAACGATGTTCATAAGGTAGTCTGATGCTTTAATCCTTTTCTTTCCCCTAATGAAGTTCGTGACGAATGCCTCACTGAGCTCGGAGAATGAACTGATAGACTTCGACTTTAATTGTTTGAACCAGAGTCGAGTAGCGTCGGCTAAGGTCAGCGAGAAGGCTCGGTACATAATCACGTTCGACGCATCGTGTAGTTCCATGTAAGTCCGGTAAAACACCATGTGCTCTGTTTGGTCGGTATTCCTAGTGTAAGGTGTGATCTGGGGTAACCAAAACCTATCCGATAACCGTACTCGTATTATATCAGCTATGAATGGAGACTCAGTTTCTTCTGCCCCAGATAGATTGCCCTGGTAGGTTTACTTCATGTTTGCAATCTGCTTTTGCAGGTTCTGGATCTCAACCTTCCATGGTTCCTTGTTATCGGTGGTGGCTTCGACTAGAGGTCGGTTACGCCTTCTTTGATTTATCTCGTTCCGTAGGTTGAATGCATGTAACAGGACAGTCCCTGAAATATGGAATGGGACCAACTCGACCGAATCATGATGCTGGCTTGGTTGCGGAGCGACCTGTGTGGCAGAGGGCCGAGGAGGGTTGGTATATGGTTGGACATCGCTGGACTGTCCCCCCCCCCCCCCCCCCCCCGATCAGATCTCTGCACTCACTGAGGCTGCATTTACTCTAGCATCTGCATCGTATAACCCAAGCCAGCCCTAATATCTCCGTTATCCCTTTCAAGGGCGTTCTGTCAACCATTCCTTCCATGTTTTTGTTGACTGCATCTGCTCAAACCTGAGGTGGCCTGGTGTTGCGGAGAACCCTGGCAGCTCTCCTGTTGTTCCGGTCGTTCCAGCATGGGCAAAGTCATGGTTAGAATCGCCATTGAGGGGATTGTGCTTTCTTTTTTCCCTTCGCCACCCAGGTTATCTAAAGTGTTTTTAGTAGAGCAGGAATGGCTTACAATGTCATTCCTGCAGACGGCGCCAAACTGTTAAGCGCCTATTTCGATTCGCGTATAGTATTGTATTGTATTGTATTTGGGTACTGTTCATGTATACATTGGACGATTTTCAAAATACATCCAAATCAATCTGATACTAATTAATGTTTGGATAGGAAGTATTTTTTGGCATAGTATACAATACGTTATATAGATCAATGTTTGGATAGGACATATTATGTCTACGTATTGTACAATCTTAATTAGGTCGAGTGGCCTGTTTAATGTATGGAAGATGATTTTCACGTTGAAATGTACCAAAAAAACGGTCCTGATCTTACACTGCATAGGTACTAGATATCTTGTAATCGTACAAATTTCAAACTTTCATCTGCTACCGAATATAGTGTAATGAATACAAAGTATTGACAGCAACAGAACTCATTGACAATACTCTACCGTCGGTTCGAAAATTTAGCTAGAGTTTGTATTCGCACGCATAAGATTCAACTCCTATTCACTCTAATCCAAACATGGTAAACATTAAATCATAACTTCTAATACGATACAATACATCCCAAAATGCATATCCAAACAGGCTCTAATGTTGTATTCTGGTAGTCCAATGTATGGGCCTTCCCTAGACCTGTAAAAGTAGAAAAGAGGGAAAAAAGGAGGCCCTAGTTATTGCAGGGGACTCTACGATGCCAAAGTCAAGATCAAGGTTTTTGAGAAGGGAGTAAGATCTTCCAGAAACGAATATCAATCTAATATTAGGGTTCTTCTCTGTGTTCAATGTACCTTGAATGGTGGATGGTACCTCTATTTATAGGAGACTCTGAATATCATTTCGGTTGGACTCTTTCCTGATTTCGTGGATGTAATCTAGGATTTCCGTGAGATGAGGGATTCCTAAGATTATTGGGATCTGATATTATCCCCAAGGGATCATGAAGGATCCCCTAGGGCATTAGGAGTTTATTCGAATCTTGTAGATCGGCCTTGTGTCAGCCTTGGGTCGAGACCCAAAGTGGGCCCTGGCTTTACCCACGAAGCAACCCTTGCTATTTGTGAGCCAATCGAAAGCATTATTGATCTGTGGTTGTATGGCTTTTGACCTATAGACGATCTATAGTCGTCTTGTGGCCAATCTATAGTCGATCCGTAATCGACAGTCGGCTAAGATATGGTCGACCATAATCGACCTATTGCAGACCTATGGACTACGTTGGTAGGTCGGTAGCACATGGCTATTAAAAAGAACTCCTTGCAAGATTTTTTTGCATCCTTAGAGTTACATCATCCTCCTTGGAGGTTGCACACTCTAGATACCAAAGCTTCGCCTAGCTGGGCGCTTAGTAGGCTTATGCCATTTCAATAGAGTTGGTACATTCCATAAGTCGAGTTATCGACTTGTCCATTTTTTTCCCCCAATAGACCATACTATAAAAAAAACAAGTGTCCACAGATCAGATGTTAAGACCATTGTAACTTAGAGGTAGTATCTTCCACAATTTAGTCAACCATGCCACGTGTACCTCTTCTATGAGTCAAATTATCAAGTGTTGTATGCGGCCAGAGTATCAAATTACTCCATAAGTGAGGCGATTTCCTTTTTTGGGATAACGAGGAGTCCTGATTCGGAAATCACATATTTTTAAAGCGTGAAACAAATTCATCGCACGTGCCAATATGTCGCATGTGTGATGTATTTGCGAAGTGGAATGTGTCCCACACTGATTTATCCTACTCTACACTTGACTGGATGTCCGCTTGTATTAAGATTTCGTGAGTGATTAAGAAGTGCAATATGCCAAAGTTGACTCAATGTTTGATTGGCAGTTGATGCCGCCTAAGCGTTGAGTCAAATTGATTTGAGACCAAATGCAAGATCTAGCTATACAATTGTGATCAATAATAAGATAATTTGTGAAAATGTAGGAATTAGCTCTTTTAATGGATTTTTTTTTTTTTGCCTTGTGTAAAAAAACTTGTTCTCTAATTAGTAAAAGTAAAAAAGAAATTTTAAAATAATGAAGATGAAGAAATAAATTAAAGAAAGACTGAACAATGTTGATTTCATTAATTAAATATATAGCCTATTACGATCGAAAGAATATTGAAAATAACTTAGAGAAATAAACAAATGAGAGATAAATGCCAAATCCATTTGTAAGAACAGATGATCGAGGCGAATCGTCAGCAGTACGTGACCAAAGAGGTGATCACCTAAATAAGAACTTGGTTGATTGAGATCTAGCAACTTAACATTGTGGATATTTAATCTCATCCTATGGTATTATATGTTAGGGAACCGTGGAAGAATGTAGAGATGAATCAAGCAAAGTACTACTAATCGCATAACCAAATCCAAATACAAACAATTCAAATGTTACGTAGAAAAATTCTTTCAAGAAAAAATCACTGCACAAAGCAACGAGTAATGCACTATGAAAGTAGAAATTAAAAGCGATAGAGATTACCAATTCGAACAAGGCTCGAATCTACTCCAAAAGCACAAGTTATGCCCTTGAAACCCTTAGGAACGAATTAGAAAGCCTAAAACTCCTCTACTTCTTCCCAAATCCCAATTATACTCATTATATATAGCACCATATAGTATCATAATTGGAATAAGAAATAAATCCCACACTTACGCAATTCAAACTCGATGAGACTTCGATGGGATTGTCGATCTGTTGATGGCATCAAACACTTTTGATAACATTGAGTAAAACACCAAAACGTTCTAGCAACAAAACATGAATTTTTTGGATTTTTTCGATGACATCAAACATCTATCGACGGCATCAAGTAGTTTGTCGAGGACATCGATAGACCCTGCTATTTACAGATTTAAGACATCAACAACAATTTCCACCATATCTTCAATCTTCATTCTTCATAGCTCATTTTCCTCATCTCTAATTTTTTCTTATATCATGGTTGCACTATCGCTTCTTGTGCACACTGTCTTCCATTTATGCCTTCGTCCAGCCCAAAGAAGTTGCACGAAACTTGAACTTTTTTGTAGGAACCATCTTCATAAGCATGTTAGCCAGATTCACACTCGTGTGAAATTTCACTAGAGTCATGCCTCCTTCCTCAAGTACTTTTCGGATAAAATGGTGATGTATATCAATATGTTTAGTGAGTGATAAACATAATTTTTAGCCAAATTAATCGCGCCTTCACTGTCATAATTGACGGGCACGGCCTCCTACTAAAAACCCAACTGATTTATCATCCCCCTAACCAAGCACTTTCCTTGAATGTTTCTATTACCACCATATACTTAAATTCGATTGTGGAAAGAGTCACCATAAACTAAAGCTTCGACATTTAATTGATCGCTCCACTTGCTAGCATAAATGAGTAACCGAATATCGACCTTATATTTTTCACAATGACTGCATAATCAGAATTCACATAGCCTAATAACTTGGAATTTGATTTCTCAAATGATAAGATGTAGTCTTGCGAACCTCGAATGTATCGAAGTAGCTATTTCATTGCTTCTCAGTATTGCTTGCCGGGGTTAAACATATATCTGCTAACAATACACACTGCATGTGAAATATCGAGTCTAGTACAGACCATAGCATACATCAAGCTGCCAATAGCACTTGAATAAGGCACATAAGACATAATCTTCTTTTCTTCATCTATTTTAGGATACTGTTATGAAAAAAACTTAAAATGAGCTATGTGGGAACGTTTACCAGCTTTACCTTATCCATCTCATATTTTATCAATACATTCTCAAGGTATTCCTCCTGAGATAACCATAGCCTGCTCCTCTTCCTGTTTTTGTGTATATCAATGTCGAGAACCCTCTTTGCAGCCCTCATATCTTTCATCTCAAATTTTCCTAATAACCGAGTCCTCAATATGTCAATCTCAGACATGTTATAACTGACGATAAATATGTCATTAAGTTACGAAACTAGGATAATAAATTTCTCATCACTTAGTGTCTTGTAATAGATATAATGATTATATTCACTCATGGTAAACCTTTAACTCATTATGAAAGAATCAAACTTTTTATACCACTACATAGGAGATTGTTTCAGGCCGTACAATGACCTCTTCAAACTACAAACATTGTTCTTTACCTCTTGTATTTCGTAACTTTCTGGTTGCTTTATGTAGATCTGCTCTTCTAATTTTATATATAGAAGGCGGCTTTCACATCCATCTACTCCAGCTTAAAATCATATTAGGCAACCAATGCCTACACGAATATGATAGATACTTACTTTACCACCAACGCAAATATCTCAATGATGTGCACGCCTTCTATCTAAGCATATCCCTTTGCTACCAACCTTGCCTTGTATCTATCATATTTCTTCTCTAAGATTCACATGCACCCGATCACTTTATGGCCAATGGGAATCTCCATTAGCTCTCATGTCTTGTTCTTGTACAATTAGTCAATTCATCATTCATCGCAACTTTCCACTTTTCGTCATTTACATCATTAAGTGTCTCCTAAAAAGTAGATAGATCTCTCTCATTCGTAATAAGGGTAAATGAGACATTTGAATCATTCATGTATCCCATTGGTAACCTACGATCCCTTGGCAGATTTCTTCTCATAAGTGGTTACTCCACCTGCTCTTATACCTGTGTCTGTGTCTAAATATTAGCCTGAGTATCATCTCTGTCTAACTTAATGTCCACAATCAATTTTTCCGCTTCCATATTCTCATTCTTACAGAACAAAGGATCTTTCATTGAATTTGACATCACGACTAAAGATGATTGCTCATGTGACCCGGTCATACAACCTAAACCCCTTCACACCACTACCATAACCGACAAAGATATACTTTTTAGCCCTTTAGTCCAACTTATCTCTATCAAATGATGGTACATGAGAGTAAGTATTTGAACAAAATACACGCAATCCTAAGTAGTCTACCTACTGACCACTCCACACATCATCTAAAATTTTACATTCAGTGGTCGTAGAAGGTGACCAATTCACCAAGTAACAAGTTATGTTAACGGCCTCAGTTTATAATTCCTTGCCCAATCTAGTATTATTAATCATGCATTAAGCCCTCTCCAAGAGAGTCATATTCATCTGCTCAACCATACCATTTTACTCTGGTGTGTGGCACACTATTTTGTACCTCACGATTCCTTTATCTTTGTAATACCAATTGAACTCCTCAGAAGTGAATTCATCACCATTATTTGTCCTTATTACTTTCACCTTTCGCACTAACTGTTTTTCCACCATCGCCTTCCACTACTTGAAGTTGGTGAAAACGTCGGATTTATTTTTCATAGAAAAACCTATACCTTTCTAGAATAGTTGTCAATAAAGGTAACAAACTATGACGACCCTCTACCAGAAACCATAGACGTTGGCTCCCATATATCAGAATACACATAATAAAAAACACACTTACAAACATGTTTACTAGACTTAAAAGATAACCTTGATTGTTTACCATATAAATAATGCTCGCATATACAAAAATCAATACTTTTAAATTTTTGAATTAAACAATGATTAGAAAGTACCTTATGCCCTACTTACTCGTGTAACCCAAACATAAATACCACATACATACAACGTGGAATTTGATATAGAGGTTGCAGCTCCACCCAATGAAGTACTTTCGATCAACTTATAAATATTTTCATTCCTTTATGCCTTTATGACTATGAGTGCCCCATTTAAAACTTTAAGGATATGATCAAACCTGATAAATTTATACCTAAGTCCTCGAGTGCTCGTAGAAATATTAAACTCTTCCTCGAATCAGGAATATGTCTCACCTTAGTCAAGATACGCTCCATGTCATCAAGCATCTTGATGTGCACCGATCCAACACCTACCACTTTACAGGTATTATCATTGCCCATAAATACCTGGCTACCATTACACTCACTATAAATGGTGAAGCAATTTCAATGAGGGTTCATATGGTATGAAGCCCCCATATCCAAATTCCATTCTTCGCTGAAGTATCTGAATTTTGATGCGGTGAGCATGTCACTACCGTTCACTTCCTCAATAGATTTCGCAGTAATGGTTTTCCTGGAAGAACTATCTGAATTCTCTTTTCTCGATTTAGGATTCTGATAGTCCTTCTTCATGTGTCTGGTCATCCCTCAATTCTAGCACTTTAACTTTTTTTTGCCCTTACCTTTGGATTTAAACCTCAATCATAAAGATACACTGTCATGCATAGAATTTTCTCTCGTAACCAGTGCATCTTTAGAAGTACCCATGTCACCATTTTTCTTTCTTATCACTTTCAACTGAAGGGTTGAGATGATAGTTTCAATGCTAATGGTGGTTTTATCAGTGTACAACGATCCCTTGAATGACTCATATGAAGCTAAGAGAGAATTTATCAGAATGCATGTCTGATCCTCATCTTTCATCATTTCCTCCACATCTAATAATTTGCAAATTGATCTATTGAAGTTGTTAATGTGAGAGTCAACATTAGCTCCCTTTGCCATATTCAGATTAAACAATTGAAGCTTCAAGTGCAAATGATTCTCAAGAGATTTCTTCGCATAGATATTTTCTAATTTCACCCACGTACTCGCTGTAGTTTTCTCTCTTATGACATTATAGATGACCTCATCCGTTAAACGCAATTGGATAAAAGTTTTCGCTTTCTTATTCATCTTGTTCCATTCATCATCAATCATATATTCTGGTCACTTTTCAAAAAGGTCATCGTCCAATCCTTGCTGAACTAGGATACTAGTCATCTTAACTTTCCATAGTTCAAAATTATTTTCGCCAAAATATTTTTTTCTACATTGAACTCAAGGTTAGATGCCATTAATTGCTTTCAGATTTGATTTGCTTTCCAAAGTTATCTCTGATACCACTTATTAGGGAAGCATACAAAGATGAATTAAGCAAAGTACTACCAATCACACAATCAAGTCCAAACATAAATAATCCAAATTTTATATGGAAAAACCATTTCTGAAAAAAACTATGGTATAAAGCGACGAATAATGAACTATAAAAGAAGAAATTACAAGAGAAAGAGATTACCGATTCGAACAAGCCTCGAATATACTCTACAAGCCCAAGCTATGTCCTTAAAACCCTTGTGAATGAATTAGAAAGTCTAGAACTCCTCTACTTCTTCCCAAATCTCGATTGCACCCGATATATATAGCATCATATCGTATCATAATCGAAATAGGAAACAAATCTCGCACTTAAGTAATTCACGCTCGATGACACCTTCGATGTGACTTTGATGGCATCGATGATCTGTCAACGGTATCGACTACTTTTGATGACATCGAGTAAAACACTAAAATGTTCCAGCAAAAAGAACATAGATTTTTTCAATTGCATTAACATCTGCTCGATGACATTGAGCATTCTGTCGATGGCACCGACAGACCCTGTTATTTAGATTTAAGACATCAACAACAATCTTCACCATGTCTTCACTCTTCGTTCTTCATAACTCATTTTCATCATCTCTAATTTTGCCTTGCATCGTGGCTCTACCATCACTTCTCATTCACAGGCCTGAATGAAAAGGAAAACATAAATATTAGCTTCATAAGAGCCGTCTATGGGGCCTAAAAGTTTTCAACGGAATGCATCCAATTCCCATTGTTTTCCTATCGTATGGCCTACTTGAGCTTTAGATCTACCTCAGTTTTAATGATGTCCTAGAATAGTACGGGAAAATGGATGGGCATGTGGATAAAACATATACATCATGGTAGACCCCATAGAGCTCCTGATCGGACTATTTGTCTCCAACTAGGTGTGGACAGGACTTGAGTGTATCCCTTACTGATGTTAGGACCAGATTAGGTGTTACCTGGGTAACACCCTAACCATAGGAAACAGTTGTGATTGATTCCCCACCATTAAAAACTTCAAGAGGGCTACCGGAATGCTTATTTGCCATCCAACCTGTTGATAAGGTCTATGACCGGGATGAAGAGACACACATATCAGCTTGATCTAAAACTTTGGTGGCTCAAGAGAAGTTTTTAGTGGTCAATTACAACTATTTCCTTTCTTGTATTATGGTCCACCTGAGATTTGGATTTGCTCCATTTTTGAGATCATAGTCTAAAATGAGTTTTCAAAATAGATGGCCGGTGTGGATATAAGGCACATACATTATGGTGGGGCCTATAGTCATGGATCTCACCCTTATCTCTGAAGAGAAGACATGGACAAATGTGTCAAATTCACAGATTTTAAATATTTCAGATGTTTTTAGGTGTTTGTTAACAAACAAATTATTTCATATTTCATATTTAACTTTTAGACTAAGCACTTTTTTCGTATAGTTTTCAAATGGGATTATGAACTTTAGACTTAGATTTAAGATTCAAGCTGACTTCAGATTTAACAGTTAGGCACATGGTCTTGGCGGGCACTGGCCATGCCATCGGTAACAGGCCCACTTGCGCATCGAATGGTCCACACGTTTGATAGAATACAGGGGTGACGGACTTTTATTTGAGAAAAGAAGCCGTAACAGTGGGTGCATGTTGACTTTCTATGTACAGGGCATTTCTTTCTTGCCAACCTGTCACATAAGTAGATATATCTAATGCGTACAAGAGGTGGGCCACACCGTTTGACGAAGTCAAACCGGACGCAGATTAGCTACTGACAGGTTGAGTAGCGAGACTCGCTTCTGAAATGACGTCATTTAAGTTCCGTGGAGCCCTCTACGATGTATGTGTTGTATTCACACCATCCGTCCATTTGGAGATATCAATTTTGTAATTTTTTCTTTTGAGGGGATTTGCTTCTTCATTATTCTATTTAATACCTATTTCAAAAATACCCTAATATGAAGACAATTTAAAATAACAACACTTCAGCAAAGTATTTCATCTAATACTTGATGTGTGGCATCAAGATCAGAATGACAAGATCAGAATGACTGGGTCACTGAGCTGATTCCAAGCAAGCCGATTTGATTGGGGTTTGAGTTGAGCGCAGGCAAGCTTGAACTCAGCCCAAAACCTTTTTTTGAACTCCAAAATTCGCCTCAACTCAATTCGAATTTAATTTCTGGCAAAGGCAAGCCAAACCTTTTTCAAGTGAGTCTGAGTAAACTGACCGTACGTGCTACCTCAACTCTTATATGGCTCTAACTGCAGCCAAAACCTATCTGAAGATCATTCCAGTGCTGATTAACGCTACTTGTTTCAATGCTAAAATTGAAGATGTTGCCAAATATATGTGGGGCCTACTGTGATGTATGTGGATTATCCACGCTATCCACCCGTAATTCCAATTGAATTTAAAAATGAAGCATATTCAAAGTTCAACTTGACCACATCATAGGAAAAACGGATTTGAACACTAACTGTTAAAAACTTCTTTAAGCCACTGTTCACTTTGGTGTGGGCTACTTGAATGTTGGATGTGCCTCATGTTTTGGCTCATGGCTCAAAATATTTTGATAAAACGGATGGTTAAGGTAGATATGTCACATACATTACGGTGGGGCTCACAAATTTGATCCATTCCTTTCTAACCGTTTTTGGAAGAAGAAATACTGGTCTATTTTCAAACATGATGAAATTAAAATAATTATTTATTTATAGGGCATTTATAGTGAATTTGGAAAATCTAAAAGGCATGAAGGTTTGTACACAGGAATTTAGAAATTTTAGGCGTGGCATACAATAACTCAAATCAACCGACTAAATAATGAATCCGCTATTGTCGAGTCAAGATTCTAAAAATCAGTTGGTTGACCGATCCTAGTCACTTATTACTGGACACTTGTTTTTTAAAATAAGGCTATATAATAATTTCTATTTTATTTGTCCAAAATATATATATACCAAATACCAATCCACATCGTCAGATTTATGCATAACTTTTAGCTCATAAAACACCTAGACCATGATTTGCACAGTGATTTTCAAGTGCGTGCTTATCATCCATCAAACTCTGCCGTATTATGGGATGCTTTCAAAGGGCAAAGGATACGACGGGCATGAGCTGAGGATGACGCGTGGTAGTGGGCACGGGTCAAAATCGACGTCTGTAGTAAATGCTCACTTACAGTGGATTGTGTCGTGCCTGTTTCGATGTACCCTCGACGAGGAGCCGGAGGCGGATTGCACCGGACGCCACTTTGGTGGGGCCCGCCGTTAAGTATGTGGAAGCGGATTGGCTCGTGTATGATCTAGCTGGTGTGGGTACGTGTCATGTGAAGATCAACGCTGACGCTCCTCAAGCTCCGAGTAGAGCTGGGCATCGAGTTCAGTCAGACTGAGTTAGGGCTGACCGACTCAACCTGTTTCAAAATAGGCCTGACCCGAACCTAACTCGACTCAGTACAGAGTCCAGCATGCTTGAATCAATCCGAAACCAGGCCTTGCCTCGGTTAATCCAGACCGAATCCGATCAGGTTAAAAGTACCAAGCCAATTCGAGTTAGCATCGATTCAAATCGAGAGATGAGAGAGAGAGAGAGAGAGAGAGAGAGAGAGAGAGAGAGAGAGAGGTGGTGATGGTGTTGGGTGGTTGCCGGGCTTGGAAGATGAAGAAGATGAGAGATGGTTTGTAATCGAGGTCAGGGTCGAGTGCGACGAATAAGCTTAGATATACTTAAAATTATGAATTTTTTTTATTATATATATACCTAAATCTAAGTTGAGTCTCGACCTGATCGAGCTTTGGGTCAAGTTAGATACAATTACTGGGTAACTTGAATTTAACTCAGTTTGAATTCGGATTGAGTGAGTCCTACTCTGTAACACCCCAGATTTTTTGTCAACCTGGGATTAGACGTCCTTAGGTAATGGGCCAACCATAACACCTTAGTAACCTCTCAGAATCCACTTCCAAAGTCAAAGAAATCATGTAGAACCAAATTCTTAAGAATTTAACGAGAATTAGTCAGCGCTACACTAGATTACCTGTGAAATAAGTACTAACCACTTTAAATACGATCTGTAAGACCCAAAACCTCTAGCATCATTAACGCTACGTTATCCTAAAATCCAGGATCAAACTCTAAACCGGTTTGTTCTCAGGAACCCTTTGAAACCTCATATTTGATTTAGACCGCGCGTCGAAAGTCCGATATCTACAATCTTAGACCGTTAGGACTGCTTGGCTGGACTTGACAATCGTTTCGAAAATCAAACCCAACCGATGTTCTGAGGCTATTTCATTCAGTCTGGACTGAAGAGAGTAAGAAATGGCTAAAGGTTTAGGAAATTAATTCCAAATCTGGCACGTGTCGTTGTGCGTTATTATTAATCGTTCTGACCGTCTGAATTCAGCCAAATTTCACACTCGGATCAGGAAAAATTTCTCTTTCATGTCATGAGACTTGTAGACTTGATTTAGGTACGATAACCGCTGAATTGAAACAGGATCGCCACATACGATCTGCGAACTCTACCGGTCTGAAAACTTCGTGTGAGCAAGATCCAGTGACCATGAGCTTAAGTCCGACCGCGTTCGGCCAGGGGACCTCCCGAAACGCTCTTTTGGATCAAAAAAGTCCAATTTGGCTATAACCTAAGTATACCTTGACTTGGAGTCTAGTTTGGTCATATTTGGGCTTATAAAAGGGGTTTAAATCCTTAGCCTTCTAACCCATACGAATTTGGGAAAAACCCTAGGAGAGATGAGAGAAAAGAGAGAGAAAGTGAGGGAGAATCTGGTCATTTCTCCAGAGATTCTTCCATGCTGCTCCACGTGCCAAAGCCACTCACCTGCATCGCTATTTTGGCGATTCCAACTTCGTTCTAGGTAAGAAAACCCTACCCTCTTGCTGTTTTAGGGATTCCTTTGATTCAAATAGCGAAGTAGCTTACGCATCTTATGCATTAGGTCGCATTTACGCCGTTGACGAAGCGTATACATTCTATTCGAACTGTAACGCCCGTGAAAAATCCATACTTGGGCTCGAGTACCAACTCGACCCGAAATTGCGTAGAATTCATTCCTTTAGAAAATGTGACTAGGTTAGCTAGTGCAACGTTAGAATAGCTGGGAAATGGTCCCTGATCACTTTAAATACGTTCTACGAGGCCCGAAGCGAGTGGAACCAAGGGTGCTATAATGCTCTAAAGCCTCGGATCAAACTCTAAGCCGGTTTGTTCTCGGGACCTCCTTGAAACTTTGTATTGGATCTAGACCGCGCGTCGAAAGTCCGATACCTCCTATCTTAGACCGTTAGGACCGTCTAGCTGGGCTTGACACTCATTCCAAAAATCAAGTCAAACCGATGATCACAGGCTATTTCATTGAGCCCGGACCGAAGAGAGTGTGAATAGGGACATAGTTGGAATTTCAAATTCAAATCTGGCACACAAATTTGACGCATCAGTATTAAGCATTCTGACCGTCAGAATACAGCCAAATTACACCCTTGGATCAGGAAAAATATCTATTATATATCACGAGACTTATAGGCCTGATCTTGGTGCGGTGACCGTTAAACTGAAACTGGGCCGCCACGTGCGATCTGGGAACCCAACCGGTCTGAAAACTGGATGTATGCTAGATCTAGTATGCATGAGCTTAAGTCCGACCGCATCTGGCCTGGGGACCTCCAGAAATGCCCTTTTGGACCGAAACGGCCCCGATTTGGTTAGGCACCAAGTAAACATTGTTCCCAAGCCTATTTTGGGAATGTTTTAGGCTATAAAAGGGGTTGAAACCCTCACTCCTCTCTCCCATCCGAATTTGAGAGAAGCCCTAGCTTGGGAGAGAGAAAAAGAGTGAGAGATTGTGAGAGAGTGGGAGAGTTCTTCCCGCCACTTGTGCTACGTGTTGCACATGCTTAAGCAACACTCCTCTACCGCTTTCCCGGCGATTCCACCGCAATCCTAGGTAAGTAAAAACCCTAAATAGATGTTGATTTGAGTTTTCCTTGTTTCCATAGCGATGTAGCTTATGGATCTTATGTATTAGGCTCCTTACTCGCCGTAGACGAAGCATATACACTCCGCTTCAATTCCCGAGTCTACAAGACACTAGGTGAGGATTTTAGACGCTTTGATTGACGGTTCCCAATGCTTTCAATGTCGTTTAATAGTAGATTCTTGACGGCATCGCCGTTTGACATGTACAAAATGCTCTCCGTTTCCCGTTTCGTAAGCTAACGAAGAATATGAGATTTAGGGCATTTTAGTCATTTGTAGGAAGTACTGTTTACATTCATATTTTGCTGATGTGATTGACATGGTTTGTTGTCGCATTAGGAAGTTAGGAATGCGTGCATAATTAGTTTGGCGAAGAGATTCGCCTAGTTGCACACTTTGGGTCGACATACTATATGTAGACTTAAGTGTGTAGTGTATGTGTTTGTATAAATGCTTGTATTAGTATGTATTGAATTAAATGATGTTATTTGATACTTTGTGATTGATTTTTCAATTATTATGCCGACCTAAATGATTTTCTACATGTTGACAAAATGCATGATTTCGTTACATGCATGGAATGTATGTGCTTGAGGATTTGCTTAAGTTGAATATGCATGGGAAGTATGCCTTGAAGATTTGCTTAAGTTGAATGTCATAACATGTGCTAACATGCTCACATGATGTATTTCAATTCCAATACCTTTTTATAGTGTTAATGTAATTCCATAGATGTGTGGGACTTGACTTAGTCCAGGCAGTCGGTAACCGAGCGAATTCGTGGCTGACTGGTCATAGCCACGCACGACGCGTCGATGAATGTGATTCGTGTTGAGAGTTGGCGGCAGTGGTTAGGCCACGCGAAGTGTTTTACGCACTTCATGTCGTTCAATTCGAGATGCGATCGCGCTAGTCGAGCCCGTCAAGTGACCCGACTGGCCGATGTTTGTTCACCTTGTATGTATCATAACTGCTTGAACCTAGGGTACTGAACTTACCATTGTAAACCCTATTAACCGTGGTACCTTGATCCACGAAGACTCATGAGCCGGGCATGGTGGTATGGGACACCGTGGTCGAGCTGTCGGCCTACGCTGGGGCCACAAACCTCCCCGTAGTGACCAGTGAGCACCTTGACTCGTGAGCAGATTATGGTGGTATGGGACACTATA
Source organism: Magnolia kwangsiensis (assembly GCA_037074715.1). Taxonomy (NCBI): domain Eukaryota; kingdom Viridiplantae; phylum Streptophyta; class Magnoliopsida; order Magnoliales; family Magnoliaceae; genus Magnolia; species Magnolia kwangsiensis. The sequence goes on from CM073573.1 coordinate 141,885,579, forward strand.
TTCTAGCTGTCGACCTACACTGATCAGGCGACGAGCCCTTTGTAGTGACCGCGAGCGTATTCTGAGTTCACGGGAGGCGACGACCCTTCCGTGCAGTAGAGTACAGTAGGCCTGTATTGATAAGGTGATGGGGGAGCGGTGCAACGAGTGCGAGCAACAGCCCTGGCAGCCCTTGCAGTGACCTACGAAATGTACATCGTATGAGATTACTAGGAGTGACGACCCTAGACAGGATCCGTGTTGGGATTGATACAAGGGAGGTACCTTAGTTTTCCCAATCCTGCTGTTTGAATGGACTAATAACAACTTGGTAATCATATCACCATAGCATTGCATGTGCCTGGAAGATGTGGAGCACTCTAGGGAGTGTGGCATGCCGCGGTCGTAAGATGTTGCCGTATGAGGGTGATCGTCGGTGAGGGCATACATCACGTCATATCATCTTGCATTAACAACAGTATTAGGACTTGTCTGATTTACTGCTTTACTATTATCGCGTGATTGAATTGTGAACATGCTAATCTTTGCTCTATGATTCCACTGAGTTGATCACTCATTCCCACGTTACGGGATGGTGTTTGCAACACCCACCAGACCCTGTTGTAGTTGCAGGTGACGACGAGATCCAGGAGGTGGAGCTAGATGATGACGAGGACCAGGATGAGTTCTCGTATATGCAGTATCATGACGGCTTCCCGTAGGCGACCTGGATCGAGGGGACATCAGTGGGACTTTTCTTTTTGAACATTATTCTTTTGTTATGTACATGTATATGAGACTCAGAGATGTAGTCATACTTTGGAGACAGTTGAGATTACTTTGTTTTTCCATACAGTGATATATATCTTGTTTAGTCTTCCGCTTGCTTTTATCACTGGATCTGAAGTATGAATTGCAGTTTTGGTATACTTTTACTCATGTGAATGCTTTAAATCAGACAACATCGAATCATAACCATTTTTGTTGCATAAGTGACGGTCTGAAACTCGGGAGTTGAGTTTATACACGACCCCCGATTTTCAGGGTGTTACAAGTTGGTATCAGAGCATGAATGAGAGTATACTGGGCCTGGGTTATGGTCTTGCGACGTACGCTGTCGCTTCCTTTGACTTAGGTGGGTGCGAGAAGGGTCTAGAAACACTCCTAGGATCACAGATTCGCCGATAGGCGAAGTCTATAAGGATCGATCGCAAGATCGAGTCTGTAACGCATCTCGGGTCGCGTAAAGCGACCCGAATCACTTCTAAGCTGTAGGAAGTCGGGTGGAGACGTCCTATGAGCGGTTTTAAACCGCAAAAGTGAATCTTTGGGCCGTGGAATGACCACGACTCCAGTAATCAATCGCCAGGGCTTAAAAACCCCGTTTTGCCAAAAATTCTCAAAATTTCTTCTCTAAACACTTCAACCTTCAGTTCTTTCTTATCCATTTCATGTTAGGCATCAAAAATAATGTGAAAATAACACAAATTAGTACATTCACCAAATTTTACAGTGAATAGTAAAATTTCATGAAAAATGGCCATAAGGCCATTCTAACTTCACTTTCTTTAGCAACTAAGGAGCTAGAAAGATGTACTGGATCCTTCTACCCCAAATTCATATGCTGCATCATATGGTTTGGTATTCGGGATTGCGATGTGGACCCATAAATCTCCGAACACATGTTTGGGCTCATAGGGACCAAAATATAATGAACCAAGGGGTGGGACCAACTTTTTTGGGACCCTGGGACCATGGGGGACCAGACCCATGGGGTCCCGCTGGCCAACCTGAAGGTTGGCCGGCGATGCCATCGCCGGCCGGGCGATGCATCGCCGGCCGGCCACCTCGGTTGGTGCTGCCCTTTGGGCGCACCCACTTAAATACCCCCCCCATCACTCCTAGCTACCTCCCATCCCACGAAAACCCCTAAAACACCCCTCTCCTTCACAAACAGCCCCCTTGCATACCCTAGATTTGATTTTCAACACTCCATTCCAAACCCCGACGACCCAAACCCCTCCTAAACCCTTCCTTGGCCAAAACCGACCACCACCCATCAATTATTGGGTGTTGGCAGCCCCCTTCCTTGAAGATTTCCCCATTTGGAGCTCCAAAATCCCCCAAATAGTGCTGAAATCGTGAGCAGCTCCATTCCATCTTTTTGTTCTTATTTTTCCCTGAAACTACAGCCTTGGGAAGCTTGAAGCATCCCTCTACGATGCCTAGATTTCTTTTTGTCAGATTGGGCAGCCATTTCTCCGCATTTTCGGCGTTTTCCATGGCTTTCGTGGAAGCTATTTTGGGTCTTTTGTCACTCTCATCCATCCTGTCTTTGATGGGTAAGAGGAAAACTGCAACAGACGAGGCTGGGCCGAGCCGCCCTGCTCGATTGAGAAGATCGCGGGGTGGTGCCGCAAGTTCAAGCGCCGCCGCAGGTCCAGCTGCAGTCCTGGAGTGCCGTACAAAGCGGGATTTGGATCCCCATGCACATCTTGGACGAACCATCCTATCAGAGATGCCTCATGGTGAATACACTGATCGTAGAGTGTTATTTGAGGCAGACGTAGATGGGCGATTGTTCGGCGAGTATCTGTTGTTCGAACGCATTGAAGCTGCGCACTGGGGACCGATCTTTGAAGCTCGCGCTCGTGCTAATGTGAGCACTGTTCGTGCCTTCTATGCTAGCATCCAGAGTCCTACCTTGGAGCCCTTGCAGTTCAAAATCCCTTTTGGTAGAGATCGGATGGCTACGATCGACGTCCGGTTGGTTGCGCGACTTCTCAACGTGCCTCTAGGTGATGTACATCCAAGTGAGAAGAATTTGAGGACTAGACGTGAACGAGATCGCCGCACCAGGTTTCTGTGTGGTAAGTTGGTTCCATGACAGCCTAATAATAGCCTCAAGGCGACGTACATGTCTGAGGATTTGCGTCTGCTGCATCACATCTGCACGTTCAATGTTTATCCTAGGTCGACGAACCGCATTGAATGTACACGTCTTATGGTCGATTTCTTATTTCTGGTGGCCCAGGGAGAACGTATGTATGGCCACTTTCATCTTACGACAGATAGTTCTCATAGCCAGGTCGAGAAGAACATCCGAATCCCTTCCCTTTGGCCGACTCATTTGCAAGATTGCGCTTGAGTTTGCCTATAGACTTGGACCCGAGTTGCCGGTATCGATTCACACCATCGATGAGTCGACGATGGTTAAGATGAAGATTGGGTCGCAATATCTTGAAAATCAACTTGAAAGGGATAGTGGGGACGACTTTGATGAAGAGGAAGATCAAAGCGAAGGAGAACCTAGTGCAGAGGTTCAGGAAGAGACTCAGGAAGAAGCAGAAGAGGAGGCTCAGGATACTGATGAGAGCCCTCCTCCTTCTGCGCAGACTACTATTGACGATCGCATTGCTCGGATGGAGGAGAGTCAGACCGCTTTGCGAAGGGAAGTCCAAGAACTTCGAGCAGAGGTCGCTGATGCCAAGGCCGTTACGAAGAAGAAGTTTGGCAAGGTGACTCGCACCTTGAAGGCAATCCTGTGTTGCTTACAGGATAAGGGTGCTCCTCCTCCGTCGCCAGACTCCGACTAGCGACGCGATCTTTGATGTTGTTATGAGTAGTTAGCCATTTTCTGTTTTATGTGTGTAAAGCCTATTAGGGCTAGTGCTTTGCTTATGTTGCTGTTGCTTAACTGTCTTAATTTCCATGTCATTCTAGTCATGATGCTTGTAAGGATATATCCCTTGTATTGTGACAATTTTGATTAATTGAAATGCATGGAATGCCTTTGACTCTTTAGTGAATGATTGTGGTGTATTTGTGCAATTGAGACTGACAAGGTTGCGCCCTATTTTGAATATAGGGAATGCCACCTAAGACTACGAGGAGCGCGGTTCGGCTTTCATTGTCAGAGCAGATGGATCAGGCTCCCTCTCAGTCTGGCACTCGTCCGGACCCTGCTGTGGGCCCGATTCCTGAGACTGTTCGATCGTCTCAGCCTGCTACTGGTCCTACAGATGGACCACCGCCATTTACACCATCAGTTAGAGAGCCACAGCGCGCATCTACTTCCGCACCTCATCCGCCACAGCCTGCTCCACCACCTGATAGATTCGAGCAGATGATGGCTATGATGCTACAGCAGCAGCAGCTATTGACTACTATAGTCGGGACCTTAGCCCAGGGTGGGGGTGCGACTGTATCTACTCCGCCTACACCACCTGCGCATCCAGCTGAGGATGCCTACACTTACGCCCAGGATGAGGGCATAGCACATCCTGCACGGCCTGTTTTCTCTGCGGGGAACCCTGCCGACACACGGGGCCTTCTGGAGCGATTTCAGCGCTTGCGGCCTCCTACTTTCACGGGTTCTCACAGACCCGAGGAGGCTGAGTTTTGGCTCGACCGAGTGTCGAAGATTCTGCGCATGTTGCACTGTACTGAGGCAGAGCAGGTAGAGCTGGCTACCTTCCAGTTTGAGAGAGAGGCCAGTATGTGGTGGGATAGTGTATTGCGGACTGTTACCGCAGACTTCGTATGGACATGGGCAGCATTCGAGTTTCGCTTCCATGAGAAGTATTATCCTCAGACCTACAGGCACGAGAGGGAGAATGAGTTTCTCCGTCTCAGGCAGGCAGCGATGACGGTTACTGAGTATGAGCATCGGTTCACAGAGTTGGGCAGGTACGTCCCGACGATTCTAGCTGATGAGCAGATGCGCATACGACGCTTTTTGGAGGGCTTGCGACCGGATATTCGGTCGAAGATGTGCTGTATCAGTTTCTCCTCCTATGCGGAGTTGGTTCACATGTCCATGCGGGCAGAGCAGGACGTGGATCGACTTGCGCGATCACGAGGCCCGACTACTTCCAGGCCGCGACCGGAGTTGCCAGATAGGCCCTTCGCGGGCAAGAGGCCTCGCGTTGATCCTCCTACCAGGACCACGGCGCCAGTAGGACCGTTTCGGCGCCCTGATTTATCATGCACATACTGTGGGAGGACGGGCCACCTAGCGCAGAGTTGCTTTTCGAGGATGCAGGACAGTGGGTTCTCGCCGCCGCAGAAGATTGATCGTGTACGTCCACAGGCGATATCAGCACCGCCTATACGGTCAGCTCCTGCGCAGTCCTCTTTCAGACCCACAGTATCGCAGATTCGACAGCCCCCACGGCCCTTGACACAGCGGCCGAACCGGCCACAGCAGGCTCGAGTTCATGCACTGACCGCTGAGGCAGCTACGACGCCGACTTTCCAGCATTCAGCCTTCGAGGTCACGGGCCATATCGGAGGTACTCCCGTTCTTGTCATGGTGGACACTGGTTCCACGATTTCTTTGATATCGCGTGCCGTAGTCAGACGTCTTGGGTTGCAGACTATCACTATAGATAGCGTGCGAGTCCTTGCAGCTCATGGAGATTATTCGAATGTCACCCAGATGTGTGAGGGTTGTTTAGTTGATCTGGGAGGCAGGACGATGACTCTTGATCTGGTCGTCGATCCCTCGCTCGTATATCTCGACGTCATTCTTGGCATGGACTGGTTGACTGCAGCGAGAGCCGAGATTGACTGCGAGGCTCGTGTGGTGACGGTGTACGAGCCTGAGGGCACGCCTTTCACATTTTCAGTGCGGGTAAATCTTCCTTTCCGCATTCTTAGCTACGCCACTCTATTGCGCGACGCTGGTGCCCAGGTACTTGAGCAGACGCCAGTTGTTTCTGAGTTCGGGGATCTGTTCAGGAAGATCCCTGGTTTGCCGCCCAGACGTGAGATCGATTTCACTATCGATCTGATTCCTGGTTCTACACCCGTCTCACTGCCGACGTATCGCATGGCACCATGTGAGATGGAGGAGTTGAGGACGCAGATTGACGGTCTACTAGAGCTTGGCCTTATACGGCCTAGCGTATCTCCTTGGGGAGCACCGGTCTTGTTCGTGAAGAAGAAGGATGGTTCGCTGCGATTGTGTATTGATTATCGCAGGCTGAACCAACTCACAGTAAAGAACAAGTACCCTTTGCCCAGGATCGATGACTTGTTTGATCAGTTGAGAGGAGCGCAGTACTTCTCGAAGATTGATCTTCAGTCAGGATATCATCAGCTGCGCGTCAGAGATGAGGACGTGCAGAAGACAGCGTTCAGGACCAGTTTTGGTCATTACGAGTTCCTTGTGATGTCGTTCGGTCTCACGAACGCACCGGCCGTGTTCATGGATCTGATGAACCGGGTATTGCGGCCTTTCCTCTATCGATTCGCCGTTGTCTTCATCGACGACATTTTGGTATACTCTAGGAGTCGAGAGGAGCATGAGGAGCACTTGCGTTTGGTCCTTGATACGCTCAGACAGCATCAGTTGTTCGCACAGTATAAGAAGTGCGACTTCTGGAAGCAGGAGGTGAAGTTTCTGGGACACGTGGTGTCCAAGGATGGCATGGCAGTTGACCTGTCTAAGGTAGCTGCGGTGCAGGACTGGGAGCAGCCTGGTTCTGTCACTGAGGTGAGGAGTTTCTTGGGTCTCGCTGGCTACTATCGGCGCTTCATTCAGGATTTCTCGAAGATCGCGAGACCCTTATCTCAGTTGACACGGAAGGACGTAAAGTTCGCCTGGAATGATAAGGCGGAGTCAGCTTTTCAGGAGCTGAAGGACAGACTTACGTCCGCCCCTGTGCTAGTATTGCCAGAGCAAGGGGTTAAATACACTATATACACTGACGCGTCTAGCGTTGGTTTGGGTTGTGTCCTTATGCAGAGGGACAGGGTAATTTCGTATGCCTCGAGACAATTAAGGAAGCACGAGGAGAATTACCCTACACACGACCTGGAGTTGGCAGCCGTGATATTCGCACTGAGACTCTGGAGACATTACCTCTATGGAGAGGAGTTCGAGCTCTTTTGCGACCACAAGAGCCTCAAGTACATATTCACGCAGCGGGACTTGAATATGAGGCAGCGGCGATGGATGGAGACGCTGAAGGACTTCAAGTTTGAAGTCTCTTACCATCCTGGGAAGGCGAACCTTGTGGCTGATGCGTTGAGCCGCAAGAAGGCGATAGAGTTTGCGGCTCCGCTGATGGTTGCCGAGTGGGATATGGTTGAGTTTTTGCGAGACTTTGAGCAGAAACTCACCGTAGAGGAGCCATTTGAGTTCATCGCACATGTTCAGGTGCGATCCCCGATCGATGACCGTGTCATCGAGGCGCAGAGGGACGACGCGCATCTTACTGAGCTTCGAGAGCAGGCCAGTGATGATGCTGACGCCGACTGGCGAGTTGGCATGGATGGGGGCTTACGTTACCGTGGCCGCCTATGCGTTCCTGATGTCCCTGACTTGAGACGAGAGATTCTCGAGGCTGCGCATTCTACTAGACTCGCGATGCATCCTGGCAGCACGAAGATGTATCGTGACGTGAAGAGGACGTACTGGTGGGAAGGTATGAAGACCCACATTGCTGAGTTCGTGTCCCGTTGTCTCACTTGTCAGCAGGTGCAGGCAGAGCATCGCCGACCACCTGGACTTTTGCAGCCTATGCCGATTGCAGAGTGGAAGTGAGATTTCATTTCCATGGACTTCATTTCTGGGTTGCCGAAGACGAGGAAGGGGCACGATTCCATTTGGGTGATCATCGACCGATTGACGAAGTCGGCGCACTTCCTACCGATCAGAGTTACGAACTCTGCAGACGAGCTGGCTAGATTGTATATCCGAGAGAATGTGCGTCTGCATGGAGTTCCGTTGGAGATCGTGTCGGACAGAGACGCGCGGTTCACTTCTATTTTCTGGACTCGCATTCAGGAGGCTATGGGTGTGAAGTTGAAGTTCAGTACTGCCTTCCACCCACAGACGGACGGACAGACAGAGCGAGTGAACCAGATCCTGGAGGACATGTTGCGAGCTTGCGTATTGGACTTCAAGGACAGTTGGGATGACTGTCTTGCATATGCGGAGTTTGCGTACAACAATAGCTTCCAGGCGAGTATCGGCATGGCACCTTATGAGGCGCTGTATGGGCGACCTTGTCGCGCACCGCATTGCTGGTTAGAGGTCGGTGAGCGCAGCTTGATTGGCCCAGAGTTGGTACAGGCGACGTCAGAGAAGATCGATATTATTCGACGTCGGCTTCTTACAGCGCAGAGCAGACAGAAGAGCTACGCCGATACGAGACGGAGACCACTAGAGTTCACAGTCGGGGATCATGTGTTTTTGTGAGTTTCCCCTATGAAGGGAGTCCTTCGGTTCGGGAAGAAGGGGAAGCTGGCACTGCGATTCATTGGCCCATTTCAGATCCTCGATCGTGTGGGAACAATGGCTTACCGATTGGCTTTACCCACGCCCCTCGCGAGCGTCCACAACGTATTTCATGTTTCTATGCTGAAGAAGTACGTTGCTGATCCTTCTCATATCATCAGATGGGAGCAGGTGCAGTTAGGAGAGGATGTTACTTATATCCTACGACCGACACGCATCTTAGACCGGAAGGAGCAGGTACTGCGTAGCAAGGTGATTCCCCTTGTGAAGGTACTATGGATGCATCATACTGAGGAGGAGGCTACTTGGGAGACAGAAGCCGAGATCAGAAAGAACTACCCACAGCTTCTCGAGGAGTACGAAAAGGTACAAAATTTCGAGGACGAAATTATTTGTTAAGGGGGGTAGATTGTAACGCCCGTGAAAAATCCATACTTGGGCTCGAGTACCAACTCGACCCGAAATTGCGTAGAATTCATTCCTTTAGAAAATGTGACTAGGTTAGCTAGTGCAACGTTAGAATAGCTGGGAAATGGTCCCTGATCACTTTAAATACGTTCTACGAGGCCCGAAGCGAGTGGAACCAAGGGTGCTATAATGCTCTAAAGCCTCGGATCAAACTCTAAGCCGGTTTGTTCTCGGGACCTCCTTGAAACTTTGTATTGGATCTAGACCGCGCGTCGAAAGTCCGATACCTCCTATCTTAGACCGTTAGGACCATCTAGCTGGGCTTGACACTCATTCCAAAAATCAAGTCAAACCGATGATCACAGGCTATTTCATTGAGCCCGGACCGAAGAGAGTGTGAATAGGGACATAGTTGGAATTTCAAATTCAAATCTGGCACACAAATTTGACGCATCAGTATTAAGCATTCTGACCATCAGAATACAGCCAAATTATACCCTTGGATCAGGAAAAATATCTATTATATATCACGAGACTTATAGGCCTGATCTTGGTGCGGTGACCGTTAAACTGAAACTGGGCCGCCACGTGCGATCTGGGAACCCAACCGGTCTGAAAACTGGATGTATGCTAGATCTAGTATGCATGAGCTTAAGTCCGACCGCATCTGGCCTGGGGACCTCCAGAAATGCCCTTTTGGACCGAAACGGCCCCGATTTGGTTAGGCACCAAGTAAACATTGTTCCCAAGCCTATTTTGGGAATGTTTTAGGCTATAAAAGGGGTTGAAACCCTCACTCCTCTCTCCCATCCGAATTTGAGAGAAGCCCTAGCTTGGGAGAGAGAAAAAGAGTGAGAGATTGTGAGAGAGTGGGAGAGTTCTTCCCGCCACTTGTGCTACGTGTTGCACATGCTTAAGCAACACTCCTCTACCGCTTTCCCGGCGATTCCACCGCAATCCTAGGTAAGTAAAAACCCTAAATAGATGTTGATTTGAGTTTTCCTTGTTTCCATAGCGATGTAGCTTATGGATCTTATGTATTAGGCTCCTTACTCGCCGTATACGAAGCATATACACTCCGCTTCAATTCCCGAGTCTACAAGACACTAGGTGAGGATTTTAGACGCTTTGATTGACGGTTCCCAATGCTTTCAATGTCGTTTAATAGTAGATTCTTGACGGCATCGCCGTTTGACATGTACAAAATGCTCTCCGTTTCCCATTTCGTAAGCTAACGAAGAATATGAGATTTAGGGCATTTTAGTCATTTGTAGGAAGTACTGTTTACATTCATATTTTGCTGATGTGATTGACATGGTTTGTTGTCGCATTAGGAAGTTAGGAATGCGTGCATAATTAGTTTGGCGAAGAGATTCGCCTAGTTGCACACTTTGGGTCGACATACTATATGTAGACTTAAGTGTGTAGTGTATGTGTTTGTATAAATGCTTGTATTAGTATGTATTGAATTAAATGATGTTATTTGATACTTTGTGATTGATTTTTCAATTATTATGCCGACCTAAATGATTTTCTACATGTTGACAAAATGCATGATTTCGTTACATGCATGGAATGTATGTGCTTGAGGATTTGCTTAAGTCGAATATGCATGGGAAGTATGCCTTGAAGATTTGCTTAAGTTGAATGTCATAACATGTGCTAACATGCTCACATGATGTATTTCAATTCCAATACCTTTTTATAGTGTTAATGTAATTCCATAGATGTGTGGGACTTGACTTAGTCCAGGCAGTCGGTAACCGAGCGAATTCGTGGCTGACTGGTCATAGCCACGCACGACGCGTCGATGAATGTGATTCGTGTTGGGAGTTGGCGGCAGTGGTTAGGCCACGCGAAGTGTTTTACGCACTTCATGTCGTTCAATTCGAGATGCGATCGCGCTAGTCGAGCCCGTCAAGTAACCCGACTGGCCGATGTTTGTTCACCTTGTATGTATCATAACTGCTTGAACCTAGGGTACTGAACTTACCATTGTAAACCCTATTAACCGTGGTACCTTGATCCACGAAGACTCATGAGCCGGGCATGGTGGTATGGGACACCGTGGTCGAGCTGTCGGCCTACGCTGGGGCCACAAACCTCCCCATAGTGACCAGTGAGCACCTTGACTCGTGAGCAGATTATGGTGGTATGGGACACTATATTCTAGCTGTCGGCCTACACTGATCAGGCGACGAGCCCTTTGTAGTGACCGCGAGCGTATTCTGAGTTCACGGGAGGCGACGACCCTTCCGTGCAGTAGAGTACAGTAGGCCTGTATTGATAAGGTGATGGGGGAGCGGTGCAACGAGTGCGAGCAACAGCCCTGTCAGCCCTTGCAGTGACCTACGAAATGTACATCGTATGAGATTACTAGGAGTGACGACCCTAGACAGGATCCGTGTTGGGATTGATACAAGGGAGGTACCTTAGTTTTCCCAATCCTGCTGTTTGAATGGACTAATAACAACTTGGTAATCATATCACCATAGCATTGCATGTGCCTGGAAGATGTGGAGCACTCTAGGGAGTGTGGCATGCCGCGGTCGTAAGATGTTGCCGTATGAGGGTGATCGTCGGTGAGGGCATACATCACGTCATATCATCTTGCATTAACAACAGTATTAGGACTTGTCTAATTTACTGCTTTACTATTATCGCGTGATTGAATTGTGAAAATGCTAATCTTTGCTCTATGATTCCACTGAGTTGATCACTCATTCCCACGTTACGGGATGGTGTTTGCAACACCCACCAGACCCTGTTGTAGTTGCAGGTGACGACAAGATCCAGGAGGTGGAGCTAGATGATGACGAGGACCAGGATGAGTTCTCGTATATGCAGTATCATGACGGCTTCCCGTAGGCGACCTGGATCGAGGGGACATCAGTGGGACTTTTCTTTTTGAACATTATTCTTTTGTTATGTACATGTATATGAGACTCAGAGATGTAGTCATACTTTGGAGACAGTTGAGATTACTTTGTTTTTCCATACAGTGATATATATCTTGTTTAGTCTTCCGCTTGCTTTTATCACTGGATCTGAAGTATGAATTGCAGTTTTGGTATACTTTTACTCATGTGAATGCTTTAAATCAGACAACATCGAATCATAACCATTTTTGTTGCATAAGTGACGGTCTGGAACTCGGGAGTTGAGTTTATACACGACCCCCGATTTTCAGGGTGTTACACGAACCGATACACGTCTAAGGCGAAAGGTGAGGATTTTAGACGCTTTGATTGACTGATTTCAAAGCTTTCAGTATCGTTTAATAGTAGATTGTCGAAGAGAGCGCCGTTTGACATGTAGAACATGCTGTCCGTTTTTCATTTCGTATACGTACTAGAAATATGATATTTAGGGCATTTTAGGTATTTGTAGGAAATACAGTATACGTCCGTATTTTTCTGAAATGATTTTCATGGCTATTTATCGTGTTATGATATTAGGAATGCGTGCATGATCTGTTTGGCGAAGAGATTAGCCCTAATGCACACTTTAAGTCGACATACGCTATGTAGACTAAAGTGTGTAGACTAAGTGTATGTATAAATGTTTGTATTAGTATATATTGAGTAAATGGTGTTGTGAATTAGTTTTGAAATTCAATTCTCAATTAATATGCGGATGTATATGATTTCCATCATGTTTGCCATATGAATTGATTTCCTTATATGTATGGAATACATGTGTTGGATTGATTTGCTTACTTCGTATGCTATAACATGTGTTAACATGTTTGTATTGTTGTATTTCATTTCTATTACCCTCATATGATTATTGATGTGAATTTACAAATGCTTGGGGCTATGACCTAGTCCAGGCAGTCGGTAATGGATTGAATTCGTGGTTGGCTTCTATTTACCACGAAGGACGCATCGATGAACGCGAGTCATGTTTTGGGTTGGCGGCAGTGGTTAGGCCACACGAAGTGTTTTATGCACTTCATGTCGCTCAGCTTGAGATGCGCTCGTATTAGTCAAGCCCATCAAGTAACCCGACTGGCCATTGTATGGTCACCATGTATGAGTCATAACTGCTTGAACCTAGGGTACTGAACTTACCATTGAAAACCCTATCAACCATGGTACCTTGATCCATAAAGACTCATGAGCCAGGCATGGTGGTATGGGACACCGTGGTTGAGCTGTCGGCCTACGCTGGGGCCACAAACCTCCCCGTAGTGACCAGTGAGCACCCTACTCTGAGCAGATTATGGTGGTATGAGACACTATATTCTTGCTGTCGGCCTACATTGATAAGGTGATGGGGGAGTGGAGCAACGAGTGCGTGCAACAGCCCTGACGGCCCTTTGTAGTGACCTTGAGTTTATCCTGACACCACATGGGGACGACGAGTCCTGATGCAGTCTTAAGGATATAAATAGGCTTGTATTGATAAGGTGATGGGGGAGCGGTGCAACGAGTGCGAGCAACAGCCCTGTCAGCCCTTGCAGCGACCTACAAATATAACATCGTATGAGATTACTAGGAGTGACGACCCTAGACAGGATCTGTGTTGGGATTGATATAAGGCAGGTACCTTAGTTTTCCAATCCTGCTGTATGAAAAGGACTAATAACAACCCGGTAATTATTATCCATATCGCACTGCATGTGCCTGGAAGATGTGGAGCATTGCGGGAAGAAAGCATGCCGCAGACGCAAATGGTGCCGCATGAGGGAGTATGTCGGTGAGGGCATCCATCATGTCATTTCATGCTTTCATTAACAACAGTATCTAGGAACGTTTGATTGCCTGCTTTACTATTATCGCGTGAGTGATTTGATAATATGTTAATCTTTTCTCTATGATTCCACTGAGTTGATTACTCATTCTCACGTTACGGGATGGTGTTCCGGACACCCACCAGTCCCTATTTTAGTTTTAAATGATGGTGCTGCTTGTGAAGCGGAGCCGAACTTGATGATGATGTGGAGGATCCCTCCTTTATGCGTGTTCTGATCGACGGGATTACAGGGAGGTTGATTAGACGCCTTGACACTTGTCATTTTATATTTTTGGAGCACTCATGTATATTCTTTTCTTTTCATTTTTGGAGTATACATGTATTTAATTAACCTGGTAACATGTTCACATTCTGGAGATTTACAATTAATTATATATTTTATGTATTCATCACAGTTTTCCGCTTGGTAATTTAATTGTCTCTGGAGTATGATATGCTATTTTGGCTTAGTCTCAATCTTGTTTAATGTCATTCTACAGACAACATGCATTTATCATTATCTATGTTGCATAAGTGATGTCCTGGAACTCGGGAGTTGGGTTTCTACCCGACCCCCGATTTTCAGGGTGTTACAGATGGTATCAGAGCATGATTTGGATTAAACCAGACCTGGGTTATGGTAACACAACATGCACCTACACACTCTGACTTAGGAAGGGGGCGATGGAATCTAGAAACCATATTATAATCCAAAGTTTCGCCGACAGGTGAGACTATACGGTGATTGAGTCCATAACATATCTTCGGTCGCGTGAAGCGACCTAAGTCGTTTCTAGGTCGTTAGTCGACGGGTTTGAGACGTTCCTTGAAAAATTTCAAACCCGAAAATGTATGTCCTTGGGTTTTGGGGCAACCACAACCCTTACATTCAATCTCAAGGCTTAAAACCTCTTTTCATCCAATTCCTTCAAAATCCTTCCTTTCACCACCCCATTCTTCAACTTTTTCTAAGTCCTTTCTTACTACACATAAATCCTAATGTGTGAAGGATAGTGAATCATACTTAAACAAAAATTTTACTATAAATAGTTAATATACATAAGAATCGGGCTTTTGCCCATTTCAGTTATGGAATATCTTGTAATAAATGGGTTAGTTGGATGGATCAGCCTCTCCTACCCCAAATTCATATGTTACATGATGCATAAACTCATTCTGGTTTACAAACTGGCCCCGAAACGCTTTAAACGGAGTCATGGGCCTATCCAAGCTAAAATAGAATGAACCAAGGTGGGACCCACATATATTTGGGGCCCCTAGGGCAGGGGGAACCCAGCCCCTATGGCCGGCGTCGCTGGTTTGCAAGTTCACCGGCGAGAACCTCGCTGGTTCGGCGAGGACTCGCCGTACAGTGGGCCCCACTCCGGCTGTGCTTCGGGCCGACGCCCTTTTGTGGCTAGGGCAACCCTCCTACACATGGGTCACACCTTGAAACCCCCCAAATACACTACCTCCTTCACAAACAGCCCTCCCAAGCTCTCCTTTTTATATTTTTTTGCTGTCTTCCCCTCAAATCCCGGTGTCAAACCTCTCCCATCCCATTTTCTCCCTCAACCGACGCCAACCCATCCATTTATAGCTGTTCACAATCCCTTTCCTCTCCATTTTCGTCCGTGGAAGCTCTCCCAACCTCCATTGAAGGCTAAAAATCGTGTGGACCTCCATTCCATCTTATCTTACTCTTTTCTCTTTAAAAATTCAGCCTTTGGGAACTTGATTCACTCCTCAACAGGGCCTAGATTCGATTTAGTCCATTAGGGCAGCCCTATCTCCCCATTTCCTCCATTTTTCATGGCTATTGTTGAGGCTATTTTGGCCTTTTTCTCTTTCTCCACCATCCTCTCTCTCATGGGAAAGAGGAAGACCACCGCGGATGAAGCTGGGCCTAGTCGCCCTTCACGATCGAGGAAGCCGAGAGGTGGCGCCGTTAGCTCAAGCGCCGCCGCAAGTCCAAGTGCCGCTCGTGAGTTTCACTGTAACACCCTGAAAATCGGGGGTCGTATATAAACTCAACTCCCGAGTTCCAGACCGTCACTTATGCAACAAAAATGGTTATGATTCATTGTTGTCTGATTTAAAGCATTCACATGAGTAAAAGTATACCAAAACTGCAATTCATACTTTAGATCCAGTGATAAAAGCAAGCGGAAGACTAAACAATATATATATCACTGTATGGAAAAACAAAGTAAATCTCATCTGTCTCCAAAGTATGACTACATCTCTGAGTCTCATATACATATACATAAACAAAAGAATAATGTTCAAAAAAAGTCCCACTGATGTCCCCTCGATCCAGGTCGCCTACGGGAAGCCGTCGTGATACTGCATATACGAGAACTCATCCTGGTCCTCGTCGATCTCTGGCTCCACCTCCTGGATCTCGGCCTCACCTGCATCTACAACAGGGTCTGGTGGGTGTTGCAAACACCATCCCGTAACGTGGGAATGAGTGATCAACTCAGTGGAATCATAGAGCAAAGATTAGCATGTTCACAATTCAATCACGCGATAATAGTAAAGCAATAAATCAGACAATCCTAATACTGTTGTTAATGCAAGATGATATGACGTGATGTATGCCCTCACCGATGATCACCCTCATGCGGCAACATCTTACGACCGCGGCATGCCACACTCCCTAGAGTGCTCCACATCTTCCAGGCACATGCAATGCTATGGTGATATGAATTTCAAATTGTTATTAGTCCATTCAAACAGCAGGATTGGGAAACTAAGGTACTTCCCTTGTATCAATCCCAACACAGATCCTGTCTAGGGTCGTCACTCCTAGTAATCTCATACGATGTATATTTCGTAGGTCACTACAAGGGCTGCCAGGGCTGTTGCTCGCACTCGTTGCACCGCTCCCCCATCACCTTATCAATACAGGCCTACAGTACTCTACTGCAATGGAAGGGTCGTCGCCTCCCGTGGACTCAGAATACGCTCGCGGTCACTACAAAGGGCTCGTCGCCTGATCAGTGTAGGCCGACAGCTAGAATATAGTGTCCCATACCACCATAATCTGCTCACGAGTCTAGGTGCTCACTGGTCACTACGGGGAGGTTTGTGGCCCCAGCGTAGGCCGACAGCTCGACCACGGTGTCCCATACCATCATGCCCGGCTCATGAGTCTTCGTGGATTAAGGTACCGTGGTTAACAGGGTTTACAATGGTAAGTTTAGTACCCTAGGTTCAAGCAGTTATGACACATACAAGGTGAACATACATCGGCCAGTCGGGTTACTTGACGGGCTCGACTAGCGCGATCACATCTTAAGTCAAACGACATGAAGTGCGTAAAACACTTCGCGTGGCCTAACCACTGCCGCCAACTCTAAACACGAATCACGTTCATCGACGCGTCGTTCGTGGCTATGACCAGTCAGCCACGAATTCGCTCGATTACCGACTGCCTGGACTAAGTCTAGTCCCAAACATTTATGGAATCACATCAGCAATCTAAGTGAGAGTATTGAATTTGAAATACAATCATGTGAGCATGTTAACACATGTCATAACATTCAACTTAAGCAAATCTTCCAACACACATATTCCATGCATATAATGAAATCATGCACTTAGTCAACATTTAGAAAATCATTTAGGTCAGCATATTAATTGAAGAATCAATCAAAAACTATCTCATAACATCATTCAATTCAATACATATTAATACAAACATTTATACAAACACATACACTACACACTTAAGTCTACATATAGTATGTCGACCCAAAGTGCGCAACTAGGCGAATCTCTTCGCCAAACTAATTATGCAAGCATTCTTAACTCCCTAATGCGACAACAAACCATGTCAATCACGTCAGCAAAATATGAATGTAGACCGTACTTCCTACAAATGACTAAAATGCCCTAAATCTCATATTCTTCGTTAATTTACGAAACAGGAAACGGAGAGCATGTTGTACATGTCAAACGGCGGTGCCGTCGATAATCTACTATTAAACGACATTGAAAGCGTTGTAAACCGTCAATCAAAGCGTCTAAAATCCTCACCTAGTCTCTTACGAAAGCGTGATTTTGAACGGAGCGTGTACGCTTCGTCTACGGCAGTAGGACAACCTGATTTACGAAATACGTTAGCTAACATGCCCTAAATCCGGATAAACCCTAAATCAGCAAGTTCTAGGGTTGTTTTGTACCTGAAAGAACGGAGAAATCACCAGCCAGGTGATTGGGAAGAGTTGCTGAAGCAGCAGCAATCGGTGGCTCGGAAGCGGGAAAAATCCCTTCTTCTCTTTCTCTCAAACTCTCTCTCCTTTTCTCTAGGGTTTGGAATTTTTGGATGGGAGAGAGAAATGAGGGTTTCAACCCCTTTTATAAGCTTAAAAACGCCGGAAATAGGCTCCGGAACGAAGTTTACTTAGTGCCTATCCATTTCGGGGCTGTTTCGGTCCAAAAGCTGCTTTCTGGTGGTCCTCTGGTCGATTGCGATCGGACTTAAGCTCATGCGTACCAGATGTAGCACGTATTAAGTTTTCAGTCTGGCAGGGTTCACAGATCGCACGTGGCGGACCAGTTTCAGTTCAGCGGTCACCGCACGTAGATCAGGGCTGAAAGTCTCATGATAATAAATAGAAATTTTTCCTGATCCGAGGGTGTAATCTGGATGAATTCTGACGGTCAGAACGCTTAATACTGACGCGTCAAGTCGTGTGCCAGATTTGAATTTGAAATTCCAAATCCGTCCCTATTCGCGGTCGCTTCAGTCCGGGTTCAATGAAATAGTCTGTGATTATCGGTTTGACTTGATTTTCGAGATGATTGTCAAGTCCAGCTGGGCGGTTCTAACGGTCTAAGATAGGAGGTATCGGACCTTCGACGCGCGGTCTAAATCCAATACAAAAATTCAATGTGGTCCAGAGAACAGACCTGCTTAGAGTTTGATCCGAGGTTATAGAGTATTGTAGAGTTGTCTGTTCTACTCGATTTGGGTCTTGTAGAACGTATTTAAAGTGATCAGGGACTATTTCCCAGCCACTCTAGCGTTGCGCTAGCTAACTTACGCTTAATTTCCATGGAAATTAATTCTACGCGATTTCGGGTCGAGTTGGTACTCGAGCCCAAGTACGGATTTTTCACGGGCGTTACATTCACACAAAGCGGGATTTGAATCCCCACGCTCAAATAGGAAGAGCATTATTGGCAAACTTGGCCCATGGCGCGTATACTGATCGCAAGGTTCTGTTTGAGGCACATGTGGAGGAGTGGCTCTTTGGTAAGTTTCTATTATTTGAGCGCATCGAAGCTGCCAACTGGGGTCTGCTCTTTGAAGCCCAGTCTCATGCGAACGTAAGCACTGTTCGTGCCTTCTATGCTCATATTCGGGCTCCTACGTTAGAGCCATTGCAGTTCAGGATTCCCTTTGATAGAGATCGGGAAGCCACGATCGATGTTCGGTTAATAGCCCGACTTCTGAAGGTGCCTCTTGGTGAAGTACATCCAACTGCTAAGAATCTGAAGAGTGTTCGTGAGCGAAATCACCGCACCAGGTTCCTATGTGGTGGTTTGGTTCCGTGGCAGCGTAACAAGAGCCTCTTAGTATCCCACATGTCGGATGATTTTCGCCTGTTGCACCACATTTGCACGTTCAATGTGTATCCTAGGTCGACCAACCGCAATGAATGTACGCGTCTCATGATCGATTTTCTGTATCAAGTGGGCCAGGGAGAGAATGTGTGTATGGCCACCTTTGTGTTGCGACAGATCGTCCTCATAGCGAAACCGAGAAGAACATCTGAGTCACTTCCCTTTGGCTGATCATATGCAAGATCACGCTTGAGTTTGCTTACAGACTTGGGCTGTAGATGCCTGTGTCGATTCACTTCATTGATGAGGCTACCATGAACCAGATGAAGATAGGGCCTCGGCAGCGTGAGGCTCAGCTTGATGATGACAGTGAGGGCGAGTATGATAGCGCAGAGGATGCTAGTGAAGAAGAAGCTAGGGAAGAAATAGAGGAAGAAGTCCAGGAAGAAGAAGAGGAGGCTCAGGATACTGATGAGAGACCTCCTCTTGCGACTCGGGCTACTAGAGATGCTCATATAGCCCGGCTTGAGGAGAGTCAGGTTACTTTGCGACAAGAAGTCTAAGAACTTCGGGCTGAGGTGAAAAAAGATCTTAAGGATACCAAAGCCGTCATGAAAAGGAAATTCGGAAAGGTGACTCGTACTTTGAAGACCATCCTGTGTTGTCTGCAGGATAAGGGTGCTCCTCCTCCATCACCAGACTCGGATTAGCAATTAGATTTTAATCTCTTGTTGGTCGTAATTAGCTGTTTTCTATTTTCGATGTGTGAGCCTGAGAAGGCTTAGTCGTTGGTTTATGTTGCGGTTGTAGTTTTGACTAGTTTAGTTTCTCATGTGTTTCTTGTCATGATGCATGTAAGGATATATCTCTTGTATTGTGATAAATTTTGATTTAATGAAATGCATGCAGTCCCTTTTGATATGACGTGTGTGGAATGCTTGAGGGATTGTGTATTGCTATGCTACATCTCACTCTTTCCAACACAAGGCCCATTTTTCAAAGCCTACGAAGTTGATTTGAATCCCAACTCACCCACCTACTAAACATGTCATTCCCAATTCTTGGGCGGGAGCAGGAAAGCAGTCTTATTTAACACAACTTGAGACCACTGGCCACATATGCCCTTCGAGTTTAGGACTTGGAGTGGTACTCGATTTGAAAGATCTGACGATATAGGAAATCAAATTTCAATTAGACAATCTTGACTCTAAGCGATAGAACAATTCCCTGTAGTAGATATGGTATGAAACCATCTAACGTATAAGCTTAGGCTTTGGATTATAGCTAGTGAGTTACAGACTAGGCTACTAGTTATAATAAGTAGTGTAAGGCCTGTATATGCTAAGGAATAATAGGTTAGATTTGGTTGTAGTAGGACCTCATTTCTTCGATAGGTCCCCTTAATACTTATAGACTTCTGTTATAACCCTTAGGAAAGTTGTTTTAACTTAGATCCATTCACTCTCACGGAAAACTTATAAATCCCTCAGATTGAACTTAGAATAAACCAGCACGCCTCTTAGAATTCCCCTTAGAATTGTCTTTCCAAGGATTTATTGCAATCGGGAACACGGAGTAAAGGAATTGTATATTAGCGATGTATTCGCGGTTTGAATCGACTTCTTAATCCTAGTGGTTACCAATAAATCTAATGCTCTGATCAAGCAGAAGATTGACATCAACTCGGATTAAGAACTAATACAATGAATTTTTTGTCCTAGCTAGACAGAAAGTCTATGTATCCGGCTCAGACCCACTACCCAACATTTCTTTCGTGTTGGCCCGACCACCTACAACCAAAAGTTATTGCATTGTCTTTGGGAACTGGCGAGGACTTATAGACAGTAGAGATTAGACCTCTTGCCATAAACTCACATTTGTCCTTGAAATCAACCACAACACCCATCATTTCAGCTCTTTTCTACAACCATAGGTACCAATGTCATAGAACGCATCATTAGTAAAGGAAGACCAATGTAGCGAGAGGTTGTCTCTCATTCTATGTCAAGGATAGGTCCTAAGTTACACTTCGTTCTGATATATGGATCGAGACATAGATTCTTGAACCTTAAGTAGAACCAAGTTTTAAGGGGGGTAGAACATTTTGAGCCCAATCTAGTTAGGTCAGCCAATGCAACCGTTAGACCAAAGTGACACAATGGAAGCGTGGTTAGCCCCTTCCCCACTGGCCCAGGATTGAAACAGTTGATTTAGATTATACGTAAGGTTAGGTCATTACGAAAGTCTCTTTAAGTACTCATTACCTTTAGCCAATTTCGGGGATGAAATTTTATTTTAAAGGGGGTAGATTGTAATACCCCGAATTTTTTACCAACTTGGGATTAAACGTCCTTAGGTAATGGGCCAAGCATAACACCTTAGTAGCCTCTCAGAACCCAATTCCAAAGCCAAAGAAATCATGTAGAACCAAATTCTTTATAATTTAACGAGAATTAGTCAGCGCTACACTAGATTACCTGTGAAATAAGCACCAATCACTTTAAATACGATCTGTAAGACCCAAAACCTCTAGCATCGTTGACGCTACGTTACCCTAAAATCCAGGAGCAAACTCTAAACCAGTTTGTTCTCAGGAACCCTTTCAAACCTCGTATTTGATTTAGACCGCGCGTCGAAAGTCCGATATCTACAATCTTAGACCGTTATGACAGCTTGGCTGGACTTGACAATCGTTTTGAAAATCAATCCCAACCGATGTTTTAAGGCTATTTCATTGAGCCTGGACTGAAGAGAGTGAGAAATGACTAAAGGTTTAGGAAATTAATTCCAAATCTGGCACGTATCATTGCGTGTTATTATTAAGCGTTCTGACCATATGAATTCAGCCAAATTTCACCTTCGGATCAGGAAAAATTTCTCTTTCATATCATGAGACTTGTACACTTGATTTAGGTACGATGACCGCTGAACTGAAACTGAACCGCCACGTACGATCTGCGAACTCTACCGGTCTGAAAACTTCGTGTGAGCAAGATCCAGTGACCATGAGTTTAAGTTCGACCGCGTTCGGCCAAGGACCTCCCGAAACGCTCTTTTGGATCGAAAAAGTCCCGATTTGGCTATAACCCAAGTATACCTTGACTTGGAGTCTAGTTTGGTCATATTTGGGCTTATAAAAGGGGTTTAAACCCTTAGCCTTCTAACCCATACGAATTTAGAAAAAACCCTAGGAGAGATGAGAGAAAAGAGAGAAAGTGAGAGAGAAGCTGGTGATTTCTCCAGGGATTCTTCCATGCTGCTCCACGTGCCAAAGCCATCCACCTGCATTGCTATTTTGGTGATTCCAACTTCGTTCTAGGTAAGAAAATCCTACCCTCTTGCTGTTTTAGGGATTCCTTTGATTCAAATGGCGAAGTAGCTTACGTATCTTATGCATTAGGTCGCATTTACGCCGTTGACGAAGTGTATGCATTCTATTCGAACTGATACACGTCTAAGGCGAAAGGTGAGGATTTTAGACGCTTTGATTGACTGATTTCAAAGCTTTTAATGTCGTTTAATAGTAGATTGTCGAAGAGAATGCCGTTTGACATGTAGAACATGCTGTCCGTTTTCCATTTCGTATACGTACGGGAAATATGAGATTTAGGGCATTTTGGGTATTTGTAGGAAATACAGTATACGTCCGTATTTTGCTAAAATGATTGCCATGGTTATTTGTCGTGTTATGATATTAGGAATGCGTGTATGATCTGTTTGGCAAAGAGATTCGCCCTAATGCGCACTTTGAGTCGACATACGCTATGTAGACTAAAGTGTGTAGACTAAGTGTATGTATAAATGTTTGTATTAGTATGTATTGAGTAAATGGTGTTGTGAATTAGTTTTGAGATTCAATTCTCAATTAATATGCGGATGTATATGATTTCCATCATGTTTGCCAAATGAATTGATTTCCTTATATGTATGGAATACATGTGTTGGATTGATTTGCTTACTTTGTATGTTATAACATGTGTTAACATGCTTGTATTGTTTTATTTCATTTCTATTACTCTCATATGATTATTGATGTGGATTTACAAATGCTTGGGGCTATGACCTAGTCCAGGCAGTCGGTAATGGATTGAATTCGTGATTGGCTTCTATTTGCCACAAAGGACGCATCGATGAACGCGAGTTGTGTTTTAGGTTGGCGGCAGTGGTTAGGCCACACGAAGTGTTTTATGAACTTCATGTCGCTCAGCTTGAGATGCGCTCGTACTAGTCGAGCCCATCAAGTAACCCGACTGGCCATTGTATGTTCACCATATATGAGTCATAACTGATTGAACCGGGGGTACTGAACTTACCATTAAAAATCCTGTCAACCATGGTACCTTAATCCATAAAGACTCATGAGCCGGGCATGGTGGTATAGGACACCGTGGTCGAGCTGTCGGCCTACGCTGGGGCCACAAACCTCCCCGTAGTGACCAGTGAGCACCCTACTCTGAGCAGATTATGGTGGTAAGAGACACTATATTCTTGCTGTCGGCATACATTGATAAGGTGATGGGGGAGTAGAGCAACGAGTGCGAGCAACAGCCCTGACAGCCCTTTGTAGTGACCTTGAGTTTATCCTGACACCACATGGGGGCGACGAGTCCTGATGCAGTCTTAAGGATATAAATAGGCCTGTATTGATAAGATGATGGGGGAGCGGTGCAACGAGTACGAGCAACAGCCCTGACAGCCCTTGCAGCGACCTACAAATATAACATCGTATGAGATTACTAAGAGTGACGACCCTAGACAGGATCTGTGTTGGGATTGATATAAGGAAGGTACCTTAGTTTTTCAATCCTGCTATATGAAAAGGACTAATAACAACCCGATAATCATTATCCATATCGCACTGCATGTGCCTGGAAGATGTGGAACACTGCGGGAAGAAAGCATGACGCGGACGCAGATGGTGCCGCATGAGGGAGTATGTCGATTAGGACATCCATTATGTCATTTCATGCTTGCATTAACAACAATATCTAGGAACGTTTGATTGCCTGCTTTACTATTATCGCGTGATTGATTTGATAACATGCTAATCTTTGCTCTATGATTTCACTGAGTTGATTACTCATTCTCACGTTACGGGATGGTGTTCCGGACACCTAGCAGTCCCTATTTTAGTTTCAGATGATGGCGCTGCTTGTGAAGCGGAGTCGGACTTGATGATGATGAGGAGGATCCCTCCTTTATGCGTGTTCTGATCGACGGGATTACAGGGAGGTTGATTAGACGCCTTGACACTTGTCATTTTATATTTTTGGAGCACTCATGTATATATTTTTTTTCAATTTTGGAGTATACATGTATTTAATTAACTGGGTAACATGTTCACACTTTGGAGATTTACAATTAATTATATATTTTATGTATTGATCACAGTCTTCCTCTTGCTAATTTAATTGTCTCTGGAGTATGATATGCTGTTTTGGCTTAGTCTCAATCTTGTTTAATGCCATTCTACAGACAACATGCATTTATCATTATCTATGTTGCATAAGTGATGTCCTGAAACTCGGGAGTTGGGTTTCTACCCGACCCCCGATTTTCAAGGTGTTACATACTCAGTTCTGACCTACTCACCCATTCAGTTCGGGCTAAGTTAAGTTTGAATGAGTCAAATAAGTCAAGTCTTCCCATGCCTAGCTCTAGCTCTAGGTTGAATGAATGGTTCAAAGGAGATCAAAGTTGTATAGGCCTCAAAATTATGTATGTATCATATCCACACCGTTCATCCATTTTTCGATATCATTTTAAAGTATAGACCCAAAAATGAATCATATCCAAAGCTCAACTTGACGACACCACTAATAATAACAGGGATAATGATTTTCACCGTTAAAACATTGGTAGGCCCCACCATAACGTTTATTTTCCATCCAATCTGTTCATAAGGTCACAAAGACCTGGATGAATAGGAAAACAAATATCATATTGATCCAAAACTTCTGTGACCCCAAAAGGGTTTCAATGGTAGGCATCCAATCCTTCATTGTTTTTTTCAGTGTCGTCCACTTGATCTTTGGATTTGTCTTATTTTTTGGCTCAAGCATTATGATGAGCTCTCTAAATGGATGTACAATTTGGATATAACACATACCTCGTGATGGGAACCATATAACTTAGTGCCGGCAACATGCTAGGTAGATTGCTAGTATGTTCCATTTGGGAAATGTGTGGATGTAGATTGGGTATTGATAATGCCAGTAGTGAGGTGGTTGACAATGTCAGTAGTGAGGTGGCTACTGACGATGCTCTGATGGTGGACCCATTTTAATGTTTAAGAGAAATTCAATCCATTCAAAAGTTTAGACAAATCATTTTAATTGAGAAACCAAAAGATGAGACAGATCTAAAGCTCAAGTATTCAATGATACGTAGAACAATGGATTATTAAAAGCTTTCATTTAACTGTTTCCTGCTATGGGACCTACATTTACATTAAATCAACCTTAATTTGCAACCCAATACTTAAAATGAGATATGAAAGATGGTGAACGAGTTGGAGCTCCTGCAAGCTTTAGGAAAGCCAAACCCAAAAAAGAAGATGGGAGGTGTTTGTGCATGGAATTAGATGATACTATGTAGGATGAAACTTTAAATCCCTTAGTTTGAAAATTAATCTTTATTTCTTTCATCACAGGTATCTGGCATTAGATCCTTTATAACACGGAAGGAGTAGGGAGGGTTAGGAACGGCTTTCCGCGATTCAATCCAGATTTCTAAAAAAAAGAGCCAGGAAGTTCTTAATCTTAAAAGGGAGGTGGGGCCCACCTTGATATTTGTGAGGAATCCCGTCCATCCATCTATTTTACAATACCATTTTAGAATAAGCAACAAAAAATAACATAGATTTAAAACTGAAGGGGACCACATAAGAGAAAACCGTAGGGACTGAGCGACCACCATTGAAACATTCATATGACTGTAAAAGTTTTGTACCACAGTCAAGTTTTTACCGCAGCCATCGAGACGTGAGGCCTGTCAAGCCTGTCCCATCTCCCGACGCATTAGATTGACAATAGATTGGAAATGGTTGCCGTGATGGTGCGGATACTGTCATGTTCGAGCGAAAACCAAATCTGTACACGAATTAGCCAACGTCATTTTGCCCAGGGTAACAAAAGGGCATACACGGAGCCCATTCCAAGAAAAAAGTAGATCTGCTTCATTTTTAAGCTCATGCTTTAAAATGATCCGATAAAATAGACGGATAGATGGATGGTGTGGATATATGTTGTGATCCAGACGCCAAGAAGATTGCGCAATCTGCTTTTCCTCTGAGAACGAATTGGCTACTCCCCCTTACACCAGCCCCGTGGCTGATGGTCGGTGCTCTATGGGCCCCACCATGATGTACGTGTTTCATCCATTACGTTCATTCATTTTTACAGATTATTTTAGGGCTTGATGCAAAAAATAATAAGGATATAAATATCAAGTGGGCCACACCACAGGATAAAAATAATGAATGAATATTCACAATTAAAATCCTCCTAAGGCTCATTGTACTGTTTATTTGACATCCAATCTGTTGATTTGGTCATAAAGACCCAGATGAAGGGAAAAAATAAATATTAGCTTGATCCAAAACTTTTGTGGCCCTCAAAACATTTTTAATGGTCAAAATTCATTCAACACTGTTTCCTGTAATGTGGTCCTTGTGATTGATATATACTTCATTTTTTGTATAATATCATAAAATAATATATAAAAATAGATGGAGGGCATGGATGACACACATACATCATGATGGGGCTCATAGAACACTGACCATAAGCCAATGGCTGGTGTTAGGGCGAGTAGCCAATCCGTACCCTTTCCCTCTATGTCAGGCTACCAAGATGGCCGTCACTTTTTGAGTGACCGACTAACCCGACAGTAGGTGGGCCTTGTTGGTATGAATGTGAGATATTTATACTGCCTATTCATTTTGACAGCTCACATTAAGACTTAATATCAGGCCGATCTGAAGCTTAAGTGGACCAGATGAACAAATTTTGAATACGAGCTTCCTACCATTCAAACCTTTATGGGCTCCACCGTAATGCTTATATGCAATCGAAACCATTCATAAAGCAGCACAACTTTTCGCAGGGTCAATCCTACCGGAGATTAATGAAAAGAACAACAATATTGGCATGATCCAATATTGGCATGATCCAAAGCTTTTATGGCCTCATGAATATTTTATTGATCGGTGTACTATCTCTACTATTCTCATGGGGCCCACAGGAACTTTGGATGTCTCATTTTTGGGATCATGTCATAAAATGAGTTGGCAAAATATAGCATAAGGTAGATTTCCCACAAACACCAGGATTGACCCCACCTAGCTTCATAACGTTGGACACTAAAGCCCCTTCCAGCTGCCCATGTTTAGTTTTAAGTGGGGTTGTTCACGAGTTGAGTTAGCTCAAAAAACTCGCTCGACTCAGCTCGAGTCAACTTGGATTGACTTGGCTTGAATGGTCGATTCAGGCCGAGTTAAGCCTTTTTTGTGAAGCTCGAGTTGAGTTCGAGCAGGGGGCATTTCAACTCGACTTAACTCGAACTCGAACTTGAGCTCGACTCGACTCAATTAATAATTTTAAATATATTATATATATTATATTTATATTAAATATTATATATATATATATATATATATATATATATATATATACTTAAGTTATAAGTTTAAGTTTTTTTGTTGAAAAAAAAAACCCAAAAAACCCAAGCTACACCTGACTAACCCATTCTCTTTCTCTTTTCCCTTTCCCTTTCTTCTCTACCCCACCCACCTGCTGCCCGCACGCCCGCCCGGCCACGACCAGCACTCCACCGGACCAACACGATGCCTAGCGCCTGCACGACCATCTCTATCTCTCATTCTCTCACTCTCCCGATCTCACCGAGCGTACCAGCGCAGCTGCGCCCAATCCTGACTCGACCCAATCTCTCTCTCTCTCTCTCTCTCTCTCTCCCCCAATCTCTCTGAGGTAAGTGTTTAACTTATATATATATATATATTTAACTTGTAGATTTATTTAAATGGAGATTTATTGTATAAATTTATAGATTGAGGATTGGATTGGGTAGGGGTTAGGTGGGTTAGGTTGGGTCAGGTTGGGGTTTGAGTCGGGTTGTGTTCAGGTTTGGGACGGGTTGGGGGGCTAGGTTAGGTCGGGTTAGGGTTTGAGACGTTTTTTTTTTTTTTGTGTGTGTGTGTGTGGGGGGGGGGGGGGGGGGGGGGGGGGGGGCTAGGTTGGGCTGAGTTAGGAGCTAGGTCGGGTTGGGGTTTGGGATGGGTTGGGTTGGGTTGGGGGTGTTAGTTTGGGTCAGGTTAGGGTTTGGGGGGCTGGGTTGGGTCGGGTTGGGTGCTGAGTCAGGTTGGGGTGGGTAGGTTGGGTCGGGTTGGGGTTTGGGATGTGTTGGGGTGGTTGGCTTTGGCCGTCACACATATGTGCAATGTCAATGGCTAGTGAATATTTTTAAATTAGAAAATAACCAAATGTGCAACTACTATTTATCAAATACTATCAAATATTCATTGAACCTTTGAGTTAGAAAATAACCACTTACATGAATCACAAGTTCACAACCTAAAATTAGGCTCATTTGGAAGTTGATAATCACATAACCTACCCTTTGTGTGGGCTAAACTGTATGAATTATCTTGCTTAAAAATGGGGCATCCGACTCAATTTTTCTTGTGCGTTGTAGCCCACTTGATAAATGAATTGGATTGATTTTTTACAATATGGCCCACCAGATGGAAGGTGCGTGTGTGAATGTAATAGGGAACACTCTAACTTATAGTGCATTAGGAACTAAAAAAAGCCTTAAAGAATTGGTTGGAAGCTAAATATGCTT
The DNA here is from genome assembly GCA_037074715.1 of Magnolia kwangsiensis. Lineage (NCBI taxonomy): Eukaryota > Viridiplantae > Streptophyta > Magnoliopsida > Magnoliales > Magnoliaceae > Magnolia > Magnolia kwangsiensis. The sequence continues at coordinate 141,914,392 of CM073573.1, forward strand.
CATTTTTAAATGGTGTGCAACAGCTAGCAATGTCTTCAGATGATTCATCTACTGATATTTGGGATTATGGATCCCAAGTGTACTCCCCAACTTCTGGAAGAATGAAAATTCAATGTAATTGTGTGGGGCCAGATTTGTTAACAAAACAAATCGGCTTAGACTACACTTATCAGGTCGGGGGGGAGATGAAAAACCATATCCCAAAGCATCAGAGGAGATACGATTTTTATACCAGGGTCTTGTATACTCCAACAAGAAGCTTTCTACTCCCTCCCCCACACCGAATGCAACTAGCCATATTATATACAATAACAGACCCATTCTAATCAACGAAGATTCTTAAATAGAGAGGGTGAAAAGAATAGGTAGAGAAGACGAAGAGAAGAATGAATCTAAATTAAGAAGACTTGAAGAATAACAATTACAATTAGCTTTGAAGTTAAGCAAGGAAGAGACAGATGCATCAAGACAACAACGATGTGCTCCTCGACAACATGATGCAAAAGCAGGACCAAGCTCGACAAGCAAGAAGTCATCAAAGTTTATTTCCAAACTTGCCTCATTCTATAAGAACTTGGGTATTTTGTATAGATCAGCTCATAAAATAATTTGAAAAAATTAGCTGAATCAATATAAAAGCATGGTGAAATAGTCTCTCCACGTTCTGATTTAGGGGAGGTTAATGATCATATTGGAGAGGATACTACCACTAACCCAAGCTTGGATGACGAAATTATAGATCTGATCTAGAGTAGGATAAGGAGAATATTAAAAATTAACTTTGATGTATTAAGTTTTTTAGTTGTAATCTTGTAAACTTGTAGTTGTACTTGTACTTATATGAACTTAACTTTCCTACTAAAATGTTGTAACTTAACTTGCCTACCATAATATGCATTATCTATTTATCTTCTTATTTGTTCTTAATTTTTTTTTTTCTTGTGTACTTATTGTTGTATGGATAAACTGTTTCTTATATATTTTGATAATTATTCTTTAAATATTGATGCCTATGATTATTTGTCATCTGATGTTGTTAATTATTATTTAGGTCATCTAGTGGTTTAACAATATAACCCCCGTTTAGAAATTTATATTGAACAAGTACAATCATTCCACTAAAAATAATTGTTCTTTATGGATTCCTAAATTGTTTTATGTTGGACAGTTTGGTACCATACTATGTACTTAGGTTATTATCATTCAATTTACATGTAGTTGGAATTTTGGTAGTATTTCCGTACATTTTTTTTGGATATGTGGTTCTTTACTAGTTGGTTTCCATTACATGTATAATAGATTACATGTGGGTGTGGCAACTAATTAATATAGAATTTTACATATATTTGGAGAATATAAGGAGGTGTTACCAAAATTTTGGTTCGCATGTAAATTGTATGAGAACAGTACATGGTATGCTACTGAATGGGATAGAGACAATTAACACCTTTGATAGAGACAAGTAAGAATAAGATATTTAGAGACAATTAGTAAACAAAATTTAATACAATTATAGACAATTTATAGTTATGTATATGTATGTATCCCGGTGGATTTATTTATTAGGGGACTATTTAAGACACTTGTGTCTTGCAGTTTATGGATGAGCACGATATTATTTGTATTATATATTTATATATACGTATAAATGTGATTAAATGATTCCTTCAACCTATAAAAGCCCTGATCTTACCCTACCCTTGTTATCTTTCGATATTTACATGATCACTAAAGAAAACCCAAGTACTCTTAGCCCTGGTGCGTCAATCACATCTTCTTTTGTTGTGAATGAAGAAAAATTAGAAAACAAAGTCGAAACAACTTCAGATTCTGTGAAAGGGAAAAAGAGATCGGCAATATGAGAATCTTTTGATGAGATCATGCAACCAGATGGTTCAGTCAAGATTAGATGTAAGTTTTGTAAAACTCTCTATAACAAGCATTCTGGTTCTTATACAACTCACTCTCAGAGATATCTTGATAAATGTGTGAAAAGACAAAGAACATTGAAGGGTGGAGTCCAACAACTGCTTTCATTTACCATTTCTAAAGATGACGACTCTAAAGCTGCACTCTCAATGTATAAGTATGATCCGAATAAACTAAATGAGTGGTTTGCAAAGTTGATGATAGTCAATGAAAAACCATTTAGCATGGTAGAAAGCAAGGTTTTTATAAAATTTTATAAATTTCTAAATCCCAGATGTGAGAAGGCCTCTTGTATTACTGTGAAAAGAGAGTGCATGAAAATGTATGCTGTTGAGAAAGCTGAATTGAAAGCTCTCCTGACATCTGTATCCAAAATAAGTTTGACTTCGGATATGTGGACAACCTCGAATCAGAGAAAGGGATATATGTCATTGACTGTATACTTCGTTGATGCGGATTGAAAACTACAAAAGAGGATTTTTAACTTCCGCCATATTCCTCCTCCTCATATCGGTGTGGTATTGTCCGATTGCATTTACAACTGTCTTGTTGAGTGGGCCATTGAAAAGAAAATTTCTTCAATTACTTTAGATAATGCCTCATCCAATGATACTTTGGTTTCTTTCTTACGTACTCAGTTCAAGGTTTTCGAAAAATTATTCTTCGAAGATAAAATAGTTCAAGTTAGATGTTGTGCTCACGTACTTAACTTGATTGTGCAAGAAGGAATGAAAGCAATTAATTCAACGATTGTCAACATACGAGATAACGTTAAATACATAAGGAGGTCACCTTCAAGACTGAGTACGTGAAATGATATAATCCAATGTTTGAATTTAAAATCTAAACAGCAGTTGAAGTTAGATGTCTGCACTCGATCGAATTTCACTTATAAAATGTTGGATACGGATTTACAATTTAAAGTTGCATTCCCTGAACTTGCAGCATGCGATAAAATGTACCATACATGCTAAGTGATGAAGACTAGAAGAAAGCTGAAGATATTCATCGGTTTCTCAAAGTTTTTTATGACTGCACGAAGCTTTTTTCAGGAAATAAGTATCCCATGGCAAATCAATTTCTTCCTAAAATTATTTTCATTATGAACGTGCTAAAAAAGTGTGTTGCTGATGGTTCGAAATTTTTAAAAGTAATGGCTCTAGGAATGTAGTAAAAATTTGATAAGTATTGGGCTGAATGACACTTGTTAATGGCTATTGCAGTTGTCCTGGATCCACGATACAAGATGACAATGGTTAGATTTCTTTTCAGATCACTTTATTCTAGTTCCGAAAGAGTTTCAGTGGAGTCCGCCATTATTAATATTACAATTGAAGAGTTGTTCGCATCATATGTTAATAATTCGGCCGAAACATCAAGTGCACTAAGTACTTCTCAAACTGTGGATAGTTCTTCTATTGCGGGCGAGCGACTTCATGACTCTCTGTCTTTTTTAGACAAAGAAGAAATGGAGACACAGAAAACTAAATCTGAAGTAGAGAAGTATCTAAAGGAACCGGTCATAAGGATACAAGATAATGATTTCGATGTTTTACAATTGTGGAAGTCTAGATCTTGTGAATACCCTAGACTTTCGTTGATAGCACGAGACATTTTATCAACTCCAATTTAAATTGTGGCATCAGAATCAACTTTCAATACTAGGACCAGGATAGTTAACAAGTATTGAAGCTCACTCGCCACGAATATAGTTCAAGCACTAATATGTACGCAAGATTGGTTACATCCAGTTTGGGGTAGTAGCAGTTTCGATGCTGAAGAATATGAAGAAGACAATGGAATTGAAAATGTGGACCAGAATGCTTGAAGGAAGGTAAGCTTTAAATTTTTTCATGAGCGATTTTATAATTTTTTATATATTTTAACTCTTTAGAATTGCTGTTGATTATTGAGGACAAAATGTGATTTTGTGGTATGATAGTGATAGTATCTAGATGTTTATGTCTTAGTAATGTAGCATTAGCATATGAGACATTTAATTTGTATTTTTTGACCAAAAATTTAATAAGTTAACATATGATGACACGAACAAGCTCAAGCTCGACTTGAAGTAAACTCAACTCAACACAACAGCTTTGACAAATAAGCCAAGCTTCAATGTTGAGCTCGCAGTCGAGCTCGAGCTCGAGCTCAAACTCGAGTACAGCATGGACGAGTCAAGCCTAGCTTGGCCCACCTCAACTCGACTCGACTTGGCTCGATGTATAGCCCTAATTTTAAATGAAGGGATTTTATAACTGAAAGTGTAATGCATCATGCCCCGTCTGATGATAATCCATCCAGATAAGGGCTCTATGAGGCCCACCATGATGTATGGGTTTTATTTCTGACGCCTATCCATTTTTTCAAATGATTTTATGGATAGATCCCAAAATTGAGGGTGATCCAAAACTCAAGTGAACCACACCACAGGAAGCAATAGTGAGAATGACACCCACTATTGAAACCTTCTTATTAGCTACGACAATGTTTATTTAACATCCAACCTATTCAAAAGGTCATATAAACCCAGATGAAATGAAGGGAAAACACAAATATCAGCTTGATTCAAAACTTGTCAAGCTCCCAATAAGTGTTTAATGGTAGGCATTCAATCCCCACTTTTAGGTCCCCTTGAGCAATGGATCACCCTCATTTTTGAGATATTACCCTTAAATGATCCTAAAAAATGGATGGATGGCAGGATAAAACCCATCCATCATGGTGGTCCTCACAGAGCCCTGCCTAGATGGATTATCCTCTGCACATCTTCTCTTATAAGTTTATATATTTCAAAGGAGGTATGAGGCAGAAGGTTACATACATATGTAAGAACTCTATATGGTGGGCCTTATTGATCAAACGGTTTGGATTATCCTAAATGTTGGATTGAGTGATCGGGTAAACCAGTGGGCCCCACTTCAGTGTAATTCTCGCAGAATGTCTGTGCAAGTATCCATAAGGGGTGGAATGCTATAGCTACATACACAGGTAGTTGTTTATGGACTATTAGGATGCTAATATGTAGAGTTGTGGGGAGGGAGTTGTGTTGGGATTCAAACTCTCTACACCCCGACCAATATATATTAAGGGTTAGGTCCCCCATCCCACACCACAACATAGAAGGAAAACGTCTCATCATTTCTTCTATTATTGGGTGTGAAGGAAAGGAAGATCTGGTATTCTATTATTCTCAATCATGGCCTCTCAAGCAGGTATGTTATATCCTTCCTCCATTGATCACCATCTTCTATGCACAACAAGGTCCTTGGGCTTATTCCGCATTCAAGATCCCATAGTTAGTATCAGAGCAACTGTGCATAGGCATGGATGATCAAATTCATCTATTACAAATTCAGATTCAGTAATTAGGGCTTTTTTTTTTTCAAATTCGAAACCCATAGTAGCAATTAGGGTTTTCCAATTCAAAATCCATGTCAGTAATTAGGTTTTCGAATTTGAAACCCATATTAGAAATTAGGGTTGTGAGACCCGTATCCTAGCTTGTACCATTCTGTAGGCTTCTGCGGTCCTCCGGTCGAATTCTAGCGATTCGCGACACTTAGATAGCAGTTGTGAGTGACCCTGAGTCATATCCCGTATTCTAGAGTCGGCTTGACCCAAGAATTGTACCATTGCAACCGCGCCATCACTGTGGTTCTGACGCCGCACCTCTTGCGCTGAGGTGATACCCGGGCCAGGAGATGTGGGCCCGCATTCAGTTTAAGAAAAACACCGCGTGTTGCAAATCTTAAGAGAATATATCCCATCAATCAATTACACATCACACATCAAATGTCAAGTACAACACCATCCCTAAAGTTAACTCTCTCTCTTATAACCCTTACCTATCAAGTAGACTCATCACTCACTCCCCATCACTCCACTCACACCCATCCCTCTCTCTCTCTTTTTACATCCCATACTCTCTCTCTCTCATTTCTCCATTTTCAAGCAAGCTCCCAAGAGAAACGGCCAAGCTCCATGGGAGAGAGCTAATGTGGCCCACCTTCCTACCACCCAATCCCACCCTCCATGATCAATCTCGACCGTTGAATCGCATCCCTTGGAGCTCTAGAACATGTTGGTTAAAAAAGGAAGAGGAGATCAAAGGTGGGTGTTAACCAGCTCAATTTTGATGATTTGAGAACCCACATATGTTGGGACCCATATTGATGTATGCATTGTACAGAGAGGGGCCCATAGTGGCGGGGTCCCTCCCTTTCTCACGTTTCTCTCTCTCTCTCTCTCTCTCTCTCTCTCTCTCTCTCTCTCTCTCTCTCTCTCATTTCGTGGCACACCTCGATGTTGATCCACACCGTCCACCTATGTGGACTGTCGTGATATATATGTTATTCCACACCGTCCAGATGCCCTGGTTGGTGGTACCCACCTGAGATAGGTGTTGTCCAGCACGTGGGCCACCTTAATTTATGTATTATATCCCTGTCGTCCATCTGGATGGTGGGCCAACAGGCCACACCACACAGTAGTAGCTGTTGTGCTGACGATCAACAAGTTCTATGGATCCCACGGCTACACAGCAACATGTAGCTGTTGTGGTATTGACGTTAGAAATTTCTGTGGGGCCCACACAACTCTTAGTTGTATGACATCAACAAGTGTGGGCCCTGATCATGAGGTACGTGCTATATCTAAACCGTCCATCCATTTTGTCGTGGCCCACATGATGTATGTTTTGGATTCACACCGTCCATATGCCATGACGGTGGGACCCCTGTGATGTATGTGTTTTATCAACACCGTCCATCCATTTTTCCAAGGTCATTTATATGGTGGGCCTCGATCTGATTTGGCAAGCCTAGGCGCTGCATCTTCTAAAAATAAATAATAATGATAATAATATATATTATAACATATAATATTATATGGTGGGCCCTACGTGGGACCCTGGGACATATTTTATCTAACCATCCATCTGATGGTACCCCCACCATGATGTATTTATTTCATCCACACCGTCCAGATTGTGCTGGACGATGCTGGACAATGCTGATTTATCATGTCCAATGTTTGGACAGTGCTGATTTACATAGACAATGTTTGGACAGTGCTGATTTACATGTCTAATGTTTGGACAGTGCTGATTTACATAGACAATGTTTGGACAGTGCTGGTCATCATTAGTTAGCCATATGCCCCATAAAATGATAGTGTACAGTGATACACATGTTACACCTGTAACTATTGAAATGATTTTTTATGTAATCCAAGCTCTCACTTGAGGCCCATTGGTGGGGCCCATCCATGAGGCCCATCTTGATGTATTTGTGGCCCATCCATTAAGGCTCACCTTGATACAATTGTGGCCCATGTGATGAGGCCCATTATAATATCTATTAAGCCGTGGGACGTGGCCCATTGTGATGTATTCTCGGCCCATATGATCAGGCCCATTGTGAGGCCCATTTGATGTATATGAGGCCCATTGGTGTGGACCATGTAATGCGACCTACTTGATGTAGATTAGGCCTGTGTGAAGGGCCCATCATGATGTATTCGAGACCCATCGTGATGCGACCCATCTTGATACGTATTAGGCCTATGTGTTGGGGCCCATTGTGATGTATTCGAGGTCCGTGGGACGTGGCCCATTGCGATATATTTTTGGTCCATATGATGAGGCCCGACTTGATGTATACAAGGCCCATTGTGATGTATATTAGGCCTGGGAGATGCAACCTGGTAACATGCCCGGCTCATGAGTCTTTATGGATCAAGGTACCATGGTTAACAGGGTTTTCAATGGTAAGTTCAGTACCCTAAGTTCAAGCAGTTATGACTCATACAAGGTGAACATACAATGGCCAGTCGGGTTACTTGACGGGCTCGACTAGTACGAGCGCATCTCAAGCTGAGAGACATGAAGTGCATGAAACACTTCGTGTGGCCTAACCACTGCCGCCTACTCAAAACACGACTCGTGTTCATCGACGCGTCCTTCGTGGCAAATAGAAGCCAACCACGAATTCGATCCATTACCGACTGCCTGGACTAGGTCATAGCCCCAAGCATTTGTATATCAACATCAGTAAGCATATGTGAGTAACAGGAATGAATATAAACAATACAAGCATGTTGACACATGTTATATCATACTACGTAAGCAAATCAACCAACACATGCATTCCATATATGTAATGAAAGCAATTCATGTGACCAACATGGTGAAAATCATATACGTCAGCATATTGATTGAGAATTTAATCTCAATACTAAAGCACAACACCATTTACTCAATACATACTAATACAAACATTTATACAAATACTTAGTCTACACACTTTAGCCAACATAGCGTATGTCGACTCTAAGTGCGCATTTGGGCGAATCTCTTCGCCAAACAGATCATACACGCATTCCTAATATCACAACATGACAAATAGCCATGGCAATCATTTCAAAAAAATACGAACGTATACTGTATTTCCTACAAATACCTAAAATTCCCTAAATCTCATATTTCCCGTACGCAGTCGAAATGAAAAACGGACAGCATGTTCTACATGTCAAACGATGTTCTCTTCGATATTCTACTATTAAACGACATTGAAAGCTTTGAAATCAGTCAATCAAAGCATCTAAAATCCTCACCTTTCACCTTAGACATGTATCGATTAGAATAGAACGTCTACGCTTCGTCATCGGCGTTAAGGCAACCTATATCACAAGTTACATAAGCTACACCGCTACTCGCATCAAAGGAATCCCTAAAAAAGCAAGAGGGTAGGATTTTCTTACCTATAAGTGAGTTGGAAATCACCGGGAAAGTGATTTGAATGCGGTGCTTCGGTATGTGCAATAGCCGGTGCAAGTGGCAGGAAATCTCTCCCACAACTCTCTCACAATCTCCCTCTTTCTCTCTCTCTCTCTTTATAGGGTTTGTAGCAAATTTGGATGGGAGAGATATGAGAGGGTTTAAAGCCCTTATATAGGCTAAAATCTAACCTAAATAGACTTAGGACAAAGGTATACTTGAGCTATAACAAAATTGGATCTCTTACGATCCAAAAGAGCGTTTCGGGAGGTCCCCTAGACGAACACGGTCGAACTTAAGCTCATGCACATTGGATCCTTCTCACATCAAGTTTTTAGACCGGTAGAGTTCTCAGATCGCACGTGGCGAACCAGTTTCAGTTCAGCGGTCACGGAGACTCGATCGAGGATTTCAAGTACACTGACCTGGGTGAGAAATGTTCCCTGATTCGAGGGTGTATTTGGGTCAGATTTCGACGGTCTGAATGCTTATACTGATCCCGCAAGCGAAACGTGCCAGATTCATTTAAATCCCATTTAAATTTTTATGAATTACACTCTTTCTCACACTCCCTGCTCCAGGCTCAATGAAATAGCCTCAGAACATCAGTTGGGCTTGATTTTTGAAATGATTGTCAAGTCCAGCTAAGCGGTCATAATGGTCTAAGATTGTGGATATCGGACTTTCGACGCGCGGTCTAAATCCAATACAAAGTTTCAAAGGGTTAATAAGAATAAACCGGTTTAGAGTTTGATCCTAGATTTCAGGGTATTGTAACGTCATTAGTTCTACAAGTTTTGGGTCTTACAGAACGTATTTAAAGCGATCAATGCTAATTTCACAGGTAATTTAGCGTAGCGCTGGCTAATTCACGTTAAATTCTAAAGAATTTAGTTCTAAGTGATTTCTTTGGCTTTGAAATTGGATTCTGAGAGGTTACCGAGGCGTCATGGTTGGCCCATTGCCTAAGGACGTCTAACCCCAGGTTAGCAAAAATCCGGGGTGTTATAATCTACCCCCCTTAAAATAAAATTTTATCCCTGAAATTGGCTAAGGGTAATGAGTCCCTAAAGAGACTTTCGTATTGACATTTTAAGGAAGGTTCAAATTCTATTTAATGACCTAACCTTACGTATAACCTAAACCAACTGTTTCGATCCTGGGCCAGTGGGGAAGGGGCTAACTACGCTTCCGCTGTGCCACTCTGATCTAACGGTTGCATTGGCTGACCTAACTAGATTGGGCTCAAAATGTTCTACCCCCCTTAAAACTGAGTTCTACTTAAGGCTCAAGAATCTATGTCTCGATCTGTATATCGGAACGAGGTGTAACTTAGGGCCTATCTTTAACATGAAATGGGAAACAACCTCTCACTACATTGGTCTTCTTTTGCTAACGTGCGTTCTATGACATTGGTACTTATGGTTGTAGAAAGGAACTGAAATGACGGGTGTTGTGGTTGATTTCAAGGACGGATGTGAGTTTGTGGTAAGAGGTCTAATCTCTTTCGGTTGTATGTCCTTAACATTTTTCCAAGGCAAGACAATAACTTTTGGTTGTAGGTGGTCGGGCCAATAAGGAAGAAAAGTTGTGTAGTGGGTCTGAGCCGGATACATAGACTTTCTGTCTAGCTAGGACAGAAAATTTGTTGTATCAATTCTTAATCCGAGTCGATGTCGTTCTTCTGCTTGATCGGAGCATTAGATTCATTGGTAACTACTAGGATTAAGAAGTCGATTCAAACCGCGTATACATCGCTTACATACAGTTCCTTTACTCCGTGTTCCCGAATGCAATAGGTCCTTGGGAAGGCAATTCTAAGGGGCGTGCTGGTTTATTTTAAGTTCAATCTGAGGGATTTATAAGTTTTCCCTGAGAGTAAAAGGTTCTAAGTTAAAACAACTTTCTTAAGGGTTATAACAGAAGTCTATAAATATTAAGGGGATCAATCGAAGGAATGAGGTTCTACTCCAACCAAATCTAACCTACTATTCCTTAGCATATACAGTCCTTACACTACTTAATTCAACAAGTAGTCTAGTCTGTAACTCACTAGCTGTAATCCAAAGCCTAAGCTTATACGCTAAATGGTTTCATACCATTTCTAATACAGGGAATTGTTCTATCGCTTAAGGTCACGATTGTCTAAATGGAATTGGATTTCCTATATAACTGTAGGTCCAAAATGCCAAGGGCATATGTTGCCAGTGGTCTCAAGTTGTGTTAAATGGGACTGCTTTCCTACTCCCGCCTAAGAATTGGGAGTGACATGTTTAGTACGTGGGTGGGTTGGGATCTTGTGTTGGAAAGTGTGAGATGAAGCATAGCAATACACAATCCCTTAAGCATTCCACTCACTTCATAGCAAAAGGGATTGCATGCATGTCATTTACCAGAATTTGTCACAATACCTGGAACACAGTGTTACATGAATCATGACAGTGCATGTGAGCTAATGCGACCAAGACTCCCAACATCTAAAACCTTCTACCAACTTCTACACTACTACTAAGCTCATCAACACAAGAAAACACAGGGATCCTAACATAGCAACAACCAAGCCACAGGGCGGTGGCATCTCTCGGCCTTCCTAAACGGGCGGGGCGACTAGGCCCGACTTTATCAACGACGGTCTTCCTCTTTCCCATGAGAGAGAGGATGGTGGAAAGGGAGAAAAAGGCTAAAATAGCCTCTACAAAAGTCATGAAAAATGGAGGAAATGGAGAGATAGGGCTGACCTAATGAGATAAAATGAATCTAGGCCCTATAGAGGAGTGAATCAGGCCCTCAAAGGCTGGATTTTCAAAGGGAAAAAAGCAAGATAAGTTGGAATGGAGGCTCACCCGATTTTCATCCTTCTATGGAGGTTGGGAGAGCTCCAAATGATGAAAATGGAGAGGAAAGGGAGTGCCAACAGCTGTGGATGATGGGTTGGCGTCGGTTGTGACCGAAAATGGGATTGAGGGCATCTTGAAGTGGGTTTTGAAAGGGAGGACAGCAACAAGAAGGGAAAAGGAGAGCTTGGGGGCTTGGATTGTGAAGGAGGTAGGGCTTTGGGGCATTTTTAAGGGATGACCCACATATAGGAGGGGTGCCCTACCCACAGAGGGCGTCGGCCCGAAGTACAGCCCGAGTGGGGCCCACCGGACGGCGAGGCCTCGCCGGTGAAAGTCATTTTCGGTGAGGCCAGCCATATGGGATGGGTCCCCCCTGCCCTAGGGGTCCCAAATATATGTGGGTCTCACCCTGGTTCATTGTATTTTAGCCTGGATAGGCCCATGACCCCATTTCGATCCATTTCGGGTCATTTCGGGTACTACCTGATACACATTCGCATTTAGCGATTTCTAACAGCTGGGATTGGGTCCAGAGAGGTCTAGACCCGTCCACACACGATCTAGAAGTGGTCCGGGGTCGTTTCATGTGACCACGGATGCACACGAACTCGATCAAAGTGATTAATTTGAGTAAACTTTTTCGATTGGCGAAACTGTGATCCTATAAGTGTTTCTAGATTTTTCTCGCACCCACCTAAGTTAAAAGGACGACAGCATACGTCGCGTGGCCTTAACCCAGGTCTGGTTTAATCCAAATCATGCTCTGATACCTTCTGTAAGATCCCAAAAATCGGGAGTCGGGTAGAAACCCAACTCCCGAGTTTCAAAACGTCACTTATGCAACATTTTCAATGATGGATGAATGTCGGTGGTAATAGTATATAAAACATGAGGTGGATCAAGCCAAAACAGCATATCATACTCCAGAGACAGTTAACTTAGCAAGCGAAAGAATGTGATAGATATATAGAATATATGAACTGTTGTGAGTCTCCAGAGTGTGAACATGTTACCAGGTTAAACATATACATGTGTACTCCAAAGATGAGTAAAAAGAATATACATGGTGTGAAAATAAAAGGTAAAATACCACGTGTACTAGCATCTAATCAGTAACCCTGTAACCCCATCAATCAGAGCCTGCATATAGGAGGGATCCTTCTCATCATCATCAAGTCGGCTCTGCTTCGCGAGCATCGCCATCATCTGAAACTAAAATAGGGACTGGTGGGTATCCGGAACACCATCCCGTAACGTGGGAGTGAGTGATCAACTCAGTGGAATCATAGAGCAAAGATTAGCATATTATCAAATCAATCACGCGATAATAGTAAAGCAGGCAATCAAACATTCCTAGATACTATTGTTAATGCAAGCATGAAATGACATGATGGATACCCTCACCGACATAATCCCTCATGCGGCACCATCTGTGTCCGCGGCATGCTTTCTTCCCACAGTGCTCCACATCTTCGAGGCACATGCAGTGCGATATGGATAGGATTACCGGGTTATTATTTGTCCTTTTGATACAGAAGGATTGGAAAACTAGGGTACCTTCCTTATATCAATCTCAACACAGATCCTATCTAGGGTCGTCACTCCTAGTAATCTCATATGATGTTATATTTATAGGTCGCTGCAAGGGCTGTCAGGACTGTTGCTCGTACTTGTTGCACTACTCCCCCATCACCTTATCAATACAGGCCTAATGTACTCTTATCGCTACGGAAGGGTCGTCGCCTCCCATAGACTCAGAATATGCTCGAGGTCACAACAAAGGGCTACCAGGGCTGTTGCTCGCACTCGTTGCACTGCTCCCCCATCACCTTATCAATGTAGGCCGACAACAAGAATATAATATCCTATACCACCATAATCTGCTCACGAGTCTAGCTTGCTCACTGGTCACTATGGGGAGGTTTGTGGCCCCAGCGTAGGCCGACAGCTCGACCATGGTGTCCCATACCACTATTCCCAGCTCATGAGTCTTTATGGATCAAGGTACCATAGTTAACAGGGTTTCCAATGGTAAGTTCAGTACCCTAGGTTCAAGCAGTTATGACTCATACAAGGTGAACATACAATGGCCAGTCGAGTTACTTAACGGGCTCGACTAGTACGAGCGCATCTCAGGCTGAGAGACATGAAGTGCATGAAATACTTCATGTAGCCTAACCACTGCCGTCTGCCCAAAACACGACTCGCGTTTATCGACGCATCTTTCGTAGCAAAAAGAAGCCAACCATGAATTTGATCCATTACCGACTGCCTGGACTAGGTCATAGCCCCAAGCATTTGTATATCAACATCAGTAAGCATATGTGAGTAACAGGAATGAATATAAACAATACAAGCATGTTGACACATGTTATATCATAATACGTAAGCAAATCAACCAACACATGCATTTCATATATCTAATGAAAGCAATTCATGTGACCAACATGGTGGAAATCATATACGTCAGCATATTGATTGAGAATTCAATCTCAATACTAAAGCACAACACCATTTACTCAATACATACTAATACAAACATTTATACAAATACTTAGTCTACACACTTTAGCCTACATAGCATATGTCGACTCTAAGTGTGCATTTGGGCGAATCTCTTCGCCAAACAGATCATACACGCATTCCTAATATCACAACATGACAAATAGCTATGGCAATCATTTAAGCAAAATACGAACGTATACTGTATTTTTTAAAAATACCTAAAATTCCCTAAATCTCATATTTCCTGTACGCAATCGAAATGGAAAACGGACAGCATGTTTTACATGTCAAACGGCGTTCTCTTCGATAATCTACTATTAAACGACATTGAAAACTTTGAAATCAATCAATCAAAGAGTCTAAAATCCTCACCTTTCGCCTTAGACGTGTATCGATTCGAATAGAATGTCTACGCTTTGTCAACGGCATTAAGGCAACCTATATCACAAGTTACATAAGTTACACTGCTACTCGCATCAAAGGAATCCCTAAAAAAGCAAGAGGGTAGGGTTTTCTTACCTATAAGTGAGTTGAAAATCACCGAGAAAGTGATTTAAATGCGGTGCTTCGGTACGTGCAATAGCTGGTGCAAGTGGTAGGAAATCTCTCCCACAACTCTCACAATCTCTCGCTTTCTCTCTCTCTCTTTCTAGGGTTTGTAGTAAATTCAGATGGGAGAGATATGAGAGGGTTTAAAGCCCTTATATAGGCTAAAATCTAACCTAAATAGACTTGGGACAAAGGTATACTTGAGTTATAACAAAATCGGGTCTCTTACGATCCAAAAGAGCGTTTCGGGAGGTCCCCTGGCCGAACGTGGTCGGACTTAAGCTCATGCACATTGGATCATGCTCACATCAAGTTTTCAGACCGGTAGAGTTCCCAGATCACACATGACGGACCAGTTTCAGTTCAGTGGTCACGGAGACTCGATCGAGGATTTCAAGTACACTAACCTGGGTGAGAAATGTTCCCTGATCCAAGGGTGTATTTGGGTCAGATTCCGACGGTCTGAATGCTTATACTGATCACACAAGCGAAACGTGCAAGATTCATTTAAATTCTATTTAAATTTTTATGAATTACACTCTTTCTCACACTCCCTGCTCTAGGCTCAATGAAATAGCCTCAGAACATCAGTTGGGCTTGATTTTTGAAATGATTGTCAAGTCCAGCTAAGCGGTCATAACGGTCTAAGATTGTGGATATCGGACTTTCGACGTGCGGTCTAAATCCAATACAAAGTTTCAAAGGGTTAATGAGAACAAACCGGTTTAGAGTTTGATCCTAGATTTCAGAGTATTGTAGCGTCATTGGTTTTACAAGTTTTAGGTCTTGCAGAACGTATTTAAAGTGATAAATGCTAATTTCACAGGTAATTTAGCATAGCGCTGGCTAATTCACATTAAATTCTAAAGAATTTGGTTCTAAGTGATTTCTTTGGCTTTGGAATTGAGTTCTGAGAGGTTATCGAGGCGTCATGGTTAGCCCATTGCCTAAGGACGTCTAACCCCAGGTTAGCAAAAATATGACATGTTACATTGTATGAGGCCCAATGAGACTGTTTGTGGCCTATTATGATTGTATGAGGCCATGGGCCCCCGATACGTTTGGCTCTATGCGGATAACTCATTAGGAACAATGTTTGTTAACTGTCCACATTAATGGAAAATGATGGTTAAATGTCCTCATCGTGACCTTTCCTTAGGCCTTGTTAGGCCCTTTCTCATCATTTTCTATGTGGGTTGACCCTAATTTTTGAGCCTCATATATAGAAAGTCTTGTTTATTGCGCGATAGAAAAGGTAAGGAAGCCCACTTATTGCACTTAGACTTGGATCTGCCCCCGGTGGGAGATATTGTGACGCTCTATCACTGTAATCACATGTGGGCGGGCTTACATGGGCGAACACTAAGTGGGCGGGGCATGAGAACTTGAGTGAGCTAACAGTGATTGACAGACTACTGTGCTGGCAGGCTACTGTGTCACAGTAAAGGTAGAACTTTATCTCACATCAGGAGCATCGTCCAATGTTGTGATGGCTGTAAGTTGGATTCTTTCCTTAACTATCGTGACACGTTTTAAATCAGTAAGCTTATCTTAATATTTGGGCTAGATCTGTCATCCTTCTGTAGACCCCCTTCATTCGTATGCATGTTGTGATGGATGATTGATTAAAGCAGATGCTATTGGGTTGAGATGTTTATGGGACTCCTTGTGAGATGGAGTTATCCTCACAAGATCGCGCGATATGCGCAGGTTTGATGTATGGCCTAGATAATGTTGATGGTATTCGTGGCTCTTCAGGATCTGCATATTATATTGCATCATCGGCATCTGATATTTAACTCTCTATGATTCCGCATTTGCATAGTCATTCCGCATTACATATTCTGATATTGAATGATTTATTGACTTGCAGTATTTTCACTTACTTTGATATATATATGCTTGGCACGTACATCGCACACACTTACACCACCCTCTAAGTTTTTTATAAGCTTATGCATGATAGATGCTTGCAGGTGGCATTAGGTCACAGCAGCGTTGAGCTTGGAGCCTATAGCGGACTTCTGGAGCTTTGGTTTTCGCTATATATGTATTTCCCTTTCAGCACTATATTCAAATGTTTATATTAATGGATATGTGATGATGATGATGTTGCCTTTGTGATTTGGGTAAACTTGTGGTTATGCTTCTTGCAAGATAAATGTATGTTGAAAAATCCTCCTTGTAAGATCCTAGGATCGAAATCTGACGTATGGGCGCTGTGAGCCGAGAATGGGGTACTATGGAGGCTATCGGTGTTGGATTAGGCGATCAAGAATTTTGTGAGCCCAGTTTTTGAGTTTGGGGCGTGACAAGAGTTGTCTAAATTCGATTCCTAAATAAAGCAAATTAGGGATTTTCGAATCCCAAATCCAGAATTGGAGATTTTAGGTCCATAACCGTAAATCTAGTAAGAATTAAGGATTTTGAATCCTAAATCTAGAATTGGGGATTTTAGATCCTAAACCCTAAATTAATTGGAGATTTCAGATTCCAATCCCAGACAAGGCGTTAAGGATTTTAATTCCCAAAAATTGACATATTGAGGATGTTGGATTTCAAACCCCATAATCCAGACATTAATTAGGGACGCCGGAATCCAAATCCCTAATCCAGATTGGGATTTTTCATCCCTTTAGGGTTCTCACCATGATTACTTGCTATTACTGGAGACCATCGGTCATCCGTGACCCTTAGATCAGCAAACGCAGGTCGTGGCTCGCTGTTTTCCTTTCTTCCTTACTTCAGCAACCATTACCGGCATCTCTAGGTTGATCTTCACCTCCAGTTTTCAGATGGAATCCCAGCAGCATGTCAACGGTCAGAGTAAGAAGCTCCGTCTCCATCTCTATCCATTGGATGGACTACGAGGGCAGCTCTCTCTCTCTCTCTCTCTCTCTCTCTCTCTCTCTCTTTCTCAATCTCCTTTTCGCTCTTGCTTGTAATGAGAGTGGTTAATGCAGTGACTTTTATATATGGACCCGATTTCAGTCCATTCGGACATGCAGACCTGTAAATTATTGTCAACTCTATCCGGGTCCACTTCTTTTGGGGCCCAT
Organism: Magnolia kwangsiensis; assembly: GCA_037074715.1. NCBI lineage: Eukaryota > Viridiplantae > Streptophyta > Magnoliopsida > Magnoliales > Magnoliaceae > Magnolia > Magnolia kwangsiensis. Next base: position 141,932,049 of record CM073573.1, read on the forward strand.
TGATCGGATCCACTTGTATCAGGACTAATTTCGATCCGAGGCTATTGCATCTAGGTCATTGTATCAGGCCTCCTCCCGGGAACTACATTAACGTTGCTCATTATATCTGGGCATCTAGTTGAATACATACAACCTAGTACATTTATTAGATGGACAATATGGTAGATGAGTTTTTCATCTTATACAATGAATCAGTTGCACCCATCTTAGGAAAGTGATGCAAGAATCTCATCACCTAGTTAAACCATCCTATATCAGTCATCCATCTTATAAATGATAAGGATTGAACCATGATGCTCATTAATAACATCCATACCATACAGTGTCTTGATTCGGTTCCATTATTAGCCCATTACCCATCTTTAAGAAGTTGATGTAGATCCTTTAGAATGAGGATAAGTAATCCATAACTGACTTTTGCTTTTAAAGTTCCTTAAAACAATCATTATCAACCACTCTGTGAACCATATCAGACTAATTGAGATATAATCCATCGAAGGCAGGATTATAATCACAATCCTAAGTATGTATACATAGAATTGAATTTGGTTGTGTTAGCTACCACAGTGACCTCAATCGATGAGAATTCTACATATACTTGTGAACATTGGGATTTAGAGGATTGCATGCAATTGCGTTTTATTTTCCATACAGATGGTGACGAAAACACAAATGATCACTGTTTGGCAGGAAAGTGAATGGATGAAGTAAATGATGATGGTGATGTAAAGCTGAAAGACTCATCTCACCCACAGGTATTGAGTATCTCAGATTTATATAACCAACATCACTTAGCTTCATGTTCAGGAGGATCACTGACATATCATCATTACCTCCCACAGAAGGAATGATGATGATGTAACAAATCCTCACCAGGATGTGATGGTTGGGCCCATCTTTACCCTGGATAATTCAGTTGACGCCTTCCTTAGCAACTGAATTGATTATCTTTGCCTGATATTTTTTAACATTCATGAATTGTTTTATGAAATAGTGCACTAATGTGAGTACATATCTCTTATATTACAGTCTCTATTCCAACTCATACGCATCAGGTTCCTGCCCTAAATGGATCTAATTATGCTTAATGGAAGGAAACCATTGAAGTTGTCCTTGGTTGCCTGTAATTAGACCTTGCGCTGATAAAACCAAAACCCATGGTACCATCTGATGATGCCACTGAAGCAGAGATTAATCATTACGAGGCATGGTTCAAATCGAATGACAAGTGCCTAAAATTCATAAAGTATTTGATTTTCGAATCCATGAAAGGTGTCATGCCAAAAGTAGATAAGGTCAAAGCTTTCTTAACTGAAATAGGTAAACAATTCAAGAAATCGTATAAAGCTGAAGTGGGTTTCCTTTTGAACAAATTAACCCGCTCATCCTACGACAACAAAAGAAATATTCGTTAATATATTATAAAGCAGATCGAAGTTGTTTCTAAGATTCGCTCTCTAAGACTTGTACTTACTAATGATTATCTGATTCACTTGATCATGAACAACCTACCCCCTTAATACGGTACATTCCTTGTGAACTATAACACTCTAAAGGACATGTGGACATTGGAGGAACTAATCACTTAGTGCGTCCAAGAGGAGGATAGGATCAGACAGTCAGGTACAGTACAAAACATAAACATGGTAAGCTCAGAACAAGGATAAGGAAATGGACATGGGGAGAAGGTGAAAAGAAAAAGGAATCAAGGTTCTAATAATGGATTCATAGGAAACAATGAGAATCAATCAGGAAATGGTTCGAACTGCAAACGAGCCAAAATTAATAAATGCTTCTTTTACAAAAGGCGGGTCATTAGAAAAAAAAGACTGCGAAAAGTATAAGAAATGGATCATAAAGAAAGATAATAATTCTGTTCATGTCTGTTTTGAATCTAATCTGACCGATGTGTCGGTGGATTCCTGGTAGATAGATTTGGAAACTAATATTCACATATACACTTCTATGTAGGAATTACTACAGGTCAGGCCACCAACTGATGCAGAACGCTCAGTATACGTAGGTAATGGTGTTAAGGTAAACATGGAGGCAATTGAAATCTATAGGCTTAAGTTAGAGTTTGGTTATTTTTTAGATTTAGTAGATACATTTTATGTGTCTTTTATAAGGCGTAATGTTAATGCCTTACATAGAAATAAAGTACTTTAGAATTTCAATTTCTTGTTTGGATAAATTGGGATATTCATTTCAATTTGGGAATAATAGTTTTAATATTTACTTTAATTCGATTAAAGTTGGTACCGGCTCTATAGTGAACTATACCAGTTAGACTTGATTACCTCACACGTCTATAATGTTAATGCCTTACATGGAAATAAAGTACGATCCAAGCGAAGGCTAGACTATGATAATTCCTTCATATTGTGGCACAGGTGACTATATCATATATCTCGTGAGAGATTGGACAGACTTGTGTGAAAAGAAATTCTCTAATCTTTAGACTTCTTCAACTATAAAGTGTGCATTGATTACATAAAAGGAAAGCAGACCAGAACTAGAAAGAAAGGTACAATAAGGAGCGTAGGTGTCTTAGAGGTAATACATATGGACATTTGTGGACCATTCCCTACAGCTTCATAGAATGGACACAAATATTTTATTACCTTTATAGATGACTACTCTCATTTTGGGTACCTCTACCTTATCAGTGAAAAATCAGGTACACTAGATGCTTTTAAAATCTATAAGGTCGAAGTTGAAAATCAACTTGATAAAAGGATTAAAGTTGTTAGATCTAACCATGGTGGTGAATACTATGACAGATATGACGAATCAGGATGCAATATAGGGCCATTCGTTAGATACCAATAGGATTGTAACATTGTTGCTCAATATACTATGCCTGACACTCCACAACATAATGGTGTGGCTGAAAGGTGTAATCGCACCCTTATGGATATGATGAGAAGCATGGTTAGAAATTTGACATTGTCAGAATCCCTATGGGGTGATGTGATCAAAATCGCGGTTCATATACTTAACAGGGTCTCTAGCAAAGCAGTAAGCAAAACTCCTTTTGAGTTATAAAATGGGAGAAAGTCAAGTCTCTGATATCTACATGTTTGAGGTTGTCCTGCTGAGAAAAAAATTTATAACCCGCATGAAAGGAAGCTCAATCCTAGAACCATAAGTTATTTCTTTATTGTATATTCAAAAAGATCAAAGGGCTATCGATTCTACTATCATTTTCACTCTATCAGGATTGTAATGCCACATTCATTGAGGACATTGAAAATAGTGGGAGGACGAATATTAGAAACTTTGTATTTGAGGAACAAATGACTGTGACTACAGTCATAGTCACTCTAGATCATGTGGATAACAATGCTTTAGTCGATCTTATAGTCATTGCGGAACACCACGCTGAACCCCATGTACAACTCACTGATGAGGAAAATTAAAATAAAAAACACACCCAACAGGCTAAACCATTAAGAAGATCTGAAAGAGAGAAGACCTGTACATCGAGACGATTACATTATATACTTATATGAGCACGATTTTGACATAGAGGTGGAAAAATATCATGAACCCTTTACACAAGTCAAACAAAGTGTTGATCCCTCTCATTGGTTTGATGCCATGAAAGATGAGTTAAAATCCATGAGGGACAGTAAAGTATGAGATCTTGTTGAGTTGCCCACTAGAATAAGGCCGATTTGTTGTAAATAGATATTTAAAACTAAGTGGGACTCCAAGGGTAATGTCGAAAGATATAAAGTCAGACTTGTTGCCAAGGGTTTTAACCAGCATGAGGACATTGACTTTAAGGAGACTTTCTCACTAGTATCTAAGAAAAAATCATTTATGATTATAATGGCTCTTGTAGATTATATGTACTTAGAGTTACATCAGATGGATGTAAAGATAACATTTCTCAATGAGAATCTGAATGAGAATATATATATGTTACAACCCGAAGGTTTTATAACTAATTGCTCAGAATATTTGGTTTACAAACTAAATAAATTCATTTATGGGTTGAAACAGGAATCACGACAGTGGTACCTAAAGTTTCATAAAGTAATTGCCTCATATAGTTTTGTAGAAAATACTGCAGATGAATGTATCTACATTAAAATAGTGGGAGTAAGTTTGTTATGATGATTTTGTATATCGATGACATTCTGTTGGCTAGCAGTAATATCGGGATGTTGAGCGACACCAAGAAATTCTTATCTCAAAGATTTGAAATGAAAGATCTTGGTGACGCCTCTTATGTCATCGACATTGAGATTTGCCGTGACATATCACATGGACTGCTCAACTTGTCACTGAGGGCCTATATTAATAATATATTCGAAAGATATGGCATGTAAAATTGTGCTTCAGGACAGTCGCCCATTGTGAAGGGCGACAAATTTGGCCTATTTCAGTGTCTAAAGAATGATTTGGAAAAGAATCAAATGAAGAAATTTCCTTATGCATCAATAGTAGGAAGTATCATGTATGCTCAAGTCTGTACGAGACCGGATATTACCTTTTCATTAGAATGTTGGGGAGATGCATATCTAATTCAAGAATATAACATTGGATAGCTGCAAAGAAAGTGTTAGATATATAAAGAGAATGAAGGACTTCAGACCCACATACAGAATATCTAATCAATTGGAGTTGATTGAATATTCAGACGTAGATTTTACAGGATGTATTGACACTAAGAAGTCCATCTCATGATGCATCTTCATGATGATTGGATGAGTCATGTCTTGGAAAAGCATGAAACAATCTACCATAGCCTCGTCCACCATGGAAGCTGAATTTATTGCCTGTCACGAAGCACTAATTAGGCATTATGGTTACAGAGTTTCTTCTCATGTTTGCGAGTACTGGAGAATATTTTGTAACCACTAAGAATATTTTACAATAACTCAGCTGCTTTTTACTTCTCTAGTAACAACAAGCATTCATCAAGGTCGAGGCATATCGACATCAAATATCTTATTGTAGAGGAAAGATTCAAATCATCAAGTGTCCATGGAGTTCATCAGCACTAAGCAGATGATTGCAGATCCTCTCACTAAAGGACTCCCTATCACGCTATTTCAGGAGCTTATGGCATCCATAAGAGTCATTAATCACACAAATGTGAGACCCGTATCCTAGCCCATACTGTTCCCTGGGCTTCCGCGGTCCTTCCGATCAAATTTCGACAACCCGTGATCTGTAACCAACATTTATGCGCGATCCTGAGTCGTATCCCATATTCCAGAATCAGCTCGACCCGAGACTTATATCCTTATGACCATGCCGTCATCGTGGTTTTGACACTTCTTCTCGCGCACCGAGGTGATACCCGGGCCAAGAGATATGGGCCCGCGTTCAATTCGAGAAACGCCATGCAATTACAAACCCAAGAAAATCTCTAATCAAATCAATCTCATCAATCACATCACTAGTCAAAGTACAACACCCATCCTCAAGTACAACCACCCTCCCCAAAGTCAACTCTCTCTCTTACAACCAAGTACACCCATCACTCTCCATCACTCCATCACTTACATCCATCCCCCTCTCTCTTTACATCTCTCTCTCTCTCTCTCTCTCTCTCTCTCTCTCTCTCTCCCTCCCTCATTTTCCCATTTTGAAGAAACTCCCATGGGAGAGAACCGTCCAAGCTTCCATGAAAGAATCTAGTGTGACACACCTTCCAACCTCCCATCTCCACCATCCTAAGATCATCTCGACTATTGAAATTGTTCCCTTGGAGCTCTAGAGGCTATAGGCGAATGAAGGAAGAAGAGATCTAAGGTGGGTAATTTTAGGATATCCAACTGTTGATTTTCATTTAAGGGCCTACTTGTGATGAGACCCATCTTGATGTATGTACATGGAGGAGCTCAAAATGGTGGAGCTCCTCCCATCTTCGCCGTTTCTTTTCTCTCTCTTTCCTTTCTTTTTTGTATGGTGATAAAGATGATGAGGTGTGTGGCCCACCTAATCCAATTGGTGGAGCCTACATTGTTGTCCATGGCGGGATAGGCCTGGATGAAAGAAGGCACAAATATCAACTTGTTAGGAAGCTGGCGGGCCACACCGACTTGATGTATTTGTTTTAACCACTCATGTGGGACCCACATGTTGTATAGGTTATACCCACACCATTCGTACATGGGACATGGACCCACTGATGGACGAGTGGATCCACATCGTCTATCCAGGCTTCCAAGTCACGGGCTGGGAGATGTAGCAAATCCAAGTCTCAGGTGGAGCTCACGGTCCACACGTGGGACCGCCTAGTATAGGTTTTTTATTCACCGTCCACACGTGTGGACCCACCTAATTCATGTATTTTATCTAGGACATCTGTGGCCCACCATGATGTACATGTGAATCCACGCCGTCCATTCGTGACAACCATATGATGTACGCGTTTCGTATCCAGGCCGTCCAAGGCCTGGACGTTATCAGCAACAACATCCTTTATATTATATTATATTAATATATATATATATAATATATCATATGTGGTGGGCCCCATGTGGGACCCACATGAAAAGGTAGTGGATTGGGTGGAGTGCATTGCAACGGTTATACAGTTGCTGTATTGATTTTAGCAAGTTTTGTGCGTCTGCTCTTAAGGTAGGTGTTTTATCCTATCCGTCCATCTATTTAGCAGACGTGTGGGGCCCATCCCACACGTGCTGCACGTGTGGGATGGGGCCCACCTTGATGAATGTATTCTATATCCGCACCGTCCACTTGATTGGGACGGTGGGACGCCACTGTGATGCATGTATATCCATGCGGTCCATTCGTGATCTGGACGGGTGGTGCCCACCTTTTGGTATGTGTTTCATCAACGCCGTTCATATGTGGAACCAGCATGATTTATGGACAGTGGGGAACACCTATATAGTTGTTGTTTAACGATAGCGAGTTATGTGGGTCTTATCATGAGGTATGTGTTATATCCCAACCGTCCATCATAATGGGACCCACCTTAGTGAATGAATTGTATATCCACTCTGCCATCTGTCCAGATGGTGTGGCCCCCACTGTAATGTATATGTTTTATATCCACACTATCCGTCCCTAGACGATGTGCGTGGGACGCACCATGTTGTATGTTTTGTATCTTGTCGTCCATCTATTGAAAGACCCACCGTGATGTATGTTTTGTAATCCACGTCGTCCATCTGTTGAAAGACCCACCATGATGTATTTATTTCATCCACATCGTCTAGATTGTGCTGGACGGTGTTGGACTATATTTGGACAGTGCTGATTCACATGGACAACGTTTGGATATTGCTTTATTAGTGGTCATATGCCCCATAAAATGATAGCGTACAACGATACACATGTTACACCTACAACTAGTGAAATAATTTTTGGTGTGGTCTAAGCCCATTTGAGGCCCATTAGTGCGGCCCATTGATGCGGCCCACTTATTGTATATGAGGCCCATTAATGAGGCCCACTTGTTGTGTATGAGGCCCATTGATATGGCTATTGGTGCGGCCCACTTAATGTTTATCGGCCCATTGGTGCGGCCTATTGATGCAGCCCACTTGATGTTTATCGGCTCATTGGTATGGCCCATTAATGTGGCCCACTTGTTGTATATGAGGCCCATTGGTATGGCTATTGATGCGGCCCACTTAATGTATATTGAAGCCCATGGGTCGTAGCCCATTATAATGTATATTAGGCCTGTATGAGCGGCCCATTGTGATATATTTTTAGACCATACGTTGAGGATCATTGTGACGTATTTTTAACTCATATGATGAGGCCCATTGTGATGTATTTCCGACCCAGTTGGTAAGGCCCATCATGATGTATTTTTATCCCATTTGGTAAGGCCCAATGGGATGTATTTTTTGGCCCATGTATTGCGGCCCAACTGACATATATGGGTCCCATGTACTACGGCCCATTGTGATGCATATGCGGCCCATAAGTGAGGTTCATAGTGATGTATATTAGGTCCTTGTGCGAGGCCATGTGCCCACGATACGTTTGACTCTATGTGGGTCACTCTTTAGAAGAAATGTTGGTTAAATGTCCACATTGATGGGCGATGATGGTTAAATGTCCACATTGTGACCTTCCCTTGGGCCATCTGTTAGGCCAATTTTGATTATCGAGGCCGATTCCGAGTATCGAGGCCGATTTTGATTATCGAGGCCGATTCCGATTGTTGAGGCCGATTCCAATTGTCGAGGTTGATTATTAAGGCCGATTCTGATTATCGAGATCGATTTTAATTGTCAATGTCAATGCCAATTATAGAGGCCGATTCTGATTATAGAGATCGATTCCGATTGTTGAGGTTGATTATCGAGGCCGATTTCGATTGTTAAGGCCAATTCTGATTATCGAGGATGATTTCAATTGTCGAGGCTGATTGTATAGGCCGATTATCGAGGGCTATTATTGATGCCGATTATTAGTCTCGATTGTCGATACCAATTATGAGTATAACATCATGATACATGCCCATACGCATCATTTGCAAGTTTGTTATGAGATGTGGTTGACCATTGCATATGTCATTGGGCAGGTTGTTATGAGACTCTTTGATACATGCCCATACGCATCATTTACAAGTTTGTTACGAGATGTGGTTGACCATTGCATATGTCATTGGGCAGGTTGTTATGAGACTCTCTGATAAGCGAATGTTATCTCACATGAGCGCATGGTATGCACAGAATTGATGCATGATTGGATTGTATGACTCATGCGTCTTGCATTGTGTGTTGTGATTACTGTACGCCCTAGTGACATCAGGGCTGTAGCCTCCATAGGCATGTCGTGAATGGCCAGATGAGACACTGAAAATTTGTTACTACCATTGAGCCATCATAGATGGCCCTGGGTAAAAATCCTTAAACCCTCTTGGTACTAGAGAATGCCCCAATGTTGAGACCAAGTGGATATTTATGAGCGTATGAGGGCCGTATACTAGTAGGCTGCGTCTTCTACTGTGTCGTGGTCGGTTGGGAGAGAGTGGGGCCTTACTCACCCGAGGGTGTGGGCATGGCTAGGATGATTTTGACCAGCTCGTAAATGAGTCCCCTATCGATATGCCGGATAGATATTGGCTGACTACTAGCCAAGCAGATAGTAAAGTCTCTTCGACTTGCATGGTTGCGCGTCCAGTGGGCGGCGATTGCAAGTAGAGTGTACTAGACCCCGGTGATGATTCCAGTGATGTATGGTGTTGATATGTTTATTGAGCAAGTGTTACATACTCATTTATTCATTCATCCACTTGGGTCGGTGGTGCACAACTAATTGTTATATGCACCTTTTCAATGCCCAGGATTTCGGTTGGGGCACGCGACTAACCTGAGATCAGGAGTTTACCATATTGAGTCTGACTATCCAAATTTAGGTATGGGACTGGTTTGGATAGAAGTCTCTTGTGGTGGACCTCATAGCCTACGATACTATGTACTATTATCCCGACTTCACACTCCTAAATGGTCATTTCATTTGCACCGCATATTGCATTACATCCGCGGCATATAACATTTTAGATTGATATATTTTATATGATATTGGCTTATTATGTTTTTACATTGTATAGCCTGGATAAGGCTGGTGGTATTTACGGACTTACCAGCATGTTTTTGCATTACTCTGATATTATACGATTTATGGATTGCTAACATTTTTGCTTACTCTGATATCTATATGCTTGGCACGTGCATCGCACATACTTTCACCACTCTCTAAGCTTTCTACAAGCTTATGCACGATAGATGCGTGCAGGTGGCGTTAACTCGCAGTAACGTTAAGCTTGGAGTGTACAGCGAACTCCTGGAGCTTTGATTTTGATATATGTATTTTCCTTTCAGCATTGTATTCAAATAATTATATTAGTGAATATGTGATGATGATGTTGCCTTTGTGATTTGGGTATATTTGTGGTTATTCTTCTTATGAGATAAATGTATAATGAAAAAATTCTCTTTGTAGAATTTCAGGATCGAAACCTAGTGTATGAGCGCTAGGAGCTGAGAAAGGAGTACTACGGAGGCTTTCGGCACCAAATTCGACGATCGGGAATTCTATGAGCCCGGCTTCCGAGTTTGGGGCATCAAAAAAGATGTTTTCAGTTAGTGGGAGTTGAGCGTATTTTGATTTTCACAAATATTCTAGAGATCTCATTTGATAAAGTTGATGATTTTGATATAAAGATTTATTTTTACTTCTCTCTATATATATGCGCAAAATTTGAGTAAGTCGAACTATAATCATGTCATATTGGAGACATTTAAAAGCTTCAGGACCTCTTACGGATATGCACACATCATCACACTAAATGTGTAATCCTTAGCCTACTTCTCTTAGATTAAACGTTGTGATGACTACCGCGATTTGATACTGACAGTTATAATGGACTGGATTGAATAACATTACTCGCATTCTCCAACAATTACATTAGTTAACCATTTGGATGTTTTCTTAAAATTGAAATTAATTTTTCAAAAGTATTTTTACAAATTAATTATTGACTTTGTTCAATATAGCCCAATTGGGAGAATGTAATAACTCTATAAGGTGGGCCTTATTGATCAAACAACCTGGATTATCCTAAAGGTTGGAATGAGTGATCGGGTAAACCAGTGGGCCCCACTTCAGTGTGATTCTCGCAGAATGTCTATGCAAGGGGTGGAATGCTATAGCTACATATGCAGGTATTTGTTTGAGGACTATTAGGATGCTAATATGTGAAGCTGTGGGGAGAGAGTTGTGATGGGATTCAAACTCTCTACACCCCAGCCAATATATATTAAAGGGCTAGGTTCTCGATCCCACACCACAACACAAAAGGAAAAAGTCTCATCGATTCTTCTATTATTGGGTGTGAAGGAAAGGAAGATCTGGTATTCTATTATTCTCAATCATGGCTGCTCAAGAAAAAATATGTTCTATCCTTCCTCCATTGATCACCATTTTCTATGCACAGTAAGGTTCTTGGGCTTATTCCGAATTCAAGATCCCACAACATAATCGTGCAAAAAGATATGCGGATTACTTCAAATACTTAAAAGTTGGCATGGTTTCAAAAATTGACCAAAGGGCAGTTTTTTATTTGTTAATTTAGATGGTTAAAATGATAATATGCCTTGTGTACAAGTTTGGACTAATCGAACATTTGTTCAGGTCTTTTTTTTTAATTTTTTAAATTTTTTTAAAAAGAGGCTATTAATATATTAAACCTGAAGAAGCATTACAAGATTTCGAGTGGCCCCAGGACAACAAGAAAACCGCCTGGGCCGCCTATCATATCCGTATACAAAAAGAACAAAACTCCCCTGATTGGAGACATGATCAAACATTAGACTTTCTAATCACTCCCAATCCAACCTTATCTAATATATACAAACCTCTAATATAGAGAGGTAAATCATATACATCCCTAAATAAAATGTTTCCTTGATTCACCGCCCCATCTCTAGTCAGCCCGTCTGCCGGCCCGTTCCCTTCTCTACAAATCAGGGAAATTGCAAAGTTACTCCTTTTCTTAAGCCCCTCGATCCTACCCAACCAATATTTTCACTTCCACGCAGGGTTGGAGTTACCCCTAAAGGCATCCACCATAAATTTAGAATCTGATTCTATCATTACCTGATTGAATCCGCACGAGACACAGAAAAACATAGCGTCGTGAACTACATGTAGTTCAACCTTACTGTTTGTCCCATCACCATAGCCCCAGGAGAATGCAAATAGGAGGTTGCCGGTTGAACTTCTGGAGATGCTGCCTCCCCCAGGTGGCCCAGGGTTACCTGAGGCCGCGCTATCAACATTAACCTTAACCTAACCCGACCTAGTTTGGTTCATTTCACAATCCGAAAGGACTTAGCAGAGGCAAGTAGGGCTGGGATACCCAGATTCTGATATGTTAGGCGCTGCGGGAACTTGTTGGGACTTGGACTAGGAAGACAGCTGCTGATTTTTGCCAAGAGCCATCTGATGCGGTCCACAAGAGCACCACATTCGGTTTTGAGCCGTCGAACCTGCTGCGTTTCTGGCAAACACCAACTCAACGTGAAATTAAGTTGGGCCCTTACTCATGCGTCACCGGTAAACTTACTAGAGTTTCAACAAGAGCTCATGGGTTCGAGTACCCATTGCGGAGAAATCCCACCGCAGTGTGAGTTTATGAGTGTGTGAGGTGCGAGTGCGCGTGTTTAAAAAAGTCAGTTTCTGGTCAAGCAAATAAAGGTTAGGTTAAGTTGAGTTTGGAATGATTATCGGTATTTAGGTCAGGTCAGCTCAGTTTTAAGTTCAAGTATGGAGGAATTCGGGCTGCTTTTAGCTCTTGTTCAAATTCGAGTGAGGCCAGGCTGCAGGTTAGGTCCTCTTGAGGCCGGTTCAGACCTGGGAATATACACCCAATTAGTTAGAACCATGACCGATCAAGCCCAAAGACTCGGCGAGCTGGGCAGATCCATTGACAGTATTAGCACGTGAGATTCCTCCAAGAGTGGAAAATACTGTCGGCGAATTTTCAACCATACATTCCTTCCATACATGTGTGGCCCATCAATGACTGGGCTGGCCTGAATTTCGATTTTACCTGGCGTGGCGTATCCGATGAGCTTGTGTCATCTCGTAAAGTGGAACTGGTGGCAGCCATAGCACTAAAGTAAGGCTTGGTCCATTTTGACGGCTAAGGCAGACGTGCGATCCAGGTCAACATCCAACGTACGACCGAGTTTGCCATGCAGAAGCGAATTGCGCGTTGTGCCACACGCCATTGACCGGTGTTGCTGTGTTGAAGTCGCAAATTTCGGTGGGCCCCACCATAATGTAGGTATGTATTATATCCATGCGGTCTATTCACTTTTCAAGAAAATTTCAGGGCACGAGTCAAAAAATAAGGCAGATTCATGCATCAAACGAACACACCATAAAAAGTAGCGGAGATTAAATTCCATTCACTAAAAATTTCTTGGGATCACAAAAGTTTTAGTTCAATCTAATATTGTGTTTTCCCTTCTCCCACGTCTTTGCCACCTAAAACATCTTAGTGGACTTTAAGAAAATTTAGCGGTGGACATCATCGTCCCCACTCCTTTCTATGACGTGGTCCACTTGAGATTTGTATCCTCCTCATTTGTGAGCTCATGCTCTGAAATGATCTCACGAAGTCGACGGTTGGTATCGATATAACGGAAGCAGATTGGCTGGTGTACCTCAGACCAGCTATATAGCTGCTGCATTTATGTGAATAAATTATGTGTGTCTGATCATAAGGTATATGTTATATTTAAACCGTCCATCCATTTAATGAGCTCGTTTTAAGGCTTAAGAAAAAAAATAAAACAGATATTAACCAAGTGGACCACACTGAAAATCATAGTTGGGCACTGAACATCTACCACTGAAACTCTTTTTGGAGTCATAGAAGTTTTGGATCAATATGAAATTTGTTTTTCTTCTTAATTTAGGCTTTTGTGACCTTATATACAGGTTGGATGGAAAGTAAATCTTATGGTGAGCCCTACAAAGTTTTTAACAGGTGAAAATCATTATTTCCCATGCTATTTATGGTGTGGTCCAGATGATTTTTAGATATGATTCAGTTTTTTAGATAATGCTCCAAAATGATCTCTAAAAATAGATGAACCGTGTAGATATAATAAATACATCACTGTGGGCTCATGTAATTTTGATCTCCTTTGAACGGTTGGTACAACTCAGAGCGTCAGTGCTCGTCTTCGCACGACACGTACCTACAGCAGCTTTTATATAGCTGATGTGTGATACGCCAGCCAATCCGCTTACAGATATAACACACACCATGGTAGTCCCACAGAACTTTCCCACGTCAGCACACAGGGTGGTCACACCACACAGTGGGCGGGCTGAGGAGATGACACCGTCTAATAGAGCTTGCCAGGTGGCGAACCATGCCAACATGCACATGACAGTTAACGTCAAAGAAAGTCAATACTGACGTGGAGCTGCTTCATGCGCAGCTGTAGTAAGGAGGAAGTTCCGTACTATTGGAAGCCGATTCAGATTAACACGTCCAAATTAACGATCCAGATTTAATTGTAGCGTAAATTAGTTGATTATCTGAATATGATTGGTGGACATTTATTAGGCAGTTATAAATTTAAAAAAAAAAAAAACAAGTGTCCCCGGATTTACAGGTGTTAACGGGCTGGCTTAGATTTAGACCACTCGAACCTTACAGAATTTCAGTCTTTAACTCATGTGACTGGCCCAGGACAAGGCCAGGGCCTATTCAGCCTGATTAGAGCCAAGGATCAGAACCAGGCTTAGCTAGAGCTAGCACTGGGCTTCGCCCTAGACTCCCCTATACAGGCTCGTTGCGACCCTGCGACACTGCCACTAATAGTTACTGCTACTCTTATTCATTCCAACGTTGGTCCTGAGCCAAAGGCTTTCGCAGGATGTTCTTGCACTGGGAAGCTAGTTGGGGCCACTGCGATGTTTGTGATCAATTCACTCCGTACATACATTTTACCTACTTATTTTAAGATATGAGACCAAAAAATGAGGTAGATTCAAAACTCAAATGCACTACACTAGAGGAAACCGTGGATATTTAGCCACTGCCATTGAAACATATGTATTGTCACAGAAAGTTAGTATCAAGCTAAAGTTTTTGTTTTTTCAACTCATCCCAACAGAAATGACCTTATAAATGGTTTGGATGATATATAAACATTAAGATGGATTATAAGAACGTTTAAATGATGAGCATTTTTTTCCTCTTCTATGAGATTCGGATCCGCTCCATCTTTTGTGTCGTGCACCACCAAGCTTACCAACATAGGAACTTCATACAAAAGCTTTTCTAAGAAAATTTGCGTCTATGACGAGGGCTGTACACAAACCGGGCTAGCCCAATTAACTCGCTCAACTTGACCTGACCTGGATCTGAGTTCGGGTCGGGATGGACCATTTCCTTCGGCCCGAAATTGAATTCGGGTTGAGTTCGGATAGGTTCCAATTCGGCTCGACTCAGCCCGAAACCCAACTCGACCTGGCCCGACTCGATCTAACCATATATATATATATATATATATATATATATATATATATATATATATATATATATATATATATATATATATATATATATATATATATCATAAATTCTTATCCAGTTACCCTAACCATTTATAACAATCCAAGCCCTCCAAATCGTGGGTCCCTTTTGTAGATGGAGTAAAGTCTCAAAATTTTATGACAAAAGCCCTTCCCAAAAATAAAGGCCGTTCAAGCCTACTAAAGTTCTTCCCATGGAGTAAATGGAGCAGAGTCAAAAAATCAAGGCCGTCTAAATTGTGGGTCCGAAACTAGCCCAAACTTGGCTCGAACTTGCCTGATTGCTGATTAGGCCGGGTTCGGGTTGGACATGTTGGCTCGGTGACCGGGCTAGACATGTTGGCCCGGGGTTGAGCCCAGTTCGACTTGGTTCAGTCCAATGTACACCCGTATCTATGACATGCCGATGTCTAAAGCAGAGTGTTTTAGTGGACACATGGACCATGTAAACCAGGTCACTTTATGATGGAGTACTAATTGGGCCCTAACTTTACCGAAAGCTACTGGGCTCTTAGTTTTGCACCATGTGGACACTAATAGGAGGTCTTCCCCTCGGGTTGCCCCACTAGGTGTCTAAAGTCAGACCGTCTAATGGTTATATGAGTCGAATGATAGATATATGTGTGTAGTAATAAATATAAAATTATAGTTTACTCAAATTTCTAATGTGATAGGATCTGAATGTGCAACAAGTCACGGAGCATAAGTCATAGAACTTATCATATGGTTGGTTGATATACGCAATAACTTATGAAGGCCCATATGCAAAGCCTATCAAGATCCAGTAAAACCTATAAGTAAGACCTCCATTCCTGAACCTTACGGAGGGATTGAGCAGATAGAGTATGATTTCTTAAATGCTTGGTTAATATATATGGGTGATAGCATATGAAGGCCCATATTTGAAGTTTATATAGATCCAACGAACCTATAGCTAAGACCTTCATCTCGAATCTCGTGGAGGGGTTGAGAAAAAAAAAGCTTAATAATTATATGTACATCATTTGTAAACATCATGCAACATGCTTATGTCAATATATTTATTAGAGGTGTCACTAGCTAAAATGAAGGCTCTAGAATCCACAGTTGGCTAGAATTCATAGAATCGCTTAGAGATTGGAAAAACCAAAGAATTTCTGACTCGAGTGACTTTTGGATAAATCCATGTCATATATTCTGGGTAAGGACCTTGGTTACAAAAAAGAAAGAGGTTAGGCACCCTTTTACTACCCATGCCAAACACAGTTTCTATTTTGCTAAGTTGTATACTTCCAAAGGAGATTTAAGGAATTTCCAGTAAAATATTAAGATTTAGATATCTAAACTATAAAAGATAAACTGAAAACAAAATGAAAATAGTAAAAAATATTTTTTTTCGATAAAAGTATGAAAAAAAAAAAAAAAAAGAACACAGATTTTTCGCGGTTACTCATTTAAATCAAGTTTTCTAATATAGAAGATCATTAATTAAGAGAGACAACTATATATCATACTTTAGGTGATGTCATGATAAAGCCTACTATCTCAGTTGTTTAACATAGGGGGTTGCAATGTATAGACTAAAAAAGGATAGATTTTTTTTTTTGTTAGCTCAGCCATTGTCAGATCACACTGCATTGTTAACCACCTCCACTAGGGAATCCATGCCAAGACCTCAAGTGTTGAAACGAGTTATCTTTCACTCAGAATATTTATATATGAGGGGAATAAATGTATTAATAAATTAAAAAAGGATAGATTGAAAATACTGCATTGGTTTTTTAGTTGAAATAAAATACAAGATCGAAAGAGACCGAGAGGCCGGGACTCTGTCTCTGTCGCTGTCCTTGGCTCTCTTCGGTTTTCTCTCTAGCTAAACACTCAAGGCAGATGCTCCGCCTCCGAAGAACCTCTTGGTTTTTTCTCATTTCCTTATTCTGAAGGCAAGAACTATTTTTATAGGCATGTAGAGAGTAGGTTCATAGCTCACATTGGTTTGGACCTAACCTTAGGTTCATGTAAACCATGCCGTCTCATGAGTCATGGATGGGCGTGGATCATGGCATGGGACATAGCGTGGATGATGGTATGGCCACTGATGACACAACCTTAGGCGCTTGCATGAGGCTTGTGTGAGCCGAGCTGACATGTCGGCGAGTGGTTGTTCAGCCAGAACCACAAACAACCGTCTTTACCCGGAACAACTGGGCTACAATTGTCCTTGGGAAAAGAGGGTGGCGCCTCCACCATTTTGGTGGGTACATGTAGGTACACCGAATGTGGTAGTCTACAATTGTCCTTGGAAGAGACGGTGGCGCCTCCACTATTTTGGTGGGTGCATGCAGGTACACCGAATGTGGTACAACCTCTATGTAAATCAGGAATCTACACACCACAAGAACAAACGCGGTAACTCATCCTCTCTCAACTGGCAATGATGCACGGCTATCCAAAGAGTCTAAAATATATGTACTTGCGTGAATGGTTCGTATATATAAAATTTATTCTATTTGATCAATTTTAACCCTCATTTTTAGCAATTAGTTAAAAGTAAAATAGTGAGTGATACTTCAAATTTAAAGGTAAAAATCAGATGGTTAATATTGTCTTTTCAGTACTTAAGAGCCACCACCACTTTTAATTGTGCATAACTTACATCCGAGTTAGAGGGCACACATTAAGAGCTTGTATTTAGAATGTATTGGATTATAAATCTCAAATTAAGGTGATTCGGAATCCTCAATTGTGTTTTGCAACATCAATATTGTAGAATCCAAAAATAAAAATGTATTGAAATTTTGTAATATATTTATGTAAATTTAAATTTGATTAGTAAATCAATTTTAATATCTATAATTAGTGTACATATGTGATATTTGACTTAATGATTGTAATAAGCTTATTGAAATATGTACTTTGACAAAAACATGATAAAATTCTAAGCCCTAGGTGAGCCATAAGCATAGGATCACAAATGAACAACTTGCCTTGGACAACTTGCCTACAATTTTTTATTGCCAATTTACATGTCTAATATTTGGACAGTTTGAATCATTCTATTCATGTAATTTTAGTGATGCGGCTGTTAATTTGATTGCTATGGGCTATCATCATTGTTATAGGAAGATCCAAGCCCCAAACAGATCCAAAGATAAGTAACGTACTGATTGAATCAGGCGTACGAACGTCCGAGAAAATACACATCCGACATGATGCGCACGATACTGAGGAAGTCATGTGTAAGCCATGAGGGCGCTCCTGCTTTGAGGTCGTTGATCGGAGTAACTTGCAGTTTGAAGTCGAGATAAGAGTCGCACTTCGATTGGATACACTAGGTTGTTAAACATCCGTTTGACAGAAAACGAATCCCGTCATATTACAGGAAACCCGACCCGATGAGATAATTCCGACACCCCACCTCGGACCACAGAAAGAAGGCTCTCGGGGCACTTAACAAGTATAAGTGAAGAGTCAGGTTCGATAGTATGGGCCGGGGCTCGGCTCGGACTAAAAATGTCGTCCCTGTTCAATCAGTTAACAGCAAAAGTTGATAAGTGTCCCGACGACTAGAGGAATTGCACCGAGCCGAGACGACACATTAAGACGAACTTCTAGGCTGCTAGATTCGAAAACTACCATAACCGAACGTGGCCGATTGCTTCGTTCACAGAAACGCATTATCCGCCTGATATGCTACACGATCTTTGGATTGCGTACAATACCTCCACTATCTTAGTATCCTGCTGATTAAGTAAATTGTGCTGACAATAAACGATCCAGACCATCCGACAATCAGGTATAAATATAATGAAATCTCATTGCTACAGGTACGAAATATCTTGCACTCTCCCTCTACTCTTCAACTTTAGACTTAGATTCCCTTGTCCTGACTTAGGCATCGGAGGGTTCCCCGGCATAGCCAGGGTTTCCTTTGTCATTCTCGTTGTGCAGGACTAGGACGTTAAAGTGATCCAAGGTTTGAGAGATTGAAGGGAGAGCTATCTAGATTTTGACCTCAACATTTTTTGGCACCGTCTATGGGAATCTAATACTAAAGGTCAGGTTCCTATTTTCAAATGCAATGACAAGAGGAAAGAAGAAAGCAGTGGCTGTGGAACCAAAACCAAATGAGCAAACTTGCTCTTCATCACTACTTCATGTCAAGTCAGCCCCAGGGCCTTCCCAGCGTTCTCGTCATCGGGTGAGTAAGTATTGAGCCATGCAAAATGAGATACAGGCCTTACGCAATGAAGTAAACAAGATGAAGCAACGACAGGAACCACAACCACATCTGACTCAGGAGAATCCTATTCCCGAACCGGTTAGTCTATTCGTGGAGGCTCACTCTAGGCCGAGGAGTATGAGGCCCGAAGTACCCCAGCATTCTCGGGCGCCGATTTCGAGTCAGAATCCTCCTTCAGTCTAAGATAGATTCTCGACACGGAATACAGCCACTCGGCCTCAGACCAACGCCTCGGCTACCTCAGCCCTGACACCTACCGACCTCAGTCATCAGCTAGAGAGGATGAGAGAAAAGAGGACTCCAGAAATAGAGAATGCCCCAGAGATAGTTGTAGAAAACAAAGATCCTTAGGAAGCACGGTTCACGGAACTCAATGAAAAATTCCTAACCTTGGAAAAAAAAAAGTTGTCGACAGTTTCCGCCACAGTTCAGGCGATGATGGAAGAGATTGAACCTCCCTTCACCTCCACAATCATAGATGAGGTGATGCCGTAGAGGTTTCGAATACCTCCCGTCATCCAATACTTTAGGTCTGGTGACCCATCCGAGCACGTAAAAGCTTATCGCTCGTGGATGCAAATTCAGATAACAATGGATGTAATGATGTGTAGGGGGTTCTTTATCACCCTTATGAGATCCGCTCGGAGTTGATACCGTAAGCTTAAACCCAATTCCATCAGTTCCTTTCCGGAGTTGAGTCGATTATTCCTTATCCAATTCATAAGTGGTAAGAGAAGTCAAAAATCCAACACTCACATGCTCACTATCAAGCAAGGGCCTAAAGAGTCACTGAAGGACTACATTGCTCACTCTGCGATGATAAAATGGCGCTCGCTGCAGTTTCAGTAGTCTGAAAGAAGGAAGGTTCACTTTCACCATTGGGAAGAACCCGCCGATGATGTTAGCAAACTTCATTGCAAGAGCTCAAAAATACACTAATGCTGAGGAATTTACAAATGCCCGCAAAAGTGTATAAGTAACTGACCCGACTGGCAAAAGGAAGAGGACTAAGAACGAAGAATCTCAACCGACCGGCAAAGGGTCAGATGACCGCGCCCCTCGCGATCATCGACCGAGCCGAAAACTAGAAGGAAAGTTCCGTTCCTACAACCCCCTCAATACATCGGCCGAGCAGATCTTGTTAGATATTCGAGAAGAGAAACTTCTAAATTGACCTGTCTGTATAAAGGCCGACCCGGATCATCGAGACAAACGGAAGTTCTGCCACTTTCATCGGGACCACGGCCAAAATACGGACGATTGTGTGAATCTCAAGATGAAATCGAGTCCCTTATCCACAAAGGACATCTGCGTCGATACACTAAAAGAGACAGATCCGCTCGGAAGGAAGAACGAGAGCAAGAGCGATCGAATAACCCCATGGAAGAGCCAACTGAAATCCGCACCATTTTCGGGGGCTCGGCTGGTGGAGGAGATTCGAACAAGACACGAAAGATCTACTCTTAGAAGTCTGATTCGGAACACTACGTCCATTTAGCTGGGCGACCCAGTAAGGAACTCCGGATCAGCCCATGCAGTCTGACCTTCACAGAAGACGACGCACGTGGAATCCAGCATCCACACGATGATGCCCTGGTGGTCACGATGACCATAGCAAACCACAAATATATCGCATCCTAGTCGATACCAGAAGCTCGACCGATGTGATCTATTCCAAGGCCTTCGAAAGAATGGAGGTTCCACGATCGTGCCTCCAACTTGTGAAGACCCCCCTGCATGGCTTTGCTGGAGAGAGTGATTTTTGAAGGAGCCATCTCCCTCCTAGTAACTGTAGGAGAAGGGCAACATCAAGTCACCCTTGTGGTATAGTTCCTTATTGTAAATGTGTCATCAGTGCATAACGTCATCCTGGGCAGACCTTCCCTCAATGCAAAGAGAGTGATTGTCTTTACTTACCATCTGATGATGAAGTTTCCAGCCGAGGGCGGAATAGGCTACCTCCGAGGCGATCAGCGCAAGGCTCGGAGATGTTACGCGATAGCTGTAAAAAAAAGATCCGTCAAGCAAGCGCTCACTATTAATGTCTTGAATCGCCGAGGACTCGCAGAGGACTCATCTGTAGAAGACCTGGAGAAAGTGCCACTTGACAAAGTAGATCCGATCAAAACCGTTCAACTCAGAACGTCATTAGGTCCCAAGCAACAGTCTAAAATGCTGACCTTTTTAAGTTAACACAGGGACGTATTCGCATGGTCACATGCAAATACGCCAGGGATTTCCCCTGTTGTTTTGGTCCATAGGCTGAACGTGGACCCAGACCATAAACCGGTAAAATAAAAGAGGAGACCTTTCGATGTCGAGCGCTATGAGGCCATTGCCGACGAGGTCTCCACCCTGCTCGATGCCAGTTTCATAGATGAAGTATATTACCCTGACTGGATTGTAAATGTGGTGCTTGTCAAAAAATCTAATGGGAAGTGGTGAGTCTGTGTAGACTACTAGGATCTAAACAAGGCATGTCCCAATGATAGTTTTCCATTGTCTCAGATTGATTAATTGGTGAACATTACAGCCAGTCATGAGTTACCCTCCTTTTTGGATGTCTAATCCGGGTATAAACAGATCGCGATGCACCCCCCAGATAGGCAGAAGACTACCTTTGTCATGGATAAGGGACTCTACTGTTATCGGGTCATGCCATTTGGCCTGAAAAATGCCAAGTCGACATATCAGAGGTTTGTAAGCCAGATGTTCACCAAACAGATCGGACGCACTATGGAAGTGTATGTCAACGACATGTTGGTGAAGAGATCAAGGCGCCCGATCACTTGATAGACCTCGGGATGACATTCAATGTTCTTCGAGAATACAAGATGAAGCTGAACCCTACAAAGTGTGTGTTTGGAGTTGAATCAGGGAAGTTCCTTGAGTTTTAGGTCAGCCAGTGAGGTATCGAGGCAAATCCCGACAAGATCAAAGCGCTCCTCGATATGAGTTCACCTCGGACCGTCAAGGAGATACAATGTCTCACAGGAAGAGTCACCGCACTCGGACGGTTCATATCAGAGCGACAGATGAATGCCTTCCCGTCTTTCACCAATTGAAGGGTCATAAGAAGACAGAATGGACGTCGGACTGCGAGCAAGCCTTCCAGCAGCTAAAGAAGTATCTAGGCTCACCCCCCTCCTATCCAAGCCTAAAGAAGGTGAGCCCCTATTCCTATACCTCGAGGTTTCGGCCTCGGCCGTCAGCTCGGCCCTGATCAAAGAAGTCGAGAGCAGGTAATACCCTGTATATTATGTGAGTAAGGCAATGGTACCTGCGAAAATTAGATATCCACCCCTAGAGAAGCTAGCACTCAACCTCATTGTTTTGGTCCGGAGATTACGTCCGTACTTCCAAGCTCATTCCATCGTTATGCTAACTGACTCTATGCTGAGACAGGTTCTCCAGAGACCCGAGGTTTCAGGACGGAAGACCAAGTAGGCCATTGAGCTCAGTGAGTTCGACATCCAGTTCCGCCCGAGGACTGCAATCAAGGGACAAGCTGTGGTAGACTTCATTGCTGAATTCACCACTCCGAGTGTAGAAGAGATCAGCACTGAAGTCGAGCTGACTCCGCTTGTCCCCCTGGATGACCAAAAAGAAGTATCGGGCCAGGGATGAGTTCTCTACGTTGATGGGTCGTCCAATAATAAAGGATCCAGAGCCAGAATCGTCCTGGTCGCACTGGAATCTATGACTATACAGTATGCTATTAGGCTTGGGTTCAAAGCCTCAAACAATGAGACTGAATATAAGGCTCTGCTAGTCGGGCGTTCAGTCCCTCCAAGTCCAATGCGATTCACATATGGTGGTAATCACATTTCCACTGAATATGAAACCAAAGAGACAAGGATGATCGCTTATCTCGAAGAGGTGAGGAAATTGATCGAAAGATTTTGGAGTTGCACTATTCGACAAATTTCAAGAGCAGAAAATTCATGGGTTGACGCCCTAGCGAGGCTCGCCTGGGCCACAGAAGGGAAGATCCCAGGATTCATCCCCGTCGAATTCATAGAACATCCAAGCATCATCCAGCCAGAGAAAGTCAACCTAGTGTACGCTACTCCGAGCTGGATAGATCCAATCTTTAACTATCTCGTGACTGGTGAAGTCCCCTCAGATAGGTTGGAAGCCAGACAACTGAGAGTCCGAGTGGCTCGATATGTTATCCTAGACGACATCCTATATAAGAAATGACATTTCCAGCCCTATCTCAGATGCCTCCGACTCGACGAAGCCGACTACGTGATTCGAGAAATTCACGAAGGAATCTACGGAAACCATTCTGACAGCCGAGCTCTAGCCCTGAAGATACTTCGTCAAGGATACTTCTGGCCAACCCTTAACCAAAACTCGAAATATTATATTAAAAAATACGAAAAATGCCAACGTTATGCAACTGTGACGAGGCAACCGGCAGAGGAAATGACTCCTATGAGTGGACTGTGGCCATTTGTCCAGTGGGGGATCAATATCATCGGCCCCCTACCTACAGGAAAGGGGCAAGTCAAGTTTGTCATCGTTGCGGTCGACTACTTTACCAAGTTGGCTGAGGCCGAGCCTGTCGCGGAGATCACCGAGCAGAAAATGATTGACTTTGTTTGAAAAAATATTATCTGCCGGTTCGGGATCCCATGCACCATCATATCAAACAATGGTCAACAGTTCGACAACAAAATTTTTTGAAACATGTGTCAAGGGCTCGGCATCACAAATGTATATTCTTCGCTTCCGTACCCATAGTCCAATGGACAGGTGGAAGCGGTTAACAAGGTCATCAAACACCGTCTCAAATTAAAATTGGAAAAGATGAAAAGTAACTGGGCCGAGGAGCTTCCATTCATCTTTTGGGTCTACAGGACCATGGCTCAGTCATCTACTAGGAAAACTCCATTCTCACTCTCCTATAGCTTTGAAGCAATGGTGCTGGTAGAAATTGACCTTCCAACTGCGCGGGTAAGAAATTACCAAGAGGGCCAGAGCTCCGAATAGAACGCAGCTAGTTTGGACATGCTCGAGGAGGTTAGAGATACCTCAAGGCTCCGAGTCATCGATCGGCATCAGCAGGTGACGCGCTTCTATAACTCCAAAGTTAAGATCAGGCAATTCCACCCATGGGACTTAGTCCTTCACCGGGTCTTCTAGAACACTAGTGAACTGGGGGCTGGAGCACTCGGACTGAACTGGGAAGGGCCGTTCCGTGTAGTCCGATCGACTAAACCAGGCTTCTACCACCTAGAAGACCTCAAGGGCCGCCATCTCCCTCACCCCTAGAATACTGAACATCTGAAGATCTATTATCCTTAATGTACTGCCCTTTAAAGCCCCCAATAAAGTGTACGCCTTCGAGTTACTAGTCTTTAAGGATTTCAATAAACTTCATGATTCGACTTCTACATGAAGGGTTATCTACTAAGTAAAAGTTGTCTCGTAAATGCTGAAGCGAGCTGGACGAGCTAATCCCTTAAAGAAGGGGTCAGAGCGTAATCCCATGAAAACTCGACATGGCATCCCCTCCAAGTTAGGGAAAAAGCCAAAAGATGACCCGACTCCTCATTAGAGTAATTAGTTCATTATCCAACTAACGGACAGAGCAGAGGATCCTCGTCAATCGTGGGACGAGCTGACTCCTCGGGAGTATGGGCTCAAGCCGTAGAGGCTCAAAAATTTTACTAGATGGCATTGGAAGGAGCCAACCCATCCAAGGGTCGGCTCGGCCATGCCTTGAAATAAGCCAACCTATCGACGAATCAATTGACAATTAACACTCAGTAGTTAGCATCCAAAAAAGTAACTACAAATTATATAAAGGAAAAATGATCATCCAAGTGCCCTTCCCAAAGGGTTAAAAATCATCATCCATATGCCCTCTTCAGAGGGTAAAAAAGACACTATAAAAAAATAAATAAAAAAAAGCTATGCAGTCGGATGCGCTTGGGAATCTGAGGCTAGGTCCGGGCGGACATCTTCAATGGGCTTTTCTCCAATATCGTCGGATAGCAAGGGCTCAAGGTTAAGCTCCGGGTACAAATCCTAGACAGTTTTAATACAAGCAGCGAAGCTACAGTTGTAAAACTTGGTGGCTTCGGCATCCCTTTCCTTTAAAACATTGAATGCGTCAATCGCAGTAACCACGACTCCTACTAGGGAAGCTTCATCTTCGGCCCACTGTGCCTCCATTGCTTAAGAGACAGCTTAGCTCTGCTCCTCTACCGCCTTGGCCTTAGTCCATTCCAGGGCTTCTCCCAGTCGGGTAACCTCTCTGGCCAATGAATCCGCATGAGCCCTAGCTCGTGTCAGCTCGGCCTCCACTAACCTGCATTGGACCTCGAGGTCACTTGCAACCTTCTGCAGATGGAGCTCTCTGGCCTTCCCATCCTCAAGCTACCGATGTAGTTCGCCCAGCTCGAGTTGAAAAAGAGTAGCCTCATCCCTACGAATCCCCACCTCGTTCTAAAGCGCCTTCACCTCGACATCCCTCCTCTCAAGCTCCCGTATTCTCTCCCAAGTTGAAAGGAGCTTCGGGATGGTCTGAACGAAAATAGAGAAATGAGTATGTGGATGAGAAAGAAATAAAAGGAAGTAGAAAAGTAATAAAAAATACCGTATAAAAAATGAAAGCCATGTCATTCAAAAAGGAGCTGTCCAACTTAGTGAGAAGCTTGACTATCTCCTCCTCGGGGGCATGTTTGGCAACCTAAGTTGTCAAGTAAGACAAGTGGTAGCCCGACTCAAACCTCCCGCCACTCATCCCCACCTGAGCCAAGCCCACTGCTTCCCCAGCCCTAGTTTGGCTGCCTGGTTAGGTCTGTGCTTCTTCCCCTAAATCGTTCCCAGCATCAGGAGGAGAAAGCATGTCATCAGCATTCTAATGGCCTCCTCTAGTTCATAGGAAGAGGGGACAATAATACAGGGCTCGGGGGCTACAGGAGGAGCCTCTGCAGTGGGGAAAATGGCGGTATGTGGAAGGGAAGGAGTTATGGTTGCTGCTGAGAAAAGAGTTATGGTTGCGGGAGTCGTAACAATGATTACAAGGACCCGAGTCTCGACAGGCACCACAACTGGAGTAATAACAACCGAAACTGGACCAGAAGGGTCCTCCCCGCGAGGGGTGACTTGCCTCCTCCGAATTGTGGTCTCTGTCCGAGGCTTGGCCCTCAGCATTCCTCCATTGTTGGAGCAGCTTTCCTCCTCCGAGAACCATATGCCTTGGCCATGCATGCATAAAAAATAATGGATCAGCAACCAAATGAATGAGTTTGATCTCACCAAAAGTAACGAGAAAGCTACTAATTGAAGGAGGTAGGAAGAGGCTGGGACTTGCAAAACCTGGACTAGTGAAGGTTGGCTGCGGTGATCAGGTCCGTTCAGGAGCGAAGCTCCTCTGATCGCGCCCTAGCCTTAGCGATGCGGTTCTTGTATACCGAGTCGAGGAGTGGCGTGCCCCTTGAAAAATCTACAAGGATAAGAAAAACTTCGTTCCGATTAAAATAGAAGGATGTTTTAAAAAAAGGGGAAAAAAGAAGAGTTTAAGGGCCTACCTGGTTTTGAAAATTGGATGGAGAACCGAGTCGACAGAGTCCCAAGCTCTACCGCTGGCGCCTCCCACTCTCCTACAGCCCAGAATCATTTATTCTTTCAATCATTGTTAGAAGACGGAAGGTTCATCACCAATCCTGACCCTTTGCTGCCTTAGGTCACGAAGTAGTACCATGGTTCTTGGCTGTCGTGTTTAACCAGGTACAGGCTCATCAACTCCTTCGATATCAGCTCCAGATTTCTGACTTTACGCCAGATGATGAAGGAAGAGATTAACACCCTCTAAGCATTAGGGGTGAATTGTCCCGGGGCAAGTCCGAGGTAAGCAGTTATGGTTCGAAGGAAGGGATGTAGAGGAAGCCGAAGCCCACATTGCAGCGCACAGAGGAAGATAGTAACTTTCCCCCCAGAAGGGGCGCCAACGGTGTCGAGGGGCTCTGGGGCCCTTATCTGAACGGAGTTTGAGATTTGAAACTCCGAACGGATCCATTTCATTTGAGACTCCAACAGCATGGAACCTCCTGGGACTACCTTCGAGGCTCGCCCACTTGTGGGCATTTCAGTAGCCTCGACAGTGGAAGTCTGGAGGGCTTGGGTGGCTTTCTTCTTGCTCGCCCTTTGAGTCCGAGCCCCTGCATCCTTCTGTCTCCGAGGTGGAAGAAATAGGGATACAGCTTCAAAGGGGCCTTTAGAGGCCCCTCTCTCGCCATCAAAGCTCTCCGGCTCGGAGTCATCATTATACTCCGAACGGTCTCGAGATAAGAGGAGCGACTAGAGGGACTCACAGGACGACCACTAAAAATCTTCTTAGCCGGAATAGCTTAATTGGTCGGAATTGTCTGTCGGAAACTTCAAAGTCGACCGGAATCACCTTCACCAAAAATCTCCTCTTCTGGTACTCGTTCAAATTCTGAATCCAAGTGAGGAGAGTGGGTCCGAAAGGAGCTTAAATAAGCCAAAGAGAATCTTTGCATTAATGGCGAGGAATGATATCCGCAGCCAAATCGTCGCGAGCGGATTCCTGAGCACACGTGACTATCTACCATTGGACGAGCCCCTACCGAACAGTACGGTTCTGACATTGAACAGCGTGCTCCGATATACGAAATGACATCCGAGAAGGAGAAGACGTCACATGGACGCTTCCTTGGGTATACGTGGCAACCTACCATAAGCTCAACAATTATTCGAAATCGTAATCGACGCCACACGTTTGTCGAAGAACAACCCGCAGGCACGAAATCCTGCGGATACAACGCTTCGAATTCAAAAACCATGATAATATTGACATGCGTAGGAGATTCAATAGAAGAGGCGATCGATCTTTTACATAATTACTCTCCGAGTCCGTAGTAGACTTCGAATAGTAGGGGGATTTTGTTATAGGAAGATCTGAGCCCCAAATAGATCCAAGGATAAGTAACGTACTGATTGAATCAGGCGTACGAATGTCCGAGGAAATATACATCCGACATGATGCGCGCGAAACTGAGGAAGCCATGCTTAAGCCATGAGGACGCTCCTACTCCGAAGCCGCTGATCGGAGTAACTTGCAGTCTGAAGTTGAGATAAGAGTTGCACTTCGATTGGATATGCCAGGCTGTCAAACATCCGTTTGACAGAAAATGAATCCTGTCATATTTCAGGAAACCCAACCCGATGAGATAATTCCGATACCGCACCTCAGACCACAGAAAGAAGGCTATTGGGGCACTTGACAAGTATAAGCGAAGAGCCAGGTTTGATAGTATGGGTCGGGGCTGGGTTCAGACTAAAAATCCCGTCCCTATTCAATCAGTTAACAGCAAAAGCTGATAAGTGTCCCGACAACTAGAGGAATTGCATTGAGCCGAGACGACACATTAAGACGGACTTCCAGGCTGCTAGATTCGGAAACTACCATAACCGAAAGTGGCCGATTGTTTTGGTCACAGATATGCATTATCCGCCTGATACGCTACACGAACCTTGGATTGCGTACAATATCTCTACAATCTTGGTATACCGCTGATTAAGTAAATCGTGCCAGTAATAAAGAATTCAGACCATCCGACAGCCAGGTATAAATATAATGAAACCCTATTGCTACAGGTACGTAATATCTTGCACTCTCCCTCTACTCTTCAACTTAATTTAGACCCAGATTCCCTTATCCTGACTTAGGCATCGGAGGGTCCCCTGGCTTAGCCAAGGTTTTCTTTGTCGTTCTCATTGTGCAGGATTAGGACGTTAAAGTGATCCAAGGTTTGGGAGACTGAGGGGAGGGCCATCTAGATTTTGACCTTAACAATTATCGTGCCATGTGTATAATGAATTAGCAGCCCAGTGCAATCCTTATCATAGGTGCGACTCTCTTGCTTCTAAAATTGAGTCAAAAAAAAGGCATGTCCAAGTATTTCAATTACTTCTGATTCCAAATATTTCCTAATCCACACTGCCAAATGACTTTTGGATTCTGAATGCACTTAAATTTATACTGCCAATCAACCCATAATGTGATTTATCCGGCCACTTGGCTTTCGAGAAGTTACACTTCTAGTTATTTCATACTGATGTCAAAGTGTGATGGCCAATATGTTCAAGAAATTGTGCATGTGCATACATTAATCCCAAATGAACCAAGTACAAATTATGTAGTACCAAAATCACAAATAAGCTTCACCAATATATTTGCAGCAAGACAGATGGTGTAGATTAAAAAAAAAAAAAAAAAAACCAAAACAAATTCCATGAGACAATCCAGTCAATTACTTTTTCCCATCGATTACCCATCTTATATTTGGCCGTTTTAATTGTTTTCATTCCCTGCATTATGCATGTGCACCCTAC
Organism: Magnolia kwangsiensis; assembly: GCA_037074715.1. Lineage (NCBI taxonomy): Eukaryota > Viridiplantae > Streptophyta > Magnoliopsida > Magnoliales > Magnoliaceae > Magnolia > Magnolia kwangsiensis. Next base: position 141,961,717 of record CM073573.1, read on the forward strand.
CGTATGCTGCAAAGAGATAGGATCTACCACAGGTTCTTTCGGCTCCACTATATATATCACCTGGATCAATATTTGTTTAGAGAAGGTCTAGTCACCACCATTTTGGAAATGTAACTATTGCGAAAATATATTATAAGTAAAATTGGCGATGGTACGTGTGTGGACCAGACTAGGCCAAACCCAAAATTAAGACTGAAGACATGGGCCCTATATGGCCCTAAGACAATAGTCCCAAGCCCAAACACTAAAAAATTGGTTAGGCTTGGGTTGACCCAACACAATCCAGCTTGGGCTAAAATTCAATAAAATCTCCATTTCCCATTTGAAAGCTCATAATCTATCTGTTGATCAAATCAGCCCCATATGGTAAAAGAAATAGGCATTTTTTATAGGAATGAAACTAACCAATTACATATAATATGGATGGTTTGCCAGCGTAGCCATAGCCAGTACACAAATTAAGAGAAATGATTACCCTCTTCTTCACAAGAATAGCTCTTGAATCCAAAAGAAGAGAAAAATCTCTAAAATTGAGAGATAAAAATTGATGTGATTAATGAAAAGTACTACTCATAACGTAGCTAATGTGTTTATATAAGCAAAAGAAACTGTAGACCTTAATTTGACTCCAAAAACAAAACTTTTCTAAAATAATAAAAGTCACAAAAAATTAGTGAAAAGATGTTTAATCATACCAAAACTCATATTATATATATATATATATATATATATATATATATATATATATATATATATATATATATATATATATATATATATATTATAAAACCCTCGGATGACTAAAACAAAGATTCTAATCCACAAACACGCACTCAAAATCCTAAAAGTAGCAAAATTGGAACTTATTTGAAGCAGTAAGTTTCGGCCTAAAATGCGACTTTGACATGTAAAACGATCTTTTTCTAGGAAGTTTTCATGTTGAAAAGCTTGTCAATGGCTTTCCAACTACATGGTATACACGTGAAATGGTAACTGGTCACAAGGTTACGACCATTGGAAGTGACAATGAGTGTTTTGGCCGTTTTTACCCTAATTCAAGCCTTTGGCCTGATTTCTTTCAATGATGGTTATCCATAAAGTCATCTACCAATTTTTGCTTTTTCTTTTTTAATTTTTTTTTAAAAATTTTTTATTTTTACATCAGTTGCCTAAGTATTGGAATGGTATATTTGTAGAAAATTTCACATACATATAAAGTCGTTTGGGACCCCGTCGGGTTGAAAATATGACTTGAGCCTAAGCCTAACCCATAAATTGATTTGGTAATGCATGCGAGGGCTAACCTCGGTCCATGGGCTAATCTAGTAGGTCTAATTCACGAAAAGCTGAGTTGGGCTTGTCAGGTCGGGATGGCTACCTGACCGGCCCTCACTGCCATTAACTCTATGAACAGATGATTATACTACAAATGCTCAATTAAGATTATTTACAAGGCGGTTCCAAAGTAACTGGATCACTATCTTCAACTCGACTCAATAAAGTTAACTCAACCTAAATTAGATTTCAATATATATATATATATATATATATATATATATATATATATATATATATATATACATACTCAAGTAAACTCAACCCTCTTGCCAAATGATGCTATTATGCTTCAAGTTTGGGGAAAATTAAAAACTCATACTAAGTTACTTGAGCCAAATTGAGAGATAATTCAATAATATTTTTGAGTTTTCAAGACATTATATATATATATATATATATATATATATATATATATATATATATATATATATATACACACACACACACACACACACTCAAGTAAACTCAACCCTCTTGCCAAATGATGCTATTATGCTTCAAGTTTGGAGAAAATTAAAAACTCATACTAAGTTACTTGAGCCAAATTGAGAGATATTTCAGTAATATTTTTGAGTTTTCAAGACATTAATTTGATCTCTTTGGATTGTAGAAAATCACACAAGGAGAAAGTCTTAGCATCCGTGGAGAAGAAGAAAAAAAAAGATAGTGTAAAGAGAAGATAAAGAGAAAAATAAAATAAAAGATAAAATCTACTTTATTAAAAAAAGTAAAGAGAAAGAAAGAGGGAAGAGGGAGTTTATACGTATTGTGTACGTACTATTTTAAATAGTGGGCCACATGTGACATTGGCTACCAGGAAAGAGGGGTGAACCATTTGTATTACGTTAATGAGTTCCAGGTGGGGGCCCACTTATGTGCAGGTTGTACATAGTCATTCAGCCTAACGGAGTAACAAATCTATGAAAGAGGTTTATCCTATTAGGGTTCTCTCTTGGGAGAGAGTGGTGCAGGCAGAGAAGTCGGCAGCAAGCCAACAATTGGAAGGGCTTTGCTGCTGCTACTGACCCTATTCGGTATAAATATAAGCTACCAGTCCCCAACTCTCCTCCCTAATTGAAACCATGTCATTCCCATTTCTATGAAGAAAGGAAGAGGAGGAAGAATATGGAGCTTCTATGACCACATATCCCGACATAATTGGTGGATAACACTTTCACATTAGGTAAGGCTCAATAAGAGAGACGTGGACATATGCTTTTAATTAGTATTAGAGCAAAATCCTCTGTTCATGCATCCATGGATGTTTTCCGTGTATTTCTACTATGCTGATGGGTTTTGGCCATTAATGCCGATAGGATTGTCAATCATTGACAACAATCATTTTGACCACCATGATCTCTCTCTCTCTCTCTCTCTCTCTCTCTCTCTCTCTCTCTCTCTCTCTCTCTCTCTCTCTCTCTCTCTCTCTCTCTCTTCTTGCACAATCACCTGTGTGTATCGCTAGTAATGGTATTAGATAACTAAAATTGGGTTGCCACAAACCCCGGTTGTCAATTATGGCAGCCATCACTACAAGCACTACCATTAAAATTTGAGAGAGGAAAGGAATTATGTTTGGCATCTACTAATGTATCTGATAGTAAATGGGGATCTTTATATGGGTACCTTTTTTTGCCCTTAGTAGGTCGTTCTGTGAGGTTGTTTTTGACGTCGTATGAGCCCCGTGCTGCCATGTTGTCAAGGCAACAACATCCCTATAGGATAGCCCCGCCATGTGCTTAGGGATAATTCTTGTCGCACGTGCCTACTTAATTAATCTGTGGACCTGAATGTAAATCCACAAGTATATCATATTTATGGTCGTTATATATTCACGGAGAGAGTAGTTTTGGTCCTCTTGAAATTTTACTCACATGACTCTGTACATTAGTTCCCATTTAAATTCATTTTTATAGTGGTCATCAAGGCCTATGTTCTTGTCCCAGTTTGTGGTCTTGGACCAAAACTCGACTATTGTATCCATCTAAATTCATTATAAAGGGTCTAAAACAAACAAATTAACTAGACTAGATTTCAAATCTGTGACTAGAGCCTTAAGGATATCCACTTGGGCAATAGATAAGGTGGGATCCTAGTTTTTGGATATTGGTAAACATATTAAGTTGCGCATTCCATTAAAGCGGCCACAACTAATGATACCGATTGGTTCCTGTAAACAAATGGCCTGACGTATGCATTGCGTATGAAGAATCAATAAGGTATCATTTATCTCCAAACAAACTGCCTTTGATCAAAAGGAGCTCTTAGTCCTTTTTCTCCTGCGAAACCCGAATGTAATTAAATTTTGACTATCAATGAAATTTTCAGCTTTAAAAAAAATAAAAAATGCTTTGGTCCGGTTAGAGCCAAATGGAATGAGGTTGATAATTTTAATATTATGAAATCTAATGGGTGGTATATGATGCTAATATTATGAGATCAAATGGGTCATCTTGCCATAAAGGTTTGGATTATTTGGGCTCATATTATTTCCATTCACCATACTGCCCCATCAATTGGATAAGGTTTAATCATGGGATGTTTTCCAATGTGGGTATTGAATACTTCTTATGATAGTTATATTTTCTATCTTCCAAAATTATTTGAGTCTAAGTTCTATTACGATCTTGAGGCAATTCATTTCTATATGAGCGTTGTAAACTTGAAAGATGAATTACTAGTCAATCAAATGAGAAGAATTCTTATCTGCTTTGAATCAAATTTAATAGATGCACCTAATATGCATGGTGTATTGATTTAGGTGTCATCATTCACGTTTCCAATTTAATGCATGATTTTATAAGAAGTTGTCAACCAATTAATGTAAAATACTATATTCTTATGATCAATGGTGCTCACGTGGCGACTAAGGTTGTAGGGGTTTACAAGTTGAAATTATAGTCAGAAACCTAGAAAACAACTTTTTTATGTCATAATTTAGGTATAATTTGGTTTCAATATCGTGTCTCGATGCTAAAAGATATACGCTCCTTTTTTAAAATTAGAAGTTTGTGTTGTCACGTGATTTGTATATCATTGGGCTTTACTTGTTAGTGAATAACCTATATCAGTTAGACCTCTATAATTAATACCTTCAATCTAGGTCTATGTATGAGAAGAAAACATAAAAGTTGACATAAAAATAAAGTTAATAAAGGGGATTTTTTAATTTTATGGCACAAGCAACTTGGTCAGATCTCGAGAGAGAGGATGAAAATACTTGTTAAAGAAGAAATTTAGTGGTTTAGACTTCACAAACTTTACAACCTATGTATATTGCATAAAGGGAAAGAAAAAAAGAATAAAGAAATTGGATGCTACTAGTAAGTACTAGTCTCTTAGAAGTGATAGATATAAATATTCGTGGTCTACTTCCGATAGCTTATTGGAATTGACAAAAATACTTGATCACTTTTATAGATGAATATTCTTTTTATAGATATGTACACTTAATAGATGATAAATCGGATTCTTTGTATATGTTTAAAATATTTAATGTTAAGGTCGATTATCAACTTGACAAAAGGATTAAGGTCATTAGATTTGACCATGGTGGGGAATACTATGACAGCTATGACGAGCTAGCCTTTTCCTACATTCTTAAAATAACATGGTATTGTTGCTCCATTTACCGTGCATGGTACATTAGAACAAAATGGTGTGCCTAAGAGACAAAACATGACCCTAAAAGACTTGATTAAGTCATTGATAAATAACTCCACCCTTTTCAGAATCACTATGGGGTGATGCATTAAAGACAACAATTTACATCCTAAATTGTATCCTACTAAGGTTGTTAGTGAAGCTCTATTTGAAATGTGGATAGGAAAGAAACCAAGCATTAATCACATCCACGTGTAGGGTTGTCTTTCTGAAGAAATGATCTAAAATTTACAGGAAAGAAAATTAGACATATAGACTGTTAATGGTTATTTTATCTTAATTGGTTAAAGGAATTTATATTTTAAAAATATATATAAATACATCATGGATTGTAAAAAAAAAAAAAAGGATGGTGAAAGCAATGCATAACTTAAGAACTTTCTCTTTGAGAACTAAAGGGTGGCTGAGCCAGTATCAGCCACAAGAAAAAAAGTTACATATTCTATCTATAAATGAGGGATACATGGTAGATTAATGATGGGCTCCATATGACAGTCTCATAATAGAAGAAATAAATAAATAGGAAGAATTATTTGTAAATAAATCATATTGGAAGTGGAAATTAAAAATATACAAATGATTATATTGTGTACATTCAAGAGCATGAGTTTGACATATATGTGGAAGATGATCTCAAATCTTACATGCAAACTAAACAAAGTGCTAACTCCTCTCAATGGATCGATGACATGGAAGATGAACTAAAGTCTATAAAAGATGATAACGTATGAGATCTAATCATTTTACACAAAGGAGTTGTACTAATTGGTGCAAATGGGTTTATAAAACAAGCATAATACGAAAAGGAAGATTGGAAAATATAAAACTCGGTTAGTCACGAAAGGATTCCACCCCCAAAAAAAAAAGACATCAATTTTAATGAGACTTTCTCACCAGTTTATAAAAAGAACTAATTTGAAATTATTATGCCACTGATGGCTCGATACGATCTTAAGCTATAATAAATGGACTTAAAAATTACATTTTTCAATGGAACTAAATCATAATATGTATATGGAACAACCATAAGGTTTTGTGATCTATAAATCTAAACATTTGGTGTATAAACTAAAGAAGTCTATCAATCGTATAAAGCAAGCAACATGTTAATGACACTTGAAATTTCACGATGTGATTTCTTCATATGGTTATTTTATTATTTTTTTTTTTTATTTTTAAAATATTGTTAACCATTATATATACATAAAGGTTCGTGGGAGTAAGTTCGTGTTTCTAGTATTATATGCTGATGATATTCTACTAATAAGCAACGATAAAGAATTATGTACAATCTTAAGGAATTTCTATCATAGAGCTTCGAAACGAAAGACCTTAATAGCATTGTTTTATCATTGGCATAGAGATATATCTTAACATATCTCAAAGTATTTTGGAATTATCCCTAAAAATATATGTTGAAAGGATATTTAACAGACATGACATATAGAATTATGCACTAGGTGAGGTCCCTATCATTATGGGGAGACAAGATTAGACTCTTGTAATGTCCCTATAATGATGTTGAAAGAAAATGAATACAGTATATCCTACATAGATCTCAATAAGAAGCATTATGTAAGTATAGGTCTTCACTCTACCTAACATAGTTTTTACAGTTAAAATGCTTGGAAGATACATGCTAAATTTAGGAATTGATCATTAAAGAGTTATAAAGAAAGTAATGTGGTACTTGCAAATGACAAAAGATTTCTTGCTCATATATAAACGGACTAATCGACTAGAGTCGATTGAATATACAAACTCAAACTTCACTAAGTGCTTTGATAGTAAGAAGTCCACATCCATATACATTTTTATTGTGGATGGAGAAGTCATTCTATAAAAGAGTGTAAAATAAACACTTATGGCTTCATTCACTGTGAAAGTAGAATTTATCACATGTTACAAAGTCACACGTCAGGCAATATAGTTACAAAACTTATCTCAAGGCCTTAGATCTTGGATTTAGTTCCAAAGTCTCTAAGAATTCACTGTGATAATATTGTGGTGGTGTTTTTCTCAAATAACAATAAAAATTTATCCAAGTTGAAACACATAGACATAAAAAAATTAGTTATGAAGGAGATAATCCAAGATCATATGGTGTTTATAGAGCACATTAGCACAAGATAATGGTTATAGACCCATTAGCTAACAACTTACCACCCAAGGCAATCATGGAATTAGTAAATAATATTGGATTTGCTAATATTAAAGATATGTTTAATTGGTGGAGAATACATATGCTCCAATTATGTGCACATTTCAATTTAATTAATACATTTGACATTTCAGTTTTTATCGCATTATGGTTTTTGTTCTTTAAGATTTAGTTTTACATGCACATAATTAAAATGAACGACATGATACTTTATAGTTTTTAAGGCAAAAGGCATCTCTTGGTAGAAATGGTGAGACCACTTGAAAATTTGCATGAAAGGCTATACTAGACATAAGATTTTTATGCCACACATCCAAGTTATCATGATCAATATCGTTGGAAGTGTTGATATCTGTGATCATGCCTAGTCCCATTACAATAAATTTATTGATGATTGTCATTGTCCCATATTAGTAGTCTTAATGGTCCAAATTATTCAAAGTACTACTCATGATTCATAATAAATATTTAGTAAAGTTTTTTAAGATTGTAAAGTACGTATTAGATATACATGATCCTTTGTATGCAGTTGTCAATGCTCACTACGTGAAAAATGTCCTAATTCGAATTTCATTTTCAACCTTAAAATATTTAATAGTCATTTTCAACAGTCAAATCCATTTGACTTTAAAAATGACTGTCAAATATTTTAAGGTCGAAAATGAAATTTGACGGCCCAAAAATGTCTATTTATTTTCATTGATCGAGAGGAGCCATCAAATGAGAATCTCGACTAGGACCAAATTCAATAGTCTAAAACTGTTGCTCTGGTCTCATAAATGAATGACCCAAGACCATCAAATTTTTTGGACTAATTTCAACATTCGATGGTCCAGGCTGTCAAATTTTTATTTGGTATTGTTGAGGCATAAATATTGCATATTTATCCCTTATTTCACTATGCTTTCCTATGTAAATTCTTATTAAAGTGGCTTAATTAAATATGTTTTCAACACGTAAGAAAATTTTATTCTAAGATACAACTTTGCTGAAAGTGATAGTTTAAAGCCTAATAGAGTTTAAGCTCAAGAAAATGAAGAATTAGACAAAGGAAGGAGAAGGAGAATATAAGATAAAAAAGACTTAAGGACCTGTGAAGAAGATTGGACATCAAGTGCTCATAAAAGGAATAAATCAACAATTCTCGATTCGATCAATCGAACCTTCAATTCGATTGATGAATATCAATGGAAGTCAATTGGAGTTTGATCCGATCTGAAAAATTGAGATTCCTGAAGTTGGTTGCTAGAATAATTTTGCAATCTTCGATTCGATCAAAAAACACTTCGATTTATTTAAGAAAATAACATATTTTTGAATTTTCTTGTTAGATAGTTGCAGGCACTTTTGATTCAATTGAGAAAATAACAATTTTTTTTTTAATTTACTCATTGAACAGTTGCAGACACTTTCGATTTGATCGAGGAGGTTCGATTATTGTTGATTCGATTGAAGACATCAATCAATAGAGTGTGCAAGTGCAAAAGTTTGAGAACTCTTTAAGTTAGTGCGAACAATTAATATATGAATAGGGTTTTTAGTCGTGTTTAGAACGAAAATTAGGGTTTGGGAGAGAAAGTGAGTGTGTAGCTTCTTCGACATCGTTATTCTTCCTCAATCTTTCAGTTCTAGTTTTTTTTTCCTGTTTTTCTTATTTTTTGGATGACTTTGTTAGGCTAATCTTTTAACTAAAACTAAGGGATAAACCTCATGATGAATTCTTATAGTTCATTTTTAATTCAATTTTTTTTTTTTGGATTTTTTTATATTGAATTGTGATCGTGTTGATTGAATTCATAGTTTGGAGAAGGAATTAATTTGTAAAATCAATTGATCTATTATTAACTCTAAGTATAAAAGATGTTTTTGATTCACTGCGATCAATTGCCTAGAGTTTCATGAGAAATCGATCAGTTTCGATTTATATACCTTGTTAGATGTTATAGATTGAGTTAATCACTATATCTTCTAATTAAAACAAATCATTATCCGATTCTAGTTGAGAATTCTAATTGAATTAGATGAATCACTTTTAAGTAATTGTTAATTGGGGATTCTAGGATCCTCAGTTTCTTTTAATTACTGTTTAAAATCATTTTTTTATTCACTGGATTACTATTTCTAGTCATGTTTTCAACTACATAAGTTTCTGTGGGTCGATTGAAGACTTTTGAGTTAATACTACATCACGACCCTACACTTGGAGTTGTGAACAAGTATTGAAAAAGGTATATCAGAATTTGCTGAATTTGGATCCTTAGGGCTATGGTTATGCCCATACACCTGATAAACATATTTTATATAATTTAAAATCATCGTAATCCACTGTTGTAATGCCTTAAATTCTCACCGCTCTAGTATAATACTCTTGCTACAGAGACCCGAGTGTCACATCCACAAGTGGATGAATTCTCCACACATTCACATAATTAAGTTAATGTCTCAATATCAGAGTAGCAACTAAACAAGGCAGGTATCAAAGTTAAGTCATATATATAACCATGCCTGAAATGAAAGCTAACATTCAAAATACATAGAATATAAAAGAATACTCTCAGCAAGGGATGTACAATCCAAAGTGAATTATTGTCAAAGACACAAACTATTCAAAAGAGAGCTTTAGCGACCTACTGGTTGAGCTCGTAGAACTCAAATGCACTAGTCGCTTGTTCCTCATCAGCATAATGCTCACCGCTTGCAAGTAGATTACCCTCGTAGGGCTCACCCCCACTCTCTACTCTTGTATCACCTGTACAGTTGGAGTATGAATAGAGATTTTGGTCTTGAAAATTTCATTTGAGTACAAACAGAGAGTCTAGTCTTAAAAACTGCATGATCGATGAGAGCTTACGTATGAGCTCAAATGGTGTAGGGGAAGTTGTTAATGAAATTTTTTCAAAATTTCCTCCAAGGATTTTAGTTATTGATTTAAAACTGATTATATCTAATAATTAACTTCAAATAGTTAGTTAAAAACCTTAGAGGCCAGTCCAAGGAAATTCAATCGTTGACTCTCCCTGCTCCATTTGAGCCCATAAGAGAAAAACACAAGGATGCGCAAGCTCTCATCAATCTTGCAGTTTTCTGGAGAATCACTCATACTTAAAAGCAATTTTGTATTATCGTCTAGAAAAAAGAGAAAATATTTATTTATTTTATTTACCAGACTCTTTGTAAACAACAGAAGAGTTGCCTACATACTTAACATTGTGATAAGACCAAGTCATCGTAGTTCAACTCCTTTTACATGCAAAAAAAATATAATAACCGATGCATTTTATATAATAACCAATTGACAACAATGCATATATCACAATCAATATCACAATGCATTGTATATTTGGGCACTAATACATATATGTAATGTATGTAGACACGTTATCTAACAAGTAACAAAAAATGATATATAAATATCTAGGCATTAACTAATAAGTAACAAAAAAGTAAAAGAAAATTTGAAAAAAGTTTCTATCACGCCCTAAAATCTGAGAATCCAAATAGGATTATCCAGGCCTGAATATCAAGCTCGTGAGTTTAATAAATTGATATTCATTGCAATACACATAATTTCATTAAATTTAATAGATATTCATGACCGTCTAAAAGGAAAATGCTATTGAAATAATTTCCATTAACTTAATGTTTATTAAATTCAAATATCTTGATAGTTTTTTTTCCATCGAATTTTGAAATTCAAACTAAACCTAAAGAACAAAACTAAATTGAAATTCAAACTAAAGATAATTTCTAGAAAATGAAAACTAATAGTAGAGGCCCTCCTGTTCATAGTATTCCAGTTCTGCACTGATGGATTTTATAATAGGGTGAGCATAATAGTTCAGTGGGATCATTTCTTATTTAAAATTTAAAATAAGCATATTATTAAAAAAAAAATTATAAACAAGAGACATAAAGAAATTTAAATATATAGATCAATAAAAGAACATGAATTTAAGTACTAAAATAGTAAATATGATATGAATATGATACTTTTCATGAATTCTCATAAATAATATCTCTCTCTTACAATACCATACTCAAGTGGATGGAAACATTACATTAATGCCCACGCATCAATACCTCGTGGTGAGGAACTCATTCATATGTTAGCTGATCAAACTACAGCTCTGGTTGCACTTCTAATGTATGTCTGCATGCATACTTGCACTTATATGCCGTATGCAAAGGAAACTTAAAAGGATTCAATGGGTTCTATGGTCTTTTACCCAAAGAATATAATCACCCTATATGCTTGCTTTAAAGTCTTTCACCTAAGGGGCACATTTGCCCTACTTAGTAGATTTAGTGTCTATTACCCAAGTGACACAATCGCCTTACCTACTTATGTGTTTTAGGGACATCTTAAGGGCAACGCATCTGCATTCAAGTCAAAATTTAAAAATAAATACAAATATGCACATGCTATGAACCATTATATCATGTTCACAAATTCAATTCAAAAATATTAATCATGTCTTTTATCATGCATTAAACTTTGGACAACACTATATTGTATTTGTACACTCTTTTTTATTTTTTTTCTATTTTATGAGACAATGCAGAGAATTCCATAAAATGTTACATAATTAACAAAGATTATTAATGTCAATAATAAACATAAATGGTGTATATAACTCATTTTTTATATGATTATTCTACGGTATTTTAAAACAGAATAGGATGATATAATTTTGTGAAAATCTAGTTATTCAGATAACTTAATAAAGTGGTATTATTTAAGTGATTACATACTAAAATCCACACACCCACATGGAATTTATATCATAATCTTTACTTTAAAAAAAAAAAACTTTACATGCTCGTAACATCTATTCATGCCACACACATATGAGATTTATTGCATTAGTGAGTTCTATCGTACATGGATAGATGGTTAGGATATATTTCGTTAGATGATCACATAAACTATCAAATGGATGGATGAATGGGTGATCGCATGCCTTTATCATGTGTTTGGCCAATGATCGGGTGGGGGAACTGAGTGAGTGTACAGTCAGGTGGTCACACAATTCACAAAAGAAATTGGGTTATTACATTCTACTATCCTTAATGAAAAAATTGTTCATGAAATTTAAAATACCTATTATGTAAAAAGATGCAGGTATTTCTCTCAAATTTTGTCATTGCATTCTCTTAAAGCTTTTTCTTCATTATGATGTCCTCACTGTAATTTTTCGAACGATATGATTTTGGTTCAAAGTACCTATCCCTTTTGTCAAGGATGCGAATTGGTTGCTCTACATACATGATGTCCTCCTAAATTTCTAGCGGCTACTAGTCAATGATATGCAAAAAATTCCTCTCTTACTTTCGTAACATTGAAATGTAAAATTCGTCGTGAATGCCTGATAGTCGTGGTGGTATAGATAGTCTGTAGGCTACGATGCCTATTCTTTGTAGGATCTCGAACGACTTGATGTAGTGTGGTTCCAACTTTCCTTTCTTCCCTAATCGCGTGATTCCTTTCATCGATGATACCTTAAATAGTATGTAATTACTCACGACCTTTCTCCGGTGGCTTGCGTGGCTCTTTTGTTGACTCTATATTGTATGTAGGCATTCCTTAATGATGTATATATTTTTAGTCATTTCCTACACAATATTTGGTCCAAGCATACTCCTTTCACAAACTTCTATCTAACAATTTAGTGATCTACATGGTCTTCCATATAATGCTTCATATGGTCTTATATCGATACTAGCTTGAAAACTGTTATTATATACAAAATTTATCAATGGTAGATGTTCGTCACAATTTTCTTTGAATTTGAGGATGCAAGTGTGAAGTATATCTTTAAAGATTTGATTCACTCGTTTGGTCTGTCCATCCATTTATAGATGAAAAGTAGTACTAAAGTCGAGTGATGTCCTTAAAGCATCCTGAAAAATCCTTCAAAAGTGTGACTTAAATATAAAGTGTTCATCAAATACAATGGATACGGGGACTCCATGTAGTTTAACGATCTCCTTGATGTAAAGCTTGTTCAGCTCATCTAGGGAGAAGAAATACAAATATGGAGTAAGTGTGCAGACTTGATTAATTAGTCAACAATCACCCAGCTAGCATCTTAATTGCGTTTGGTCTATGAAAATTCTACAACAAAATCCATGGTAACATGCTCCCACTTTCATTGTACGAATGGCAAGAGTTGAAGTAACCTTGATGGTTTCTGGTGCTCGGATTTGACTTGTCGATATACGTAACACCTAAACACATAATCGACTATTTCTTTCTTCATGTTATTTCACCAATATTGTCATTCGAGGTATGTAGCTTGGTTTGTACCTCCGCATAAATTCCTATGATCTTATCTGCCATATGGTTTGCTGTAATGCTCATGTCTGAGAGCTTGGGCAAAGGGACCAAGTCTAGTGTATGGCAAGGTACTCATTTGTAAATAACCTAGAATGGAGATTTTCTTGTTGAGTAGTTCACCATGTTGTTGAATGCAAACTCCGCTTGAGACAAAGCTAAATCCCACTGCTTCAATTTTTTTTCTGAAATACATCGAAGGTGGTTTTCCAATGTGCGATTCATAACCTCATTTTGACCGTTATTTGTGGGTGGTAGGCATTGCTGAACTAAAATCGTGTATCGAATCGAGTCCACGAATTTTGCCAAAAGTGGCTTATAAACTTCATGTCACGGTCAGAAGTAATAGTCTTGGGAACCCCGTGTAACCGCACAATTTCTCTGAAGAATAGATTCACTGCGTGTGTTGCATCGAGAGTCTTCTTGCATGAAATAAAGTACGCCACCTTGGAGAAATGATTTACTACCACGAGCATCGAATCTATGCCACGTTGTGTTCGTGGGAGACAAGTATGAAATTCATAGATAAATCCTCCCAAGGGCCGTCAGGCACGGGTAACGGGGTGTAGAGGCCCGTATTATGAGATTGCCCCTTGGAGGTCTGACAAATATAACAACGTTGGACTGTCTTTCCCACATCACGTACCAATTGCGGCCAGCAATACCGTTCTTCCATATGAACTCGTGTTTTGTCTCGCCCAAGGTGTCCACTGAGGCTACCTCTATGTAGCTCTTGGATTATTTGTTCTCTTAACAAACTGTTCGGGATGCATAATCGATTTTCCTTGAAAAGGAACCCGTCTTGCATATGTAAGTCGTTGGAGTGACCTTCTTGGCATCTACCCCATGCGTCCTTGAAGTCGTTGTCAACGGCATATATGTCTTTGAGGTACTCGAACCCAACAACCTCATTACTCATAGTGACTAACAAAGCTGCATGGTGACTCAGTGCATCAGGTACTTTGTTTTGTTGCCCTGACTTGTAATTTAGTACGAACATGAATTTCTGTAAAAACACGATCCATCTAGCATGCACACGATTAATTTTATCTTAACTATTAATAAATTTGAGAGCTTGATAGTCCGTGTAAAGTATAAATTCCCTTTGAATCAAATAATGTCGCTAGTGTCGCAGTGCCTGGACCACCGCGTATAACTTGATCTCATTTGTAGACCACTTCTTCTGTCATCGCTAAGTTTTCCACTGTAGAAGGCTACTAGCCTACCTTCTTGAGATAAAACTCTCCTAATTTTGACATATGAGGCATTACATTCGACTTCAAATAGTTTGTCGAAGTTGATAAGTACAAGAATTGGGGTCATGGATAATTTACACTTAATTTTGACAAAGATCCTGTCGGCTTCGTTAGTCCACTGAAACTGCCCTTTCTTCATGCAATCTATGATTGGTGACACAATGGTACTGAAAATTTTTCACGAAATGACGATAGAATGTTGTCAGTCCATGAAAACTTCGCACTTCGTAAATATTTATGGGAACCGGCCATCTCTGATTGCCTTCACCTTTTCCTCATCCACTCGAATGCTCATGTTATGATAAAACACAGAAACAATATGCTATCAGTCATGAAACTGCACTTTTTAAAATTGAGATACAGTTTATTTTTAGTGAGCACTTGAAGGACCTTCTTTAGGTGTTCCATATGGGTGGTTTCGTCTTGACTGTATATCAAAATATCATCGAAGTAAACTACAAGGAACTGCCTAATGAAAGGTTTCAGAACTTACTTCATCAATCTCATAAATGTGCTATGCACATTTGAAAGACCGAAGAGCATGACCATCCATTCGTACAATCCTTCCTTGGTCTTAAAGGATGCTTTTCACTCATCACCCGACCATATTTGAATCTGATGGTAGCTACTCCTTAGGTCCAATTTAGAGAATAATTTTACTCCCTCTAGCATGTCCAATATATCGTCCAATCGTGGTATAAGAAACCTGTATTTTATGGTGATTTTATTGATGGCCCGGCTGTCGACACACATGCGTCAACTCTTATCTTTCTTTGGAGTTAATAGAGCTGGTATGACATATGAGCTCATACTTTCTCGAATAAGACCTTACGGATTAGCTCCTCTACTTATTCCTGCAGAATCTCACACTCATTCAGACTCATTCGATAATGAGGACGATTAGGTAAACTGGACCCAGGGAAAAAGTCAATATGGTGTTGGATATCCCACATGGGGGTAATCTATCGGGAAGGTCATCGGGCCAGATTTCTTTGAATTCATGTAGCAAAGACCTTAGTCTTTTAGGGATGATGGTAGGCTCGAGTTCTTCCCCTTTTATAATTAATGCATAAGCATGTCCTGTTTCTTTGGATTGTTCTACAAAATCTCATATGGTTAAGAGAAAATGACCCTCTACTTTAGAAATTTTAGGTGGTCCCTCTGGATCCATAGGGGCAAATATGGTCTTCCGATCATCCTTGACGAAGATATATATATATATATATATATATATATATATATATATATATATATATATATGTTATCTCGTCCTTTATGAGTAGCGTCATGTTTAGATTGTCAGGGTTGACTGAGTAGTATGTGACATGCTTCCATGTCAACCACATCGCATATGACTTCATCCTTATAATGTTTGCCAATTGAAAAGGATATGGTGCACTGTTCAGTTACCTTTCTTTCGCTGACCTTCTTGATCCAATCGATTGTATATGGAGAGGGATGATGCTCTATTTTTAATTACAATATTTTCACCATGACCTTGGAGATGATGTTTTTGCTGCTTCCACTGTCAATGATCACGTCACAAACCTTTCGATTCACCGTACACTAGTTTGGAAGATGTTATGCCGCTGTGGATGCACTTCTTTTCTTGACGCATATAATAGTCGCCTCATGACGAGCGACTCGCCGTGATCTTGCTGAACCCAACCTAAATCATCTGCCTCGTCCTAGGTGGTATGCTCCTGCTCTTTAGTATCTGGATCTTCATAAGCGTTATCAATACTACCATCATTAATGGCGAGATTTACCACTTTTTTCTAAGGACAAGTATTTGATAAGTGGCTCGGTTGGCAACAATGATAACAGTTGTCGGGCCTTGGTCGAGTATAGGGTTCAGAATTCTACTTGGACGAGCAGCAGTCAATATGCCTCTTTGGGGTCTATCTTGCCTGCTTTCCTGATCTCGGTTCTCAGACGTAAGAGGTTGAGTGCATGCTCCTTTGCGCTCCTTCCCCTTGGGCTGTGGAGCTCCTTAGGGCGGACATGCCACAGGTATCCTTGCACTAGGATAGGTCCGCATGTTAGGACGTTCAAGTTACGCTTCCACCTGAGTAGCCAACTTAATCGTATCATTCATCATCCAAACAGACTGCATTTGGACCCGATCCTGGATAGCCATATACAAATCCACCGTTAAATTGGGCGACTTGCTGCGATTCAGTCTTGTCCAAATTGTTACGCGCCGTCAGGCGGTAAAATTCTTCTGCGTATTTGCTCACCGACTGACTATCCTGTCAATAATTTTGGTATTATTGGAATAATACCTGATCATAATTGCAAGGGAGGAATCGGGCATGAGTAGCTGCTTCATCCACTGTCATGTGCGGATTGATGCTTTCACCTGCCTAGTTCGTGCGAGTTGCAGTTGTTTCCACCAAGATGAAGCTTCGCCTTTCAACTTATAGGCCACGAGCTTGACATTCTTTGCTTTAGGGATGTCTATATAGTTAAAAAATTACTTAACTTCAGAAAGCCAATTGAGGAAATCCTCAATGTATAGTTGGCCATTGAAGTTAGGAATATCAACTCGCATCTTAAATTCTCGATTTGTCCGATATACTCGATTGTCATGTCTGGGGTGTTGGAAGATTATGTCATCGATCTCCTCCTCATTGGATCCCCCTTCATCAGGATTAACCCTTGGATGCACTACCGGTACTATCCTGCAATCAGGGCGATTATGAGTTTTAGCAATTAGAGGTGGAAGATTACCACCAGGAACACAGAGTTACCCTACGTTTTTCGCCAAAAGATCCACTATGTGGTCGATGGAAGCCTATAGCCCTTGCATGGCTTGTTGATTCTCTCATTGCGTTGCTTCGAAATTTGCCGCCATTAAAGGTAAATTCCCTGGAGCACCGCCCATAGGATTGTTGCCTGACCCATCGTTAAAAGCCATCGATCCAAGGAGAAACCTCGCTCTGATATCAAACCGATGCAGGGAAGGACGTGAGGTCGAGCACCGTCTTCCTTCAGAGGATAACTATTTCGAATCCACGGAACTTCTTTGGACTTCTCACAGAGACTTCTCGAATCCACGAGGAAAGAAAGCAAGAAATAGAAATAAATTCTAATAAATTCAAAATTGATTAATGAATGCCTGAAAATGAGTTCACAACCCCTTAAATAGGGGTACTAAGTAATGAGAAAGAAATTAGAATCAAACTACAACTAAAACTCCTAGAATTCGTGACTTACTATAAATAGTAAACTTACTATTTATAGACGGTCATGATGTCTACTAGTGCACAAGTTTTCGGCCAAAAATAGTAAGTGTCCCATTTGGCTTCACCAAACCGTTCTCCTAATTATTCTAAGCTCTTTTCATGTTGGACATAACTCCTAAAGCCTGACGGATGAAGAGTTATAATCAATCTAAAACTTATTATTTATAGTAAAAATGAAATTAAAACATGGAAACGACCGTCGATCCAGGGGTATTTTGTAAATTCGGCATGCACAACCCGGCATAGTAGAGTTGGTTGGCTAAAGTATCTTGTTCTACCCCAAAATCATATATTTTATGCATGATAACTCATTCCGGATTGTGAAATACGCCTGATCTAAGGTCCGACGGTCCGGATCACTTCTGTCGTCAACCGAGCCTTTTCTGATCCATCTTGGCCATGAAACTGTCCATGACCCGCTCTACATCACAATTGATATTCCTTTAATATTTGTAAAGTGAGCCTTAGGTGTCTCTCATAATCTTTTTGGGTCTTGGAATATATTAAAATGTCATATATAATTACTATTATGAATTGATTTAAATACATTTAAAAAACCTTATTCATGAGATCCATAAATAATGTTGGGGTATTCGTTAGACCAAAATGCATTACTAGAAATTGGTAATGGCCATATCATGTCCTAAAAGTTGTCTTGGGCACATTTTCGTCTTTAATCATAAATTGGTGATTTTCAGACCATAGTTCTGTCTTTGAGAAATAATGTGCTCACTTTAATTGATCAAATAAGTTGTCTATCCTCGGTAATGGGTACTTATTCTTGATGGTCTCCTTATTAAGTTGTTGATAGTCAATGCACATCCTCATAAAACTATCCCTTTTCTTCATGAATAAAATCAATGGTCCCCACAGTGATGTACTCAACCTAATGAAACCTTGATTTGAGAGTTGTTGAATTTGTTCTTTTAATTCTTTCAACTTTATTGGGGCCATGTCCCATGGGGCTCTAAAGATTAGTGTGGCTCCAGGTACAAGATCGGTACTAAAATCCACTTCCCTTTATGGCAGTAATCTTAAAATATTATGAAATACTTTTGGAACATCACTAACAAATGAGATTTGTTCTACTCCTTCCTATAAGTTCGCTTTTGAAAGAGCTAATAGGCTAGCCGGTGCTTCCTTCATTTACATCCCAAAGAATTGGAGCGTTGGTCGCCCGACTATATTTAAAGTTATTATCTTCTTTAAGCAATCTATTTTGGCCCGAAACAAGTGCAATCAATCCATCCCTAGGATAATATCGTACTCTCTCATTGGCATAGTTATAAGGTCAGCTAGAAACTCTACATTTTCAAGCATAATCGGACATGATTGACATATTTGAACTAGATTTATTGATTTTCCAATAGGGATCAAAGCTACTAACTTTTTATCTAATGAAATAGGAGATAAGCCTAAAGAGCCTACAAGGCAATATGAGATAAATGAATGTAACTCTCTAAAATTAAATAATACTCTAGTTAAAGATGTGAATATAATGATGGTACATTCAATTACATCCCCAGTAGCTTCGGTGTCTAGTGATGTGGTCGTGTCTGCTAGTGGTGCTGGATCCTCACATGGAGGTATTGTGTCATTGAATCATGCATGGTGTCATCATATGGTTTTTCTCAGTCATCATATCCATATGTTAAATCATTATACTATTGCACAGAGTCATCATACAACTTAGTCATGTCATCACTAGACCACACTAAGGCATAAACGTGACCTTGACCTTGAGGATGAGGTACTTGACCCTCTTGTCTCTGTTGTTGATATTGTGAAGATCCATGTTGCTACTGTGTTTGCTGGGGTGGCCTCTAATACTCTGACAGTGGCCCCTGCTAAGGTTGTCTCGGATATAGTTAACGTAATCTCTACGGGTGTGGATGAGGTGGTCTCAGATATAGTTGAGACATTGAACGATTTTACAGTTGTCATTGATATGAAGGCGGTGGCGCTTAATGTTACGATGTCGTAAAGGATAGCTACGACAGTCCCTGTCTTTGTGGGTATTGAAGTCAGTGTAATCAAGGGCAATTATGAGATGTGTGGCCCTCGAGTATAAAGTTATAACAAACTCTTGAAAATCATGAGGAAAGATGTATTGGAGCTGGCCTAGCCATTAGTGTCGACATCATCCTCTGCCTTTTGGATGTGTCTTACTACACTGACGGCATGTGCGAAGCAGTTCTAGCACTACTCTGTACATCCCTCTTCTTATCGTGGTTCCTCCAAAATTCATTATATCTTTCTCTACCGCCAAGGCATGATCCAATACTTCTATATAGTTTTTAAGCCTAAAGAGGGCTAATATACTTTAAAGGCCATCAAACATCTCTCAAACATTTGTGCCTTTTGTGTTTCCTCGGACACCAAGAATGTCGCAAACCGTGACAACTCTGTGAATTTGGCCTCATACTAGTGCATTGATATTTCTCCTTACTCTAAATTCATAAATTTCTCCATCTTCTTCTCTTGAATGTACATTAGGAAGTATCTTTCATTGAACTTCTCACAGAATAGGGCCTACATGCAAACTTCAAACTTCGCCCTAATGACTGAATCCCACTAATGGTCTGCCTGCCCCTCTAACATGTAAGCGGCTAGCTTCACTTTCTTGTATTTTCCACACTTTATAGTTGTAAAGATCTTTTAAATTTTCTTCTTCCACCCTTATAATTCATTTAGATCAGGTCCTCCCTTGAATACAAGCAGCCTCTGTCTCTTGAATCTTTCTAATATGGCTCTTGTCCCTTCTTGTGCTAAAGGCATGGGTCGAGCTTGGTCCCAAGTCTAATTTTGGAGTATTTAGGTACCCACGAGGGTCATGAGATCTCTAACTACTTTGGGAATTCCAGTGACAGCTACTCCAAACTTGTTAACATTGGGTCTGTGTGTTCTTGATGAGGCTTCATTATTTATCTTACGTTCTGCCATGACCTATGATCAATAAAACAATGGGCCTAAGTGCACAAAAGATCTAAGAACGTGTTGCAAGAGACAATAAATCCTATGTTATCATCAAAGGGAGAACCATTCTAGATTAATTTTTTAATTTAAAAACTTCCCTAGGTCCTTAGTGTAATCCTAAACTTGGGCTCTAATATCAACTTGTCACGCCTCGAAATCTGAGAACCCAAATAGGTTTATTCAGGACCTAAATCTCAAGCACGTGAATTTAATAGATCGATATTCATTGCAATCCATGTAATTTCATGAAATTTAATAGATACTTAAAGCCATCTAAACGAAAAATATTATTGAAATAATTCTTATTAACTTAATATTCACTAAATTCAACTCTCTTAATAGTTTTTTATTATTTTATTATTTTTTTATTTTTATATCAAACTTTAGATTTCAAACTAAACCTAAATAAAAAAATCAAATTAAAATTCAAACTAAACCTAAATTGTTGGAAATGAAAAACTAGTAGTAGAGGCCCACCTGCTCATAGTATTAAAGTTTTGCACCTGTGAATTTTTGTAATAGGGTGATCATAACAGCCCAATGGGATCATTTCTTATCCAAAATTTAAAATACGTAAATTACATTAAAAAATATAAACAAGAGAGATAATGAAATTAAAAAATAATAAAAAAAGAATATGAATTTAAGTACTAGAATCGAAATATGCTATGAATGTGATACTTTTCATGAATTCTCATAAATAATATCCATTAAATCTTACAACATCGTACCCAATTGATGAAAATGTTACATTAATACCCACGCACCGTTGCATCATGGTGAGGAATCCATTCATACATTAGCTGGTCAGACTACTGCTCCAATTATACCTCTGACATATGTTTGCATGCACATTTTCACTTATATTCCATACACAAAGGAGACTCGAAAGGATCCAATGGGTTTTGAGGTCTTTCACCTAAGGGACATGATTGTCCTACTTGTTGGCTTTAGGGCCTTTCAACAAAGGGACACAATCACCCTACTTTTTGAATTTAGAGTCTTTCACCCAAGAGACATAATTGCATTACCTGCCTATGCTTTTTAGGGATATCTCTAAGGCAACGCATCCACATTCAAGTCTAAATTTAAAAATAAAAATAAATAACACATGCTATGAACTGTTATCTAATATCCACAAATTTAATTCAAAAATATTATTAATGTCTTTTATAATGAATTAAACTTTAAACAGCATTATATTGTATACATACACTCTTTTGTTATTTTTATAATACAATGTAGAGAATTCTATAAAAGGTTACATAATTAACGAAGACTATTAATGTTAGTCATAAACATTAGTAACTATATTCTTTTTTGTTAATATACATAAATTTAAAATGGAATAGGATAATATAATTTTGCAAAAATCTAGTGATTCAAATAACTAAATAAAGTAGCACTAAAATTTCAAAATTTTACATTATATAGTACATGAAATCCTAGACCCGAACAATACAATATTAAAATTTCTGAACAATAATAAAATGATATTGGAATTCCTGTACAATTTAGTGCATGGTCCTAAAACGAGTATAGAATAGTGCCTATAATTTTTGAAAATTTCAAAGAAGTCCCTAAAAATGCAAAAATTCTGAATTATATGAAATAAACCTTGAATTTGTAGAAAATTACCTAATAATGATTGAAATCCAAAAGAAAAATAATTTAGAAATATTTAATATAAAATTTTTTAATAAAATGATGAAATCGAAATTTCAATACTAAATAAAAATTAAAAAAATGTTGGAATTAGATTATATATTCTAAATATTGAAGAATAATAATAATCTAATTCAAATTTAATTTACACAATTTTTAAAATTTTATTCCCTATTTAATTTCATAATAAAAATTCAGAAATTTTTTTATTGTTAAATTATGATTGATCAATTTTTCAAAAAAATTTAAAAGAAAGTTTGAAAAATATGTAGTGTTTCATGTTCGACTTTAAATAAATTTAACTAGCTTATTTAAATCAATTTTATTATTTTAATTTCTCATAAACTAAAATTTTTGCAATAAATAATTAAAATAATAAATGAATCATTAAACAAAAAATATGCAAATAACAACAATCTGAAAATTTTAACAATGATTAAATTACTCACCTTAAAGCTTCAAGAACCTTTTTTTTAAACTCTCCTTATTATTATTTTCTCTTTTCTTCTCTCACACTTCACTTGGTGGACCTGCTACTCTACTTATAACACAAATGGTCCCATGATCCATAATTCACACATGTAAAAAAAAATCAAAATGCACTCATTAATGCTTTCCTTAAATGACCTCTCTAGTAAACAAAACATATGCATAAAAATATCAAAGCACACTCCTTGAATGATCTCACTTGTAGAAAAAAAAATAATCACAATTTATTGATCCAATTTATGACACCAAAGGCCTCAAGTGTGTGTAAAACGTGACACTTGTGGTGTATAGTAGTGTGTGTGCATGGTGCTCTGACGCAGGGAAGGACGTGAGGTCGAGCACCGTCTTCCTCAAGATGATAAATATTCTCAATCCACGGAACTTCTCTGGACTCCTCACAGAGACTTCTCTAATCCACGAGGAAAGAAAACAGAAAATAAAAATAATTTCTAATAAATTTGAAATTGATTAATGAATTCATAAAATTGAGTTCACAACCCTTTAAATAAGGGTACCAAGCAATATGAAAGAAATCAGACTCAAACTACAACTAAAACTCCTAGAATCTGCGACTTACTATTTATAGACAGTTGTGATGTCTACTAGTGCGCAAGGTTTTCGGCCAAAAATAGTAACTGTCCTATTTGGCTTCACCAAACCGTCCTCCTAATCATCCTAAGCACTTTTCATGTTGGACACAACTCCTAAAGCCCAACGGATGAAGAGCTATACTCAAAATAAAACTTACTATTTATAGTAAAAACAAAAATAAAATGGGAAAATGACCGTCGATCAGGGGGTTTCTCACAAATCTGGGCTGCACAACCTAGCAAAGCAGGGTTGGTTGGCTAAAGTAGTTCGTTCTACCCCAAATTCATATATTTTACATCGGATAACTCATTCCGGATTGCGAGATACGCCCGATCTAAGGTCTTATGGTCCGGATCACTTCTGTCGTCGACCGTGCCTTTTCTGATCCATCTTGGCCATGAAATTGTTCGCGACCCGCTCTACATCATGCTCATATGTGGGCAGTGTATATAGTCGTACACGTGAAATCATTGAACTATAATGGATTGATGATCAGGTGGATGGGTCGATAGATAAAATGGATGGATTTGGGTGGTAGATGGTGAGTTGAGAAGTGTTATGCATGGTACTGATATTGTGTATGAATTTAACGGTTTCATGTTATTGGTTTAAGTTAATGAATGGGTGGCCAAATGATCATGTAATAGAACTTAGACATTTTGTAATAGTCGGGTTGTTAGGTGTGTTAGACAATCTAGACTATTGATCTCTGATCATAATCATGCATCTCGTGCTTCCTAAAATCTACACAACAACATGATAATCCTATAATATTATTTAATTAAGACATGCATGTGTTTCATTTAAATGAAAAACATCTATAGCATACTCTTTACATAAAAAATGTTGTATTCTCTTAACCATGTATGCTCTCAATATCTATTCATGCCACATGTATGTGAGATTTATTGCATTAGTGATTTATACCGTATATAGATGGATGGTTGGAATGTATTTTGTTAGACGATCACCAAAACTATAAAATGAATGGATGAATGGGTGATCTCATGCCTTGATCATGTGTATGGTAGATGATCGGGGAGAGGGGGTGGGGACTAAGCGAGTGTATGGTCAAACTGTCATATGTGCAAGAAAAAAATTGGGTTATTACAATGTCAACCCCTAATCATGTGAATCATATTCATAAACCACCTAATAATCAAGCCTATATCAACATTTGTAGACGTCATCCCCTCACTATTTCCCTATCTTGCAGCTCTTCATTGTGGTCGAAGATCTCCTTAAGGCAGACGTGAACATAGGTAGGATCATGGGTCCCACTATCAACTAGCATTCCAATAGTAAAACACTTTCTCAGCAAAAAATTCTACAATAAACATGTACTATGATCTCTTGTGAGGGAGAGGGGGAAGGATGATGGTTCTTTACCCACTCGTCTTTCGAGAATAAATTATTTGGTTCTTAATCGAGAAGATCCCACGGTTGGTAGAGAGGAGACTCCATGGATGGCTACTTCATTGAGGCCATTTCTACCTCCATCATTTGCATTTGCTGAGTCCCATATAATAGTTCGCTCCCCATCGT
This sequence comes from Magnolia kwangsiensis, assembly GCA_037074715.1. Taxonomy (NCBI): domain Eukaryota; kingdom Viridiplantae; phylum Streptophyta; class Magnoliopsida; order Magnoliales; family Magnoliaceae; genus Magnolia; species Magnolia kwangsiensis. The sequence continues at coordinate 141,986,983 of CM073573.1, forward strand.
CTCTAGTTGACCTTAGGGAGGAGTTGTATGACACAACCTACTCATTGTGATTCCCCTCTCATACCCCTTACCCATCCTTTGGCTTCTAAATCCAGTCATCTAAATGTGGAATCAACAACAATGATGTTTTTTTTATTTGTGCCTGAAAAAATTATTAAAAATATAAAAAAATAGATTATTATATTAATATTTAACTTAAATAAATTTATATATGACCACTCATAATGGTTGTGTTCCCCTCAGGTGTCAAAGCATGACCGTTTAGCATACTATGGTTGTCAATGCATAATTCGATCGAACTATCATTTGTCTTACACTTTTTTCTTTTTTTTTTGTATAATAAAATGCAAACATATAAGTGTTCGTTTTCAATCAAGTATATATTAAAAATTAATAACTAATGTGAGTTAAAATTTTACCAACTCTTCGGCTCTAATCGTCACAGCGTTCTTTCTCGTGGTGTGTAGGTTTTTCATCCTGGTATTGAACTTTGCACTATTGTCTTAGAAATCCTATGTCAATCTCAAGTCGATGAACTTCTCCTAGTCTTCTTGTTTCACCCACTTATTCTGTTTATTCACTTCCGCTCCACGTTAGTATCATTGGATTCCTGGTCATCCTTGCCTAATATGAATTTCTTTATTAGCTTTCTTTAAGCATTAATCCCGGTGTTCCTCTAAAACATATGTTGGGTGTAAAATATTGTATATTTCCTCATTGTTATACATTGGTTTTATAAACATAGATGCGCTTAATTGATATAATTGCTTATGTTTTCTCTTGTAAGGTGATTTTGAGATATAAGGAGAAAAGGACACTTAAAGAAATGATTTAATGTTGAAAGAATAACCAAGTGGATGATTGGATCTATGGAGGTTAAGATTGGAGAATTTAAGAGACAAACTTTCAAGGAAACTAAGTGAAGAATGAAGAAAATCGAATACTGAAAGTGAAGAAATCGAAAACGTGTAGAAATCAACACTTCGATGCTATCGATGACATCTTCAATGTCATCGAAATAAGTTTCGATGCCATCGAAGCCACACTCAATCTCATCAAAAAATTCATGGAATTCCTTATTTTATTGCTAGATAAATTTATGTATCCTTCATTACCATCGAAGGAGTGTTTGATGCTATCGAAGTCAAGTTCGATACCATCGAAGGAGGTTCGATGACATCGAGAAAATACCAAAATTTAAAATGTTTGTTGCTGGACAGTTTCCTGTTTTCACTTGGTTTCTTCTATGGGAATTCGATGCCATCGAAGGTATCATCGAAGATGCGAAAGCTATGTAAATTCAAGGTCAATTTGAAGTCAGTGCGAATCAAAGCTACATAAAAGGATGTTTTATGCTTTTCTAGACACAAATTAGGGTAGGAGTAGAGAAGGAGTTGTGGAGCTTCAAGGAATCATCTCTCCCCTTCAATCATTCGGTTCTAGTTAGTTTATATGCTTTTCTGTTTGAGTTTTAGTTCAATCATGTCTATGGTTGGCTGTGAAGCTTGTTCTTCTTCTTAATGTTTAGTTTACATTAATTCAAGTTATTTGGTTTGAATGATGAAAAATTCATTGATATTTGGTTTGAATGAAGTATTTCTAGTTTATTTTAATTCATTGTTGACTCCGGGCACATTGGATGCTTAGGAAGACTATGAATATTTTCTTATGTGCTTTGTAAAGGGATTGATTTGTAGATTCGATTGATCTATCGTTGACTTCGAGCACGATAGATGCTTTGAATATACTATAATCAAGTCAATGATGCTTTATGAGGGAACCAATTTAATGAAAGTTCAAATCTATTTTGATGTTTATGAATGATGATTTAACTGCTCTATTATCCAGTTGAATAGAATAGGACTTTGATTCCAGTTGTGTAATCTAATTAAATCAAGAAAATTAACATTGAGATGGCTATGAGTGGATCCTTGACGCTCTAGTGTTTTGTCTTTAATAGCTTCTTTCATAATTATTCTTTAAACCAGATTTTAACAATTAGTTTAGATTTTAGTTCTGCTTCTAACATATTATAGCAATCGCGCAATAACAAGGCCATATGGGTACAACCTCTGTCTCACCAAGTTATTACTACTTCACAACCCTACACTTGGGGTTTGTGAATAAGTTTTTGGCATATTTTCAGGGACTTCCGTTGCATTTTTTTGAAATATCTTAATATTAGAATTAGGTTAGGATTCCATTTAACTTTTTCTATTTTTCTATATTAGGTTTTTCTAAATTATTATATACTAACTTTATTCTTCTGTTTTGTAGAATCTAACTTAGAATCATCGGTCTGGTAATATCTTTCCAACCCTTCTTGCTGTAGTATTTCATATTTCTTACTTTTCTATTTTCTATCTTTGGAAGTAGGTTTTAGTTAGACTTGGGATTGAGAGTGTTTTAGGACTAAATGGGTACGTAACAACACTCTACGTCTCTTAATTGAAGGAGGTTTAGTCAAAGGGCTGCCTATCCATCACCGGATTGGACACCACCTTAGAACTCCTGAATTAACAGAAAACATGGTTGAGAATCAACCTCACCATCCTGTTGAAGAGCAACAAGATGAGAACGATGTATAGAACATTCCTCCACCTAGAACTCTACGTGATTATTTACAACCGGCAAGGGCTGGTACACCTTCCTATATGGTATTTCCACACAATGCAGGAAATATGGATTTCAAGCCGAGAGTGATTCAATTACTCCTGAAGTTTCATGGACTCGATTCTGAGAGTCCATATCTATACCTAAAAGAATTTGATGAGACTGTAGTAACCATACACTTTCATAATGTATCTGAGGACAATTTAAGATTAAAATTGTTCCCTTTTCTCTTTGAAGGAGAAAGCTAAGTCTTGACTTCACTCCTTGAGACCAAGATTCATTGGGACATAGGCTGAAATGACTAGGGAGTTCCTTTAAAAGTTCTTCTCAGTTCATAAAACTAATACCCTGAGGAGGGCGATCATGAATTTCTCTCAGAAAGAGGAAGAAACATTCTTCCAATGTTGGGAAAGATTCAAAGATCTTCTGAACTCCTGCTCACATCATGGCTACAAAACTTGGTGGGTAATAAGCTTTTTCTATGATGGATTGACTTCGTCCATGTGCCAATTCGTAGAGATAATGTGCAGTGGAGAGTTCATGAACAAGAACCATGATGATACGTGAGATTATTTTGATGTTCTTGCTGAAAACGTGTAGTTATGTGATACTTCGTCTAAGCCCACTAATCCTCTACCAACTCAGTATAGAGAGAAAGGAAGAATGTATGTCTTAAGAGAGGAAGACAATGTGAATGTCAAGGTAGCCAATCTCATAAGAAAAGTTGAGGACATGAAACTGAAGAATGTAGAAATGGTCAAACCCAGTGAGACCAGTGACACTGTTTGTGGTATTTGTGCTAGTAACGTATACTTGACATAGGATTGTCCCACAATTCATGTGTTCCAAGAGTTGTTACACAAGCAATATAATGTTGTGAATAATTATTACAGGCCATGTAGCGCCCCCATTTCAAACACGTATAATTCTAGTTGAGTGAACCATCCAAACTTCAATTGGAGGAATGGACAAATGGCTAATACAGATAGAAATCCTCAAGGGCTTTTCCTTCAAGTTTCAACCTATTAAATCAAAAAGAACCTTAGAGGATCCATTTCTAACACACATACAAAATCAAGAGCTATTTAATCAGAACATACTGTAAGCATTCCGGGAACTTAACAAGTCCATTCAAATATTGGAGTCACATATAGTTAGGGAGAAATTGACTTTTCCATCCTAACCTCTACCTAAACCAAAACCATAATGAGAGATAAGTGACCTGAGCTCTTCAAACCAACATGTGGAACAAGCTAAATCCATCACCACTCTTAGAAGTGAGAAAATAATTGACAAAAGCATACCGATGAGGGATGAGAAGCCTAAGGACTTAAAGGAATCAAAGAAGGATGGGCTTAGCAATGCTTCACTTGTGAAAAAAATACAAGATGGTTGCACCATTCCCTTAAAGGCTGATTTCACCAAAACCTCTGTCTAAAAAATGTTTATTTTGGAGGTTCTAAAACACGAAAAAAATCAATACACCTCTGTCGGATACCATAAAATAGATACCGTCTTGTACCAAGTTTCTATAAGACTTATGTGAGATGGCGAAACATTCAAAAGAAAATTTTTCTAATGGAGAAAGTGAGTTCCATCCTCAAACAAGATGTGCCTTAGAAATATAAAGATCCCGGTAGCCCAACCATCTCCTATGTGATTGGGAATCACTGGATTGAGCATGCATTACTTGACTTGGGGGTAAGTGTGAATCTGATTCCATAATCGGTTTACGAACAACTCGGCCTTGGTAAATTAAAACCCACTAGGACCACACTTCAACTTGCTGATCGTTCGACCCTTATACCAAGGGAAATTATAGTGGATGTGCTTGTACAAGTTGATAAGTCTTACCATCAAGTAGATTTTATTATCTTGGAGACACAACCTGTCATTGATATGAGCACTCAAACTCCCGTCATCATTGGTCGACCATTCCTAGTTACATCCAATGTCATAATTAATAGTAGCAATGAGATTATGAAATTAACTTTCAGGAACATAACATTAGAGATGAACATATTTAATATGTGCAAATAACCCAAGGATGTTGATTATGCCCACGAAGTAAATTTGATTGATTCATTTGTGGAAGATAGGTCACTTTTGACCCCATACTCTAACACCTTAGAGATGTACTTGATTCACTCCCCTGATTTAAATGATGACATGATTAGGGAGATGTATGCCTTACTTGATGCTACACCGGTACTTGAAACCAACCGGTGGAGGCTGAATCCTTCAAGAATCTGCGCTAGATGAGGGGTCGCCTGAGAAATCGGGATCCCTTCACGAGAAGAGTGGAGAGGAGAGTCGAGCACTACAATCAGGGGAAGGCAAACCCTGACTGCCTTTTCATCGAAAATCTACCCTTCTTGATCTCCTCCACCGACCTTATCAAGATCTTTCAGCGGTACAGGCGAGTGTCGGAGGTTCATCTTCCCTGCTTCCTGGGCTCGAGCGAACCAAGAGGATATGGATTTGTAAGGTTTATGAATGAAGATGATGCAAGGGCTGCTAAGGGTGTCCTAGATGGACAGAAGATAGATGGGCGTCAGGTCTCGGTCAAGGAAGCTCACCCAAAAACCACCCATTGATCTTCCGTAACTACACTTTACAATAGAGAATCAGAAAAATTGGAAGAAGGGGATAGACTCTAGCAGACGACAAAGGGGAAAAATCCTCTACATATCAAAGGATGGGAAAAACCTCCTGCTACTCCTTCCATTCGACATCCTGGAGGACAGGTGACGGTTGCAGATCCCATCACCATATCTAAAAAACTTCTGGATCTAGATCTGGGTCTGGTAGGATATTCAGGTGATAGGATTATTTCGGTGCTCCAGCTGATTGATGTCGATGTTACCCTTCTATCAGCCTATTCTTTCCTTTTATTGTTTAAATCTAAGGTAGAATTATCAGCATTTGTTGCTGACCCTCCTTTATGGCAGAAGATAGGACTGATAGAAGTCACTCCATGGACTCCGTAAATTGTGGTCAAGGAAGAAGAGTCGTGGATCCGTCTATTTGGGATTCCGGCACATGCGTGGCTGGAATCGATCATCCTTGATCTAGGCAATGCCTACGAGAAGGTATTACAGATGGAATCTAACACTCAATTTGGAATTTTTCAAATGTTTGTGTCATGCCCCAGACTCGGTAACCGAAATCCTAAGGAACCCGATGGCCGGTTCTGGCCGAAACAGCCTCCATAGTATCCCATTCTCGGCTCCTGAGGCAGGTTCCGATTCTAGGATCTTACAAGGAGGATTTTTATAATAGTATAATCATTACAAATACGAGCATACCCAAGATCACAACAAGTACATCTGAAAATAACAAAGGGCACACATCACAAAATCCACTAAGAATTTAAACTTTTACAACCATCCATAAGGTCCAAAGGACATACATGAGATAAAAGGTAAAGAGAGAAAGGTCAACAACACTAGAGTCCTCAAATGCTCAGCTCTACTTCACACTCTGCTATTACGATGCCTGCCTAGATCTCCTGCACGCATTAATCGTGCATAAGCTTATAGAAGCTTAGAGGGTGGTATAAATGTGTGACGTGGTGCACAGAAGAATAGTAGGAGATGCAAGAAGGGAAACATGCTTAATGAGAATATCATTAACCTTACCAAGGTTTATCATGAATACGATGCAATGAGTACTGAGAGCCATACCAAGGCAATGCATGAAGGGGCTTACACAGCCAATGCTAATGTAATGCAAGTAATGCTAGTGCTCATATCTAAACCATATGTCAAGTACATTTCCAATCATAAGGAAATCATCGGGGTCCATTACACTGCTGAATGACTGCCGCTCTACAGACCCCGCACAGTCAAACGAGCATAAGAGACCTCATTACCCGCCTGTGGACAGCCAATCACCAGTAAGGCCTGACGGAGCGGACCCATTTACGAGCTGGTCAGACTCAGCCTAGCAATACCCACTACACACCAGGCAAGTAAGGCCACACCCCTATCCAACCGACTACACGACAGTGGGAGTCACAGCCTAACGGTATAAGGTTCTAGTGCGCTCACGTATTCCACCCGGTCACGGTGTTGGAGTAGATCCTTGATACCATGGAAGTTTTAGAAATTTTACCCATGGGCATCCTATGCACCCGGTATGCTCAACTAATATTTCCGATTTCCATACATACGGCCATCCATGAATACCCCTGTGGAGGAAAGGCCCTATGAAGCAAGGGCGGATATCCACAAGCTATGTAATGTCAGATGCATGAATCACATAATCACTCATGCATCAATCCCAAGCATCCATCTCTCAGAGAGATACCAACATGTCTTACATAATGGCACAACCATAGCCAATCATACCTCAACCAAGCATGCATATGATATGTATGGGAGTGGGCCATGAAGATGAATAGGGGTACTAATAAGGTGAAGATGAACTCTCTACCTAACCATGAAGGGTCTAGGTACTTAACCAATTCCTCATAAGGAATACAACCTCTAGTGGGGGGCCCATATACCTGGGGTAGCCCACGAGACTGAGAAGAATAATGGTATGGGCCTAAATAGATGAAACGGCCTAGCAAGGGGTCTATGGTGGGCCTTTAACCACCCATAGAAGACCATGGGCCTACCTTAGGGCCACCAATGTGGACATTCAACCACAATTGGTCTCCAAGAGGTAGCCCATATCTAATTGATCATGGATCAAGGCCCAAGGCCCATGCAACATCAAAAATGAAAAATGAGCAGCCATAATCATACCATAAACACTCATATTGGGCTTCAGAAAGGGCGACCCAAGGCCTACCCAAAATATGGGTCCAAGGGGAACACACATAACCCAACCCATATATACCACTATGGGCCCATAAGGGAACGGTTAGGGCCCAATATAAAGGCCACTAATCCCATATATTATGACGGCCTAGTGCGCAGCCCATTACTCAAACCACATGGGCAAATGTCATGCTCTTAGTCAAGTAAGTTGGGCGTACAACCCGGCCCAAGTATAAAGTTGATTTGGTGGGCAACCAAGGGCCCATCTACTTGTGTAATCCAGCCTACTAACCCAACAAAATAGTATGATAAAAATGGCCCAAGAGTTCAATGGGTCTATCTAGAAAGTTCCAGCTCAATTGGGCTTAAAGAGTTCAATAACTATCTACATTCATGGGCCCAATTAAATTCAACAGTAGTGGGTCTCAAAAGTACATTTATTAATCCTAAAATTTAAGGAACTAAAGATATAAATTATTTCCTCTAAGACCTTCATAAATATGGTGGGCCCTACTCCTCAAAATTTCAGCCCAATGCCAAGCATAATTATAACATGTTGCTGTCCTAAATTTGGGCACTCCATTGGAGTGGGTCCAAGGCCTCTAAAACTCTGAAAATTGAGAGCCAAGGTCCCTCATCATGCATACAATGAGAGGAAACCCAAAAAGGTGACCCATCATCAGAAGAAATATTTTTGAATTATGATTTTTATTAAGGCATATTGCTGGACTGTACAGCAGAAAAATCTAGGAGTCCAGCCATCTTGGCCCATTCTTTTAGATGCCCAAACGGGGTGATTTGAGGATGAAATTTTACAGAGTGATACTTATATAGGTTTTCCACACCTTCACAAAATTTCAGAATTTTTAGATATTTCTAAGTATTTTAATTAATTTAAACAAAATACACTGTTCAGAAAATTGGACAGACCTGGACGTCCCAACGTGGTGGGCCAGTCCGGCCCTCGTCACGGTGTGTATAGGGGTCCATTGGCCCTGAAATTTGGTAGGTGGGTCTTAACATGAGCGGAATATACCCTTACAAAATTTTAAAATTTTTAGACATCTATAAATATTTTAATTCATTTAAAGAAATAAATCTGTCCTGAAAATCGGACTGATCTGGATACCATATTATAATGGGCCGGTCCAGCAGCCACCATGGTGTGTACAGGCGTCCATTGGCCCTAAAATTTTGTACGTGGGTCTTACCATGAGTGGACCACCCCCCTATAAATTTTTATAATTTTTAAACACCCACAGATATTTTAATAAATTTTAGAAATCTAACTTGTCCAGGGTGGAATGTTGCTGGAACAGTGCAGAAAATCCAGACTGTCCACCTCACTTGTACCACACCTTTGGGACCCCAATGAAAGTCAGTTGGGGCTGAAATTTGGCATGATTATAGGTGGGGTCCACACCTTGAAGAAACATACATTACATGAGACCAAACAACCCTCCAAATTTTAAAAATCTGGCCTCAAAATGACCCAAAAATCTGTCCATATGGTTCTGGACAACAACATATAACAGAAAATAAATAAATATAAACACTATTTAAAAGGAGATTTAATCCAAGAAAATCATGGTATGGACTACCCTAGTGGGCCCCACAAACATCCAAACCCTTCCCATTATAAAATATCCCTTGCATGTGCCTCATATAGGTGGATTATGGGCTCCAACGTCCAAAGGTGGACTGTCATGGATGTCCACCCTCCATGGATGGTCTGGATATTTTTGGACCACAAGGTGGGCCAGACACTCATGATCAGAATATTATTAACAAGGAAAAATAAATATTCGGCCATAAGGGAAGGGTCTTCGCCACATTGAGGCCCTTCCCCTCATCACTCATGCATATACATTCCACTATATTGATGGGATTACAAGATCTATCCATGCATGCATCTTCAAATCAAAATTCAATGGTGGAGATGCCATCTCCACCAAGGATCAAGGGTCTAGATGACCTAAGGATCCTTCAAACTAAGAAAAGAAATCATGGTGGGGTCCATGGAGAATGGCCCCACCCATGAGTAATGTATGCACAAAAAGATGGGCCAATGGCCATATCCAAGAAGACATGGGGCCTCCACCATCATTTGGTGGGCCCTCAAGCATGAGGTGAAGAAGAGAAATAAGAGGAGGGAATGAAAATCCTAAGGTTCTAAGTACAAGCACACTCACTTACAAGGTCTTCAAGCAAACACCTTCAAGATGGTCTTCAAGCTCCAAGGTACATGGATCTATGGTTGAGATCTTATTTCAATGGTTAGATGGGGGGATATATGAGGGAAAGTGGGCTGGAAAAATGGAAGAAAGTTGCTGGAGAAGAAGAGAAGAGAGAGGGAGAGAGAGAGGGAGAGAAATGAGAGAGAAAAAGAGAGGAAGGAGATTTCAAGGCAAGCATTCATCTCTCTTGCCTTGGATAGAGAAGAGTAATCATTATAGTAGGGAGTTAGAAATAATGTTTCTAGGATAGGTTAGGTGTGAGTGGTGTGTGAGGTCTTGGTAGTGTGAGTTATGGAGATTTAGGTGGTGTGTGTAGTGTGTATTGGAACTTGTGTAAAAGAGGTAGTATGGGCCACATGCACCACTCCAAGGTGGGCCACATGATTAAAATTAAGGGCCATAAAATGAAACATACACAACTTATGATCCACACATCGGATGGATGCACAAGACGCGGCGTCGGAACCGCAACGACGAAGCGGTCGCAATGGCATAGGTCTTAACTAGATCCGAGTCGGGTCTATGTGACCGGACTCAAGGATGACCGCAAATACTATCTGAGGGTCACGGGTTGTCAAATTTCGACCGGTAGGACCGCGGGACCACAAGAAATAAAATACACACTCACACACACACACATGCACACATGCGAACTTGGGTCGGGTCTCACAGTTTTCTTGAATCAAGGTGAGGAGACTGGCCCGCCCCTTCACTCCCATCGCCCAAATGTTGGATGTTAAAGGCAGAATCTACTGGATCTAGGCCCAAATGGAACCCAGGGCAGACTGTACTCACCCACAAGCCCCCTGGAATGGAGATAGATCTAAGATTGATGAAGGATCATCTAAAGACTAGATCAGCAACAGCATGGGAGACAACTCACTAGACAGCCTGACAGATGTTTGTGGAAATGCCCGGTCCGACCGACAAGCAGTTTCTTGCAAAAATGGCACACTAATCCTGAATCTACCCACAGTCCCTCCCCCATGTAGTAACCAGATCAAAGAGAATACGCCCGCATCATTATATGAGCATCTGGATCCAAATGCATCTTCCAGCAGATCTCCACATACGGAAATAGCCCGATCTCCAGTAATAGAACCCCCAGGAGCTCAAGGTCAGATTGAGCAGTCTCCAGAAACACGACATCTCATGCCCACTGAAGACAGGTGCAATTTCCACCCCACAGTTCACTCCCAAGCCCTCCAGACTACTCCTCAGCCTGCATCCAAACACACAGGGAATCAGGCCCAAGGGCAGGTGTGTCCTACTCCCAACTCTCAGGCTAATGGGACTGCTCCCACAATCTCTAATCAAATGAGAGAATGTAAAATGAGGCGGCTTTCTATTACCGCCACAAATTCCCTGATGAGCCTTATGCGAGACATGGGACCTAAGAGGCTGCCAACATCCCTGAACCTCCTCACCCCTCGCCTTCTGCTGAGAGCTGATGGGGAGCCCCTGCCTCTCAAAGGGCTCACTGATGGTTGTACTTCAGTCTACATATAATTAGATTTAACTGTTGACCTTTCCTCATATAAAATGTCCCATAGTGAAGGGGGACAAAAATTTGGTAAAGATCTTGCAGACAGTGGAATAATGCCATCTCCTACTAGAAACCTGGCAGATAAGAGGTCGGCTCCATCAACCACAAGGATGGATAACATAGTTGGTGATTCAGAAGCATCATATTCCAACAGTCTTCTGACTGGAGCACATCCCATTTCACCCGAAGAAGGGGAGCTAAGAGCGAGGTTTGCAAGGAAAGTGACGCTTCCACTTGCTACTGAAGACTAGGAACAGAGATTACAAAGGTTGAACAGGAGGGCGACGTCCAATGGTAATGTGTCTGATGGATAGCCTCCTCATTTGGAACGCCCGGGGGATAGCCAACCCGACCACAATTCGCTCAACTCTCAGGCTTATCAAGTCCCACAACCCCTCAATTATTGCAATCCTAGAGCTAATGGCTCGAGATAGCAAGAGAGTGGGGATAGGACTTAAACTCGGCTTTCATTCCTCCCTATCCAATGATGGAGAAGGGGGAAAAAATCTGGATTTATTATAAGGATGCCTTATCTGTGTCAGTAGTAGAATACTCTAACTAATCCATCTCTCTATATGTATATTCGTAGGTTCAATCATCTATGTATAGGCTCACAGCTGTCTATGCTAAATGTGCTAGAACCGCAAGGAGACCCTTATGGGATACCTTAGAATCTCTGGCTTCATCCACGAACGACCCATGGGCTGTGGGAGGTGATTTCAACGCAGTAATGGATTCATCGAAAAGGTTAGGCTATAGAGGTCAAGATGTGGACAGCGCCGTTGAATTCAGAGATTGTTGGACGCTGGTTTTTGGGGGAACCGATTCACATGGTGCAATAACCAAGATGGTAGAACCAGAGCATGGGCCAGACTTGATAGGGTCCTTTGTAACATGACCTAGATCAATATATTCCTGGAATTTCAAGTAAAACATTTCCCAAGAATAAATTCGAATCATGCTCCGCTCCTTGTAATGTTCCTCAAATCCACCCCCTCGGTGCCAAAACCTTTCAAGTTTCAAAGAATGTGGCTACTTGATATGTCCTTTTACCCTCTCATCTCTGATGCCTGGACCCTAGATTTATCTAACCAACCCATCATAAATCTGATGCTCAAAATAAAAAAGGTCAAGCAGCGTCTGAAAATTTGGAACAAGGATACTTTTGGGAATGTCTTCAACAATCTCAGGGAGGTTGTGCAAGCCCTTGATCAGCTGGAATCCATTGCATAACCTCCATCCTCGAATATCAGCTCGGAGGATATTGTAAGTGCCAAGTTGAAAGTATCAAACTTGGAACTAGCAGAAGAGATCTTCTGGAAGCAAAAAGCTCGTAATAACTGGCTTGTGGAAGGAGATAGGAACATAAAATTTTTCCATCTCTCGGTCATGGAAAAATTCAGAAAAATGGGGATCCAGGAAATCTGACTGGGATTGGGCGAGTCCACCTCAGAGTTTGGACGCATCCAACAAGAAGCGATTTCCTTCTTTTCAGAGCTGCTGGACCCCACCCTTTCTCCGCCATCTCCTGCTACCACTACCTCGCTCTTGGTCGCTATCCCTTCGCTGATATCGAAGGTTGATAATGCCTTCCTCATGTCATGTCCCTCACTGAAGGAGGTAAAAAATTCAGTTTTCTCTCTTTCTAAGGAGAGCGCCCCCGGACCAGATGGAATGTCAGCTACCTTTTACATTGCCTGCTAGGATGTTATTGGCAAGGATGTTCACAAAGCAATTGCTGAGTTTTTTCGTGGTAACACCATGTCGAGGTCCTTCACTTCAACTCTAATCTGTTTAATTCCCAAAGCACAGGGAGTGAAATCCTTCGTAGATTATAGACCGATTAGCCTATGCAATGTGGTCTACAAGATCCTTACAAACATCATTATGAGCAGGTTGGCTTTGCTGCTCCCCAATCTAATATCGGCAGAGAAGGGAGCTTTTGTGAGGGGCAAATCCATTACGAAAAATATAGCGCTGGGGCAAGAATTATTCAGAGACATTGGTCGAAAGGTTCGAGGTAGAAACCTGATAGTGAAAATGGATATGAAAAAAGCTTATGACAGGGTGGATTGAAGTTTTCTAAAATAGGTCCTGTAAAAATTTTTCTTTTGCTCTGCCTAGGTGTCCTTGGTGGAAAGGTGCTAGAACAATAACTGGTTCTCAGTAATCGTCAACGGGGTGAGTTGTGGATTCTTCAAATCTAGTAAAGGCTTAAGGCAGGGAGACCCACTCTCCCCTACTCTATTCATTCTAGCAGCAGAAACGTTAAGTAGGGGATTATCCAAGTTGATGTCAACAAGTCAATGCCAGGCATTCAAACTGAAATAGGATTGCTTGTTGATCTCTCATTTGTTATATGTTGACGACACTCTATGCTTCCTGAATGGTTCTAAACAGTCCATTGAAACGTTGTCATCTTTCATCTTTAATTACCAGTCCGTCTCAGGCCAGAAACTAAACAACAGAAAGAGCTCCTTCTTCTGCTTTCCCAAGATATCTGTGGCTAGAGTCAGAAACATCGAATGAGCTCTAGGTTTCAGTAAATCCGCTAGAACATTCACATACTTGGGGGTCCCGCTAGTCAACGGGAGGATCAAGAGTAGTCATTTCTCTTTGGCGGAAAAGATGGTGAATAAAATTCACGGCTGGAAAGGATTCTCTCCCATGCTTGCAAATTAGCCTTGATATCCTCGGTTCTTAGTGGTATACCAGTCCACACGTTGGCAACAACGGTTGTCCCCAAAAGGGTCTTGAAGGACCTGGAACGCATTTTCTCCAACTTCTTCTGGGGTTGGAAAGACGGAGTGAGGAAACTTCATTGGAAGCAATGGAATGTCATAGCTCTACCTAAGAAGGAGGGCGGCCTGGGAATTAGAAGATTGAAGGATCTAATGAAGGCGCTCCATATGAAAATGGCCTAGGGAATCAGATTTGTCAAAGAGGGCAGCCTATGGGCGAAGTTCATGCGGTCTAAGTATGAACGTAACGGAGCAACCGTCAGTTCCCATCCTCTTCCAACATATGCCTCCCCACTATGGAGGATCATGGTAGGATTATTCCCCATCTTGGACGACAACGCCCAGTGGGAAGTGGGCCGAGGGGACTGCAATATGTGGCACTACAATTGGTCGGGCCTGGGACCACCGATATCCATCAATTCCTTGATCATCCCACAAGAGTTGTTGGGGCTAAGAGTTTCCAATTTCCTAGGTAAGGATGGCCCAAAGTAGGTGACCCCTCTCTCCCTTCCAAGTTGGCTATTTGACCAGATCTCTCGCAAAGGTATTTGCACTTTTGATGCCGAAGATTCTCCTTTTTGGCCGAGCGACCCCTCAGGTAGATTCACTGTTAAATCTGCATGGGAAGCAGGGAGAGAAGCAACTCAGAAAACTCCTTGGTCTAAATTCATGTGGCACCCAAACATCCCTCCAAAAATATCAACATTTTTGTGGAGGCTCCTACAAGACGCTTTGTCCATCAACATAGCAATTCAGAAGAAGGAAGTCAACATAGCCTCCAAATATGAATGTTGCGGGGAAAATTAGTTGCACCATCCAAACATGGAAACTTTATCCCACCTTTCTCTTGTTGGAAATCTGGCTGAAAAATTATGGAACTATTTGACATCATTTTTTGGAGTTTCAATGTCACCTCATCTCACGGCTAGATGTCATCTTCTTCGGTGGTGGCAGGGGGATCTCTAACTTCGTAAGACTCCAATTGCTCTCCGCCTAGCTCCCACTTTCCTACTATGGGAAATTTGGAAGGCTAGGCATCGAGCAAGATTCGAAGGCCGGGGTATTTCAGTTCAAGGTACATTCACAAAAGTCAAATGGTGGCTGATCTCGTGTCTCCCCTAGGTATAGCTCTCCCCTCTTCAACTAGAATCCCCCTCCATTCCGTTTCCCCTTGGTCAGCGTTGCCACAGCCCCCAGCCTCATTGTAAGACCCGTATCTTAGTCCGTACCGTTCCGTAGACTTCCGCGGTCTTACAGGTTGAATTCCGGCAATCTTCGACCCTTAATCGATATTTACGCGTGACCCTGATTTGTACGCCGTCAACCCGAAGTTGGCTTGACCCAAGATCTTTACCATAGTGACCGCGCCGTCGCTGCGGTTTCGATGCCGCGACTCGCGCGCCGAGGCGATACCCTGGTCAGGAGATATGGGTCAGCATTCGGTGCGAGAAAAACGCAGCGCGTTGCGAAATTCAAGAGAATCTCTATGAGGTGTCACATCAAACCCATCAATCATGTCAAATGTCAAGTACACATCACCTCATATGCCAAAGTACAACCCCATCCCCAAGCAACCCCAAAGTCAAACTCTCTCTTACACAAAGTACACCCACCACATCACTCACCCATCTCTCTCTTTCAATCTCTCTCTCTCCCTCATTCTCTCCATGGGAGCAACTCATGTCCATGGCTTCCATGGGAGATAGTAGTGTGGCCTACCTTTCTATCACCCGATCCCACCATCTTAAGCCCATCTCAACCGTTGAAATTGTCCATTTGGAACTCATCATACATTGGCGGATGAAGGAAGAAGAGATCTTAAGGTGGGTGACTTTATTCTTCTCTCTCTCTCTCTCTCTCTCTCTCTCTCTCTCTCTCTCTCTCTCTCTCTCTTTTCCATGTTATGCTGGCCCATTTGGCAAGCATATGTGATGGATCCGAACCGTCCAGCAATCACATGGGGCTTGATGAGGGGAAAAGCCCAAATATCGGATTGGGTACCGGCTTTATAGCTACCCATTGGACCCCACATGTGGATCCTACCATGGTGTATGCATTTGATATCCCTGCCGTCCATCGGCTGCTCACTCAGAGCATGGCCAGGTGGGCCAGGTGCGCCATTGGATGAAGCGAAACGCTGACACCAGCCTTATCTGATGATGGTGGGCCACCATGTGGACCCCACCTTAATGTATATATTCTATACCCTCACTGTCCATCATCTGGCCATCCGACCATGGGCCAGATGGGCCGTTAATAGCTGGACAGTCTACTGCCCAAGCCACCGTACTCTGTGTTCTGGGCAGGATCTGTTTTAAGGGAAACTACAAATATCACCTTGATTCCAATAGGGTGGCCCACTGACGTGGACCCCACCTTGTTACATGTGTTGTATATGCATGGGGATGTAGCCTCTGGCCATCTGCTGATCATCCTGACCATGAGATCCGGACAGGTCCAAGTGGGTAGGAATCTTTCCACCAGCAGGCCCTGTTGAAGGTAAAATACAGATATTAGTTTTAATATAAAGCTAGTGGGCCACGCTGACATGGGCCCATCTTGATATGTCAGTTTCTCCCACCCACCCATCGACAACGGTGCAGATTTATTGCTGTTGTGAGCTATAAGCAGCAGACCGTCCGTGCTTGACGACTGTGAATGAGAGGAAAACACAAATATTAGTTTGATTCAAACTGTGGGCTACGTACACGTGGACCCCACCTTTATACATCTGCATTGTATATTCACCGTCCAGTACTGACGGTGGGACCCACCTGATGTAAATGTTTGATCTATACAGTCTATTGCTGACGGTGGGTACCTACCTTGATGTGTTTGAGACCCACACCGCCCATCTAGCAGTGACCCCATTCATATGGGACGCACCTTGATGCTTATATGTAATCCACCCCGTCCAAGCTGAGGACGTGGGGCCCACCTTGATAACGTGCTGAGTACAGCACGTGGGACCACCGTGGTGTATCTGTTAGGTCCCAGCCGTCCTTTGGACAGTGGGCCAGCGGCAAGCAGCTGCTGTGCTGCGTCAGCAAGTTCCTTGGGTTTGGTCTGAGGTACGTGTTGTATCCAACACTGTCCTTACCTGGTGTCCACCTTGCACGTGTGACACATGTAGGTGATGGGACCCACCTTGATGTGTGACGTCATGCACAGTCCAATATAGGTGGACGGATTGGCTGGTGCACGGCCCTATTAAGGGCATGACCCTTATATCCAAGGCGTTCATCCGTGTGGGGCCCACACGTGATGCATATGTTTCATATCCTCACCGTCCATTGCTTGGAAGGTGGGAATCCATCCCACACGTGGGCCTGCATCAATACCCATGCCTTGCATCCAGTCTGTACGTCCAGGATGCTGGATGCTAGGCTGGTTGTTTTATATACATAAAAATAAAAAAAAATAAAAATAAATAGTATTATATAATATGATACTTTACATTATATATATATATAATGTCATGGTGGGCCCACGTGGGACCCACCTGCTGATTAAGAATTTCATTGAATGGCCCACCGCACACCAACTATATAATTGGTGACATCACCAAGTTATAAGGGTCCCACCATTGTATGTGTTTCATCCCACCGTACATCTGGACAATGGAGGTGTTTGTGATATGTGGGTCATACCATGATACATGTATCTTATCCCTGCAGCCCATCCATCTCGGGACGTGGGACACGCCACGATGTATGTGTTCTCCACGCCATTCATCTATTTATTCAAGTCGTCCAGCTGTGTGGACTTCGACCCACCATAGTTTATGTGATTTATCTGCACCGTACATGGTGCTGTGGGGCCCTGATATGATGTATGTGCCTTGTCCACGCGTCCAGTATCTGGACGGTGGACCACCTTGTTATGTATATTATTAACCACACCGTCCATATAGTGCTAAACGGTGCTGGACAGTCCAGATGGTGATGTGAACTCCACCACGAAGTATATATTTTACATCCACGCCGTCCATCTGCCGGTCCCACCTTAATGGATGTGATTCATCCACACCGCCCAGCCTTGATCGAAGGGCCCACCTGCCGTGCAATCACAGGGTCCACCATGATGTACGTATTTCATCTATACCGTCCACTTATGCAGCCCACCTTATTGTGTGTATAGCAGGCACATTATCCATCTGTTGGGGCCCATTTGATATGTGCAGGGACCACCTCGATGTGTTGTATCCGAAGCGCCCATTTTCTTACCAATAGGGCTATAGACCCCATTATCTTGTGAGATCCACCATGACATACATGTGTTATACACACAGTCCAATTATTTTTGGGCCGTGGGCCTCATTATCTGGAGAGGCCCACTTGATGTGTATGAGGCCCATTGTGCGGCCCATTGATGTGGTTCCCTTGTTGTATATGAGGCCCACGTATGGGGTCTATGGTGATGCATTTACGACCCATTTGATGAGGCCCATTGCGATAGGTTGGAGGCCCACGGGTTAGGCCCATTGTGATGTATTCAAGTCTCATGGGCAAGGCCCAATGTGATGTATTTATGGCCCAGGTGCAGGGCCCACCTGTCGTGTATTTGAAGACCATATATTTCGACCCATATGTCGTGGCCCATTGTGATATATGTTTGGCCCATACCATTAGGCCCATTACGATATATCTTAGGCCTTTATATGAGGCCATAGGCCCACTTTATGTTTGGCTCTATGTGGGCAGCGATGTTGGTTGAATGTCCACATTGAAAGACAATGATGGTTAGATGTCCATATTGTGACATTCCCTTATGCCTTGCTAGGCATATTCTCTCTGATTATGATTTATTGAGGCCGATTATCCTGACCGATTACCGATTAGCGATTGAGGCCGATTATCCTGACCGATTGCCGATTAGCGATCGAGGCCGATTATCATGACCGATTTTCGATTAGCGATCGAGGTCTGACTGATTGCCGATTCCGAGTGACGTGACTGATTATGATGGCCGATTGCCGATTATCGATCGAGGTCGATTACCGATTCTGATGGCCGATTACCAATTCTGATTTGTCGTGGCCAATTGACGATTATCAATCGAGGCCGATTGCTGATTTCGATTGTAGGGGCCTAATGTGATGTACATGCGACCCATATTTGAGGCCCGACGTGATATGTATTCAGCCCGTGTCTAAGGCCCAATGTGATGTATATTGAGGCCTGGGTGATGAGGGCCATTGTGATGCATTTGAGGGCCAGGCGAAAGAGCCCATTGTGATGTATGTTAGGCCCATGAGCAGGGCCCACCTGTTGTGTACATATAACCCTTGAGTAAGGCCCATTGTGTTGTATATTAGGTCGTTGTATGAGGTCGCGGGCCCATTATATGTTTGGATCTATGTGGGTCATTCCTTGGGGTAATGTTAGTTAAATGTCCACATTGTCGAGGCCGATTGTTGATACTGACTATGAGTATGTGACAGCATAGCATCATGATACATGCCCATACGCATCATCTGTATGTTTGTTATGAGATGTAATTGACTATTGCATATGTCATTAGGTAGGATGATATGAGACTCCTTGAGAGACGGAGGTTATCTCGCATGAGCGCACGATATGCACAGGATTGATGTATGACTGAATTGTATGACTCATGCATCCTGCATTGTGTGTTGTGATTACTATACGCCCTAGCGACATCAGGGTCATAGCCTCCACAGGTATTTCGTGGATGGCCAGATGAGACACCAGAAAATCTGTTCTACATGGGGTGCTATAGATATCCATAGGTGAAAGTCCCTAAATCCTCTTGGTTCTAAAGGTTGCTCCAACGTCTAGACCGAGTGGGTAGATGAGCGTTGAGTGCCAATTACTAGATGGCTGTGCTCTCCACTGTGTCGTGGTCGGTTGGAAGGGGGTGCGGCCATACCTGCCAGAGAGAAGGGGGCAATGCTAGGCTGAGTCTGACCAGCTCGAGGAATGGGTCCGATATTGACGAGTTGGGCCCAATATTGGCAGGCAGATAGTGAAGTCTCTTCCACTCACCTTGTTGAGCGTGATGGGGCGTTAATTTGGTTTGGAGTGTAATAGACCCCGGTGATTTCTCAGAGAGAAACTGTACTGATATGTGGACTTATCGAGTAGGAGTTGCATCCTCATTCATTCATTTATTCACTATTCACTCAGGCTGGTGGTGCGCAACTAATTGTTGTGTACCTTCGTTATGGCAAGGATTTCGGTTGGGCGCGCGACCAACCTGAGATCAGGAGTTTACCTGTAAGACCCGTATCTTGGTCCGTACCTTTTCGTAAACTTCCGCGGTCTTACCGGTCGAATTCCGGTGACCTTCGACCCTTAACCGATATAGACGCGCGACCCTGATTCATATGCCGACAACCCGAGTCGACTCAGCCCGAAACCAATACCATAGCGACCGCGCCGTCGCCGCTGTTCCGACGTCGCGACTCACGCGCCGAGGCGATACCCTGATCAAGAGATGTGGGCCAACGTTCGGTGCGAGAAAACGCCGCGCGTTGCGAAACCCAAGAGAATCTCTACGATGTGTCACATCAATCACATCAATCCCATCAATCAATCACTCATCAATCCATCATATGTCAAGTACACATCACTTCCATCCCTTTTCCCAAGCAACCACAAAAGTCTTCACCACCCATACCTCTCTTACACAAAAAGCCACAAAAGTCTTCATCTCCCATACCTCTCTTACACAAAAGCCTCAAAAGTCAAAGATTTCTTACATAAACATCACTCACCACATCCATCCATCACTCTCTCTCTCTCCCTTTACATCACTCTCTCTCTTTCTCTTTTTCTCATTTCAAAAATCCCAAGCAACAAGAGTCCCACGTATGAAATTTTGCAAAATCCCTAAACTCCAAGTGGCCCACCTTTTCATCCCAAGATCTCCCATCTCAACCCTCCATTCCTCATCTTAACCGTTGAAAACCAAGCTAAGGTGTCAAGGAACTCCTAGGAGCAAGAAGATCGGACGGTGGGTGCTAGATCATACTTATTTTCTTATTTTTATGATGGGCCAAGTGAGGCCCACCGATCAATGGTGTGGACCTCACTTGGGACCCTAAAATGTGGCTGACGGACCACTTGGATCATCATGATCATTCCATGATGGGGCCATTCTCCATGGACCCCACCATGATGTTTATTTTCTTTAGAAAGGTCATCTAGACCATCCATATTGGTGGGGAAAGGATCCCCACAGTTGATCTTCAGTTTTGATGGTCACATGTGCAAAATGACCCACTTGATGTACGATTTCATTCAAGGGAGGGCTCATAGTGGCGGAGCCCTCCACCACAAGCCGTGTCCCACTCTCCATGTCTCTCTCTCTCTTTTATTGCTTTTATTTTATTTTATTTTATTTTATTTTTATGCTATAGGTTGGTGGTCCACTTGAATGGATCCCACCTTGATATAATTATTTTTATTCAAGTGGGGCCCACCTTAAACGTTAAACCCATGTCACCCATCATGTGGTGGCCCACTTCATCAGGGCCCACCATTTTCAAAAAAAAAAAAAAATCAAAACCGTCCAGCGTCTGGGACGCTGGACGTTTCAATGAAAGAGGAAAAAGGAAAGAAGAAAAGAGGGTTTTTGGTGGCCCAGTTGCATAGGCCCCACCCTGATGTATTGCTCTAATCCAAGCCGTCCATTCCTTTCACCATCTCATTTTAGGCGTTGAGCCAGAAAATGAGATTGAACGGAGCACCTGGTGGGCCATAGCGTCAAAGATCGCACCCTCACCATTCAAACATCCTTTTCTTAATTTATTTCACTTCCAAGCATCAAAAAAATTCAAACTCTGGACTCATTTGGACGGCCTCGGGCCACTAATCGTAATGGCCGGGACGGATTTCATTTTTGCGGGCCCCACATGAAAAACCTCGGGAAAATAATTTTTTTCCCAAAAATGTAAGAGGCAGAGCCTCTGCACTATCGTCAGCAGGTGGCATCGCTGCACGCTGCTGCGTGCAGCCATGCAGCAGCGGGCGGGCGGCCGCTGGCCACCCACGGCCCTGCTCGTGGGCCCCACTGTGATGTTTATTTGAGATCCAATCTATCCATGTGGTGGGCCACCTCCTAAAGTGGGCCCCTGCCAAAATTCAGGCCCATCCAAGGCTCTGGTGGCCCACACCACAGAAAACAGTAGAATTGAAGGATTGCCATTAAAAATTGTCTTGGGGCCCACAGAAGTATTGGATTAAGCTGAAATTTATGTTTTTCCTTCATCCAGGTCCAAGGGACCTTGTGAACGGTTGAATTTCGAATGAACATTTCTGGTGGGCCCCACATGGGAGCCACCTTGATATTTATATTTTTTTTTGACCACCGTCCAATGGACGGTGGCGCCCACCTTGATGCAAAAATTTCCTCCATCGTCCAGCGGACGGTGGGGACCTCCCTTGATGCAGGTGCATGTCCAGGCCGTCCAGGGCCTGGACGTTACATTTTCTTTAAATTAAATTATATTAATATAGTATATATTGTTATATTTATATACAATATAATATTACATTTTATATCATATGGGTTAGGCCCATTTGGTTTGCAATAGGCCTATGGGCTAGGTCCATTTGTATTACAAAAGGCCTATAGGCTAGGCCCATTTAATTTATGAAATGCTTATGGGCTAGGCCCATTTGATTCATTTAAGGCCTAAGAACTTGGGCCCACTTGATATGTAAAGCCTATGGGCTTAACTTGATATTTAAGGCCTATGGGTTTAGGCCCAATGGATATGATCTAAGGCCATGTGACTAGGCCATTTGATGTACTCAAGGCCCATGAAAGTGAACCCATTTGATTATAAAAAGGGTCTATGGGATTAGGCCCATTGGACTTATTTGAGTCCCATGAGTTAGGCCCATTTTATTTGATTAAGGCCTAGGGGTTTAGGCCCATTTGACTCATGTTAGGTCTATGGGTTGAGGCCCACTTGATCTACATGTGGGACCCAATTAGTGTGACCCATTGGTCACATATTAGACTCATGAGACTAAGTCATTTGATGCAAATCCTAGGCCCACGGGTTTTGACCCATTCCAATGCACATAAGACCCATTGGTGTGGCCCATCTGATGAAAAAAAGGCCCATAAGATATGGCCCATTTGATATATATGTAAGGTCCAATGGGAACAACCTACGGTCCATTGCAATGTGTAAATCCATTACAGGCTAAGTACCAATGTTTAAAAAGATCGTGCCTGGGATGCAATGTTGGTTTAACGTCCACATTGCGAGTGTGATGCTGGTTGGATGTCCACATTACGACTCTCCTTAGGGCCTATTACTGGCCGTACTTGCTGTGTATAGGCCGTCCAGGCCCATCTGCATTGTAAGAATGGATCATCACTCATTGTCATGTTTAGTGTAGTTTCATGACTCATGATCATACGCATCATATGCATGCTTGATATGAGGATTGACTGATCATAGCATATGCCTTCGGGCAGGTTGTTTATAGGCTCCTGGTTAGGCAATCTTGCCCTACATCAGTGCACGATACGCGCAGGATTTGCTGCATGATTGGATAATGTGAATCATACATATCGCATTTGTATGACATGGATATGGTACGCCCTAGTGACATTGAGGTCGTAACTTTCACAGATGTATCGCGGTTGGAAGGATTGGATACTGAAAATCTTGTTCTACATGGGGTACTATAGATATCCCTGGGTGAAAGTCCCTAAACCCTTATGGTACCAAGAGGTTGCTCCAACGTCTAGACCGATTGGGTAGATGAGCACTGAGTGCCGAATACCAGTTGGCTGTGCTCTCCACTGTGTCGTGGTCGGTTGGAAGGGGGTGCGGCCTTACCCGCCCGAGTGTAGGGGGCAATGCTAGGCTGAATTTGACCAGCTCAAGGAATGGGTCCGCTATCAACGAGTCGCGTCCGATATTGACAGACGGATAGTATGGTCTCTTCCACTTACCTTATTGCGCACGATGTGGCGGTAATCTGGTTTAGAGTGTACTAGACCCCGGTGATATCCCATATTTTGAGCTGTATTGATGTATGGACATAGATGAGGATCTGTATGCTTGAGTTGCATTGCACATCGCATGGCCTTGGAGTGGTCGATACCATTCATGTCTTGCATCGCATAAGCCTTGGTACGGCTCATGATTTTATGTTCCCACCTGCATATTTCGCATTGCCCGACATTGCATGTTCATCTTACTACCTTGTGCACACACTTTCACCACCCTCTAAGCTTTCTATAAGCTTATGCACGACCGTTGAGTGCAGGTGATGTTGGATCGCAGCAGCGCTGAGGTAGGAGCACGTTGCAGAGCGTTTTGGAGTTTTTGTTCTTTACCATTGTATTTTCCTTTATGCTCATTGTACTTATAAAGTTTTTGATCATAGTGGAAATGTAATGGAGTGCTTGGTTGTTGTTTGTGGGTTATACCTTTGGTTATGCTTATTACGAATCAAATTGACATTTAAAATCCTCCTCGTAGCATCCCAGGATCGGAACCTGGCGAATGGGAGCTAGGAGCCGAGAATGGGGTTCTACGGAGGCTGTCGGCGTCGGATTCGGCGATTGGGAATTTTGTGAGCCTGGTTTTCGAGTTTGGGGCGTGACAGAAGTTGGTATCAGAGCATAACTTGGGAATAACCGAGAACAACATTACATGTCTGCTATGAGTGTGGAATGACTAAGTCCCGAAGTTCGGATAGCTTCGCGACCCTCCAATACAAATCGTTAACGTGCGTACCTTCGAGAGTTTTGAAGTTGATTGGCGCCTTCGCTCTTTCTTGTAGGACATGGCGCCTGGGAGAGTTACCCGATCGACTCCCGCACCACCACCTGAGGATTCTACTTCGCCGTCGGAGGCTCCAATTTTACCCCCTACATCTCCCGTTCCACCCTCAGAGATCCCTGCTTCTTTCCCTAAGGATGACATTCCTCCACCTGAGGCCGATGCGGAGCCGATCGTGACTGTGAGTGCCTCTCAGTTACAGCAGATGTTACAGGCTGTGACAGCCGCACTCCAGGGACAGGGTAGACGCCCAGCTGTTTCACCAGCTCAGGCAGAGCAGGAGCGCGCGAGCGCCTTACTACGTGAGTTCAAATGGCTTGATCCCCCACGTTTTCAGGGCAAGCCAGATCCGACTGCAGCAGAGAGATGGCGCTCCGATGTGGAGAAGATTTTCGACACCATGTCATGTACGACCGAGCAGCGTATCCGGTTAGCAGTATTTCTCTTTCAGGGTGAGGCCGAGCATTGGTGGACCTCTGTTACCCGTGTTGCCGGACCTAAGTATGTCTAGACATGGGAAGACTTTATGGACCGATTCGAGGAGCAGTACTTCCCCGACCATATCCGTCGTCAACGAGCCTTAGAGTTCGAGAGTTTGGTGCAGGGAGACATGTCTGTGGCACAGTACGCGGCCCGTTTTGTGGCGCTATCTAGATTCGCACCGTACATGGTTGATGACGAGGGGCGGAAGGCCCGCCGTTTCGAGCACAGCTTACGTTACGGCCTTCGAGGTCATGTTATTGGGCATGAGCTCCCTACTTTCCAGGCAGTAATGTGGAGAGCTCAGATTTATGAGACTGAGTGGGCCGGTTCTCAGTCTGATCATGGTCAGAGGAGAGACCGGAAGAGACAGGCTTCTTCCAGTGATTCCCAGCAGCGTCGACCACAGCAGCAGAGGCTTACGGGTTGCCCAGCTTTTCGAGCACCATCAGCACCAGCAGCACCTCCACCACCACCTCAGAGGCAGTTCACCGGCACTTGCTTCAGGTGCGGTACGACGGGACACCGTTCATGGGAGTGTCCCAGCCCCAGCAGCAGCAGAGAGGTCCACAGTAGCAGAGACCTCCACCATAGTAACAGAGACCCCCACAGCAGCAGCGACAGCAGCCTCCACCACCGAGGCCACCTCAGCAGCAGTATCAGCATCAACACCAGCCTCAGAGGCCGCAGCAGCAGAGGCAGCAGTTTCGACCGCCTCAGTGACCCCAGCAGCATCAGCAGCACGCTCAGAGGGGACAGGCACCTCCCCAGCCGACTCAGGCTAGATTTTATGCGGCTCAGAAGGATCCGTAGTCATCTGGTGGAGTTATTGAGGGCATACTTCCAGTTTCTGCATGCATTACACGTGTGCTGTTTGATTCCGGTGCATCGCATTCTTTTATGGCCGAGAGCTTCTGTCGATCGGCTGGCTTACCGTTGGAGTCTGCTGATGAGGGCCTATCAGTATCGACTCCCTTGGAGAAGACTGTAGCGTTGGGACAATTTTGTTCGTCTTGCCCCGTTCTAGTTGGGGATACCTTTCTGCCTGCCGATCTGTTCGTTTTGTCGATGTCCAAGTTCGACGTCATCTTAGGCATGGATTGGCTCGCTGAGTATTATGCCATTTTGGACTGCGCCGCGAGGACCGTCACATTCTGTATACTCGGCATACCACAGTTTCAGTTCGTTACAGAGACCAGAGGAGAGCGGTTGTCTTGTTTGATGTCTTGCGCCATAAAGGAGCCTGTTGCCGCTTGCATCGACCACTTGCCCATTGTACGCGATTTTCCCGATGTGTTCCAGGAGATTCCGAGATTACCGCCTCGTCGACTCACCGAGTTCCAGATCGATCTCGTACCTGGTACCGGGCCTATTTCAAAGGCCCCATATCGTATGGCACCGTTAGAGTTATGGGAACTGCAGAAGCAGTTGGACGAGTTACGTGAGTTGGGTTTTATCCGTCCGAGCAGTTCGCCGTGGGGAGCACCGGTACTCTTCGTGAAGAAGAAGGATGGTTCGTTGAGGCTCTGCGTTGACTATCACGAGCTCAACAAAGTCACGATCAAGAACAAGTACCCGTTCCCTAGGATTGATGATTTGTTCGACCAGTTGCAGGGTGCACAGTTATTTTCGAAGATTGACCTGCGTTCCGGTTATCATCAGATTCGGGTCCGAGATGAGGACATTCCGAAGACAG
Organism: Magnolia kwangsiensis; assembly: GCA_037074715.1. Lineage (NCBI taxonomy): Eukaryota > Viridiplantae > Streptophyta > Magnoliopsida > Magnoliales > Magnoliaceae > Magnolia > Magnolia kwangsiensis. Next base: position 142,013,842 of record CM073573.1, read on the forward strand.
CATAAAAGACGCGTTACGATCATTTTGAGTTTCAGGTCATGTCCTTCGGACTGACCAATGCACCCGCGGTCTTCATGCAGCTGATGAATGAGGTTTTTCGCCCATATCTGGATCAGTTTGTTGTAGTCTTCATCGACGACATTCTGATCTACTCGAGGACCCGTGAAGAGCATGAGCAGCACTTGGAGATTACTTTGCACACCCTCCGCGCACACCAGCTGTATGCGAAGCTGGAGAAGTGCGAGTTCTGGCAGGAGGAGGTGAAGTTCCTCGGTCACGTGGTGACGAGGGAGGGTGTCACAGTGGACCCCTCGAAGGTCGAGGCAGTGCGTCAGTGGGGCCAGCCCACGACTGCGACAGAGATCCGCAGTTTCCTTAGCTTGGCGGGCTATTATCGACATTTCATTGAGGGCTTCTCTCATATTGCAGCCCCGCTGACCAGGTTGACTCGGAAGGGCGCAGAGTTTATTTGGAGTGACGCCTGCGAGAGAGCATTTATGGAGTTGAAGGACCGTCTGACGTCCGCTCCTGTCCTCACTCTTCCCTCTGAGAGTGACGGCTTTATTGTATTCACTGATGCCTCGCATATCGGTTTGGGTGCTGTCCTGATGCAGCATGGGAGACCAGTGGCCTTTGCGTCTCGTCAGCTCAAGGTCCATGAGCTGAACTACCTTACACATGACTTAGAGCTGGCTGTAGTTGTCTTCGCACTGAAGGTGTGGAGGCACTATCTTTACGGGGTTAGGTTCGAGCTCTTCTCTGATCACAAGAGCTTGAAGTACCTCTTCTCGCAGTCTGAGTTGAATATGAGACAGGCGCTGGATGGAGCTCCTGAAGGACTATGATTTCGACCTCTAGTACTACCCGGGCAAGGCGAACGTGGTGACAGATGCCCTCAGCCGTCAGCCATGAGGCCTAGTGGCGCATATGATGATTCAGGAGTAGCCGATGCTTGAGGATATCGCAGCGTATGACTTTGAGTTCGGCCTGCAGTCTTCCATTGTACAGTTATCGAGCTTGTCGATTTAACCCTCTCTTGTCGCTAGGGTGATTGAGGCTCAGCAGGCTGATCAGTCGTTGTAGAGTTATATGGATGAGGCGGCATCTGAGGTTCAGGCAGATTGACAGATCGGTACAGACGGTGGACTTCGCTTCAGAGGCCGATTATGTGTCCCGGATATTCCAGAGTTACGCAGAGATCTTATGATCGAGGCACATCGATCGCGGTTTTCTATCCACCCAGGCTCGACAAAGATGTACCGTGACATGAGACGACAGTATTTTTGGGCGGGGATGAAGCGCCAGATCGCCAGTTTTGTGGCCGAGTGTGACACGTGCCAGCGTGTTAAGGCCGATCATCAAAGACCTCCTGATCTATTGCAGCCGTTGAGCATCCCGATGTGAAAGTGGGAGCACGTGTCGACTGATTTCATTATGGGTTTGCCGAGGACTCAGCGCGGTCATGACGCCATTTGGGCTGTTGTGGATCGTCTGACGAAGTCGGCACATTTCCTTACGATGCGTGCGACTTGGTCAATGGACCGGCTTGCGAGATTATTCATCGAGGAGATTGTGAGACTGCATGGTGTTCCAGTCTCGATCGTTTCTGACCGAGACTCGAGGTTCACGCCTCAGTTTTGGGGGAGCTTCCAGCGTGCGATGGGGACTGATTTGCAGCTCAGCACCGCGTACCATCCGCAGACCAATGGCCAGACCGAGAGGGTCAATCAGATACTTGAGGATATGCTTTGGGCCTGCGCGATTGACTTCGGGGGTAGCTGGGATGAGCATCTGCGATTGGCTGAGTTCGCGTACAATAACAGCTATCAGGCGACCATCGGTATGGCTCCTTTTGAGGCACTATATGGCAGACCATACAGATCACCGAGTTGTTGGACCAAGGTTGGAGAGCGTCGTCTCCTAGGTCCCGAGCTTGTGTAGGAGACTTCAGAGACTATTGACATCATCAGGTAGAGGATGCGCACAGCTCAGAGCCGACAAAAGAGTTTTACTGATCGTCGGCGTCGTCCCTTGGAGTTTGATGTAGGGGACCATGTGTATTTCAAGGTCTCGCCCATGAAGGGCGTAGTTCGATTTGGAACGAAGGGCAAGCTTGCCCCGAGATTCATAGGACCTTTTGAGATCACTGGACGCGTTGGCGCCGTGGCCTATCGGCTTGCCTTGCCATCACAGTTGTCTGGCGTCCACGACGTTTTCCACGTCTCCATGTTGAGGAAGTGTGGGTCAGACATAGTTCCCGTCAATGATTGGCAGCCATTGGAGGTTCGTGAGGACGCTTCTTACATTGAGCAGCCAGTCCGTATCCTTGATCGGAAGGAGCAGGTCCTCAGAACCAAGGTCATTCCGTTGGTGAAGGTGTAATGGGGTCACCATTCTGTAGAGGAGGCTTCTTGGGAGCGTGAAGCTGAGATTCGAGAGCGTTATCCTCATCTCTTTGATGATTAATCCTGTATTATATTTTGTATGCTATCCCTGATTCTATATGATGACGTTATGTTTCTTATTCTTCGCGAGTTATGCTTAGTTGCGATGCTTGTGTAAATTTTGAGGACGAAATTTTTATAAGGAGGGGAGAGCTGTAAGACCCGTATCTTGGTCCGTACCTTTCCGTAGACTTCCGCGGTCTTACCGGTCGAATTTCGGTGACCTTCGACCCTTAACCGATATCGACGCGCGACCCTAATTCATATGCCGACAACCCGAGTCGACTCAGCCCGAAACCAATACCATAGCGACCGCGCCATCGCCGCGGTTCCGACGCCGCGACTCGTGCGCCGAGGCGATACCCTGATCAAGAGATGTGGGCCAACGTTCGGTGCAAGAAAACGCTGCGCGTTACGAAACCCAAGAGAATCTCTACGATGTGTCACATCAATCACATCAATCCCATCAATCAATCACCCATAATCCATCACATGTCAAGTACACATCACTTCCATCCTTTTCCCAAGCAACCACAAAAGTCTTCACCACCCATACCTCTCTTACACAAAAAGCCACAAAAGTCTTCATCTCCCATACCTCTCTTACACAAAAGCCTCAAAAGTCAAAGATTTCTTACACAAACATCACTCACCACATCCATCCATCACTCTCTCTCTCTCCCTTTACATCACTCTCTCTCTTTCTCTTTTTCTCATTTCAAAAATCCCAAGAAACAAGAGTCCCACGTATGAAATTTTACAAAATCCCTAAACTCCAAGTGGCCCACCTCTTCATCCCAAGATCTCCCATCTCAACCCTCCATTCCTCATCTTAACCGTTGAAAACCAAGCTAAGGTGTCAAGGAACTCCTAGGAGCAAGAAGATCGGACGGTGGGTGCTAGATCATACTTATTTTCTTATTTTTATGATGGTCCAAGTGAGGCCCACTGATCAATGGTGTGGACCTCACTTGGGACCCTAAAATGTGGCTGACGGACCACTTGGATCATCATGATCATTCCATGATGGGGCCATTCTCCATGGACCCCACCATGATGTTTATTTTCTTTAGAAAGGTCATCTAGACCATCCATATTGATGGGGAAAGGATCCCCACCATTGATCTTCAGTTTTGATGGTCACATGTGTCATGGTTGGTTGGCTGAGTTTGACCAGCTGAGTGTAGGGGGCAATGCTAGGCTGAGTTTGACCAGCTCGAGGAATGGGTCCGCTATCGACGAGTCGCGCCCGATATTGACAAACGGATAGTGTGGTCTCTTCCACTTACCTTATTGCGCGTGATGTGGCGGCAATCTGGTTTAGAGTGTACTAAACCCCGGTGATATCCCATATTTTGAGCTGTATTGATGTATGGACATAGATGAGGATCTGTATGCTTGAGTTGCATTGCACATCGCATGGCCTTGGAGCGGCCGATACCATTCATGTCTTGCATCGCATAAGCCTTGGTACAGCTCATGATTTTATGTTCTCACCTGCATATTCCGCATTGCCCGACATTGCATGTTCATCTTACTACCTTGTGCACACACTTTCACCACCCTCTAAGCTTTCTATAAGCTTATGCACGACCGTTGCGTGCAGGTGATGTTGGATCGCAGCAGCGCTGAGGCAGGAGCACGTTGCAGAGCGTTTTGGAGTTTTTGTTCTTTACCATTGTATTTCCCTTTATGCTCATTGTACTTGTAAAGTTTTTTATCATAGTGAAAATGTAATGGAGTGCTTGGTTGTTGTTTGTGGGTTATGCCTTTGGTTATGCTTATTACGAATCAAACTGACATTTAAAATCCTCCTCGTAGCATCCCAGGATCGAAACCTGGCGAATGGGAGCTAGGTTCTATGGAGGCTGTCGGCGCCGGATTCGGCGATCGAGAATTTTGTGAACCCGGTTTTCGAGTTTGGGGCGTGACATTACCACGTTGAGTCTGACTATCCAAATTTAGGTATGGGACTGGTTTGGATAAAAGTCTATGGTGGCGGACCCCGTAGCCTGCGATACTACATACTATCATCCCGACTTCACACTCCAGGCATGGTCATTTCATTCGCATCGCATATTGCATTACATCCGTAGGCATATGACATTTTGAGTTACTATGCTTCTGCACTTATATGGCCTAGATAGACTTAGTAGGATTTGTATATTGCATTGCATCCTCGGCATCTGATATTTAGCTCTTTATGATTCTTTATTGCATAACTGTTCTATATTACGTATCCTGATATTTATTGACTTATGGACTTGTCAGTATTTCTGCATATTTCGATGATGTACAAATTATGAATTACCAGTATTTTTGATATTGTATGATTATGACATTGTATTGAATACTTGGCACTTACCTTGTGCACACACTTACACCACCCTCTAAACTTTCTATAAGCTTATGCATGATAGATGCGTTCAGGTGATGTTAGGCTGTAGCAGTGTTGAGTTTGAAGCGTGCGGTGGCCTTCTGGAGCTTGATTCTCTATTTATGAATTTTTCTTTCAGTATTGTATTCAAATGATTATATTAGTGGATATGTGATGACGATGTTGCCGTTGTGAATTGGGTAATCTTGTGGTTATGCTTATCACTAGTTAAATGTACAATGACAAAAAAAAAAATCCTCCTTGTAGGATCCCAGGATCAGAATCTGGCATATGAATACTAGGAGTCGAGAATGGGGTACTAAGGAGGCTTTCGGCACCGGATTCGACAATCGGGATTCTTATGAATCCGATTTTCGGGTTTAGGGCGTGACATTCATGGTTACTTCACCATGAGATGGATAAGGCCGATAGTTGGGTGGCACAAGTTGAATATTGACGGCTCAACCCTCTCTAATCCAAGTGTAGCTGGAGGGGGTGGCATATGTAGGAACCATAGTGGACACTTGCTTTTCGCGTTCACCAGAGGGTATGGAATTATGTCCAACATTGGGATTGAATTTCACGCAGTCCATGATGGTATACGACTCTGCTTAGACCACGGGCTGCGGTACGTTCTCATCGAATTGGACTCTAAGTGGGTGGTAGATTGCCTACTGGGGAAGTCCATTTGTGCATGGAATTGGAAGTACTGGATAACTAGAATTAAAAGGCTCAGCTCACAAGGCTCTTTTCACATCTCCCACATTTTCAGGGAAGCTAATGGTGTAGTAGATTGTCTAGCCAAAGAGGGTAGCCAACATTAATTTGACATACATTTCTCCGAAGTCTCGACTCTTCCTCATATTATCAAGGGTGCTTTTCTATTGGATAAGGCTAGATTATGTTCTATTAGGAAGGATCCGTACTCAGGCTTAGCTTAGGTAGCCCAGCCATGGATAGGGGCTGCCTCAAAGTCACCTTCTATCTCTTAGTCTCCTATGTCTCATACGATAAGTTTCTGCTAGATTCCTTTTTCCTCTATGCAGAAGCCCGAATCTTTGTAGATTATGTATTGTTTCTGGTTTCATGAAATGAAATAGTTTCCTTTAAAAAAAAAAAAGAGTTTTGGAAAAAAAAAAAAAAAACTGGTGGAGGCCAGAATTTGAAAAATCACCCCCAACCAACATAAAGCTTCTACCGTCAAGTATCAAGGCACCAAAGCTCGAGTTAAAACCATTGCCTGCTGATCTTAAATATGTTTATATGGGTTAAGATGAAATATATCCAATGCTGATTTCTTTCCACTTGGATGAGGAACAAGAGAGTATGCTTATTTTTACTCTTAAGGAATATAAATGAGCCCTTTGGTAGACAATTACATACCTCAAATGAATCAACCTTTGATTTATACTCATCACATTCACCTCGAGGACAATGCAAAAATGTCTAGATAACCACAACACCAGTTAAATCTAAACATGAAAGAAGTGGTTAAATCTGAGGTGTTAAAGTTATTGGATGTGGGTCTCATATACCCCATATTTGATAGTCACTGTGTGAATCCAACTCAAGTGGTACCCAAGAAGTCCGAGAGTCACTATTAGTTGGAGAATGTGCATTGACTATATAGAAAATTTAATACCGTCATAAGGAAAAACCACTTCCCTTTGCCCTTTGTTGATCAAATTTTTGAAAGGTTAGCCTTTCATTCCTATTATTATTTTTTTAACAGGTATTCAGGCTATAACCAGATAGAGATCACCCTTGAAGACCACATTTACATATCTTTTTAGTACTTTCGCATACTGAAGGATGCCATTCAGACTTTGTAATGCACCTGCCAAATTTCAGCGATGTATGTTAAGTATATTTTCTGACATGGTGGTGCAATTCTTAGAGGTTTTGATAGGTGATTTCTCTATTTTTGGTACATCGTTCAGCAAATATCTTGATAATTTTAAACTTGTGCTAAAAAAATGCGAAGAAAAAAACATTGTGCTAAATTGGGAAAAGTGTCATTTCATGGTTCAAAACGGAATAGTCCTTAGATATATCATATTTTCCAATGGAATTGAGGTAAACAAAGCCAAAATTGACTTAATCTCTAACTTAAATTCACCAAAGAGCATATGTGATGTGTGATCATTATAGGACACGCCGGATTTTATCGAAGGTTTATAAAGGACTTTAGTCTTATCTCTTGTCCTTTTGTGTAATCTTCTTCAAAAGGATACTCCATTTGAGTAGAGCAGGTAATGTCAGAAAGCTTTCATCAAGCTTAAGGGCATGTTAACTAGCACACCCATTATGCAACCACCTGATTGGAGTTTACCATTTAAAATTATATGTGATACGAGTGATAATGCCATTGGGGCAGTGTTAGTCTAGAGGAAAGAGAAGAAGCTATATGTTAGCTACTATACAACTAGAACTATAAATCTAGCCCAAGTGAACTATTCCACTATGGAAAAGGAACTTCAAGCTATGGTGTTTGCTTTGGACATGTTTAGATCCTATATGATAGGATCCAAGATCATCATTTTTACTGAGCATGCAGTGCAGAAGTACCAACCTTCTAAGAAGGATGCTAAGCCCCGTTTATTATGATGGATCCTCCTACTTCAAAAATTTGACATAGAAATATGAGATAAGAAAAAAGTAGAGAACGTACTGGCTGGCCATCTTTATAGGCTTGTTATACATGATTCCATGGAGAGGACACATTTAAATGACATGCTTCCTGATGAACAACTCTTTAAAGACTCGCTATTACATTAGTATGATGGCATTGTTAATTATCTTACCACGGGTATCACGCGTACTTACTAGACTACGCAAGATAAGAATAAAATTTTCACTAAGGTATGTAAGTTCTTCTGGGATGATTCACATCTATTCAAATATTTTCTAGATTATATCATTAGGAGATGTGTTCCTGATAATGAACATCACAGTGTCATCTCCTTTTGTCATTCTCACGCATGTGGTGGTCACTTTTTGGCTAAAAAGATCATAACAAAAATTCTATAGTGTGGCTTTTACTGGCCCACTATATTTAAGGAAACACATGAATTTTGTAAAGCGTGTGAGTGTTATCAGAAATTGGGAGGTCTGTCCTGTAGAAATATGATGTCGCTAAACCACATTCTTATAATTGAAGCATTTAATTGTTGGGGCATCAATTTCATGGGGTCATTCCCCCAATCCTTTGGAAATATCTACATATTGCTCATTGCAATTTATGTCTCCGAATGAGTTTAGGCAATTCCGTGTCGGAATAATGATCATCGCATAGTCATTAAGTTCTTAAAGGAAAATATTTTATCTCAGTTCAGAATACCTCGAGTCATTATAAGTGATGGAGGATTTCACTTCTGTTATAGACTATTTGAAGCTTTGATGAAAAAATTTGGTATTACCGATAAAATGAGTACCCCCTATCATATCAAATAAGCAGTCAAGTTGAAATTTCAAATAGGAAAATAAAATAAATTCTTGAGAAAATGGTTAACTTGAATTACAATGATTGGTCACTTCGACTGACCGATGTGTTGTGGGCTTACCGTACTGCATACAAAACCCCTATTGGGATGTCTCCCTTTAGACTTGTTTATGGGAAGGCTTGCCATTTGCTTGTCAAGTTGGAACCTAAAGTGCATTGGGCGATAAAGAATTTCATTTTCAATCTTGACAATACCGGCTCGTTGCATAAATTACAATTAAATAAACTAAAATAAATATTGAATGATGCTTATGAGAACTCTAGGATATACAAGGACATTAATTATGAAGGTGTTCCATGATAGGAACATTCTTCAAAAATCTTTTGATTCAAACTAGAAAATCCTTTTGTATAATTCCAGACTTCATCTTTTTCTCGAAAAAGTAAGATCTCGTTGGACTGGCCCTTTTAAAGTCAAAACAATCTATCCTCATGGGGCTGTCAAGATAGAAAATCCGATGAATAATAACATCTTCAAAGTAAATGGTCATCATCTCAAACCATTTATTGAGAATTTTGAATCGGAGGTTATGTCCATCCCTTTGATTGATCGTATCTATCATGATTGATCTTCTCGTCTGATGGATGCTCATTTATTCATTTACTATTTTCTTGGGGTTATGATAGTTTGTTTTTATTTTTATTTTTGTTTAGTGTTAATACATTTAGATGATGAAGACTTCATACCATCTCATTGACTTCATCAGGTATTATCCTTCTTATTAACTATTTTATTTTCGTTGTTTTATGTTATGATGCATTGTATGTCTATCAGTGGCCTTGAAATATTTTAAGCTTTCCTTCCTTTCCAAGAATTCAAATTTACTGCAAAAGGATACATATGAACTCTTGCAGTTGGATGTTGAATATTTTTTCAATGACCCAAGTCATATATTTGATAGGGCTTCCCTTGGATAGCAGATGTTCAAAAGATCTCTTGCATGCAGTCGGATGTTGAGCTTTTATTCAATGGCCCAGGCCATATATTTGATTGGGCTTCCCTTGGATAGCGGATGTTCGAAAGACGTCTTGCATTGAATATTTGAAATCTCTGATTATATAAAGATTGTGTTGACCGATCATGATCAAAACAAAAGAGCTAAATTATCGAAGGGTTGATATATTCCTATTCATAGCTTTTATTTAATAAATTTCCAGCATAAAAAGTGAGGCTCTTCATGTAAATGGTTTGGATCATTTGTAAGGTAAGCCCGATTCAATGGCTAAAGTCTCAAAGTTCCGGGTCAGAGTTGTTCCGGTCGTGCTCGAGTAAACCTCTTTGAAGAAATGTTTATTATAAAAAACTTCCCTACGCTGGCAGAGAGTGATGAATGATACGCAGGCACTTTAAAATTACTTAGACATTACACTCGTGGTATAGAAGTGATTAAAATTAAACTGTGGAAACATGGTGTTCCCATGTTTGGGTGTGTGAAGAACAAAAAATAGGCTTATTTCATCATCTTGCTGTTGGATTGGTGACCAGTACTTATTAGATGAAATGAAAAGCATCCAATGGTCTTAGTTCAACCAACATGTTCACACGAATCAGTTAACTAGTATGATTTTGAGGTATGACTTATTGGTATTGGGTTTGACAATTTAAGCGATTTAAATTAAGTTAATGTATGGTACGTGTACAATTTTCAAGTGTTTGTGTATCAAGCGTCATGCCCCGTCAGAATATCACATAACTCTCCTCGTTTTATTAAGGAAATTTTATAAAATAGTACCTTGTTAATATAATATTTACATCTTAGTACCTTTTTAATTAAATTTTCATTAAGCTACCCATTAATCAGGTTTTGTCAAATGGGTATATTCGCTTAGTTTAAAGAATGGTTTTTCCTAAAATGGCAAAAAATGCCTACTAATTAATGAGATTTCTTAACAGGAATTAAGCAGGTACCTAGATGTAAATATTTGTTATTATAAAAAAGAAAATTTTACAAAATAGTATCTCATGATTAATATGATATTTACATCCATACATCCAGTACCTTTTTTAATTAAGTTTTCATTAATTTACCTCATTAATTAAGTTGTTGTCAAGCGGATACATTCCTTTAGTTTTTCCTACCATCCGTTTAAAGGTTGATTTTTCTAAAAACAATGAAAATGTCCACCAATTGATGAGGTTGCTTAAAAAGAATTAAATACGTACTTAGATGTAAATATGTGTTATTATTAAAAAAAATTCTAAATAGGTGGATCACATAGTAACCGGGTTGTTGTCACTGGTCGATGTTATATGGGACCCACGATGATGGATCCATACAATTCATCTATTTTCCAAATCATTTTAGAGCATAAGCCCAAAAATGATGCCCAAGTTAGATCCTTACTCATGTCTCAGTGGTAAACTCACAAGAGTTTCAACACATGGTCATGGTTTCGAGTACCCATTGTAGTGAAAATCCACTGTGGTATGAGTCTGTGTGTACGTGGATTATGAGTGCCCGTGTTAAGGAAAAAAAAACAAAACAATGAGCCCAAATAGTGATGAAGAAGATCCAAATCTTAGTTGGACCACGCCATAGGATCGACCTTAATCCCCACCATAATGTTTATTTTCCATCAAATTCATTGATTAGGTTAAACAGGCCTAGATGAAGGGGGAAAACAAATATCAGCTTAATCCAAAGAAGTTTTTAATGGTGAGCGTCCATCACCACCGTTTCATGCAGTGTGCATGGTCAACCTAAAACTTTGATCTGCCTCATTTTTGGGTGCATGTAAAAAGGATAGATGGTGTGGATTAAACACATACGTTAGGGGGTGTAGAGCACCGCATGCAATCCAGGTTAAAGGTTGGCATCTTTACTTGCCGTGGATTGCATGCGCCCCTGGTAGAGGAATTTCATGCATCGGAAACGATGTGTGCCCACAGATTCCGGTTACCAAGCTATTCCGTCCATCAATTTTTCAAACCACAGTAGGATAGGATTCTAGCACGTTGAAAAGTGATGTGAACCACACCACATTAAATAGTGGGAACATGAATGCCAACCGATGAAAGCTTCCTGGAGTCGATTAAAGTGTAGGCACAAATATCATCCTGATACAGAACTTCTGTGCCCCATAAAATTTTCATTGATGGGCGTTCAATCCCATTGTTTCATTTAATGTAGCCCACATGAGTTTTTGATGTAGAGCGGGTCACGAATAATTTCATGGCCAAGATGGACTAGAAAAGGCTCGATCAGAGATGGAGAAGGTCCGGACCGTCAGAACTTTAAACTATCTCGCAAACTGAAATGAGTTATCGAACATAAAATATATGATTTTGGAGTAAGACGAGCTACTTTATCCACCCTACCCCGCTATGCCGGGTTGCACAAGCTGGATTTGCAAAATACCATCAAATCAACAATCGTTTCCCTGTTTTAATTCCGTTTTTATGATAAATAGTAAGTTATAGTTTGATTATAACTCTTCATCGGTTGAGCTTTAGGAGTTGCGCTCAACATGAAAAGTACTTAGAATACTTAGGAGAACAGTGTGATGAAGCTAAATAGGTCGGTTACTATTTTTGGCCAAAAACACACAACCATCTATAAATAGTAAGTTGCGAATTCTAAGAGTTTTAGTTGTAGTTTGAATCTGAAATTTCTTTCATTGCTTAGTATCCTTATTTAAAGGGTTGTGAACTCGTATATTTCATTCATCAATCAATTTTAAATTTTACAGAATATATTTTATATTTTCTTGTTCTTTCCCTCGAAAGTTCCGTGGATTCGGGACATTTATCCCCTTAGGAAGCTAGTGCTCGACCTCACATCCTTTTCTACGTCAGTTTTGGACATGCTTGATTTTTAAATTCATTTCCTTTTGTTGTCTTGCAAAACTAATGAACAGAATGGATTTGTTATGAAATTCTTTGTGGCCTCACGCATCTTCCGATTACAGGAAGTCCTGGGAGCACATGCTATCTGCATCCCATAAAGTGGGTTGGACCTTGAAACCAAGAAAGTGGGTGGGACCCTGATGTGTTGCATAGCTATTCTTCCAAATAAGTAGCAACCGTTCAAGGGTTCTGCTCGTGAGAAAAGCTAAGGGTGTTTGGAGTCTAATGGTGTTTGTGGGCCCTCTCTCATTCAAATCTCTTCTCCTCTCTCTGGCTATCTTTCCCTCTCCTGGCTTCTCTTCCTCTCTCGCGAGACCCATCTCTCCATTTCTATTTTCCCATTAATGGGATATCTGTTGGCTATAGTTTTCTATCTACGAGCAGCCAATTAGAAAGTTGGGCTTGTTTGGGAGCATGGATTTGGAACTCCCTGGATTGGAAATCCCCCTGGATTTGAAATCCACCTGTTGTGTTCAGAACCCTCAATTAAGAATCCCCATAATCCAAAAGTATCTACGCATAGTATATTTATAAGGGTTTGAATTTAATACTATATCAACTTTAATATCCCTAATTAATGTATTATGTAATGTTTTGACACAATGGTTGTAATAAGCCTATTGAAATATATACTTTGGATGGGCCAAAAGCACAAGATCACATCCGAGTGACTAACCAATGATTTTTAACCGCTGATTTATATGGACAATGTTTAGACGACGCAGATCATCATATTAAAGTAATTATAGTGATGCAATTGATAATCTAATTGTTTTGGGATATCATGTGGGATATATTTCCAATAGACTGATAGTCATGACACACATGCAACTCTTGGAGGGATTTTAGATGCAGCTTTCACCTTGGATTTCAAACTCTTCTTTGAGGGAATTTGAAACCCTCATTTATTTTATGGTGCCAAACATACCAAAAGATTTGAATCCATGGTGCCAAAGGACCCTATCTAGTATAGGGATATTGAGGATGGAGCTCCCCTTCATGGGGCCATCTGATGGATGGCTGTGAATACTGAAAGGCAGTCCCCTCCTGTATCATTTATGGGCAGAACAGATAATGTCATTTCTTTCAAACGACCATCGTAAAATATGCCATGAACCTGGCTCATGTTTCTTTCTTAGAATAGTTAGTGTCTAGGAGGGTTTTCAAATTCATAGTTTATTGAGAGTTTGTTCCTAAGAGCCATGATTTAATACAAAATTTTCTCACCTTATTTTGGTACAAGATCTGTTGGCCCATATGCAATTGCTAGTGACCGCTTGCTTAAGAGGTCCACAGCAGTTTGCTCCTTTTACCCCAAATAACCAGTTTGGATGATCAATCATCTAGTTAAAGGAAACCACAACAGACAGTAGAGTAAAAGTGGCCTTCACCATCCATTTTGCAGGCTCCACAATCGTTGGTGCGACTTAAGTAATCCAAATATTGTGATTTTAGGGTCATGCGCAATCCACCGCAAGCCCTTTTTCCAATGGTTTGAGATTACTTCCTTCTTTCCAATGGTCCAAGGTGATCAAGGCCCACCTACACTATGCCCAAAATGTGGATTTGCGACGGACCTAGTCCGTTGCAAAAATTGCTTGGTTTAACGACGGGTTTAATCCGTCGCTAATGGAAAGTCCATCACTTATCCCGTCTTATCGAAAATCCATAGTTCAAACGGCGCAGAATTTCACAACGGACCAAATTCTATCACTAAAATCTGATTTACGATGGATTTTGGTCAGTCATAAATTGGCGACGGACTTAATCCGTCGAAAATTTTCGCTTTGGGACGGAGCAAACCGCAAATTCCCGCCAAAATACAGTTGGCGACGGTTTTCAGTTTCTTTTGCGACGGATCACGGTCCGTCGTAAAAGGGCTTTTGCCCTAAACATTAATTTTTTTTCATTTTTTTTAGAATATGGCGGAAAAATATGTTTTTTTGTACTCTTATAATTGCTTTTAATAGAATTTCAGTGGTTTAATTGTACATATTTGTATATAAGATTATTTTTTAACAATTGATTGAATGAAAAAAAAATATATTTTATTTTTATAACAAATGAGTAGAAATTATTATTTTTAAAAAAATTTAAAACTAATATTTAAATGATTTGTAACATCACATGAAAAAAAAATATTAAGAATAAAAAAATTAACAATCTTAGAGAAAAAAATGAGATTTTGAAAAAATAAAAATCGTGATTTAATAAAAATCTATTATGTTGGGAAAAAAAAAAGAATATTGAATAAAGTTGATAAATTTGAAGAAAAAAAAAGCATTTGATTTTGAGAAAATAATAATATCCTGAAAAAGAAAATTAAAAATATTTTAAAAAATGTGAAAATTTTCACAACGTTGAAAAATGAAAATATTTCGAAAAAGAAAATGAGAGTTTGTAATTTTGAAAAATAAAATAAAATTGAGAAGTTCGATAAAAATTGACAAGTTTGAAGTTAAAAAGAATTGGAAATTTTAGAATAAAACGATATTAAAAAATCGATACTTTATTAAAAGACAAACATTTTGAAATAAAAAATAAAAAGTCGAAAAAATTTGTGATTTTGAAAAATAATTGAAAATGTTCAAAATTTGAAATTAAAAGAAAAAGTTATTTTTAAAAATAGTGAGATTTTGAAGAAAAATATATATCATTTTAAAAAAGAAAATTGAAAAATTGAAAACAAAATGATGCTTTGGAAGGAAAAAAAAATTGGCATTTTGGAATTTTTGGGAAAAAATAAAATAAAATTGGTGAAAATTTTGAAGATTTTGAAAATAAAAATTCAGAATTTGTATTTTATTTTTATTATTGAAATATTTTATAATAAAAATGATATTTTGTTAAAAGTTTTTAAAGAAAATTTAAGAGAAAAAATATACATTTTGACAAAAAAATTGTTATTTTTAAAATGGAAATTGAAATTTATCTGTGAAAAAATATATTTTTTAATAAATTATGAGGCACATTCACTAATTGAACATTTAACCATTTTTGGACAATCGAATTAGTCCAAATTGAAGAGTACATAACTTCAGATGTTTAAATCAAATTTCACTTAAATTGATGATCAATCTTGTATGCCCAATATCCTTCTCATATGTAGCTAGCCTGATTGGGGCGAGTAACTAGTCAAATTGAGGGTATTGATCAGTAAAATAGAGTGAATGGACTAGACATAAAATGGGTCAAATATTATTGTCAAAATTGTGACCCAACTATTGACCTTGTGAGAACCTAAGAATTGATGTTAGTAAGTTTTGTGGGCCCCATCATGATGTGTGTCGACCATCAACACCGTGCATTTGATGTGTCCCCTTTAGGTTATGAGATATCCAAAAAATCATCTATATATAAAACTCAGGTGGGCCATACCATCTAAAACCATGTGAAGACATCCTAAAAAATATAAAAGCACTTGGTGGGGCCCACATGAGTTTTGGATGCGGCTAAAACTTGGTCTGACCCCTCATCCAAGTGAGACACATAATGAATGGGTTGGAAATGTGAATCACATTTAGGCAGGCCCAATATATGATTATGAATGTTTTAAGGAAACCTCTCTCCACTACATTTAAGTGAGTTACTCATTACCCTTACCAAAGTCAACTTTGTGGGGTCCATTGTTGTCACGCCCCAAACTCAGAAATCAGATTCACAGGAATCTCGATCGCCGAATCCGGTACCGACAGCCTCCGTAGTATCCCATTCTCGGCTCCCAGCGCAGCATACGCCAGATTCTGACCTGAGATCCTACAAGGAGGATTTTTCAACGTACATTTGTCTTGTAATAAGCATAACCACAAGTTTACCTAAATCATAAAGGCAACATCATCATCCCATATCCACTAATATAATCACTTGAATACAATACTGAAAGAAAAATACATATATCAAAATCAGAGCTTCTGAAAACCGCTGCATGCTCCAAGCTCCACGCTGTTGCAACCTAACATCACCTGCACGCATCTATCGTGCATAAGCTTACAAAAGCTTAGAGGGTGGTGTAAGTGTGTGTAGGGTAAGTTTCAGGTATACAATAAAGCTCGTAAATCATACATCATCGGGATAAGCAGAAATACTGACAATATCATGAATCATACGATATCAGAGTAATGCGAAAATTTGTGGTAAGTCCATGAATACAATCAGCTGTACCAAAGCAATGTGATGCAAGACATGAATGCTATTGGCCATACCAAGGCCATGCAATGCAAAACTTAATAAGACAATAACAGATGCTGAGGATGCAATGCAATATACAAATCCAGACGAGCCATAAATACCATCAATCTCATCTAGGCCATATAAGTACAAAACATCGTAACCCAAAATACTAAGCACGGCAGATGCAATGTAATATGAGGTGCGAATG
Organism: Magnolia kwangsiensis; assembly: GCA_037074715.1. Taxonomy (NCBI): domain Eukaryota; kingdom Viridiplantae; phylum Streptophyta; class Magnoliopsida; order Magnoliales; family Magnoliaceae; genus Magnolia; species Magnolia kwangsiensis. The sequence continues at coordinate 142,030,390 of CM073573.1, forward strand.
AAATGACTATGCTGGAATGTGAAGTCGGGATGATAGTACGAAGTATCACAGGCTACGGGGTCCATCACAAGGGACTTCTATCCAAACCAGTCCCATAACTAAATTTGGATAGTCAGACATAATGTGGTAAACTCCTGATCTCAGGTTAGTCGCGCGTCCAACCGAAATCCTGTCCATGCGAAGGTACAAGTAACAAATAGTTACGCACCACCGCCTGAGTGGATAGTGAATGAATGAATGGATGGATGTGCAATTCCTGCTCAATTAGTCCACATATCAGTACGGTTACTCTCTGAAAAAATCACCAGGGTCTAATACACATTACTCTGACTGCCTCCTCCCTAGCTGCATAGCCAAGTAAGTGGAATAGACCACACTATCTGCCTAACCAGTAGTCTGCCAATACCTACCCGGCTCATCGATAGCGGACTCATTTACGAGCTGGTCAAACTCAGCCAGCTTATAGCCCCCTCACTCGGGCGGATAAGGTCACACCCCCTCCCAACCGACCACGACATAGTGGGAGATGCGGCCTACTGGTATTCGACACTCGGGCGCTCATGTTCCACTCGGTCTAGACGTCGGGGCTACTCCTGGCCTCGGAGGTTCTGGAATTTTCACTCAAGGACATCCTAAGTGCCCCATAGTGCTAGAACTAAATATTTTCGGTGTCCCATCTGGCCATCCACGATGTGCCTGTGGAGGCATAGCCCTGATGTCGCTAGGGCGTGCAGTGATCATGGTACACAAATGCGAGATGCATGAATTACACAGTCAAATCATGCAGCAATCTAGCGCGTACAGCGTGATGATGTGGAGCACTCCGTCTCATAACGAGTCCCACAAATGGTCTGTCCAATGGCATATGCTATGATCAGTCACTACTCATATCAAGCATACATATGATGCGTATGGTCATGAATCATGAAGTTATACTAGGCATGTTATAAAGTGATGAACTATCTTTACAATGCAGATGGGCCTAAACAATCTACACACAACTAGTATGGGCCTATCAATGGGTCCTGGGGAGAGTTATAATGCGGACATTTAACCAACATTATTCTTACAATGTGGACATCAAACCAACATTATTCCCGAGGCATGGCCCGTCATAAATATCATTAGACAACTATAGTGGAATCACACATTGTAATGGGCCTTTGTACATCCCATTGGGCCTCGACCTATGGGCCTCCAATACATCAAATGGGCCTCATAACATGGGTCTTACAATCATCAAGTGGCCACATCAATAGGCTGCACCAATGGGCCTTTGAATACATCACAATGGGCCTCGTAATACGGGCCTTACATTCATATCAAAAATGGGCCTCAACGCGGCCTTATACACATCAAGGTGAGCCTCAATCAATGGCCCATAAATGTAACGAGCTAGGCCTAATCACTTGGGCCTTATATATACTAAGTGGGCCACATCAATGGACAGCCACAAATAAACCAAGATGGGCCTCATACATATACCAAGGTGAGCCACATCAATGAGCCGCACCAATGGACCTTATATTCGTTGTAATGGGCCGTAACTCATGGGCCTTAGAGTACATCATAATGGTCTTACTAAATGGCCGAAAGTATATCACAATGGGCCTTTACCATTGAGCTCTAAGTACATCATAATGGCTTTAACCCACGGCCTTGGAATTCATCAAAATGGGCCTAAACCCATGGGCCTTACATATGTCAAATGGGCCTGATCCCATGGGCCTTACATATGTCAAATGGGCCTGATCCCACAGGCCTTACATTCATATTAAGGTGGGCCTCAATAATGACCTCATACCCATCAAGGTGGGCCTGCTCACATGGGCTTTAAGTATATCAAATGGGCCTTATATATATACCAAGGTGGGCCCACTTGAACCATAGATCTGACTCATTTTCAGCTCAAGCCATAGTACAAGCTTGCAAAATAAATGGACGGTTTGGATGCAACACATGAATCATGGTGGGGGCCCACATAAAGGCCCACCATCATACATATATACATATATAACATATATAATATATACAATACTATATATAATATAATATATATATATATATATATATATATACACATTCACACACAGGTGGAAAGAATAGAACACATAAATCATGGTGGGTCCCACTGTCCAAACAGTGGACTGAGGACACGTGTACATCACAGTGGGCTCTAGCGGACGGTGGTAATACAACAAATACATCACTGTGGACTGCGGACGGTGGAGGTACAACACATACATCACTGTGGGCTCCCATGTGGGGCCCACCATAACATATATTTTCCATCCAACTGAGGTCACACAGACCTGGATGAGGAGGAAATACAATTTTCAGCTTGATCCAAAACTTCTGTGGGCCCAAAAGAAATTTTCAAAGGTAGAATTCAATCACTGCTGTTTCGTGTAGTGTGGGCCACCTGAGATCTGGATCAAGCCCATTTTTGGGTGGGGCCTACTTAAGGTAGGGACCCACCATATGGACGGCTTAGATGACAAATAAGCATCAAGGTGGGGCCATGGCTGGAGCCGTGGATGCCCTGGCGTCCGCCTATCCGTGGAGCGCAGGCAGCGCCTGCACCCCTGACAAGCAGCAGCAAACGCTGCTTGTTTTCCTTATTTTTATTTGTTTTTAAAAAAAATGTATTTTTCCATAGTTTTTCAGGTGTGGGGCCGGTGTCAGGTGAATCCGACCCTACCATTGCTCTCTGTGGCTCAAGAGAAACCCAACGAGTCTAATATGCGGTATGTTTACGAGTATAGGAGCAACAGGTGGTAAAAAATCTCATTTTCCTATGCTATGGCCCACCAGAAGGTCTGATCATCTTCATTTTTCGGCTTAACGCCTAAAATGAGTTGAGGAAAAGGATGGACGGTGTGGATTGGATACAAACATCATGGTGGGTCCTATACAAGTGGCCCACTTCCAACACCTTGAAAAAGGCTAATATTTGTGATTTTCACAGCCACGTCCAGAGACAACGCGTCTCTGGACTTGTTCCCCTTTGGACATAAGAATCAGGTTAAGGTGGGCCCTGCTTAGGTGGGCCATCACATCCCATGGCCACCCATACACATACAAAGTGGGCCCCCACCTGTAAATGGATTGGATCCAATACATGCATCATAGTGGGGTCCATTCAAGTGGGCCATCACGGCCATATCATCACACATCAAATAAATAAATAATAAATAATAAAGAATGAAAAAGAGGGGGAGAGAGAGATAGAGAGTGGGACACGCATGGTGGAGGGACCCCGGCACTATGGGCCCTCCCTTGCATTCAATCGTACATCGAGTGGGCCCTAATACAAGTAGGCCCACTAATTCAAAGATCAACGGTGGAGATCTTTCTCCACTAAAAATGAACGGTCTAGATGACCTCTTTAATGCAAAAAAAGTAAACATCATGATAGGGTCCATGGAGAATGGCCCCATCATGGAATGATATTGATGATCAAGATGGGCCATCGGCCACATCTTAGGGTCCCAAGTGAGATCCATACCATTGATCAGTAGGCCTCACTTGGCCCACCTTAAAAACATGAAAAAATAGTCTATGGAAACACCCACCACTTGATCTTCTTGGTCTGTTGGAAAGCTACTCTCCTAGAGCTTCACTTTGATGGTGGATGATGAGATTTGAATGGCTAGGATGGAGGTTTTGGGATGGGAAAGTGGGCCACCAAAAATCACATTTTCTCACTTGTATGAGCTTGGACGTGTGATGCTCTCTTGCTTGAGATTTTGAGATGAGAAATGAGAAAGAGAGAGAGAGAGTTATAAGGAAAGAGGGATGGGTGATGGGTGAAAGGGTGAGGTGAGTGATGTGTGATGTGAATGATGAGTGAAGTGAGAGCTTGGTTGACTTTTGGGTTTGCTTGACTTGTGGAGATATAAAACATGGGTGCTTTGTACTTGACATGAGAGGTGATTGATGGGACATGTTGTAGAGATTCTCTTGGGATTGCAAATGCGCGGTGTTTTCTCGAAATAAACGCCGACTCACATCTCTTAGATAGGGTATCGGATCGGTACATGAGTCGCGGCGACAGTGCGGTCACAATGGTACAAGTCTTGGATCAAGCCAACTCAATTCTATAGGATATGGCTTAGGTTTACGTGCAAACATCGATTATCGGTCGTAAGTTACCGGAATTCGACAGGAAGGATCGCGGAAGTTGATGGAACAGTACTGACTAGGATACAGGTCTTACAATTATTATTTATTTATTTTATCTACTCCATTCATCCATGTTAATAGATAATTTGAGATCTAAAGAACAAAAAGGAAGCATATCCAAAGCTCAAGTAGACCACACCATAGGAAATAATGTGATTGAACCTCTACCATTGAAAAATTCGTGGAGGCCATAAAAGTTTTTTATCAAGCTGATGTTTGTGTGTTTTTGTAACACCCCAAAAATTGGGGGTCGGGTAGAAACCCAACTCCCGAGTTCCAGAACGTCATTTATCCAACATAGATAATGATAAATGCATGTTGTCTATAGAATGACATTAAACAAGATTGAGACTAAGTCAAAACAGCATATCATACTCCAGAGACAGTTAAATTAGCAAGCGGAAGACTGTGATAAATACATAAAATATATAATTCATTTTAAGTCTCCAGAGTGTGAACATGTTATCAGGTTAAACATATACATGTATACCTCAAAATAGAAAGAAAAGAATATACATGAGTGCTCCAAAAATATAAAATGACAAATGTCAAGGCATCTATTCAACCTCCCTGTAATCCCGTCAATCAGAACACGCATAAAGGAGGGATCCTCCTCATCATCATCAAGTCCGGCTCCGCTTCACAAGCAGCGCCATCATTTGCAATTACAAAAGGGTCTGGTGGGTGTCCGGAACACCATCCCGTAACGTGTGAGTGAGTAATTAACTCAGTGGAATCATAGAGTAAAGATTAGCATGTTATCAAATCAATTATGCGTTAATAGTAAAACAAACAATCAAACATTCCTAGATATTGTTGTTAATGCAAGCATGAAATGACATAATGGATGCCCTCACCGACATACTCCCTCATGCGGCACCATCTGCGTCCGCGGCATGCTTTCTTCCCCTAGTGCTCCACATCTTCCAGGCACATGCAATGCGATATCGATAATGATTTCCGGGTTGTTATTAGTCCTTTTGATACAGCAGGATTGGAAAACTAGGGTACCTTGCTTATATTAATCCCAACACAGATCCTGTCTAGGGTCGTCACTCCTAGTAATCTCATACGATGTTATATTTGTAGGTCGCTGCAAGGGCTGTCAGGGCTGTTGCTCGCACTCGTTGCACTTCTTCCCCATCACCTTATCAATACAGGCCTAATTATCCTTAAGACTGCATCAGGACTCGTCGCCCCCATGCGGTGTCAGGATAAACTCAAGGTCACTACAAAGGACTAGTCACCTGATTAGTGTAGGCCAACAGCAAGAATATAGTATCTCATACCACTATAATCTGCTCAGAGTAGGGTGCTCACTGGTCACTACGGGGAGGTTTGTGGCCCCAGCGTATGCCGACAGCTCGACCACGGTGTCCCATACTACCATGCCCAGCTCATGAGTCTTTATGGATCAAGGTACCATGGTTGACAGGGTTTCCAATGGTAAGTTCAGTACCCTAGGTTCAAGCAGTTATGACTCATACAGGGTGAACATACAATGGTCAGTCGGGTTACTTGATGGACTCGACTAGTACGAGCGCATCTCAAGCTGAATGACATGAAGTGCATAAAATACTTCGTGTGGCCTAACCACTACCGCCAACTCAAAACACGACTCGCGTTCATCGATGCGTCCTTCGTGGCAAATAGAAACCAACCACAAATCCAATCCATTACCGACTGCCTGGACTAGGTCATAGCCCCAAGCATTTGTACATCAACATCAGTAAGCACATGTGAGTAACAGACATGAAATACAACATTGTAAGCATGTTGACACATGTTATAACATACAACTTAAGAAAATCCTCTAACACATGCATTTCATATATATAATGAAATCAATACATATAGCCAACATGATGGAAATCATTTACATCAGCATATTACTTGAGAATTCAATCTTAAAACTCATTCACAACACCATTTACTCAATACATACTAGTACAAACACTTAGTCTACATACTTTAGTCTACATAGCGTATGTCGACTCAAAGTGTGCTTAAGGGTGAATCTCTTCGCCAAACCAATCATGCACGCATTCCTAATATTCTAACACGATAAATAGCCATGGCAAACATTTTATCAAAATATGGACGTAAGCAGTATTTCCTACAAATGACTAAAATACCCTAAATCTCATATTTACCGTACGTTTACGAAACGGAAAACGGACAGCATGTTGTACATATCAAACGGCGTTGTCGTCGATAATCTACTATTAAACGACATTGAAAGCTTTGAAATCAGTCAATCAAAGCGTCTAAAATCCTCACCTTTGGTCGTAGAAGTGTATCGATTCGAATCGAACGCATACGCTTCGTCCATGGCGTACAGGCGACCTACTGCACAAGATACATAAGTTACATCACTAATGAATCGAAGGAAACCCCAAAACAACAAGTAGTTAGGGTTTTTCTTACCTAGGAGTGCGTTGGAATTGCCGGGAAAGTGATTGGAGTGCGGTGCTTTGGCACGTGCAAAAGCCGGTACAGGTGGCAGGAGAATCTCTCCCACACTCTCTCACAATCTCTCACTTTCTCTCTCTCTTTTCCTAGGGTTTCAAGCAAATTCGGATGGGAGGGTTGTGAGAGGGTTTAAAGTCCTTATATAGGCTAAAACCTTCCCAAATTAAGCTTGGGAACAAAGTTCACTTGAGGTATAACCAAATCGGGTCTGTTCTGGTCCAAAAGAGTGTTTCGGGAGGTCCCCTGGCCGAATGCGGTCGGACTTAAGCTCATGGATACTGGATCCTGTTCACACCCAGTTTTCAGTCCGGCAGAGTTCGCAGATTGCACGTGACGGTCCAGTTTCAGTTCAGCGGTCATCGCACCTAGATCAGGTTTACAAGTCTCATGATATGAAAGAGAAATTTTTCCTGATCTGAGGGTGTAATTTGGCTGAATTCTGATAGTCAGAACGCTTAATAATAACGCGCCAAGTCACGTGCCAGATTTGGATTTAAATTTCCAAATCTAACTCTTTTCTCACTCTCTTCACTACAGGCTCACTGAAATAGTCTCTGAACGTCGGTTAGCCTTGATTTTCGAAACGATCGTCAAGTCCAGCTAAGCGGTCGTAATGTCTAAGATGGTAGATATTGGACTTTCGACGCGTGGTCTAGATCCAATACAAAGTTTCAAAGGGTTCCAGAGAACAAACCAGTTTAGAGTTTGATCCTAAATTTTAGGGTAACGTAGCATCAACGATTCTACAAGTTTTGGGTCTTGTAGAACGTATATAAAGCGATCAGGGACAATTTCACAGCTACTCTAGCGTAACGCTAGCTAACTTACGCTTAATTTCTAAAGGAATTAATCCTAAGTGATTTCTTTGGCTATGGAATTGGGTTCTGAGCGGTTACCAAGGTGTTTTGGTTGACCCATTGCCTAAGGACGTCTAATCCCAGGTTGGCAAAAAATCCGGGGTGTTACAGTTTTCTCTTCATTCATATCTTTTTGATATTATGAACGGGTTGGATGGCAAATAAACATTACTGTGGGCCTAAGGAAGGTATCAATGGTGGAAATCATTATTCCACATTGTTTCATGTGGCATGGTTCACTTGAGTTTTGGATTTACCAAAAATTTGGGATCAACCCACATCGTTCATCCATTTTTCGAGATCATTTTAGAGAAATATCCAAAAAATGAATCATATCCAAAGATTAAATGGACCACACCACAAATACCGGCATGGATGGGAACGAATTGGATACTCCCCTGCCACCAGCCCGTTGGCTAGTATTCGGTGCTATGTGGGCCCCACCATGATGTATGTATTTCATCCATTATGTTCATCCATTTTTACATGTCATTTTAGGGGCTTGATCAAAAAAATGATAGGGATATAAACCTAAGCTAGACCACATCATAGGAAAATAATATTGATTGGATATCCACCATTAAAATCCTCTTAAGGCCCACTGTACTGTTTATTTGACATCCAATCTATTGATTAGATCATATAGGCCCTGATGAAGGGAAAAAACAAAGATCAGCTTGATCCAAAACTTTTATGGCCACCAAAAGGGTTTCAATGGTAGACGTTCAATCCTCCACTACTTTTTTCAATGTAGTCCACTTGATGGTTAGATCTGTCTTATTTTTTGTCTTAAGCCTTATGACGAGCTCGCCAGTTGGATGGATGGTTTGGATATAACACATACCTTACGATGGCACTACAAGAAAAGGGAGCTTTAGCCTCGGTTCAAAACTGAGCTAAAAAGGTTAAAAACTGAGGCTAAAGCCTTTAGCCTCAGTTTTGCCTCAGTTATCCAAACCAAGGTTGAAACCCCCGTGGCTAAAGGCTTTAGCCTCAGTTTTAGCAACTGAGGCTAAAATGGCTTATAGCCTCAGTTCTTTACGTGAGGCTAAAAACCTTTTTAGCTTCAATTTTCTCGAAATGAGGCTAAATCAAAATTTTAGCCTCGGTTGTTAAAACTGAGGCTAAATCCAAATTTTAGCCTCAATTGCCTCCAACCGAAGCTAAATCTATTTTTAACCTCGGTTCTCAACAACCGAGGTTAAATCTTTTAGCCACGGGGGTTTCAACCTCGGTTTGGATAACTGAGGCAAAACTGAGGCTAAAGATAAATTTAGCCTTTGTTAGCATCAACCAAGGCTAAATTCAATTTTTAACATCATTCTACCCAAAGCAAAAGCCGATAAAGATTGAGTCTACTTCACCATATAAAGTGAAAGTATATCACTAAAGAGAAATCAAAACTATAAAACACTAAAAAACCACATACCACATTGGAATCAATGGCTTCAGAAGAAGGATCTACTTTCAGATTATGGACAATACCAGTCAAGGCAATGTCTGCCCGATATCCTTTGGAAACAACAAAGATGGAAGATCACCAAAGCTTTCACTGTTTGCTTTCAATCAGTCAGCATCAGTCAAAGGAAGATGCTGAAACAGGACTCAAACAATACAAAATGGGTTCTTGTTCTATAACTTCAAATATACATTTCTATGGTAAATCTTGCCACCTGCCTAGATGGGTGCCAAAAGCTGAAATAACAAACTCTGCACAGATGGGAATGCAAAAATAAAGCAAGAAACGAGCGGGTGATGAGATGTTGACTGGCATTAACATGAGCAACCCCCCATCTGTTGCTATGACTGAGATGGATTTGAACTGGTTGCCTTCAGATTGACGTCGACCATGTCTTCTTACTTTGTTGAGGAAAGAGTCTCCATTCCCGGCAGTGTCGCAGCAATCTTCCGAAAGAGCGCCTGAAGAAGAAGTTCATTTGTTTGCTTCTTATTTCTGGCTTTAAATCCGAGTGAATTTCTTGTTGGGATGAAATAAATAAATATGTGAAAGGAGGAATTAAGGGACGGTCTGCACCTTAATATTGAAGCCTGCTTTGGCACTCGTCTCGATGAACATGACGTTGAGATCACGGCCTTTGGCTTCTCCCTCCTCTATTGAGACTTGCCTGTTGCATCATTCATATGAGATCATAGGCACAACAAATAGGACCTCACTAGATACCAAATTGAAAGTTTTCCTTTTCCATCATGACAACAAGAGAAGGCGTGACAGAGGAATTCAGTAATGGAAAGGGAATTAAACCTGAAGAAAGGATTCTAGAATTAAGAAAATGTGGAAAAGATGGGACTTGTGCCACAGGAACCTTGTTTTTAATTCCACAACTGTTGGGTTTAGGAGCTCCAATTCTTACGAAAGATTAGTTATGGTAATTGTTTTTAAGCGTTTCTAAGAGTTTGATCTCTTAATCAAACACTATATATATATATATATAACAGTTACTCCTTTGGGTTTGATACTGTCCATTACCACGGTGGAGAAGAAGAAAGTATACTAGGGAGAGATAGAAAAGAAAAAAAGAGTATTTTTTGTGAGATTCTCTCTCTCATCCTCTAAATCTCTTATTTACAATCACTTGAAACCTAAAACATAAAAACGTAACGGAAGGACCCAGTGGAAGTTAATAAAATAACATGATCCACAGACCCCCCAAGTATGTATTCCCTTACTCCATAACAAACCCATACCGATTGGTTCCTGGTAGTGATGAAGAAACCAAGCAATAGCAGAGATGGAGAAACACCAAACTAAACAATGTTTTGCATACAACGTGCATCTAGAAAGGAGGAAAAGGATGAAAGTGAACTAAAACAAATCTTGAAGAGAACTAATAAAGCTTCAACATGTTGACCAAAATGCTTGCACCACAACAATATCTAAGATTAAGAAGTGTAAACATAAATGAATCATCATATTTCCCTGAAATAAAGAAATTATGTGCCAACATCAATAGTGAATGAAATGATATAAGCTGGATGTGAATAGTGAAATTATGTGCCAACATCAATGGTGAATGAAATGGTAAGCTGGATATGAATAGGCACTAATGAAAGCTTAATATCATAATACTAGTACCAACTTGCAAATATCCATTGTAACAACTAACAACATTCCATTTTTCAAAAGAAAACATTCAGGCAAGATATGCATATGCCAGATACGTGTGCAAGACAATAGTGTCATCATCATGGCCTTGTCCCAGTAATATGGGGTTGGCTATGACAAAGAGACAGGTGTGATGAGAGGGGACCTATGATTTATAACTTTTTATTTTAAACTATGCACATCCTACTTGTAGTTTTTTTTTGAGGCCCTGTAGTTTCTGAGATTTATAAATACCACTTGCAGTTTCTGATATTTATAAACACCCTACTCACATTTGCTTATATTTAAAAATACCTCCCACACTATCTTGCTGTTAACATCCTTTGGATGCCCCTTGTGACAACAGAGAAAACTAAAATTCCCTCCACTTTTCCCACTTTCCCACAAGCAACCCACTAAATTCAATCTCCTTATTCTCTATGTGAAAGAGCAGAACAAGTATCAAAGATGTGTGCATACATTGCACAGGTAACAGATTCTGACCATTTATCAGGCAAATAAATGACCCTGGGTGGGTGCATTTATGGAAACAAGAACCCTGGGTGGGTGAGATGGAAACAAGAACCCACATGAGAAATGTGACATATGCCATTGTGGCACGTGTGTGCATTGCAGGCCATTAATCAGGTGTGTGTATCTGTCATGGCAGGTGGTCCTTTTTTTAATCACTGGGTGGGCCACACATGTATGGAAAGTGGGGATCAAAAAGAATTGACAGATGGTCTATGTACAAAGTGCATGTCTGGCCCAACTGATGACCATATCAGCCTGATTTTCAGACCATGGCACATAACAGTGGTGCCCAACTGTTGAATTGTATGGATCGCGTGACATGTGCTATATTGTTGCATGTGAGGAGAGTAGGATTCTATATTTCTACTCATATCCTACTCTGCCAAATAGCCATAGCAGAGCTCTTCCCACATAGTTTAAGTCACAGCATATAGTACTTACATTGTGCTTTTTTTGAACAGGGGAGGTTCTGTCTGAAGCATGAAGCAATACTACAAAAAAACAAAAAAACAAAAAAAAAAAAGTAGGATGAATTCATGTACAAACTGGTTTAAAACAAAAACAAGCAAAGTTGGAGGCAGTTCTAGGCAGCTTAAATGCAGATCAGATGTAGAGTTGGGAGAGGATCTTACGAGCTGTTTTCAGTAGATGAATAACTGGAGACCAAATTCCTGCAAGTGATAGGAGATGAAAGTCCATAAAAGAAAAGTAAATACAAAGAACTTATTAAGGATGAAAATCTACAGGAAAGAAAACATGGAAAACGAGTATACTTACACATTCCCCTGCTGACAATTGGATGGTGGAGGGGGACCTGTAAAATGATTATTAGATATATCCCTGCAAGGTAGATTGACAATTCAACACGATGCATTTCTCTGTGTAAGAAATATTAGGTTTTAGAGTGATGAAATTCCCCATGCATCTGTAAAAGGCCCAGTGGAAGTAACTTACAGGGCTTTTAGATTCTTCATGTTGTCGGCTATAAATTTCGGGATTTCACCAGAAATCAAGCAATTTCTTAGTATCCTGATGCATCAGCCAAGCAACATCCTTCATAAAATGAATGAAACAACAGACCATTGACATTGTTATACCTAGGATAGTAGTATATTCATTCAACTCACAGTATCTTCATGTCTCTCATATTCTCCAATGGCAGGAAGCCCACACTCAATCCCTTCAAGTCAGTTATCCTCGTGTAAATTGAAATGTGTCGGACCCAATAACTTATAATTTGTATCATTATTCTTCCATAGTTCATTAGGGATCTTATGAAATGCCACTGAACTAGTTAATACATTTCAAAATGAATGCGGAAAGTCTTCTCACAGTTGTGTTAAATTTTTCAAGAGAGCGATGTTAGGAGGAAAGGGTCCCTCCATAGACGTGCCTTGCATATCTCTGCAATAGGTTAAAATCACAGTTCATGTAAATGAGTTTGCATAGAAGTTGTTTTTCTGTCACGTAGAAAGTAAATGTTAGTCCTTACAATCTTTGGATTTGTGTCCAGTTCCCAATGAAATCAGTAATCTTCCCGTAGATAGGATTCCCATCTATTGTACTGAAAATAGGAATCAGAAGTTAGGCCTCTAACACTTGTAAAATAAAAGACAATCCCAATAAGCAGAATCGACATACAAAGTAGTCAACTTTGTCAGCTTGCGAAATGTAGTGGGAAGTGGTCCTGTGAAGTTATTTGCAGAAGCGAGGCTGCTCAGATAAACATGAATCTGGGTCAGATTTCAGCATAAAGTAAATGGTACCTGATGTTTTAGGCTGACAATCAGTGCCTGCATATACAACAAACATTTTAAGTTTCAACCAAATAGTGACGATTAGTAGGATCAAACCATCTGCAAGGAGGTGTGGGAACTACTCAAGTTTACATAGAAGCATCCACACCATAAGGAATGTTAATATTTCAACCAAGAAAAATAGAAGTTCTATGTAATTAATTAACCATCACCATGCAAAACTCAAATTTTCAAATTCTTTTCATAGTACTAGATATAAGGGGTTCCTTTTGCTCTATAAACAGGAGTTACCAATGAAATTAAAGAAACTTATGCATTTAATTACCTTGTGCCAAGGGCAAGCTTTTATCTGAGGAAACCTAAAATCAGTATAATTAGGATTCATGCACCGAATTTCCTCCCGAGTTGGGAGTACCAAGAACCTGTGAAAGCAACCAATCAGCAGTCAAGATTCACAAAAATGCAAGATCCCCTATATCACCAAACATGAATAGGATGTACCTTGATGATTTCAACCAGTTGGTCCACTGAGCATAAAAAAAGGAGAGTGTTCAGAGAGAAATTAGCAAGTGCCTATTAATATTCAATTCTGGTATAAAAAAAAAAAAAAAGAAGTGTAACTCAAACCACAGAATAGTACATTACCATTTCACTGGAAAACAGAATAAGGTTCTGCAACTGGGAGCTTGTTTGTGCATATGAGTATGTTGCAGCATTCATTTCTGTAGCGTTTTCGAATGCATAGCCAGGTAAGGAAGACGGAAAAGGGTACTGATGCCCATGTGCTGCTTCTGCAGCAGTATCATGTTTTATGACCTCAGGCTGTGAAGACAAAGGGTAATCAATGCTCTCATTTGAAGCAGATATCACTTGCTGACTGTCATAATATTCAGGATTTCTGCCAGGAATGAGACATACAAACACAATCAATATATAAAACATCAAATTGACAAGGGCATTTACGGTTGAAGTGACTGAAGACATGCCTTGTATCTGGGTGGTCGACAGATGAAGCATCAGCTAAGACTGCTGTGTGAACCAAGCTCAAATGTGAGCAGTCCGCAGTTGGGACTGCAGATGATCTGGAATTATGACTGCTGGGTGAACCAAGCTCTTCCTTATGGAAGCTCAGCTTCTGCAAGCTTGCAGCAACCGAGCTTACTGCAACACTGACATCCTCAAGTGAAGAAGGTGCAGAATATTCCAGAACACCTACATTTGAGCAGCCCGCAATTCCTGGAAAGAAATCGACAAACATCCAGAAGTCAATATGGCAGAAAATATTCATCTTTTTCCCATCAGCCCCCAATTTGGTTCTCATAGTTCAAACCATCAGACATTCCTAGATCTCCAAGTTCATTAGCAAACAAAGCATGAAGAAAAAAAGCATGGCCCACCTTTTTCCAATCTGCAACCCTCATTTCAAGACAGCTCTTGGATTCTTTAGCATGTCAAACACATAAATACACATAAATATGACTTGACCTGAAAAAGAAAGGATCAACTATTCAATGATGGTGAACTACAAAAAACAAAGGGATCACAAAACCCACGATGGTAAACTACAAAAAACTCATGAAATGTAATAAAACATAAATATATATCTAAAAGATCACAAATAAATGAATCTCAGCAAAAAACTACCTATTGATTCTTCGGAACCTTCGACTGAGGTCCCTTAGCCTCAGGTCTATCCCTAGGAGTGGATACTGAGTCAGCCTCTACATTTAGTACATTGCCCGAAGTTTGGTCCGTTGCAGCCAATGAGTTCATAGTATCTCTCATTCGTGCCATCATCTGCTCTGTTATTCGCTCTGTCAACCGTTGCTCCATCTACTCTGTTATTCGCTCTGTCATCCGTTGCTCCATCTGCTCTAGATGCTTAGCCATCTGTTCTTTCATCCGCTCCTCCACCAGTTGCTCTACCCGCTCATTCATGTGTCGTCGCAACTCATCAGTCTCCCTCCTGAGTTCTGCAATGGTATTTCTCGTGCCCCATAATGTGAAAGTTGTGGGACCTAACCCCATCATGCGGACCCGACCTGGATGCTCTGGTCCCAATATCTGGGATAAGAGATCGTCTCGAGCAGTGCTACTCTGAGAGGACTCAGCAGTTTGAGTTGCTCGTAACTCCTCGATCATTTCCTGTAGTGTAGAAAAACATTAAATAAGTTGTTCAATATCATGACTTAATGCAAAATATTAACTGAGATGTCAATGATTGATAAATTTCTACATACAACAACATGAGCCGACTCCTCGTTCACAACACTCCCATCTTTCTTCCGATGGGTCATTATGAACAATGTTGCCCGATCAAGAGACTCTCCACCAAGATTCTTTGCCCGCTTTTTTCATGTAAAAAAAAATGAGTTGGTAACAATCATATTAAAGCAGAATGATGGCATTTCAATTTTAGAAATCAACGAAGAATTTACCTCTTCTTCACGCACTTGAGCAAAGCTCCTTAAGCCAGTAGTGTGGGTCATACGATGCTTGCTGCGGTTGATTTTATTCCTTTGAGTGTGGGCCTACAATGTGACATAGTAAAATAACTAAATTTTAATATAAATAACAATATACACCAACAAGGATATAATTTTTCGTTATGTTTAATTTTTACTTGTCCTTCATCACTTGACCAATAGGTGACGAGCCACTTCTAGTGTGTCGGCTCCACTCGATCAGGACAGTGAGCTAGTCGTTCCTCATTAGTCAAATATCGGTTGTAGTGTTCTTTTTTTAGCCTCTTCTTCCACTCTTTCCATGAAGCTTCGATGGACTTCATTACCCAATTTCGACGCTCCTCGTTGATATTCCATTTGATCTGCAATACATCAATTATCGATTATACTTAGCATACAAAAATACAAAAAGAGTAATTGAATTTTTGATTTCATATTACCTTCACTTCATTCCAAATCTCGTTCTTGTTAGATAGTGGCACATGATGCCAACTATCGTGATCAAGAGGCGCTAAGCGCCCATTCCTAGATAAAATGCCCAGCCACCTTGTAAACTCGGTGTACTTATGTCCAATGGGCTGCCCATACTTATTCCAACTGATATTCAGCTGCTTATTGGGTGGCAAGTTCGCCACCTCGCTGATGACTTTAGGGCCTCGAAATCGTCTATTATGAATACCACCCTCTTTATGTAACAAAAGAATAGATATGAGCATTCTAAATATTTGAAATATAATATCTACATTTAATTAAATCAAGAACAGAACAAAACTATAAAAGTTACAAGCTTAACTTCACTTTACTTAAATTATATATTTGCATACCCGGAGTCAGTGCTGAACTATCTGAACTTTGTCCAACCTAGCTGGTGGTCGGGACTGGGTCAATAAAGCTCGAATGATGATGGTCGGAGGTCGACATCTTCATTTCCTTCACAATATGAAAATAATATATGTAATGAGATTGGAGTTAACTAAATAATTGTGAGCATAAAAAAAGAAGAAGCATGCATCACATTTGTGTTAGGCATCAATACCTAATCATCAGATTGCGACCCAGAATCGTGGTCCTCTTTAATCAAATTAGACAAGTTTTGTGGAGTGTTAACTTCGTTTCCCTCCACATCCGTCCTATCCCAACTCACATTATCATCATTGGCAAGCATAGTCACTTCCATTGTATGATTAATGCAAGGCAAGCTCTGAAGGTATGTATCATTATCAACAAATGAATCATTCATGCCCATTTCGAACAAATCCCTTGGTTTTGACCTAATAACAACATGCCAATCGTGATCTATGGGATCAGAGACATAGAATACCTGTTGTACTTGGGTTGCTAAGACATATGGTTCATCATACAGGTTCCGATCAATATGCCATAATTGTTTGAAATTCACGAGCGTGAACCCAAACTCATCCTTCTTGATTCCCCTGCCCTGAGTTCTTACATCCACCCAATCACACCTAAATAATACAACTTTCTTGGACCCACAATAATCCAACTCGATAATGTCTGTTAAAACACCATAGTAATCCACATCCCCTATAATAGGGTTTCTATCACTTGTACTTGCAAAGCCTGATGTCTTTGCCGTCACAACAACTCCACTATTCTGTGATTTCAAGTCCCTCTCACGGTCTCTTGTACGAAACCTAAAACCATTAATGATGTATCCTTTAAATCTTCTTGCAACAGTGTTAGGGCCCCGAGCCAGGCTTCTAACTTCTTTTGGAACTTGATTATTCCCAACATGGTCCACATGCTTCCCAAGCCAATCTGGAAACTTCTCATTGTGGATGCGTTCTAGGAGCCTCGGTGCTCTTCTGGGCATCTCCTTCTTAATCACTTTCTTGTGTTCACTGCATTTTATTCAATTCGATAAATAAGTCGTAAACAAGTGAGATTCTTATGAATTAACGTTACAAATAAAACTACTTTTACTCAATGAATGGTGCGACCGCATTGGTGTTGAACAACACATATCTATGTGCCTGTGTCCTATCAACATATTCGATAATAAACACGTCAATCTTTCCCAATGGACGACCTATTGCCGCATCACTAAAGTCCTCATTTCGAACTGGTCTGTTGAATCTTGTCTCAACACCATGTAAGTACCGAGAACAGAATGTTAGGCATTCTTCAGCTAGGTACCCCTCTGCAATCGAACCCTCTGGCCGACTTCTGTTTCGAACGTAGGACTTTAGTCTGTGTAGGTACCTATAGTCACATAATAGATATATAAGTATACATGATTTTATCTATTACAACAAGATAAATGAAAGTTCATATTGAGACCTTAAAACACACCTTTCGATTGGGTACATCCAGTGGTACTGTACTAGCCCAGCTAACATTGCCTCGCTGGCTAAATGTATAGGCAAATGCACCATGATATCAAAGAATGACGGCGGAAAGATCCTCTCTAAATGGCAAAGCGTTAAAACAATCTGAGATTCAAGAAACTTGAAATCCTGCATCCGACCAACCTTGGAACACAAATCTCTAAAGAATCCGCTTAATTCAATTAGGATTGAGCTCACGTTTGGAGGTAATGTCCTTCACATGGCAATCGGAAGTATTTGTTGCATCAAAACATGAGTGTCATGGCTCTTGAGTCCTAAAATCTTCTTCATTTTGAGATTGGTACATCGTGAGATATTACTCGCATAGCCATCTGGTACCTTCATGTTCTTTATGACTCTACAGAAATCATCCTTCTCCTTATTCGCCATTGTAAAGCACGCAGGGGGCAAATATGTTTTGCCTGATGGTCTCTACTTTGGGTGAAGTGTTCGTCTTATCTTCATTTCTTAGAGGTCCAAACAAGACTTCACATTGTCCTTTGTCTTCCCGTCGATATTCAACAACGTCCCAAGAACATTGTCGCATACATTCTTCTCGATGTGCATCACATCAAGGCTGTGACGCAACATATTACCTGCCCAATATGGTAAATCGAAGAAGATACTTCTCTTCTTCCAACAAGATGTCTTTCCCTTTTCCTTATTATCGTCTCGATTTCTCTTCTTTCCAACTTTGGTATCAGACTTCTTTCCAAATATTATGCTAATTTTGCTTACTTGAGCTAACACTTCATTTCCAGACAGTTGTTTCGGCACCTCTCTCAACTTCAGCTTTCCATTAAAGTTCCTTTTATCATGTCTATACCTATGATCTCTATCCAAGAATCGACGATGACCCATGTAACAAAACTTATGGCTATGTGTCAACCACTGGGACTCTATGTCCTTATTGCAGTTAGGACAAGCGAGCTTACCTTTTGTGCTCCATCCTGACAACATTGCATATCCAAGGAAGTCACTAATAGTCCATAACAAAGCAACACGCATTCAAAAATTCAAATTCGATAATGCATCGTAAGTGTCGACACCGACCTCCCACAATTTAAGCAATTCTTCTATCAACGGTTGTAGATACACGTCGATATTATTGCCAACACCATGCGGGCCTGGTATAAGTAGAGACATCATGATGTAAGGCTGCTTAATGCACATCCACGGTGGTAAATTGTACGGCATCAAAACAACAGGCCATGTGCTATGAGCAATACTCATCATCTCGAAGGGATTGAATCCATCAGTTGCTAACCCAAGCCTGACATTACGACTATCGCATGAAAAATTCGGGTGTTTCTCGTCAAAAGATTTCCATACAGGAGAATCAGAAGGATGTCTCATGCACTCATCATTGCTTCATCCCTTGTCATGCCATCTCATGTTTTTAGCTGTTTGTACTTCCATAAATAACCTTTGTAACCTTGGTATCAATGGAAAATGCCATAATGTCTTTGCTGGAATCTTCTTAACTTTGGAAGGAATAGTTGTTGCCTCATCGTCATTAGAATTATGTTCCGTCATTTTCCATCTGGATATACCACACACAGCACATGACTCATCGTTCACATTAGTCTTCCAATACAACTGGCAATCATTGGGGCATGCATCGATCTTGTTATAACTGAGGCCCAATTCTTTAATAATCTTCTTGGTCTCATAAAAGGAACTCGACAACGTCTCACCCTCAGGGAGTGCTTCATTCAATAATTCAAGCAACATGGTGAATGACTTGTTGCTCCATCCATTTAAGCACTTAAGTTGATACATTCGAACAACAAAAGAGAGTTTCGTGAACTTCTTACATCCCGGGTACAAGGCTTGTTCGGCGTCTTGCAACAACCTGAAGAATCTTTCAGCTTCAGGATTCGGTTCCTCTTGTATTGGCTCCTGTGATGGCAACTCAGTCGGCATGTCATCCACACCTGATATTCCAAACACATCATGCAACAATCCATGCATGTCATCACGTGGAGGCATATCATCATCTGTACTAGTTGCAGGGCTGGAAGTCGATGAATAAGACGCCTCCCCATGGAACACCCAACGGGTGTAATTCGGCATAATTCCCTCACTCACAAGATGATCTACCACTTCTTTATGAGCACGCCAAAAGAGGTTGGTGCACTTTACACATGGACATAAGATCTTCCCCTCGCTAGCAGCATTGTTGAATGCAAACTCAATGAATTCCTTCATGCCCTTAACATATTCCAAGCTCACCCTATATTGTCCAAGGAAACAAAGGGAAATGTAACTTTACAAGGAATCCAAATTCGAAGGAGAAAGTATTGCTCAACACATTACCTTGACTTTTACATCCATCTCTTATCCATCACTTGTATCCAGCTTTGAACAATGCAATACTCTGTCCAAAATTCATGTCAATCCACTGTAGTTATTACTCTACTCAACATTGGTCCTGCTACTATCTTATATTCTAGTATAAATTGGTCTTCAAGGCTTCAGGACTCCTCTAGAGTTACCAACACATCCCTTAGCTACTACTAAGGGAGCACGGCTAGAAGTGTTACCTCTTCTACCAAATGGGCTATTGTTCTAAAGAAATTTAAATAATTAACCTCGTATATCTAATATATACTAGTATCATACAAGCAGAACGGGTATATACTAGTAACCATGTACACCAACTTGCAACTTAACCTACTGCGAACCGTCATACACTGTGATGTCTTACAGCAGAGCGGGTTCTGAGGAGTTACAAGTTGGACCTCTAAGAAAGAATATAAATGATGCCATTAAAATATAAATTAAATAGCTGAAGAAGAGTGCTTCAAATTTTTCACGTGAAAGAGCATGAACAAAAACACGAAATGTCTTCTCTGCTTGGCAACAAAGAGCACAACTGTTGACAAAAAAATACACTTTATATTGAAGGTGATTGTATGTACACTTTCTTTTGTTCTTTTGAAAGATAGGAAGATTTTGCTAAGAAAGAAAAGCCAACAGACTACACCAAGAACGAATGGATAGACGCAGGAAATCATCACTCTCATTTCATGTAAGTTATCAACTAAGTCAACTATAAGAAATACTCATAACTGCCTTCTAAATTTTCTAAGACATACTCAATCGGAACCAGGTGCTCCTTAGAAACAAATGCCCATATGCAGTAGATTTATATTCGACTGTAGAGATTTATGCAGTAGCATGCATGTCATATTTACCATGATCTACATTAACAAAATTCATCATATCATATATAAAACTGTGTTGCATATGCCAAATATATGTTTTGTAGTGACCTACATGATCCTACACTTAGCGTACCACCTATTAGAGGAAGCGGTGTACCAAGTACAACCCATTCACATACCGTGTATGATGTGCTACATCTAATTGTGATCCTAGAAACCATGGTTGGATCGTAGGTATTAGCTTATAGAAACATGAAGTTCCATTTATATTGTATCATACAGTTCTCCATTTCTGTCTGTGATTTTTCTTGAATGGTTTGGCGTTGACACCTTCATTACTGGTGACCTTACTATAAGAACTGTTGAGAGGTGGAGGCAAGCATATATACATGTTCTAAATGACACCTTAACAAATTAAAAAAAATAAAAAAATCTAAGCACGAGTATAGAAAATGACTTTACTCTCATATTTTAGTGTATGCCCCTCAGATTACGGAAACAACGGTTGTTACGTTTGAGCCAAATGGACTACAAAAGAGGAAGCAGGGCCAACCTTCCATCTAGCAGTCCAAATAGAACCACCTCCTCTAGAATACCAAGAATGAAATAGGCCTTCAATCGAACTAGGCACAACCCAACACATGTTCGCAGATCTAAGGATACCTGACCACACTTCCAAGGAGAAAGAACAATGAATGAAGAGGTGGTCAACGGATTCTTCAACTCCTAAATAGAGAAGGCAGGCATTGGGCACCTCCATAGATCTTTTACGCGGGTTAATCAATTGGGAGAATCTTATTCCTTCCAGTCAGCCATGCAAATGGCACAATTTTTGGAGGAGCCCCATAAGATAAGAGAAAAGTGGTGTGACTCTAGGAGCTAGAAGATATAGGTCGCAAATGCACTTAGAAAGAACTCATCCTGCTGAACCGCCAAGGAGTCCTTTACCCCCAGAGCAAGTGAAAACCCTTACAAATGAGATAAAAGATTCACTCGATTAAGAAATTCAGAGTACTAGCAACTAAAATATCTACTATTAGGCAAAGATGGGTGAAGGTAGGGAAGGACTCATGAAGTGGGGAATCACTACACGACATGTCATCCCAAAACCTAACCCTAAGCTACCAATTTCCACAGGAAAGAGGCACTATATAGAGACGAATCCTTGATCCACCAACCCCTGGGAGAGGAGCCATATTTGGTAGCAACGATTCATCTCTAGAGGCTAGACTCCTCTACCCCAAAAAGTCACACCCATTTTCCAAACATGCCACAACTTTTGTCGAATACTACTCTTATCAGAGTGTCCAACTTGGGTACTCCAGTTATTTTAAGGATACAAGAATCCAAAGCCTCAGTTCGAGTATATTAACAGAAGTGTAGATAGCAATAACTTCCAAAATAAAGTCTATCAAAACTATTCGACTGTTGGAGAAGCTTCGTCTTATAGAACTTTTTCTTAGGGAAACTGTATCCTTGGAAGTTTATGAGTTGCTTGTGCATTTCTCCAAAATTTAACAAGTCTTGCTGGACGCACATCCGCAATTACTTCTAAAATAAAGTCTGTCAAAACCATTCGATTGTCAGAGAAGCTTCATCATATAAAAACTTTTTCCTTAGCGAAACTGTATCCTTGTAAGTTTATGAGTTGCATGTGCATTTGTCCAAAATTTAACAAGTCTTTCTGGATGCACTTGTCTATCCCTTCCAAGTAAGTTAAAGACTAAATGATGATACTTTGGTCTGACAGAAGAGTGCACATTATATGTATATGCTGATTTTGCAATTCTAGGATATATAGAATTCACAATGAAAATCACCTAGTGCCAGTCACCAGAATAAACATTTAATAATTTAAATAAACATTTTATGACTAAAAAAATGCCTTTCCTATATAAACACTAAAACAGACAAAGAAAAAAGAAGATACCTTCCCCTGTAAAGAAATATAATAAGGTTACTAAAGGATGCAGCTTTATAGAAGCCCTCCGCACGTTGTATTAAAACCCAGGCTCGACGTGCAAATGACCTCTGAAGCATATGTGATAACAAATCAGTATCTGCCTTTCATACCTCGACATTGACTGTACTTGGATGAATGGACCAAGAGGAGGGAAGTACCTGTTCAGAATCACCCCATCTACGAAATGCAGAGAAAGATTGTAAACGGGCCCATATATACTGACCACTGACTGTGGCAAGGCAGTACCAAATCTTCTGAGGAACAATAAGCCCAGGTCCTTCTAGTCCTGTTCTCACTGAGTAGCAGCTCTCCTTCTTCCAATCAAGAGAGAGAGAGAGAGAGAGAGAGAGAGAGAGAGAGAGAGAGAGAGAGAGAGAGAATGGATTTGGATCTGGATTTGAATGATAAGGTCTTCTAGCAGCTCGAAAACATGCAAAAAGAATCAAAATCTGCAAACAAGGAAATCGCAGAGGTCTTCTTTATGGGAATCCGACAGAATTTCACAAAAAAAAGGAAAAAATCTTTGCATTCCTCTCTAAACCAGACAATCTAGGGTTTTCGATCCAGAAAAAATAGAAAAAACAGTAAAGAAATTCCAAACAAATCAAGAAAAATGAAATCGAGAGCTAGAACATCCGATCTTCGACGAGATTTAACGAGAAAATGCGGGAACAAGAGCAATACCGACCTGCACGTCTGAGAAACGAGAATTCCGAAGCTCCTTTCGCCATCAATCGATGAAATGGTTGGAACTGAAGAAAGAAATGGCGATTTTCGAGCAGAAATCGAGAGAAATGAGGGTTTTGGGAGACTTGCTTGGACTCCCTAAGGGCCTGTTTGGATGCCTGTAAGTTCTTTTAAGTTGTAAGTGACTTACCTGTAAGTCACTTACAGGTGAAAGTTACTTACAGGTAACCTGTTTGGATGTAAGCTGAAAGTCACTTACAGGTAAGTTTTTCTGTTTGGATAGCCTGTAAGTTACTTACAGGTAGAAAGCTGTATATTCACATCGAGCAGAGCTTGGATTGGGGAATCGTTCTAAAATGTTATAATTATATAAAAAAAACATAGGATCAAAAATGTTATTTTGTTAAGCCCATCAAGATGAATATTTGAGATAATTATTAAGCTAAACAAATCATCAAGTGGGCTATAAAAGTGGGCCCACGAATTCAAAATATCTATAATATGGAGTAATAACTCAATTTAAGCATTAAGAATAAACTTAAAAACATTAATAGAAAATTTAATAATTAAATTACATTACCAATGTCTTCTTTAACTATAGAAATGACATTTAAAATTTTTTACTAGGGAATCATCCTCTCCAACCATTCATTCCTTTGAATAGGACTTACATGATCTAGGAACGTAGAAGCAAAATGCTGTCTTTCCGTAAGGAATGTGTAGGCCCTATACATCATGTCAGAATCAATGGTTATCATATTCTCCAACTCATCCCATAGTCTTCCCGCTGTTTTAGTTTTGAATGAAACATATTCATCCATTGTTTCCTGCATGCGTTCAAACTTTTCAATAACAGTTGATGCAATAGAGGCATTCTTCTTCTTCTTTAATGGCCTTGGAGCAGAGTTTCTCACATCCCTTTGACCGCTTCCTTCGCCATTTTGATATCGACCTTGTGTTCCGTCAGAATATACATCATCGGGTGGTGCATATGGTGTATATGATCCAGAGGGGTATGAGGACAATGGGATGTCATCCATGTAATGAGATGAATGGAGGACTTCTTCCTCAAGATCGGATGTGGTTCGTGCTGCGTTCCCGGTAGCAGAATCGTCCCCACATACAATATCAAACTGAGCTAGTAGCGGGAATGGCTTGTTTCTGATATGAATAGCTTCAGGTTTTGCCTATAAAACAAATAAAACCCGGCGCATTCGCAAAACCAGCATCTACTAAGTAATATTTGCCTTTAAACAAAAAAAAAAAACACACCTTAAAAGTCACGTAAATGTAATCTGCTTATTAATAAATAAATATATATCTATATGTCTACTTAGATCAGTACCTGCTGGGACAATCAATTTGTGTTGTCGGTTAAGAGCATCTACCAGTATTCGTGAATCTGATGCCGATCCCTCCCACCCCGCTAGTACATATTGAAATGTTAAATCAAAAGAGCAGCTTGCTAACACATTTGGGAAATAAATCCCTTTCGATTACGCCACTTGGCTTGCTCTTTTACACTGATCATCGCTGGAATATGTGAGCAGTCTATAGCTCCAACACAATCCTTAAAGTACGGGAAAAATCTTGTACTATTCATTATTTCGGGTGGTACACCATTTCTAGGTAGTTTTATAATATCGCGTTGTAAAAGTACAACTGCATTAAGCATTCTGTTAAAGTGACGACTAATTGTTTCCCCAGAATGGTTAAAATGATGTTGCATGACACGGTTCTTAATATTATGGCTAATTATATGAAGAAAAATTACTAACTCTTCTTCCAGTGATACACCAAATGTGCCTCGCAGGTTACTCTTGTCTTGTATCATATCACGAAGGCTAAAGAAAGCGTCTTTGTGCATACGAATGTAGTTGAAGCATGTTGGGCCCGGTCCATTAATAATTGCATTTGCAGCCTGTGCGCCTGTCCAATTTCGTTGATGTTCTTGTGATTCTTCTAACATATTATTTTTATCAAGCCAAATGGTCATTAATGCACAAGCAGTGGTCATTGTAGACATCATATGAAAATCCATCTCAGAATCTGAATCCATTTCGCAAATAGATCTAAAAATCAAAGAATAAATATATAGTCAATTGATACCAAAATCCAAGGGGGAAAAGAATAAATTTTGGTGGAAAAATGCATGCTCAAACAACTAGCTTTCGTTGACCCTAGTCCCAACTTATAATTAATAAATAAATAAATAAAAGCTGATGCAAGAGATAAGGAAGAAAATACAAAGCACCGGCTCACGTTCAATGGAAGAAATGCCAATAGGATCATCCAATCTGGGATTTTTGGTGTATGGGTCATCCACAATTAGGACCATGTTATCAAAGGTCTGGACCCAGTTATACAAACTGAGTAGATGAGAGTTTATATGGGCAAAACAGAGATGTGCATTTGCTTCTGAGTCTAATCCCATTGAACCGATTTGCCATTTTGCATGAATTCAATTTGAGAATAATTCAATCTACATCTTTCTTTCTTCCTTTATTCTCATTGATCCACATGATACTGTTCTAACCCTACTCAAGCTACAAAAAAGAAAGTTTCTTAACTAAAGAAACTGACAATAAAGACTTCTAATTCAAATAGGCCTCTCTATATATCAAGCAAAAGGTCAATGTATACAACCATATGGCTGTACTTCGCTGCACCAGTTGATATTAAAGACCAAAAACACCATCCCATGCACAACATTAGTGTTGTGGTGCTGTACAGCTTGATCAAGACCAGTCACCAGCATTAATGTGGAAGGATGGGCAAACTGCATACTTATGTTCAAGCTCCAATTGCTTAGGGCCTGTTTCTGTTTGGGATCAAAAAATGAGAATGCGAAATTGGTAATTCATGAACTTGTCAAATTCATGGATTTGCATTGGATCTGGATTTGCATTTACTGTCATGGTATAACACTACAGTAAACCTTGAAGAATTGATATGCAAACCCACCCATCAGGATAAGCTGAAGTTCAAGCATAAATCAAGAAACAAGAGAAGTTGTAAATAGAAACCAATGCACATAATGAAAATAATAAAAATTCAAGGAAGCCTGAGAAACCATGAACAGAAACCAAAAATCAAGAAAATAGGAACCTGCAAACAACAACTAATGAAAAACCAAGAAAATAAGATGTTCCAGTTAGAGAACTGCAACAATTGATGTTCCAGCAACAACTGATGTTCCAATTCATAAGAACAGAAACTAAAAAATAATGCAAAAAGAAAAGGAAGAAACCAAGAGATACAGTGATGTTTAGGACCAGTTTCAATGCAATCCCAAATTAAGACTGGTTTATCCAATCCGTCCATCTATTTCTTCATCTAAAATTAAGTATTGAAATGGATGTACAGTGTGGATCAAATACTTATATCATGGTGGATCCCACGGAGTTTACGCATTACTCAGCATAATACTCAGCCGTGCACCATTTGGCAAGAGTTCTTTTGAGAATTTTTTGAGAACTCATAATACGTGATTTGAGTCCAAAATCCGAACGGTCCACGTTATGCAGAACCCCATGAAACCCCCATTAACTAACTTATACTTTGATCTAAAATATCGATGGGCCATGAAAAAAGAAAACATTTTCATACCTTGATTTGCATCTCTCTTTTCTATGGCCCACCAGAGTTTTAATTCTGGGTGCAAATTGGTCCCTAAATTTTTTCATGGGATGCTGCATCACATGGTCCGTTCGGATTAGAGGTCCATAACGGGTGTGAAGAAATGCACACGTGTGCAGGTGTGCCAGCGTGCGTTATTTAATAACGTTAACCACTCCCCGTTTTCAAAGGGAAAAAAAATATGTCAAAGCCACTCCCGTTTTCAAAGGGGAAAAAAAAGGGTGGATGAAACCTACCGTCTACGGCGAGGTTACCAGCGACGGAGAGAGATTGCAGAGGGGGAGGGGGAGAGAGATTGCAGAGAGGCAGGGGGAGAGAGATTGTAGAGAGGGAGAGAGAGAGCTTGGGATGGAGAGACGAAACCTGCAATCTCCTTTTTATAGAAGCTTATCAATGGTGGTTGTTGGTGTGGTAAATGACGGTTGTTGGTGCGGTTATAATGAAGCTTTGCTGCGGTAATAGTGTTGTAGGATGTGGATTGGCTGATCTGCTGCAAGGCTTGCTGGAGTTCCTTCAATGGCTGCTACTTCCTCTTCATTGGCTGGAGCTTCATGGCTGTAATGGTGGTTGGTGGGTTGGTGCGTTTCTCCCTCTTCCCCTCTTTTTAAAAATATGACCGTTGAGCCTGTAAGTGACTTATAGGGAAGTGACTTCCCACCCCCCTCGCCCTGCAGTTTTTTGGTAGATTTGCCTTTAAGTGACTTACAGGTTGTAAGTTACTTACAGGCGATTTTTCTCCCCCAAACACAACCTGTAAGTGACTTCCCTTTAAGTGACTTCCCACTTACCCAACTTACAGGCATCCAAACAGGCCCTAAGAGACTTTTGCCCGAGCAGAAATCGGGAATTCCGAAAAGCCTCTGAGTGAGAGGAATGGTCTTGCCTTTTTAGCTGGACATTACCAGAAATAACGAAAATGCCATTGGAAGGTCGAAAGTACCCTTGATATTGGCCTCAGTTTTCAAACCGAGGTAAAAAGGGTGGTCGGGTAGATATTAGGCTCAGTTTTCAAACCGAGGCAAAAAAGTCTGGCCGGTTATAGATTTGGGTAGATATTAGCCTCAGTTTTTAAACCGAGGTAAAAAGGCCTGGCCTGTTACAGATTCCCTACATCATCCCCCGTAATAATAGCCCGTGAAGTAAAGAGCTCTGTAGGGCCCACCATGACATGGCATCCGCTCCACTCATCTCTTGTGACAAATTATTTTAGAATGGGATCCAAAATAATAGGCTGATTCAACACTCTCATGGGCCATAATGCATGGATCAGTGATAATGGGACCATTTACCTTTGAAATCTTACCGTGGCCCACCGTGATGAGTTCGGTAGCCTCAAGAAGGCTTTAATGATAGACGTCTTCAAGAAATAATTTTTCGGCCCACTTCCATAAATGAGTTTCCAAAAATGATGGATAGACTTTTAGCATCAGTATCTAACCAACTGAGGCAAAATGACAGGCTTTTGGCCTCAATTACTCACCAACCAAGGCAAAAGGGTAGACATTTGGCCTCAGTTGTTTAGCAACCGAGGCAAAGGGCAGACTTTTAGCCTCGGTTGCTCACCAACTAAGGCAAAAGGGCAAACTTTTGGCCTCAGTTTCTCACCAACCGAGTCAAGATGACAGACTTTTGGCCTCAGTTTTCAATAATCGAGGTAAAAAGGTAGACTTTTGGCCTCAGTTTTCAATAACTAAGGCAAAAAGGTAGGCTTTTGGCCTCAGTTTTCAATAACCGAGGTAAAAGGGCAGACTTTTAGTTTCAGTTGCTCACCAACCGAGGCAAAAGGGCAGATTTTTGGCCTCAGTTTCTCACCAACTGAGGCAAAAGGACAGACTTTTAGCCTCAGTTTATCAACAACCGAGGCAAAATGGCAGACTTTTGGCCTCAGTTTCTTACCAACCAAGGCAAAAGGATAGACCTTTGGCCTCAGTTTATCACCAACTGAGGCAAAATGACAGACTTTTGGCCTCAGTTCTCAACAACCGAGGTAAAAGGGCAGACTTTTAGCCTCAATTGCTCACCAACCGAGGCAAAAGGATAGACTTTTAGCCTCATTTGCTCACCAACCGAGGCAAAATGACAGACTTTTGGCCTCAGTTTCTCACCAACCGAGGCAATAGGGCAGAGTTTTGGCCTCAGTTTTTCATCAACCCAGGCAAAAAGTGAATTTTTAACCTCAGTTCCTTTACAACCGAGGCTAAAAACTATATTTAGCCTCATTTTTTTGAACCGAGTCTAAAAAATTGAGGCTAAAGGCCTACTTTCTTATAGTGTGGGACCTACAGAACTTGCTAACATCAGTTAACTATTCCTCTCACTTCATTTTGACTGCCCTAAAATGATCTCTTTTTTCTCTCTCCCTCTCGTCCACTCTCCTCTCCATCTGTCCCTCTTCCAGCGCCGGCCCTAAAAGCTACTACCCACTATCCCACAAATATAAATTGACGGTCCATAAGGGTCTCTATGGGACCCATCATAAAATATGTGTTTTATCTAAGTCGTCCATATGTTTTAATATCTCATTTTAGGGCATAAGCCCGAAAAGGAGGCAAATTAAATCCTCAATTGGACCACACAGTAATAAATAGTAAAAATTATGTGTTTATCGTTAAAGTTTTTAGGAAGTGGTATGGTTGACTTGAGCCTTTGATCTACCTCGTTTTTTAATTCATGCCCTAAACCTAGTTGCTGAAATGAATAGAAGGCGTGGATAAGCCACATACACGAAGCCGTGACAGGACCATCGAAGCCGCGACAGGACCATCCAAACAAATGGCAGAAGCAGATTGGCTGGTGTACCACACACCACTCAGTGGCTGGTGTGTTAACGTCACCAAGTTATGTGGGTCTCATCATGAGGTATGAGTTATATCCAAACCGTCTGTCCGCTTGGATAGATCGTTGTAAGGCTTGAGCCGAAAAGTACGACAGATCCAAAAATCAAGTGGACTACACTGTAAAAAGCATGGGAGGATGAACGCCTGCCATTGAAACACTTTTGGCTGTCAAAGAAATTTTAGATTAATATAATATTTGTTTTTTATCTTCATCATCTAGGTCTGTGTGACCTTATGAGCAGATTATATGGAAAGTAAACGTTACAATGAGCCCTATGAATGTTTTAACGGTGAGAATTATTGTCCCACCGCTATTTGTGGTGTGGTCTACTTGAGGCCTGGATATTACTCATTTTTGGGATCAAGATGTAAAATGATCTCCCCATATTGATGAATGGTGTAGGTATGATAAATATATCATTTTGGGGCCATTTAGCTTTGTTCTCCTTTGACCCGTACGAAACAATGGAAATTAACCTTTACCGTTTATATCTGGTGTGGTGGACTTGGGATTTCAATTTATCTAATTTTTAGGTAATTAAAATAAAATTTAAAAATTTAAAATAATGGATGAAGCGGATAAACCACATGCATCACGGTGGGCCCCACGGAGCCCCTGTGCCTTGACACCGGACCGTCCGTCTTTATCGCCGCGGCTAAAAAATTCGTCCGCGCCCCATCTCCTGCCCTCTCTCTCTCCTTCTCTCTCTCCACCGCCTGCCCTCTCTCTCTACGGCCCCAGGCGTTTGATGAACTCATACAGAGGGCTTCTAAGTTGGTTTCTTAAGACACCCAGAATCTAAAACAGGATGATCTCAACACTTCGATTCATGGGTCTTTCAGGAAATCTAGCTTCTCTTCAGGTAATCATGATTTTTTATCTTCTTCCTGATTTCCTTTTTTAAAAATGGAATTGGTGATTACACCCACCCATTTAGATAGTTACACCCAATTGTCTGCATAAATATTGAGTGGTTTTGGAAAATATTTGATGATTTTTGAAAACGTTTGTGTTGGATTTGGGAAAGGATAGAAAACCCATGATTTGTTCTTTTGAGGGTGGTGCAGATTCGAAGAAGATTTGGGGGATTTATTATCAGAAGTGCAGAAGATTTCGGCGGTTCTATTGCTGTTGCTACTGCTGCTGCTATTATCGGATGCCTTGGATTTAGGCTTTGGTCATTATGTGAAGGGTTCATGGACAAAGGGTAATTTTTTTATTTTTTTTTGTGCATCATCCATTCCTAAAAGTTTCTTCTTCATGAACTTTTCTTCTATGTTTCTATTTTTCTTATATATCTATTTCAAAGCTTCAGGTGCTTTGATAAATGCAAATTCCATTTTTCTTATATATCTATTTCTGTCATGTTTGTTCGATTAGCTCTCCTTGTTTCTCTCCTTCTACAGCTTTCATGTTTGTACACAACAGTTTCTATTTTGTACCAAGGAATTAAGATGCTAAGGAAGAGAAGAAGCCACAAGGGTCGCATTTCATTTGATTGTTTATAGACTGAGCTGTTTCTATTTTGTATAATGGGCGTAACCATTTAAAATGTTTGCAAATTCTCAACATTGTTTACCCATGATTCTGACTCAATGCCTAGAGTTTGGACTGGGAAGGAAGACATCTGAGCAATCACAAAAATTGATCGTTCTGTTGTACTTAGCAACTTATCATATCTACAAAATAACTGTCTGAAGTTGAGCCTCTTCCCTATTTGTTGTAATCCCAATTCCTACTCGCATAGTATTGGTGATCAGAGGTTCTACCTATTTATAGAAAAAAAAAAACCTGCCTGGTCTTTGAGTAAGATTAAGAAGGCAGAAACATGAGGGTATGTTGGCATTGTAAGATAAAGTGATGGTATATTGGTCATTTCAAAAGGCTACTGGGGAGAACCCATGAGCTTAATTTTGAGAGTGCCTGTAGTGAGAAAAGCATATGCAATATATGTGTGTTTGAATTCTCGCTTCCTGTAGTAAGGATCTTTAATTATCTTTATCTTTTGTTTTAATGAGTCCCTGAAGCTGCTCTTTGTTATGGCTGCAATCCGTTTGGATGACAAGGATGATAAAATCGAGACTACTCTCTCACTTGCTCTAGCAGAGTTGGCGAATGGTAATGTTACTGACAGGAGCATCATTTCATCTAACCCACTGGCTTCAAGCACTTGGGAAGAGGTGACATTTATAGCTTCTGAAACTCTTTCTTGATGTGTTTGGCCCATGAACTTTCTTGTTGACACAAAGACTTGGTATGAAGAAGGATATTTCACAATAAGGAATGAAAAACAGCAAAGGTAATCTCTATCAATCTTATTTACCAAGAAGGCTCATGAACATCTCTCTTTTGCATTTGCATCCCTTGATCAATTCCAAGAATAATAATCTGAAAGAAGAAATTGATGGGAATTCAAATGCTACAACAAAAACACAAGTATAAAATCACTACTACTAGATTTATGGCTCTAACTTACAGGTGGATGAACATATTCCACAGATGGAAGAAGACCCATTTCGAAAGAACCCCAAATACATGCAATGTTCATTTTAGATCATATTGAGAATGTTGGAAGTTATCAACATGAATGATTTTGCATATTGAGAATGTTGGAAGCTATCAACATGAATGATTTTGCATGTAATCTGATTACTTACAAGCACATAGTAGAACTCATATGCATCTGTTTGTTTACGCTTCCAAATAAGTTGATTATAATCTTCTCTTCCTTATCCATATGTGATGTAACAAATCTGTATTTTGGGTTGTTTGGCAACTAGGAATTTACAAGTTGCTAAAGAATTTATTTTCTGGAAACAAATTCTATATGAGAAACCGATTGGGTGCACCTTACCATCTAAGTTCTCTTTTTGCCATGACCCAACTAAATCTAATTAGGTGTACCTTACCATCTAATCTATGGCCATCTTTTTCCTAAACAATTGATATTATATTCTTTGATAGTGCTTATCAAATTAAAGTTTATATCTCACAACTACTGGCTGCACTTGTAACAGGTAACAGGACGCTTCAACCTAATATAGGTCAGGCTCAAATCATGGGCCCATCTTTATACGGGGCAGGGCCTCAAATTAAGAGTGTTTGGGAAATTGTTAGTTTTAACCTCTAATGTTGGTTTGTAGAACTGGTTAGATTTAGCATGGATTTTATGTTTAGATTTGTAGAAATAGTTAGAAAAAGCTTTCCTATTTAGGGTTCAGGGCATGTTCGATTGCCACTTAAAATGAGTTCATCTCATTTAGTTAACATTAGTAGTGTATCAAAGATCATAAATGGTTGGTTATCATGATGACTTTTAATTGTACGCAAAAAAGGTTTAAAAAAGAAGAAGATCCCTAATCCATAATTAGGAATAACTAAAATGAGATGAATTCAATTTTATTTTTTTTAATGGCATCCAAACGGGCCCTCATGGAGCATGCCTTTGGGGGTTTATTCTACGTTTATAAATGCAAATTCTTCGTGTGCATTATTAATTAGTTTTGGATGTCTTTGATTTTGGATCTTCAGGTTTTGATTTGTAGAGGTTTGTTGATCCCACATGCTTATGTGTGTAGCCTTGCCCCTCTACATGTCTGAACATGTGTATGGTGCACATGTTGTGAACATCCAAGCTGTCCATCATTCCATCCCTTATAGGGAGCTTTATCGTGTTCCCATGATCTCTGTATAGGTGGGGACTGTTTTGAAATGTCACTTGCAACCGACTTCGGCTGTTCTACAAGTTATCCCATATGTAAAGGTTAAGATCTTCTTGGTTTTCTTCTCAAAATGTCTTCCATCTGTTTCATCTCACGAAGGTTGTTGTAATGCTGATTTCATGTCTCTGCAAGGGTTTCTCCTGAACAGGAGCTTATCATGATCACTTTTAAGACAGTGGGAAGGATGGCATTGATGTGTGGAGATGGGACCAATGATGTTGGGGCTCTAAAGCAGGTATTAATGCCCCTCCCTCTTTCACATAGCTATTTTTATCTTATCATCCATTAAGTTGTAGGCTGCTGATTGAGCCCATTTGTTTGAAATCTGAACCACAGTTTGTTGGCCCATTTATATGGATTAGTGCATCTAAACTTGAAAATGTATTTAAGAAAAAGCTTTGTAGCTACAGGATCCATTCCTAACATATCATTTATTAAATAAATGTTTTAAATGATGAATTATTTCATCATTTAATCTAGACTGTCAATTTTTCATGCCATTGATTGGATGGTTATCATTATTTAAAATTGTTATAATTCGTGACTGGTCATGACACGTTATTTAAATGCTTGGGTGATGTTGCTGATGTTGTCAGGTGGGGACATTGGGCATTGCAGGAATAGAAAGAATCAAAATGTAATGAGGAAGGAAAACGGAATAAGCAATTAGAAAGGGTAGTTTATTAGTCATTTTGTAGATTAGAAAACAAGAGTAATCCTCTTCCACACGCTATCCATTGTTGGGTGATACCTCCTTCAGTTGATGTGGTTTTGATGGCATGGCATGGCATGATGGCAGCATGGGACCTAAATGGAAAATTCTGTGGTTGCTCTTCTCGTGGAACTAGTCATGATTTGGGCCAAGTGTAATGACAAATGCTTCCCCAATTGTGTTAGTCCTTCCAAAAAGGTGTTCAGGGAGGCCAAATTGGCTGTGATTGAATGGGCCAGGGTGTCTCAAGCCTTTTTGCAAGTTGTTCATATGAATCTTTTATTCATATGAACAACTTGCAA
Source organism: Magnolia kwangsiensis (assembly GCA_037074715.1). NCBI lineage: Eukaryota > Viridiplantae > Streptophyta > Magnoliopsida > Magnoliales > Magnoliaceae > Magnolia > Magnolia kwangsiensis. The sequence goes on from CM073573.1 coordinate 142,065,144, forward strand.
GTTGTTTGTTGGGGCTGTTGATTCCTAATCTTTGCCTTCCCATTTTTCTTTCCTTAGTAAAGCTTGAGTAAACTTCCAGGAAAAAAAACAAAGAAGAAAACCTTTTATGCTCACATAAGTTGATGCTTCTTTTTTTAGTTTGTTCATTCATATTGCCATTGGCTTATTAGTTGTATGATTTTTTGTCATGCATTTTTCTCAGTAACTCTTACCTTATTCCATTTTCCACTTTGTTCAGTAGATCTGAGATTGGGAGATTTGTTGCTTTGCTTCGGAATTCTTCTTCTATTCTCAGGTCATGTGCTACTTTTGCTTTGCTACAGGTAATTGCTACAACACTTGTCCAATATTTTCATTGGATTTTTTTTTTCAAATAATGTGTGGCATTCGTAGAAATTAGTGGTTTCTTTCTTGTTCACAAAACACTATTCTTAAAGCTAATCTCCAACTCTGTGACATTAAGAGATCATATTTCCCTTTTTGATTTCTTCATACACTCAGAAAATCAGTTGGTCAATTAATTGTTTTAATTAATTGTTTTCACAATCGCTTAACGTGAGTTCATATTTGAAGGGACTGATCTCGTATCGAGGAGGGTGCATCCAATAGGCAGATCGTCAGCCGTAGTTCTACAACTCATTGAGTCTACCCAAAACAAGGCCATAAACTCAACAAAGTGACTCGACTGAAGTCACGGGACTCATCCTAATCAATTTTTTTCATCCAATAGGTATTTTCTCTTGCTTTAGACGTCGTTCTATAGCATAGTGTTTGTAATTATCATTTTCCTTGCAATAATGGATGGTGGAACATGATTCATGTCAACTTTTTGAATAGGATTCTTATTAAACAATCGTGTGAATTATTTTTTGAATGACCATCAGGTGCAAGATTCAAAAATAAATAAATAGATAAATAATTTGGAATAATTTTTTTAATTCAGAGATATTTTAGCGACGGACAAAATCCGTCGCTAATTTCTGAACATGGAAAATCAGGATCTCTCGACTCATATTAGCGACGGGCATTATCCGTCGTAATATTTTAATGACTTTTTTGAATTTTAGCGATGGATTTTTTATTTTTTGCGATGGATCTTATCTGTCGTTAGTATGCGACAGACCGTATCCATTGTAGATTAAACGATGGATTTTATCTGTCAGGAAAAAAATGACCCAGCAAACAGCGACGGACCAAGTGACGGACGAAATTCGTCGTTTGTTTGCTTTTACGATGAATTTGGTCCATCGTAAATTTGTGATTTTGGCGTAGTGCTAGGTCCTGCATGAATTTACACTAGAGGAAGGTAAAAGAGAGATGCAAAGATTGTTCCTATTTCATGAATACTATCCCTTCTCACTTCCTCTCCTTTTTTCCTTCCTACGTAGCCTAATATCCTAGTCGAGTTGGGTGGCAAAATATATGAGATGATGCCAATTACCCTGGGTGGAAGATGGGGAAGAGAGAGAGAGAGAGAAAGAGAGATGGGTCTCGCATAGAGCTGTACATGAACTAGTAGCTCGGTTAACTTGCTCAACTCAACTTGACTTGAAACTAGGTTTAAGCCGAGTCGAGCTAAAATTTTGAGCTCGAAAGATTGAGCTCAAGCTCAGCTTAAGCTAGCCCGAGCTGTTGACTGAGCCAAGCCAAGTTCGAGCTAGGGTAGCCTATAATAGTTAAGTCGAGCTGAGTTGAGCTGGGCCAAGTTCGACTTGGTTCGGCTCGTGTACAACTCTAGTATCTTGAAGGAGATCGAGAGAGAGAGAGAGAGAGAGAGAGAGAGAGAGAGAGAGAGAGAGAGAGAGAGAGAGAGAAGAGAAATGAATGAGAGAAGTGTAAGAGTTTCTTGATGTGGAAATCCCAGAAAACTGTTGTGCATAAAACATGAAAATCAAGGGTTCGGATGGCTTACCTAAGTGGGACGCCATTGCTGAGAATAATAGGATACCAAAGCTATAGTCTTCCTCTCCTTCACACCAATACACAATAATAGATGGGCCTTAGGTTCTGTCGTTGCGTAGGATTGGGGACCCAGATCTTCTCTTATATAGAAGTTGGGAGATGAGAGTTTGAGTCTCATCATAACTCTCTCTCCCTGCTTCACATTGTTGTGTCCTAGCTCAAATCAAACAGCCCTGTGCATCCCGGCGTAAGGCTATAGCATTCCAGCCCTAATACGTATTGTTGCACAATTAGAGTTGCGCAGCGGATCACCTGAAGTGGGGCCCACTGGTTTACTATATCCTTAATATGACAATCCAGGTCATTGATCAATAAGGCCCACCTCATAAAGTTCTTACATTTTTCCACTTGGGCCTATTGAGCAATGTCAATGATTATCATATAGAATAATGTCGAAAACAGGTTTTGATTTTAAGAAAACATCCAAATGGTTAACCAATGAAATTGTTGGACTATATGAGTAATACTATTCAATCTGGTCCATTAAGACTGTCAGTATTGAAACATGGTAGTCGTCACAACATTTAATTTAGGCAAAGTGAGGCTAATCGCGATCACAAGTACTTTTAATCTTAACAATATAGATCAGGAACTAGAAAATGTGGTATAAAGATTACACACTTTAGTGCAATGATATGTGCCTATCCTTAAGAGGTTCTGAAGCTTTAACATGCCTCCAATGAGACATGATTGTAGTTCTACTTAGAATTTGTACATATATATAGAGAAGTAGAAATAAATCTTTTTATCAAAATCATCCAAAAACAAACTGCATAAAACAAGATCTCTAAATGTCTGTAAAAATTAAAATATGGTCAACTTCTACTAACTAAAAACATTTATGGGATCAATGACTCCCATGGATGTCACATACTCAAACTGCATAAAATAAGATCTCTAAATGTCTGTAAAAATCAAAATATGATCAACTTCCACTAACTAAAAACACTTATGGGATCAATGACTCCCATGGATATCACATGCTCCTGAAATGGCATGATAGGGAGTCCTTTAGTAAGCGGATCTACAATCATTTGCTTAATGCCGATGAATTCCACGAACACTTGATGATTTTGAATTCTTTCTTTTACAATAAGGTATTTGATGTCAATATGCCTCGACCTTTACAAATGCTTGTTGTTACTAGAGAAGGAAATAGTAGCCAAATTATCGCAAAATATTCTCAATGGTTTCAGGATATGCTCTAGTACCCGCAAACCTGAGAAGAAATTCTATAACTGTAGTACCTGATTAGATGCCTCATGGCAGGCAATAAATTCAGCTTCCATAGTGGATGAGTCTGTGGTAGACTATTTCACACTTTTCCACGCACAGCTCCTCCCACCATCATGAAAATGTATCATGAAGTAGACTTCTTAGTGTCAACGCAGCCTGCGAAGTCTGCATCTGAATATTCAATTAACTCCAACCGATTCGATCTTCTGTATATGAGTCTGAAGTCTTTCCTTCTCTGTAGATACCGTAATACTTTATTTAAAGCTATTCAATGTTGCATTCCTGGATTAAATAAGTATCTTCCCAACATTCCAGTGATAAAGGCAATATCCGGTCGTGTACAGACTTGAGCATACATGATGCTCCGTACTACTGATGCGTACGAAAAAATTTTCATTCAATTCTTTTCCAAATCATTCTTTGGGCACTGAAATAGGCCAAATTTATCGCCCTTCACAATAGGCGACTGTCCAGAAGCATAATTTTGCATGTCATACCTTTAGAGTATCCTAGTAATATAGGCCCTCTGTGACAGGCTGAGAAGTCCAATTGATCTGTCACGGAGAATCTCAATGCTAATGACGTAAGAAGCTCACTAAGATTTTTCATTTCAAATCTTTGAGATAAGAATTTCTTAGTGTTACTCATCATCCTAATATCACTAGTAGCCAACAAAATGTCATCGACATACAAAATCATTATAACGAACTTACTCCTATTGATTTAATGTAGATACATTCATCTGTAGCATTTTCTACAAAGCCATATGAGGAAATTACTTCATGAAACTTTAGGTACCACTGTCGCGATGCCTGTTTCAACCGATAAATAGATTTTTTTAGTTTGCAAACCAAATGTTCTTAGACATTAGCTACAAACCTTCGGGCTGCAACATGTATACATTCTCATTCAAATTCCTATTGAGAAATGCAGTCGTTACATCTATATGATATAACTCTAAATCCATATGAGCTACAAGAGCCATTATGATCCTGAATGAGTCTTTCTTAGATACTGGTGAGAAAGTTTCCTTAAAGTCAATGCTCTCACGTTGGTTAAAACCCTTTGCAACAAGTCTGACTTTATATCTTTTGACATTACCTTTAGAGTCCCGTTTGGTTTTAAATATCCATTTACAACCAATCGGCTTTATTCCACTAGGTAAATTTACAAGATTTCATACTTTATTGTCCCTCATGAATTTCAACTCATCTTTCATTGCATCAAACAATGAGAAGGATCAACACTTTATTTGACTTGTGAAAAGGATTCAGGATCCTTTTTCACCCCCATGTCAAAGTCGTGCTCCTGTAAGTAAACAATGTAATCGTCTCGATTTACAGGCCTTCTCTCTCTTTCAGATCTTCTCAATGGTTCTTCTTGTTGGGTCTGATCTTTATTTTCCTCATCAGTGGTTAGTATATGAGGTTGTACGTGGTGTTCTGCAATGACTGCAGAATCGACTACATCATTAATATCCACGTGATCTGGATTGACTATGACTGAAGTCACAGTCCTTTGTTCCTCAAATACAAAATTTCTTATGCTCGTGCTCCCACTGTTTTCAGTGTCCTCAATGAATCTGGCATTTCCAGTCTCAACAATCCTAATAGAGTGGGAAGGACAGTAGAATCGATAGTTTTTTTTATCTTTCTGAGTATCCAACGAAGAAACAATTTACGGTTCTAGGATCAAGCTTATTTTCATGCGCGTTATAAATTTTGGCCTCAACAGGACAACCCCAAACATGTTGATATCGACGACTTGGTTTTCTCCCATTTTATAACTCAAAAAGAGTTTTGCTTACTGCTTTACTGGGAACCCTATTAAGTATATGAACTACGGTTTTGATTGCATCACCCCACAGATTTTGACAATGTTGAATTGTTGACCATGCCTCTTAGCCACACCATTCTGCTCTAGAGTATTAGGCATAGTGTACTGTGTGACAATGCCACAATCCTGCAAGTATCCAGCGAATGACCTTGGATTGCATCATAATTCGTCATATCTACCATAGTATTCAACACCACGGTCAAATCTGACAACTTTAATCATTATATCGAGTTAATTTTCAACTTCGGCCTTATAGATCTTAAAAGCATCCAGGGCATCTGATTTCTGATTAATAAGGTAGAGGTACCTGAAATGAGAATAATCATCTATAAAGGTAATAAAATATTTTTGTCCATTCCATGAAGCTGTAGGGAATCGTTCACAAATGTCTGTGTGTATCACCTCTAATTGACCTACACTTGGTTGCACATTTCTTTCTAGTTCTAGTCTGTTTTCTTTTTATGCAATCAATGCATATTTTATAGTTAGAGAAGTCTAGAGAATGTAAAATTCTTTCTCGTACAAGCCTGTCTAATCTCTCACGTGACATATCCGCCTGTGCCACAACATGGAGAAATTCTCATAGTCTATCCTTCGCTTTGATCCCACTTTATTTCCATGCAAAGTATTAATATTATAGACGTGAGAGGCAATCAAGTCTAACTGGTACAAGTTGTTTACTATAAAGTCGGTTCCAACTTTAATCTAATTAAAGTAAATACTAAAGCTCTTATTCCCAAAGTGGAATGAATATCCCAACTTATCTAAACAGGAAATTGAAATTAAATTGCGTCTTATAGACGGATAACAAAATATATCTACTAAATCCAAAAAATAACCAGACTTCAACTTAAGCCTATAGACTCTTATTGCCTCCACGTCAACCTTAACACCATTGCCTACGTATACTGAGCACTCTGCATCAGTTGGTGGCCTGGCCTGTAGTAATTCCTGCATAGAAGTGCATATGTGAATAATAGTTCTTTAATTTATCCACTAGGAATCCGCTGACACATCAGTAAGATTAGATTCAAAACAAACAAGAATAGAATGATTATCTTTCTTTATGAGTCAATTCTTAAACCATTCACAGTCTTTCTTTAGATGACTCTTTTTTTTGCAAAAGAAGCACGATTTTCCTTTAACCTATTTGTGTTTAGATCCATTTTCAGATTGATTCTCATGGTTTCCAGATGGATGACCAGAGGATCCATTATTAGAACCATGTTTCCTTTTCCTTTTACCTTTATTCCCTTGCCCATGCCCTTAACCTGAAGTCACCATATTAACATTTTGAACTTTGACCATTTGCCTGATCCTGTCTTCTTCTTGGATGCACTGAGTGATAAGTTCATCCAATGTCCACATGTCCTTCAGAGTATTATAGTTTACTAGGAACGTGCCGAATTGGGGAGGTAGGTTGTTCATGATCAAATGAACCAGTTAATCATCAATGAGTACAAGCCCTAGAGAATGGATCTTAGAAACAACTTCGATCTGTTCTACAGTGTATTCATGTATATTGCCTTTTCTGTCGTAGAATAAGTGAGTCAATTTATTTAAAACAATGCTCACTTCAAACTTATCAGATTTCTTGAATCGTTATCCTATTTCAGTTAAGAAAGTTTTGGCCTTATATGTTTCAGGCATGACACCCTTCATCGATTGAGAAATCGAATACTTAATGACTTTCAGGCATGTATCATTTGATCTAAACCATGCCTCCCATCGATTATATTTTACTTCAGCCGTATTATCAGATGGTTTTGGTGGTTCTGGTGTTATTAAGGCAAGATCTAATTGAAGGCAGCCCAGTACAACTTCAATGGCGTTCTTCCATTGAGTATAATTAGAACCCACTTAAGGCAGAGACTTGATGCATATTAGTTGGAATTGAGTCTGAAATAGAAGAGATACATATATACTCACATTAGTTCATTATTTCACAAAGAAATTTCATGAATGTAAAGAAAGAATATTAGACAAATTAAATCAATTCAGTTGTTAAGGGCCCATTTGGACGAGCGGATTGAAGGGGATTCAGATGATTTAAGTGGGATTCGTCTGTCAAATCCCACAGCGTCCTATCGCCAGCCTGTGTGGGTGGCATATGGATAAGCACAAGAGGGGATTTCGATGGATAAGCACAAGAGGGGATTTCGTCTCGTCCCCAGTCCATCGTACAGACTGGGGATGGGATTGGAGATGGAGTAGTCATGGCGGGAGTCTGGTTTTCACGCGAAATCTTCATATAAGTAGCATATAGATCACGATGGCCGTATTCATCCACCATCGTTCCCATCGTGATCTGACGGATGGTCTGAGGGCTGAGGTAGATCTCCTTCCTCACTAGCCCATTGAAACGCCATGAAAATGCTATAAATCCTTCATGCATGTTGTTTTTAGGCCTTTACTTGTTGTGATTTCTGAGAGGTCGAATAGGGTTTCTTCATGTCACTGATATACCCCTATTATCACAGGGTCATGGCCCTGCGAATTGCATGTGTGTTGTCTAGTTGGATGTCATGGCTTCCGATTTTTGTATTTTAGGTGTGCATGTTGGATTTTAGTATCACACTTCATATATACCTGGTATATGTTCTCTCCTTCTGCTCTAATCGTGTTGTAGGAGTATGGCTGTTTGGGTTTTCTGATATTTCGTATTACGACTTCGATTATTTGGGGGTTTTGGAAAAAAGGGGTTTCTTCTGAAAATGGGAGTTTTGGGTTATCTAAAAAATTTCCTTCATTGATATATGGGTTTTCTGTGTATTGTTGTTTATGGAATTTATTTACTTGTACGTTAGTTAATTTCTTAGAAGGTATATGTCGCTTCTCTGGATTGCAACTTCTGTGATTTATTCCTGATGCATCTATAGCTTGGATGATGGTTAGTGTTTGCATCCTGTCAAGAGGTATCCACCTTTTGAAAATGGTTGATACTTAGATGAATGGAGAAATGAAATTTTTTTATTGCTTACATATTGCTATGGATTTTCAAATGAATAGCTTGGTTTACAATGAGTTGAATAAATTCATTGCTTCATACATAATAGATGGTTACAACAATTGACTCCATTTAAATGGATGACCATGATCTGTTTGCACTGTAACAATGATTATATTTTAAGATGTCTCAATGTTAGTTGGGCATCTACCATTGGACTTGAAGCTAACAATCAATTACTTCCTGGTTTCAATGTGATTTCAACCTATACCATTTTAGGTTGTAGTATGGCCCATTGTTAATGCTAATGAATCATGATATCTTCATAAAATCTGTTGGTTTGTTGGCCTCTATGGATCTCTGAGATGGTTAGTTGTGAAATCTTTGGCTTTAGTGTAGTTACTTGGATGCCAGTTATGAAATCTGTTGTGTTCAAATGGAATCTCTTTTCATGGTCATATGTATAAAGTTTGTTGTTTATCTAAGACTGTTAAGTCTTGTCCACATTTATCTAGGCATCCTAAAGGTGATTGGTTATAGACACAAAGTTTATTAACCTCTATGTTTGGTAAGTCATATGGATTTTTGGAATAAATGTGCATCTTTCCTTACAAGTTATAGTCTGATGTAATTATCAGGTCTAACCATTGTCCAAGAACTGTCAAGGTTGTCGAGTCTTTTAGCTTCCAAATACATGTGCAGTTGGAAACCATCTTTATACTTCAACTATATTGAGTATATATACCTAATGCTATAAGATTTTTGTGAAAATCTGTTGGTTACTGGCAGCATGGTTGCATTGAATTGAAGGTTAGTGACATCCTCAATTGGTTCTCAAAAAGATCTCTGGTATGGTCACTATCATTTATATTGCTTTACTGTTTCTCAAAGTGTCATATAACCTAGGATTTTCTCAGAACTTGCTTGGATTTTTCTTTGTATATTTCTCTCTACTACCTTGGTGAGTTATTTGGGTGATAAATGTGGCTTTGCAAACATGAAGGCTGCTTACTAGTCATCTCCTAAGTTAAATGCCAGTTCTGAGACCTTTGGTTTGCAAATTGAATCTCTTTACTAGGCTTGGTGCATCTTGGATGCCAGTTGTGAAATCTTAATATATGCAAATGGATTCTGTTGCCTAGTATTGGTTATAGTTGGATGCCAGATCTGAAAATCTAACATTGCAAATGGAATCTCATTACTAGTCATCTCCTTAGTTGGATGCCAGTTTTGAAATCTTTGGATTATTACTGGAATCTCTTAATCAAGGCTTGGTGCAACTTGGATGCCAGTTCTGAAATCTTTGGCTTTGCAAATGGAATATCCATTACTTAATGTGGTGTTACTTGGATGCCAGTTCTGAAATCTTTGGCTTTACAAATGGAATATCCATTACTTAATGTGGTGTTACTTGGATGCCAGTTATGAAATCTGTTGTTTTCAAATGCAATTTCTTTTCATGGTCATATGTATAAAGTTTCCTGGTTATCTAAGACTGTTAAGTGTTGTGCACATTTTTGAAACCTAGAGGTGATTGGTTATACACAAACGGTTTATTAACCTCTAGGTTAGGTAAGTCATATGGATTTCTGGGATAAATGTGCATCTTTCCTTACAGGTGACAGTCTGATGTAATTATCAGGTCTAACCATTGACCAGGACCTATCAAGGTTGTCATGGATCTTGAACAATCTCATCTCTTTTCTCAATGAGCCACCACGAAAGATAGCTTTGGTAACCATTTTTTGGGCAAATAGCTAGGAAAATCTGAAATATCTGTTTTATAACCCTTGTGCAATCTACATTTGCGCAAGCTACATGTAAGGTTCAAAAGGTAACACGTGCTTTCATATCTACTGTTGATTGATGACCATTGGAAACTGTTTAAATAGTTCATACACCCTATCTGGATGAAGTTTGCTAAATCATGGAATGCTGATGTATATGATCCTATATTTTTGGAGTGTCTGTTAGGTAATAGCTAAAGATCATTGAGGTTCTTCATATGCAGACAAAAAGGCAAGTGGCTGCAATTAGGTTGTAGGCCAAAGTAATTGGTATTGGGAGCAGATGCAGATTGTAAACCTGTAATTGCTATTGGGATCCTTTTATTTGCTATACTTCATCTAAACAAATCACTTTCCCCCATTGTAGTGAACATTTTGTTTCAATTCTATTTTGGTATCGATACCAATTTGTAAATAGCAGACTGTCTGGTCATAAGAAATTTGAGTTGTACCCTATATTGTCTAATTAACCCGATGCTTCAAGCCAAAAACAAGATATACTGGGTTACCTGTAATTTCTCAAGCTCTAGGTAAAAACGCAAAAGTTCAATCTGTTATTTCTCATGAGTATCGAAAACTACTAGATGATCGCCTCAAGCCAAAGACAAGTACAACACATGTCCTTATGCACAAACAGATGTAACACTATACTTAGATTTCTTCCTGCATATTTTCTATACTCTTGTAAGTTTTATTTCTAGATCCATGTCAAAATGCAACATATAGCTTCTGAACTTTTCAGCTCTGAACCTATATAGCAAATATTAGTCAGTCATGGAACGTTGGTACTTTGCCTGTGTGATGGATGATAGATAGGCCCGTCTGATGTTTTATTTTAAACTGCACATGTGGCATACACGTTGTGAAAGTAAACCATCCAATTTACAGGGAGGCTCAATGATGAAAGTTCTAGTGCTGCAATGAACAATAAATCAGGTGGACCAAGATTATATGCGTACCAAACTAGTGGTCATTTATTGGATAGTTATTTGGAGTTATTTGGACATACGAGTTTGATTGTACTCCCAGAAATCAGATTTGGGAAAATTGAATTTCTAAATCTAGATCATATATTTCAACCTTCTAGCAGTTTGGAGTTGCCGACTCAATATTTTTTATTTTTTTCATTTGGAAACTGATTTTATATTCCAGTCTTCCTCCAGATTTTTTTATTTTTATTTTTATTTTTTTTTTTTGTTGAATTAGATCTGATTTTATTTTCTAAATCAGGTGGCCACCTTTTTTTTACGATGCACTAATTGGGACATCATGACAGGTCTGTTGTGAAATTGGTTGCGGAAAAGGTTACAGTCTGTGAACATCAGGTATGACCATTTAAAGTTTGTTTTGTACAGTAGTCGAGTTTTATAAGATGATTTATGTATTTTATCCATTCTGCGGAGTTTTATAAGATGATTTATGTATTTTATCCATTCTGCGGAGTTTTATAAGATGATTTATGTATTTTATCCATTCTGCCAATACATTTTATAAGATATTTTTAGTGCCTTGACTCAAAACCTGTAGATTTTAAGGCTAAAACTAACCACACCAAAGGAAATAGTGTGAATTAAATTCATACCGTTGAAAGTTTGTTCTCAGCCACAAAAGTTTTGCACAAGATTATATGTGTTTTCCTGCCTTCCTTTTATGTCTTTTAATGCTTTTAAAAGTTTGGATGAAAAATAAACATCATTGTGGGGACTGGAAAGGATTCAACAGTGGTCATTATTTCCACTACTACCTGTGGTATGGTCTAATTGAGTTATTTTTAATCTTCAATTTTGGGCTCATCACTTAAATTAGGATGGAAAATCAGATGGAAGGTGTGGATAAATCACATATACTCACAGTGGGTCAACCCGATGTTTCTCATTTTGACAATTCGATTTCCTTGCTGAGTGGGTATTCGGTTGACGTAAGATGCAATTGTGTATAAAAGAGCAGTTGGTACTTCCTATGTTATGTACTTCCTACATATATATAGTATATATACATATACTATATATAAATCCTCCCACTCATACCCCAAATACTCGTGTGTGTATGGATTGTCTATACACACACACACACACACACACACACACACACACACACACACACACACACACACACATATACATTTGTACCCAGTATTAGTTACGGAACGTTGATGTATGTGAAATTCGAAATCAGAGAGTATAGGTTATCAGTTAACGATGGATTCTTCAGATGAGGATGAGATGGAGAGGGTACTTGTGTTTCAAGTGGTGTCAGCTTCTGTATAGGCTGTTGGGGAGTATTGTCGCTCATACATGTTCAAACAGCCGACGCGTCATGGGGATGATGAGCGAGCGAGGTTCATCAATTCTATTATTTGGGCTGGCCATGGAGATTGTCTAGATCAACTTAGGATGAATCGAGATTCATTTTTTGAACTATATACGCTGATACGCGGGAAGACAAGGCTCCGTAATACTCGTAATGTTAGTCTTGAAGAATAAGTAATTATTTTCCTACACACGTTGGGGCATAATATTCGCAACCGAGTTTTAGGTCATAGATTTATTCGATCAGGAGAGACTGTCAGTCGGCATTTTCTGAAAGTGCCCTGGTTTATCAATTAGCGTGAGTGTTGAGTCAATTACATAGAGAAGTTCCATAGGAAGATCAATCAACTGTCTGCCTTAACCGGATGTGTGCCCGAACTCGGCACAGGTAAATCTAAGCCTCACATCCCATGTCACAAAACACCAGGTAAATAAAACCTTTAAAACTAGTTAAAATATCATGGGGTTTTTGAGTTAGAAAACTTTTTTTACAAAATCAAAAAATCTCTACGTTTTCTAACTTTGTCGATTTATCGATATCAGGTTCGATAAAATCGAGGAATGCTGTCGATGTCCTAGATGATCAATCAATACCATCGAAATGAGGACAAATATTTTCAGCAACCTGTTCACTCCCCAAGTGCAGGGTTGTGATGTAGTAATAACTCGGTAAGACCGAGGTCGAATCCCAAGGGACTGAAACTTGTACGTTAACTGAAACTAAGTAGAACTAGAACAAGGCTAAGATGAAACCTAAATCAAATAGAATTTAAGGAATAATTGTGAAATTATTATCTAAAACTTAGGAGAAATCAAAGGTAGGGAAACTAGAGATTCAGAGGATCCACTTGTAGAGATCAGGGAGATCTTATGCCTGCTTCAAGGATCATGGAAACTAACTGAACTTCCATTGATCTAGTTTTCAAGAGATGAAAGGTATATGAATTAGAATGGATTCCATCACCAAACCATACCCAGGAGACTATGGCAAACAACAGAATTAAACTAATTACCAACCAATCAACATGTTCTGAAAGTTAGGAAGGGTACCGTCATCCGACCATGCCCAGGAGACGATGGTGAACAACAGGGCTTCCTGACGTCATAAACATAAACAGGAGAAAGAAATACTCAAAGCCATCACAGATCTATTGTAATTGTTGTCACAACAAACCATTAAAGACTGAAAGTATTCCCTTACTAATCAAACTAAATCAACTTCAATTCATATATTAAAATTAATTTAAAAGCATAGAATCTCCCATCTCACTACAAGCTTCACCTCTTAGCCCTAGCTAAGAGGTTTAGCCACTGATAGACATAGTGGACTCAAGTCTCTTAGAAAAATAAAGCAGAAACAAAAAGAAAAAAATACAACTCTACTCCCTGTCTCTCTCTCTCTCTCCATGTCTTCCTCCAAGCTCTAGCCGTGGATCCTCCTCACGTTCTCCCTTAGTTCTGGCCCCCCTCTCCAGCTCCTCTCCCTTTCCTTTTATAGTTGTTAGGGCCGGTGGAGAGCACAACTATGTCGGCTGCGGAACTGAAGTCGGTGGGACTTCCGCAGCTACGTGCGAAGCAAGAGGCGAAAGTTCTCACGCTGGCTGCCGGTGGGGCCCATATTCAATGCTATGAAAGAAATCCTCTCCGTCCATTGTCTTTACAACGAAATTTCATCTGGAGATGACCAGTTTTGGAATGTTACGGACGAAGCCAAAGGCAGTAATCACGCTGCCATTGGTTCAGGGCTGTCCGTTTATGACCGTTGAAGCCAGCACGTGTGCGTGCATGAAGACACAATATCAACATAGGTTTGCCAATATCGCGCCCCTCTGCATGATGTACGGATCCGATCGACCCATTGATCTACGGTGGTGGCCCACAAAGATCGCCCGCAAGCTCTGTTTGTGAACAGAGCCTGCGCAATGCTGCGCTGTGATGGTCAGTGGCCCTCACCTGGATGTTTATGGAGAAATCCATACCGTTCATTCGACTCGTGGCGAAACATCACTTGGAATTGTGTATTTTTTCTTGATTTGAGTGCAGCCCACCGTAGAGAACATTTTCACCGTCCATCCTGTATTCAACGGCTAAGATTTTACCATAGATTGCATGGGTTCAACAGATCACCTAAGTGAGGTTAATATCCATCCTCCGTACACAATGGACGGTCCAGATTTTTGATCCAAGTGATGAGTGGGACCCACTAGTGGAAAACGGATGGACAGCGTAAAACGTTGTCCGTTCTATCACAGAGAAGAGACGAAGACGTTGGGTCAGCCCATCCTTTGACCGGGCTGACCGACCGGTGCTGCTCGGGCGTTGTGTACTTCATGTACACGCACTGTACATGCGAGGTCCACTGTGATGTTCGTAAGAAATCCGTTCCGTCCATCCTTTCCATCATATCATTTAAACGGTTGGGACCAAAATTGAAGCATATGCAGATCTCAGGTGGGCCCAAATCATGATTTTATGGGTTAATATGTACATTGGGCCACTTCCACAAGGCTCTAGGGGCTGAAATTCAAGGTGTATGGTTCATTTATGGTCCCCAGGCCATGTATGAAGTTTCGTGTCAGTCTGATGGCTGAAACCTTATGATCTTGTATTTTACACCAATTTCAGGCCATTTGAAGGTGAACGACTGAAATTTCTCGGGTCCCTGGCGTGCATATCTATCGATCTTAGTCCCTGGAGTCCGTCCCTTGCCTTGGTGATCATCAGAGCATTAAATCCAAGCTTTTAGCATCCTTTTCCAGCTCAAGCTCCTAAATTCAACCTGTAGCATAAACATGATTAAATCGGTCGTTAAACAATATTATGTTCGTAAATCCAGACAATATCTAGGGTCTAATATGTAATATTTGACCCTCAACACAACCCCCAACCAGCATCTTGCTAGTCCCGAGCAAGGTATGCGAAAATTAAGTTAAGAATTAAATGACAATTTCTATGAACTCGAGTGATTTTTGAAAAACTATCCAGATCCCAGAATTCTAAGATTTATGAATGTTAGGCATTACTTTCTCATAGACTCAAACACACGGTAAACTTCATAATCAAGTGCAAAGTATTAATCTATCAGTTAGAAAAATTCTAAACATTGAGTTCCATAGGTATATAGTGTAATCTCAGCTTATCAACATTGAGATTCAATTCATTATTCCATAATATCATTAGTAACCAGTAAGAACATTCAGGACACCCAAAACCTAAATATGCCTCATAAATCATTCTTTTTCTTTCTTTCAGCCTTTGATTTTTTCAGTAAAAGTAATGCCAAGAAGGGGAATCGAATTCTCACCTATAGGGTGCAAACCTATGGTGAAGATTATTCACCCAAATCTTTTCAAAGGTGTCTGTTTTTTTTTTTTTTTTTTAAATCATGATGGGCAAATTTTCAAGTTGGTTCCTTACATGCTTAGTGATTACCATGTTAACCTTTCAATATCAAACTGAATCCTTAATGTGAAAGCGAGATGTGACATGTAAAATCATGACTCAATCAATGTTTACAACTTCTAATTTTGGATTAGCAATTCGATCTTAATTATGAAATCTAACAGATACGGAATCCAAGAGTCATAAATCTAACATTATGTATCTTGAAAATCTAAATTAGGGATAGCTGTCAAAATCACTTCGAATTCACAGGAATTTTCAGAAAAATTTTAAAAATTTTCATAATTTTTGCTCAAGACCAAGAAAAACACTAATTAGGTTACCCAATCTCCCACCTCCAACCAAAAATCTACATTGTCCTCAACGTAAAAGATATATGAGCATGCAATGTATATGGGACAACGAAAGTAAATGAGAAGTGATGGGAGGATAGTACCTGGATAACAAATCAAGAGAGATTTTTCAAGAGATCGCTGGGAGAGTGCAAGTTAGTACGAGAGAGAAATTAACAAAAATAATAAAAATAAAATTCTACCTATACCACTTTTGTAGGTGTTCTCGATTTGTATTTAACGTATGCAACAAGCCTTTAAACCCCTAGGTTACCTCTAGTGGACGAGTTGTAGTCTTGTGAGGGTTTGCAGTAATGTTACCCACAAACATTGAGTTAACTAACTAAAAAAAATGAAATGGAATAAAAAATTGGATTACCTCCCAGAAGCGCTAAGTTTACCGTCTTCAGCCAGACAAAATAAATCACTACCCTAGTCCTATAAAAGCGATAAACCTACCTATACCTCCATCAGACTAGGAGATCAGTCCTGGTAAACAAGAGCAATCAGAGGCATGGACATGTCCTCTGAATCAAATTTCTCGACAAATGGTTTTAATCGATGTCCATTTACTTTAAACTCCATGCCATTGTCGGGATCTTTTATCTCAATGGCCCCATGAGGATGAGCAGTAACCACAATGTAAGGCCGATCCAACGAGATCAAAGCTTATCCGGAAAGAGATGTAGTCGAGAATCGTACAAAAGGACTTTCTGACCTGGCGTGAATGATTTTAGTAGAATATGTTGATCATGAAACGCCTTCATCCTGTCCTTGTAAATTCTCGAGTTCTCGTACGCATCGTTCCGGATTTCTTCAAGTTCATTTAATTGAAGTTTGCATAGCGAGCCGGTGTTGTCCAGATTGAAATTCAGATTTTTGATCACCTAGTACGCTTAATGTTCCAACTCCATAGGCAAGTGACATGCCTTCCCATAAATAAGTCTAAAGGGAGATGTTCCAATAGGAGTTTTAAAAGTACTACGGTATGCCCATAAGGCATCGGTCAATCGGATTGACCAATCCTTACGGTTAGGGTTAACCGTTTTCTCCAAGATATGTTTGATCTTCCTATTGAAAATCTCAGCTTGCCCACTTGTTTGTGGATGGTATGGGGTGCTCACCTTATGAGAGATATCGTATTTCTTCATTAAGCTCTCAAATGGTCTATTACAAAAGTGTGAGCCCCCGTCACTAATGATGGCTCGAGGCATCTCGAACCGCGACAGGATATTTTCTTTTAAAAATTTAATGACCGTGCGATGGTCATTGTTGTGGCATGGAATTACTTCGACCCATTTAGTGACATAATCTATAGCGAACAAAATATATAAATTTTCAAAGGATTGAGGGAAAGGTCCCATGAAATCAATGCCCTAGCAATCAAATGCTTCTATAATAAGGATGGGATTCAATGGCATCATATTTCGACGGGACAATGCTCTCAATTTTTGACAACGCTCACAAGCCTTGCAAAACTCATGAGTGTCCCTAAACATGGTAGGCCAATAAAAGCCACACTGCAGAATTTTGGCTGTGATCTTTTTAGCAGAAAAGTGACCACCACAGGCCTGTGAGTGACAGAAGGAGATGACACTCTGATGCTCATCGTCTGGCACACATGTCCTTAAAATTTGGTCTGGATAATATTTAAACAAATATGGATCATCCCAGAAAAAGTTGCGCACCTTGGTAAAGAATTTCTTCTTATCTTGTGCAGTCCACTGCGTCGGTATGGAACCTATAGCAAGATAATTAACAATATCAGTGAACTAAGGTGAATGGGAGACTCTAAAAAATTGTTCATCAGGGAACATGTCATTAATATAGGTCGTCTAAAGGGAATCAGAGGTATTAAGGTGAAAGAGATGATCGGCCACTACGTTCTCTACTCCCTTTTTATCTTTAATTTTTAAATCGAATTCTTGGAGTAGAAGGATCCATCGTATCAAGCGGGACTTAGAATCATTCTTAGAAAGAAGATACTTAAGTGCCGCATGATCTGTGTAGATGATGATCTTAGATCCGATTAGGTAGGACCTAAATTTGTCCAAAGCGAACACTACGGCTAAGAGTTCCTTTTCCGTAGTCGAGTAGTTCACTTGGGCAGGATTTAGAGTCCTACTTGCTATCTTTTCTCTAGCCTAGAACCGCTCCAAGAGCATAATCAGAGGCGTCGCACATAAGTTCAAAAGGAAGACTCCAGTCGGGTGGCTGCATGATAGGTGCAGTGGTTAACATGCCCTTAAGCTTAGTAAAAGCTTCTTGGCATTGCTCAGTCCACTCGTATGGTGCATCCTTTTGAAGAAGATTACATAAAGGACGAGAGAGGAGACTAAAGTCCTTTATGAATTGTCTGTAAAATCCTGCGTGTCTTAAAAAGGATCGCACGTCTCTAATGTTCTTGGGTGGAGGTAAGTTAGAGAAAAAATCAAATTTTGTCTTATCTACCTCGATTCCTTTGGACGAGATGATATGCCCAAGGACAATTCTCTTTTGAACCATGAAATGACACTTTTCCCAATTAAGTACCAAATTCTTTTCTTCTCATCTTTTCAGCACACATTTAAGACTCTCTAAGCACTCACTGAAAGATGAACCGAAAATAGAGAAATCGTTTATGAAGACCTCTAAATATTTTCCCACCATGTCAGAAAAGATACTCATCATGCATCGCTGAAAGGTGGCATGATCATTACATAACCCGAATGACATCCTTCTGTAAGCAAAGGTGTCATAGGGACATGTAAATGTAGTCTTTTCCTGGTCCTCAGGGACTATTTTAATCTGATTATAACCCGAATACCCGTCAAGGAAACAATAATAGGAATGATCAGCTAGTCTTTCCAAGATTTGATCAATGAAGGACAAAGGAAAGTGGTCTTTCCTTGTGATGGTATTCAGCTTTCTGTAGTCAATGCACATTCTCCAACCAATAGTAACTCTGGTCGGCACGAGTTCATTATTGGCATTGGCTACGATGGTGATCCCGGACTTCTTAGGAACCACCTGAGTTGGACTCACCCATTGACTATCGGATATGGGGTATATGATGCCCACATCCAATAGTTTGAGAACCTCGGCCTTAATCACTTCCTTTATGTTTGGAGTTAGTTTACGTTGTGATTGCCGAACAGCCTTTACATTATCCTCAAGATATATGCAGTGAGTACAAATCGAAGGGTTAATTTCTTTGAGGTCCGCTATCGTCCATCCAAGAGCTCCATTATGCTCAATGAGAGTAGATATAAGCATACTCTCCTACTCTTTCTCCAGGTGGGCAGAGATCACTACCGGGTATGTCTCATCTTGACCTAAATAGATATATTTTAAATCAGAGGGTAAAGGTTTTAGGTAAAGCTTCGGTGGCTTGAGGTTAGACGGTAGAGGCACTACATTAGTTTGGGGCAACTCTTCAAATTGTGGCCTCCACCGGTTAACTTCAAGTACCGGTGCAGTATCAAGCATGACACACGTCTTCCTAATTATATCATCATCAAGATCATGAGAGCGAGCCAGGCACGTCTCTAGAGGATCGGAGGATAAGGTGAGAGGCTTTCTATTTTCCACAAAAGAATCAATCGTGTTAATATTGTGGAAATCGTCATCATCCTCTGAGTTGCTGCCGTTATTAAAAAAGATATTTGATTCCAATGTTAAATTTTTAAAAGACATAGTCATGACACCATTCCTGTAATTGATAATTGCATTTGAAGTGGATAGGAATGGGCAACCAAGAATGACGGGAATCTGAGTGCTCGTATCAATGATGGGTTCGGTGTCCAAGATGATAAAATCTACAGGGTAGTAAAATCTATCAACTTGGACCAACACATCCTTGATTATCCCTCTTAGTACACGAACAGAGCGATCAGCAAGTTGTAGAATGGTCCGAGTGGGTTTTAATTCACCCAAACCTAACTGTTGGTATACCGAGTAGGGAATCAGATTGACGTTTGCTCCTAAGTCAAGAAGTGCGTTATCAATTCGATAGTTTCTGATTACACATGATATGGTTGGGCAACCGGGATCTTTAAATTTTTGCGGCACATCTTGTTTTAGGATGCCACTCACTTTCTCAGTTAAGAAAATCTTCTTTTGAACACTTTGTCGTCGTTTGGTCGTGCATAAGTCCTTTAGGAATTTGGCATATAAAGGTATCTGTTTTACGACATCAAGTAGAGGAATGTTGACTTTCACTTGCTTCAACACCTCTAGGATATCTTGAGAGTGAGATAGACGTTTTGGTGCAACCAACCGTTGGAGGAACGGAGCAACTAACTTCTCTAGAGGTTCTGGTTCAAATTTTTGTGGGGCATCACTAGATCCATTGTTATTGTCCTCTTCTAGTTCTTGAGGCTTTTTGGGCCTAACCGGAAGGGTTTTATCAATAACCTTCCCACTCCTAAGAGTGGTGATGGATTTAGCGTGCCCCATTTGATTTGAAGAGCTGGGATCACCTATCTCGTATTGCGGTTTAGGATTAGGGATTGGTTGTGCAGGAAGCATCCCTTTTTTCATAGCCGTCATACGTGAATCTATCTTTTGTATAAAATCTCGCATTATCTGCGTCAGCTCTTGCACAGAATTTTGAACTGGTTCTTCTTGAGGTCTCTCCTGATTTTGATTTTGATTGAAGAAGCCTTGAGGGGTAGCAGTTTGTCCGTTCCTCCAACTAAAATTAGGATGATTTTTCTAGCCAGGATTGTACGTATTAGAGGTTGGTCCATTGAAAGGTCTTTGATAGTTATTTACGTCATTAGATTGTTCATTCAACACTTCTTGAAAGGCAGGTATTGTAGGACAATTTTCAGTTGTGTGAATGTTGCAATCACAAATGCCGCAAATAATTTCATTAACCTTATTCTTCTTTAATTCTATGGCCTCGACTTTTCTGGTGAGATTAGCCACCTTAGCGTTAAGATCATCATCCTCTTTCAGGAGATATATTCCGCCCTTTTCCTTTGAATGAGTCAGCCTAGACGCAGTGTTCGTCTTTGGGTAATAGTCCCATGATTATGTTTTTTCAGCGAGACTATCGATGTAATCCCATACCTCGTCGACATTTTTATTAATGAATTCTCCGTTACACATTGTCTCGACCATTTGGCACGTGGAAGATGTTAGCCCATCATAGAAAAAATTCGTAATGCGACATATTTCAAAACCGTGTTGTGGGCATAAATTGACCAGATCCTTGAACCTTTCCCAACATTGGAAGAATGTTTCGTCTTCCTTTTGGGCGAAGTTCATGATTGCTCTTCTTAGGGTAATTGTTTTATGGTGTGGGAAAATTTTTTTTATGAATTTGCTCTGCATATCATTCCATGTGCCAATGGATCTAGGACGCAATGAATGTAACCACGTCTTGGCTTTTTCTTTCAAGGAAAATGGAAAGAGTTTTAACCTAATTGTATCCTCAGATATATTAAGAAAGTATAAGGTGCCTATGATCTCGTCGAACTCTTTCAGATATAGATATGATTTTTCAGACTCAAGGCCATGATACTTCAGAAGGAATTGGATAACCCCTGGCTTGATGTCCATATGTCCTGTATTCTCAGAAAAAATCATGCATGATGGCATACTCAACTCCGCTGGTTGTAAATAATCTCGTAAAGTACGAGGCAGGGATGCCTGATGCACCTCATTCTTAGCTTGTACTTCCTCTACCTTAGGTTGGGGTAGTGCTTGAGGTTGATTTTCAGTCATAACCTCAACTAACTCAGGAGAATTCAAGTGGTGTCTAGTCCTGTGATGGATAGTCAACCCATCAACTAATCATCCTTCAGTCACGAGACTTCGAGTGTTGTCGCGTGCCCACTTGGGCATAAAACACACTCAGCCCTCAATTTAAATTCTAAACCTACACCTAAGAGAAAGAAGTAGAAATCTAGAAAATAAAAGGGAAAGATGGAAAGAAGTTACCAAATTTGAAGTCCTAGCTTAAGAACCTGCAGAACAAACAAAACGAGTTAGTTTCTAAGAATAGAAAGTCTAAAATTATAAAATTTCTAATTAAAAGTAAACTAATTTCTAAAGAAAAGAAGAAATTCCAAAGAAAGTAGAAAATTTCTAAAACAAATTAGGAAAGTCATAACTAGAAAGTAATAAAAGAGATGTGAAAAATAGAAAGTAGAAATTAGAAAGATCTTACCGAATTAGAAGTTCCTATCTTAAAGCCTACAAAAGAAAGGTTAGTTCTAAAAATAGAAAGAAAAACTTGAAACTAAAATTAGCAAAATCCTAATCTTAAACTAATCCCAAAACTAATTAATTTCAGAAAATCGTAGCCGTCAGTCCCCAGCAATGGCGCCAAAAACTTGTTCACTCCCCAAGTACAGGGTTGTGATGTAGTAATAACTAGGTAAGACCGAGGTCAAATCTTAAGGGACTGAAACTTGTACGTTAATTAAAACTAAGTAGAACTAGAACTAGGATAAGATGAAACTTAAATCAAATGGAATTTAAGAAATAATTGTAAAATTATTATCTAAAACTTAGGAGAAATCAAAGGTAGGGAAACTAGGGATTCAGAGGATCCACTTGTAGAGATCAGGGAGATCTTATGCCTGCTTCAAGGATCATGGAAACTAACTGAACTGCCATTGATCTAGTTTTCAAGAGATGAAAGGTATATGAATTAGAATGGATTCCATCACCAAACCATGCTCAAGAGACTATGATAAACAACAGAATTAAACTAATTACTAACCAATCAACATGTTATGAAAGTTAGGAAGGGTACCATCATCCGACCATGCCCAGGAGACGATGGTGAACAACAGAGCTTCCTGACATCATATACATAAACAGGAGAAAGAAATACTCAAAGTCATCACAGATCTATTGTAATTACTGTCACAACAAACCATTAAAGACTGAAAGTATTCCCTTACTAATCAAACTAAATCAACTTCAATTCATACATTAAAATTAATTTAAAAGCATATAATCTCCCATTTCACTACAAGCTTCACCTCTTAGCCCTAACTAAGAGGTTTAGCCACTTATAGACATGGTGGACTCAAATCTCTTAGACAAATAAAGCAGAATCAAAAAGGAAAAAATACAACTCTACTCCCTGTCTTTCTCTCTCTCTCTACGTCTTCCTCCAAGCTCTAGCCGTGGATCCTCCTCACGTTCTCCCTTAGTTTTGGCCCCCCTCTCCAGCTCCTCTCCCTTTCTTTTTATAGTTGTTAGGGCCGGTGGAGAGCACAGCTATGTCGGCTGCGGAATTGAAGTCAGTGGGATTTTTGCAGCTACATGCGAAGCAAGAGGCGAAAGTTCTCACGCTGGCTGCCGGTGGGGCCCATATTCAATGCTATGAAAGAAATCTTCTCCGTCCATTGTCTTTAAAATGAAATTTCATCTGGAGATGACCATTTTTGGAATGTTACGGACGAAGCCAAAGGCAGTAATCACGCTGCCCTTGGTTCAGGGCTGTCCGTTTTTGACCGTTGAAGCCAGTATGTGTGCGTGCATGAAGACACAATATCAACATAGGTTTGACAATATCGCGCCCCTCTGCATGATGTCGGGTTAGCCTGTCCTTTGACCGGGCTCACCGACCGGTGCGGCTCGGGCGTCGTGTACTTCATGTACACACACTGTACATGCGAGGTCCACTGTGATGTTCGTGAGAAATCCGTTCTGTCCATCCTTTCCATCATATCATTTAAACGGTTGGGACCAAAATTGAAGCATATGTAGATCTCAGGTGGGCCCCAAATCATGATTTTATGGGCTGATATGTACATTGGTCCAATTCCACAAGGCTCTAGGGGCCGAAATTCAAGGTGTACGGT
Organism: Magnolia kwangsiensis; assembly: GCA_037074715.1. NCBI lineage: Eukaryota > Viridiplantae > Streptophyta > Magnoliopsida > Magnoliales > Magnoliaceae > Magnolia > Magnolia kwangsiensis. Next base: position 142,088,763 of record CM073573.1, read on the forward strand.
TCATTTATGGTCCCCAGGCCATGTATGAAGTTTCGTGTCAATCTGATGGCGGAAACCTTGTGATCTTGTATTCTACACCAATTTCGGGACGGCTGAAATTTCTAGGGTCCCTAGCGTGCATATCTGTCGATCTTCGTCCCTGGAGTCCGTCCCTTGCCTTGGTGATCATCAGAGCGTTAAATCCAAGCTTTTAGCAACCTTTTCCAGCTCAAGCTCCTAAATTCAACCTGCAGTATAAACATGATTAAATCGGCCGTTAAACAATATTATGTTCGTAAATCCAGACAATATCTAGGGTCTAATATGTAATATTTGACCCTTAACACAACCACATATTCATATGGACGTAATTATCGATGTATCCATACCCTTATCGATATCATCGATATTTGAAACTCGAGTTTATCGATGTAGACTTAATATAATCGACAACAGAGTATTTATATCCCTGTATTTTATAAGAAAATCATATAGACCTTCGATATATCAATGTACCCTTCGTTATCCTTAGAATTAAAAACCGGTGATATCGGTAGGCCATCGATGATATCGGTCTTGGACACAGTTTTTCAGCAATATTTTTTAAGTGGTTTTTATTTCAGATCGAGGGTCATTCGATAGAAGCAATATTCAAATTCCAATGATATCGAGTGTACCTTGATCATATCTTCTGACCTGAAAAATTTCAAAGCAAGTCTCTCTCATTTTTCAAATGTCGAGAAAACGATCCGCGTATCGATAATATCGGAGTTCAAAATCTGATGACATCGACGCACTTTTCGATTCCCTCGACTAGCTGGCAAAAAGTTTTAAAAGCGTATGACATTTGAGTTTGTGTCAACAAGCGGCCCGTCAATGAAATCGAGAGTATACGCTTGATGATATCAACCCTGCTCGATGATATCGAACTCTGTCATAAATGCGACCGTTTTATATTCGTTGGAAAATTTTTCCTATATATAGAGAGTTTATCTTTAGTTGCTGGTAGAGAAAGAAGAGAGTATTTTTGAGTGTTTAAACCTTAGATCATTTACCCAAAGCCCTTTCTCTCAAGGGAGTTCATCCTCCAATCCAACCTCTTCATTAATATTCAATAGAGTGGATTGGGGAATGAACTTCTGCATTCAAGGATCCTCCAGCTACCACCTTAATGGCAAATCATTAAGCTGTGATGCCTTGAATGGATAGATGATTAGAATCACTCTCTCCTTTATAAGAAAATATTTGAGAGTAGAATTCCATCATAACCTTGACCCAACTCGTCACCATGTATTGGTATATCTTCTGAGCTGCGGTTCAAGGAGGCAAAAGACTCTTCATCAACAAAGGAGAACATTTTCAACAACGACCAAAAAGGGACTCATCTGCTTATCTGTAAGTTATCAAAGTCCAGAGGACCCTTGTGATCATTCCTTTGTAAGATTGGGTCTAAGGTGTTTCTCACCCTTACAGGTCCTCTAAGAGGCCTTCGGTGGGAGTGTACGTGGTGGGTGCGTTATATTGACCCTTACTCTATGGAGAGCATAAACAGTTAGGGTCTTATGGAAGATCCTTTGCCAGTGTGCCTAAAAGTGGGTGCGTTGTGTTGACCCTTGCTCATGAGAGAATAAATAGTCAGCGTAAGTGTAGGTTGAAAAGGTTAAAGGTGAACCTGATTTAAAACCTTAGGTTTGGGGTGAACCGTGGGAAACCTCCTTAGTGAAATTCAGTACACTCAAGGGTTTATGCAGTTACCGGGAGTGGAGTAGACAAGTAATCGAACCACTATAAAAATGGCTGTGTTTGAGATTGCTATTGTCTTTTAATTGTTTATGTGATTTTCATAAATACTTCCATATCTGATTATCTGAGATCACACCTCACACACACTCACAGTCATGTCCATCATAAACTAGTCTGCATATTATTCATCTCTCAAATGGTTTGTGATGGGATCCACTACCGGGCTTGAAAGCCAATAGAGTTACTCTTTAGTGATTTTAATATATGCTTATTGTTAGGATAAGAGTGATAGGATTTTAAATTATTATAAAATTATTAAAAAGTCCTCTTCACCCCCCCTCTAGGACATATTGGCATATTCTTGCTTCAACTAAAGCAGTCTTTACCACAATTTCAATTGGTATCAAAGAGAGTCTCTCTTTAAGGGCTTCACTGCCTAGAGAGTGATCTTGACTGAAGTTGGAATCATGACCAAAAGTGTCTCAGAGGATGTGACAGGTCAAAATAATTGCCTTGTAATCCATACTGCTCTGAAAGTTGAAAATAATTCAAAATGGTATCTTGATAGTGGATGCTCCAAACACATGACTGGTGATCAAACTCACTTCTGTGAGTATTCAAACTTTGATGAAGGATCAGTCACATTTGGAGATGGTAACTCAACCAAAATTGTAGGACAAGAAACAATAGTTGTATCAAGCCTTTCAAAAATCAAATATGTTCTCTGTGTAGAAGGTCTGAAACATAATCTTCTTAGTATCTCCCAAATCTGTTACAAAGAGCATCTGGTCACTTTCTCAAAGGATATGCGTAGGATCGTAGACCATATAAGAAAGTCTCTCATAAAAGGTTTACGTACTAATGATAACTGTTATATTATTGAAAGTACAAATGAGAGTGTGCTATCCTCAAAATGTAATATGGATGTAAAAAATGAATCCAAATTATGGCACTAAAGGTTAGGACATGTCCGCTATCGAAATTTAGCCAATCTCAGCTTAAAAAATTTGGTTAGAGGACTTCTTAAGATCAAAAAAGAAGAAAAAGTTATTTGTGGTGAATGTCTAAAAGGAAAACAGATAAAAGTCGGTCACAAAAAGACAATCACCATAGTAACAACAAAACCTTTGGACTTGCTGCATATGGATCTGGTTGATCCAACCAAAGTGGAAGCCATGGTAAGAAAAGATACTCCCTGGTTGTAGTAAATGACTACACCAGATTTACTTGGGTTGCATTTCTTCGAGAGAAATCAAATGCCTTTGAGGAATTTGTGACCTTGGCTAAGCGACTTCAAAATGAAAAAGGATATGGTATCATTCAGATCAAAAGTGATCATGGTGGGGAATTTGAAAATGAGCGATTTGAAAAATATTGTAATGAAAAGGGAATTCGTCATGAATTCTCAACCCCAAAAACCTCACAGAAAAATGGAGTCATTGAGAGAAAAAAATCGAGTATTGCAGGAAATGGGGTCAGTTATGTCAAATGGAAAAGATATGGCAAAAATTTTCTAGGCTGAAGCTGTCAATACTGCCTGCTACATCATAAATAAAGTATATCTTAGAGTAGGTTTAAACAAAACTCCATATAAACTATAGTATGGGAAACAATCTAGTGTGAAATATTTTTGAAATTTTGGAAGTAAATGTTATATCTTAAGAGATAGAGATCACCTAGGGAAATTTGAGTCTAAAAGTGATGAAGGTATCTTCCTGGGGTATGCCTTGAATAGTCGTGCTTATAGAGTGTATAATCTAAGGACCCTCACCATTCAAGAATCAGTCAATGTGGTAGTCGATGACCAATCATGAAGAAGATACTCCTGTGAATGAATTGGAAGATGATGTAGATTCATGCATACTAGATAAATCTGATAACAAATCTCCATCATCCAATGATCCCTAACCATCATCGAACATACTCATCATTAAGGATCACCCTCGAGAATAAATTATTGGGGATCCCAATGATGGTGTGAGAACACGACGGCAGATAAAAAATATCTATAGTCACTTTTGCTTTACCTCAAGGATTGAACCTAAGAATATTATGGAAGCTCTTTAAGATGAACACTGGATTAATGCTATATAAGAAGAACTTCAACAATTTCAGAGAAATGAGGTATGACAATTGGTTTCCAGGCCACTCGATGCTAATGTCATTAGAACCAAATGGGTCTTCAAGAATAAATTGGATGAATCAGGAAATATGATTAGGAACAAAGAAAGGCTTGTAGCTCAAGGGTACTCACAAATAGAAGGCATTGAATTTGATGAAACATTTGCCCCTGTAGCCCGTCTTGAGTCCATTAGAATTCTTATGTCTGTGGCATGTGCATTAAAGTTTAAATTATTCCAAATGGATGTAAAAAGCATGTTTCTTAATGTGGATCTTAATGAAGAAGTTTATGTAGAACAACCGAAGAGATTCTCAGATCCTAAGTATCCCCATTATGTTTATCGTCGGAACAAAGCTCTTTATGGTCTCAAACAAGCAGCTCGTGCCTGGTATGAACGATTAACAAAATTTCTTTTGGACCATAAATTCTGCAGAGGAAGTGTAGATAAAACATTGTTTACTCAAGCAGCAAAGGACTCACTTTGTATTGCACAAATTTATGTGGATGACATAGTCTTTTGATCAACATGTGAAGATGTTGCTCTCAAATTTACCAATCTCATGAAATCAGAATTTGAAATGAGTATGGTTGGTGAATTAAACTTCTTTTTAAGGTTACAGGTCAAGTAACTAAATGATGGAATCTTCATTTGTCAAACCAAGTATGCAAATGATTTGGTTAAAAGGTTTGGTCTTGAATCTGGTCGTTCTTATCACACTCCCATGAGCACCACACTCAAACTTTCCAAAGATGTAAATGGCAAGAGTGTGGATCAACATCTCTATTGGAGTATGATAGGGAACCTACTATATCTCATAGCTAGTCGTCCTGATATATCTTTTAGTATGAGAGTATGTGCTCGATATTAGGCAAATCCTAAAGAATCTCACCTGACTACGGTTAAGAGAATCATTAAATACATTGCAGGAACTACCTCCTTCAGACCGTGGTATCCATTTTAAACATCCACCATCATCGCTGGATACTCTGATGCTAATTGGGTTGGAAATGTAGATGATCGGAAATCAACAAATGGAGGATGGTTTTATGTCAGAAATTGTCTGGTCTCCTAGCAGAGTAAGAAGCAAAACTCTATATCATTGTCCACTGTTGAGGCTGAATACATTGTTGTAGGAAGTTGTGCACAACTCCTTTGCATGAAACAGATGTTGTTGGACTACGGGATTGAACAACCCACGATGAGTTTTTTCTATGACAACACAAGCACTATCAACATTTCAAAAAATCCCGTTTAAAATTCTCAGACCAAGCATATTGACATCCGTCATCATTTTATCTGAGAACTTGTTGAAGACAAGATTATTATGTTAGATTATGTATCCACAGAAAGGCAACTCGCAGACATCCTCACTAAACCTCTTGATTCAAATCGGTTTAGTAATCTTCAAAAATCTATTGGAGTATGTATTCATTGATGATATCTCAGTGACCATAGTCTTCATAGGTAAATCTTCACACTCGGACATTCATGGTTAAGTATCAACTGAAAATCTAAATCTCATGCTAGATTATGAAATCTAGACCAGCTCGATATCATCGATATTCAAAGTTCGATGATATTGATATTCACCATTGATGTGATCGACAGCTCTCGAAAAGGTAAGCCTGTGTCCGTTGGAACTTTCAAGTTATTGCTGGTTTTTCCCAACAGTCATTAGCACGGTCTTCAAAGAATTTATGAGCATTTGTTTGATATCATCAGCACTATATCGATGACATCGATAAACCTGTTATAAAAAGCCGACCGACAACGAGAAAGAAATTCACTTGGCTTCCTTCCCTCTGGTTTCCTCCATTACCTTGTTGGCTCCCAAACATCAAGTGGAGCAAAGAAGATGGTTAAAGGGAAAGGTAAGGACCTCTTGTCCTCAAAACTTCCTAGGCTAAGAAAGAGAAAAATATAAGATCACCTCAAAACCAATCCGATTGGGAACAAGTTACGATCGTTGATCGTATTGTTCTCAACAGTGCCGTTGAGCCCTATGGGCTAGATCTCTTATTAGAGACTATTGGCTGGCAGAATGTGCTTAATATGGGTGGCCCGTACCAGTTTGAGATGATTCAACAATTTTTCAATTTTTTCCACGCTGTTCGGAATTATCCACCATGTATTCGTCTAGAATTCATGCAACAGTCCAAACTGATTACCCCAATGGTTCTTGCCCGTCTTCTAGACATTGGAGTGACTCGAATCCTAGTCACTGTTAGAAGTTTAAATGAATTAGGCAGGTGGGGGGAGATCACTCGAGCACTATGTCAGGGTGCAACAATTCCTAGATATGATGACAATATACTTCCTGTAAAACATTTAGGAACCTTGTTCAGAATCCTTTACAATATCTTCAGTAAGAATGTCTACCCATGTGACGCCAATGACATTGGCATGAATCCCTTTACACTCAATGTCTTGTATGATGTATATCAAGAGGTTCCTATGTCTTTGCCAACTCTTATTCTAGAACAACTGATTAAAGTAGTCAATGGGGACCCTTTTGAAACACTTCCATTTCTATCCCTTATCTGCAAACTCGCATATTACGTAGGACTGCCGGCAACATCAGACAAAGCATATCCTGAAGTATGGTTCGACCATGATGCAGTTCAATAGGTGTATGTCTCCGTCTCTTCTCATGCAAAGAGTCCTCCGCCTACTGGTGTGAACAGCCAGCAGCCAAATGAAGAAACACCTTGTGGATCTAATTGGACACCCCTCTGTAGTCCTACATTAGTCACAAATCGTCGGTGTCATGTACTTGAACGTCACCTGTTGAACAACCTAGCTGGAATTGACGAGCGGCTCCATAACTGTGAACGACGATTGTCAGGGATAGAGGACAAGCTAGAAGCTCCCCAACCCTCTGTGCAACAGATTCTTGAATTGCTAACAACTGATGGATCTAGTATGCTTTAGAAGGTGGCAGCGTTAGCGGATAATGTGTGGATATTATAATGACTTTTTGAAATGTCTTCACGTTTCCTTAAACTGGCATACTTTGGTTTTTTATAGTTTCTTTTTTATGATAACTTTTTGGTAACCATGAATGGGTTTGGTAATTCTATTTGGATGATTGTAATACTACTGCTAATCTGGGACAGTTTATGTTTTTTTGGATATTTTGGATGTTATGCATACATAGTCTCTGAAAATGATGTCTGATTAAATTGTTTTGATCCTTATACATCTATCTTTTATATATGTGTGCTCTCTGAATATTGGTTCTCCTAAGCTGTTTTAACTTTAGTCAATATCCACTGTTATACTTTGCTAATGACTGACAAAAAGGGGGAGAACAATTCAAACACCCCGCAAGGAAAATTGCATATATACTTGAATTGTGATACAAGTGTTAGGGGGAGCAATTGCATCAAGATAGGGGGAGAATGCTGTTAAGGAGAGCAGCTACTAGCTTGTGTGTATAGTTTCACTAGCTTGTGTGTATAGTTTCACTAGACATTATAAAATTATGTAAATTACATGTACACACAATTTAAGATGTGTTTATCTAGATGTTGTTCTAGGGTGTTTTGGTATTTTGTCATGTAATTGACAAAGGGGGAGATTGAAAGTGCCCTGGTTTGTCAATTAGCATGAGTGTTGAGTCAACTAGACAGAGAAGCTCCATAGGAAGATCAATCAGCTGTTTGCCTCAACCGAATGTGTGTCTGAACTCGCCATAGGTAAATCTAAGCCTCACATCCCATGTCCCAAAACACCAGGTAAATAAAACCCCTTAAAATTAGTTAGAATATCATAGGGTTTTTTACTTAGAAAACTTTTTTTACAAAATCAGAAATCTCTACATTTTCTACCTTTGTCGATTTATCGATATCAGGTTCAATAAAATCAAAGAGTGCTGTCAATGTCCTCGATGATCAATCGATACCATCGAAATGAGGACCAAAGATGTCCAGCAACCACATATTCATCTGGACATAATTATCGATGTATCAATACCCCTATCGATATCATTGATATTTAAAACTCGAGTTTATCGAAGTAGACTCGATATAATCGACAACAGGATATTTGTGTCCCTATTTTTATAAGAAAATCATATAGACCTTTGATATATCGATGTACCCCTCGATATCCTCAAAATTCAAAAACCGGTGATATCGGAAGGCCATCGATGATATCAATCTTGGACACAATTTTTCAGCAATATTTTTCAGGTGGTTTTTATTTCAGATCGAGGGTCACTCAATAGAATCGATATTCAAATTTCGATGATATCGAGTGTACCTCGATCATATCTTTTAACCTGAAAATTTTCAAAGTAAGTCTCTCATTTTTCAAATGTCGACGAATCGATCCTCATATTATAATATTGGAGTTCGAAATCTGATGACATCGACGCGTTTTTTGATTCCCTCGACCAGCTGGAAAAAAGTTTCAAAAGCGTATGACATTTGCGTTTGTGTCATCGAGCGGTCAGTCGATGTAATCGAAAGTATACACTCAATGATATCGACCCTGCTCGATGATATCGAACTCTGTCATAAATGTGACCGTTTTATATAGAGAGCTTGTCTTTAGTTGCTGGTAGAGAAAGAAGAGAGTGCTTTTGAGTGTTTAAACCTTAGATCATTTATCCAAAGCCCTTTCTTTTAAGGGAGTTCATCCTTCAATCCACCCTCATCATTGATATTCAATAGAGTGAATTAGGGAATGAACTTCTGCATTCAAGGATCCTCTAACTACCACCTTAATGAAAAATCATTAAGTTGTGATGCCTTGAATGCATAGATGATTAGAATCACTCTATCTCCTTTATAGAAAAATATTTGAGAGTGGGATTCCATCATAACCTTGACTCAACCCGTTGCCATGTATTGGTATATCTTTTGAGCTGCAGTTCAAGGAAGCAGAAGACCCTTCATTAACAAAGGAGGAGATCTTCAACAACAAGCAAAAAGGGACTCATCTGCTTATCTGTAAGTTATCAGAGTCCAGAGGACCCTTGTGATTATTCCTTTGTAAGATTAGGTCTAAGGTGTTTCTCACCCTTGCAAGTCCTCTAGGAGGCCTTTGGCGGGAGTGTACGTGGTGGGTGCATTGTGTTGACCCTTGCTCTGTGGAGAGCATAAACAGTTAGAGTCTTATGAAAGATCCTTGGCCAGTGTGTCTAAAAGTGGGTGTGTTGTGTTAACCCTTGCTCATGAGAACATAAACAGTCAGCCTAGGTGTAGGTTGTAAAGGTTAAAGGTAAACCTAATTTAAAATCTTGAGTTTGGGGTGAACCATGGGAAACCTCCTTAGTGAAATCATGTACACTCAAGGGTTGAGTACTGTTACCGGGAGTGGAGTAGACAAGTATTCGAACCACTATCAAAATGACTGTGTTTGAGATTGCTATTATCTTTCAATTATTTACATGATTTCCTTAAATACTTACATATCTGATTATATGAGATCTCACCTCACACAACACTCACAGTTATGTCCATCATAAACTAGTTTGTATATTGTTCATCTTTCAAATAGTTTGTGATTGGATCTTCTACCGGGTTTGGAAGCTAGTAGAGTTACTCTTGAGTGATCCTAATATATGCTTGTTGTTAGGATTAGAGTGATAGGATTTTAAATTATTAAAAAATTATTAAAAAGTCCTATTCACTCCCTCTAGGACATATTGGCATATTTTTACTTCAACTAAAACGGTCTTTACTGCAATTTCACTTTCATCGTGTTCTAAAGGAAATTGTATCACTATACCCCAACTTAGTTAAACCAGCCAGAACAGAGATGCCGTCGGAGATCCAAACAAATCTAAATTCGTCTTCTTACTTTCAGGTTATTTTCTAATAGGTTTTTTTTTAAGTTTGTAATTTTTAGTTCAATCTAACGTGCGGTCCTTTCATGATAATTGATTCTTATGGTTTAGGATTGCGTTGGTGCAATTGACGGAACACACATTCCTACACATGTTCTAGCAGTTGACCAGGTGAGTTTTCACAATCGTAAAGAGGTCATCTCCCTGAATGTTCTGGCAACATGTTCATTCGATATGAAATTTACATATGTGTTGGCCGGTTGGGAGGGTTCTATTTCGAATGCGAGGACGCTACACAACGCAATGACCCGATCAGATAATCCCTTACTTGTCCCAAATAGTACTACTTATATGTTAAAACAGTGTTAATCTAATTTATAACTATGACTGCATCTGATTTTTCACTTAATGAAACTATGATTTGAATGTGTACAAAAATATTACGTTGTTGATGCTGGATACGCTCATTCACCCAGTTTTATGGCTCCATATTGTAGCGTTTGATATCACCTACAAGAGTATCGAACTGGGAGAGCGCCTGCGAATATGAAGGAACTAGTTAATTATCGACACGCACAATTGTACAATGCAATTGAGTATTGTTTTGGTGTTTTGAAAGGAAGATTTCTCATATTGAAGAGCACTATGTATTATGAATTTCAAACATAAGTCCAAATTGTGATAGCTTGTTGTGTCCTACACAGTTATATACATATCAAAAATGATTCTCGACTGGATAGCGATTTCGTTGGTATATTTGCTGCCGATGGGGTGGCTATCCCAACACCTATAGAGGTATCAACTAATGACGAGCGTCAATGGTCCATTCAAGTAACTCAGCATGAAAAAATGCTTGGAATCGAGTGCACGTTGACATTGCAGGTAGAATGTGGGCAGATGCTCAACACAGTAGTAAGAGTCGATTGTCGATACTTCCTATTTCATTTCCATTACATTAGTTGGTTATAGTGTATTTCAGATTTAGCTAACTTCACCCATTTTTTGACTTATAATCACCTAGTTACATACTGGGTGATTTGTTGGTTACTGATTATGATCAATGAATTTATACTGTGTTTGTATATGTTAATAGTTGTTGTTTTCATGATTTTGATTGAAATTAGTAAAATATCATACATACTCCGTATTCAAGTGAAATGGCAGACTCCTTTAATGCTACATCCATACCGACCCAATCAACCGTAAAAACACCGCTGGTGCCCACTCGAAGTTCTACACGTGGGAAGATGATGAAATCTTTAGCGGAGCCTCTATCCTGAGCCGCGAAGATCAAATGGACTACCGCTTTGGATCAGATTCCATTTGACACATTTATCGAACAGGTCGCATTAGAGCATAGAGCTAACAACGGTTTCACGCAGGAAGTGTACCAAATTGTGGCTGAAGAGGTAACGAAACATACTAGTATAGCCGTCCAGTGGAAAAACGTGTCGAATCAGTTGAGATATTATAAAAAACAGTATAATGTAGTGAAAGACATGCTGGCGGCGAGTGGGTTTGGTTGGGACAATGAGAGGATGGTGGTCACGGCTTCGGATGAAGTCTGGGAGGAGTATCTTAGGGTAAGTGTTACTAGTTTTTAACATCCCATCATACATCTCTATATAGTTTTAGTCTTTAATTACAACTATCTTATTCATCTGCCAGTCTCACCCACGTGCTGAACAACTTCGTGGGAAATGCATCGAAAGGATGGATGACCTTGCAGTGATTAACGGATCCGACCAGGCCACGGGACGTTATGTGCAAGGCAGTAAGAGTATGGTGGCATCAGCATCATCTTCTTGTCTTCAGCGAGATCTTAATGAAACATGGAGATTGATGATATGGATGATACGATTGACCTATCAGAGGATTATGTGACAGACTCCATGGGGACCGTTCCATTACCATCGGATAGTCCTGCGATGGGACATCATGACTCCCGCAGCACTCCCACTCGCACTCCTGATTTCGATGGTACCCGAGGAGGGACAAGAACACAAACAATCATTCCCTCCTCGTCCCTGTGACATACTGGGGACCTCTCTATAGACCGCCGCCGACTTGACCAACTCTGAATTTCTCGAAGTTGGTCGGATCCTGAGTAATGACAAGTCACTGGCGTCGTTCTTTGTCAGTCTCCGACCTAAGCATCGAATGGAGTGGTTAAAGAAAACACTTCGTGATCACTTTGGTGATGGAGATGTTAGATCTATCTGACAAGGTCTAGTCATTGCGTTTCTTATGGTTTTTTATTTATCTGGGCATGTAATAGCTTATATTGTTGTGATGTTGTTTATTATTATTTTTTTTAGATAATTTTTTGATGTTGATGTACTGTTATATATGCATATTGTATTCCGTATGTGACTGATGTGGTCTTTGGCTATACATGTTTGTTAACATCTTCAATATATATACTCACATGCTTACATGATGCTCTGAAAGAAGGAACGGACCACACACTTGATTTACCAAAGGAAGGGTACGTATATATAAGTTTTATAACTCTTGTAAAGGATTAGTAAGGGATAGTTGGATTCCTTCTGATCGCTATGCATCATTTCGCAAGTCTAATCCGATTTTCATATATATTGCTCCTAATCCCCGCATGTCATTGCAGATGGGTAAAGATAAATACTATGTTGTACTCATTGGACATTATCTGGGAATATATGTCACATGTGTCAATGCTCGAGTAGAGGTGGAGGGCTTCAGTGGGGGCAGACACCGAGCCTTTCAAAATTGGAAGGAGGTTGTGGCTTGCTGGGAAAATTATTTTGGTAAGGCAAGTCAACCTTCTAGACCTCTCACAGAGTCTCCATATGTTGAAGTTGCCGCTACATCCGCGATGATGGACATCCATAACTCTACGACCTTGTCTATTCGGCAAGTGTCCCAGACCAACAAGGAAGTGGTGGAGAAGTCCACATTAACTGATGATCTTGCCCCATCGGATGGCGAGAGAGTCGTCGCCATTTTGGTTGGCGTGTTGGTTGTTTTCATTGCATTGCTTATAATTTTAAAATTTTAGATATATTGGTATTGTAACTTTAAGGATATTTTTGTTGGATATTTGTGTTTTTTGTGGTCTTTGACCTTGGGTTCAATATGAAGCAAAATGCTACTAATGATGGACGCTCAAACAACACTATATACTGGAATCTGGTATAAATGTGTCTGTGCTATGCTTTATTTTTTGGTATCATACTGGCAAATGATCTATAAATATAGATGGTTGGAATGGATGAAAAAATAATACATCATGATGGTCCCCATAGAGCACCGACATCATACATTGGACAGTGTCAAAGGGAGTAAGCAATTGGTTGAAAACCTGTACCACAGATGGTGTGGGTGCAGAATGATGACTAACAAGGTCAGTAGCCAAATCGCTACTGACATGGCATCACCAGTTTATGTGGCCCCACCATGATGCATGTGTTATATCCATACCATCCAACCATTTATATAGATTGTTTTATGGCTTTTCAAAAAGATTAAGACAGATATAAATTTCAAGTGGATCCCACCATGGAAAATGGGCTGAGGACAATGACATCGCCATAGTAGTTTCCTTTAAAAGCTGATATTTTTATTTTCACTTCATATATCTCCATGTTCACAATTGAATAGGATGGATCTCAAAAATACATGACTGTGGGCCCCGTAAATGTTTCATCGGTTGGTGTTACGGCTCAAGCAATTTTATGTAGTGGGTCCACTTGAAATTTAGATCTATCTTAATCTCTTTGAGAAGCCATAAAATGATCTCTAAAATTGGTTGGATGGTATGGATACAACACATGCATCATGGTGGGGTCCACAGAGATTGGTGATGTCATGTCACTAGCAATTTGGCTACTCGAATAGTCTTGATTCTGCGTGCTTTAATCCCACCCCACCTAACGTAGGCTTCCCAAACATGCCATATGTACGCAGTAGTTGGGACAGTTTTTCAATTCCATGCCTATCTAAATAGGACAACTGAAATGAATCCCTAGATGGACAGCCCTTCCCAAACAGGCCACCTAAACGGATGTTGGATTTGTAATTATAAGTGGATTGCAGACAATCCACTGACAACACATTAATTGCATTGACAGTTATGCGTTCTAATTGGATCCCATCCACTACACTTCAATCTACCTGTCCAAACGGGCCCTAAGAGAGACATCAACTAAATCATCAAGATGAAGATGGGCCCAACCATCACATCCTGGTGAGAATCTGTTACATCATCATCATTTCTCCTATGGGTGGTAATAATAACATGCCAATGATCCTCCTAAACATGAAGCTAACTGATGTCAGTGATGTAAATCTGAGACACTCAACACCTGTGGGTGAGATGAGTCTTTCAGCTTTATATTAGCAGCACCATTTACTTCACCCGTTCACGTGTCTACCAAACGGTAATCATCTGCGTTTTCGTTATCGTACACATGAAAATGTAAATGCTATTGTATGCAATTCTCTTTATCCCAATGTTACAAGTCTGTACTTGTAAAATTTTCATTAATTGAGGTTACTATGGTGACTAACACAACCGAATTCAGCAACCGAATTCAATCACTATAAATATAGACTTAGGATCACGATTATAATCCTGCCTCAACAGATTATACCTAAATCAGTTTGACACGGCCCACAGGATCATTGATATTGATTATTGAAAATAAAGTAACCTTAGAAAGAAGCAGACTAATATAATTTGCTCTCTATGTTTCAATGTTCTAATATCAGTTCCTAAAGATGGGTAATGGGCCTATAACTAGGTCGAGTCAATACTTTATATGATCTGATCGACATGAATGAGCATTATAATACCGGTCTACATCATTCAGATGATAAACAGTTTCTCATGGAATAATTCAGATGGTCATATCCACATGATTAAACGTTCGAATTTTATATTGTCTATCAATAGAATAAACCAGATTATAAACTCAATATGAACTGAATATATGGACTAGATTAGGGAAATAGTTCTCAAGTTAGACCCAATTGAGATGTGAAATAATATGATAATCAAGCCTATAAACAATATCAGTTGATTGATAACTAGATGGTCCAAAAGATGGGTCATAAATACTATTCATACATAATACCAACCGATGAGACCCACTCGTGGTTGAACCGCCCAGGACGAGAATAATGGGCTCAAGCAGTGTAAGTCCAACATGATTTGCATACAGGTTGATCCCGTTTTTGGGTCTACAAGTCGATCTGTATCAACCGTAACCGGGTTTGTTTGCCCGATGGAATAAACGGCTGAAATACTCGTTCTCGACGCAGAAAGGGGTAAAATGCCCCATCCTCATGTGCAGCCTCCCCTTCTACGATAGGAGCTGCCTCTACCAAGAAAGAAGATTGCCGATGCGACTTCCTGTGCAACTCCAGCACTCCAGACATCCATGGAAATTGACATCAACTGGAGTGATGAGGTTAATGATGGCTAGAAGCCATGGCTGCAGCGGAGAAGAAGTGCTACTGGCAACTGTTTATAAACACTGTCGAAGGTGGTCAGTGTATCCATGGTTGTCTACATCGATGATGGAGGTAAGGGTACGAAATTCCCAATTCCAATATGGTAATCTCATTCCCGAATGATGTAATTAGGGATCGAAAGCCCAATCATCGAATTTAGGGTTGCGAAATCCCTGATGGATGCCAAATATAGGGTTTTGAAATTCCCAACTTTTGATATGGGATTCAAATCGAAAATCCCCAATCTGAACTTAAGAATCGAAATATGAAGTTCGCAATCTGAATTTGGGGTTCGAAATCCCTAATAATACAGGATTTAGGGTTGTGGATCTGAAATCCCTAATTTAGATTTGGGATTTGAAGTCCCCAATTAATCGATTTGGGGATTCAAATATGAAATCCTTAATTTCAACTGTATGTGGGGTATAGGATTGAAATCCCCAAATTAACTGGATTTAGGGTTCAAATAATCCCTAATTTGCATCTAGATTTTGGGATTTGAATTCGAAACCTCTAATACTGGAAGTGAGGATGAAAATCCCTAATCAGATTCGAAATTCAAAATCCTAATTTACTTGATTTGGAAATTCAAAAATCTGATATGGAATTTTGAATCCCTAGAGGATGAATCTGAATATGTAATAGATAATCTGATCATCCATGCCTTTGCACAATGACTCTGATACCAACTGTAAGAGTTTTTGGATGCGGAAATTCCAAAGAACTGTTGTGCATAGAACATGAAAATCAAGGGTTCGAATGGCTTACCTAAGTGAGACATTATTGCTGAGAATAATAGAATACCAAAGCTGTAGTCTTCCTCTCCTTCACACAAATACACAAAATAATGGATGGGATTTAGGTTCTGCCATTGTGTAGGATTGGGGACCCAGCTCTTCTCTTATATAGAAGTTGGGAGATGAGAGTTTGAATCTCATCATAACTCTCTCCCCTGCTCCACATTGTTGTGTCCTAGCTCAACTCAAATAGCCCTACGCATCCCTGCGTAAGGATATAGCATTCCAGCCCTAATACTTAATGCTGCACAATCAAAGTTGCGCAGCAAATCACCTAAAGTGGGGCCCACTAGTTTACTAAATCACAATCCACTGATATGACAATCCAGGTCGTTGATCAATAAGGCCAATCTCATAGAGTTCTTACAAGAAGAGCTTGGACCCCGACACGATCTCGATTGTCATTAGAATCCAATGCCTTTGTTGTTGCTCACATGTGGAACTCACACAAGGCTACTGCCAACATGGAACAATAACAGCACAACATGCCAAAGTCCCACCCACTTTAGGTCTCACCCAAGTAACATCCCTCAATGAAGTGAGTGGGACCATAATGTGTTGTCACATTATTCACCCAGCTATGCGGCATCATGTGAGAGGAAGCCACATGTGATAGGACAAACACATCTTTCTTCATTATTAAATTGTTATTCAAACAAACCCAACACCAAGTTTCATTACATTGACCAGTAAGATAGTAATCCAAACAAACCCAACACACAATGTTGCTCCTACTGCCGCTCCCGTCGTCACCCCTGCTTCCCCTTTCGAATGAAGACAAAGATGTGACATAGGGAAGGACGTGATGAGGTCAATCACCGTCTTCCTCAAGGATAACTACTTTAAATCCACTGATCTTCTCTTGACTCCTCACGGAGATTCCTCGAATCCACAAGGGATGAAAATAGAAAATAATTTCAAATAATTTAAAATAAATTGAATGATGATGAAAAATGAAATTACAATCCTTTAAATAGTGATCTCAAACCTAGGACGATGTAGTTTCAAACTCAAACTCCTTAAAAGACTTACTATAAATAGTAAACTTACTATTTATAGACAATCATAATTCCTACTAGACTTCATGGTTTTTAGTTAAAGATAGTAAGTTTCCAATTTGTCCTAACCACGTTATTCTCCTAATTTTTCTAAGCCCTTTTCATGTTCGGCACGACTCTTAAAACTCAAAGGATCAAGACACTACAGGAAATTGCTCTTTTACCGACAACATAATTCTTCGTTAGTTTATCTTTTTTCATTGGTAATGATTATTACCGACGAAATATATCATCGGAAAGATCGTTGCAATAAGCCCGTGGGTAAAAGCTTTTCCCAACGAAATATGGCTTCATCGGTAATGATAAAACAAATACCGACGATTAAAATCATCGGCAAAACATGTTACTTTTGGTAGGAAAAAATAATATATTTCATCGGTAAACACATCTTATATCGACGAATATCGTCGTCAGTAAAACTCTGGATTAATGACATTTACGACGAGTATGTTCATCGGTAAAGAAATAATACCGACGAGTATGTTCGTCAGTAAAGGCCTGCTATTACCGATGAAATAATTCATCGGTATATCTCATATATAGATCGTTGGTATAAATTTTTGTATTAATTTTTACCTACAAAATATTTCATCGGTATAAGTTTTCGACTTACTATTACCAACGAAATATTTCGTCAATAATAGTCTCTTTCTTTCCGGTTTCATTTATTTTTAAAATTCAGGAAAAAATTCCTGATATACACTTGTAAATACACCTATTACAATACATTTTCATCATATTCACATTCATCCAAACACAAACTACATCCATCCAAACACAAACTACATCCATCCAAACACAAATCACATCCATCCATACACAAACAATCCTATCCACATCCACATATATACAACCCACATTCATCCACGCACAAATATATATAAGTTTAACATTCGTATATAAAATAAATCATAAATAAAATTTAAAAAATCACGAAGATGAAGGCGAAAGTGGTGGAAAATTAGTGGTAAAGTATGCAGCGAGAGCCTGAAACATCTCCTACATCCGTCGCTCATGCTCTACTCGCATCTCCTTGATCCTCCTCTCCTTCTCCTCCCGTCGCCTCTCCTCCTCTCTCCGCCTCTGCTCTTCATCCTCCTTACGCCTCTACTCATCCTCCCTTTGCCTCTTCATCTGCTATCTGATGTCATTAACGACGACCCGTAGCTGTTGAACCTCTCTCTCTCTCTCTGAAATATCAGCTCGGCGTAGGGCGCTCTCCCCAGCGACGGATCGGTTGAAGGCAGATCTAGCAAGTACCATGAGCTTGGCACCATGGCCAAGTCCACGCACATATCTAGAACGGGTGCCAAGCACCTTGCTTAGGATATCTAGCTCACTCCATTGACTACCATTAGGAGTGAGCTAACTACATATGGTGTCCATCGCCGCCTATAATGAAAACATATAAATTTTCATAATGAATGACATTATTATAATTTAATGTAGTTAAATTTTATAATATAAGGATTTTTACCCAATTCTCGCTAGCTTTAGGATGAACTTAAGATCCCGTCACCTGCCGACATTGAGTCCCTCTGTAGAGCTCTACCGGTCCAGGCTCCTAGCCCGTGACGAAATCTTGCTACGCAATTGAAAGGACAATAGAGTTAATATAAATGTATGGAAAGAATATATCAACTTAATAATCACTAGTAATTACTTACAATGTCATAACGATGTCATACAAATGAATTTAAACCAGCTACGTGGTTCACTTATAACTTTTCCCTATTCGCAGAATTTATTATGCTCCTCTTCTGAACACATTATTCATAATACATTATTATTAATTATGAATTTAACTATTACCTTAAGATATCGTAAATATATAAATATTACTTGAAAAACTTCAAAAAAAAAAATCTCTCATAGAGTATCCACTAGTCGTCTATAGTCACGTGCCATGGCGCGGACAGTACTACCTCATTGTAGATCCTTCACCACTTGTACTGCTTGTGTAACTCTCTGCGGTACTCCTTGAACCACTCCCTGACCATGTCGTCGACGACATGGGAAATGTAAGGAACACTTAAATCTAAGACAAATTTATCCTGCAATTTCGTAAGTAATAGATTAAGGCAATAAACTTATTAAAAAAATAACTTAACTGTAAATGAACTTTTACAAAAGAAATTTTAATATACTAAAATTTACTTGACGGCACTAACGGATGAGCTGTCACACATCATCTGTCACGTCTGCCCAACGGAAGGTGGTGGTGTGGATCAGAGATCGGCATAGGACACCGATCTCCAACGTAAACAACTTAGCATTTTCCCCAATAAGTCTAAGGTAGTCCTATGGAAACTCTGCTGTCACTCTACCCTCATGCGTAAGTCGCTCTAAAACTAACCCACGCGTGGGTCCACGTCCTTGTCGGTTGGTCGATGATGCTGTCACAAAAGAAATATGTAAGTTTAAACATAAATAGAAGTCACTAAATAAATATGTCTAGACTTACATGCAGTGCCCGGTGTATGCTCAACCAAGGGCTCAGACGCCTGTGATGCAGCATGTGATGTCGATGTTGTCTCTGTCGCATCATGGGTAGAAGGGGTAGATCCAGTGCACGAACGACCTGATCTCTCACCTGGTGACATGACTGAATATGTGCAAAGTACGAACTTATAAATTTAAACAATGTTAGTACAAGTGTATGAACATCAATATAATAAACACATTAAACTTTACAATGTAAGTGGAATATACTAAAACATTATACAATTAGTTTTGATGGTAGAATAAATTTATGCTTATGCTTAGAGAGATGATTAAAATATGATTAGACCATTACATTATAATGCAAGTAAAGTATAATAAAATCATAAACATTCTAATAAAATTTAAAAATTTCATTACACACTATTATTCTATATTAAATACATGTCTTACATTGTAATAGAAATATCTTCGAATCAAATATCTGAAGTACTCCCTGTATAAGTTATCGTACACTGTAAAAGTATATGTCAAGCTGTGTGAAGCACTCGACATTGTTATAGCAAATATGCTAGTCACAATAAGAGAAATATGGTATCTCGAGACTCTATTCAGATGTGCAAGTGACAAAACTGTATCTTCCATACGAAGTTTCCCGCGACTATATTCCTTCATCAGGTCTGAAATTTCTTTGAGATCGTATAATTTTTCATCTAAATCATCACTGATATATTCTTCCCTATACTCATCGACTAAATCGGGTATCTCTTTGGCCCTACTAGAAGAAGATAGGGCTGAAAAGTCCATTCGTAACAACTGATGAAGTATGCTGCGTGCTTCTGCTATGCTCCGATTTGAGGAGGATATGATCAAAAATTGGCTCAACTGCAAATGTGGATTATAAACAAGTCAATTAAAGGAATAAATCATGACTTGTAAAACATGTATACATGAAAATCAAATTATTCGAATTGAAAAATGACATGTAAATCATGTGTACAATTAATAATCGTCATCTGTATCACTATCGCTTAAGACTATTTCTTCTTCACCATCACTATCGTTGATCAGTATTTCCTCTTCATCATCTGCAACGTCGTCATCAATGAAACCGCTATCATCTCTAACAATATCTTGTATTATTGAGGCATCAACATGATCAGGTGGCACATCATCTCTATCCAATTGCACCACATCAATATCAACATTTAGATCAGTCCCTCTACGCCCAGATGACATGTCTTATTTATATGTTTGTTCAACCCTAGACGTCTC
This sequence comes from Magnolia kwangsiensis, assembly GCA_037074715.1. Classification (NCBI taxonomy): domain Eukaryota; kingdom Viridiplantae; phylum Streptophyta; class Magnoliopsida; order Magnoliales; family Magnoliaceae; genus Magnolia; species Magnolia kwangsiensis. Next base: position 142,109,467 of record CM073573.1, read on the forward strand.
ATTTCCCTCCGTTTTCGCTATCTTCAACGTCTGGTTCAGGAACATCAAATACATTCCTGGACTTTATTTTCTTCACCACGTGCCAAGAGCTGCCTAACTTAGTGTCAGCAAAGTAAAATACTTGTTCGACTTGGCTGGCAATGACAAATGGGTCTTCCTTAAACAACTTCTGAGATAAATTTATGCTTGTAAAGTAGTCATTAGTCTGTATTCCCAACTTCTTATTTTCAATGTCCCACCAATCACATTTGAATAAGCACACTCTTTCTCATACAATAACTCAGCTCAATAATATCCGTCAAAACGCCATAAAAGTCAATTTTTACCTCCTCATGTGTTCCCTTCACAACCACCTTACTATTTTGTGTGGTCTTATACTTCTCATGCTCTTCAGTGTGAAATCGAACCTCATTTTCAATACCTATATATCTAGATACACATCTATCAGGGCCATACGCTAATGAGTAGAGTGCATCAGACACATCCGTAAAGTTGCTAGCGTGCAACGTCTTCATCTATTATCACGTATAGAATTTAATTGTTTAGGAATTTTCTTAGGTTTAAATATTGTGCAATACAATAAAATTCTAAGTGTGGTGAGATACAAGGTGAAATCTTATGCATTTTTTGAACTATTCTAGAAACTGATCCTAATGCATTTGATCATAATTTGTCGAGTATTGGGACTTCATATCCTCGATGTGTTCGATACACATAATTGACACGTTATCAGCAAGAAACATTAAGATCATCATATGTAGAGATACAATTATCGAGGGAAGACTTACTCTAAGTACGACTCTATTTCTTCACAATTATACAACACATACCACCGCGCCTTTGCTTGATCCCCAAGGTCCATATCCTGAAACGTCGGGGATTCTAAAGGATGGACATTATGTGCAAATACAGATATGAGTTTTTGTTCATGCTCCTACCCTTCATCGGCATTCCAATCTTCTCGGTTGAATCTAGTCTCTATGCCACAAAGATACATGAAGCAAAATATCAGGCACTCATTATCAATGTACGCTTGAACAATTGATCCCTCTGGACGTACCGTATTCCTCACAAATTATTTTAGTGTGTGAAGGTATCTGTACACAAAAGCACTATGTTATACGTATGAAAACATAGATATATATAGTTTATGGAATGAATAAAAATTTTAATACGTTTTACCACCTTTCGATTGGATACATCCAATGACATTATACTAGGCTTGCAAGCTTCGCCTCATGTGGTAAGTGAATCGCTAGATGTACTATGACATCGAAAAATGCAGGTGAAAATATTCTTTCAAGTTATAAAAGATTACGACAATATCTCTCTCCAGTCATTTAATAACCTCTATATTTAACGATTTAGAACACAAATACTTAAAGAATATCTCCAACTCAATCAATGCCGCACTGATATCCTTACTCAGGAATCCATGAATCGCAACCAGTAATAGACATTATAAAAGGACGTGACAATCATGACTTTTCATTCATGTTAACTTACAGTCCCTAATGTTTACGCGCCAAGATATATCTAACGCATACCCATCGAGAAACTTCATCGATATCAACCATTCACGTAAATATTTTTTCTCTAGTTTTATCAATGTGTAGCAGACTGCTGGTATAATATATGAGTTTTTATGGGTTGCAAGTGCAATTCTTTCCTTAAACTCATTGCTTGTAGATCCAATCGATCCTTGAAATTATCTTTTATTTTCTTCTCTATGTTCATCAATGTTCTGAAGACATTGTCACATATATTCTTCTCAATATGCATGAAATTCAAGTTGTGTCGCAATTTCAGATTACTCCAATAGGGTAACTCAAAAAAATGCTCTTCTTCCTTCAGTTATACTCTATTACTGTATATTTCCTCTTCTTTAAGTGCGGTGCCTTACCAAATCTAATTTCTCTAATGTTACTAAATTATTGTATCACATCTTCTCCAGATAGCTCTTTCGGTGGTAGCCTATGATCTTATTTACCATCAAAGATCATCATCTTCCTGTGCTAACTATGATCGATCGGAAGGAAGCGATGATAGCCCATATAACATATTTTTTACCATGCTTCAATGACAATGAATAAGTCTCAATACTACATGTAGGACAAGCCAACTTTCTCTTTATGCTCCACCTAGACAAATTTTCATATGTGGGGAAGGCATTTATTGTCCACAAGACTGCTGCATGCAATCAAAATGTATGTCTTGTAATCATACGTTTGAATACCTTAACTTCACAACTCATTTAACTTATCTACTAACGGTCGCAAATACACATCAATGTCATTCCTAGGTGACCTGGGTCCAGGAATAAGCAATGACTTCATGAAAAATGACTCCATATACAACTAAGGAGGTAAATTGTAGGACATAAGTACCACTGGCCACATACTGTACGAGTTAATCATATTACCAAATGGATTAAAACCATCACTTGTAAGACCTATTCGAACATTGCGAGAATCTTCTACAAATTAATCATATTACTTGTCAAAATTTTACCAAGCTTTAGAGTCCGCAGGGTGCCTCAGTGTACTATCATCATGAACGTGTTTCTCCTTATGCCACCTCATATTTTCAACCGTCTTGTAAGACGTAAATAATCTTTGCAATCTGGATTTCAATGGGAAGTACCTTAACACCCTTTTCAGAATTTTCTTATGCTTAGCTCGTCATACTTTCACCTAGACTCCTCACATTTTGGACACTCTTCAGCATTTTCATACTCTTTCCAATACAATACACAATCATTTATACATGCATGTATGGGGATATAACCAATGCCCAAGTCTCGTATTAAAGATTTTATCTCGTAATGAGACTTAGGCAATGTCCCATCATCCGATAATGCTTCTTTCAACAAGTCAAGCAATATGTCGAATGATTTGTTACTCCAATGATTTATTGTCTTTAAATGAAGTAACCTTATAAGAAAATTCAACTTGGAGAAGTTCTCACACCCCGGATAAAGTGGACGTTGCACATCCCTCAACAACTTACTAAACTTTTCTGATTCGACATCACCCATATGAGGAATATCTTGGCTACTACTTGTCACTGCAAAATCAGTATCCGCAATTGTTCCCCTGAACACATCCCCCTATGATATCTTGCATTTCATTGACATCTTCATCCTCGTCATCCAACACAATTGGGTCAGTAAGGACTTCAATGGCCTTAACTCTTTGATGGAACTCTTCACCATGATGGATCCACTAAGTGTAACCCTGATTAATCCCAATTGTGAACAAATCGTCTTTTACTTTGTCTAAAGTCTTATGAATCATGTTCTTGCATTTTTGATATGGACACCTAATCTTATTGCCTGAATCTACCCGATATCGCATAAATTTCATGAACTCTTAAACCCTTTATTTATACTCTGGGCCAAACCTGTTCTTAGCTTGCATCCAACTCTTATCCATCTCTACAATGAAAAGATTAGAGTCAGTTTGCGGAAATAGGTTTAAGATTAGGTTAAGATTATAGGTTTAGGATTAGGTGTAGGTTTAGGTTTAGGTTTAAGTTTAGGTTTATGGATTCAGGTTCGGTTTCAAGTATCAGATCGAGTTTAGGATTAGGTTTTCAAGTTTAGGTTTAGGTTTAGGTTATAGTCATAGGTTTAGGATTAGGAGTAGGTTTAGGTTTAGGGATTTGAGAATAGGTTTAGGTTTAGGTTTAGGTTAGGGTTATAGGTTTAGGTTTAGGTTTAGGTTTAGGGATTTGAGATTAGGTTTAAGTTTAGGTTTAGGGATTCAGGTTTAATTTCAGGTTCGGGATTAGGTTTAGGATTAGGTTTTTAAGTTTAGGTTTAGGGATTTGAGAATAGGTTTAGGTTTAGGTTTAGGTTTAGGTTAAGGTTATAGGTTTAGTTTAGGTGTAGGTTTAGGTTTAGGGATTTGAGAATAGGTTTAGGTTTAGGTTTAGGAATTCAGGTTCGGGTTCGGGTTCAAGATCGAGTTTAGGTTTAGTTTTTTGAGTTTTGGTTTAGGTTAGGATTAGGGTTATAGATTTAGGATTAGGTGTAGGTGTAGGTTTAGGTTTAGAGATTTGAGTTTAGGTTTAGGTTCAAATTTAGGTTTAGGGATTCGGGTTTAGTTTCATGTTCAGGATCGGGTTTAGGTTTAGGTTTTCAAGTTTAGGTTTAGGTTAGGATTATAGGTTTGGGTTTAGGTGTAGGTTTAAGTTATGTGAATTAAGTTTAGGTTTAGGTTTAGGTTAAGGTTATAGATTTAGGTTTAGGTTTAGGGATTTGAAAATAGGTTTAGGTTTAGGTTAGGGTTATAGGTTTAGGTTTAGGTGTAGGTTTAGGTTTAGGGATTTGAGGTTAGGTTTAGGTTTAGGCTTAGGGATTCAGGTTTGGGTTCGGGTTCGGGTTCGGGTTTGGGTTTTTGAGTTTAGGTTTAGGTTCAGGTTATAGGTTTAGGTTCAGGTTATAGGTTTAGGTTTAGGTGTAGGTTTAGGTTTAGGGATTTGAGAATAGGATTAGGTTTAGGTTTAGGCTTAGGGTTTAGGGATTCGAATTCCGGTTCAGGTTCAGGATCATGTTTAGGTTTAGGTTTATGTTTAGGGATTTGAGAATAGGTTAGGGTTATAGGTTTGGGTTTAGGTGTAGGTTTAAGTTAAGTGAATTAAGTTTAAGTTTAGGTTTAGGTTAAGGTTATAGGTTTTTGGTTTTCATGTTTAGGTTTAGGTTTAGTGATTTGAGAATAGGTTTAGTTTAGGGTTATAGGTTTAGGTTTAGGTGTAGGTTTAGGTTTAGGGATTTGAGATTAGGTTTAGGTTTAAGTTTAGGTTTAGGAATTCGGGTTCGGGTTCGGGATCGAGTTTAAGTTTAGGTTTAGGTTTAGGCTTAGGTTATAGGTTTAGGTTTAGGTGTAGGTTTAGGGATTTGAGAATAGGTTTAGGTTTAGGTTTAGGTTTAGGCTTAGGGTTTAGGAATTCAGATTCGGGTTCAGGATCGGGTTTAGGTTTAGGTTTTCAAGTTTAGGTTTAGGTTTAAGAATTTGAGAATAGGTTTAGGTGTAGGTGTAGGTTTAGTGATTTGAGATTAGGTTTAGGTTTATGTTTAGAAATGTCATGCCCCAAACTCGGAAATCGGGCTCACAAAATTTTTGATCGTCGAATCTGGCACCGAAAGCCTCCGTAGAACTCCATTCTCGGCTCCCAGCTCCCATTCGCCAGGTTCCGATCCTAGGATGCTACGAGGAGGATTTTCAACGTCAGTTTGATTCGTAATAAGTATAACCAAAGGCATAACCCACAAAAAATAACTAAAAACTCCATTACATTTTCACTATGATCAAAAACTTTACAAGTATAATGAGCATAAAGGAAAATACAATGACGATGAATAAAATCTCTAAAGTGATCTACAAAGTGCTCCTGCCTCAGCGCTGCTGCGGCCCAACTCACCTGCACGCAACGGTCGTGTATAAGATTATAGAAAGCTTAGAGGGTGGTGAAAGTGTGTGCGCAAGGTAGTAATATGATCATGCAATATCAGAGTAATGCGAAATATGCAGATGGATCCATAAATATCATGAGCGGTACCAAAGTTATGCGATACAAGATGCAAGTCAAGCATACAATCCTCATCTAAGTCCACATGTCAATACAGCTCAACTCTAGGATATCACCGAGGTCTAATACACTCTAAACCAGATCGCCACCACATCGAGCTCAATAAGGTAAGTGGAAGAGACCTCACTATCGGTCTGCCAATATCAGGCTAGACTCGTCGATAGCGGACCCATTCCTCGAGCTGGTCAAACTCAGCCTAGCTTTGCCCCCTACTCTTGGGTGGATAAGGTGCACCCCCTTCTAACCGACCATGACACAGTGGAGAGCACAACCATCTGGTATTCGGTACTTAACGATCATCTACCCACTCGATCTAGATGTTGGAGCAACCTCTTGGTACTATAAGGGTTTAGAGACTTTCACCCAGGGATATCTATAGCACCCCATGTAGAATAAAATTTTTGATATCCAATCCTACCAACCACGATGCGTCTGTGGCGGCTACGGCCCCGATGTCGCTAGGGCGTACAATAACCATATCACACAATGCGAATGCATGAATCACGCTATCCAGTCATGCAGTAATTCATGCGCGTATCGTGCGCTCATGTAGGGCAACACCGCCTAACCGGGAGCCCATAAACAACCTACCCGAAGGCATATGTTATGATCAGTCACTTCTCATATCAAGCATACATATGATGCATATAATCATGAGTCATGGAACTATGCTAAACATGTAATAAAGTAATGAACCATTCTTACAACGCAGGTGGCCTATACGGCCGACACACAACAAGTACGAGCCTAACAATGGGCCCTAAGGAGAGTCATAATGTGGACATCCAACCAGCATTACACTCGCAATGTAGACGTCAAACCAACATTGCTCCCAAGGCGCGATCATCGTAAACATCGTTACATAATCCGTGTTGGGCTCACACATTGCAATGGACCTTGGGTACATCCCATTGGGCTTTAAATACATCAAATGGGCCGTATCATATGGGCCTTTTATTCATTAAATGGGTCACATCAATGGGACGCACCAATGGGCCTTATGTGGATTGCAATGGGTCATAACCCGTGGCCTTAGATTACATCAAATGGTTCTCGACCCATGGGCCTTATATATATCAAATGGGCCACACTGAATGGGTCTTATATACATCAAATGGGCCTCATCACATAGGCCTTGGAATATATCAAATGTCCAATCTCATGGGCCTTATAATACACCAAATGGGCCTAATCCCATGGGCCTTATGTGTCTTAAACGGGCCTAATCTCATGGGCTTTATACATATCAAATGGGCCTAATCCTATAGGCCTTATATAAATCAAATGGGCCTAAACCCATAGGCCTTATAATCATATCAGATGGGCCACTCCAATGGCCACAAATGCCACAATATGAGCCCCATCTCATGGGCTTTATAAATGCCAAGGTGGGCCTCAATGGACACCACAATTAAATCAAAATGGCCCCAATCCCGTGGGCCTTAGAATATAAATACCACAAGTGGATGGACGGTTTGGATGCTGCACACGCACCATGGTGGGGTCCACTGTGGTTGGACAGTGTGAATAATGTACATGCATCACCGTGGGCCCCAGCTCCACCGTCCGCTGGACGGTGAGAATGAAACACAAATATCATGGTGGGCTTCCACCATCCGCCTGGACGGTGGATATAAAACACATACATCACTGTGGGTCCCATGTGGGGCCCACCTCAATGTTTATTTGCAATCTAACCCGTTAATAAGGTCACACGAACCCTGGTAATTAGGAAAAACAAATTTCACCTTGATCCAAAACTTCTGTGGCCCATAAAAAGAATTTCAATGGCAGAGGTTCAATCCACTGTTTTCAGCAGCGTGGGCCACCCGAGTGTTGGATGGAGCTGAAACTTGGAGGGGGCCCACTACTTAGGGTGGCCCACCTCATGAACAGGTTGGATTTCACATATACATCATGGTGGGGCCCACGACAGGGGCCGTGGGACGCTGTTCCCCGCCTGCTGTACGCAGCAGCGTGCTACTGCTACTGCTGTGCTGTCAGAGAGGCAGAGGCGCTGCCTCTTGCGTTTTTTATTATTATTTTATTTTCATGAGAAAAATCACATGTGGGGCCCACTCCTTGGGAATCCACTCCGCCCAAAGGTTTCTAGTGCTCAAAACATGCCGAACAAGTCCAATGTTCAGCATTTTTGGCACGTAGAAACAACAAGGTGGGTCCTAATAGTTTTGAACAATAGGAAATAGAGTTTTCTATAGTATGTCCCACCTGATTATCTGATTGGCCTCATTTTTCAGCTCAACGCCTAAAATGAGCCAAGGAATAGGATGGTCGGCATGGATTGGATTCGAATATCAGGGTAGGGCCTACATGGACGGCCCTTTCCAAAACTTTCTTTCTTTCTTTTTTGGTTGATGCTGCCATTAGTACACTCATTGTCAGCTCACCCTTCACTGACGTCCAGCGACGCTGGACGGTTTTGGATACAACATATATACTAAGGTGGGCCCCACCTTCAGATATGCTATCCAGGTGGGCCACCAAATGCATGAAGGGTGTGGATAAAACATACACCAAGGTGGGGTTCATCCGGATGGACCACACGGCCACATCATCACACCTAAAAAAAATTGAAAGAGAAACGGAGAGAGAGAGAGAGAGAGAAAGGTGGGACACACGTGGGATGGAGGGACCCCGATACTATGAGCCCTCCTTGCATTCAATCATACATCAAGTGATAATCAAGGTGGGCTATCGGCCACATCTTAGGGTCCAAAGTGAGATCCATACCATCGATCGGTAGGCCTCACTTGGCCCATCATAAAAATATAAAAATCTAGCCTATAGAAGCACCCACCGTTCGATCTTCTTGCTCCCTTGGGTTCCTTAGCTTCCTAGCTTTGATTTCAATGGAGGAGATGAGAAATGGATAGCTAGGATGAGAGATCTTGGGATGGAGAGGTGGGCCACACTTGGAGTTTTGGAAAGAGAGGGAGAGGCTCATACGTATGGGGGGTTTTGGTTGCTTGGAATGAGTTTGAAAATGAGAAAGAGAGAGAGAGTTGTAAAGGGAGAGAGAGATAGGTGATGGATGGATGTGGTGAGTGATGGGTGTAAGAACTTTTTAACTTTGGTGGCCTTTTGTGTAAGAAAAGCATGAGCTTTGTAAGAAACTTTTAACTTTTGTGGTTGTTTGGGTATGGGTGAAAGGTGATGTGTACTTGACATGAGATGTGATGGGATTTGATTGATTGATGGGATTAATGTGACACCTCGTATAGATTCTCTTGGGTTTCGCAACGCGCGGCGTTTTCCTCGCACCGAACGCTGACCCATATCTCCTGACCAAGGTATCGCCTCGGCGCGCGAGTCGCAGCATCGGAACCGCAGCGACGGCGAGGTCGCTATGGTAAAAATCTTGGGTTGAGTCGACTCGGGTTGACAGCGTACGAATCAGGGTCGCACGCAATATCGATTAAGGGTCGAAGGTTGTCGAAATTCGACCGATAAGACCGCGGAAGTCAACGGAACGGTACGGACTAAGATACGGGTCTTACAAGAAATTTGGGTTCAGGTTTGGGTTCAGGATCGGATTTAGGTTTAGGGTTTCGAGTTTAGGTTTAGGTTTAGGTTTAGGTTATAGGTTTAGGTTTAGGGATTTGAGAATAGGTTTAGTTTTAGGTTTAGGCTTAGGGTTTAGGGATTCAGATTTGGGTTTGGGTTCGGGATCGGGGTTAGGTTTAGGTTAGGGAGTTGAGATTAGGATTAGGTGTAAGTTTAGGTTTAGGGATTTGAGTTTCGGTTTAGGTTTAGGTTTAGGAATTCGGGTTCGGATTCGGGATTGGGTTTAGGTTTAGGTTTTCAAGTTTAGGTCTAAGTTTAGGTTAGGGTTAAAGGTTTAGGTTTAGGTTTAGGTGTAGGTTTAGGTTTAAGGATTTGAGTTTCGGTTTAGGTTTAGGTTTAGGTTTAGGAATTCGGGTTCGAGTTCGGGTTCGGGATCGGGCTTAGGTTTAGGTTAGGGATATAGGTTTGGGTTTAGGTGTAGGTTTAAGTTAAGTAAATTAAGTTTAGGTTAAGGTTTAGGTTTAGGTTTAGGTTTAGGTTAGGGTTATAGGTTTAGGTTTAGGTGTAGGTTTAGGTTTAGGTTTAGGTTTAACAATTCGGGTTCGGGTTTGGGTTTAGGTTTTCAAGTTTAGGTTTAGGTTTAGGTTATAGGTTTAGGTTTAGGTTTAGGGATTTAAGAATAGGTTTAAGTTTAGGTTTAAGCTTAGGGTTTAGGGATTTAGATTCAGGTTCGGGTTTGGGATCGGGTTTAGGTTTAGGGTTTCAAGTTTAGGTTTAGGTTTAGGTTAGGGAGTTAAGATTAGGTTTAGGTGTAAAGGTTTAGGTTTTCCTGTGATATAATCCACACTTGATCTTTGGATGTGCCTCAATTTGGACATCCTCTAAAATGAGCTGCTGCAAATGCAGATGGACGATGTAGATGTACAACACATAGATTGAATTGGGTCCCACAGTCAAGCCTAACCCACTAAGCTAGTTACACCTGAAATCGAATTGTGTCCTGAGTTACTCAGTACGCTCAGTTGGGCCCACTGTAAATATATGTAGTTTATCTACACCGTCCATCCATTTTTCCCGATCATTTAAGGGGTTAAAACTAAAATTGAATCATATCCAAAACTCAGGTGGACCATAACACAAGAAACAGTGGGTATAATGATTTTCATCATTGAAACCTTTCTAGGGCCTGTAGTGATGTTTAATTATCATCCAACCTATTCATAAGATCACAGAGACATTGATGAAGGGAAAAAATAAATATCAACAGTTCCCACCTTCCATGGATCCCCACTCAACATCCAGATAGCTCCGACGCACATCCAAGTCTGCTCCATCAATTTCAAGCTAATACATAAACACTGGCCTGTCCAAATGGCTAAGCCACCCATATTGTTATCCATAGGAAATGGACAACTCCATTATGGTCATAACAGCAGTTCTCACCTTCCAAGGACTCCCGTTCAAATAGGTAACTAATTATCTAACTTACAAATAACAATTAAATCCTAAATTAGTTACCCATTCAAGGTTGGATAGATTGTAATACTTTCATATTCTCATTTAAACCTCTGCGCCAAAAATTCAGTAGCATCTCCCCATGCCTTTCTAGATAAATTAATCTTACGTTACATTCCGATGTCAAATATCTAAAATAATGTAAAGATATTTGGCATTGGATACGAAACGGAAGAAACATATCTAAAAAGAAACGAGGAGATGAACCGCAGATCAGGCATGAACATTTAAATAGATTATATGAAAGCATACTATCCATCTAACCTTGAACTGTCTAAAATGGGACAATTTGAGTGATTCTATGCCACCAAAAATACACCATATTTATGTATGGCCACATAGAAATTCTCAAATGGTTAACTAATTATTTAACTTATAAATCACAAGTCACAACTATAAACTAATAAGTCACAATAATAATTTAAGAAAAAAAATGTAATACATATTAAGCATACTGCCTAAATTTGTATTTTCCTATTGTGACTCACGTGAGCACTGGATTTGCATAAATTTTGATATGACCTGCAATATAAGTCAACTCAATAAACATGCAAAGCATACGTCATATGGTTATTATTATGATAAGCTTCACAAAGCATTTTCCTCACAATCTCTTTAATAAAACACTTCATGCAGATTATACATAGAGAAAACGATAGGCGGCATGAGCCACACATATATCTTATCTATCAGAGCACTCCCAGTTATGGTGCTCCTAACTGCATCAGGATACTTAGACAGCCCAATCGACCAATCTAGACTCTGCATCATGTCCAGAATATATTTCATGGGCTATGTGGAAAAAGTCGTAACGATCCGGTGATGTGATCCGTCGGTAATTAGCATTCTTCTTTTTTTGCCTTTTTTTTTTTCCTTCCACTTTCCAAGCAATGGTTGGGATGGTGAAGATTGTTTGGTGGAAGTGATCCTTTCGAACCATAAGAAATCCATGATTGGCCCAATAAATAAATGGCCAAATTGTTAATTTGACCTAATTTAATTAATAGAAACATACTTGAACATCCATTTTACAGGATGTCACTTGGATGGTTAGGATAGTCCCATCAATGCGACTCTTGCATGTTAGCCAATGAAATGGATGACAAACCTAATGATGGTCCAGATCAGTCGATGGATTGTTCACACGTCCCAATGCAACTAAGAGCATCATAACTTATAGTGCTCTATTATCAGTGTACATTTCTCAGCTATTTTTACTAGAAAATAGTAAAATAGGTTTTTGTATAGCTAAATGTGTGTAGGGGAGTAGGGTGTATATCCATCTCTACCACCATTAAGGTTGTCAATGAGTAATTGGGTCCCATGGATATCTGAACTGACGAACTCAATTTAATTCGGCACGATGCAAATCTCGGGCCTAATTAGTAGTGGTTGGGCTGGAATTCATGGTCAGGTTGCTTGATTTGGTACTTAAAATATGGTGTTTTTTAATCATATTTAAATAATAATAATAATAATAGGCTGAATTTATTTTTGATACTTTTTAAAGAATTATTTTGGAGATTGCAGAGGGTGAATATTTCATGAGCTACGCTAGCAGACCTCGTGCTACCAGGGTTACTTTCCCATGCCAAAAACAGTAGAGATTTCATGAGACCCACCCCTATCTATTTGTCAGGCACACTACCTTGTGTTAACCATTAAATGACAAAACTTAAGTAGCCACAACATAGAAACAGTTGGGTGGCACAGCATGTTAAGTCCCTTGATATACATTGATACACCATTCTCTAATCACTCAAGCTTTTAGAGTAAGTGATTGTTTGACATGTATCAGATTGAATGGTCTTGTGTTAAATTCACTTAGAGATAGACAGGATATAAACCATTTACAAGCTATCCAAATGCTAGCTTAAAGCCAAACAGACAAGCTATAAATCATTTATAGCTTAACCATTTACAGGCATCTAAATGATTTTCAGTTTTGAATATCTAATATGTATCTTACGATACTAATTACAGATTGAAATTTGCAAATCCCTAATTACGGATTCGAATATCCCCAATTACATTCACCATTGTACAACCCTACTTATGGATTCAAAAATTACAAAACAAAAGAAAAAAATCCCCAATTATCTTCGGCTTCGAATAGATGTGGCTAGATAGAGAGAGATACCTGAGACGATTTGAGAGGGTTGGTCGTTGTCGCAACTAGCTAGGGGAGAAGTGGAACCGGCTGCCTCGTGATTGAGGGTCAAGAGATTGAGAGATAGACAGAGAGATGATGCGTGGGATATTGGGGAGAGAGAGAGAGAGAGAGAGAGAGAGAGAGAGAGAGAGAGAAAATGATAGAGGGTCGAGAGATTGAGAGAGAGAGAGAAAATGATAGAGGGTCGAGAGATTGAGAGACAGAGAGAGGCAGTAGTAAGGAGCAAATGACATGGTTGAGAGAGAGGGATTGAAAATTTTTTGACTTAAAACATAACATTATTACCGATGAAAATTTTCATCGATGATAGTTTTCACAATTCGTTGGTAAAAGGATTCAAAAATATTTGGTTCCACCCATGCTCTATCAGCCCCATCCACTCCGTGCATATGTTTTTAAATATACTTATTAGTTACACCAAAAACAAAACTTAAAAATTAACATCCATGATCAACCAACAAAGTGAAATAATATGTCCACCCTTCATTTTTTCCAACGATGTGAATATTTTGTTAGTAAAAAGTTACTTAAATAGCCTCTCCGTCATTGGAAAGGACACCTAGGGATCTTTTACTGACGAAATAATCATCGAGAAAATAGTTTTCACCGACGATACATAATGTCGTCGAAAAAAGTTTCCAGGCTGTCGTTATAAATAAATGGTGGCGGGAACATATTTGGCCTGGCGGGAATCTTTTGCCGACGAAATAATCGTCGGGAAAATAGTTTTCACCGATGATACATAATGTCATCAGGGAAAAGTTTTCAGACCGTCGTTGTAAATGGTGGCGGGAACATATTTGGTCTGGCAGGAATCTTTTTCCTACGAAATATTATTTCGTCAGTGAAAGTCATGTGTAACGATGAAATAAATTTCTTCAGAAATAAGCTCATCAGTAAAAGGTCAATTTCTTATAGTAAGAGTTATAATGGAATTAAAACTTACTAATTATAATAAAAATGAAATTAAAAAGGACTTTTGACCGTCAATCTGATGAAATCTCATAAATTCGTCATGGGTAACCCAACTTTTTCAGGTTGGTTGTCTAAAGTAGTTTCTCGTACCCCAAAATCATATATGATATGTCGAAAAACTCATTCTAGTTTGCGAGATATGACTATTTTAAGGTTATGACAGTCCTGATCACTTCTTTCTTCGATCGGCCCTTATTCGGTCCATCTTGGCCATAAAAGTGTTTGCAACCTGATCTACATCAGTCCCCTCCACTTTAAAACAAATTGTCCTCGAGTTGTCGTCTTGTTTTGGTTCATGATACTCGGTCAGGTCCTCGATGTTGAAAGTACATGAGATTTCCATATCATCCAGAAAAACAATAATGTAAGCGTTACCGTTAATCTTTCAAAGGATTGGTATTGGTCCAATCTTCTTATTATTCAACTTGTTGTACGTCTCGGTCTGAAATCTCTCCTTGTGTAGATGGATCATAGCATAGTTTCCAACCTCAAACACTTTTGTGCCGATGCTTGTCGGCTTGATCTTTGTACTTTTCATTCAAGGCATGCAACTTGGCTTGCACATCCACATGAATGCTCATGATTTGGTCCCCCATATGTTCTGTTATAATGCTCATGCCTAGGAGCTTGGGTAAAGGGACTAAGTTAAGTGTGTGGCGAGGTACTCGACCATAAACAATCTAGAACGAGGACTTCTCTGTCGAGCGTTTCACCATGTTGTTGAATACAAATCTACTTGAGAAAAAACCAAATACTATTTCTTCAATTTATCACATGAAATACACCATAGGAGGCTTTCCAACATGTGATTCATAACTTCAGTCTACCCATCGGTCTATGGTGATAAGCACTGCTGAACTGAAGTTATGTACCGAACTGATGCCATAAAGTCCTCTATAAGTGGCTAATGAAATTCATGTCACGATCAGAAGTAATGGTCATGGGAACCCCATGTACCCACACGACATCTCTAAAGAATAGATTCACCACGTATGTTGCATCGAGTGTCTTCTTACATAGGATAAAGTGCACCATCTTAGAAAATTGATCTACCAACCACGAACACCAAATCTATGCCGCACTGTGTTCATGAGAGACCAAGCAAAAAGTCCATAGATAATTCCTCCAAGGGCCATCAGGCACAAGTACCAGGGTATAAAGACCCGTATTCTGAGACTGTCCCTTCGAGGTCTGACAAACATGACAGCCCTGCACTTTTTTACCCACATCACATTCCAATTACTGCCTATAATACCGCTCCCCAACAAGAGCCTACATCTTATCTCACCCAAGGTGTCCACCAAGGCTACCTTCACGTAGCTCTTGAATAATTTTCCCCCTCAGAGAACTTTAGGGGATGCATAGTTGATTTCCTTTGAAGAGAAAATCATCTTGCATATGTAGGTCATTAGGATGACCCTCTTAGCACATCGTCTATGCATCCTTGAATTCTTCGTCCTCGGCATACAACTCATTGAGAAATTCGAAGTTGATCACTCATTGCTCATTGTAACAAGTAGTGATGCACAGCGACTAAGTGCATCAACCACCTTTTGTTCTGTTACCCTGATTTATACTTCAGAATGAACATGAATTCTTATAAAAATGCAACTTATCTGGCATGCACACTATTCATGTTAACCTAATTATTAATAAACTTTAAAGCTTGATGGTCAATGTAGAGAACAAACTCTCTCTGGATCAAATAATGCTACCAACATCGCATCACTTGAACAACAGCATACAGCTCAATCTCATATGTCAACCACTTCTTTTGGGCCTCGTTAAGCTTCTCGATGTAGAAGGCTACCAGCTTGCCTTCCTCAATAAGACTCCACCAATTCTGACATATGAGGCATCTCACTCAACCTCAAACAACTTGTCGAAACTGAAAAAAACCAAAACTGGTGTTGTGGACAATCGATGATTAATTTCAGCAAAGATCTTGTCAGCCTCATTGGTCTACTGAAACGGGCCATTTTTCATGCAATCCAGAATAAGTATAACTATAATGCTAAAATTTTACACAAATTGATGATAAAAAGTCGCCAACCCATGGAAACTCCTCACTTCATGAATGTTCGTCGGGATATGTCATTCCCTAATGGCCCACACCATTTCATTGTCCACATAGATGTCCGTTGACATCATAACAAATCCTAAGAACAATAGCATGTCTGTTAAAAAAATTACACTTCTTCAAGTTGAGGTACAACTTATTAAATTGCAGGACCTGTAACACCTACATGAGATGTTCTATGTCCTTCGTCTCACCCTAGCTATATATCAGGATGTCATCAAAATATACTAGCACAAACGGACCAATGAACATGTAACGACCTAGATTTTTGCTATTTTAGATTTTTAAAAAATAAATCCTAGAAATTTTTTGATATAACTAGCCTACGTCGTCATTTACTGACCTTTGATGCTCGAAGTGAGCTTATACGCGGGTGATACCGATAAAGAACCACACAAATTCTATTAATTGATCATAGAAAGCCAATGAATCTAACTAATCACTTAAACATCGAGTTTAGCTCGTGATTTGTTCACATAGGACCCAAATCTAGCCGACCTATCACTAAGTAATCAAGACAACCGAATTAAATAAAGATCTACCCAAAGCCGAGACAACTATGAGTCGGATCTTAATTAATGAAACGAAGTGACCCAATTATCCTTTTAACCTAAGAACTAATGGTTTAGAGTGATTATGACCAAATCATCATTTTTGCTAATTACAAATAGGCCACACTATGAATATAGTTAATCCAAACCCTAATCATTGCGCATAAGAAATCTTGATACCTAATTCATTCCAGAAATGCCTTGATTATCCAAACGAGTTCTAAACCTCTCGTTAGTGGGTTACTAGTTTCGAAACTATAGAATAATATCCATCTCACTGGGTTTGATGTCCATCACGGGTGGCGAAGTAAGAAAGTGTATAGAACGGCTCAACTTAGGCTAGAAGCCAAGTGCTTGCAATGCGCGAATCCCATAGGTTGAAATCTAAAACTTAATTGAAATAGACACTCTGCTCTTTTGCGAAGTTGTGGCTTTCCGATCGATAGATCGCAACCAAACTGGAGGCATGAGTGAAGGATATTTCTCTGCTCATATCTATATAGTTGTTACCTCGATCAATCACCGATGACCCTCTATCGTAATTGGGGTCCCCACGGTTTATCGAAGCACCCAATTGCCGCTGAATTGTGATGTAACATAGATCCTATAATGGGCCACCTACTGTCTGGTGCGGATGAGCCTGTGGGCCTCTATTGAGACCCTATAAGTCAAAAAACATGGAAAAGGGGGCACTTGGGCTATTTGTGTACATTTTGGCACTATAAATAGCCCCCATTTCTCACTCTCTCACTCCCATACAAATTTTCACTTGCAAAAAGAGGGGGAGAGAGTGGAAAAGATAGGAAAGTGAGGGAGAGGAGCTAGTGTGGAAGATTCACCCCGTCACCACTAGCCGGCAACGCATCCGCATCACGCCGCATTGTTGGAATCTCCTTGGCAACGATTTGAGGTAAATAACAACCACTTTCATGAATATTTTCCTTTGAGAATCAAATGCATAAGCTCTTACAAGCCAACTGTCTTGGTATAGGGCGTCGGTGAGCTAACCCGCAGGACCCTGGCACTAGGAGCAAGCCCGAATCCGATATACCGACCTAAGGTGCGGATCATTACCCCTATGTTGCAGTTTATCGAACCCCATGTCACTATTAATGATTTATGTCATGAATATATGAATGCATGCTAACTTGTGCATACTCATATGGCCCATTTACTTTCCATGAATTGTTATCTGTGCCTAATGAAGCTTTTATGTTCTTTGGTTGCTAGAATAGGTTGAATTTGCTAATTTGTTGCTCATGCTTCTTACTACTCACTTGCTTATCCACTCAATTTTCCTTATCACCCATGAATTACTATATTAGTCCTCATACGGCCTGCATATTCGATAAAATGCCCAATAAAGTAGAATTTTCCTGATTTGTTATTTGTACCACGATAACTAATTTATTAGTATATTGATTAATATGGCAATTTGGTTAATTGGGTTGGTCGACAAACCATAAATTTACAAGGATAGCCATAATTGAGTCGGTCGCCCCTAACTAGTCCAATTGACCCGGGTTGAATGTGGACAACTAACAGTAATTGGACTACATGAGATGCTTACACCCAGTGTCAGTTGCGCCGAGGTTCAGCGAGTCCACCGAACTAGTCTACTAGCTGACCAAACATGTGTGTCCACCATGTATGTTCATATCTACTTAAATCTGAAGCACCCCCATACCCTGGAAAGGCCTACTAATAACCTTAGTGAGATGATCCCCAAGTCTCAAGAGTTGGGCATGGTGGTATGGGACACTGTGTTCGTGATGTCGACCTACGCTGAGGTGACGAACCTCCCCATAGTGACCCATGAGACACTAATAAGGCTATAAGCCTAATATATCAAACCGTAATGATGCCACAACTATTCCACAATTGCGCTTGGGTAATGACCCTTACATCATTTATGGGTGCCCTCCACCCGTCGATAGGCGACCTAACTTTGTATGTCCGGGCTATGTTATCCGGGTCCCGAGTGATCGGTTGGGTCAGTTAGTCAGGCCAGTGTTAGCCTTACATTAATTGGGGAGTTGTTATCTTAGTGATAAACCCTAATATGGATCAAGGATCGCAGTCATGGAGCCGCTATAGTTGTCCTGGGCCTAGCAATTTGAATAAGGTCATTGATTATATAGAGATGTTCTAGCTTCCCCAATCTTGTTAGATAAATGTAATTAGTTAATTTACTTGGTTAACACGAGCATTCATCACATTGTATTAGTTAGGTGTGGCGATTTAGCAGTTAAAGTCGCATGATGAGGGAGTATTGGTCATTTATGAATGTGAAGTTGAAGTTGCTATAAGGGAGTGTTGGATGGTGAGGGCATGCATCATATCATTATAACATACACGTGCATTAACAAAAGTATCTAGGGACTGTATGTTTAAGTTGTTTTTCATTAATTGTGCATGTGGATTTGATAACTTATGTAACTTGATATTAATGGAACCGCTGAGTTGATCACTCACTCCCATTTTGGGATGGTATTTTAAAACACCAACCAAATCCTTTCATGGATGCAGGCACCTTGGAGGTCAACATGTTGAACGAGGCATTTATGGACTCAAAGGAGGAGTCCTCGCATATCCAGTTTCTCAGTGGGCCAATGTAGGATGCCCGTAGGTCGTCGATGAGATCTTAGAGTTGATGCATTTGTAAATTTTGGACTGTATATTTTGCTCAGTAGTAGTCTCGTACTCTAAATGGACATGTTTTATTAATAGTTAATTTACTTGTATTAAAATTTATATTTATTTCAGGGTACATCACATAGTCTATTTTAATTCCATGAACTGCTCAAATGCTAGGTGAAACGAACTATAAAATCCCGCTTCCATAAGGTATAAGTGGTACTCGAGACATCGGGAGTCGAGTATTTACTCAACCCTCGAAATCTGGGGCATCACAGAACGACTTCAACACTTGATTAATCAGATGCCCAAAACTGCTTGGTGCATTCGATAAACCGAAGGATGTTACCAACCACTCATACAACCCTTCCTTGGTCTTGAATGTCGTTTTCCACTCATCACTAGGCCGGATACGAATCTGATGGTACTCGCTCCTCAAATCTAGCTTAGAGAACACCTTGGCACCTTCTAGCATATTGAGCATATCATCCAACTGCAGTATTAGGAACCGATATTAAATGGTAATCTTGTTAATTACCTAGTTGTTGACACACATGTACCAGCTCTCATCTTTCTTAGGCTTTATTAATGCTTGAACTACATATGGGCTCATGATCTCTCTTAGAAGACCCTTACGGATCAATTCATCCACCTGACCCTGAAGTATCTCACACTCTTTCGGACTCATCCGATAGAAAGGTCGACTGGGAAAGCTAGTCCTAGGGACAAGATCTATGTGATGTTGGATGTCCTGCATAGAGGGGGTAATCCATCAAGTAAATCTTCATGCCATATTTTTTTAATTCATTTAGCAACGACCTTAAACTTCTAAGAATGACTAACGGCTCTGATTCCTCACCATTTACCACCATAGCATACACCTCGCCGGTTTCCTTGGATTCCTCCACGAAATCCCGAATAGTCAAGAGGGAGCTTCCCTCTCTGGAGTAGTTCTCTGGTGTTATAGGGGCAAGGATCATCTTTTGACAATCCTTGATGAAGATGTGAATGTTGTCTCCTCCTCGGTGGGTCACATCACGGTCTGATTGCCATGGTCGACCGATTAACATATGACATACTTCCATGTTGACCATGTCACAAAGTACTTGATCCTTATAATTCTTACCAATAGAAAATGAGACAGTACATTGTTTGGTTACCTTGGTCCTGTTCACCTTCTTTATCCAACCAACCGAGTATGGAGAAATATGCTTTGTCATAAGTAGCCGCAACTTGTCCACCATCACCTTTGAGACAATATTCTCACTACTGTTACTGTCTATGATTATATCACATACCCTATTATTGATGGTACACCATGTACGGAATATATTGTGCCACTACAGATGCACCTCCTTCCTTGGAGTGTACAATAATCGCCTCACGATCAAGGAGTCACTATGATCCTCGGCCAACCATTATTCGTTACCAGCTCCTTCCTCAGTGACTTGTTCATCTTCATTAAATCTATGGCCTTCTTCTGCTGCATCACCCTCAATGCCACCTTTGTTAATGGCCAAGTGTGTTGCAGGACGTTGTGGGCATGTGTTTGATAAGTGGCTTGGTTGGTTACAGCGGTAACAATTATATGACCGTGGTTGACCATAACTATAACACCTCAAACTTTTCAATACCCAAATATTGAAAGTTCTCGAGTGTTACCATAAAATTTAACTTAATATGTATATATGTATGATACCAATCTAGCTATCTTAACCCTACATCTATTATCTAACATGAATCTGACCGTTAAGAATGATTTCCATCCATAAATCAAGCCATCCGACCATTAATTTTAAGACAAGATCATCATATATTCAAGTATTCCCACTTATCCATCATAACCAACCGTTCAACCAACTATCCACCGATAGGTAAAGATATATGACCATCCACCTTGAGTTTGGACTACCCCATCATAGTAAACTAACTACCTGATATCTGCATCCACTCGTACACATATCAAATTGAGATTCTGATCCGTTCATCTTGTTCACCACGTATGAATATGCTTAACATACTATCAAAACTACTATTTGATAAACTTACACATGTGAACAAGTCATTTGAATCTAACGGTATGCATATTCTGTCTCTTGATCACTCTAAAAACCCTCTTATGATCACCCATTTAAAAAAATGATCATACACTTACTTATATATATGATCAAAGTACTAACCATCAAGTTTTTCTATTTTTAACATCTCATCTCACCATTCATTATGTTGGTTGATATATGTACATTCTCTTAATTAATTTAGTGAATAATTCTTTATTCATAATGATTTAGATATAAGTTCTTTTGTAAGAATTACTTAGAAACATGCCTATAACCATGTAAAACCATTAGATTTCTCAAAACTCTCATATCAGCAATAATTATGAAATTGTCAGTAACCTAAACCTTTGAATTTTAGATCATATGGTTCTCACGATCCGTTTGATGTGAAATTTTATAGCATGCCTATGTATTATAAATTAACCATATATGTCAAATTTTATCCCTTAGATCACTGTAAAAGTGACCCAATTGACAAATCAGCCTCTTAACCGTTGATTTTGGTGTCCATTGAGTGAAGAAACCTCGTGGGTAGTCATAGTAGGATATTTTTCTTCATACGAACAACTTATATTGCCCATAATATGGACCAAGTGTGAAATATGAAGACATCACTTTGGTAGGTTTTTCCTTAGGTGTGAAGTTATCCTTTCGAGACTTACTAACTCCTTATAAATATGAATATTCCAATTTAACTACTTCTCGTCATCCATCGTAACTCAAATTTGGATCACACTTTGGTTTCATATGACTACCAGATTATACAAATTTTAGACCCCGATCTATAATCCTGCACCGTTGAATGTTAAAGTCAGTTCCTTCATTTTGATACAAAATGTGAAATTTTGGATTTAGGCTTTTTCTATCATCGATCAACCACCCAATTTTTTCTAACCGTTTTCCTATCCTGACTATACATTTCTCTCAAAATTTGACCTTGATCATTAAGTGTGGACCATTAATTGAGATCAAAGTCGTTTTGACACTTGTTAGGAGAATTTTCAAGATAACCCAATCTAAATTTCGGATCACCAAGAAAATCATATACCCCCACTCTATTCGACGACCCCTACACATTAGACGAATTAAATTTAAAGAAAGTTCACCTGAAAATGTCAAATTGGAGAAACCCAATCCAAGTGGGATGTGACACACCCCCTCTCACATGCTTACCCCTTTATAAAAGGAGTGTGTTCCCTTCTCCACTTACACGCCAACACTCCCAATGTCCAAGGAAAGAGAGAGAGAGAGAGAGAGAGAGAGAGAGAGAGAGAGAGAAGCCTAGATGCTCATCATACTCTTCCTTCTCCACACATGTGGTATCTCCCTCTTGCTCAAGCGATGTCATGATTCATGTAGAAGTTTTCCTACATAAATATCTACCTACGGTTTAGATGTAAGGCTAAGGTGAGGGATTCCTTTAATCTTACACTAATTTGAGTTGATATGATTTATCTTATTTTTACATACTTTCATATTACTGTGATTTTTTATGTAATTGATTGATTTATCATTATCAATTATTTATCATTTTAGGAATTATGGTTATGGTATGATTTTAATTATGTGTGATTTTTTATGAATTTATGTAGGGTGCTGGATACAAGCTTTGTCTTTTTCCAATTTTTAGAGTGACGCGTGCTTCCACTCTATATCAAGTTGGTCTTTTACTCCTCTTCCCTTATTTTATTAAGTTATCATATTGCTACTCTTCTCTTCTATTGAGTTAGCTTATTGCTACTCTTCTCCTTTATTAGGTCGAGCTTATGCTACCTCCCTTTATGGCTTCAGCATGTGTCTTAAAATTTCAAAACTCCCATAATTCAATTTATTTTCTCTTTGATGCAAGTGATGTGCTAGAGGTCTCGTAATGTGTTAAAGGTCTCACATCTAGTGATTCATATATTTACCGTGGACGTAATGCGCTTTGGGTAGTGACCCTCTTAGTTGATGCGTAATTCTATGAATTTTGAGTAGTAATGCATAAATCGATGTTAGTAATCCGCAATGCGTATTACATTACTTCTGGGATTAGATGTCACAAATAATTGCTCCATGAATAAATCGTGTCACGTAATTTATTTGATTCATGTGTTGTGTCGCTTCAAGGTGTACGTTCACATAAATCCACGGTAGCGTTGGACACGTCGGTGAATCTCCGTAGTTACGAGATGTGGGGCAAGCCAGGTTTTCTATGAATTATATTCCACATTATGATAATCACTACATATGATGAGCCGCACACACCTTGCTAAGCATGCATTCATAAATATTTGTTGTGCATATTGATACCACTTATAGTGGTGGAGTACAAGACGTATCAGAACTCTTACATTACTCTTATGAATCTCTTGAATTATTGTTAATCTTAAAGGATAACCATTACTATGAGTAGGGAATTGACTCTCTCCAACTGTACAAATGATGCAAGTGATGTGCAGATTGAAGACACGAATGACAATCCCCCAATGAAAGATATTTTGAATAAATAAAGGATAGCTTTATGTTTAGTTTTATTTATTTTCGCTGCAAACTTTGATAATGTAATAAGCTCTCATTGAGAGGGTATTTAATAATTTGTTTAATTCTTTTAATCTAATGGAATAATAAATACAGTTGATTTTACTCTCGTGAATGGTTACTTTCGTGAATATAACTGGATGTGATCCAAGTGGAAAGAAAATCAAGGTAAGATTTTGAAGCATCCAAATCTTTACATTATTAACATCCGGAATTCTCAGGCACGAGTATGTACTCGAGCCGTGAAAATTTGAGATGTTAAAATAACGATTTGAAATCCTAATCGGATCCGATGTTGAGGGTGTTATATGTTGAGGCCTAGATGGACCACTCACTATATCATAGTTTGCGGTTATTGGAAGTTGAGCACACCCTCTTATGGATTCATTTCCTTTAACCAACGTTGAATCCTATGTGGGACCCGTCATATGGGGCTAAGTCGAAGGATAAGGCCAAGTAAGGATTTTTACAAGCATCATCCATGGTCTCAACCGAGTGCATCTAAACTCAGTCCTGAATTATCGATCTTAAACTGCTTATGAACAGTGCCACCTTCTGTGATTCGGCCTCCAACAAGTCATTCCGTGTCACCAACCGTTGGAATTCTTCAATGTAATTTGTGACAGTTTAATTCCCCTATCAGCAATTTTGTTATTGTTAGAACAATACTAACTAGTAATCATTGGGGAGAAATCATGATTGAAGAAAGCGTCTCATCCATGGCCATGATCAGATGGGAGCCTTGTTTTATCGGGCACGTAAGAGTTATAATTACTCCCACCATGCAGAAGCATCAGATTTTAATCTGAATGCTACTAATTTCATCTTTTTATGTTCTAGCACGTTCATGTAATCAAAATATTGTTCTACTTCGTCTAATCAATCGAGAAAATCTTCTATACGCAATAAGCTATTAAATTTAGGAAGTTCAGCCTTAACTTGATCGTCTCTTTCAACACTATCTAATCAATAGCCTTTATAGATTGGTCATCAGGCAAAGTCATCATCGATGTCCTCGTTGCTAGAGCTCGACTCATATGGGGTAGCCCTATGATTCACCTTCGGAAGTGCTCTACAGAAATCAGGGTTGCGTCGTATAACGACTACGGGCGACTGAGCATTGCCTTGGGCTCGGGCCGGAATTAACGCATCTGTAATACGGTTGATGGTTGCCTGTAGCACTTCCATAGTCGTCTGACTCTCTCGATTGGAAACTTTCATTCTTCCCAATAGATAATGAATCGTTGTATCACCATTCACATGATTTTGGTCAATACTGTCGTTAGTTGTCATCAACTCAAGGGGAGTTCTCGCTCTGATTCCAATTGACGTAGGGAAGGACGTGATGAGGTCGATCATCGTCTTCCTCAAGGATAACTACTGTGAATACATGGAGCTTCTTTGGACTCCTCACAAAGATTCCTCGAATCTATAATAGATGAAAATAGAAAATAATTTTTAATAATTCAAAATAAATTGATTGATGATGAAAAATAAATTACAATCCTTTAAATAGTTAACTCAAACCTAAGACAGAGTTTCAAACTCAAACTCTAAATCAAACTCCCAAAATTTACTATAAATAGTAAACTTACCATTTATAAACTGTCATGATTTCTACTAGACTTCATGGTTTTCGACCAAAAATAATCTAATTTAGCCTAACCACATTATTCTCCTAATTTTTCTAAACCCTTTTTATATTGGGCATGACTCCTAAAACTCAAAAGATCAGGAGTTATGATCAAATTAAAACTTATTATTTATCGTAAAAATAAAATTAAAAAGGACTTTTGACAGTCAATTTGATGGTATCTCACAGTTTCATTAAGGGCCTGTTTGATTTTCTAATTACAAGGGTAATTCTAGGTAAATGCGTAATAATTATTTACCTCTGTATTTCTGGTTGAATTTCCAAGGTGATTTAACCCGCCACCTTTCATTTATAGCACCCCTCACGTCACTCGAGGAAAAAAAAAAGTTAAATTGTGGGGCCCACCTTGATGTTTGTGTATTATCCACACCATCCATCCCTTTAGCCAACTCATTTTAGGGCATGAGCCAAAAAAAGAGGCAGATCTAAAGATCAAGTAGACTACACTACTGGAAACAATGAGAATTGAACTCCTACCATTGAAAGCTTCTTGAAGACCCTGGAAGTTGTGGATCAAACTGATATTTTTTTTTTCCACTTTATCCATGACCATGTGACCTTATTAACGGGTTGGATGACAAATAAACATCACTGTGAGCCCTAGGGAGAAAACAACTTTCAACCATTGACGTTTTAATGATTCTTATTTCCTAAGGTGTGGTCCACTTGAGCTTTTGATTTTTTCATTTTTGGGGTCATGCCTTAAAATGTATTTTTTTAAAGGATGGATGGTGTGAATAACTCATATATATCATGGTGGGGCTCATATATTTAAATCAGTAATAAAAACGTTTGTATGGACTCATTTTCGAATCGTAATATCTGAAGACTTTCAAACAAGTGTAGTGAGTAATAATCAGGCAATTCTGTTTATTTATAAGGAAAATTTAAAAATCAAACAGCCCTAAGGGCAACCGACATAACAGGGTTAGTTGGCTAAAGTAGTTTTCCGTATTCAAAATCATATATAATATGTCAGGAAACTCTTTCCAATTCGTAAGATACATTTATTTTAAGATTCCAACTGCACCGATCACTTTTGCGTCCGATCGTGCCTTCTCTGGTTCGTCTTGGCTATGAAAGTGTCCGCGACCCCGCTCTACGTCAAGATGAGGGAACGATCAAGAGAGAGATGGCGATAAAAGGAGAGAGAGACTGCGAGCTAGGGAGACATTCGCGAGAGGAAAGGAGAGCAGGAGAAAGAAAGGGTCTGGGACCCCGAAGCCTAGCCCTAACGCCGTTAGAGGCTTAACGCCAGTTAGGGTGTCGCACGTGCCTTCTCTCACACCAAGCTCCGTGGATGGGTGAATAGTACGGCGACATGTCGGGGTCGCACCCACTTCGCTGGCTCTCGGGGTCTCACCCAGGTTGTGCCCGTGCAGCCTTCGCTTCACCCAACACGGTGCGCCCTGACGGTTGGCCCTACCTTCATTTATGTATTGCATTTCATGCCATCTATTCTAGGCCATGAACTCCAAAACTAAACACATCCAAAGCTCAGCTGGACCATACCATATGAACGGTGCTGATTGATCGACCACCATTAAAAACTTCCTAAAGCCCAGCCTAACGCCCACAATAATGTTTGTTTTCCATCCAACCCGTTGATACAGACACAAAGGCTTAGATGAAAGGAAAAAAGCAATTATCAGCTGGATCCAAAACTTTTGTAATCCACGAGAAGTTATTAATTGTGGGCATTCATCACCATTGTTTCTTGCCGTGTCGTCCACCTGAGATTTGGAATTGCTTTATATTTAGCTTTTTGCCCTGAAATAATTTGAAAAATTGAATGGACGGCATGGATTTAACGCATATCATAGTTGGCTTATGGTTACAGTGTGTAGTTCCCCGTCCAGGCCGAAGGCTCCGCGATGTGGCATTTACGTTGAAGGAACGTAAGAGAAAACTAACGGAAGGTCCTGTTTGACAATAATTTAATTTAAAGAAAGTAGGGTGATATAAATACTATATTAATGAGGTATTATTTTGTAAAATTCTCTAAAAATTCTACTAG
Organism: Magnolia kwangsiensis; assembly: GCA_037074715.1. Lineage (NCBI taxonomy): Eukaryota > Viridiplantae > Streptophyta > Magnoliopsida > Magnoliales > Magnoliaceae > Magnolia > Magnolia kwangsiensis. The sequence continues at coordinate 142,136,766 of CM073573.1, forward strand.
TAACGTGGTTACTGGTTGGTATTCTGTGTGACCCACCATGATGTATCTATGCCGTCCATCTATTGTCAAGTATCATTTTAGAATGTGAACCAAAAAATGGGGTAGATCCAAATCTCAGGTGGACCACGCCATAAGAAACAGTGGTGATTGAATGGCCACCATTAAAAAATTCCTAGGGCCCATTATATTGTTTATTTTCTATTCCAACCTTTTGATTAGGTCAGACAAGGATGAAGAGAAAAAATAAAGGGAAAAAACAAATATCAGCTTGAGGCAAAACTTTCGTAGCTCACAGGAAGTTCTTAATGGTGGACGTTAATCACCATTGTTTCATGCTGGTGTGATACACCCGAGATTTGGATCTACCTCAATTTTGTATTATTTCTTTAAAATGATAAGATAAAATGGATAAACGGCGTGGATTAGATATATATACATTATGGTGGGGATCATACAGCGCTGTATGCAATCCAGGTTAAAGACTCTGCTTGTGGTGTCCTTGCCTTGCGTAGATTTCCTGTGCCCCTCGCACTGAAATTTCATGCAGTCGGAAACGATGTGAGGTACACAGAGATTCCCGTCACAAATCCACTACGTCCATCAATTTTGAAATGACACAATAAAATAGCATTCTACAGATCAGGAAGATTGAATATTCATGTGGACCACACCCCAATAAACGGTAGGAATGCAAACGTCTACCGTTGAAATCTTCCTGGAGCCTACCAAGATGTTTATAGGCTATCAAAACCGTTCATAGAGTTATTACCACTAAGATAAACTGTAGGTAAAAATATCATCCTGTTGAAAACTTCTATGGCCCCACAAATTTTCCATTGGTAGGCGTCCAATCCCCACTGTTATGTGTGGTATGGCCCAAATGAGTTTTGGATCTTCATGATTTTTATAATTCTGTCCTTTAGTTGTCTTTCAAAACTACTGAACAGTGTGGATTTGTTACGGAAATCTGTGGACCCCACACAGCTTCCGACTAGGGGAAATCCCGGCGATATGCGTGAGTCTTTGCCACGGTTAAAACTTTTCTGGAATAGGTGCAGCCTCGGCTCGACCCAACACTGTGCAGCCTCACAGTGGGGCCCATCTTGATGCATTTATGGTATATCCATGCCGTCGATTCGTTTTTTTCGGCTTCTTTTAAGCCATTAAATTAAAAGTTAAGCAGATCCAAATCTTTACAATACCATAGGAAATGGTGCTGATTGAACGCCCACCATTAAAAACTTCTTAGGGGCCACCGTAATGCCCACTATAATATTTGCTTTCCATCCAACCAAGGACACACAGACCTGAATGAAGGAAAAAAAAAAAAAAGCAAAAACTTGTGTAGCACATAAAGTTTTTAATGGTGGCCGTTCATCACCACTGTTTCCTACGGTGTGGTTCACTTGAAATTTGGATCTGCCTTAATTTTGGTCGTTTATTCTAAAATGATTTGATGAATTGGATGAACCACGTGGATTATACACATACATCATAGTGGGGCCCACGGTGGCAATCTACGTCCAGGTCAAAGGCTCCGTGGGCATTTTCGTCATTTTAGGAAAAAAAAAAAAAAAAAGCCATGAAGATGGAGAAAGGCACTAGTTGACAATAACTTGATTAAAGAGGGAGCTTAATCCAAACATAGTTTTAAAAAGTACTCAAATGCAAATAGTGCTATTTTGGAAAATTCCTTTTTATCATTTAGTTATTTCAGTCTACTTTTTTACGACGTCTCCATCTAGCCACGCATTTATACCGTAATGCTCCATCACCACCCTGCATACGAACATTTTTAGCGAGATCTAAATCGTCCAGATGATGGGGCCCACTATGGATGGACAACAGCTCGAGTGAGACTGGTAGAAAGATCCTTGATGTTTGAATGGATGGCCTACAGTCGAATAGATGACCATGGCCGTTCATATGGTGGGCCACGTATTATTATTCATCATGATTCCCTTTCATGGCTATTCTACAGTGGGTCCCAACAGTGGCAGATATATAATCACACAGGAAGACACGTGTATGGTAGAGATGGAGGGCATGGACTTTGGACTTTGCAAGGTGACAAAGTCCAAGCGCGGTTGATAGAAAGCGGCCTCTATTCTATTGGGAAAACAATAATAGTCCGCGGTACACACAATATCATCTCACCTCACGCCATACTAGTAAAATCTACGTAATCTCAACCGTTCCCCGTGTAGACCCCACCATTCATAGCCCAAAATGAGGAAAAACTCATTGTTTTCATCATCCAATGCGTCCATCTAAGCCTGCAAAAAACAAATAATAATAATAATAATAAATAAATAAATAAATAAAATTAAAGTGAACAAAATCCAGTGGTTGACAATCAAAATGAAAAAGTTCTTTTAATGGATCAGAATGACCTACCATCCCAAATTGGTTGCACCATGGCCCACCAATGAAAACGATGGGCCTCGGTGGATGATGTGTGGATTCTCAAACACGACGGTCTAAAGTTTACAATGATCCGGCGGACTACTGAGCTGGTCTAACTTTATTTTATTTTCGTTCTTTCTCCGCCTCTCCTCTCCTTCTCCATATCCTCTGTTTTGCTTTTCTTCCCAAATTGTCCTGATTTTCAGGAATTTTCCATCGTTTTTCCAATCTAGTCGTCTCAAATCAATCTCATCCTCGAATTCTTCTTTTTATCCATCGATCCCTCTCGAAATTTCATAAAAACAAGGGCTTTTCCGTCCGATATCACGGCTTTTTCCTTCTCCATCAGCTTTTCTTCGAATTTTGGCGATCGGATTCCCCAATAATAATAAAAAAAAGTTCCCATCTATTGATTCTCTGACTGAAATCCTTCTTGGGTTTTGATTTTTGCTCGATTTCTTCACAAAAATTCCCCTTTTTATGTCATTTCTTCAAAATTTCCAAGTATTTCTATCTGTTTCTTACAAAATCCATGCTTTCTAACCTGTTTTCGGAAAACCCATCTCGTTTTCTTGCATAATTCCATCGTCTTTCCTCATTTCTATAAAATTAAGGAATATATCCTTTTTTCCACCATCTAATTTCTCGAAAAATCCACACTTTTTAATCGTTTGTGATGAATTTTCTAGCCTTATACTGGTTTAATTGTATTGAATTATAAAATCGTTTCCTTCTTTCTGTATTGAATACAGATTTCTGGGTTTTTCTTTAGTTTCGATTTGTCCGAATTCAGACAGATGGCGCAAGAAGGTTGGAAAATTGAGAAAGACGAAACTGACTGCGAGATCTTGAAACCATCTTCTTCCTCTCCTTCATCGTCGCCATCACCACCTCATCCAGCGTTTCTGAAATCTGCTCAGGAATTTCCAATCCAACGGTCTGAGAGGACCGAAACTCCTGCGGCCGATGCAGGTTCTAAGGTTTCTCCCAGCCGAAGTCCAGATGAGGAACCGCCACGGCCCATTCGGTTCGGAAACCGGTGCTCGAGCTGCCAGAAACGCGTCGGGTTGACTGGGTTCCGGTGCCGATGTGGTGATCTTTTCTGCGGCAAGCACCGGTATTCTGATATCCATGACTGTTCGTTTGATTACAAGGCTGCTGGTAGGGAAGAGATTTTGAAGGCCAATCCTGTAATTAGAGCTGCAAAGATCATCAAAATCTGAGGTTTTCTTTTTTATCTTCTTTAGATGTTTGGCTGAATTGTGTTGTTCTTATTTTTCATAGATTGGATTATATCTATTACTGATTGCTATTCAATGTGATTGCTTTTATTTAAGCTGTCTTTAGGATTTTGAGAGAATTCAAGCATTTGGGCATATTCTTAAATTTGTGTTGGATTTGATTTGAATATGGTTCTCCAATTATACAACTCCTTTGCTGTATAGGATTGTGGTTGAGCGTTTGAGAGATTAGAGCATTTGGGTATTGCTCGAATTGCAATGGATTTTATTTGAATAATCCTTCTCCAATTTCATTATTCATAGCTGTATAGAATCGTGACTGAATTTGCATGTGGTTTGGATCCTTCTCGAGCATTTGGGTAAGCATGAATTTGCGATGGATTTGATTGGAATGATTTATCTTCTTTTGCAGTCTCCATAGCTATATAGAATTGTGATTAAATTTGTGTATGTTTTGTATACGTTGAGAGCATTTGGGTATGGTTGAATTTGGGATGGATTTGATTTGAATAATCATTCTTGGAGTTCATTCTCCTTAGCTGTAGAATCGGGGTTGAAGTTTTCAATGGCTTTAATACAATTTAGAGAATTTGGCTATGATTGAATTTGCAATGGATGAAAGTCGTTCTCCAATTGCATTCTCCATAGCTGTGTAGAATCGTGGTTGAATTTGCATATGGTTTTGATACGTTTAGAGCATTTGAGAATGATTGAATTCGTGATGGATTTGATCTGAATAATCATTCTTTGATTGCACTCATCTTAGCTGTATATAGTTGTGGTTGATTTTGCATATGGGTTTGGTACATTTAAAGCATTTGGGTATGGTTGAATTTGAGATGGATTTGATTTGAATACTCGATTGTATCTCCATAGCTGTATATAATCATGGTTAAATTTGCATTCTCCTTAGCTTGGATATAATCGTGGTTGAATTTGTGTATGGTTTTGATACATTTAGAGCATTTGAATATGGTTGAATTTGATGTGGATTTGATTTGAATACAGTTCTCTGACTGCAATTTCCATAGCTTTATATAATCATAGTTGAATCAGGATATGATTCAACTATATAATCATGCTTGTTGTTCAAAATTTACTGGAAGATTTAGAGCATTTGGGTATGGTTGAATTTGTGATGGATTTCATTGTAATATAGTTTCCCGATTGCAATCTCCATACCTATATAATCATGCTTGTTGTTCTATATTTATAGCTCTAAACTGGTGTAAATTCTACTGTGATTTTTTCATTCTTCAATTGTAGATTTTATATTATTGCTTTGATTACTGTTTTAGGGCTGAAATTTGATAGAATCTTTGCAACTTACAGGGTATGTTTGGACACCCACAATTGCGAATTGGGCAATTCTTAAACCCTCTCAAATGCGAATTGAGGTAGTGGGTGTGTTTGGTGAAGCATGCAAACATGAGCCGAATGGCCATTTCATTTGGATCTCTAATCCAATCGCAATTTCCATCCCATTCGCAAATCTGCCAGCTAAGAATAGGGGCATCTGACGTTGCAAAGGAGTCCAAGAAATTGATTGCTGGTTTCTGTGGTTGGCGCCAGATCCATCTCTCTTCTTATTGAATTTCTACTAAAGATTTTGTGAATGTGGATTCTATTGCTTTCATGAAGTGGATGTTTTCTTAATCTAGCAATTGCTAAGCTATTAAGATGTGAGTACCTGGTTCCTCATTTGAATATTCCATAGTCAGTGGAATGGATTTTGTTTTCTACGAGATGTTATGGTCTTCACATGGAAACATGTTCTTCATAGCGTGTTTGGATATATCCCTACAAATGAGCAGGATGGTTTGTTTCACCGCCCATATCACCATCACCAATCGAAATTTGGAGCAGAGAAGGTCAAAAGACAGTATTCCATGCAATGCCATCTCCAAGTTTTGCTTCAGACCATATGCACAATAGCGATGGATGATAATCTTTTATGCTGAAATATTTAAACAGATCACAATTTGGGGTGAATCATATGCATCCTTAGCACTGTTCTCACCTTGTCTTGGTCCTTAAACAATTCTATAGACTTAGCTGATGGCTCGTGCAATCTTAAAAAATTTCATCGTAATGGTGATGAGATCATTGCAAAAGTCTTTTAAAAGAAAGTTACGTAGAACTAGGATTGCAAATGGGCTGCCGTGAGTCGCTTTGGTATTGGATTTTGGATTGATTAAGCTGGTCTGCTTGAGCTGGTATAATCAAATTTTCAATATTGCCAGCTGAGGTGGGGCCCACTTTCCACTGCATGTTGAACATGTGAATTTCTATGGTTTGCATATGCAATGAACATGCCAAATTTTCCATGGTTTGGACAGATGTGGAACTATTAAAGTTTTGTTGCTTGACATGCAAACTTTGCTTGAATCCAATCGAATGTCATGATTCCATAATTGGGATGGTGAAATGCATATAATACTTAATGATATTAATTTGAAAAACACTAATTTGAAAATATATTAGCCATCTGCCTTGAGCCATGTCGAATCAACAATGCTTAGCACTTCACTAAACAATCAGACGATGATGAACGGCTCTAATTGTCGCTTCCTCATTCCTACACAAGTCGGTGCCTTTGGCTCAGCATCTCTTAAAACCTTCCTCAAGGTTAAAAGAGCCAAGAGTCTCTAATTTATAAATTGTGATATTCCATCCTATAATAAAAACGAAGTTCTATATGGACTCTCTTTTCACATGTTAGCTTTTCCTTAATAAGAATTTTCCTTCTATAATTGAGCTTTGTAAGTTCTACTCTTTGCACAGGTTAGCTTTACCTTAATACGAATATTCCTTTTGTGATTGAGCTTTGTAACTTAGAACCTAGGTTTTTCAGATACAAGAGGCAACATGGCCCTATGTATATGCACGCGTGCGTTTGTGGACCATCGCATATCCGTGTGCATGCATGCTGCATTGTATGAGAGACGTGAACATGACATCTCTACTTGTTGCATCTGTATGGGCTGTGCATGTGGCATTGGTTTCTATGACAGTATTTAACTCTAGCATTGGATTAGAGCGATGGGAACATGCTTAACATGATGGGATAATGAAGTTATTCATAGAGTTGAACTTCTGCCATACAATCTTTGATTGCCTTTAAAGGGTTGTATTTTGCACACGATAGCCATGACAATCAACAGCAGGTCATCAATAATTGAAACCTTGTGGCCATGCGGTGGTTGGTGAGTTTGACTGAACATATTCAGCAATTAATGAATTTACATTTATGTAATATGTTCGCTTGTACTCCAAGTGCAAGGTTGCGAAGTAGTAATAATCTAGGTGAGACCGAGGTTGAACCCACAGAGACTGAATGAGTTGTAATTTTCTGAAGTATTTTAGAATTAGAACTAGAGACTAAACTAAATATGGGACTTAAGAAGAATGTTGTGATGAAGTCAAATTATCAATGAAAACTAGAGCGTCAAGGGTCCACTTGCAATCATTTTAATGTCATTTTATTTGATTCAATCAATACTTCAACTGAAATCAAAGTCTTAATCTATTCAACTACATAATATTAGAGCCGTTAAAACATCATAAATAGATTCAAAATAGATTCTGAACATTCATAGCAATAGTTCCATATATAGTAGTCTTATATTGTATTGATTGTAAAGAGTTCAAAGCATATACCATGCCTTGAGTCAATAGTAGATCAAAAAATTCTATAGATCAAACAATCACAAATTAGAGATGAGAGCATTCAAGAAGTTTTTAAGCATCCACAGTGCTCGGAATCAACGATAAATCAAAGTAAATTAAAAAATACCTCTTTATTCAAACCATAAACTATGAAATATCCAACATAAATATTATAAACTTGAATCAAAGTAAGAAAAATAATAAAACAAACTATAAGCTTCACTTCTTAGCTCTAGCTAAGAGATTAACCAACCAAAGACATGATTAAACTAAAACTCTTAAAGAAAAACATTAAAAACTAACTAGAAAAGATATATTGGAGAAGAATGACGAACTCCTTGAAGCATCACCACTCTTTTCTCTAATCTTCTAACCCATTTTGTTGAATATCCAAACGCAAAGATTTTTTATTTATTATTTATTATTATTATTATTTATTTATTGTAATATGCAATAGCTTTTCAGAATTCATATGTAGGTGCATACTTGTGCTCATGCACATGGAATTTAACTATCTTTTTTATATTTCTTTGATTTTTCTAATTTTTGTATCTAATTTTGAATTTTTAAGCCCTAAAACAAGATTCGAGGTGCCGTCAATAATGCTAACAGAATCCTGCAAGTCAGATTATTGATTGGACCTGATTTTATTTAAATGATCTTGATAATCTATTTTATTTAAATGAGCAGACCCGAATGTGCATTGGAACTATCCGGATGTTGAGCGGGGGTCCCTAGAAGGTAGGAACCACTGCTATGACTATGATGAAGCTGTCCATTTTCTATGGACAACATTGGAGTAGCCTGACCATTTGGACAGGCCGTGTTTATATCTGTATTTGCTCGAAATTAATGGAGCAGACCCGGATGTGCATCAGAGCTATCCGGATGGTGAGTGGAGATCCCTGGAAGGTGAAAATCACTATTATATCCATAATGAAGTTATCCATTTTCTATGTACAGCATTGGAGTAGCCTGGCCATTTAGACAGGTCATGTTTATATTTGTATTTGCTCGAAATTGATGGAGTAGACCCGGATGTGTGTCGGAGCTATCCAGATGTTGAGCGGGGGTCCCTGAAAGGTGGGAACCGCTATTATGACCATGATGAAGCTGCTCATTTCCTATGGATAGTATTGAAGTGGTCTGGCCATTTGGACAGGGTGCGTTTATATTTGTACTTGTAGGGACCACATCCTTAACCTATAACCTAAACTTATTCTCAAATTTTAAAACCTATAACTACAACCTAAACCTATAATCAAAACTCAATTCCCTAAACTCTAACTTACATCCTAACATAAACCTATTCTCAAATCCCAAAACCTATAACCTAAACTCAATTCCCTAAACCTTAACCTATAACCTAACCTAAACCTATACTTATTACCTAAACCAATTCTCAAATCCAAAAACCTATAACTATAACCTAAACCTTAACCAAAAATCTATAACCTAAACTCAATTCCCTAAACATTAACCTACGCCCTAACCTAAACCTATTCTCAAATTTCAAAACCTATAACATAAACTTAAACCTTAGCGTATTGTCAAATCCATAAACCTAACCCTACACCTAATCCTAATCTCAACTCCCTAACCAAAACCTAAACCTAAACTTGAAAATCCAAACCTAAACTCGATCCCGAACTCGAACCCGATTTCCTAAACCTAAACTTATAACCATAATCCAAACCGATTCTCAAATCTCAAAACCTATAACATAAACCTAAACATATAGAACCTTAACCTAAACCTAAAACTTAATCTATAACCTAAACCTTGACCTATAACCTTAACTTATAACCTAAACCTATAGCCTAAACTCAATTTCCTAAACCTTAACCTATAACCTAACCTAAACATAAACCTATAAACCGAACCCGATTTCTTAAAGCTAAACCTTACCGTATTCTCAAATCTCTAGACCTAAACCTACACATAATCCTAATTTCAACTCCCTAACCTAAACCTAAACTTAAACTAGAAAACCCAAACATAAACCCGAACCCGATTTTCTAAACATAAACTTATAACCTTAACCAAAACCTATTCTCAAATCTCAAAACCTATAACCTAAACCTAAACCTATATAACCTTAACCTAAACCTAAAACTAAAACTTAACCTATAACGTAAACCTTAACCTATAACCTTAACTTATAACCTAAACCTATAACCTAAACTCAAGTTCCTAAACCTTAACCTATAACCTAACCTACACCTAAACCTATAACCTGAACCCAATTTCCTAAACCTAAACCTTAATGTATTCTCAAATCCCTAAACCTAAACCTACACCTAATCCTAATCTCAACTCTCTAACCTAAACCTACCCCTAAACTTGAAAACCCAAACCTAAACCCGAACCCGATTTCCTAAACCTATTCTCAAATCTCAAAACCTATAAACTAAAACTAAACCTATATAACCTTAACCTAAACCTAAAACTTAACCTATAACCTTAACTTATAACCTAAACCTTAATATATAACCTAACCTAAACAGAAACCTATAACCAGAACCCGATTTTCTAAACTTAAACCTTAACGTATTCTCAAATCCCTAAACCTAAACCTACACCTAATCCTAATTTTATCTCCCTAACCTAAACCTAAACCTAAACTTAAACCCGATCCCGAACCCGAACCCAATTTCCTAAACTTAAACTTATAACCTTAACCTAAACCTATTCTCAAATCTTAAAACCTATAACCTAAACCTAATCCTATATAACCTTAACCTAAACCTAAAACTTAACCTATAACCTATAAAGTTAACTTATAACCTAAACCTATAACCTAAACTCAATTTTCTAAACCTTAACCTATAACCTAACCTAAACATAAACCTATAACCTGAACCCGATTTCCTAGACCTTGTAACGACCTAGAAAAATTCGTACTTAGACCCGAGTACCATTTTTAGCAGAAATCATTTAGAACCAAATCCCTTAGAACTTTAATGTGTTTTAGCTAGCGCTAAACTAGATTGCATATAGCAATTGCACTGATAGCTTTCAATACGATTTGTAAGACCCAAAACCTATAGAATTATTGACGCTATATTACCCTGAAATCTAGGATCCAACTCTAAACCCAGTTGCTCTTGGGAATGCTTTGTAATTTTGTATTGGATTTAGACCGCACGTCGAAAGTCTGATAGCTATGAACTTAGACCATTACGACCGCTTAGTTGGACTTGAAAATCACCTCGAAAATCAAGCTCAAAAGATGTCCTGAGACCATTTTATTGAGTTCGGAGTGAAGAGAGTGAGAAAATGAAGATTTTTAGAAAATTAAATATATTTTTAAGTAATCTGGAACGTTTCACTTGCGCGTTATTTTTAAGCGTTCTGACCGTTAGATTTCGACCCAAATTCACCCTCGGATCAGGATAGGTGGCCCTTACATGTCAAAGTACTTGTGGCCTTGATCGAATTTCGGTAACCGTTGAATTGAAGCTGGTCCACCACGGACGATCTGAAAATCCGATCGGACTGAAAACTTAACTTATTAAAGATCCAATACTAGTGAGCTTAAGTCCGACCGCATTTCATAAGAGGATCTCCAGAAGTGCTCCGTTAGGTCAGAAAGAGCTCGATTTGGTTATAACCTAAGTATACCTTAACCTTAAGACTATTTTCGTCGAGTTTAAGCTTATAAAAAGGCTTTAAACCCTTATTCTCAAATTTCGTACGAATTTCTTAAACCCTAGCTTCCAAGAGAGAGAAAAGAGAAAGAAAGTGTGGGAGAACCTGTTGATTCTCCATAGGAATCTTCACATCGAACTTGCGTATCTGAATCGTTCTTCCGGCGATTCTGATTCCATTCTTGGGTAAGTTAAGCCAACCCTAACCTGTTTTGATGCCTAGAATAGTTTAAATGAAGTTATAGCTAACCTGTTTCATGCCATAGGTAGCGTATCCGCCGTTGACGAAGACTTATCGTCTAAATCACCTCTTATACACATTTTCTAGTTCAAGGTGCGGACTATATACGTTTAGGTTATGGTTTTCAAGGCTTTCAATGATAGATAATAATTTATTCATGATGTGAATGCTATTACACATGCCAAATGCGCTATCTGTTTCGATGTACATATATGCATAAGTTATGTTAGAAATAGCGTATTTCATGTATATGTTAGAATACCCATATACGTATGGAATCTGCCGTTATGATTGCCATGATTATTTGTCGTAGGCTTATACATGATATGTATGCGGCGACTCCTTGGTGAAAGGACTTGCCTAAATGTGTAATAGAATCGACATATGTGATGTATGTTGAATAGGGTAGTCTTAAGTGTTTGGATAAATGCTTGAATGTGTTAGTAGTTAGTAAAGAGGGATGTTTTAGGTTGTTGAGATATGAATCTGAATCAGCTTAATTGTGTGTATGATTTCCTCCATGAATTGTGTAACTTAGATTATTCGTATTAATTGTCTGTATGATTTCCTCCATGTATTGTATTTACATTTAAGTTATACTTCATGTTGTCTGTATGATTGTAGGATATGACTCATATGCCTGTTATTGATTTGTACGTGATTGGAGCTGTACTACAGTCCAGGTAATTGGTAACCGTTCTGTAAATAGTGGTTGAGGTCATTTTCACCACACAAGATGAGTTTAACGAATCTAAGTCGTGCTTGGGATGTTCGAGAGTGGTTTGGCCACACGGAGTGCTTATGCATTCCATGTCGTTCAACTGAACGTGCGCTTGGCCTAGTTGAGCTTATTAATTAACCCGATTGACCGATATTTGTTCACCTTGCTTGGTCGCTACTATTTGAATCTAAGACACTGAGCTTACCAGTGAAACTTCCGTTAACCGTGCTACCGTGATCCCCTAAGACTCATGAGCCAGACATGGTGGTATGGGACACTGTGGTCGAGCTATCGGCCTACGCTGGGGCTACGAGCCTCCCTGTAGTGACCAATGAGCATCCTACTCTCGTGAGCAGATTATGGTGGTATGGGACACTATATTCTTGCTGTCGGCCTACCTTGATTGGTGATGAGCCCTCTGTAGTGACCTTGAGTATATCCTGACACTGCATAAGGGCGACGAGTCCTGTTGCAGTATTGAGGATATAACTAGGCCTGTATTGATTTGGTGATGGGGGAGTGGTATAACGATTCCACACAACAGCCCTGACAACCCTTGCAGCGACCTAGAAACGTAATATCGTATGAGATTTCCTAGGACTAATGACCCTAAAATGGATCAATGTTTGGGGATTGATATTAGGGAGGTGTCTTATCTTCCCAATACTGCTATATGAAAAGGACTAATAAGAACTGAGAAATTATATTCATGACATCGCACTGCATATGCCATTGGCGTTGGTGTGAGAGCACAGTAGTAGTGATTCATGCCGCGATCGTTAGATGATGTCGCATGAGGGAGTTTGTGGTAAGGGCATGCATCATTATCTCATTCATTCTCGCATTAACAAGAGTATATAGGACATGTTTGATTGTACTGCTTTATCATTACTACTTGATTGAATTGATAACATGTTAACCTTTGCAGTATAGTATCACTGAGTTGATCACTCACTCCCAAGTTCTGGGATGGTGCTTAAACACTAACCAGACTCTGATATAGTTACAGGTGACGGCGATGCTAGCGAGGCGGAGCCAGACTTTGATGAGGATGAGGAGGCATTCTCATTTATACAGTTCTCAGGCGGGTTCACGTGAGCCTTATCCTGACGAGCGGGGATTTTTGGGATATGTATATGACGATTTTACACAGTTGATCCATGTATTTTGAGACACAGTTGTATATGTTGTCCTAAGTAGAGCATGCATATTTTGGGGATTCTTTTTTATTTATATTTGTATTTAAGTCTTCTGCTTGCATTTTCTCAATATCTCTGAATTATGCCTGCTGATCTGGCTTGATCTACTTCATGTTTCATGCACTAACACAAACAACATACATCCATTCTTGTTTATCTTGCATAAGTGATGTTTTGGAACTCGAGAGCTGAGTTATGCTCGACCCCCGAATTTCAAGGCGTTACAAGTTGGTATCAGAGCATGATCTGTATTAACCTGGACCTGGGTTAGGGTCACACGACGCACGTTGATGCCACTATAGCGTAGGAGGGTGCGGGAATAATCTAGAAACAGAACTAAGACCCCAGTTTGTCTTTTGGTGAAGGTTTACTGAAAATGATCGCCGAGGTCGAGTCCGTGCACACTCCTGATCACACACGTCGACCCCAAATCAAGTCTAGACCATCAATTGACGGGTATAGACCGTATTTCATCCTTTTTCAGCTGTTAGAAAATCGATAAAAGTGAATAGAAGTCAGATTAGTTCTGAAATGACCCGAAACGGCTCAAATCGGAAGAGGGGGCCAAATGAATCAATTCCAGGGGGTTCCAGGGTGGGACCCCAACTTTTTTAGACCCAGGGGATGGTGAGGACCTTGCCCAATCAGCGAGCCCTCGTCGGATAGTCCAGTGGTCGGTGAGGGCCTCGCCGGTAGGGGGACTCAGGTGGGACCGGGCTTTTGGGCCGATGGTCTTAGGGTCTTAGTGAGACCCTATGGAACAGGGTTCGACCCTCATTTCATCCCAAATCAGTGACTTCCTTCACAAACTTCACTCCTAAGCTTTCCTTTGTCCTTGAAACCGTCCATACCTCTCTCAAATCGCACTTCCAATCCTTCTTTCTTCCATTTTCTTTCAAGCCTCACGTTCTTCCACCGTGATCAACCATACCCAGCATCTACTCTTTCCATTTTCTTCGATTTGAGCTCCCAAAGCTCTCATTTAAGCTCCAAAATGTGCCAGCCCCTAACCCCTCTTACTTTGATCTTTTCTTTCTTCTATTTTCCCTTTCTTTGACCCATTACACTCCTCTTTCAGACCCAGATCCATGGAAACCCATTAGGTCAGCCCTTTTTCTTCCATTTCATCATTTTTCCATGGCTTTTATGGAGGTCGTTGTAGCCTTTTTCTCCATTTTCGCTATCCTTTCGCTGATGGGAAAGAAGCGTGCCCCTATGGACGAGGTTGGGCCTAGTCATCTCACTCGTTCGAGGTAGCCTAGAGGAGCTACTGCGAGTTCAAGTGTTGGGAGAGAGTTACATTCAAAGCGGGATTTAGATCCCCATGCTCTAATAGGAAGATCGTTGTTGGCAGAGTTGGCTCATGGCGTCTACGAGAACCGTAGGGTTCTTTTTGAAGCGCATGTGGATGGGAAAATCTTTGGCAAGTATTTGTTGTTTGAGTGTATAGAAGTTGTCGTGTGGGGTCCGTTATTTGAGGACGAGTCTCATGCAAATGTGAGTATTGTTCGCGCCTTATATGCTCATATTCGGGACCCTACGTTGGAGCCGTTGCAGTTCAAGATTCCCTTCGGCAAAGATAGGGAAGCCACAATCAATGTTGGGTTGATAGCTCGACTCCTGAATGTGCCACTTGGCGAGGTACATCCAAGTGCAATGAATCTGAATAGTATTCGTGAGAGGGATCGCCGCACCAGGTTTCTATGTGGTCGTTTGGTTGAGTGGTAGCATAACAAGAGCGTCTTATCGACCCATATGTCGGGCGATTTTCCTCTGCTTCATCACATCTCACGTTCAATGTTTATCCCAGGTGGAGCAATCGCAGTGAATGCACGCGTCTTTTGGTAGATTTTCTGTATCAAGTGGGGCAAGGAGAGAAGGTGTGCGTGCCTATGT
Organism: Magnolia kwangsiensis; assembly: GCA_037074715.1. Taxonomy (NCBI): domain Eukaryota; kingdom Viridiplantae; phylum Streptophyta; class Magnoliopsida; order Magnoliales; family Magnoliaceae; genus Magnolia; species Magnolia kwangsiensis. The sequence goes on from CM073573.1 coordinate 142,151,789, forward strand.
TTATCCTGCGACAGATCATCCTTATCGCGCGATCAAGAAGAACGTCTGAGTCGCTTCCCTTCGGCCGACTCATATGCAAGATTGCGCTCGAGTTTGCTTACAGACTTGGGGCGAAGTTGCCGGCACCGGTTCATTATATCAGCGAGGCTACGCTTAACCAGATGAAGATGGGGCCTCGCAACGTGAGGCCCAACTTGATGAAAGTGAGGAAGAGTACGATAGCGAAGAAGAAGGAAGTGAAGAAGAAGGTGGGGTAGAGATAGAGGAAGAAGTGCAGGATGAGGAAGAAGAGGAGGCTCAGGATACTGATAAGAGTCTTCCTGCGACTCAGGCTGATAGGGATGCCCGTATAGTGTGAGTCGAGGAGGATCAGGCTGCTCTTCGACAGGATATTGGGGATTTACGGGGCCTCGTAAAGCGTAAGTTCAAGAAAGTAACCCGCACGTTGAAGACTATCCTGTGCTGCCTGAAGGATAAAGGTGCCCCTTCTCCATCGCCAGATTCTGATGAATAGGCTTTATGTAGTCGTTATTTGCTTGTTTGTTGCTTGCTTTTATGTATGGTTTGGTAGTTTGATAGTTGTTTAGTGTTTGAGGCTTAGTGGTTGAAGTTCAGATGTTTTGTGCACATGCTTTCTCTGTCGCGATTCATGTAATGCTGCAAATCATGTATTGTGACAATTTTGTTAATGAAATGCATGTTGTTTCTTGTGCTTGTGAAGTTAATGTTGTGAATGGACTGTGTGAATGCCTAATTTCATTGGTTGCTACCCTCTATTGTGTGTAGGGTATGCCACCTAAGGGTTCGAGATCTTCGGCCCGTCTTTCTCTGGGAGATTCGCTCGACGGGGCCCTTGCCTTGTACGATACTCATATGGACCCCCATTCGAGCACATCTCGTTCAGATCTCATGCCGAGTTCTCAGCCGACTTCTGGTCCTGCTGCTGGGCCACCTCCTGTGACACCTTATATGGTGCCTCCTGTCACACCTGCGGTTCCCGAGCAGAACCGTAGGTCTGCGTCGACTCCTTCTACATCATAGTCCACTCCGTCTCCTGATAGGCTAGAACAGATGATGTTGTTGATGCAGCAGCAGCAGATACAACAGCAACAGCAGTAGCAGTTCTTATCCTCCATGGCTGACATCTTTTCTCAGTCGATGGCGGTGACTCCACCTGCCTCGCCTCTACACCCTGTTGGGCATACTAGTGCGAGCGGTACATTCAAGCGATTTCAGCGCTTGAGGCCTCCTACATTTTCGGGTACTCACAGACCTGAGGAGGCTGAGTATTGGATAGACCTCATCTCGAATATGCTTAGACCGTTGCACTGTTCCGAGGGGGAGCAGGTTGAGCTGGCCACCTTCATGTTTGAGAAGGAGGCTAGCTTATGGTGGGACAGCATTCTCTGCACAGTTGCGGAGGGATTTGAGTGGACGTGAGCAGCGTTTGAGGCACGCTTCCACAGGAAGTATTTTTCGATCACTTACCGGCACGAGAAGGAGAGTGAGTTTCTTCGCCTTCGCCAGGGAGGCATGTTGGTGACGGAGTATAAAAACTGGTTTACAGAGCTAGGAAGGTATGCTCCTTTGATTCTAGGTGATCAGCCGTTGAGGATGCGACATTTTTTTAAGGGTTTGCGGCCCGAGATTAGATCGAAGATGTGCTGTACAAGCATTTCTTCTTATGCGGAGCTGGTGAGCATGTCCTTGCAAGCAGAGCAGGATGGGGAGAGGTTGTCTCGGAAGAGAGCACCTGTGGTTCCTAGGCCGCGACCTGAGTTCGTGAGTAGGCCTTTCCTCAGTAAGAAGCCTCGATTTGATTCACCACAGGGGTCTTCTGCATCTCCTGGCCATTTAAGGCATCCTGATGTGTGGTGCAGCTATTGCAAGAAGCCTAGCCACACTGAGATTTCTTGCATTTTTAGGATGAAAGACAGTGGGTTCTCGCCACCTCAGAGGATCGGTCGTCCGATGCCTCAGGCTATTTCAGCACCACCCCTTCGATTAGCACCAGCTCATCCTTCCTTCAAACCTCCAGCACCTTGTTTCAGGCCGCCACAACAGCCTATGGTTCCTCCACCTCATCGACCATAGCAGGCTCTGGTTCATGAGCTCACAGCTGAGGCGCCTGAGGTAGATTCAGCATCAGCATCATTTGAGGTTCCTGCACACATCCTAGATACGCCTATCTTCCTATTGGTGGACACTGGGTCCACTGTTTCGATCATTTCTTGTGCTGCGATCAAACAGCTAGGTTTGGTTACGAATCCTGCGAAGGGAGTGAGACTCACGACAGCTACAGGGACTACGTCAGATATTACTCGGACCTGTGAGTCTTGCTTGATAGATTTGGGTAGCAGGACAGTGGTGGTCGACTTGATTGCCACCCCATTGTGTCATTATGATGTTATTTTCAAGATGGACTGGCTCGCGAAGATGAGAGTTGAGATTGATTGTGAGGCTAGAGTTGTGACAGCCTACGGACCTGAGGGCACGGCCTTCTCTTTTCCAGTTCAGGTCAGTTGGTCCTGTCGTGTTAGCAGTTACGCTTCCATGTTAGAGAGTTCTGATCTTCCGATGTTAGAAGATATGCCCATTGTTCACGATTTCTCTGATGTGTTTAAGAAGATTCCAGGGCTTCCTCCTCGGTGCGAGACTGACTTCACTATTGATCTTGTGCCCGGTGCGACACCGATTTTCCTACCGACATATCGTATGCCTCCATGTGATGGAGGAGTTGGGGAGTGAGATTGATCGTTTGCTTGAAGCAGGCTTTATTCGACCTAGTGTGTCACCTTGGGGAGCGCCTGTCTTGTTTGTGAAGAAGAAAGACGGTTCCCTGCAGTTATGTATTGATTATCACAGGCTGAATCAGGTGACAGTGAAGAACAAGTATCCCTTGCTCAGGATTGATGATTTGTTCGATCAGTTGAAGGGGGCACGTTATTTCTCGAAGATTGATTTACAGTTTGGATATCATCAATTGCGCGTCAGGGAAGAGGACGTGTAGAACACTGCGTTCAGGACCAGTTTTGGTCATTATGAGTTTCTCGTGATGTCTTTTGGACTCACGAATACTCCAGCCGTGTTCATGGATCTGATGAACAGAGTGTTTCAGCCATTTCTGTTTAGGTTCGTCATCGTCTTTATCAATGACATTTTGATATACTCCCCAAGTCGGGAAGAGCACGAGGAGCACCTGAGAGCGGCATTGAAGACTCTCAGGGAGAACCAGTTGTTCGCACAGTATAAGAAATGCGACTTCTGAAAGGAAGAAGTTAAGTTCCTGGGACACGTGGTGTCCAAGGAAGGCATTGTGGTTAACCTCGCTAAGGTAGCTGCGGGTTAGGATTGGAAGCAGCCCGGTTCAGTTACCAAGGTGTGGAGTTTTTTGGGTCTGCCAGGTTACTATCGATGGTTCATTCGAGATTTTTCTAAGATTGCCAGACCATTTTCTAAGATTGTAACGACTTAGAAAATCAGTGCTTAGACCCGAGTACCACCTTTAGCAGAAATCTTTTAGAACCAAATTCTTTAGAACTTTAATGTGTTTTAGCCATCGCTAAACTAGATTACTTATGGAATTAGCACCGATAGATTTCAATGCAATCTGTAAGACCCAGAACCTAGAGAATCCTTAACGCTATCTTACCCTGAATTTAGGCTCCAACTTTAAACCCAGTTATTCCCGAAAATGCTTTGTAACTTTGTATTGGTTCTAGACCACGCATCGAGAGTCTGATAGCTATGAACTTAGACCATTACGACTGCCTAGTTGAACTTGACAATCACCTAAAAAATCAAGCCCAAACAATGTCCTGAGACCATTTTATTGAGCCTAGAGTAAAGAGAGTAAGAAAAGGAAGATTTTTAGAAAATTAATTATATTTTTAAGTAATCTGGAATGTTTCACTTGTGCGTTATTTTTAAGCATTCTGACCGTTAGAATTCGACCCAAATTCACCCTTGGATCAGGATAAGTGGCCCTTTCATATCATAGAACTTGTAGCCCTGATTTAAGTTTAGTAACCATTGAATTGAAGTTGATCCGCCACGAATGATCTAAAAACACGATCGGACTGAAAACTTAACTTACTAAAGATCCGATACTAGTGAGCTTAAGTCCAACCGCATTTGATAAGAAGACCTCTAGAAGTTCTCTATTGGATCAGTTAGAGCCCGATTTGGTTATAACCTAAGTGTACCTTGACCTTAAGTCTATTTTCGTCATGTTCAGGCTTATAAATAGACCTTAAACCCTTAGTTTCAAATCCCATACGAATTTCCTAAACCCTAGGTTTCTAAGAGAGAGAAAAGAGAGAAAGTGTGGGAGAAATTGATGATTCTCCATAGGATTCTTCCCAGATTATCTAGACATCGAACCTGCGTATCTGAATCATTCTATCGATGATTCTGATTCTGTTTTTGGATAAGTTAAGCTAACCCTAGCCTGTTTTGAAGCTTAGACTACTTGTAGTAGAGTTCTAGCTAACTTGTTTCATGTCATAGGTAGCGTATCTGCCGTTGACGAAGACATATCGTCTGAATCATATCGAATACACATTTTCTAGTTCAAGGTGCGGACTATATACGTTTAGGTTATGGTTTTCAACACTTTCAATGTTAGATAATGATTTATTCATGTTGTGAATACAATTACACATGCCAAATACGATATCCGTTTTGATTTCCATATATGTATGCTTTATATTGTAAATAGCGTATTTCATACATAGGTTAGAATACTTGCATGCATATGGAATTTGCTGATTTGGTTGCCATGATTAATTGTTGTTGTTATATGCTTGATATGTATGCGACAACTCCTTAGTGAGGGGACTTGCCCTAATATGCAACGGAGTCGACATATGTGATGTATGTTGAATAGTGAAATCTAAGTGTTTGTGTAAATGCCTAAACAAGTTAGTAGTTAGTAAAATGATATTGCTAAGATGATTGAGATAGGGATTTCACTCATCATGTTTGTGTGTATGATTTCCTTCATGAATCATGTAACATAGATTATTCATGTTCAATGTGTGTATGATTTCCTCCATGGATTATGTACTTAGATGAATCATGTTAATGTGCGTAAGATTTCCTCCATGTGTTGTATTTAAGTGCCTGTTATACGTCATGAATGTTCACATGATTGCAGGATATAATCATATGCTAGATATTAGATCTGTATGTGAATGGGGCTGTGACACAGTCCAGGTAATCAGTAATCATACTCCAAAATGGTGGTTGAGGTCGTTTTCACCACATAGGATGGGTTTAACGAATCTGAGTCGTGCTTGGGATGTTCGAGAGTGGTTTGGCCACACGGAGTGCTTATGCATTCCATGTCGTTCAACTCAACGTGCGCTTGGTCTAGTTGAACTTATCAACTAACCCGATTGATCGATGTGTGTTTACCATGTTTGGTCGCCACTGTTTGAATTTAAGGCACCGAGCTTACCAAAGAAACTCCCGTTAACCGTGGTACCGTGATCCCCTAAGACTCATGAGCCTGACATAGTGGTATGAGATACCGTGGTCGAGCTATCGGCCTACGCTGGGGCCACAAACCTCCCCGTAGTGACCAGTGAGCACCTTACTCTGAGCAGATTATGGTGGTATGAGACATTATATTCTTGTTGTCGGCCTATACTGATTGGTGACGAGCCCTCTGTAGTGACCTGAAGATTATCCTGACACTGCATAAGGGCGACAAGTTCTGTTGCAGTCTTAAGGATATAATTAGGCCTGTATTGTTTTGATGATGGGGGAGTGGTGTAACGATTGCACGCAACAGCCCTTGCAGCGACCTAGAACCGTAATATCGTATGAGAATCCCTAGGACTGACGACCCTAGAATAGATCAATGTTGGGAATTGATACAAGGGAGGTGTCTTAGCTTCCCAATCCTACTGTATGAAAAGGACTAATAAGAACTTGGTAAGTATGTTCATCTCATTGCGTTGCATGTGCTAACGGGGTTGGTGATAGAGCACTGAGGAAGTGATTCATGCCGCGATCGTTAGATGATGTCGTAGAGGGGATTGTGGTGAGGGCATGCATCATTCTTCATATCATCCTTGCATTAACAAGAGTATCTAGGACATGTTTGATTGTACTGCCTTATCATTACTGCTTGATTGGATTGATAACATGTTAACCTTTGTTGTATAGTACCACTGAGTTGATCACTCAATCCCACGTTCTGAGACGGTGCTTAAATACCAACTAGACTCTGATTTAGTTGCAGGTGATAGCGATGTTAGCGAGGCAGAGCCAGATTTTGATGATGTAAGACCCGTATTCTAGACCGTACTGTTCTGTCAACTCCCACGATCCTTCCCGTCGAATTTCGGCAATTCGCGACCTGTAATCGACATCGCGCACGACCGTAAGTCGTATCCTATATATTTGAGTTGGCTTAATCCGAGACTTGTATTATTGCGACTGCACAGTCACCGCGGTTCCAACGCCGTGACTCATGTACCAATCCGATACCCTGACTAAGAGATGTGGGTCAGCGTTTATTTTGAGAAAACGTCGCACGTTTGCAATCTCAACAGAATCTCTACAACATGTCAAATCAATCACATCAATCAATCCCATCAATCACCTCTCATGTCAAGTACAAAGCAACCATGCTTTCTTTCTCCACAAGTCAAGCAACCATCAAGTCAACTCTCATGTCAAGTACACCATCACCTCACCCATCACTCACATCCATCACCCATCTCCCATCACTCCTCCTTACATCCCATCTCCCTCTCTCATTTCTCAACAATTCCAAGCAAGCAAGAGCCCTCTCACGTCCAAGCTCTTCCCATGAGAAAAAAATATGATTTTGATGGCCCACTTTCCATCCCAAAACCTCTCATCTTAGCCATCCATTTCTCATCTCCACCATCAAAGTGAAGCTCTAGGAGAGTAGCTTTCCAACGGACCAAGAAGATCAAGTGGTGGGTGTTTCCATAAGCTACTTTTTTATGTTTTTAAGATGGGCCAAGTGAGGCCAACCGATTAATGGTTTGGATCTCACTTGGAACCCTAAGATGTGGCTAATGGCCCATCTTGATCATCAAAATCATTCCATGATGGGGCCATTCTCCATGGACCCCATCATGATGTTTACTTTTCTTGCATTAAGAGGTCATATAGACCGTTCATTTTGGATGGAGAGGGATCTCCACCGTTGATCTTTTATTTGGATGGCCCATATGCAATGGGACCCATTGATGTATGATTGGATGGTTGAAACGGAGGGCCCATAGTGTCGGGGTCCCTCCATTATGCGTGTCCCACTCTTTTACTCTCTCTCTCTCTCCCTCTCATTTTTATTTATTTGCTTTGTATGTTGATGTGGCCATGTGGACCACTTGAATGAGCCCCACCATGAAATATGTATTTTATCCAAGTTGCCCATGAGTGGGGCCTATCTTACATGCATTGTACCCACACCACCTATCATGTGGTGGCCCACCTAAGAAGGGCCCACCTTAATTTTTTAAAAAAAAGAAAAAAAAAGTCCAAAAGAGTCCAGCATCTCTGGACGTCACTGAATGAAAACACAAATATGAGCTTGCTTCAAGCCATTGGGGTGGGCCATTTGTACAGGACCCACCTTGATGCATGTATCCAATCCAAGTCGTCCATCCTCTTCCCTGACTCATTTTAGGCGTTGAGCCGCAAAATGAGGATGATCCGGGTATCTAGTGGGCCATAGTGTTGATAATAGCATTAATACCATTGAAACCTTTCCAGATTTCTTTTTACACGATGAAAGAGGCCTGATATTGGACCCGTTGGATTTATTGTGAGCAGTGGAATCCAATGACTGGAGTGGATTTACTTGGAGCGGGCCGCACATACAAAAAACCTCAGAAATACAAGTTTTTCAAAAAAAAAATACAAAAGAGGCAGCAGACGCAGCTGCTGCTGCCAGGTGCAGGCAGCGCCTGCGCACTATGGGCGGGCGGACGAGCAAGTCCCACGGCCCCCAGCCGTGGGCCCCACCTTGACATTTATACGTCATCCAGCCCGTTCATTATGTGGGCTCCTCCCTGAGGCGGGCCCCCTCCAAAGATCAGGCCCATCCAAAGTTCAGGTAACCCACATTACAGGAAATAGTGGGGCTGACCGTCTGCCATTGAATCCCTTCTTGGGTCCACAGAAGTTTTAGATCAAGCTGAAATTCGTTTTTACCCTTCATTCAGGTCTGCGTGACCTAATGGATGGACTGGATGACATGTAAACATTATGGTGGGCCCCACATGGGACCCACAAGGATGAATGTGTCTCTCTCCCACCGTCCAGGCGGACGGTGGAGCCCACCTTGATGTATGTGTTCTCTTCACACCGTCCAGCGGACGGTATGGAAGCCCACCATGGTGTACGTGCTTTATTCACACCATCCAGGTGTGGATGGTGGGACCCACCATGATGCATGGGTTATATCCAAAACCGTCCATCCATTTTGAGAATTCATTTTATGGCATGAACTAAAAATGAGTCAGATCCACCTATTTAGTGGGACCCACTCCATGATGCATGTGTTGCATCCAACCATCCAGACATTTTAAAAGCTCGTCTTAAGGCGTGAGAATAAAAATAAGATAGATCTACAGTTCAAGTGGACCCCACCTTGTATATGTATGAGGTCCATTTTGATCTATTTGTGGCCGTCCATTGAGGCCCACCATGGTATATGTATTAAGGCCCATCTTGATATATTATAAGGCTCATGGGTCGAAGCCCATTGGTTTATATAAAGCCCACGTGATGGTACCCATATGGATGTACTTGTGGCCATCCGTGGAGGCCCACCTTGATGCATTTGTAGCCCTTATTTATGGCCCATTTTTGTGGTTCATTTTTAGGTGTATAAGGCCGTTGTTGAGGCCCACTTTTCTATAAATGTAGGGCCCATATTATGAGGCCCATTGTGATGTATTTCAAGGCTCATGGGTTATGGACCATTGCAATGTACATGAGGCTCGCTGGTGAGGCCCATTAATGCAGTCCATTTGATGAATGTAAGGCCCATGTGATACGACCCATTCAATGTATCCAAGGCCCATGGGTCGAGGCCCAACGGGGTGTCCTTAGAGTCCATTGCAATGTGTGATTTCCCATGGTTCATGTAATGATATTTTTGGCAGGCCGTACCTTAGGAGCAATGATGGTTTGACGCCCACATTGTAAGTACAATGTTGGTTAAATGTCTGCATTGTATCTCTCCTTAGGGCCCATTGGTAAGCACATACTAGTTGTGTATAGGCCGTCTAGACTCATCTGCATCGTATGAGTAGTTCATTACCTTATAACATGCTTAGTATAATTCTATGACTCATGCCCATACGCATCATATGTATGCTTGATATGAGTAGTGACTGATCACAGCATACGCCATTGGGCAGACCATTTACGAGACTCATTATGAGATGGAGTGCCCCATATGATCGCGTAGTACGCGCTGGATTGCTGTATGATTTGACGATGTGACTCATGCATCTCGCGTATGTGTGACTTGATCAGTACAAGCCCTAGCGACATCAGGGTTGTGGCTCCACAGGTACATCGTGGATAGCTGTATCGGATACCAAAAATACTTGGTTCTAGCACTGTGAGCACTTAGGATGTCCTTGGGTGAAATTTTCGAAATCTTTTTGGTACCAGGAGATGCTCTAACGTCTATACCGAGTGGATACACGAGCGCCCAAGTGCCGAATACCAGTAGGTCACATCTCCCATTGTGTCGTGGTCGGTTGGAAGGGAGTGTGTCCTTATCCTCCTGAGAGAGAGGGTTATAAGCTAGGCTGAGTTTGACCAGCCGCAAATGAGTCCGCTATCGACGAGCTGGGTAGGTATTGGCAGACTACTGGTCAGGCGGATAGTGAGGTCTATTCCGCTTGCTTGACTGTGCAGCTAGGGAGGTGGCAGTCACCGCGAAGTGTATTAGACCCCGGTGATATCCAAAGAGGAACTGTACTGATATGTGTACTTGATGAGTACCGACTTACTTGGATTACATTTCGCATATGACATTCGGCTATGTAGGCCTCGCATTGCATCGGTGTGGCCAATAGTATTCATATCTCGCATCGCATGGCCTTGGTATGGCCGATTGCATTCATGCCTTGCATTACATAGCCTTGGTATGGTTGATTATATTCATGGACTTACCGCATACTTCCGCACTACTCTGATATTATACACTTGGCATTTGCCTTACGCACACACTTACACCACCCTCTAAGCTTTTGTAAGCTTATACACGACAGTTGCGTGCAGGTAGCGTTGGACAGTAGCAGCGCTGAGACAGGAGCACGTATCAGGACCTTTTGGAGCTTTTTGATCACCTTGTATTTCCCTTTCCTCATTGTACTTAAGTTTTTGATATAGTGGATATGTGGTGATGTTGTTTTGTGATTTGGTTATGCTTGTGGTTATGCTCCATTATAAAAAAAAAAAGAAAAAAATTCTGAAAATCCTCCTTGTAGGATCTCAAGATCAGAATTTGGCATTTGATTATCAGGAGCCGAGAATGGGGCATTACGGAGGCTATTGGCACCGGATTCGGCAATCAGGATTCATGTGAATCCGATTTTTAGGTTTGGGGCGTGACAAATGAGGACGAGGAGGCGTTCTCATATATGCAGTTCTCAGGCGAGTTCATGTGAGCCTCGTCCTGACCAGTGGGGATTTTTGGGATATGTATTGGGTTATTTTTTGCACGTCTGATCCATGTATTTTGAGACAGTTGTATCTATTTCCCTGGGCAGAGCACGTATCATTTGGGGAGTATTTTTGAATTATTTATGTATTTAATTCTTTCGCTTGCTTTACCTCAATATCCCTAAATTATGTCTACTGATCTAGCTTGATCTGTTTCATGTTTTATGCACTAACACAGACAACATTCATCCATCATCAAATAATGTTGCATAAGTGATGTTCTGGAACTCGGGAGCTGAGTTATGCTCAAACCCCCAATTTTTAGGGCATTATAAGTTGGTATCAGAGCATGTTCTAGATTAATCTGGACCTGGGTTAGGGTCACACACCGCACGTTGACGCCACTATAACATAAGAGGGTGCGAGAACAATTTAAAAACATAACTAGGACTCCCAGTTTGTCTTCGGTGAAAGTTTACTGCAAATGATCACTGAGATCGAGTTCGTGCACACTCTTGATCACATACAGCGACCCCAAATCACCTCTAGACTATCAATTAATGGGTATAGGCCGCATTTCATTCCATTCTAGCCGTTAGAAATCGGTAATAGTGAATTAAGATCAGATTAGTTTCGAAATGACTCGAAACGGCTCAAATCGAAAGAGGGGGCCAAACGATCAAGTTCTAGGGGGTTTCAGGGTGGAACCCTAACTTTTTTGGACCAAGGGAATGGTAAGGACCTCGCCCATTCAGCGAGCCCTCGCCAGTTAGTCCAGAGGTCGGCGAGGGCCTCCCCGGTTCGGCGAGGCCTCGCCGGTCAGCGGGCCGTACGGGCTGGGCCACCTGGGCCGATCATGTTTGGGGCCTAGTGGGACCCCATCATACAAGGTTTGACTCTCCATTCATTCTAAAAACCCTAGTTCCTTCACAAAGTGACCCCCCAAGCTATCTTTTTCCTCCAAACTTGTTATTTTCTCTCTCAAACCTCCCTTCCAATCACTATTTCCTTTATTTTTCGTTATTTGCTTCATCCCTCTACTGTTCTCAACATACCCAGCATCTACACTCTCTATTTTCTGCGATTAGAGCTCCTAAGCTCTCATTTGAAGCTCCAAAACGTGCCAGCCCCCAACCTCTCTTATCTTGTGTAAGACCCGTATCTTGGTCCGTACCGTTCCATAGACTTCCGCGGTCTTACCGGTCGAATTTCGGCAACCTTCGACCCTTAACCGATATCGACGCGCGACCCTGATTTATGTGCCGACAACCCGAATCGACTCAGCCCGAGACCAATACCATAGCGACTGCGCCGTCGTTGCGGTTCCGATACCGCGACTCGCGCGCCGAGGTAATATCCTGGTCAAGAGATATGGGCCAACGATCGGTGCGAGAAAACGCCACGCGTTGCGAAACCCAAGGAAATCTCAACGATGTATCACATCAATCATATCAATCCCATCAATCAATCACCCATCAAGCCATCACAAGTCAAGTATACATCACTTTATTTCCTTTTCCCAAGCAACCATAAAAGTCTCCCAAACCCATACCTCTCTTACACAAAAAGCCACAAAAGTCTTCACCACCCATACCTCTCTTACACAAAAGCCTCAAAAGTCAAGTTTTTCTTACACAACCATCACTCACCACATCCATCCATCACTCTCTCTCTCTCTGCCTTTACAACTCTCTCTCTCTTTCTCTCTTTCTCATTTCAAAAATCCCAAAGCCAAGAGATCCCACGTATGGAATTTTGCAAGAACTCCTAAGCTCCAAGTGGCCCACCTCTTCATCCCAACATCTCCCATCTCAACCCTCCATTCCTCATCTTAACCGTTGAAAACCAAGCTAAGGTGCCAAGGAACTCCTAGGAGCAAGAAGATCGGACGGTGGGTGCCTCTATAGGCTAGTTTTTCTTATTTTTATGGTGGACCAAGTGAGGCCCACCGATCAATGGTGTGGATCTCACTTGGGACCCTAAAATGTGGCCGATGGCCCACTTGGATCATCATGATCATTCCATGATGGGGTCATTCTCCATTGACCCTATCATGATGTTTATTTCATTTAGAAAAGTCATCTAGACCATCCATATTGGTGGGGAAAGGATCTCCACTGTTAATTTTAAGTTTTGTTGGTCCCTTATGCTAAATGACCCACTTGTTGTATGATTTATTGCAAGGGAGGGCCCATAGTGTCGGGGTCCCTCCATCACAAGGTGTGTCCCACTCTCCATGTCTCTCTCTCTTTGATTTCTTTTATTTTATTTTATTTTATTTTATTTTTATTTCCATGCAATGGGATTGTGTGGCCCACTTGAATGGACCCCACCTTTTGGCATTGTGTCCAAGTGTTCTTCAAGTGGGGCCCATCTGAAATATTGTATCTACATCATCCTTTAGTGGTGGCCCACTTCAGCAGGGCCCACCACAATGAAATGAGAAGACTGAACATCCAGCATCTGGGACGCTGGACGTCCCTGCTTGTAAAGCAAAAAAAAAAAGAAAGGGAAAGAGGAAAAAGGTGCTTTTGGGTGGTCCCCTTGCATAGGCCCCACCCTGACGTATCATTCTAATCCAAGCCGTCCATCCCTTTCACCATCTCATTTTAGGCGTTGAGCTAGAAAATGAGATTGAACGGAGCACCTGGTGGGCCATAGCGCCAAATATTGCGTCCTCACTATTCAAATACTATTTTCTTATTTTATTTCACTTCCTAAGCTTATAAAAATTTGAACTCTGGACTCATTGGGACGGCCTTGAGCCACTGATCGCAATGGCCGAGACGAATTTTGGCGCAGCGGGCCCCACGCGAGAAAAACCTCAAAAAAATTAGATTTTTCCAATTTTTGCAAGGGTCATGCCCCCTCCCTGACAACGTGCAGGCGTTACACACTGCTGCCTGCAACTTCAACGCCGGGCGGGCGGGCATCCAACAGGGGCCCACGGCCCTGCGTTTGGGCCCCACCGTAATGTTTATTTGCCGTCCAACCGGCTCATGAAGTGGGCCGCCCCAGTGGTGGGCCCCCCTCCAAAAATGGGACAGATCCAAAACTCAGGTGGCCCACACCACGTGAAACAGTGTGGATTGAATTCTACCATTGAAAAATTTTTGGGGCCCACAGAAGTTTTGGATCAAGATGAAATTTATGTGGTTCCTTCATCCAGGTCTGAGTGACCTTATGAATGGGTTGGATTTCAAATAAATATTACGGTGGGCCACATTTGTGGGACCCATGTTAATGTATGTATTTCATTCACACCGTCCACAGCCCGTGGACGGTGAAACTCTATCGTTTCACCCACCATCCAGCGGACGGTGGGGCCCTGTTGCGTGTGTTTTACACACACCGTCCATCTGACTTTGATGATGGGGCCCACTGCCAGCTGCCATTGTGATTTCTGTGGGACCCACCATTATATATATTTATATATGTTATATAGTTTATAATGTATATTTTATATTATGAATTAGTGGTGGGCCCTACATGGGACCCACCTCAATTCCATTTTAATGCTTAAAGAGCTGGTGCGACAGCCCTTAATGTATGAATTACTGTTGTAGTTATAATATATGTATATTGCTATACATATTATATATGTGGGTCCATGGTCCGTATGACCTTTTGAACATAATGGATTGCAAACAAACAAAATTGTAGTGGACCCTAGGCCATGTGTCCCTATGAATGGTTTGGATGGAAATAAATATTTTGTAAGGCCCATGAGTCGGGATCCATTTGATATATTTAAAGGCCATGAGATTGAATCGGAACAATGTATTCCAAGGCTCATGAGATTAGGCTCATCTGACAGTTTTGGGGGCCCATAGATTAAGGCCCATTGTGATGTAGTAGGGCTTGTAGGTTGATGCCCATTTAGTGTACGTATGGGGCCCAATTGGTGTCACCCATTTGTTGCATATGAGACCTATGGGTTTAAGCCCATTTGATGAAATTTAAGGCCCACAGCTTATAACCCATTGCAATGCACATAAGGCCCATTGGTGTGGTCCACTTATGTGGCCCATTTGATGAATAAAAAGGCCCAAATGATATGGCCCATTTGACATATACGTAAGGCCCAATGGGATGAACCTAAGGTCCGTTGCAATGGGTAATTCCAATACGAATTAAATAGCGATGTTTACAAAAATCGTGCCTTGGGAGCAATGTTGGTTTGACGTCCACATTGTGAGCGTAACGTTGGTTGGACGTCCACATTACGACTCTCCTTAGGGCCCATTGTTAGGCCCGTACTTATTGTCCAGGCCCATCTGCATTGTAAGGATAGTCATCTCCTTATAACATGTTTAGTATAATTCCATGACTCATGATCATTCGTATCATATGCATGCTTGATATGAGAATTGTTTGATCATAGCATATGCCTTCGGGTAGGTTATTTATGGGCTCCTGATTAGGCGGTGTTGCCCTACATGAGCGCACGATATGCGCAGGATTGGTTGCATGACTGAATAGCGTGATTCATGCATTTCGCATTTGTGTGACATGGTTATTGTACGCCCTAGCGACATCGGGGCCGTAGCCTCCACAGACAGATCGTGGTTGGCAGGATTGGATACCGAAAATCTCGTTATACATGGGGTGCTATTGATATCCCTGGGTGAAAGTCTCTAAACCCTTATGGTATCAAGAGGTTGCTCTAATGTCTAGACCGAGTGGGTAGATGAGCGTTGAGTGTCGATTACCAGACGGTTACGCTCTCCACTGTGTCATGGTCGGTTGGAAGGAGGTGCGACCTTATCCACCCGAGAGTAGGGGGCAATGCTAGGCTGAGTTTGACCAGCTCGAGGAATGGGTCCGCTATCGACGAGTTGCGTCCGATATTGGCAGACGGATAGTGTGGTCTCTTCCACTTACCTTATTGCGCGCGATGTGGCGGAATCTGGTTTAGAGTGTACTAGACCCCGGTGATATCCCATATTTGAACTGTATTGATGCGTGGACATAGATGAGGATCTGTATGCTTGAGTTGCATTGCACATCGCATGGCCTTGGGATGGCCAAAATCATTCATGTCTTGCATCGCATAAGCCTTGGTACGGCTCATGATATTATGCTTTCATCTGCATATTCCACATTACTCTGTCATTGCATGTTCATATTACTACCTTGTGCACACACTTTCACCACCCTCTAAGCTTTCTGTAAGCTTATGCATGACCGTTGTGTGCAGGTGACGCTGGTTCGCAGCAGCGCTGAGGCAGGAGCACGTTGCAGAGCATTTTGGAGTTTTTATTCTTTACCATTGTATTTTCCTTTATGCTCATTGTACTTGTAAAGTTTTTGATAATAGTGGATATGTAATGGAGTTCCTGGTTGTTGTTTGTGGGTTATGCCTTTGGTTATGCTTATTACGAATCAAACTGATATTGAAAATTCTCCTCGTAGCATCCCAGGATCGGAACCTAGCGAATGGGAGCTAGGAGCCGAGAATGGGGTTCTGCGGAGGCTGTCGGCCCCGAATTCGACGATCAAAAATTTTGTGAGCCCAGTTTCCGAGTTTGGGGCGTGACATCTTGCTCCTTTCTTTCTTTTATTTTCCCTTTCCTTTACCCATTGCACTCCTGATTCTGACCCAGATCCGTGAGAACCCATTTGGGTCAGCCCTTTCCTCCATTTCATCACTCTTTCATGGCCTTTATGGAGGCTATTATAGCCTTTTTCTCCATTTCTACCATCCTTTCATTGATGGGTAAGAAGCGTGCCCCTGCGGATGAGGCTGGAGCTAGTAGTCCTGCTCGTTCGAGGCAGCCTAGAGGAGCTACCGCAAGTCCAAGTATTGGGAGAGAGTTATATTCGAAGCAGGATTTAGATCCCTAAGCGCCTTTTGGAAGGGCGTTGTTGGTAGAGTTGGCTCATGGCACTTATGCGGACCGTAGAGTTCTTTTTGAAGCGCATGTGGATGGGCGACTCTTTGGCGAGTATTTGTTGTTCGAGCGTATGTAAGCTGCAGGGTGGGGTCTGCTATTTGAGGCGAGTCTCGTGCTAATGTGAGCACTGTTCGTGCCTTCTATGCTCATATTCAGGACCCTACGCTGGAGCCGTTACAGTTTAAGATCCCCTTCGGCAGAGATCAGGAAGTCACAATCAATGTTGCGTTGATAGCTCAAATTCTGAACATGCCGCTTGGTGAGGTACATCCAAGTGCTAAGAATCTGAACAGTGTTCGTGAGAGAGATCACCGCACCAGGTTTCTATGTGGTCGTATGGTTACGTGGCAGCATAACAAGAGCCTCTTAGTGACCCATATGTCAGGCAATTTCCGTCTACTTCACTATATCTGCACATTCAATGTTTATCCCAGGTGGAGCAATCGCAGTGAATGCACGCGTCTCATGGTAGATTTTCCGTATCAAGTGGGGCTGGGAGAGAAGGTGTACGTGCTTACGTTTGTGTTGTGATAGATCATCCTTATCGGGCAATTAAGAAGAACGTCTGAGTCACTTCCTTTCGGCCGACTCATATGAAAGATTACGCTCGAGTTTGCCTATAGACTTGGGGCGGAGTTGCTTGCGCCGGTCCATTATATCAACGAGACTACTCTGAATTAGATAAAGATAGGGCCACGGCAGCGTGAGGCCCAACTTGATGATGAAAGCAAGGGGGAGTATGATAGTGAAGAGGAAGAAAGTGAAGAAGAAGGTGGGGAAGAGATAGAGGAAGAAGTCTAGGAAGAAGAGGAAGAGGAGGCTCAGGACACTGATGAGAGTCCTCCTCCTATGACTCAGGCTGATAGAGATGCTCGTATAGTGCTACTCGAGGAGGGTCAGGCCGCTCTTCGACAAGACATTAGGGATTTGTGGGACCTCGTGAAGAGTAAGTTTAAGAAAGTAACCCGCACGCTGAAGACCATCCTGTGCTGCGTGAAGGATAAGGATGCCCCTTCTCCATCGCTAGATTTCGATGCATAGGCTTTCCGTAGTCATTGCTTGCTTGTTTGTTGCTTATTTTTATGTTTATGTGTGGTTTGATAGTTGTTTGACAGTTGGTAGTTGTTCAGTGTTTGAAGTTTAGTGGTTGAAGTTTAGTGTTTTGTTCACATGCTTTCTCTATCGTGATTCATGTAATGCTGTAAATCATGTATTGTGACAATTTTGTTAATGAAATGCATGTTGTTCTTTTGGCTTGTGAAGTTAATGTGTGGATGGACAGTGTGAATGCCTAATATTTTGGTTGCTACCCTCTGTTGTGTGTAGGGTATGCCACCTAAGGGTTCGAGATTTTCTGTCATCTTTCTCTAAGAGATTCACTCGACAGGGCCCTTGCCCTGTGCAATACTCCTATGGACCCTCATTCGGGCCTGTCTCGATCAAATCTCATGCCGAGTTCTCAGTCGGCTTCTGACCCTACTGCTGGGCTACCTCATGTGACACCTTCTATGGTGCCTCCTGTCACACTTGCGGTTTCTGAGCAGAACTGTGTGTCTGCGTCGACGCCTTCTACATCACAGTCCGCTCCACCTCCTAATAGGCTAGAGCAGATGATGCTACTGATGCAGCAGCAGCAGCAGCAGTTCTTGTCCTCCATGGCTGGTATCTTTGCTTAGTCGATGGCGGTGACTCCACCTACTTTGCCTCTACACCCTATTGGGCACACTAGTGCTAGCGGTGCATTTGAGCGATTTCAGCGCTTGAGGCCTCTTACATTTTTGGGTACTCACAGACCCGAGGAGGCTGAGTATTGGATAGGCTGCATCTCGAAGATGCTGAGACTGTTGCATTATTTTGAGGCGAAACAGGTTAAGCTGGTCACCTTCATGTTTGAGAAGGAGGCTAGCCTATGGTGGGACAGTATTCTCCGCATAGTTACGGAGGGATTTGAGTGGACGTGGGCGGCATTCGAGGCACATTTCCATGAGAAGTATTTTCCTGTCACGTACCAGCACGAGAAGGATAGTGAGTTCCTTCGCCTTCTCCAGGGAGGCATGTCGTTGACGGAGTATGAGAACAGGTTTACGAAACTTAGCAGGTATGCTCCGTTGATTTTGGGTGATCAGCCGTTGAGGATGCGGCGCTTTTCTGAGGGTTTATGGCCCGAGATTAGATCGAAGATGTGCTGTGCGAGCATTTCTTCTTATGCGAAGCTGGTGAGCATGTCCTTGAGAGTAGAGCAGGACGGGGATAGGTTGTCCCGCATGCGTGCACCTGTGGCTCCTAGGCCACGACTTGAGTTCGTGAGTAGGCCTTTCTTTGCTAAGAGGCCTCAGTTTGAGTCACCGCAGGGGTCTTCTACATCTCCTACTTATGTGAGGCGTCCTGATGTGAGGTGTGGCTATTGTAAGAAGCTTGGCCACACCGAGTTTTCTTACTTTTTCAGGATGCGAGACAGTGGGTTCTTGCCGCCTCAGAGGATCGGTCGTCTGATGCCTCAAGCCATTTCAGCGCCATCCCTTCGATCAGCACTAGTTCATCCATCCTTTAGACCTCCAGCACCTCGATTCAGGCCACCACAACGGCCCATGGTTCCTCCACCTCATCGACCACAGCAGGCTCAGGTTCATGCGCTCACAGCTGAGGCGCCCGAGGCAGATTCAGCGCTGACTTCATTTGAGGTTCCTGCGCACATCTTAGGTACGCCTATCTTCCTGTTGGTGGACACTGGGTCCACTGTTTCGATCATTTTTTGTGCTACGGTCAAGCGGCTAGGTTTGGTTACGGCTCCTGCAAAGGGAGTGAGACTCACGACAGCTACAGGGACTACGTCAGATATTACTCAGACCTGTGAGTCTTGCTCGATAGATTTGGGTAGCAGGACAGTGATCGTCGACCTGATTGTCGCTCCATTGTGTCATTATGATGTGATTTTCAGGATGGACTAGCTCGCGAGGATGAGAGCAGAGATTGATTGTGAGGCCAGAGTTGGTCTTCTCTTTCCCAGTTCAGGTCAGTTGGTCTTGTTGTGTTATCAGTTACGCTTCCATGTTAGAGAATTCAGATGTTTCGATGTTAGCAGATATGCCCGTAGTTTACGATTTCTCTGATGTATTTGAGAAGATCCCAAGACTTCCTCCTCGACACGAGATTGACTTCTCTATTGATCTTGTGCCCGGTGCAACACCGATTTTTCTACCGACGTATCGTATGCCTCCATGTGAGATGGAGGAGTTGAGGAGTCAGATAGATGGTTTGCTTGAAGCGGGTTTCTTTCGGCCGAGTGTGTCACCTTGGGGAGCGCCCGTCCTGTTTGTGAAGAAGAAAGACGGTTCCCTGCGATTGTGTATTGATTATCGCAGACTGAATCAGGTGACAGAGAAGAACAAGTATCCGTTGCCCAGCATTGATGATCTGTTTGATCAGTTGAAGGGGGCACGTTATTTCTCGAATATTGATTTATAGTCTGGGTATCATCAGTTGCGCGTCAGGGATGAGGACGTGTAGAAGACTACGTTCATGACCAGTTTCGGTCACTATGAGTTTCTCGTGATGTCCTTTGGACTCACGAATGCTGCTGTCGTGTTCATGGATCTGATGAACAGAGTGTTTCGGCCATTTCTGTTCAGGTTCGTCATAGTCTTTATCGATGACATTTTGATATACTCCCCGAGTCGGGAAGAGCACGAAGAGCACCTAAGAGAGGTATTGAATACTCTCAAGGAGAACCAGTTGTTTGCACAGTATAAGAAATGTGACTTTTGGAAGGAAGAAGTGAAGTTCCTGGAACATGTGGTGTCCAAGGAAGGCATTGCGGTTGACCTCGCTAAGGTAATTGTGGTTCAAGATTGGAAGCAGCCCGGTTCAGTTACCGAAGTGAGGAGTTTTTCGGGTTTGGCAAGCTATTATCAACGATTCATTCGAGATTTTTCTAAGATTGCCAGGCCGTTGTCTCAGTTGACAAGGAAGGACTTGAAGTTTGCTTGGAATGAGAAGGCTGAAGCAGCTTTTTAGGAGATGAAGGACAAGTTGACGTCTGCCCCTGTGCTAGTATTGCCAGAGTAAGGGGTTAAGTATACGATATATACTGACGCGTCTCGCGTTGGCCTGCGTTGTGTCCTTATGCAGAAGGACAGGGTGATTACATATGCCTCGAGACAATTAAGGAAGCACGAGGAGAATTACCCTAGGCACAACCCAGAGTTAGTAGCTGTCATCTTCGTATTAAAGCTCTGGAGACATTACCTCTACGGAGAGGAGTTCGAGCTCTTTTGTGACCATAAGAGCCTTAAATATATATTCTCACGGCGAGATCTGAATATAAGACAGCGCAGAGGATGGAGACCTTGAAAGACTTTAAGTTTGAGGTTTCCTACCATCCAGGCAAGGTTAACCTTGTGGTAGATGCGTTGAGTCTCAAAAAGGCTATAGAATTTGCAGCTCCGCTTATGGTGACAGAATGGGCTATGGTGAAATTCATGTGAGACTTTGAACAGAAGCTCACAGTGGAAGTGCTGTATGAAGTCGTCGCACATATTCGTGTACAACCGCTCGTTGATGGTCGTATCATTGAGGCTCAGGCAGGCGATGAGCTTCTGGTGAAGATGAAGGAGCGGGTTGGTACCGACGGGAGCTCTGAGTGGACTATTGGTATGGATGGGGGCTTGCAACATCGAGGCTACCTATGCGTTCCAGACATACCTAACTTAAGACGAGAGATTCTTGAGTCAGCCCACAGTTCGAGGCTTGCGATGCATCCAGGTAGCACGAAGATGTATCAGAATATGAAGAGATCGTGCTGATGGGATAATATGAAGGTCCACATTGCTGAGTTCGTATCTCATTGTCTCACGTGCCAGCAGGTGAAGGCAGAGCATCGCCGACCTCCTGGACTACTTCAGCCCATGCCCATAGCTGAATGGAAGTGGGACTTTATTTCCATAGACCTTTTTTTTAGACTACCGAAGACGAGGAAGGGACATGACTCTATTTGGGTGATCGTTGATAGGTTGACGAAGTCAGCTCATTTTCTACCGATCAGAGTCACAAATTCTACAGACGAGTTGGCTAGATTGTATATCAGAGAGATTGTACACCTACATGGAGTTTCCTTAGAGATTGTATCAGATAGAGACACCTGATTCACATCTATCTTCTAGACTCGTATCCGAGAAGCGATGGGTGTGAAGTTGAAGTTCAGTACCGCGTTCCATCCGCAGAAAGACGGGCAGACGGAGCGTGTGAATCAGATTTTGGAGGACATGTTGTGAGCTTGTGTGTTGGACTTCAAGGACAGTTGAGATGACTGTCTTCCTTATGCAGAGTTCACATATAACAACAGCTTCCAGGCAAGTATTGGTATGGCTTCCTATGAGGCATTGTATGGTCGTCCGTGTAGAGCGCCACACTGTTGGGCAGAAGTGGGCGAGAAGACTCTGATTGGCCAAGAGTTGGTTCAGGCGACTTCGGAGAAGATCGACATTATTCAGCGTCGACTGCTCTCAGCACAGAGCAACCAGAAGAGCTACACCGATACGGGACGGCGACCGCTTGAGTTTGATGTTGGGGACCATGTGTTCCTGAAGGTTTCCCCTATGCGAGGAGTTCTTAGGTTTGAAAAGAAGGGAAAGCTCATGTCGAGATTTATTGGTCCATTTCAGATACTTGATCGAGTGGGGGCAGTAGCGTATCGTCTTGCTTTGCCCACACCACTCGCAGGCGTGCATAATATTTTTCATGTATCCATGTTGAAGAAATATGTTCCTAATCCTTCGCATATTATCAGATGAGAGCAGGTGCAGTTGAGCGAGGATGCCACTTATGAACTGCACCCAACGCGTATTTTGGATAGGAAAGAGCAGGTATTGCATAGTAAGGTCATCCCACTTGTGAAGGTACTGTGGACGCATCACAGCGAAGAAGAAGCCACCTAGGAGACTGAAGCTGAAGTCAGGAAGAATTACCCCTAGTCCTCGAGGAGTATGAGAAGGTATGAATTTGAGGATGAAATTTTTTCTTTAGGGGGGTAGATTATAACGACCTAGAAAAATCCGTACTTAGACCCGAGTACCATTTTTAGCGAAAATCATTTAGAACCAAATCCCTTAGAACTTTAATGTGTTTGAGCTAGCGCTAAACTAGATTGCGTATAACAATTGCACCGATAGCTTTCAATACGATCTGTAAGACCCAAAATCTATAGAATTATTGACGCTATATTACCCTGAAATCTAGGATCCAACTCTAAACTCAGTTGCTCCCGGGAATGCTTTGTAACTTTGTATTGAATTTAGACCGCACGTTGAAAGTCTGATAGCTATGGACTTATACCATTACGACCGCTTAGTTGGACTTGACAATCACCTCGAAAATCAAGCCCAAACGATGTCTTGGGACCATTTTATTAAGTCCGGAGTGAAGAGAGTGAGAAAATGAAGATTTTTAGAAAATTAAATATATTTTTAAGTAATCTGGAACGTTTCACTTGCGCGTTATTTTTAAGCATTCTGACCGTTAGATTTCGACCCAAATTCACCCTCGGATCAGGATAGGTGGCCCTTACATGTCAAAGTACTTGTGGCCTTGATCGAATTTCGGTAACCATTGAATTGAAGCTGTTCCACCACGAACGATCTGGAAACCCGATCGGACTGAAAACTTAACTTACTAAAGATCCAATACTAGTGAGCTTAAGTCCGACCGCATTTCATAAGAGGACCTCCAGAAGTGCTCCGTTGGATCAGAAAGAGCCCGATTTTGTTATAACCTAAGAATACCTTGACCTTAAGACTATTTTCATCGAGTTTAGACTTATAAAAAAGCTTTAAACCCTTATTCCCAAATTCCATACGAATTTTCTAAAACCTAGTTTTCCAAGAGAGAGAAAAGAGAGAGAAAGTGTGGGAGAACCTGTTGATTCTTCGTAGGATTCTTCCCAGTTCATCTTCACATCGAACTTGCGTATCTGAATCGTTCTTTCGATGATTCTGATTCCATTCATGGATAAGTTAAGCAAACCTTAACCTGTTTTGATGCCTAGAATAGTTTAAATGAAGTTATAGCTAACCTGTTTCATGTCATAGGTAGCGTATCCGCCGTTGACAAAGACTTATTGTCTGAATCACCTCTTATACGCATTTTCTGGTTCAAGGTGCGGACTATATACGTTTATGTTATGGTTTTCAAGGCTTTCAATGATAGATAATGATTTATTCATGATGTGAATGCTATTACACATGCCAAATGTGCTATCTGTTTCGATATACGTATATGTATAAGTTATGTTAGAAATAACGTATTTCATGTATATGTTAGAATACCCGTATATGTATGGAATCTGCTGTTATGATTGCCATGATTATCTGTTGTAGGCTTATACATGATATATATGCGGCGACTCCTTGGTGAAAGGACTTGCCCAAATGTGTAATAGAATCGACATATATGATGTATGTTGAATAGGGTAGTCTAAGTGTTTGGATAAATGCTTGAATGTGTTAGTAGTTAGTAAAGAGGGATGTTTTAGGTTGTTGAGATATGAATCTGAATCAGCTTAATTGTGTGTATGATTTCCTCCAT
Organism: Magnolia kwangsiensis; assembly: GCA_037074715.1. Classification (NCBI taxonomy): domain Eukaryota; kingdom Viridiplantae; phylum Streptophyta; class Magnoliopsida; order Magnoliales; family Magnoliaceae; genus Magnolia; species Magnolia kwangsiensis. The sequence goes on from CM073573.1 coordinate 142,175,935, forward strand.
GAATTGTGTAACTTAGATTATTCATATTAACTGTGTGTATGATTTCCTCCATGTATTGTATATACATTTAAGTTACACTTCATGTTGTCTGTATGATTGTAGGATATGACTCATATGCCTGTTATTGATTTGTACGTGATTGGGGCTGTACTACAGTCCAGGTAATCGATAACCGTTCTGTAAATAGTGGTTGAGGTCGTTTTCACCACATAGGATGAGTTTAACGAATGTAAGTCGTGCTTGGGATGTTCGTCAGTGGTTTGGCCACACGGAGTGCTAATGCATTCTATGTCGTTCAACTGAACGTGCGCTTGGCCTAGTTGAGCTTATTAACTAACCCGATTGACCGATGTTTGTTCACCTTGCTTGGTCGCTACTGTTTGAATCTAAGACACCGAGCTTACCAGTGAAACTCCCGTTAACCGTGGTACTGTGATCTCCTAAGACTCATGAGTCAGACATGGTGGTATGGGACACTGTGGTCGAGCTGTCGGTTTACGCTGGGGCGACGAGCCTCCCCGTAGTGACCAGTGAGCATCCTACTCTCGTGAGCAGATTATGGTGGTATGGGACACTATATTCTTACTATCGGCCTACCTTGATTAGTGACGAGCCCTCTGTAGTGACCTCGAGTATATCTTGACACTGCATAAGGGCGACGAGTCTTGTTACAGTATTGGGGATATAACTAGGCCTGTATTGATTTGGTGATGGGGGAGTGGTGTAACGATTCCGCACAACAGCCCTGACAGCCCTTGTAGCGACCTAGAAACGTAATATCGTATGAGATTTTCTAGGACTGACGACCCTAGAATGGATCAATGTTTGGGGATTGATATAAGGGAGGTGTCTTAGCTTCCCAATACTACTGTATGAAAAGGACTATTAAGAACTGAAAAATCATATTCATGACATCGCATTGCATGCGCCATTGGCGTTGGTGTGAGAGCACAGTGGTAGTGATTCATGCCGCGATCGTTAGATGATGTTGAATAAGGGAGTTGTGGTGAGGGCATGCATCATTATCTCATTCATCCTCGCATTAACAAGAGTATATATGACATGTTTGATTGTACTGCTTTATCATTACTACTTGATTAAATTGATAACATGTTAACCTTTACAGTATAGTACCACGGAGTTGATCACTCACTCCCACATTCTGGGATGGTTCTTAAACACCAACCAGACTCTAATATAGTTGCAGGCGACGGCGATGCTAGCGAGGCGGAGCCAGACTTTGATGAGGATGAAGAGGCGTTCTCATTTATGCAGTTCTCAGGCGGGTTCACGTGAGCCTTGTCCTGACGAGCGGGGATTTTTGGGATATGTATATGACGATTTTACATAGTTGATCCATGTATTTTGAGACACAGTTGTATATATTACCCTGGGCAGAGCATGCATATTTTGAGAATTCTTTTTTTATTTATATTTATATTTAAGTCTTCCGCTTGCATTTTCTCAATATCCCTGAATTATGCCTGCTGATCTGGCTTGATCTACTTCACGTTTCATGCACTAACACAAACAACATACATTCATTCTTATTTATGTTGCATAAGTGATGTTTTGAAACTCGGAAGCTGAGTTATGCTTGACCCCAAAATTTTAAGGCGTTACAGACCTAAACCTTAACGTATTCTCAGATCTCTAAACCTAAACCTACACCTAATCCTAATCTCAACTCCCTAACTTAAACCTAAACCTAAACTTGAAAACTCAAACCTAAACTCGATCCCAAACCTGAACCCAATTTCCTAAACCTAAACTTATAACCTTAACCTAAACCTATTCTCAAATCTCAAAACCTATAACCTAAACCTAAACCTATATAACCTTAACATAAACCTAAAACTTAACCTATAACCTAAACCTTAACCTATAACCTTAACTTATAACCTAAACCTATAACCTAAACTCGATTTCCTAAACCTTAACCTATAACCTAACCTAACCTAAACCTAAACCTATAACATGAACCCGATTTCCTAAACCTAAACCTTAACGTATTCTCAAATCCCTAAACCTAAACCTACACCTAATCCTAATCTCAACTCCCTAACCTAAACCTAAACCTAAACTTAAAAACCTAAACCTAAACCTAAACCCAATCCCAAACCCGAACCCAATTTCATGAACATAAACTTATAACCTTAACCTAAACCTATTCTCAAATCTCAAAACCTATAACCTAAACCTAAACATATATAACCTTAACCTAAACCTAAACCTTAACCTATAACCTTCACTTATAACTTAAACGTATAACCTAAACTCAATTTCCTAAACCTTAACCCATAACCTAACCTAAACTTAAACCGATAACTCGAACCCAATTTCCTAAACCTAAACCTTAACGTATTCTCAAATCTCTAAACATAAACCTACACCTAATCCTAATCTCCACTCCCTAACCTAAACCTAAACCTAAACTTGAAAACCCAAACCTAAACCTGATCCCGTACCCAAACCTGATTTCCTAAACCTAAACTTATAACCTTAACCTAAACTCATTCTCAAATCTCAAAACCTATAACCTAAACCTCTATAACCTTAACCTAAGCCTAAAACTTCACCTATAACCTATAACCTTAACTTGTAACCTAAACCTATAACTTAAACTCAATTTCTTAAACCTTAACCTATAACCTAACCTAAACTAAACCTATAACCCCAACCTGAATTCCTAAACCTAAACCCTAATGTATTCTCAAATCCTTAAACCTAAACCTACACCTAATCTTAATCACAACTCCCTAACCTAAACCTAAACCTAAACTTGAAAACCCAAACCTAAACCCAATCTCGAACCTGAACACGATTACCTAAACCTATTCTCGAATCTCAAAACCTATAACCTAAACCTACACCTATATAACCTTAACCTAAACCTAAAACTTAACCTATAACCTAAACCATAACCTATAACCTAAACCCAATTTCCCAAACCTTAACCTATAACCTAACCTTAACCTAAACCTATAACCAGAACCCAATTTCCTAAACCTAAACCTTCACGTATTCTCAAATCCCTAAACCTAAACCTACACCTAATCCTAATCTCAACTCCTTAACCTAAACCTAAACCTAAACTTGAAAACCCAAACCTAAACCCGATCCCGAACCCAAACTCGATTTCCTAAACCTAAACTTATAACCTTAACCTAAACCTATTCTCAAATCTCAAAACCTATAACCTAAACCTAAACCTATATAACCTTAACCTAAACCTAAAACTTAACATATAATCAAAACCTTAACTTATAACCTAAACTCGATTTCATAAACCTTAACCTATAACCTAACCTTAACCTAAACCTATCACCCCAACCCAATTTTCTAAACCTAAACCTTAACATATTCTCAAATCCCTACACCTAATCCTAATCTCAACTCCCTAACCTAAACCTAAACCGAAACTTGAAAGCCCAAACCTAAACTCGATCCTGAACCCGATTTCCTAAACCTAAACTTATAGCCTTAACCTAAACCTATTCTCAAATCTCAAAACCTATAACCTAAACCTAAACCTATATAACCTTAACCTAAACCTAAAACTTAACATATAATCAAAACCTTAACTTATAACCTAAACTCAATTTCCTAAACCCTAACCTATAACCTAACCTAAACCGAAACCTATAATCCGAACCCGATTTCCTAAACCTAAACCTTAACATATTCTCAAATCCCTAAACCTAAACGTACACCTAATCTTAATCTCAACTCCCTAACCTAAATGTAAACCTAAACTTGAAAACTCAAACCTAAACTTGATCCCAAACCCGAAACCAATTTCCTAAACTTATTCTCAAATCTCAAAACCTATAACCTAAACCTAAACCTATATAACCTTAAACTAAACCTAAAACTTAACCTATAACCTAAACTTAACCTATAAACTTAACTTATAACCTAAACCTATAACCTAAACTCAATTTTCTAAACCTTAACCTATAACCTAACCTAAACATAAACCTATAACCCGAACCCAATTTCCTAAACCTAAACCTTAACGTATTCTCAAATCCCTAAACCTAAACCTACACCTAATCCTAATCTCAACTCCCTAACCTAAACCTAAACCTAAACTTGAAAACCCAAACTTAAACTCGATCCCGAACCTGAACCCAATTTCCTAAACCTAAACTTATAACTTTAACCTAAACTTATTCTCAAATCTCAAAACCTATAACCTAAAACTAAACCTATATAACCTTAACATAAACCTATAACTTAACCTATAACTAAGACCTTAACCTATAACCTTAACTTAAAACCAAAACCTATAACTGAAACTCGATTTCCTAAACCTTAACCTATAACCTAACCTAAACCTAAACCTATAATCCGAACCAGATTTCCTAAACCTAAACCTTAACGTATTCTCAAATCCATATACCTAAACCTACACCTAATCCTAATCACAACTCCCTAACCTAAACCTAAACCTGAATTGAAATCCCAAACCTAAACCCGATCCCGAACCTGAAGCCGATTTCCTAAACCTAAACTTATAACCTTAACCTAAACCTATTCTCGAATCTCAAAACCTATAACCTAATCCTAAACCTATATAACCTTAACCTAAACCTAAAACTTAACCTATAACCTAAACCTTAACCTATAACCTTAACTTATAACCTAAACCTATAACCTAAACACAATTTCCTAAACCTTAAACTATAACCTAACCTAAACCTAAACCTATAACCCGAACTCGATTTCCTAAACCTAAACCTTAACGTATTCTCAAATCCCTAAACCTAAACCTACACCTAATCCTAATCTCAACTCCCTAACCTAATCCTAAACTTGAAAACTCAAACCTAAACCCGAACCCGATTTCCTAAACCTAAACTTATAACCTTAACCTAAACCGATTCTCAAATCTCAAAACCTATAACCTAAACTTAAACCTATATAACCTTAACCTAAACCTAAAACTTAACTTATAACCCAAACCTTAACCTATAACCTTAACTTATAACCTAAACTCAATTTTCTAAAGCTTAACCTATAACCTAACCTAAACCTAAACTTATAACCCGAACCTGATTTCCTAAACCTAAACCTTAATGTATTATCAAATCCCTAAACTTAAACCTTCTCCTAATATTAATCTCAACTCCCTAACCTAAACCTAAACCTAAACTTGAAAACCCAAACCTAAACCCGATCCCGAACCTGAACCCGATTTCCTAAACCTATTCTCAAATCTCAAAACCTATAACTTAAACCTAAACCTATATAACCTTAACATAAACCTAAAACTTAACCTATAACCTAAACCTTAACCTATAACATTAACTTATAACCTAAACCTATAACCTATACTCAATTTCCTAAACCTTAACCTATAACATAACCTAAACATAAACCTATAACCCGAACTCCATTTCCTTAACCTAAACCTTAACGTATTCTCAAATCCCTAAACCTAAACCTACACCTAATCCTAATCTCAACTCCCTAACCTAAACCTAAACCTAAACTTGAAAACCCACACCTAAACCCGATCCCGATCCTGAACTTGATTTCCTAAACCTATTCTCAAATCTCAAAACCTATAGCCTAAACTTAAACCTATATAACCTTAACCTAAACCAAAAACTTAACCTATAACCTAAACCTATAACCCGAGCCCGATTTCCTAAGCCTAAAACTTAACGTATTCTCAAATCCCTAAACCTAAACCTACACCTAATCCTAATCTCAACTCCTTAACTTAAACCTAAACCTAAACTTGAAAACCCAAACCTAAACCCGATCCCGAACCTGAACTCGATTTCCTAAACCTAAACTTATAACTTTAACCTAAACCTATTCTCAAATCTCAAAACTTATAACCCAAACCTAAACCTAAACCTATATAACCATAATCTAAACCTAAAACTTAACCTATAACCTAAACCTTAACCTATAACCTTAACTTATAACCTAAACCTATAACCTAAACTCAATTTCCTGAACCTTAACCTATAACCTAACCTAGACCTAAACCTATAACCCGAACCTGATTTCCTAAACCTAAACCTTAACATATTCTCAAATCCCTAAACTTAAACCTACACCTAATCCTAATCTCAAGTCCCTAACCTAAACCTAAACCTAAACTTGAAAACTCAAACCTAAACCCGATCCCGAACCCGAACCTGATTTCCTAAACCTATTCTCAAATCTCAAAACCTATAACCTAAACCTAAACCTATATAACCTTAACCTAAACCCAAAACTTAACCTATAACCTAAACTCAATTTCCTAAACTTTAACCTATAACCTAACCAAAACCTAAACCTATAACCCGAGCCCGATTTCCTAAACCTAAACCTTAATGTATTCTCAAATCCCTAAACCTAAACCTACACCTAATCCTAATCTCAACTCCCTAACTTAAACCTAAACCTAAACTTGAAAATCCAAACCTAAAACCGATCCCGAACCCGAACCCGATTTCCTAAACATAAACTTATAGGTTATAGGTTAGGTTTAGGTTAAGGTTTAGGTTTTAGGTTTAGGTTTTAGGTTATAGGTTTTAGGTTTAGGTTAGGGTTTAGGTTTAGGTTATTTTTGTTTATGATGTTAAGCTTATACGTATTTATGCGTGAATGAATGTGATGTGGATAAGAATGTTTGTGTTTGGATGAATGCAGTTTTTGTTTGGATGGATTTACTAGTTTGGGTTTAGATGGATGTGAATATGAATATGATGAATTATATTATATAACAGTTGTATATCAGGATGAATATGGTGAAATATATTGTAACAAGTGTATATCAGGAATTTTGTGTTGGAATATTTTTTTATTTTTTTTTTAAAAGAGACTTTTAGCGACGAAACTTTTCGTAGCCAAAAGTTTTGCAAAATATTTTTAGCGACGAAAAGTTTCATAACTAAAAGTTTTGCAAAATAATTTTTGCGACAAAAATTTTCGTAGCTAAAAGTTTTGCAAATATTTCTTAGCGACGAATATTTTTGTAGCTAAAATCTTTACAAAATAATTTTAGCGATGAAAATTTTTGTATCTAAAAGTTTTGCAAATATTTTTTAACAACAAAAATTTTCGTAGTTAAAAGTTTTGTGAAATATTTTTAGTGATGAAAATTTTCATAGCTAAAAGTTTTGCAAAATATTTTCGGTAATGAAAATATTTGTAGCTAAAAGTTTTGCAAAATTTCTCGTACCTAAAAGTTTTGCAACATATTTTTAGCGACGAAAATTTTGATAGCTAAAAGTTTTGCAAATATTTTTTAAATTTTCATCGCTAAAAAGCTTACCTTTGCCGACGATTCAAATTTTTCATTGATAAAATATTCTTGCATCGGTGTTTAATTTTCGTCGCTAAAAGTTTTTAGCTACGAAAGTTTGGCTTTTGGCTATGAAAATTTTCGTCACTAAAGGTGGGATTTCTTGTAGTGTCAATTAAGACAAAAGGTACGTAAAAGGTATGATAAAATAGCATGAAAGCAAAAGAGCAAGATAAATATATCAACTTAAATTAACGTAAGCTTAAAGGATATAACCCTCACCTCTTAAACTTGATCACACTTCATCGTTGCTAGAATTGAGGATACACGTTTATCGTACCTATCTCTAGTATAGTTGACATGATTCATTTAGTTAGATCATCACATTATATGGAGTGTATGGTTAGATTGTAGCACTTACCCTAATTTTAGCAGACGCACTTTCTGAGCCGACTGAGTTCAACTCGGCCTTTTCTCTCCTCCTCTTTCTTTCTTCTCTTTTCTTTTCCTTTCCTTTCCTTTCTGCCCCTTTCTTTCTTTTGCTTTTCTTTTCTCTTTTCTTTTTCTTTCCTTTCCTTTCTTTTCTTTCTTTTCTTTTTCTTTCTTTTTCTTTCTTTTCTTTCTCTTTCTCTTTCTCTTTCTCTTTCTTTCCTTCTTCCTTCCTTGCTGATCGGACAAGGGGTCTGGACGGACCAAGCTTTCAACTGGAAACCTCTCTCTCCTTTTTTTTCATTAGAGTGTTGCTCCTGGTCGAGCTCTCTCTCCTTCTTCTCTCCCACGTCTCTTTCTTTGTTTCCTGGTGAGTGGTGCCGCACACCAGTCTTCTCTTAATATCATATCTAGATGTCTGGATTCTTCTTTGAGTCGGTTTACACAACTCTTGCGCAGCCACGTGTAGAGAGAGCTTACGTAGCTTTCTCGTTTTCGCAACGCAAAGGGAGAGAGTGGTCATCGCTTCTCTCTTTGTTTTTTGGACAACGTGGGGGTGTTCAAAATCTCCCTCTCCTTCTTGTGGACGGCCAAGATCAGGGATACGATCCCGATCGTGGTCCTACAGTGAGCCGACATTCCCGGGTTACGTCCGTTCCTGCATCTACTGCGGAATCCACGGACCTGTGTTGTTCGGTGGGGCCCACGATAGGAAATTCCTGGGAAATCCACTCCTTCCATTGGATTTCTCTTGTTATTCTAGGCTAGGATGACGTGGTACAGTTCGAGTTCGAGGTGGCCCAAGGAATTCCTCTTGGCGTGTTCAGCTCGACGTCCGACTCTTCGTGTACGTGTATTGTCTGGGAAAATCAAGAAAAGAACCAGGGTCCTGTCGGTTTGATCTCCTAGTTGCAATGGACGGTCTGGATCCTCCTTACGGATGAACCTAGTGGGCCACAATCCGTCCCAGCGAATGATCGCGCGTCGAGTGCAGAAGGATGAGGGTTTTCCTTCTTTCTTCGAGATTCATTGGTTTGACCCGATGCTACGTGCGGTGTGGTGCGAACGCCTGTAGACAGTGTACGCGAACTATCTGGAGGTGGGGTCCACGAGTAGTTTGGAGTAAATCCACTCCGTTCATTCATTTTTCCATCTAAATTTAAGGGTTGATCCCAAGTTTGCAGCATGTCTAATGATCAAGCGGCCCCAAAATCGATGGTTAATGGTTTTTTGTCAATTTGGGCCACTTGTACAATGATTTAAGGGCTGAGGTTTTACTTGTACAGCTAATTTTCGATTCATAGGCAAGATATATGATTTCACATTAATCGGATAATGGAAACTATGTGATCTTTAATTCGAGGCCTAAGTAATAGCAATTTCATAATTATTGTTAATTTATGAGTTTTATGAAATCTAACGGTTCTACATGGTTGTGGCCACGTTTCTAAGTGATTCTTATAAAATAACTTACATTTAAATCCTTATGGATAAGGAGTTATTCACTGATTTAGTCAAAGGAGGGTACATACGTTAAATCACATGAGGGATGGTCTTGTCTTAAAATCAACGGTCAGATCACTTGATTTATGAATGGAGATCATTCCCAATGGTCAGATAACTTGATTAATAAATGAAGATCATTCCCAACGGTTAGGTTTGTGTCATGGCAAGGATGTAAGGCTAGGATAGATGGATTGGTATTGTGAACATGTATATATTACGTTAAATCTTATGGTAACGCTCGAGAATTTTCGATGCTCAAGTATTGAAAAGTTCAGGCCGTTACATCCTAGAACCATCATGAAATGGGTTCTAAAGATAAAATGTCTTGTCATCCACACAACTTTCAAAGCAAGTAGCCATTCAAGATGGTACTTGGACAATGGATGTTCTACATATATGACAGGTGATAAAGTCATTCTCTCAAATATCAACCAAATTGATTGCGTCTCAGTTACATTCAGAGATGGTAGCAACTGCAAGATCATTGGTAAAGGTAATGTCCATCTTCCTAACTTCCCTATATTTGAAAATGTTTTATATGTTGAATGATTTAAGCATAACCTTCTTAGTATATATCTCAAATATGTGACAATAATCACAATGTAAATTTTTTCGATCATGAATGTGAGATAATAAATTAAGAAGAAAATTTAATATTAAATGGTCACAAACATATAATAATAAATAAAGAAGAAAATATAATATTGATGACACATGCTCAAAAAACCTTTCATATTATATGGTTTAAACAGATGAGACTGAACTATGACACCAACATCTTGTACATATTAATTATATAGATCTTTACAAATTGAGCAAAAGATATCAATTGCGAAGCTTACCTAAGTTGAGAAAGAAAGAAAATAAAGTATATGGTGCTTGTTAGGTTGGCAAGCAAATTAGGAGTTGTCACAAGAAAGTGAACTTCTTAGCTAAGCAAATTAGTAGCTATCATAAGAAAGTGAACTCCTTGGCCACCACTAGTCCCCTTAAACTTCTCTACATGGACTAAGTTAGACCAACAAGAACAGAGAGTAGATGAGGAAATAAGTACTTTTAGTCATAATTGATGACTACACAAGATACTCTTAGGTATCATTCTTAAGAGAAAATTTGAATGCTTTTGATGAGGTCAAAAAGCTTATTAGCATCCAAACTAAAAAATAACTATTTGTAATTAAAATAAGAAGTAATCATGGAACAGAATTCAAAAATAACAATTTTGAGAAATACTGCAATGACCATGATATATTGAATGAATTTTTAGCCCCTAAAATACTCCAGCAAAATGGACTTGTTGAAAGGAAAAATAAAGTGTTACAAGAAATGACAAATATTATATTGAATAGTATGAAATTGCTTAAATATCTATGGGTTAAAGCTATGAATACTTCTTGCTATATAATCAATCATGTTCATATTAGAGGTGAAAAAAAAAAAAAAAAACAACAACATATGAAATGTTTTTTTAAGAAAAAAACTTATTCACACCCCAAGTATAGGTCGCAATGTAGTAATAATCTTGGTAAGACCAAGGTCGAATGTGAGGCCCGTATCCTATCCCGTACTGTTCCGTAGGCTTCCACGGTTCTCTCAGTCGAATTCTGGCAACTCACGATCTATTATCGGCAGTCACGCGTAACCTTGAGTCGTGTCTCATATTCCAGAGTTTGCTCAACCCGAGACTTATATCATTGCGACCGCAATAGCGCCACTCTTTCAACGCCGCATCTCGCACGCCAAGGCGATTCCCGAGCTAGGGATGTGAGCCCGCATTCAATACAAGGAAAATGTCACGCGTTGCAATCTTGAGAGAATTCATCACATCAATCCCATCAATTAAAGTACACATCACACTCCATCACTCACCCATCCCCAAGTACAACTACCTCTCCCCTAAAGTTAACTCTCTCTTACAAAAGTATACACCCATCACACCCATCTCTCTCTCTCTTACACCTCTCTCTCTCATCTCTCTTTCTCATTCTCCCAAGCAACCTACGAGAGTCCATCGTCCAAGATCCATGAGAGAAGCTTGGCATGGCCCACTCCCTACCACCCAATCTCACCCTCTAAAATTAATCTCGACCGTTGAATCGCACCCTTTAGAGCTCTAGGTTGCGTTGATGGAAGGAGTCTAAGAAGATCAAAGGTGGGTATTTTCTTTTATTTTGTTTGTGTGGATTTGATCATTCGTGGGCCTACAATCTATGGGACTCACTTGATGTATGCATTGTATTGAGGGACCCATAGTGGTAGGGTCCCTTCCATCTCCAAGTCTTTTTCCCTCTCTCTCTCTCTATCCTTGTGTGATGGTCCACCTTGATGGACGATGTTGATTTACATGGCTACTGTTTGGATGGTGTTGGACGTGGAATGTGGACCTACCTTGTCTTTATGTGTTTCATCCTGACCGTCCAAACAACCCACTTGACTATCCACTTGGACAGGTCTGACACGTGTTGGATGCACCGTGGGGCCCACATTGATGTACGTGTTGAGTACCCACCACCATCCAGTGGGTGGGACGGTGGGGTACACCTTGATGTATGTATTAATATCCACACCGTCCAGCATCTAGGGTCTGGACGCTGAATCCTTGGACGCTGGCTTTACTTGATTAAAATAATAATAATAATATAATACATTATATAGATGTATGAGGTGGCCCATGTGGGACCCAACCCTGATGCATTTGTTGTATCCTCACCCTCGATCAGGGTCAGTGGGATCCACCATGATTTATGTAATTATATCCACACCATCCAATGCTTTGGACAGTGCTGGACACTGTAAGAAGATGCCATGGTGCCCCACCTTTATGTATTATTTTCATCCACACCGTCCAGATGATTTGGACGGTGCTAGACCCGTTTAGACGGTGCCAGGGTACTCCACTGTGATGTACGTTTTATATAGAGACTATCCATCTTCATGGACGTTAGCTGATCTGTTGGGGCCCTGATGTATGTATTCTAACCTCACCTGCCAAGTGTAGTGGGTCCCAACTATGATGGAAGTGTTTTATTGTGTCGCCCATCCGTGCAGGACCCACATCATGTATGTGTTTATCTATACCGTCCTTCCACCCCAGCAGCAACATGGCTGCTGTCAGGACTTCACCTAATCCTGTGGGACCCACCTGATGCATGGATTCCATCCACGCCATCCGTCCATTTGGATGGAGCCCACCTTGATGTATATGAACCTACACCGTCCAAAGCATGGACGGTGGTACCACCTGATACACGTGTTGTATCCTAATGTCCATTCACCTGGACGTGGTTGGCTGGTGCAACTAGCTACTTAGCTAATGTAGTTGCGTGTGGTGCCCACCTTAGTATATGTGTTTTATTCTGGCCGTTCACCTCCAGCCATGTGGGGACCCAGCAGCATGTGGCTACTATTAACGTTAGCAAGATCTATGGGTCCCGCATGATGTATGTAAGATCCACACCGTCCAGCATTTTCTAGACGGTGGGGCCCACTAACACATGCAACCTCCACACCGTCTAGATCATGTGGACTCCACCTAATGCATATGCCCTTCATGTCGTCCACCTAACTAGCCCAGCAAGTGGGGGCCTTCATTAATGATGTGTTGTAAACACACCGTCCCTTCATGGGACATCACGACCCATGCATGTGTGGACTCCACATGAGGTATGTGTTCATCCCAACCATCCATTTGTTCATCCAGTGGATGGGCGTGGGTCCACCATGATGCAAATATTTTATCCACTCTAGTCCATGGATGTGGACCACCACCACTGTGATATATGAGTTTCATCCTACCGTTCATCTGTGGCCCACCATGATGTGTTATATCCTAACTGTCCATCTAGACAGTGCAGTCACATGGCTACTGGTTGACACCAACTAGCTCTGTGGGATACCATGATGTATGTGCTATTTCCATGCCATCTATTTGACGGGCTACGTGGGGCACACCGTGATGCATTTATGATCCACACCGTCCATCTATCAAGTAGACCACACTACATAAGCAGCAGGAGATTGAATAGAAAATAAATGTTATGGTGGGCCCTGTGGATTTTAAACAGTGGATCATTATCTCCACTGCTATTCAGGGTGTGGTCTAGATGATCTTTTGATATGATTCATTTTTGGGTAAATGATCTCCAAAAATAGATGTAGGGTGTAGATAGTTCACCTAAAATGGTGGGCCTGATTGGATGTATTTAGGCCACCTATTGTGTACTTAAGGCCCATTGGTATGACCCGTTGGTGCGGCCCACTAAATGTTTATGAGGCCCATTGGTATGACCCGTTGGTGCGGCCCACTAAATGTATATGAGACCCATTGTGATATATTTTCGGCCCACAGATGAGGCCCCTTGTGATGCATTTACAGCCCATTATATTGTATATCGAGGCCCATTGGTGCGGCCCACCTGTTATGTGTATTAGGCCCATTTGAGCGTCCCATTGTGAGGTGTATGAGGCCCAATTGGTGAGGCCCACATTGATATATATATATATATATATATATATATATATATATATATATATATATATATGTATATGGCCCATGTAAGGAGGCCCACCGTGATGTGTTCGCGACCTTTGGCGAGGACCGACGTGATGTATATGAGAGGCTCATGTGATATATTTGAGGCCTAGGTGCAGGGCCCACCTATTGTGTATTCAAAGCCCGATGTGATGTGTGATTTTGCCATAAGGTATGTAATGATGTTCATGTGGGTCACTCCTTAGGAGTAATGTTGGTTAAATGTTCACATTGATGGGCAATGATGGTTGAATGTCCACATTGTGACTTTCTCTTAGGCCTTGTTCGGTTGTCCGATTGCCGATTACTATTTTCGATTATTAAGGTCGAGGCAAATTTCGATTGCCGATTGCCAATTTTTGATTCTGATTATCAAGGGTCGAGGTCGATTCTGATTATCGAAGGTCGAGGCCGATTCCGATTGCCGATTTTGATTATTGGGGTCGGAGCCGATTCTGATTGCCGATTACCGATTCCAATTATTGAGGCCCATTCTGATGAGCATTTGGCCTCGACTTGATGCATTTGAGGCCTATATAATGTATGTGAGGCCTATGTGATAAGAACCATTGTGGTGCATTTGAGGGTTAGGCGATGGAGGCCATTGTGATGTATGTTAGGCCCACGTGAAAGGCCCATCGTGATGTGTATTAAACTATTGAGTGAGGCCCATGGTGTTGTATATTAGGTATTTGTGTGAGGCCATGAATCCACTATATGTTAGGCTTTATATGGGTCATTTCTTGGGGGCAATGTTGGTTAAATGTCCACATTGTCGAGGCCGATTGTCAATGTTAGTTATTGATACTGATCATAAGTATTTGACATCATAACATCACGATACATGCCCATACGCATCATCTGCATGTTTATTATGAGATATGGTTGACCATCGCATATGTCATTGGGCAGGTTGTTATGAAACTCCTTGATAGGCGAAGGTTATCTCACATAAGCGCACGGTATGCGTAGGATTGGTGCATGACTGGATTGTGTGACTCATGCATCTTGCATTGTGATTATTGTACCCCCTAGCGACATCAGGGTCGTAGCCTCCACAGACATATCATGAATGGGCAGATGGGACACCAAAAATCTGTTCTAATATCGGGCTGCCATAAATAGCCCTAGGTGAAAATCTCTAAACCCTCTTTGTACCAAAGGACATCCCAACGTCAAGACCGAGTGGATACATGAACGCCCGAGTGTCAAATACCAGGAAGCCACGTCTCTTATTGTATCATGGTCGGTTGGGAGGGAGTGTGACCTTACTCACTTGAGTGAGGGGGAAATATTTAGGTTGAGTCTGACCAGCTTGAGGAATGGGTCCGCAATCGACGAGCCGGGCCTGATTTTGACAGACGGATAGTGAGGTGTCTTCCACTTACCCAGTCGTGCACTTGGATAAGGGCGGCAAGCTGGTGTAGAGTGTAATAGACCCCGGTGATGATCCCAGAGATGAACCGTACTGATATGTGGACTTATTGAGCAGGAGTTGCATACTTATTTATTCATTCATTCACTATCCACTCGGACTGGTGGTGCACAACTATTTATTACGTGTACCTTCACAATGGCTAGGATTTCAGTTGGAGCGCGCGACTAACCTGAGATCAGAAGTTTATCAAATTGAGTCTGACTATCCAATTTTATATATGGGACTGGTTTGGATAAAAGTCTCTTTTGATGGACCTCATAGCCTGTGATACTACATACTATCATCCCGACTTCACACTCCAACATGGTAATTCCATTCACACCGCATATTGCATTACATCTGCGGCATATGGCACTTTGGGTTACTGTGTTTCTGCATTTATATGGTCTAGGTATGGCTGACGCTATTCGTGAACTCATCAGGAGTTGTATATTGCATCGCATCCTCGGCATCTAATATTTGGCTTTTATGACTCCTCATTTGCATAGTTGTTCTACATTTCATACTCTAATATCATATGATTCATGATCTTATCAGTATTTCTGGTATTGTATGATTATGACATTATATTGAATACTTGGCACTTACCTTGCGCACATACTTTCACTACCCACTAAGCTTTCTATAAGCTCATGCACGATAGATACGAGCAGGTGATGTTAGTTTGCAACAGCATTGAGCATGGAGCATACATCGGTCTTTTGCAGCTTTGATTTTGACATATGTACTCCCTTTCAGCATTGTATTCAAATGTTAATATTAGTGGATACGTGATGATGATGTTGCCTTTGTGATTTGGAAAAACTTGTGGTTATGCTTCTTACGAAATAAATTTACATTGAAAAATCCTCCTTGTAGGATCCTAGGATCGGAATCTGGTATATGAGTGCTGGGAGCTGGGAATGTGGTACTACGGAGGCTGTCAGCATCGGATTTGGTGATCGGGATTCCTATGATTCCAAACTCCAGGTTTGGGGTGTGAAATCGAATCCATAAGGACTGAACCTTCTACGTAATCTAAAAGTAACCAGAACTAGAATTAGAAGAAGATGTAATCTGAATCAAGGAATTTTAAGGGAAATAATGGTGAAATATTAGACTAAAACGTGTAAAATTCAAAGGTTGGAAACTAGGGTTTCCAAGGATCCACTTTTAGAGATCAGGGAGATCTAAGCTTGATTCATGAACACAACTAGACTTAGAGTCCCATCTTCATCCAGTTGGAGGATATAACATTAAAAATCAAATATGAACTTCCTTTGATCCAGTTTTCAAGAGATGAGAGGGGTGTGAATTAGAATGAATTCCATCACAAAACCATGCCCATGAGTGTAACGCCCTGAAAATTGAGGATCAAGCAGAAGTTCAACTCCCCAGTTCCAACGCATCACCTATGCAACATGAATAATGATGATTAAATGTTGTTCGTATTAGTACACTAAACATGAGTGAAATTATACCAAATCAACATATCATACTCCAAAGACAGTTAAATTACACAAGCGAAAGATCATAATGGGTATGTATAAAACATATAAGTGGTGGTGCGTCTCCAGAGTATAATCATGTTCTAGGTTAAACAATTACGTGTATTGTTTCAAAATACAAAATATCAAAATGTGTAGGTCCGTCCACATCATGAAATTCCTATAGCCCCGACTATCAGAATGTGGCCTACATGAACCCGCTAAAATACTGCATATACGAGAACTCATCCTCGTCGTCATAAAAATTAGGCTCCGCTTCATGAGTTATGTTATCATCTGCAACTAAGACAAAGTCTGTTTGGTGTTTTAAAACACCATCCCAGAATATGGGAGTGAGTGATCAACTCAGTGGAACTATAAGGCAAAGGTTAACATATTATCAATTCAGTCAAGCAATAATGATAAAGCAGTACAACAATCATGTCCAAGATTACTCTTGTTAATGTAAGAATGGTATGTGATAATGATGCATGCCCTCACCTACACTCCCTCAGCGACTTCATCTTACATTCGTGCATGGCATCCTCCCGAAACGTGCGCTTCCTCACCAAAGCACATGCAGTGCGGTGCATGATTGTGTTAGCCAATACTTAATTAGGTTTATTCATATAGCAGGTTTGGGAAACTAAGGTACCTCCCTTACATCATTTTCGAAACAATGATCCATTTAGGGCCGTCAGTCCTAGTTAGTCTCATACGATAGACAGTTCCAGGTCACTACGAAGAGGCTCGTCACCTCAGCGCAGACCTGATTTATACTTGAGGTTTCTACAGAAAGGCTCGTCACCTTAATGTAGACCAAGTGTATGCTCGAGGTCACTACGAATTGCTTGTCACCTAATCGTAGGCCGATAACTCGAATGCAGTGTCTCATACCACTGTATTCAGCTCACGAGTTTTAGCGGATCGAGGTACTAGGTTAAATGGGATTTTTATAGGTAAGTTTGTGCCTTAGATTCAAGCAGTTACGTCCATACATGGTAAACATATAATGAAAAAATCAGGTTGCTTAACAAGCTCAATTAGTACGAACGTACGTTGAATTGGTCGACACAAAGCGCGTAAGCACTCCGTGTGGCCCAACCACTGTCGGCAATCTCTATATGACTCGGATTCCTCGAACATATCCGTGGTAGCTAAATTAACTTTGCCACTCGATTGGGAGTTGTTACCAACATCCTGGACTATGTAGCAGTCCTAAACACACTTAAACATAACAGGAAAGCATATATGATAGGCATATCAGCAATAAACAATTAATTCAAACAAAGGAACTAATTGAGCATTTTTATGAAGTACAAGTAAACATGCTTTCACATCTATACATTTTATACGTAAATCACATCAAATAAACTAAGTTACATGAATGGATTTATACACGTTAAGGTAGTTGAGAATCTTATCTCAATACCCATATAAAATACAATTTACCAAATATTTACCCATTCAAACATTTCTACAAACACTTAGACTACACACTTCAACATACATGACGTATGTTGATCATAACATGTATTAGGGCAAATCCTTTCACCGAGTTGTCACATATACAACAATCATATATCTACGACAGATAATTATGGTAAGCACAATCTAAATTTCATACCCATTCAAACATTTTTACAAACACATGAATTACACTATATTCAACATAGTTCATATGTATCTGTAAAGCGAGGGAAACAACATATCTAGTATGAGAAATGGCAACCAAGTCAATTATAAATCATTAACCGACATTGACAACCTTGAAAACCATAACCTAAACATTTATAGTCCGCACCTTTCGCCGGTAAACTTGTAGCGAATTCAGTTTGAACACACTTGCCTTATAAACTAGACTTTGGATACCTAATCAATAAAACAGGTTAGCTATTTCATCGATCTATGTATTTGAATTCTTAAAACGGGTTAGAGTTTGGGTTTTTTACCTAAGAACGGAGTCAGAATCACCGGGATAGTGATACAGACAAACTAATTCGGCACGTGGAGTGATGAGATCGAATCCCAGGGACAGTCTCCCACTTTCTCTCTCACTTTATCTCTTTCCTTCTCTCTTTGTACTCTTCTCTCTCCTAGGGTTACAAATTCGTATATGAAGGGAGAGAGGGTTTAAGGCCCTTATATAGGCCTAAAACTGATGGGAATGGCCCCAAGGCCATGGTATACTTAAGTTATATTCAAAGACTGGGCGTTTCGGCCTAACGGAGTTGATTTGGAGGCCCCTTTTCTGCATGCGGTCAAACTTAAGCTTCCTGACCTTGGATCTAGGTTAGGTTAAGATCTCAGTCGTAGGGAACCTGTTTTAGTTCAATGGTCACCGATACTCGATCAGTGGATCAATGGATCAGTAGATTGGCCGCGGGGGACCTGTTTCAGTTCAATGGTCACCGATACTTAATCAGGGCCACAAGTTCACTGACATGTGTTGAGAATTTTTCTTGATCCAAGGGTGTAATTGGGTTAGATTCTAATGATCTGAATCCTTAGATTCAGCCTGTAAATGAACGACTCAATTCACTTAAGTTTCAGTTCATTTCCTAATGATATACGCGTTTCTCACACACTTCACTTCGGGCTCAAGTTGTGTATTTCTGGATACCTTTAGGACTTGATTTTCAAGATGGTTGTCAAATCCAGTAAGGTGGTCATAACCGTATAGTTTTGGGATAATCGGACTTTTGACGCGCGGTCTAGGTCCGATACGGAGTTTTATGATGCTCCCAAGAGTAACTGGGTTTTGAGATTGATCCTAGATTTTAAGGTAATGTAGTGTTAGCGATTCTTTTAGTTTTGGGTCTTGCAGTTTGTATTTAAAGTGGTTCGAGCTAATTTCACAATTAATTTAGTTTAGTACTTAACTAAATTTCACCCTAATTATGACAAAATAAGGTCCTAGGATAGGAGAAGCTGATCTTTCTAAATAACCTATTCATTTTGTGAGAGTCCATCAGGTTAATGGTCAAAAGCCCATTTTATTTATGTATTTACTATTTACAGTAAGTTTTAGTTTAAGTATTGTTCTTCATCATTTAAACTTTAAGATTTGTGTCTAATGTGAAAGTACTTAGAAAATTTTGAAGAACGTGGTGGTGAAAGTTGAGATTTTGAAGGAAATGGGTTGAAAAGGAATTTTAGACTTTAGGATTGAGTTCTGAGAAGTTAATAAGGTGTTATGATCTACCCATTGCTTAAAGACGTCTATTTCCAAGTTAAAAAAAATTCAGGATGTTATAATAAGACAAAGAAAACAACAGAATTTAACCAATCCACAACCAATCTGAGAAATGTATGAATGTTAGGAATGATTCCATCATCCTACCATGCCCAAGGGACGATGGTGAATAACAGGGTTCCCAATTTTATAACCTCTATAATGAAAAGAACATGCTTAAAGCTATCGTGGATCCATTATAATTTAAGTCACAACAAACCATTAAAAACTGAAAGCATTCCTTATAATCAAACTAGAGTCGAAGATAGTTCAACTAAAATAATGAATCAAAGCATAAAAATTAACCCATCACAGTACAAGCTTCACCTCTTAGCCCTACCTAAGAGGTTTAGCTCGTCATAGACATGATCAACCGAAGTTCTCTTAATGAAAACATCAAACGAAAAGAAAGAAAAAAACAAAGAAGACGAAAGAAGAAAACTTAGCCGGCCCATACTCCTCCCGTTCTCTCTCTCTCTCTCTCTCTCTCTCTCTCTCTCTCTCTCTTCACCTCCACGGCTGCCTCGATGATCCTCCACGTCCCTATCTCTTCCTTTTATATCCAAGACTAGGTCGGCTAGGAGTGGAGTTGGTTGTTATGGTGTTACGTAGCAATAGTCACATGTGTAACGAAAGTGCAAAACGTCTTACGTTTGGAGTAGATTTGTGGCATGGAATCAACCCATCCGTCGATTCTGGCTTGTTGGCTAGGGTCGTGGCCACCCTCTTGACACATTGGATGGTCCGAATCAGTCATCTGATCAATGTCATGGTCGCACAATGGGCCATGGAAGCCGGTAGCGTCGGACATGCATAAAACCTACGCAGGGGCTGCACTGAGGTGTTCGGTGGGCCTCACGATGGTGTTTCCAGTGAAATCAACCCCTTTCATTATATTCCTGGCGAAAAACCAGTTGGGAATGGGTGGTTTTGGTCGAGTTTTGGTGCGGCCCACTGTATCAAATCACTCTGTCATTCATCATACGTTTGATGGCGATCTATATGTGTACACATGCATGGGACCAAAAGGTCACCATAGGTATGGTCGTCCCTACGCCCCGGATCGAATAGACGGTCCGGATCATCGAGATGGGCCATAGTGGTGATCCACTATACATCACAATAGTTGTCCGTGCAGACGCTACTACGTAAAGACAGGTGGAGTCGGGTCAAAGACCCTTTAACCAGACTTGTCGATCGGGTGTGGTGCATGTGCGCACGCACCCCTTTATGTGGGGTCCACTATAATGTTTTTGAGAAATCTACTTTGTCCATCCTCTTTTTCATCCCATTCAATGGATTAAGGCCAAAATTGAAGCATATCCAGATATCAGGTGGGCCCCAGATCAGCGATTTATGGGCTGATTTGTTCGTTGGGCCACTTCCACAAAGATTCAAGGGCTAAATTTCAACGTGTACGGTTAATTTAGGGTCCTCAGGACAGATGTAAAGTTTTGAGCCAAACGGATGGTGAGATCCTCATGATCTTGCATTCAGGATGACTTTCAAGCCTCTTGGATTTCAATTACTTAATTTTCTCAGATTTTTAGTGTGTAAATTATTCAATCTCGGTCCCCTGGGGTCCGTCCCTTGCTTTGATGATTTCTGAGCGTTAAATCCATGCTTTTAGTACCCTTTTTCAGTCCATGCTCCTGAATTCACCTTGCAACACAAACATGATTAAAATAAGGCGTTAAACAGTATCATGTTCATAAAATCAGGTAATAACTGGGATATAATATACAATATTTGACCCTCAACACAATCCCCAACCAACATTTTGTTAGTCCAGAGCAAAGTATACGAAAAATAATTTAAGAATTATGGGACAATTCCTATGAAACCGAGTGATTTTTGAAAAACAATCCGGTTAATAGAATTCTAAGATTCATGAATGTTAGGCATTACTTTCTCTTAGACTCAAGCGCACAGTAAACTTCATAGTTAAGTTCAAAGTATTAATTCATCCATTAGAAAAATTCTAAACATTGAGTTTCATGGGTGTATAGTGTAACCTCGGCTTATCATTATTAAGATTTCAATCGTCAATTTTCATGATAACATTGATAATCAAGCAGAGCATTCTTATATAACCCAACCTAAACTGAAACTTGTCTTATTTATTCTTCTAGCTTTTAATTTTTCCATCAATGGCTTCATGATGTGTCAACCTTTTTAAAGATCTTTAATAGGTAGCCGTTTTCAACGACAACTGTTTTTTAGCTGGATATTCTTTTTTTTTCAAAGAACATGATGGATAAATTCCCCAGGTTAGTTCCTTCCATGCTTAGTGATTACCAGGTTAATAATTCAATATCGAACTAAAACCTTCATGTGTAAGCTAGGTGTGACATGTGAAATCATGACTCAATCAATGTTTTAAAATTTCTAATCACAGATTAATAATCCAAAGTTAACTGTAAAATCTAACAGGTAACCGAATCCAAGAGTCATAAATCACCACCATTAAGTAACTTATACTTCTTAAATTAAGACTATCCTTCAAAATCACTCAAATTCACAAGAATTTTTAGAAAAAAATTTCACAATTTTTGCTCAAAACCAAGAAAATACTGATTAGGTAACCTAATCTCCCATCACCAAGTTAAAATCTACATTTTCCTCAATGTAAAAGATATAGGCATGCAATGCACATGAAACAACGAAATTAAATGAGAAGTGATAAAAAGATAGTATCTGAGGAAGGAATCAAAAAGCTTTTTCCAAAAGAGATTTTTGTATAAAGGTGGGTCAGCACAAGATTGAAACCAACAAAAAGCAAACTAACCTAGAGCAACTAAAAAGAAAACTATCCTAATGGTATAAAGCCGACTATCCTAGAATGCCAAAAAATAAACTACCTTAGTCCTATGAAAGTAAGGAAAAAGTTACTCAGTCATGCTGCAAGGTTCCTCCTCCGACCAATATCTTGATAAATTTCTTAGTAGGTTTCTCAACAAGATCATCTAAAAGTCCTTTTTGCAATAGGCTTTGATGCCCTAGAGCATGAATTTCCAGACAAATTTATGGACCTCAACAAAAAATTATCATTCAATCGCTTAAGGGATCCAAAGTATATATGATTCACCTATGACAGAAAAAGTTTTAAAGTTAGTATCCTATGGTGAATTAGAGACTACATGTAGATAGAATTCAGAAAATGATGTAGTCTCGACACATTCTGAAGTTTCAAACTTCGGTTCAATTTTCATCTCGTCCTCCTTTAATGATAAATGTTCAGGATCTGGGGAAGGAGAGGCTTCAGAATAAGGGTTCTCTCGGTTAGTAACAACTATTGAGATATTCTCTTGCGAGACATCCGCTATTTCTTTAATCATATGATCGTTTGAATCTAAAAAGTGTGCTAAACAATCGTCCAAAGAGTTAGGAAATTTAGCTAAGAGTGACTTATTTTTCACATCGAAGTTTGTGATGATCTGCCGTAGGATTTTATCATCTTTGGAAGTGGATGAACACATGCTCTCTTACTCCTACCCTGCACAGATAGATTGAAAATCAATAGGGAAAGCATTGATGTGAACACTCTGTTCATTGAAGCTACTCAGTAGAGACATTGAATCGTCAAAAGTGTACAACTTAGATAGTGGCCTCAATTGGGTGGTTTCAAATTCCAGAGTCATATCGAGCAACTCATCCCTCTCCTAAATCATATCATCATTCAATTTAGGAGAGTGGCCCAAACATGCATTATAAAGGTTGGAAGGTTTAGTTGAAAGTAGTTCATCATCCATGTTTAAATTGGTCATGTCAGATAGGTGGAGTAGATCACTATAGTTGACAACTTCTTGAACCTCTTGATCATTGATATGGACCAAATTTGATATTAAATCCAAATACTCATCATCGTCCAATTCAGTATAACATACACTTGGGATGGGATCATATTCCTCACATTCTATTCTTAGATTGGGTTGAGGTTCGAATGAACTAACCTCTTCCTCATCATCAATTGCGTCATGTGACTGAGGTGTGTCAGAATTATTATATTTGAAAGACACCCACGTCTCTTGATCATTCATTTGGACCGTCATCGAGATTAACTCATTGGAAAATTGAACCATATCCAACTTGTCATTCTAAATTCGAGAGTTTTCCAAAAGTGAGTTAAGATCACTTTCCTTGCATTGTATTTCTGAACTAGGTTGACGCTGAGGTGAACTAGCCTCTACTATCTTTTCAATGCATAAATTAAATGCTTCTAATGTTTTTCTAATTTTCACAAGACAGTTCATGTTACGCTGAAATGAATCCTCTTGGATCGTTTCTGGTTGGATCTCAAAGGTAAGGGATCCAAGAGAATAATCATTATAACATATTGTTGGTTCATCTTTTTCAATTTTGATATTTCCACTGGTTATGGTCATACGGATCATAGGTGGGAGAGAATGATGGTTTTTGAATATAATCTCTTATTTTTTCTTCTTGTTTGATGGTTGATTATAATTCTCACTTCTTAAGTTTGACAATCCCAACATTCACACACTCTTTTCTTAATTCGTGGGGTGTAATTATTCTCCCTTATATGATCACGTAAGGACTTCTTGACAGGTGGAACATTATATTCTGGTCAGCTCTTAATGATGGTTTTAGAAAAGTTTAGAGACATAGGTTGATTTCTAACATAATCATCATAAATCCCTTCCCAAGATCCCATAGCTATCTCAACATACTTATGTGCCCACTCTTTCATGGTGAAACCCTAACTCTAAATCTAATCCTGAGAATAAAAGAAAAATCCTACAACAATAAGAGATCTAGAAATAGAAAAAGAAAGAATTAGAAAGAAGTTACCAGATTGGAAGTTCCTATGTTAGAATCCTACAAAAGAAAATAAAATAAGTTAGTTTCTAAAATTAGAAATTTCTAAAACTAAAAATTAAAAAGATGGATTAGTTTCTAAGACTAGAAAAAGTTTTTTAAAAGGGAAATAATTAACCTAGTTCTTAAAAATTAATCAGGAAAGTTCTAAACCTAAATTAGAAAACAAGTTAGTTTCAAAAAAAAAAAAAAAAAACCTAAAAATGGAAAGTTTCTAAAGATAGAAAATAAGACCTAATCTTAAAAATAGAAAGATTAGAAAGATATTACCAATTTAGAAAGTCTAACTCAAAGTCCTACAAAATTGAAAAGTTAAGTTAGTTTCTAGAAATCAAATAGGAAAACCTAAACCTAAAATTAAAAATTAGAAAAACCCTAATCTTAACCTAATTCTAAAATTGGTTAATCTCAGAAGAATGTAACCGTCAGTCCCCGCCAACGACATCAAAAACTTGTTCACACCCTAAGTATAGGGTCGCGATGTAATAATAATCTCAATAAGACCGAGGTCGAATCCACATGGATTGAACCTTGTACGTAATCTGAAAGTAACTAGAACTAGAACTAGAAGAAGATGCAATTTAAATCAAGGAATTTTAAGGGAAATAATTATGAAATATTATACTAAAACCTGTAAAATTCAAAGGTGGTAAACTAGGATTTCTAACAATCCAGTTGTAGAGATCAGGGAGATCTAAGCTTGATTCATGAACATAACTAGACTTAGAGTCCCATCTTCATCTAATTAGAGGATATAACATTAAAAATTAAATCTGAACTTCCTTTGATCCAGTTTTTAAGAGATGAGAGGGGCGTGAATTAGAATGGATTTCATCATAAAACTATGCCCATGAGATAAAGTAAATAACAGAATTTAACCAATCCACAACTAATCTGAGAGATGTATGAATGTTAGGAAGGATTCCATCATCCTACCATGTCCAAGGGACGATGGTGAACAACAGGGTTCCTTAGTTCATAACCTCTATAATGAAAAGAATATACTCAAAGCTATCGCGGATCCATTATAATTTAAATCACAATAAACTAAAAGCATTCCCTATAATCGTACTAGAGTTAAAGATAGTTCAACTAAAACAATGAATCAAAGCATAAAAATTAACCCATCACACTACTAGCTTCACCTCTTAGCCCTAGCTAAGAGGTTTAGCTAGTCATAGACATGATCAAGCTAAGTTCTCTTAATGAAAACATCAAAGGAAAAGAAAAAAAAATAAGGAAGAAGAAAGAAGAAAACTTAGTTGGCCCATGCTCCTCTCTCTCTCTCTCTCTCTCTCTCTTCGCTTCCACGGATGCCTAGATGATCTTCCACGTCCCTATCTCTCTCCTTTTATAGCCAAGACTAGGTTGGCTAGGAGTGGAGTTTGTAGTGTTATGTACCAACAGCCACATGCGTAGCGAAAGCGAAAAATGTCTTACGTTTGGAGCAGATTTGCGGCGCGGAATCAACTCATCCGTCGATTCTGGCTTCTTAGCTAGGGTCGTGGCCACCCTCTGGACACATTGGACGGTTCGGATCGGTCATCCGATCAATGTCATGGTCGCACAACAGGCCATGGAGGCCGGCAGTGTCGGACGTGCCTAAAACCTACGCAGGGGCTGCGCTGAGGTGTTCGGTGGGGCCCACAATGGTGTTTCTAGAGAAATTCACCCCGTTTATTGGATTCCTAGTGAAAAACCAATCGAGAATGGGTGGTTTTGGTTGAGTTTTGGTGCGGCCCACTGTATCAAATCACCCCATCGTTCATCCTGTGTTTGACGGCAATCTGTATGTGTATACGTGCAAGGGACCAAAAGGTTACCATAGTTATGGTCGTCCCCACGCCCTGGATCGAATGAAAGGTCCGGATCATCGAGATGGACCATGATGGTGGCCCACTACGCATCACAGCAGTCGTATGTGCGGACGCTGCTGTGTAAAGACGAGTGAAGTCGGGTCAAAGACCCATTGACCGGACTTGTCGGTCCAGTGTGGTGCGTGTGTGCACATGCACCCCTTTATGTAGGGTCCAATGTGATATTTATGAGAAATCCGCTTCGTCCATCCTCTTTGTCATCCCATTCAAGGTGTTGAGACCAAAATTAAAGCATATCTAGATATCAGGTGGGCCTCAAATCAGTGATATATGGGATGATCTATCTGTTGGGCCACTTCTACAAAGATCCAAGGGCTAAATTTCAATGTGTACGATTAATTTATGATCTTCAGGCCAGATGTAAAGTTTTGAGCCAAACGGATGGTGGGATCCCTATGATCTTACATTTAGGATGACTTTCAGGCCTCTTGAACTTCAATTACCTGATTTTCTCAGATCTTTGGCATGTAAATTGTTGAATCTCGATCCCCTGGGGTCCGTTCTTTGCCTTGATAATTTCTAAGCGTTAAATTCATGCTTTTAGTATACTTTTTCAGTTTTGGCTCTTGAATTCACCTTACAACGCAAACATGATTAAAATAGGCCGTTAA
The DNA here is from genome assembly GCA_037074715.1 of Magnolia kwangsiensis. Classification (NCBI taxonomy): domain Eukaryota; kingdom Viridiplantae; phylum Streptophyta; class Magnoliopsida; order Magnoliales; family Magnoliaceae; genus Magnolia; species Magnolia kwangsiensis. Next base: position 142,203,119 of record CM073573.1, read on the forward strand.
ACAGTATCATGTTCATAAAATCAAGTAATAACTGGGGTCTAATATGTAATATTTGACTCTCAATAAAAATTCAACGTTACATTTTACGTGACCGTGAAAATTTGAAAATTTTTTATATAAAAAGTGATGAATAAATATTCTTAGGATATACACTAAATAGTCGTGCACATATCGTATTTTAAACAAGAGAACTATGGTGATTTAAGAATCGATAAATGTTGTAATTGATTATCATTCAATCAATTCCAATATTCACTAAGATGATGGTGATATCATTCTGATTAATTAAAGTGAACCATCCTCCAAATCAAATTCTATTGATTTAAAGTTGCTAAGAGGCAATCAAACTAATCAAATTCTTAATAACTCTCTGGAGTTCAAATCAGAAGATAATTGAAAAATATTTACAATCATGTTTGCTTTACTTCTCAAATTGAACTGACCAACATAAATGAAGCACTAACTGATGAAAATTGGATTTTGGCAATGCAAGATGAACATAATTAATTTGTAAGAAATGACGTGTGGTATCTTGTTCTTATACCATCTTATAAAAATGTTATTGAAACTAAGTGAACTTTTAAAAATAAATCTCAATTCGGGACAAACAATATTCACATTTTCAACTATCCATTAAATGCATGCCAGTCAATATAAATAATTAGCATAGAATATTATCATATTCAACCGTGCATCACACCAAGCTCATGTTTACATTGGGGCATGTACATACTATTTCTCCTCTAATTTTTCACTGCTCATATGCTCTAAGAGTGTACTCTCCTCCCATGAGATCACGGGTAAAAGACTGGTTGGTTTCGATTGACTTGGTAAGCCCTTAATCAAGTTGGGACTCACCAAATTTGAGATTGAATGGTATGATCACATGAGTCAGAGCTGACATGGGGTCACACTCTCCCAAAGTATCAACATTTTTCTCCTAAAATATTTCATCACCCATATTTCATCACACGGGGTAGCACCTTAATGGGTGTTACCCTTACTATGTATTGCCTAAATAGATGGAATTTTTATGCATCCACGCCGCCCATCCGTTTTCCCATATTATTTTAGGCATTTTAAAAAAAATAGTTAAATTCAAATCTCAAGTAGACCATACAACTAGAAACAATAGTGAATGACCATTAAAAACTTTTTTTGGATTACAAAAGTTTTATATCTATCTTATCTTTATAATTTCCCTTCGTCCATATCAGTTTGATCTTACGAACGGGGTTAGATGGAAAGAAAATGTTACTGTGGTCATTACTATAGGCCATAGGAAGTTTTTAATGATGGACGTTCAATCGCCACTGTTTCCGGAAGTGTGGTCCAATATTGAGTTTTTTCCTACTATATGACTCACCTTTAAGCCAACAACCTTCTCACGCCTGTCCAAATTTACTATACTAAACTAAGCCCTTACTGTACGGGTGAATTTTCACTGGACCAAAATACCCCCTACCATTTCTTTCGGAAGCGGATTGGCAGTGCGAAGACGAGTGCTGATGCTCCTCGAACTCGAGTTGTACAAACGGTTCAAAAGAGATCAAAGTTACATGGGCCCCATAGTTATGTATTTTTTATATCCACAACATTCATCCATATTTCGAGATCATTTCAGAGCATTAAAAAAAAACGAATCATATCCACCACACCACAAATAGCAGTGGGAAAATTGATTTTCACCATTAAAAATTTCGTAGGGCCCACCATAACATTTATTTTCCATCCAATCTATTCATAAGGTCACAAAGACCTGGATAAAGAGGAAAAACAAATTTTATATTGATCCAAAACTTCCCTGACCCCTAAAAGGGTTTCAATGGTAAACATTCCATCCCCCACTGCCTTTTACAGTGTGGTCCACTTGATAGTTAGATCTATCTTATTTTTCGTCTCAAGCCTTAATATGAGCTCCCTAAATATATGGACGGTTTGGATATAACACATACCTCATGATGGGACCCACAAAAGTAGTGGGGATTACACCAGCCCAATATATATATATATATATATATATATATATATATATATATATATATATATATATATATATATATATATATATAGCAGTGTGCAACGGTAGTATGGCGGTACTGCCGCAGCAGCCTGAACAATTTTATTTTATTTTATTTTTTACCGAGAGAACTTTTTTCTTCCTATATTTTTCTCTAATACATATTTATATAAATATGTACATATAAGCATATAATTTTTTTTTCTCTTTTTATTCATTTAACAAGCATATCTCTTAAACCAGAATGAGTTACTTGACGTACTATATATGATTTTGGGGTAGGAGAAGCTACTTTAGCCAACCAACGTGGTTATTTTCCAAGATTCCATCAAGTTGATAGTCAAAAATCCATTTCATTCACTGCGTGGTCAATTTCAATCAGTTCGTGGTCAATTTCATTCACTTCGCGGTCAATTTCATTCACTTCACGGTCAATTTCAATCAGTTCACAGTAAATTTCATTAACTTCGCGGTCAATTCCATGCATTTTGTGGTGAATTTCGGTGAATTCCCTTCACTTCACGGTCAATTTCGGTGAATTCCCTTCACTTCACGGTCAATTTCATGCATTTCGTGGTCAATTTCCTTCACTTCACGGTCAATTTTATGCATTTCACGGTCAATTCCCTTCACTTCATGGTCAATTCCATGCATTTCGTGGTTAATTCCCTTCACTTCATGGTCCATTCCATGCATTTTGCAGTGAATTCCCTTCACTTCACAGTCAATTTCATACATTTTGTGGTGAATTTCGGCGAATTTCCTTCACTTCATGATCAATTCCATGCATTTCGCGGTCAATTCCCTTCACTTCACGGTCAATTTCATGCATTTCGCGGTAAATTCCAGCGAATTTCCTTCACTTCACAGTCAATTCCATGCATTTTGCAGTGAATTTCCTTCACTTCACGATCAATTCCTTGCATTTTGCGGTGAATTCCTTTCACTTCATGGTCAATTCCATGCATTTCGCGATCAATTCCCTTCACTTCACGGTCAATTCCATGCATTTCGCGGTCAATTCCCTTCACTTCACGGTCAATTCCATGCATTTCGCAGTGAATTTCCTTCATTTCACGGTCAATTCCATGCATTTTACAGTGAATTTCGGTGAATTCCCTTCACTTCACAGTCAATTCCATGCATTTCTTAGTTAATTCCTTTCACTTCACTGTCAATTTCATGCATTCGCGGTGAATTCTCTTTACTTCACGGTCAATCCATGCATTTCGCGGTCAATTTCCTTCACTTTGCGGTCAATTCCATGCATTTCGCGGTGAATTCTGTCGAATTCCCTTCACTTCACGGTCAATTTCATGCATTTCGCGGTTAATTCCCTTCACTTTACGGTCAATTCCATGCATTTCGTGGTCAATTCCCTTCACTTTGCGGTCAATTCCGATCTGGTGCTATTGTGCTGGCCACTGGAGGTCCGGGTAACAGTGCCGCCCAGGGTGTGGTAGTGCCGCCAAGCACTTTTTATTTATTTTTGGGTGGGTCCCACTTATAATTGAGAGCACTTGTATTTAAGGTCCCCCACATGCCCAAACCCTCATCTTCCTCTTTCTTAAACCCTCTCTTTTTACAAAACTCTCTACCATCTTCTCATCTTCCAAACACCTTACTCTTCATCTTTTAAACACCTCTCTTCTTATTTACACAACCATCTTCTCATCTTCCAAATGCCTCTCTCTTCATCTTCCAAATCTTCAAAATTTCACTTTTATTAATACATTCACGTCCTTTCAGAAAATGAACGCAAGTGGTCTTGAGTAGAATGGAACATGGAAGATGTAATGTGATAGTAGGATAGAGATTCTATGGAGATTTAATAAAGAAAATGGGCGAAAAGAAGGAATAGGAATGATATAGATAAATTCAAACATGTACTTGGGTGTAAGGGAGAGAATGAAGTGAAATTGATAAAACAGAGGTAGTGAAATTGTTTTGGATCAATTCCCTTCAATTTGCGGTGAATTTACTTCACTTCGCGGTCAATTCCCTTCAATTCGCAGTGAATTTTATTCAATTTATCTACTTCGCAGTGAATTTCCTTCAATTTGCGGTCAATTCCATTTACTTCATGGTGAATTTCTTTTACTTCGCGGTGAATTTCCTTCACTTCGTGGTCAATTCCATTCAGTTCGTGGTGAATTTCCTTCACTTCATGGTCAATTCCATTCACTTCACGGTGAATTTTATTTACTTCGTTCACTTCGCAGTAAATTTCATTTACTTCGCAGTCAATTTTCTTCACTTCGTGGTAAATTTCTTCACTTCACGGTCAATTTCATTTACTTCGTGGTCAATTTCTTTCACTTCGTGGCCAATTCCATTCATTTCATTCACTCCGCAGTGAATTTCATTCACTTTACAGTGAATTTCCTTCACTTCGTAGTCAATTCCATTCACTTCGCAATTAATTTCAATGGCTATGGTTATAATCCGTAGTCATAGGGTGCCTCAGCTTTCTGAAATTACATTTCGGATAAAGCATGAGCATTTTCAATGGCTACGATTATAACTACTGTTATAATCCGTAGCCATAGGGAACCCCAACTTTTAGAAATTGCATTTCTAATAAAGTAGGGGCATTTTGTCCGGTCAATATACTTCCATACTACAAGGGAGTATTCTTGGAAACTAAGTATGGTAGGGCTTAGTAAGGTGTCTGGCTCATAAGGAGTCATGCAATTGAAAAAATCTCACTGATATTCGGATCTACATAATTTTAAAGAACGCGTCCTAAAATGGGATGGAGAAGCAGATGGCCGGTGTGGATATAAAACACATCATTAAAGTGGGACCCACGGTAAGGGTAACTCCTAATCCGCGCCCGTTAAAGCCAAGCTTCGGATGACCGGATGCCAACTGTGTGAATGTCACACGTGTGACGGTTTCGGAGTACTCGTTGGGCTCACCATGAACACAACGCCACAGGAATCAGGTTGGTCCGCTCATACGCTAAGGGCGTGTTTGGTCAGTTGCATTGGAAAGTATTAGGAGGGATGGGATTCCAAAAATATAATTGTTATCCATGGCAGGGGTGGTTCCCTCGTACCATGAGGTAAACTTAATTCCCTACTTTATTTGTAATACAGTGGTGCATTGAAAGGATATATCCACTATCATTTAAAATAATGAGAATAACACACCTAAGTTATATTTAATCCGTTCATTTATTTTGTAACCTTATTTTATGGCATATGTTTAAAAATGAGGCAGTTCTAAAACTTATATGGCCCGAAAGAAGTTTTTAATGATAAGTATTTAATCCCCATTACTTTCTATGGTGGGGTCCACTTGTGCTTTAGATCTATCTAATTTTTTGGCCCATGTTCTAAAATTATCTCAAAACATGAGTGTACGGCATAGATATAGCCCACATATCATGGTGGGACCTACCCAAATTGTTATAATTGAGTGAAATCAGCACGGGACCCAATACGATTCCACGTAACCTAATTCCACTCTTCCTGAACATGGATTGGAATTGTCACACGACCGGATGCAATTCCATCCCACCTAAGCCCGTCTAATCCAGCCGGCCAAACACGCCCTAAAGAATGCGGTCAGTATACAATCCGCGTCCGTACACAAATGAATCCAAATCGTGGGGCCCACATGGAGACAAGATCTCTGTCACACGTGCATCTCATTGTCACGTGCGAGAGCGAGTAACCTTGTAAGTTGGAACTTTTTTAACCTCCAAACTTGAAACATTCATTTCATCCAGGAACTGAAATAGACAGAAAAAAAAATCTATGGATAATAAAGAAAGACAAAGGTCAAAGGCACAGCCAGAAAAAAGAAAAAGAAAGAAAAGAAAAGAAAAAAAAAAAACAAAAGAACCAAATCACGATCCGAAACGCATCCAAACGTCTCTCTCTCTCTCTCCTACTCATTCCTTCAGTTGCAGCCACCCATTTCTTCCTTCCCTCTCTTTCAATCTTACCCCATGACCACAAACTCCCTTTATTCTCCACAATTCTACAAAGAGCACACTGATTCTGCGTAGGTATGGCACTCCGCCGCCTCTCCATCCTCTGCTCCCACCTCCATCCGATCAATTCCGATTGCCCGAGTCCGAACAACGAACGATCAAGATCGAATGGTCTCTCATGGATGTCCTTGTCGAATTGCGATAGCGGTTCCGAAAATTGCCAAATGGATGAATCCGAGAAAGGGAATGAAGGGAATGGTTGTGTGTTTTGCATGATAATTCGAGGCGAATCCCCTGCATTCAAAGTATTCATTTTCTTCTTAGTTGGGTGTTTTTATATCTGAAATTGAAATTCATTGATGGAGTTTCAGTTCATTATTATTATTATTATTTTATTTTTCTTTTTCTCTTTTTGTGATTTTGCAATTTCAGAGCATGCGGGTGAAGGTTAGCTAATACGGTTTTTTTTTTTAATTATTTAAGGAATACCCATTTGCAGTTTGAATCAGATGTATCTATTCGTGATGTTGGTATCACTTGGGAGCAAAATCATTTGTCGGATTTCAACTGGTTTTAATTTTTTTTAGGACTGCAATTTTGGTTCATTCAAGTGACATTTATGCTTATTGGCTTCCATGTTGGTAATTTTTTTTTCCTACATATGTACCTTTTTTTTTTTTTTAAAACACGCACACACACCGCCACGCCGTAGTGGGATTTCACCACCTATGGGTGCTCGAACCCTTGACCAGGTGTTGAAACTCATAAGAGTCTACCACTGGAGCAAGAGCAAGGACCCAAAATTGATTATAAATTATATTCTAGATATATACTTACTGATGATAGCCTTTTACCATGTTGAATTGGAGAATAGCTTCATGTTTCAATTTGCAAATGCAGTGTGTTTGGACTCTGGAATTGAAAATCTTTAGTGGGTTTGCAGTATTATTATTGAAAATCTGTGATTTTGTAATTTCAGCGCATTCTGGTGAGGATTGGCATATTCAGGTTCATGTTCATCTTGTTTTCAATGAATTAGATGTATCTATTCGTGATGTTGGTATGTTGGGACCAAAATCATTTTTTGCATTTCAGCTATTTTTATTGTTTTCTGAGGACTAGACACTTATTGATAGAATTTGCTCATTGAATCAAACATATCTTAATGTTGCGATTTGCAAATGGCAGTGTTTTTGGACTTTGGAATTTAAAATATCTATTGGATTTGTAATATTTTTGTTACTTTGTTTGGGATGTGCAATCTTGGTATGGAAGAGCAAATGGTTTTAGTTTGAGGATATTGGGTCATGTTTCCCAGAGATGAACAGCAGAAGGCAGCGGAAGGCTTGGCGCCATGATTATAAGGGATAGAATAGGGTGCATTTGGATGCCCTATCCAACCAAATCCAATTACTGGTCTGGTAAAATGGAAATGCCAAATTGCAATTACCATCGCTAGCGTTAATATTGAAGGAATGGGGTACTTTCAAGGTGATTTTGCTACAAATTTACTGTGACTTGCAGGCTATTCCAGATTATGAATGCTAGGAGAATCCTCTTTGGCAATTTCGTCTTGTTTGGACTGACCTGTATGTGATTCAGTTTGTTTGTGCGACCAAATGTAGCTCTAGTTTGAATTTTGATTCAGAAACCTGATTTTTTAGATGATATAATTATGGCTATCTAACAACTAATACGGCCACCTCTCATTTTTAAATTGTGCCAATGTCCTCACCGACACAGGTGGATATGCTCATTTAAAAAGCTAACACCTTTGGACATGCTCATATAGAAGAAATAAGTAATTATGTTTAATTATTTTTATTGTTTGTTATTATCATTTATCATTAGGATTTTTGCAAACTGCAAAGTATTATTGAAATACACATTTATTATATGGATGTAGTAAAATATTGTACTACACATTTATTGAGGTAAAATACTTATATGGATGTAGTGGCGTATCTGACTTTTAAAAACCATAGTTTCTGGAACCTATGCCCTTCTTCAATACCAACACGTATTTCCAAGTTAGATGGGATTTGTGGAGAGAAACCCATCTTAGATAATCAAATCTTAGCCTTGAAAGCTTTAGTTCAGATGCCTTGGAGCTTATCTTTTTTAGTAATCTACATTGTATTCAGAACCTTCCTGTTTCTGTTTTAAGAGTCTCAAACATTCTTGGACATGTAGTGCTGTACTGTACTGTAGAGTGTCTATTTAGCATGATCATAGTGAAATTTTTATTTTCATATGTTTATGTGCTCTCTCAATTCCTGTGGTGAGGCTATTATGGATTTGTACCCATGTGCTACCCTGTTAATCTGCAGTTGGAGTGTGGTTGATTTGCTTAGATATGCACATATTTTTTTGATTGGTGGAAAATATAAATTAACACAATCAATCTGTTCTTGGGTCAAATGAATTACGCTCTAGATGATGGTTGTGATGATAATGCTATTTTGGCTTTGGTTATGGTTGTTGGAGCTTAATTCAGCTGTGATGGTTACATTGCATGCTAAGCCATTGATTCTTGGAGCTTTTGGACGTACTTCAATACAGTTGGGGTACATTGCTGGGGTACAATGCAATGTTAAAATAGTCATTGATCAACTCTGAAACAGACTGAGTTCACTCAGTTTGGTTAGTCTCTGAATAAGGCTTGCCGAGTCTGAAACAGACTTGAGTTCACTCAGTTTGGTTAGTCTCCGAATAAGGCTTGCCGAGTCTGAACTTTGATTTTGTAAAAAGAATGACTGTATTTATTAATAATGCGGTTGATTCAGTGTAAAATCTGCGAGTTTCTTATTAACTCAGTCAACTTGCAGTCGAACATTGAAAAAGCGATTTCCAAGTAGTCTCCAAGTTTATGAACATTGGCACGTGTCATTATGATAATGGGTGCAATCATTATACATCATACTACTAGTTTTGATGGTATGAAGAAAAATTAGGAAATCACATATCCCTTAATGACCTCAAGTCAAGGGTTATGAAACCCTAACTTTGGCCCATTCTCTTCTCTCTAGATTCTCGTTTTTTCTCTTTCTTCTCTATTCTATTTTGCACTATTTTACATGATATTAGATCTATGTAATATCTTATCCTTCTTCTTCTACTACAAATCTTCTTATTTTTTCGTTTCTTTTATCCCTTGGTGTCCCTTGTCTTGCTTGTGCTGAAAATTTCTTCAGGAACTGAGGGTTTCTTTTTTTTTTTTTCCTTCTTTTGTGTGCTGTACCTTTTATAATGGTCCGTGTGTGCATGGGGGAATGAAGACATCGGCTTCTTGAATGATATCACCTCAGGTGTGATTGTTGTAAATGTGTGGGCTGTTTGCCCATGTTGGATGTCATGTTCGCGAGTGTATTTCTTCATGGCCAATTGGAAGTAGCGTACTTGTGGGCTGGATTTTCTGTCTGAGGTGTCGTATGCATCACCTGAAGTGTTCAAGTGTCATGTTCATTGATTGTGCTAGGTCAACATGTGTTTGTTCTTGTGAGGTTCTCTTCTTTTATTTGTTATGGAGATAAAAATTAACATGAAATCCAATTTTATAACCCCATCTAATTTTTTAGGGGTCTAGATAACCTTTATTAAGTTAAATGGGACAAATTATTTACAATGGTCAGAGTCAATCTAAGTTTTTCTCATGATTGAGGAAAATTTGAGATATCTAATAAAGAGAAACCTGATGAAGAACCCGATAATTATGACCAATCAATCTAGGAAAATACCCAAATTATGACATGGTTATGGAATAGTATGGAACCCTCAGTAAGTGCAAATGTTATATTTCTAGATACAGCTTATGGAAACATGAGATGCTCTACGAAAGATGTATTCATTTGATTAAAAAAACATCTCTTGTACTCATTAGTTATTCGAGCTTCAATAAGGAGATAAATCGTTGGGTGAATACTATTCCAAACTCAAAGGAATGTGTGAAGAGCCGAATGCGTATCAACTCCTGACTACCAATTTGGTGAAGAGTTCCAAGTGGCCAAGTTCATATTGGATTGAAACATGATTATGAACTAGTTCCTGCACAGGTTTTTGAGGGCAGAGAATGCCATCTTTAAACGAGGTATATGCATGCTTCTAGCGTGTATCTTTAGGCTCTACAAGTGAACCCAATGATAGCTCGACTCTAGCATCGTTCTCTAAAAGGGCTGTGGTGGTGGTTGTGGCTGAGGTCCTCTTCGGCGGACTTAGGAAATGCACGCATTGTGGGCTTTCCAATCATTCTATTGAAAAATGCTGGAACCTCCGTGGGAAGCCTGTATAGGCTAATCAAGCTTCCCACACTGGTGCGAGTAGTGGGCCTCCTCTAGCTAATTCTATATCTTCTGATCCACAGACACGTATGACTGGTCAGATGGTTACTTTGTCTTAAGAAGAATATTTCAAGTTGCTGAACAATCTACAAAATCAGTCTGTTCCTATGACTTCTGTAGCCACTTCCACCCTTGCGGCTACATTCATGACCATAGGCATGACTTGTTTAGGATCCAAGTCTTATACTCCATGGGTAATTAACTCTAGAGTGTTTGATCATATGACAAGTTAATCTAGTGTGTTTTCGTCTATTGATGGCTCATTAACAGGCTCTTCTCTCACTTTGGTAGATGGTGCCCAATCTAAAGTATGTGGAATAGGTACCGTTTGTACAAGTCACTCTCTTTCATTATCCTTTGTTTTAATTGTTCTAAAAATTTCCTCTAGGCTTTCTGTTTGTTATCTAACTTTCTAAATCCCTTCGCTGTTGCATTACTTTCTATCCTTCGTATTATATTTTCTAGGACTTTAAGATGAAGAGGAAGATTGGTGGAGGACATGAGCATGACGGGCTATACTATCTTGATCATGATGTTATGGGTGCAATAACATAAAAAGATATCTCAGCTTATTAATAGCGCTACTGTCTTGGTCATACATCATTGAAGATTTTTAAGAGCATCATCCCTTCCTTGTCATTGATGTCATATCTAGAGTGTGTCATATGTGAGTTAAGTAATCATTACTGTGTTAGTTGAGAAGTGTCATTTAATTCCTTTCTTTTTAGTTTAGTCGGATGTTTGGGATCCAGTTAAAATGTCTAGTAGGTCTGGATTTAAGTATTTTGTTACATTTGTTGATTCTTGTTCAAGAATGATATGGCTTTATTTAATGAAAGAAAGATTTAAATTATTTTCTATTTTTAAGACATTTCACACGGATGTGCAAAATCAATTTAATTCAAAAGTATCTGTATTTTGGTTTGATAATGTCAATGAGTACATGTCTTAAGCTTTTTTTTTTACTTTTTTCTTTTTTTTTAAAATTTTAAAATTATGTAATAGGAAGCGTACATAAAACATCATATGCATGCATATACCCCACAATAAAATGGGGTTGTAGAACGGAAAAATCATCACATCCTTGAGATAACTCGTGCTCTCTTGATTCACATGATTGTTCCAAAGAGTGTTTGGAGCTATGTAATACTCACGAAATGTTTTTTGATAAAGGGTCAATTGCCTTGTTAAGTTTTGTTATCAAATACTTCGTTGTTTGCTCTACCTCTTAAAGTTTTTGGATGTGTTTATTTTGTCTATTAGTTGGAGGCCGACTATGATAAGCTTGATCCTTGAGTAGTTAAATATATTTTTTCTTGAATATTCTTGCATGCAGAGGGGTTATCGTTCTTATAATCCATCACTTCAATGACAATATGTATGTACGGATGTTACCGGTTTTTAGTTTACCCCATTCTTCTCAAAAGATGACAAATTTCTTAAGACAACCTTTTCTTATATTGGTTATGGTCAACGAAGACATCTAACCTCCATCATCAACTGCCTCTTCATTCCCATGGTGCCTCATTTGAAGGTCTACTCATGACGAAAACGGACATACGGTACGGTCGATCACGACATGCCATCCAACCTATCTTCTTTAGAGACTTGTAATCCAGTGAGTTCTTAAGATATATTTGATATTCCTATTTCCCTACGGAAAGATAAGTGTACATGTACCAATCATCCCATCTCTAAATATGTTTTCTTTCATTGCTTATCTCCAATTTTTTCACAACTTTGCCCTATCTTTATCTTCAACCTTTGTTCTCAAGTCATATGAGGAAGTTTTGTTACATAAGGGGTGGAAGCAAGCTATGAAGGAAGAGATGTATGCACTTCATCAGAATGGCACTTGGGAACTTACCACTCTTTTGACTAGTAAACTTGTTGTTGGTTGCAAATGAATCTACATAATCAAGTTTGAAGGTTCGCCTAGTCGCTAAAGGGTATGCTCAAACACTTAGTGTTGATTGCAGTGAAACCTTCTCTCCTATGGGCAAGTTGAATTCCATTTGAGTAATACTATTTGTAGCTATTAATCATGGCTGGCTCCTCTTCCAAAATGATGTAAAAATGCCTTCCTTCATGGTGATCTTACAGAGGAAGTTTACATGTAGCAACCTCGTGAATTTGTTGCTTAGGAGCCATCTAACAGTGTGTAAATTATGAAAGGCAATTTATGGGTTAAAACAATCTCCACATGCATAGTTTGACAAGTTCAGCAAGGTTGTATTAAACTTGGCTTTATTTGAAGGCATGCTAATCATTCGTTTTTGTACCGAAATGTATCTTATGTCCTATTATGCTTGTAGTATGTGGATGATATTGTTGTTACAAGAAGAGACAATAAGGGCATTGAAGAAATAAATCAGTATTTTCAACAACATTTTCTCACAAAAGATTTGGGTCATCTTCAATACTTCCTTGGTATAGAAGTGGCCAGATCCAAAGGAGTGAATCTAACGCGGCAGAAATATGTGTTGGATTTACATATGAAGATGGGTCTTCTTAGGACTAAGCTAGTTGACACGCCAGTGTATCCTAATCATAAGCTTGTAAGTGATCAAGGAGACGCAATGGAGGATCTAGGGAGGTACAAAAGATTGGTTTGAAAACTTATTTATTTAGCTATTGCTCGATTAGACATATCCTATGTAGTGAGAATGGTCGGCCAATTCATGAGTTCTCCAATAATACCTCACATGGAAGTAGTTATTTGAATTTTAAGAGCACTAGGTCAATGAATTTTATATAAATGGAATGGTCATCTTCGGGTCACAGGATATTCAGATGCAAACTAGGCTTGTTCCTTAGAAGATAGACCATCCACTACTGGATATTGTACATTTGTAGGAGGAAATCTAGTCACTTGGAAGAGCAAGAAGAAGAGTGTGGTGGTCTGATTGGTTGTCAAAGCAGAGTACAAAGCAATGGCTCATACCTCTTGTGAGTTGATGTAGTTGTCAAAGCAGATTATAGAGCAATTGCTCTTACCTGTTGTGAGTTGATGTGGATTAAGAAATTTTTACAAGAATTGTGATTTAAAGTGCACACACCTATGCAATTATTTTGTGACAATCAAGCTACTTCACACATAGCAAATAATCTGGTCTATCATGAAAGAACTAAACACATCAATGTCGACCATTATTTCATATGCGAGAAAGTTTCTAGCGAGAAAATCTCAACTCCACATGTTCGATCTTAAGACTAACATGTTGTTCACCAGGGCTTTTTGTTCCACTCACCACACACACACACACACACACACACACACACACACACACTCCAAGCTTGACATAGATAATATCTACGCTCTAGCTTAAGGGGGAGTGTTAATGAATGCGTTATGGGCCTATATAGGCACACATAAATGGGTTTTTTTGGTCTAGGACATAAAGCCAATTTTTAATTTTGTTATTAATGGCATTTCTGTAATTATGAAACTTTCAGAGTATAAAAGGAGGGGGGATGTGAACCCTTACTTCAGCCCATTCTCTTCTCTTCTCTGCTTTTTCGTTCTTCTTCTCTATTCCATTTCTCTTTCCACTATTTTACAAAAGGCAAATAAATGAATGATGATTCACATTGAATTTATGGATGCTCAAATGAAATTGGACCTGCTATCCTTGTTCTCGAATTCGAAACATATGCAAATGGTCAATGGTGAATGCTGTTTTGGACTAGTGTAAAATTAAATATATCCTATTTGGTTTGTATTAGAAATCGACCATTATCTTCCTTTTCTTGGATGGGTACTATGTCACACTTGTAGGTTTTCATTATTTCATCTTATTGCTGAAGCATATAGTCATTTTGCTTCATGTATTACGGTGAGGGTTATATTTTGTGCTGACTAGCTTTTAAAATTTTCATGCATCCAGCTTTATGAAGATGATATATGCCTCTGTATTCTGGATTCCAACCCGTTGACTCATGGGTAAGGTACCACTGCATGAGATGCGATAGTTTTAGTTTCCTATAATGCAAGACAGAATATCTTCGTAGTGTGGAATCATCACCAATATCTTAAAACTCCTATTGAAATCAGTTTTCAGTAACCACTGTATGGGGTTGAAGTTTGCATCTATAGAGAAAAAGTATTTTGTTCTAGAGCCTGTTTGGATAAGTGGAAACCAAAAAGTAGATGAGGAGGAATATTCACATCTAAGTATGGAAAGGAAATCTATGGAAAAGAACCTTAAATTACTTGCTTGTTTTGCTGGTCAATGGTCAAAAAAGTTTCTCTCAAAGTGGGTGGAAATCTCCACTTCTTAGGTTTTAGAGAGGAAAAGGAAACTGCCCTCTTTTAGGGAAAAACTGTGGAAAGGAAAACCAATTTCCTTAGTCCTCGCCTATTGCAAACAAGAAAAACCATTACATCAGAGGAAATTGCTTGTCTTTCCTTTGCAGAATCCCATTTTCCACCAATCCAAACAGGCCCTGAGAAGAGACTGTCTTTGGTCTATCCCTAGTTTACACACACACACACACACACACACACACACACACACACAGAGAGAGAGAGAGAGAGAGAGAGAGAGAGAAGAATGCTCACCTGTGCACCTTCTTACGTGAGCACCCATGCGCACCTTTGCACATGTGTCATGGGTGCATAATCTGAACGGTCCATGTGATGCAGCACCCTTTGAAACCCCACAAGCCCAATTTTCAGCCGGATACAAAACTCTGGTGGGCCATGGAAAAAGGAAACAGTTTCCTCCCTTGATTTGCATTTCTCTTTTCTATGGCCCACTATAGTTTTGGATCAGGCTGAAAATTGGTCCCATAGAGATTCAAGGGGTGCCACATCATGTGGACTGTTCAGATTTTGTGCCCATGACACATGTGCAAAGGTACGCACGGGTGCTCACGTAAGACGGTGCGCAGGTGAACATTCTTCTCTCTCTTTATATATATATATATATATATATATATATATATATATTATCTTGCGTTGTTTCCTGTAATGTTCTTGCATTATTTCAAGTCTTGTATGTGGGAATCTTTGCAGCTCTTTACTATTTTTTTTAATAACATTTTTGCTCTTTCGAGGTGGAAAAATCATCAGCCTACTGTGGCCCATTGCTGATTAAATTTTTGTTTGATGGTTTGCGGCAACATGAGGTTCTCACTCATTGGGTTAAAGGCGATGGCTTTTGGCCTTGGAGTTGGGCCAATGATCTTCTATAGGATGGGTTCATGGTGAAGATTAGGTACATAACTTGATACTGTCAGTGGATAATATTGATCCGTGATGAATCCTTGGATCCTAAAACCGAGGATTTGCACAATGTCCTTGGGTTTCCAGTTCTGGCAAGTGGGAACTGTGGTTTGGTAATCCAAAAAAAGTATGTGGAATCCCACTATGGATGGACCAACCCCCAAAATATCCTTGATGGGGTAATGCTAACCTATGTTTGAAAAATTGGAAAAACTTAATTCGAAGCTTTATCGAGGCTCAAAAAAATCGATTTGGTCATTCGGACATAACTTCTTCAAGACTCAGTCGATTTCATCAACTCAGCTCGATTCGACTTGACAATACTCAACTTGGCAAGACACTACACTTTGTATAAGTTTTAAATATTAAATATTACTGAATTTTGGTATTCAGGATTACTCAAGACTCAATTCAACTCCATAGACTTTTGAGTCGATTTGAGTGTTTTTGAGCCCTATGCTATGAATCTAACCTTTTGAATTGTGGCCTACAAATAGATGGGTAAGAAGATAAATTAAGCAGCAATCCACATTCAAATAAAAAGAGTCCCAAGATTGGTGGCCAGGATCACCCAATCGGGGAATTTTTTGAGACAGTCCATCTAAGGTGTTGAGCAACAAACCAGTGCTTAGTGCTTACTGAATTACAAGGTTCTCTTGTCGGAGATGGAAACCCAAGAATACTATGGAAAGCCTTAGGTCAAGGATCCTGTAATTCATCTTAATCTGCACGCATAATATCTCTTGGTTTGGTGAGATTTATAGATGTAGATGAGGCAAAAAAGATCACAGGGAGCAACCTTGCTATGTACAGTGTTGTCTTGAGAATTAAGCAAAGGAAAGTTCTAAATCCCTATATGTGCAGTTCCAAAATGAAGAATAAAGTAAAAACTGAATTGAATACTTGAAGTATAAGATATTATAAAAATGAAGGAAAAGATTATTCTCTTGAGGCTTTCTGACCAATGATATTGAAGCTAATAGCAAATGCCCTTGGGTTGATTCACTAGGACACTATTCATCATAGTAGAATCATGATTTTAGGGTTTGGGAAGCACCCTATGAACATTCTCCTTTTCATTGAATTAATTCTTACAACAAAACATGATTAAAACAAAATTGTTGTTCTTTTTTTTTTTTCTTTCTTTCTTTTTTTTTTTTTCTTTCATGAGCACTCTAAAAATATTTCTTGTTTATGAACATTGTCATTCATTCTTGAATCTTGGCATGTGTCTTTATGAGCATTCATTGAGCTTTCTTTCCTTTTCTGGGATTGTCTTGTAATGTTTTCCATCTTTTAATTTTATTGTTTTTTATAGGCACTCTCTAATTATTCCAAAATCCCATTTTTCATCCTTGGTTGCAACTCCTCCTTCTGTAAGTCATTTCATTTCCATTTGACCGTAACTATTTAGATGAAGTTTGTTATCTTTTCCCATGAAGTATCCATCTCACCAAAATGACGAATCTTATTCTCAGAAACTTTTTGGCACGAGAATCTCGGGGATTTATTTATTTATTATTTTTTATTTTAGGGGGTTATCAGGCAAAGGAAAGGTGCATGGTTTATGAAAAGACGGGGATTCTAGAAACATTTGAATTTGGGGACTTTTCAAATGAAAGTGAATGAAAAACGAAAAGAAAAGATATTATCATGGTTTTTATTTTATTTTATAGTAATATTTTCTTGATATATTGTTTATGAAGAATGCAGTGAGCATAGATCATTGTCATCTAAGCCTATTCCTATAAACTGGGGTCAGCAATGAGCATGGATAGTGGCGTTATTTGTTACTGATGAAGATATGTTCTTTATATGATGCATGAGTTGTCTCATGAACTATCTAGAACAAGGTGTTCCAAAACGGTAACGGTGGCCGTAACGGCCACCACCGTTACCGTTATGATACGGGCCATAACGGCTGTTACAGCCCCCATATCGGCCGTTACAACTGTTTTTAATTTTTATGAAAAAACTGTTACTGGGCTATTGTGGGGCCGTTACAAGACCGTTACAGCCTGTTTTTCTATAATGGTTGTTTCGACCCCGTAACGCATAACGGTCATACCGTTATGTAACCGATTTTGAATACCTTGATCTAGAACCATAGAGGAAAGGAAGCCTTTGTGGTGGTGCACATATGGTTTATGAAAATTTTATGGAATATAATCCAGAAATGCTGAAACGGGTTTCGTGCCTGACCATTATCTGATGGCGTATTTGGGTAACACAGGCCATCAGTTGGTGTTTGGAATGGCTATTTTGAACATTCTTAACAAATCTATTTTCAAATGTTACTCATCACCAGGGTGTCCCGTATTTGTTACGATACGGCCGTATCGACCGATACGTAACGGTAACGGTCGACACTGTTACACGATACGGGGTCAAAACGCCCCCTCCCTTGATTCTGTGACAGTAACGGCTGTTACGGGCTTAAAGAAAATATGATATATATATATATATATATATATATATATATATATATATATATATATATATATATATATATATATACACACTTTTTTTTTCTTTTTTTTCTTCTTCTTTTTCTTCTTCCTCTTCTTCATCTTCTTCATCTTCTCGGACTGCTGCGGCTGCGGCCATTCTTCTTCTTCTTCCTCTTCTTCATCTTCTTGGACTGCTGCGGCTGCGGCCGCGGCCATTCTTCTTCTTCTTCTCTCTCTCTCTCTCTTCTTTCCCTCTTTTCTTTTCGGTTTCCCTCTCTTCTTTTTCATTTCAGTATCGAAAATGTAATGGACTGTGTGGCTGTTTCACAGCCACGCACTTTAAATTTGTTTTTTAACGTGTTCTGCGGTGCACAACAGTGCATTTGCACTGTTTTGTTACATGGGCCCGCCTTAATTTATGTGTAGTATATCCATGCCATCCACTATAATGTTTATTTTCCATCGAACCTATTGATAAGGTCACATAAACTTGATTAAAAAAAAAAAAAAAATGTGTTAAGAAATTTTTAATGGTGGGAATTAAATCCTTATTTTGTCGTTCATTAAATCCTTATTTTGTGGTTCACCTAAGATTTGGATCAACCTCATTTTTTGGACCAGGCCCTAAAATAAGTTGGCAAAAAGGATGGCCCACATGGATATACAACAAATGCATTGAGGTGGGCCCCACTTTTAAAGGAATACTCAGTAGTGGTCCACTGAAGATTCAGATCTACCTGAATTTTTGGACCATGCCTTAAAATGAGTTGGCAAAAACAGATTGATGGCATTGATATACAAATACATCGAGGTGGCCCGCTTGGCCCACTAGTTGTCCACCTGAGATCTAGATTTACCTCTTTTTTTTCCAATTGTTTTTTGAAATAGGACCATTTGATATTTTTCATTTTTCACTGTTGAATAAATGTCCACCAATCCATTAGTGGGATAAGTGCCAATAGATTGCATTAATTTGAGGTTAGTTTGGGGCATCAAATGGTCCCCGAACTAGCCCCAAATCGACAACACTATTTACCTCAATTTAATTTTAAAGATTTATGGGGAAAAATGATATCAAATTATTAAGTATATGCAGTGTTCAAAATATCAGTATCGCATTATGTATCGCACCCTTGGGATATGGATACTATCGGTTATCGCATGGGATACATCGGTTGTATCGCGTAATGTATCGTTGTTGTTGGAAACATGGGAAAACATTGGAAATTGGTCGAATTGTTAATGAAATTTCAGTGATTGTTAAAAAAGACATCAATACACACTTATAAATCAAAACATTACAAAATACAAGTGCACATAATAGGCTTTCTTTGTATGTGGTCCTAATCTATGCGTTGTCTAACTGAATTGATGTGAGTATATTCATATAATTTATAAATGTAAGAAGACATGTGGAAACACAACAAATACATTCAAAAGCAAAAGAAGAATCACTAGATTAGGTTACATTCATGTTTGATTTTATGTTTGGACACAAAGATTGAGACCAATTTGCGAGAAATTGGGAAATTTTTTATTTTTTTTCCAATTTTCTGCAACTCCGCGCTTCTCCTCCAAATCTCGAAATCGAAGCTCCCAATCCATGATATTTCATATTTTGTAACAATTTGACATCAATTTAACATGATTTACAGAAGAAAAAAAAGTAATCATAAATTAAAAAATGCTCACTGGATCGAACATGTGAGATATATCCCACTACTTGTGTGTTTCGTGTCGCACAAGTGGGATACAAGATATATCGTGGGATATGTCGGCCGATATCATCGATATTTAAAATACTGGGTAT
Source organism: Magnolia kwangsiensis (assembly GCA_037074715.1). NCBI lineage: Eukaryota > Viridiplantae > Streptophyta > Magnoliopsida > Magnoliales > Magnoliaceae > Magnolia > Magnolia kwangsiensis. The sequence continues at coordinate 142,222,906 of CM073573.1, forward strand.
ATGAATTACATAATAGGATACAAAAGTCCCTAAACTCTATATATTGAAATAAAATGCATGTGAGTCACGAAGTATGCAATGCACTAGTACTATAAATAAAAAGAAAACTTGAAAATATAAGATGTTTTCGTAGTACATTCATTATAATAAATTTATATAAATATTATATAGTTAGAAAACTAAATATAAAAGGTTTGCAATTACTTCCAAGTTGTTTGGTTCATAAATTCATCAGACAGTTCGATACAACTTCTCACCACAGAGTGGACCGTCACACCACCATAAACATGTTCCAATTTATAAATGAATACATATTTGGAATGCTTAGAATATTCTGGATTTAATCCATATTTTTTCTACACCGTTACGGGCCGTTACGCCCCCGTATCGCCGTTACACCCCCGTATCCATATTAGTATCGATGGGCACCGTTATGCGAACTGATACCGATACGGAATACCTTGCTCATCACACAACCACACATATCACCGTAAGCAGAGAATATACTCCAGACACCTTGAAATGAGTGTTGTGCCAAAGTCATATCTGATCTGATGGCATATTTGGGTAAAATATGACATAAGTCATCGTTTTCGGTATGTCTAATTTGAACTTTCCTGATAGGTCTATTTTTGAACATTGTAGAAGATGTTGAAGATCTGTATGTCTTTACTCTTTTGGTTTCTTTAGTTTCTTGAACCAAATTGTAAGGACTGTATACTCAACGTCCTCCATTGCATTGTCCACATGGAAACTTTGAGAGATTGCAAATGAATAGAAAATGATTCTAATATCTTATATTTAATACTTCTAGAGTCACATGATTATTTAAGAAATAAAATAAATCAACCTACAAAAAAAATAGTACAAATAGAAACTGCCTATTCTGTACAAGGAGCTTTACTAAACCCAAACACGTGTAGAAGCCATCTAATGCATATGCCACCACATTTTCCAACATGGCATGCAGGTGAAATATCCAAGCCATCCATCAGGTGGACCTCACCGTGAAGTTGTTTTTTTGCCAAAAGATAAAGGTGGTCCTTTCAGCAGGTGTGCCATGATTTAGAAATAAGTTGACGGGTAGAAAACTTCGGCTGATTTTTTCACAATTATGTTTTTTCTGTTAATCGTGGCCCACCTGACTAGTCGAAGGACATGGTTCTTGGGGTAGGGAAGTGACACAGTGGTACCCTTGTGATGGATAATTTGGATACTGCACCTGTCTGAGATGTGGGGATATGTTGTGGCATGTGCATTAGCTGACTTGTACACATGTGAGTAGCAACTAGCAAAGCTCCTCTACAAGTGGAACTATTAAGTGTAATAGCTCATTCACATGTACTTACCCTCTTGAATAAAATTTTATTCTGCTCATCTTTCTTTAGTATTAGCACTTAGACTGTTTGGGTGCTTAAGTGAATTGAATTGCAAATAATCAGTTAATTGGATGGAAATTACGAAATTTGGTAGTGTTTCTAGAATCTAGTATTTGTAATGAAGTAGCTCTTAAATTGCAGCTACATACCTTTCAAGTCCAACTTGAAAATAACACAAGACCTCAATATGAATGCTATGGAACCTAACTACAATTTGGATATACTCCCTTTGTAAGACTAATAATTGCAATTCAATTCAATACATCCAAACACGCTAAAAAAGATATAGGACAATTTTGAAATTCTTAAGCATCCCCATTTTAATGGCTCTTGAGTTCTCATAATATATAATATGTTTGGTTGTAAGGCATCCATCAACAAGCTTCTAGATTCATGTCTGCTAAACTTGTGTGCAGGTAGTAGCAGCCATGTGTTCTACAGTTCCTTTCCTTAGCAATGCAATTATGAAAGCTACTCATTGTGGTACGAGTGGCATATTATGTTCTACATTTCCTTTCCTTAGCATGCTCTATTGTCTTTGTAGAATGATAATAAGAGCTTTGCTAAGCCCACATGCATGTACAAGTTGGATAATGCACACGCCACCGTGTATGCTAGCATGGCACGAAGGTGAAATATCCAAGCCATCCATCATGCGAACCTCACCATGTAGATGCCACAGGCAAAAAGATAAAGGTGGTCTCAGTAGGTGTGCTACGGAGTTAGAAATAAGTAGATGGGTTAGATGGCTAGTCTTTTTCATAACCATACATTTGTTTAGTAAATTTCCCACCTGATTAATGGACAGACCTGATTATTGGATGGTGAACATGCACGGTGGTAACATTCTGTTGGATGGCTTGGATATTTCAACTGTATGCCAGGCCAGCATATGTGGTGCCGTGTGCATTAGCAGACTTGTTCGCATGTGTGGGCTTAGCAAAGCTCCAATAATAATCTCATGATCTTCTTCTGTTTTTCCCCAGTAAGATGGGATCATATTCATGTCACCTAACCGTAGGGCATGTAGATTGTCCCTGTCATGTCAGAGGAATCATAAGGTCCTGCTCATCAACAAATGTACAATTCTCAGACATGCATGAGTCCATGCATGTGGGGCCATGGTTCGATGATCCAATGATGTAGGACGGCCTAATCTAACCTCAAATGATCATGGTATTTGAAAAGGGGCAGATTCATGCAATCTTTAAAAAAAAAATAAAAAAATATCAGCCTAATTCATACATCATAAACACAAGAAAGAAATAAGGTCAATATAGCATTGATTAGGGCCATCCATCACAAACATGAAGTGTTGAATCTTAAAATCTGAATTTAATTGGATTCGGCGAAAGATAGAACTTTTGTCTTGCAATAGGTCCGTCTAACGATCCAAGTGGATTTTCTAATTCAGAAAAATAGGAATTTCTTGGATTGAAAATCTGAAAAATTCAAAAAAAAATAAAAAATGGTGGTTCTTCAAATGTAGATTTGGGTGATGGGTTTTATGTGGGAATGAAAATCTTTTGAGATTAGGAGAAAAAGAAGAATATGGGGTTAAAGAGAAGAATATCTTGAGAAAAGAGAGAAGGAGAAAGAAGTAGGGGATGAGAAAATTGTTTATATGGGCCTCACGCCCTCTTCCAATCACTGGAAGTCGAAGACGAGATCGTCAGAAGCTGAAAGCTCTCCCTTTTTCTTTTTTTCTTTTTCATAAACATAACATAATGTCTATGAGTTTAGTGCAACCCTTAAAAAATTCGTAATTACGTGAAATTATCAAAATACACCTACTAAAAAAAAGTTTCAAAAAAAAGAAATTCGCACAAAATTGTGCACAAACTATCTTAAAACATAATTAATTTAAATGTTCATAAACTAAATGTAAATTTAAGATGCCCAATGGGCCCTGATGATAGTGCCGTGAAGGTGGAGTAATGAAGGTGGGCCGTGACGATCCAACGGTCCGATCACACCCTCCTCGCGATCCAATGGTCCAAATGTCTCCTCTAAGCAACTTACACATGTCACGAACACATGTGTAAGGTCTTCAACCTCTAGAGACTCAACCCGTATCCATCATCTAACCACATTGACATGGGTAATGCTAGTCTCCTGTGTTGATATACTTTGAATGGCCTGGTGTCCGCATCAACTCCTCTCGGCTGAGAAGATCTCGACTCTGGCAAGATAAAACTCTTGTGCTTCTCTAACAAATCTGGATCTAGTCGCTGCAACTCTGCTTCCGTCAACCATGTACAGTCGGATGATGGTCTGTTCTTCCACTTCACTAAGTACCTCTGAAATCCACCGTCTCGAGTGGAAACAATTTGCTCATCCACAATTCCTTCAATTTCTTCTCTTATCTTAGGTATAGTAGGCATAGGTGGTGTAGGTTGGGAAGAAAATTCAGAAATTGGCCAATGGTTTGGAACAAAATTAGGGTCTATGGGATGGCTTGAACAAGACATTAGATCCTCCACATTGAATGTTGAACTAATCCCCATGCGAGGTGGAAGATCTATCACATACGCATTGGACCCAATTTTTTTCAGAATTTTAAATGGTCCAGCACTGCGTGCTTGTAACTTCCTAACGGTACCCTGTGGGAACCGTTCTGGCCTCATCCTAACCATTACATAATCACCCTCATTAAATTTTTGAATTCTACGATGTAAGTCAGCTGAAATTTTATATTGTTCATTACTTGCATTTATCCGCCTCCTAATCTTTACATGCAACTCATGAATGTAATGGAAAAATGCATCGGCCGACTCTGAGGTCCTTTGGGTGACTGACATAGGTAATAAATTTATGGGTAGTTTAGGTTTATAACCACTAACAATCTCGAATGGACTCATACTCGTAGACCTATTAACTGAACTGTTATATGCAAACTCGACGACTAGTAGGACTAAGTCCCAAGTTTTAATGTGTTCACTCACCAAACATCGTAGTAGACTTCCGAGACTTCGATTCACAACTTCAGTTTGGCCATCAGTTTAAGGATGGTAGGCAGACGAGAACTGGAGTCTCGTACCCATCATATGCCACAATGTCTTTCAAAAATAACTAGTAAACTGGACATCCCTGTCAGACACTATGGTCTTAGGCAAACCATGTAATCGAACCACCCCCTCAAAGAAAATCTTAGCTATGTTGGACACATCGGACGTTTTAGAACAAGGGAGAAAGTGGGCCATTTTTGAGAAACGGTCCACGACCACAAAAATGGAATCTTGCTTTTTAATTGTCTTGGGAAGTCCAAGCACGAAATCCATACTGATGTCTTGCCATGGTGCGTGTGGCATTGGCAATGGCGTGTACAATCCAGTATTCTGCTTTTTCTGTTTTGCCAGTTGACATGTTCGACATTGCCCTAAAATTTTGGCTACGTCTCGCTTGAGACTTGGCCAATAAAATCGATCCTCCACTAGGGCGATGGTCTTATCTTGACCAAAATGGCCATCAATACCTCCAGCATGAAGCTCCCAAACAAGAAAATCCCGGAGGGAAGTGTGGGTAATACAAAGTCGGTCTCTTTTGAAAAGGAAACCATCTTTCAGCACGAACTCACCCGAACTATGCTGGGCACCTAAGAGTGACATGCATGTTCTCCCAAAATTCGGACACATGGGATACTCGTCTATCAATTGCTCAAACCCGACAACTTCTACACTCAAGGAGTTGAGCAATGCCACTCTCCTACTAAGGGCATCGGCTGGTTTGTTCTCGATCCCGGCTTTATGTTTTAAGACAAATGAATATTCCTGAAGAAACGCTTCCCACTTGGCATGCCTTGGGTTAAGCTTCTTTTGGGAATTCAAATACCTTAAAGCCCCGTGATCAGAAAACAAGACAAATTCTTGCGGTAGAAGATAATGACGCCAATGACGTAGCGACTGTACAACCGCATAAAATTCTTTGTCATAGGTGGAATACTTTTGTTTTGCCTCATTCAGTTTCTCACTGAAATAGGCAACTGGATGACCCTCTTGGCTTAGTACTCCTCCTATACTTACGCCTAAAGCATCACACGCTACTTTAAAGACTTTAGAAAAATCTGGAAGACGCATGACGGGAGCCTCTATCATCTTGCCCTTAATATCTTTGAATGCTTTAGCTGCGGCCTTAGACCATATGAACTCTCCCTTTTTAATGCAATCAGTAGTGGGAGCCATAATAGTGCTAAACCCTCGAATGAACCAACGATAAAATGTGGCTAAGTCATGAAAGCTTCTCATTTCATGTATGTTCCGCGGTTTAGGCCAGTCAGCTATGGCCTTGACTTTTTCTGGATCTGCTCGCATTCCTACAGACAACACTATGAACCCTAAGAAGACAACCCTATCAGATAGGAATGAACATTTCTTAAGGTTCGCACATAACCTCTCCGCCCTTAGGACATTACAGACTTGCCTCAAGTGGTCGAGATGCAGCTCTTTAGTGGTACTATATATGAGTATGTCATCAAAATAAACCACTAAGAACTTCCCCATAAAAGGTCTCAAAACCTGGGTCATCACACGCATAAAAGTACTGGGTGCATTAGTCAAGCCAAAGAACATGACCAACCACTCGTACAACCCATCCTTCGTCTTGAAGGCTGTCTTCCACTCATCTCTAAGGCGAATGCGTATCTGGTGATACCCGCTCTTGAGGTCTATCTTGGAAAAAATTGTGGATCTAGCCATCATGTCTAACATATCATCAAGCCTCGGTATCGGAAACCGATACTTGATCGTGATCTTATTAATGGCCCTACTATCCACACACATCCGCCACGTACCATCTTTCTTAGGCATTAATAGCGCCGGTACGGCACATGGACTCATGCTCTCACGGATGAAACCTTTTTCCAGGAGCTCATTTACCTGTCTATGTAACTCTGCATGCTCTGCAGGATTCATCCTATAATGAAAAAGGTTCGGTAAAGTAGACCCCGAGACGAAATCAATGGCATGCTGGATGTCCCGCATAGGTGGAAGCGCATCCGGTAAATCCTCAGGGAATACATTACTGTACTCCTCAAGAACCGAAGTCACCTCAGGGGGTAACTCTACATGAACCTCGAGTGTAACTTCCCTAGCCATTAAGGCATACACCGTCGAATCATCCTCTGTCTCTTTCTCAAACTCTTTTGCATTTATGATTTGTAGAGACTTCGGAATAGATTTCCTCACATCCTTCCTTGACTCACTCGTTTTCACATCCCTAGCTTTGTCCATGTGGCTCTTGGGTGGTAATGGATTAATCTTGATTTTCTTGCCCTCATGCGTGAATGTACACACTTTCGAGCGACCAAAAATCGTGACATCTCTATCGTATAACCATGGCCTCCCTAGAATGATGTGACCTACATCCATAGGTAAGACATCACACTACAACATGTCTTTATATGAACCGATTTGGATGGGGACTAAACATTGCTGGGACATAGGCATAGAAGACGTGTCAACCCAAGAAACCTTGTAAGGTTAAGGGTGAGGGATGGGTTTCAAACCCAAACGAGTGACTATGCTAGCTGAGACCACGTTGGTACAACTACCACTATCCACAATGACTTTGCAATTTTTGTCACCGCTCTTGATAAACGTGTAGAAAATTGTACTTCTGCGCCAATCATCACTCTCTTTGGCCTGCGCTAAAGCACATCTAGCTACAGCTAGTGGTGCAGTCTCTGGTTCTTCTTCTTTATAATCACTAGCACCTATCTCTGGATGATATTCCTCAACTTCATAATCACCCATGTCATCCGCATTTTCATTTGACTCGTCTATGACTAAGGCTTTCCTGCGAGTCTTTACCGTGCACTGGTATGCGAAATGACCTGTACCTCCGCACTCATAACATCTCAAGTGACTACCACTGTCAGGATTGGCACCAAGGACGCCTTTGCCCTTATCATCCTTAGGCTTAGGCAGTGCACTAGCCTGGTATGCGAAATGACCTGTACCTCCGCACTCATAACATCTCAAGTGACTACCACTGTCAGGATTGGCACCAAGGACGCCTTTGCCCTTATCATCCTTAGGCTTAGGCAGTGCACTAGCCTGCACCCTAGGTTGACTTCCAATGTTAGGTTTGGTTCCCTGAAAACCAGATCTAACGGTAGAGTCTCGGGACTCAAAGCGCCTTGTGACAAGAGACTTTAGGTAAAGCTCTAACTCCTGTACAACTTGGTAAGCCTGATCCAAGTCACTCACTGCATGGGTCATAAGCTCATGCTGCAGATCCATGCGAAGACCCACCTTGAAACGCGCCAACGTCACTAAGGGATCATCCTGAATATCACACTGCATCACATACTCCTCAAATTTTGCGATGTAATCTGCAACCGATATAGATCCTTGGCGTAATGCTTGCCACTGATCTAGGAGCTTTTGACAGTAAGAGAGAGGAAGATATTTTTTCTTTAATAATTCCTTCATCTCTACCCAATGTGCGACTGGGACACCTCCTGATCTCTCGATCCTACACTCCGTATTTGTCCAAAACAATTTAGCTTGACCCACAAGTTTCATTTTTGCAAACCGCATCTGTCGATTCTCAGACATCTCATACCATTCGAAATAATGGGGAATTCACAAAAATCTCCAAGACTGAAAATCCCAACCCATCGACTGTTGAACTATTCTCCTTTGAAAGTGGACCTCGCGGTATTTTCTCCTTAACAGGCTAATTTGGTCAATTAATCGAAAGTTTATTATGGCCTTCCAATCTGGAAGATCTTTGAGGAATCTCTCATCTCCAATGCAGCCTATCACATCAACATTTTAGACCACCGAGCCATGCCCCAACATGTACAGCATCCTGTTTGTCGGTGAACTGTACATTTACTATTTCAAACCCTATAATTCCTCATGTATACAATGTATGCAGTTTATCAAATGATGCAGGACATCTGTTGAAATATAAGAAGAGCAAGAGCAGATACTTCTTGCCTCCTAAGTTGAGTATGCACAAATACCAATCAAATCACGTTGACTTAGATATGACAAATCCACACCCAAAACATCACATATGAATGCCTGGTTTCTGCTTGAATCTTTCTATAAATCAAATATTTCTAATGAGAGGTTGGATCCTTCAGAGAGTTGTAATTTTTCTACTGTTTAAAGAACGGAAGACCGTCCTCTATCAGCAGAAATAAAACTTTCAACTAATTGTGTTAAGCAGGACACAACGATAGAAGAAAAATTTGCTTCAGTACATCCAGACATATTGCAATGTGATACAGTGGTACTTCATCCTTTGAATCTGGATCATGTTCAAGTGATCCAAACCATTTATGCGATGAGTCTCAACTTTTATAATCGATCGAAAACAAATCTAATTTCTTAAATTGGATAAGTTCAACCATTTGAAATTTGGCTCATTTTCTTTGAAAATGGACGGTGAGCATAACCTTTGTGTAATCAAAAGAAATATTCAATCTGATAAAATTTTCAGGCATCCCCAGTCCAAGGGGTGCCCTATCTCATCAACAGTTTGGGTCATTGAAGAACACCTAATTCCAATGGATAGGTCCCAATGTATGTTGTAATACATTGGGATGTATTCGAATGAACCTCGAGAAGAAGAGAGCCCATTCATTTCAAACATTATATCTATCATGTGTACGCTGCAACAGGCTAGTATGGAAGACATTTATTTCTGTTTGAATGGAATCTACAGTTTCAGCACAGTTGTGGTGAGTAAGAATGGTGGAAATGATGTAAAATGAAAAATGGCAATGAACTGTCATATAAATACTATATGTTAATATCCTATATAAATTTCCTAAAGCAAGGATATGTACACTTGATTCCTTCATAATGCTATGGGGCTGGAAGTTATTAGTTGACTTGGTTGATAGATGGACAATGCTCTTCAACCAAACATTCTAATTGCAAGTGATTTGAAGCTATTGACATGGTAGCTACCCAGCGACTATATCTGATGTAGACCAAACATAATGCAAACATGCATGCCAATGGTTAATTTCTAGCAGCATTGAACTAAATTTACTTTTGAGGCAGGATGAATAAATGCATCATCTCCAGTGTGCAATAATGATCATTATCTTAAAAACCCCAAAATTTGCCATTAGCCTTCCATGTCCTTTATATGAAAATTTATTGTTCTTCAGTATGCAATATGGATCCATATTGGTATACTATAGACATTCAAAGCATGTGGTGATTTTGATCCCTTCATTTGTGATCTTGGGATCTGGATGTAAATGATATATGGAATCACTAACGAAAATGTAAAAGGGGCTTTCTAAATTAGAACAGTATCATAGTGAAAAATCTAGATACGAATAGTACTACCACAGTATGGGATCATATAGTTTCCTATAATGACCTATGGTCTAATTGAAGTTATGGCCTTTGATAGAGTGGAATGGTGGAACAAGATGTGTAGCCAACCCCAATTAGTTGGGTTAAGGCTTAGATGATGACGACTTTCTTACGGTGTTTTAGAAGGCATGGGGGGCTTATGACGAGGCTCTCCAAAAAGGCCTTTAGGCATAGACGATAAGGCTTAAAGAGTTTAATCCTAGATAGTGAGCACTATCAGTGGCATACAAATCTCTTATGCTTTATGCCCTGAATTTGTGTCTTTTAAATTTACTTTTACCTTATAATCCCTCTACCACCATGTAAGCAAGGGTAAGGATTTGAAGGAACCCTATTTTGGAGGTGCTTTTGAGTTTGGACCCATTGGAGAATTCTTCCAAATTCTTCTCCCTCTTTCTTTTAGGCCCCGTTTGGATGGCTCATTACCATAGTAATGTGTAAAAGATATATGACTACCAATTTCCAGGATTTGTCAGCATAAATGGAAGATTTCCCACCGTACAATGGTTGTGTTTGGATGGGCCTGGTTTTGAATGCATAAATGAATAGTGGTAGAGGTAACCTGTTTAGATATCACCTCAGGTTCGTGTGTAAACCATTGATTAATGTTTCGGTGCCCCACCCACAGAAACTAACCCCATCTCCTCCTGCAGGTTACTGTGTTACATACTCAAACATCACCTCAACATTAGACAGATAATAAACCCCAACCTCGTGAGTTATATGTCTACAAATCCAGCTATGTATACGGTATGCAGTTGACGAAGATGGGGTGCCCAAATACAGTACCCAACGATTTATGATTCCTGCGACCACATGTTGTCATTTACATACTGTAGTCTCAGTTGATTGATATTAGCAATCAACTTCAGATTGGAAGGACCCATCTTCTATATTGTACGTGTTGTATGCCTCCCCCGGTATGGACTGAAAAGTCCATATGAATTAAGACAGACAAGATACCATCCAGATTATGTCTGGACAGCGTGTTCGCCCATGATGAAGCGTTTAAGTTTGTTTACAGTACTAAATAGATTGTGTGAACCGTACGTTGGGAGATTCCAACTATAGCTGTGTATTATGTGTGAAATGTCTCCCGACACAAGCAAGCCAAGAGGTCGAAACACTTTAGTCTCTGCCGGCTGTAGCAAACCTTGCATGAAGGGATGCAAGTCAAGGAACCCATTGAAGAGTGTTTTTGGGAAGACAATAGTAGTACAGATTTGCAACTTACCTGGGTAATGGAGGTATGTTCTTGGTGGTGGTTTCCTCCGGCCACTGGTGGAGAGGAATTTGGAAGGGGGAAGGAGTGGCGAGTGTCTATCCTCTCTCATTCAGTAGCACAAGATGGAGCTATGGTAGTGAATTCTCAATGCCCTGTTCGGATGGCCCATTGCCACTATAATGTGGTGTAAAACACACATGATTTTAAAAAAATGTGATCGGATATCCACCGCTAACACTGTTTTTTAGGTGTCTGATTTACGAGTAATGTACATGAAAATATACAGCCACTTGGATGGGCCATTACCACAGTATTGTGTTGTAAAAGAGAAATGATTACTAATTTCCAGGACTGTTGGCATAAATGGAAGATTCCCCACCCTACAACGCTTGTGTTTAGATGGGTCTGTTTTTTAATGTGTAAATCAATAGTGGCAGAGGTAACCTGTTCGGATATTGCCTGAGGATCGTCTGTAAACCATTGGTTAATGTTTCAGTACTCCACCCATAGTATCTAACCCCATCTCCTCTTGCAGGTTTTACTGTGTTACATACCCAAACTCCACCTCAACATCGTGCAGATAATAAAACCCCAACCTCGTGAGTTGTGTCTAGGAGTCCTGCGATCATATGTTGTTGTTTACATACTATAGTCTCAATAGATTGACATTAGCGATCCATTGCGGATTTGAAGGACCCATTTTTTATATTGTACGCATTGTACCCCTCTCCCAATCTGTACTGAAAAGTCTATATGAATTGAGAGAGACTACATATCATCCAGATTATGCGTGGACAGCATGTTCGTCCATGATGAAATATCTAAGCTCGTGTCTGTACAGTACGATATAGATTGTGTGAACCATAAGGTGGAAGATTCCAACTATAGTTGTGTATTACGTGTGGAATGTCTCCCGACATGAGCAGCGCTGGGTGGTCCAAACAGTGTTGTCTCTGTCCGCTGTAGCAGACCTTGCATGAAGGGAAGCCGGAAAGGAGGCCATCGGAGAGTGCTTTTGAGAAGACAATAGTAGTACAGATTTGCAATTTACTTGGGTTATGGAGGCACGTTCTCGCTGGTGGTTTCTTCTAGCCACTGGTGGAGAGGGATTTGGAAGGGAGGAGTGGTGAGCATCTATCCTCTCTCATTCACTGTCGCAAGATGGAGGAGCCATGTTAGTGGATTCTTAAAGGAACACAAAATGCGACTATATATTTTTGTGTACACCACAAATTACAGAAACCGATCAACAGTTGGAGATATTTTCAATGCAAATCCCATGGAAATCTCTTCCGATGTGCTGAGTAGGTGGTGGATTACACCGATTGGAGAGTGATGGGGACATCATGCGCACACGCACACTCCCTACGCACGTACACAAGGAGGAGGAGGGCCCCACCATCGATCTGGATCAATGACGACGTCCAGGGAGGGTCTCCTAGTTAGAGGACTGCTTTTTGGTTCGTTGGAGTGGACCCGATAGTCATGTGAATCCCACCATGGGTTCTCATGATCGTGTCCCATTATTCCAATTGATCTAGTACTTTGGGTTTTGCTTATTATTGTTATTGAGAATATCATGAACAGTTTAGATTGCTTTGATTAGTTGTTATTTTTTATTATTTAGTTTCCAAGTAATAGGTTGTGCACATGGTTCGAGTTTTAGGGTATAGGGTTTTATTATAAATAGGCACCCCTTTTAGTTTTTTATCTCAATGAAGATTAATAAAATTGCTGCGTTTTTCTGTTCCTCTAAATTTCTGAGTTGTGGAGATTCAATTGGGTGCGAAACTCTTCCTTCCTTGAAGGACTGACTACCGTGGTGGGAAACTATACCTATCCCGATTCGCCTCCACCTTCTTTCATCCATATTTCTCTTCTCCTACAAGCATTTCGTCTGCAAATCCATCAATATTTGCAGGCGTTTCTCCATCTACAACAGATTTCCAGAATCTGGCCCTGTAGGAGGGCTAAAACTTCAGCGAAGCACCACGCACAAACTGTGCATCGGATCGAGTTGAGATTTGGGGGTTTTGGAGTCCATCTCTGTCTGACCAGGGCCAAGGTGGCCGTTTTCTGAATAGTGGGCCCCACATACATGCGGTCGAGATCGCACGCACATGCGTCTGGGCCATTGTTGTTGTCCACACGTGTGGTACTTTTCTAGTTCGTTTCTCTCCTCTTTCACATCTCTTTCACCCCAAATCTCTAACCCTAACCCTAAATTACTCAAATCTCCAATTTTATGCCCTTTCTTCAACTTTAGGGTTCCTCAAATTGAAATCTGTGAACCCCTTGGATTGGGGAATTATTTCTGTGCATGTGTGGATGAATTTACCCTCCTTTGATTCTTGTTTGGTGTATAATTTTGATTGATCCGGTCCTAGCATCTGTAGGCCTGGATCCACATAAGATTCCCCTTAATTGAGTGTTTGAACTTTTGTGTGGGATGTGGAATTTTGTGTAATTGTTTCTGAAGTAGTGTGATCTAAAGTCTGAAAATCTTGCGCATCATACTTGAATTTCGTGTCCTGTATCAAACAAGTCATAAATCAGATGCTTGAAACACAATGCTGGCAATGGATATCTAGACAATTTTTTTTTTCTTCTTCTTTTTAATCATGCACGTTTTACGCCACAATACAGTGGTAATGGGCAATTCAAACAAGGCCTTAGGTAAAGGATGAATGAGAACCATGGTTCCAAAACTCTTGACTTAAAACTCAGCCGGGCCAACTCAACTAGGCAAGATTTCTGGCCAAGTCTGTAGGTAGAATTTGAGAAGACTTGGCTGAGTCACTACGAAACTTGTCGAGTCGACCTGCTAACTCATTTGACTTGACACTACTGGCTCTGACTCGGGCCAAGTCACTCACCTTGTCAGAGCTCATTTTCATTAAAAGGGAAAAAAAAAAATGTACATGGGCCTGATTCAAACCCTCAACCTCCTTCAAAGAAGTAAGAGCACTTAACAAACTGGTTATCCAACCAGGCAACACCTAGTTACTTCTTGCTTCTTTTCTTATTTTATCATACTTATGCAAAGGTAATTAATCTAAATACATTTGTTTATTATTGAGTCCTCGGGTGGAGTCTTCAAGTCAACTCGACCTGAATGAACGAGTCGAGTCGAGTTTTCGGATTTGTAAACTCTGATGAGAAATGGTGTTTATTTCCATACTCTACCGGTTCCGTGGTTAATACTTTAATGCTTTCATAACTTTTTCTTTAGTTGGTTATTGACTTTGAAACTTTTGGCCTAGTATGCATTGAGGGCCAGGATCGTGTCATCTTTGGTCCTGGTGGACTGTGGTCCATTCTACCATCACGTTAAGATAGATGCTCATTTGGTTAATTTGATTGGTCCCATCTCAGTGGATCCCACATTTAGATAATTTATTTTTATTTATTTATGTTTCATTAACATAGAATTAAGTTCGATTATTATTATCTTTGTTAGCGAGCCAATCATGACCTTTGTTTAGGTTTTAAGCTAGATTCAGGATCAAGCTAAGCTACTAGAAATATGTACCCTCCCCACTAGGGTTTTATTATTATTGAATTCTGATTGAGTTTTGAGAGATGTCTCAACTTCCCAGCAAGGTTTAATCCTTTTTGCCGAAGGGAGGCATGGGGATCTTGCTGACTCAATTGCAGATTTCATGTCTTCATGAGATTAACTGATTTCTGCTTATTTGTTCGCTGATTCTGTCATTCTATGGTCACCGAAAACCATTGCTGAGACACTTGTAGGGCCATATGGGCTGATTCATCAGTGTTCTGTCACCTTCACTGCACTCCATGTGCATCATAGTTTCTAGTTTCTATCCATTCAAGCCTGCATTAATTATTAATGTACCACTTAGGCATTTCTATTAAGGAATCACGTGTTAGAATTATTTTAACCTTAAAGTGTAATACTAAATGAATAGATTATAGAACAAAAAAAAACAATCATATGAAATATTAAAGCATTTTGCATTTTCTATAATTTCTAGGGTTTACCCTTAGGCCTGTTTGGATTGTGAATTCCGGCTGTAATGTAATGTAAAAGCACCATCATTATGATTTTACAACATTTGTTTAAAAACGTAATTCTGTGGTAAAATGTGGATGTAATAGGAGACAATTAAAGGAATTTGTAATCATTACAATTGTATTGTAGTGGAAATCTTGTATCCAAACACAAGCATCAGTATATTTTTCCTGTTGATTTGACATTCAGTTATGTAAAAGTATATTATTATGATTTTACCATGCAATTCCAAACACGGGAATGGTGAGTCAAATTACCTGTTTTTCAAGAGATGTGTTGTAATTTGTAATCATTGCACTTTTGCAACACATTACAGCCTTAATTTGCAATCCTAACAGGCCCTGGCTCCAAGTTGCATTGGGACACTCAAACAATCCATTCGCTTGATCTAGTTTGTACTAGGCCCACAGATTTTATGTGCTACCGTGCAAATACCGCACTAATCTGACAACTGTAACTATCTAATCATTAGCCTTTAATTTGGACAGTCTATATCATTTACACAAAAACAGGCCCAATTAACCATTTGATCAATCTATTTGTTGAATCCCATCATAGATTGCTTATGGTTCCAAAGATCACTTTTTATCAGGAAATACTAATCATCCCATCCATGGCTCAGAAATAAGTATTGCTACAGAAATAAGGACAAATCAAGGATGGATTGGATCATGTGAAGAGTGTGATTTTGAATGGTGGCCCATAAAATGCATTCCGGACCTAATAAACAGTTCAGATTGATCGATAGAACTAAGTGACTGATGCAACTAGGAGCACTATAAGACTGTTAGATGTAGTTCCCTGAGAGCAGTAAGAGTACTTCTTTATTCTTAATAATTGAATAGATAATACAGAATTTATTGCTGGTTGTTGTGATGTCCTTATTCCTTTTATTAACTTGTGTAATTCTCTCATCCCTAGTTAATTTTAAAAGCTTCATAAATTGTGTTATTCTCTGACCTTCTTACTCGGAAATCATGAACGGTGCAGATTCATTTAACTTGTTGGTTAACAATGGCGCAGATGCGGGCCAAGTAATATTTCATGTATGTTATTTCACTGAAATCAGTTTATATCAATTGTCCAGATAGTGGCATAATTTTTTGAGCCCTTGCAGCACACCAGCAAGCATTGCACACTTGGATGTATCTTGGTCATCCATCAGGTGGGCTATACACGCACGATAGAAAATGGACAGTTGAAATAAATTGTGTGACAGCTTACCCTCGATGTACATACATCTCTAACCCCATGAACCTACCAGCCTGACTTTTCTGCTGGGGGATGTTCACAGTGGGGCCTGCCTGATGAGCGGCCTGGATCTCACTTGTGCACTGCGAATATGACTCAATCCTCATTGTGCGATCTCTGTACTATTTTTAGTTGAAACTCCAGATCCAACCACTTATTTAACTGTAACCTCTTGCAATTACAGACACATCTTCACATAATTCCTCGTAAAGCACAGGATCGATTGTGGACGTCCAAGGTAAAAGCTTTTGTAACTTTGTAATTCTTATCAAGGGCTTGTTTAGTACTTTAGTTGCACCAAATATCATGAAATTTCATGATATTTGGTCAATCAAATGTACCCTAAGCAAAGGGAAAATTTTATACATACACTGAAAGTCGGGGTGCACATATTTCCCACCATCCCAAAATTTGTTGGGAGCAATCTGAACATGCAATTTCAAAATGGAATTTTGAAAAGTAAAAAATTTATATTCTTGCTAGCTTGCTGACAACCTTCTGTTAGTGGTGGGACATATGTCTGCACCGACTTTCGTTGGTCCTAGTGATTTGAATTCACACCCTTAAATAAATGCATGTTGACGTTGGAGATGAAATTACAGGGCTTTAGGAGAAAGCCGCTGAAATTGAACCAGGACACAATTCAGCTAGCAGATTGCATCCGGGAAGGGCTGTCACTTCAGGTCAACCACTGTGATGGCTTTGAAGGTCAAAGATCTAAGCTTCCTGAAAGTTCATGAATGCTGGACACACATTTTTATATTGAGTATACGGTGTTCACTCCAGCTTTGCACACGATAGGGCAGTTTTCAATTCCGAAGAGTAGGGGCCGATGGTTTGCTAATCCAAACCATCCGTTGTGCCCCAATGTGGATGGACCATTCCTCAAAAATCATTGAGATTGGAAAATTTTAGCCGCTAATCTTGTGACCTTTTCAATTGAATGTGGACTATTTCTGTATTTCTCTCTTTGCCATCTATTTGTTGGATCAAAAGGTTATGGTCAATTACCCTACTGAGATGATTCGGGGCATGGTCCACCAATGGCGTGATGCAACATACAAGAGGTCTTGATCACCAAACCATGGGCTCCACCTGTTAAGAATGGAAAACCCACATATGCTGTGCAAAGCCTAGGCCCGGGTATTCTATAATTCCCCTTGTATTTTATGTACTGTAAGTAAATTCATGTCTTGAATAAAATGTGAGGGCATGTTTGGATGTCACTTAAAAATGAGTTCATCTCATTCTCTTTAATTGTAGTTATTCATTAGAGATCAATCCATGATCTCTAATACATAGTTACCATTAGAAAAAATGAGATGAACTCATTTTTAACTAGCACCCAAACAGGCCCTAAGTCTTCAATTCATTTTTTAGCTCACTCTGTGGTAAGCAAGCATGAGCATGATATTGTTAAAAATGTTACATACTGGATAAATAAACTGGGAAATTTTATGGAATCTAGTTAGGTTTTAATCGAAGCCACTCAAACATATCAATGCGGGCCGTTTACTTGTCTCAACATGTTTAGGAACTTTCTAGACTGTTGGGTGTCTAAATTAATAATAAATTAAACAGTTATATTAGTTTTTGTAATGTTAATCAGTATCGTAATAGGTATAAATTCTGAGTTTTTGGCTAATGATTTAGTCCACTATGATGTTGCCAATGTCCACAACTTATAAGTGACATACAGGATACTGGACCATCGGTCCAGACAGGCCATTTGTTCCATGCCACATTGGCCGGCCATGATTCAAAAATCACGTGGATTTGATGAGCCTAAACACCAATGTTGTCAAAATCCTATGATTCACGGTTTATGATTTGAATCGAATCTTAAGCAAAACAATTTGAATCCCAATCTTGAATTCCTTTTTATATGAATCCTATGATTTATGATTCAAATCTCAATTTACGATTCAAATTATAATTGTTCTCTACTATTTTAAGCTTCACTTGACTTTCATTCTATACTTTTCATTTGGTGGGGGGCTTTAAGAATATTTTAGAAAAGAAATTATTTTATTGTGTTCTTAATTTGTGAGGGATTAAATGATATATATTCTCTTCAAGTTAAATCATGGAGCTTTTAAAAAAAAAAAAAAATAATAATTTTTACTTCTTGGTCGAAACACCAAATTGATGCATGACTTATCTAGAGTGTTTTTACGAGGAGTTATGATCATGTCGACACACACACACACACCCACACACACACTAATGGTCTCCTGGGCACTGTACGACAGGAGACCTTTTACGCACCTTTTCTCCCGTCATGCAACTGAAATCAAATTGTGTAATGAGCAAAGTCTGTTGGGGCCCATCATGAATGTATTTAGTTGATACACACCATCCGTCCATTTTCCTAGATCATTTAAGGGGTTGAGACCAAAATTGAAGCATATCCAAAGCTTTACTTAGTACTGAGTTACTTCCTCACCACGCAATCTGCTTCCCATGCAGGTTGTCTAAGTATGTTTGAGGTGGGCCTCACTATAATGAGTCTATGAAATCCATTCCATTTATTAAGTTTGTGATAATAGTTAAGTTGTGGGGCATAAAAATATGATGGTTTGTGATTTAGGTGCGCCCCACCAAGTGTAACAGTTTGGATAGTGGGCGTCCTACGCATTATTTTTGCTTATGTGGTCTACTAGAATTATGGATGTGGTTGATGTTTAATTCATATGCCTAAATTAGCGTAATGTCCCTTATGATCGTAGTGGATTTTACAAACACATCAAGGTGGGCCCACCTGTAGTCGTCTCTGTATTGGCGGAGCCGCCAGCCAATTCCATGATGAAACGGTAAGTAGCCACCTTGTTTTTGGTCATGTGTTTGTGGGCCCAACAATTAAGTATGTATTTAATCTAAGCTATTCATCCATTTTTCTAACTCAATTTATAACACAAGCTAAAAAATGAGCCAAATCCAAATCTCAACTGAACCACACTATAAGAAAACAATGGATTGAACTCCCACTTCCTAAGGTCCACTATAATTTTTATTTGCCATCCTACCTATTGGTTAGGTCACATAGGCCTGGACTAAGGGAAAACAACAATATCAACTTCTTCCAAAACTTTGGTGGCTCCAAAGAAAGTTTTAATGGTGGGGTGTCCCTATATTGTTTCATGTGGCATGGTCCACCTGAGATTTGAATCTGGCTCATTTCTGGGATCATGCTATACAATGAACTTGTAAAATGGAACAGACGGCTTACATTAAATAAATACATCATCGTTGGGCCAGGAGCACTGATCAACAACTAGGTGGCTACTCAAAATCTCAACCTGCAACGACAACAGCCCAATTGGTGGGCTCACCTTAACATGCATGTAAAATCTACTCCGATTGTAAGGGTCATGAAGATAATTTAAACATATCAATCCAACATTAGCCACATCCATAATTCTGGCAGGCCACATGAGCAGAAACAGTGTCGACATAACCACCATCCAAACCTTTTCACTTGGTGTGGCCGACTTACATCACATATGGGCGTCATGATTGGTCTCCATGAATTAATTTCTACAAGGCAACCAATGGTTGAAGTCGATTTTACATAAACATCATGGTGGCCCTGTAAAAAATCAAAGGTAGGCACCCTCCTCTCTCACTTTTTGTGGCCTACCCAACTCACAAATCTACAAAATTTTTGTGACTTGTAGCTTAATTTCTATCTAAAACTTAATGGACAATGTGGATTTTACGTACATGTCACAGTAATGCTCACCTCAAACACACTTGACAAGTTGCATGAACATAAATTATTAAATGATCCTCATATGCTTTTTTAAGGGAATTTTTTTTTTTTTTTTTTTTTTTTGGAAGGTAAGCTTAGAATGTATTACTTCTAATAGGCAAAAGTCTAAAAATACATAGAGGAACTACTAATACCAAGGAAAAGCAAGGCAAAGATTTCTCTTAAAATAATAAGAGAGCAAGAAATAAAAGTAAAAGGCCCCACATCTTGGGGAGGAGAACAACACTAGGAAAGGCCCACATCCTAGGACGGGAGGAAGACCAAAACCAAAGACAAACACCCAAAACACTAGAACAAAATGGGAACTTACAACAAAGCATCGAGCAGACCCAAAGTCAAGTAGTTGTTGAGGATATGGTTGCAATCTCAATGTCATAATGAAGTTGAAGAACCGATCCAAGACGAAGCAATCTACTAAGGTCGGTGATAAGGTGACGATGACGCCCCGAAGCAGTGCAAACAGAGAAACATAGGCCAGCGAGGCGAGTGGAGATATATCTCACATACTGCCTCACTCTCTAAGAAGAGGCAGAAGGGTCTTCAATGGCTTTAACAGCTTGAGCGTTATGCACTTCAAGGAAAATACCTAAAATATCCGCAAATGTCAATTTAAAAAGGCTTATATATAGAATCTTTAGACATTTATCAGGGGGGTTAGGGTCCAAATCCTGAAGCATAAAACCCTAACAAGGAAGATGAGAATAGGGGGGAAAACAAAGGAGCCCGATGACACTACATATGGTATGGGAACAAACAAGTCGCCACTTCCCAACCCAAGGAGGCTAAGATGAAGTAGGAGATAAGAAGTGCGGAAGTGTGAGCCCTCAGGATTTGACAGTCTACATGATATAGAACCTTCACAAAGTCAAAGATGAACGGTCCAAATCTAGCGGTCCGCCTAACCACTACTAGAGTAAATGGGTCTAATCACCCATCTGATTCTATGGTATAGATGGCCCCGGATTACGATCTATGACTTAGATCGTCCCAAGGACAAGCTAAACAGACAAATTTCTATATACCATTATTCTTCTTTTTACTATCGATATTCCTTAATATATTTTCACGAGAGAGCCTTATCCTATTTATAGGAAAGGATAGAGAGTTTGGATGAAATCAGAAATTATCTGATCTTATCATATCTCCTCTTTTTAAATGCAAATTCAAACTTGAATTTGAAAGCCATCCTCTAACAGAAGAGGCCGGAAGATGCCTAAACTCATGTGACCCACCCACTAGTGATTGCCCACCAGTGGGCCCCACTAGCCTATGTCCAACAGTAGGAGCAGAAAACCTGGGACCCCTAGAAAAGGCAATAGGGAAATCCCAAAGGGCCAAAATAGAGCTAGTTATATCTGATGTAATGGAAGAACCCATGATAAATATAATTCTAGATCTAACATCCCCAGGATAAAACGGAAAATGAACTCCTTAAACAACGACTTGTCTTAAAAAAATCCTTGAATTCCTCTTTTTCCAAATGTGTCAAACAAGGTTAGGAAACAAGAGGTTGGTTAGTAAGTTACACCCTAGATTTAGAGGAAGACTCCCGACAAAATGTATAATAGATTCTATAAGAGGGCGCATTATGGGAGGTGCTTGGAGCCCCAGCTTAGAATACAATCGGCATCATATCCAATGGACAAAGGAACAGTTAAAGAAAATGTTGTCAATAGTTTCAACAGGTGAAGTACACAAAACACAACTATCATCCACATGAATGTCACATGAAGAAATTCAATCTTTAGTTTTGAGTTTACCAAGGAAGACCATCCATGCAATAATAGTGTTTGTGGATATGACCCTTAAACCATACAAGATCAGGCCAAGGAACATCCTGGGAGCAGGGCTTAAAAGCACCAATAATGGAAGAAAGAGTAGGTTTCTCATAGGGGTCATTGGTCCAAACTATTTCATCTTCCATATCATAGATAGATAGGGATGCTATAAATGCCATCAAATATTTCCATAAGGTTGGCCGAAGGGGAATTTCTTAAAAGATGAAAAAGAAAAAAGAAGGAAAGATGAGAATCCTTTAAAACTATCACCACATGGTATTACTTGGTGCTTGTTAATGGAAAAAGGATGATTGATGAGTTTTTATTTTTTCTAATTTATTTATAGTTTTCATATTTTTTTCAATATTTTAAGAAAATTATAAAAAATTTATAATTTCCGACAACCATCTGTTTCTTAGTGACATAGATCGAAAGGTTAGCATCATTTGACCAAAGTGCTAGTTTAGAATCATAAGAAATCCGTGGTGGGTCCTACCGAACGATATTTCAAGAGATGATGCCACCTTTTTTGTTTCCTTTTCTTGATTTTTGTTGTCCACTTTGATGCTATTTCATCAAATGGTTAGGATCACCTAATCTGCATGATTTTTTATTTTTTTTTTGCAAAATGGCTTGTCAATTGTTGTAGGGAACAAATGGACAGGCCAAACTAGCGTGGCTGTCCTACATGTCAACTAGCCCATTTGGATAAAGAGAATCCAAAATGTGGACATGAAAACCATGAGAAATCTTCAAGAAATGGAAGACTGGAATCCAATTGTTTTTAAACAGTAAATAGGGAGCATGCCATCTGTAATTTTATTGATTGGAAAAATAATTTTTTCAGCCATTTTTAAGGGGTGAGCTGACACACACACACACACACAAAAGAAGGCCCCATACAGCCATTCAGTTTTACAAAAGCGAATGGCGGCTGCTGAGAACCTGCACATCTCCTATAGATAGAAGCCAATTCCTTCAAAAACCACACCATAATCAAACTACCTAGCAAATTCGCTACAATTTGAGCCGATTTCCAGTATGACCTTCTACTTACCGAGGCCTAGTCCATCTCTGATTCTGATTAAATCTAATAGGCCCAAAACTGTTTCGCAAATAGACATGTGCAAGCAAAGTAGGGGTGGGCCCCATCCGTGATGTGTATGTGAAATACGTTGAATATGCGAGCCCATGTTCAGCCCAAGGCCCAAAAATCAGCCACATTAACGATCCAGTGGACCACATCTGTGGAAAAAGTGTGCAGGGGTGGCCACCCTTCAAAATGTTTACCTTGGTGTGGCCCACATAAATCACTTGTTAGCCTAATCATGGTGGCCACACGCATATCTTTTAGTGAGGAGCTGATGATTGGAGTGGATTTCACAAAATCACCATGGTGGGACTTATAAAAATGAAGGGCGGATGTTGCTCTCCCAACTGTTTCTTTTAGTGTGGCCAGCTTGAATCACTGGTCAATCTATTTTTGAGCTGTGGGCCTAACAATAGATGACGCAACTGATGGTCAGAGTGGATCGTACATACCCATCATGACGGGCCCTGTAAAAAATCAAGGGTTGGCGACCCTCCCAACTGTTTCCATTGGGTCTGGCTCACCTGAATCACAAATCTGGATTATTTTGTTTTTGTTTTTTTTATTTTTTGGTCCTAGGTTTAGCATGGGATTACGAAACTGATGGTCAAAGTGAATTTTTAAAAAACACATAATGGTGGGGCCCACTCAAGCTACCTCGCAAGTCCCCATCTCCTGCCGGCAGTGCTGCTCGCATGAGACCGTCTGTGCGAGGAAAGGGTTTGACAGCTCATGTGGGTCTCACTGTGATGTGTTTCTGAAATACACTTTGACCGTTAGGCGTGGGGCAATCAGCTAAAATTGCCATTCAGGTGGCCCAAACTAAGAGAAACAGCAAGGGATGCCTTCCATTGATTTTTGACAGGGCTCACCATAATTTGTGTGGAAAATGTACTCGGAACATCCCGGGTCAAAAAAAAAAAAGAAAAGAAAAAACTGACCCATAATTGAGGTGGGCCACACCTAAGGAAACAATTGAGAGAGATGTCTGCCCTTAGTTTTCTATAGGGCCAGCGTGATGAGTATGTGAAATCTACTCCAACCATTAGATGACACACCCAAAGTTACGTCTAGCGCCCAAAAAAATCAGCCATCCATTATTCAAGGGGCTACACTAAGGAAAACAATTTGAAGGGTGACCGTTACATTGCCAACTTTTTGCAATTGTGTGATCCACCTGAATCATGGTTGGATTTGATATTTGGGCCCTGGGTCTAACATCGGGTGATGAACCTCATGGTCGGAGTGGATTTCACATACATTTCACAGTGGGGCCCATCCATTCCGGTAACCTTTTTGCCGGCCCAACGGTGGCGTGCGGCACCGCTCCTAACGGTCCTCAATCCGTAGGCTCAATCCTGGCCCCACTAATAGGCTTGAAAGAATCCATACCATGGGTCTGACAGTCAAGCCCCAGCCCCTCTCTTGTTGGACCAGGCCTGAAAGCCCAGCGGGTCCGCAAAGCCCCTTTACAGCCCATAGTTATCAACCAGAGTAAGGTTTACTGAGGGACAAGTAACGTTGTGAACAGTCCACTTCTTTCGCAACACCTCTGGCCCACCTCATGACTGAACAGCCAGACTTTGGGCTACAGCACTACATACACTATTGCCATATGATGAACGGCCTGGATCTTGCAGGCACATTTGCACGAGGAGATAAAACGCCCACCATTGTGTTCTTCTTAGGGGAACAAAAGTTCTTTTTTTTTTTTTTTTCTTATTTATTATCAGGTTTGTATTTTGTGTTCACCCTTCATCCCGGTGGGAATCAGGTCATGAACGTATCTGATGAACATCAAAATGGCCGCATGAAGGTTACAGCCGTGGGTGTTCCTTTCAATTCCCACCGTTTCATGTAGTGTGGCCTACTTGAATCTTGGAAATTCAATTCCCACCGTTTCATGTAGTGTGGCCTACTTGAATCTTGGAAATTCAATTCCCACCGTTTTATGCGGTGCTGCTGCGATTGGTGAACAGATTGGATAAGACATACGTCACAGTGGGCTCGAGAGAGTTTAGGGTTAGAGGGTATTCTGTAACTGGGAATTTGCATTAGAGGTGGCAATAGGCCGGGTGATCCAACGACTGGACCCCAGCTTGAAATTAGGCCTGAGTTCTGAGCTGGGCTGGGCTGTGTTGGAAAATATATTGGAAAAACTGAAAATAAAATTATTTAAATTTTAGTACAAGACTGAATCTTATATAGGTTATCCTTGAAGCTTGATTCACCCTCTTATCGATTACCGATGGGTTACATGTGAATTGCTTGCAGGATGTGACAAGCCTTCTCTTTAGATCCTGCATGCAATCACAAATGTATCTACTTAGGAACTCAGTAAATGGTGTTGGTCGTCTAGCAGACTGAATTAGTGGTCATCTGATAATTTCTTAGAAAGAAAATGTTTTGAAAAGATCAGTTGAATTCTGATGGGATCTGTTGGAGTTGATGGTTCTGGACTACAATGGTCCAGTTTATATAGGCATCAGAGGAGTGAAACATTACTAAGTGGTCATCAATGGTTCAAAATATTTGTAAAACATTTATGACCATTGGCACTTAATTTGGAGCGTTTTAGATCGTTGGATTAAATAACCTGACTGTTGGATCATTAAGGCCTATCAATTTTCAGGCCATTTTGGCTATTAAGGCTACTAGCTAGCCATTCTCATAAAGGCCAACAATTTTGGATACATAGATCCGAGCATTTCTATCGGCGTATAAAACCCAGGCTTATCTCACACATCTCACATCGTCTCATGAGAAGTGTATGCTAGCAAATAAATGAGCAACTTGATCTAGCAAATTGCCCTAGTGAATGCTATATGGTATATACACATGAATAATATAGAGGTATTAGTGTATGCTTCGGTAGCACCTCGCTATTATGTAGCGAATTATATATACACCTAGACATATATATCTATATCATGAGGAATACATTGAAAATTAAACGTAATAAATTTGTATACATGGTAGAAGTAAATAAATTTTGGGGATGAAATTTTGTTTAATAACGGTAAATTGTAACACTCTGAACTTTTTAATACTCGAGTATTGAAAGTTTTATAGTGTTACTACGAAATTTAACTTAGTATGTACATGTATACGATACAATTTAGCTATTTTAACCTTACATCTATTCTCCAACATGAATATGACCATTGAGAATAATCTTCATCTATAAATCAAGTCATCTAATCGTTGATTTTAAGATATGACTATTATATATTAAGTATTCTAACGTGTCCATCATAACCAACCATTTAATCAAATATTTACTGTCAGATAGAGACATCTAACTATCCACATTAATTTTGGACCACTCGATCATAGTAAACTAACTACTTAAAATAAAAAATAAAATAAAAAACAGGAGGGAGGCCCACCTGAGAATATATTGACAAAAGGGAAGGATTACAACCTAGCTATTCGGGGGAGCCCACAAAGATGGGGCCCACCTATCATATGGGCAAAGGATTGTCACTCTAAAACATATACACCACCTTAAAAATGAAAACAATATGAGGACAAAAACACCACCCAAACAATCTCAAGCCTCCAGCGCCTCTCCCAACAGGAGATTGAGAGGCCAGAAGGCCTAAACACCGAGGTAAGAGGCTAACATCTCCCCTTCGCTCCTCACAACTCCCACAACCACACGATTCAGGAAAAGAAGCCCCCTGACCGCACACGGAAGATCAGCCCTGGCGACGAACTAGGCCAAGATTTAACTACTGCAACCTGGCCATCTCATCTGTCAGCCCATTACCTTCCTTAAGGATGTGGATGAATTAGATCTGGCCAAGCGCGGACAGATCATTGATCCTACCCAGCCAATACTTCTATTTCCAGCCTGGGGTAGATGTCCCCGCCAAGAAGTTGATCACCAGTTGAGAGTCTAATTCAACAACAACTTTGGAGAGGCCCTTAGAGAAACAGATGCAGCGGTCGTCATAAATGACCTGAATTTTTGCCCTAGTGTTGGACGCCACCCCATAACCGACGGAGAACCCGAAGAGGAAGTCTCCCTTGTCACCTCTGCAAATGCCACCACCACTAGCCATGCCCAGGTTGCCCCTAGAAGAGTCGTCGATGTTCAGCTTCACCCATCCTGAGGGTGGCCTGCACCACTTGACGATGTTGAAATGCCTTCCTAGCGGTGGGGAGGAGGCAAATCCCAAAACAGTGAGGGCCCGTCTGGACGTCCTGGCTCAGGAATGGGGCTATCTAACTACGATGGCGTGGATCGTAATCTGCTTGTACACATCAAATTGAGATTTTGATCCGTTCATCTCGTTCACCGCTTATGAATATGCTTAGTCCACCATTAAAATTACAATCCGAAGAACTTACACATGTGAACAAGTCACTCGAATCTAACGATATACATGTCTTACATCTTGATCATTTCAAAAACTCACTTGTATTCATCGGTTTACAAAACTCATCGTACATACACCTATATACACGATTAGAGTACCAATCATCAAGTCTTCATATTTTTAGCATGTCATCTGATCGTCCATCGTATTTGGATTCCCAAACGGGCCATTTGAATATTAGGATGATTAAATCATTATGAAGATCTTAGATTATATATCCAAACCACTAGGCAATGTTTCAACTAGATGTGCACAACCACGGTTCGCACTAAGTGTGTTAGCCATTTAAAAGAGAATCTTGGACATTGTTGGGAGATCAGGCTCAAACTTGACCAATAGAAAGAGCACAAAATACGAGAAATGCACACCTAATTTCAAGGCAATCGGATGGTGCATTCTAATGCAATGAACGTCGGAAGTTGGTTGAGGATTGAATAACAAATTTGTAAATATAGTACCATGCATGACACTGTTCAACAAAATGTGTAATAAAGGTTTAACGGTAAGTGTTGATTGTTACTTGGTAAGATTGTGGGGTCTACTTGATTAACTAAATTATCTCATTTTTTACCTTGTATCCTAGCATAGAGGGACAAAGATGGTGAATGAAGTGGATCTTCCGAAAAGTCATAAAAAATGGACCCCACCTGATGCCATAGTCAATTTAAATATGTATGTGACATTTAAGTAGTGGTAAGCATCGACTTATTAAATGTGTTGTAGCCCACCAAGGACTTAGATTTACTCCATCTTTTGGACTATGGCCCAAAATGACCTGCTCATGGTAATGGAGGGAATTGATTTCCCTAAACAACATCCCAAGTGGACCCCACCTGATCCAGTAGCCAAACCAAAGTTGGTGCCTCCCCGCTTGGTATCTAAATCTAGACGAACTACGTTAGTGGAAGTTTTGCCACCGAAACTCCTAGATTCGGCAGCCTAGAGAAGTCTAAGTTGTTCAATATCCACATAGGGAAGATCCAACTCCAACCACAAGCACTAGAAAGTTGGAAGAATCCCTACAGTGCTTGGATTTCCGAAGATGTGACTAAAATACAGCAAGAGAAAACGACCTTTGAGCGTTTTTGCTAGACCCTCCAATGGAGCAATCTCGACCTTTGTTTTTAATGTACTCAAAGCTTCCCTCAACAAATTCAAACTACCTAAATCCGAACCACCTAGAAGGAGGTAGCTCGAGGAAACATAGAATAGGGAGTAATCCACCATTGAAGTGGGCATCATCTTCGTTATTTGAAACAGAAATCCTAAGTTTCCTGATTATACACCTTTATGAATCCAAGTCGTAATAATGATGGCCCATCCCAACACGATCTAACTTTCGAAAGAAGGAAAGGAAGAGACTTAAGAGAACCAGAAAACAAGGAAGACGCAAACAGTGCCCTCGTAACTCAGCCTTGTAAGATACATCCGGCATACAAGCTACGCAGGAAAGATTCAGAAATTGTTGAGGGTTATAAATTCACCACTCTCTGACGTTGGAGAAATTACACAATAGAATAGAGAGAGAGAGAAGAAGAAGAAGAAAAGAAGATCTGGCGCCAAGGACAACGACCTGATCTACTGAAATCTAGTAAAAAGTCGAATCTGGTCAGGGGCGATTCTGGACAGACGTCCAGCAACAAAGAGAGAGAAAGAGCTAGCAACAAAGAGAGAAAGAGGAGGAAGTTTTCTTTTGGTGTTGCTGCTGAGTTCAACATCCGGATCGCACTAAGTCAAATCGAGTCTGGACAGGTTTAGTAGCTTCAAGAGGTGAATCAACTTACTATGCCTATAACATCTCAAATTTTCACGGCCGGAGTTTATACTCTTGTCCGAGAAAAATCGGGTGTTAATAATGTACAAATTGGATGCTTTAAAATCACACTATATTTTTTCTTTATAAATCACATTCAGATACATTTATGAAAATAAAATTGACTGTATTAATTATTTCATAAGAGAAAGAATTTAGTAAATAATCAAATGCCCTCTCAATGGGAACTTATTACATTTATCGAGTTTGTAGCGAAAGTATAAAACTAAATCATAAAACTATTTTCATATTTTTTCAGTATAGTCTTCCAGAGGTAGATGGTCTTCTAGATCTTCAATCTGTACATTACCTGTATCATTTATACTGTTGGAGAGGGTCAATGCCTTACTCATAGTAATGGTTATCATTTAAGATTAACAGTAATTAAAGAGATTCATAAAGGATTTGTAAGGGTTCTTATACGTCTCGTACTCGACTACTACGAAGGGTATCAGTATGCGCAAACAGCCTACATGAGATACATGCCTAGCAAAGCATATGCGGTTCATCATATATAGTGATCATTTTAATGTAGAATACGATTCATATAAAACCCAGATCACCCTGCATTCTAACACTACGAAGATTTACCGGCATGTCTGATGCTACCGTAGATTTACGTGAACACTTCAAGGTGGCAAAACATATGAATCAGATGAATTACACAACATAATTTGTTCATGGAGCGACTATTTGTGACATCCAATCTCGGAAGTGTTGAAACACGCATTGTGAGTTACTTACATCGATTTGTGTATCACTACTCAAAAACCCATGTTATTACGCGTCGACCAAGAGGATCTTTACCCATAGCGCATTATGTTCATGATAAAATATTTGAATCACTAGTTATGATACCTCTTAACATCACTTGCTTAATAGAGAACATAAGTCAAATTATGGGGATTCTGGAATATCAAAACACATGCTCAAGCCTTAAAGGTAAATAATACAAGGCTAGTAAAGTAAGGAAGAGAGTAGCAATGGCTAACTCATAAAGAGGAGAGTGATAATGGTCAACTCAATAAAAGGAGAGTAGCAATGTCTAACTCAACAAATAGAACAGTGGCAATGGCCAACTCAATAACAATGAGAGTGACAATGACCAACTCAATAAAGAGAAGAGTGGCAAGGGCTAACTCAACAAATTGTAAAGCCAAGGGTAAGGCTTGTATCCATGGCCCCACACACATTTATAAAAATCATTAGTAATTAACATCATACCATAATTCCCAAAAGGGCTAGTAATTGTTGATGATAAATTAAACAATTGTAAAGAAAAAATCATGAGAACAGGTAAAAGGTAAGATAATTCATATCAACTTAAATTAAGGTAAGCTTAAAGGAAAGACCCTCACATAAACTCTGAAAGACCATGAATGATTAACATAACACCTTAACCACTATTCCTAAGGGATAAATAATTGGTATTAATAAATTAAACAAATATAAGAAAGTTCACAGTGTCCTAAAACAATGTAAATGTCAAGATAATATCATCTCTAAATCAAGTAAGTTTAGAGGATAAAACCCTCACCTTTTAAACTTGATTTCTCCTTAATGTCGCTAGATTTATATTGTCGTGCCCCAAGTCTAGCATAATTTAACGTGATTATTCGAGTTAGGTTATCTTATTACACGGATTATATAGTTAGGATCAATCTTAGGGTATGATTTAGGGCTGGTATCGAATTCTAATAATAATAAAAAAATGTATAAGTACCTTTCGAATAGTAGTCATTCTCAATCCAAACAAACTTTGCTTTTAGTAAGTCCCCCTATTGAGTCGACTTGAATTAACTCAGTTTTCAACATGTAGTTACTATTTGAGATTAATGCATAATTGAGTTTTACAAGTAGCTTAGTGATGACATACTTACCTACCCACTGCTGCCACAGAACTCGGATTTGAATGCAACTTCTACAGTGTTTCTCTCTTGCAGGTGAATGTAATTCCTACGACAACTCTCTCTCTCTCTCTCTCTCTCTCTCTCTCTCTCTCTCTCATTTTTCTTCTTTCTTTCCTTCTTCCTCTTGTTTCTTTCTTTCTCTCTTTGTTCTCTCTTTCCTTCGGATATTTCTTCCTGTTTTTCTCATCTCAGATTTATAGTTCTAGCCCTAGTGAGAGAGAAGGTGTAGTCGGATGCCCAATCTTCTTCTGCAATCTGTTTGCGCAAAAGCTTCCACTATGGTTTGCATGTGAGCTCAAATTCGTGGAATTGCAGTAATGATCAGTCTCATCTATTTTAAGGGTGAGGTTTCTATGGAGTTAAGTCATCCAACAGACATCTCTAATGGGCTTCCAATCTTCTGTTTGTTGAATTCTGATGATCTGCGTGTGATCAGGTAGACAGGTGTTGATCCGCTGGCGGATTGCTTTCCAACTTCCTTGCATTGAGATGATCCCTTTAGACAATCTGATTTCGTTAACCGACGACCCCTAGCCCGTCAGTTTCTTGATCCAGCCATCTGGTCTTCTTACGAATAGGATTTGCAAAAGTCTTTGCGGGTGTAATTTTTCCACGTTATGTAGTTATCTTGCGAGAGGAATCGATGGATGCCACATTCTCCACCTCTGTGCTTTCTCTTTCGGATGACTAGGGTGGCATTGGAAGTGCCCCACCTCAACTTTGGATGGCTCTGATTAGCCCCACATAAATTCCATGAGGTTTCTTTATGCATGGAATTCGAAACCAAGTTAGCTTCCTTTTTATGTTGTTTGCAGAAGCAGTTTGGGAGAGGATTTGCCTGTCTCCTTATTTGGGTCAGGAGGAAGAGAAGTTGGTGTTCGATCGGATTCATCCTACGAACACACTGGATAGATCAAACTACTTTGGACGATTATGATGGTGACCCACTTGGATTCTCAAACGGACATTGTCCACTAATGTTGCAGTGCAGGAGTCCCTCCTTTGTGGGGAATAGCATGTACACTCATGTACATTCTCTCGTGAGATTACCTAGGTTTGGGACGAAGGTGGCTCCCGAACTTGATGAATGGCTTAGATCATCTTAAGAAGTGGCCATGGTGGGCCATGACACGTCCTAAACAGACGTGGTCCACTCGTCTGTTTCGGTGAAAAGAAGGAAGAAGGAATTTCCTACTTTGATTTTTCGAGTCAGCCTCCGTTGACTAGGTTTCCCAGTCCGATGTGCGCCGAGTGTACACATTCCTTATGTACACTCACTACATGTGTGGGGCCTACGGTGCTGTTTTTGAGAAATCTATTCCATCCATCCGTTTTATCAACTAGTATTACAGTCCATATCGGAACAGGAGGCGAGCGTTGATCCTAGGTGGGCCATCCTAAGTGAACATCTTGTTTGGCTTTTGATCTTGCTGATCTAATGGTCAAGATTTCACATGTACGATTAATTTATGGTAATTGGTCCTGATATAAAGTTTCACATGAAACAGGTCAGTAGAACCATGTGATTTAGAATTTAAGGTATCGGTCAATGACATTTTTGTAATTATTGTTGATCTAAGAGTTTTGTGAAATCTAACGATTCTATGTGGTTGTATGCGCCTTTCTAAACAATTCTTACAAACGGACTCACATCTAGATCAGTACGGATAGGGAGCAATTCACTAATTCATTTAAGGGAAGGTACTTACATCACATCACATGGTGGTTGGTCTTGTTTTAAAATCAATAGTCAGATGGCTTGAGCTATGAATGGAGATTAATGGTTAGATTTGTGCTGGGGATTAGATGTAAGGTTAGGATAGTTAGACTGGTATCATACACATGTACATATTAAGTCAAATTTCTTGGTAACACTCGATAACTTTCAATACTCGGGTATTAAAAAGTTCGGGGTGTTACAATGCCACTTTGTATAATCGTATATAAGGATAGACTCTATCTAGCTTAAGACAATGAGAGCATACTTTGCTTTAAACAAATCAAGCTAAGTCGACTCAGAAAGAGAATCCACGGAACTAGGGATTGGTCAGGCTAAGAACAGTTGTTGAAGAAAGTAAGCCATTGTCCAAACAACATCTTAAGTCTTCTTATACGGATGTAATCATATGTTTAAAAAAACCAAATTTATATCTTAAACTAGCTCTAACCTAAGAATTGATCATAATCATGTAACCTTTTTAGTGTTGTAATCTAATCGTACAATCCGTGTAATCATGTTATAATTTGACCCCAAAGTGTACACAATTTTAACAACATAAGAGGGTGATCAAACCTTCAGGTGGGATTTTCCTTTAATATTTGTAATACATTTGATTTGACTAACTTTTCTTACATGTTTTAAGCTTTTACTATCGTTTATCTTTACCAAATGAATTACTGTTACATAATTCAAATCATTACGTTATTATCTTGCAATGTCAGTATTGTGTTAGAAATTTCATTTTTAGTGATCAATATATTATCATGGACGTAATGCGTTTTGAGTAGTGGCCCTCTTGGTCGACACGTAATCCCATGGGTTGATTAGTGGTGCACAATTGATGCAAGTAAACCATTATGCATATTACATCACCTTCGAGATTGGATGTTGCAAATAGTCACTTTGTGAATAAATAATGTCATGTAAATCTTTCAATCGCATGTTGTGTTGCCTTGATAAGTTCGTATAAATTCACATTAACGCTAGACACGTCGACAAATCTCCGTATTATACAATGCGGGGTGAGTCGGGTATTTTTAAATTATTTTTCACATTATGATGATAGCTACATGTGATGGACCACACATTGCTAGGCATGCATTTCATGTAGAGTATTTGCGCATACTAATAACAAATATTTTTGGAGTATGAGATGTATCAGGATTCTTCAATTATTTTTATGAATCACTTGAATCATTGTAAACTCTAAAAGACTATCACCACTATGAGTTGGGCATTGACCCTCTCAAACCATACCAATGTTGTAGGTGAATTATAGGTTAACGATTCAGACGATGACCATTCTATGAAAAATACGATTGAATAAAGAATAAGAATGACACTACAATTCATTTCTTTTCCGCTACTTAAGACGATGTAATAAGCTTTCATTGAGAGAGCATTTGATGATTTGTTGAAATCTTTTTACTTTAAATAGAATAATAAATACAGACAATTTTCTTCTCATGAGTATTTACTTTTATGAACAATGTGTGTAAATTTATTATACATCACACGATTTAAATAATATGTTAGAAAATTAACTCCTGTAATTCACAAGACAAGTATGGACTCGGGCTACGAAAAATTGGAGTATTACAGTTGGTATCGAAGTATGAGAATGAGAATAATTGGGCCTGAGGGAATGGATCATCATAAGTTTTACATGATTAGGATATGATAATGAATTAGATTCATATACTTAGGTTAATTTCCAAAAGAACTAGGAAGTGAGGAATTAGAAACCCACATTCAGGTTCTCCACTAAAAATGTTTAGTTAGATGTGGTACTTAGAAAATATGAATCTAGGTGTCTTTGGAACAAATTTTCAAATTTCTAAATAAGCTTCTTATGAACTTAATCTTTTCCTTAAATGGATTCCAAGTAAGAGAAACAAGTTTTCCAAACTGGAATTGGAGATTTTCCAAGTTTTCCAAAACTTTTGGTCGATTCGGTGAAATCTGACACATTAGGAAATTCTGCAAGTTGCAGAAGGTGGACTTGTTGGAAAATTTTGAAACTTTTCTAGTAACTCAATTAGGTCTCTTTAAACCAACCTGTAAAATTTCACTACGCCAAAATTGTGAATTTGCGGCGGATTCGGTCCATTGCAAAAATGGCTTGGTTTAATGATAAATTTAATCCGTTACTAATGGAAAATGTCCTTCACCTATTGTTTTTATGCGGAATTTAGCGACGGACCAAAATCCGTCGCTAAAATCAGACTTACGACGAATTTTGGTCAGTCGCAAATTACCACCCAAAATAATACTTATTTTAGTTGCTTTTGAGATGAATCGTGATCAGTCATAAAATGACTTTTGCCTAAAACATTTGTTTTTTCTTTTCTTTTTTTTTTTTTTTTTAGAATATGGTGGAAATTATGTTTCATCATAGTTTAAGAATTGTTTTTTAATTGAATTTCAATGATTTAGCATATTTGTCAATGATTGATTTAATTGTACATATTTGTATCTAAGATTATTTTTTAACAATTGATTGAATGCAAAAAAAATATTAATTTGTTTTTATGTCAAATGAGTTGAAATTATTATTAATTTTTTTCTTTAAATCTAATATTTAAATGATTTGTAATATCACATGAAAAAGAATATTGAGAAAAAAAAATTAACAATGTTTGAGAAAAATTGAGATTTTGAAAAAGAAAAACCGTGATTTAATAAAACTCTATTTTTTCAGAAAAAATATTGAATAAAGTCGATAATTTTGAAAAAAAAAAAGAATTTGATTTTGAAAAAAAAAATGATATCCTAAAAAAGAAGATTAAAAAGTTTTTTTTTTTTTTTTTAAAGTGAAAATTTTGACAACTTCGAAAATTGAAAATATTTTTCAAAAAAAAATGAGAGTTCGTATTTTGAAAAATAAAATAAAATTGACAAGTTTGAAAAAAAATTGACAAGTTCTAAAAAAATACTTTTTTTTTTAAAAAAAAATGGAGAAGTTCGAAAGAATTGAAAATTTCAAGATAAAATGAGATTAAAAAAATGATACTTTAACAAAAAACTGACATTTTGATATGGAAATAAAAAAGTTGAAAAAATTTGTGATATTGTAAAGTAATTGAAAATGTTCGAAAATTGAAATTAAAAGAAAGTGATTTATGAAAACATTGAGATTTTGAAAAAGAAAATATCATTTTGAAAAAGAAAATTGAAAAGTTGAAAACAAAATCATGCTTTTGAAGGAACAAAAAAAAATATCTGCATCTTGAAATTTTTGAGGAAAAAAATTAGATTTTGGGAAATTTTTTAAGATTTTGAAAAATAAAAATTCAGAATTTGTATTTTAATTTTAAATTTTTTTTGAAAAGTTTGATAATAAAAATATGATTTTGTTAAAAGCTTTGAAAGAAAATTTAAGATTAAAAAATATACATTTTGAAAAAAAAAATGTGATTTTTAATAGGAAATTGAGATTTATCTGTTAAAATAAAAAAGATTTTTTAGTAAACTACTAGGCACATCCACTAGGTGAACCTTTAGATGTTTATGCACACAAAGATTCACTTGTGAAAAACATAATAGGCCAAGTATAATGAAGTGTAATTGGGATGTACTAGGGTTGATCTGAACGGCTAAGTATGTTTGAAATGTACATGCTATTTAGGATAGAGAACAGAAACCAACTCAATATGACTTGAAATAAATCAAATCCATCCAAAACACTCTTTAAATATGCATGATCAGTTTGTCTAGATCTCGATTGATTTTAGACAATTTAAATTAACCTTAAATTCAAATATGATCATTGGATCGCAAGATATGGCCCATCATATTATTGATCAATCTTGTCTACTCTATATCTTTCTCATTTAAAATCTGATTGTAGTGAGTGACTAATTAAATGGAAGTTTGAATATATATATTAAAAAAATTATATTTTCAAAAAAATTGAGAAGTTTCAATGAAATTAATAAGTTTGAAAATTTTTGAGAATTTTATATAGAAATTGAGATTTTGTATTTTGAAATAAATTAAGAAGTTTTATAAAAGAAAATGAGGTTTTGAAAAAAAAAAAAAATTCGTTATTTTGAAAACAAAAAATTTGAGAAGTTTGAAAACAATGATAGATTTTGAAAAAATTTAAAAATTTGAAAAAAAAAATTGATAATGATTGAGAAAAATTCAAATTTTGAAAAGAAAATGAGATTATATATAAAAAAACTGAGATTTTTAAGAAAAAATTTACATTTTGCAAATGAAATTTAGGAAGTTTTAAAAATAAAATTAGTTTTATTGAAAAAAAGTTAAAAAATTTGATTTTAATTTGACAATGTTTGAGAAAATATGAGATTTTGAAAAAAAAAAAATTAAGATAAAAAAATGAAGCAAATTTTTTTTTTTTTTTTTTAAATGATTTGTGTTTTGTAGATAATTGAAAAGTTTGGTAAAAAATTGATCTAATTTTATGATAAAGCCATTCTAAAGTTGATCTGACTGGAACAGCCAAATGTATTCATTACGTGCTAGTTAGTATATACTACAAAATTCAGCTTATTACGAATAGGCGCACAAGTCCAAGGTAACACAGAGAAAATATGGACGGTGTGGATATATAAAATATATATAAAGGTGGGCCCTACACCTGAGGGTAACAGGAACTTCCAGTGAGTTAACTAAATGGGAAAATGGTTATATAAGGTGACTTCATGGAACTTCCAGTGAGGGCTCCATCATGATGTGTGTACATTAACCCCGTGCATTTGATTTGTCCCGTTTAGGTCATATGATATCCCAAAAATCAATCGTCTACGATAGCTCAAGTGGGCCATAGCATTTAAAACTATGTGAAGGCATCCTAAAATATATAAAAGTATTTGGTGGGCCTACACGAGTTTTAGATGCGGGTGAAACTTAGCCTGACCCCTCATCTAAGTTGGAAACACATAAATAATGGGCAGGACCTATGAATTCCATGTACGTGGGCCCAATATCTGATTATGAATGTTTTATTGAGTGTAACCTCTCTCAGCTATAGTATATGGTGTGGTCCACTTAATT
This sequence comes from Magnolia kwangsiensis, assembly GCA_037074715.1. NCBI lineage: Eukaryota > Viridiplantae > Streptophyta > Magnoliopsida > Magnoliales > Magnoliaceae > Magnolia > Magnolia kwangsiensis. The sequence goes on from CM073573.1 coordinate 142,260,632, forward strand.
CTTTGATTGACTTTATTTTTAAGTCTATTGCCCACCATGGAATGACACATCTGAGTGATGGGACAGATCCAAAGTTCAAGTGGACAGACCGTAGAAAAGAGTGATATAGTGATAAAAAACTTCTATGGCAAGAGAAGTTTTTAATGGATTGGGTCCACTCGTACATTGGATCTGCCTCATATTTTGGGTCATGATCTAAAATTATGTGACAGAATGGATGAATAGAGTGGATAAACACAAAGCATTCATGGTGGGCCTCGAAGAATGCTATGCATGCTAAGCGGCTTGGTTCGCAAGCCAAATGTTGAGATGCGAGGAGCTCATTATGCTTATGGTACTGAGTAAACTCCCCGAGGTACACCATGAATTATGTATTCTATCCACTCCGTTATTCATTTTCCCATATAATTAATTTTAATTCTTGAGCCAAAAAATGAACCATATACAATGTTCAAATGGACCATACCACTAGTAATAGATGAATTGAACGTTTGAAAATTTCTTAGGGTCCAAACTCTTATTTTGTGTTTTCCCTTCATCCATTTATGTATGATCTCGTGAACAGGTTGGATGACAAATAAACATTACTGTAGAGCCTAGGAAGGTTTCAACGGTGGAAATCATTACCCCCACTGTTTCCTGTTGTATGATCCACTTGATCACTGGATATGCTTCAATTTTGAGCCCAACCCTATAAATTAAATGGAAAAATGGATGGACGGCATCGATAAACCACATACATTTACGTTGGGCCCAAATGAGTTTACTCAGTCCGATAAGAGTTTATGGAGTATCTCAATATGCAATGCGATGCCGTCCACAGCGGCATTAACTCCTCTCTCTCTCTCATATGAGCTAGGGCGTGCGCCGGCCCTGACTCTCCTCTCTCTCTGTCTCTCTCAAACCGTCCTACCTCGTCGCCTTCTTCCATTCTCTTTCCATTCTCATACAGATAGAGAGAGAGACGTGGAGAGGAGCTCGACGAGAAGAGGCCAGCCCATCCGGCCATCCAACCTTTCACTGGCCAAAGTGAGTCCACGCCCCTTGTTCCCTTCTTCCTTATCCCCCATTCTTTTTATTTTTATTTTTATTTTTATCCGATTTGATGTGAGTGAGGCCCGATGTGTGGGCCTCTGTTTACGTGCATTGCTGGCCAACCGGACCAATCTGACTGATGTGTGGGGCCCCTGTTTATGTGCATTGTGGCCCCAGATATTGATGATGATTTGGGGCTGAGAAGGGCAGAAAAAGGCATCCCACAATGCAACTCCATTTTCCGCACCACCCCAAAGGCATCCAGATCTTTGATCTAATGGGCCTCAACGTGGCTTTTGATGCCCCAAAAGTCACCAGATTGGAAGATTTGTAAACTAAATTGGTGAGTCTTCTTTCCTTCATACTATATGGTTTATTTTATTTTATTTTTGTAACTTAGAAAAAAAATGGTCTCGTGAATCTAAAATTCTACTTATATTATTTTACTAATTTATTCTTTTAAAGACTTTAAATTCTTGTCATGAAAGTCTACTGCTAGCTTCTCCCTTCCTTTATACTTTGTATCCATACATCATATGGAAGACAATATATTATAGTGTAGTTAGGTGTTTAATTATTTTTGTATATAGATAGTTTGAAGAAATGCCTAACCAAGACCTTTTTGTATGACAACACATGAGCGAGCGGTCCTCCGGTTTGACACACGCAGGTCATCATATGGTTGGAAGAAACCCCTGTATCATCCATTTAGTTGACCTGACCCTTCTTTGCAGATCATTGTATAAATTCACGTTGATTTGACAACTCTAATTGTTTGATCAGTGATTTTTTCTTGTTAAATGTGGAGTGTAGGTTCCTGTGTCAGAAAATGTACATGTGGGCCCATAGTGTGGTGATCCAGACTGTTGATCTGACGGGCCCCACTGGATGGTGGATAGCCCCATAGCACTTCAAAACCAGTAGCATACATTGAGAAAAGATACAGAAAAGGTGTAAATTCAAACAAAAAAGGGGAAAAGATTAATAGGTTAGAATCTTCCTAGCTGGGAAATTTGTGGATTACTGGACAAGGTGGGACCCATCAAATCAACAGTCTGGATAAGTGAACGATAGGCTCCATATGTACAGAACAGAATCCTTCTTTGAATTTTCTCAGACTGTTCCTAAAAGCTTTCTTGTGATGCCTTGTGTTCTTTGATTTGCCTCCACAACACTGTAAGTCTTGAAGTAGAACTTGATGTGTGTGTTTGGATGCGCTATAAAATTGAATTGTGATTATTATTCACATAGTTAAAACAACCATGGTTTTCATATTGAGCATCAAGACTCCAAACTGCAATTTTTATTTTTATTTTTTAAATTTCAAGTTGGACTTAAAAGAGTGTAACTGCAATTTGAGGGCTATTTCCGCATAAAAACTCCTATCAATCCACTTTTAGTGTAAATTTTCATCAAATTTCATGAAATTTGGCGCTGTCAAACACACCCTAAATCTAATATTCACAAAGCAATTCACTTGTGCATTGGACTGTTGGAAATATGAAGCCTGCATGTTTTGAATGGAATAATGACTGCTCTTTAGGCTGACATTGGACTGTTGGAAATATGAAGCCTTTGACAGATGCTGAACTCTACGGACATAGAGATATCTGCAGGATCCTCGAAGTAAATGGCTCCAAGGATTCTATCACCTATCATTCTCTAGTAATTGAATTTTATTTCTATATCCATTCCAAGTAGTCCTCTTCTTTTTTGCTCGAATGTTCCATTTTTTCCTGTCTGATACTTTTGTATGCATATGGCGGATTGTATCGCAGACTAGTCTGATTGTTGGTCCCAAGGAAATGATAAAGCGGAAGACTCCCGATGATTTTATTGGATCTTGCGGACATATGCAAAGTTTTCATGTGTCAGAGGCGAGTACAAACATGCAAATGAGATTTGTCCAAACAGGCCTGAAGAGGATTTCATGGACACATGCTAACAATGCACATGTATGCTAGGTCCAGTTATTATTCTTCCATCCTGTAATGTGGCCATTTAAAATTCCAATCACCACCCAACTATCATTTTTCAGTTCCTTGGCTAAATGACTGAAATGAATAGAAAGAATCCACCTAATTCAAGATTTTCCGCTGAAATCGTTTACTTTTTTTAACCATATGTGCAGAGTTTTCCACATGAACAGGGCTTGAATGAAGTGAATATTGATCTTTCTGAGTTGAATTTAGAGCATTCATCTCCAATTGACCAGGTATCAAAGTAGGAACTGCTTATTGTTTCTCTTTAAGGTGTGTTTGGATGCAGTATTGAATTGATTTGCAATAATGGATCTAGCCAAACAATAATGGGGATTTTGTAATTTCCTCTTGATTTGCAGGGTTTCTATGGGGAATCTGAGAAGGTCAAATGGCATGGAACATGGGTCATTAAGACAATAATCCAATCAAAAATATCCAAACCTGAAATGTAAATTGACAATATTTTACTCTTATTCTGTTGCCTTTTATTATGGTTAGGACTTTTTGGAGAATAGTGGAAATGTTGATGGTTTCTGTTTTAAACAGGAGACTATCTGCAAAGGAATTCTCTTCTAAGGGAACTTTGCCACCCAAATATCGTGCAGTTTCTTGGTGCGATTGTGCATGGGGAAGAGATGATCACGGAGTTCTTGTCAGGCGTATGTTTCTGCTACTAAATAGTTATTAATGGACCATCCTTCCCCTTTACATTTCCTTTTAACTTTTTAAGTTACTGAGATATCTAAGAAGCTAACTCATTTTGTGGGACCCACCTAATCTTCAAATGGAGCTATTTTTCATTGTATTGGAAAGGAAATGCTCTTTTTCATCCACACGAGTATTGTTTCATGATTTTTTGAAAATTCTACTAAGAGCATAAATCCCAAAAAATTGCAAATTATTTTTCTACATCCAGAACCGAATGCGGCCTTAAGTTATACTCCTATGCAAACAGAACAAATATAGATATTCAAAGCTATGATCAGTTCTGCTTTTATGTGGTGTCATGCATCAAAATTGGAATTGTGTCATGGTGTTCCATGATCTGGATAAGGTGGATCCCTCGGTAGAAAGGCCATTGTCCTCAAATTGCACAAATTGGATCATCCTACCCATCTGATTGTTGGACCTTGCCACATTCAATGTTGACCACTGCCAATATGTTTTTCCCATGTCCAGTTCCAGATGCCGATCTGGCAGTTAATATCATCCAATCAGTGATATTTTATTACAGCAGCACATTCAGAGAGGAGCCCACTTGATGAATCCATAGTTTGTTGAAGATAACTGTGTTTAAGACAAAGTGCCGATTATTTGTCTTGAGATACCAATAAGAAATTTACATGAAAGCCTATCAAAATCCAAAATAAATAAGGTTAAGCTTGGTTGCACCAAATATCATGATTAATCAGTCTAATTTGGTGCAAAATCATTTCATATTGTTTCATAAAATTTGAGACAACCAAACACGCACAATATAAAAATTCTTTTCATTATACTTGCTAGATATAGTTATCTTGATCATTTTTGCTGATTTGGATCGTGCGTTTGCTAGTATAGGGGAATCTATGTACTATTTTGAGTAAAAGAGTTCGCTTCGATATACCCACATCAGTGCGCTATGCTTTGGATATTGCCCGGTACAGCACTTCCTTGGGCATATATACATTTCTTCAGAGAATTGATTTTTTATCCCTAGATGCAATGCCCCCTTTGTCTAGTTCTTAGTCCTGTAGTAAATAAAATAAATTATTTAAGGGTGTGTTTGGTTGCACCAAATATCATGAAATTTCATTACTAATCAGTCTAATTTGGTGCAACCAAACACTAGTGTAGAGAAGATAGTATCCTTCATATCTCTGTAATTTGTTTTCATCAGATGAGATCATATGGTTTCTGTTTCCAATAGTGGTTCTTGTCCTTTCGATCATCAGCAAGGGTTTTTCTAGCACCACCTGCACCTTTCACATGCAATACATATGCGAACCTGGCTAGCGTATAAGACATGACCAATTTTGTTGGATGCTCACCACCATAAAGATGACCATATGCAAGGATCAGGCTCATACCCACATCAAGCTGGCCACATATGTGCATTGAATGAGGACCATCGGCAAGTTCTTTTAAACCATCATTCATTTTGCATGTGGTTGCCAGTATGATGAGTGGTGGTCTCATGCACTAGCCAGGTTGGCAGGAGTGAAGAGTGCATAGAAAGGATGGCTATTGAGCTATTAAACATCTGAATAATACATATGATGCAATGGTTTTCATTTACAGGGGAATGAATTACCTTCACCAGCACAAGCCTAACCTTATCATCCATAATAATTTATGTACCAGGTGAGTACTAAATCACTAAGTTATGCAGTCTTCGATATATGTTGGTATATTTGAGTGTGAGAGTGATATATATATATATATATATATATATATATATATATATATATATATATATCATGATTTGTTACTATCTTAAATCAATATTACATTTGATGTGTTTGGTAATTGTTCATAATAGAATACAACTACATCGTCTTTCATTTGAGAAATTTTCCCCATTGGACATTTTTTTAGCAGTCTAATGACTTGTAAATCGCTTGTTATGTCAGCATTTTTTTGTAGTATTTCTTTATATTGCAAAGAAAGCGAAAGCTTTTAGGCTGCTTGTTATGGCAGCAAATCTCACTTGTATTTCGGCCTTTTCCCTTCAATTTTAGATTTAGATTGTGTTTGGATGCACTATTGAATTGAATTGCAATAATTAAGGGCATGTTTGGGTGCTTACTTAAAAATGAGTTCATCTCATTTTAGGTAACATCAATTATGTATTAGAGATCATAGGTTATGTACATTGTTGGTTATAATTTTAATCCTTACCAAAAAAATCTATCTCTAATGCATAATCACAATTTAACAAAATGAGATGAAATCATTTTCAAAGCGGTACCCAAACAGGCCACAAAGAAATGACCCAATTTTAGTTTACCATAGTAAGGAAATAGCAATTGAATTCCAGTTATATTGCTTTTAAGTGCAACTTAAAAGAAAAATAATTGCTTACACCTTTTGGAACAAATTATTGCAATTTGATTCATTTGCACATCCAAACATGACCTTAGCTATAAACCTTCCAATGTACCGAGGTGTATGTATGATAGAGGACTAAAATTTCATGATAAAGAGATGATTCCTCTGTGGTTGTTTGGGTGGGAAAATGATTGCTAAATGATTGATACATTTATGCATATTAAGAATTGGAGGTTTGCTAAGCCCACACGTGCGCAAATCCCTTCCCATCTACATTCAATCACACATGCCAATATGCACGTGTCTTAGATCCAAGCTTTCCGTCGGTAGGCCATGGCATCCAAAACAAACAAGCAGCTAAAACAATGTATTAGCCATCCATTTGTTTTGTGCAATGTGGCACACATGAAGAGTGAAATGGCATAATTTTCATGCCAGAAGACCTAAGCAGTGTGGCCCACCTCATAGAAAGCTCAGTATCTCAAGCATACACCTAATATTTGAAATTTGTTTTATGGTGTTAAGCAAATTTCCAGAACTCTCAATTTTAGTCAATTAGATGTCTCTATGTCGATCATGGAGGTTTTGTAAGAATACCATTTCAAATTGGATGTAAGCTTTCTTTCAATACACAGGCTGTATGCTCAATGGTTGGATTGTGGAAGAGTTACAAGGCTGGAAACACAAAATTCTTACATTGATTGAAAAGAAAATTTCTAGTCTGACAGATTGATTTTTTTTTCCTAGTAAAGAGATTTTTGGAATTATCTGATGATTTCTTGCATCTGTAAACAGAACTGTTGCATATTGCATTATGCAAGATTCATACACGTGGGACCATATATTAGTGATCCAAACTATTGATCTGAGATGCAGAAATATTTAAGATCGGAATATCATAACCCTTCAATATATCCCCTTTTCACTGAATGACCATCCATTTGTAGGCAACCACATAGAAGGGTTAAGATCTTCTGATCTGGACTAATACCAAAATCACATTTCCAACTCATGGATATTTTCCATTTTTAACCAAGTCTGCTTTGTTCTTTGGAGTGTAGGAACTTGCCCGAAGATGAAGGGGGGCACTAGAAGATATTGGTGAATATTGGGATCAGATGCTTTATGAGCAGATAGACCCCTTTCATGAAAACTGTATGCCATAACATTTGAAATTGTAAATTTGCTTGCATGCTTTTTTCAATATTGAGTGTTGATGCATTAGGAACTAAGTGGTATCTCCATCCATTCTTTACAATTAGGACCCAAATTCATGATCCAGACCCTTAATCTGATGGACTGTACTGTGGATATGGGACAACCTAGAAATCTTTCAGAAGCCTTTGGGTTTTGTAGGACCGTGTCGGCTGCAAAGAGGAGATGCAAGACTAGCAGGCAGTCCCTGTGGGTCTTGTAGGGTTGACAGAAGCCTCTTCCGATCAATTGTTTGAAGCATTAAATGATATTCTTTACGTTACCTTATTTCATAAGTAGCTGACCTAATTTTGACTACTACTATATATTTCAGTTTCTTATATAGGCCCACTGAGCATCCAAACACATTGATATTTAGTCCAGTTTCATATTTTTTTTTGAATTTTGTGAATGGGATTCTTATTAAACAATGAATTATTTTTTGAATGATATCAGGTGTTTAGATTCAAAATAAATAAATAAATAAAAACAACAGATATTTTTAGCGACGGTTTCTGAACTTAGTTCACAACGGTTGGATTTGGGGCCATTTAATATTAGCGACGGACCGTATCCGTCGCCAATATTTTTAATGACTTAATTCGGGTGGGTTTATTCGAATTTTAGCAACAGATTTTAATTCGGGTGGGTTTATTCGAATTTTAGCAACAGATTTCCAATTTTTGCGACCCAACAAACAGCCATGGACCAAGCAACGAACAAAATCCGTCGTTTTTTTGGTTTTGTGACGGATCTGGTCCATCACAAATTCGCAATTTTGGTGTAGCTTCAACTCGATTAGATCTGTACAAATTTCTAGAAAAATCCAATAATGAAATATTATTATTATTATTATTATTATTTGTAAAAATTGCTGCTAGATAGTTTTTTGCACCTTAAAGGGATAAAACATTCACCAAACTATAGAATCATACTTCAAAAAGTTTTCTGGAGTCTCGGTAATTAGTCAGGGACTTAGGTTTAAAATTTTAGATTAATCAGATATATAGTTTAGAAATTAAAATTCTGAGAGTAACAGGTTATCAATATAAAATGATTTTGGGAATTTACAATTGTTCATATAAATGATAACACTAAAACTTAGGTTCAATATGGGATGAACCATTTAGGCCTATCTTTTATGAAATCTAGGGTGTTTTTATGGTGGAATGAAAAAGTACATGATATTCTCCAAGGATCTAGAACGATCAAGACCAAGCTTACGAAACCATATTCAATCAAGTTATAAGCGGTTTGGTCCAAATACCAAATTGATTAAACCATATATCTATGTCAAATACCAAATACCAAATACCAAATTCCATCATGTACTTTTTCATTCCATCATAAAAGTACCCTAGGTTTCACAAAGGATATGATCAAATGGTCCATCCCTTGTTGAACCTAAGTTTTAATGTTATCATTTATATAAATAGTTGCAAATTTGTTTTATATTAACAGCCTGTTACTGCCAAAATTCTAATTTCTAAACCATATATCCAATTCATCTGAAATTTTAAATTAAGTCCCTGACTTATTCCGGAGACTCTAGAAAAAATTTCGAAGTAATATTCCATAGTTTGGTGAGTGTTTCATCCCTTTAAGGTGCAAAAAGACTTGCTGTCCAGCAGCAATTTGCACAAAATTTTGCTAATATTGGATTTTTCTAGAATTTTGCACATAGCTAATCAAGCTGAAATTTTATGAGTAGATTTATGAAGACGTAATTGAGTTACTAGAAAGGTTTCAAAGTTTTCTAACAAGTTCATCTCATGCAACCAGCAGAGATTTCCTAATGTGTCAGATTTCACCATATCGACCAAAAGTTTTGGGAAACTTGGAAAATCTCCAATTCTAGTTTCGTAAACTTGTTTCTCTTGCTTGGAATCCATTTAAGGACAAGCTTAAGTCCATAATAAGCTTATTTGGAATTTTGGGAATTTGTTTCGACGGCACCTACATTCAGTCTCTAAATTCTGCATCTAATTTAACATTCTTAATGGGGAACATGAATGTGTGTTTCTAATTCCTCACTTGCTACTTCCTTTGAAAATTAACCTAAGTATAAGAATCTAATTCATGATCCTATCCTAGTCGCGTAAAGCTCATGATGGTTCATTCCCTTAGGCCCAGTTAATCTCGTTCTCATGCTCTGATACTAACTGTAACACCCCAAATTTCTGTGGCCCGAGTCTTTGCTCATCCCGCGAATTACAGGCGTTAATTTTCTTACACATTATTTAGGTCATGTGATTTATAGTAAATTTACACACATTGTTCATAAAAGAAGGTACTCATGAGAAGGAAATTGCTTGCAATTATTATTCCATTTAAAGTCAAAAGAGTTCAACAAATCATCAAATGCCCTGTCAATGGGAGCTTATTACATCATCTTAAGTAAGCAACAGAAAAAAAATAAACAAATAAATTGTAGTGTCATTTTCATTCTTTATTCAATCGTATCTTTCATAGAATAGTCATCGTTTGAATCGTTAACCTGTAATTTACCTGTAACATCTGTATGGTTTGAGAGGGTCAATGCCCTACTCATAGTGGTGGTAGTATTATGTGCGGTCCATCACACGTAGCAATCATCACAATGTGAAAAATAATTCAAAAATACCACTACACCAAAATCACTATTTAGGAATGGCGAGAGTTTTGGTTCTAGAAGGGCTTCAGACTGTTTGAAATTTAAAACGGTTTTACTCCTTTTCAAATGAAAAAGGAAACACAAAACCACTCGTAAGTCCTCATTTTTTATCTCATTTTTTATTATCTTTCTCATGAAGTTGTGCGGTGGTATTATTACCTCTTCCTGTAAATACGAAATCACAAGCATTTTTCCCTCTCTATAGAGCGATAGAGAGACTGAGTTAAAGATTCATTAATGGTGGTAGATCTTAAGCAAGATTTAACCTTTTAGAAGAAAAATCCTTATTTTCAATCTATCTTTTGGTTTTTAGAGGTGAGAGAGTGACTTCCATGGTGAGATCTACCTCCGCTTTTCTAGGGTTTTGAGATCTTGCTATTTTTGTTTCTTCTCGGTAGCTCCATCTTTCCTTTCCATGCCAGATTTCTATCTTCGGGGTTGTTTTCCATGCCGGATCGAAGCTTCTTTGTCTAAGTGGAGGAAAAAGGGTTTTTTTTTTTTTTTTCCTTCTAGAAATTGGCTGTTACTCATATGGTTTTTTTTAATCTAAATTTTTTGACTTTTTCCACCATTTTCGGATTTTAATGGAAACTCTAGTTGTCTCAGCGGATGGATCTGATCCGTCTTGTTATTTAAAGAATGGGGGGTTTCACGAATTTTGAAATACTTTTAGGGTTTTCTTTTTAAATTGAAAAAGTCTGTTTTGTCCTGTGAGTTTTCTGATTTTAAAGGAAATTGTAGTTTTAGTAGCAGATAGATCTGTTTTGTACTTTTTGGAAGAGATTGTGATCTTCTGTTTGGTTTAAAAAAATGATTTTTTTTTTCTTTTCACTCTGTTTTGTACATTTTGGAAGAGATTGTGTTGTTCTGTTTGGTAAAAAAAAAAAGGATTTTTTTTTTTTTTCAGTTGTAGGGGCCTTTTGGCACAAATCCGTTTTTTCTTATGTTTTCTGATATTTTTGGAGAGAGTTTTTTCTTTTGCATGGTGAAAATGGGCTTATTGCGAATTTCCAATTACTAGTAGGGTTGTTTGGCAAAAATCCGATTTTTTTTCTTGCTAGTCTTCTACATTTGTTAGACACTGCATTTTCATGGTGGATCTCTACATTTTTTTTCCAAACGCATTTGATTTTCTTCACTTCTTCAAAAGCAGAGATCTGCCTTCATGTACAAGCTTAGAGATTTTTTTTCCTTCTTTCTGCAATGGCAGCGTCTAAGAGTAAAATACAGTCAGTGGAAGCAGACAGCGGCGTTGAGAATCGTATTTCTTCCTTTCCAGATGAGGTTTTAGAACAGGTTCTTGTTTTCATGAAATCGCAAAAGGATAGGAGCTGTCTCTTTAGTCTGCAAGGACTGGTTTGGGAACTTCGGTGCGCTCTCCCTTGTGAGCTATGATGGTTTCAGCACTGACGGGCTTGCAGCCATTGCAAGTTTGCAACCCATTGAAGGTGATTTCCTTTCCTCTTCTTCTGTTTTTATGTATGAGTTTTGGAGCTCTTGTCATTATCTTGTCAAAAATGAGATCAATTTCAATTTGCTCTGATGTAAATGGTTTGGTTATGAAATAGGAATATGGGTGGATATGATCTTTTATAGCTCTCTCTCTCTCCCTCTCTCTCTTTCCCTCTCCCTCCCTCCCTCCCTCCCTCCCTCCCTCCCTCTCTCTCTCTCTCTCTCTCTCTCTCTCCTCTCTCTCTCTCTCTTTCTCACACACCCACCCACGCACACACAAAAGCACAAACACACAAGTACAAACACACATTATTTCTTATTTCATGAGCAGCTGCCAACCTTGATGTGGTTCAGTAATGCAGGTTAGTGTTGATGGCTTGCTTTGTCGTACAGTTTCAAACGACTGTTCTGTGAAGATATTTGATGTTGTCAACTATGATATGATGTTCATGATGCATCTACCATTTGTTCCTGGCACAATTGAATGGGTTTACAAGCCCGGAGATGTCAAAGCTAAGCTTGCCATTAGTGACCGGAACTCAGCCTATGTTCACATATAAGATGCTTTCAAAATATCCATTGGTTTTTATTTATTTATTTTTGTAAAATCATGTTCTTAAAAATGTTTAGAGCCATGCTAATGATATTGGTACAAAGAGGATTGAGAATCCTCTTTGAGGCACATCCATCAAGTAGGCACCATTGTGATCCTTACTTGGTAAAAAAATGCCTGCCTGCTATGTAGTGGGCTGCAACTGTTTAATGAAAAAGAACGGTTACTATAAATCGACTGAAGTTTAGCATTTGTCTTACACATGTTCTCCAATGAGCAGACCAACCTGATCTATTGGCCTTGGCATGTTCAAGTAGGCCCCACTGTGAACATTACTTGGTAAAAAAATGCATGCCTACTCTGTACTGGGCTGCAACTGTTCAATGAAAAATGAATGATTGTTATAAATCAACCAAAGTTTAGCAGTCTTACACATGTTCTCCAATGAGCAGACCAACTTGATCTATTGGCCTTGGCATGTTCAAAGTGGGTTTGCCTGATGAAACAGCCTGGATGCATGTGTGCATGTGTCACAAATGGGATTTATGATCTTCATCATGTGAATATTCTTCTCGTTCCTCAAAATTTTAAAATAAAAGGTTGCACCTTTTTCCCAACTTCATTATCCTTTGCGTGCAGATTCATATGGGCTGATAAAAGTTATGAAGTTCAACCATATATCATTGTGATATCTGCAGATGCAAGGGGGTCGTAGAGTATTGGTGTCCTACCACTCTTCAGTTCCCAGAAAATGGGTATTTTCTTATGATAGTAAATATTGTTTGATTTCAGGTTCTACCTTTGTTAGGTATATTTATTTCTTGCATACAGCTTTGTGGTAGATGAGCAATGAATAGAAGAACTTGCTCATGCATTTGCATACATGTAGTCTAAAAGCTTTTGAGCCACTGACCCTAAAATTAGCCATGTCCTTGTGCCAGCAGGCCAATTGACATGTTTTATTCCCCATTAAGTAGGCTTGGACTGGAATACTACCCAGAAATTTTTTCCTAGTTGAAACTTTGTGATATATATGGCCATATGGTGGTCATTTTTTCCATATTCCTTTTTTTTTTTTTTCAATATTCTGTTCTTTAACTGTAGGTCTGGGTGCATAGAGCTTTCAATTAATTGAATAGTTAGTGATCCCTGTTATCCTGTGGAATATCATTGAGAATTGGATATTGTCAGCACTTCTATAATTATAGGCTAGCCTTTAGGGATCTTGATATGTTTGCATGCATAATGGAAAATACCCTCATGTATTATTGAACATCTGTCCTTTGTTGCATTGGTACTTTTCTTGTTCTTTATTGAAATGATTTATTGCATTTTGGTTCAATTGAACATCCAAACAGATTCTTAGCTCTCTAGCCACGAAATCCAATTTCAGATGGATGTTGCCATCTCCAGTGGTTGCAGATGCACATTGTAGGTGAGTTTGTGTGGTTAGTTACACTCTGTATTCAGTATTCGATCATGATTCGGATAGCTGATTATGGTGGGAGAAGTGGTCCTCCAAACTACTATGCCTTTGGTATTAGAACCCATAATTTCTGGTAATTGAAATCCTGAAATTCTGGAACCATCAGTTCCTGGTAGTTCCAGTTCTTAGAATAACAGTTTTTTTTTTTTTTTTTTTCCTTCTTCTTTTAAAACTCTGCTCTGGACTTTAGTGTGCTGAGTTGTAGTTGTTTTTTTTTGACTGACCTAAAACTGTCTAGGATTCAAATGAGTTTCACCATCCATTTGCGAAAGTTAGCACCTAATAAATTGCATCAGACAAATGCTGATTCTACTATGGTTGTGGAAAACTATGACAAATATTGACATGTAAAAGAAAATCATTAAAATTGTTTAGGTAGTACATAAGTTTGCCGAAAATAGAGAAATTTAGGTTTTTAGCTAATGGTTCGTGTTCTGTCTTCATGCAGCCCTATATGAAGATTCGGTTTAGAGTCTCATCTTTTGCAATTCACTTACTTGAGAAGGGAACACAGGTTAGAGAGAGAGAGAGAGAGAGAGAGAGAGAGAGAGAGAGAGAGAGAGAGAGAGAGAGAGAGAGAGAGAGAGAGAGAGAGAGAGAGAGAGAGAGAGAGAGAGACCCAACTAATTGTGTAGCCCACTGTTCTCAAGTCACAAGACCAAGATCAGATTGGTTGAACAACCCTAACCTCTAATTCTCGTACACTTGTTTGTGGTAATAGGACCATTGGATATTTTTATTTTTAACCATCCAATCAATTTGTGGGAAGGGCTAAGATTATGATGATGAAAAAAGACATTTTCTGAAATATCTGGATTTTAAATGACATATCCATTCCAGAATTTGAAATTTTGGTGTAGAAAAATATTGCAACCATGCAGGAGTAATGGCTGGGTTTGTGCCTAGGTCTAGGCCCATCACGAAACTTTAGACCCAAGGCCTGACTCTAGCCCAGCATGGCATGGGCCTAGCACAGCCAACCATGCCCAAGTCCAAGCTCAAAAAGTTGTGGGTTGGACCTAACCTGGCCTGTCTAAAAAATTGATGAAATGCCTATTTCCTAATGAAATGCCACAATGATAAACCGTTCTCCAAATGCATGGGACCACATATACATGCAGTTCAAAGATGTTGCTGTTAAAGTCGCAAATGTCGAGCTTTACTACAAGGCAGTGCACTTTTACTTGCAGGAGCATCTGACCTTGTTAATGATTTTCTCAATGTGCTGACACTCCGTGTGGACCATAGTTGTGTTGTGGACATAATGCACAAGGTGTGTGCTTGTGATTTCTGATGCAGAGCGTTTGGATTTGTTCAATTTTGCATTTGGAATCATTTGTTCCCCCCCTCTTGTTGCTAGATGCATTGCCAGGTTTAGGCTGTGTTCTTATTCATTTTGGTTATGTATTCCTTCTTTGTGGGTTTCAGGTCTGCTTCTTGTTAAGCCATACATGATTGCAGTCCAGAGCAACAACATAGCTGTTGTAAATGAGGCTTTGAATGAAATCTATGTTGAAGAGGAGGACTATAAGAGGCTGCGGGAGTCAATTGATATGCACGATAACTTCGATCAGATAGGACCTGCACAGTAGGTGAAAAACTTATTTCTTTTCTTCTTTTCTTTTGAACTTCTTGGCAGGTCTCATCTAATCAAGTGTTTTTCTTATTCTTTTCTCACAATCACTCCTTTTACATGGTCTGTATAGATTGAGAAACATGTAAACATTTCTTAACACCATGTAAACATCATGGTCAGATTCAGAAAGGTTTCAATAGTGTACATTTCTATAACAGAAAAGTTGCGAGGCACATCTTCATTTTGTAGAATTCTTCTTGCTACCGCTGCCTTTCAAGGATATGTCCTGTCTTTTGAACTCATTGATATTCATTATTTCCAAGTTAGTTGCTGCTTAGACACAAAATGCTTTGTGGTAAGGTAAACGAGATTGCTTGGAACACAAACAGGAGACATTTTCTTACTACAGGAAATGGTAAGAAGAACTTCCAAGATGCCTGCTTCTTTTACGCATTTGCTAAGAACCACAAGCTTATGTCCAATGTGCAAGTACCATTCGGTAATAGCATCAACCCTACAGATCTTTGATTGGTGCATTATGTTGATTGATCCAGACCATTCAATCAATTGACCATCACTCAGATGCACTATAGCCCATCCCAGTTGTCATTAGTTGATCAATCAACTACGTGATCCTTTACCTGTTTCTGGATGGTAAAGAAAACTATACAGGTATTATCTAGAAAAAAATAAGTCTATAGATCAAATGGTTAGAAAATGCTAATTGCTGTAATTTCTTTCCATTCATCCATCTTTGAGTTGGGGTATCAGTTGGTCAGGAGCCTTCCAATTTCTTGATGCATTTACCTATTTTATTTTGTAGGGTTGATACCATTAACTAAATGATACACAGCAGACACTGATCTGGCCTCTAAATGCATTATTAATGCAGTATATTTCTCTTTTATGCTGTCAATTTTCAAGAACTTACAGAAAACCTCTGCTAAGCTACCTGAGAGCATAGGGTTCTCAGTCCTACTCTTGCCACTCATGGGGCATATGTCTGAGACCTAGGCCCTTTCATTGGTTCTCAGTTTGTTGTTGGATGTGGCTGGTGGAGAAGCTCAGTTTGCTGTGGGCTCTGAGGTGACCTTAGAGCAGTACCTTGCATCTGTAACTCAAAGCCACTGGATAACTACAATTTCAGATGGGTAGTTTCCTATTCATGAAGCAAAGGCCTTTAAAAGTTAGATGCAACTCTCAAAATGTTGGAATGTTTGATATCTTCTTCTATTTCAATCTTTTTTTAGAGTTACAGATAATACAAGTTTTTTCACCTTCAATTGCTGAAAGGAAGTTGTAAATCTATGGAAAATGGAATGGGTGTTTGGATGAGATGATTAGCATTTTGCTTCTGGATCTCTTGAAGATTCAGAAAGGCTGCAAATTTGAACATTTTCACTGGAGCTGTTGGAGGTACTCATTTTCTTACATGCATATCTGACTTCCGTCCTTCTATTTTCTTGTGGTTAAGATGAAAATCTTGTTGAAAATTCATTTGAAATTTGGTTTACCGAATTACAGTTTTCTATTTTGGTTTACCCCAAAAATTAAAACATAACAGTAGAAGTGATGTGAAAGAGTAAGGAAGCTAATTAAGTTGCCAGTTGTCATGGCATCAAATCCTACATGAATACATTGCTTGTCTGAAGCTATTTTGAGCCTTTTAAACAGATGCCGTGGATTCATTTTGATTTTTTTAGATTTTTCTTTCTTTATTTAACATTACAAGATAAAGACATCTGCTGCTCTGCATAGCTTTAGTTAGTTTGAAATGCTACAAACTGATCTGCATAGATTTATTTATTTTTTTTATTTTTTATTTTTAATACCATTTGATCTGGTTATAGCAAATACTTGATAGTTGATAGTTTACTTTTGCATATATGGTAATCCAGGCCTGACCAAATAGTGTTTTTAATAATCTTGGATTCAGCTTATGTTTTCTTTATAGTTATACAAGCTAGCTAGATATATGATGTGATGGTTCTATTGTTTGAAGTAATTTATGGTGTCTTTGGAAGTAGTTGTATTTTCCCGTGGGTGGAATGGACCCTAGCCCAAATGGCCATTGTGCTATTTTTTATTTTTTTATTATTTTTTTTTCTATTTTAAGAGATGAACTCACCATTTTTTCTATTTTAAGTGATGAACTCACCATTTGAGTTTCTCTACCTGTAGGAGTTTAGTTGAAAGTTATCTTGAAGGCAAGATTTGACTGAGGGAAGGTGTGACCTATTCTTTTCTAAACCTTGCATGAATCAACTGTTTCTTTTTCTTTCTTTTTTTTCTTTCTTTTTTCTTTTTTTTTTTTCTTTTTTTTTTCTTTTTTTGGTAAAAAACAAAGCATGGAAGTCTGTTAGGGATGCATTCAATCTTAGGTTTGGGTTGGAGTTTGATGTCACAAATTAAAAGTTGCTACCACCTTCTCAAAAGGCTATATCACATTCTACAAACACTACTTCAGCAAAATGGGTTCCGTTGGGATGATAATTTCCATGCTGTTAATGCTAACACGGAAGTGTGGAATCATTATCTCTTAGTATGTTCATCAACTATGATTTATTTTGAAAGTTAGTTTGTGCATGATTTTGCTAATGAGAATCTATTATCTTTTGAACATAGGTGCATCCTGAAGCCAAGTTTTTCAGAAAGTCAAACTTCCCTCTTTACGATTGGCTAGCCATCTTAATAGAAGGTACTTGTTTTCTTTTCATTTTCTTGAAATGTTAAAAGCTTTATTTATTTATTTTTTCTGGTTGATTTGGTTCTTTTTCCAAAGTTATGGATTCTATGTGTAAATGCCCTGTTGTAGACAGTGAAATTTGTGGGTGATGGGTATAGTCATTGTGAAGGTAAACTTCCACCATTGTACTTCATTGATGGATGATGAATGTGTCTTATTTCATGAATCTAGATGATAGCAATGCTAGATAAAAAGTTAGGTGAGTCCTGAATCAATGCATTCTCGAGGAGTGAGATTCTGCACCCCATCTTCATATGCCAAGCACAACTGCTCCACGTGTGTATGAATGGGGACATCCATAAGAAAGCACCCCCAGTCAAATGCCATATCCTAAAAATCAGGGTAGTCAGTCATCAGGTGAGGAAGGCATGCAGATTGAATAATGCTAATCATTTACGACACATGAATTACAATGGTTTGATTTTTTTGAAATTTAAGATTTATGATCATCAGATGATTCATCTGCATTTGTGATGGCAATCACGTACATAGGGGTTGATCGCCTCAGTTATTTCAAGCATTTTTTCCACCTTGATCCGAATTCAAGTTCTTGTCCAGCACTTTCAATTTTAGTTTTGACCAACATTTTGTGAATTCAATGGTGATAATTGATGATGTGGTACATCAGTACATGCCGTTGGTTCTAACTATGTTTGTTTCAGACATGTTTTAGACATAGATGAGTGCAAGGAAAAGACCACGCCTACAATGCTCGGGGTGCAAATGCAAGAACTCATGGGGAAGTTATGAATGCAGCAGCGGCGGTGATCTTTTGTACATGATAGAACACGATACATGCATAAGTGAATACTTTCTTCTTCTTTTTTTATAAAAAATGATTGAATTTTCCCATTGAATGGTTTGGTAGCAAGGCACCCATTTGGAAGTATCTCACACATCATGGATATAATCGCTCTAAAGGACTCGGTATTTTCCCAATCTGCTGAAGGAGAGAAGCGGTATGTGATGCTCAATCAGAGGCCTTTCTTTGTTACCCAACAATGGTAAAGGTAGGACCCAGCTTTCAGTAGCACCTCATTGATCTGGTGGGCCCCATCATTGAATGGGCCATACACTAATATATTGCCTACCATATGATCCTAGCCAGCTGATGTTCATGGATAATTAAAACCCACGGTTCCCATTTGAGAGGGACCTAACTAGACTGTTAGGATCATCTAATGTGTGAGACTTTTGGGTTATCTCACATCCATGATGTGGGCCCTCCATGTCAGCAAATTATGTCCACAACTTCATTGAGGTCGATATTCTCTTTACAATACAATCCCTTCCCCTACATCTATTTCATATATATTTCTATCATGCAACAATAAACTTAGTTAAAGTACAGTATGTATTCAATGTATAACATACTCAGGCAACCATTCATTTGTCTTGTTTGACTTCTTTACTTGTTTGCTCTCTTAAACTTGTAACATACTCAGGCAACCATTCATTTGTCTTCTTTGACTTGCTTCTTTACTTGTTTGTTCTCTTAAACTTGTAGATGGAGACTTTGGCAGTAACCGTTATAGATGGGTACCAACGCTACTTGGTTGAAATGATGTGCGAATAAAGAGGCTGGAGATAGCTAGCTGTATTGGCCAAGCTACGAGTGGACCATAGAGAGATTTTTATTTTATTTTTATAATGTATTCAAACAAATTTCAACTTATTGTTGTAAATATTATATATCTTTTATTGTAAAGTAGTACAATATTTGTTTAATATTCATTTTTAATTGTACTGCAACATTCTTTGGGTTTTTGTACTGCAACATTCTTTGGTTTTCAAATATATTTTTTTAAAAAAGTACAGGTTCCAATTGAAAAAAAAAAAAGAAGAAAAATTTATTGCCTTTTGCCAATGGTTGCACAGCTTTTGCCGCACTTCTTGAAATTGTTGTTTTCTAAAATTTGCGATGGTTTTAAACCATTCTTAATTTTTAAAATTCGTGACGGTTTTTAGCCATTCCTAATTTTTTGCGACGCCCTATTTAGGAATAGTTGAAATTTGTTCCTAAAGCATTTAGAAACGGTTTTCAACCGTTCCTAAATAGGGATTTTGGTGTAGTGTTCCCGGCTTGCCCTGCATCCCATACTACAAAGATTCGTTAGCGTGTCCAACGTTTATGTGGATTTATGCAAACATTTAAGATAACACAAAATGCGATTGGAAGATTTATGTGACATGATTTGTTCATGGAGCGGCTATTTGTGACATCCAATCCCGGAAGTGATGTAACAAGCATAGCAGTTTACTTAACATCGATTGTGCATAGCTAACCTACCCACGGAATTACGTGTCGACCAAGTGGGCCACTACCCGAAACGTATTACGTCCATAATAATATATTGATCACTAGAAATGGGATTTACAACACAATATTGGCGTTGCAAGATAATAAATAATGGTTTGAATTATGTAACAATGATTTATATTGTGAAGATCAACGATAGTAAAAGCTTGAAACATGTAAGAAAAGGTAGTCTAATCAAATGTATTGCAAATCTTAAAGAAAAATTCCTCACCTTAAGGTTGGATCACCCTCGTGTCGTTAAGATTTTGTGTATGCTTTAGGGTTTAATCCTAACATGATTACATGGATTGTACGGTTAGATTACAACATTAAACATGTTACATGATTAGGATCAAATCTTAAGTTAAAGATAGTTTAAGATCTAAACTTGTTTTTTTTTTTTAAAAAAAAAACCTATGATTACATCCTTACAAACTTAAATTTAGATGGAGTTTGGACAACGGCTTACCTTGTTCAACAACTGTTCTTGGCCTGACCATGAGCCTAAAGATGAGGCCAATCCCAAGCTCTAGCAGACCACACCATAGAAAATAATGAGAATTGAATGTCTATCATTGAAAACTTCTTGGGGGCTATAGAAGTTTTAATTCTACTTAATTTTTGGCTCATGCTCTAAAATGATCTAACCAAATGAATGGATGGCATGAACGAAATACATAAATCATGTTAGGGCCCCCATAATTTATGTGAGCAATCCAATCCTCTTTTTAAAAATGGTACAATCAACATGAGCAAATATCAAAGTCATCATTGCTTCTTTTTTTTTTTTTTTTAATACACACCTCATACACCACCATAGTGGTTTTTCACACAATGGGGGCTTGAACTAAGACCTCATGCTGAAATTCTTGGGAGTATACTACTGAAGCATGAGTAAGTCATTATTACTTGTTTATCACTATTTACATTCATTTACAGCTAACCAAATAGTCATTATTAGAGTGTCAAAGTTCATATTATAGAACACACACTTATGCCTCAGTGGTACACTCACAAGAGTTTTAACACGAGGTCATGGGTTCAAGTACCCATTGTGGTGAAAAACCACTGTAGTATGAGTGCATGGGTATGTATGAAGTGTGAGTGTGAGAAAAAGAAAAGAAAAGGAAGTTGTAGTGCCCCGCTTTCGTGTAGCTAATTATATGCGCGCACACACACAAATATATATATATATATATATATATATATATATATATATAGAGAGAGAGAGAGAGAGAGAGAGAGAGAGAGAGAGAGAGAGAGAGAGAGAGAGAGAGAGAGAGAGAGAGAGAGAGAGAGAGAGAGAATCATGCTCACCTATGCACGTGCGCACCTTTGCACACGTGTCATGGGCATCTAATTTGAATGGTCCATGTCATGGAGAATCTCATGAAACCCTAAGGGACAAATTTTCACCCTGATCTAAAATTCTAGTGGGCCATAGCAAAGAGAAATGCAAATCAAGGGAAGAAACTGTTTTCATTTTTTATGGCCCATCAAAGTTTT
Organism: Magnolia kwangsiensis; assembly: GCA_037074715.1. Classification (NCBI taxonomy): domain Eukaryota; kingdom Viridiplantae; phylum Streptophyta; class Magnoliopsida; order Magnoliales; family Magnoliaceae; genus Magnolia; species Magnolia kwangsiensis. Next base: position 142,282,144 of record CM073573.1, read on the forward strand.
GGATCAAAGTAAAAATTGAGCCCGGGGGGTTTCAAAACAGTTTACACGAGTTCCATGCGAATTGGTATGTAGCCAAGCATTCAGCTATATATATATATATATATATATATATATATATATATATATATATATATATATATATATATATATATATGGGAAAAGGTACTATGCGCTCGACCTCACGATAAGCTCCCGTGAGATTGAGCTGTGTGGGCCCCACCGTGATGCGTGTCGACCATCAACGCATTTGATGGGTCCCCTTTAAATTATAAGATATCTCAAAAATCAGTCGTATATGGAACTCAGGTGGGTCATACCATCTAAAATCATGTGAAGACACCGTTAAAACATATAAAAGCACTTGGTGGGGCCCAGCTGAAATTTGCATGTGCTTGAAACTTGGTTTGAACCCTCATCCAAGTGGGACACACATAATGGATGGGCTGGATTTGCAAACCACATCTCGGTGGGCCAAAAAAATGATTATGAATGTTTTAATAGTGCACGCCCCCTCTCCACTTCTTAATGTGGTGTGGCCCACACAAGTCACGGATTGACTTGATTTTTGAGACCTAAGTCCACGATGGAATGGTGCATCTGACTGATGGGGTAGATGTTCGAAACGCAACACGGTGGGGCCCACGCAGCTCGACCTCATGGGACGGACTCGTGAGGTCGAGCGCATAGTACCTTTTTCCTATATATATATATATATATATATGGGAAATGGTACCGTGAGGTCGACCTCACGGGAACTTCCCATGAGGTCGAGTTATGTGGGCCCCACTATGATGTGTGTCAAACATCTACCCCATTTAGGTGCAACATTCCATGGTGGGCTACGGGTTTAAAAATCAAGTCAATCCATGACTTGGGAAGGCCACATCATATACAATAGTTGAGAAGGGTTACCTTCCCATTAAAACATTCATAATCATTTATTGAGCCCACCGAGATGTGGTTCACAAATCTAGACCATCCATTGTCTGTGTCCCACTTCAATGAGAGGTTAGACCAAGTTTTAGCCGCATCTAAACTTAGGGCCCTACCATGTACTTTTATATGTTTCAAGCATGTCTTCGTATAGTTCTAGATGATATGGCCCACTTAAGTTCCATTTAGGATTGATTTTGGGATATCTCATAAACTAAAGGGGACCCATCAAATGCAATGTGTAGATATTTGACACACATCATGATGGGAGACACATAGCTCGACCTCATAGTAATGTTTCCCTATATATATATATAGCAGAACGCTAGTGAAGCAGCACCTCGTGAAAACCCCCGGGCCTAAGTTTTACTTTCATCTAAAACTTTGATGGGCCATGAAAATTGAAAACAGTTTCTTCCCTTGATTTGCATTTATCTTTGCTATGGCCCATCAGAAATTTATATTGGGGTGAAAATTTGGCACATAGGGTTTCATGGGATTCCACATCACATGGACCGTTCGGATTAGACACCCATGGCACGTGTACAAAGGTGCGCACGTGCGTAGGTGCGCAGGGGAGCATCTCTCTCTCTCTCTCTCTCTCTCTCTCTCTCTCTCTCTCTATATATATATATATATATATATATATATATATATATATATATATAGTCATGCACGCCTTTGTACACGTTTAATGGGTGTCTAATCCGAATGGTCCATGTGATGTGGAATCCCATGAAATCGCAAGGGATAAATTTTCACCCTGATCTAAAATTCTGGTGGGCCGTAGCAAAGAGAAATGCAAATCAAGGGAGGAAACTATTTTCATTTTTCATGGCCCACTAAAGTTTTGAACAAAGTAAAAAATTGAGCCTGGGGGGTTTCATGAGGTGCTACTTTAGGTGGACCGTTCAGATTTTGGAGTCACATCACGTATGATGAATTCTCAAAAAAGTTTGCACGAGTTCCGTGAGAACTGGTGCACAGTTGAGCATTCGGGATGTCTCTCTCTCTCTCTCTCTCTCTCTCTCTCTCTCTATATATATATATATATATATATATATATATATATATATATATAATGAGGAATGCAATTAAAATTACATGTAATGAATTTATATACATGATAGGAGTAAAAAAATTTCAGAGATAAAATTTTGTTTAATAGGGGTAGATTGTAATACCCCAAACTTTTCAATACCCGATTATTAAAAGTTCTCGAGTATTACCATGGAATTTAACTTATTATGTAAATGTGTACAATACCAATTTAGCTATCCTAACATTATATCTATTATCTAACACGAAGTTGACTGTTGGAAATAATTTCCATCTATAGATCTAGTCATCTAACCGTTGATTTTAAGACATAACCATCATATATCTAAGTATTCTAAAATATGCATCATAACCAACTATATAGTCAAATATTCACTACTAGATAGAGATATCTGACCTGATCATAATAAACTTGCTACTTGACCTTTACATCCGCTCGTATACATATAAAATTGAGATTTTGATCCATTCATTTCGTTCACCAGTTCACTATCTATGAATATGTTTAACCTACCATTAAAATTATAATATGATGAACTTACACATGTGAACAAGCCATTCAAATCCAACGATATACATGTCCTACCTCTTGATCATTTAAAAAATTTACTTGTATTCATCCGTTTACAAAATTGATCATACATACACTTATATATAAGGTTAGAGTACCAATTATCAAGTCTTCATATTTTTAGAATATCATTTGACCATCCATCGTATTTAGATCCCCCAACCGGGCCATCTGAATATTAGGATGATTTAGTTATTATAAACATCTTAGGTTACATGTTCAAACCACTGAGTAATGTTTCAACTAAATGTGTACAACTACGGTTTCGAAGTACGAAGTGTGTTAGCCATTTAAAAGAGCATCTTGGACATATTTAGGAGATCGGGGCCCAAACTTGACTAAAAAGCACAAAAAAGGAAGAATGTTCGCCCAATTTCAAGTCAATCGGATGGTGCATTTTCTGGCAATGAATAACAAATTAATTTGTAAATATAGTTCATACCATGCATGGCACTGGCCAAAAAAAAATATATTACAACAACTATAATAAAGGTTTAATCGTGAGTGTTGATTGCTACTTGATAAGAATTGCTACTCGTGTTGATTGCTACTTGATAAAAATTGCTACTTGGTAAGATCGTGCAATCTAATGATTAACAAAATTTACTCACTTTTTACCAAGTGTCCCAGCATAATAGGATAAAGATGGTGAACGGAGTGGATATTAAGAAAAGTCATTAAAAATGGACCCACCTGATGCTACAGTTAATCTAAATATCCATAGGTTTCACGGAAGATTAAGCAGTGGGAGCAACGCCTTATCAAATGTGTTGTGGCCCCCTGAAGACTTGGATTTACTCCATGTTTTGGACCATGGCTCAAAATGACCTGCTCATGCTAATGGAGGGAGTGAATTTCCCTAAAGAACATCCCGAGTGGACCCCACCTGATCCAGCAGCCAAACCAAAGTGGCACCTCCTGCTCGCGATATCTGAAACCGGACGAACCACGTTGGCGGCAGTTTTGCCGCCGAACCTCCCGGATTCGGCAGCCCAGAGAAATCTAAGCCGTTCAATATCCACCTAGGGAAGGTCCGACTCCAACCGCAAGCACCGGAAAGTCGGAAGAATCCCCACAGTGCTTGGATTTCCGAAGCTGCGACGAAAATATAGCATGAGAAAATGGCATCTGCGCGTTTTTGCTGGAACCTTCAATCGGGCAATCTGGGTCTTTGTTTTTAAGATACCCCAAGCTTCCCTCGAAAAATTCGAACCACTCAGAGGAGGCAGCTCGAGGAAACACCGAATGGGGAGTGATCCACCATTGAAGTGGGAATATCTTCCTTATTCACTCTTGTAACAGGAGTATAGAATTGCTCGGAAGTGAACCTCAACAGAAAACAAGTCAACACAAATGTGGTGACTGAAGCGACTAGGACTACACAACACATTCACACATGTTATGCCTTTTCTTCTGCGGTTGAAGATGACACATCTGGAATCATTGTCTCCCGCATCCGGATAATAAGAAAAATGGGTAAACTGTGATAACAGCAGTGGGACCCATTAATTCACGAAGTTTGTAGAATGAGCTTATTCTGCTAACAGTGTGTGGGCGTACCGTCTACATCCACCCAATTCATCTGGCGTTCCAAAAAATCAAGATGATCCGAAACTCAAGCGGATCACACCACTGGGAAAAGTTCTGATAGGAAGCTCACCATATTGTGTTTGGCCCACTGTTTTTTTCAATGTAATTCAATCCGTTTATCAGATGTGCCTCAAAAAAAAAAAAAATGTGTGAATGGAAACTACAAAATCAAGCCATTCCAAATTTCAATCGGCCAAACCACTTGCTCGCTAGAATTGGAATGGCCGAATTTTCTCTGGTGTCCACTCATTCTGCTGGGTGAATCTGATGAACGGATTGTATGGCATATTCAAAATACATTGGACAACACGTGTGATTTTAGTGCAGTGGACATGATTCATTTAGCGGACCCCAATTAGCAAAACACTTGGTGATGATAATAAGGTATGCCTTTGCATGTTGGGCCCACCTGAGTTTTTTGATCGACCGGATCTTTGCGACACTTTTTTTTATTTTTTGGTACTAATATGGTATTTTACAGGAACACTGGACTTGTTCAAATACAAGATGGTCGTTTGGGAAAATGCCTTCTAAATCTTAATGACAAAAGCCTGATGGCAGTTCCAACGTCAAAAGAATAAAGGACTCACCAAACATTTCCACCTGATAAACTACCAAAATGCTGCCCATATATATAGCAGCGGTAACTGGACAAACAACATTTACAATTTCAAAGGACCGTTTGCATGGCAAGCCAGGAACTTGAACATATGCTGATATTTTTGCAGCACCGGATGTTGCGGGCCTTGCACAAAACCTTAAGATCTAGCCGTCCGAACAAATCAAAATTATGGGATAATAATGCAATGAAATAAATCAAAGCAACAATCACACACCATACAAGAGATTTTTACGTGAAAAATGCTCAAAGAGGTAAAAAACACGGGACCTCATCTAGATCAACAATCCACTATGAAGTAGAACGTTACAACCTTCTTCACTCTCGCAGGAGCGGATAAACAATAAGAGAATAAAAAGAAAACTGAGAGATCCCACCGATTACGAGGACGTAGAAGCGCTGAGACAACGGCTCCCTTCCACAAGCTTCCTCTCTCTCTCTCTCTCTCTTTTTTTTCTCTCTCTCACCCTAAGCCCTTTTAGGAAACCCTCCTGTGCTTTTCTTCACAAAACATCATCCCCTAGAAAACCCTAGGAACCCCTTTTTATAGTTTTAGAAAACTCCTTTCCGCATCCCTATTGCGAAATGACTCAAATTCACAATTTCGCGCAAAAACTGCGTAACCTATGACTGGTCCTAGAAATTTCAGGACTGGTCGTAGATGCCTACGACTGGTCGTAGCTCACCCACGACTGGTCGTAGACCGCGGAGAAAATTAGCAACAACTCGCTGGACTTTGAGTCGTGCCAGGGCTCGAACCTACGACCGGTTGAGCGCCTCCCACGACTGGTCGAAGACCTCCTACGACCGGTTGAGCAGCGCGATGAAACCCTCCAAAATTTCAACCACTGCACCGTCTCTCCTCTAAACTGAGGAGGAAAATCTCATCAAATCTCTCCCTTTCCGACTCAGGAGGAATTCACATTCTTCAAGCCAGTCAAGTTTCTACAAACTTCAAACTTGCCCTTGAGCAAAGCCTTAGTCATCATGTCTGACCTATTATCGTCCGTGTGGACTTTCTCAAGCTGTAACACCTTCTGTTCCAAAGTATCTCGGATCCAGTGATACCGAACCTCTATGTGCTTCGACTTGGAGTGCTGACTTGGATTCTTGCTCAAGTGTATAGCACTTTGACTATCGCAATAGACCATGTGCTCCTCCTGCTTCAGGTTAAGTTCCTGTAGAAACCTCTTCATCCAAAGCATCTCTTTACATACCTCAGTGACTGCAATGTACTCGGCCTTTGTAGTCGACAATGCTACGACCTTCTGTAGCTTGCTCTGCCAAGAAACCGCTCCCCCTACAAACGTGAACATGAATCCCGATATAGACTTTCTGGAGTCTATGTCGTCTGCCATATCTGCATCTGTGTAGCCCTCTAACACAGGTTTATCGTCACCATAGCATAAGCTTAACCTGGATGAGCCTCGTGGATACTGCAGTATTCACTTCACCGCTGCCCAATGTTCTTTGCCAGGATTGGGAAGATACCGGCTGACAACACCAACCGCATATGCTATATCTGGGCGTGTACATACCATAACATACATCAAACTTCCTACGGCTGACGTGTAGGGTATCTTCTGCATCTCTTCCACCTCTGCCTTTGTCTTGAGACACTGCCTGTTGCTCAATCTGAAGTGACCATCCAATGGAGTACTGACCAGCTTCGCTGCATTCATATTGAACCGCTCTAGGATTTTCTCAATATACCGCTCTTGTGACAGCCAAAGCTTCCTGCTGCTTCTGTCACGGGTTATCTCCATTCCTAGGATCTGTTTAGCCGGGCCCAAGTCTTTTATTACAAATGACTTGCCCAACTCCTGTTTCAGCCTGTCAATCTTCTTGATGTCCTTTCCCATGATGAGCATGTCATTAACATATAAGAGCAGAACTATGAAATCACCATCTGAGAACTTGTGCGTGAATATGCAGTGGTTCGACTTCATTCTGTCATACCCATGCTGTAACATGAACGAATTGAACTTCTTGTACCATTACCGTGGAGCTTATTTCAGCCCATATAAGTTCTTCTTCAGCCTACACACCATATGTTCCTTGCCTTTGACTTTAAATCCCTCTGGTTGGTGCATATAGATCTCTTCTTCCAGGTCACCATGGAGAAAAGCAGTTTTAACATCCAACTGCTCTATCTCCAGATCCATGCTAGCTGTCAACCTAAGCAACACCCGTATGGATGTCATCTTCACCACTGGTGAGAATATCTCCTTGAAGTCTATGCTTTTCCTCTGACCGAACCCTTTTACCACAAGTTTGGCCTTGAACCTCGTCTGTGAATTCTTCTACTCAACCTTCTTTCTGAACACCCACTTGTTGCTCAGAGCTTTCTTGCCCTTAGGTAGTTTCACCATGTCGTAGGTGTGATTCTTATGTAAGGATTTCATCTCCTCTTGCATAGCTTTCAACCACTCATCCTTATGCTTGTCGGCTAGGGCCTCAGAATAGTCTTCTGGTTCTCCCCCATCAGTCAGCATAATATACTCATGCGGCGAGTACCTCTTGGACAGCTGCCTGTCCCTATATGACCTCCTCACCTGTGGCTCAATAGGTGGATCAAGTGGGGGCTGCTCCCCCTGTCCATCTTCTGTAGGAACTCCCTCGTCCTCTGTACCTTGCTATACTCCCCCATCATCAGGCACCACGGGAGGAATAACTGGATCCATGTCCTTTAGCTCACCTGAACTAGACTGGTTCTTCTCTGGCTTACCAATGTCTTCAATACACTGATCTTCAAAGAAAACCACATCTATGCTCTTGACGAGCTTCCTCTCGGTTGGATCCCACAATCTGTAACCGAACTTTTCATCACCGTATCCTAGGAACACACACTGCCTGATCTTCACATCGAGCTTGGACTTCTCGTCCCTTGGTAGGTGAATGGATGCCCTACATCCAAACACCCTGAGATGACTGTACGATGGATCCTGTCCAGTTCACACCTTCTCAGGTACTTCTCCATTCAACGGGGCTGATGGAGACCTGTTTATTAGATACACTGCCGTGTGCATTGCTTCTCCCCAGAACATCTTGGGCAACTTCGCATGGGATATCATGCATCTGATTCTCTCAACAATGGTGCAATTCATTCGCTCAGCTACACCATTATGCTGGGGGGTCTTGGGAACCGTCTGTTCATGCCGTATACCCAGGGACTTACAGTACTCGTGAAAGTCGTCAATGTATTCACCACCATTATCAGTGCGGATGCACTTCAATGATCTATTTGTCTCTCTCTCGACCATAGCATGAAACAACTTAAACACACCAAAGACCTTGTCCTTGGATTTCAATGCATAAATCCAAACCCTCCTAGATGCATCATCTATAAAAGTAATAAAATACAATGCCCCACCTAAGGTTTTTGTTCTCATAGGACCACAAACATCAAAATAAACCAAATCTAATGCATGCAATTTATTAATATGAGAAGCAGTTTTAACGAATGAAACTCTATGTTGTTTCCCTGATAAATAATCAAGACAGGTTTTGAGAGGTATACCTGTCACGTCTAAAAGGAACCGCTTCCTCGCAAATAGCTGAAGCCCTTTTTCACTCATGTGGCCTAGACGCCTGTGCCACATGTCTATAACTGAATCTTCCACTGCATTCAACCCACCCTTGCATACACTGACACTTGCCTTGTACAGGGTGCAACACTTCTTTTCTCTACCTGCGATCAACGAACCCTTGATGAGCTTCCAACGCCCACCAGCAAACCGGCTTTCATAGCCATCATCATCCAACCTTCCCGTCGACATCAAGTTGAGGCGAAGGTCTGAGATATACCTCACATCCCTGAGAATCAATGTGCAGCCCACATCGGTCTTCAGACAAATATTACCGACCCCTACGATCTTCGATACGCCAGAATTCTCCATCTTCACGGTCCCATAGTCACCTGACTTGTAACTTGTGAAGAAGTCCCTGCGTGATGTCGCGTGAAAAGAAGCTCCTGAGTCAATCACCCAGTCGGTGTCCTGATCCGTAGCGGTGAGATAAACATCATGATTTGTGAAAAGAATAATAACAACGTCGCCATCTGAAGCGACTGCAGTAGAATCTGATTCATCTACCTTCTCCTTTCCTTTCTTGTCGTTTTTAGCCTTACGACATTCATGCTTATAGTGGCCCTTCTTGCCACAATTTTAGCATTCAACATCCTTTCTGTTATTCGACTTGCCTCTTGATTATCTCGGGCCTTCCCATCCTTCCTGTTCTTTCCTCTCCCCCGTTCCTGTGTCACAAGTGCCTCTTGCTGAGTAGACCCCTGAGACTTTCTCCTTATCTCTTCATTGAAGAGACAGCTAGTAACCTGTTCCATGAATACCTTTCCGTCTGGCACGTATTTACTTAGAGACACCACCAATGTCTCCCAACTGTCAGGCAACGAACTAAGCAGTAGTAAAGCCCGCAATTCATCATCCAGGACCATCTTCATAGAAGAGAGTTGGTTCACTATATTGCTGACCTCATTCATGTGCTCGGCCACAGAACCACCATCCTTGAACTTAAGATTCACAAGTCGCCTTATCAAAATTTTTTTATTACCGGCTGTCTTCCTCTCGTACAGCCCTTGTAGTTTCAGCCATAGGCTAGTAGCTGAGGTTTCCGTAGACGTATGGTGGAATAAAGAATCATCAAACCATTGTCTAATAAACCCCACCGCCTTCCGGTCCAACTTCTTCCAATCATTATCAGACATATCCTTGAATTTTGCTGATATGCCTAAAATTGGAGAATATAGATGTAACACCCCGAATTTTTACCAACCTAGAGTTAGACGTCCTTATGCAATGGGTTAACCATATCACTCTCAAAGATCAATCCTAAAGTCTAGAAATCATTTTTCAACTCATTTCCTTCAAAATCTTACCTTTCACCACCCCATTCTTCAAATTTCTCCAAGTACTTTCATATTAGACACAATCCTAAAGTTTAAAAGGTGAATAACTATACTTAAACTAAAACTTACCGTAAATGGTACGTACATGTATAAAATAGGATTTTGATCATAGAATTATTGAAATATCATGATGTAGATACGTTATTTGGATGGATTAGCTTCTTCTACCCCAAAAACATATATTGTACGTCGTGTAACTCATTCTGGTTTGCAAATGAGACATGATAAAGGCCTCGATGGACTCGTGGGCCCAAACGACTCAATTCGGGGGGATCCAAGGTGGGCCCCACATGTTTCCGGCATCCCTGAGGGGTGAGGACTTCGCCCCTGGGGTGAACCCAAGCCAAATAGGTCAGTGACCGGCGAGGACCTTGCCGAGTCGGCGAGGCCTCGTCCGTACAGCGGACAAGCAGCCCAGTTTCTGCACTTTTTTTGCGCATTTTGTCAAACTTTGAAAAATCATATCTCCTTTGTTATAACTACGATTTAGGTAATTCAAAAATTATATTGAAGATAAATGAGTCTAGTTTTATATAAAAATATTTGAAAAATATAATAAAATATTTAATATAGTTTAAAGTAGATCGTTGTGAGCAACTGTCTGATAATCACTTGTTGGACAACTGCTGCTTCTGAAATTTTTAGAATTTTTTTACAACTCGAAATATTATAAAATTTGGTGGAGTCAGGGTAAACTTGATGATGAACCACTAAAAAATAAATTAAAATAATATGATACCTAAAAGTTTCCAAAATGGGGCATAGAATGGCCCTATGACCGTATTCTGCCATAATTAGGGTAGAATTTGGTTAAGTACCAAACTGAATACTCAGTAGAATTGACTTGAACCACTTTAAATACGAACTACAAGACCTAAAATGAGTAGGACTGCTAACTCTATGTTACTTAAAAATTTAGGATCAATCTCTAAGCCCAGTTGACCTCGGGACCATTTGGAAACTTTGTATTGGATCTATACCGCACGTCGAAAGTCCGACATCTATAATCTTATACCATTGTGACCGCTTAGTTGGACTTGACAATCATTTCAAAAATCAAGCCCAACTGATATCCTGAGACCATTTTACTAAGTCCGGAGTAAAGAGAGTGAGAAAAGAAAAATATTTAGAAAATTAATTCAATTTTTAATAAATCTGGCACGTGTCGCTTGCGCGACATTTTTAAGCGTTCTGGCCGTTGGAATTCGACCAAATTTCACCCTCGGATCAGGATAGGTGGCCCTTACATGTCATAGCAATTGTGGCTCTAATCGAGTTCCCGTAGTCGCTGAATTGAAACTGGTCCGCCACGGTCGATCTGAAAATCCGACCAGACTGAAAACGTAGCTTGACTTAGATTCAATATTAGAGAGCTTAAGTCCGACCGCATTTAGTAACAGGACCTCCAGAAGTGCTCTATTGGATCGGAACAAACTCGATTTAGTTATAACTTAAGTATACCTTGACCTCAAGTTTGTTTTGGTTATGTTTGGGCTTATAAAAGGGCGTTAAACCCTTAGCTTTCTAACCCATACGAATTTGGGAAAAACACTAGGAGAGAGAGGAGAGAAAAGAGAGAGAAACTGAGAGAGAGTTGGAGTTTCTCCCAGGGATTCTTCCCTGCTGCTCCACGTGCCAAAGCCATCCGCCTGCATCGCTATTCTGGCGATTCTGGTTTCGTTTTAGGTAAGAAAACCCTAATCCTAACCTGTTTTAGGGTTTCTATCGATGCAAGTAGCTAAGTAGCTGACTCACCTTGTGTTATAGGTCGTCATATCGACATTGACGGAAGCGTAGAATACCTATTCAATTCATTACACTTCTACGGCGTAAGGTGCAGATTTTAGATGCTTAAATTGTCTGTTTTGAAAGCTTTCAATGCCGTTTAATGGTAGATTGCTGATAAGGATGCTGTTTGACACGTAGAACATGCTGTCCGTTTTTCATTTCAAATACGTATGAAGAATATGAGATTTAGGATATTTTAGGTATTTATAGGAAATACTGTATACGTACGTATTTTGTTGATATGATTGCCATGAGAATTTATCGTGTACCTATACTAGTAATACGTGTATGATCTATTTGGCGAAGAGATTCGCCCTAATGCACATATTGGCCGACATATGCTATGTAGACTAATGTGTGTAGACTAAGTGTTTGTTGAAATGCCCAAATCAATATGATTTATGTCTGCCATATGTTTTGAATGTAAGAATATGATTGTTGTATATTAGACAACTCCTTGATATAAGGATCTGTCATACTATACGTTGAAATCAACATACGTTAAGTATGTTGGAGTTGAGTAGTCTAAGCGTTTGTATAAATGTATGTATTAGTAAGTATTGAGTAAATGGTGTTGTAGATTAGCGTTGAGACTGGATTCTCAACTAATTTGATGATGTATATGATTTCCTCTATGCTTGTTGTATTTCAATTGATTTCCTTATGTGTGAAGTACTTGTGTATGGTTAAATTGCCTATGTTATATCTTATAACATGTTGCTAACATGCTTGGATTACTTGTTATTTCAATTATGTTTATCTCATATGATTACTGATTCACATCTTTGCGCTTGGGGCTATACTCTAGTCCAGGCAGTCGGTAACAGTTTAGAATTCGTGGTTGGATTCTATTCGCCATGAAGGATGTGTATGACGAACCCGGGTCGTACTAGAATCGTCAGTAGTGGTTAGGCCACATGAAGTGCTTGTGCACTTCATGTCGGTCGATTTGACATGCGCTCTCACTAGTCGGACTCATCAAGTAACCCGACTGACCATTGTATATTCACCTTGTATTCGTCATAACTGCTTGAACCTAGGGTACTGAACTTACCAGTGATAACCCTGATAACCGTGGTACCTTGATCCATTAAGACTCATGAGCCGGGCATGGTGGTATGGGACACCGTGGTCGAGCTGTCGGCCTACGCTGGGGCCACGAACCTCCCCGTAGTGACTAGTGAGCAACCCAGACTCGTGAGCAGATTATGGTGGTATGAGACACTATATTCTTGTTGTCGACCTACACTGATAAGGTGATGGGGGAGCGGTGCAACGAGTGCGAGCAACAGCCCTGACAGTCCTTTGTAGTGACCTCGAGCGTATTCTGAGTTTACGTGAGGCGACGACCCTTTCGTAGCAACAAGAGTACAACTAGGCCTGTATTGATAAGGTGATGGGGGAGTGGAGCAACGAGTGCGTGCAACAGCCCTGACAGCCCTTGCAGTGACTTAGAAATATATCATTGTATGAGACTACTAAGAGTGACGACCCTAAACAGGATCCTTGTTGGGAATGATATAAGGGAAGTACCGTAGTTTCCCAATCCTGCTGTATGAAAAGGACTAATAACAACTCGGTAATCATATTCATATAGCACTGCATGTGCCTGGAAGATGTGGAGCATTGAGGGAAGAAAGCATGCCACGGACGTAAGATGGTGTCGCATGAGGAAGTATGTCGGTGAGGGTATCCATCATGTTATTTCATTCTTGCATTAATCACAGTATTTAGGAATGTTTGATTGCTTGCTTTACCATTATCGCGTGATTGATTTGATAACATGTTAATCTTTGCTCTATGATTCCACTGAGTTGGCTACTCACTCCTACGTTACGGGATGGTGTTGCGCACACCAACCAGTCCCTATTTTAGTTTTAGATGGTAGCGATGCTTGTGAAGCAGAGCCGGACTTGATGATGATGAGGAGGATCCCTCCTATATGCAGGTTTTGATTGACAGGGTTATAGGGTTACTGATTAGATGCCAATACACATGGTATTTTGCCTTTTATTTACACACCCATGTATATTCTTTTCTTTCTATTTTGGAGTATACATGTATATGTTTAACCTGGTAACATGTTCACACTCTGGAGACTTACAACAGTTCATATATTTTATATATCTATCACATTCTTCCGCTTGCTAATTTAATTGTCTCTGGAGTATGATATGCTGTTTTGGTCTAATCCCACTCATGTTTCCTGCACTAATATGAACAACATTCATCCATCATTGAAAATGTTGCATAAGTGATGTTCTAGAACTCGGGAGTGGAGTTTATGCTCGACCCCAGATTTTCAAGGCGTTACAATAGATCCTTACAATAAAGCAGGTCCTCCATCTTAGCCTTCCATATGGTCCAGTTAGAACCATTGAGGCTGATCATCCTTGATGAGCCACCTTCCATAATTCCAAACCGATCCTACCCGTTCAATGAACTTAGCGCTCTGATATCACTTTGTTGCGGGCCTTGCACAAAACCTTAGGATCTAGCCGCCCGAACAAACCAGAATTATGGGATAATAATGCAATGAAATAAATCAAAACAACAATCACACACCACACAAGAGATTTTTACGTGGAAAACCCTCAAAGAGGTAAAAACCACGGGACCTCGTCTAGATCAACAATCCACTATTAAGTAGAACGTTACAACTTTCTTTACTCTCGCAGGAGCGGATAAACAATAAGAGAATAAAAAGAAAACTGAGAGATCTCACCGATCACGAGGACGTAGAAGCGATGAGACGACGACTCTCTTCCACGAGCTTCCTCTCTCTCTTTTCTCTCTCTCTCTCTCACACCCTAAGCCCTTTTAGAAAACCCTCTTGTGCTTTTCTTCACACAACATAATCCCCTATAAAATCCTAGGAACCCCTTTTTATAGTTTTAGGAAACTCCTTTCCGCATCCCTGTTGCGAAAGGACTCAAATCCGTAATTTCGAGCAAAAACTGCGTAACCTAAGATTGGTCATAGAAATTTCAAGACTGGTCCTAGCCACGTACGACTGGTTGTAGCTCACCTACGACTGGTCGTAAACCACCTACGACTGGTCGTAGCTCACCCATGACTGGTCGTAGACCGCGGAGAAAATTAGCAACAACTCGCTGGACTTTGAGTCGTGCCAGGGCTCGAACCTACGACCGGTCGAGCGCCTCCCACGACCGGTCGAAGTCCTCCTACGACCGGTCGAAGTCCTCCTACGACCGGTCGAGTAGGGCGATGAAACCCTCCGAAATTTCAACCACTGCACCGTCTCTCCTCTGAACTGAGGAGGAAAATCCCATCACCGGAGAGTGTTGAGATTCATCCATCTAACCAAACGGTCACAGAGACATCATTGAGCGGAAGCGGATTTGCTGGTGTACATCACACCAGCTATATAGCTGCTGTATTTACGTCAGCAAGTTCCATGGGTCTGATCATAAGGTATATTTTTTATCCAAACCGTCCATCCATTTGGCGAGCTCGTCTTAAGACTTAAAAGGAAAAATAAGATAGATCTAACAATCAAGTGGACCACACTGAAAAATGTAGTGGGAGTTGAACATCTACCATTGAAACCCTTTTTTGGGGTTACAGAAGTTTTGGATCAATATGAAATTTATTTTTCATCTTCATTCAGGTCTTTTTGACCTTATGAACAGATTGGATGGAAAATAAACCTTATGGTAGGCCCTATGAATTGTTTAATGGTGAAAATATAATCTCCGCTGCCATTTGTGGTGGGTCCATATGATCTTTGGATATGATGCATTTTTTGGATAATGCTCTAAAACAATCTCTTAAAATAGATGAATAGTGTAGATATAATAAATACATTACTCTGGGGCCATGTAACTTTGGTCTCCTTTGAGCCATTCTACAACTCGTAGCTGAATGAGTGTCGGTGCTCGTCTTCACGTGACACATACCTACAGCGATATATAGCCGGTGTGCCTGCCAATAAACCCACCCATAAGGAATCGGATTGGCTGGTGTACCTCACACTGATAGGTATGGTAGGTATATAGTTGTTGCATTGACGTGAGTAAGTTCCGTGAGCTTGATCATGATATGTAAACTGTCCATCAATTTTGAGAGCTTGTATTAAGACTTGATATGAAAAATAATAACTATTAAGTGGACCACATGCAAAAAGTAGTAAGGGATTGGACGTATACCATTAAAACTCTTTTTAGACTTAGAGTTTTGGAATAATATGAAATTTGTTTCCCTGCTTCGTCTAGGTCTTCATGGCCTTATAATTAGATTGGATGGAAAATAAATGTCATGGTGAGCCCTATGAATGTTCTAACTGTGAAAATCATTACCTCTACTATTATTTATACTGTGGTCCAGCTGATCCAACTGTCTTCATGGCCATATAAATAGATTGGATGGAAAGTAAATGTCATGATGAGCCCTACAAATGTTCTAACAGTGAAAATCATTACGTTGGATATGATTCATTTTTTTTTAACATGACTTCTAAAAATAGATAAACAACATAGATATAATAAAAACATCACTGTAGGGCTACGTAACTTTAATCTACTTTAACTGTTCGTGCAACTCGGTGCCCGAGGAGCGTGCGTCATCCCACGACACGTACCCACAGCAGCTGTATAGCGGGTGTGAGGTACACTGGACAATCTGCTTCCAAGCTGCAAGCAGTGTACTTTCACATCGAGAGGGGATTAGACACTCATTTTCAAACTCATTTCTTTTCTTGGCTCCCCATGGTGGAGTGACATCATCACTTTATGTAAGTGCCACCATAATGTATGTAATGTATCCGCACCATCCATCCACTTCACGAGAACATTTTAAGGCGTGATCCAAAGAGTGAGAAAGATTCAAATTTCAAGTGCACCCCACTGCAGAAAACTAAATTTTCTTTGGGGCCACATAAGCTTTCAATCAAGGTAATATTTATACTTTACCTTATTCTGTCTTTTTAAACTTATAAAAAAGTTGAATCTTAAATAAACATCATCGTTGGCCCTTGGAAGGTTTCAACGGTGGCTGTTACTGTCCCACTTTTTTCCTTGGTGGGATCTGATCGAACTTTGGATCAGCCTAATTCTTTGACTCACTCTCTAAAATGATCTCTCCAAATGGATAGATGGTATAGATACAACACATACATCATGATGGGCCCAAAGAATGCGGTGGCGTTACGTCGGTGGCCGCTACAATCTAGTTAAGTAGCCAATCGGCTTTCGTTTCCAATTGCTGCCAAAGCCATCAGCATGAACTTCCTTCAACGGCAAGCTAGGTGGGGCACATCATGATGTTTGTGAGAAATCCACTCTGTCCATCCCTTTTTCCATATCATCTTATGATATAGGCTCAAAACTTAAGCAGATCTAAAACTTATGTGGGCTGTACAGCTGGAAACAGTAAGTGGGGGAATTCCTGTCGTTGAAAGTTTCCCGGGTCCACTATGATGTATATATGCCATCCGTATGCTTCATGAGGTTATTCTTACAATGGATGAACTGAAATTATAAAAACATTAGCATAATCCAAAATTTTTGTGGCCACTTGAATGTTTCAATGGCGGAAGCTCAATCCTCACCTTTTCCTACTGTGTGGCCTATTCGAGGTTTGGATCAATATCGTTGTTAGATCCATGCCGTAACATAATCTAAAAAAACTGATTGGTGGGATAGATTTATCAAAAACATCACTAGAGGTGCCACCTTGACATGTTACTACTAATATCCTATGCATGTGACGGCATTTTAGTAATTTACATAGGATGGGATTTTTAATTCTTTAAATTATATGGAGCAGGGGAGCGGGCTGGCTACTCAACCAATGGCAGCAAGTCTTGTGAGACGTCACCCCGTTCTGTGGGCCCCATCATGATATATGTGTTGTATCTATACCATCCATCCATTTGGAGAGATCATTTTAGGGAGTGAGCCAAAGAATTAGGTATATTCAAAGTTTAAGTGGATCCCACCACAGAAAACAGTGGGACGATGACAGCCACCGTTGAAACCTTCTCAGGGCTGACCATGATGTTTATTTCAGATCTAACTTTTTTGTAAGTTAAAAAACGACATGTAATAAGGTAAAGTATTAGCTTGATCGAAAGCTTCTTAGCCCGGAGCGGTTTTAATGGTAAGCGTTTAATCCCCATTATTTTCTGCAAAGGGGTGCACTTTAAATTTGCATCTTTCTCACTCTTTGGATTTGCACTTTAAATTTGTATCTTTCTCACTCTTTGGATTATGCCCAAAAATGAACTTTTCAAATGAACGGGCGGTGTTGATACAATATACATATCAGGTCCAACGGAGAGAGAAGTCTAACATAGTTAAAAGAGCATTAATGGTAAGGAATAGACTCTTGCCGTTCAACTAATCTTACTTCACCACGCCACTTACCTGATCCGAAACCGATAGGCTATTCTCTGCCTGCTGTGTGGGCCTTATCATGATGTATGTGTTTCATCCATGCTGGTCATATATTTTTCTAAATCATTTTATGATACGAGACCAAAACCGAGGTGTATTCCAATCAAAAGTGGGCCACATTACAGAAAAGAGTGTTTAATAAACATGGACCATTAAAAACTTTTTAGGGGGCATAAAAGTTTTGGATCAAGCTGATATTTAGCTTTTTTCCTTCATCATGGTCTGTATGACTTAATCAACAAATTAGATGTCAGATAAACAGTATAGTGGGCCTTAGGAGGGTTTTAATAGTGGATATCCGGTCACTATTGTTTACCTGTGGTGTGGTGCACCTTAGATTTATATTCCTATCATTTTTGGTATGTAACCTTAAAATGATCTTAAAAAATGGATGAACAGAATTGATGAAGCACATACATCATGGTGGGGCCACCAGCCAGGGGACTGGTGGCAGGAGAGTAGCCAATCCGTTCCCATCTAATCCGCTCCCTTGCGCATCTCATCGGAAACCGATTGGCTACTCCCCCTACCACCAGCCCGGTGGGTGGGTTCTTTATTGGCCTCATCATGATGTATGTGTTCCATCCGTTCTGTTCATTCATTTTTATTGATCATAGTAGGAATTTTCTCTAAAAATAAGAGGAATATAAATCCCAGGTGGACCATACCATGAGGAAAATGACGGTAATTGGATATCTGGCATTAAAATCTTGCTGAGGCCTAATGTATTGTTTATTTGACATCCAATATATTGATTAGGTCATACTGATCCATATGAAGGGAAAAAACAAATATCAGTTTGATCCAAAACTTTTATTGCCCCTAAAAAGTTTTTAATGGTTAACCTTCAAACAACACAATTTATTATAATGTGGTCCATTTGAGGTTTGAATACACCTCATTTTTGGTCTCATTTTATAAAATGATATATAAATATAGATGGACATCATAGATGAAACACATACATCGTGGTGAGGCCCGCAGAGCAACGACCACCAGCCATTTGGCCGGTATCCAATTCGTTTCCCATTTCATCATCACAGATCATTAAGGCCGAGTAGTATGTGGGGATAAACATCTCTGCCTGCCTTTTCACCTGGTTAGCGATCATGGCTAGAGATATATCTTATTTCCATCTCCCTCATTTGGGCATCACAGCGCATTCTACACCAGAAACTACTGCTGGGTTACTTCTCTGCAGCTTTGAATCTGTGGGGTTTTCATTCCTTGAATTCCCGCATTCACGTGATCGCATAAGACAACATTTTGTTCTGTTCAACCACGGAATTCACAAAGGCAGGTTGATTTTCATTCTTAATAGGAACGCTCGGGGCCGGTGAAGCTCTTCACGCCGAATGGCGGGCCCGCCTCCGTCTCTCTATCGGCTTCATCAGATGCGAACTCGGCAATTACATCTTAGACAATGCTCTCCACTGCCGACGACCCTTTTCCCTTATAATCCCTACTTTTCTTGATGACATCTGTTGCTTCCCCATCAGAGCGGCAGCAGCTGAAAACGAGGAAGATGGCTTCTTGGGTTGCGGATCTTTCTTCACGACCACCTTCTTTTTCTTGGGTTTTCTCAGTTCGCCGTCCGATTCGTCAGAGGAAGGTGGGAGCCCCGCCTAGGACCAGTCCTCTTCTTCACCTTCATCACCATACTCGAGGCCGTCGTCGTCGACGGTGAAGTCACGGGCCGCCTCACAGCGTTTGGCGACGAAGGCTGCGTACTCGTTCTCGGCGACAGTGTCGTAGACAGGTTCTTCCATCTTGATCTGGAAGCTACTTTCGGATCGGCGGCCTCCAGATCGGAGGGCTCTGAGGCGCTCCAGGGCGTCTGCCCGAGCTGCTGCATCGGCCCCTTTGCTTCTCCGGCGACCGGCGACGAGGGGCTGCGGCGATTCGTCCATCTCTATCTCTCTCTCTCTGAACTTGAAGGAAGACATGTACACGTGGAAAATAGTCTCCCATCTACGGTGAATACAAAAATACTCAACTTTCCAGTAATCGAATGTCGTGATGTCTAATCAATATGATTTTAGTACTGCATGTTATCTTCAATGTGAAACAATATTTGAACGGTTCTGATTTAAGTAAATACAAGCCACCTATATTAAGGCTGAGGGCATGTGTATGTTCATTCATTCCCTTCAAGTGTACCAAACAACCTCAAATTTCTCAACCGGCTTCTTAAAATCCTCTACTCTTTAAATTTCCCAGCGGATTGTTCTTAAAAACCCTTCCAAACCTTCTTCTTTTGTCATTCACGTTCACCTCCCTTTTCCAAGGAGTGCTTCTCCTTCTTAAAAACTCCTACAAAACCTCCTTCCTTTGTCATTCACATTCACCTCCCTTTTCCAAGGGGTGCTTTGCACCCAAAAGCCCTCTCCCAAAGGTCACCTCCTTTAAAAATTATCCTTATAAAAATGAAAACTAATCACCCACGGTACTCATCCACCTTTCGCTTAGAAAAATTTGCACCCTCCAGCAACCATGTCTTCAATTCCCATCGAAGATCTCCAAGCCTTCCACAAGATGGAACGGGAACTCTTCACCCGCTTGGTCTTCGAAATGAGAAGGGAACCCATGCAATCAATGCAAGTGATCGCGTTATGGCTTTGGTTGGAAGAAATAGGGTTCCCAAACATTATATTGAAGATAAAAACGTTATCAGATAGAATGGTTGAGACGATCATCGAGGAAGCAAAAACATGCTTCAATTGTCTTTCCACCGACACGGCCCCTCCCAATGCTCAAAACAACATCCCCGTCACCATGGGCCTTATGGAGCAGTCCATTTCACTCCACTTCTTACATGAGAATAAGGATGCGGCGATTATTGGTATCTCTTCCGTATTGAAGAATGTTTGTTTTAGGATCTTTGAAGACATTCTGGGGAGAGAAGCTCGGAATTTGGGCCCGATGATATCCAAGGCCAATGAGATTAGTCCCGCTTTTGGGCCAGTAGTGAATGTGGGTCAGGAGACATTGCAGACAGGAGGTGTCCAGACTTTTGGTGTGGGAACGAGCATGCAAGGAGCGAATGTGGGTCAGAGGTTTCATCCAGATGCGGACGGTTTGAGTAAGCTAGGTGTTACTCTTGGAAGGCCTGAGATTATGATGGGCGGTGGATTTGAACGACTTTTCAAGCCTATTGAAGTAAATATCCCACCATACCGTGACCTGTTGTTAGGTATTCCACATCCTGCACTAGGTGGTAAGACAGGTACTGTGCCCCAATTTCTATCTGATGTGAACTATCTTCGAGGAGGAATCCCAGGGCTTGTTTTGGGTGGCCTAACCATTAGTGAGTTGCCAATGCAATCTGCTTTAAACCCTTTCGCCCAACCTTGGGCCCCCGAAGGTGAAACTTCACAGGAAGATCGGACTATGTTCTTGACCTTCTCCCGTGGTTACCCGCTAGCCGAAGAAGATATTAGGGAGTATTTTAAGAGGTAATTAGAGAAATAATCACATATAGCATCAACCTTTAAAAAAAAAAACAATGTGTCGCATAAGTAGGATACTGATTTATGATAAAGATAAGTCATGCCGTGATGATCACATGGTGTAAAAGGTCTACTCATAGAGTGAGTCACAACATGAAATCAATGTGCACGTACCGGTGTCACTCAGTCGCCTACCTGATGAGTGGATGTGCTTGATTTTCATACCTAGTGATAATCATGGTGTGGCTAATTTTTGAAAGGATTGGATATTCTATGCAAGTGATATATTGGAGAGAAAGCAATGGACGTGAAAGTTCACATACAACAACTATATGTGATCATTTGTTAGTAATTCATCCCTCTCCCTCTACAAATATGCTCGTTTTTGCTAGATATTTATTTCTATAGGGGAGCACCTTTGAGCATGTCACCCATATCGAAGGTCCAAACATCTCATCAGGGAAACTACTCCATCAGCATAACATAACATGATGATCAGGCTGGTGCATTCATCAGAAGGGCCATAAGTGCGCATTGGATGATGACTAGTAGTGCTAAAGTTATTTTAACCTGCGGTTTTTATCATGCACTCGTGGCCCGGCGTCTGTTGACTAGTTTGGCCTGATTTTGGTTCCATGTAACGTTCATAATGTGGCCTGCCATGCGAAGATCCAAGTGTCAGAAACAAGTATCTCTAACCCTGTTGTTTTATCAAATGCAGTCAATGGGGGAATTGTATCCAGTCCTTGTACATGCAAGAGACACCACCTGGGGTTCAGCCATTGTTCGCTCGCCTTGTATTGTACTCATCAGCTACGGTTCCGACTATTCTTGGAGGCCGTGAGAAGGCGAAACTCATGATTAAAGGAAGGCATGTGTGGGTGAGGCCTTACATCCCAAAGAAGAAACAATCGCCATCAAAGCCGTAGCCTGATTGAAAAAAAAATGCTCTTCATCATCATCGTCGTGATATAAATAAGGCTTGGGGATTATGATTGAAAAATAATGCCATCATCGTCGTCGTCATCAAATAAATAAGGGTGTTTGCTTGAATTATTACTATTGGGGTGTAGGTGTATGCATGAATATTGTAAACCCGTTGTTTTATCAGATGGTTAAATATATTTAAGAAAAGAGACTTCAAAATGCGAAAAGAGAGAGGAATGCTCACTTGTAGCCTTTGTAGATGTGTCATGTGCTCAAAATCTAAAGGCTGCAGGTAATACGACACCCAACGAAGCCCCTCCTAATTTTCAATGTAAACTAAAACTTTCTGGTACTATAGAAAAAGAGAGAGATGCAAATCAAGGGAGAAACCATCACGTGTGCAGCAATATATATATATATATATATATATATATATATATATATATATATATATATATATATATATATATATATATATATATATGAAGGTTGGTGGTGCTGGTACACGCAAGCCTCTCAGTTTTGCAAATTCATTTAGTACATGCGATCCAAAACAAGTAGAATGCAAGACCCAAGTGATCCACGCTAGAGGAAACAGTTGAATATATATATATATATATATATATATATATATATATATATATATATATATATATATATATATGTGGCCAAGCTCATGGGAACTTTTCATGAGGTCGAGCTGTGTGGACCTCACCATGATGCGTGATGAACATCAACACTGCCCATTTGATGGGTCCCCTTTAAATTATGAGATATCCTAAAAATCAGCCAACTTAGGTAGGCAATACCATCTAAAATCATGTGAAGATATGCCTAGAACATATAAAATCACGTAGTGGGGCCCTCCTAAAATTTGTATGGGTCTGAAACTTGGTATGACCCCTCATCCAAGTGGGACACACATAATGGATGGGCTGGATTTGTGAACCACATCTCGGTGGACCCAACAAATGATTATGACGGTTTTAATATGAGGGTAAACCCTCTCAACTTTTGTATGTGATGTGGCCCACCCAAGTCATGGATTGACTTGATTTTTAAGCTCGTGCCCTACCATGGATGGTGTATTTGACTGGTGGGGTAGATGTTCAACAGGTATCACGGTGGGCCCTCACAGCTCGACCTCATGGGAAGTTCCCATGAGCTCGACCACACAGAACCATTTCCCATATATGAAAGTATTGAGGTCCGGTGATTCGTCAGCTCCTGCATGGACCCACAATTTAAAGGCCCAGTATGCCTAAACTAGTGTCCGGCTGTGGTGGGCCTGGATACGGGGACTTGGACTCGGTAGTGACCCATAGGTGCTGTGGGCCCCTCCATATTGTATGTGTTTTATCCACTCCGTTCATCCGTTTTAGCATCTCATTTTAGCGCATGATTGAATGAAATGAGACAGATCTAAATCTAATATGGACCACACCACAGGAAAACAATGATGATTGAATGGTCACCATTAAAGCCTTCCTACGGCCCACTGTAATTTTGTTTTTGCATCCAACCTGTTGATAGATCAGCTTGATCCAAAACCTTTGTGGCCTAAAAGAAGAACATGGATCACCTGGGAAAGATCCAGTACGTTCATCAAGTAACGATGCATTTGATCAGCTCCTATCTAAAATGCACTGCGAGGAATTTCAACGGTCCGTATTCAGCACATGTGTGCCTATATGAGGATGAACCGGCCTGATTTTTCTACGCAGAGAATGTTCAAAGTGCACCCTGCGGAAACGATATTTCACATGCATAAATTGTCGCACGTGTTCCTCGAAGACCTAGTCTATCTCACGCGAGGGATTACACGTACGTCCTAACCAAAGCAAAGCTTCTTCTCCCCACTTCTTTTCCATTTCCACGAGAGAGAGATGGCTGCGGGAACAAGGAAGAAGGTGCAACGGAAGTTCAAGATAAGGAGATATGCGCTGAAAGTTGAATCTTTGGAAGAGATTCTCTCATTCCTCACCCGATTCGAAGACGCTGAAGAAGAAGCCTTCGATATCCTCCTCCTCGACGATATTGAAAAGGTATCCTGTAATTTCATCATACACATTTCATGCATCCATCCATCCATCCATGCATCACATCGAGAAATGGTGTAGCGATCCGCGTGCCCTAGCCGGGAAATCACGTCCCCCGACTTGACAGGTGGGCCACACACTTATAAGGACTGATGATCATCTTTATTCTTCATGACCGTCCATTTTTTTCACACATGTGTGGCCCGTGCCTGATGACTGGTCGGGCCTGATTTTCGGACCAATCATGTTCATGGCAGGGTCCATCCGATGAGTGGCACGGATCTCGTATTTGCACCGCACGCATCGCCTTATGATTTCTCCATCACATTTTATATATATATATATATATATATATATATATATATATATAAACAAAACGGTTAACTAAGTCTCGGAAGAACAAATTCGTTTCGTTGACAGCTAATTATGAAAGTCAGTCTTAATTTTCTATCAAATAGGAAAAACATAAGCCAAATATCATGACCTACCACTGCACTTCCTACCCTCCACCTGTGGATTTACTTGATCTTCTTCTTCAGCCTCAACTGATTGCTATGGCCACACTTGTTTTTCCTACAGTTCATAGCCCGAGGATGTAGGCAGGCATAACACTTCAGGCGGATCATTTTATCTTGATTGTACTTTTGGGCCAACACCATCAAAGACGGTTTGATAATCCTGCCACGGAACCTCAGCACAAGATGCAGCATCGATTCTTTATGGATATTGTAGCTTGCGAGTGTGTATGGCCGTCTTCGAGCTGCTTTCCTGTGAAGATTAGACGCTGCTGATCCAGTGGAATTCCTTTCTTGTCCTGGATCTTGGCTTTGACATTGTCAATGGTGCCGCTGGATTCAACCTCTAGGGTTACGGTCTTTCCTAAGGTTTTCATGAAGATCTGCATCTTCTTTTTTGATTCTTCTATAAGGTCGACTTCATGGTTGAGCTATGTGGGGGCCCACCATGATGTGTGTCGAACATCAACACCGTGCATTTGATGGGTCCCCTTTTGCCATCCACCAGCTAGAAATCTTTCACCGTGTTAGGGGCTTGTGACATCCAATCTGTCGAATAGGTTAGCCTCGCCATGATGATCATCTTATGAAATATGGGTCCAATATATCATTCAAGCATACCATACTTATATTTTGATTTATTAGTGGCTATACATTATTTAATATCTCGTGGCCCGGATAATGAGTGGATGGGAATTATTTTTATTTAAGGTGATTATCATAGTAGGGACAACTTATTGGACGGGTTGCAAGTTATAAGCCAGATGAACAGTTAACTTATTTTTCAAGGAGACGTGGATGTAAGCATATCCCGTGCTCTTATACGAGTAATAAAATAAAGTAAAATGATTTTAAGGGGCACGGATTAGGTACTACCCCGCCTGTTCCTAGCAGGCGATAGGCAGAAGTTCGAAGGGCCACGAAGGGGCCACCGTGATTTATGAGTTTTATCCACACCGTTCATCCATATTTACATATCATTTTAGATGGATAAGCCAAAAATAAGATATATCTAAGGCTCGAGTGGGCCACACCGCAGGAAGTAGCAATACTAAGGATGGCCACCATTGAAAACTTCTTAGGGTCCACTGTGTTAATTATTTTCCATCCAACCTGTTGATATGGTCAAATATAATTGGATGAAGCCAAAAAACAAATATTGTCTTGATCCAAAACTTCTGTGATCCCTAAGAAAATTTCAATGGTAGGAAATTAATTCCCACTGTGTGGTCCATTTAGGCATCGGAGATTTGTTATTTTTGGCTTCATAATCTAAAATGATATGTAAAAATGGATGAACGGTGTGGATAAATTTCATACATCACAGTGGCCCCTCAGTTGCCGTCCAAGCCTCCGCCTGTCCGGAGTTGCGAACAGGCAGGGTTAGTACCTAATCCGCGCCTGATTTTAAGAAGCCGGGTTTGGGCCATCTTCTACGAACAATCTGCTACGTCCATTTTACATGCCACTAACTCGACGTTGTGAATCACCTGATTATTATGAATTTCTCAAAGCAAGCAATGAAGACTGAATTAGACCTAATGGACGGCCCAGATATATGATAGGATGCCACAGTTTCATACCCTGTGAGTAGGTTACTCTAACTTATCATGAAGCTGATTATTCTCACCGCTGCGGGTTTTGCGTACCATACAAACGGTAATCCCGAACAAAATGATCCTGTGGATTTTCTGCAAACTATCAAGTTAGATGAGGCCCACCGTGATATGCGAACGAAATCCACACCGTCCATCCCTTTTGTCAGCTCATGTTAAGTCACGGGCCTGAAATTGGGGAAGATCTAAAACTGAAATGGTGCACACCACAGGAAAAGGTGAGGAGGGAAATGCCTACTGTTGAAACCTTCCTGTGGAGTCCACCGTGATGTTCGTAAGGTCAATTTTATTTAAACTAACTAAAAAAACAAAAATATTAGCCTCATCCAAAAGTTGTGTGTCCCCCCGAAGCTGAGCTGGCAAAAGGGATGGACGGGTAGATTTATCACAAAATTCAGGGTGGGCCCCACCAAGCTTCCAACAGTTCCGGTCATTAAATGGGCCACGCCATTCGAAATAACGTACAACCAACAGGATTACTCAACGTACAGCTGTGGCCCATCTAACGAGGGTCTGGGCATGATTTCAGAGATAATTGATAGGAAACGGATTAGCTACTCTCCTTGACACCAGCCACCATGATGTATGTGTTTCATCTATGCTGTTTATCCATTTTTAAAGATCATATCAGGACTTGAATCCAAAAATGAGAGGAATATAAATCTCAGGTGGACCACACCACAGGAAAACAACAGTAATTAGATATCCACCATGAAACTCCTCCTAAGGCCCACTGTACTGTTTATTTGATATCCAATCTGATGTTTAGGTCATGCAACATAGATGAAAGGAAAAATAAAATAAAATAACAAAGATCATCTTGATCAAAAACTTTTATAGCCCTAAAATGTTTTTAATGGTTGAAATTCATTCAACATTGTTTCCTGTCATGTGGTCCATTTGAGTTTGTGATATAGCTCATTTTTAGTCTCATAGACTAAAATGTTTAATAAAAATAGATGGACAGCATGGATGAAACACATACATCATGGTAGGGCTCACAAAGCACTGACCATAAGCCATTAGCCGGTGGGTGGTGGTCGGTGTTTTGTGGGCCCCACCATGATGTGTGTTTTATCCATGCCGTTTCATCTATTTTTATTGAACATTTTTGTCTAGACAAAAAATGAGCTATGTTCCTATCTCAAATGGACCACATCATGGGAAACAGTGTTGAATGAATTTTAACCATTAAAAGGTTTTTGGGGCCCATAAAAGTTTTGGATCAAGATGATCTTTGTTTTTTAACCTTCATCTATGTCTGTATGACCTAAACAACATATTGGATATCAAATATATAGTAAAGTGGGCCTTAGGAGGATTTTAATGGAGGATATCCAATCACTATTGTTTTCCTGTGGTCTGGTCCATCTGAGATTTATATTCCTTTCATTTTTGGATTCAAGTACTAAAATGATCTTTAAAAATGGATGAATGGCATGGATGAAACACGTACATCATGGTGGGGCCCACTGAGCACCGACTACCCACCACCGAGCGGGTGTAGGGGGAGTAGCCGATCCATTTCCGATTAGGGAACGGATAGGAACGGATTGGCTACTCCCCTGCCGCTAATGGTGGGAAGTCAGTGCTCTGTGGGCCCCACCATGATGTATGATGTATGTGTTTCATCTATATTGTCTATCTATTTTTATTGAACATTTTCGTCTATGAGACTAAAAATGACCTATATCCCAATTTCAAATGAACCACGTTACAGGAAATAATGTTGAATGAATTTTGACTATTAAAATTTTTTTAGGGCCCATAAAAGTTTTAGATCAAGATGATCTTTGTTTTTTTCCCTTCATCTATGACTTTATGACCTAAACAACAAATTGGATATCAAATAAACAGATCAATGGGCCTTATAAGGATTATAATGGTGGATATCAAATCATTGTTGTTTTCTTGTGGTGTGGCCCACTTGCGATTTATTTTCCTCTCATTTTTAAATTCAAGCCCTAAAATGATCTTTAAAAATGGATGAATAGAATGGATGAAACACATACATCATGGTGGGGCCCTCAGAGCATCGACCACCAGCCACCAGGCTGGTGTTTGGCATGGATTGGCTACCCAAACACCAGCCCGATGGCTGATGGTCGGTGCTCTGTGGTCCCCACCATGATGTATGTGTTTCCTATGTCGTCCATCTATTTTTATTGAACATTTTAGTGTATGAGACTAAAAATGACCTATATCCCAATCTCAAATGGACCACATTACATTACAAGAAACTATGTTGAATGAATTTCGATCATTAAAATCTTTTTGTGGCTCATAAAAGTTTTGGATCAATATGATCTTTAATTTTTCCCTTCATCTATGTCTGTATGACCTAAACAATAAATTGGATACCAAATAAATAGTATAGTGGGCCTTAAGATGATTTTAATGGTGGATATCCAATCACCGTTGTTTTCCTGTGGTGTGGTCCACCTGAGATTTATATTCCTCTCATTTTTGGATTTAAGTTCCAACATGGATGAAACACACATGTCATGTTTGAGCCCACAGAGCACCGACCACTGGCCAACGGGCTGTGTAGGGGAAGTAGCCGATCCATTTCCAATCAGGTAACGGATTGACTACTCCGCCTGGGAATGGAAACGGATTGGCTACTCCCCGTGACAGCAGCCCCTGTGCATGGAGGAGGGCCCATTTGCATGGTACGTATTTCATCCACAGATGGTAGGGTTGACGGGAAAGATCGGCCCCCTGTTACGGGGCATTAAGGCTCACTTTTATACTCCCAAATGAGGTCTGCGTGTGGCGCCAACTTGTCCAGCTGGGTCGCTTTACTATGAAAGTTGGACGCCTAAAAAATCAGGCCCATCCATCATCATCATGTGGGCCATCACTTGAATTTGAAGGTTTGGGTAGTTGCCTATTGTTATCAAAGATAAGGCCCACGTAATATTTTTGTGGACCTGATTTTGGGGGCAATCCAACATCATGGTGGGACTAATGCTCGGTTTCAATGGGATCTACATAACATGATAGGCACACCATATGAAACAATGGACAACCATCCAAATTCACCTGTGGCCCACATAATGGTTGAATCGGCTTGATTTTGGGCATCCAAATCTAACAGCGGAGCAACCCTCATGGGAAAGTTGGATGTCAAGCACACATTCCCTAGTGGGCCCCACATGCAACACTTGTAGAATAAGATCATTCCACGAGGACTTGCAGACGAACCGGCCTCATGTCAAGCTCGCTGAAGAACGAGCCACTGTCTACTGGATGGTGGAGGGAATCACATGATCCTCGAGCGAGGACATGTACGTATCATTGACTCTTGAGTTTGTACAAGTGGGGCCCATTTCTAGGCCATCCACACCGTTGCTCTAACAGGCCCCACAGTGGATCCTTTATTCTCATAAACAACAGTGAAGTTGACTGGAGAAACACCTAAGCCCATCGTACGAATAAGCCCGTGTTAGACTGGCCCACTATCCAAATATCCAGCACAACAGTTCAATCAGCCAGCCCGGTCCCACCGGAGCTGACCTATCAAATCTATGGACATATTCAAGCCTGGGGCCCATTCAATCTTTGGCCCGTAGAGGGTTGGGGCTTTATCCAGATCAAAGCCAGCCCAATCCAATTAACTTGTATAGCTACAAGTGGTCGTGCGTGCCACGTGGAGAATGCGCATGAGATCCACCCCGTCCATCTGATGGGCCACCACATCTTTACTATAGATCAAAGAATGCCGATCCAAAAGTAAGGCAGGCCACACCAAAACAGCTGGTATGTGTGGGGCTCACTGTGGTGTTTACATGCCATCCAATCCATTCATCTGAGGGGCCTCACGAGGATGAAGGGCCCAAAAATCAAGCTATTCGAAAGCTCAGGTACGCCACCACGCGTGAAATTAGAGGTTCTATGAAGTTGGGATAGATTGTTCCTCTTTCTGAATCACCAATCGCCCTTAAGTTCAGGCTGCGAGTAGTGTACTTGCACATTTCATCATCACATATCATTAAGGCTTAGTATGTGGAGATAAACTTCTCTGCCTGCCTTTTCACCTGGTTAGCTATCATGACTGGAGATATATTTTATTTCCGTCTCCCTCATCTCATCTGGGCATCTTGAACAGCGCATTCTATGCTAGAAACTATTGCTGGGTTACTTCTCTGCCTGTGAATATGTGGGGTTTTCATTCCTTGAATTCCTGCATTCACGTGATCGCATAAGACAACATTTTGTTCTGGTTCAACTACGGAATTCACAAAGGCACGTTGATTTTCATTCTTAATAGGAACGCTCGGGGTGAAGCTCTTCACGCTGCATGGCGGGGCCCGCCTCCGTCTCTCTCTATTGGCTTCATCAGGTGCGAACTCGATTCTCTCCACTGCCCACGACCCATTTCCCTGATCATCCCTATTCTTGAAAACCGAAGACGTGAACATTGATGACAGCCGTTGCTTCACCATCAGACCGGCAGCAGTTGAAAGCGAAGACGACGGCTTCTTGGGTTGCGGATCTTTCTTCACGACCACCTTCTTTTTCTTGGGTTTTCCCAATTCGCCGTCCGATTCATTAGAGATAGGTGGGAGCCCCGCCTAGGACCAGTCCTCTTCTTCACTTTCATCACCATAACCGAGGCCGTCGTCGTCGACGATGAAGTCACGGGTTGCCTCATGGCGTTTGGCGACTAGGGCTGCGTACTCGTTCTCGGCGACAGTGTCGTAGATAGGTTCTTCCATCTTGATCTGGAAGCTACTTTCGGATCGGCGGCCTCCAGATCGGAGGGCTATGAGGTGCTCCCGCATCGACGCCTTTGCTTCTCCAGTGAACGGCGACGAGGGGCTCCGGCGATTCATCCATCTCTATCTCTCTCTCTGAACTTGAAGGAAGGCACGTTATGGATGGCGTCGATGAAATACGCACCATGGTGGGCTTCACCTACAACGGTATAGAACTTAATTCTACAAACTTTGCATAGGATCCGGCCTCAACCGTAGGATGCCATGACTCAACTACAATCACATGGCCTGTGTACATGTGGAAAATATTATTCCCAATTAATTCGCCAATAGGTCCATATCCAGTCGATGGTGAATACAAAATTACTTAACTTTTCAGTAATCGAACGTCGTGATCATTTAAACAATCTGATTTTAGCACTACATGTTATCTTCAATGTATAACAATATTTGAATGGTTCTGATTTAGATAAATACAAGCCACCTATATTGAGGTTGAGTGCATGTGTATGTCCATTCGTTCTTTGCAAGTGTACCAAACAACTTCAAATTTCCCAACGGTTGCTTCTTAAAATTCCCTACTCTTAGAATTTGCCAACGGATGCTTCTTAAAACCCCCGCGAAACTTTTTTTTTTTTTTGTCATTCACATTCACCTCCCTTTTTCAAGGGGTGCTTCCTTCTTCTTAAAAACTCCTACAAAACCTTCTTCTTTTGTCATTCACATTCACTTCCCTTTTCTAAGGGGTGCATCTGCACCCAAAAGCCATCTCCCAAAAGTAATATGTATGGGGAGATCCGAGCCCATGATAAAATGTCAGTCTGAGCGCCAGTCTGAGCCAACTCACTGTCATGACGTTCGAGGCACGACCCGTCTGACCTGATTCGAGCATCACATGACAATAACGAGCAGGAGTCTTCGGCTGAGGTGCAGCTCGGAACGGCTCTTATACTACGATTGGATGACCTATTATTCGGTAACCGCAGTATGCTCGACACGGCTAGCCTTGCCGACCACAATGGATCTGACCTAACGAGTCGGGTCGGATACCGCTCGACTTAGAGTCCGCATCCTTTACTCCATGGTCGGATGAGCCGAGCCGAGTAGACGTTTAATAGCATACGCCAAATGCTGAAGTTGCCATAATCGGTCGTCGCCGATAACTTCGCTCGCAGATACGCACTACTCGCCTGATACGTTGCGTGATCAGCAGATTGCGGGCAGTATCTCCATGATCCGAGAATTCCCTTGATCGTGCCGAGATTATCAATCCGGACCATTCTACAGGCAAGTATAAATAGCACATGACACCATGTCTACAGGTACGCAATAGCAAGTGCTCTCTCCTCTACTCTCTACTTAGACCCCGATTCCCCTGACCTGACTTAGGCATCGGAGGGTCCCTCGGCTTAGCCAGGGTCACCTTTTTTTGTTCTCTTCGCTCAGGTTTCAGAGGGGATACGCTGAAGTGAGGGAGACGCAGAGGAAGGGCCGACCAGATTTTGACATCAACATTTTTTGGCGCCGTCTGTAGGAATTTGAGACTAAAAGTCAGGTTCTCATTTTCCTTCTTCTAAGCTGGTGAGGAAAAAGAAAGCTGCAGTTGTGGAACTGGAATCGAACGAATGAACTCGGTCATCATCACCTCTTCACGCCGAATCCGCGCTAGGGCCTTCCTAACGTTCTTGCAATTGGTCGAGTAAATATCGCGCTATGCAGAACGAAATTCAGTCCCTGCGCGACGAGATAAATAGAATGAAGCAGCAGAGGGAGCCAGGGTCACGCCCGATTCAGAAAAACCCTGCTCTTGAGCCGGTAGGTCTGTTCGTGGAGACTCGTTCTGTGCCGAGGAGTGTGAGACCTGAAGCTCCCCAACATTCGGGGGCGCCGCATTCGGGTCAAAATCCTCCCGCGGCACGTGCTGAAGGATCTGTGCGGAATGCCACTACTTGAGCCCCTACTATCGTCCATTCAGCCACCTCCACTCTGGCACCCACGGATCTCCGTCATCAGTTAGAACGGAGGAAAGAAAGAAGAACTCCGGAGATCGAGGATGCCCCAAAGGTCATTACTGAAAATAAAGATCTTTGGGAGGCACGATTTGCGGAACTAAAGGATCAATTCTTGAGTTGGAGAAAAAATAACAACAATCGACAGTTTCGGCTACGATTTAGGTGATGATGGAAGAGACCGAGCCTCCTTTCACCCCTGCCATCATGGCTGAGGTAATGCCGCAGAGGTTTCGAATTCCTCCCGTCATCCAGTATTCGGAATCTGGGTACCCATCCGAACATTTGGAAGCCTACAGATCATGGATGCAAATCCAGACTGCAACGGATGCGATGATGTGTAGAGAGTTTTCCATCGCCCTTATGGGGTCTGCTCGGATTTGGTATCGACAGCTTAAACCAAATTCCGTGGGCTCTTTCACGAAATTAAGCCGACTATTCCTTATGCATTTCATAAGCGATAAGAGAAGTCGGAAACCCAACACTCACCTGCTCACCATCAAGCAAGCTCCAAAAGAATCGTTGAAAGACTACATCGCCCATTTCAATGAAGAAGCATTGTAGGTTGAGGACTACGATGACAAGATGGCTCTTGCCGCCATTCTGAGCGGACTAAAGGAAGGAAAGTTCACTTTCTCCATCGGAAATAATCCGCCAAGAACGCTAGCAGACTTCATGGCGAAGGCTCAGAAGTATACTAATGCCGAGGAGTTCACTAATGCTCATAAATGTACGCAAGTAACTAACTCGACAAACAAAGGGAAGAGGCCCAGGAACGAAGACTCCCAGCCGAACTGCAAAGGGGCGGATGACCACGCTTCCCGCGATCGTCGACCGAGCCGCAGGCTGGAAGGAAAATTTCACTCTTATAATCCTCTCAATACATCTGTCGAGCAAGTTCTGCTGGATATCCGAGGAGACAGGTTACTTAATTGGCTAGTCTGCATGAGGGCTGACCCAGAGCACCGGGACAAGTAAAAATTCTGCCGCTTCCACCGGGACTATGGTCACAATACGGATGATTGCGTGGACCTGAAAGACGAGATCGAGTCTCTCATCCCCAAGGGACATCTACATCGATACAATAAAAAAGAGAAGTCCGTTCGGAGAGAGGAACGACCGCGAGAACAACCGAACAACCCCCCAGAAGAACTCGCTGAAATTCATACCATCTTCGGGGGCTCATCTGGGGGAAGGGATACAAACAGGGCTTGAAAAGCTCATTCCCAGAGATCTGAGCCGGAATACCACGTTCACCTAGCGGAACGTCCCGGTAAGGAACTCCGAGTCACTCTGTGCAGCCTGACTTTTAGGGAAGATGATGCACGCGGGATCCAGCATCCGCACGATGACGCGCTAGTGGTCACAATGACCATAGTAAATCACAAGGTATATTGCATTCTGGTCGACACTGGAAGTTCAGCTGATGTAATGTACTCCTAAGCGTTCGAAAAGATAAAAATTCCATGGTTATGACTCTGACCCGTGAAGACTCCCCTACATGGCTTCGCTGGAGAGAGGGTAATCTCCAAAGGAGCCATCTTGCTCCCAGTAACAGCTGGAGAAGGACAACATCAAGTCACACTTCTGGTGGACTTTTTGATTGTCAATGTTCCTTCTGTCCACAATGTAATCCTGGGCCGACCCTCCCTCAACGCGATGAGGGCGGTCGTCTCAACTTACCATTTGATGATGAAGTTTCTAGCTAAAGGTGGGATCGGTTATCTCTGAGACGACCAACGCGAGGCCTGAAGGTGTTATGCGATAGCAGTTAAAAAAGGAGCCTCCAAACAGGCGCTCGTAGTGGACGCCTTGGACCCTCGAGGACCGACAGGAAGATCATCAGTCGAAGATTTGGAAAAAGTCTCCCTCGATGAATCAGACCCGAGCAAAACTGTTCATCTCGGGTCATCGTTGAATTTCGAGCAGAGGAACGCGTTATTGGCTTTCTTGAAGCAGCACTGAGACGTCTTCGCATGGTCACACGCAGATATGCCAGGGATCTCTCCTGACGTATTGGTTCACAGATTGAATGTGGAGCCGGATCACAGGCCAGTGAAGCAAAAAAGAAGGCCATTTGATGCCGAACGATATGAATCCATTGCCGAGGAGGTCTCCGTCCTCCTCGATGCAGGTTTCATAGAAGATGTATACTACCCTGAATGGATAACGAATGTCGTGCTCGTCAGGAAATCCCAATGGGAAGTGGCGGGTCTGCGTAGATTTAGATCTGAATAAGGCATGTTCCAAAGGTAACTTTTCGTTACCTCGGATCAATCAACTGGTGGACAGCACGGCCGGACATGAGCTACTCTATTTTTAGACGCTTACTCCGAGTACAACTAGATCTCTATATATCCCCCATACAGGAAGAAGACTACCTTTGTTATGGACAGAAGGCTCTACTGTTACCGGGTCATGCCATTTGGCCTGAAAAATGCTATGGCAACATATCAGAGGCTGGTAAATCAGATGTTCGCCAGACAGATTGGGTGCACCATGGAAGTGTACATTGACGACATGCTAGTGAAAAGTACCAGAGCCTCCGACCACCTTACCGACCTCGAAGAAACATTTAATGTCCTCCGAGAATACCAGATGAAGCTGAATCCCGCTAAGTGTGCGTTCGAAGTTGAATCGGGGAAGTTTCTTAGTTTTTAAGTTAGTCAGCGAGGTATCGAGGCTAACCTGGATAAGATCAAGGCTCTCCTCGACATGAACTCACCTTGAACCATTAAAGAAATATAATGTCTCACAGGAAGAGTTGCAGCACTCA
Source organism: Magnolia kwangsiensis (assembly GCA_037074715.1). Taxonomy (NCBI): domain Eukaryota; kingdom Viridiplantae; phylum Streptophyta; class Magnoliopsida; order Magnoliales; family Magnoliaceae; genus Magnolia; species Magnolia kwangsiensis. Next base: position 142,318,096 of record CM073573.1, read on the forward strand.
GACACTTCATATCCAGGGCTACAGATAAATGCCTTCCCTTCTTCTAGCAGTTGAAGGGCCACAAGAGGGCGGAGTGGACATCGGAGTGCGAGCAAGCCTTCCAGTAATTGAAAATGTACTTGGGTTCGCCGCCTCTCTTATCTAAGACTGAAGAAGGGGAGCCCTTGTTCCTCTACCTCGCAGTTTCGGCTTCAGCTGTCAGCTCGGGTCTGATCAGAGAAGTCGGAAGCAAGCAATACCCCGTATACTATGTGAGCAAAGTCATGGTACCAACGAAAACAAGATACCAATCCTTAGAAAAACTAACGCTCTGCCTCGTCGTCTCAGCCAGAAGATTGCGGCCGTACTTCTAGGCCCATTCCATAGTTGTGTTGACCGACTCTCCTCTAAGGCAGGTCCTTCAGAGACTCGAAGTTTCGGGTCGGATGACCAAATGGGATGTTGAGCTCGGAGAGTTTGACATTCAATTTCACCCTAGGACAACAATTAATGGTCAAGCTGTAGCCGACTTCATCGCCGAGTTCACAACTCTAAGTGAGGAACAAATCAGTAAGGAAGTCGAGATGACGCCGCCTGTCCCGTTAGGCGACCAAGAGGCAGCGTCGGATTCGGGATGGGTCCTTTATGTTGATTTGTCGTCCAACGTTAAAGGAGTAGGAGCTGGTGTTGTCCTGGTTGCACCTAATTTAATGACAATCCAATACGCAATCAGACTTGGGTTCAAAGCTTCTAACAACGAGGCTGAATATGAAGCGTTGTTAGCTGGACTCAAGCTGGCGGCAAGCCTGGGAGTTCAGACTCTTCAAGTCTAATACGATTCACAGCTGGTAGTAAATCACATCTTTTCGGAGTATGAAGCCAAAGAAGTCAGAATGATCGCTTACCTCGAAGAGGCGAGGAAATTGATCGAAAAATTTTAGAGTTGCACCATCCGACAGATCCCTAGAGCCGAGAACTCATGGGCCGATGCCCTAGCAAGGCTCGCCTTGGCCTCTGAAGGAAAGATCCCGCGTTTTATCCCCGTCGAATTCATTGAGTATCCGAGCATTGGCCAGGCGGAGAAAGTCAATCTTGTTCAATCCAATCTAAGTTGGATGGACCCAATTTTTAATTATCTATTGTCTGATGAAATCCCCTCGGACAAGCTAGAGGCGAGGCGACTTAGAGTCAGAGTGGCCTGGTATGTCATATTGGACGGAGTGTTATATAAGAAGGGGTATTCCCAGCCTTACTTCAGATGCCTCCGACCGGATGAGGCCGACTACGTGATTCGGGAGATTCACGAAGGAATTTACGAAAACCACTCTGGCAGTCAAGCCCTAGCCATGAAGATACTTCGTCAAGGATATTTCTGGCCAACTCTTAAATAGGACTCGAAGGATTTTGTTCGAAAGTACGATAAATGTCAATGTTTTGCAGCCGTGCCGAGGCAACCAGCTGAAGAGATGACTCCCATGAGCGGGCCATGGCCGTTCGCCTAATAGGGAATCGACATCATCAGTCCTTTGCCTACAGGGAAGGGACAAGTCAAGTTTGCCATAGTTGTTGTCACGCCCCAAATCCAGAAATTCACAGAAATCCTGATCGCCGAATCTGGTGCCGACAGCCTCCGTAGTGCCCCATTCTCGGCTCCCGGCACTCACATGCCAGGTTCCGATCCTGGGATCCTACAAGGAGAATTTGCAGTATGATTTTTTTTTGTAATGGAGCATAATCACAAGCATAACCAAGTCACAAAATAACATCACCACATATCCACTATATCAAAAACTTTAAGTACAATGCGGAATAGGAAATACAAGATGATAAAAAACTCTAAAATAGCCAGATGCGCACTCCTACCTCAGCGCTGCTGCTATTTAACGCTACCTGTAGCAACTGTCGTGCATAAGCTTACAAAAGCTTAGAGGGTGGTGTAAGTGTGTGCGCAAGGCAAACGCCAAGTGTACAATATCAGAGTAATGCGAAAGTATACGGTAAGTCCATGAATAAAACCAACTATACTAATGCTATGTGATGCAAGGCATGAATGTTGTCAGCTATACCAAGGTCATGCGATGTGAGACATGAATGCTATCGGCCACACCGATGCAATGCGAGGCTTACATAACTGAATGTCATTTACGAAATGCAATCCAAGCAAGTCGGTACTCATCAAGTACACATATCAGTACAGTTCCTCCCCTGGATATCACCAGGGTTTAATACACTTCCCACTGACTGCCTCCTCCCTAGTTGCACAGTCAAGCAAGTGGAATAGACCTCACTATCCGCCTGACCAGTAGTCTGCCAATACCTACCCAGCTCGTCGATAGCGGACTCATTTGCGAGCTGGTCAAACTTAGCCTAGCTTATTATCCACTGTGTCGTGGTCGGTACTGGTATTCGGCACTCGGCCGCTCATGTATCCACTCGGTCTAGACGTTGGAGCATTTTCTGGTACCAAAAAGGTTCTGGGACTTTCACCCAAGGACATCCTAAGTGCCCACAGTGATAGAACCAAGTATTTTCAGTATCCAATACGGCCATCCACGATGTACCTGTGGAACCACGACCCTAATGTCGCTAGGGCGTGCAGTGATTAAGTCACACATATACGAGATGCATGAATCACACTGTCAAATCATGCAGTAATCTAATACATACCACACGATCACGCAGGGCACTCAGTCTCATAACGAGTCTCGTAAATGGTCTGCCCAAAGGCGTATGCTTGATCAGTCACTACTCATATCAAGCATACATATGATGCGTATGGGCATGAGTCATGGGATTATATTAAGCATGTTATAAAGTGATGAATATTAACGAGTATGGGCCTATCAATGGGCCCTAAGGAGAGTTATAATGCGGACATTTAATCAACATTGTACTTACAATGTGGATGTCAAACCAACATTGTTCCCAAGGCATGGCCCGCTATAAAACGTCATTACATAAGCCATGAGGAATCACACATTGCAATGGACCCTAAGGACATCCTGTTGGGCCTCGACTCATGAGCCTTAGATACATTGGATGAGCTGTATCACATGGGCCTTATATTCATCAAATGGATTGCATTAATGGGCCTCACCAACGAGCCTTATGTACATGACAATGGTCCATAACCCATGGGCCTTGAAATACATCACAATGGGCCTCATAGTATGGGCCTTACATTTATAGAAAAGTGGGCCTCAACAACGGCCTCATAAACCCCAAGGTGGACCTCAACAATGGGCTATAAATATAGGCTACAAATGCATCAAGATGGGCCTCCACGGATGGCCATAAGTACATCCCTATGGGCACCATCACATGGGCCTTATATAAATCAATGGACCACACTAATGGGCCCTACATATACTTCAATTGGGCCATGCCAATGGGCCCCATGTATACATCAAATGGGCCACACCCTAAATATAAGTGTGATAATGATTTCCACCATTAAAATTCCTAAAGCCCACCATAACATATGTTTCTCAAATAACCTATTCATAAATTAACATAGTGATAAATGGAGTGGAAACAAATATCAGCTTAATATACCATGGCCCTTTAGAAATTTTGAACGGTGGACGTCATTGTCCACTATTTTAAGTGGTGAGGTGGTGAGGTTCATGTCCAGTGCATGGATGGTTAGGATATAACACATGCCACAGGGTCAGGGCCCACCATAACTTTGATTTTTTTCCATCAAATCTGTTCATAAGGTCTTAAAGACCTGAATCAAAATAAATTTCATATTGATCCAAAACTTATGTGACAACAAAAAGGCTTCAATGGCAGATCCTTAAACGCCACTGCTTTTACTGTGTGGTCCACTTGATAAGAAGATCTAAGCCTTAAAATGAATTTTCAAAATGGTTGGATGGATTGGATACAACGCATGCATCATGGTGGACCCTTGAGATGAACGACACAGAAGGAGCACATACATCAAGGTAGGGTCCATATCCCCTGGACTGGACAGGGGATATGGTAGAGTTCCGTGGGCCTTAGAAAGGGCTTCAATGGTAGAGTTCAATTCACACTGTTTCCTCTCACGTGGGCCTCTGGAGCATTGGATGGGCCTGATTTTTGGAGGGTGGCCCACTGCGCTGAAGGCCCACCATATGAATGGATTGGATGACAAATAAACATCAAGGTGGGGCCCACGACAGGGGCCGTGGGTTGCTGTCCGCCCGCCCACCGTAGGCAGTAGGCGCTGCCTGCAGTAGTAGCCTTGTTGCTTGCACCCTTTTTTTTTTTTGAAAAGCAGTTTTTCCGCGGTTTTTCACATGTGGGGCCCGCCTATGATGGATCCACCCCACCCAATAGCCTCTATGGCTCAAGACAAGCCAAACGAGTCCAATATTGCATATTTTTTTGGCGCATCAAATTGTCAGGGTGAATTTTAATGGCAAACACACTGTTTGCTATGCTATGGCTCGCCTGAAAGTCAGATTATCCTCATTTTTTGGCTCAATGCCTAAAATGAATTAGTAAACGGGATAGACGGCGTGGATTGAATATATACATCAAGGTGGGGCCTACACCAAGGGTCCACCTCAAATGCCTTTAACCAGGCTAATATTTATGTTTTCATTTACGTCCAGCGTCCTTGAACGCTGGACGGTTTTAACATAACACATGCATTGAGGTTGGCCCTACTTAGGTGGGCAACCACATGGTGGGGTGATGTGGATCATATACACATGTAAGGTGGGCCTCACCCATAAATGGATTGGGTCTAATCCATGCTTCATGGTGGGGTCCATTCGGGTGGACCACACAACTAAATTGCCACCACATAAAAAGATTGAAATAAAAGGAGAGGGAAAGAGAGAGAGAGGAAAAAGGTGGGACACGTGGGTGATGGAGGGACCCCGACACTATGGGCCCTCCGCTCCATGATCTTCAACATAAATCAAGTGGGTCCCAATCATGTGGGCCTAAAAAAAATTGAAATCTAACGGTGGAGATTCCTTCTCCACGTAAATAGATGGTCTAGATGACCCATATACAAGCTAGGAAGGTAAACATCATGATGAGGTCCATGGAGGATGGCCCCATCACGGAATGATATTGATGATCAAGATGGGCCATTGGCCACATCCTAGGGTCCAAAGTGAGATCCATACCATTGATTGGTAGGCCTCACTTGGTCCATCATAAAAGCATGAAAACTAGCCTATAGAAGCACCCACCTATCGATCTTCTCGGTCCGTTGGAAAGCCACTCTCCTTATGCTTCACTTTGATGGTGGAGATGAGAAATGGATGACTAGGATGAGAGCTTTTGGGATGAGAAGGTGGGCCACATAATACACTTTCTCTCTTGAAAATGGCTTGGACGTGTGAGCTCTCTCCTTGCTTGGAAATGGTGTGAGAAAAGAGGGAGAGAAAGACAGTTGTAAGGAGAGAGGGATGGGTGATGAATGTGACTGATGGGTGAGGTGATAGTGTACTTTGACAAGTAAGGTGGTGTAAGAGAGAGGGTGAGAAAGAGTTGACTTTGGTGGTTGCTTGGGGATGGGGTGAAAGGTGATGTGTACTTAACATGAAGTGATTAATGGATTGATGGGTTGATTGATTGATTGATGGATTGATGGGACATGTTGTAGAGATTCTCTTGAGATTACAAACGTGCGGCGTTTTCTCGAAATAAACGCCGACTCACATCTCTTAGTCAGGGTATCGGATCGGTACATGAGTTACGGCATTGGAATTGCGGTGACGGTGCGGTCGTAATGATACAAGTCTCGGATTAAGCCGACTCAAATGTATAGAATACGACTTACGGTCATGCGCAAGCATCGATTACAGGTCACGGATTGCTGGACTTTGATGGGAAAGATCGCGGGAGTTGACGAGACAGTACGGATTAGGATATGGATCTTACAGTTGCGGTCGACTACTTCACCAAGTGGTCCGAGGCCGAACCTGTCGCGAAGATCACCGAAAAAAAAGTGATCGATTTTGTGTGAAAAAATATCATCTGCCGGTTCGGAATACCACGAACCATCGTATCTGATAACGACCGACAATTCGATAATGATAAGTTCCATGTATGTGTCAGGGACTCGGCATCACGAATGCTTACTCATCGCCTTGGCACCCACAGTCAAATGGACAGGTATAAGCAGTCAACAAGATCATCAAGCACCATCTCAAAACAAAGTTAGAAAAGGCAAAGGATAACTGGGCCGAGGAGCTCCCCTTCCTCCTTTGGGCTTACAGGACCATAGCCCAGACCTCAATGGGTGAAACTCCATTTTCGTTATCCTATGACTCGAAAGCAATGGTGCAAGTAGAAATCAGACTCTCTACGGCACGAGTGAGAAACTTCTAAGAGAATCGAAATTCTGAGCAGATCGCCATAAATCTGGATTTACTTGAGGAAGTCAGAGATATTTCCAAGCTCCGAGCAGCGGTTCGACATCAACAAGCCATGCGTTTCTACAACTTGAAGGTCAAGATCAGGCATTTTCACCCTGGAGACTTGGTCCTCTATCGAGTTTTTCAGAACACAGCCGAACCAGGAGCAGGAGAACTCAGACCTAACTGGGAAGGACCATATCGCGTGGTCAGATCTTTCAAAGCGGGCTCATATCACTTGAAAATCTTAAAGGCCGTCAACTCCCTCATCCTTGGAATGCTGAACACCTGAAGATCTACTACCCATGATGAACTAGCCTTTAAGGCTCCTAATAAAGTGTACGCCTCCGAGCGACTAACCTTTAAGGCTTTTAATAAAAGTTTCAATTCTACTTCACGAATGTCTACTCAATTGCCTTATCGATACGAGCACGAACTTAATGGTCCGATCCCTTTAAGAAAGGGTCGGAACCTAATCCTATAAAGGTTCAACGAGGCATTCCCTTAAGAGGGAAAAAGCCTGATAATGACCCGACTCTCCAATAGAGAACTCGGCTCATCATACGATAAAATGAAAGGTCCTTGCCGGACAAGCGACGAGCCGAGTACCCTAAAAGATCGGACTCAACTAGGACTTGAGCCGAGGGGGCTCGGAGAGCCAATTAAACGATAATGGAAGGGCCAGACCAGTAAAGAGGTCGGCTCGACAACATTCCAGAATAAGTCAACACAATGACAAACCCTTGAATACCAAAAGAAACATTTCTCATTCAGTAAATCCCCCTCGGAGGGGTAAAAAATACATCAACAGTTAAATAAAAATATATATAAAATGTAAGGTCTTCACGCGGGAGGAGGCGCTTGGGCGTCGAGGGCTTGATCCGAGTGGGCGACTTCTGCAGGGGCGTCTTCGGGGTCATCAAGCAGAAGAGGATCAAGATTGAGGTTTGGGTATAAAGCCAGGACTGTCTCGATACAAGTATCGAAATCACAGTTGTAAAATGTCGCAGCTTCGGCATCCCTCTCCTTGGAGGTCTTGAAATCTTCAATCGCGATGGCAATTGCCGCTGCCCGAGAAACCTCATCCTTGGCCTCCACAGCCTGAGCAATGGTTCGTGTCCTCTCTTCAACCTCCTCAGCCTTGGTGCGTTCCAAGGCCTCACTCAGCTGAGTGGTCTCCACAGCCAAGGAATCCGTGTGAGCTCTGGTGAGGGTTAGCTCGGTGGTCGCCGCATCGCTGCTGGCTTTGAGGTTTTTCACCCTCTCCTGCAGCAGCAGCTCCCTAGCCTTTAGGTCGACCACAACTCCCTGCAACCAACTCCCTCTAGCCCTCTCGTCCAAAATTTGCCTACACAGCTCACTCTGCTCGGACCGCAAGAGGGAAGATTCATCCCTTACATCCGCCATCTTAGCCTTGAGGGCCTCAAGCTCAATCCCCTCCTCTGATGCTCCCGCGCTCTCTCCAGAACCGAAAGTAACTTTGGGCCAGCTTGAATAGAAAATGAGAATCAGTATCGAAGAAAATATATACAATGGTAATACGAAGGAAAGAGAGGATCCTCTCGGAGACGTATTGTGTAACACAAGATAGCTAAGTCTTTCAGAAAGGAGCTGTCTGACCTGTCGAGGTTTCGAGCTATGTCTGTCACGCCCCAAACCTGAAAATTGGATTCACAGGAATCCCGATTGCCGAATCCGGTGCCGACCGCCTCCGTAGTACCCCATTCTTGGCTCGTAGCATTCATATGCCAGATTTTCGATCCTGGGATCCTACAAGGAGGATTTTTTTTATACATTTAACTAGTAATAAGCATAACCACAAGTTTACCCAAATCATAAAGGCAACATCATTATCACATATCCACTAATATAATCATTTGAATACAATGCTGAAAGGAAAATATATATGTCAAAATCAAAGCTCCAGAAAACAGCTGCACGCTCCAAGCTCAATGCTGCTGCAACCTAACATCACCTGCACGCATCTATCGTGCATAAGCTTATAGAAAGCTTGGAGGGTGGTGTAAGTGTGTGCACGAGATAAGTGCCAAGTATTCAATATAATATCATAATCATACAATACCGGAAAGCTATTAATCCATAAACCATACAATGACTGAATAAGTAGAAACACTGATAAGTGCAGGAATTATCAGCGTAAACAGAAATACTGACAAGATTGTAATCATGCGATAACAGAATAAGCGAAAGTATTAACAAGTCCATAAGTTAATCAATATCAGAACACGCAATATAGGACAGCTATGCAAATGATGAGTCATAGATAATCAAATGTTAAATGACAAGGACATAATATAATACACAATTCGAAAGAGCTAACAAATATCATCACTCTCATCTAAGTCACAGGAATACAGAAATATAATAACCCACAATGCCACACGTTGAAGATGTAATGGAATATGCAGTATATGGTGCTAATGGAATGACCATGCTAGAGTGTGATGTCGGGATGATAGTATGTAGTATCGTAGGCTATGGGGTCCACCACAAGGAACCTCTATCCAAACCAGTCCCATGCCTAAATTTGGATAGTCTGACTCAACGTGGTAAACTCCTGATCTCAGGTTAGTCGCGCGCCCAACCGAAATTCTTGCCATAACGAAGATACACAACAATTAGTTGCGTACCACCAGCCCGAGTGGATAGTGAATGAATGAATAAATGAGTATGCAACTCCTACTCAGTAGCCTGTCAGCACAGTAGCCTTCCAACCGCTGGTAGCTCGCCCAGTATGGTAGCTTGCCCAGGCCTCATCCCCGCCCACATCACACCCGCCCACATCAGCGTCCGCCCACGTACGCCCACCTCGGGATGTCATAATATCATGTCAGTCCTCATATCAGTACGGTTCCTCTCTGAAAAAATCACAGGGGTCTATTACACTTCACACCACCTGCCGCCCCAATCAAGCGCACAACTGGATAAGTGGAAAAGACCTCACTATCCGCCTGTCAGTAGTCTGCCAATACCTACCCGGCTCGCCGATAGCAGACCCATTCCTCGAGCTGGTCAAACTCAGCCTAACCATGCCTACTCCCTCAGGCGGGTAAGGCCGCACCCCCTTCCAACCGACCACGACACAGTGGAGAGCGCAGCCATCTGGTAATCTTCACTCAACGCTCATCTACCCACTCGGTTTAGACGTTGGAGCATTCTCTGAAAATAAGAGGGTGTTTAGGGATTTTCACCCAGGGCCATCTATGGCGGCCCGATGCTCGAACAGATTTTCGGTATCCCATTTGGCCATCCACGATATGCCTGTGGAGGCTATGACCCTTATGTCACTAGGGCGTACAGTAATCACAACACAATGCAAAATGCATGAGTCATACAATCCAATCATGCATCAATCCTGTGCATGTCATGCGCTCATGTGAGATAATCTCCACCTATCAGGGAGTCTCACATCATCCTGCCTAATGACATATGTAATGGCCAATTACATCTTATAACAAACATGCAGATGATGCGAATGAGCATGTATCATGATGTTATGATGTCACATACTCATAAACGGTATCAATAACCGGCATCGACAATGTGGACTTTTAACCAACATTGCCCCCAAGGAATGGCCCACATAGAATCAAGTATATAATGGGCACATGGCCTCACACAAGGGCCAAATATACGAAACAGGTGGGCCCTGGTCATGGGCCTAACACATATCACAATGGGCCTTGCCCATAGGCCTCAAATACATCTGGATGGGTCGCACCCATGGGCCTCAGATATATCACAATGGGCCTCAAATATACTTCGCAGGTGAGTCACATACCTGGGTCTAATACACATCAGTATGAGTTACATCACATAGGCCTAATATACATCACTATGGCCACAACCCATGGGCTTTAAATACACAATAGGTGGGCCCTACACATGGGCCTCAAATATATACCACGGGTGAGCCTCAATGGACGGGTCACCAATACAACAGGATGGGCCTAATGAGATGGACCCCATAAATATATCGAATAGGCCGCACCAATTGGGCCTTACATACATTGCAATGGGCCATGACCCATGGGCCTTGCATACATCACAATGGGCCTTGCAACATGGGCCACATATATATTTAAGGTGGGCCTCAATAACGGGCCTCATACACATCAAGGTGGGCCTCAACAACGGGCCTCATACACATCAAGGTGGGCCTCAACAACAGGCCTCATACACATCAAGGTGGGCCTCAACAATAGGCCTCATACACATCAAGGTGGGCCTCAACAATGGGCCTCATACACATCAAGGTGGGACTCAACAACGGGCCTCATACACATCAAGGTAGGCCTCAACAACGGGCCTCACACACATCAAGGTGGGCCTCAACAACGGGCCTCATATATGGCCTTAGCAACAGGCCACAAATATATCAAGATGGGCCTAATCAATCATATAGGCTAAATCAATCAAATGGCCGATACGAGCAGGCCGATCAAATGTACCAATACAAATGGGCTGTGCGTCATGGAGTTATACTAAGCATGTTATAAAGTAATGCTCTATCCTTACAATGCAGCTGGCCTAAACGGCTTGTATACAACAAGTACGGGCCTACCAATGGGCCCTAAGGAGAGTCGCAATGCAGATATTTAACTAACATTATACGCGCAATGTGGATGTCAAACCAACATTGCTCCCAAGGTGTAGCCCGTAGTGAATAACATTACGTAAACCAGGTTGGGATCACACATTGTAATGGACCTTAGGTACACCCCATTGGGCCTTAAATACATCAAATGGGCCATGTTATATGGGCCTTTTACTCATCAAATGAGCCACATCAATGGACTGCACCAATGGGCCTTATGTGCATTGCAATGGGTCATAACCCGTGGGCCTTATACATATCAAATGGGCCTAATCCCATGGGCTTTAAAATATATCAAATGGATCCAATCCTATGGACCTTGGAACACATCAAATGGGTCCACTCTATGGGCCTTAAATTACATCAAATGGGCCTAATCCCATGGGCCTTGGAACACATCAAATGGGTCCACTCTATGGGCCTTAAATAGTTCAACAACTAGCTACATTCATGGACCCAATTAAATTCAACTGTGGTGGGCCTCAAAAGTGTATTCATTAAGCCCAAAATTTAAGTAACTAAAGTTATAAATCATTTCCTCTAAGATCTTTATAATATGGTGGGCCCCACTCCTCAAAATTTCAGCCCAAGGCCAGCATAATTATAACATGTTGCTGTCCTAAATTTGGACACTCCATTGGAGTGGGTCCAAGGTCTCTAAAACTCTGAAAATTAAGGGCTAAGGTCCCTCATCATGCATACAATGAGAGGAAACCCAAAAAGGTGACCCACCATCAGAAGAAATATTTTTGAATTATGGTTTTTTTATCAAGGCATATTGCTGGACTGCACTGCAGAAAAAATCTGGGAGTCCAACCATCTTGGCCCATTCTTTTGGATACCCAAACGGGGTCACTTGAGGCTGAAATTTCACAGAGTAATACTTCCATAGGTGGGACACACTCCCACAAAATTTCATAATTTTTAGATATCTCTAAGTATTTTAATTAATTTAAACAGGATACACTGTCCAGAAAAATCGGACAGACCTGGACGTCCCAACGTGGTGGGCCAGTCCGGCCCTCACAACAGTGTGTACAGGGGTCCATTGGCCTTGAAATTTGGTAGGTGAGTTCTAACATAAGTGGACCACACTCCTAAAAATTTCAGAAATTTTGGACATCTGTAAATATTTTAATTCATTTACATAAATCAATCTGTCCTGAAAATCGGACTGATCTGGACACCATATTATAATGGGCCGGACCCGCCATCACAATGGTGTGTACAGGCGTCCATTGGCCCCAAAATTTTATAGGTGGGTCCTACCATAAGTAGGACACCCCCCTAAAATTTTTAAATACGCATAGATATTTTTAATAAATTTCAAAAATCCAACTGTCCATGGTGGAATGCTGCTGGAACAGTGCAGAAAATTCAGACTGTCCACCTCACTTGGACCACACCTTTGGGACCCCAATGAAGGTCAGTTGGGGCTGAAATTTGGGGGACATAAATATGAGATCCCCACCTATCAGAAAATTATATTTAATAGGTATGAATAGTCCTCCAAACAGTCCTAAAATCTGGTCCAAAAATAACCAGAAACTGTCCAGAAAATTCTGGACAGCAACATGTACTTAGATAAAATTTATTATATAAGTTAAATAAAAAGGGAAATACATTAATGGACCACACACATCAGGAAATAAAATGAGGGAAAAGAGAGATAGAAGGACAATCCGGCCATAGGGAAAGGGGCTCCGCTACTATTGATCTCTCCCAAGATCAATCACACCCGCACATCATACCTAGATTTACATTTACAACATGGATCTTGCACATGCATGGACTATAATTAAAATGTATGGTGAGGATGCCATCCCCACCATGGTTATAAGGTCTAGATGACTCAAACATAATATGATATAAATTAAAACTACTATGATGGGGCCCATAGAGAAAGGCCCCATGCATGGATTATGCATGCATAAGGTAGGCCATTAGGCTACAACCATGGAATTGTGTGGGATCTTCACCATTGATTGGTGGGTCTTACACTTTCCTCATGAAAGAAAGAAAATATCTAGGCTATAGAAATCAGATTTTTTTTAACATCTAGAGGAGCACCCACCGTTTGATCTTCTTTCTCCTATAAGTTCCTTAGCACCTTAGCTTTGATTCCAATGGAGGAGATGGGGAATGGATGGTTAGGATGGGAGATCATGGGGTAAGAAAGTGGGCCACACTTGAAGTTTTAAAAGAGAGGGAGAGGCTTGGAGAATTCTCATACGTATGGGATTTCTCTCCTTAGATTTTTTTTTGAGTTTGAAAATGAGAAAGAGAGAGAGAGAGAGTTGTAAAGGGAGAGAGAGATGGGTGATGGATGTGGTAAGTGATGGGTGTAAGAAAATTTTGACTTCTGTGACCATTTGTGTAAGAAAAACATGGGTGGTGTAAGAACTTTTTGACTTTGAGGGCTTTTGGTGTAAGAGAGGTATGGGCTTGTAAGAGATTCTTGACTTTTGTAGTTGCTTGGGAATGGGTGAAAGGTGATGTGTACTTGACATGTACTTGACATGTGATGGATTGATGGATTGATGGGATTGATGTGACACCTCGTAGAGATTCTCTTGGGTTTCACAACGCGCGACGTTTTCTTCGCACCGAACGTTGGCTCACATCTCTTGACCAGGGTATCGCCTCGGCGCGCAAGTCACGGTATCGGAACCGCAATGACGGCGCGGTCGCTATGGTAAAGGTCTTGGGTTGTGTTGATACGGGTTGACGGCATACGAATCAGGGTCGCAGGTAAATATTGGTTAAGGGTCGAAGGTTACCAAAATTCGACTGGTAAGACCACAAAAGTCTATGGAACGGTACGGTCTAGGATACGGGGCTTACAATGTCCTCCTCAGGGGCATGCTTGAAGGCCCACGAAGCCAAGCAGGCCATATGGTAGCCCGGCTCGAACCTCCCACTGCTCATCCCCACATAGGACGAGACCACAGCCTCCTCAGCCCCTACCCTACTACCAGCCGAGTTCTGACCCTCGGCGCGAATATCTCCCTCGACCTCGGGGGGAGGAGAAGCATGTTGTCGGCCATTCTAATGGCCTCCTCCCATTCGGAGGAAGAAGGGATAACAATGGGGGGCTCGGGGGCTGCGATAGGAGCCTCCGTAGTGGGAGGAACAGCGGTGGAGGGAGTAGAGCTTCGAACGGCTGGGGCGCGAGAAGGAACATAGCTCGGAACGACTGGGGTACCGGCTACAGTCATACGGGGAAGTACTGGGGGAGGTGCTACCATCGGGCCCCTGGTCGGACCAGACAGCACCGGAAGCGGAGTCATCAGAGGAGCCATGATCGCCCTAGGGAGCACAGGGGTCGACACTGCACCCGACGTCCGTGGGTGAGCAAGTACCGCTAGAGTCGAGCCGGTAAGCCTCGGAGTAGGGGCTGCAGAGATCAGTGCAGCAGCAGATTTCCTCTCACGAGGGGGGACCTATTTCTTCCGAGTGATCTTCACCCGGGGGCATCCTTCAACAACTCGGCCGCTGTCGGGGCCGCCTTCCTCTTTCGAGAACCAAACGCCTCGGCCATACCTACGAAAGAAATGACTGTGTCAATAACTAAGTAGGTAAAACTGTACTCATCAGAAATGATGGGATAACTTACTGAAGGACATGGGCAAGGGCTGTGACTTGTAAAGCCCAGACCAATGAAAATTGTCCGCCGTGATTAGGTCAGTCCAGGAGCGAAGCCCCTCCGATCGAGCCCTAGCCTTCGCGATGTGGTTCTTCTGAGTTGAGTCGAGGAGAGACAGCCCCTTCTGAAAAGCTGTAAAAGTAAACGAAGAAGTTTTACTTCAATCGAAACAAATGGAAATAAATACAGTGGTACAGATACAGGTTACAGTCCGACCTGATTTTGTGAAGTGGGTCGGAACCCGTGTTGTTAAGGCTTCGAGCTCTGTTACTGACGCCTCCCATTCCCCTGCAGCCCAGAACCATTTATTTTTCCAGTCCTTATTGGAGGACGATAGGTTCATCACCAACCTGACCCCTTGTTGCCTCGGGTCATGAAGTAGTACCATGGGTCGTTGTTGTCGTGCTTGACTAGGTACAGACTCATCAGCTCTTCTGGGGTCAGCTCAGGGTTCCCGACTTGTCGCCAGATGATGAAGGCGGAGATCAATACCCTCCAGGCATTGGGAGTGAATTGTCTTGGAGCCAGCTCGAGGTAGGCTGCAACCTTCCGAACGAAGGGGTGAAGTGGGAGCCGAAGCCCACACTGCAATGCACAGAGGAAGATTGCGACTTTCCCCTTGGCAGGAGCACCAGCTGTGTCCATAGGCTCAGGGGCCCTTATCTGAATGGAGTTCAGAATTTAAAACTCTGAATGGATCCAGTCTATCTGAGATTTCGATAAAATGGAACCTCCCGGGACTACTTCTGCGGTGCATCCACTCGCGGGTATTTCAGTGGCCTCAGTAGTGCTGACTTGGAGGGCTCGGGTGGCCTTTTTTTTGCTGGGTTGCTTAGTCTTAGCACCCGTCCCCTTTTGTCTCCGAGGTGAGGGGTATAGTGGTACGGTTTCGAAGGGGCCTTCGGAAGCCCCACTTCCGTCTTCAGAACTCCCTGGCTCGGAGTCTTCAGCGTACTCGCGCACCATTTCGAGGTCGGAAGACATTACGAAAAGAAGGATGAAGATCAACGGAAGGGACTCACTGGACGACTACCGAAAATCACCTTCTACTGGAAAAGGGTGATCGGTCGGAATCGCCCACCGAAAACTTCAAACTCGAAGGGAATCGTCTCGTCGGAAATTTCCTCCTCCGGTATACTCTCAAGATTCACAATGCAAAGTAACAAGAAAAAATTCAAGATCCCTTGTATAAGCTACGAAGGATCTATGCATTAATGGCAAGCCATAATGGCCGCAGCCGAATTGGCACAAGCCGATCCTCAAGCACACGTGGCCACATCTCATTGGGGGAGTACTCAACCGACGGTACGACTCTGACATCGGACAGCGTGATTCGATATGCGAAGCGACGCTCGATCAGTGGGAGCTGTCATGTACATGTCTCCTCAGACTTGCGTGGCAACCCCTCATAGGCTGGAAGGATATTTGGAATCGTAACCGTCGCCACGCGTCCACCAAAGCAACCCGCATACACATGATCCCGAGATGGGTCGCTTTGAATTTAAAAACCATCATTAGTGTGGTATGGGCGGGAGATCTTTGGCATGAGTACTCTCCAAGTCTGCAAGCAGACTCGAAGAGTAGGGGGCTTCTGTTATGGGGAGATCCGAGCCTATGATAAAATGCCAGTCCGAGCGCCAGTCTGAGCCGACTCACTGTCATGACGTCCGAGGCACGACCCGTCTGACTTGATTAGAGTGGGAGTCTTCGGCTGAGGTGCTGCTCGGAACGGTTCTTATACTCCGATCGGATGACATATTATTCGGTAACCGCAGTATGCTCGACACGGCTAGCCTTGCCGACCAAAATGGATCCGACCTAACGGGTCGGGTTGGATACCGCTCGACTTAGAGCCCGCATCCTTTACTTCATGGTCGGATGAGCCGAGCCAAGTAGACGTTTAATAGCATACGGCAAATGTGAAAGTTTTCATAACCAGTCGTGGCTGATAACTTTGCTCGCAGATACGAACTATTCTCCTGATGCGCTGTGTGATCAGCAGATTAGGGGCAGTATCTTCATGATCCGAGAATTCCCTCGATCGTGAGGAGATTATCGGATCCAGACTATTCTACGGGCAAGTATAAATAGCACATGACACTATGTCTACAGGTACGCAATAGCAAGTACTCTCTCCTCTACTCTACTTAGACCCCGATTCCCCTGACTTGACTTAGGCATCGAAGAGTCCCCCGGCTTAGCCAGGGTCACCTTTTTTGGTTCTCTTCGCTCAGGTTTCAGAGGGGATACGCTAAAGTGAGGGAGACGCAGAGGAAGGGTCGACCATATTTTGACATCAACAGTAATCACATTAAAAAATTACCCTTAAAAAATGAAAACTAATCACCCAAAATACCTATCCACCCTCCTCTTAGAAAAATCCGCACCGTCCATCAGCCATGTTTTCAATTCCCATCGAAGATCTCCGAGCCTTCCACAAGATGGAACGAGAACTCTTCACCCTCTTGGTCTTTGAAATGAGAAGGGACCCCATGCAGTTGATGCAAGTGATCACGTTATGGCTTTGGTTGGAAGAAATAGGGTTCCCAAACATCATATCAAAGATAAAAACGTTATCGGATCAAGTGGTTGAGACGATGATCGAGGAAGCAGAAATATGCCTCAATTGTCTCCACCTCGACACGGCCCTTCCCAATGCTCAAAACAACATCCCCGTCACCACAGGCCTTATAGAGAAGTCCATTTGACTCCACTTCTTACATGAGAATAAGGATGTTGCGATTATTGATATCTCTTCTGTATTGAAGAACGTTTGTTTTAGGATCTTTGAAGATATACTGGGGAGAGAAGCTCGGAATGTGGGCCCAATGATACCAGAGGCTAGTGAGATTAGGCCCACTTTTGGGCCAGTAGCAAATGTGGGTCAGGAGACATTTGCGAACTGGAGGTGTCGGGACTTTTGGTGAGGGAACAAGCATGCAAGGAGCGAATGTCGGTCAGAGGTTTCAGTCAGATGCGGACGGCTCGAGTAGGCTGGGTGTTGCTCTTGGAGGGACTAAGATTATGATGGGCAGTGGATTTGAACGACTTTTCAGGCCTATCGAAGTGAATATCCCACTATACCATGACGTGTTGTTACCTATTCCACAACCTTCACTAGGTGCTGAAATAAGTACTTTGTCCCAATTTCTATTTGATATGAACCGTCCTGAAGGAGGAATCCCAGGGCTTGTTTTGGGTGGCCTAACCATTAGTGAGTTGCCAATGCAATCTGCTTTGAACCCTTTCGCCCAACCTTGGGCCTCCGAAGGTGAAACTTCATAGGAAGATCAGACTATGTTCTTGACTTTCTCCCGCGGTTACCCGCTAGCTGAAGAAGATATTAGCGAGACTTTTTTAAAAGGTAATTAGAGAAATAATCACACATAACAGTAAACTTTTTTTTTTTGTTTTTTTTTTTGTATATTTTGGTTTTTTCGAGATAGGGTACTAATTCATGATTTAGGTAAGTCATATCGTGATGATCAAATGCATACCTGACGGTATCACTCAGTCTACTGGTGTGGCCTACCTGATGAGTGGATGGACTTGATTTTCATACCTAGTGATCATCATGGTGTGACCAATTTTTAAAAGGATTGGATATTCTATGCAAGTGATATGATGGAAAAAAAAGTAATGGACGTGAAAGTTCACATACAGGTGCTATATGTGATCATTTGTTGGTAATTTATCCCTCTCCCTCTGCAAATATGCTTGTTTTTTTTAGATATTTCTTTCTGTTGGGGAGCACCTTAGAGCCTAGCACCCATGTTGAAGGTCCAAACATCTCATCAGGGAAACCACTCCATCAACATAACATAACACGATGATCAGGCTGGTGCATTCATAAGGAGGGCCATAAGTGCCCGTCGGATGATGACTAGTAGTGCTAAACTTATTTTAACCTGCCGTTTTTATCATGCACTTGCGGCTCGGTCGTCTGTTAACCAGTCTGGCCTGATTTTGGTTCCATGTGACGTTCACAGTGTGGCCCGCCAAACGAATGATTCAAGCGTTAGAAACAAGTATGTATAATCCTGTTGTTTTATCAAATGCAGCCAATGGGGGAATTGTATCGAGTCCTTGTACATGCAAGAGACACCGCCTGGGGTTTACCCATTGTTCACCTGCCTTGTATTGTACTCATCAGCTACGGTTCCGATATTCTTGCAGGCCGTGAGAAGGTGAAACTCGTGATTAAAGGAAGGCATGTGTGGGTGAGACATTACATCCCAGAGAAGAAACAATTGCCATCGAAGCTGTAGCTTGATCGAAAAATAACACCCATCATCATCGTCGCCATCATATCAATAAGGCTTGGGGATTATGATTGAAAAATGATGCCATCATTGTTGTCATCGTCGAATAAATAAGGGTGTCTGCATGAATTATTACTATTATGGTGTATGTGTATGCATGAATATTGTAAACCAGTTGTATTATCAGCGGCATGCATACATATTTTATGATTAAATAAATTTAATAAAAGAGACTTCAAAATGCAAAGAGAGAGAGGAATGCTCCCCTGTAGCCCTCTTCAGATGTGTCATGTGCTCAAAATCTAAACGGTGCATGTAATATGGCACCCAAATGAAACCCCGCCTAATTTTCAACACAAACCGAAACTTTTTGGCTACAGGAAGAGAGATACAAATCAAGGGAGAACCCATCAAGTGTGCTCCATGAGGTCGAGCTGTGTGCACCCGACTGTGATGCATGTCGAACATCAACACCGTGCATTTGATGGGTCCCCTTTAAATTATGGGATATCCCAAAAATCAGCCATACACGGAACTTAGGTGGTCAATACCATCTAAAATCATGTGAAGACTTTCATAGAACATATAAAATTACTTGACGGGGCCCACCTAAAATTTGCATGGGTCTGAAATTTGGTATGATCCCTCATCCAAGTCTGACACACATAATGGATGGGCTGGATTTGTGAACCACATCTCAGTGGACCCAAAAAATGATTATGAATGTTTTAATGTGAGGATAACCACTCTCAACTTTTGTATGTGGTGTGGCCCACCCAAGTTATGGATTGAGTTGATTTTTAAGCTCGTGGCCTACCATGGAATGGTGTATTTAACTGATGGGGTAGATTTTCAACCGGCATCACGGTGGGACCCACACAGCTCGACCTCATGGAAAGTTCCTATGAGCTCGATCAAATAGAACCATTTCCCATATATATATATATATATATATATATATATATATATATATATATATACACACACCCAGTGATTCGTCAGCTCCTGCATGGGCCCACATTTTAAAAGCAAACCAGTGTCCGGCTGTGGTGGGCCTGGATACGGGGACTTGGACTCGGTAGTGGCCAATCGGTGCTGTGGGCCCCTCCATATTGTATTGCATGTGTTTTATCCACTCCGTACATTCATTTTAGCATCTCATTTTAGCGCATGATTGAATGAAATGAGATAGATCTAAATCTAAGGTGGACCACACCACAGGAAAACAATGATGATTGAATGGTCACCATTAAAGCCTTCCTATGGCCCACTGTAATTTTGTTTTTGCCATCCAACCTGTTGATAGATCAGCTTGATCCAAAACCTTTTGTGGCCCACAAGAAGAACATGGATCACCTGGGAAAGATCCAGTACGTTCATCAAGTAACGATACATTTGATCAGCTCATATCTAAAATGCACCGCGAGGAATTTCAACGGTTCGTATTCAGCACATATGTGTGGCCTATATGAGGATGAACCGGCCTGATTTTTCTACGCAGAGAATGCTCAAAGTGCACCCTACCAGATAAGCGGAAAGGATATTTCACATGCATAAATTTTCGCACGTGTTCCTCGAAGACCTAGTCAATCTCACGCGAGTGATTACACGTACGTCCTAACCAAAGCAAAGCTTCTTCTCCCCACTGCTTTTCCATTTCCACAGGCGAGAGAGCGGGAAAACAGAGAGAGAGAGAGATGGGTGCAGGAACAAGGAAGAAGGTGCAACGGAAGTTCAAGATAAGGGGATATGCACATCGAAAAGGAATCCCGTAATTTCATCGTACACATATCATGCATCCATCCATCCATGCATCACATCGAGAAATGGTGTAGCGATCCGCGTGCCCTAGCCGGAAAATCACGTCCGCCGACTTGACAGGTGGGCCACACACGTATAAGGACTGGTGATCATCTTTATTCTTCATGACCGTTCATTTTTGTCACGCATATGTGGCCCTGCCTGATGACTGGTCGGGCCTGATTTTCGGACCAATCATGTTCATGTCAGGGTCCATCTGATGAGTGGCACAGATCTCGTACTTGCACTGCACAGATCGCCTTATCATTCCTCGATCACGGTATATAGATGCGAGTTAGGATATATATATATATATATATATATATATATATATATATATATATATATATATATATATATAAACAAAACGGTTAACTAAGTCTCAACGGAATAAAAGATCTGCAATTACAGAAGTCTAGTCTCAATTTTCTATCCAATAGGAAGAAATCAACCACACAAGGCAAATATCATGACCTACCACTACAGTTCCTACCCTCCACCTATGGATTTACTTGATCTTCTTCTTCGGTCTCAACTGATTGCTATATATATATATATATAAACAAAACGGTTAACTAAGTCTCAACGGAATAAAAGATCTGACAGTCAATTACGAAAGTATAGTCTCAATTTTCTATCCAATAGGAAGAAATCAACCACACCAGGCAAATATCATGACCTACCACTATAGTTACTACCTTCCACCTATGGATTTACTTGATATTTTTCTTTGGTCTCAACTGATTGCTATATATATATATATATATATATATATATATATATATATATATATATATATATAAACAAAACGGTTAACTAAGTCTCAACGGAATAAAAGATCTGACAGTCAATTACGGAAATATAGTCTCAATTTTCGATCCAATAGGAAGAAATCAACCACACAAGGCAAATATCATGACCTACCACTACAGTTCCTACCCTCCACCTATGGATTTACTTGATCTTCTTCTTCGGTCTCAACTGATTGCTATGGCCACACTTGTTTTTCCTGCAGTTCATAGCTCGAGGATGTAGGCGGGCATAACACTTCCGGCAGATCATTTTATCTTGATCGTACTTTCGAGCCAACATCATCAAAGACGGTTTGATAATCACGCCACGGAACCTCAGCACAAAATGCAGCGCTGATTCTTTCTGGATATTGTAGTTTGTGAGTGTGTACGACGGTCTTCGAGCTGCTTTCCTACAAAGATCAAACGCTGCTGATCCTGTGGAATTCCTTCCTTGTCTTGGATCTTGGCTTTGACATTGTCGATGGTGTCGCTGGATTCAACCTCTAGGGTTATTGTCTTCCCCATTAGGGTTTTCACGAAGATCCGCATCTTTTTCTTCGCTTCTTCTATAAGGTCGACCTCATGTGAACTTCCCATGAGGTCGAGTTGTGTGGGCCCCACCATGATGTGTGTCGAACATCAACACCGTGCATTTGATAGGTCCCCTTTTGCCATCCACCGACTAGAAATCTTTCACCATGTCGAGTGCTTGTGACATCCAATCCATCGAATAGGTTGGCCTTATCATTTCTCTATCATAGTATATAGATGTGAGTCCTTAGGATATATATATATATATATATATATATATATATATATATATATATATATATATATATATATATATATATATATGAACAAATCAGTTAACTAAGTCTCAAAAGAACAAAAGCGTTGACAGCTAATTATAGAAGTCTAGTCTCAATTTTCTATCCAATAGGAAGAAATCAACCACACAAGGTAGATATCATGACCTACCACTGCAATTCTTACCCTCCACCTATGGATTTACTTTTTTTTTTTTTTTTTTGGTAGGAATCATGATCGTCTATAAATAGTAAGTATACTATTTTACAGTAAATCACAAATTTTAGGGAGTTTGATTCCGAAACTTTTTTTTTAAATCAAAACTTTCTGCCATTTCTATTCAAAAAGGGGGAACAAAGAAGTACATTCAAACTTCCCCAGGAGAAAAAGGACCTGGGGATCGTCTATCATAAGCTCAAGGAAAGAGAAGCTAAAACTAGAAAAGGGCAGAAAAGCGGGAATGAGAGAAATTCTTCTCACGAAATTACGGATTCCTAATCGACCATAGGCCCACTTAATCTAGGAAGAGGAGCCCTCTGAGTCAGGACAGGAGGTCAGCATATATATCGGAGGTAGGAAAAGGGGGATTGACTGTTGCTCCCCATACATGCTAAAGCATCAGCTGGAGTGTTGCTTTCCCTGTAGATATGACGAAATTCTACCTAGCCTCTGGATTGATGTCTTTTGATTTTGGTGAGCTAGTAACTCCATTTACAGCCGAGGAGGGAGCCTTCATTCATGATCTTCACCACTAATTCAGATTCAGATTCGACCATCACCCTGGACTATCCCGCGGAGAGGTAATGGGAAAGCCCATTGTGCATCGCCTGAAGTTTAGCATACAAATTTGTGCCCACCCCAAAACCTTCTGAAAAGGTGAAAAGAAATTGACCTTCATCTCCTCTGCAGACACCTCCACCCCCAGCTTTGCCGGGGTTACCTCTTGAGGAACCATCCATGTTAACCTTAACCCAATTCTTCATTGGATTCTGCCATTTTACCAAAAAGGGGGGTTGAGATTTCGAAACAGGGCCTGAAACTCCACATGGCGAAAGAGGGTTTCAGGTAGCAGCAGTGGGAACTAGAGCTCCACCTAACGGGAAGGCTTTGCTGGTTGAACTGTTTTTAAATTGTTTTTTTTTAAAATTTTAAGAAAAGTGGACTCTTGACGCTGAATTTCATAATCAAGATCATGTACATCCATTCGGGTGGGCCCCTACAAAAAGGAACGGGACCACCTATCGTAATCTACAAACTAAGAAAACGAAGCTGGGGAGAATGGGAAAGCACCAAAGAGAACAAAATTAGACAGGGGTGCTCAAGAGGAAAAAGTTGACCAAGAGGGGTGAGGGCCGAGGAGCTATAGGAATAGGGCCCTGGAGAACCGCGACCCGCCAAACTGGGAGAAAACGGACTGCTCAGCCCCTGGAAGGGAGCGAGCAACAAGCCCTCCCAAACTGGGGGAAAAATTGGATCAGCCTATGCCTTTATTTGGTCTAGGGTGCCTGAGCAGGCCCATAGAATGTCTAGCAAAAGAGAGCCTCTAATGGGCCTGGGAAGGTCTGTCAAAGCTAGGAAGAGCGCGTTGGGGGATCCACTGCTGGCTAATATTGCAAGACCATTAACAACTAAGTTACCCTCATGCAGGGTGTGGGAGAATTGGATGCGCACAGGCTAAACAAGCTGAAGAATCTTCCCCATATTATACCAAACTTTCCAGCAACAGGATGACCTAGGATTGAGAATCGCATCCAAAATCACTCGAGAATCAGTCTCCGCAATGATGTTGGAGAGCCCCATTTTACTAGATGAGCCATTGATTATGGACATCCACTAAGTTACTCGCGCAATAATAATAGTTGGGTTTGTGGACTTGCCTGCAAAGACTGCCATATTTCTAGATTTCCAGAGCTCCCAAATTAGCAAGTAGGGGAGAAGTTTTTGGATGGAATGGGAGCTATTACCGGCAGAGGAAGTGCTCCACCATTGCATGAGTCTCATTTCAACTGTAGATGCTAACATGATATTTATGCCAAATTGAACACCGAAGTGATTCCAGGAATTTATAGCCAGATCACTCTTCAGAAACAAGTGATTAATCGACTCAACTGCAGGACCTTTGTTTGAACCAGTAATGCAACAAACACATTTAGATGCAAGATGAATTCCTCTAGCTTGGACAGCTTTAATATGGATGGATTTTTGGAGAATTTTCCAAACCAAAAGGGAGATTCTTGGGGGAAGCATCGCATGCCACACCCACCTTGCCTAGCCCTTACGAGGCATCGACCTTAACTAATTGTTATGTTTTTCCTGTAGTTCATAGTTCGAGGATGCAGGTAGGCGTAACACTTCCGGTAGATCATTTTATCTTGATTGTACTTTCGGGCCAACACAATCAAAGACGGTTCGATAACCCCGCCACGGAACCTCAGCACAAAATGTAGCATCGATTCTTTCTGGATATTGTAATCCGCGAGTGTGTACAGTCGTCTTCGAGCTGCTTTCCTGCGAAGATTAGACGCTGCTGATTCGATGGAATTCCTTCCTTTTCCTAGATCTTGGCTTTGACATTGTTGATGGTGTCGCTGGATTCAACCTCTAGGGTTATGGTCTTCCTCGTTAGGGTTTTCATGAAGATCTACATCTTCTTCTTCGCTTCTTTATAAGGTTGACCTCATGGGAACTTCCCATGAGGTCGAGCTATATGGGCCCCTCCATGATCTGTGTCGAACATCAACGCAGTGCATTTGATGAGTCCCCTTTTGCCGTCCACCAACTAGAAATCTTTCAACATGTCAGGTGCTTGTGACATCCAATCCGTAAAATAGGATGGCCCCATCATGATGATCACCTTATGAAATATTTGTCCGATAGTTGTTCAAGCAAATATATTTACCATATATATATATATATATATATATATAATTTTTTAGTGGCTATACATTATTTAATATCTCATCGCCCAGATAATGAGTTGATGAGAATGCTTTTTATATAAGGCGATTATCATAGTATGGACAACATATTGGACGGGTTGGAAGTTATCCTCTAGATGAATAGTTAACTTATTTTCCAAGGAAATGTAGCTATAAGCATTTCTCGTGCTCTTCTTGGGTTTTGTGTACGTCTTCTTCTTGTGCTTCTTGGCGCCGTCTCACAGGCGGAGGACAAGATGAAGCGTCGACTCCTTCTAGATGTTGTAGTCGGTGAGCGTGCAGCCGTCCTCGAGCTGCTTGTTGGAGAAGATGAGGCGCTGCTAGTTCGGTGGGATCCCTTCCTTGTCCTAGATCTTAGATTTGACGGTGTCGATCGAGTCCGAGGACTCGACCTCTAGCGTGATGGTCTTAACCATTAGGGTTTTTATGAAGATCTACATCTTTGGATGCAGATGGCGACAATAAGGTTAGGGTTTTCCTCCTCTCACCCTCTCTCTGTAATGGGGTTACGTTGTAGAACTTATTCTACAAACTTTGTATAGGATCCGGCCTCAATCGTAGGATGCCATGACTCAACCACAACCACATATCATATTTACACGTGGAAAACATTAGATAGTCCAAATATTATCCCCAATTAACTCGTCGATAAGTCTATATCCAGTCGATGGTGAATACAAAAATACTCAACTTTTCAGTAATTGAATGTCATGATTGTCTAATCAATCTGATTTTAGCACTATTATCTTCAATGTGTAACAATATCTGAATGGTTCTGATTTAGCAATACAAGCCACCTATAAGAAGGTTGAGTGTATGTGTATGTCCATTCATTCTCTACCAGTGTACCAAACAACCTCATAATTTCCAACCGTTGCTTCTTAAAAACCCTTACTCCTCTTCAAATTTCCCAACCGTTTCTTCTTAAAAACCCTTGCAAAACCTTCTTCTTTTTCTCTCATTCACCTCCCTTCCCCAAGGGGTGCTTCTACACCCCAGAGGCCATCTCCCAAAGGTCACCTTCCAAAACTACCCTTATCAAAATGAAAACTAATCACCCAAAATACCCATTCACCCTCCTCTCAAAAAAATCCGCCCTGTCCGACAACCATGTCTTCAATTCCCATCGAAGATCTCTGAGCCTTTCACAAGATAGAACGTGAACTCTTCATCCTCTTGGTCTTCGAAATGGGAAGGGACTCCATGCGGTCTATGTAAGTGATCATGTTATGGCTTTGGTTGGAAGAAATAGGGTTCCCAAACATCATATCAAAGATAAAAACGTTATCGGATAGAGTGGTTGTGACAATCATCATGGAAGCAGAAACATGCCTCAATTGTCTTCGCCCCAACATGTGGGTCAGGAGACATTGCCGACTGGAGGTGTCGGGAATTTTAGGGAGGGAAGAAGCATGCATGGAGCGAATGTGGGTCAAATAAAGATCCTTGGTGGTTGGTTTCAACCACATGCGAAAGGCTCAAGTAGGCAGGGTGTTGCTACTTTTCAAGCTTATCGAAGCCAATCTCCCACCATCGGTTCTCCATGGATACTGTGACCTGTTGTTAGGTATTCCACAGCCTACAATAGGTGCAGAGACATGTACTCTACCCCAATTTCTATCTGATATGAACCGTCCTAGAGGAGGAATCCCAGGGCTTGTTTTGGGTGGCCTAACCATTAGTGAGTCGCCAAATGCAATCTGCTTTGAATCCTTTGGCCCAACCTTGGGCCCCCAAAGGTGAAGCTTCACAGGAAGATCAGACTATGTTCTTGATCTTCTCTCATGGTTACCCACTAGTCAAAGAAGATATTAGAGACTTTTTAAAGAGGTAATTAGAGAAATAATCACATATAGTAGCCACTTCAGTTTTTTTTTTCCAGACAATGTATGACATATGTAGGATATTGATTCATGATAAAGGTAAGCTATGCCATGATGATCACATGGTGTAAAAGGTCTACTCATAGAGTGAGTTGCAACATAAAATCAATGCGCACCTGAAGGTATTACTCATTCTAGTGGTGTGGCCTACCCGATGAGTGGATGGGCTTGATTTTCATACTTAATGATCATCATGGTGTGGCCAATTTTTGAAAAGATTGGATATTCTATTGATATGTTGGAGAGAAAGCGATGGATGTGAAAGTTCACATACAACTGCTATATGTGATCATTTGTTGGTAATTTATCCCTCCCTATGCAAATATGCTTGTTTTTTCTAGATATTTCTTTCTATAGGGTAACACCTTTGAGCATGACACCCACATTGAAGGTTCAAACATCTCATCAGGGAAACCACGCCATCAGCATAACATAACATGATGATTAAGCTCATGCATCCATCAGGAGGGCCACAAGTGCATGTTGGATGATGACCAGTACTGCTAAACTTATTTTAACATGCCATTTTTATCATACACTTCTGGCCCGACCGTCTAGTGACCAGTCTGGCCTGATTTTTGGTTCCATGTAACGTTCATAGTGTGGCCTGCCAAATGAATGATCTAAGCATTAGAAACAAGTATTTCTAATCCTATTATTAATTTTATCAAATGCAGCCAATTGGGGAATTGTATATAGTCTTTGTACATACAAGAGACACCACCTAGGGTTTAACCATTGTTCTCCTACCTTGTATTGTACTCATCAGCTATGGTTCTGACGATTCTTGCAGGTCGTGAGAAGGAAAAACTCATGATTAAAGGAAGGCATGTGTGGGTGAGGCCTTACATCCCAAAGAAGAAACAATTGCCATCAAAGCCATAGCTTGGTTGAAAAATAACACCCATCATCATTGTCGTCGCTGTTTAAATAAGATGTCTAAGTTGATTATGGTTGAAAAATGATGTCATCATCATCATTGTTGTTGTTGAATAAATAAGGGTGTCTGCACGAATTATTACTATTGTGGTGTATGTGTATGCATGAATATTGTAAACCTGTTGTATTATTAGCGGCATGCATACATGTTTTATGGTTAAATAAGTTCAAGAAAAGAGGAGAGAGAGAGGAATGCTCACCTGTACCCCTTCGCAGATGTGTTGCAGGCTCAAAATCTAAACGGTGCATGTAATGCAGCACCCATGAAACCCCTAGAGTGGGGCATAGCAAAGAGAGATACAAAGCAAGGGAGAAAACTGTTTCTTTTTCCCATGGCCCACTAAAGTGTTGGATCAAGGTAAAAGTTAGGCCTTAAGAGTTTCATGGGGTGCTGCATCACGTGTGCCACATTCATACACACAAACACACACATGAATGCTCACACACAACTAGTTGGACCACCCAACTGTCTGAATTAAATGATAATTAACGTTAATAAATGATGCCTAATTAACGAGGGAGAGGAGTTGTTGGCTTGGGATAGCCTTGACATAGTGTTTATGTAAAATCCACCACAGCCATTAGATAAGTGACCCCATGTTACACCTAGAGGATGAGGATCAGATCCATCTATGGTTCAAGTAGACCACATGGTCAGAAGACAATGTGAAGGAAAGCTAACCTTCAAAATTGTTCCCTTGGCATTGCCCACTTGAAACATGTATGGCCCTGCATTTTAGGCATCGGGACTAGCATTTGGTGTGGCATCTAATGCATGGAATGGATTTTACCTCCTTTTAGATATATAATTGTGAGAGCATACCCAACCTATACCTGAAATGGGTGGTTGCCCTCCTTTTAGAATTGTTGGTCTAACAAGATTCGAGAAGGGTGATGCTATCTTTAGAGAATCCAAAGCAATTAAGTACCCCCTTGAGGAAATTTCAGTTAACTCGATTGTAAACCTTCTTTAGGTCTAGTTTTAACATTAAGTTGCAGCCACGAGCTTTCCTATTAAGGTCCCAAACTAATTCCTGGGCCAGCACAATATTCTTGGTGATGGGGCACCCCGAATTGAACGCCCATTGTTCTCGAAAAATGATCTTAGGCAGAAGCAACCCGAGCCTAGTGGAAAGCATCTTAGAGAACACTTTGTAGACGACATTGCACAGACTGATTGGTCTGAAATCACAAAACGACGCTGGAGATGCTCCTTTGGGAATAAGGAAAATGAGGGAAGAGAAGAAGGTGCTAGGCAGGGGCCCTCCTTGAAATCAGAAGGAGGCAGCCTTTTGAAGATCAGTCCCCACAATTGCTCAACACGACAAAAGAAGACTATAGAGAAGCCATTCGGACCTGGGGCCCCGTCTTTCGGGATAACAGAGAGAGCTTGCTGGACTTCATGAATGGAAGGAGGAACAATCAGAGAGGCGTTATCATGGGCTGAGATAAGGCTGGGGATGATATAAGAGAGATCCGCTGGGGTGATAGAGTGATCGGACTGAAACGCTGACCGAAAGTGGGAAGTAGCAGCTGATTTAATACCCGGAAGGTCTGTAATTACCTGACCTTGGTCATCCAAGATTTGACTAATACCTGTTCTTCTAATTTTATCCTTTGCCAGATCATGAAAGAATTTTGTATTCCTATCTCCCTCCTAGAGCCAAGCGTTGTAGGATTTTTTCTTCTAAAACACTTCTTCAAGAAGCTCTGCTTGGGCCAGGTTAATGCGCGCTTGGTCCACGTCGTGCCCCAGGTCGACAGTTGGGTCATTTTGCCATTGTATGTCTAGGGCGTCAAGAGTGGAAGCAGCTTGCTCGACTCACCGAAAGACATTACCGAACACATTCCGGTTCCACGCTTTCAGGGTCTGTTTAACTCGCTAGAGCTTGAGTTGCAGATTGAGCGTCGGCTGGGCCACCAAATTCTCCACCCAAGCTAGGCGAACTATCTCATGGAAGTC
Organism: Magnolia kwangsiensis; assembly: GCA_037074715.1. Classification (NCBI taxonomy): domain Eukaryota; kingdom Viridiplantae; phylum Streptophyta; class Magnoliopsida; order Magnoliales; family Magnoliaceae; genus Magnolia; species Magnolia kwangsiensis. The sequence goes on from CM073573.1 coordinate 142,348,091, forward strand.
TTCATGGAGGGATCACATTCTCTGGAATCTGAACGGTTTGGGACTAGTGGGCTGGGAAGATGGAAACAGCAACCGCAGCGGAGCATGGTCAGAGCTCGTTCTAGGCAGTTGCTCCACTCTAAAATGGTTAAAAAGGCTCAACCACTTAGAGTTAATGAGCGCCCTGTCCAGCCTCGCCTACCGTCTGGCGTTGCTGGCTTGGTTGTTGGACAAGGTAAACCTATTACCTGAGAAGCCCGCATCGGACAAGTTAGCTCTGTTCACGGCCTCACATAAATCGACGGAACTAAGCTGGTCATGAGAGCAGTACTCTCTCCTCTCCTGAGGGGATAAAACTGCATTAAATTCATCACAGACTGCCCACGGCCCATTGATGTTACTGCTGGATGATGTCAACTCCTCCTAAAGCATTTTTTTTTTGAGAATCCTGCTACATTTCGCATATACAACAAAATAAATAACAGAAGAAGGAGGAATATGGTAGCTGACCTGCAAGGTAATCATCCGAGAAGAGGCGGACAAGACCACGATGTTTAGCTGAGAAATGGCGAACACCTAGATTTTTCCACCCTCTCTAGAATTTGAGAAGGAGGAATGGAAACCCAGCTTGAGCCCAATCCTCGCTCTCCAGAAATTCGGAAGCATTGGTTCTAAAATAGCCACTATCCAAGGATTAGATTGGCTGATCATCCTAGAGAGGGTCCTGATGGTAGCGGGATTTCCCACTCCCCAGGCATTTCACACCAGGATGTTATTCATCAGTTAAATATCCCCAGTTAACGGCTGGACACGGGGGAGTTGCAACGAGGATCTTCATTCACTGACTCGCCTTGGGTGGCTGTACATTTGAATGGGTGGTTGCCCTCTTTTTAGAATATTGCGCTGGCCCAAGAATTGGTTTGGGACCTTAATAGGAAAGTTCGTGGCGGCAACTTAATGTTGAAATTGGACCTAGAGAAGGCTTACGATCAAGTTGACTAGAATTTCCTCAAGGGGGTCCTTAATTGCTTTGGATTCTCTGAAGATAGCATCGCCCTTCTCGAGTCTTGTTGGACCAACAATTGGTTTTCGATTCTGATTAATGGTGAGGCTGGGGAAAATTTTCCTTCTTCCAGGGGCCTTCGGCAAGGTGACCTGATTTCACTGGGGTTGTTTGTGATTGCGGCTGAATTGCTTAGTCGGGGATTCAGGGGGCTCGTGCTATCAGGGGCTTGTCATCCATTCAAGCTTAAAAGGGCATGCCGAACCTGTCACATCTCCTCTTTGTGGATGACACCCTTTTGTTGCTCAATGGTTCTCTTGGATCGCTTCAGGCTGCCAAGAATTTCCTTCTTCTGCAATCTGTGTCAGGGTTGAAAATCAACTTATTCAAAAGCTCTTTCTTATGCTCGGAGAAACTCCCTTCTAGCAGAATCTGTAACATTGAGCGATGTCTAAAAATTTTCAAGGCTTCCCTTCTGATCTCCTACCTCAGAGTTCCCCTTAACAGTAGAAGAATTAAGGCGTCAGACTTCAGATTTCTCCTGGACAAGGTCAAGGGTCGAATTGGTGGTTGGAACTCGAGGCTTCTTTCCCAAGCGGGTTGGGTGACGCTGATTATTCATGTGCTCTCCAGTATCCTCATTCATGTCCTATTGGCTGCTCAAGTGCCACTAAGCTTCATTGGGACACTTGAGAAGCTTTCTGCCGATTTTCTTTGGGGGTGGGCTGATGGGTTTAAGAAGCTGCATTGGGTCGGTTGGAAGACGATCTCTAAACCACGGTTGGAAGGGGGGTTAGGAATTCGACCCCTGAGAGAGGTGATGGGTGCTTTCCACTTGAAGCTCACCTGGTTGGTGAAGAATGGTAATCATAAATCACCGTGGGTTGATCTAATGATGGCTAACTACAACAGTGACATTTTCCCCCATGGCGGGCACGGTGCCGTTGCTCCTCCATCCCCTCGATGGAAGAAGATCAAGGATTCTTTTCAAGTTCCAAACAACAACATTCAGTGGGCTGTGGGCTGAGGCAATTGTAGGCTTTAGGAGGACATTTGGACTGGGCTCGACCCTCTGGATAGGCTCATCTCTCAGCCCGTCCCCATCCATCTTCAGGGGCTACTAGTCAAAGATTTTCTTAGCCTTGTAGGCCCCCTCCCGCCATCCTCGATCCTCTTGAATTTTCCCCCAGATGTTGTGGACATGGTTTTTCAGGGCGGCTTTGCCATTTCTGAGGAGGAGGATTCATCTTTCTGGCCCTTGGACCCTTCGGGGCAGTTTTCCTTCAGGACGGTGTGGTATTTGTGCAGAGTTACCGCCCTGCAATGCCCCTGGCTGAAGAGGATTTGGCACAGTAAACTTTCGCCTAAAATCTTGATTTTCCTTTGGCGGATCCTTCAAAAGGCCATTCCTCTTGACGTGAGTATTCAGGCAAAGGGGGTCACACTGGCCTCAAGATGCCATTGCTGTGATGTTGCCTCGCACCGCAGGCCGCATGTGGAGTCACCGACCCATCAATTTTACACAGCGCTCTTACAGAGTGCGTCTGGGCCAATTTTGGCATAATTTTTGGGGTATCTTCACTCCAGGCCTCGTCGATTGAAATTAAATTTCAACATTGGTAGATATAGAATGTAGTTGGTGGGGGTCTTGCGACCTTTCGCAATATTGTTCCCTGCTTGGTTTTGTGAGAAATCTGGAAGGCCAGGAACAACGCCAGATTTGAACGACACAACATGTCATCAGTGGTTGTGGTGGGCAGGATTCGATGGTGGTTAGTTCAGATTGGTGCCTTGCTCTCCATCCCTACGCCCACCAATCTCGCAGATAGACTGACCCTCCAAACGTTGAGGTTGGTAATCCCTTCCCCCCTAGTCGGAAGCCCTAGATAATCAGGTGGGTTCGGCCTCCTCATGGTTTGGCCAAGCTGAATATGGATGGGTCCTTGAGAGGCAATCCGTGCCCTTCTGGTGGTGGGGGTATTTATAGATATCATTGACTCTTGAGTTTGTACAAGTGGGGCCCATTTCTAGGCCATCCACACCATTGCTCTAACAGGCCCCACAGTGGATCCTTTATTCTCATAAACAACAGTGAAGTTGACAGGAGAAACACCTAAGCCCATCGTACGAATAAGCCCGTGTTAGACTGGCCCACTATCCAAATATCCAGCACAACAGTTCAATCAGTCAGCCCGGTCCCACCGGAGCTAACCTATCAAATCTATGGACATATTCAAGCCTGGGGCCCATTCAATCTTTGGCCCGTAGAGGGTTGGGGCTTTATCCAGATCAAAGCCAGCCCAATCCAATTAACTTGTATAGCTACAAGTGGTCGTGCGTGCCACGTGGAGAATGCGCATGAGATCCACCCCGTCCATCTGATGGGCCACCACATCTTTACCATAGATCAAAGAATGCCGATCCAAAAGCAAGGCAGGCCACACCAAAACAGCTGGTATGTGTGGGGCTCACTGTGGTGTTTACATGCCATCCAATCCATTCATCTGAGGGGCCTCACGAGGATGAAGGGCCCCAAAAATCAAGCTATTCGAAAGCTCAGGTACGCCACCACGCGTGAAATTAGAGGTTTTAGGAAGTTGGGATAGATTGTTCCTCTTTCTGAATCATCAATCGCCCTCAAGTTTAGGCTGCGAGTAGTGTACTTGCACATTTCATCATCACATATCATTAAGGCTTAGTATGTGGAGATAAACTTCTCTGCCTGCCTTTTCACCTGGTTAGCTATCATGACTAGAGATATATTTTATTTTCGTCTCCCTCATTTGGGCATCTTGGACAGCGCATTCTATACTAGAAACTACTGCTGGGTTACTTCTCTGCCTGTGAATCTGTGGGGTTTTCATTCCTTGAATTCCTGCATTCACGTGATCGCATAAGACAACATTTTGTTCTGGTTTAACTACGGAATTCACAAAGGCACGTTGATTTTCATTCTTAATAGGAACGCTGGGGGTGAAGCTCTTCACGCTGCATGGCGGGGCCCGCCTCCGTCTCTCTCTATCGGCTTCATCAGGTGCGAACTCGATTCTCTCCACTGCCCACGACCCATTTCCCTGATCATCCCTATTCTTGAAAACCGAAGACGTGAACATTGATGACAGCCGTTGCTTCACCATCAGATCGGCAGCAGCTGAAAGCGAAGACGACGGCTTCTTGGGTTGCGGATCTTTCTTCACGACCACCTTCTTTTTCTTGGGTTTTCCCAATTCGCCATCCGATTCATCAGAGATAGGTGGGAGCCCCGCCTGGGACCAGTCCTCTTCTTCACTTTCATCACCATAACCGAGGCCGTCGTCGTCGACGATGAAGTCACGGGTTGCCTCATGGCGTTTGGCGACTAGGGCTGCGTACTCGTTCTCGGCGACAGTGTCGTAGATAGGTTCTTCTATCTTGATCTGGAAGCTACTTTCGGATCGGCGGCCTCCAGATCGGAGGGCTATGAGGTGCTCCCGCATCGACGCCTTTGCTTCTCCGGCGAACGGCGACGAGGGGCTCCGGCGATTCATCCATCTCTATCTCTCTCTCTGAACTTGAAGGAAGGCATGTTATGGATGGCGTCGATGAAATACGCACCATGGTGGGCTTCACCTACAACGGTATAGAACTTAATTCTACAAACTTTGCATAGGATCCGGCCTCAACCGTAGGATGCCATGACTCAACTAAAATCACATGGCCTGTGTACACGTGGAAAATATTATTCCCAATTAATTCGCCAATAGGTCCATATCCAGTCGATGGTGAATACAAAATTACTTAACTTTTCAGTAATCGAACGTCGTGATCGTCTAAACAATCTGATTTTAGCACTACATGTTATCTTCAATGTATAACAATATTTGAATGGTTCTGATTTAGATAAATACAAGCCACCTATATTAAGGTTGAGTGCATGTGTATGTCCATTCGTTCTTTGCAAGTGTACCAAACAACTTCAAATTTCCCAACGGTTGCTTCTTAAAATTCGTTCACGCCCAATTCAGGAAAACCCTGCTCTTGAGCCGGTAGGTCTGTTCGTGGAGACTCGTTCTGTGCTGAGGAGTGTGAGACCTGAAGCTCCCCAACATTCGGGGGCACCGCATTTGGGTCAAAATCCTCCCGCGGCCCGTGCTGAAGGATCTGTGCGGAATGCCACTACTTGAGCCCCTACTATCGTCCATTCCGTCCTCCTTGATGCAGGTTTCATAGAAGAGGTATACTACCCTGAATGGATAACGAATGTCGTGCTCATCAGAAAGAGTTGACTTTGGTGGTTGCTTGGGGATGGGGTGAAAGGTGATGTGTACTTAACATGAAGTGATTAATGGATTGATGGGTTGATTGATTGATTGATGGATTGATGGGACATGTTGTAGAGATTCTCTTAAGATTACAAACGTGTGGCATTTTCTCGAAATAAACGTCGGCTCACATCTCTTAGTCAGGGTATCGGATCGGTACATGAGTCGCGACATTGGAACTGCGGTGACGGTGCGGTCGTAATGATACAAGTCTCGGATTAAGCTGACTCAAATGTATAGGATACGACTTACGGTCATGCGCAAGCATCGATTACAGGTCGCGGATTGCTGGACTTTGATGGGAAGGATCGCGGGAGTTGACGAGACAGTACGGATTAGGATATGGGTCTTACAGTTGCGGTCTACTACTTCACCAAGTGGGCCGAGGCCGAGCCTGTCGCGAAGATCACCGAGAAAAAAGTGATCAATTTTGTGTGGAAAAATATCATCTGCCGGTTCGGAATACCACGAACCATCTTATCTGATAACGGCTGACAATTCGATAATGATAAGTTCCATGTATGTGTCAGGGACTCGGCATCACGAATGCTTACTTATCGCCTTGGCACACACAGTCAAATGGATAGGTATAAGCAGTCAACAAGATCATCAAGCACCATCTCAAAACAAAGTTAGAAAAGGCAAAGGATAACTGGGCCGAGGAGCTCCCCTTTGTCCCTTGGGCTTACAGGACCATAGCCCAGACCTCAATGGGTGAAACCCAATTTTCGTTATCCTATGGCTCGGAAGCAATGGTGCCAGTAGAAATCAGACTCCCTACGGCACGAGTGAGGAACTTCTAAGAGAATTGAAATTCTGAGCAGATCGCCATAAATCTAGATTTACTTGAGGAAGTCAGAGATATTTCCAAGCTCCGAGCAGCGGTTCGACATCAATAAGCCACGCGTTTCTACAACTCGAAGGTCAAGATCAGGCATTTTCACCCTGGAGACTTGGTCCTCTGTCAAGTTTTTCAGAACACAGTCGAACCAGGAGCAGGAGAACTCAGACCTAACTGGGAAGGACCATATCGCGTGGTCAGATCTGTCAAACCGGGCTCATATCACTTGAAAAACCTTAAAGGCCGTCAACTCCCTCATCATTGGAACGTTGAACACCTGAAGATCTACTACCCATGATGAACTAGCCTTTAAGGCTCCTAATAAAGTGTACGCCTCCGAGCTACTAACCTTTAAGACTTTTAATAAAAGTTCCAATTCTACTTCACGAATGTCTACTCAATTACCTTATCGATATGAGCACGAACTTAATGGTCCGATCCCTTTAAGAAAGGGTCGGAACCTAATCCTATAAAGGTTCAACGAGGCATTCCCTTAAGAGGGAAAAAGCCTGATAATGACCCGACTCTCCAATAGAGAACTCGGCTCATCATACGATAAAATGAAAGGTCCTCGCCGGACAAGCGACGAGCCGAGTACCCTAAAAGATCGGATTCAACTAGGACTTGAGCCGAGGGGGCTTGGAGAGCCAATTAAACGATAATGGAAGGGCCAGACCCGTAAAGAGGTTGGCTCAACAACATCTCAGAATAAGTCAACACAATGACAAACCCTTGAATACTAAAAGAAACATTTCTCATTCAGTAAATCTCCCTCGGAGGGGTAAAAAATACATCAACAGTTAAAAAAAAATATATATATATATATATATAAAATGTAAGGTCTTCACGCGGGAGGAGGCGCTTGGGCTCCGGGGGCTTGATCAGAGCGGGCGACTTCTGTAGGGGCCTCTTCGGGGTCATCAAGCAGAAGAGGATCAAGATCGAGGTTTGGGTATAAACCCAGGACTACCTCGATACAAGTATCGAAACCACAGTTGTAAAACGTCGCAGCTTCGGCGTCCCTCTCCTTGGAGGTCTTGAAATCTTCAATCGCGATGGCAATTGCCGCTGCCCGAGAAACCTCATCCTTGGCCTCCACAGCCTGAGCGATGGCTCGTGTCCTCTCTTCAGCCTCCTCAGCCTTGGTGCGTTCCAAGGCCTCACTCAGCTGAGTGGTCTCCACAGCCAAGGAATCCGTGTGAGCTCTGGTGAGGGTTAGCTCGGTGGTCGCCGCATCGCTGCTGGCTTTGAAGTTTTTCACCCTCTCCTGCAGCAGCAGCTCCCTAGCCTTTAGGTCGACCACACCCCCCTGCAGCTGACTCCCTCTGGCCCTCTCATCCAAAATTTGCCGACGCAGCTCACTCTGCCCGACCGCAAGAGGGCAGATTCATCCCTTACAGCCGCCATCTCAGCCTTGAGGGCCTCAAGCTCAATCCCCTCCTCTGATGCTCCCGCGCTCTCTCCAGAACCGAAAGTAACTTCGGGACAGCTTGAATAGAAAATGAGAATCAGTATCTAAGAAAACATATACAATCGTAATACGAAGGAAAGAGAGGATCCTCTCGGAGACGTATTGTGTAACACACGATAGCTAAGTCTTTCAGAAAGGAGTTGTTTGACTTGTCGAGGTTTCGAGCTATGTCTGTCACGCCCCAAACCTGAAAATCGGATTCACAGGAATCCCGATTGCCGAATCCGGTGCCAACAGCCTCTGTAGTACCCCATTCTTAGCTCATAGCATTCATATGCTAGATTTCCGATCCTGGGATCCTACAAGGAGGATTTTTTTTATACATTTAACTAGTAATAAGCATAACCACAAGTTTATCCAAATCATAAAGGCAACATCATCATCACATATCCACTAATATAATCATTTGAATACAATGCTGAACGGAAAATATATATGTCAAAATCAAAACTCCAGAAAACAGCTGCACGCTCCAAGCTCAATGCTGCTGCAACCTAACATCACCTGCACGCATCTATCGTGCATAAGCTTATAGAAAGCTTAGAGGGTGGTGTAAGTGTGTGCACGAGATAAGTGCCAAGTATTCAATATAATATCATAATCATACAATACTGAAAAGCTATTAATCCATAAACCATACAATGACTGAATAAGCAGAAACACTGATAAGAGCAGGAATTATCAGCGTAAACAGAAATACTGACAAGATTATAATCATGCGATAACAGAATAAGCGGAAGTATGAACAAGTCCATAAGTTAATCAATATCAGAACACGTAATATAGGACAACTATGTAAATGATGAGTCATAGATAATCAAATGTCGAATGACAAGGACATAATGTAATACACAATTCGAAAGAGCTAACAAATATCATCACTCTCATCTAAGTCACAGGAATACAGAAATATAATAACCCACAATGCCACACGCCGAAGATGTAATGAAATATGCAGTATATGGTGCTAATGGAATGACCATGCTGGAGTGTGATATCGGGATGATAGTATGTAGTATCGCAGGCTACGGGGTCTACCACAAGGAACCTCTATCCAAACCAGTCCCATGCCTAAATTTGGATAGTCTGACTCAACGTGGTAAACTCCTGATCTCAGGTTAGTCGCGCGCCCAACCGAAATTCTTGTCCTAACGAAGATACACAACAATTAGTTGCGCACCACCAGCCCGAGTGGATAGTGAATGGATGAATAAATGAGTATGCAACTCCTACTCAGTAGCCTGTCAGCACAGTAGCCTGCCAACCGCTAGTAGCTCACCCAGTGTGGTAGCTTGCCCAGGCCTCAGCCCCGCCCACATCACACCCGTCCACATCAGCGTCTGCCCACGTACGCCCTCCCCAGGATGTCATAATATCATGTCAGTCCTCATATCAGTATGGTTCCTCTCTGAAAAAATCACAGGAGTCTATTATACTTCACACCACCTGCCGCCCCAATTAAGCGCACAACTGGGTAAGTGGAAAAGACCTCACTATCCGCCTGTCAGTAGTCTGCCAATACCTACCCGGCTCGCCGATAGTGGACCCATTCCTCGAGCTGGTCAAACTCAGCCTAACTATGCCTACTCCCTCAGGCGGGTAAGGCCGCACCCCCTTCCAACCGACCATGACACAGTGGAGAGCGCAACCATCTGGTAATCGGCACTCAACGCTCATCTACCCACTCGGTCTAGACGTTGGAGCATCCTCTGAAAATAAAAGGGTGTTTAGGGATTTTCACCCAGGGCTATCTATGGCGGTCCGATGCTCGAACAGATTTCAGGTGTCCCATTTGGCCATCCACGATATGCCTGTGGAGGCTACGACCCTGATGTCACTAGGGCGTACAGTAATCACAACACAATGCAAGATGCATGAGTCATACAATCCAATCATGCATTAATCCTGTGCATGTCATGCGCTCATGTGAGATAATCTCCACCAATCAGGGAGTCTCACATCATCCTGCCTAATGACATATGCAATGGCCAATCACATCTCATAACAAACATGCAGATGATGCGAATGAGCATGTATCATGATGTTATGATGTCACATACTCATAAACAGTATCAATAACCGACATCGACAATGTGGACTTTTAACCAACATTGCCCCCAAGGAATGGCCCACATAGAATCAAGTATATGATGGGCACATGGCCTCACATAAGGGCCAAATATACGAAACAAGTGGGCCCTGGTCATGGGCCTAACACATATCACAATGGGCCTTGCCCATAGGCTTCAAATACATCTGGATGGGTCGCACCCATGGGCCTCAGATATATCACAATGGGCCTCAAATATACTTCGCAGGTGAGTCACATACCTGGGTCTAATACACATCAGTATGGGTTACATCACATAGGCCTAATATACATCACTATGGCCACAACCCATGGGCTTTAAATACACAATAGGTGGGCCCTACACATGGGCCTCAAATATATACCACGGGTGAGCCTCAATGGACGAGTCACCAATACAACAGGATGGGCCTAATGAGATGGACCCCATAAATATATCGAATAGGCCGCACCAATTGGGCCTTACATACATTGCAATGGGCCATGACCCATGGGCCTTGCATACATCACAATGGGCCTTGCAACATGGGCCTCATATATATTTAAGGTGGGCCTCAACAACGGGCCTCATACACATCAAGGTGGGCCTCAACAATGGGCCTCATACACATCAAGGTGGGCCTCAACAACGGGCCTCATATATGGCCTTAGCAACAGGCCACAAATATATCAAGATGGGCCTAATCAATCATATGGGCTAAATCAATCAAATGGTCGATACGAGCAGGCCGATCAAATGTACCGATACAAATGGGCTGTGCGTCATGGAGTTATACTAAGCATGTTATAAAGTAATGCCCTATCCTTACAATGCAGCTGGCCTAGACGGATTGCATACAACAAGTATGGGCCTACCAATGGGCCCTAGGGAGAGTCGCAATGCAGACATTTAACCAATATTATACTCGCAATGTGGACGTCAAACCAACATTGCTCCCAAGGTGTAGCCCGTAGTGAATAACATTACGTAAACCAGGTTGGGATCACACATTGCAATGTACCTTAGGTACACCCCATTGGGCCTTAAATACATCAAATGGGCCATGTCATATGGGCCTTTTACTCATCAAATGACCCACATCAATGGACCGCACCAATGGGCCTTATGTGCATTGCAATGGGTCATAACCCGTGGGCCTTAGATTGCATCAAATGGTTCTCGACCCATGGGCCTTATACATATCAAATGGGCCTAATTCCATGGGCTTTAAAATACATCAAATGGGTCCAATCCCATGGACCTTGGAACACATCAAATGGATCTACTCTATGGGCCTTAAGTTACATCAAATGAGCCTAATCCTATGGGCCTTGGAACACATCAAATGGGTCCACTCTATGAGCCTTAAATAGTTCAACAACTAGCTACATTCATGGACCCAATTAAATTCAACTGTGGTGGGCCTCAAAAGTGCATTCATTAAGCCCAACATTTAAGTAACTAAAGGTATAAATCATTTCCTATAAGATCTTTATAATATGGTGGGCCCCACTCCTCAAAATTTCAGCTCAAGGCCAGCATAATTATAACATGTTGCTGTCCTAAATTTGAGCACTCCATTGGAGTAGGTCCAAGGTCTCTAAAACTCTGAAAATTGAGGGCTAAGGTACCTCATCATGCATACAATGAGAGGAAACCCAAAAAGGTGGCCCACCATCAGAAGAAATATTTTTGAATTATGGTTTTTTTATCAAGGCATATTGCTGGACTGCACAGCAGAAAAAATCTGGGAGTCCAACCATCTTGGCCCATTCTTTTGGATACCCAAACGGGATCACTTGAGGCTAAAATTTCATAGAGTGATACTTCCATAGGTGGGACACACCCCCGTAAAATTTCATAATTTTAGATATCTCTAAGTATTTTAATTAATTTAAACAAGACAGACTGTCCAGAAAAATCGGACAGACTTGGACGTCCCAACGTGGTGGGCTAGTCCGGCCCTCACCACGGTGTGTACAGGGGTCCATTGGCCCTGAAATTTGGTAGGTGAGTTCCAACATAAGTAGACTACACTCCTAAAATTTTTAGAATTTTTGAACATCTGTAAATATTTTAATTCATTTACATAAATCAATCTATCCTGAAAATCTGACTGATCTGGACACCATATTATAATGGGCCGGTCCCGCCATCACAATGGTGTGTATAGGCATCCATTGGCCCTAAAATTTTATAGGTGGGTCCTACCATAAGTAGGCCACCCCCCTAAAAAATTTTATAATTTTTAAATACGCATAGGTATTTTTAATAAATTTCAAAAATCTAACTGTCCATGGTGGAATGTTGCTGGAACAGTGCAGAAAATCCAGTCTGTCTACCTCACTTGGACCACACCTTTGGGATCCCAATGAAGGTCAGTTGGGGCTGAAATTTGGGGGACATGAATATGAGATCCACACCTTTCAGAAAAGTATATTTAATAGGTATGAATAGTCCCCCAAACAGTCCCAAAATCTGGTCCAAAAACAACCAGAAACTGTCCAAAAAATTCTGGACAGCAACACGTACTTAGATAAAATTTATTATATAAGTTAAATAAAAAGGGAAATACATTAATGGACCACACACATCAGGAAATAAAATGAGGAAAAAGAGAGATAGAAGGACAATCCGGCCATAGGGAAAGGGGCTCCGCTACTATTGATCTCTCCCAAGATCAATCACACTCGCACATCATACCTAGATTTACATTTACAACATGGATCTTGCACATGCATGGACTATAATTAAAATGTATGGTGAGGATGCCATCCCCACCATGGTTATAAGGTCTAGATGACTCAAACATAATATAATATAAATTAAAACTACTATGATGGGGCCCATAGAGAAAGGCCCCATGCATGGATCATGCATGCATGCATAAGGTAGGCCATTAGGCCACAACCATGGAATTGTGTGGGATCTTCACCATTGATTGGTGGGTCCTACACTTCCCTCATGAAAGAAAGAAAACATCTAGGCTATAGAAATCAAATTTTTTTAACATCTAGAGGAGCACCCACCGTTCGATCTTCTTTCTCCTATGTGTTCCTTAGCACCTTAGCTTTGATTCCAATGGAGGAGATGGGGAATGGATGGTTAGGATGGGAGATCATGGGGTAGGAAAGTGGGCCACACTTGAAGTTTTGAAAGAGAGGGAGAGGCTTGGAGAATTCTCATACGTATGAGATTTCTCTCCTTAGATTTTTTTTTTGAGTTTGAAAATGAGAAAGAGAGAGAGAGTTGTAAAGGGAGAGAGAGATGGGTGATGGATGTGGTAAGTGATGGGTGTAAGAAAATCTTGACTTTTGTGACCATTTGTGTAAGAAAAGCATGGGTGGTGTAAGAACTTTTTGACTTTGAGGGCTTTTGGTGTAAGAGAGGTATAGGCTTGTAAGAGATTCTTGACTTTTGTAGTTGCTTGGGAATGGGTGAAAGGTGATGTGTACTTGACATGTACTTGACATGTGATGGATTGATGTGACACCTCATAGAGATTCTCTTGGATTTCGCAATGCTTGATGTTTTCTTCGCACCGAACGTTGGCCCACATCTCTTGACCAGGGTATCGCCTCGGTGCGCAAGTCACGGCATCAGAACTGCAACGACGGCGCAGTCGCTATGGTAAAGGTCTTGGGTTGAGTCGATACGGGTTGACGGCATAGGAATCAGGGTCGCAGGAAAATATTGGTTAAGGGTCGAAGGTTACCGAAATTTGACCGGTAAGACCGCAGAAGTCTATGGAACGGTACGGTCTAGGATACGGAGCTTACAATGTCCTCCTCAGGGGCATGCTTGGCGGCCCATGAAGCCAAGCAGGCCATATGGTAGCCCGGCTCGAACCTCCCACCGCTCATCCCCACCTAGGGCGAGACCACAGCCTCCTCAGCCCTTACCCTACTACCAGCCGAGTTTTGACCCTCAGCGCGGATATCTCCCTCGACCTCGGGGGGAGGGGAAGCATGTTGTCGGCCATTCTAATGGCCTCCTCCCATTCAGAGGAAGAAGGGATAACAATGGGGGACTCGGGGGCTGCGATAGGAGCCTCCGCAGTGGGAGGAACAGCGGTGGAGGGAGTAGAGCTCGGAACGGCTGGGGCGCGAGAAGGAACATAGCTCGGAACGACTGGGGTACCGGCTACGGTCATACGGGCAAGCACTGGGGGAGGAGCTACCAACGGGCCCCTGGTCGGACCAGACAACACCGGAAGTGGAGTCATCAGAGGAGCCATGACCGCCCTAGGGAGCACAGGGGTCGGCACTGCACCCGACGTCCGTGGGTGAGCAAGTACCGGTAGAGTCGAGCCGGCGAGCTTCGGAGTAGGGGCTGCAGAGATCAGCACGGCAGCAGATTCCCTCTCACGAGGGGGGACCTATTTCTTCCGAGTGATCTTCACCCGGGGGGCATCCTTCAACAACTCGGCCGCTGTCGGGGCCGCCTTCCTCTTTCGAGAACCAAACGCCTCAGCCATGCCTATGAAAGAAATGACTGTCAGTAACTAAGTAGGTAAAACTGGACTCATCAGAAATGATGGGATAACTTACTGAAGGACGTGGGCAAGGGCTGTGACTTGCAAAGCCCAGACCAATGAAAATTGTCCGCTATGATCAGGTCAGTCCAGGAGCAAAGCCCCTCTGATCGCACCCTAGCCTTCGCGATGTGGTTCTTCTGAGTTGAGTCAAGGAGAGATAGCCCCTTCTGGAAAGCTGTAAAAGTAAACGAAGAAGTTTTACTTCAATCGAAACAAATGGAAATAAAGACAGTGGTACAGATACAGGTTACAGTCTGACCTGATTTTGTGAAGTAGGTCGGAACCCGTATTGTTAAGGCTCCGATCTCCACTGCTGACGCCTCCCATTCCCCTGCAGCCCAGAACCATTTATTTTTCCAGTACTTATTGGAGGACGACAGGTTCATCACCAGTCCTGACCCCTTGTTGCTTCAGGTCATAAAGTAGTACCATGGGTCGTTGTTGTCGTGCTTGACTAGGTACAAACTCATCAGCTCTTCTGGGGTCAGCTCAGAGTTCCCGACTTGTCGCCAGATGATGAAGGCGGAGATCAATACCCTCCAGGCGTTGGGAGTGAATTGTCCTAGAGCCAGCTCGAGGTAGGCCCCAACCTTCCGAACGAAGGGGTGAAGTGGGAGCCGAAGCCCACACTGCAATGCACAGAGGAAGATTGTGACTTCCCCCTTGGTAGGAGCACCGGCTGTGTCCATAGGCCCAGGGGCCCTTATCTGAACGGAGTTCAGAATTTAAAACTCCGAATAGATCCAGTCTATCTGAGATTCCGATAAAATGGAACCTCTCGGGACTACTTCCGCGGTGCATCCACTCACGGGTATTTCAGTAGCCTCAGCAGTGCTGACTTGGAGGGCTCGGGTGGCCTTCTTTTTGCTGGGTTGCTTAGTCTTAGCACCAATCCCCTTTTATCTCCGAGGCGAGGGGTATAGTTGTACGGTTTCGAAGGGGCCTTCGGAAGCCCCACTTCCGTCTTCAGAACTCCCTGGCTCGGAGTCTTCAGCATACTCGCGCACCATTTCGAGGTCGGAAGACATTACGAAAAGAAGGATGAAGATCAACGGAAGGGACTCACTAGACGACTACCGAAAATCGCCTTCTACTGGAAAAGGGTGATCGGTCGGAATCGCCCACCGAAAACTTCAAACTCGAAGGGAATCGTCTCGTCGAAAATCGCCTCCTTCGGTATACTCTCAAGATTCACAATGCAAAGTAACAAGAGAAAATTCAGGATCCCTTGTATAGGCTACGAAGGATCTCTGCATTAATGGCAAGCCATAATGGCCACAGCCGAATTGGCACAAGCCGATCCTCAAGCACACGTGGCCACACCTCATTGGGGGAGTACCCAACCGACGGTACGACTCTGACATCGGACAGCGTGCTTCGATATGCGAAGCAACGCTCGAGCAGTGGGAGCTGTCATGTACATGTCTCTTCAGACTTGCGTGGCAACCCCTCATAGGCTGGAAGGATATTCAGAATCGTAACCGTCGCCACGCGTCCACCAAAGCAACCCACATGCACGTGATCCCGAGATGGGTCTCTTTGAATTTAGAAACCATCATTAGCGTGGTATGGGCGGGAGATCTCTGGCATGAGTACTCTCCAAGTCTGCAAGCAGACTCGAAGAGTAGGGGGCTTCTGTTATGGGGAGATCCGAGCCCATGATAAAACGCTAGTCCGAGCGCCAGTCTGAGCCGACTCACTGTCATGACGTCCGAGGCACGACCCGTCTGACCTGATTCGAGCATCACATGACAATAACGAGCGGGAGTCTTCGGCTGAGATGCAGCTCGGAACGGTTCTTATACTCCGATCGGATGACCTATTATTCGGTAACTGCAGTATGCTCGACAAGGCTAGCCTTGCCGACCAAAATGGATTAGACCTCACGGGTCGGGTTGGATACCGCTCGACTTAGAGCCCGCATCCTTTACTTCATGGTCGGATGAGCTGAGCCGAGTAGACGTTTAATAGCATACGACAAATGCGGAAGTTGCCATAACCAGTCGTGGCTAATAACTTCGCTCGCAGATACGCACTACTCGCCTGATGCGCTGCGTGATCAGCAGATTACGGGCAATATCTTCATGATCCGAGAATTTCCTGGATCATGCGGAGATTATCGGATCCATACTATTCTACGGGCAAGTATAAATAGCACATGACACTATGTCTACAGGTACGCAATAGCAAGTGCTCTCTCCTCTACTCTCTACTTAGACCCCGATTCCCCTGACCTGACTTAGGCATCGGAGGGTCGCCCGGCTTAGCCAGGGTCACCTTTTATTGTTCTCTTCGCTCAGGTTTCAGAGGGGATACGCTGAAGTGAGGGAGACATAGAGGAAGGGCCGACCAGATTTTGACATCAACAGTAATCACATTAAAAAATTACCCTTAAAAAATGAAAACTAATCACCCAAAATACCTATCCACCCTCCTCTTAGAAAAATTCACCCCGTCCAGCAGCCATGTTTTCAATTCCCATCGAAGATCTTCGAGCCATCCACAAGATGGAACGAGAACTCTTCACCCTCTTGGTCTTTGAAATGAGAAGGGACCCCATGCAGTTGATGCAAGTGATCACGTTATGGCTTTGGTTGGAAGAAATAGGGTTCCCAAACATCATATCAAAGCTAAAAACGTTATCGGATCAAGTGGTTGAGACGATGATCGAGGAAGCAGAAATATGCCTCAATTGTCTCCACCTCGACACGGCCCTTCCCAATGCTCAAAACAACATCCCCGTCACCATGGGCCTTATAGAGAAGTCCATTTGACTCCACTTCTTACATGAGAATAAAGATGTTGCGATTATTGATATCTCTTCTGCATTGAAGAACGTTTGTTTTAGGATCTTTGAAGATATACTGGGGAGAGAAGCTTGGAATGTGGGCCCAATGATACCAGAGGCTAGCGAGATTAGGCCCACTTTTGGGCCAGTAGCAAATGTGGGTCAGGAGACATTTGCGAACTGGAGGTGTCGGGACTTTTGGTGAGGGAACAAGCATGCAAGGAGCGAATGTCGGTTAGAGGTTTCAGTCAGATGCGGACGGCTCGAGTAGGCTGGTTGTTGCTCTTGGAGGGACTAAAATTATGATGGGCAGTGGATTTAAACGACTTTTCAGGTCGAGTTGTGTGGGCCCCACCATGATGTGTGTCGAACATCAACACCGTGCATTTGATAGGTCCCCTTTTGCCGTCCACCGACTAGAAATCTTTCACCATGTCGAGTGCTTGTGACATCCAATCCATCGAATAGGTTGGCCTTATCATTTCTCTATCACAGTATATAGATGTGAGTCCTTAGGATATATATATATATATATATATATGAATAAATCAGTTAACTAAGTCTCAAAAGAACAAAAGCGTTGACAGCTAATTATAGAAGTCTAGTCTCAATTTTCTATCCAATAGGAAGAAATCAACCACACAAGGTAGATATCATGACCTACCACTGCAATTCTTACCCTCCACCTATAGATTTACTTTTTTTTTTTGGTAGGAATCATGATCGTCTATAAATAGTAAGTATACTATTTTACAGTAAATCACAAATTTTAGGGAGTTTGATTCCGAAACTTTTTTTTTAAATCAAAAATTTCTGCCATTTCTATTCAAAAAGGGGGAACAAAGAAGTACATTCAAACTTCCCCAGGAGAAAAAGGACCTGGGGATCGTCTATCATAAGCTCAAGGAAAGAGAAGCTAAAACTAGAAAAGGGCAGAAAAGCGGGAATGAGAGAAATTCTTCTCACGAAATTACGGATTCGTAATCGCCCATAGGCCCACTTAATCTAGGAAGAGGAGCCCTCTGAGTCAGGATAGGAGGTCAGCATATATATCGGAGGTAGGAAAAGGGGGATTGACTGTTGCTCCCCATACATGCTAAAGCATCAGCTGGAGTGTTGCTTTCCCTGTAGATATGACGAAATTCTACCTAGCCTCTGGATTGATGTCTTTTGATTTTGGTGAGCTAGTAACTCCATTTACAGCCGAGGAGGGCGCCTTCGTTCATGATCTTCACCACTAATTCAGATTCAGATTCGACCATCACCCTGGACTATCCCGTGGAGAGGTAATGGGAAAGCCCATTGTGCATCGCCTGAAGTTTAGCATATAAATTTGTGCCCACCCCAAAACCTTCTGAAAAGGTGAAAAGAAATTGACCTTCATCTCCTCTGCAGACACCTCCACCCCCAGCTTTGCCGGGGTTACCTCTTGAGGAACCATCCATGTTAACCTTAACCCAATTCTTCATTGGATTCTGCCATTTTACCAAAAAGGGGGGTTGGGATTTCGAAACAGGGCCTGAAACTCCACATGGCGAAAGAGGGTTTCAGGTAGCAGCAGTGGGAACTAGAGCTCCACCTAACGGGAAGGTTTTGCTGGTTGAACTGTTTTTAAATTATTTTTTTTTTTAAATTTTAAGAAAAGTGGACTCTTGACGCTGAATTTCATAATCAAGATCATGTATATCCATTCGGGTGGGTCCCTACAAAAAGGAACGGGACCACCTATCGTAATCTACAAACTAAGAAAACGAAGCTGGGGAGAATGGGAAAGCACCAAAGAGAACAAAATTAGACAGGGGTGCTCAAGAGGAAAAAGTTGACCAAGAGGGATGAGGGCCGAGGAACCAAAGGAATAGGGCCCCGGAGAACCGCGACCCGCCAAACTGGGAGAAAACGGACTGCTCAGCCCCTGGAAGGGAGCGAGCAACAAGCCCTCCCAAACTGGGGGAAAAATTGGATCAGCCTATGCCTTTATTTGGTCTAGGGTGCCTGAGCAGGCCCATAGAATGTCTAGCAAAAGAGAGCCTCTAATGGGCCTGGGAAGGTCTGTCAAAGCTAGGAAGAGCGCGTTGGGGGATCCGCTGCTGGTTAATATTGCAAGACCATTAACAACTAAGTTACCCTCTTGCAGGGTGTGGGAGAATTGGATGCGCACAGGCTGAACAAGCTGAAGAATCTTCCCCATATTATACCAAACTTTCCAGCAACAGGATGACCTAGGATTGAGAATCGCATCCTAAATCACTCGAGAATCAGTCTCCGCAATGATGTTGGAGAGCCCCATTTTACTAGATGAGCCATTGATTATGGACATCCACTAAGTTACTCGCGCAATAATAATAGTTGGGTTTGTGGATTTGCCTTCAAAGACTGCCATATTTCTAGATTTCCAGAGCTCCCAAATTAGCAAGTAGGGGAGAAGTTTTTGGATGGAATGGGAGCAATTACCGGCAGAGGAAGTGCTCCACCATTGCATGAGTCTCATTTCAACTGTAGATGCTGACATGATATTTATGCCAAATTGAACACCGAAGTGATTCCAGGAATTTATAGCCAGATCACTCTTCAAAAACAAGTGATTAATCGACTCAACTGCAGGACCTTTGTTTGAACCAGTAATGCAACAAACACATTTAGATGCAAGATGAATTCCTCTAGCTTGGACTGCTTTAATATGGATGGTTTTTTGGAGAATTTTCCAAACCAAAAGGGAGATTCTTGGGGGAAGCATCGCATGCCACACCCACCTTGCCTAGCCCTTACGAGGCATCGACCTTAACTAATTGTTATGTTTTTCCTGTAGTTCATAGCTCGAGGATGCAGGTAGACATAACACTTCCGGTAGATCATTTTATCTTGATTGTACTTTCGGGCCAACACAATCAAAGACGGTTTGATAATCCCGCCACGGAACCTCAGCACAAAATGTAGCGTCGATTCTTTCTGGATATTGTAATCCGCGAGTGTGTACAGTCGTCTTCGAGCTGCTTTCCTGCGAAGATCAGACGCTGCTGATTCGATGGAATTCCTTCCTTTTCCTAGATCTTGGCTTTGACATTGTTGATGGTGTCGCTGGATTCAACCTCTAGGGTTATGGTCTTCCTCGTTAGGGTTTTCATGAAGATCTACATCTTCTTCTTCGCTTCTTTATAAGGTTGACCTCATGGGAACTTTCCATGAGGTCGAGCTATGTGGGCCCCACCATGATCTGTGTCGAACATCAACGCAGTGCATTTGATGGGTCCCCTTTTGCCGTCCACCGACTAGAAATCTTTCAACATGTCAGGTGCTTGTGACATCCAATCCGTAAAATAGGATAGCCCCATCATGATGATCACCTTATGAAATATTTGTCTGATAGTTGTTCAAGCAAATATATTTACCATACTTATATATATATATATATATATATATATATATATATATATATATATATATATATATATATATATAATTTTTTAGTGGCTATACATTATTTAATATCTCATCGCCCAGATAATGAGTTGATGAGAATGCTTTTTATATAAGGCGATTATCATAGTATGGACAACATATTGGACGGGTTGGAAGTTATCCTCTAGATGAATAGTTAACTTATTTTCCAAGGAAATGTAGCTATAAGCATTTCTCGTTCTCTTCTTGGGTTTTGTGTACGTCTTCTTCTTGTGCTTCTTGGCGCCGTCTCACAGGCGGAGGACAAGATGAAGCGTCGACTCCTTCTAGATGTTGTAGTCGGTGAGCGTGCAGCCGTCCTCGAGCTGCTTGTTGGAGAAGATGAGGCGCTGCTAGTTCGATGGGATCCCTTCCTTGTCCTAGATCTTAGATTTGACGGTGTCGATCGAGTCCGAGGACTCGACCTCTAGCATGATGGTCTTAACCATTAGGGTTTTTATGAAGATCTACATCTTTGGATGCAGATGGCGACAATAAGGTTAGGGTTTTCCTCCTCTCACCCTCTCTCTGTAATGGGGTTACGTTGTAGAACTTATTCTACAAACTTTGTATAGGATCCGGCCTCAATCGTAGGATGCCATGACTCAACCACAACCACATAGCATATTTACACGTGGAAAACATTAGATAGTCCAAATATTATCCCCAATTAACTCGTCGATAAGTCTATATCCAGTCGATGGTGAATACAAAAATACTCAACTTTTCAGTAATTGAATGTCATGATTGTCTAATCAATCTGATTTTAGCACTATTATCTTCAATGTGTAACAATATCTGAATGGTTCTGATTTAGCAATACAAGCCACCTATAAGAAGGTTGAGTGTATGTGTATGTCCATTCATTCTCTGCCAGTGTACCAAACAACCTCAAAATTTCCAACCGTTGCTTCTTAAAAGCCCTTACTCCTCTTCAAATTTCCCAACCGTTTCTTCTTAAAAACCCTTGCAAAACCTTCTTCTTTTTCTCTCATTCACCTCCCTTCCCCAAGGGGTGCTTCTACACCCCAGAGGCCATCTCCCAAAGTTCACCTTCCAAAACTACGCTTATCAAAATGAAAACTAATCACCCAAAATACCCATTCACCCTCCCCTCAAAAAAATCCGCCCTGTCCGACAACCATGTCTTCAATTCCCATCGAAGATCTCTGAGCCTTTCACAAGATGGAACGTGAACTCTTCACCCTCTTGGTCTTCGAAATGGGAAGGGACTCCATGCGGTCTATGTAAGTGATCGCGTTATGGCTTTGGTTGGAAGAAATAGGGTTCCCAAACATCATATCAAAGATAAAAATGTTATCGGATAGACTGGTTGTGACGATCATCATGGAAGCAGAAACATGCCTCAATTGTCTTCGCCTCAACATGTGGGTCAGGAGACATTGCCGACTGGAGGTGTCGGGAATTTTAGGGAGGGAAGAAGCATGCATGGAGCGAATGTGGGTCAAATAAAGATCCTTGGTGGTTGGTTTCAACCACATGCGAAAGGCTCAAGTAGGCAGGGTGTTGCTACTTTTCAAGCTTATCGAAGCCAATCTCCCACCATCGGTTCTCCATGGATACTGTGACCTGTTGTTAGGTATTCCACAGCCTACAATAGGTGCAGAGACATGTACTCTACCCCAATTTCTATCTGATATGAACCGTCCTGGAGGAGGAATCCCAGGGCTTGTTTTGGGTGGCCTAACCATTAGTGAGTCGCCAAATGCAATCTGCTTTGAATCCTTTGGCCCAACCTTGGGCCCCCAAAGGTGAAGCTTCACAGGAAGATCAGACTATGTTCTTGATCTTCTCTCATGGTTACCCACTAGTCAAAGAAGATATTAGAGACTTTTTAAAGAGGTAATTAGAGAAATAATCACATATAGTAGCCACTTCAGTTTTTTTTTTCCAGACAATGTATGACATATGTAGGATATTGATTCATGATAAAGGTAAGCTATGCCATGATGATCACATGGTGTAAAAGGTCTACTCATAGAGTGAGTTGCAACATAAAATCAATGCGCACCTGAAGGTATTACTCATTCTAATGGTGTGGCCTACCCGATGAGTGGATGGGCTTGATTTTCATACTTAATGATCATCATGGTGTGGCCAATTTTTGAAAAGATTGGATATTCTATTGATATGTTGGAGAGAAAGCGATGGATGTGAAAGTTCACATACAACTGCTATATGTGATCATTTGTTGGTAATTTATCCCTCCCTATGCAAATATGCTTGTTTTTTCTAGATATTTCTTTCTATAGGGTAACACCTTTGAGCATGACACCCACATTGAAGGTTCAAACATCTCATCAGGGAAACCACGCCATCAGCATAACATAACATGATGATTAAGCTCATGCATCCATCAGGAGGGCCACAAGTGCATGTTGGATGATGACCAGTACTGCTAAACTTATTTTAACATGCCATTTTTATCATACACTTCTGGCCCGACCGTCTAGTGACCATTCTGGCCTGATTTTTGGTTCCATGTAACGTTCATAGTGTGGCCTGCCAAATGAATGATCTAAGCATTAGAAACAAGTATTTCTAATCCTATTATTAATTTTATCAAATGCAGCCAATTGGGGAATTGTATATAGTCTTTGTACATACAAGAGACACCACCTAGGGTTTAGCCATTGTTCTCCTACCTTGTATTGTACTCATCAGCTATGGTTCTGACGATTCTTGCAGGTCGTGAGAAGGAAAACTCATGATTAAAGGAAGGCATGTGTGGGTGAGGCCTTACATCCCAAAGAAGAAACAATTGCCATCAAAGCCATAGCTTGGTTGAAAAATAACACCCATCATCATTGTCGTCGCTGTTTAAATAAGATGTCTAAGTTGATTATGGTTGAAAAATGATGTCATCATTGTTGTCGTTGTTGAATAAATAAGGGTGTCTGTACGAATTATTACTATTGTGGTGTATGTGTATGCATGAATATTGTAAACCTGTTGTATTATTAGCAGCATGCATACATGTTTTATGGTTAAATAAGTTCAAGAAAAGAGGAGAGAGAGAGGAATGCTCACCTGTACCCCTTCGCAGATGTGTTGCAGGCTCAAAATCTAAACGGTGCATGTAATGCAACACCCATGAAACCCCTAGAGTGGGGCATAGCAAAGAGAGATACAAAGCAAGGGAGAAAACTGTTTCTTTTTCCCATGGCCCACTAAAGTGTTGGATCAAGGTAAAAGTTAGGCCTTAAGAGTTTCATGGGGTGCTGCATCACGTGTGCCACATTCATACACACAAACACACACATGAATGCTCACACACAACTAGTTGGACTGCCCAACTGTCTGAATTAAATGCTAATTAATGTTAATAAATGATGCCTAATTAACGAGGGAGAGGAGTTGTTGGCTTGGGATAGCCCTGACATAGTGTTTATGTAAAATCCACCCCAGCCATTAGATAAGTGACCCCATGTTACACCTAGAGGATGAGGATCAGATCCATCTATGGTTCAAGTAGACCACATGGTCAGAAGATAATGTGAAGGAAAGCTAACCTTCAAAATTGTGTCCCTTGGCATTGCCCACTTGAAACATGTATGGCCCTGCATTTTAGGCATCGGGACTAGCATTTGGTGTGGCATCTAATGCATGGAATGGATTTTACCTCCTTTTAGATATATAATTGTGAGAGCATACCCAACCTATACCTGAAATGGGTGGTTCCCCTCCTTTTAGAATTGTTGGTCTAACAAGACTCGAGAAGGGTGATGCTATCTTTAGAGAATCCAAAGCAATTAAGTACCCCCTTGAGGAAATTTCAGTTAACTCGATTGTAAACCTTCTTTAGGTCTAGTTTTAACATTAAGTTGCAGCCACGAACTTTCCTATTAAGGTCCCAAACTAATTCCTGGGCCAGCATAATATTCTCGGTGATGGGGCACCCTGAAATGAACGCCCATTGTTCTGGAAAAATGATCTTAGGCAGAAGCAACCCTAGCCTAGTGGAAAGCATCTTAGAGAACACTTTGTAGACGACATTGCACAGACTGATTGGTCTGAAATCACTAAACGACGCTGGAGCTGCTCCTTTGGGAATAAGGCAAATGAGGGAAGAGCAGAAGGTGCTGGGCAGGGGCCCTCCTTGAAACCAGAAGGAGGCAGCCTTTTGCAGGTCAGTCCCCACAATTGCTCAACACGACAAAAGAAGACTATACAGAAGCCATTCGGACCTGGGGCCCCATCTTTCGGGATAACAGAGAGAGCTTGCTGGACTTCATGAATGGAAGGAGGAACAATCAGAGAGGCGTTATCATGGGCTGAGATAAGGCTGGGGATGATATAAGAGAGATTCGCTGGGGTGATAGAGTGATCAGACTGAAACGCTGACCGAAAGTGGGAAGTAACAGCTGATTTAATACCCGGAAGGTCTGTAATTACCTGACCCTGGTCATCCAAGATTTGACTAATACCTATTCTTCTAATTTTGTCCTTTGCCAGCGCATGGAAGAATTTTGTATTCCTATCTCCCTCCTAGAGCCAAGCGTTGCAGGATTTTTACTTCTAAAACACTTCTTCAAGAAGCTCTGCTTGGGCCAGGTTAATGCGCGCTCGGTCCACGTCGTGCCCCAGGTCGACAGTTGGGTCATTTTGCCATTGTATGTCTAGGGCATCAAGAGTGGAAGCAGCTTGCTCGACTCTCCGAAAGACATTACCGAACACATTCCGGTTCCACGCTTTCAGGGTCTGTTTAACTCACTAGAGCTTGAGTTGTAGATTGAGCATCGGCTGGGCCACCAAATTCTCCTCCCAAGCTAGGCGAACTATTTCATGAAGCCTTCATGGAGGGATCACATTCTCTGGAATCTGAACGGTTTGGGACCAGTGGGCTGGGAAGATGGAAACAGCAACCGCAGCGGAGCATGGTCGGAGCTCGCTCTAGGCAGTTGCTCCACTCTAAAATGGTTAAAAAGGCTCAACCACTTAGAGTTAATGAGCACCCTGTCCATCCTCGCCTACCGTCTAGCGTTGCTGGCTTGGTTGTTGGACAAGGTAAACCTATTACCTGAGAAGCCCGCATCGGACAAGTTAGCTCCG
The DNA here is from genome assembly GCA_037074715.1 of Magnolia kwangsiensis. NCBI lineage: Eukaryota > Viridiplantae > Streptophyta > Magnoliopsida > Magnoliales > Magnoliaceae > Magnolia > Magnolia kwangsiensis. The sequence goes on from CM073573.1 coordinate 142,373,588, forward strand.
TTCACGGCCTCACATAAATCGACGGAACTAAGCTGGTCATGAGAGCAGTACTCTCTCCGCTCCTGAGGGGATAAAACTGCATTAAAGTCATCGCAGACTGCCCACGGCCCATTGATGCTACTGCTGGACGATGTCAACTCCTCCTAAAGCATTTTTTTTTTTTTTGAGAATCCTGCTACATTTCGCATATACAACAAAAAAAATAACAGAAGAAGGAGGAATATGGTAGCTGACCTGCAAGGTAATCATCTGAGAAGAGGCGGACAAGACCACGATGTTTAGCTGAGAAATGGCGAACACCTAGATTTTTCCACCCTCTCCAGAATTTGAGAAGGAGGAATGGAAACCTAGCTTGAGCCCAATCCTCGCTCTCTTGAAATCCGGAAGCATTGGTTTTAAAATAGCCACTATCCAAGGATTAGATTGGCTGATCATCCTCGAGAGGGTCCTGATGGTAGCGGGATTTCCCACTCCACAGGCATTTCACACCAGGATATTATTCATCAGTTAAATATCCCCAGTTAACGGCCCTCCGTTGAAGCTTTTGAAGCCTGCTAAACTTGTTGAATCTGCTGAATCATTCCCTCTCGTCCTAGTAACTATCTTTTCTTAAACTCTTCTTTTGCGCATCAGTTGGACTTGGGCTATTTTCTTAGAGTTTTGACTCCGCGGGGCACTGAGCTGCTAGCCAGGGATGAAGCTCACGTGCAGGCTATTCGAAACTGGGATAAGCTGATCTTCAGGAAGAGGACTGAGGGGAGAGGGATCAAAAAATTCTCCACCCCTCTCGTCTGTATCACTGGGCCCCAATTCTTTATCTTCAAAAGATAGTCTGTTCGTATTAACGGAACTGAGATGGGCTACATTCATATTCTCTCTGATCAAGCAATGCACACTGGACACGGGGGAGTTGCAACGAGGATCTTCATTCACTGACTCGCCTTGGGTGGCTGTACTTTTGAATGGGTGGTTGCCCTCTTTTTAGAATATTGCGCTGGCCCAGGAATTGGTTTGGGACCTTAATAGGAAAGTTCATGGCGGCAACTTAATGTTGAAACTGGACCTAGAGAAGGCTTACGATCAAGTTGACTGGAATTTCCTCAAGGGGGTCCTTAATTACTTTGGATTCTCTGAAGATAGCATCGCCCTTCTCGAGTCTTGTTGGACCAACAATTGGTTTTCGGTTCTGATTAATGGTGAGGCTGCGGGCAATTTTCCTTCTTCCAGGGGCCTTCGGCAAGGTGACCTGATTTCACTGGGGTTGTTTGTGATTGCGGATGAATTACTTAGTCGGGGATTCAGGGGGCTCGTGCTATCAGGGGCTTGTCATCCATTCAAGCTTAGAAGGGCATGCCGGCCCCGTCACATCTCCTCTTTGTGGACGACACCCTTTTGTTGCTCAATGGCTCTCTTGGATCGCTTCAGGCTGCCAAGAATTTCCTTCTTCTGCAATCTGTGTCAGGGTTGAAAATCAACTTATTCAAAAGCTCTTTCTTATGCTCGGAGAAACTCCCTTCTAGCAGAATCTGTAACATTGAGCGATGTCTGAAAATTTCCAAGGCTTCCCTTCTGATCTCCTACCTCAGAGTTCCCCTTAACAGTAGAAGAATTAAGGCGTCAGACTTCAGATTTCTCCTGGACAAGGTCAAGGGTCGAATTGGTGGTTGGAACTCGAGGCTTCTTTCCCAAGCGGGTTGGGTGATGCTGATTAGGCGTGTGCTCTCCAGTATCCTCATTCATCTCCTATTGGCTGCTCAAGTGCCACTAAGCTTCATTGGGACACTTGAGAAGCTTTCTGCCGATTTTCTTTGGGGGTGGGCTGATGGGTTCAAGTAGCTGCATTGGGTCGGTTGGAAGACGATCTCTAAACCACGGTTGGAAGGGGGGCTAGGAATTCGACCCCTGAGAGAGGTGATGGGTGCTTTCCGCTTGAAGCTCACCTGGTTGGTGAAGAATGGTAATCGTAAATCACCGTGGGTTGATCTAATGATGGCTAACTACAACAGTGACATTTTCCCCCATGGCGGGCACGGTGCTGCTGCTCCTCCATCCCCTCTATGGAAGAAGATCAAGGATTCTTTTCAAGTTCCAAAAAACAACATTCAGTGGGCTGAGGCAATTGTAGGCTTTAGGAGGACAATTGGACTGGGCTCGACCCTTTGGATAGGCTCATCTCTCAGCCCGTCCCCATCCATCTTCAGGGGCTACTAGTCAAAGATTTTCTTAGCCTTGTAGGCCCCCTCCTGCCATCCTCGGTCCTCTTGATTTTTCCCCCAGATGTTGTGGACATGGTTTTTCAGGGCGGCTTTGCCATTTCTGAGGAGGAGGATTCATCTTTCTGGCCCTTGGACCCTTCGGGGCAGTTTTCCTTCAGGACGGTGTGGTATTTGTGTAGAGTTACCGCCCTGCAACGCCCCTGGCTGAAGAGGATTTGGCATAGTAAACTTTCGCCTAAAATATCGATTTTCCTTTGGCGGATCCTTCAAAAGGCCATTCCTCTTGACGTGAGTATTCAGGCTAAGAGGGTCACGCTGGCCTCAAGATGCCATTGCTGTGATGTTGCCTCGCACCGCAGGCCGCATGTGTAGTCACCGACCCATCAATTTTGCACAGCGCTCTTATAGAGCGCGTCTGGGCCAATTTTGGCATAATTTTTGGGGTATCTTCACTCCAGGCCTCGTCGATTGAAATTAAATTTCAACAGTGCTAGATATAGAATGTAGTTGGTGGGGGTCTTGCGGCCTTTCGGAATATTATTCCCTGCTTGGTTTTGTGGGAAATCTGAAAGGCCAGGAACAACGCCAGATTTGAGCGACACAACATGTCATCAGTGGTTGTGGTGGGCAGGATTCGATGGTGGCTAGTTCAGATTGGTGCCTTTCTCTCTATCCCTACACCCACCAATCTCGCAGATAGACTGACCCTCCAAACGTTGAGGTTGGTAATCCCTTCCCCCCTAGTCGGCAGCCCTAGATAATCAGGTGGGTTCGGCCTCCTCATGGTTGGGCCAAGCTGAATATGGATGGGTCCTTGAGAGGCAATCCGTGCCATTCTGGTGGTGGGGGTATTTATAGATCGGAGACCGGGAATGTGTTATTTACTTTTACAATTGGACACGGGTCAGGTTCCAAAAAACATTGCTGAGCTTTGAGCGGTCTGGGATGGTCTCTGCCTCTGCTTCGCCAAGGGTCTCCTCAACATCATTGTAGAGTCCGATTCCAAACTGGTGGTGGACATCTTGAACACTCCCTCATCTCAGAGTTGGTCTTAACGCTATTGGAGATCGAGGATAGGTAATTTGAGGAATATGGGGCGTGTTACTTTTCAACACATGTTTAGGGAAGCAAATGCACTGGCGGATGGCTTAGCAAAAATGGGTAGCGCTTCCCAGACCTCCCATCACTTTTCCTGCTTTTCGTCTCTGCCCCACGAGATTAGGGGTTCAACTTTCCTCGACAAGGTGGGTCTAGGGTCGATCAGGACTCCCTAAACTAGGTCTTCGGTTTTTTTGGGATCTCTGTCTTCTCTTTGCTTTGCGCATATGATAGGTGGGGCCTTTATTTTTGTCAGCCCTCGCTCGAATGACTATATAGTTCCTTTTCTTTTTCAATGAAAGTTTCGTTTTGTTAAATAAAATAAAATAAAAAAAAACCTATACCTGAAATGTAGAACCCATTTCTAGAAATCTAAACATGGTGAGACTTTAGACAATGACTTGATAAGTAAAGTTAACCATGCATCCATTACAAATTTTGGGATGGAACTCTTAAAATCCACCGTTGATCATATTTGCAATGTACTTACTCGGAAATGACACACATCTCACCATTGATCGTTGAACTAACTATTAAACTCCACTTAGTCCTTAAGTTGTTAATAAGAAATCTAAATTAATATAACAGTTAGATTTCAATCTCGACCATTAAATCACATGAATTATCATTCAAATTGGTATATGCCTATCTACAACCTGATACATAGCTCAAGTGGTAGACTGAGGGCCCGTTTGGCCAGGTGGATTGGAAGGGATTGAATGGTACTTGGGTGGATGACATGGATTTCTAGGTAATGATGGTGTTGTCAGTGGATTGTCTTGAGATCCATGGGATTGCTCTATCCCTGGATTGCTATATCTAGTTTGTTTGGCACACCCGGCCAATCCCAGGATTAAACCTTCTCATCCCTTCCATGTTGGGGGCCTTGCACAAAATCTTAGGGTCTAGCCCTCCAGAACAAACTAAAATTATAGAATAATAAAGCAATGAAATAAATCAAAGCATCAACCACACACCACACAAGAAATTTTTACGTTAAAAACCCTCAAAGAGGTAAAAACCACGAGACCTCATCCAGATCAACAATCCACTATGAAGTAGAACGTTACAACCGATCACAAGCGTACCTTGCTATGATCAAACCTTCACTCACACAGGAGTGGATAAATAATAAGAGAAACAAAGAAAACTGAGAGATCTCACCGATTACGAGGACGTAGAAGCGCTGAGATAGGGTAGATCACATCCACAAACATAACCTCCCTTCTACAAGCTTCCTCTCTCTCTTTCTCTCTCTCTCACCCCTTTTATAACCATCTTGTGTTTTTCATGTACACCTCATACCCTAGAAAAACCCTAGAGACCCCTTTTTATAGTTTTAGAAAACTCCCTTCCGCATCCCAGTTGCGAAAGGACTTGCAACATGAAATTCGTGAAAAATCACGGAACGAATTTGCGTAACCACTACTAGTCATGCACCACCCAGGACCGGTCGAGCGCCACCTACGACCAGTCATGAACCATCCACGACTGATCGAGCACCCTGGAGAAAAATAGTCCAAACTCGCTGGACTTTGAGTCGAGTTAAGACTCGACCCCACGACTAGTCAAACACCAGCCCACGACCGGTTGTGTAGGGCTCACGACCGGTCGAGCATGGGAAAAAAAACTCCATCAAATCTCTTCCTTTTTGACCCAGGAGGAATTCACCTTCTTCAAGCCAGCCTGATTTCTATAAACCTCAAACTTGCCCTTGAGTAAAGCCTTAGTCATCATGTCTGACCCATTATCGTTCGTGTGGACCTTTTCAAGCTGTAACACCTTATGTTCCAAAGTATCCCTGATCCAATGTTACCGAATCTCTATGTGCTTCGACTTGGAATGCTGACTTGAATTTTTTCTCAAGTGTATAGCACTCCAACTATCACAATAGACCACGTGCTGCTCCTGCTTTAGGCTAAGTTCCTGTAGGAACTTCTTCTTCCAAAGCATCTCTCTACATGCTTCTGTGACTACAATGTACTCGACATCTGTCATCGACAATGCTATGACCCTCTGTAGCCTGCTCTGTCAAGAAACCGCTCCCCCTGTAAACTTGAACATGAATCCTGATGTAGATTCTAGGAGTCTATGTCGCTTGTCATATCTGCATCTGTGTAGCCCTCTAACACAGGTTTACCGTCACCATAGTATAGGCTCAACCTGGATGAGCCTCTTAGATATCGCAGTATCCATTTCACCGCTGCCCAATGCTCTTTGTTAGGATTGACAAGATACCGGCTGACAACACCAATGACATATGCTATGTCTGAGCGTGTACACACCATAGCATATATTAAACTTCCTACAACTGACGCATTGGGTATCTTCTACATTTCTTTCACCTCTGCCTTCGTCTTGGGATATTGTTTGTCACTCAATCTGAAGTGACTATCCAATGGAGTACTGACTGGCTTCGCTGTATTTATATTGAACCGCTCTAGGGCTTTCTCAATATACTGCTCTTGTGACAGTCAAAGCTTCCTACTGCTTCTGTTACGGATTATCTCCATTCCAAGGATATGTTTAGCCGGGCCTAAGTATTTCATCGTAAAAGACTTGCCCAACTCCTATTTCAGCCTGTCGATCTTCTTGATGTCTTTTCCCATGATGAGCATGTTATCAACGTATAACAGAGGAACTAAGAAATCACCATCTGAGAACTTGCGCGTGAACACACAGTGGTCCGACTCCGTTCTGTCATACCTATGCTGTAACATGAATGAATCAAACTTCTTGTACCATTGTCGAGGAGCTTGTTTTAGCCCATACAAGCTCTTCCTCAGCTTACACACCATATGCTCTTTGCCCTTGACTTCGAATCCCTCTGGTTGGTGCATGTAGATCTCTTCTTCCAGATCACTATGGAGAAAGGTAGTTTTAACATCCAACTACTCTATCTCCAAATCCATTCTAGCTGCTAACCCAAGCAACACCCGTATGGATGTCATCTTCACCACTGGTGAGAATATCTCCTCGAAGTTTATGCCTTTCCTCTTACCGAAACCTTTCACTACAAGTCTAGCCCTAAACCTTATCTGTGAATTCTTCTACTCAAACTTTTTTCTGAACACCCACTTGTTGCTTAAAGCTTTCTTGACCTTAGGGAGTTTCACCATGTCATAGGTGTAGTCCTTATGTAAGGATTTCATCTCCTCTTACGTAGCTTTCAACCACCTTATGCTTGTTGGCTAGGGCCTCAGAATAATCTTCTAGATCTCTTCCATCAGTTAACATAATATACTCATGTGGCGAGTACCTCTTGGATGGTTGTCTGTCCTTAGATGACCTCCTCACCTTTGGTTCAATAAGTGGATCAAGTGGGGGCTGCTCCCCTTATCCATCTTCTGAAAAAACTCCCTCATCCTTTGTACCTTGCTGTACTTCTCCGTCATCAGGCACCACGAGAGGAATAACTAGATCCATGTCCTCTAGCTTACCTGAACTAGGCTGATTCTTCTCTAGCTTACCAATGTCTTTAATACACTGATCTTTAAAGAAAACCACATCTCTGCTCCGGACGAGCTTCCTCTCGGTCGGATCCCACAATCTGTAACCAAACTTTTCATCACCGTACCCCAAGAACACACACTGCCTAATCTTCATATCGAGCTTGGACCTCTCATCCTTTGGTACGTGAACGGACGCCCTACATCTAAACACCCTGAGATGACTGTACGATGGATCTTGTCCAGTCCACACCTTCTCAGGTACTTCTCCATTCAATGGGGTTGATGAAGACTTGTTTATCAGATACACTGCCGTGTGCATTGCTTCTCTCCAAAACTTCTTAGGCAGCTTCGTATGGGATAACATGCATCTGATTCTCGTTACAATAGTGCGATTTATTCACTCAGCTACACCATTATGCTGAGGGGTCTTGGGAACAATCTGTTCATACCCTATACCCAAGGACTTGTGTACTCATGAAATTCGTCAATGCATTCACCACCATTGTCAGTGCGGATGCACTTCAATGATCTACCTGTCTCTCTCTTGACCATAGCATGAAATAATTTAAACACACCAAAGACCTCATCCTTGTATTTCAAAGCATAAATCCAAACCCTCTTAGATGCATCATCTATAAAAGTGACAAAATACAATGCCCCACCCAAGATTTTTGTCCTCATAGGACCACAAACATTAGAATAAAACAAATCTAATGCATGCACTTTATTAACATAAGAAGCAGTTTTAACAAATGAAACTATATGTTATTTCCCTGATAAACAATCAAGACAAGTTTTGAGAGGTATACCTGTCACGTTTGGAAGGAGCCGCTTTCTCGCTAGTTGCTGAAGCCCCTTTTCACTCATGTAGCCTAGAAGCCTGTGCCACATGTCAATATCTTAATCTTCCGCTGCGTTCAACTCACCCTTACACACACTGAGACATACTTGTAAAGGGTACAATACTTCTTTCCTCTGGCTGCGATCAACGAACCCTTGATAAGCTTCTAGCGCTCACCAGCAAATCGACTTTCATATCCATCATTATCTAACCTTCCCGTTGACATCAAGTTGAGGCGAAGGTTTGAGATATGCCTCACATCCTTGAGAACCAATGTGCAGCTCACATCGGTCTTCACACAAATATCATTAACCCCTACGATCTTTGATACGCTAGAATTTTCCATCTTCACGGTCCCATAGTCACCTGACTTGTAGCTTGTGAAGAAATCCCTACGTGGAGTTGCATGAAAAGAGGCTCCGAGTCTATCACCCAGTTGGTGTCCCGACTCGTAGCCATGAGACATACATTAGGATCTGTAAAAAGAATAACTACAACATCGCCATCTGAAGCGACCGTAGTAAAATCTGATCATCTTCCTTTTCCTTTCATTTTCCTTTTTTGTCATTCTTCTTACCATGACATTCATACTTGTAGTGGCCTTTCTTGCCACAATTCCAGCAATCAACATCGTTTCTGTTATTCAACTTGCTTCTTGATTTATATTGGGCCTTCCTGTCCTTCCTGTTCTTTTCTCTCCCCCGTTCCTGTGTCACAAGAGCTTTTTGTTCAGTAGACTCCTGAGACTTTCTCCTTGTCTCCTCATTGAAGAGACAGTTAGTAACTTGTTTCATAAATATCTTTTCGTCTGGTGCGGAGTTACTTAGAGACACCACTAATGTCTCCCAACTGTCAGGCAATAAACTAAGCAATAACAAAGCCTACAATTCATCATCTAAGACCATATTCATAGCAGAGAGCTGGTTCACTATATTGCTGACCTCATTCATGTGCTCGGCCATAGAAGAACCATCCTTGAACTTGAGATTCACAAGTCGCCTTATCAGAAAATTTTTATTACCAACTGTCTTCCTCTCATACAACCCTTCTAGTTTTAGCCATAAGCTAGTGGTTGAGGTTTCCATAGACACATGGTAGAACACAAAATCATCCAGCCATTGTTTAATAAACTCCACCGCCTTTGGATCCATCTTCTTCCAATCATCATCAGACATATCCTTGGATTTTACTGATATGCCTAAAATTGGAGAATATAAGTCCTTGCAATAAAGCAAGTCCTCCATCTTAGCCTTCCAAATGGTCCAGTTAGAACCATTGAGGCTGATCATCCTTGATAAGCCACCTTCCATAATTTCAAACCGATTTTACCCGTTCAATAAACTTAGCTCTGATACCACTTTGTTGGGGGCCTCGTGCAAGACCTCAGGATCTAGCCCTCTAGAACAAACCAGAATTATGGAATAATCATGTAATGAAATAAATTAAAGCATCAACCACACACCACACAAGAGATTTTTACATGAAAAATCCTCAAAGCGGTAAAAACCACGGGACCTTGTCCAAATTAACAATCTACTATGAAGTAGAACGTTACAACTGATCACAAGTACACCTTGCTATGATCAAACCTTCACTCACGCAAGAGTGAATAAACAATAAGAGAAACAAAGAAAACTGAGAGATCCCGATTAAAAAGAGTAGAAGCGCTGAGATATAGTAGATCACCTCCATAAACATAACCTCCCTTCTATAAGCTTCCTCTCTTTCTTTCTTTTTCTCTCTCTCTTACCCTTTTATAGCCCTCTTGTGTTTTTCATATACACCTCATACCCTAGAAAAATTCTAGACTCCTTTTTATAGTTTTAGGAAACTCCTTTCCGCATCCCGGTTACGAAAGGACTTGTGACATGAAATCCACGAAAAATCGCGGAATAAATCTGCGTAACCACGACTAGTCATGCGCCACCCATGACCGGTCGAGCGCCACCTACGACCGGTTGTGAACTATCCACGATCGGTCGAGCACCTTGGAGAAAAATAGTCCAAACTCGCTGGACTTTAAGTCGAGTTATGACTCAACCCCACTACTGGTTGAACACCAGCCCACAACCAGTCGTGCAGGGCTCACGACCAGTCGAGCACGGGAAAAAAAACTCCATCATTCCAATCCCTCGAACCAAACACGTCCAAATGCAAATTTGAACGGATTAGGTTGGATTGGATGGGATTTAAAGGTAATGATGGTGTTATCAGTGGATTGTCTTAAGATTCATGAGATTGGGATCAGATCATTGACTCTGTTTGGCACGCCCGTCTAATCCCTGAATTTAACTTCCAATCCCTTCCAATACCATCCAATCTCTTCCAATCCGACCGGCCAAACGGGCCTTGAGTGAAAGATACCTCATTTCAACACTGAGGTCTTGGTATCAATCCCTAGTGGGGGTGGCTAACGGTGAAGTGTGAACTAAGAGTAGGGTGTACTCACAAGCTCAGACCTGGATTATCTGATCCACAATTCATTTGGTTCCTAACTTATATTTACGCAATCTAACAGTAGGTCACCACAATACAAATTAACCGTCTATGAAACCCTAAGCCAATTAGACCATTGAATAGTTAATGATCGACACTTAAACTCAAAATTTGATGGATGTGGGCTACGTAATCTATGAAACTACCTCATAACTGGAGAGACATCTTAATTAGAGTAGTAGAGATCAATGAATGGTGTAGATCTTAGGATAAAATCATGTGGACCCCACTTCAATATAGCATGTTCAATTGTGGTTGTCCTCCCGCAGTTTACCAAATCCAAAAGCAGGTCATCTCTAGTTGACCGGAGTCATGCCCAAAGAGGAAACTTCCTCTTTCGTTTTCCCGCTAGTCACAGTTTAAACAGATGTCATCCATCTGTTAGGATCGTGGCCCACCGTGATTAGTCAGATGAAGGATTTGATCCGTTCATCTTGTGCGGAAAGGGTTTCCAACTAAAATCTTGGAAATTTTGCACTTGGACATTCCCTCGTGTGCACACAATCTCGCTTGCAATTCAAGACTCGTGCGACCACTATTCAGATAATGGAAATTTCATTTCTTCTATGACAAGCTAGCGATCCTGTTGGAGTCTTTTCCTCTTGTCTCGACCGTTAAATGCAGATCATCCCAACCATTTGTTGTATCAAACTCCATATCCCAACATCATTCATTTTGAATTTTCTGGATTAGGGGTTTTCCGCACGAGTAAGAGAGAGTGGAGAGAATCTTTAGGTTTTGTTGGGCTGACATGATCTCAAAGATTTTCCTACTTCTAGAAACCTCTTTAGGGCATCCCGGGCACTGAGTTTAGGGCATTCTGAAGTCTCATTCATGTTAGATAGGAGATCCTCATAGGATATTTAAATCTCTCACGAGATACCGCGTGATATTCAAGTTTCTTGTGAACTACCGGATTTTTCTTTATGGTTGTTCAAAAGGTGGGTCCCATGGTGATCATTAGACCAATCCACGCCCTCTATGATCAACGGATCATAGGATAGACTGTTGAATAAAAAACTCCCATGATCAACCACATCTTCTCCACCTAGTTGATAAACCCAACATCTTGTGGTGGGCCCCATTTTACAATCCAAGATATCTATAAGGTGGGTCCCTTACCCTGAAATCCATCCCCATTTGTGGATTAACTTCATGCAAAGGATTTGGATGAAAACTAGCAACTAATATCGAGTTGCAATCAAGTTAAAGCATAACTAATCCGTGATTAGTTTTTCATTTGAATCCTCTAGAAAAGGATTAGCAAAGCTTATAAAAGGCTACCTTTTAGGGAATCCCTTTACAAAAATAGAAACATTAAGAGAGAAGTTCAGCACCATTTTCTCTACCGCATTGATTCAGGTTGACTCGGTTCGAGTCGGGCGCTAGGGGTCGAGTGTAGACCTGTTTAGGTCGAGCTATGATTGAGAGAGATCAGTAGGAGTAGAAGGTAGAAGAAGTATATTGATTCAACTCCTCTTGTCATACTGCGACTCAATCTATTCGACTCAGTCGAACTAGTGGGGTGTTGATCACTATTTCGAGTCTTGGTCGAGTCAACCCGATGATTCCTATTGAATTTGTCAAGTTGTGTTTGGGTCTGGGTTTATCTAGCCCATCCTTCCATAGTTTCAGTACTTCACCTTCTCTTTTCCCTTAAACTTGGACCTAGATTGTGAATTTCCCTTCTCCCATTCATAATTTCTTCTCATAGCTACTAACGCATCTGTAGATGAACCCCTGCTACCGTCCTTCCTGCTCAACTACTTTGAATGAAGGGCTGAGGTAATAATTTCAATATCAATGGCTTCCCTACCATGACACATAGTGTCTACGAGACCCTCATATGCTTTGGAAGAAAATTGAATAGAATTAGCCTTGGTCTTCTTTGTCAAGCTTCACCTTCACACTCGTTAACTTACAAAGTAACTGATTGAAATGAGAGCGGTATGGGATGGGCTCTCCTTGTGCCTCTCCTTTGGTCTGGACAAGGTGGATGTGGAAACTGATTCAAAATTTGTAGTTGATTTGTTGAATGGTAGATCCTAGTCAGCCTAGTTCTGGAAGCCCTGGTTAAATAGGATTGAAAATTTGAAACAAATGGGAAGCATTATTTTTCGGCATATTCCTAGAGAAGGGAAAGCCCGGCGGATAGCTTGGCTCGCATGGGAAGAGAATCCCAAACTTACTCAATGGTCACAAAGGTGGCGGACCATCCCCCTATCACTAGGGGTCTAATCTTCCTCGATAAAGTGGGGTTGGGTGCTATTAGGGAAAACAGATCATCTACATATGGGCAAGTTGTTTTTTGTATAGCTTTGATATTTTGTTGGGCTCCCCTTGGGTAAGGCCTCAGTTCCATTGTCCAGATAGGTCTCTTTCTGTAAATTCCTTATATAGATGAAATGAAAGTATCTTAAAAAAAAAAAAAAAAAACAAATTGAACATGTTGATATGTTCATTAAGATTAGACTCTTCCTCCATCTTCATATTATAGAATTGAATTTTCAAATACAGACGACATGATAAAGATTTCAACATGTACAAGCTTTCTAACTTTACCCAAAAAGGGAAGATGCGGGTTGATGGAATCCAATTCAAACAAGTGGACGGATCTACCCACTTGATGCATTCATGCATACATGCATCTCACAACATACATGCATTCTATTTTAATTATGAGTGCTTGAACCATGATGGGTTCACTCACTAGCCTGGGGTAGACTCTTAGGAGTTTCAACATTCGGTTAAGGGTTCGAGTATCCATAGGTTGTGAAATTCCACTAGCATGAGTGTGTGGGGTGTGTGTGCGTGTGTAAAAAAAATAAAATTGTATGGAGATAAATGAAATAAAAAATTCAAACTAAGTGCCAAAAAATGAGGACCAATTGCTAGACGAATCGTGGGACTAGTTGCTGTATTTGGTGAAAGATGAATTTGCTATGCTGGATTAACAAATTATTTATATGTTTATTATTTATGAGTTTGATTTCTTTATTACACCTACTTGTACATAAATATTATTCATCGTTGTTATAAGTCTGATCATGGTGAATGATATTTGATTTATTTATTTATTTATTTATTTATTTTTTTGTTGAAAGAAGTTTCAAATGAGTGGACTCAGATGTTTCCTGTGTAGATGATGTGGTTTTGAATATATAATGATAGAAATTATATGAATATAACACAAATGTGGATAAATGGATGTTAAATTTGGATAGTACACTGAGTGTACATGTCATGAGCTGAAACTCAAGTCTGAGGATGCACACTCTGTATTCGAATTTTGGGGTGTGACACTCTCCCTCTTATGCTAAGGTTGGCCAGAAAAACAATATAAATTTGTCTTCGTTTAGGAAGGAATCCAGAATTAATTTCAAATAGAGAGAGAGAGAGAGAGAGAGAGAGAGAGAGAGAGAGAGAGAGAGAGAGAGAGAGAGAGAGAGGGCGAGGTGCAATCTGAACCACGACTCTCTTGTTATTCAAGTCTAGATTTAAGTCAAGAATCTCCTAAGGTAAGTGTGTCCTTCAGAGACTCTCTTGTGATCTCAAATGGTCTCAAATTTTCATTCAATTTATAATTTCAAAACACTCGTATGTAGATTGCTACTAGTTTAATTGAACTGAGTCGACTCACTAAAAGAAAATCATTGAATCTCGAGTTTTGAGAGTTAAACCTAATTTCTACAGAGGTAGGTTGACACAACTTTCTTTATAATCCTCCATAGTTGTTAAACTTTCATCTAAATTTGATCTCAAGCATGTGCAGATTACTTAAATATCAAGTCAAACTGAACCCATGGATCGAAGTGAATTGATTCTTGGTTATGATTCATTTTTGAACAAGTTCTCTTATTTAAAATTTTATCTCACAAATTAGGGAATTAAAATCCTTAAAAACCTAAACTTAGACCACAACCCTAGATCTATAAAATCAAAATCCTTAGTTCTTGATCTTAACCATACAAATTGTATTGTATTGATATCTAATCGTACTAATAATGTTAAACATGATAGAATCTGATCCCGCGGCATGTAAAAAAAGTTCTAACAACCCTACAAAAGCAATCTAACTCAAGAGGTGAGGGATTTCCTTTAAATTTGCGATAGTTTGATTTGATTATCTTATTCTTACATGTTGAGAGTTTACTATTGTTAATCTTCTCCATATGCATTATTCTATTGTAAGGCAAGTGCTATGTTAGAGGTCCCACATCTAATGATTCAAATATTATCGTGAACGTAATGTAATCCAAGTAGTGACCCTCTTAAATGACACGTAATTCCGTGAATTTTGGGTAGTGGTGCACAAATTGATATAAGTAATCTTTCATGCATGTTACATAACTTTCGGGATTGGATGCCGCAAATAGTCACTCCATGAACAAATCATGTCACGTAATTCATTTGATCCATGTGTTGTGTCGTCTTGAGGTGTTCACATAAATCCATGGTAGTATTAGACATGCTGATGAATCTCCGTAGTATGGGAGCAGGGCAAGCCGAATTTTCTATGAATTATATTCCACATTATAATGATTAATATGTATGATGGAATGCACATACTATGCTAGGTATGCATTCATGTAAAATGGTTGCGCATATCGATACCACTCTTAGTGATAGAGTATGAGATGTATCGGGACCCTTATTTGATCATTATAAATCACTTAGAGTATTGTAAACCTTAAAGGATAACCATCACTATGAGTAGGGCATTAACCCTCTCCAACCATACAAATATTACAGGTGAAGCATAGACCGAAGATGTGGATGATGATTGCTCTATGGAAGATTATTCTAAAGACCCCCTGTGATGTTTGTGGGAAGTGGACCCTACTCAAATTAGGACTACTTGGGTCCACAATGAGCTAGCTGACAAGATAGACGGGATGGATCACCCCAGTGTGGGCCCCATTCTTTAGAAAAAATACAAAAAAAAAAAAAGAGAAAAGGAAAAGGAAAAAAATAAAATATTCTACGTGCACGGGCGTTAATTGTTACTGCGGAAACCTCGTTGGGGGATGACTGGGGTCCCATGGGACCCACCATGATGTTTGTGTAAAATCCACAATGATCATCTATTTTTCTAGATAAGTTTATGACTAGGTCCCAAAACCCAGCTAGATTCAGATCGCAGATGGGCCACACCAAGGAAAATAGTGGAGATAGTGTCCACCATTGAATCCTTCATATGGCCCACCTCGTTGTTTACTCACCATCCAGAGGTGTTATAGGCCACACGTAACTTGTCCCCTAGCCACTCGTGGCCAGGATGAAGGGAGAATACAAATATCAGTGTGATCGAACTCGTGGGAGCCACATGAGTGGACACTGCCTTGCACACTGTTTCCTTTTATGCTTGAATTGTTAATCTTCTACTAAGCTGCTAACTCTGAAAAAGAAAAGAAAGGAAAAGAAAAGTACTTGAAATTTAACTATCTTTAAAGATTAACACTCGGGTTTTAGAAAACGAGTCATATAGTCGGGTGTGGAAAACCGAGGCATTACAGGACCCCACCATTATTAGAAACAGTGGGAACAACCTACCATTAAAACCTCCTTGGAGCCCACCGCAATGTCCGAGCCAATTCCACTTAGTCAATCCACTCAGTCAATCCAACTTAGTCGATAAATCCACTCAGTCAATTCCACTCAGTCAATCTACTCAGTCAATCGGTCAATCCACTCGGTCAATCCACTTAGTCAATCCACTTAGTCGATCAACTTACTCAGTCAATCCACTCAGCCAATTCCACTCACATTTTTTTTGAAAGGAAGTTGAGTATTTTGGATTTTAAACAAACCATCTGGTTATTTTGGATTTTAAACAAACCAGCTGGTTATTTTGGTTATTTTGGTTTTTTGGATTTTTGGTTATTTTGGTTATTTTGGATTTTGGATTTTTAGATTTTGGATTTTTAGTTATTTTGGTTATTCTGGTTATTCTGGATTTTGGTTATTCTGATTATTTTGATTAAATGGGATGAAGTTCCCCTTTCTAAATGGCATCTAGAGGATGTCCAAGAAAAAGTTTCAAAAGAATCTTCTGAACCTGATCCTATTCAAATAAATGATGATGGATCAGTAGATATTCTTTTTTCAAAATACTCTAAAGAATCTACTTCTTCATCCCCAACATTGCCAACTCCAAAACCAAACATTCCAAATCCTATACCTACATATGTTTTTAGCCCTCGCTCTCAAAGAGAAGAGGAAGATTATAATCTTTCATAAAGTGATTTTCTTTCTCATCCTCAGGTTAACATGATTTCTGTTACCTGCCACTATACGTGCATACTTACTTGCACAAGTTTGGGCCGGATCCGCCTCACACTTTGGCTCATGCTTTAATATTTTAATATTATCTGGTAAAATGGATGGACGGACGGAGTGGATAAACCACATGCATTCACGGTGGGCTCCACAGAGTTTACTCAGTACAGTACATGTGCGTACTTACTTGCATGAGTTGTGGCCAGCTCGCTAACTCGCCTCTCTCTCTCTCTCTCTCTCTCTCTCTCTCTCGTACCCTCTCCTTCCTTTCTGTCCCTCTCGCCCTATTCCCCCCCCTCTCTCTCTCTCTCTCTCTCTCTCTCTCTCTCCCTCTCTCTCCCTCTCCGTCCCTCCCTCCCTCCCTCCCTCCCCCAACCCACGATCTTGTTGCTGCACACCCCACCCACTCTCTCTCTCTCTCTCTCTCTCTCTCTCTCTCTCTCTCTCTCTCTCTCTCTCTCTCTCTCTCTCTCTCTCTCTCCTTCATGGAATCGAACTCCCTAATCACCCAAGCTTCAATTCAGTCGCAGAGGTACATCTGGCACCTGCACATCAGATGTTTGATTAAATTCTTTCAAGAATTTTTAGTAGTGTTTCTTAATTTCTGTTGTTTGCTAATTGCACACACATGCACATCCATATGGGCACATGTATTGGGAAGGGATTGGTTCCCAAGGAACGCACATACCATATTATTGTTTCTGTTATTTCCTGATATTGGGATTTGATTAAATTGCATTGAATCAAGTGATGGTGAACATTACTGATTTACGTTTTTCTTATTGTTCCACTCTGAACTTGGTACGAACATTTAAGTTGGAATTAAGGATTTTATCAATTTGGGCTGCCCCACGCCAAGCCAGGTTGGGTCAGGCCTGGGCCCAACCCAACCAAAAATTTTAGGCTCAAGTCCATGTTTCGGTTGATACAAACTGGAGGTTCGTTGTGACTTCAGCCGTTGAATTATGTCCCATTTGTGTCTTTCTCAGTGACCAAAAACTTTTACATGAGTGGTTCAGATGTGGGTGGAGATCCAAAAGAAGTCTCAAACTGAAATATTTCAACCCTTTGTTTATCTATTGGTCACTGAGACCATTCATCTTCAAATGAAAAGAGTCAAATAATGCAAGATATTAAATACTCCAGACTAAGAGTTGTTCTTATTATTATTATTATTATTTTAGCTACAACCCATCTAGGTGGGCCATACCTATATGTTGAGTTAGACTCTAGATCTTTATAGCGGGGCCTACCATTTTCATGTTACCGATGTCTTACTGGAGTGGCAGATTTCAAGGAAAGATGGTACAGTCCCACAAAACTTGTGGTACCCTGTAAACCTCATGATGAAAATGACTTTAAGTCAAACTCTTGCAAGTAGTATTATTTGCAAACCTACACTCTCAATTGTACTTCCACCTCATGGGTGCATGCCGCTGGGTTGTATGCATATGTGATCTGTGCTGTCCTTTACGTTGATCCTGTCATTATACATTTGTATTATCGAGAAATGGGCCGCTCATATCATTAGGTGGACCACACAATACTGAACACCATCGATCGATATACTTTTATTGTCCTCCGCATCGTACATTTATGAATTTGGTGGACCAGAAAACGTAATTTTTCATCTATTACACGTGTACAATGCCTTTCATCTGATCAACTTCCTATCCCCATTGGCACTTGTGTCGAGAGTAGAATTTCAATCTAACTTGATTTCCCCAGGGCCTGTTTGGCCAGTTGCATTGGAACGTATTAAGTGGGATGGGATTAAAAAAACATCATTATTACCCGTGGTAGAGGTTGTTCCCTCTTACCATGGGATAAATTAGGAGAAAATGACTACTGTAGACAAAACCTTTTACCCAGCGGTTTTTATCGTGGAATACAAACTTAAGTTACCAACTTAGACTAGCACGTGCGGACAGCGACTTTGAGGATGAAACTACCCCTCCTTTTTACTGCCGTTGCTTTTCCTCTCCCTCACTTCTCTTGCTCCATTTTTTTTTTTTTTGAAAGGATGAAAACTCCACCGCTACATCTGTTGTTTGGATCGCACCATGCTCTAGCTGGATCCCACCCTCTTTATTCATCAACATTAGGGGTGTACACGAATCGAGCTAGGTCGGTTAGCTCACTCGGCTCGAGTTGAAAAAGCTTGATTCAACTCGGTTCAAAGCTAAGTTTGAGCTGAGCTGATTTTTTGAGCTCGAAAATGAGTTTGAGCAAGCCTCAGCTCGACTCAACTTGGACAGAATCCAGCTCGAATCGGACCAGTTCAATGAATCGGTTACTCTGCCATTGATGTTGCTCACCAACTGTCTGATAAAATGACTCAACGAAATGTGGCCGGTGGCAAGGAAAGTATGTACATGAAACAAATACTTTTTTTCTCTTTGTTTTTCTTGGTTTTTATGTTGCTTAGAAGGTATTTGATAAAATACCTATAAAACAATTGCATTTGTTTGTAAAATAGTGGGATTTTGATGTTGCAACTTAGGTGTTTGTGAAAATGCCTCAATGGTGAACTCGGCTCGAGCTGCTGACTAAACCAAGCTGAGATGGCCAGTCAGGCTCAAGGACCGAGCCTAGCCGAGTTCGAGCTGAGGTCAGCCAGTGGCCGAGCCAAGTCGACATGAGGCCAGCTTTACTCGGTTTGACTCGATGTACACCCCTAATCAACATTATCTCGTTTTTCCTGAAAATGTTCCCTCCACGGAAGACAATACGCATGACAGGTATGATATACATTTACCTAAACGGCATAAATTTTTTGTGGGCCATTGAAATGCCGAATGAAGCTCCCATCTTGGTTTTCGGTTCATCCATGCGAAAATCATCTTATGAACATGATGGATTACAAGTAAAACATCATTGTAGGGGCATAACAAGGTTTCCACGGTGGAAACACTGTTTCCTGTGATGTGATCCACTTGATATTTCAATATGCCACCATTTTGGGTTGAAACCCTTGCTTTAGATGGAAAAATGGATGAACGTCATGGACAGTCCACATACATTCAAGGTGGGCCCAACTCAATATTTTTAATTTTTTAATTTTTTAAATATTTTACTATTAATTTTTTTAAAAAAGTTTTTTTAGGTTAGCTTGTTAGTACACACCCATGTCAATACACACACTCCATGTTAGCCACCCCCGCTTGGAATTGATACTAGGACCTCAAGTGTTGACATGAGGTATCTCTACTCAGTCTGCCAATTGAACTATGGATCTGGGTGTGCCCAACTTAGTTAACTCAGCACTATAAGTGCGTACTGAAAATTTTATGAACCGTTCGGTCAATTTCATTAATTGCTCGATCAAATTCACCGAAGAGAATTTCATGTAAATCTCGGTCAATTTCATTAACTGATCGGTCAAATTCAACAAAGCAAATTGTTAGGCTAGGTCAATTACATTTAAAGTTCATTCCAATTCATGTTAGCCTCACCCAATTTCAAGCTTGTCTCGCTCAAATTGATGTTTCCCTTGCTCAATTTCTCGGTTGCTTCATTGAATTTTTTTCGTTGCCTTGCTCAACTCCTAGGTTGCCTCGCTCAATTTATAGGTTCCCTTGCTCAATCCTCGCTCCAATTTCTACGTTGCCTCGCTCGCCTCGCTCAATTTCTAGCTTCCCTCGCTCAATTCCTAAGTTGCCTCGCTCCAATTTCGATGTTCCCTCGCTCAAATCCTAGGTTGCCTCGCTCAATTTCTAGCTTCTTCACTCAATTCGTAGGTTGCCTCTCTCAATTTCTAGGTTCCCTCGCACAATTTGTAGCTTCCCTCGCCTCGCTCAAATCCTAGGTTGCCTTTTACAGTGTGGTCCACTTGATAGTTACATCTATCTTATTTTTCATCCCAAGCCTTAATATGAGCTCGTAAAATATATGGACAGTTTGGATATAACACATACATCATGATGGGACCCACAAAAGTAGCATAGCAAAAAAAATAAAATAAAATTCAGTTTGCCCCGTTCAATTTCTAGTTTGCCCCGCTCAATTTCCAGTTTGCCCCGCTCAATTTCCAGTTTGCCCGCTCAATTTCAATTTCCAGTTTACCCCGCTCAATTTCCAGTTTGCCCCGCTCAATTTCTAGTTTGCCCTGCTCAATTTCTAGTTTACCCCGCTCAATTGAGCGTTTACCCCACTCAATTTCCAGTTTGCCCCGCTCAATTTCTAGTTTACCCCGCTCAATTGAGCGTTTACCCCGCTCATTTTTCAGTTTGCCCCGCTGAATTTCCAGTTTGCCTTGCTTAATTTTCAGTTTGCCCCGCTCAATTTCCAGTTTACCCCGCTCAATTTTCAGTTTGCCCAGCTCAATTTGCCCCGCTCAGTTTACCCCGCTCAATTTTCAGTTTACCTCGCTCAGTTTGCCCCACTCAATTTCCAGTTTGTCCCGCTCAATTTTCAGTTTGCCCTGCTCAATTTTTAGTTTACCCCGCTCAATTTCTAGTTTGCCCCGCTCAATTTCCAGTTTTCTCCGCTCAATTTCCAGTTTGCCCCACTCAAACTGAATTTTTTTTTCTTTTGTGGGTCCCATCATGATGTATGTGTTATATCCAAACCGTCCATATATGAGCGGGACAAACTGAAAATTGAGCGGGGCAAACTGAAAATTTGGTTATATGTTTTGGTTTAGGTTTAAGTTAAGGTTTAGGTAATAGGTTCTAGGTTATAGGTTAAAGCTTTAGGGAATTGAGAATAGGTTAAGGTTTAGGTTTAGGGAATTGGGTTCAGGTTTGAGATCGGGTTTAGTTTGGGTTTTCAAGTTTAAGTTTAGGTTAAGGAGTTGAGATTAGGATTAGGTGTAGGTTCAGGTTTAAGGATTTGAGAATACATTTAGGTTTTAGGTTTAGGTTTAGGTTTATGTTTTAGGTTTAGGTTAAGGTTAGGTTTAGGTGTAGGTTATAGGTAAAAGCTTTAGGGAATTGAGAATAGGTTAAAGTTTAGGTTTAGGAAACCAGGTTCGGGTTCGGGATAATCCCTAAAAAATAAAAATAAAAAAAGAAAAAGAAAAAAGAAAAAAGAAAAAAAGTGCATTGCATTGACTCGGTCGACCCCAACTCGCTGGCTTCTTTTTCTTTTCTTTTTTTCCTTTTCCCTGTTGTAATCCCCGCTGGGATTTGAGTTTAGGTTATAGGTTTAGGTTTAGGTTATAGGTTATAGGTTTAGGTTTAGGTTATAGGTTATAGGTTTAGGATAAGGTTTAGGTTTAGGTTTAGGTTATAGGTTTTGGGATTTGAGAATGGGTTCGGGTTAGGTTATAGGTTTTGGTTTTGGTTTAGGTTATAGGTTATAGGTTTAGGTTTAAGTTATAGGTTTTGGGATTTGAGAATGGGTTCGGGTTTATGTTATAGGTTTGGGTTTCGGTTTAGGTTATCGGTTTTGGGATTTGAGAATGGGTTTGGGTTTAGGTTATAGGTTTTGGTTTTAGTTTAGGTCTAGGTTATAGGTTATAGGTTTAGGATAAGGTTTAGGTTTAGGTTTAGGTTATAGGTTTTGGGATTTGAGAATGGGTTCGGGTTAGGTTATAGGTTATAGGTTTTGGGATTTGAGAATAGTTTTAGGTTATAAGTATAGGTTTAGGTTAGGTTATAGGTTTTGGAATTTGAGAATGGGTTCGGGTTTAAGTTATAGGTTTTGGTTTAGGTTCTAGGTTCTGGGATTTGAGAATGGATTTGGGTTTAGGTTATAGGTTTTAGTTTTGGTTTAGGTTATAGGTTTAGGTTTAGGTTTGAGTTTGAGTTTTAGGATTTGAGAATGGGTTCGGGTTTAGGTTACAGGTTTTGGAATTTAAGAATGGGTTCGAATTTAGGTTATAGGTTTTAGTTTTGGTTTAGGTTATAGGTTTTGGGATTTGAGAATGGGTTCGGGTTTATGTTATAGGTTTGGTTTTGGTTTAGGTTATAGGTTTTGGGATTTGAGAATGGGTTCGGGTTTAGGTTATAGGTTTTGGTTTAGGTTATAGGTTCTGGGATTTGAGAATGGATTTGGGTTTAGGTTATAGGTTTTGGTTTTGGTTTAGGTTTTAGGTTTAGGTTTAGGTTTGGGTTTGATTTTTGGAATTTGAGAATGGATTCGAGTTTAGGTTACAGGTTTTGAAATTTAAGAATGGGTTTGGGTTTAGGTTATAGGTTTTAGTTTTGGTTTAGGTTACAGGTTTTGGGATTTGAGAATGGGTTCGGGTTTATGTTATAGGTTTGGTTTTGGTTTAGGTTATAGGTTTTGGGATTTGAGAATGCGTTTGGGTTTAGGTTATAGGTTTTGGTTTAGGTTATAGGTTCTGGGATTTGAGAATGGATTTGGGTTTAGGTTATAGGTTTTGGTTTTTGTTTTGGTTTTGGTTTAGGTTATAGGTTTAGGTTTAGGTTTGGGTTTGAGTTTTGGGATTTGAGAATGGGTTCGGGTTTAGGTTACAGGTTTTAGAATTTAAGAATGGGTTCGGGTTTAGGTTATAGGTTTTAGTTTTGGTTTAGGTCATAGGTTTTGGGATTTGAGAATGGGTTGGGGTTTATGTTATAGGTTTGGTTTTGGTTTAGGTTATAGGTTTTAGGATTTGAGAATGGGTTCGGGTTTATGTTATAGGTTTGGGGATTTGAGAATGGGCTTGGGTTTAGGTTATAGGTTTTGGTTTTGGTTTAGGTTCTAGGTTTTGGTCTAGGTTATAGGTTATTGGTTTAGGATAAGGTTTAGGTTTAGGTTTAGGTTATAGGTTATAGGTTTAGGAAAAGGTTAAGGTTTAGGTTATAGATTTTGGGATTTGAGAATGGGTTCGGGTTAGGTTATAGGTTTTGGTTTTGGTTTTGGTTATTGGTTTTGGGATTTGAGAATGGGTTCTTGGGCTTCATGCACTCATTTATAGCCTAATTCATCAACTCATTTGTGTAACTGATTGACTTTTCCTTATTGCAACAGATCCTAGACTTTTGTAACTAATGCACATGCTTGTGAAGTGATGCAAATCGATGGATGGTGGTGAAGTGATTCATTGACTTGTTCTGTGATTGTAGTGATGGATTGTAGGTTTTTGTGAAGTGATGCACATTAATAGTTTTTTTTCCAAATCAATGGTTACTTTTCTTTCTTACACTCATTTGTAAACTGATTCATGCACTCATGTGAACTGGATTGTATCATGTGATTGCAGCAAATCCTAATCAAAATTTTTAACTGATTCATAGACTAAACTCTAGACAAATTTGTGAACTGGAACTCATTTGTGAACTGAACTTGAACTGGAATGCGGACTGTAGCTTGAACTGAACATTTTGTTGAAGTCCATACCATTGGAATTTCAGGTGGATGTTGCATGTGGGAGGATTGGAGCTGCATATTTCAGATTCAAGCATCTGGTACGTCGCTTGTCAAGAATGCACATGTGTAGTTATCATTGTGGTTATAGTTATTCATTATGTGATAGGTTTTCAGGTGAGATGAACGAGTTTCAAAAGAAAACAGTCTGCGGTTTTGAGAAGCGATTCCCAATGTCATTTTATGTTTAAATATATATTTCAGATTTAAGCATCTGGTACGTCTCTTGACTCAAGAATGCACATGATTGGAGTGGTCTGGCCATTTGGATAGACCGTGTTTATTATTTGCTCGAAATTGATGGAGCAGACCCGGATGTGCCTCGGAGCTATCCGGAAGAGCGGGGGTCCCTGGAAGGTGGGAACCGCTGTTATGACCATGATGAAGCTGTCCATTTTCTATGGACAGCATTGGAAGGGCCTGACCATTTGGACAGGTCGTGTTTATGCATTTGCTCAAAATTAATGGAGCAGACCCGGATGTGCGTCGGAGCTATCTGGAAGAGCGGGGGTTCCTGGAAGGTGGGAACCGCTGTTATGACAATGATGAAGCTGTCCATTTCCTATGGACAGCATTGGAAGGGCCTGACCATTTGGACAGGCCGTGTTTATGTATTTGCTCGAAATTAATGGAGTAGACCCGGATGTGCATCGGAGCTATCCGGAAGAGCGGGGGTCCTTCGAAGGTAGGAACCGTTGTTATTACCATGATGAAGCTGTCTATTTACTATGGACGACATTGGAAGGGCCTGACCATTTGGACATGACATGTTTATATTTGTATTTGCAGGTACCATACCCTAAACCTAAACCCGAACCGATTCTCAAATCCAAAAACCTATAACCAAAACCAAAACCAAAACCAAAACCTATAACCTAAATGCAAACCCATTCTCAAATCCAAAACCTATAAACCTAAACCAAAACCAAAACCTACGACCTCAACTCGAATCCATTCTCAAATCCCAAAACCTATCACCTAAATTAAAACCATAACCAAAACCTATAACATAAACCCGAACCCATTCTCAAATCCTAAAACCTAAAACCTAAACCTAAACCTTATCCTAAACCTATAACCTATAACCTAAACCTATAACCTAAACCAAAACCATAACTTAAACCTATAACCTAAACCCGAACGCATTCTCAAATCCAAAAACCTATAACATAAACTTAAACCTTATCCTAAACCTATAACCTATAACCTAAACCAAAACCTATAATCTAAACCAAAATCAAAACCTAAGACCTAAACCCGACCCATTCTCCAATCCCAAAACCTATAACCTAAACCAAAACCAAAACCTATGACCTAAACCCCAACCCATTCTCAAATCCCAAAACCTATGACCTAAACCTAAACCCATTCTCAAATCCCAAAACCTATAACCTAAACCAAAACCAAAACCTATGACCTAAACCCGAACCCATTCTCAAATCCCAAAACTTATAACCTAAACCTAAACCTAAACCTATAACCTAAACCCGAACCCATTCTAAAATCCAAAACCTATAACCAAAACCAAAATCAAAACCAAAACCTATCACATAAACCCGAACCGATTCTCAAATCCTGAAACCTATAACCTAAACCAAAACCATAACCAAAACCTATAACCTAAACTCGAACCCATTCTCAAATCCAAAAACCTATAACCTAAACCTAAACCTTATCCTAAACCTATAACCTATAACCAAAACCAAAACCTATAACCTAAACCAAAATCAAAACCAAAAACAAAACCTAAGACCTAAACCCGAACCCATTCTCAAATCATAAAACCTATAACCTAAATCAAAACCATAAAACCATAACCAAAACCTATAACCTAAACCCGAACCCATTCTCAAATATTCCAAAAACCTATAACCTAAACCTAAAACCTTATCCTAAACCTCTAACCTATAACCTAAACCAAAACCTATAACCTAAACCAAAACCAAAACCAAAACCTAAGACCTAAACCTGAACCCATTCTCAAATCCTAAAACCTATAACCTAAACCAAAACCATAACCAAAACTTATAACCTAAACTCGAACCCATTCTCAAATATTCCAAAAACCTATAACCTAAACCTAAAACTTTATCCTAAACCTCTAACCTATAACCTAAACCAAAACTAAAACCAAAACCTGAGACCTAAACCCGAACCCATTCTCAAATCCTAAAACCTATAACCTAAACCAAAACCATAACCAAAACCTATAACCTAAACCCGAACCCATTCTCAAATATTTCAAAACCCTATAACCTAAACCTAAAACCTTATCCTAAACCTCTAACCTATAACCTAAACCAAAACCTATAACCTAAACCAAAACCTAAACCAAAACCTAAGACCTAAACCCGAACCCATTCTCAAATCCTAAAACCTATAACCTAAACCAAAACCATAACCAAAACCTATAACCTAAACCCGAACCCATTCTCAAATATTTCAAAAACCTATAACCTAAACCTAAAACCTTATCCTAAACCTCTAACCTATAACCTAAACCAAAACCAAAACCAAAACCTAAGACCTAAACCCGAACCCATTCTCAAATCCTAAAACCTATAACCTAAACCAAAACCATAACCAAAACCTATAACCTAAACCCGAACCCATTCTCAAATCCCAAAACCTATAACCTTATCCTAAACCTATACTTATAACCTAAAACTATTCCCAAATACCAAAACCTATAACCTTATCCTAAACCTATAACCTAAACCTAAACCTATAACCTATAACCTAAACCCAAACCAAAGCTTATAACTAAAACCCGAACTCATTCTCAAATCCCAAAACCTATAACCTAAACCAAAACCAAAACCTATAACCTAACCCGAACCCATTCTCAAATCCCAAAACCTATAACTTAAATCAAAACATAAAACATATAACCTAAACCCGAACCCATTCTCAAATTCTAAAACCTGTAACCTAAACCCGAACCCATTCACAAATCCCAAAACCCAAACCCAAACCTAAACCTAAACCTAAACCTATAATCCCTAAACCAAAACCAAAACCAAAACCTATAACTTAAACCCGAATCCATTCTCAAATCCCAGAACCTATAACCTAAACCAAAACCTATAACCTAAACCCGAACCCATTCTCAAATCTCAAAACCTATAACCTAACCTAAACCTATACTAATAACCTAAAACTATTCCCAAATCCCAAAACCTATAACCTTATCCTAAACCTATAACCTAAACCTAAACCTATAACCTTAACCAAAACCTATAACCTAAACCAAAGCCAAAACCTATAACCTAAATCCGAACCCATTCTCAAATCCCAAAATCTATAACCAAAACCATAACCAAAACCTATAACCTAAACCCGAACCCATTTTCAAATCCCAAAACCCAAACCCAAACCCAAACCCAAACTTAAACTTAAACTTAAAATCTAAACCAAAACTAAAACCTATAACCTAAACCCGAACCCATTCTCAAATTCCAAAACCTATAACCTAAACCCGAACCCATTCACAAATCCCAAAACCTGTAACCTAAACCTGAACCTATTCTCAAATCCCAAAACTCAAAAATCAATGGGGATTACAATAGGAAAAAGGAAAAAAAAAATAAAAAATGAAAAAGAAACCAGCAAGTTGGGGTCGGACTGGCCTATGGCTACGGATTATAACCGTAGCCATAGCTATAATGCTCTGCACTTTTTTTTCTTTTTTCTTTTTTCTTTTTTATTTTTATTTTTTACATGGAGAACTTTATTATACCTACATTTTTCTTTAATACATGTTTATATAAATGTGTGTGTGTGTGTGTGTGTGTATAAATATAAATTTTTCTCCTTTTTTTTTTTTTTTCATTTCTTTCTTTATTCATTTAACAAGAATATCTTCTAAACTAAAATTAGTTACCTGACATACCACGTATGATTTTGGGGTAGGAGAAGTTATTTTAGCCAACCAACCTAGTTATTTTCCAAGATTCCATCAGGTTGATGGTCAAAAATATATTTCATTCACTTCACGGTCAATTTCAAACACTTCATGGTCAAACTAGAAATTGAGCGAGGCAAATATGAAATTGAGTGAGTAAATTGAAAATTGAACAGGACAAGGTATGAATTGAGTGAGGGAATCTAGAAATTGAGCGAGGTTTAGGCTACGTTGAGTGAGGCAAACTGAAAATTGAGCGGGGCGAACTCGAAATTGAGCGGGGAAAACTAAAAATTGAGCAGGGCAAATTGAAAATTTGGTTATATATTTCAGTTTAGGTTAAGGTTTAGGTTTAGGTTTAGGATAAGGTTTAGGTTATAGAATCTAGGTTATAGGTTAAAGCTTTAGAGAATTGAGAATAGGTTAAGGTTTAGGTTTAGGGAATCGGGTTCAGGTTTGAGATCGGGTTTAGTTTGGACTTTCAAGTTTAGATTTAGGTTAAGGATTTGAGATTAGGATTAGGTGTAGGTTTAGGTTTAAGGATTTGAGAATACATTTAGGTTTTAGGTTTAGGTTTAGGTTTTAGGTTTAGGTTTAGGTTTAGGTTTTAGGTTTAGGTTAAGGTTATAGGTTTAAGTTAGGTTTAGGTGTAGGTTATAGGTAATAGCTTTAGGTAATATCGTAGATATTATCGACATAAGTTGTAGATATTATCTATAAATCATCGATATATTGATGTAAGTTGTAGATATTATCTACATATCATCGATATATCGACATTAGTTATAGATAACAATTTTTGATACACTTTAGCTACAGATTATAACTGTAGCTATAATTATGTCGATATAATTTTGGGATTTGAGAATGGGTAGGTTGTAGGTTTTGATTTTGATTTTGATTTAGGTTATAAGTTATAGGTTTAGGTTAAGGTTATAGGTTTTTGGATTTGAGAATGGGTTCAGGTTTAGGTTATAGGTTTCAGTTTAGGTTATAGGTTTTTGAATTTGAGAATGAGTTCGGGTTTAGGTTATAGGTTTTGGGATTTAAGAATGGGTTCGGGTTTTGGTTATAGGTTTTGGTTTTGGTTTTGGTTTAGGTTATATGTTTTTAGATTTAAGAATGGGTTATGGTTTAGGTTTATGAAATCGGGTTCAGGTTCAGGATTGGGTTTAAGTTTGAGTTTTTAAGTTTAGGTTTACATTTATGTTAGGGAGTTGAGATTAGGATTAGTTGTAGGTTTCACTTTAAGAAATTGAGTTTAGGTTATAGGTTTAGGGAAAGGTTAGGTTTAGGTTATAGGTTTTGGGATTTGAGAATAGTTTTAAGTTATAAGTATAGGTTTAAGTTAGGTTATAGGTTAAGGTTTAGGGATAGGTTATAGGTTTTGGTATTCGAGAATGGGTTCGGGTTTAGGTTATAGGTTTTAATTTTGGTTTAGGTTATAGGTTATAGGTTTAGGATAAGGTTTAGGTTTAGGTTTAGGTTATAAGTTTTAGGATTTGAGAATGGGTTCGGGTTTAGGTCATGGGTTTTGGTTTTAGTTTAGGTTAAAGGTTTAGGTCAATTTTTAGTTTGCCCTGCTCAATTTTCAATTTGCCCCGCTCAATTTCGAGTTTGCCTCGCTCAATTTCTAGTTTGCCCCACTCAATTTTCAGTTTACCCTGCTTAATTTCGAGTTTACCTCGCTTAATTTCCAGTTTATCTCGGTCAATTTCTAGTTTGCCTCGGTCAATTTCTAGTTTGCCCCACTCAATTGAGCGGGACAAACTAGAAATTGAGCAGGGCAAACTGGAAATTGAGTGGGGTAAGCTAGAAATTGAGTGGGGCAAACTAGAAATTGAGCGGGGTAAACTGAAAATTGAGCAGGGCAAACTATCAATTGAGCGGGGCAAACTGGTAATTGAGTGGGGCAAACTGGTAATTGAGCGGGGTAAACTGGTAATTGAGCGGGGTAAACTGGAAATTGAGCTGGGTAAACTGGAAATTGAGCAGGGCAAACTGAAAATTGAGCGGCGTAAAATGGAAATTGAGCGGGCCAAACTGGAAATTGAGCGGGTCAAATTGAAAATTAAGCGGGGCAAACTAGAAATTGAGCGGGACAAACTGAAAATTGAGTAAGACAAACATGAAATTGACTTAAACCTATAACCTAAACTAAAACCAAAATCTATGACCTAAACCCGAACCGATTCTCAAATCTCAAAACCTATAACCTAAACCTAAACCTAAACCTTATACTAAACCTATAACTTATAACTTAAACCAAAACTAGAACCTATAACCTAAATCCGAACCCATTATTAAATTCCAAAACCTATAACCTAAACCTATCCTTAACCTAAACCTAAACCTATAACCTATAACCTTAACCAAAACCTATAACCTAAACCAATACCAAAACCTATAACCTAAACCCGAACTCATTCTCAAATCCCAAAACCTATAACCTAAACCTAAACCTAAACCTTATCCTAAACCTATAACTTATAACCAAAACCAAAACCAGAACCTATAACCTAAACCCGAACCCATTATTAAATTCCAAAACCTATAACCTAAACCTAACCTTAACCTAAACCTAAACCTATAACCTATAACCTTAACCAAAACCTATAACCTAAACCAATACCAAAACCTATAACCTAAACCCGAACCCATTCTCAAATCCCAAAACCTATAACCTAAACCTAAACCTAAACCTTATCCTAAACCTATAACTTATAACCTAAACCAAAACCAGAACCTATAACCTAAACCCGAACCCATTATTAAATTCCAAAACCTATAACCTAAACCTAACCTTAACCTAAACCTAAACCTATAACCTATAACCTTAACCAAAACCTATAACCTAAACCAATACTAAAACCTATAACCTAAACCCGAACCCATTCTCAAATCCCAAAACCTATAACCTAAACCTTATCCTAAACCTATAACCTATAACTTAAACCAAAACCAAAACCTATAACCTAAATCCGAACCCATTATCAAATCCCAAAACCTATAACCTAAACCTAACCTTAACCTAAACCTAAACCTATAACCTAAACCAAAACCTATAACCTAAACCAATACCAAAACCTATAACCTAAACCCGAACCCATTCTCAAATCCCAAAGCCTATAACTTAAACCTAAACCTAAACCTTATCCTAAACCTATAACCTATAACCTAAACCAAAACCAAAACCTATAACCTAAACTCGAACCCATTATCAAATCCCAAAGCCTATAACCTAAACCTAACCTTAACCTAAACCTAAACCTATAACCTATAACCTTAACCAAAACCTATACCCTAAACCCGAACCCATTCTCAAATCCCAAAACCTATAACCTATAACTTAAACCAAAACCAAAACCTATAACCTAAACCCAAACCCCTTATCAAATCCCAAAACCTATAACCTAAACCTAATCTTAACCTAAACTTAAACCTATAACCTATAACCTTAACCAAAACCTATAACCTAAACCAATACCAAAACCTATAACCTAAACCTGAACCCATTCTCAAATCCAAAAACCTATAACATAAACCTAAACCTTAACATAAACCTATAACCTATAACCTATAACCTATAACCTAAACCAAAACCTATAACCTAAACCTAAACCAAAACCTATAACCTAAACCAAAATCAAAACCTATAACCTAAACCAAAACCAAAACCTATAACCTAAACCAGAACCCATTATCAAATCCCAAAACCTATAACCTAAACCAAAACTTATAACCTAAACCCGAACCCATTCTTAAATCCAAAAACCTATAACCTAAACCTAAACCTTAACATAAACCTATAACCTAAACCAAAACCTATAACCTAAACCTAAATCAAAACCTATAGCCTAAACCAAAACCAAAACCTATAACCTAAACTGGAACCTATTATCAAATCTCAAAACCTATAACCTAAACTGAAACCAAAACCTATAACCTAAACCCGAACCCATTCTCAAATCCCAAAACCTAAACCTATAACCTAAACTCAAATCCTTAAACCTAAACCTAAACCTAATCCTATAACCTAAACTCAAATCCCTAAACCTTAACTTATAACCTAACCTAAACTTATACTTATAACCTAAAACTATTCACAAATCCCAAAACCTATAACCTAAACCTAAACCTAAACTTGAAAACCCAAACCTAAACCCAATCCCGAACGAACCTGATTTCCTAAACCTAAACTTTAACCTATTCTCAATTCCCTTTAGCTATTACCTATAACCTACACCTAAACCTATAACCTTAACCTAAACTTAAAACCTAAACCTAAACCTAAAACCTAAATGTATTCTCAAATCCTTAAACCTAAACCTACACCTAATCCTAATCTCAACTCCTTAACCTAAACCTAAACTTGAAAACCTAAACTAAACCCGATCTCAAACCTGAACCCGATTCCCTAAACCTAAACCTTAACCTATTCTCAATTCCCTAAAGCTTTAACCTATAACCTAGAACCTATAACCTAAACCTAAACCTTAACCTAAACCTAAACCAAAACATATAATCAAATTTTTAGTTTGCCCCGCTCAATTTCTAGTTTGCCCAGCTCAAATTCCAGTTTGCCCTGCTCAATTTCCAGTTTGCCCCGCTCATATATGGACGGTTTGGATATAACACATACATCATGATGGGACCCACAAAAGAAAAAAAAAATTCAATAAAGTAGAAATTGAGCGGGACAAACTGGAAATTGAGCGGGGCAAACTGAATTTTTATTTTTATTTTTTTGCTATGTTACTTTTGTGAGTCCCATCATGATGTATGTGTTATATCCAAACTGTCCATATATTTTACGAGCTCATATTAAGGCTTGAGATGAAAAATAAGATAGATCTAACTATCAAGTGGACCACACTGTAAAAGGCAATGGGAAATTGAACGTCTACCATTGAAACCCTTTTAGGGGTTACAGAAGTTTTGGATCATTATGAAAATTTTTTTCCTCTTCATCCAGGTCTTTTTGACCCTATGAATGAACTTAGACGAGGAGCATTTCTCACAAACATCACAGTGGGCCCCCTAAAGGTTTCTAATGGTTGACGCTCATTCAACACTGTTTCCTGTAATGTGGTACACTTGAGAACTGGATATATCTCATTTTTGGTCTCATACCATAAAATGATCTGGAAAAATATATGAATTGAGCGAGACAGCTTACAAATTGTGCGAGGGAAGCTAGAAATCCAGTGAGGCAATATATAAATTGAGCGAAGGAACCTAGGTATTAAGCGAGACAACCTAGCAATTGAGCGATGCAACATAGAAATTCAGCGAGGCAACTTAGGATTTGAGCGAGGTTCCCTCGCTCAATTTCAACGTAGCCTAAACCTTGCTCAATTTCTATGTTCCCTCACTCAATTTCTAGCTTTCCTCGCTCAAATCCTAAGTTGCCTCGCTCAATTTCTAGATTCCCTCGCTGAACTCTTATGTTACCTCGCTCAATTTCTAGCTTCCCTCACTCAATTCATACCTTGTCCTGCTCAATTTCAATTTACTCACTCAATTTCATATTTGCCTCACTCAATTTTTAGTTTGACCATGAAGTGATTGAAATTGATTGTGAACTGAATGAAATGTATTTTCGACCATTGACCTAATGGAATCTTGAAAAATAACTAGGTTGGTTGGCTAAAATAGCTTCTCCTACCTCAAAATCATATTTGGTACGTCAAGTAACTAATTTTAGTTTAGAAGGTATTCTTGTTAAATGAATAAAGAAAGAAATGAAAAAAAAGAAGAAAAAAATTTATACACACACATACACACACACATTTATATAAACATGTATTAAAGAAAAATGTAGGTACAATAAAGTTCTCCATGTAAAAAATAAAAATAAAAAAGAAAAAAGAAAAAAAAAAAAAGTGCATAGCATTGTAGTTATGGCTACGGTTATAATCCGTAGCCATAAGCCGGTCGACCGAGCTGACCCGATCGACCCCAACTTGCTGTCTTTTTTTTTTTTTTTTTTTCCCTTTCCCAGTTGTAATCCCCACTGATTTTTGTGGGTCCCATTATGAGGTATATGTTATATCCAAACCGTCCATCTATTCGGTGAACTTGTATTAAGGCTTGAGATGAAAAATAAGACAGATCTAGCTATCAAGTGGACCACACGGTAAAAGGTAATAGGGAATTGAATGTCTACCATTGAAACCCTTTTAGGGGTTGCAGAAGTTTTGAATCATCATGGAATTTGTTTTTCCTCTTCATCTAGGCCTTTGTGACCTTATGAATAGATTGGATGGAAAATAAATGTTATGATGGACCTTACAAAAATTTTTAACGGTGAAAATCAATTTTCCCGCTGCTCTTTGTGGTGTGGTCCATTGATTTATGGATATGATTTTTTTTTTTTTTGATAATGCTCCGAAATGATTTTGAAACATGGATGAACGTTGTGGATATGATAAATACAAAGCTGTGGGGCCATGTAACTTTGATCTCTCCTAAGCCGTTCGTACAACTCTCAGTTGGAGGAGCGTCAGCTCTCGTCTTCGCAGTGAAAAGGAGGGGTAGTTTCGTCCTCAAAGTCGCTGTCCGCACGTGCTAGTCTAAGTTGGTAACTTAAGTTTGTATTCCACGATAAAAACCGCTGGGTAAAAGGTTTTGTCTACGGTGGTCATTTTCTCATAAACTAGGTCCCTGCTTTGTTTGTAATTCAGTGGTACATTGAAAGTATATACCCATCATCATTTGAAATTATTGAGAATAACACAGATGTGTTATGTCTAAACAGTTCATTTATTTTGTAATCTCATTTTATTGCATG
Organism: Magnolia kwangsiensis; assembly: GCA_037074715.1. NCBI lineage: Eukaryota > Viridiplantae > Streptophyta > Magnoliopsida > Magnoliales > Magnoliaceae > Magnolia > Magnolia kwangsiensis. The sequence continues at coordinate 142,407,984 of CM073573.1, forward strand.
CACTAAAAGTAAGATAGATTCAAAACTTATTTAGCCCCAAAGAAGTTTTCAATGGTAAGTATTCAATCCCCATTGCTTTCTATAGTGGGGTCCACTTGAGCTTTAGATCTACCTGATTTATTGGCCCATGCTCTCAAATGATCTCAAAAAATGGGTGGATGGTGCGGATACAGCTCACACATCATGATGAGACCTACACAACTTGCTAACATTAAGAAAAATAAGCACAAGACCCGGTACGATTCCATCCCACTTAAATCCAAGCTGTTCCACTCAAACATAATTTGGCATACGACCAGATGCAATTCCATCCCACCTAAGCCCGTCTAATCCAGCCGGCCAAACAGGCTCCCATTGTATTAAAGAGTTCTTGTCCGAGAAGGAAAGTGCATAATACACCTGTCATCATTATTGCTTCCAAGCGAGGATTCGGATAGCTAGGAAAGCTCTCTTGATGCACATGTGCCATGTATCCGAACCATTCAAACACTGGGACCCTCTTTAGACAGGTCATGCATTCTGCTTGGATTGATCAGCACGTCTGGCCTCTGATATATATATATTTTTTTTGTCAGACCTTTTTTTCCTTCTTTTTATTTATTTATTTTTTTTTAAAAGGAAAAAAATGTTCTAGGGCTCTTATTACACTATCATTAGTAGTCTTCTATTTTCGTTGATTCAGTTATACAGTCCAATCGATTGATCTGAACTGTCCATTAAGCCCAGAGCATATTCTAAGATTGCCTGAATATAGTGATTCTTTTAGAATCACAATCAATCTATGTTGTTTTCTAACAAGTAGGTGAATCAAATTGCTGATTAGACCTATTTTTGTATAAATGATCTTGACCATCCATTTTTTAACTAATATTTGTGGGATTGTTGTGATGATTGCATGGGATGCACATGAAATATGCATTGGACTTAGTGAACAGCAGTCTAGATCAATGGGTTGGATACTCCAAAATTTCCAATTCAACGAAATGCAACTAGAAGTACTATAACTAGTTAAGTGTTTTGGGTGCACTCGAGTTTTTCTCTTTTCTTAGGGTAGTTTGATAGTTGGTAAACGGTTGTAGTCGAGGCTAATGGATGCATATGGGTAAACTATGTCCAATGTTATAAGGTTACATCATACTTTCCTATGTTTCACAATAGCTTGTATTGTTCTGACCATGTCGAAATGAGATACCGGTGTATTTTGATAGGTTTTTCCAGATTTATTTATTTATTAATTTTTTAATTTTAAATCTCCAGTGGATCTCTAAGTGTGGAATCATGGAGTTTCATAAGTTAGATGCATAGCTATGCCTGCTGCCGTTATTAGAAAATTTAGATTTTGAGATTTTTTTTTTTTTAATTTTCTTTAAAATCACTAATGTTGCCTTATAAGTTTGAAAACATGTCCATTAGAAATATGGGCAACACTACTCAAATCTCATCCATTGACACCATTAGTACTGAATTATGGTAGTCATCACAAAATGTAATCTCAATGAAGTGTTACTGATCATAGTAAAAAATCCTAAATAACAGCACATCAAATGTAATCTACATGCGTGTATTTTCAAGTGGTCCTACCCCTCTCTACCAACAAACACCTAACCTCTGTACCTAAAATTCCACTTACTCATAAAGTGCGCGCATTGTTAATAATGAAGTAGAAACAAACAAAAAAAAAAGCTTTATAACCTAGAATTATCTTCATGTACTAAATATGATCACCACAAGAGTCAAATATGCACTAAACATACTCCACTTGTCCTGCATCTCATAAGAGCTAACCACTTCCTTACAAGTCTTATTAGCTGCCACGCCCTTCTTTAGCGGATCTACAATCAAAGCTATACATTTATTTAAACTAGTGAAATTTTTACTATTGAGGCAACCAATAAATTCTGAATCCAAATACTCAATTGAACCCAAATGATTGGCATGAGTCCCTTCTTCGACATAAGTATCTCAATAGCATTCCAACTATTCATTACATGCCTAGACGAGTGAAACTCAAGCAGAAACTAGGCTCCCACTGCCTATCTAAAGGGATACAAAATACCATTTCTTGGGCATTGCAATAATTAAACTTATCACCATAACCTATAGAGTCATTTATATTAGCAAAAAATTGCATACCAAAATCACTTCGTGCAAGTTAATGAAGACTATCTTCATTCGCATACCACGTGTTCTGAGCCTTGCTCCCAATACTACTGGTTGCAACATATGCACTCCCTTCTTTTCGTCCATATTAAGGAATGACACTTCATCCAGATTTGGCTTTTCTTCTTCAGCGGGATTCATTCAAGGAACCTCATGATAATAATCTGTGTCAAAATGAAATTGACATGTCATCAAGTATGACTTTTATGAGATGATCCATCCATTTTCCTTCCCCAAACACAAAATTCTGAAACTCATTCACTCAGGTAGTTTACCCTGTCTACCTAAAATCCTGAATCTTAATTTGCAGTACCCTTGTCACATGAAAGGAGATAAAACTAAAATCTCTTGATCTATCAGGATAGCTTACAATAAATTAACCAACAATACTGGGATATTTGGGTTGTAGGGTTGGGACTTCATAGGAAAACCTCATCAGAGAAGTGCCTAGAGGTTCTTCTTAATGAGCTTGCTCAGAATCTGAGAGCATGAATATCAAAGCATCACCTTTAGTATGTTCATAAGCTTTGATGATGAATTTCCAAAACTTATTTAATATGACCTTTAGTATGTTCTTCTTTTAATATGGTCTTCTCATCATTTCTTGGGTGAGTTATGTCAAATGAGACAATGAGGATGGTTTTACATCTTGTTAATTAGTTGTGTGGCTCTAGAATGCGTTTAATTTAGGCTTTGGTTGGAGTAGGGAGGCAAACTGCCTTTGTGGGAATTTAAATGCTGCTCTCTCTCTCTCTCTCTCTCTCTCTCTCTCTCTCTCTCTCTCTCTCTCTCTCTCTCTCTCTCAGATGAAGCAATTTATTTGGCAGAGCCAAAAGCAAACCAAACTAATTAAATGCTGGCAACTTTAATTTGGGAATGGTTAATTTTGGAAATTGTTGAAACCCCATTCGACATTGAGTGGAAGGGAGAATGTCCATCAAATCACAGGTTGAAATGGCAAGCGAGCTCAATTTGGCGATGAGCCAAATTGAGCATTATGGTCATTTTAGTCTGTGGCAATTCTACTCAATGAAGTACAGTGACTTCAAGTGCAGTCTTAGTTCTGATTTAAAACATGAAAGCCATAGAATGAACATAAATTGAATTTGTCAGGAACTCCTGATGTCATACTTCTTTGTGGATGATGCATAAGTTTTATATGCTTTGTTCTGGTGTTTCTATTTTTAAGTTAGCACATCTTCTGTGTTGCTGTCGAAAATAGTGTAGAATACATCTTACCTCTCCAACAAATAAAAATTAAAAAGAAAAAAAGAAACAAAAACAATTAAAAAAAAAAAGAAAAAAATTGGTGTAGAGTATATTCAAATATGTTGTTGCAATCAGGGTTCAAAATGTCATTATCATTACATGTATTAGAGACCTAGGATACAGAAACATGTCTCAACATTGTAGATAATATTGCAGATACTTGGGAATATATTGCTGTCTGAGGCTAACATTAGGAGAAAGGTGATTTTTTATTTTTTATTTTTAGCGAAACTTCACGAGATGCTAAAAGAAACATGATTACATACTTGGGACTCAAAATATATTTTTTTAAAAAACAACTATCCATAACAGGAGATGAAATGATGTGATGTACATGATTGTTCTTTGAACATGAAGACAGGGATCCTATATCTTTTTGTACATTCAGGGAGTGCCTTCACTTTTTACAGGCAAACCATCTGTCCCCTTTCATACTTTCGCTTATTACCACTTTCTGTTCAGTCTTTTCTCATTATGTCTGTCCTGCCTCCAGAAAGCGGAACAGAAGCGGGTTTGCATTGGCAGATCTGGAATACATGGATGAGGGCTCGTTGCACGTAGGACTATTTAAGAAGGAGACATGGTACTCTTTTTAACCATCTTGGTAGTCTCTAGCGGATCTCTTTCTATTTCCTTTAGCTGACTCCAATTAATTGGGATTAGGTTTAGATAGTGATGATGATGATTATAATTGTGATGTACCTTTTTTTATAATATGCTATTGATGTGCCAATGTTGATCTTGACTCACAAAGGAAGGGGAAGTGTGTCGTTCTATAAACATCTACACACCAAGTGAGTTTCGATATCCTTTTTTATTGATTTAATGTCTCTTAGATTGCTTTATCTGAATTAGACTGCTGCCTTTTTTTTTTGGTCTTCGTGATTTGTAGATGAGGGGTGATGGACACAAATAATATTTTATTGGGAGTAGATCTCTTTCATGGAAAGGGTCCTTTCTTGTTTCAAAGCCAGCCAATCACCCCAAAACAATTGAATCCCAATCCCTTCTAGCAACTAATTACAATTTTAAGGGTGCAATTGGTAACAGTACAGGAAGTACTTGTGCTTAAATGCACCCTGTACTATGAAGGGTGCATTTCAGGCCAGCTGTTGGGTGTGGCCCAAATGCATCCCCATACTGTTACCAAATCCAGCCCATGAACTGTTGGTTGTGGCCAAACTCGTCGAAGAAGCAGTGTAGGCCAGCTGGCCCACTGGAAAGGAACTAAGGGATGATGATTCTAGGCACCCTATCTTCAAGCATCGAACACAAATACACCCCATGCCAACATGGAACGTTTGTGAGTGATCTGGATTGTTTGTATGTTGTTTTCCATTATCCTGCCATTTCAATCATCATGGGGGCCACCAGGAATTGGATGGCTAGAAAATTGATAGCCCATGGTTTATTTCAATGGTCACCTGAAGATAGTGAGATCATGCACAGCCAATTTCAGTTCTGATAACTGTTAACCTTCTTTGGGTGAGGCTATAATTAAACCTTGGATGGTGGGTGAGACTCATTTTGAATTTCTTAATTATTTTGGTGTTATATTAATGGCTTTGTGTGGCATTTGTTATTTCTTTACCACATTAAATAATACCCTACTCTTTGCAGTTTTTCCTTGTTATCGTGACAAATCGGGGTTGCATTTCTTTTAGTTCTCCTTCTCATTGTCCTTGCTATTGGTGTAATCCACTATTGGGCTTCAAACAACTTCTATTTGACCAGGACAAATTTTCTTTGTTTGCTTGCTTGCATTTGTCCTGGCTTTGGCTGCATTTGTTCTTGGGCTATTGGAAGGTGACAAGGGCTATAGTCCTAGTCATTTCATTTATTGATCATGCGCTAATCTTTCACGAGAAAGTTCACTTCCCAGTTGAAAATTATTACTCAGCCCATGAAGCTAAACAAGCTTCACCCTGTTTCAACTCTAAGTGCCTCAGCATCTGTATGATTATTGTGCCCAGCTATACTGATCTTTCCTTTGAGAGTCCCTGCCTATTGTTTTCCAAGTTTTCATGTTTCTACTTCCATCGTTTTTTATATATTGCTTGTTTGTTATATTATTCCACTTGTTATAATTTCTTTTAATTCCAACCAAAAGTGGTGCATTGTTTTCCATGCTGATTAGACCAGCAGTGATATTGTGTCAGTTTACAAGCTTGGTGGTAGGTGTCAAACTGAGACTTCGTGTAGGTTTTAATTCTAAATTCCCAGTAGTGGTTTTCTCATTCCTTTCCTAAGCCATACTATGGCCATGAAGGGTCTAGAACCTAGTTATTTTTAAAATATGCTTGGTTCTCAGTTGGAACTGTGGGTTTGGCATATGGATCTGACTTGATTGGCACATGCTTCTTTTACATGGTGCCTATCCCTTTCTCATGTTGCGTTAAAAGTGCCATGTGCTAACAAAATCTCACATGGCAGAGTATGTGGATCATGTTTTGAATCAATTAAAAGCAAGTAAAATAAAGTTGCAGTTATAATGAGATTGCCTAGCCTTTATTAGTACTTACCTGTATGATAGAAGTTTAGAAGAAGTGATGTATTTATTAGTGTGGATGTAGACATATTTTGATTCACCCAGGGATACTGAGGTAAAGGACTGAATTTGAAACATGGGGAAGAGGAAGTCGAGGGTAAAGCCACCTGAAGTAGATGGACAAGCTTGATACCGTCTTTAGTTGCCCCTTTTGCAACCATGGAACCTGTGTTGAGTACCACATGTGAGCATTCTTCATTCCTTTGTGTTACCATATTCATATTTCTATGAATGTGGATGCTGGTTGTGTAGTGTATGTCACATTTTGCCATTTTATGGGATTGACCAAAAAAATCTTCTCTTTCACCGATATGAAGAATTTGATCGGTGAAGCCACATGCAGGATTTGCCAGGAAAGTTTTAGCACTACAATCACTGGTATGTTTACACCTTTTTTTTAAAAAAAATCACTGGTATTTTTACATGAAACCCAATCATTGTGGAAGAATTACTTCAAAATTTCAAATGCAGCGCCCATGCACACAAATACAAAGGGAGGGCGGAAGAACTGTTTAAGGTGTTGGTTTCATATGAAAAGTAGAAGTAATAGTGATTCGTTTTGGTTGCTAACATCTCTCCACAAACTGGCAGGGAGATGATCGTTTAGACGATGTTTTCATATTGGAAGTAAACGTAAGAGTAATGTGTTTTGGTAATATTCACTTGTTTTGGTTGGCGACATCCTTTGACAAACTGGCAGCATTAGAGTCTCTTGTCATTCACGGAGATGAGCCTGACCATTACAATGGATTTCCTTTCAATTGAGTCAAGAAAGGGAATTGGTTACGAGAGAGGTGCTCCCTTGTCAAGGATTGTCAGCCACCAAATAGATGTCAGTTTTGGTTACACAAACAGGTCATGGTGCATCTCTTATGATATCCCAAGTGCATCTTCCCACCAAATAATGCCTGGTGCATATCTATGTTGATCCATAACTGTCAACATACCATTGTTTTCAAACTTGGTATTGTGCTTATCTGATAACTTTTTTCCTCTTTTGTTCTGCTAGCACTGCATCAAAATTCTACTAAAACTATTAGTTGTTGTTTTCTAAATGGGAGGTTGAATTCCACAGGTACAGTGAGTGGATAGACGAATGCGAATGGTCCAACAACCTTGAAGATGATGTCGCTTAAAGCTTGTGTAAATTCTTCCACACCAGAGGCACCAGAGGAAAATGGCAGCCTTAATGCCGTATCCTTTCTTTGAACCGGATGAAGAAGCTGTTTGTAAGTCCAATATCAATCCTTAAAATACTTTCTCAAGGGATGTGAAATATTTTTTTTTGCAGTTTACTGGGCGGTGGTGGGAATATGGTCAATCTACTGCCCAAGTGATGTCTTAATAGATTGATGCATATCTAATCAGGTTTCCATGCCTTTTCCTTTTCACTAGTTGCGGTTGCTAACTTGGAAATGCCTCTTTTTACTTTTTTACACACACTCACACCCTACACACCCATGCACTTACACCACAGTGGGATTTCACCCCAATGGGTACTTGAACCCATGACCTCATGTTGAAACTCATGTGAGCGTACTACCACCGAAGCGCGAGGACCCAACTTGGAAATGCCTCTTAACCTTCCTTTATGGGATGCCGTCAATATACATTTAATGAAAATTTTCATTGCTGTAAAATATATTATCATGAGAAATGTTTGTGATGTAATTTTTATTAGGTGCAAGAAATTTAACATTGATTTTTTTAATTCTTCTTTGGTTGAAAGAAATTTACTGACGGCTTCAGGCCGTCTCCATATTTTTTGTAATTGAAAATTACAATACATGAATTTAGGGGACATTGTTTGGGGGAAAAGCAAGCAAGAGATGTGAGGCTTCGCCGACTGAAAACATCAATGTAATAAAAACTCTAATAGAAATCATTGAGTTTGGTTTACCTCGTTGAGAGCGAACAGAATCAACTTACTATCATGGTCCTAAAACAAAAGGGGTGAGCTTAAGACGGAGTGAGTAACCCAATATCAAGAACTAGAGCAAAGGGCTTCCCGGTGAAAAGTCCGAGCAGGAGTTCTTTCTTGTGTCCAAGGCTTCGCTGATTGAGAACATGGTCCAAATATCCAAGAAAAACTGATTAGGCGACTGTTATAGACTGTCATTTATTGCGACAGCTTAAAAGATTTATGACGGCCCTTGCGACGGTCCAGAACCGTCGGGCATTCTCTTTCACACGATTTCAAACCATCTTTGTTTGTTTTTTTTTTTTTTTTTTTTTTTTTTTTTTTTTTTTTTTGCTGTTTTGACGTAGTGCCAATTGCATCCTTGAATGTCAAGAACAATGCATGAGGGAGGAGAAAACAATTTAAATAGAAGCCTTACCGATCAAATTTGTTAATTATTATTTTGATTACATATAAATATTGAATAAATTATATTGCATCAAGGATCAAATTTGTTGTTGTACATCCGTAAAGACATTTATAAAACATTATCATCATATTACCATGTATGCATAAGAGAGATAAGAGTACATGTAATTAAAAGACCATTATTATTATTATTATTATTATTATTATTATTATTATTATTTGGGTTCTTATTACATTTTAGATTATGATTTATCACTAACCCTTAATTATATTTCATAACATAACCATTGATTCTACGGTAAAATATGATGACAAAATAATGATAAATATATATATGATGACAAACTGATGATACATAATAGAATTCAAGGGATGCATGATATGTAAAGATGATTGTCTTTAGTTAATTTACAGATTGACTCAGTAATCATTGGTCTAGGCTCTATGAGCTCCTCATGTGGTGAGATATCTGGATATGAAATTCCCTTTTAGTGTTTTCTTTTCGAATATGAATCCATTGTAATATAGAGAGGAATCAACAATATGCATATACTGCGTATGAATTTCTAAGAGGGAGTGAAGCACTATGTTTATACTGGAAAATTCATCGTTCATATTTTTAAAATAATATTAGGACATTGTATTGGATATGTATGGGATAATGTCCATGAATCTATATTGTATCATAGGATGATGAATATTTCCCTCAGTAGTGTATTTGATTACAATGGGAATGGTCATGGTGACAAGGTTGATAATATAATTGATGTAACGATATCATATAAAGTGAAATAAAAGTGTTAAAGGGCCTTGGCGAGGTCCCTATGAGTTAGCACAACTGCAACAGAAAGTCCAACGACATCTCAACTTAAAAAGGTGGCAAAGGGACTTGGCGAGGTCCTAATTAGAGCTGGCACGACTTTCCCTTGGCTAAGGGCCAGTTTAGAACGGTTGCACCACCTCAAAGTAGACTTACCCTTGTAAAAGTTTCTAGTTTCACATAAGAATAACTATACTGGCCTAAAGGAGGAAGGTTAGAGAAAATAAAGAAAGATGAAAATATTATAAATAAAGACATCAATAAGGTATTTATAGGTATTCAAGGAGAGTTGTCGATGATGTGGGGAGCTCTTATTAATCAAAGTCGTGACACATGTCATGTAATGTCCCAAAAATATCCATACAAAGACCTGAGTACAACCTCAGCCAGAAATCGTTAAGGACCAAATTCTTTAGAAATTAGATGAAGATTAATTAAGTGATAAACTAAATCACCTGTCAAATTAGCTTGGACTACTTTCAATACGAACTGTAAGATCCAAAATTTGCAGGATCGCTAATGCTATATTGCCTAAAAACTTAGGATCCATCTTCAAACCCAGTTGCTCTTGGGAGCATCATGAAACTTCGTATCGGACCTGGACCATGCATTGAAAGTCTGATTACCACGAAACTATACAGTTATGACTACCTTGTTGGACTTGATAACCATCTCGAAAATCAAGTTCTAAAGGGATACAGAAACGCACAACTTGAGCCCGGAGTGAAGTGTGTGAGAAATGCGAATATCTTTAGGAAATGAACTGAAACTTAAGTGAATTGAGTCATTTGCTTGCAGGCCAAATCTAAGGATTCAGACTGTTAGATTCAGACCCAATTATACCCTCAGATCAAAAAAAATTTTCAACACATGTCAGTGCATGCAGAAAGTAGGTGACTTTTGGCTATAACCTAAGTTAGCCAAACCTGATCAGACCGAAAACTTAGCCTAGCCTAGATCCAATGTTAGAGATCTTAATCCCGATCAGACCAAAACTTAGCCTAGCCTAGTTCCAATGTTAGAGATCTTAATCCCGACCGCATGCAGAAAAGGGACCTCCGGATGTGCTCCGTTGGATCGAAGCAGGTGACTTTTGGCTATAACCTAAGTATACCATGGCCCTGGGGCCATTTACATCAGTCCCGGGCCGATATAAGGGCCTTAAACCCTCTCTCTCCCTTTACATATGAATTTACAAACCCTAGGAGAGAGAAGAAAGCAAAGAGAGAAGGAAAGAGAGAGTGAGAGAGAAAGTGGGAGACTGTTCCTGGGATTCTTCCCCACCACTCCACGTGCTTAACCACCGCTTCCGTATCGCTATACTGGTGATTCCGATCCTATTCTTGGGTAAGAATTCCTAACCCTAATCTATTTTAGAGATTTAAATGAAAGAAATGATGAAATAGCTAACCTATTTTATACTATAGGTTGTTGTTGTGCTGTAAGCGAGGATTTAGTGTTTAAATTGAATTCGTTACGAGTCTACCGATGAAAGATGCGAACTATAAATGTTTAGGTTATAGTTTTCAAGGCTTTTAATGTCAGTAATGATTTATGACTGACTTAATTGCTGTCACATATGTGTAGATACGACGTTTTCCATATATTACATATATATATATATATATATATGTTGATTTTAATGCATTCTATGTGTTTGTTGAAATGTTTGAATGAGTATGAAATTATGATTTATGCTTTCCATGTTCATTGACTGAGAATACATAATTATTGTACTTATGGTGAACCCTTTGTAAAGGGATTTGCTATAATACTTATTGTAATTACTTTATTACATGTATATGATATGTGTAGCCTAAGTGTTTGATAAAATGATTGAATATGAAAATGCTTGTTTAAATGCATGTAATGAGGGTGTTGAGATAGGATTTTCAATTCCCTTATCTATGGTTACAGTTTTCTTTATGTAACCTATCTTACTACTATGTGAGTTAGGAATGAAATGCCTATGTATGGTAACATGTGTAGTATGTGTTTTTTCAAATTGCTCAAATAAGATTTATATTTGATTTTAGTTGTCACATGCTGTCTTTGACTACTACATATGAATACTATTGTTTGGAGTGTGTTTGGGGCTACGACGTAGTCCAAGCAATTAGTAATGGTTCCTGATTAAGTGACGGAACTACTTTCGCCACCTCAGATGCATTCGGGGAGTCCTAGTCATACAGAGATTTATCGACAGTGGTTAGGTTACGCAGAGTGCTTATGTATTTTATGTTGACTAAGTTAACGTACGCTCGTACTAACCGAGCCTGTCAAGTCACCCGATTGGCCTAAATGGATGTTTACCATGTATGGACGCTACTGTTTGAATCTAAGGTACCAACTTAACAGTGCAAAGCCCGTTGAACCTTGGTACCACAATCCATTAAGACTCATGAGCCGGGCATGATGGTATGGGACACCGTGGTCGAACTGTCGGCCTATGCTGGAGTGACGAGCCTCCCCGTAGTGTCCAGTGAGTAACCCAGACTCGTGAACCGAATATGGTGGTATGGGACACTGTATTTGAGCTATCGGCTTACGATCGGTGACGAGCCCATAGTGACCTCATGTATACACTAGGTCTACGTCGAGGTGACGAGCCTTTCCGTAGTAAATTAGAGTATAAACCAAGCCTGTGCTGAGGTGACTAGCCTCTCCGTAGTGACCTGAAAACTGTCTATCGTATGTGACTACTAGGATTAACGACCCTAGATGGATTAATGTTTGGTAAATGATATAAAGAGAGGTACCTTAGCTTCCTAATCCTACTGTATGAATATGTCTAATTAAGAACTTGGCTAATCACGCACATGCATCGCATTGCATATGCCTTTGGCGTTGAAGTTGAGCATTAAGAAAGGGGTGCATGCCGCGTTCATGAGATGATGTCGCGGAGGGAGTGTAGGCGAGGGCATGCATCATTGCAACATACCATTGTTGCATTAACAAGAGTACTTAGGATATGAGTGTTGTACAACTTTATCATTACTGCTTGACTAAATTGATAACATGTTGACTTTTGCCTTAGAGCTCCACTGAGTTGATCACTCACTCTCATGTTTTAGGACAGTGCTTTAAACACTAACTCGACCCTGTTGTAGTTGCAGATGATGGCGATGCTTATGAAGCGGAGCCTGACTTTTGTGATGACAAAGAGTTCTCTTACATGCAACTTTCTGGCAGGTCTATGTAGGCCTGAAGTTATGCCATCGGGACTACAGGGATATGATTAGATGATATTATACTTTACCATTTTATATATTTTAGAATTTTACATGTAATTATTTAACCTTGCAATGTTTATAATCAGGGGACTTAAAATCACTTATATGCTTTATATATTTATCACAGTCTTCTGCTTGTGTAATTAACCGTCTTTGGAGTATGATGTGCTGATTTAGTATAATCCCACTCATGTTTAATGCACTAATATGGACAACATTAAATCATCATTATCTATGTTACATACGTGATGTGTTGAAACTCGGGAGTTGGGCTCCTACTCAATCTCCGATTTTTAGGGCGTTACATGTCAATTATACCATGCTAAGAGAAGCTAATGCTGACATAGCAAGGCAACAAATCACATCGATTCACGTGGGAGAGGGTTGGCGCGGGGTGACTTATGGGTCATGACAGTGTCAAATGGCTAGGTTGTGCCAGCAAGGAAACTCTTTCATCCTTTGTGGGCCATGCTAACCTTAACTTGCACTTAATTTAGACCACGTCGGCACTATACTTAGTCAAATTTCTACAAAATGCAAAGTAATTATTTTATCTTAACAATTTGATTATGCTACATGTTAACTTATTTTGAGATGTGATTATGCTATATTTCATGGAGAGTGTTGCATTGGCACTCGCATTCCTAGTCCATGCTCTACAAGAAACCTCAACCAATTGATGATCATAAGCCATGGTTAGATTATACTAGGCTATTTTATATAGTAGGAGTCATTGAGGAGGTCACAATTCAAAATGACTTTGTGTCTATGTGCTTAAACTGTATGACTTGGCACAAGACAAAAGGAATAACTATATATTGTTCATGTAAAATGTTAAAAGTCAATGTTACAACCAATATTATCACATATGAGAAGCAATTTAGGAAAAAATTCAAAAAAATAGTCTTGAAAACTTAACTTAGTATTCACCTTAGAGCATCCTCCTCCCCTTGAGCTAAACCCTAAGTATAATGATGATGGAACCTTAGCTCTCTACTAATTATATTTAGTGGGTATAAGACAATAAAGTAACTAATGTGTACATTGTGTCCTCTATGGCAAATGTGTTCCAGAACAAGCTATGGAACATAATCAATGTTTGGGACATATACTTGTGCCTAAAGGGCATATTTGATGCCTATATTGATGCACAAGTCCAAGTCTTTGAGAGAAAATTGTACACCATAAAACTTGAGAAGGGTGCTCAATTAGTGAGTATATGATGAAAATGTTCATGGTCACCAATGAGTTTGAAATGATTGGAAGAGAATGCCATTGTAAACATCAGTCTTATATCTTATTGACAATTGTAATATGAGCAATTAAATTGAGTGATAATTAGGAGCAACTCCACACACAATTGGTTTTTTATGACACCAATAATATGAAATGTAAAAACTGAGTACTATGTGGTAGTGGCAAGTCGAATTCACAAAAGTGCAAGAGAGATAATTGAAGGGACATGAATGAAAGCCCTAAAAAATGAGCAAGAGGAAAGGTAAAGGAAAAGGAAAGGTATGTTGGTACTATGCGAACTCATACCACTTCAGGACTAATTAAGCTTATATTGTCTAGAAGAAGTTACTCATTTGGGATGCCAATGTAGGAATGACTCTCGAATCTCACTCTTTGTAATTCCGATTAAATAAAGTCACTCCACATGACATATGATAAGATACTAATATGATTTAATATAAAGTAAGAAGGGTGTAACACCACAAAAATTGGCACCCAAGTTTGTAGACTCTAGTCTTGAGTTCCCAGGTGTTAAACAAATGAAAATGCACGTGTGAACTCATTCAAATTCATATTTATTTCATACATGAGCAATCAGAGTAGTGCAATTTAAATTAGAGGATCCAAAGCGAGGTAGAGATAACAACAATCAATGAATATAAGGCTAAGAGTAAAAATATAATTCTAATAGTGATGATTACCTAAAATGGGGATTATACAAACCACAATGAACATACAACAAAATCAACATATGGAGCACACTTAGTCGAGAACTATAATATATATATATATATATAAGAACAAAAATAAATAAGTGCAAGGTCTTCCAATTTTTCCTCACACTCCCAATATCATGATGAAGGTACAAGCCAATCCAAGCCTATTCGCTAGATGCATCAATGGAACTTGCATCAACAATAATGCCTAGTTAGTGTTTTAAAATACGGTCCCGGAGTGGGAGTGAGTGATTAACTCAGTGGTTCAATTAACTCTGAGTTATGCATGTTATCGATTCCACTAGCACAAGTAATGATAAAGTAACTTAAACACTCAGTTCCTAAACTCTTATTAATGCACATGCATGTTGTATGAGATGATGCATGCCCTCACAATCCAACACTCATAAGTGACTCCAACACCACATTCAGAAATGCCAACACCTTCAAGTTGCCACAACCTAAACTAGTGTGATGTGATGAATGTTGGTGTTAACTGAATTAATTAATTAAGTCCGTTCATCCTTCAAAATTGGGGAAGCTGGAACACCTCCATATGGTCAATGGCTTTATCCAGATTGCTAGGCCTAGTGCGGCCATAGCGGCTTGGTGCCTACAATCCTTGATCCATATTAGGGTTTACCACCCAGATGACAACTCTTTAATCAATGTGAGGTAACACTGTCCTGACTAATCACTCAGGACCCCAATGACACAGCCTGAACGCACAGGGTTAGGCCGCCTATTGATGGGTGGATGGCACCTATAAATGATGTAAGGGTCGTCACCCAAACACAAATGTGGAGCGGTCTCGGCATCATTACAAATTGATATACTAGGCTCTCAGCCTCCTTAATTACTCATTGGTCACTACGGGAGGCTCGCCAACTCAGTGTAGGGCGAAAACACGGACACGGTGTCCCATACCACCATGCCTGACTCTTAAAATTTAGAGATCATATCACTAATGATTATTAGTAGGCCTCTTGTTGGTATGTGGTGCTCTAGATTTAGGCAAGCGTGATCGTACATAGTGGACACACATGATTGATTGGCTATTAGGCTAGCTCGGTTGACTCAGGCGAACCTCGGCATAACCGGCATTGGGTGCAAGCATCTCGTGTAGTCCGACTACTGTCAGTTGTCCAAGTTCGCCCCAGGTGAATCGGTCTAGCCTAGGGTGACCGACCTAGTCAGGGCCGCCTTCGTGGGCCTGAGGTTTGCTTGCCAAACTGACTACCCAAGTAGCCCCAGTTAATCAATGACATTAATAAATCAACTACACAGCTATAGAGAAGGATACAAACAATAAATCAGGAAATTCTGCTCTATTGGGCATTTTATCAAACATGCAGACAGTGTTACGACTAACATATTAATTCATGGGCAGTAAGGCAAATTGAGTGCATACGCAAGTGAGTAATAAGAAGCATGAGTAATAAATTAACAAATTCAACATATTCTAGCAACAAATCAAGTATACAAGCTTCATTACACATTGATATCAATTTATGGAAAGTAAACGGGCCATACGAGTATACATAGGTTAATATGCATTCATCCATTAATGACATAAATCATTAATTGTGACACGGGGTTCAATAAATGGAAACCTAAGGGTAATGGTCCGCATCTCTAAGAAGAAATATTTGATTTTGAGCTCCTAGGGTTAGGGATCCGGAAAAAAATCATCAATTTCTAAATCAAAATCAAGAAAATACCATTAATGACTAGAAATCTATACTAGGTTGCTTAATTAAAGGGTATAATATAATTCTTACCTTCGATTCTTAGCATGAGTGGATTTGGTGGAGGTTTAGTAGTAGTCAATGGTTTGGTTGAAGAAGTACTAACCCTACAAGCACCAAGATTTCCTTCACTCACTCTCTCTCTCTCTCTCTCTCTCTCTGTCTCTCTCTCTCTCCCCCTTGTCTTTCACTTTCTTTTCTCTCCATTTCTCTCTTTCTCTTTCTCTTCATCCTCACCCAAGCTAGGACATGAAATTTGTATGGGAGAAGGGGGTGCCCAAAAGAGGGCTATTTATTGTGCTAGAATGTGCATAAATAGCCCTGGTGACCCTTTCTTCAATAAAATTTGCATTGAGGGATGTTGTTTTCGACTTACAAGGCCACCTAGGGGCCCATTGGATTATCTACACCATAGGATAAGTGCCACACTATGAGATATACGTTTTATCATAATCGGGTGGCAATTAGACATTTCAATTAGTCGTGGGGGCCCCACTTACTACTGATGGTAATCGATAATTGATTGGGGCCGTGGCTATATGGATATGTGCAGGGAAATATCTTTTACTTGTACCTTGAGTTTGGTTGAAATCCCATGGTCAGAAAGTCATAACTTCGCAAAAGAGCAGAGAGCCCAATTTACTTAAATTTCAGGTTTTTGCCTAGGCCATTTGCACATCTCATGCATCTGACCCTCTACCCAAGTTGAGCAGTTCTAGACACTTTCTTGGTTCACCACCCACGATGGACATAAAACCCATTAGGACGAACATCTTTCTATAGCCTCGGGTTTAGTGGCCCACTAATGAGCGGTTTAGAGCTTATTCAGATAATAAGGGCATTTTTTGAAATGAATTGGGTGATAAGATTTCTTGTGCATGATAATTAGAGTTTAAATTAGCTAAATTTATAATGTGACCTATTTGTAATTAGCACAAATGATGATTTGGATCAAATCACCCTAATCAAGAACTCTAATTCAAGTATACTAGAAATTATCCAAATTAGTAAAATATACTAAAAATAAAAAAAATATTAATTCCTAAGAACATAAAAACTCTAAGATGAAATATATAGGATGATTTTTAGTATAATTATAAGAAATTCCTAAGAACATAAAAATATATAGGATGAAATATTAATTCCTAAGAACATAATTTCTTATAATTATACTAAAAATATATAGGATGATTTTTAGTATAATTATAAGAAATTCCTAAGAATATAAAAACTCTAAGATGAAAAAGATTTGCGCGGTTCACGGACAATGTGTAGTTGTAGAAATTTTCAGTTTCAATAGGTCTATTTCACATAATATTTTTAACACTTTTAGTTATTATATTATTTTTATTATTTTTTTAATAATTTATTATCAAGTATACTTTATCTCCACCAAATTTCATCTCATTTTGAGTTATATAAAAATTCTAAAAATTACAGAAGTACCAGCTACCTGAAACTATTATTTTTAGTATAGTTTCTAAAACGTCCTAAAATTATCCAACTTTAAGTTTTATTTTTATATATTATTTATTTTTCTATGAAACTAGTCATCAAGCTTCAAATTAGCTTTTGAATTACCTCAATTGGAGTTGTGAAAAAGTAAATATGAAAATTTGAAGTCATTACACTAATACTATCAAAATATGAATATGCAGAATATTATTGAACAGGGTTACTCGATTGCACCAAGTCCCACTCGGTGCAACTGAACCCTACTGTCCAGATTTTTTTGGTTGCTCGATGTTTACTTGGTGCAATCGAGCATTGATGCCTAACCGAACCTTACTGTCTATGTTCTTCAAAATTCTCAAATTTCACTTAGTCAGGCAGTTTTGGTAGATCCAAAGTCACTCATTTTGGTCCCAAACATGTGCGAATACAAACACAGATATGCACTTAAGTTCAGAAATCAAAGGTAATGCCTAGAGCTGAACACGAGTCGAGCTAGCTAGAGAAACTCGCTTGAATCGACTTGGTTAAGCTCGTTTGACTTGACTCGCAATATGGTTCAGGTCAGGCCAAGCGCCAATAACCTTAGCTCGAATAACATCGAGCCAAGTTCGAGCTTGGTCAAGCTTGAATCGAATCGGCTCAACTCGAAATAGAGCTCGAACTTGACTCGCTTAAAATATATTATATATATTGTTTATAATATATATATATATATATATATATTATTTATAATATATATAAGTTTTTTTTTTTAAAGTAAAAGTAAAAAGTAAAAACCCTAAACCCTTCCCCTCCCTTTCCCTCTTTTCATTTTACCTTACCCAAGTTGATTGTTGAGTGTGACTGATTGTGTGAGCGAGCGGCTGGTAGACGACAGTCCAACAGAGCCCACCATAGAAATAAGTGTAATTGTGTGAGCGATCAGTAGATGACAGTCAGATAAAGCCCGCCCACCATCGAGTTCAATTGTACAAGCGAGTAGCAGACGAAAGTCTCTCTACTCTCTACTCTTAAGTCTCTCCTCTCCTTCAATCCTTCAAGCCAGGTAGATACATTTCTTATTATTTTTCTCTTTTAATGATGCAATCGAGTTGGGTCAGGGTTGCGTTGGGTTGGGTCAGCGTCGAAATGGGTTAGGGTGTGGGTTGGGTTTCGTCGGGTTAGGTTAGGGTTGGGTTGCGTCAGGTTGGGTCAATGTTAGGTTGGGTCAGGGAGTGGGCAATGGGTTGGGTTGGGTCAGGGTAGAGCTGTACATGATTCGAGTTCGAGTTGGGTCAGGGAGTGGGCGGTGGGTTGGGTTATGTCGGCTTGGGTTAGGGTAGAGCTGTACACGAGTCGAGTTCGAGTTGGGTCAACATTGGGTTGGGTTAGGGAGTGGGCAGTGGGTGGGGTTTCATCGGCTTGGGTCAGGGTAAAGCTGTACACGAATCGAGTTCGAGTTGGGTCAATGTCTGGTTGGGTTAGGGTGTGGACAGTGGGTTGGGTTGCGACAGCTTGGGTCAGGGTAGAGCTGTACACGAGTCAAGTTTGAGTTAAGCTAGGCCAAGCTCGGTTCAGCTCTAGGTAAGGGTTGGGTTACGTTAGGGTTGCATCAGGGTGGGGTTGGGCCATAGTCGAGTTGCTTTGATTTTTGATTACCTTCAATAGTTGAATTTTAATAACTGGATAGTAAACTTGTGTGGACTTATATTTGACTCTTGACTTCAAGTTTTTGATTTATGTTTTATTAAAGTAATTTACTTGGATATGATTCTCAATCACTTGAAGAGTTGAATTTGAGATTACATGAGAAATTCTAAACTTGTGTATGCCTTTATTTGATTACTTTAATTTGATTTATGCTTAATTCTAGTATTCAACTACAAATCATATATTAAATATATGATTTATAGTTGTATACTACAATTAAACACAAATTAATTAGTTTTAGAGCGACTTCACTTGACACTTGATAGATAAATTTAATAATCTACCTATCTGTTTAAGAATTCATATGCAATAAATTGTATTCAAATTAATTATTGGTTTAATATTATATATATATATAAATTCTTAAATTGTCCAAGTTGGATAGTTTGGTCATATATCATGTACCTTAATGTTGCTTGCATAATTTACATAAAGTTCGAGATTTGGTGCATCAATCCAATTTATTCTCTGAATATATGGTTCTCAACTGGTTGACTGCCTCCTATTTGTGAATGACAGATAATAATGATGACATTCAAATAGTAGAGAATTTTTACATATATTCAAAGAATTATGAAGAGATGCTGCCAAATTTTTAACTTGCATGTAAATTGTGTGAGTAGAGTACATGATATATTATTGAATGAGATAAAAAGTGAAATTAAAAGTTCCGTGACATTAGAAAATGCCTACTTATAAATCACATATTACAGTCACACATTCGAACTTCACATATCTTACATGTGTTTTCTTATTTTTATATTTAAATATGGTTAGTGAGGATGTCTCTACTACCCTTAGTGTTGGTGCATCTAGCACATCCTCTCTATGTAACACTGTGAATTTTCACGGTCAGAGTTTATACTCGTGCCTGAGAAAATTAGGTGCGAATAATTGAATGAATTGGATGTTTCAGATTCACACCCTATTTTTTTTCATTTAGATCACATCCAGTTATATTCATTAAAGTAATCATTCACGAGAATAAATTAAATCAATTATATTTTTCATTCCATTAAAGTTAAAGAATTCAACCAATTATCAAATGTCCTCTTAATGGGAGCTTATTACATTATTAAAGTTTGTGGTGGAAATAAATAAAACTAAACATAAAACTCTCTTTATTTATTCAAAATAATCTTCTGTAGGGGGATTGTCATATGTGTCTTCAATCTACACATCACCTGCATCATCTGTATGGTTAGAGAGGGTCAATGCCCTACTCATAGTGATTGTTATCCTTTAAGATTAACTATAATTCAAGAGATTCATGAGAGTAATGTAAGGGTTCTGATACGTCTCATATTCCACCACTATGAGAGGTATCAGCATGCACAACTAATCTACATGAATGCATGCCTAGCAAAATGTGCGTAGCTCATTATACATAGTGATCATAACAATGTGGAATATAATTCATATAAAACCTGACTCGCCTCACATCCCATAACTACGAAGATTCGCCAGAGTGTCCAACGTTAATGTGAATTTATGCGAACATCTCAAGGTGACACAACAACACAGTTGAGGAATTTACGTAACACGATATGTTCATGGAGTGACTATTTGTAACATCTAATCCCGAAAAGTGATGTAATATGCATGACGATTTACTTACATCGATTGTGCATCATGCCAACCAACCAACGGAATTACGTGCCAACCAAAAGGGCTGTTACCCGTAATGCATTACGTCTACGATAAATATTTAAATCACTAGTTGTGATACCTTTAACACATCAGTTGTACCAAAGAGGAAATAAATTGAATTATGAGAGTTTTAGAATTATAAGACACATGCCCAAGTTATAAAGAGAGATAGCACAAGGCTAACATAATAAAGGGGAAGAGTAGTAATAATCTAACTCAACAAAAGAGGAGAGTAGCAATGACTCACTCAACAAAATAGGATAGTAGCAAGGGTTAACTCAACAAAAGAGGAGAGTAGCTAGGGCTAACTCAACAAAATTGGTAACGGCAAGGGCAATGCTTGTATCCATCATCCCACATAAATCAATAATGATCACACATAATTAACATCATACCATAATTTCCAAAGGATAAATAATTGATGGTGGTAAACCAAAAAATTACAGGAAAAATTCACAATAACGTGAAAGTATGTAAAGGCAAGATAAATCATATCAACTCAAATTAATGTAAGATTAAAGGAATCCTTTGCCTTAGCATTAGATCTAAATCCTTGGTAAATATCGATGTAGGAACGCTTATACATGAATCACGACATTGCTTGAGTGAGATAGAGATACCATATATTTGGAGAAGGAAGCAGATGATGGACGTCTACGCTTTTCTTTCTCTTTTTTTCTTCTTTTTTTCTTTTTCTTTTCTTTCTCTTTCTCTCGCTCTCTCTCTTTCTCCTTAGGCATTGGGCGTATGAGTGGAGAGGGGAACGCACACCCCTTTTTAAAAGGAGTGGGCGTGTGAGAAGAGTGTGTTTCACATCCCACTTGGATTGAGTTTCTCTAATTTTTCTTTTTTCTAACGATCTTTCTTTAAATATAATACGTCCATTATGTCAGGGTCGTTAAATAGAGCTTAGTATGTGATTTTCTTGGTGATCCAAAATTTAGATTGGCGTATCTTGAAAATTCTCTTAACGGGTGCTAAAATAAACTTAATCTCAATTAACAGTCCACACTTAATGATCAATGGCCAATTTTGGAGAAAATATGTAGTTAGGATAGATAAATGATTGGATAAAATTTGGTGTTAATTGATGGTGAAGAAAGCCTAAATATAAAATTTCACCATTTGTACCAAAAGAAAGGAACTGACTTTAACCTTCAACGGTGTAGGATCATAGATCGAGATCTAAATTTTGTATAACCATATAGATATATGAGACCAAAGTCTGTGGTCCAAATTTGAGTTATCGGTAGGAAGTGGTTAAATCGAAAGATCTAGATTTATAAGGAGTTAATAAGCCTGGAAAAGATAACTTCGCACCTAAGGAAAAGCCTACCAAAGTTAGGTATTTATATTTCATACTTGGTTTATATGATGGACAATCCAAGCCATTCATATGAAGGGAAATATCCTACTATGACTACCCACGAGGTTTCTTTACTCGATGAATAACAAAATTAATGGTTAAGGGGCTGATTTGTCAATTGGGTCACTTTTACAATGATCTAAAGGCTGAAGTTTGACATGTATGATTAATTTATGATACATAGACATGGCATAAAATTTCACATCAAATAGATCGTGAGAACCATGTGATATAGAATTCAAGGGTCTAGGTTAATGACATTTTCATAATTATTGCTGACATGAGAGTTTTGAGAAATCTAATGGTTCTACATGGTTATAGGCATGTCTTTAAGTAATTATTATAAAATAACTTATATCTAAATCATTATGAATAAATATTTATTCACCAAATTAATTAGGGAATGTACATATATCAAGCCACACAATGGATGATTAGATGACATGTTTAAAATAGAAAAACTTAGTGGTTAGTAATCTGGTCATGTATATAAGTGGTAGTATAGTTGATTTTATAAATGGATAAATACAAGTGAATTTTTAGAGTGATTAAGAGGTAGAACATGTATACCGTTAGATTCAAGTGACTTGTTCACATTATAAATTTCTTAGATTGCAGTTTTGATGGTGGGTTATGCATATTCCTAGGTGGTGCAATGGATCAGAATTTCAATTTGATATGTGTACGAGCAGATATAGATATCAAATAGTTAGTTTACTATGATTGAGTGGTCCAAAATCAAAGTGGACGGTCAGGTATCTTTACCTATCGGTGAATAGTTGACTGAATAGTTGGTTATGATGGACAAGGGGGAATACTTGGGTATATGATGATCCTATCTTAAAATTAACAGTCAGATGACTTGATTTATGGATGAAAATTATTCCCAACTGTCAGATTGATGTTAGAGAATAGATGTAAGGTTAGGATAACTAAATTGGTATCGTACACATGTACATAATAAGTTAAATTTCATGGTAACAGTCGAGAACTTTCAATACTCGTGTATTAAAAAGTATGGGGTGTTACACTCTAGTTGTTGATGTTGAAAGAGATGAGAGAAACTTGAATTCAGATACATCGAATAAAAGAAAAAAAGATCAGCAGTTTGAGACAATTTTGAAGAGGTTGAGTTGAAAGAAGGTTCAAACTGTGTTATGAATGTTAGAAGTAAGCATTACAAGTCAACATTCATAAAGCATTTTAGGGGATCAACTTCATATTATCACAGGAATACAATTAATTGTGTTAAGAGTCCAAAAATTTCCACGTTTAGGCCAACAATTGTTCTCATTTGTCTCATCTGGAGGAAGTGACACCGACATACAAACTGCTCTCATCATTCATAAATTTGAAAAAGATAAACTAAAATAGTGGTTTGTAAGAATAATTATTGTTGAAGAGAAACTATTTAGATTTATAGAGAGCAGAGTTTTTAGCGAATACAACAGATACTTGAATCCAAGATTTCAGAAGTGTTCGCGGGTCACGGTGAAAAGAGAATGCATGAAAATGTACATGAATAAGAAGACAACGATGAAAGTCATTCTGTCATCAGTCTAACGTATAAGTCTTACTTCAGACTTGTGGATGACATTGAACTAAAGGAAGGGGTACATATCACTAACTGCACACTATTTGAATGTAGATTAGAATCTATGTAAGACAATTTTAGACTTTCATCACTTTCCTCCCCCTCATACCGGTTTGGTTATTTCAGACTATGTATATAATTGGCTTCAGGAGTGGGGCATCGAAAGTAGGATATCTTCAATCATGTTAGATAATGCATTTACAAATGATGTTATGATTTCTTTTTTGCGGAGCCAATTCAAGATAACAGAGAAACTTTATTTTGGGGGGGGAAGGGGAGAGGGGAAATTTTCCAAGTGAGATGTTGTGCTCACATTATGAATCTAATTATACAAGATGAGTTAAAAATAATTGATGGCACGATTGAGAACAAAAGAGAGAGCGTTAAGTATATACGGGGGCCACCATTAAGACTTAATATTTGGAATGACATACGCCAATGTTTAAATGTCGGAACTCAAAAAATATTGAAGTTAGATGTGTGCACCCGTTGGAATTTAACATATGAAATGTTGGATGCATCAGTTGAGTTGAAAATTGCATTCCTAGAATTTACAGTTTGTAATAAAGTATATGCTTACTTACCTAATGAAGATGATTAGAGAAGAACTAAATATGTTCATAGTTTTCTTTGAGTTTACTATGATTGTACGAAGTTATTTTTCAGAAATAAATATCTAATGACAAATTCCTTTATTCAAAAGCTTTGGAAGATTAAGGATTCTCTTCAGAGAAGTGTCACAATAGGTCCAGATAATATTTAGAATATGGTGCTAAGCATGCAAGTGAAATTTGAAAAGTACTAGAGAGAATGTCACCTATTGACGGCTTTAGTTGTTGTGCTTGATCCTCGTTACAAAATGGGACTGGTTAGTTACAGTTATAAGAAGATTTATTTGTTTGACAAGGAAACAGTTGAAACATCTAATGTTAGTGTGACAATTAAAGAATTATACTCTACTTATGTGGGTAATTCTACTAGAAGTCAGGACACATAACCTATGCATGAACATGTCTCTAGTTCATTTATAGGTGATGTAGGGATGAACGTGATGAGGTCGATTACCGTCTTCCTCAAGGATAACTACTTTAAATCCATGGAGCTTCTCTGGACTCCTCACAAATATAAAGAAATTCTAATAAATTTGTAATTTGATTGATGAATGAAATAAATGAGTTCCCAACCATTTAAATAGAGATACTAAGCAATGAGAGAAATTTTAGAATCATACTATATCTATAACTCCTAGAATTTGCAACTTACTATAAATAGTAAACGTTCTATTTATAGACGGTCATTGTGTCTACTAGTGCACAAGGTTTTCGGCCAAAATTATTAAGTGTCCTATTTAGCTTCACCAAGCTATTCTCTTAATTATTCTAAGCACTTCTTGCGTTGGGCGCAACTCCTAAAGCCCAACGGATGAAGAGTTATAATCAAACTAAAACTTACTATATTTATAGTAAAAATGAAATTAAAGTAGGGAAATGACTGTCGATCTGGTGGCATTTCAAAAATCTAGCTTGCATAACTCGATGTAATGGGGTTGGGTGGCTAAAGTAGCTTATTCTATCCCAAATTACATTCGATAACACATTCCAATTTGCGAGATACGCTTGATTTAAGGTCCGATGGTGCGGATCACTTATGTCATCGATTAGGCCTTTTCTGATCCATCTTGGCCATGAAACTGTTCGCGTCCAGCTCTACATCAATCTTGTGCACTTCAAAAGAACTTGTCCTCGAGTTCTCGTCCTGCTTTGTTTCATAATACTCGGTCAGGTTCGCGATGTTAAAAGTTCGTGAGGTTGCCACGTCATATGGAAGATCAACAACATAAGCATTGTCATTGATCTTTCAAATGATTGGTGCTGGTCCAACTTCTTATTCTTTAATTTGTTGTATGTACCGGCCGAAAATCTCTTTTTTTATAGATGGACTATAACGTGGTTGCCCACTTCAAACACTTTTTATCGTCAATGTTTGTTTTCTTATTCATTGTACTTCTCATTCGAGGCATGTGACTTGGTCTGCACCTCCGCATGGATGCTCATGATCCTGTCTGCCATATGTACGACTGCAATGCTCATGCTTGGGAGCTTGGACAGAGGGACTAAGTCAAGTATGTGACAAGGCACTCGTCTGTAAATAATCTCGAACGGTGATTTTCCTATCGAGTGGTTTACCATGTTGTGGATTGCAAACTTTACTTGAGACAATGCTAAATCCCACTGCTTCAATTTTTCTCCTGAAATACAGCGAAGGAGGTTTTACAACGTACGATTTACAACCTTAGTTTGCCCATCGTCTGTGCGTGGAAGGCACTGCTGATTTGAATTCGTGTATCGAATTGAGTCCACAAAGTCCTCCAAAAGTGGCTAATGAACTTTATGTCAAGATCAGAAGTAATAGTCTTGGGGATCCCGTGTAGCCATATGACCTCATTGAAGAATAGATTCACCACGTGTGTTACATTGAGGGTCTTCTTGTATGGGATAAAGTGTGCCATCTTAAAGAAATGATCTACCACCACAAACACCGAATCCATACCACGTATTTGTGGGAGACCAAGCACGAAGTCTATAGATAAATCCTTCCAAGGATCGTCAGGTACATGTGGAGGTCTGACAAACATGACAACATTGTACGGCTTTTTCCACATCATGTACCAATTGCGGTCAGTAATATTATTCTTCCGTAAGAGCTCACATCATGTCTCACCCAAGGTGTCTACCGAGGCAACCTCCATGTAGCTCCTGAATAATCTACTCCCTTAAAGAACTTTGAAGGATGCACAATCAATTCCCTTTGAAGAGGAAACTATCCTATATATTAAGGTCATTAGGATGACCTTCTTCGCACTTCATCAAAGAATCTTTGAAGTCCTCGTCCTTAGCATACAAATCCTTGAGACAGTCAAAGCCGACCACCTCATTACTCATTGTAACAAGTAGTGATGCACGACAACCCATCTAGCATGCATACGATTTACATTAGTCTAAAACTTTAATGCTTGATGGTCAGTGTACAAAATAAACTCTCTTTGAATTAAATAATGTCGCCAATGTCACAATGCCTAAACAACTGCGTACAACTCATGCTCACACGTTGA
The DNA here is from genome assembly GCA_037074715.1 of Magnolia kwangsiensis. NCBI lineage: Eukaryota > Viridiplantae > Streptophyta > Magnoliopsida > Magnoliales > Magnoliaceae > Magnolia > Magnolia kwangsiensis. Next base: position 142,434,909 of record CM073573.1, read on the forward strand.
CCACTTCGTTCGGGCTTCACTGAGCTTCTCGCTGTAGAAGGTTACGGGCCTGCCTTCCTGTGATAATACTCCTCCAATTCTAACGTATGAAGCATCATGCGCAACTTCAAGCAGCTTGTCGAAATTAGGAAGCATCAAGACTAGTGTTGTGTCATGCCCCAAACTCAGAAATTGGGCTCACAAAATTTTTGATCGCCGAATCTGGTGTCGACAGCCTCCGTAGAACCCCATTCTCGGCTCCCAGCTCCCATTCGTCAGGTTCCGATCCTGGGATGCTACGAGGAGGATTTTCAACATAGTTTGATTTGTGATAAGCATAACCAAAGGCATAACCCACAAACAACAACCAAAAACTTCATTACATTTCCACTATGATCAAAAACTTTACAAGTACAATGAGTATAAAGGAAAATATAATGATGATGAACAAAATCTCCAAAGTGATCTGCAAAGTGCTCCTGCCTCAGCGTTGCTGCGCCCCGACGTCACCTGCATGCAACGGTCGTGCATAAGCTTATAGAAAGCTTAGAGGGTGGTGAAAGTGTGTGTGCAAGATAGTAATATGATAATGTAATATCAGAGTAATGAGGAATATGCCGATGGATCTATGAATACTGTTGGTCATACCAAGGCCATGTGGTGCAAAGAATGAATGATGTCGACGATACTAAGGCCATGCGATGTGAAATGCAACTCAAGCATATAGTCCTCATCTAAGTCCATATATCAATACAGTTCAAATCTGAGATATCACCGGGGTCTAGTACACTTTAAACCAGATCGCCACCCCATCACGCGCAATAAGGTAAGTGGAAGAGACCTCACTATCCGTCTGCAAATATCAGGCTTGACTCGTCGATAGTGAACCCATTCCTCGAGTTGGTTAGACTCAGCCTAGCATTACCCCTTACACTCGGGTGGGTAAGGCCGCACCCCCTTCTAACCGACCATGACACAGTGAAAAGTGCAACCGTATGATAATCGCACTCGACGCTCTTATACCCACTCACTCTAGACATTGGAGCAACCTCTTGGTATCATAAGGGTTTAGGAACTTTCACCCATAGATATCTATAGCACCCCATGTAGAATAAGATTTTTGGTATCCAATCCTGCCAACCACAATACGTCTGTGGAAGCTACGGCCCCGATGTCGCTAGGGCGTATAGTAACCATATCACATTATGCGAAATGCATGAATCACGCTATCCAGTCATGCAACAAATCCTGCGCGTATTGTGCGCTCATGTAGGGCAACACCCCCTAATCGAGAGTCCATAAACAACCTGCCCGAAGGTGTATGCTATGATCGGTCACCTCTCATATCAAGCATATATATAATGCGTATGAATTATGATCATGAGTCATAGAACTATACTAAACATGTAATAAAGTAATGAACTGCCCTTACAACGCAGATGGGCCTAGACGGCCTATACACAACAAGTACGGGCCTAACAATGGGCCCTAGGTAGAGTCGTAATGATGACATTTAACCAACATTAAACTCGTAATGTGGACGTCAAACCAACATTACTCCCAAGGCGCGATTGTCATGAACATCATTACATAATCCGTGTTGGGATCACACATTGCAATGGACCTTAGGTACATCCCATTAGGCCTTTAAATATATCAAATGGGCCACATCCCATGGGCCTTATATTCATCAAGTGGGCCACATCAATGGGCCGCACCAATGGGCCTTTAGTGCATTGCAATGGGTCATAACCCATGGGCCTTAGATTGCATCAAATGGGCCTAATCTCGTGGGTCTTATATGTAACCAATGGGCCACACCAATTGAGCCCCATATACACATTAAATGGGCCTCAACCCATAGACCCTAGTACATCTTAATGAGCCTTAACCCATGGGCCCCTAAAACATCAAATGGCCTAATCCCATGGGCTCTAGAATACATCAAGTGGGCCTCGACCCATGAGCCTTACATTATGTTTATTTTCCATCCAAATTGGGGCCCAACATGGTGTTTATTTCCATCCAAACTATTCATAGGGTCACATGGGCCTAGGGCCCACCGTAATGTTTATTTTGTCATCCAGCATGTAGGCCAGGGGGCCCATTATAATATTTATTTGCCACCCAACCAGGGGGAGACCCACTGTAATGTTTATTTACCATTCAACCTATTTATAAGGTTACGTGGACCAAGGGGTGGGGCTGGTCCCACTGTCCAGGGTGGACGGTGCAGATATAACACATAATCATGGTGGGTCCCACCGTCCAGGGGTGGACGGTGCAGATAGAACACAATCAAGGAGGGCTCCACCATCCCACACTGTGGACGGTGGAATGAATACATTCCAGTGGGTTCCACCATCCACTGGACGGTGGAAATACAACACATGCATCACTGTGGGCTCCATGTGGGGCCCACCACGATGTTTACATGCCATCTAACTCGTTGACGAGGTCATACAGACCCGAGTGAAAGGAAATCACAAATTTCATCTTGATCCAAAACTTCTGTGGCCCACAAGGCTTTCAATGGCAGAGGTTCAATCCCACTGTTTTCTGTAGCGTGGGCCACTTGAACGTTGGATGGAGTTGAAACTTGGAGGGGGCCCACTTCTGGGAGTGGCCCACCTCTTAAAAGGTGTGGATGAAAAATATACATTATGGTGGGGCCCACATGTGGGGCCATGGGCCCCTGACGTCCGCCCGCTACAAGCACGCTGCAGCATGCTGCTGCAGTTGTCAAGGGTAGCAGGCGCTGCCCCTTATATGTGTATTTTAGATTTTTTTTTAATACTAATCCTATGGTTTTTCACAGGTAGGGCCCACCATCAGAAAATCCAACCCGTCCATTACGTTCTGTGGCTCAAAACAAGCCCAATGAGTCTAATATGGGACATTTTTCAGCGTATAGAAAAATTCTAGGGGACTTTAGATGGTGGAGATCACATTTACTAAGTTATGGCCCACCAAATTCTCCGATCAATCTCATTTTTTTGGCTCAACGCCTAAAATGAGTTGGTGAAAGGAATGGACTGCATGGATTGAATACACACATCGAGGTGGGGCCTATGTGAGTAGGCCACCCCTAAAGCTAAAAGGAAGCTTATATTTGTGTTTTTATCCAACCCACGTCCAACATCCCTGGATGCTGGATGTTGCAAAAATGAATACATTGGAGGTGGGCCCTGCTTATGGTGGGCCACCTCATGGAGGATAGGGTGGGTATAATGCATTTAAGGTGGGCCCCACTTGAGGATAACTTGGATAAAGTAAATACTTCATGGTGGGGTCAATTCAAGTGGGCCACACAACTACATTATCATCACATGAGAAAAGAAAGAAAAGGGATGGAGAGAGAGAAAAAGGGTGGGACACGCGTGTGATGGAGGGCTCCGCTACTATGAGCCCTCTCTTATATGAAATCATACATCAATGGATCCCTCTACACATGGATTCATCAAAATCAAAAGTCAACGGTGGAGATCCTCTCCCCACCAATATGGACGGTCTAGACGACCTTTTTAATGCAAGAAAAACATCATGATGGGGTCCATGGAGAATGGCCCCATCATGGAATGATCGTGATAATCCTAGTGGGCCATCGACCACATCTTAGGGTCCCAAATGAGATCCAAGCCATTGATCGGTTGGCCTCACTTGGCCCATCTTAAAAATATGAAAAACTACTATTATCTAGCACTCACCGTTCGATCTTCTTGCTCCTACGGGTTTCTTAGCACCTTAGCTTTGATTCCAATGGAGGAGATGAGGAATGGATGGCTAGGATAGGGGATCTTGGGATCGAAAGGTGAGCCACACTTGGAGATCTCTTGGAGAGATGGGAGAGACTCATATGTATGGGGTTTTGGTTGCTTGGGAATGGTTTGAAAAAAATGAGAAAGAGAGTAGTAAAGAGAGAGGAGTGATGGGTGATGGAGTGATGAATGTGAGAACTTTTAACTTTTGTAACCTTTTGTGTAAGAAAAGCATGGGTGGTGTAAGAACTTTTTGACTTTGGAGACATTTTGTGTAAGAAAAGTATGGGCTTGTAAGAACTTTTAGACTTTTGTGGATTTCTTGGGAAAGGGTGAAAAGTGATGTGTACTTGACATGAGATGTGATGGGATTAATTGATTGATGGGATTGATGTGACAACTCATAGAGATTCTCTTGGGTTTCGCAACGCGCGGTATTTTCCTCGCACTGAACATTGGCCCACATCTCCTGACCAGGGTATCGCCTCGACCCGCGAGTCACGGCATTGGAACCGCAGCGACGGCGTGGTTGCTATGGTAAAGGTCTTGGGTTGAGTCGATGCAGGTTGACGACGTACGAATCAGGGTCGCACGTAAATATCAATTAAGGGCCGAAGGTTGCTAGAATTCGACCAGTAAGACTGCGGAAGTCTACGAAACAGTACGGACTAAGATACGGGTCTTACATGTTGTGGACAAATGATGCTTGATCTCATGAAAGCTCTTGTCGGCCTCATTGTTCTACTGAAATGGTTCTTTTTTCATACAATCTCTAATAGGTGCGACTATCGTGTTAAAAATTTGAACAAATCAACGATAAAAGGTCTCTAACCCTTGAAAACTCTTCACCTCATGAATGTTTGTCGGGATTGGCCATTTTCTAATGGCTTGCATATTTTCATCATCCACACAGATGCTTGTGGACGTTACAATAAATCACAGGAACAATAGGCTTTCCATTAAAAAGCTACACTTCTTCAAGTTGAGGTACGACTTGTTAATTTGTAGGACATACAACACCTGCCCGAGATGTTTTCTATACTTCGTCTCATCCTAGCTATATATCAGTATGTCATCAAAATATACTACCACAAATCAGCCAGTGAACGATTTTAGAACTTGATACATCAAACATATAAAATTACTTGGTGCGTTTGATAGACCGAAAGACATGACCAACCACTCATACAACCCTTGTCTTGAATGCCATTTTCCACTCATCACCGGGTTGGATACGAATTTGATTGTACTTGCTCCTTAGGTCTAGTTTTGAGAACACCTTGGGCCCTTCTAACATGTCAAGCATGTCGTCCAACCGTGATATTAGGAACCAATATTTAATGGTAAATTTTTTGATTGCCCGGTGTTGACACGCATATCGAACATGTCGACTCTTGCTTTTCTCAAGAGACCTTTATGGATCAATTCCTCCACTTTCCTCTTAAGTATCTCACACTTCTTCGGACTCATTCGATAATGAGGGCGGTTGGGCAGGCTAGCCCCAAGGATGAGGTTTATGTGATGTAGGATGTCCCTCATAGGGGGCAATCCATCGAGTAAATCTTCAGGCCAGACTTTTTTGAATCCATTTAGTAATAGTCTTACACTTAGAGGAATGTTTGAGAGTTTTGATTCCTCGCCCTTCACTACTATGGCGTTTACCTCGCTAGTTTCCTTAGATTCTTCCATGAAATCCTAATGGTCAAGAGGGAACTTTCCTTCGCTTTAGAGGCTTTAGGGTGGTTCTCTAGTGCCATAGGGGTAAGGATTAATTTTCAACTATTCTTAATGAAGACGTAGACATTATCTTGTCCTTGATGGGTTGTATCACGGTCCGACTGTCAGGGTCGATCGAGTAACATATGGCATACTTCCATGTCGACCACATCACGAAGTATTTGATTCTTATAATTTTTACCAATTGAAAATGAGATGGTGCATTGTTCAGTTACCTTGATCTCATTTACCTTTTTTATCTAGCCAATTGAGTATGCAGGGGAAGGATGTTTTGTCATTGATACCTGCAACTTGTCCACCATCACTGTTGAGATGATGTTCTCACTACTTTCACTGTCTATGATCACGTCACAGACTTTTTCATTGACAGTGCACTGTGTACAGAATATATTTCATTGTTGTGGAAGTAATTCATTTCATAGTGTATATAATAATCATCTCACAACTAGAGATTTGCCATGATCCTAGACCATCCACTCATCGCCATTTGCTCCTTTCTCAGTGGCTTATTATGTTTATGTATTCTTTTGCACCTTTAGTGCCCCCTTCATTTATGGCCAAGTGTGTTACGGGACATAGAGGACAGGTGTTTGATAAGTGGCCCGATTGGCTACAACAGTAGCAGTTATTTGACCTTGGTTGAACGTAAGGATTTGGAATCCTACTCAGGCCCGCTATTGTGGGTGCTACACGTTAAGGCCTAGATGAGCCGTTTCCCGTATCATGGTGTGTGATTATGAGAAGTTAAGGATGTTCTCCTACTGGTTCTTTTCCTAGTGCCAGCATTGGATCCTATGTGGGACTCGTTATGAGGGGTCGAGTTGAAGGATAAGGACAATTAGAGACTCTTACAAGCTACGCTTCTTTCCTACCTACCAATTGAACCGCTTAATCCACGGTCCCGAATGGATGCATTTGAACTCGATCCTGAATCGTTGATCGTAATCCCTTATAAATCATGTTACCTTCTATGAGTCAGATTCTAATAAATCGTTTCGTGTTGCCAACCGTTGAAATTCTTCAGTGTAATTTGTGATGGTTCAATTTCCTTATTGTCAATTTTGGTATTGCTGGAATAATATCTGCTCGTAATCACTGGGGAGGAATCATGATCGAAAGAGTCTCATCCGTGGCCATGATGAGATGGGCACCTTGTTCTGGCGGGCACGTGAGAGTTGTAATTGCTCCCACCATGCAGAAGTATTAGATTTTAATTTAAACGCTACCAATTTTACCTTTTTATGATTTGACACTTTTCGACAAAGAAATAAATGCATTCTATTTGGGGGATTTATTCAATGATAATAAAGAATTTAATGAGAGAACATCAATCACATTTATCTGAGTTCATTTACATCCTCTGATTCCCTTGATTCTGAAAATAAAGTACATTAATGCAATGTAATTAAAGAGAAGATAGTCAAATAGAAATTTCGACAGCATTCCGACGCTATTTTGGTCATCTCTTAGGTACTTAGGAGGAATTGCTGATCTGATCAGCCAGTCTTCAAGGAGATAGAGCATCCTTCCAGTCATTCTTCCTTAAAATATATAGCAGCCCATTGAAGTGTGGCCAGGCCTTGAGGAAATCAAGCCAATCATGCTAAACGGGCCTGAAAAGTCTCTCAGAATGTAAGATCATGGGATTTCCACCGTCCATTCGTACTGAAACTTCGTGTAGTCTTAGAATCACAAATTAGCCGTACACGTCAAGTTTCAGCTCCTGAATCCTTATAGAAATGGCCAAACTGAAAAATCGACCCCTGAGATCATGATTTGGGGCCCGCCAATAATCTGGATATGCTTTAGATTTGGTCCCAACGTGTTAAATAATTTGATAAAGCAGATGGACGGAGAATATTTCTAACAAGAACCACGCTGGAGCTACATGTATGTCGCGTGTACATGGTGTGCATGAGCACCGGTTGTGCATGAATTTTCTCAAAGTCGGTTAGCAAGCTACTGACCGACTTCTTCTTCTCAACTACAAAACCATGCACAGCGTCATTAGAGTCTCTTTGGAATTTTCTCAGTGTGGCCCGGTCATTACTCAAATCATCGATCCAGACTGTCCATCATGTTCAGAAGGGAGTTTTAACCGTTGTCAAGGTGGCATTTTAAAACCATGCAGGCTGTTGCAACATTCTAATTGTTGAACATGAAATGGACGGTGAAGTAGATAATCTTGTAGGCCATGTTGATTTCACTTCAAAACCAGTCCATTTCGGATGGTTTTTCGTCGTGAATCGAATGAGCGGTGTGGATCTTTCACTTGGCTTCCACAAACGAGAGATCAAACTTCACAAAGTCGACGTACGTCGACTCTGTTGCAAAACAGAGTATCGATTCATCTGTAGTGGACTACCATCATGCAGCGAGAGGTTAATCTGAGCCGTCTATCAAATAGAGGGAGAAAAACCAATCAGGATCATGTTGAGTTTTGGCGATCATGCTCGTCCATATGATCGTTATGGAGACCGTAAACGGACCGTTGAGCTTCCATTACAGCTTGATTATCACGGTGGGCCACATCATTAGTTGATCAAAACTAGTCTTTCACGGTTAAAATTCTGAGAGGAAGATATTGATGGTGTGGATCTCTCAAAAGGTGGCCGTACTGGGCATTAACAGCGCTACAGTTGAAAGGAAACAACTTCCTTCTTAGTTCGTGCATGGCCGCTAGTCCGACCGGTTGCGCAGTCCCGCGCAGGGAAAGCGTCCCTCGGACAACATAACAGTACTATATGGCTTGCAGGAATCGACACTTAGTCGAATTTCCGCTTCTGTTGCGCGAGTCAAGCAGACCGTACAAAATAAAATCTCCTTTGTGTGAATGGCGCAGAAACACAACTTAAAAAATTTCCTTTGCATTCCTTGCACGGTCCGCGCAGCTACACTATTTCATGCACGATCCGCGCTACTGCACTGTTCCTTTTGCGGTCCGCGCAACTGCATTGCTCTCTCTCTCTCTCTCTCTCTCTCCTCACTTCTTCTTCTCCATTTCCTTGCTCACCAGCTGATCTAACTGATCCAACCCCTCCAAATGAAGCAGGGAGGGGTGTTTATAGGCCCCACCACTCTTATAAAGTGGTGATCACCACCACTTATCCCTTCACATTTGGACATCTTCCTCTCTTAAACCATGATGTTCACTAAACTCCTTAAATGGTAGTGTACAGCTTCTCTTCACTAAAATGACACATGTGCATGCTTTATTACCAAAATACCTTTTCTAATCCCTTTTACTGAAATACCTAAACTATCCCTGGACATGGAATTTTACCAAAATACCCCCGGAGTGGATTTTTACCAAAATATCTCTGGACATGGAATATTTTTTATGCCTCAACAGATGCCCTCTCGATCCTTCTTTGATTGATTCCTGAAATTAAATGGAGGATCGATCTTCCTCCTCCTGAAGAACTTGAATGAATTACAACTGAAGGATGACCAGATGATTATGCTTGCATGAAAGACTAGATGATCATTCTTGACTAGAAGATCAAATGATCGCGTTCAATCGCAATACTGGAATGTTCGCGCTCGAACAGAAGACTTGAATAATTTTGTTCGAATGAAAGGCTTGAATGATCACGCTTGAATGGAAGGTTACGATAATGGTGTTCAAGTAGAAGATTTGATGATGGCGTTCGAACGGAAAACTTGATGATTGCGTTCGAACGAAAGACTTGAATGATGGCGCTTAAATAGAAGATTGGAATGCCCCCAGCTAGTAGTGTCGAGCGGCTGTTCACTAGAGAGGATAAAATGCTCTTTTCATCGAAGCACATCTCTGCAACAGCTGTGACGACTTTATCTTTGAGTGATTTGATCAGAGAACTATCTTTCAACACCGTGGTCATTGCAAGGGCCTCTTTAATCAACTCTAGCAATTCTTTCCTTCAACTCCGTATCTGGGGTTGTTCTTTAATGCAACTCTTGCCGCAACACATTTTTCAATTGTTTCCTTTATTCATGATCTGCATAACCTAAGCTTTCAAATGATGATCTCTCCTTCCAAATTAATCGGGATTAGTATCTCCATTCATTATAATTTGTCCAATTTAGCTTTATCAAGTATTTATAATTTTGAAATATATTGAGAGTTTCTTCTCTTTTTTAGGCTGATTGTGATATTTGCAATATGATAATGATTTAATCATTTCATCTTTGCGCTTCTCATCGTGCTTCGCATTGTATTCTTTTCTCATTAATTCACGCTCTAAGGAATGTCATCTCCAACTCCAAAGATTCAATCACTGAGTGTTTTTACTGGGTCTTCTCTAGTTTATGCTATGTAGCATTTTCTCATAGACTTTTCCTTGGATCTTTGCTGATTTTAAAAAAATGAGTCTTAGAAGTTATTGATGATGATGATTCCATTTGTTCTTCATCTCCATCAGATCCGATACATGGAGTCTTGCGATATTATTATCCATAATACTCGGCATATGAATTCCTTCGCCACGTATAAGAGATTACTCGAAAGACCAAGATATAGATTACTTTGGAGACATAGATCCTGCCCCCTTTCCCTGTCAATGTCGCATAAATATCTCTTCAGAAGATAATATTTCTGAAGTGAAGTCTGCTGATACCCTTGAAGGATGTATAATCTTTGCCGATTTGAACCTGATTCATGAGAAACGCATTTTTGGCATCTTGTCTACTTAATATTTAAAATGTTCATCAGACAATTGCATATTTGAGCATATCTATATTGAAATATGTATCTACAGTATTTTGAATGCTATGCATAGTTTATGCTTTGCATGCTTGAGCATATCTATAGTGAAATATGTATTTGCAGCATTTTGAATGCTAAACTTAATTTGTGCTTTCGAGCAATGGAGATAGTATACTCTTGACTAACCATCCTCTGACCGAATCAAGACTAAACTTAATTAAACTTGACTTGACCAGACTCGACTGAACTGGACTGACACTATTGAACTGACACCACTAAACTGATACTACTAGACTGACACTACTGGACAGACACCTACACACACAATTTAGGTTCGTGAGAATGATTTCGACTGCACGCCTGGAACATGCTGCTGCTCAAGTTAATTTTCAAGAAAATTTGCATTAATACTTAACAGTGTTAGGTATTACAAGGGAACTATGAGATGTATAACTTTAATTTTCAGATTTGCAAATGATACAAGTTTCTCATGATATTTTGATAATGATGCTTTTGCTTTATTTACAAAATGCTTTAATTACTGCTATACTATTAATGTATTATACTTTTTTTTTATATCCTTTTATGATTTATTAGCAAGGGATTTCCTAGATGATCCTTGTCCTAGTTGGCGGTACTAAATTTCAATTTAGTCAGTCACACACAGTTTAAGCTCTTAAGTAGTGGAGCACACACAGTTTAAGCTCTTGAGTAGTTGAAGTAAGAAATTTTCTAGATTCTTGTGGGAGTTGGGTCTTACGTGATGGTCTCTGTAACTCTTATGAGTTCGCTAGACTCCTCATTGCCTAGTGAGTTCACAAACCGTGATCCATCAGAGGGGCCCAGTGAAGCTACCGGGGCTGTGAACTTGGGTTGGATTTACGCACAGGGTTGGCCACGGTAACTCTTTAGAGTTCATAGAGCGCACAAGACTACCTTTGGGGTACTAAATTCAGGGTCGTCGGTCCATCAATGAGTAGGTTTAAGCCCTTCCTCATGAGTTAATACTGAAATTGATTCCCTAAATCTGGGGGGTCTTACTCATGGTTGGCCTATCTATGGACATAGTCCAAAGAGCGTACACAACGACCCGCTTTTTCTTCGTTTGCAAGGTCGAGCCCATTCACGGGAGGGCATTTACCTCCGTTCCCTGTGACACTGCCGGAAAGCTATACAAACGGCATTGGACTTACACGTGTGACTAGCCTTCACAGACTTTTGGCGTCCTTGGCTTCATCAGCTGCCCGCATGGGTATGCGTATGATGGCCTTCACGGGCGTTTTAGGGCCACTGGCTTCTCGCCGCTGCCCGAATGGTGAAAATGATAGGTCTTACGTGTAGCTGGTCCCTTTTAAGATTTGGTCCTTTTAGGACTTGGCCTTTTTAGGTCTTGGAGACTTGGTCCTTTTAGGACTTGGCCTTTTTTTGGGACTTGGCTAGACTGCCTTAAATGATTATAGGTCTTATGCGTAGTTGGCCATATAGGCTTGGCTAGGCTGTTTTGAATGATTAGCAACCATCACTGTCGTTAACTTTATATGTGGTTGGCTATATAGTTTATTCCACTGCTAAAAGATGGCGATTAATAATTGATATTTCACCGCTGTTGATAATACTTTGAGAATGTTCATATCATGTTTGAAATAGTGTATCAGCTTGGCAATGATAGCAATTTTGATAAGCGATTGATGACGTTAGCAATAGTTGTCAATCTGGGCGGCGATAATCATCGGTACTTACCAATGAAAATCTTTGGCGTCGTTGGCAATCGTCAATGTTTGGCCGCTTGACAGCAATGCTTGACAGTAATCATCAACGCGCTTGGTGGTGATCAACCATGCTTGGTAGCGATCATCATTAGTGCTTGGTGGCGATCATCAACACCTGGTAACAATCATCATTAGCACTTTGCGTTTGATAATGACTTGATATGCTTGAAAGCCTGTCTTTCTTTGGCAATGACTTGATATGCTTGAAAGCCTACATTTCATTTATATACACAAAAGAAATACATTCTATGGTGAGAAATATATTTCACAGTTTCTTACTCACCTTTCTTACTTACCTGTCTTTCCCCCTTTTGATTAGGAAGCATTGCTCTGGAAATCTTTGTAATCAAAATCACCATGTTGCGACTTTTAACAAATATACTGACGTCGCATCATCTCATATGCTTGCTCAAGATCAGCTTTGCCCCCATTCTCAAACTAGTCAAGCCTATGTACTCTCCTTTTTTTTATGTCATATACCTTAATAATTTTGCTTTTATCAATATTCTTCTGTAACTTGTTCTTCAAGCCATTCGCTTTTCTTTCTTCTTCAATTGTATCTTCTGAATTTCTCCTAAAATTTAAAGTTAATTGAAAATTTATGCTTTAATTCATTCGCATAAGGGAGAGTACATGACCTTGTCTTTCGCAATCCTTTTGCTCTTTGAATTGTCGGTGACCATCGTCAATGCTTGATAACACTCATCAATTGCTTTTGCCCCAACTTTACCCTGCGAAAATTGATATAGACAATTATTATAAACAATTATCATTTCGGAGAGTCAACAATTACCTCATTTGGGATTCTGAGATTTTTTCATTCTGAGACTTTGCTTATCTTCCCCCCCCCCCCCCCCCCCTCCCCCCCCCGCTTTTTTTTTTTTTGATTTGGAAGCATCAGAACTGTAGCTTATCTTAAAGGATAACGTATCTCATACGCCTTTGTCTGCCCCCTGAATAATTGTGTCGTGAATCTTTTGAGTCAACACGTTGTCTCGCTTTCTACTTTCCTTTCCTTCTTTCTTCTTTGTTTTATTTCCTTTAATACTTTAACTATGGCAATTTAATTGCCTCTGCAGCTAACAATTGATTCCTCATAAGCAGTATATCACCTTCTTCAGCTGTATGTTTCATGTAGTCTTTGAATTGTCTGAACCCTTTCTTTACTTTCTTATTTTTAAAATCATCATTGTTCTCTTTAGCGGAATTTCAACCATTTACCTTTGATAGTCCTTTATTTTGCATTCTTTCTTAGGCAATATCTACTGCTATTCTTTTAAGACTTTCAAGTAATTTTTTTTACTTTGGCAAGTTTTGACGATGCCCCCAGGGTTCTCCATTGACCGATGAATTCGTTAATTCATTAATTGATCCATTTACTTGTTGGCGAGCAATGCCTGATTCAGTTGAACTGACTTCTCCTCTGAGGTTTTTCCTTCAAGCTTTACCGTTTTTCACAGTAGTTACTGTTGGAAGAGTAAAGTCTTTAGTAACACCTTCATTTGGTGAAGGATGATCAATATCTGCTGGCGAATTTTCTATTTTCTGCACACTTCGAATGTACCTGTTATCCATACTCGGCAGGATGATTCCTTTCACTAAGTCTCAGCCGTCTCTGTCAACTTAATCTAAACACCATTGTCCTTGTACGCATAGTACCCTATAACTTTTACGCAGGTCTCATTCTTTTTTACATATTCGTTCTTTCTAATCTTCTTTCTTCTTCTTTTCTTATCTCCAATACCTTCTCATTTTTTAAAGGCAATGTATGATGGAAACTTCGTGCACTTTTGTGCGTTAACACATTATCATCCGTCCTTCATTATTTCACCACGCTACTGATGAAGTAAAAACTACTTTCGACATTACCTGGCATTATCTGCTTCTTGAGCGCAACTGATTTGATCTTCCTTGATACCTTCCGGCATTAGTTTTATTTTTAATACTTTTGACATTACCTCGCTTCTTCTTCACTAAGTGATCCGACAAGTCATGGCAAGACGTGTTATATCAATTTCAGTGATATTACACACAAGATTTCACACAGAAGCTCTTGCTATTTTGTAGGACTGAAATGTTCACGAGCAAGAGAAAGAACCTCAACTTCCTTGTCATAGAAGTGGTTCATACGCATTTCCAAAAGGGTATAAAGCATGTTCTCCCTGTCCTGAGTTTCCACCAAATGCTCATTCGCACCTTCCCTGTAACCAATGACCTTATTTAATTATTCCCAATCTTCCTCACTTAAACGCACTGGTTCACTTCCATCCTTACTGGACTGCTCAGTCCATCCTAGTGACCACCACGATCTCTATCTTTTGTTTCTTCAAGTTTTCATCATATTCTGTTGACTGCTCAACAAAATTGTGGGCCAACATCCTCCAGTGAAGTATGAGTTCAATGTCGAGTTCACGATCTAGTTCCTTGATGTCATTGTCATCATCCACCATTAATCGAGTGACATCAGATTTCAAGAGAGAAGCATAAAGAGAGATATATCCCTTGCGAAGCCTAGCATACCTCAGAACATGCTCCCATGACATTTTCCCACTTGCCATCTTCATCTGGTCAGACACAGCTTTGTAAGCATATTTCCACCAAAGACGGGGGTCAGATTTTACTGGGACAAGTGGGCGGAAATGAGCATATTTCAGACGTTGATTAAAGGCAGAAAAGTTATCTGCCAACTTCAATATGTCCCTATCTCCATCCTTTGATAAACACAATGTAACATCATCTAAGTTAACTGTTGCTTTTTGTAGTGGTTGTCCCACACTCTGAGATACATCAGGCCGAAGCTTTGAATACTTGGCATTTCCTGTTACTGGTTGAAGAATGTAATTGTGCTCTTTTGGAAGAACAATATCAGGTTTACCATTTGACTCACAATTTTAAATACCTGACTCCATTCTGAAGGAATTAAGTCCTCTCATGGTTTGTCAGCATTCCATGGATGAATATCAGAATCGAAATAAAGAGCCAGGCATTCAAGTTTCACAGACTTTTGAATTTTCTCTAGTGTACCCCCTATAATAAAAGTTTCATTTCCACCGTCGTCAACTGTTACTACTGAAAGCTTTGCCAGTGTTACACCTGCTGCAAATGGATGACCAGGATTTCTTTCAAGATCCTCCTATCTAATGTGGATATTGGTAATAGAGAGCTTCAGGTTCCCTATTATCGTGTTGATCAGAGAGCCCAGCCACGATGTATTCACTTCAGATTTCAGTTGTTGTCTACTCTCCAACAGCTTCATTTCCATTTCCCTTATTCTAGCCTCTTTTTTTTTTACTTCCTGGACAGTATCCTCACTACATCCTTCAATTTGTGTTGCAAGCTCAACTAATTATGAAAATCCGATCCAAATAGACTAAGACTGGTTCTTGACCTAGCCTGCTCCGTGGAACCTTAAGCTTCACAGATCCAAGAAATCATGCCTTAACTTTCATAGGAAACTTCAAGGCATTAAGCACCTCTGGCTTTAGCTGCATATTTGTGAGCTCCACATCACCTTGCCATATGCTGATCTTGAGAGCTTCCTTGTTAAGGCCTCTCATGTAGTTTCCAAGGTATTTCTGTAGCAAGAACGCGAATTGATCTTCCAACATCTCTCCGTACTTTCTCGTCATGGAAGTGCTTCTATATGATACCCATTATTTGGTCAGCATATGAGCACAACTTTGCATAAAAATCAGTTGAATTTGAATTGGCTCCAGAACTCTGAATGCTTTCTATCAAGCATCTAAAATCGTCAAATTGGCTTTCTGCTTCAGAATGCTCCTGAGCAAACGATAATTCCCCATCTACCGCTAGGAATATAACTTCATCCTTAGTAATGCCATGGAATATGCATACTCCGGCAATGAATTGTAACCTGTCATTGAAAGCTAACAAATTAGAGAAATCTCCTGAAAGTTGCATCTTCCTTGTTCCATCAGCGAAATCATTCAATTCTCTTTTGATAGCATTGTGCCAATATTTCATCGATTGGATGTGCTATAATTGAATCGATAGCTGACTCCAGATGTTTCCTTTTTTCAGTCTTAGAAGATTCACAAGTGCTCCACCCTTTCTCTTCTCGATCTGTTAAATGGCCATGTGTGGGAGCCACACAACACTTTTGAAGAAGCCTTTCATTTGAGATAAATCAAGGTAGCTTGTTCCTCTTCCTTAAACATGTACTGACTAACTGATGTTTGAATTGCTTTCATACAAGAAGCTAGCTTTCTCCGGTAACTGCTATCGTTTTAGCATTATTTATCTTTGATCAAAACTGATTTGATCATTCAGAACAGAGCGTTAGTTAATTTATTAAATAAAATCGTACCTTATTTTTAGAGATGAAGGGGAGGATGTTCCCGCTGAGAGTCGCCATTTTGTATAGATGCCCAAAAGTGATAAATATTCTATTAATATTTTCTAAGTCATCATAGAATAATAAAGATCCCCAGCAGAGTCACCATTTTGTTTCGACAAAGAAACAAATGCATTCTATTTGGGGGATTTATTCAATGATAACAAAGAATTTAATAAGTGAACATTAATCACATTTATCTGAGTTCATTTACATCCTCTGATTCCCTTGATTCTAAAAACAAAGTATATTAATGCAATTCAATTAAAGAGAAGATAGTCAAATAGAAATTTCGTCAGCATTCCGACACTAAAATAGAAATTTCGACAGCATTCCAACACTATTTTGGTCATCTCCTAAGTACATAGGAGGAATTGCTGATCTGATCAGCCAGTCTTCAAGGAGATAGAGCATCCTTCCGGTCATTCTTCCTTAAAATATACAGTAGCCCGTTGAAGTGTGGCTAGGCCCTGAGGAAATCAAGCCGATCATGCTAAACAGGCCTGAAAAGTCTCTCAGAATGTAAGATCATGAGGTTTCCACCATCCATTCGGACTGAAAATTTATGTGCAGTCTTAGAATCACAAATTAGCCGTACACGTCAAGTTTCAGCTCCTGAATCCTTGTAGAAATAGCCGAACTGACAAATCAGCCTCTGAGATCATGATTTGGGGCCCGCCTATAATCTGGATATGCTTCAGATTTGGTCCCAACGTGTTCAATAATATGATAAAGCAGATGGATGGAGCAGATTTCTAATAAGCACCATGCTGGAGCTACATGTACATCACGTGTACATGGTGTGCATGAGCACCAGCCGTGCATGAATTTTCTCAAAGTCGGTCAGCAAGCTGCTGACCGACTTCTTCTTCTCAACTATAAAATCATGCACAACGTCATTAGAGTCTCTTTGGAATTTTCTCAATGTGGCCCGGTCATTACTCAAATCATCCATCCAGATCGTCCATCATGTTCAGAAGGGAGTTTTAACCATTGCCAAGGTGGCATTTTGAAACCATGCAAGCTATTGCAACATTCTAACCATCGAACATGAAATAGACGAAAAAGTAGATAATCTTGTAGGCCATGCTGATTTCACTTCAAAACCAGTCATTTTCAGATGGTTTTTCTTCGTGAATCAAATGAGCGGTGTGGATCTTTCACTTGGCTTCCACAAACGAGAGATCAAACTTCACAGAGTCGATGTATGTCGACTCTGTTGCAAAACAGAGTATCGGTTCATCTGTAGTGGACCACCATCATGCAGCGAGAGGTTAATCCGAGTCGTCTATCAAATAGAGGGAGAAAAACCAATCAGGGTCATGTTGAGCTTTAGCGATCATGCTCGTCCATATGATCGTTATGGCGACCGTAAACGGACCGTTGATCTTCCATTGCAGCTTAATTATCACGGTGGGCTACATCATCAGTTGATTAAAACTAGTCTTTCATGGTCAAAATTCTGAGAGGAAGATATTGGACGGTGTGGATCTCACAAAAGGTGGCCATACTGGGCATTAAAAGTGCCACAATTGAAAGGAAACAACTTCCTTCTTAGTTCGTGCATGGCCGCCAGTCGACTGGTTGCGCGGTCTCGTGCAGGGAAAGCATCCCTCGGACAGCATAACAGTACTATATGGCTTGCAGGAATCAACACTTAGTCGAATTCCCGCTTCTGTTGTGCGGGTCAAGCCGACCGCACAACAGAAAATCCCCTTTGTGTGAATGGCGCAACAGCGCAACTAAAAAAATTTCCTTTGCATTCCTTGCCCGGTCTGTGCAGCTGCACTATTCCTTGAGCGGTCTACGCAACTGCACTGTTCCTTGCCCAGTCCGCGCAACTGCATTGCTCTCTCTCTCTCTCTCTCTCTCCTCACTTCTTCTTCTCCATTTCCTTGCCCACCAGCTGATCTAATTGATCCAACCCCTCCAAATGAAGCAAGGAGGGGTATTTATAGGCCCCACCACTCTTATAAAGTGGTGATCACCACCCCTTATCTCTTCACATTTGGACATCTTCCTCTCTTAAACTATGGTGTTCACTAAACTCCTTAAATGGTGGTGTACAGCCTCTCGTCACTAAAATGACACGTGCACGCTTTATTACCAAAATACCTTTTCTAATCCCTTTTACTGAAATACCTAAACTACCCTTGGACATGAAATTTTACCAAAATACCCCTGGACATGGATTTTTACCAAAATACCCCGGAGTGGATTTTTACCAAAATACCCCCAGACATGGAATATTTTTTTATGCCTCAACAGACACGTTTATGTAATCAAAATATCTCTCTTCTTCTGCTAGCCAATTGAGGAAATCTTCTATAGGTAATAAACCATTAAAAGTAGGAGGTTCAGCCTTACTTTTATAATCTCTTTCAATACGATCTAGATGATCGCCTCTATGGATTGATCGTCGGGCAAAGCTTTCATTAAAGTCCACGTCGCTAGAACTTGAATCATCTGGTGTTGCCCTATGGCTCACCACTGATAGTGCTCCATGAAAATTGGGGTTGTGCCATATAGTAACTACGGGTGGTAGAGCAACCATAAGCGGTGGAGCATCACTAAGGGCTCGGGGCAGAAGTAGCCCATCCACAAGATGGTCAAGGGTTGTCCGCAGCCCTTGCCTGGTCAATTGATTTTCCTGGTGGAAAGCTTCCATTCTTTTCGGAAGATAATGAATCCCTGGATCACCGTCCATAAGATTTTGGTTCATACCTCCGTTGTTTGCCATTGACCTGAGGGGAAGCCTCACTCTGATACCAATTAATGTAAGGATGAACGTGGTGAGGTTGATCACCATCTTCCTCAAGGATAACTACTCCAAATCCACGAGGCTTCTTTGGACTCCTCACAAAGACTTCTTAAATCCGAGGAAAGAAAGAAAGAAAATAGAAATAAATTTTAATAAATTCGTAATTTAATTGATGAATGAAATAAATGAGTTCACAACACTTTAAATAGATATACCAAGTAATGAGAGAAATTTTAGAATCATACTATAACTAAAACTCCTAGAATTCGCAACTTACTATAAATAGTAAACTTATTATTTATAAACGGTCGTGATGTCTACTAGTGCACAAGGTTTTCCGCCAATAATAGTAATTATCCTATTTGGCTTCACTAAGATGTTCTCTTAATTATTCTAAGCATTTCTCGCATTGGGTGCAACTCCTAAAATCCAATGGACGAAGAGTTATAGTCAAACTAAAACTTACAATTTGTAGTAAAAATAGAATTAAAATAGGGAAATGGCCGTCGATCTGGTGGTATTTCGTAAATCTGGCTTACGAAACCTGGCATAGCAGGTTTGGGTGCCTAAATTTTCTAATTCTACCCTAAAATCATATATTTTATTACTTATTTTGTAAGACTTTAATTTTTGTTATTTTTGGAGTAGAGTACTTGACATTGACATTGAAATTCTAAACATACTATAATTTATTTCTTAAAAATTATATTAGCTTCATGACTTCTCCTAAAAATTTTATTCTTTATTAAAAAAAATCCTTGTGCAAAAATGTCATCTGATGACCCATCCGCCGACATTTGGGATTACGGTACCCAAATCTACTCCCCAACATATGAAAAATGAAGATTAAATGCCGTTTATGTAGAGACAAATTCATCAACAAAATAAATCGGCTAAAAATACACTTATCTTGTCGGGGAGGAGATGTAAAACCATATTCTAATGTCTCATAGGAAGTATGAATTCTATTCTAGGCTCTCTTAGACTCAAATAAGAAAAGTCCCACTCCCTCCACACCAAATTCAACTAGCCACAAAAAATTATCATAGAAAGCCTATTATAATAGATGGAGATTCAGAAAGAGAGAGAGTGTAACAAATTATTAAGAAAGAAGAAGAGAAAAATGCTAGATTAAAAGCTCTAGAAGAAGAACAACTGAAGCTTGCCTCGAAAATAAGTAGGGAAGAGGTGGAGGCATCTAGATATCGATGTCTTCCAAGACAACATGAGGTCGAGGTAGGGCTGAGCATGGAAACAAAGAAAAGCCACAAAACATTAAAGTTTCTTTATAGGCTCTCATCATTCTATAAAATGTTGGGAACTACTTATGAATCGGCTCTTAATGAAGGATTGAAAAAGTTAGCTACATCTATACAGGAGCATGATGGTGAAGTTTCACCAACTTCTGATTCAGAAGAAGTAAACAATTACCCTAGAGAAGATAACGCATTTGGATCTGCAAGCATATTTCTTGTCGATGTATTTCTTATTGACGAAAGCGATGCTGATGGATCAAGTTTAGATGAAAGTGAGAACTCTCTTATCCGTCAATCGAGAATGCATTCCTCATATGGAACATATTAATAAGATGCCGATGAATTTTGAGTGAGTTTATGTTTTTCTTATAACATTCTCATATTATTTTTTACTAGCTTGTATTAACTTGTTATGCACTGCCATTACACTTGTCTCAGTTCTAATAATCTTTATTTTTTTATAATTTATTTGTAAAATAATATTAACTTAACTCAACTCGAATAACTCACTCAACCCAACTTGATCCCAGCTCGACTCGACTTGAACCACCGAGCCGAGTTGAGCAAAGGGGTGAGCTTAAAGACTGAGTTGAGCTTGGGTCATGTTGGGGTTGAGCTGAGCCGAGCTTAGCATAGCTCGACTCGAACTAGACTCGTGTACAACTCTAATAATGCCCAAGGATATCCAATTCCCAAGTTAGTAAAAAATCTAGGGCATTACAAAGGCATAAGATGAAAAATAACGTAAAAGACCAACATGATTAGTTCAGAGTTAAGAAGCAGTGTAAGACAAGAATGATGGTAATAGAGTAGTGCTAGATGAGGAGTTAGTTTAGGGTTGATGGCCCGAGTTAATTTACTTTGACCATTATAAACCTATTTTTCATTAGATTTGATTATTATTATTATTTGTTTGTTTGTGAAATGGTTATTTGGATTGGTCCATTCAATTGATTTATATGGCTCCTCCTTATTAGCTCTACCTTATACTTATTAGTTATCCTGTGTGTTGTGATTGAGATGCTATGTGATTGACAGTCTCCACTCTTTCAAGTATCCAGTGTGAGAGACTATGAGACACGATTCCATTCTTAGACCTTAAGAGAGATAGCATGCAAAAATCGTATGAATTATATTAAAGACATTCGAGTATAAGTTTATGTTAATGCCTCATTGAGATGTCTAATTAAATGAAATTTTAAACATGCACATTATGTTGTAACCAATCACATAACATTAATCTTTATATTTCTTATCACCTATATATATGCTAGATAATGGTGATGAGAGCAATGACTCTAGTTATATTACTTAATGGAACATGATGAATCACGAATATAAAATTGCTTTCACGTTTGTTCTGTATGGATGAATGATTGAATGAAATATTTTTATTTCATCTGATCGTGAGCATCAAATGGTGAGATGGGTATAACCATGATAAAGGGATGATTGCATGAGAAGCACCGCGTAAATGAGACTAATTAAATGGTGCATATAAGGGATGTGTAGCAAAAGGCTTTATTTTTCTAATCATAAGAATCTTTGCATGCACTTGTGTGTGTAAGAAGTGACTCTAGATGCATATATTTATTACTGGGAGAAAATGAATAGTATAATTATCCCGTCTTAGTGTTAGAGGGCATTTATGTTAGAACAAACATTGAAATTGGTTCCACTTATGTGGATTTATATGCTTCTTGTAATGATGTATTATCGAGTTGATTATGTTGCTCTTATGGTAACACTTAATTAAGCATGTGATATATTGGATAATTTCATGATGATTCAACTATACTATGTGCACAAGATGTATTTGCACTTTCGTGGGGTGGAAAGCATGATGGATGTGCATAATATCCGTAAAACTTGTAGCACGTGGTTGAGTGTGTTAGACGGTGGGATCCACTAATAAAAGAAACCGTATGGACTAAGAGAGGATCATTATGAATCTTCAACCCTCTTGGCTAAGAAGTCATATTCCAAATGTGTGCTTGATTGATTCAAGCACGGATTTATTTTATGGTAAGTGGGAGATTGCTAGAGTTGTCCACTAAAAAAGTGATGTGCTTCCTAATCCACTGACTTTGTGGATGTGATTCATTTAATCTTAAGCATTGTTCTTGATGACTTTGAGTCATTTTGAACATATGTCAGTATCTATCATGCCTTGAAATTTAAAACGCGAGTATAGTGACTAGGATCTCAAGTTCAAGGGTGTAAACTAATTTTTTAATTTTCTTATTTAATTTAATATATGTCTAACGAAACTAATTTAAATTATCCCAATATCACCATATGATCTAAACCATATTAACTAAATATGAAATTAATTTTCAGTCTAACTCCAAATTAAATCTACTATTACTATCATCAATCCTTACTTATAAATTTATACTTTTTGTCTTATTACAACTTACTCAAATAAATTCAAAACTAACTAAGACTACGCTCTAATAAAAATTTCTATCAAGATATTAACTTCCATCGCTCCTTCTTGAACACCTATATGATTTGTCATAATTTAGGTGAGTCAAACATCTAACACATGAGAATTTCAAGAGTTATAATATAATGATTTATGTACAAACAGATGGTAAACATGATATCAAGGTATTAGAATTTTAATGAATACGGGATGTTGTGAGTAATTTATGATGTGATGGTGGCATGAATGTAAGAAATGATACAATCTATAATAACCAATCATTATTAAATAGTTTTTTCATGAACTCACGTGTCTTTGACATTAGGATCTTTTTGCAATCCTAACATGCTCACCTAACTGGTCTAGTAAGTCATGTACTACATCCAATCCCATGATCTCACATGAACTATACATTGGGAGCCTAATGCAATATTGTCATGTTCACCCAATCGGTTTAGTAATGTAGAAATCCTAACATGTATGCAGATGAGCAATCCTAACATACTTACCGATCAGTAGATTGACTAAATCTCGCATGACTTAAACATTGGGAACCTTTTGAAATCCCAACGTACTCACCTGACTGGTCCTACAAATTGGCAATCTAACATGCACGTAGATAAGCAATCCTAACATGCTCACCGATTTATCGTCTAGCCCATAAAATTCAAATTCTACATCTTTACCATTCTAATCTTAAATAATAAAAATAATAGTATGTCGTTCATGATAATGTATGTAATCAAGTTTAGTGCAATTTAATTACAATATCAAGAATGCTATAAAAATGATGCATTTATTTGTTATGAATGAATAAGTTAACAAAAATTTCACATTCGATAATAATTTACAAGGTTCACAGTGCACAAAAGTAATCGAGTTAAGAGATTTCTATGGAAATTAAATACTGAAAATACAGGAAAATCCATAAGTTATGAATGAAATGCAATCAGGGTTATTTTGTTACGCAAAAGGGGCTAGATCTAAGTCAAAAGTTGATATCGAATTCAGAGGCAACTCTTAAAGAATAATATCTTTTTACTCAAAACGGATGTTAAAAATTAGTTAATGAATCGAGGTGTTGAATCATATTTAATAATATGAGGTATTATAGCATAAGAAATAAATCAAAACGAAAGAATAACTCGAAGAATTTCGCTAAAGGATCACTCACTTGTTCTGGCATGTACAAACATAGGTTCACATAGACTTGACATGACTTAGTTGCAATTCAGTTGTCTGGGGCAACTCTATGACATCCTATGCACAGAGACTTAACCCAAATCAAACTCAGGTTGATTTAGCTCATTCTCTAAGGATCTCGATGAATGTACTCAGATTCGACACTAAGTCAACTTGCCTCAATATAAAATCAACGCAACTAAGTTACTGAACTCAGTGTACAGGGCTCTAATAAGGTCCTTAATCACTCAATTGGCTTTCGAGGTTGAATGAACCTAAACTTGGCACGAACTTAGCCTCAATTATCTCAATTAAACGAGTCGATTCGATCTAACAACTAAGTGGACCTATCTTTCTCAATTTCTACTCACAGTTTGTTTTGTTCTTTCTTTCAATAACAAGAATATTTATACATTTTTAAAGTATCTCTACAAATTTTAAACTTTTGAGTTATAATATGACACAAATAATTGAGTTACGCTTGGTTCTAGCATTATGTTTCCATGCCAAATATATTTTTTCTTTTGTTTATACATGCATGATTTAATTTAAGTTACAACTCGATGATTACATGTCAATAAAGTGGGCCACATAATGGTCAATTTAAATTTCAGATTGAGGCTGTAAAAGCTTTTATGATAACAGGATTTCATCAAAGAAGATATTGTGCTTCAATTGTGAATTTAAACTGTCTATGTATATATTTATTCCACTTAACATAAATCGTCTTGATTTGTCTTAGAAAGTTCATGGACACAAGTAAGAGAAGGTTTATAGCGGTTTAGTTGGTGGGTTAACAAGAAGAAGAGCTCGGGTGTTATATGCGAGGTTTCCTATAAACTGAGATTTTTATTGTTTGAATTCATTTTTCATGAATTATATTACTATTCTTAAAATTATATGGTGGGTCCCATAAATCACATACATTAGAAATTAGGTTTAGCAATCATCCGATAAAGAAGACTTTTCTCAAAATCATGGAGTTTTTGAATGAAATACGGAAAGAGGATTTCTTGTGTACACTGTGAAAACTACATGGTTTCATATATTACATGCATGCACATGTGCTATGCATCTCAACACTGATTTGCACATGGGGACCACTAGAAGTTGACCTAATGACTAAGCATGGATTAAGGCCCTTAGTAGCCCACCAACGTATATCTTAGATCATTGAAAATCAATTCCAAATCCGTTATTCTTAATTGAGTGATTGAAAAAACTTCAATTAGAATTTAACAGTTGGATCATATATAAAATCACAAGTTGAAGGTTTACAGTGTTACTTAAGTAATTTAGGCACAAGTATATAGTCAATCTTCCTAATCGACTGTTGAATTGTGTTCTTATCTCTTGAGAGTACATGGTGTAGAATGTATGTGTGAATATCTTATCCTCTTTCAATTTTTAAAACTATAGGGAGTGTAGGACTCTTTTTGAGAATCTTATGGACCTCACGAATAGGTCTTGGTGTGCCTTAATGTGAAATAAAAACTGATAAATTTATCGGAGATCGTCTATGGGTTAAAAAAATGTCATTTTTTAAAAGTCTATGGTGTTGCTTAAGATATTTAGATGCAAGTATATGGTTAATCTTCTTGATTGACTGTTGGATTGTGTTTTTATCGCTCGAGGGTACACGGTGTAGAGTGTACATACGAATATCTTATTCTCTTTCAGTTTTAGAATGGGTAGGGAGTATGACTCTTTTGTTAGAATCTTTTGGACTGCATAAATAGGTCTTGATGTGGCCTAATATGAAATACAAACTGATATATTTATCAGGGACTGTCCGTGGATCAAAAAGAGGATCATTTTTTGATTTGTAAGCAGTTCATCCATCAAATATGATAAGAAATTTGGTGGGTGGTGGATCTTATGGGTTGGTGTAACACCCTAAATTTTCACTATTATAAATTACCAAAAATCCTTAATTTTTTTTTTATAACTAGCCACGTCATCACTTACTGACCCTTGACACTCGAGATGGGCTTATTCATGGTTGGTACTGATAAGAACTGTATAAATAGGATTGATCAACTGTATAAGACCAATGAATCCAACCGATCACTTAAACATCGAGTTCAACCTCATGATCTATTAACATAGGGCCCAAATCTAACCGACCTGCCACCGATAAATCAAACTACTATAACTTAATTAGAGATCTAACCAAACCCGAGCCAGCTATAGGTCAAACCTTAATTAATGGACCGAATCAACCGAGTTACTCTTTTAGCATAAAATTGACGGTTTAGAATGATTATGACCGAATCACCACTTTCACTAAATTCAAATAGGCCGTACCGTGAACCTAGTTAATTCATACATCAACAACTGCACCTAAGAAATCCTCTGTAACACCCTGAAAATCGGGGGTCGTGTATAAACTCAACTCCCGAGTTCCAGACCATCACTTATGCAACAAAAATGATTATGATTCAATGTTGTCTGATTTAAAGCATTCACATGAGTAAAAGTATACCAAAACTGCAATTCATACTCCAGATCCAGTGATAAAAGCAAGCGAAAGACTAAACAATATATATATATCACTGTAAGGAAAAAACAAAGTAGATCTCATCTGTCTCTAAAGTATGAATACATCTCTGAGTCTCATATACATATACATAAACAAAATCAAATGTTCAAAATAGTCCCACTGAAGTTCCATCAACCCAGGTCGCCTACGCAAGCCATCATGATACTGCATGTACGAGAACTCGTCCTGATCCTCGTCGAAGTCTGGCTCTGCCTCCTGGATCTCAGCATCACCTGCATCTACAACAGGGTCTGGTGGGTGTTGCAAATACCATCCCGTAACGTGGGAGTGAGTGATCAACTCAGTGGAATCATAGAGCAAAGATTAGCATGTTCACAAATCAATCATGCGATAATAGTAAAGCAGTAAATCAGACAATCCTAATACTATTGTTAATGCAAGATGACATGACGTGATGTATGCAAGCTGTTATTAGTCCATTCAAACAGCAGGATTGGGAAACTGAGGTACTTCCCTTGTATCAATCCCAACACAGATCCTGTCTAGAGTCGTCACTCCTAGTAATCTCATACGATGTATATTTTGTAGGTCGCTGCAAGGGCTGCCAGGGCTGTTCCGCTCCCCCATCACCTTATCAATACAGGCCCACTGTACTCTACTGCTACTGAAGGGTCGTCGCCTCCCGTAGACTCAGAATACGCTCGCGGTCACTACAAAGGACTCGTCGCCTGATCAGTGTAGGCCGACAGCTAGAATATAGTGTCCCATACCACCATAATCTGCTCACGAGACTAGGTGCTCACTGGTCACTACGGGGAGGTTTGTGGCCCCAGCGTAGGCCGACAGCTTGACCACGGTGTCCCATACCACCATGCCCGGCTCATAAGTCTTCGTGGATCAAGGTACCATGGTTAACAGGGTTTATAATGATAAGTTCAGTACCCTAGGTTTAAGCAATTATGACTCATATAGGGTGAACATACATCGATCAGTCGGGTTACTTGATGGGCTCGACTAGCGCGATCGCATCTCAAGTCGATCGACATGAAGTGCGTAAAATACTTCGCATGGCCTAACCACTTCCGCCAACTCCAAACACGACTCATGTTCATCGACGCGTCGTTCATGGCCAAGACCAGCCAGCCACAAATTTGCTCGGTTACCGACTGCCTGGACTAAGTCTAGTCCCAAATAATTATGGAATCACATCAGCAATTTATGTAGGAGTATTGGAATTGAATTACAATCATGTGAGCATGTTAACACATGTTATAACATACAACTTAAGTAAATCTTCAAGCACATATATTTCATGCATGTAATGAAATCATGCATATAGTCAACATGTAGGAAATCATTTAGGTCAGCATATTAATTGAGAAATCAATCTCAAACTATTTCATAACATCATTTAATTCAATACATATTAATACAAACATTTATACAAACACATACACTACACACTTAAGTCTACATATAGTATGTCGACCCGAAGTGCGCAATTAGGCGAATCTCTTCGCCAAACTAATTATGCACGTATTCCTAACTTTCTAATGCGGAAACAAACCATGTCAATCACATCAGCAAAATATGAATGTAATCAGTACTTCCTACAAATGACTAAAATGCCCTAAATCTCATATTCTTTGTTGATTTACGAAACAGGAAACGGATAGCATGTTGTACATGTCAAACGGCGATGCCGTCGATAATCTACCATTAAACGACATTGAAAGCGTTGGAAACCGTCAATCAAAGCGTCTAAAATCCTCACCTTGTCTCTTATGGATGCATGAATTTGAACGGAGCGTATACGCTTCGTCTACGGCGATAAGAGAACCTGTTTTACAAGATCTATTGCTTAAAAAGCTATGGATCCTAGTGAACCTTAAATCAGCAACTTCTAGGGTTGTTTCATACCTGAAAACGTGGAAGAATCACTGGCTTGGTGATCAGGAGGTGTTGCTTAGGCACTAGCAACAGGTGGCACGAAGACGGGAAAAATCCCTTCTACACTCTCTCTCAAACTCTCACCTTTTCTCCATCCAAATCTAGGGTTTCTCTCAAATTCGGATGGGAGAAAGGAGTGAGGGTTTCAACCCATTTTATAAGCCCAAAAATGTCAAAAATAGGCTCCGGTACAAAGTTCACTTAGTGCATATCCAATTCGGAGCTGTTTCGGTCCAAAAGATGCTTTCTGGTGGTCCCCTAGCTGAATGCGATCGGACTTAAGCTCATGCGTACCAGATCTAGCACGTATTAAGTTTTCAGTCCGGCAGGGTTCACAGATCGCACGTGGCGGACCAGTTTCAGTTTAGCGGTCACTGCACGTAGATCAGGGCTGAAAGTCACATGATATAAAATAAAATTTTTTCCTGATCCGAGGGTGTAATCTGGCTGAATTCTAATGGTCAGAACGCTTAATACTGACGCGTCAAGTCGTGTGCCAGATTTGAATTTGAAATTTCAATTGTCCCTATTCGCACTCTCTTCGGTCTGGGCTCAATGAAATAGCCTGTGATTATCGGTTTGACTTGATTTTCGAAATGATTGTCAAGTCCAGCTAGGCGGTCGTAACGGTCTAAGATAGGAGGTATCGGACTTTCGACGCGCGGTCTAGATCCAATACAAAGATTCAAAGTGGTCCAGAGAACAAACCTGCTTAGAGTTTGGTCCGAGGTTATAGAGTATTATAGAGTCATTGGTTCTACTCGATTTGGGTCTTGTAGAACGTATTTAAAGTGATCCGGGACTATTTCTCAGCTACTCCAACGTTGCACTAGCTAACTTAGTCATATTTTCTAAAAGAATTAATTCTACACAATTTCGAGTCGAGTTAGTACTCGAGCCCAAGTATGGATTTTTCACGGGCGTTACATCCTCCTACCCAATTTATTTCAGAAATGCCCCGATTACCCGACAAGCTGTAGGCCACTCATTAGTGGGCCACTAGTTCCGAAATTGTAATGTCCATCCCACGGGGTTTGTGATCTATCGTGGACAACAAACTCAGACACACTACAAGAAAAACGGGCAAAGGCTACGACCAAAAACCGTAGCGAAAGACTTTTTTCTAGGGATCTAGTCCATAGCACGTCCGTTGCTATCGGTGGGGTAGCTAAAGGTCAAAAAACTAATTTCTACGGATTATATCCGTAGCAATAGATATCAATAACTTTGAACAAAAGCCGTAGCTATAATTTCTGTAGCGAAATGTAGCTACACCTACAAATTAAATCTGAAGCAATAGATATCACTAGCTATGGATAAAGGCCGTAGCTATATTTTCTATTGCGGAATATACCTACAGCTACAGATTAGATCCGTAGCAGTAGATATCACTAGCTACGGAAAAAAGCAGTAGTTATAATTTCTGTAGCAAAATGTACCTACGGCTACGGATAATATCAATAGCTAAAAATGGAATAAAATCTGTAGCAATATGCTGTAGTTAGCAATAGTTACAGTTTTCAGAACAATAGCTACGACCAAAATTCGTAGCTATTTTTTTTAAAATTATAATAATGATGCCTATTTCCATTGCATGAACCTGCTGTTATTGATAACTTATTTAAGTTTAATGCTGACAGGAATAGTACATAAAATGCATTCAGGAAAAAAAAATGATCCATTTAAAACAAATAACAATCAAATCATATAATGCATCCCACATTCACATTTCTAAATAAACAATACTTCACTTTGCTCAACCTATCATAAAATTAAAACTAAAGCATGCCCTCATGTGTAAGAAATAAATACACTTCAACACAGTAAACACCCTCCGTATAATGCAATAATGCTCACGTTTTAATAGAATTTTCTTCCTTCAGACGGTCAATTTCAGTAAATGTAGAAGATAGAGCTTCTTCTTTCCCTGAACTGTAGATGAAACTTCTGTGGACTTTGACACAAGATTACTTCCAAGTTCTGAAATCCTTCCTTTGAGAAAATGAATTTCATCCTCCAGTGACTTCTTTAGCTTGTCAGCCTTTATAAAATAACATTTGTAGACACAATTAAACAAGCATGCCTTTGTACACATCTCAAAAGAAAGAAAGATAAAAAAAAAAATGCTTATATAGGAAGAAATAAAAAATGTACCTACTAATCTTCTAAACTATGGAAAAATCTAACATGAGTAATGTGGTTTGGTGGACTATTGGTTTGTGTAACATTATATAGGAAGAAATCAAAATACAATGAGAGGAGCGATGAAACTAAATCTCCAAGCAATTGTATTCTACAAAAATAATAAACTAAAAGTTTTGAGAAGAATACTAAGAAAAACAGGAACCCAATTTAGGAAACAGATAACAAAATTCAAAGATCAAAAGAACAAAAACAACACAAAAGCAAATTAATATATAAACCCCTCAATCAGTACAGATGATATTAGGAAGTAATGGCATCATTTTTGTTAAATCTAGTATTCTTACGAGTACGACCACTGTTCATTGAGCCAATGGTTGAAATGGTGGGCCACATTATGAGATGGGCCATGCCCAAATTTCCCCACATGAGGCAACCTATAGTTCACATCAAATGTGGCCGAATCAAACAATTAGAATAATCTAATGGGCAAAACTTTTATCAACCATGCGTTATAGGTTATAGGTTTAGGTGTAGGTTATAGGTAGGTTATAGGTTATAAGTTATGGAAATGTTATGGAATATTAATACAAAAAGAAAAGAAAAGAAAAGGAAGAAAAACTCAGCTGGGTTTAATAAGATATTCGGGGCTTGAATGCATGAGCTATCCCTACTCTTTTAGGATATTTCTATCCAAAAGGAATAGAAACCTAAAGATTAGGGCATCTGGTTTGTCGATGGTTTGGATATTCCCACTTGTTTTTTCATATCAGATAGAAGAATCAATATGTAGGTTTACGTGCTACATTAATTTCTCACACAAATAGGCATGAATGTATGGAAGTAGAAGAAGTATCACACAAATACATTAATTTCTCACACAAATAGGCATGAATGTATGGAAGTAGAAGAAGTATCACACAAATACATTAATTTCACATCAGAAGAAGAATCAATATGTAGGTTTACGTGCTACCATTAGCTCACCTGAAAGTCACTTTAATCTTGTTTACACTTGATTTGATGATTAGATTAGATGGCTCATAAGACACAACATGGCAGCATTATCCCAATTAAGATGAATAAATAGCCACTAAAATGACAAATCCATCAATTAAAAACCAACAGCCTTTTGTGTACGGTTGTCCATGAGAGTCAAGGAAAGGTGGATCATAAGCAATGAATGAGCTATTAGTGCCGAAGGGTGTTAACTTTTAGTAGAACATGCACTTACCATTCACATAGAAAGTACAAAATGGATCGGGCAACCTTTCGTAATGTAGAACTCATCCTTGCATACCTGCAAGACATGATGGATATGCATGGCAATGTGACATTTGCCGATTGAAATGGAACAATTCAGTCAAACCCATTTCTTTAAAAATGAATTTAAACTGTTTTAGATATCCTAATGAACTTCACTTGTTTGACTTCCTGTTTTGTTCATATAACAATGAAGCACTTTGGTATGCCCTGCTTTGATCATGGGTTCGATTGTAAAGGTCTTCCCTGCTTTCATCACACCGAATGCTTTATTTCATATTATGGGTCAAGGAAACAGCTACCACAGCTAACAACAAAAGTTGACAAGTGAGTGAAGTAGATATTAAGTAAACTACATGACCCACACATATATGATCGTGCCTAAGATGAATTCAGAATTGCTCATAGGCAGATTGGTGAGTAAAGAATAAAATATAAAGTCACATCTCCAAAATTTTGTTTATTACCAATGTATTTACACGTTCAGGCTAAAATCATTTGTGAAAAAAAAAAAATCTTACTTAGGCCACATACAAACTGATTTGGCTCTGCTCATATTGGGTTGTATTGAAGGGTATTTAAAATCATGACTTTATTTCTATTCTATTTGCAGGAGAACTGTATCAACATTGCTTGCAAGCAGCTTTAGAGAGAGAATGGATCAATTAATCTTGTCTTATTTACAAAGACAAGGAAACCAGTCTGCAATTGCCATTACCATCTCAACTGTTTCACCAGAAACAGAGTCGGCAACACTCTTCATGTGCATATGAACCCTCTCATCACTCACTTGTGAGTTTACTACATTCGAAATATTTTACATTCCACTTATATTTCATATGTTATTACCAAAATCTTCACTTCTTTGTCATTCCCAAAAGAAAACTAAAATAAAAATTGTTGCAATCTTGCATGGTTATAGGAATTAAACAAGCATCAACTACACAACTACCCAGCTTTGGGATAGAAAGCGGGACATGCAAACTACCTAATTTATCAGCTTGGGAACAAAATTCATGTGGAAGAAAACAAAATGTTATGATAGAATAATTATGTGAAATTAACAGCTACAAATCAATAACAATAGAACAAAATTCCAACAAAACTAATTCAAAACTTGCATGCAATGGCCAATATCTCTAGACTAAATTCATATGTAATATACCAATATCTCTGAAACCACTTTTTTCCACCCAATCAATAACACTGCATAATTACCCTGCTCTAATTTTCCCATTGAAACTGCTACTGAAAAAATAAAGTGCTCTTCTGAGAGAGTACCTCTGCATGTGAACCTCATTAATGAATGCTGAAATCCATTGCAGCCCCAGCTGAAAGTGTCATGCCCCAGACTCAGTAACCGGAATCACAAGGGACCCGATGGCCGGTTCTGGCCGTAACAGCCTCCATAGTACCCCATTCTTGGCTCCTGAGGCAGGTTCCGATCCTGGGATCCTATAAGGAGGATTTTCATTATACTATAATCATTACCAATATGAGCATACCCAAGATCACAGCAAATACATCTGAGAATAACAAAGGAACACATCATAAAATCCACTAAGAATTTAAACTTTTACAATCATCCATAAGGTCCAAAAGGACATACATGAGATAAAAGGAGAAGAGGGAAAGGTCGGCAACACTGGAGTCCTCAAAAGCTCCGCTCTACTCCACGTGCTGCTGCTACGATGCCTGCCTAGAATCTCCTGCACGCATCAATTGTGCATAAGCTTATAGAAGCTTAGAGGGTGGTGAAAGTGTGTGACAATGGTACACAGAAGAATAGTAGGAGATGCAAGAAGGGAAATGTGCTCAATGGGAAAATCACTAACCTTACCAAGGCTTATCATGAATATGATGCAATGAGTACTGGATGTTAAACCAAGGCAATGCATGAAGGGAGCTTGTACAACCAATGCTAATGCGATGCAAGTAATGCGAGTGCTCATATCCAAATCATAAGTCAAGTACATTTCCAATCATAAGAAAATCACCGGGGTCCATTACACTGCTGAATGACTGTCGCTCTACAGACCCCGCACAGTCAAACGAGCATAAGAGACCTCACTACCCGCCTGTGGACAGCCAATCACCAACAAGGCCTGACGGTAGCGGACCCATTTACGAGCTGGTCAGACTCAGCCTAGCAATGCCCACTACACACCAGGCAGGTAAGGCCACACCCCTATCCAACTGACTACACGACAGTGGGAGTCGCAGCCTAACGGTACAAGGCCCTCGTACGCTCATGTATTCCACCCGGTCATGGCGTTGGAGCAGATCCTTGGTACCATGAAAGTTTTGAGAATTTCACCCATGGGCATCCTATGCACCTGGTATGCTCAACTAATATTTCTGGTGTCCACACATACGACCATCCATGAATATCCCTGTGGAGGTAAGGCCCTATGAAGTAAGGGCAGATATCCACATGCTATGCAATGCCAGATGCATGAATCACACAATCACCCATGCATCAATCCCAAGCATTCATCTCTCGGGGAGATACCAACATGTCCTACATAATGCCACAACCATGGCCAATCATTCCTCAACTAAGCATGCATATGATGTGTATGGGAGTGGGCCATGAAGATGAATAGGGGTGCCAATATGGCGGAGATGAACTCTCTACCTAACCATGAAGGGTCTAGGTACTTAACTAATTCCTCATAAGGAATACAACCCCTAGTGGGGGCCCATATACCTGGGGTAGCCCACAAGACTATGGAGAACAATGATATGGGCCTAAATAGTGAGATGGCTTAGCAAGGTTCTATGGTGGGCCTTTAACCACCCATAGAAGCCCATGGGCCTACCTTAACGCCACCAACGTGGACATCCAATCACAATTGGTCCCTAAGAGGTAGCCCATCTCTAATTGATCATGAATCAAGGACCAAGGCCCATGCAACATCAAAAATAAGAAATGAGCAGCCATAATTATACCACAAACACTCATGTTGGGCTTCAGAAAGGGCGGCCCAAGGCTTACCCAAAATATGAGTTCAAGGGGAACACACATAACCCAAATCATATATACCACTATGGGCCCATAAGGAAAAGGTTAGGGCCCAACATAAAGGCCACTAATCCCATATATTATGGTGGCCTAGTGGGCGGCCCATTGCTCAAACCACATGGGCAATTTCATGCTCTTAGTCAAGTAAGTTGGGCCTACAACTCGGTCCAAGTATAAAGTTGATTTGATGGGCAAGCAAGGGCCCATCTACTTCTGTAATCTGGCCCACTAACCCAACATAATAGTATAGTAAAATGGCCCAATATTTCAATGGGTCTATCTGGAAAGTTCCAACCCAATTGGGCCTAAAGAGTTCAACAACTAGCTACATTCATGGACCTAATTAAATTTAACTGTGGTGGGCCTCAAAAGTACATTTATTAAGCATAAAATTTAAGAAAACTAAAGGTATAAGTTATCTCCTCTAATACCTTCATAAATGTGGTGGGCCTCACTCCTCAAAATTTCAGCCCAAGTCCAAGCATAATTATAACATGGTGTTATCATAAATTTGGGCACTCCATTGGAGTGGGCCCAAGGCCTCTAAAACTCTGAAAATTGAGGGCCATGGCCCCTCATCATGCATACAATGAGAGGAAACCCAAAAATATGGCCCACCATCAAGAGAAATATTTTTGAATTTTGGTTTTTATCAAGCATATTGCTGGACTGCACAACAGAAAAATTGGGAGTCCAGCCATCTTGGACCATTTTTTTGGATGCCGTAAAGGGGTCATTTGAGGCTGAAATTTTACAAAGTGATACTTCCATATGTGGGCCACACCCACAAAAAATTTCAAAATTTTTAGATATTTATAAGTATTTTAATTAGTTTAAACAAAATAGACTGTCCATGAAACCGGACAGACCTCAACTTCCCAACGTGGTGGGCCAATCCGGCCCTTGTCACGGTGTGTACAGGGATCCATTGGCCCTGAAAATTGGTAGGTGGGTCTTAGTATGAGTAGATCATATCTCTACAAAATTTTAGAATTTTTAGACACCTATAAATATTTTAAATCATTTAGATAAATCAATCTGTCCTAAAAATCGGACTGATCTGGACACTATATTATAGTGGGCCAGTCCAGCCACCACTATGGTACGTACAGGTGTCCATTGGCCCCCAAATTTTGTAGGTGGGTCCTATATTGAGTAGACCACCCCTGAATAAATTTTTATAATTTTTAAACATCCATAGATATTTTAATAAATTTCAGAAATCCAACTGTCCATGGTGGAATGTTGCTGGAATAGTGTACAAAATTCAGACTGTCCACCTCACTTGGACCATACCTTTGGGACCTCAATCAAGGTCAGATTGAGCTGAAATTTGGGAAACATCAAGATGAGATCCCTACCTTTCAGAAAATTATATTTGATGGGTATGAATAGTCACCTAAACAGTCCCAAAATCTGGTCCAAAAATAACCAGAAATTGTCCAGAAAATTCTCGACAGCAACATATACTTAGATAAAATTTATTATATAGGTTAAATAAAAAGGAAAACACATTAATGGAGGATGGTGTGGCCTTTCTTAGTGGGCCCCACAAATGTCTATGTCATAATCTAAAGCCAACACACCTTGCATGCATCATTAAGGCAGCAAGTAGGACACCCAAAATCAAACAATGGGCAGTTTGGGCATCCCACCTTGCTGAAATTTATGGATGTCCTAGGCCCACCAAATGAGTCACACACATTAGGAAATAAAATGAGGAAAAAGAGAGATAGAAGGACAATCCGCCCATAGGAAAAGGGCTCCGCCACTATTGAGCCCTCCCTAGATCAATCACACCCACACATCATATATAGATTTATATTTATAACATGAATCTTGCACATGCATGGCCTATAATTAAAATGCATGCTGAGGATGCCATCCCCACCATGGTTATAAGGTCTAGATGACCCAAACATAATATGATATGAAAGAAAACGATCATGATGAGGCCCATAGAGAAAGGCCCCATGCATGGATCATGCATGCATAAGATAGACCATTAGGCTACAACCATGGGATTGTGTGGGATCTCCACCATTGATTGGTGGGTCCTACACTTCCCTCATAAAAAAAAGAAACCATCTAGGCTATAGAAAATAGATTTTTTACATCTAAAGGAGCACCCACCTCAAAGATGACCACCAAACTTTCACACTAAGGTCCTTTAGCACCAAGGGAGATGGATCAATGGTGGAGATGAGGTTTCAAGGGTTAGATGGTGGGGGATTAAGAAGGAAGGTGGCTGAAAAAATGGAGGAAAATGGGCTTGAGAAATGGAAGAAAATTGCTAGAGAAGAAGAGAAGAGAGAGAGAAATGAGAGGGAAAGAGAGGGATAATCTTTTTAAAGAAAGTAATCATTAACCTATGGTGATACAAACAATGTTGCTAGGGTAGGTTAGGTGCGGGTGGTGTGTGAGGTCTTGGTAGTGTGAGTTATGGAGATTTAGGTGGTGTGTGTAGTGTGTGTTATAACTTGTGCAAAAGAGGGAGTGTGGGCCACATGCACCACTCCAAGGTGGGCCACATGATCGAAATCAAGGGTCATAGAATGAAACGTACACAACTTATGATCCACATATCGGATGGACGCACAAGACGCGGCATTGGAACCGCGGCAACAATGCGGTCGCAATGGTATAGATCTCAGCTCGATCCGAGTCGAGTCTATATGATCGGACTCAAGGATGACCGCAACACTATCTGAGGGTCGCGGTTCACCGAAATTCAACCGATAGGACCGCGAGACCACAAGAAATGAAATGCACACTTACACACATGCACACATGCAAACTTGGGTCGGGTCTCACAACCCTCTCCACCAATAAAAAGAATTTTATCCTCGAAATTGACTAATCCAAGACAGAATAAAAGAGAACACTACCATCACATAGTAATCATCATACAAGAAAGGCAATATAAACAATCATATATCTATCAATTATCAAACAAATGGGGATAACACTCTCTAATCTCGGCCTCGCGTTCCCAAGACGCTTCAGCCTCCGAATGATGACCCCAT
Organism: Magnolia kwangsiensis; assembly: GCA_037074715.1. Classification (NCBI taxonomy): domain Eukaryota; kingdom Viridiplantae; phylum Streptophyta; class Magnoliopsida; order Magnoliales; family Magnoliaceae; genus Magnolia; species Magnolia kwangsiensis. The sequence goes on from CM073573.1 coordinate 142,472,729, forward strand.
TGCACTTTCACCAAGGGAATGACCTTAGTCTTGAGGACCTGCTCCTTCCGATCAAGAATACGAATCGGCTGCTCAATGTAAGAAGCATCCTCACGGACCTCAAGTGGCTGCCAATCAATCACAGGAATAGTGTCCGACCCACATTTTCTCAATATAGAAACATGAAACACGTCGTAGATCGTGGACAGCTCAGGAGGTAAGGTAAGCCTATAGGCCACAGTGCCTACGCGCTCGGTAATCTCAAAAGGTCTAATAAATCTCGGGGCGAGCTTGCCCTTCACACCAAAGCGAACCACGCCTTTCATAGGTGAGACCTTGAGATACACCATGTCCCCTACTACGAACTCGAGGGGTCGACGCCGACGATCAGCATAACTCTTTTGCCGGCTCTGAGCTGTGCGCATCCTCTTCCTAATAACGTCAATAGCCTCTAACGTCTGTTGCCCAAGCTCGGGACCTAAGAGACAGCGCTCTCCAACCTCGGTCCAATAACTAGGAGATCTGCATGGCCTACCATAAAGTGCCTCGAAAGGAGCTATGCCGATAGTCGACTGATAACTGTTGTTATATGCAAACTCGATGAGGCGCATATGCTCATCCCAACTGCCCGCAAAGTCGATCACACAAGTCCTGAGCATATCCTCAAGGATCTGGTTGACCCTTTCGGTCTGCCCATCCGTCTGCGGATGATAAGCGATGCTGAGATGCAAAGTGACCCCCAATGCTTGCTGAAAACTCCTCTAAAACTGAGATGTAAACCTAGAGTCTCGGTCTGAAACAATCAAAACTGGGACACCGTGCAGTCTCACTATCTCCTCAATAAATATCCTCGCCAACCGGTCCATAGACCAGGATGCACGTACTGGAATGAAATGAGCCAACTTTGTCAAATGATCGACGATAACCTAGATGGTATCGTGACCGCACTGAGTCCTCGGTAAACCTGCGATGAAATCCATCGATATGTGCTCCCACTTCCACTCTGGAACGCTCAACGGCTGCAAGGGACCAGGGGGTCTTTGATGATCGGCCTTGACACGCTGACATGTGTCACACTCAGCCACAAAACTCACAATATGGCGCTTCATCCCCTACCAGAAGTACTGCCTCCTCATATCACGATACATCTTCGTAGAGCCCGGGTGGATAGTAAGTCTCGATCGGTGTGCCTCAGTCATCAGATCACGACGCAACTCTAGAACGTCCGGGACACACAACTGGCCCCTGAAGCGTAACCCACCATTGGAACCAATATGCCAATCTGACTGCTCCACGGAGGCGGCCTCTGATCGGTACTCCTGAAGTGACTCGTCCGTCTGCTGAGCCTCGATCACCTTAGCCACAAAGGAGGGTTGAATCGATAAGCTCGAAAGCTGATCAATGGAAGACTGCAGACCGAACTCAAAGTCAAACTCTGAAACATCCTCGAGCATCTGCCACTGTCCAACCATCATATGTGCCACCAGACCTCGTGGCTGACAGCTGAGTGCATCCGCCACCACGTTCGCCTTGCCCGGGTGGTACTGAAGGTCAAAATCATAATCCTTTAGTAACTCCATCCATAGCCTCTGCCGCAGGTTTAACTCGAACTGTGAAAATAGATACTTCAAGCTCTTATGATCCGAGAAGAGCTCGATCCTGACCCCATATAGATAATGCCTCCACACCTTCAGTGCGAATACAATTGCTGCAAGCTTTAAATCATGAGTGGGGTAGTTCAGCTCATGGACCTTGAGCTGACGCGAGGCATACGCTACTGGCTTCCCGTGCTGCATCAGTACAACACCCAAGCCAACTTTAGAGGCATCAGTAAAGACAACAAAATCCTCACTCCCATCAGGAAGAGTGAGGACAGGAGCGGACGTGAGGCAGTCCTTCAACTCCAAAAATGTCTTCTCGCAAGCGTCACTCCAGACGAACTCGACGCCCCTCCGCGTCAACCAGGTCAGTGGTGCCGCAATACGGGAGAAACCCTCGATAAATCGTCGATAATATCCTGCTTGACCAAGGAAGCTGCGAATCTCAAACGCGTTCATGGGCTGACCCCACTGGCGCACTACATCAACCTTCGAGGGGTCCATAGCGACACCCTCCCTTGTAACCACATGACCAAGGAACTTCATCTCCTCCTGCCAAAACTCACACTTCTCCAGCTTCACATACAGCTGGTGGGCACGAAGGGTCTTAAGTACAATTCGCAGGTGCTCGGCATGGTCCTCACGGCTCTTCGAATATACAAGAATATCATCAATGAATACCACCACGAACTGATCGAGGAAAGGCTGAAAGACCTCGTTCATCAGCTGCATGAATATGGCGGGCACGTTGGTCAGTCCGAACGACATGACCAGGAACTCGAAGTGACCATAACGTGTCCGAAACGCCGTCTTCGAAATGTCCTCCTCTCGGACCCGAATCTGATGGTAACCGGAACGTAGGTCTATCTTGGAAAAATACTGCGCACCCTGCAACTGATCGAACAGATCATCAATATGGGGAAGCGGGTATCGGTTCTTGATGGTGACTCTGTTGAGCTCACGATAATCTACACAGAGTCGCAACGAGCCATCCTTCTTCTTCACAAACAATACCGGGGCTCGCCAATATGAACTGCTGGGACGAATGAAACCTAACTCCCAAAGCTCATCCAACTGCTCCTGCAGTTCTCGCAACTCTAACGGTGTCATCCGGTAGGGGGCCTTTGAGATAGGAGCAATACCAGGCACCAAATCTATCTGGAACTCCACCTGTCGACATGGCGGCAAACCTGAAATCTCCTGAAACACATCCGGGTATTCACAAACAACTGGCAGCTGCTCAATACTCTCTGCCACAGAATGCTCAACGACCGAAGCCAAGAAGCTAGATAACAGCTCTCTTCTAGGCTCGGCGACGAACTGAAACACTGGCAAGCCTAGAATTTGAAATGTAACTGTTCTCGCAGCACAGTCTAAGTGGCACGATACTCCGCAAGCCAGTCCATACCTAGAATCACATCAAATCCTACCATCGACATCACGAACAAATCGACAGAAAGGAACATCTCACCCACTAACACCGGGCAAGAAGGACAGCGACAGGTCAATATCACAGACTTCCCCATGGGAGTCAAAACGGTCAAGGCCTTGGACACGGACTCCGATGGAATACCGGTCGATCGGTAAAACTGCTCGGCCACAAACGAATGGGAAGCACCAGAATCAAACAAAACATGAGCAATGCAAGTAGAAACAAGAAGAATACCCTCAACGACTCCACCGGTCGACGACTGCGGGTCCTGGCCTGGCGCCTGCTGCGCAGAATAAAAGCGGCCCTGAGCTGGTAGGGGAAGCAATCCGGAAGACTGATGGTCCTGAGTCTGAGCCTGCTGGGCTTCTATACACACTGGACCTAAGGATCGAACAACATATGGATATCCCCTCTGCTGATGCTGCTGCTGCTGCTATCGCTGCTGCTGCTGTCTCTGCTGAGGAGGTCTGCCTGGCTGCCTCTGCTGCTGAGGAGGAGCCCTAGGAGCGGCGGGTGGAAGCTGAGCTCTCTGCTGCTACTGAGGAGGATGAGGAGGAGGCAACTGCGGTGGTCTCTGCTGCTGAATGGGGAGAGGGCACTCACGCCTCCGATGCCCAGTCTGTCCACAGCCGAAGCATACACCTGAAAAGGGGCCAGAAGATGAGGCGGCTGGCGGTGCCGAAGATGATGAAAAAGTCACTGTCTGAACCGCGGGCTGTCGAAATCCTGATCTGCCTCTCCGTCTCTGCTGACGGTGCTACCTGGAACTGCCGGCTGGTACTCTCCTCTTCCGGTCTCCACCGGAACTCTACTCTCTCGACCTTTGGGCCATAGCCCAGTCCTCCTCATATACTAGTACTCAATGCACAACCTGGTCGAACGTCTTCAAGCAATGCCGTACAACACGGCTGCGAAGGGCAGGGCGTAAACCAGTCACAAAACGACGGGCTCTCATCTTCTCATCACTGGTCAGATGAGGAGCAAATCTAGACAAGGACAAGAAACGGGCCTCATACTAAGATACAGTCATATCACCCTGCACTAGGGTCTCAAACTCAATCGCCCGCTGGATCTGAACATGTTCAGGAAAAAACTTTTGGTCGAAACGGGTCACGAACTCCTCCCATGTCCAAACGAACTGAGGTCCAACCATCCTAGATATGGATGACCACCAATGAAGGGCCTCACCCTGAAGGAGGTAGCTCACAAGGGATACTCTCTGGCCTACAGAAAACTGTATAGTGTCAAAAATCCTCTCAACCTCAGTGCACCAAGCCTCGGCGGCAGAAGGGTCAGGATCACCACTAAACCTCAGGGGATTATGCTGTCGGAACTCTCGGGCTATGGCACTAGCATGGGGTAACTTAGACCGCCTGAAAACCTCAGCGGTAGCTGGCTGACGGGTCTGCAATGCGGTAGCAACAAGCTGCATCAACTGCTGAAAATGCTCAGCTCCTATAGGTACTGTCGAAAAGGTAGGGGCGGCACTCGCCTCAGGTGGAGGCACGGGTGCAGCCGACGGGGTATGAGCCTCAGTAACTAGAACAGCATGCTGAGTAGGGGGAATAGGTGGGGGAACCGGAGCAACTGGAGGTACAGGCGCTACAGGCTCAACTGGAGGAACAGGCCGGATCGGGACCTCAGGAATCGGATCCTCAACTACTGGAGCAGGACGTGCTCGAGTAAGATGGGTACCTCGGGCGCCTCGCCCACGGGCACCACGATCACGGGCGCCACGACCACGAGTGTCACGACCACGCGGCATCATCTACAAAATAATGACGACGTAAGGAATCAGGTCAGTTATAGGCTCAATGCGGAGTGAAAGGAAGGATCTCGGGACACTACTTGCCCCATGTTCTTGGCAGACATGTGATGTTCCCTAGAGTCATTCCAGAATTACTTGCTATGCTCTGAAACCAACTCCTGTCACGCCCCAGACTCGGTAACCGGAATCACAAGGGACCTGATGGCCGGTTCTGGCCGTAACAGCCTCCATAGTACCCCATTCTTGGCTCCTGAGGCAGGTTTCGATCCTGGGATCGTATAAGGAGGATTTTCATTACAGTATAATCATTACTAATATGAACATACCCAAGATCACAGTAAATACATCTGAGAATAACAAAGGAACACATCACAAAATCCACGAAGAATTTAAACTTTTACAATCATCAATAAGGTCCAAAAGGACATACATGAGATAAAAGGAGAAGAGGAAAAGGTCGACAACACTGGAGTCCTCAAAAGCTCCGCTCTACTCCACGCGCTGCTGCTACGATGCCTGCCTAGAATCTCCTGCACGCATCAATCATGTATAAGCTTATAGAAGGTTAGAGGGTGGTGAAAGTGTGTGATAATGGTGCACAGAAGAATAGTAGGAGATGCAAGAAGGGAAATGTGCTCAATGGAAAAATCACTAACCTTACCAAGGCTTATCATGAATATGATGCAATGAGTACTGGATGTTAAACCAAGGCAATGCATGAAGGGAGCTTGTATAACCAATGCTAATGCGATGCAAGTAATGCGAGTGCTCATATCCAAATCATAAGTCAAGTACATTTCCAATTATAAGGAAATCACCGGGGTCCATTACACTGATGAATGACTGTCGTTCTACAGACCCCGCACAGTCAAACGAGCATAAGAGACCTCACTACCCGCCTGTGGACAGCCAATCACCAACAAGGCCTGACGGTAGCGGACCCATTTACGAGCTGGTCAGACTCAGCCTAGCAATGTCCACTACACACCAGACAGGTAAGGCCACACCACTATCCAACCGACTACACGACAGTGGGAGTCGCAGCCTAACGATACAAGGCCCTCGTACGCTCAAGTATTCCACCCGGTCACGGCGTTGGAGCAGATCCTTGGTACCATGGAAGTTTTGAGAATTTCACCCATGGGCATCCTATGCACCCGGTATGCTCAACTAATATTTTTGATGTCCACACATACGATCATCCATGAATATCCCCGTGGAGGTAAGGCCCTGATAAAGTAAGGGAAGATATTCACATGCTATGCAATGCCAGATGCATGAATCACACAATCACCCATGCATCAATCCCAAGCATTCATCTCTCGGGGAGATACCAACATGTCTTACATAATGCCACAACCATGGCCAATCATTCCTCAACCAAGCATGCATATGATGTGTATGGAAGTGGGCCATGAAGATGAATAGGGGTGCCAATATGGTGCAGATGAACTCTCTACCTAACCATGAAGGGTCTAGGTACTTAACTAATTCCTCATAAGGAATACAACCTCTAGTGGGGGCCCATATACCTGGGGTAGTCCACAACACTATGGAGAACAATGGTATGGGCCTAAATAGTGAGATGGCTTAGCAAGGTTCTATGGTGGGCCTTTAACCACCCATAGAAGCCCATGGGCCTACCTTAACGCCACCAACGTGGACATCCAATCACAATTGGTCCCTAAGAGGTTGCCCATCTCTAATTGATCATGAATCAAGGACCAAGGCCCATGCAACATCAAAAATAAGAAATGAGCAGCCATAATTATACCACAAACACTCATGTTGGGCTTCAAAAAGGGCGGCCCAAGGCTTACCCAAAATATGGGTTCAAGGGGAACACACATAACCCAAATCATATATACCAATATGGACCCATAAGGGAAAGGTTAGGGCCCAACATAAAGGCCACTAATCCCATATATTATGGTGGCCTAGTGGGCGGCTCATTGCTCAAACCACATGGGCAATGTCATACTCTTAGTCAAGTAAGTTGGGCCTACAACTCGGCCCAATTATAAAGTTGATTTGATGGGAAATCAAGGGACCATCTACTTGTGTAATCTGGCCCACTAACCCAACATAATAGTATAGTAAAATGGCCCAATAGTTCAATGGGTCTATCTGGAAAGTTCCAACCCAATTGGGCCTAAAGAGTTCAACAACTAGCTACATTCATGGACCCAATTAAATTTAACTGTGGTGGGCCTCAAAAGTATATTTATTAAGCATAAAATTTAAGAAAACTAAAGGTATAAGTTATCTCCTCTAATACCTTCATAAATGTGGTGGGCCTCACTCCTCAAAATTTTAGCCCAAGTCCAAGCATAATTATAACATGTTGTTATCCTAAATTTGGGCACTCCATTGGAGTGGGCCCAAGGCCTCTAAAACTCTGGAAATTGAGGGCCATGGCCCCTCATCATGCATACAATGAGAGGAAATTCAAAAATATGGCCCACCATCAAGAGAAATATTTTTGAATTTTGGTTTTTATCAAGCATATTGCTGGACTGCACAACAGAAAAATTGGGAGTCCAGCCATCTTGGACCATTTTTTTGGATGCCGTAAACGGGTCATTTGAGGCTGAAATTTTACAAAGTGATACTTCCATATGTGAGCCACACCCACAAAAAATTTCAAAATTTTTAGATATTTATAAGTATTTTAATTAGTTTAAACAAAATAGACTGTCCATGAAATTGGACAGACCTCAACTTCCCAACGTGGTGGGCCAGTCCGGCCCTTGTCACGGTGTGTACAGGGATCCATTGGCCCTGAAAATTGGTAAGTGGGTCTTAGTATGAGTAGATCATATCTCTACAAAGTTTTAGAATTTTTAGACACCTATAAATATTTTAAATCATTTAGATAAATCAATCTGTCCTAAAAATCGGACTGATCTGGACACTATATTATAGTGGTCCAGTCCAGCCACCACTATGGTACGTACAGGTATCCATTGGCCCCAAAATTTTGTAGGTGGGTCCTATCTTGAGTAGTCCACCCCTGAATAAATTTTTATAATTTTTAAACACCCATAGATATTTTAATAAATTTCAGAAATCCAACTGTCCATGGTGGAATGTTGCTGGAATAGTGTACAAAATTCAGACTGTCCACCTCACTTGGACCATACCTTTGGGACCTCAATCAAGGTCAGATGGAGCTGAAATTTGGGGAACATCAAGATGAGATCCCCACCTTTCAGAAACGTATATTTGATGGGTATGAATAGTCTCCCAAATAGTCCCAAAATCTGGTCCAAAAACAACCAGAAATTGTTCAGAAAATTCTGGACAGCAACATGTACTTAGATAAAATTTATTATATAGGTTAAATAAAAAGAAAAACACATTAATGGAGGATGGTGTGGCCTTCCTTAGTGGGCCCCACAAATGTCTATATCATAATCTAAAGCCAACACACCTTGCATGCATCATTAAGGCAGCAAGTAGGACACCCAAAATCAAACAATGGGCAGTTTGGGCATCCCACCTTGCTGAAATTTATGGATGTCCTAGGCCCACCAAATGAGCCACACACATCAGGAAATAAAATGAGAAAAAAGAGAGATAGAAGGACAATCCGGCCATAGGGAAAGGGCTCCGCCACTATTGAGCCCTCCCTAGATCAATCACACCCACACATCATACATAGATTTACATTTATAACATGAATCTTGCACATGCATGGCCTATAATTAAAATGCATGCTGAGGATGTCATCCCCACCATGGTTATAAGGTCTAGATGACCCAAACATAATATGATATGAAAGAAAACGATCATGATGAGGCCCATAGAGAAAGGCCCCTGCATGGATCATGCATGCATAAGATAGGCCATTAGGCCACAACCATGGGATTGTGTGGGATCTCCACCATTGATTGGTGGGTCCTACACTTCCCTCATGAAAAAAAGAAATCATCTAGGCTATAGAAAATAGATTTTTTATATCTAAAGGAGCACCCACCTCAAAGATGACCACCAAACTTTCACACTAAGGTCCTTTAGCACCAAGGGAGATGGATCAATGGTGGAGATGAGGTTTCAAGGGTTAGATGGTGGGGGATTAAGAAGGAAGGTGGCTGGAAAAGTGGAGGAAAATGGGCTGGAGAAATGGAGAAAAATTGCTAGAGAAGAAGAGAAGAGAGAGAGAAATGAGAGGGAAAGAGAGAGAAAATCTTTTTAAAGAAAGTAATCATTAACCCATGGTGATACAAACAATGTTGCTAGGGTAGGTTAGGTGTGGGTGGTGTGTGAGGTCTTGGTAGTGTGAGTTATGGAGATTTAGGTGGTGTGTGTAGTGTGTGTTAGAACTTGTGCAAAAGTGAGAGTGTGAGCCACATGCACCACTCTAAGCTGGGCCACATGATCGAAATCAAGGGTCATAGAATGAAACGTACACAACTTATGATCCACATATCGGATGGACGCACAAGACACGGCGTTGGAACCGCGGCAACAATGCGTCGCAATGGCATAGATCTCAGCTCGATCCGAGTCGGGTCTACATGACCAGACTCAAGGATGACCGTAACACTATCTGAGGGTCGCGGGTCACCGAAATTCAACCGATAGGACCGCGAGACCATAAAAAATTAAATGCACACTTACACACACACATGCACACATGCAAACTTGGGTCGGGTCTCACAGAAAGTAATACATGTCCATGGTGATTGCTAAAATGTTGGAGATAAGTAGCCAGATCAGCACAAGGACATTCAGAATTGATCCACTTCAGTTGGCCTGGTACCAACATAATAGACTTGCAGATGACACTTATAATAGCAAGCACTTACCGTAAATTTAGTCAAGTCCTTGACTTAGGCCCATGAGGATGAATTTCCTGTGAAAACTTGGCTCCCATGAGAATGAACTTCCTGTGACAACATGGCACCATGTCAAAAGAATGGCAGCACACTAAAACCCTCATGCTATAATTTGAAAACAAATTAAATCCAAATAGGAGGTGAGATAGAGAGGATTATTAAAGCACACCTAAAATGACCCTACGCATCTGCAAAGACTAGACCACTAATAGGATGGGGTAACGATGAACATGTAATTACCAAAAAAATAAATTTCCAGATTCAACATATGTGTGGCCCATTTTATGATAAGATTGACCTATCTTTGGGCAATGACATGTTCGTCATGGACACCACTACTTAATACTCAACATGTTTACCATCTAACCATTTATCTTTAAATTTGGATAGTGACTATTATTCATTTTAATCATCAAGATATGTCCTTTAGACAATAGATTAGTAGTAGGGCCCACAATTTGAGTTGTACAATAAATTTATATCTTCCTTAAAAAACAAAAGGACCCACAATTTGAGCAGTTTAATTTAAGTTTTATGTATGCCTAATATATTATCATAATGTGGATGAATATGGATTGATACTCCTATTTCTCCTTTAAAAGATGGCCCATTGTATTACAGAGGTTTAGTGCAACTAACCTGGGTTTTCCTCATCCGTTGTTTTGAATTTGCTTAGGTATTGCATGCAACTCCCACCTATAAAGAGAATAAGGGATATTGATGTATTTCTCTTTAGGAAATAAAATAAAAGTAAGAGTAACTCTAAATAAAAGTGCGACAATGATGAAACCCTGTAGTGTGGTCAAAGAGAGTAATTGGTGCATCTGGATAATCCATATGGTGGACCAATTATACTAAACAAACAGTAGAAAAATTACATCTAAGGTTAGGAATTACACCCAATTTATTTGGATTTTAAACCTTCGAACTCCCCCATAGGAAAAAAGAAAATAAAATAAAAAAGCACATGGGCTTCTTTGGTTTTTTTTTTTTTCATCCGCATATTATTGTAGGCAGCACCACTCAATGACTTAGACTTAACACATGTGAGCACAAGACATCATATGTATATTTTCATGCCACTCCAAACACCCTATGGTTTATAGTTTGATTGAATTTTCTTTGCTAAAAAATGTTCAAGTGTAGGCCCTTGGGTTTTCTCTCTTATTTGGTTTGAAGCTTACCTAAATTTTCTTCTTAATTAGAGATGTAAGCCCTCCTTTTTTGTTGTGTTTGTTCCTTATATTTTCTTTTCTTTTCTTTTTATTTTTCCTTTAATTTTCTATGTTATTTTCTTCGCTTAGCTAATTAAAAAAATAATAATAACCATAATAATCAAACATACCGAAGTACTTTGGATATAAACCCAACAATAGTAGACTGGCGGTGCCAGTACCATGTCAGAGGTGTGTTATGTTTATCTTATTTAAGGGGAAAAGCTGTCAATCAGGTTTGTTAGAAAAATAATAGCATGTTGAAGCAAGTAATGGATTTTTATTTATCAAATGATAGATGTTAAAATCTGATAGCTACATTCATTCAGGACGCCTAGAGAGTTACCATAAGATATCTAGTTGGCAGTAGTAATGGCCACACCCTCAAGTCATTTCAAGTGGACATCTTGAGTTTTAAACTTCTAATCTTCCTTAGAATTCACATATTTCTTCAGAGAAGTCATTATGTCCTACTCATGCGTAAGCATACCATTTGCTGATGCACAGGATTGACTAGTTATGAGCCCCATGGATTGCAGATACGAATTGCCTCACCTAGATGGGTTCCCAGGAAATACCCCAAACTGGATGGTCCTAACACTTCCATTGGTCACGAATGAATAGATTCACAGAATAGGAACTAGAAACTCTGTTAGTAGTAGAAGAAGGGTTAACACGGATGAAATAGCTGAAATTACCTTATGATTAGATTTGGTCGTAGATAATCTACTAATTACTTGAGAGAAAACCCCATATTTGCATCAAAATTTGTTGTAGCTTGAGAGAAAAACCAGATTCGGTCTGTAGAGAGAGAGAGAGAGAGAGAGAGAGAGAGAGAGAGACTAACCTTAGAGGAGAAGAGGTGGATTAAGAAAGGGGAAACAAGGAGATGGTCGATTGAGAGAAGGAAAAGGGGAAATAGAGAGAGAGGGTTAGGGAACGGTGAGAGAGAGAGAAATGGAAGAAGTTTTGGGCACGACTCTCTTTTGAGCGCGTGCCCACTTTTTGGGTGTCATTTGTGAGACGGACCATGGATGGTCCTGTCAAGGGCTCCGCGGGGCCCACCATGACGTATTTGGTTTATCCATTCTGAAAATTAATTTTAATAAATAATTTAAGTTAATTATCCCAAACTTAAACTAGATTGAAGACCCAAGGGGACCACACCATAGGAAGCACATGTGATTTAATCTCCATGATTCCTACCGTGTGGTCCACTTGAGCCTTCGATATATCAAATTTTTTATTTCAAGCATTAAAATGATATTTTAAAAATATGTAGATGGATTAGATAGAAAAAATATATTTTTTTAGGCCCTATAAAGCCCCTTACGCACCCGTTAATTAGTAATGGTGGGGCAACTTTTAGCTACGGATTAAAACCGTAGCAACTATAGCTATGGTTTATATCCGTAGCAAAAAACTAACGTGGTCTGTATCCTTTGCCCCTTTTTTTGGTACTGACGACACCTAAAAATAGATGATTCACACTATCAAGTCAGTACATGTAAAGTGCAACTCGCCCTAGCATTGGCCAAAAGTCTGAATTTTAAAACAAATGGCCCCACCACGTAGGATAATAAATTAAGACATCTTATCCGTCGGATTCCATCCAAATTTATACCATAGGTTGAAAATATTTCTTTGCACTTGTTCACAAAATCTAACCATTGATCGAGAAACAGTGACCGTTGATCATAAATCGAACCATTGTGACAAAACCCAACATTTGTTTGCTGTCAAACTTTGGATAGCCCTTCATCAGGCCATGAGGCATTTATCTCATAAATTAGATCGGCTAGGGGGCCATCAGGGCAGCCCTAATAACCAGAATGAGCCCCATAGGACCATTGGAGGCAATTACTAACATGCAAGGCCAACTAAAATAAATTTCTAGATATTTATATCTAGCCCTCTCTCTCACTCCCATAAACTCCAGTAGCTGAGAGAGAGAGAGAGCAAGAGAGGAGAGAGAAGGGCCTCCTCTAGTAGTGCATGTGAGCTTAAAGCTTGGGATATTGAAATCCCGGCACTTTCACCTCTCCACACCGAATCTAATCGTTGTTGGAGTGGGATTCCAACCCATCTAAGGTAAGATGGGGTTCTAAATTACGTCTTCTTGATTTTTACAACATGCATGTTTCTTATCCTCCGTTCTATGGATTGCAGGGACCCGACACCTCGAGATTGCAGACCTGACATCGCTAGAACCATCTCGGCAACCTTCGACTAAGAATAGATGTGGACCATTACCGTTAAGTGACTGATTATTGTGCCTAGTGTGGGTTTAATGAACGTGTGTGGTAAATGTTAATGCATGTTACAAAACTTTTATTTGGATTGCATGGATGGGATAATAGCCTAAGGTAGTAAAATTATGGAAAGGGGTTAGATCCCAATTCCCCAAAAATGTGACTCATTGACTTGCATGTTCATGTAGAATACAATATTTAATTTTCCCCAAAGTGATGGCTATAAAATTCCTGATTTGGCTTTAATTATGCTTGTAATGGAGGCATGTAATGCTGCAATTTGTTGTTTGGTGATTAATTCCCTGATTATGTGATTAATTATGCTTGGGTGAAGGCACGAAATGTTTTAAATTGCTTGATTGGTTGAGTTGCTTACATTGATTTTCAATGTATAGCTGAATTATGTAATGCATGTTGACATATGAAAGACTAATTGTGGGGTGATGGTGTATGATTGTTTTAATGAATACATAGGTTAGACCATGTTATGTGTAATATGTAAATTTGAAGTGAAACTTAATTTATTATTGCCCATGTACTGATCATACTAATATTTTGTCTGCCATGTGTGAATTGTGCCCAACGATAACCATGCTTGTTGTAAATTGATGCATATTCCCCTATGGATCGGTCGATTACTTAGAATTACGTGGGTGGTCCTTGTTGGACTTATCCATGAGTGAATTTGGCCCGAATAGTTGAACTGTAGGTTGTTGGCCAGAGTTGGACTACATGAGACAGCATTCTCAGGCCGATTAGCTATGGTTCAGCTTGTCGGGGGTATATTGACTATAAGTCAACCATCCTTATACGTTAACCATGTTTTAATCATGTCCGCATGAACTCGAAGTACCCTGAGACCATTGTACCCACTTCTAATCATTATGTACGACCCACAAAGTCTTATGAACCGGGGATGGTAGCATGAGACACTATGCCCACGGTGTCGGCCTATGCTGGTGTGATGAGCCTCCTTTTAGTGTCCATTGAGCACTTAGATTCATACGTCAGGAATGGTGGTATGGGACACTGTACCCATGCTATCAGCATGTAGTGGGGTGACAACCTCCCTACAGTGACCGCGAGTACGACATTTAAGTCCCAATTTATTTCTTCTATCTTTATACTACTTTTTGGAATTGACGACCCTAATATAGGGTTAAGGGTCACGAGAGTCACATGACCAAGGCCCTTGAGCCACGTGATCGGGTTAAGGGTAATAACTCCATTAGGGTATTCCGATTTCCCCAACCCAATGAATGAATGAACTTAACTAATCAACCTGGCTAACATGTTCTACGATATTGCATTTATTATTATGACGGTTATGTAGCTGAGGTCGATTTGAGGGAGTGTTGGTTCATTCACGAACGTGAGATGTTGTCTCTTGAGGGAGTGTTGGTTTGAGAGGAGCATGCATCATATCATAACCATGCATTTGCATTAACAATAGTTTTTAGGATTCTATGTTATTTGCTGTTCATTAAATGTATCCTATGCATGATAATCCATATGCCTATTTCTAATGATACCACTGAGTTAGCTACTCACTCGCACTCTGGGACAGTGTTCTAAAACACCAACTAGAACACATTATATATGCAGGGTTAATGGAGCTGGACACGCTGGAAGATGCCGACATGGATGATGAGGAGGTGTAAGTGCACTACCAAACCTATGGTGGATCTTTCTAGATTGAGCTTGATGATCACGAGGATTGGCCAGGGCCCTAGTCACTTTGGGATATATGTATAGGTGGGACTAGTTCCCTATTTGGACTTTTTAGATTTGTGGTTTAGATATTTTTACATTTACTGGCACTTGATACTGTCTTATGACTTATTTATGCTTCATGCCATACTTAACTCTCCATTGCTTATGAAATCATTCAAATGTAATTAAAATCTAAAGTCCATTAGGGAACATGTGGCACTCGGAAATTCAGGAGCCGAGTTCCTACTCAGCCCCTGAAAATCCGGGGTGTTATAGTTGGGTCCTAAAATTAATAATATACAGCTCAATTAGACTAACTAAGCATTGTCTAAAATTTTGTTATGATCGAGCTTCTAGAAATAGGTTTTCTAAAGTTCAATACTGGATATAAACTTTTTTTTCATAAAAAAAGATTTTATTAACAACTAGGCCTCGTAACCAACAATTACATTCAGACAGGCCTAGGGTAACAAAAAATAACTTGGGCTTGCATATCATATTTCAAAATGACTACATTAGACATTAACATGAGCTATTGGACTCCCCGACGCTACCCATCTCCACCCACTTGAGCAAAAGAGCCTTTTATCGACAAATTGTGAAAAGTATTATCGACAAAAAATTTCATTGGTAATAATGTTATGTTTCAAGTCGAAACGACTTAGTGCCCATCTCTCACTGTCGCTCTCTCTCTCTCTCTCTCACACACACACACACACACTCTCTCTCTCTTTCTTGTTGTCGCTCTCTCTCTCTCCACCCACACAATTGTTGCCGAAGCCCTACCCACACACGCCTTCTCCCTTTCTCTTTGAAGCTCAGTTAAGGTATTTCTCTTTCTCTCTCTCTTAATCTCTCTCAATCTTAATGATGATTTAGGAATTTGGGGATTTTAGGGTGGATTGTCTAAAATAGGATTTTGGGGATTTTTTGGTGGATTTGTCAATGCACATGGTAGGGCCCACCATTATGTATCTGTTTCATCCACACCATCCATCCATTTTTTCAGATCGTTTTATGTTACGAGACCAAAAAAAGAGATAGATCTAAATCTCAAGTGGACCCATCACAGAAAACTGTGTTGGTTGAATGACCACCAATAAAAAATTCTCAGGGACTACAAAAGTTTTGGATTAAGATAATATTTATTTTTTATCCCTTCATCTAGGTCAGTTTGACCTAATCAACAAGTTGGATGTCAAATAAAAATTACAGTGGGCCCTAGGAGGTTTTTAATGATGGACATTCAATTTCTACTGTTTTCCTATGGCGTGGTCTACCTGAGATTTATATCTCAAAAAAATGGATAAATAATGTGGATATAATAAATACATCATCTCGAGGTCCATGTAACTTTGATCTCCTTTGAATTGTTGGTACAACTCGGAGCTCAATGAGCGTCAACGCTCGTATTCTGACAACATGTACCCACACGAGCTATATCACTGGTGTGTGGTACACTAGCCAATCCAATTCCTCAATTTAGAAGGTTGAACAGGACAATATGCGTGATTGAGGAGGTCCAATTCCATAAATATTGTATGCCACCATTGAAACATTCATGAGCCACAAAAGCTTTAGCTTACGTTAATATTTTTGTTCTTTTTGTTCATCTTAGTGAAAATAACCAAACAATCGGTTAGGTCACTTTATAAATGGTTTAGATTGCATATAAACATATATAGTCGTGGAACTAAAAAAAAAGTTTAAATGATAGGCTGTCCCTTTCCACTGTTTCTAGTACATAGCCACTTAGTTTCAGATTTGACTGATTTATAGCCGCGGGTCTTAATATGAACTGCCAGAACAGATGAACAGGGTGGATTTCTCACAAACAAAATGGTAGGCCCCAACTACACTAGGGTCAGTGATCATCAAGTCATTGCAAGGTCACATTAATCTGTAAAGTGACCATGGGCCTACCTTAACGTATTTATTGTATGTTCATGCCATCCATCCATTTTAGGAGATAATTTTAGAGAATGGTTCCAAAATGAAGCAAATCCAAAGGTGGACCAAAATATAAGAAAGAGAGATGATTGACTGTTAACAACTTGTGAGCTACAAATTTTTTAGATCAAGTTAATAGTTGTTTTTTCACTTCATCAATATGCGCAGGTTGAGTTGTAAATAAACATTATGGTTGGGCCTATTAATTTTTTAGTGGTGGGCGCTAAATCATTACTCTTTCTTATGTCATGGCTCTCCTTGGATTTAGATATGCTTATTTTTTGGGGCCATGCTCTAAAATAAGCTGGAAAAACAGATGTACAACTACAACGTACAATAATACATTAAGGTGGGGCCTATTGTTAGGGGTGCACCCTGTGAGGTGAAGTCAGGTCACACCTAATCCACTCCCCAAACGGAATGGATTGTTATTGTCATGGATCGGAAGCTAGGTATGACCTACTATGGTGTTTGTTAAACATCCATGCCATCTATCCATTTTTCCAGATCATTTTAATGCATGAGCTCAGGTAGGCCACACAGCGGAAAAAAGTGAATATTGTATTAAGGTAGTTGAAACATTCATTCGGATATACAATCAACCTAATATTTTTGCTCTTTTTGATCTTAATCCCTAGTATATAATGAGCTCATGCAAAAACTAACAACACATTAAAGACTAAGATTTCTATTCCATAATCATTGCTAATTAAAATAAGTCGAACTCATTTTTAGGCATCTACCAATCAAGGTCCTACACTTAAAATAAGGCTTAAACTTAAAATAAGCCCTTGATGTGGTTTAAAGCTTCCCATGGGAAATACATTAAAATAATGGCAATTAATATTGAGAGTGGCAATTGTTTATAACATGAAATACTGTTATGGGATTATCGTGCATCGCACATGATTAGTGCACAAACTTAAATTCTTCTCTCTTATTTATTTATGTTTGCTTGGAGTTTGATTCACTTAATTTGAACAAAACAAGCAACTTGCACTAAGCATTTTGTCATTTTTAGTCACTACATTTACAACTGGAACCATAAATACAGTACAAAAATGTAAAGGTTGGAGATTTGAACTTGTAGATGAGATCAGGGCTGCTCATTATGTGGGCACCACATGTATAGTTCTTGGTCGAAATGAGGCTTAAAATGCTCAATATGGGCAGTATGGTTAATTTGTATTACATTTTTTTCTTAAATTATTATTGCGACAGATTAGTTTATAGTTGTGACTTGTGATTCTGATTTGTAAGTTAGATAATTAGTTAACTGTTTGAGGATTTTTATGTGGCCATGCATAGATATGGTGTGTTTTTTGTGGCATAGAAATTACTCAACTTGTCTTATTTGGACAGTTCAAGGTTAGATGGATAGTATGCTTTCATATAATCTATTTAAATGTTCATGTCTGATTCGCGGTCCATCTCCTCATTTCTCTCTGGATATATTTCTTTCGTTCCGTATCCAATGATAAATATCCCTACATTGCTTTAGATATTTGGCATCAGAATATAACGTAAGATCAACTTATCTGGAGAGGTATTGGGAAATGTTGTGGGATTTTCGGCGTGAACATTTAAATGAGAATATGAAAGTATTACGATCTATCCAACCTTGGATGAGTAACTAATTTAGGATTTAATTAAGCGGTGATCCTTGGAATGTGGGAACCGCTGTTATAACCATGACAAAGTTGTCAATTTCCTATGGACAACAATATGGGTGGCCTGGCCATTTGGACAAGCCCGTGTTTATGTATTAGCTCAAAATTGATGGAGTAGACTCGGATGTGTGTCGGAGCTATCTGGATGTTAAGCGAGGGTCCGTGGAAGGTGGGAACCGCTGTTATGACCATGATGAAACTGTCCATTTCCTATGGATAACAATATGGGTGGCCTGGCCATTTGGACAGGCTCGTGTTTATATATTAGCTCGAAATTGATGGAACAGACTCGGATGTGTGACAAAGCTATCCGGATGTTGAGCGGGGGTCCCTGGAAGGTGGGAACCATTGATATTTATTTTTTCCCTTCAACACTATCTGTGTGATCATGTGAACAGGTTGGATGATAAATAAACATCACTATAGGCCCTAAAAAGGTTTCAATGATGGAAATCATTATACTCACTGTTTCTTGTGGTATGGTCCACCTAAGTTTTGGATATGATTCAATTTTGGTTTCAACCTGTAACACCTCAGATTTTGGCCAATCTGGGATTTGACGTCCTTAGGCAATGGGTCAACTAAAACACCTGAAAAATCGCTCAGAACCCAATTCCATAGCCAAAGAAACCACTTAGGATTAATTCCTTTAGAAACTAAGCATAAGTTAACTAGCGTAACGCTAAAGTAGCTGGGAAATAGTCCCTGATCACTTTAAATACGTTCTACAAGACCTAAAACTTGTAGAATCCATGGTGCTATAATACTCTATAACCTGGGATCAAACTCTAAACCGGTTTGTTCTCTGGACCACTTTGAAACTTTGTATTGGATCTAGACCGCGCGTCGAAAGTCCGATACCTACTATCTTAGACCATTAGAACCGCCTAACTAGACTTGACAATCATTTCAAAAATCAAGTCCAACCGATAATCACAGGCTATTTCATTGAGCCCGAACTGAAGAGAGTACGAATAAGGACAGATTTGGAATTTGAAATTCAAATCTGGCACACGAATTGACGCGTCAGTATTAAGTGTTCTGACCGTCAGAATTCTACCAAATTACACCCTCAGATCAGAAAAAATTTCTATTTCATATTATGAGACTTGCGGACCTGATCTACGTGCGGTGACCGTTGAACTGAAACTGGACCGCCACGTGCGATCTGCGAACCCTGCCGGACTGAAAACTTGATGTATGCTAGATCTAGTATGCACGAGCTTAAGTCCAATCGCGTTCGGCCAGGGGACCACCAGAAATGGTCTTTTGGACCGAAACAGTCCCGAGTTGGATATAACCTAAGTAAACTTTGTTCCTGAGCCTATTTTGGGCACTTTTGGGCTTATAAAAGGGGTTGAAACCCTCACTCCTCTCTCCCATCCGAATTTGAGAAAAATCCTAGATTGGGAGAGAGAAAAGGTGAGAGTTTGTGAGAGAGATTGGAGGAGAATTCCTTGCCGCTTGTGCTACCCGTTGCAAGTGCCTAAGCAACACACTTCGATCATCTGGCCGGTGATTCCTCCGCGTTTTCAGGTAAGAAATAACCTTAATAAGTTGCTGATTTGGGATTCTTTCCGTTCAATGGCAGGTAAACTGATAGAACTCATAAATTAGGTTCTCTATTCGCTGTAGATGAAGCGTATACGCTCCGTTCGAATTCACATCCCTAAAAGGAAAAAGGTGCGGATTTTAGACGCTTTGATTGACTGTTTCCAACGCTTTCAATGTCGTTTAATAGTAGATTATCAACGGCAATGCCGTTTGACATGTACAACATGCTGTCCGTTTCCTGTTTCGTAAACCGGCGAAGAATATGAGATTTACGGCATTTTAGTCATTTGTAGGAAATACTGTTTTCATCCATAATTTGCTAATGTGAATAACATAGCTTCTCGTCGCATTAGGATATTAGGAATGCGTGCATAATTAGTTTGGCGAAGAGATTCGCCTAAATGCGCACTTTGAGTCGACATACTATATGTAGGCTTAAGTGTGTAGTTTAAGTGTTTGTATAAAGGCTTGTATTAGTATGTATTGAATTAAATAGTGTTATGAATTAATTTGAGATTTATTTCTCAATTAATATGCTGGTGTAAATGGTTTCCTACATGTTAGCCATATGTACGATTTCATTATATGTATGAAATGCATATGCTTGATGTTTCACTTAAGTGGTATGTTATAACATGTGCTTGATGATTTCTTTATGATTTAGTTTGATATTGAATTCTCAATTAATATGCTGATGGAGATGATTTCCTATATGTTGGCGATATGCATAATTTCATTATATGCGTGAAAGACATGTGTAAGATGATTTACTTAAGTTGTACGTTATAACATGTGTTAACATGCTCACATGTTTGTATTCCATTTCCAATATTCTTACCTGATTGCTGATGTGGATTCATAATTGTTTGGGACTATACTTAGTCCAGGCAGTCGGTAACCGAGTGAATTCGTGGTTGGCTTATCTTTGCCACGAACGACACGTCGATGAACGTGAGCCGTGTTCTGGAGTTGGCGGCAGTGGTTAGGCCACACGAAGTGTTTTACGCACTTCATGTCATTCGACTTGAGATGCGATCGCACTAGTCGAGCCCGTCAAGTAACCCGACTGGCCGTTGTATGTTCACCCTGTATGAGTCATAACTGCTTGAACCTAGGGTACTGAACTTACCATTGTAAACCCTGTTAACCATGGTATCTTGATCCACGAAGACTCATGAGCCGGGCATGGTGGTATGGGACACCGTGGTCGAGCTGTCGGCCCACGCTGGGGCCACAAACCTCCCCGTAGTGACCAGTGAGCACCTAGTCTCGTGAGCAGATTATGGTGGTATGGGACACTATATTCTTGCTGTCGGCCTACACTGATCAGGCGACGAGTCCTTTGTAGTGACCGCGAGCGTATTCTGAGTCTACGGGAGGCGACAACCCTTCAGTAGCAGTAGAGTACAGTAGGCCTGTATTGATAAGGTGATGGGGGAGCGGAGCAACGAGTGCGTGCAACAGCCCCGGCAGCCCTTGCAGCGACCTACAAAATATACATCGTATGAGATTACTAGAGTGACGACCCTAGACAGGATCTGTGTTGGGATTGATATAAGGGAAGTACCTTAGTTTCCCAATCCTGCTGTTTGAATGGACTAATTACAACTTGGAAATCATATCACCATTACATTGCATGTGCCTGGAAGATGTGGAGCACTTAAGGGAGTGTGGCATGCCGCGGTCGTAAGATGGTGCCGTATGAGGGAGATCGTCGGTGAGGGCATACATCACGTCATGTCATATTGCATTAACAACAGTATTAGGATTGTTTGATTTACTGCTTTACTATTATTGCATGATTGATTTGATAATATGCTAATCTCTGCTCTCTTATCCCACTGAGTTGATCACTCACTCCCACGTTACGGGATGGTGTTTTCGGACACCCACCAGTCCCTATTTTGATTGCAGATGATGGCGCGGCCTGCAAGGCGGAGCTGGACTTGATGATGATGAGGAGGATCTCTCCTTTATGCATGATCTGATTGACGGGATTACAGGGAGGTTGATTAAATGCCTTGACACTTGTCATTTTATATTTTTAGCGCACTCATGTATATTTATTTTGTTTACTTTTGGAATATACATGTATGTGTATAACCTGGTAACATGTTCACACTCTGGAGACATATAACAGTTTATTTATGTTATACACACTATCACAGTCTTCCGCTTGTAAATTTAACTGTCTCTGGAGTATGATATGCTGTTCTGGCTTAATCTCACTCATGTTTAATACATTAACACAGACAACATTCAATCATACATATCTATGTTGCATAAATAACATTTTGAAACTCGGGAGTGGAGTTTTTACTCGACCCCCCGATTTTCAGGATGTTACACAACCCCTTAAATGATCTGGAAAAGCAGATGGACGGTATAAATAAACTACATATATTTACAGTGGGTATAATGATTTCCTAACCCTACACCTAAACTCGAAAACCTAAACCTAAACCTGATCCCGAATTCCTAAACCTAAATTGAAATTTAAATCCCTAAACCTAAACCTACACCTAAACCAAAACCTATAACTTAAACTAAAACCTAAACCTAAACTTAATTCACTTAACTTAAACCAACACCTAAACCCAAACCTAAACCTAAACCTAAACCTAAACTTGAACAAACCCGAACGCTAATTCCTAAACCTAAACCTGAACCTATTATCAAATCCCTAAATCTAAACTTAAACTTAAACTTAATTCACTTAACTTTAACCTACACCTAAACCCAAACCTATAACCCTAACCTTAACCTAAACCTAAACTTGAAAAACTAAACCCAAATCCAAATTCCTAAACTTAAGCCTAAACCTAAACTTGAAAGCCTAAACCTAAACCCAATCCCGAACCTGAACTGGAATCCGAATCCCTAAACCCAAAGCCTAAACCTAAAGCTAAACCTATTCTCAAATCCCTAAACTTAAACCTACACCTAAACCTAAACCTAAACCTATAACTTAAACTCGAAAACCTAAACCTAAACCTAAACTCGAATCTGAATCCCTAAACCCTACACCCAAACCTAAACCTAAACCTATTCTCAAATACCTAAGCCTAAACCCACACCTACACCTAAGCCTATAATCTAAATCTAAACCTAAGCTTGAAAACCTAAACCTAAACTCAATCCTGAATCCTTAAACCCTACACCTAAACCTAAACCTACACCTAATCCTAAACCTATAACCCTAACCTAATCTTAAACCTATTTTCGTGAACTGACTCTATTCTTTTTATTATAGAGATGGATAAGAGTTGGATGCGAGCTAAGAACAGGTTTGACCCAGAGTATAAACAAGGGATTTAAGAGTTCATGAAATTTGTGTGAAATCGGGCAGATTCAGGTAATAAGATTAGGTGTCTATGTCGAAAATCCAAGAACATGGTTCGTAAGACTTTAGACAAAGTAGAAGACGATTTGTTCATAGTTGGGATTGACAAGGGTTACACTTGGTGGATTCATCATGGTGAAGAGTTCCACTAAAGGGTTGAGGCTACTGAAGTCCTTATTGACCCAATCGTGTCGGATGACGAGGATGAAGATGTTGACGAAATGTAAGATATCATAGGGGATGTGTTCAGGGGAATAATTACGAATACTGATTTTGCAGCGACAAGTAGCAGCCAAGATATTCCTCCTATGGGTGATGTCGAATTAGAAAAGTTTAGTAGGTTGTTAAGGGATGTGCAACATCCACTTTATCCATAGTGTGAGAACTTCTCCAAGTTGAATTTTCTTCCAAGGTTACTTCATTTGAAGACCAAAAGTTGTTGGAGTAATAAATCATTCGACATGTTGCTTAACTTGTTGAAAGAAGCATTACCGGACGGTGAGACATTGCCTAAGTCTCAGTATGAGGCAAAATTCTTGATGCGAGACTTGGGCCTTGGTTATATCCCCATACATGCATGTATAAATGATTGTGTATTATATGGAAAAGAGCATAAAAATGTTAAAGAGTATCCAGAATGTGGAGAGTTTAGGTGGACTATGACGAAGCCAAGCGTAAGAAAATCCCGTAAAAGGTGTTATAGTACTTCCCATTGAAACGTAGATTGCAAAGATTGTTTACGTCTTGCAAGACGGGTAAAGATATAAGTGGTAAAAGGAGAAACACGTTCATGATGATAGTACACTAAGGCACCTTGCGGACTCTGAAGCCTGGTAAAAATTTGACAAGTAATATGACTGGTTTGCAGAGAATTCTTGTAATGTTCGACTCGATCTTGTAAATGATGGTTTTAATCCATTTGGTAATATGAGTAACTCATAAAGTATGTGACCAGTGGTACTTATACCCTACAATTTACCTCCGTGGTTGTATATGAAAGAGTCATTTTTCATGATGTCATTGCTTATTCCTATACCCAGGTCACCCGAAAATGACATTGATATATATTTGCGATCGTTAGTAGATGAGTTAAACGAGTTGTGGAGTCAAGGTATACAAACATATGACACATTTATAGGAAAAACATTTTGATTACATGTTGTGGTCTTGTGGACAATAAATGACTTCCCCGCGTATGAGAATTTGTCTGGGTGGAGCATAAAGGAAAAATTGGCTTGTCCTGCATGTAGTATTGAGACTTGTTCATTATTATTGAAACATGGTAAAAAAAAGTGTTATATGAGTCATCGTTGCTTCCTTCCGAGCGATCATAGTTGGCGTAAGAAGAAGTTGATCTTTGATGGTAAATAAGATCATAACCTACCACTGAAAGAGCTATTTAGAGAAGATGTGATACAACAACTGAGTAACATTGGAGAAGTTAGATTTGGTAAGGCATCACACTTGAAGAAGAGGAAACGTACAATATTGGAGTATAACTAGAGGAAGAAGAGCATTTATTTTAGTTGCCCTATTAGAGTGATCTGAAATTGTGACACAACTTGGATGTCATGCATATTGAGAAGAATATATATGACAATGTCTTTGGAACATTGATGAACATAGAGAAGGGAATAAAAGATAGTTTTAAGGCTCGATTATATCTATAAGCAATGGGTTTAAGGAAAGAGTTCCACTTGCAACCACATGAAAATTCATATACTATGCCAGCAACCTGCTACACATTGAAAAAACTAGAGAAAAAACATTTATGTGAATGAGATCGGTGAAGTTTTTGATGGGTATGTGTTAAATATCTCTCGGCACATAAACATTAAGGATTATAAGGTAACAGGAATGAAAAGTCATGATTGTCACATCCTTTTGCAACGCTATTATTGGTTGCAATTAGTGGATGTCACGCCCCAAACCCAAAAATCGGATTCACAGGAATCCCGATCGCCGAATCCGGTGCAGACAGCCTCTGTAGTACCCCATTCTCGGCTCCTAGCATTCATATGCCAGATTTTCGATCCTGGGATCCTACAAGAAGGATTTTTTTTATATACATTTAACTAGTAATAAGCATAACCACAAGTTTACCCAAATCATAAAGGCAACATCATCATCACATATCCACTAATATAATCATTTGAATACAATGCTAAAAGGGAAATATATATGTCAAAATCAAAGCTCCAGAAAACAGTTGCACGCTCCAAGCTCAATGCTGCTGCAACCTAACATCACCTGCATGCATCTATCATGCATAAGCTTATAGAAAGCTTAGAGGGTGGTATAATTGTGTGCACGAGATAAGTGTCAAGTATTCAATACAATATCATAATCATACAATACCAGAAAGCTATTAATCCATAAACTATACAATGACTGAATAAGCAGAAACATTGATAAGAGCAAGAATTATCAGCGTAAACAGAAATACTGACAAGATTATAATCATGCGATAACAGAATAAGCGGAAATATGAACAAGTCAATAAGTTAATCAATATCAGAACACGTAATATAGGACAACTATACAAATGATGAGTCATAGATAATCAAATGTCGAATGACAAGGATATAATGTAATACACAATTTGAAAGAGCTAACAAATATCATCACTCTCATCTAAATCACAGGAATACAGAAACATAACAACCCAATATGCCATACGCTGAAGATGTAATGGAATATGCAGTATATGGTGCTAATGGAATGACCATGCTGGAGTGTGATGCTGGGATGATAGTACGTAGTATCGCAGGCTACGGGGTCCACCACAAGGAACCTCTATCCAAACCAGTCCCATACCTAAATTTGGATAGTCTGACTCAACGTGGTAAACTCCTGATCTCAGGTTAGTCGCGCGTCCAACCGAAATCCTTGCCATAAAGAAGATACACAACAATTAGTTGCGCACCACCAGCCCGGGTGGATTGTAAATGAATGAATGAATGAGTATGTAATTCCTTCTCAGTAGCCTGTCAGCACAGTAGCCTGTCAACCGCTGGTAGCTTGCCCAGTGTGGTAGCTCGCCCAGGCCTCAGCCCCGCCCACATCACACCCGCCCACATCAGCGTCCGCCCACATGCGCCACCCACATGCACAATAGTGACGGGGTATTATAATATCATGTCAGTCCTCATATCAGTACGGTTTCTCTCTGAAAAATATCACTGGGGTCTATTACACTTCACACCACCTGCCGCCCCAATCAAGCACACAACTGGGTAAGTGAAAAAGATCTCACTATCCGCCTGTCAGTAGTCTGCCAATACCTACCAGGCTCGCCGATAGTGACCCATTCCTCGAGCTGGTCAAACTCAGCCTAGCCATGCCTACTCCCTCGAGCGGGTAAGGCTGCACCCCCTTCCAACCGACCACGACACAGTGGAGAGCGTAACTATCTGGTAATCGGCACTCAACGCTCATTTATCCACTCGGTCTAGATGTTGGAGCATCCTCTGGAACCAAGAGGGTGTTTAGGGATTTTCACGCAGGGCCATCTATGGTGGCCTGATGCTTGAACATATTTTCGGTGTCCCATCTGGCCATCCACGATATGCCTGTTGAGGCTACGACCCTGATGTCACTAGGGCGTACAGTAATCACAACACAATGCAAGATGCATGAGTCATACAATCCAATCATGCATCAATCCTCCCATGTCATGCGCTCATGTGAGATAATCTCCACCTATCAGGGAGTCTCACATCATCCTGCCCAATGACATATGCAATGGTCAATCACATCTCATAACAAACATGCAGATGATGCGAATGGGCATGTATCATGATGTTATGATGTCACATACTCATAAACGGTATCAATAACCGACATCGACAATGTGGACTTTTAACCAACATTGCCCCCAAGGAATGGCCCACATAGAATCAAATATATAATGGGCACATGGCCTCACACAAGGGCCAAATATACGAAACGAGTGGACCCTGGTCATGAGCCTAACACATATCACAATGGGCCTTGCCCATAAGCCTCAAATACATCTGGATGGGTTGCACCCATGGGCCTCAGATATATCACAATGAGCCTCAAATATACTTCGCAGGTGAGTTACATACCTGGGTCTAATACACATCAGTGTGGGCTACATCACATAGGCCTAATATACATCACTATGGCCACAACCCATGGGCTTTAAATACACAATAGGTGGGCCCTACACATGGCCCTCAAATATATACCACGGGTGAGCCTCAATGGACGGGTCACCAATACAACAGGATGGGCCTAATGACATGGATCCCATAAATATATCGAATAGTCCGCACCAATTGGGCCTTACATACATTGCAATGGGCCATGACCCATGGGCCTTGCATACATCACAATGGGCCTTGCAACATGGGCGTCATATATATTTAAGGTGGGCCTCAACAACGGGCCCCATACACATCAAGGTGGGCCTTAACAATGGGCCCCATACACATCAAGGTGGGCCTCAATAATGGGCCTCATACACATCAAGGTGGGCCTCAACAACGGGCCTCATACACATCAAGGTGGGCCTCAACAACGGGCCTCATACACATCAAGGTGGACCTCAACAATGGGCCTCATACACATCAAGGTGGGCCTCAACAACGGGCCTCATTTATGGCCTTAGCAACAGGCCACAAATATATCAAGATGGACCTAATCAATCATATGGGCTAAATCAATCAAATGGCCGATACGAGCAGGCCGATCAAATGGACCGATACAAATGGGCTGTGCGTCATGGAGTTATACTAAGCATGTTATAAAGTAATGCCCTATCCTTACAATGCAGCTGGCCTAGACGGCTTTCATACAACAAGTACGGGCCTACCAATGGGCCCTAAGGAGAGTCGCAATACGGACATTTAACCAACATTATACTCGCAATGTGGACGTCAAACCAACATTGCTCCCAAGGTGTAGCCCGTAGTGAATAACATTACGTAAACCAGGTTGGGATCACACATTGCAATGGACCTTAGGTACACCCCATTGGGCCTTAAATACATCAAATGGGCCATGTCATATGGGCCTTTTACTCATTCAATGGGCCACATCAATGGGCCGCACTAATGGGCCTTATGTGCATTGCAATGGGTCATAATCCGTGGGCCTTAGATTGCATCAAATGGTTCTCGACCCATGGGCCTTATACATATCAAATGGGGACCTTGGAACACATCAAATGGGTCCACTCTATGGGCCTTAAATTACATCAAATGGGCCTAATCCCATGGGCTTTAAAATACATCAAATGGGTCTAATCCTATGGACCTTGGAGCACATCAAATGGGTCCACTCTATGGGCCTTAAATTACATCAAATGGGCCTAATCCCATGGGCCTTGGAACACATCAAATGGGTCCACTCTATGGGCCTTAAATAGTTTAACAACTAGCTACATTCATAGACCCAATTAAATTTAACTGTGGTGGGCCTCAAAAGTGCATTCATTAAGCCCAACATTTAAGAAACTAAAGGTATAAATCATTTTCTCTAAGATCTTTATAAAATGTGGGCCCCACTCCTCAAAATTTTAGCCCAAGGCCAGCATAATTATAACATGTTGCTGTCCTAAATTTGGGCACTCCATTGGAGTGGGTCCAAGGCCTCTAAAACTCTAAAAATTGAGGGACAAGGTCCCTCATCATGCATACAATGAGAGGAAACCCAAAAAGGTGGCCCACCATCAGAAGAAATATTTTTGAATTATGGTTTTTTATCAAGGCATATTACTGGACTGCACAGCAGAAAAATTCTGGGAGTCCAACCATCTTGGCCCATTCTTTTGGATACCCAAAATGGGTCACTCGAGGCTGAAATTTCACAGAGTGATACTTTTATAGGTGGGCCACACCCTCACAAAATTTTATAAATTTTAGATATCTCTAAGTATTTTAATTAATTTAAACAAAACAGAATGTCCAGAAAAATCGGACGGACTTGGACGTCCCAATGTGGTGGGCCAGTCCGGCCCTCACCACGGTGTGTACAGGGTTCCATTGGCCTTGAAATTTGGTAGGTAGGTTCTAAAATAAGTGGACCACACTCATAAAAATTTTAAAATTTTTTCATATCTGTAAATATTTTAATTCATTTACATAAATCAATCTGTCCTGAAAATCGGACTGATCTGGACACCATATTATAATGGGCCGGTCCCGCCATCACCATGGTGTGTACAGGCGTCCATTGGCCCCAAAATTTTTTAGGTAGGTCCTATCATAAGTAGACCACCCCCCTGAAAATTTTTATAATTTTTAAACACCCATAGGTATTTTAATAAATTTTAAAAATCCAACTGTCCATGGTGGAATGTTGCTGGAACAGTGCATAAAATCCAGACTGTCCACCTCACTTGGACCACACTTTTGGGACCCCAATGAAGGTCAGTTGGGGCTGAAATTTGGGAGACATCAAGATGAGATCCTTACCTTTTAGAAAATTATATTTAATAGGTATGAATAATCCCCTAAACAGTCCCCAAATCTGGTCCAAAAATAACTAGAAACTGTCTAGAAAATTCTGGACAGCAACATGTACTTAGATAAAATTTATTATATAAGTTAAATAAAAAGGAAAATACATTAATGGACCACATACATCAGGAAATAAAATGAGGAAAAAAAGAGATAGAAGGATAATCCGGCCATAGAAAAAGGGGCTCCGCCACTATTGAGCCCTCCCAAGATCAATCACACCCGCATATCATACCTAGATCTACATTTACAATATGGATCTTGCACATGCATGGCCTATAATTAAAATGCATGGTGAGGATGCCATCCTGTAAGACCCGTATCTTGGACCGTACCTTTCCGTACACTTCCGCGGTCGTACCGGTCGAATTCCGGCAACTTTCGACCCTTAAACAATATCGACGCGCGACCTGGATTCATGTACCGACAACCCGAGTCGACTCAACCCGAGACCAATACCATAGCGACCGCGCTGTCGTTGCGGTTCCGATACCGCGACTCGCGCGCCAAGGCGATACCCTGATCAAGAGATATGAGCCAACGTTCGGTGCGAGAAAACGCCGCGCGTTGCGAAAACTAAGGGAATCTCAACGATGTGTCACATCAATCACATCAATCCCATCAATCAATCACCCATCAACCCATCAAAGGTCAAGTACACATCACTTCCATCCCTTTTCCCAAGCAACCACCAAAGTCTTCTCAACCCATACCTTTCTTACACAAAAGCCACAAAAGTCTTCCTAACCCATACTTTTCTTACACAACCATCACTCACCCATCCATCCATCACTCTCTCTCTCTCCCTTTACATCACTCTCTCTTTCTCTCTTTCTCATTTCAAGATTTTCAAGCAACTCCAAGAGCCCATACGTATGGAAATCTCCAACCTTCCTAAGCTCTAAGTGGCCCACCTTCCTACCCCAAAGATCTCCCATCTCAACCCTCCATTCTTCATCTTGGCCATTGAAGTTGAAGACAAGGTGCCAAGGAACCCCTAGGAGCGAGAAGATCGGACGGTGGGTGCTTCTATAGGATAGATTTTCTTATTTTTATGGTGGACCAAGTGAGGCCCACCGATCAATGGTGTGGATCTCACTTGGGACCCTTATTTGTGGCCGATGGACCACTTGGATCATCATGATCGTTCCATGATGGGGCCATTCTCCATGGACCCCATCATGATGCTTATTTTCATTTAGAAAGGTCATCTAGACCGTCCATATCGGTGGAGAATGGATCTCCACCGTTGATTTACATTTTTAACGGTCCCATGTGCAAGGGATCCATTGTTGTATGTATCATTGCAAGGGAAGGCCCATAATGACGGGGTCCCTCCATCACAAGCCGTGTCCCACTCTCCATGACTCTCTCTCTCTTTTATTTATTTTATTTTATTTTATTCTATTTTATTTTATTTTTTTTTTGGGCAAAAGGATTGTGTGGCCCACTTGAATGGATCCCACCTTGGCATTATGTACTTTTGATCTATTCAAGTGGGGCCCACCATATGCGTTGTACACCTATTTGTGGTGGCCCACTTCATCAAGGCCCACTACAAAAAAAAGAGGAGAAAAGAAAAAAAAAAAAAAAAAAAACTGTCCAGCTTCAGAGACGCTGGACGTCTCAACCAAAACACAAGACCAAAAAAAAAAAAAGAGCCTTTTTGGTGGCCCACTTGCATAGGCCCCACCCGATTGTTTATGTTAAATCCACGCCATCCACCACTTTTCCTGGGATATTTTAGGCGTTGAACCAAGGAATGATCTCAATCCAATGAGCAGGCGGGCCGTACCAGAGACAAGGATACTTTTAGACTTCCAAGCCTGCTAATACCCATTTTGCGGTTTCTACACTCCAAATCAGTGCCAGAGATGAGTTTTGTGTGGCCTGTTTGGGGCCTATGATAAAGTGGGCGGAGCGGATCTCTCATCAGTGGGTCCCACCGGTGTTTTTTTTCAACCACAAAAAAAAAAAAAAAAAAAACAAAAAGGGCAGCAGCGCTGCCACCTTTGAAGGCAGCAGGCGCTGCCTGTGCGTGCAGCGGGCGTGACGTCCAGAGAGGGACCCACGGCCCCAGCCGTGGGCCCCACCTTGATGTATGTATGCTCTCCAAGCCGTCCATTGGGTGGGTCCCCATCTCAGGTGGGCCCCCTTCGAATTTTAGGTTGGTCCAAAACTCATGTGGCCCACACCGTAAGAAACAGTGTGAATGAATAACCACCATTGAAACCCTTCCTGGGGTCCACAGAAGTGTTGGATCAAGCTGAGATTTTGTGTTTTCCCTTCATCCAGGATGAGTGACCTTATGAACGGGTCAGATGTCAAATAAATACTTCAGAGTGAGTCCCACATGGGACCCACAGTGATGTGTGTATTGAAGTCCACCGTCCAGTGGACGGTGGCGCCCACCTTGTTGCCATTCTGCTTTCACCGTCCGCTGGACGGTGGAGCCTTCTTGATGCATGTGTTTTATGCACGCCACAGCGGCGTACGGTGTGTGTGTGCGTGCTGTGTGGGTGTGTATACGTGTATGGGTGTGTGCATGTATACATATATATACATACTTATATATATACTATATGTATTATATGTATTTACATACTATTCCTGTTGTAGTAAATATGATGGTAGGCCCTCATGTGGGCCCCACCCTTGATGTATGTGATGCATCCGGACTTCCCATCCGCTATGGCATATAAGGCCTATGGGTTAGGCCCATTTGAGTTTCAAAGGGGCTATAGGCTAGACCCATTTGGTTTATGAAATGCTTATGGGCTAGGCCCATTGGATTCATTTAAGGCCTAAAAACTTAGGCCCATTTGGTGTGTTGCAAGTCCATGGGACTAGGCCCATTTGATGTACTTCAAGGTCCATGTAATTGGACCTTTTTGTTGAAATTTTAAAGCCCATGGAAGTAAGACATTTGATATATTGTAAGGCCCATGGGATTAAACCCATTTGATTGGTAAAGGCCTATGGGATAGGCCCACTTGATTTGTAAAGGCCTATGGGTTAGGCCCATTTGATTATAAAAAGGGTTCATGTGTTTAGGCCCACTGAATTTATTTGAAATCCATGAGTTAGACCCATATTAATTGACTAAGGCCTAGGGGTTTAGGCCATTGAACTCATGTTAGGCCTATGGGTTGAGGCCCACTTGATCCACATGTGGGACCCAATTAGTGTGGCCCATTGGTTATATATTAAACTCATGTGACTAGGTCTAATTGATGCAATATAAGGCCCACGGGTTTTGACCCATTGCAACGCACATGAGACCCATTGGTGTGGCCCATTTATGTGGCCCATCTGATGAATAAAAGCCCATAGGATATGGCCCATTTGATATATATGTAAGATCCAATGGGGACAACCTACGGTCCATTGCAATGTGTAAATCCATTATAGACTAAGTACGATGTTCACAACGATCGTGCCTTGGGAGAAATGTTGGTTTGACGTCCACATTGCGAGTGTAATGTTGGTTGAATGTCCACATTACGACTCTCCTTAGGGCCCATTATTGGGCCGTACTTATTGTGTATAGGCCGTCCAGGTCCATCTGCATCGTAAGATAATTCCTTTTATTATAACATGTTTAGTATAGTTTCATGGCCCATGATCATACGCATCATATGTATGCTTGATATGAGTAATGACTGATCATAGCATTTGCCTTCGGGCAGGTTGTTTATGGGCTCCCGGTTAGGCGGTGTTGCCCTACATGAGCGCACGGTATGCGCAGGATTGGTTGCATGACTGGATAGCGTGATTCATGCATTCCGCATTTGTGTGACATGGTTATTGCACGCCCTAGCGACATCAGGGCCGTAGCCTCCACAGACGCATCGTGGTTGGCAGGATTGGATACCGGAAATCTTGTTTTACATGGGGTACTATAGATATCCCTGGGTGAAAGTCCCTAAACCCTTATGGTACCAAGAGGTTGCTCCAACGTCTAGACCGAGTGGGTAGATGAGCGTTGAGTGCCGATTACCAGACGGTTACGCTCTCCACTGTGTCGTGGTCGGTTGGAAGGGGGTACGGCCTTACCCGCCCGAGTGTAGGGGGCAATGCTAGGCTGAGTTTGACCAGCTCGAGGAATGGGTCCGCTATCGACGAGTCGCGCCCGATATTGGCAGACGGATAGTGAGGTCTCTTCCACTTACCTTATTGCGCGCGATGTGGCGGCAATCTGGTTTAGAGTGTACTAGACCCCGGTGATATTCCATACTCTGAGCTGTACTGATATGTGGACATTGATGAGGATCTGTATGCTTGAGTTGCATTGCACATTGCATGGCCTTGGGATGGCCGATACCATTCATGTCTTGCATTGCATAGCCTTGGTACGGCTCATGACGTTTTGGTTCCATCTGCATATTCCGCATTACTCTGACATTGCATTCATATTACTACCTTGCGCACACACTTTCACCACCCTCTAAGCTTTCTGTAAGCTTATGCACGACCGTTGCGTGCAGGTGACGTTGGACTGCAGCAGCGTTGAGGCAGGAGCGCGTCGCTGATCATTTTGGAGTTTTCTGTTATTTACCATTGTATTTCCCTTTATGCTCATTGTACTTGTAAAAATTTTTGATCATAGTGGAAATGTAATGGAGTGCTTGGTTGTTGTTTGTGGGTTATGCCTTTGGTTATGCTTATTACGAATCAAACTGATATTTAAAATCCTCCTCGTAGCATCCCAGGATCGGAACCTGGCGAATGGGAGCTAGGAGCCGAGAATGGGGTTCTACGGAGGCTGTCGGCGCCGGATTCGGCGATCGGAAATTTTGTGAGCCCGGTTTCCGAGTTTGGGGCGTGACAGAAGTTGGTATCAGAGTATAACTTGGGAATAACCGAGAACAACATTACATGTTTGCTATGAGTGAAGAGTGGATAAGTTCTGAAGTTCGGATAACTTCACGACCTTTCGAATCAGACCATTAACATGCGTACATTCGAGAGTTTTGGAAGATGATAGACGCTTTCGCCCTTTCCTGTAGGGTATGGCGCCTGTTACTCGATCGACTCCCGCACCACCACCTGAGGATTCCACTTCACCATCAGAGACTCCAGCTCTACCACCTGCGTCTCCCATCCCACCCTCAGAGATCCCTGATTCCTCCCATGAGGATGACATTCCTCCACCCGAGGCTGATGAGGAGCCGACTGTGACTGTGAGTGCCTCTCAGTTACAGCAGATGTTGCAGGCTGTGACAGCTGCACTACAGGGACAGGGTAGACGCCCAGCTGTTTCACCAGCTCAGGCGGAGCAGGAGCGCGCGAGCGCCGTACTCCGTGAGTTTAGACGGCATGATCCCCCTCGTTTCCAGGGCGAGCCGGATCCGACTGCAGCCGAGAGATGGCGCTCCGATGTGGAGAAGATATTCGATACCATGTTGTGCACGACCGAGCAGCGCGTCCGGTTAGCAGTATTTCTCTTCCACGGTGAGGCCGAGCATTGGTGGACCTCTGTCGCCCGTGTCGCTGGACCTGATTATGTCTGGACATGGGAGGACTTTGTGGACCGATTTGAGGAGCAGTACTTCCCTGACCACATCCGTCGTCAGCGAGCCTTAGAGTTCGAGACTCTGGTGCAGGGAGATATGACCGTGGCACAGTACGCGGCCCGTTTCATGGCACTATCGAGATTTGCGCCGTACATGGTTGATGATGAGGGGCGGAAGGCCCGCCGTTTCGAGCACGGCTTACGTTACGGCCTTCGAGGTCGCGTTATTGGGCATGAGCTTCCTACCTTCCAGGCAGTAGTGCGGAAGGCTCAGATATACGAGACTGAGTGGGCCGGTTCTCAGTCTGATCGTGGTCAGAGGGGAGACCGGAAGAGGCAGGCTTCTTCCAGTCATTCCCAGCAGGGTCGACCACAGCAGCAGAGGCGCACTGGTCGCCCAGCTTTCCGTACACCATCAGCACCATCAGCACCTCCACCACCACCTCAGAGACAGTTCACCGGCACTTGCTTCAGGTGCGGTGCGACGGGACACCGTTCATGGGAGTGTCCCAGTCCCCAGCAGCAGCAGAGAGGTCCACAGCAGCAGAGACCTCCACCACAGCAGCAGAGACCCCCACAGCAGCAGCGACAGCAGCCTCTACCACCGAGGCCACCTCAGCAGCAGCATCAGCATCAGCATCAGCCTCAGAGGCCGCAGCAGCAGAGGCAGCAGTTCCGACCACCTCAGCGACCCCAGCAGCAGCAGCAGCACGTTCAGAGAGGACAGGCACCTCCCCAGCCAGCTCAGGCTAGGTTTTATGCGGCTCAGCAGGATCCACAGTCATCCGGAGGAGTCGTTGAGGGTATATTACCAGTTTCTGCATGCATTGCACGTGTATTGTTTGATTCCGGTGCATCGCATTCTTTTGTGGCCGAGAGCTTCTGTCGATCGGCTGGCTTACCGTTAGAGTCTGCTGGTGAGAGTCTATCAGTATCGACTCCCTTGGGGAGGACTGCAGCGTTGGGACGATTCTGTTCGTCTTGTCCCGTTCTAGTTGGGGATACCTTCCTGCCTGCTGATTTGTTTGTTTTGCCGATGTCCGAGTTCGACGTTATCTTGGGCATGGATTGGCTCGCTGAGTATTATGCCATTTTGGACTGCGCCGCGAGGACCGTCACGTTCTGTATACCCGGCGTGCCACAGTTCCAGTTCGTTGCAGAGGCCAGAGGAGAGCAGTTGTCTTGTATGATGTCGTGCGCCATAGAGGAGCATGTCGCCGTTGGCATCGACCATTTGCCGATAGTTTGCGATTTTCCCGATGTGTTCCAGGAGATTCCGGGATTACCGCCTCGTCGACTCACCGAGTTCCAGATCGATCTCGTGCCTGGTACCGCGCCTATTTCAAAGGCCCCGTATCGTATGGCACCGTTGGAGTTACGGGAACTGCAGAAGCAGTTGGACGAGTTGCGTGAGCTGGGCTTTATCCGTCCGAGCAGTTCTCCGTGGGGAGCACCGGTACTCTTCGTGAAGAAGAAGGATGGTTCGTTGAGGCTCTGCGTTGACTATCGCGAGCTCAACAAAGTCACGATCAAGAACAAGTACCCGCTCCCTAGGATTGATGATTTGTTCGACCAGCTGCAGGGTGCACAGTTCTTTTCGAAGATTGACCTGCGTTCCGGTTATCATCAGATTCGGGTCCGAGATGAGGACATTCCGAAGACAGCATTCAGGACGCGTTACGGTCATTTTGAGTTTCAGGTCATGTCCTTCGGACTGACCAATGCACCCGCGGTCTTCATGCAGTTGATGAACGAGGTTTTTCGCCCATATCTAGATCAGTTTGTTGTTGTCTTCATCGACGACATTCTGATCTATTCGAGGACCCGTGAGGAGCATGAGCAGCACTTGGAGATTACTTTACAGACCCTCCGCGCACACCAGCTTTATGCGAAGCTGGAGAAGTGCGAGTTTTGGCAGGAGGAGGTGAAGTTCCTCGGTCACGTGGTGACGAGGGAGGGCGTCGCAGTGGACCCCTCGAAGGTCGAGGCAGTGCGTCAGTGGAGCCAGCCCACGACTGCGACAGAGATCCGTAGTTTCCTTGGTTTGGCGGGCTACTACCGGCGTTTCATCGAGGGTTTTTCTCGTATTGCAGCCCCGCTGACCAGGTTGACTCGGAAGGGCGCAGAGTTTATTTGGAGTGACGCCTGCGAGCGAGCATTTACGGAGTTGAAGGACCGTCTGACGTCCGCTCCTGTCCTCACTCTTCCATCTGGGAGTGACGGCTTCATTGTATTCACTGATGCCTCGCACATCGGTTTAGGTGCTGTCCTGATGCAGCACGGGAGACCAGTGGCCTTCGCGTCTCGTCAGCTCAAGGTCCATGAGCTGAACTACCCTACACATGATCTGGAGCTGACTGCCGTTGTCTTCGCACTGAAGGTGTGGAGGCACTACCTTTACGGGATTAGGTTCGAGCTCTTCTCTGATCATAAGAGCTTGAAGTACCTCTTCTCACAGTCTGAGTTGAATATGAGACAGAGGCGCTGGATGGAGCTCCTGAAGGACTATGATTTCGACCTTCAGTACCACCCGGGCAAGGCGAACGTGGTGGCAGATGCCCTCAGCCGTCAGCCACGAGGCCTAGTGGCGCACATGATGATTCAGGAGTGGCGGATGCTTGAGGATATTGCTGCATATGACTTTGAGTTCGGCCTGCAGTCTTCCATTGTACAGTTATCGAGCTTGTCGATTCAACCCTCTCTTGTCGCTAGGGTGATCGAGGCTCAGCAGGCTGATGAGTCGTTGCAGAGTTATATGGCTGAGGCGGCATCTGAGGGTCAGGAAGATTGGCAGATTGGTACAGACGGTGGACTTCACTTCAGAGGCCGATTATGTGTCCCGGATATCCCAGAGTTACGCAGAGATCTTATGACCGAGGCACATCGATCGCGATTTTCTATCCACCCGGGCTCGACGAAGATGTACCGTGACATGAGGCGACAGTATTTTTGGGCGGGGATGAAGCGCCAGATCGCCAGTTTTGTGGCCGAGTGTGACACGTGCCAGCGTGTCAAGGCCGATCATCAGAGACCTCCTGGGTTATTGCAGCCGTTGAGCATCCCGATGTGGAAGTGGGAGCACGTGTCGACTGATTTCATCATGGGTTTGCCGAGGACTCAGCGCCGTCATGACTCCATTTGGGTTGTTGTGGATCGTCTGACGAAGTCGGCACATTTCCTTGCGATGCGTGCGACTTGGTCTATGGACCGGCTTGCGAGACTATTCATTGAGGAGATTGTGAGACTGCATGGTGTTCCAGTCTCGATCGTTTCTGACCGAGACTCGAGGTTCACGTCTCAGTTTTGGGGGAGCTTCCAGCGAGCGATGGGGACTGATTTGCAGCTCAGCACCGCGTACCATCCGCAGACCGATGGCCAGACCGAGAGGGTCAATCAGATACTTGAGGACATGCTTCGGGCCTGCGCGATTGACTTCGGGGGTAGCTGGGATGAGCATCTGCGATTGGCTGAGTTTGCGTACAATAACAGCTATCAGGCGACCATCGGCATGGCTCCTTTTGAGGCACTATATGGCAGACCATGTAGATCACCGAGTTGTTGGACCGAGGTTGGAGAGCGCCGTCTCCTAGGTGCCGAGCTGGTGCAGGAGACTTCAGACGCTATCGACATCATCAGGCAAAGGATGCGCACAGCTCAGAGCCGACAGAAGAGTTCTGCTGATCGTCGGCGTCGTCCCTTGGAGTTTGATGTAGGGGACCATGTGTATCTCAAGGTCTCGCCCATGAAGGGCGTAGTTCGATTTGGAGCGAAGGGTAAGCTTGCCCCGAGATTCATAGGACCTTTTGAGATCACTGGGCGCGTTGGCGCCGTGGCCTATCGGCTTGCCTTACCATCACAGTTGTCTGGCGTCCACAACGTTTTTCACGTCTCCATGTTGAGGAAGTGTGGGTCAGACATAGTTCCCGTCATTGATTGGCAGCCGTTGGAGGTTCGTGAGGATGCTTCTTACATTGAGCAGCCAATCCGTATCCTTGATCGGAAGGAGCAGGTCCTCAGAACCAAGGTCATTCCGTTGGTGAAGGTGCAGTGCGGTCACCATTCTGTAGAGGAGGCTTCTTGGGAGCGTGAGGCTGAGATTCGAGAGCGATATCCTCATCTCTTTGATGGTTGATGATCATGTATTGTATTTTGTACGCTGTCCCTGATTCTATATGATGACGTTATGTTTCTTATTCCTCGCGAGTTATGCTTAGTTGCGACGCTTGTGTAAATTTCGAGGATGAAATTTTTATAAGGAGGGGAGAGCTGTAAGACCCGTATCTTGGACCGTACCTTTCCGTACACTTCCGCGGTCGTACCGGTCGAATTCCGGCAACTTTTGACCCTTAAACAATATCGACGCGCGACCTGGATTCATGTACCGACAACCCGAGTCGACTCAACCCGAGACCAATACCATAGCGACCGCGCTGTCGTTGCGGTTCCGATACCGCGACTCGCGCGCCAAGGCGATACCCTGATCAAGAGATATGAGCCAACGTTCGGTGCGAGAAAACGCCGCGCGTTGCGAAAACTAAGGGAATCTCAACGATGTGTCACATCAATCACATCAATCCCATCAATCAATCACCCATCAACCCATCAAAGGTCAAGTACACATCACTTCCATCCCTTTTCCCAAGCAACCACCAAAGTCTTCTCAACCCATACCTTTCTTACACAAAAGCCACAAAAGTCTTCCTAACCCATACTTTTCTTACACAACCATCACTCACCCATCCATCCATCACTCTCTCTCTCTCCCTTTACATCACTCTCTCTTTCTCTCTTTCTCATTTCAAGATTTTCAAGCAACTCCAAGAGCCCATACGTATGGAAATCTCCAACCTTCCTAAGCTCTAAGTGGCCCACCTTCCTACCCCAAAGATCTCCCATCTCAACCCTCCATTCTTCATCTTGGCCATTGAAGTTGAAGACAAGGTGCCAAGGAACCCCTAGGAGCGAGAAGATCGGACGGTGGGTGCTTCTATAGGATAGATTTTCTTATTTTTATGGTGGACCAAGTGAGGCCCACCGATCAATGGTGTGGATCTCACTTGGGACCCTTATTTGTGGCCGATGGACCACTTGGATCATCATGATCGTTCCATGATGGGGCCATTCTCCATGGACCCCATCATGATGCTTATTTTCATTTAGAAAGGTCATCTAGACCGTCCATATCGGTGGAGAATGGATCTCCACCGTTGATTTACATTTTTAACGGTCCCATGTGCAAGGGATCCATTGTTGTATGTATCATTGCAAGGGAAGGCCCATAATGACGGGGTCCCTCCATCACAAGCCGTGTCCCACTCTCCATGACTCTCTCTCTCTTTTATTTATTTTATTTTATTTTATTCTATTTTATTTTATTTTTTTTTTGGGCAAAAGGATTGTGTGGCCCACTTGAATGGATCCCACCTTGGCATTATGTACTTTTGATCTATTCAAGTGGGGCCCACCATATGCGTTGTACACCTATTTGTGGTGGCCCACTTCATCAAGGCCCACTACAAAAAAAAGAGGAGAAAAGAAAAAAAAAAAAAAAAAAAACTGTCCAGCTTCAGAGACGCTGGACGTCTCAACCAAAACACAAGACCAAAAAAAAAAAAAGAGCCTTTTTGGTGGCCCACTTGCATAGGCCCCACCCGATTGTTTATGTTAAATCCACGCCATCCACCACTTTTCCTGGGATATTTTAGGCGTTGAACCAAGGAATGATCTCAATCCAATGAGCAGGCGGGCCGTACCAGAGACAAGGATACTTTTAGACTTCCAAGCCTGCTAATACCCATTTTGCGGTTTCTACACTCCAAATCAGTGCCAGAGATGAGTTTTGTGTGGCCTGTTTGGGGCCTATGATAAAGTGGGCGGAGCGGATCTCTCATCAGTGGGTCCCACCGGTGTTTTTTTTCAACCACAAAAAAAAAAAAAAAAAAAACAAAAAGGGCAGCAGCGCTGCCACCTTTGAAGGCAGCAGGCGCTGCCTGTGCGTGCAGCGGGCGTGACGTCCAGAGAGGGACCCACGGCCCCAGCCGTGGGCCCCACCTTGATGTATGTATGCTCTCCAAGCCGTCCATTGGGTGGGTCCCCATCTCAGGTGGGCCCCCTTCGAATTTTAGGTTGGTCCAAAACTCATGTGGCCCACACCGTAAGAAACAGTGTGAATGAATAACCACCATTGAAACCCTTCCTGGGGTCCACAGAAGTGTTGGATCAAGCTGAGATTTTGTGTTTTCCCTTCATCCAGGATGAGTGACCTTATGAACGGGTCAGATGTCAAATAAATACTTCAGAGTGAGTCCCACATGGGACCCACAGTGATGTGTGTATTGAAGTCCACCGTCCAGTGGACGGTGGCGCCCACCTTGTTGCCATTCTGCTTTCACCGTCCGCTGGACGGTGGAGCCTTCTTGATGCATGTGTTTTATGCACGCCACAGCGGCGTACGGTGTGTGTGTGCGTGCTGTGTGGGTGTGTATACGTGTATGGGTGTGTGCATGTATACATATATATACATACTTATATATATACTATATGTATTATATGTATTTACATACTATTCCTGTTGTAGTAAATATGATGGTAGGCCCTCATGTGGGCCCCACCCTTGATGTATGTGATGCATCCGGACTTCCCATCCGCTATGGCATATAAGGCCTATGGGTTAGGCCCATTTGAGTTTCAAAGGGGCTATAGGCTAGACCCATTTGGTTTATGAAATGCTTATGGGCTAGGCCCATTGGATTCATTTAAGGCCTAAAAACTTAGGCCCATTTGGTGTGTTGCAAGTCCATGGGACTAGGCCCATTTGATGTACTTCAAGGTCCATGTAATTGGACCTTTTTGTTGAAATTTTAAAGCCCATGGAAGTAAGACATTTGATATATTGTAAGGCCCATGGGATTAAACCCATTTGATTGGTAAAGGCCTATGGGATAGGCCCACTTGATTTGTAAAGGCCTATGGGTTAGGCCCATTTGATTATAAAAAGGGTTCATGTGTTTAGGCCCACTGAATTTATTTGAAATCCATGAGTTAGACCCATATTAATTGACTAAGGCCTAGGGGTTTAGGCCATTGAACTCATGTTAGGCCTATGGGTTGAGGCCCACTTGATCCACATGTGGGACCCAATTAGTGTGGCCCATTGGTTATATATTAAACTCATGTGACTAGGTCTAATTGATGCAATATAAGGCCCACGGGTTTTGACCCATTGCAACGCACATGAGACCCATTGGTGTGGCCCATTTATGTGGCCCATCTGATGAATAAAAGCCCATAGGATATGGCCCATTTGATATATATGTAAGATCCAATGGGGACAACCTACGGTCCATTGCAATGTGTAAATCCATTATAGACTAAGTACGATGTTCACAACGATCGTGCCTTGGGAGAAATGTTGGTTTGACGTCCACATTGCGAGTGTAATGTTGGTTGAATGTCCACATTACGACTCTCCTTAGGGCCCATTATTGGGCCGTACTTATTGTGTATAGGCCGTCCAGGTCCATCTGCATCGTAAGATAATTCCTTTTATTATAACATGTTTAGTATAGTTTCATGGCCCATGATCATACGCATCATATGTATGCTTGATATGAGTAATGACTGATCATAGCATTTGCCTTCGGGCAGGTTGTTTATGGGCTCCCGGTTAGGCGGTGTTGCCCTACATGAGCGCACGGTATGCGCAGGATTGGTTGCATGACTGGATAGCGTGATTCATGCATTCCGCATTTGTGTGACATGGTTATTGCACGCCCTAGCGACATCAGGGCCGTAGCCTCCACAGACGCA
The DNA here is from genome assembly GCA_037074715.1 of Magnolia kwangsiensis. Taxonomy (NCBI): domain Eukaryota; kingdom Viridiplantae; phylum Streptophyta; class Magnoliopsida; order Magnoliales; family Magnoliaceae; genus Magnolia; species Magnolia kwangsiensis. Next base: position 142,515,855 of record CM073573.1, read on the forward strand.
TCGTGGTTGGCAGGATTGGATACCGGAAATCTTGTTTTACATGGGGTACTATAGATATCCCTGGGTGAAAGTCCCTAAACCCTTATGGTACCAAGAGGTTGCTCCAACGTCTAGACCGAGTGGGTAGATGAGCGTTGAGTGCCGATTACCAGACGGTTACGCTCTCCACTGTGTCGTGGTCGGTTGGAAGGGGGTACGGCCTTACCCGCCCGAGTGTAGGGGGCAATGCTAGGCTGAGTTTGACCAGCTCGAGGAATGGGTCCGCTATCGACGAGTCGCGCCCGATATTGGCAGACGGATAGTGAGGTCTCTTCCACTTACCTTATTGCGCGCGATGTGGCGGCAATCTGGTTTAGAGTGTACTAGACCCCGGTGATATTCCATACTCTGAGCTGTACTGATATGTGGACATTGATGAGGATCTGTATGCTTGAGTTGCATTGCACATTGCATGGCCTTGGGATGGCCGATACCATTCATGTCTTGCATTGCATAGCCTTGGTACGGCTCATGACGTTTTGGTTCCATCTGCATATTCCGCATTACTCTGACATTGCATTCATATTACTACCTTGCGCACACACTTTCACCACCCTCTAAGCTTTCTGTAAGCTTATGCACGACCGTTGCGTGCAGGTGACGTTGGACTGCAGCAGCGTTGAGGCAGGAGCGCGTCGCTGATCATTTTGGAGTTTTCTGTTATTTACCATTGTATTTCCCTTTATGCTCATTGTACTTGTAAAAATTTTTGATCATAGTGGAAATGTAATGGAGTGCTTGGTTGTTGTTTGTGGGTTATGCCTTTGGTTATGCTTATTACGAATCAAACTGATATTTAAAATCCTCCTCGTAGCATCCCAGGATCGGAACCTGGCGAATGGGAGCTAGGAGCCGAGAATGGGGTTCTACGGAGGCTGTCGGCGCCGGATTCGGCGATCGGGAATTTTGTGAGCCCGGTTTCCGAGTTTGGGGCGTGACAGAAGTTGGTATCAGAGTATAACTTGGGAATAACCGAGAACAACATTACATGTTTGCTATGAGTGAAGAGTGGATAAGTTCTGAAGTTCGGATAACTTCACGACCTTTCGAATCAGACCATTAACATGCGTACATTCGAGAGTTTTGGAAGATGATAGACGCTTTCGCCCTTTCCTGTAGGGTATGGCGCCTGTTACTCGATCGACTCCCGCACCACCACCTGAGGATTCCACTTCACCATCAGAGACTCCAGCTCTACCACCTGCGTCTCCCATCCCACCCTCAGAGATCCCTGATTCCTCCCATGAGGATGACATTCCTCCACCCGAGGCTGATGAGGAGCCGACTGTGACTGTGAGTGCCTCTCAGTTACAGCAGATGTTGCAGGCTGTGACAGCTGCACTACAGGGACAGGGTAGACGCCCAGCTGTTTCACCAGCTCAGGCGGAGCAGGAGCGCGCGAGCGCCGTACTCCGTGAGTTTAGACGGCATGATCCCCCTCGTTTCCAGGGCGAGCCGGATCCGACTGCAGCCGAGAGATGGCGCTCCGATGTGGAGAAGATATTCGATACCATGTTGTGCACGACCGAGCAGCGCGTCCGGTTAGCAGTATTTCTCTTCCACGGTGAGGCCGAGCATTGGTGGACCTCTGTCGCCCGTGTCGCTGGACCTGATTATGTCTGGACATGGGAGGACTTTGTGGACCGATTTGAGGAGCAGTACTTCCCTGACCACATCCGTCGTCAGCGAGCCTTAGAGTTCGAGACTCTGGTGCAGGGAGATATGACCGTGGCACAGTACGCGGCCCGTTTCATGGCACTATCGAGATTTGCGCCGTACATGGTTGATGATGAGGGGCGGAAGGCCCGCCGTTTCGAGCACGGCTTACGTTACGGCCTTCGAGGTCGCGTTATTGGGCATGAGCTTCCTACCTTCCAGGCAGTAGTGCGGAAGGCTCAGATATACGAGACTGAGTGGGCCGGTTCTCAGTCTGATCGTGGTCAGAGGGGAGACCGGAAGAGGCAGGCTTCTTCCAGTCATTCCCAGCAGGGTCGACCACAGCAGCAGAGGCGCACTGGTCGCCCAGCTTTCCGTACACCATCAGCACCATCAGCACCTCCACCACCACCTCAGAGACAGTTCACCGGCACTTGCTTCAGGTGCGGTGCGACGGGACACCGTTCATGGGAGTGTCCCAGTCCCCAGCAGCAGCAGAGAGGTCCACAGCAGCAGAGACCTCCACCACAGCAGCAGAGACCCCCACAGCAGCAGCGACAGCAGCAGCGACAGCAGCCTCTACCACCGAGGCCACCTCAGCAGCAGCATCAGCATCAGCATCAGCCTCAGAGGCCGCAGCAGCAGAGGCAGCAGTTCCGACCACCTCAGCGACCCCAGCAGCAGCAGCAGCACGTTCAGAGAGGACAGGCACCTCCCCAGCCAGCTCAGGCTAGGTTTTATGCGGCTCAGCAGGATCCACAGTCATCCGGAGGAGTCGTTGAGGGTATATTACCAGTTTCTGCATGCATTGCACGTGTATTGTTTGATTCCGGTGCATCGCATTCTTTTGTGGCCGAGAGCTTCTGTCGATCGGCTGGCTTACCGTTAGAGTCTGCTGGTGAGAGTCTATCAGTATCGACTCCCTTGGGGAGGACTGCAGCGTTGGGACGATTCTGTTCGTCTTGTCCCGTTCTAGTTGGGGATACCTTCCTGCCTGCTGATTTGTTTGTTTTGCCGATGTCCGAGTTCGACGTTATCTTGGGCATGGATTGGCTCGCTGAGTATTATGCCATTTTGGACTGCGCCGCGAGGACCGTCACGTTCTGTATACCCGGCGTGCCACAGTTCCAGTTCGTTGCAGAGGCCAGAGGAGAGCAGTTGTCTTGTATGATGTCGTGCGCCATAGAGGAGCATGTCGCCGTTGGCATCGACCATTTGCCGATAGTTTGCGATTTTCCCGATGTGTTCCAGGAGATTCCGGGATTACCGCCTCGTCGACTCACCGAGTTCCAGATCGATCTCGTGCCTGGTACCGCGCCTATTTCAAAGGCCCCGTATCGTATGGCACCGTTGGAGTTACGGGAACTGCAGAAGCAGTTGGACGAGTTGCGTGAGCTGGGCTTTATCCGTCCGAGCAGTTCTCCGTGGGGAGCACCGGTACTCTTCGTGAAGAAGAAGGATGGTTCGTTGAGGCTCTGCGTTGACTATCGCGAGCTCAACAAAGTCACGATCAAGAACAAGTACCCGCTCCCTAGGATTGATGATTTGTTCGACCAGCTGCAGGGTGCACAGTTCTTTTCGAAGATTGACCTGCGTTCCGGTTATCATCAGATTCGGGTCCGAGATGAGGACATTCCGAAGACAGCATTCAGGACGCGTTACGGTCATTTTGAGTTTCAGGTCATGTCCTTCGGACTGACCAATGCACCCGCGGTCTTCATGCAGTTGATGAACGAGGTTTTTCGCCCATATCTAGATCAGTTTGTTGTTGTCTTCATCGACGACATTCTGATCTATTCGAGGACCCGTGAGGAGCATGAGCAGCACTTGGAGATTACTTTACAGACCCTCCGCGCACACCAGCTTTATGCGAAGCTGGAGAAGTGCGAGTTTTGGCAGGAGGAGGTGAAGTTCCTCGGTCACGTGGTGACGAGGGAGGGCGTCGCAGTGGACCCCTCGAAGGTCGAGGCAGTGCGTCAGTGGAGCCAGCCCACGACTGCGACAGAGATCCGTAGTTTCCTTGGTTTGGCGGGCTACTACCGGCGTTTCATCGAGGGTTTTTCTCGTATTGCAGCCCCGCTGACCAGGTTGACTCGGAAGGGCGCAGAGTTTATTTGGAGTGACGCCTGCGAGCGAGCATTTACGGAGTTGAAGGACCGTCTGACGTCCGCTCCTGTCCTCACTCTTCCATCTGGGAGTGACGGCTTCATTGTATTCACTGATGCCTCGCACATCGGTTTAGGTGCTGTCCTGATGCAGCACGGGAGACCAGTGGCCTTCGCGTCTCGTCAGCTCAAGGTCCATGAGCTGAACTACCCTACACATGATCTGGAGCTGGCTGCCGTTGTCTTCGCACTGAAGGTGTGGAGGCACTACCTTTACGGGATTAGGTTCGAGCTCTTCTCTGATCATAAGAGCTTGAAGTACCTCTTCTCACAGTCTGAGTTGAATATGAGACAGAGGCGCTGGATGGAGCTCCTGAAGGACTATGATTTCGACCTTCAGTACCACCCGGGCAAGGCGAACGTGGTGGCAGATGCCCTCAGCCGTCAGCCACGAGGCCTAGTGGCGCACATGATGATTCAGGAGTGGCGGATGCTTGAGGATATTGCTGCATATGACTTTGAGTTCGGCCTGCAGTCTTCCATTGTACAGTTATCGAGCTTGTCGATTCAACCCTCTCTTGTCGCTAGGGTGATCGAGGCTCAGCAGGCTGATGAGTCGTTGCAGAGTTATATGGCTGAGGCGGCATCTGAGGGTCAGGAAGATTGGCAGATTGGTACAGACGGTGGACTTCGCTTCAGAGGCCGATTATGTGTCCCGGATATCCCAGAGTTACGCAGAGATCTTATGACCGAGGCACATCGATCGCGATTTTCTATCCACCCGGGCTCGACGAAGATGTACCGTGACATGAGGCGACAGTATTTTTGGGCGGGGATGAAGCGCCAGATCGCCAGTTTTGTGGCCGAGTGTGACACGTGCCAGCGTGTCAAGGCCGATCATCAGAGACCTCCTGGGTTATTGCAGCCGTTGAGCATCCCGATGTGGAAGTGGGAGCACGTGTCGACTGATTTCATCATGGGTTTGCCGAGGACTCAGCGCCGTCATGACTCCATTTGGGTTGTTGTGGATCGTCTGACGAAGTCGGCACATTTCCTTGCGATGCGTGCGACTTGGTCTATGGACCGGCTTGCGAGACTATTCATTGAGGAGATTGTGAGACTGCATGGTGTTCCAGTCTCGATCGTTTCTGACCGAGACTCGAGGTTCACGTCTCAGTTTTGGGGGAGCTTCCAGCGAGCGATGGGGACTGATTTGCAGCTCAGCACCGCGTACCATCCGCAGACCGAGAGGGTCAATCAGATACTTGAGGACATGCTTCGGGCCTGCGCGATTGACTTCGGGGGTAGCTGGGATGAGCATCTGCGATTGGCTGAGTTTGCGTACAATAACAGCTATCAGGCGACCATCGGCATGGCTCCTTTTGAGGCACTATATGGCAGACCATGTAGATCACCGAGTTGTTGGACCGAGGTTGGAGAGCGCCGTCTCCTAGGTGCCGAGCTGGTGCAGGAGACTTCAGACGCTATCGACATCATCAGGCAAAGGATGCGCACAGCTCAGAGCCGACAGAAGAGTTCTGCTGATCGTCGGCGTCGTCCCTTGGAGTTTGATGTAGGGGACCATGTGTATCTCAAGGTCTCGCCCATGAAGGGCGTAGTTCGATTTGGAGCGAAGGGTAAGCTTGCCCCGAGATTCATAGGACCTTTTGAGATCACTGGGCGCGTTGGCGCCGTGGCCTATCGGCTTGCCTTACCATCACAGTTGTCTGGCGTCCACAACGTTTTTCACGTCTCCATGTTGAGGAAGTGTGGGTCAGACATAGTTCCCGTCATTGATTGGCAGCCGTTGGAGGTTCGTGAGGATGCTTCTTACATTGAGCAGCCAATCCGTATCCTTGATCGGAAGGAGCAGGTCCTCAGAACCAAGGTCATTCCGTTGGTGAAGGTGCAGTGCGGTCACCATTCTGTAGAGGAGGCTTCTTGGGAGCGTGAGGCTGAGATTCGAGAGCGATATCCTCATCTCTTTGATGGTTGATGATCATGTATTGTATTTTGTACGCTGTCCCTGATTCTATATGATGACGTTATGTTTCTTATTCCTCGCGAGTTATGCTTAGTTGCGACGCTTGTGTAAATTTCGAGGATGAAATTTTTATAAGGAGGGGAGAGCTGTAAGACCCGTATCTTGGACCGTACCTTTCCGTACACTTCCGCGGTCGTACCGGTCGAATTCCGGCAACTTTTGACCCTTAAACAATATCGACGCGCGACCTGGATTCATGTACCGACAACCCGAGTCGACTCAACCCGAGACCAATACCATAGCGACCGCGCTGTCGTTGCGGTTCCGATACCGCGACTCGCGCGCCAAGGCGATACCCTGATCAAGAGATATGAGCCAACGTTCGGTGCGAGAAAACGCCGCGCGTTGCGAAAACTAAGGGAATCTCAACGATGTGTCACATCAATCACATCAATCCCATCAATCAATCACCCATCAACCCATCAAAGGTCAAGTACACATCACTTCCATCCCTTTTCCCAAGCAACCACCAAAGTCTTCTCAACCCATACCTTTCTTACACAAAAGCCACAAAAGTCTTCCTAACCCATACTTTTCTTACACAACCATCACTCACCCATCCATCCATCACTCTCTCTCTCTCCCTTTACATCACTCTCTCTTTCTCTCTTTCTCATTTCAAGATTTTCAAGCAACTCCAAGAGCCCATACGTATGGAAATCTCCAACCTTCCTAAGCTCTAAGTGGCCCACCTTCCTACCCCAAAGATCTCCCATCTCAACCCTCCATTCTTCATCTTGGCCATTGAAGTTGAAGACAAGGTGCCAAGGAACCCCTAGGAGCGAGAAGATCGGACGGTGGGTGCTTCTATAGGATAGATTTTCTTATTTTTATGGTGGACCAAGTGAGGCCCACCGATCAATGGTGTGGATCTCACTTGGGACCCTTATTTGTGGCCGATGGACCACTTGGATCATCATGATCGTTCCATGATGGGGCCATTCTCCATGGACCCCATCATGATGCTTATTTTCATTTAGAAAGGTCATCTAGACCGTCCATATCGGTGGAGAATGGATCTCCACCGTTGATTTACATTTTTAACGGTCCCATGTGCAAGGGATCCATTGTTGTATGTATCATTGCAAGGGAAGGCCCATAATGACGGGGTCCCTCCATCACAAGCCGTGTCCCACTCTCCATGACTCTCTCTCTCTTTTATTTATTTTATTTTATTTTATTCTATTTTATTTTATTTTTTTTTTGGGCAAAAGGATTGTGTGGCCCACTTGAATGGATCCCACCTTGGCATTATGTACTTTTGATCTATTCAAGTGGGGCCCACCATATGCGTTGTACACCTATTTGTGGTGGCCCACTTCATCAAGGCCCACTACAAAAAAAAGAGGAGAAAAGAAAAAAAAAAAAAAAAAAAACTGTCCAGCTTCAGAGACGCTGGACGTCTCAACCAAAACACAAGACCAAAAAAAAAAAAAGAGCCTTTTTGGTGGCCCACTTGCATAGGCCCCACCCGATTGTTTATGTTAAATCCACGCCATCCACCACTTTTCCTGGGATATTTTAGGCGTTGAACCAAGGAATGATCTCAATCCAATGAGCAGGCGGGCCGTACCAGAGACAAGGATACTTTTAGACTTCCAAGCCTGCTAATACCCATTTTGCGGTTTCTACACTCCAAATCAGTGCCAGAGATGAGTTTTGTGTGGCCTGTTTGGGGCCTATGATAAAGTGGGCGGAGCGGATCTCTCATCAGTGGGTCCCACCGGTGTTTTTTTTCAACCACAAAAAAAAAAAAAAAAAAAAAAAAAAACAAAAAGGGCAGCAGCGCTGCCACCTTTGAAGGCAGCAGGCGCTGCCTGTGCGTGCAGCGGGCGTGACGTCCAGAGAGGGACCCACGGCCCCAGCCGTGGGCCCCACCTTGATGTATGTATGCTCTCCAAGCCGTCCATTGGGTGGGTCCCCATCTCAGGTGGGCCCCCTTCGAATTTTAGGTTGGTCCAAAACTCATGTGGCCCACACCGTAAGAAACAGTGTGAATGAATAACCACCATTGAAACCCTTCCTGGGGTCCACAGAAGTGTTGGATCAAGCTGAGATTTTGTGTTTTCCCTTCATCCAGGATGAGTGACCTTATGAACGGGTCAGATGTCAAATAAATACTTCAGAGTGAGTCCCACATGGGACCCACAGTGATGTGTGTATTGAAGTCCACCGTCCAGTGGACGGTGGCGCCCACCTTGTTGCCATTCTGCTTTCACCGTCCGCTGGACGGTGGAGCCTTCTTGATGCATGTGTTTTATGCACGCCACAGCGGCGTACGGTGTGTGTGTGCGTGCTGTGTGGGTGTGTATACGTGTATGGGTGTGTGCATGTATACATATATATACATACTTATATATATACTATATGTATTATATGTATTTACATACTATTCCTGTTGTAGTAAATATGATGGTAGGCCCTCATGTGGGCCCCACCCTTGATGTATGTGATGCATCCGGACTTCCCATCCGCTATGGCATATAAGGCCTATGGGTTAGGCCCATTTGAGTTTCAAAGGGGCTATAGGCTAGACCCATTTGGTTTATGAAATGCTTATGGGCTAGGCCCATTGGATTCATTTAAGGCCTAAAAACTTAGGCCCATTTGGTGTGTTGCAAGTCCATGGGACTAGGCCCATTTGATGTACTTCAAGGTCCATGTAATTGGACCTTTTTGTTGAAATTTTAAAGCCCATGGAAGTAAGACATTTGATATATTGTAAGGCCCATGGGATTAAACCCATTTGATTGGTAAAGGCCTATGGGATAGGCCCACTTGATTTGTAAAGGCCTATGGGTTAGGCCCATTTGATTATAAAAAGGGTTCATGGGTTTAGGCCCACTGAATTTATTTGAAATCCATGAGTTAGACCCATATTAATTGACTAAGGCCTAGGGGTTTAGGCCATTGAACTCATGTTAGGCCTATGGGTTGAGGCCCACTTGATCCACATGTGGGACCCAATTAGTGTGGCCCATTGGTTATATATTAAACTCATGTGACTAGGTCTAATTGATGCAATATAAGGCCCACGGGTTTTGACCCATTGCAACGCACATGAGACCCATTGGTGTGGCCCATTTATGTGGCCCATCTGATGAATAAAAGCCCATAGGATATGGCCCATTTGATATATATGTAAGATCCAATGGGGACAACCTACGGTCCATTGCAATGTGTAAATCCATTATAGACTAAGTACGATGTTCACAACGATCGTGCCTTGGGAGAAATGTTGGTTTGACGTCCACATTGCGAGTGTAATGTTGGTTGAATGTCCACATTACGACTCTCCTTAGGGCCCATTATTGGGCCGTACTTATTGTGTATAGGCCGTCCAGGTCCATCTGCATCGTAAGATAATTCCTTTTATTATAACATGTTTAGTATAGTTTCATGGCCCATGATCATACGCATCATATGTATGCTTGATATGAGTAATGACTGATCATAGCATTTGCCTTCGGGCAGGTTGTTTATGGGCTCCCGGTTAGGCGGTGTTGCCCTACATGAGCGCACGGTATGCGCAGGATTGGTTGCATGACTGGATAGCGTGATTCATGCATTCCGCATTTGTGTGACATGGTTATTGCACGCCCTAGCGACATCAGGGCCGTAGCCTCCACAGACGCATCGTGGTTGGCAGGATTGGATACCGGAAATCTTGTTTTACATGGGGTACTATAGATATCCCTGGGTGAAAGTCCCTAAACCCTTATGGTACCAAGAGGTTGCTCCAACGTCTAGACCGAGTGGGTAGATGAGCGTTGAGTGCCGATTACCAGACGGTTACGCTCTCCACTGTGTCGTGGTCGGTTGGAAGGGGGTACGGCCTTACCCGCCCGAGTGTAGGGGGCAATGCTAGGCTGAGTTTGACCAGCTCAAGGAATGGGTCCGCTATCGACGAGTCGCGCCCGATATTGGCAGACGGATAGTGAGGTCTCTTCCACTTACCTTATTGCGCGCGATGTGGCGGCAATCTGGTTTAGAGTGTACTAGACCCCGGTGATATTCCATACTCTGAGCTGTACTGATATGTGGACATTGATGAGGATCTGTATGCTTGAGTTGCATTGCACATTGCATGGCCTTGGGATGGCCGATACCATTCATGTCTTGCATTGCATAGCCTTGGTACGGCTCATGACGTTTTGGTTCCATCTGCATATTCCGCATTACTCTGACATTGCATTCATATTACTACCTTGCGCACACACTTTCACCACCCTCTAAGCTTTCTGTAAGCTTATGCACGACCGTTGCGTGCAGGTGACGTTGGACTGCAGCAGCGTTGAGGCAGGAGCGCGTCGCTGATCATTTTGGAGTTTTCTGTTATTTACCATTGTATTTCCCTTTATGCTCATTGTACTTGTAAAAATTTTTGATCATAGTGGAAATGTAATGGAGTGCTTGGTTGTTGTTTGTGGGTTATGCCTTTGGTTATGCTTATTACGAATCAAACTGATATTTAAAATCCTCCTCGTAGCATCCCAGGATCGGAACCTGGCGAATGGGAGCTAGGAGCCGAGAATGGGGTTCTACGGAGGCTGTCGGCGCCGGATTCGGCGATCGGGAATTTTGTGAGCCCGGTTTCCGAGTTTGGGGCGTGACACATCCCCACCATGGTTATAAGGTCTAGATGACCCAAACATAATATGATATGAAATAAAACTACCATGATGAGGCCCATAGAGAAAGGCCCCATGCATGGATCATGCATGTATAAGGTAGGCCATTAGGCCACAACCATGAGATTGTGTGGGATCTCCACCATTGATTGGTGGGTCCTATACTTCCCTCATGAAAGAAAGAAAACATCTAGGCTATAGAAATCAGATTTTTTTTTAAATCTAGAGGAGCACCCACCGTTCGATCTTCCTGCTCCTATGAGTTTCTTAGCAACTTAGCATTGATTCCAATAGAGGAGATGGGGAATGGATGGTTAGGATGGGAGATCATGGGGTAGGAAAGTGGGCCATACTTGAAGTTTTGAAAGAGAGGTAGAGGCTTGGAGAATTCTCATACGTATGAGATTTCTCTCCTTAGATTTTTTTTGAGTTTGAAAATGAGAAAGAGAGAGAGAGAGAGAGTTGTAAAGGGAGAGAGAGATGGGTGATGGATGTGGTGAGTGATGGGTGTAAGAAAATCTTGACTTTTGTGGCCATTTGTGTAAGAAAAGCATGAGTGGTGTAAGAACTTTTTTGACTTTGAGGGCTTTTGGTGTAAGAGAGGTATGGGCTTGTAAGAGATTCTTGACTTTTGTAGTTGCTTGGGAATGGGTGAAAGGTGATGTGTACTTGACATGTACTTGACATGTGATGGATTGATGGATTGATGGGATTGATATGACACCTCATACAGATTCTCTTGGGTTTCACAACTCTCGACGTTTTCTTCGCACCGAACATTGGCCCACATCTCTTGACCAGGGTATCACCTCAGTGTGCAAGTTACGGCATCGGAACCGCAGCGACGGCGCGGTCGCTATGGTAAAGGTCTTGGGTTAAGTCGATATGGGTTGACGGCATACGAATCAGGGTCGCACACAAATATTGGTTAAGAGTCGAAGGTTGTCGGAATTCGACCAGTAAGACCGCGGAAGTCTATGGAACAGTACAGTCTATGATACAGGGCTTAGAGTGGATTCCTGAGCAAGGATATCAGTGCGACACTGATTGAGTTGGGGATATTCTTTAAGGATTTGTATTTGAAATCGTTGAAGGTAGAGGTTATTAAATGACTGAAGAGGGACATTGTCGTAGTCTTTTGCAAACTTGAAAGAATATTTTTACCTGTATTTTTCAATGTCATGGTATACCTAGTGATTCACTTATCGCATAAGGTGAAGCTTACAGACCTAGTACAGTATCGTTGGATGTATGCGATCAAAGGGTGGTAGAATCTATTAAAAATTTTATTCATTTCATAAACTACATATATCCATGTTTTCATAAGTATAACATAGTATTTTTGTGTACAGATACCTTCAGACACTAAAATAATTTGTGAAGAATAAGGCACGTCCAGATATTGTACATACTAAAACTATAACATAGTGGTTTTATAAACTTGAAAGAATATTTTCACCTGTATTTTTCGATGTCATGGTACACCTAGTGATTCACTTACCGCACGAGGTGAAGCTTGTAGGCCGAGTACAATATCGTTGGATGTATTCGATCGAAAGGTGGTAAAACCTATTAAAATTTTTATTCATTACATAAACTATATATATCCATGTTTTCATATTTATAACATAATGGTTTTGTGTACAGATACCTTCACATACTAAATCGATTTGTGAGGAAAAAGGTACGTCCAGAGAAATCCATTGCTAAAGCATATATTGATAATAAGTGCTTGACATCTTTCTCTATGTATCTTCATGACATAGAGACTAGATTCAACTGAAAAGATCGTAATACCGATGAAAAGTAGGAACATGAACAAGGATTCATATCTATATTCGCACATAACATCTGTCCTTTAGGATCCTCGATGTTTTAGGATTTGGACCTTGGGGATCAAGCAAAGGCGTAGTGGTATGTGTTGCATAATTGTAAAGAAATAAAGTTATACTTAGAGTAAGTCTTCCCTCAATAATTGCATCTCTACATACGATGATCTTAATGTTTCTCGCTGATGGCATGTCAATTATGTGTAGCGAACACATCAAGGAGATGAAGTCTCAATACCCGACAAATTATTATTGAATGCATCAAGATTAGTTTTCATAATGGTTCGTACAATGTGTAAGATCTCACCTTTTATCGCACCACATTTAGAATTTTATTATATTGCACAATATTTAAACTTAAGAAAATCTCTAAATAATTATATTTTGTACCTAATAATAGATAAAGATGTTGTGCGCTAGTAACTCTACGGATGCATCTGATGCACTCTACTCACTGGCGTGTGGCCCTGATAGAAGTGTATCTAGGTATATAGGTTGTATTGTAAATAGGATTTGGTTCCACACTGAAGAGCGTGAGAAGTATAGGACCACACAAAATAGTAGGGTAGTTGTGAAGGGAACACATGATAAGGTAAAAATTGACTTTTATGACATTTTGAGAGATATTATTGAGCTGAGTTATTGTAAGACCCGTATCCTAGTCTGTACAATTTCATAGAATTCCATGATTCTTCCCGTCAAATTTTGACAATCTGTGACCGATGATCGACGTTTACGCATGACCCTAAGTTGTACCCCATAGATTTGAGTCGGCTCTATCTGAAACTTATACCGTCACAACCTCGTCATCGCCGCGGTTCGAATGCCATGTCTCGTGCGTTAATGCGACGCTTAGATCATAAGTTGTGGCTCGCACATTATAATGGTTGTGGACCAAACATTGCGGGACTTACCTACCCAATGGCACCGTCCCCTAGGAGGGTGATGCCATGTCCTTACACAAGTAATAATGGCTCCTCTTCTTAAGTCAACACCTTCCCTTACCTAGACATTTATGATGACCTTACATTATCATGTTGAGCCATAACTTCTCCCTCTCTCTGTTATCTCTCTCTCCGCCCCTCTTTCTTCCTCATTGCCCATTGCAATAGCCATGGACAGTCAACCCATGCCAAAAATCTACCCCTCTTCCACCTTAGATCCTCACCAATCCAACCTTTATAGCATCATCTCCACCATTGAGGAAGCTTCGTATGTGCATTAGAGCCTAAGGGTAGAAGTTGAAGGGGAAGATATTGAAGTGGGTGCTCCTCTCTCTCTCTCTTTCCTTTTCTTTTATGATGAGTGGCCCATCTGATGATGCATGTAATATCTAGACCATCCATCTAGTGGGATTGGCCCACCTTGTTGCCCACCATCTAATAGCCACGCTGTCTGATTTTTTTTAGGCTGGCCTGGCTACGGAGAAACACAAATATTGGTTAATCCAAAGCAAGTGGACCACGCTGCCATGGACCTCACCAGATGTCCTTGTTTCATCCAGGGCGTTTGTCCATTGCTGGACATGGGGCCACTTTGGTGGAGTGACCCATTCAGATCGTCCGCATGCTGGGAGCTTAACACCCCTGGATGTAGTGAATACACAAATATCAGTTTGATCCAAAAATTCTGGTGGGCCACTCATGTAGGCCCCACCTTAATGTATGTGTCTAATCCACGCCGTCCATTCCATTCCCCAACTCATTTTAGGTGTTGAGCTATAAAATGAAGTGAATCCGATTTTCTGGTGGGCCATACCATAAAAAATAATATTTTCTCCCGTTGAAATCCATCCTGATGTTTTTATACACCAAAATATCCCAAATATTGGGCTCATTCAGATTGTCTTGAGCCATGGAATGCAATGGCAGGAGTGGATTCACCTGATGCAGGCCCCATGTATGAAAACCCCCCAAAAAATACATAATTTTTAAAAACCCCAAAAATACATAATTTTTTTAAAAAAATATAAACAACAACAGCGTCTACTGCTGCTACTGACAAAGGACGCCGGAAACATCCTGCGCTACTGCGTGGGTGGATGGCCAGGGACATGGGTCCCAACTATGGGCCCCACCATGATGTGTGTTGAACATCCACGTCGTGCATTTGGTGGCCCACCTCCTGGTTGTGGGCCACCATTAAAATCAGCCATAGGTGGAACTCAGGTGGCCCACATCACAGGAAACAGTGTTGATTGAGCATCTACCATTGAAACACTTTTGGGTTGTCTCAGAAGTTTTGAATCGATATGAAATTTATTTTTCCTCTGCATTCGGGTCCGTGTGGCCTTATTAACAGATTGGATGGCAAATAAACATTATGGTGGACTCCATGTGGGACCCACTATGGTGTATGTATTTTATCCACATCGTCCACACCATTGGATGGTGGGACCCACTATGACGTATGTGTTTTATCTATGTCGTCCAACCATTTTAACTGGGCTGCTAGACGGCAAGGGACCCCACCATAAGGCATGTGCTCTATCTATGTTGTCCATCCCTATGGTACCCACCATGATGCATGTATTTCATCCAAACTGTTCAACCATTTTAAAAGCTCGCTTCAAGGCTTGAAACTAAGAATAAGACAGATCTAGGATAAGGTGGACCCACCATCAATGTGGACAGTGACATTTATCGTTCAAACTTCTTAGGGCCATAGTAGTTTCCTATAAAGTTGATACTTGTTTTCACTTCATCTATCACTATGTTAACTTATGAATTTGTTGGATCTTAAATACATTACGGCAGGCCACACAGTGATGAGTCTATCCCTTTAATTAGGTGCACCACACCGTAAAGAAATAATGGGATTTGAACGTCTACCATTAAACCCCTTTGGGGTGATGGAAGTTTTGGATCAATATGGGATTTATTTTCCCTCTTAATCCAGGTCCTTAAGACCTTATGATTAGTCTGGGTGGAAAATCAATGTTATGGTGGGCCCTGATCATGAGGCATGTGTTATATCTATTTCGTCCATCTGTGAGGGCCTTCCTAGATGTATGTATTTTGTATTCACAATGTCCATTCACGTGGCCCCCACGTGAGGTACATGTTGTACCCAAGTTATCCATTTGATGGGCCCATTTAGAATGAGTCGGGCCCACCCCATTATGCTGTATATAAGGCCCATTTGAGGAGGTCAACCTTGATGTGTACAAGGTCCATTGCAGAGGCCACCTTGATATAGATAAGGCCCATTGTGATGTATTCAAGGCCTGTGGGAAAGACCCATTGTGATGTATTCAAGGCCTATACGCAAGGCCCATTGTGATGCATTCAAGGCTATAAGCTAGGCCCATTGTGATGTATTCAAGGCCTATAGACAAGGCCCATTGTAATGTATTCAAGGCCTATAGGTAAGGCCCATTGTGATGTATTCAAGGCTTGTGATGTATTCGTAGCCTATGAGCAAGGCCCATTGTGACGTGTATTAGGCCCATGATGCGTGGGCCATTTGATGTATTCAAGACCCAGATATGTGGCCTATTTGATGCATATGAGACCCATGTGTAGGGCCCACATGTTATGTATTTGGGACTCATGAGCAGGGCCCACCTGTTATGTGTATAAGGTCCATTGGTGAGACCCGTTGATACGACCCACTTGGTGTAAATGAGGGCCATATGATTAGGCTTGACTTGATGTACATGAGGCCCAATGTGACATATTAGGCCCATGTCATGCTGCCCATTACGATGTATATTAGGCCTTTATGTGGGGCCATGGGCCCACTATATGTTTAGCCTTATATATGTCACTCCTTGGGAGCAATGCTGGTTAGATGTCCACATTGATGGGCAATGATGGTTGGATGTCCACATTGTGACCTTCCCTTAGGCCTTGTAGGCTCATTCTCATCATTCTCTTGTGGGTTAACCCAAATAAGTGAGCCCCATTGGCCATAGATGAATGACTCCGTGCTATCATATTTGATATAACTACGATCGAGTACCGATCTTTATACTATGGTTGATCGACTGATCATCTATGGACCCTGCCATGTTTATATGTTGATTATCGATTGATTCCAATTGTCAAGGCTGAGTATTAAGGTCGATCCCAAATTGTCGAGGCTGATCATATAGGCTGATTCCAATTGTCGAGGCCGAGTATTGAGGCCGATCCTAATTGTCAAGGTCGATTGTATAAGTCGATTTCGATTATCGAGGCCGAGTATTGAGGCCGATTTCGATTGTTGAGGCCGATTGTATAGGTCGATTTCGATTAACGAGGCTGATTGTCGAGATCTATATGATGTATATGCGACCCGTAGTTAAGGCCCATTGTGATGTGTATTTGGTCTGTGTGATGTATATGCGGTCCGTGTTTGAGGCCCAATGTGATAAATATGCGGCCCATATTTGAGGCCCATTGTGATGTGTATTCATCCCATGTTTAAGGCCTAATGTGATGAATATGAGGTCTATGTGCTGGAGGCCCATGTGACGTGACCTATTATGATTGTATGAGGCCCATTGTGGTGCATTTGAGGGTGAGGCGATGGAGCCCATTATGATGTATATTAGGCCCATGCGAAAGGCCCATCGTGATGTGTATTAAGCTCTTGAGTGAGGCCCATGGTGTTGTATTTTTGGCCCTTGTGTGAAGCCATGGGTCCACTATATGTTTGGCTCTATGAGGGTCATTCCTTGGGGGCAATGTTGGTTAAATGTCCACATTGTCCAGGCCGATTGTTGATACCGTTTAATTGATATCAATTATGAGTATGTGATAACATAGCATCATGATACATGCCCATACGCATCATCTGCATGTTTATTGTGAGATCGGATTGATCATTGCATACGTCATAGTACATATGATTTATGGGACTCCCTGATAGGTGGAGTATCCCACATGAGAGCACAGTATGTGCAGGATTAATACATGATTGGACTACATGACTCATGCATCTTGCATCATGTGATAGTGATTACTATACGCCCTAGTGACATCAGGGCTGTGACCTTCACATGCATGTCGTGAATGACTAGATGAGACACTAGAAATATTTGATTCGAGCATCTGGACACTTTGAATATCCGTGGGTGAAAGTTCCTAAACCTTTGAGTCCAAGAGATGCCCTAACGTTGAGACTGAGTGGATGAGCGCCCGAGTGCCGAATACCAGGAGGTTATGTCTCTCACTATGTCATGGTCAGTTGGGAGGGGACGTGACCTTACTCACTCGAGAGTAAGGGCATACCTAGGCTGAGTTTGACCAGCTTGTGAATGAGTCCGCTATCGACGTGCCGAGTAAATATTGGCTGACTACTGGCCAGATAGATAGTGAAGTCTCTTCCACTTATATGGTCGCGCGTCAATGGGCGATGATTTGTATGTAGAGTGTACTAGACCCCGGTGATGATTTTAGATATGTACAGTAGTGATTTATGAGCAGGAGTTGCATATTTATTCATTCATTCACTATCCACTCAGGCTGGTGGTGCGCAATTATTTGTTACGTATACCTTCGTAATGGCCAGAATTTCGGTTGGGGCGCTTGACTAACCAGAGATCAGGAGTTTACCACATTGAGTCTGACTATCCAAATTTAGGTATGGGATTGGTTTGGATAGAAGTCCTTGTGGTGGACCTCGTAGCTTGCGATACTACGTACTATCATCCTAACTTCACACTCCAGCATGGTCATTCCATTCGCACCACATATTGCATTACGTTCGTGGCATATAACATTTTGGGTTACTGTGTTTCTGCATTTATATGGTCTAGATATGGCCGACGGTATTCGTGAACTCATCAAGAATTGTATATTGCAATGCATCCTCGACATCTGATATTTGGCTCTTTATGACTCCTTACTTGTATAGCTGGTCTATATTGCGTACTATGATATTGTTTGACTTATGGACTTATCAGTATTTTTTCTTACTTTGATATCATATGATTCATGATCTTACCAATATTTCTGATATTGTATGATTATGACATTATATTGAATACTTGACATGTAATGCCCTGAAAATCGGGGGTCGAGCATAACTCAGCTCCCGAGTTCCAAAACATCACTTATGCAACATAATGGATGATAATTGTATGTTGTCTGTATTAGTGCATAAAAGATGAAATAGATCAAGCCAGATCAGCAGGCATAATTCAGGGATATTAAGGAAATGCAAGTGGAAGACTTAAATACATATATAATTCAAAAATAATCCCCAACATATGCATGCTCTTTCCAGGGCAATATATACAACTGTGTCTCAGATACATGTATCAAACTAAGTAAAATCATCATATACATATCCCAGAAATTCCCGCTGGTCAGGAAGAGGCTTACATGAACCCGCTTGAGAACTACATATATTAGAATGCCTCTTCGTCCTCATCAAAGTCTGGCTCCGCCTCACCAGCATCACCGTCGCCTGCAACTAAATCAGAGTCTAGTTAGTGTTTAAACACCGTCCTAGAACGTGGGAATGAGTGATCAACTCAGTAGTACTATATTGCAAAGCTTAACATGTTATCAATCCAATCAAGCAGTAATGATAAGGCAGTACAATCAAACATGTCTTAGATACTCAATGTTACGAAGGAATGATGCATGCCCTCACTACAAATTCCCTCTACGATCTTCATCTTATTATCGTACATGTCAGTCACTTCCTCAGTACTCTCACACCAACACCAATAGCATATCCAATGTGATGATATGAGCATGTTTACCAAGTTCTTATTAATCCTTTTCATACAACAGGATTGGGAAGCTAAGGCACCTCCCTTGTATCAATTCCCAACATTGATCCTTTCTAGGGTCATCAGTCCTAGGGATTCTCATACGATGGTACATTTCTAGGTCACTGCAAGGGCTACCAGGGCTGTTGTGCACAATCGTTACACCGCTCCCCCATCACCAAATCAATACAGGCCTAGTTATATCCTCGATAATGCAATAGAACTCGTCGCCCTTATACAGTGTTAGGATATACTCGAGGTCACTACAGAGGGCTCGTCACCAATCAATATAGGTCGACAGTAAGAATATAGTGTCCCATACCACCATAATCTACTCAAGAGAGTGAGGTGCTCACTGGTCACTACGGAGAGGTTTGTATCCCCAGCCTAGGCCGACAGCTCAACCACGGTGTCCCATACCACCATGTCTGACTCATGAGTCTTAAGAGATCACTGT
Source organism: Magnolia kwangsiensis (assembly GCA_037074715.1). NCBI lineage: Eukaryota > Viridiplantae > Streptophyta > Magnoliopsida > Magnoliales > Magnoliaceae > Magnolia > Magnolia kwangsiensis. The sequence continues at coordinate 142,535,322 of CM073573.1, forward strand.
ACCATGGTTAACGGGAGTTTCACTAGTAATCTTAGTGCCTTAGATTCAAACAATAGCGACCAAACATGGTGAACAAACATCAGTCAATCGGGTTAGTTGATAAGCTCAACTAGGCCAAGCGCATGTTGAGTTAAACGATATGGAATGCATAAGTACTCCGTGTGGCCTAACCACTGCCGAACATCCCAAGCACGAATAAGATTCGTTAAACTCATCTTGCATGGTGAATATAACCTCAACCACCATTTGGAGTACGATTAACGATTACCTGGACTGTAGCACAGCCCCACTCACATACAAGCTCAATAACTAGCATGATTCATACTCTACATTCAAATGAACATTCATGACATATAACTGAAACTTACATACAATACATGGAGGAAATCATACATTCAAGTGTTGTGATTAAGATTCATATCTCAACAACCTTAGCAATCACACTACTAACTTTTAACTCATTTAGGCATTTATACAAACACTTAGATTACACTATTCAACATATATCACGTAAGTTGACTCCATTACATATTAGGGCAAGTCCTTTCGTCAAGGAGTTTCCGCATTCATATCAAGCATATAAGAATGACGATTAATCATAGCAATTAAAACAACAGATTTCATACGCATACAGGTATTCTAACATATACATGAAATACGCTATTTACAATATAAAGTATACGTATACGGAAATTGAAACGAATAGCGCATTTGGCATGTGTAATGATAATCATAACATGAATAAATCATTAGCTAACATTGAAAGTCTTGAAAACCATAACCTAAATGTATATAGTCCGCACCTTAACCCAGAAAATACGCATTCGATATGATTCAGACGATGTGTCTTCGTCAACGGCGGATACGCTACCTATGGCATAGAATAGGTTAGCTATAACTTCATTTAGACTATTCTACGTATAAAAACAGGTTAGGGTTAGCTTAACTTACCCAAAAACAGAATCAGAATTGTCGGAAGAACGATTCAGATATCTAGGTTCAATATATAGATGGACTAGGAAGAATCCTATGAAGATTCGATAGATTCTCCCACTCTTTCTCTCTCTTTTCTCTCTCTTAAGCAACTAGGGTTTAGGAAATTCGTATGGAATTTGGAACTAAGGGTTTAAGGCCTTTTTAGAAGCCTAAACTTGACGAAAATAGTCTTAAGGTCAAGGTATACTTAGGTTATAACCAAATCGGGCTCTTTCTGATCCAACAGAGCACTTCTAGAGGTCCTCTTATCAAATGCGGTTGGACTTAAGCTCATTAGCATTGGATCTTTAGTAAGTTAAGTTTTCAGTCCGATCGGGTTTCCAGATCATCCGTGGTGGACTAGCTTCAATTCAACGGTTACCGAACTTCGACCAGGGCTACAAGCTCTATGACATGTAAGGGCCATCTATCCTGATCCGAGGGTGAATTTGGGTCAAATTCTAATGGTCAGAACGCTTAAAAATAACGCGCAAGCGAAACGTTCTAGATTACTTAAAAATATATTTAATTTTCTAAAAATCTTCATTTTCTTACTCTCTTTACTCTGGGCTCAAAAAAAATGATCTCAGGATATCGTTTGGGCTTGATTTTCTAGATGATTGTCAAGTCCAACTAGGCGGTCGTAATGGTTTAAGTTCATAGCTATCAGACTTTTGACGTGCGGTCTAAATCCAATACAAAATTATAAAGCATTCCCGAGAGCAACTGGGTTTAGAGTTGGATCCTAAATTTTAGGACAATATAGCGTCAAGGATTCTCTAGGTTTCGGGTCTTACAGATCGCATTGAAGGTTATTAGTGCTAATTCCATAAGTAATCTAGTTTAGCGCTAACCAAAACACATTCAATTTCTAAAAGATTTGTTTCTAATTGATTTCTGCTAAAGATAGTACTCGGGTTCAAGTATGGATTTTTTTAAGTCGTTACATGACACTTACCTTACGCACACACTTTCACCACCCACTAAGCTTTGTATAAGCTTATGCACGATAGGTGTGTGCAGGTGGCATTAGGTTGTAGCAGCATTGAGCATGGAGGTGCAGTGGTCTTCTGAAGCTTTAATTTTTAGCATATATATTTTCCTTTCAGCATTGTATTCAAATGTTTATATTAGTGAACATGTGATGATGATGTTGCCTTTATGATTTGGGTATACTTGTGGTTATGCTTATTATGAGTTAAATACACATTGAAAAATCCTCCTTGTAGGATCTCAGGATCGGAATCAAGCGTATGGACGCTAGGAACCGAGAATGGGGTACTACAGAGGCTGTTGGTACCAGATTCGGCAATTGAGATTTCAGTGAATCCGATTTTTGAATTAGGGGCATGACAATTATTGTATGAGAAAGCCGGTGTACTTATTTAAATGTGATTGGTGTGACATTAGAAATAAAAAGTTGGGAATACAAACTGATGACTACTTTACGAGCATAAATTTATCTCGGAAGTAGTTTAAAGACGACCCATTTGTCCTCGCCAACCAAGTTGAACAAGTATTTTACCTCGCCAACAATAAGTTAGGCGGCTCTTGGTATGTGATGCAGAAAATAAAGCCCAAGAATGTATTTGACGTTCCCGAACTGGACGTTAAAGATAGTAAGGATGGGGGAAATGAAACGTCTAGGGTCGACCAAGGATATCAAGAAGACATGCCTGTTCACTCCCCAAGTGCAGGGTTGTGATGTAGTAATAAACTCGAGAAGACCGAGGTCGAATCCCAAGGGACTAATACCTGTACGTTATTTGAAACTAAGTAGAATTAGAACTAGACTAAGATGAAATCTGAATCGAGTGTTTTTAAGAGAATAATGGTGAATAATTAACTAAAATCTAAAGAATTTAGAGGAAAGAAAACTAGGAATTCAAAGGATCCACTTGTAGAGATCAAGGAGATCTTATGCTTGCATTAAAAATTTAACTGGACTTAGAGTCCATCTTCATCCAGTTGAAGGGTGTAACCATGAAAATTAAACTAAACTTCCTTTGATATAGTTTTAAAGAGATGAAAGGTATATGAATTAGAATGGATTCCATCACCAAACCATGCCTAAGAGACAAAGTAAACAACAGAATTAAACTAATTACCAACCAATCAACAATGCATCAAGGTTAGGAAGGGTACCATCATCCAACCATACCCAGGAGATGATGCTGAACAACTGGGCTTCCTGACCTCATAAACATAAAAAAGGAAAAGAACATGTTTAAAGCCGTCGCAGACCCATTGTAATTTTAGTCATAATAGACCATTAATAATAAAAAATATTCCCTTAATTAAACTAAAATCAACATCAGTTCAGTATAAACAAAAAACACAAGCAATTAGTTCTCCCATCACGCTACAAGCTTCACCTCTTAGCCCTAACTAAGAGGTTTAGTAACCCATGGACATGATTGCACTATACCTCATAATAAAAATAAATAAATAAATAAATAAGAATTAAAAAAAAAGACTCTACTCCCTGTCTCTGTCTCTGCTCCACAATCTCTGCTTCCTAGCTCCCCATCCCAGATCAGATGATCCTGATACCCTCTACTCTCTCTCCTTTTATAGTCAATCATAAGGTCGGTTGAGTGGAGAACCGACTCCACATTCGTAGTAAGGGGCCATGAAGAGTTTACGCAGCTCTCGGTTTTAGTGCGACGAAAACTTAGAAAAGGCTTGTGTAAAATCCAGATTTGGAGTGGCTGATCATATAAAAACTTAGTTTTGGCTCCATGGTTGGAGTCATGACCCACTTCTCTCTTCCCCAGATGGACTGGATTAAAGATTTGGCCATGATCAATCTGGCCCACAACGTCCGAAACTTTCAGACGTCCATGAAACAGGGACCGCGTAATGTTTACGCAGAAGCTTGGTAGGGTCCACGAACAGGTTCTAATGAGAAATCCATGCCATCCATTTGATTCCCCATGAAAAACTGGTGAGGAAAGGTTGGTTTGTTTCAAATTTGGAATGACCCATTGTACTAGAACCTTTCGCCGTTCGTCTTGCTTTTGACGATAAAAAACGGATCTCCGATACCTTTTGAAAATTTTTCACCTAGGCACGAGTGATAACGGCCTCGTGAATCTCATGGATGGTCCAGATTGTCCATCCGATCACCGCCAAGATCACGTAGTGGGCCGCAAAAGCTGGGCAGCGCATGGAGGCGAAAACAGCTCCACTCCCTGTTACGTTGCTTAGTGGACCCCTGATCAGTTATCAAAAGTGAAATCCACTCCGTCCATTGCATTATCCTTGAAATTTTGGTTGGGAAGGGATAATTTTGGTTTATATTCTGTGTGACCCACGGAAGAAATCATGCTACAATAGGTTTGGATGATGTAGAACAGCTTTCTTGTGACCTCTATAGCGGGCATGTGCATGTGCATGGTTAACAAAGTTCAGCGTGTGTTTGACTCTTTCGATCCCCTTTTCATGATAGACGGCTTGGATCATTCGTGTGGGCCATGATGGAGGCCCACCAGTTTTCAAAAAATACCTCTATGCAACTATCTGCGTAAGAAAGAAACTACAGTTGCCATTTTCGGAAGGAGCTCGAGTCTCAGGCGGTTTGACAGCCTTAGACTTGTGGTGCACGTCCGACGCACATGTGTCTCATGCACATCCAATCTTTAGTGGGGTCCACCGTGATAGATTTGCAAAATATACTCTGACCATCTGTTTTATCACCTCACCAAATGGGATGAAACTAAGTTTTGAATCATATCCAGATCTCAGGTGGGCTCCAAATTAGAATTTTAGGTGTTGATCTGTCCATTGGGCCACTTTCACAAGGATCCAATGGTTAAAATTTGACATCTACGGTTAATTTATGGTCCACAAGCCATATATGAAGTTTCGAGTCGCATGGATGGTGGGAACCCTATGATCTTGCATTCTGGAGTCTTTTGGGCCACTTGAGCTTCAGTTTCTTGAATTTCTTTGATCTCTGGCGTGCAAATCCGTCGATCTTGGTCTCTTGGGGTCCGTCTCATAATTTAGTAGCTTCAGAGCATCAAATTCATGCTTTTAGTATCAATTTCAGTCCAAGCTCCTAAATGTACCTTGTATCACAAACACAATTATATCGGGCCGTTAAACAATACCATGTTCGTAAATCTAGGTAGTTATTGGGGTCTAATATGCAATATTTGACCCTTAACACAACCCCAACCAACATTTTGCTAGTCCTGAGCAAAGTATGCAAAAAATACATTGATAATTATAGGAAAATTTCTGTAAACCTGAGTGATTTTTGAAAAGCAATCTAGATTCTGGAATTTTAAGATTCATGAATGTTGGACATTACTTTCTCTTGAACTCAAGTGCACGATAAATTTCATAATCAAGTTCAAAGTATTAATCCATCAATTAGAATAATTCTAAACAATGAGTTCCACGGGTGTATAGTCTAATCTCGACTAATCATCATTAAAATTCACTCCTCTATTTTAGAATATCATTGGTAATCAACAAGAGAATTAATGATAACCAAAACTTGCCTCACAGATCATTCTTTCAACTTTTAATTTTTTCATTAACAGTAATGCCAAGAAGGGGAATCAAATCCTCACATATATGGAGCAAACCTATGGTGAAGATCGTACACCCAAACCTTTTTCACATATCATTCATAGGGAATCAAATCCTGACCTATAGGGAGCAAACCTATGGTGAAAATTATTCGCCCAACTCTTTCCAAAGGTATCTATTTTTTTTTTTCATTGATCATGATGAGTAAATTTTCCAGGCTGGTTCCTTACATGCTTAGTGATTACCAACTTAACCCTTCTATATCAAACTGAAACCTTAATGTGAAAGCAAGATGTGACATGTGAAATCATGACTTAATCAATGTTTACAACTTCTAATTCTGGATTAACAATTCAAACTTAATTGTGGAATTTAACAGATACTGAATTCAAGAGTCATAGATTACAAACATCATTTATCTTGTAATTCTAAAATCATGACTATCCCTCAAAATCGTTTCGAATTCACAAGAAATTCCAGAAAAATTTTAAAAAAAATTCACCAATTTTTGCTCAAGACCAAGAAAACACTGATTAGGAAACCTAATCTTCACCCCAACCTAAAATCTACATTGTCCTCAATGTAAAAGATATAAACATATAATGCACATGGGACAACGAAAGTAAATGAGAAGTGATGGGAAGATAGTACCTGAATAACTAATCGAGAGAGACTTTTCTATAGAGATCACAGCATGGAAGTAGGTTAGCATGAGAGTGAAGACATGAAAGAAAACTATCCTAAAATAACGCATCAAGCAAACTAACCTAATGGCATAAAACCATCTAACCTAGAACAACATGAAGCAAACTACCCCAGTCCTATGAAAATAGGGAAAAACTACTCAATCATGCTGCAAGGTTCCTCTTCTGGCCAGTATCTTGATAAGTTTCTCAGTAGGTTCCTTAACAAGATCATCCAAAAGCCCTTTTTGCAATAAGCTTGGGTGCCCTAGAGCATGACCTTCCAGAGAGACTTCCGTACCTCATAAGAAATTTTTCATTGAATTGCTTGAAGTATCCAGAGTATATATGATTCACCTATGACAAACGAATTTTCAACGTTAGTATCCCATGGTGAATTAGAGACTACAAGTAAATAAGTTTAAAAAACTTCTTAAGGAGTGATATAGTCTCAACACGTTCTGAAGTATTAGACTTCGGTTCCATTGTCAGCTCTTCCTCCTTTAATGGTAGACGTTTAGGATCAGGGAAAGAGGGGGCTTCAGAATAAGGGTTCTCTCGATCAGTGATGACTACCAAGATGTTGTCTTGCAAGGCATCCACTTTATCTTTTGACATGGGATCGTTTGAATCTACAAAGTATGCCAAGCAATCCTAAGAGTTGGGAAGTTCAGCTGAGTATGACTTATTCTCCATATTGGATCTTGTGATGATCCGCCCAAGGAATCCATCATCCTTGAAAGTTGATGGATGTACGCTCTCTTGCTCCAGTCTTGCACAAATAGATTGAAAATCAATAGAAGAAGCATCAATGTGATCACTTTGTTCATTGAAACTACTCAATCGAGGTGTTAAATTGTTAAACGTGTATAGCTTAGATGGTGTCCTCAACTGAGTGGTTTCAAATTTCAGGGTCGTAGTGAGCAACTTGTCCTTCTCCTGAGTCATACCATCACTTGATTCAGAGGAGTGGTCCAAATATGTTTAACAAGAGTTAGAAGGGTCGGTTGTAAGGGGCTTATCCTCCACTTTTAAATTAGACATGTCAGGTGAGGGGCTCATTACGACCGACCACTTTGTGTACATCTTGTTCATTGACCTGGACCAAACTTGAGATTGATTCTAGGGGAATTTGAGCTGAACGTTCAGGTTCGTCATCCTAATACTCATCATATTCTAGTTCAGTGCAGTGCACATTTGGGATGTGATCGCTTTCCTCACATTCTACACCTAGAATGGGTTGAGGTTCACATAATCTAACATCTTCTTCATCATTGAAATCTAGTGTGTCCTATGAGGGAAGTATGTCATCATCATTATATTTGAAAGACACCCGTGTCTCTTCCCCATTCTTTTGAACAGTCATCGAGATTAACTCTTCAGGAAATTAAACCATATACCCTTTAACATAATTCAACTCTTCATTCCAAATTCCATAGTTTTTCAAAAGAGAGTGAGGATCACTTTCTTCGCATTATATTTCTGGATTGGGTTGAGGCTGAGACGAGCTAGCCTCCATTAGCCTATCAAGGCGTGATTCAAGCGCTTCTACTAATTTCCTCATGCCAGTAATATAGTCTATGTAACTTGAAGATAATTCCTCTTGAATCATTTTTAGTGGATATTCACAAGTGGCTGATCCACGGGGGTTATTACTGTAATATTTTACTAACTCAACTTTGAAATATTTCTGTTTTCACTGATCAAAATCATATGGGTCATATGTCGGGAGTTGATATGCATCATTATACCAATAATCACGTACTGTTTTCTTAACTCATGGAACACAATTATTCTCCTGCAAATAATCACTGAAAGACTTCTTAATCGGTGGAGCTTCGTATTCCAATTGGTTCTCGAAGATATTTTTAGAAAAATTTTGAGGCATTGGTTGTTTTTCATAAGCTATCTCAACATACGGACGTGCCCACACATTCATATACATGGTGAAACCTTAATTCTAAATCTAATCCTAGAGAAAATAAAAGAAAAATTCTACAGCAGTATGGAAAGTAAAAGGGGGAGAAGTTAGAAAGAAGTTACTAGATTGGACGCTTACGTTAAGATCCTACAAAATAAGAAAACATGTTAGTTTCTATAAATCAAAGAAAAAAATTCTAACCTATAATTAGAAAAATCCTAATATTAAACTAATTCTAAAACTAATTAATTTCAGAAAACGCAATCGTCAATCCTCGGCAATGGCGCCAAAAACTTGATCACTACCCAAGTGCAAGGTTGTGATGTAGTAATAAACTCGGTAAGACCGAGGTCGAATCTCAAGGGACTGATACGTGCACGTTATTTGAAACTAAGTAAAACTAGAACTAGACTAAGATGAAATCCGAATCAAGTGTTTTTAAGAGAATAATGGTGAATAATTAACTAAAATCTAAAGAATTCAGGGGAAAGGAAACTAGGGATTCAGAGGATCCACTTGTAGAGATCAGGGAGATCTTATGCCTGCATCAAAATTTTAACTGGACTTAGAGTCCATCTTTATCCAGTTGAAGGGTGTAACCATGAAAATTAAACTAAACTTCCTTTGATATAGTTTTAAAGAGATAAAAGGTATATGAATTAGAATGGATTCCATCACCAAACTATGCCTAGGAGATAAAGTAAATAATAGAATTAAACTAATTACTAACCAATCAACAATGCATGAAGGTTAGGAAGGTTACCATCATCTGACCATGCCCAGGAGATGATGGTGAACAAAAGGATTTCTTGACGTCATAAACATAAAAAAGAAAAAGAACATGTTCAAAGCCGTCGCAGACCCATTGTAATTTTAGTCACAATAGACCATTAATAACAAAAAATATTCCCTTAATTAAACTAAAATCAACATCAATTCAGTATAAACAAAAAACACAAGCAATTAGTTCTCCCATCACGCTACAAGCTTCACCTCTTAGCCCTAACTAAGAGGTTTAGTAACCCATGGACATGATTGCATTATACCTCATAATAAAGATAAATAAATAAATAAATAAGAATTAAAAAAAAAAGACTCTACTCCCTGTCTCTGTCTCTGCTCCATGTTCTCTGCTTCCTGGCTCCCCGTCCCAGATCAGATGATCCTGATACCCTCTACTCTCTCTCCTTTTATAGTCAATCATAAGGTCGGTTGAGTGGAGAACCGACTCCACATTCGTAGTAAGGGGCCATGAAGAGTTTACGCAGCTCTCGGTTTTAGTGCGACGAAAACTTAGAAAAGGCTTGCGTAAAATCCAGATTTGGAGTGGCTAATCATATAAAAACTTAGTTTTGGCTCCATGGTTAGAGTCATGACCCACTTCTCTCTTCCCAGGATGGACCGGATTAAAGATCTGGCCATGATCAATCTTGCCCACAACGTCCGAAACTTTCGGACATTCGTGAAACAGGGACTGCGTAATCTTTACGTAGAAGCTTGGTAGGGTCCACGAATAGGTTCTAATGAGAAATCCACACTATCCATTTGATTCCCAGCAAAAAATTGGTCAGGAAAGGTTGGTTTGTTTCAAATTTCGCGTGGCCCATTGTACTTATGCCTTTCGTTGTCCGTCTTGCTTTTGACGATAAAAAATGGATCTCCGATACCTTTTGAAAAATTTCCACCTAGGCACGAGTGATAAGGGCCTCATGAATCTCATGGATGATCTAGATTGTCCATTTGATCACGCCTAAGATCACGCATTGGGCTGCAAAAGCCGGGCAGCGTCTGGATGCGAAAACAGTGCCACTCCCTGCTACATTGCTTGGAGGGCCCCTGAACAGTCATCAAAAGTGAAATCCACTCCGTCCATTGCATTATCCTTAAAATTTCGGTTGGGAAGGGACAGTTTTGATTTATATTCGGTGTGACCCACGGAAGAAATCATGCTACAACAGGTTTGGATGATGTAGAATAACTTTCTTATAACCTCTGTAGCGAGCACGTGCTTGTGCATGGTTAATAACGGTCAGCGTGGGTTTGACTCTTTCGATCCCCTTTTCATGATAGACGGCTTGGATCATTCGTGTGGGCCATGATGGAGGCCCACCAGCTTCGAAAAAATGCCTTTGCGCAACTGTCTGCATTAGAAAGAAACAGCAGTTGCCATTTTCGGAAGGAGCTCGGGTCCCAGGCAGTCTGATCACCTTGGACTTGTGGTGCACGTCCGACGCACATGTGTCTCGTGCAAATCCAATCTTTAGTGGGGTCCACCGTGATAGATTTACAAAATCTACTCTGACCATCTGTTTTATCACCTCACCAGATGGGATGAAACTAACTTTTGAATCATATCCGGATCTCAGGTGGGCCCCAAATCAGAATTTTAGGTGTTGATTTGTCCATTGGGCCACTTTCACAAGGATCTAATGGTTGAAATTTGACATCTACGGTTAAGTTATGGTCCGCAAGACATATATGAAGTTTCGAGCTGAACGGATGGTGGGAGCCCTGTGATCTTGCATTCTGGAGTCTTTTGGTCCACTTGAGCTTCAGTTTCTCAAATTTCTTTGATCTCTGGCGTCCAAATCCGTCGATCTTTGTCTCCTGGGGTCCTTCTCATGCTTTAGTGGCTTCAGAGAATCAAATTCATGCTTTTAGTACCAATTTCAGTTCAAGCTCTTAAATGTACCTTGCATCACAAACACGATTTCATTGGACCGTTAAACAGTACCATGTTCGTAAATTTAGGTAGTAATTGAGGGTCTAATATGCAATATTTGACCCTCAACAACGCCATCTGGGTATAGAGGGACTGATCCAAATATTGATATTGATGTGGTATAATTAGACAGAGATGATGTGCCACCCGATTATGTTGATGTCTCAATAATACATGACATTGTTAAAGATAATAGCAATTCCATTGATGATAATGCTGCAAACGATGAAGAGGAAATAATGATCAGTGATAGTGATGGTGAAGAAGAAATAGTCCTAAGTGATAGTGATACAGATGAAGATTATTAAGTGTACACATGATTTACATGTCATTTTTCAATTTGAATAATTTGATTATTACATGTATACATGTTTTACAAGTCATGATCTATTTCTTTAATTGACTTGTTTATAATCCACATTTGCAGTTGAGTCAATTTCTGATCATGTCCTCATCAAATCAGAGCATACATAGTGGAAGCACGCATCATACATCATCAGTTGTTGTGGATAGACTTGTCACCCCTATCTTCTTCTAGTAGGGCCAAAGAGATACCCGTTTTGTTCGATGAATATAGGGAGGAATATTTCGATGATGACTTAGATGAAAGATTATACAATCTCAAAGAAATTCCAAACCTGATGGAGGAATATAACCAGGGAAAACTTCGTATGGAAGATGCGGTTTTGTCACTTGCACATCTAAATGGAATCCTGAGAGACCAGATTTCTCCTATTGTGAATAATATTTTGGTTGTAACAATGTCGAGTGCTTCACATAGCTTGACATATACTTTTGCAGCATATGATAACTTATGTAGAGATTACTTTAGATAGTTGATCCGAAGTTGTTTCGTATTATAATGAAATACATGTATTTAATATAAAATGACAATATGTAATGGAATTTTTAAATTTTACTAGAATGCTTACGGTTTTATTATATTCTACTTTCATTATAGTATAATACTCTTATCATATTTTAATCATCTCTTTAAGCATAAGTACAAATTCATTCTACTATCAACACTACTTGTATAATATTTTAGTATATTCCACTTGCACTATAAAGTTTAATGTGTTTATTATATTGATGTTCATACACTTGTATTGACATTGTTTAAATTTATAAATTTGTAGTTCGCACATATTCAGCATGACATCATGTGGGAGATCAGGTCATTCGCGCACTAGATCTACCCCTTCCACCCATGATGCGAAGGAGATAGCTTTGACGTCGCATGCTGCATCACAGGCTTTTGAGCTCTCAATTGAGCATACATCAGGCACTGCATGTAAGTGTAGACATATATTTCTTTTAGTGACTTCTGTTTATGTTTAGACTTACATATTTCTTTTACGACAGGATTGTCGACCAGCTGAGGAGGACATGGACCCTCGCATGGGTTAGTTTTAGAGCGACTTATGCGTGAGGGTAGAGTGACGGTAGAGTTCCCATAGGACTACCTTAGACCTGTTGGGGACAATGCCAGATTGTTTACGTTGGAGGTCAGTGTCTTATGTCAATCTCTAAACCCCACCACCACCCTCGTTGGGCAGACGTGACAGATGATGTGCGATAGCTCATTCGTCAGCACCTTCAGGTAAATTTTAATAAATTAAATTTTCTTTTGTTAAAGTTCATTTACGGTTAAATTATTTTCTTAATAAGTTTATTGATTTAATCTATTATTCATGAAACTGCAAGATAAATTTATCTTAGAACTGAGTGTTCCCTACATTTCCTATGCCATCGACGACATGGTCAGGGAGCAGTTTAAGTAGTACTACGGGGAGTTGCACTAGCGGTACAAGTGGTGTAGAACCCACAAGGTGGTCGTACTGTCCGCATCGCCGCACATGATTACAAATGACTGGCGAATACTCTGTGAAAGATTTTTGTTTGAGACTTTTCAGGTAATATTTACATATTTATGATATCGTAAGATAACAATTAAATTCGTAATTAATAACAATGTATTATGAATAATGTATTCAGAAGAGGAGCAGAATAAATTCTGCAAATAAGGAAAAGTTAGAAGTGAACCACGTAGCTGGTTCAAAGTCATTTTTACGACATTGTCATGACATGGTAAGAAATTTCTGGTGATTATTAAGTTAATATATTCTTTTCATGCATTTATATTAACTCTATTGTCCTTTTAATTGCGCAATGAGATTCCGTCACTGACCAGGAGCCTGGACCAGTAGACCTCTATAGAGGGACTCACTGTCGGCAAGCGATGAAATCTTGAGTTGATCATAGAGCCAATGAGAATTGGGTAAAAATCCTTACATTATAAAATTTAATTGCATTGATTTATAATAATGTCATTTGTTATGAAAATTCATATGTTTTCATTACAGGTGGCGATAGACATCATACGCAGTCAGCCCACTTCGATGGTAGTCAGCAGAGTGAGCCAAATATCCTAAGCGAGGTGCTTGGCACGCATTTTAGATATGTGTGTGGACTTGGGCACGGTGCCAAGCTCATGATACTCGCTAAAGTTTCCTCCAGCCGATTCGTCACTTGGGAGAGCGCCCTACGCCAAGCTGATATGACAAAAAGAGAGGTTCAACAGCTATGGCTCATCGTTGATGACATCAGAGAGTAGCTGGAGAGGCAGAGGGAGGAGGAGCAGAGGCGTAGGGAGGAGGAGGAGCAGAGGCGAAGAGAGGAGAAGAAGCGTAGGGAGGAGTACCAGAAGTAGAGAGAGGAGGAGAGGCAACGAGAGGAGCAGGAGTAGAAGCGAAGAGAAAAGGAGAGACGACGGGAGGAGCAGGAGAGGAGGATCGAGGAGATGTGGGTGAAGCATGAGCGACGGATGCAGTACTTGTTTCAAGCTTTCGTTGTACACTTTGCCACCGATGTCCATTGATGTTTATTGGATCATTTTTATTTTTCGATGGATAAAATCCATCGTCGAATCTATGACGGATAAGGTCCGTCACATATTACCGACGGATAAGATCTGTCGTAAAAAATTAGAAATCCGTCCCAAAATTAGGAAAAAACCATCAATATTATTCATCATTTAAAATATTAGCGACGGATGAAGAGACTGACGGATCTCAAATCTGTCCAGTGTTGTTCAGACATTAGCGACAGATTTAGTCCGTTGCTAAAATATCTACATATTTCAAAAATAATTGTCAGATTTGCTTATATTTTTTTAAAATCTTACACCTGATAGTCATTTAAAAAATAATTTACATGATAATCAATGAATGATTAAACATGTGCGTGGCTGTTTCACCCATTTAACATTCATCAAGACAATAATCAACACAATACCAATAAAATAATTAACGGTCTATTTAATGTTTTCAGACTACAAATGCACATGAATGTCAATTTTCCATGCTATAATTGTTTATAGCAATAAAACTTTCCATGCAGCCACATAGCCTAATATAGCCAAACAGGCAAAATAAAAACTAGCATGGTAGAAGACATTTCATATACCTCATCACCACTCAGAAGTGAGACTTTTCTGTCAAGCATGTTGGCTTTAAAATTACTACGACCCAAGAGCCCACTTATATCATATATTCTCCAGTCCTCTACAATTGCTATTGTTTGAAGCACAATTTTCTCCAAATCAAGCCCCCTTATCCGTCATTTTTTTGGTTTTACGACAGATTTGGTCCGTCGTAAATCCGCGATTTTGGCGTAGTGATAGAGGCATTTGGCTAGGATAATGAAGTGGGAAAGTGAAGCTCAATTGGGTTAAATTAAATCTAAATGGCTCGTCTATGGAGAATCCATGGGAAGGAGAGGGTAGGATTTGTAGGGACCACCATGATAATCTGATTTTTACATTTATTACTCGTATTGAAGAGTAACAAATATGAAGGTATAGACTTGGGCTTTGCTTGATGTTGTGAAACTATGTAGAAAATTCAGATTGGTATAAGTGAAGGTGAAATATGATTCAAAGGTGGTGTCAAATATGGTAGCGATCTGGAGGATGCAATCTTATGAAAAATTTGCTACGTTATTGGTGAGATTAGGAATGAAGTGATGAGATGTAGTGGATCTTATTGGGGAAAAATATGACAAGTTCGGAGGGTCGACTGTAAGATGAATTAACTCTATCAATAAAACTAAAGGCAACTGTGGAAGCCGACCGAAGATAAAGCCTAGAGGAGAGACTTAGCTCGGATCTGCAGGGTATTAATCCCGACCAGGAGTAAAAGAGTCAAGAGCCACAGGCGAAATGTGTAAGATATAAAGTTGACTCGGTAAAGAGACAGCTATGTCTGAAAGGACCAATTAAAGGCCCTAGAGCTAAAAGCCACCTGACTAACTATAAAACTGACCCATACGAGGTTAGTTGTAGTGTCAGCTATCGGATTAAGAAAGGGCATTGGTCTTAAACCGATCCTATTTCGTCCGACAGTAGGCGAACAACCCCATCTTTATAAGCCAGTCGAGATTGTATAGTCCATTAAGGTTGAGCCAAGCAAAGGAGAGATGGTGTAAACGTAAAACCGATTCGATAATTTTGTAAAAAGATATCCGATCCTGGAAATCTCGAGATCGGGAAGTATCTGCAAACAAATGACAACATAATCGAATCTCCTAAAAATTAGGAAAGAATCCTCTCACGTTGGGACCTCTCATTCCTATAAAAGGAGGGCTCTTCAAGATTAAGGTACAGAAAAATGAAGAACTCAAAAATCTCCTCTTCCTGAATCCTTACTGACTTAAGCATAGGAGGAACCCTAGCTATAGCCAGGGTTCTCTTGATCTTTCATTGTGGTGTAGGCAGGAGAGAGTAGAGGACGAGGTTAATCCAATTTTTGCATCAATAGATTGACATCGTCTGTGGGAAATAATACAAAAAGTCATTTTCTACATTTTACCCACGGAACTGTAAATTCGTATTAATGGAAAGAACTCGAAGAATGAGTCCAGAAGGGCTAGTTATTGTCGCTGGGCAACCAGGTACGAGTTTGGCTCAGGGGGCTCAAAACTAACCTGATAACCGTCAGGGTTCCATACCTGTTCCTGCCTCTTCCACAGCAACTAACACCCAGTGGAACCGAAATAACAGGCGGTGGGACCTGGAGGTTAAGGAACTCAGAGTCGACGTAAATGTTATGCGGCACATGTTGGAACAGATACACCAATAGCAAATGCAGCAACTTCAGCAAGGTCAAGCGATGAACGCTCTGCCACAAGTTGCTGACCCTCAGCCAACCATATCGCTTTCCCTTCCGCAGTCGAGTCAGCCCCACGGCCCGACCGAACCAGCACTCGCTCACTTGACAACCGTTGGACTGCCTCCCATAGATCTCCAACATGAGATAGATAGAAGGAGGCACAACCGGCTTCCCGATGAGGGTGTGGCAGAAAGCGTCGAGACCTGGAAAGCTGATCTCTAGGACTTCAAGAAAGAAGTGATGGAGGAGATAACAGATATGAAACAGGGTCGAAATACACGCCAAACCAGGCTCGAGGGTAAAATATCCCCTTTCGTTGATGAAGTAATGCGAGCTCGGTTACTGGAAAGGTTTTTTCTGCCTCAAATTACCCCTTTTATCGAAAAGATCGACCCAACTGAATATCTCGAATGCTTTCAAACTTACATGGAATTGCATGACGCATTGGATGCTCTGATGTGTCGGGCTTTTTCACTCACGTTAGCCAACGTGACTCGGCTTTGGTTCAAACAGTTGAAACCAAAATCAATCAGTTCGTTCACAGAGTTCAGCGACACCTTCCTCACTAATTTCATTGGTGAAAAAAAGAAACTAAAGCCTCTTGCACATCTGAACAACATAGTCCAGAAAGAAGGAGAGCTACTGAAAGACTATATCAAGCATTTCAACTTTGAATCACTTCAGGTTCGGAAACACTCAAAAGAGACAGCACTCAACTCCCTTATGCAAGGTGTTAGAGATAAGCCATTTCTAGCCTCTCTAAACAAGAATCCACCGATGACTCTAGCCGAATTCATGCCTCGGTCAGAAAAATATGCAGACGCTAAAGAAACCAGGATCCTACGTGAAGCTGCCTAGAATATAAAGACCTTGGCCAAAGAGTCAGCCAAAAAAGAAGTTGACTCGGCTGGAGGAAAAAAGTATAAGGACGACCGAACTCGTGATGATCTTAAGTTGAGTAAACGACTCGACCGAAAGTTCTCCACTTATACTCTACTCAACAAGCCGCAAGAGCAGGTATTGATGGAAATCAAGAGTGAAGGGTTCATAAATTGGCCCGATAGGCTTCGAAGCAACCCTTATTGGAGGAATAAAAATAAGTATTGCCATTATCGTGATCATGAGCACAATACGAGCGACTGTATTCATCTGAAGGAAGAGATTGAAAGGCTCATCCACGAAGGCCAACTCACAGAACATGTCGAGAGGACTAGAACGACTGAAGAACGCCCCGTGGACAATCGACCCACGGAGGAAATTTGAACTATTGTCGAAGGTCCCAAAGGTGGAGGTGACTCCAACAATGTACGAAAAAATTATGCCAGAAGCCTCAGCCGACCCGAGTTCGAACTCCTGGTTATAGCTCGGCCTTCGAAGGAGAAAAAGAGGGAGAAGTATTGTATCTCTTTTACTGATGAGGATGCCCGAGGCATTATCACCCCCATCATGATGCACTAGTGATCACCCTTACCATCACAAATCGTAAGATATTCCGCATATTGGTTGACACAGGATCGTTGACCGACGTATTATTCACTGAGGCATTCAACAAAATGGGAGTTGAACAATCAGCATTGCGAGTAGTTCATACCCCATTAATTGGATTCTTAGGAGGACAGATGCTCCCAGAAGGAATCATCTCCCTACCACTCACGGTAGGGAATCCACCGCATCAGGCTACTGTGATGGTCAATTTTTTGGTAGTTGATCAATCATCAGTCTATAATGCTATACTCGGCCGACTATTGCTGAGTCTCCTCCAGGCAGTGGTATCCACATACCACCTCTCCATGAAATTTTCGACCGAGTCGGGAGTCGGAGTTGTCAAGGGAGATCAGTAAGACGTAAGGCGCTGTTACGCAACTGCTCTAAAAATTCCCGTTAAGAAAGCTCCAGCCGAGGCTTTAATGATTGAATCGTTGGACCCTCGGACCGAGACTCGTGAACGAGGACAACCGATTGAAGGCCTCATCTTGATGCCTTTGTCCAAGACAGACGCTTCTAAAATGGTGCAAATTGGCTCATCTCTACAATCTCCCCTGAAAGATAATTTAATAGCTCTGCTCCGACGATATGCTGATGTATTCACCTGGAGCCATGAAAACATGCCAGGAATTGACCCGTTTGTAATTACTCACCGACTCAATATTGATCCGACCTACCGCTCAATCCGACAGAAGCAATGAGTACTCAACTCGAAAAGGTACACTGTCATTGAAGAAGAGGTCAGCAAGCTCCTCAAGGTAAAATTCATAGAAGAGATATAATACACGGAATGGATAGCTAATGTCGTACTTGTGAAAAAAGCCAATGAGAAGTGACGAGTTTGTATTGACTATACCAACTTGAACAAAGCCTGCCCAAAGGATAACTTTCCTCTTCTAAGGATAAATCAGTTGGTAGATAATACAGCAGGGCATGAACTCCTTAGTTTTATGGATACATATTCAAGACATAACCAATTTGTAATGCATCAATTTGATAAATCAAAAACCACCTTTGTCACTGACAAAGGTCTTTATTGTTACCGTGCGATGCATTTTGGTTTGAAAAATGCCGGAGCAATATATCAAAGATTAGTGAACAAAATATTTGCTCGGCTGATTGGCCGAATCATGAAAGTGTACATTGACGACATGCTTGTCAAAAGTGTACACACGGTCGACCATATAGCTAACCTAGAAGAGATATTCCTGATCTTGCGCAAGTATTAAATAAAGTTAAATCTGAGCAAATGTGCCTTTGGGGTAAGCTCGAGAAAGTTTCTCAGATTCCTGGTCAGTCAGAATGGGATCGAGGCAAACCCAGAGAAGATAAAAGCACTACTCGATATGGAGTCCCCGAAAATGATTATAGATATACAATGATTGACTGGATGAGTAGCGACACTCAACCGCTTCCTATCCCGAGCTACCGACAAATGTCTTCCTTTCTTCAAGAAATTAAAGGGACGATAGGTAGTAGACTAGATGGAAGAGTGCGCATTTACGTTCCATTAATTAAAGTCTTATCTCAGATCTCTGCCTCTCTTATCGAAGCCCGAGCCTGGAGAAGCCCTGCTGCTATATCTAGTGGTGTCCAAGGTAGCAGTTAGCTCAGCCTTGATACGAGAACATGAAGTAAAGCAATTGCTGGTATACTATGTCAGCAAGGCACTTCTACCGGCAAAGACGAGATATCCACTCTTGAAAAAAGTGGCCTTAATCCTAGTCATTTTCTCGCGCTGACTTCGACCATATTTTCAGGCTCATACCATTGTCGTCATGACTGACCTCCGGCTATGCCAGATTCTGTATAAACCGGAAGCGTTAGGTCATCTTACTAAATAGGCATTCGAACTCTACGAATTTGACATTCATTATAAGCCAAGGGTAGTAATCAAGGGACAAGTTGTGGCTGACTTCATCGCTGAAGTCACACCGCATGTCGACACACACGCTACTGAATCAGTCGAAAAGCCAACTACCACTTTTCCCAAGTCATCTCCTGACTCAACCCCTTGAAAGTTGTATGTCATGGCTCCTCCAACTCTAAGGCAAGCGGGGCAAGAGTAGTACTAGAAACTCCTGATCAAACCTATATGCAGTATGACTTGCGACTTGGATTTCAAGCCTTAAACAACACAACAGAATATGAAGCATTGTTACTCAGTCTCCGGCTTGCAGCTAGCTTAGGTGTTACACATCTCAACATTTTCAGTGATTCTCAGTTAATTGTCAATCAAGTCATGAGTGTGTACCAAACACGGAAAGAACAGTTGAAAGCTTATATGGAAAAAGTAAAAGGGCTGATCAGTGAATTTCAGTGTTGTATTGTCACTTGGATCCCTCGAACAGAAAATACCAAAGCCAACCTATTGGCGAAACTCACCTCTATTGATGAAGATGATATACCCAGGTCTATTTCGATAGAATACGTTGCTAAATCGAGTATCATAGAACCAGTTGGCTCGACTATACTTCCTATCGATTCGGGACCTACCTGGAGTGACTCAATCATCCAATACCTTGGTAGTGGGGAATTTCCTAAAGATTGTGCTGAGGCTCGACGAGTGAAAATCCGAGCCTCTCGCTACACAATACTCAATGGGACATTGTACAAGAAGGGTTATTACGCTCCGTTGTTACGATGTCTGAACCATGATGAAGCTGACTATATGATGTAAGAAATTCATTAAGGGATTTGTGGAAATCACTCAAGGGGGCGATCCCTCACACATAAAGTCTTATGCCAAGGATACTACTAGCCGACTATCCAGCAAGACGCTCATAAGCTCGTCCAGAGATATGATAAGTGTTAATGATTCACGGCTATCCTGAGACAACCTCCTGAAGAACTAACTCCTATGACCGGTCATTGGCTCTTTGCACAGTGGGGAATCAACATTATTGGAGCTCGCCCAATGGGGAAGGGACAAACCAAGTTTGTAGTTGTGGCAGTGATTACTTCACGAAGTGGCCGAGGCAGAACCGTTGGTAAAGATAACCAAACAAAAAATTACAGACTTTGTATGAAAGAATATTGTCTATCAGTTTGGCATACCTCGGACTATTATAATCGACAATGAGAAGCGATTTGATAACAAAAGCTATCACAAGATGTGCAATAATTTAAGAATCAGGAACGTGTATTTATCGCCTCATCATCCTCAAACAAATGGGCAAGTTGAAGCAATCAACAAGATAATCAAACAACATCTTCGGACCAAACTTGACCTAGCCAAAGGAGCATGGGTTAAGGAACTTCCGAAGATACTATGGGCTTACCGAACCACTGCCCGGACTGCTATTGGAGAGACTCATTTTTCCCTTGCATATGGCTTGAAAGCCGTCACTCCAGTAGAGATTGGGTTGCCTTCTGCCCGAGTCAGCTCATTTAATGAGGAAGAAAATGAAGAACTCATTTCTCTCAAACTCGACCTTGTGGACGAGCAAAGGGAAAAGGCTCGACTACGAATGATGTCTCAACAACTATAGGTAGCTCGATTTTATAATGCCCGAGTGAAGGTTAGACATTTTCAAGTTGAGGACATAGTCCTCCGAAAAACGTTCCTCAATACTAAGAAAGTTGGCGCAGGCACACTGAAACTCAATTGGAAAGGGCCCTATGTCATCTCAAGCACCATCTGACCAGGAACATACTGATTGGAAGACTTGACTAGGCAGTTGCTGCCTCACCCATGGAATGTCGAACATTTAAAAATCTACTATCCCTAAAGTCGGCATAGTAAAGTAATGAAAAAGACTCGAAAATAGCAAACATGTAAACTAAGTCAAAAATGAATGAAATAAAACTATGTATATTCATTTATTAGTATGTTTCTTACATCGAGTTACATCTTGCATCAGCAAAATATTGTCTAACTAAAAGGGTTAATAGCAAATGAAAGGTCGGCCAATACACATGAACTTTTCCTTCGACAAAAACTACCACAGGCTTGCTCGGAGCTGATGATGGTACCAAAATAGAGCTGATGATGGTACCAAAATGGATATGATGATGGTTCCAAAAGCTAAGCTCATCATTCGGAGCAACCTTGGGAGCTGGGACCACATCAGACTCGACCTTGATTCCAACCGCAACATCATCAGCCTCGGCCACTTCAGCTGCTGTATCCTTAGGAGGGCCATCCTGAAATTTAGAGAGATTAAGATCGGGAAAAAACTACTTCATTACTTTGTTGCAAGCAATGTACCCACTCTCGTATAGGCGATCTCTCTCATCTTCAAACTCCGGAGACTCGAGGAAGTCCTTCACAGCCTTCTCCCCGGCCTCTTTTCTGGCCATCTCGAGCGTCGCTTTTATATCGGCTTTCAACCAAGCCAGCTTCTCCTCAGAGGCATCTCGAGCAAGGAAGAATTGTAGGCCTTCATCATGAGCTTCCTTCAGCAGCCGAGTCGATCAAACACACTCAGCTCAAGCATCCTCGGTTGCCTTCCGAGCGATACTCAGCTCTCCTGTCAGTCGGCAGACCTGAGACGAGGTAATCTCAAGTTGAACCTCTACCTCTGCCGCCCGCTTCCGAGCTGCTTCAGCATCAGCCACAACTCTTCGAGACCTCTCACCATTGGCCAGATCCCTGTTGGCTCTTAGCGGGTAAGGAGCAAGTTGTATAGGAAAGGGATAGTCAGATCGGAAAAGAAAACTATAAAAAAAATAAACAAGTGAAGAGATAAGTGCAAATCCTACTTGGAGCAAGGTCCTCGCCACATGAGGGAGTATCTGACTCCCAGGGGCTTCGAAGAGGGATAAAAATTCTTTCTCACTCCCATGAGCAACAGCCCAAGAGACCATCTCTCCCACAGCCTGATGGAAGGATGACATCTCCTGTTGAGTCGTCTCTCCCCTTGAGGTCTCCCCTCTCTGCTCCTCCCTTCATCTCGAGACCCGCTCTGCAACGGGTCCTAGCTCAGAAATGGCCCGGGACTCGCTCACACCCTCTAACCTCTCTTCGGGGTCAGAGAGAATGATGATGGTGGGGACGACTGGAGCAGAGGTGATTGGGCGGGTGACTCCTCCACTGGAGGAGCAATCTTCGCCTTTTTGGGAGGCTGAGGCTCTGACAGAAGCACTGATCTCGGAGGAGCCTTCAAATTAGACGACGGCTTTAGGAGGGGTTGAGCTTCAGCCATATCTGTGTCAGACAAAATACAGAGTTAGAAAAATTCTGAAAAGGTGTGCCAGAGTAACTTAAAGATACCTGTCATGGTCGAATCTAAGCCCAAGAGAAGAAGACGCTCCGGTAGCAAGAGGGACTTCTAGGATCGATCTTCTGGACTTATCATCCAAAAATCTTTAATCCGAGTCAAAGCGTTGACTCCTAATTTTGGCTTCGCCTTGGAGATTACTGCTAAGTATGGTCAGTCAAACTCAGAAAGATTAGGATAAGAAAAGACGAGGAAAAGGGCATGACAAGTCACCTGCTTCAGAGAAGGCCCGATGAATGCAAGGTTCGAACAGTCCAGAATCGGCCATCTCCAAGCGACCGCACACCCAGAACCACCTCTCTCTCTAGTTTTTGTTAGAGGTAGGAAGGTCAGTTATCAAAGAACCACCCTTGTTCCTCCAAGCGTTAAAAAAATACCAGTCAGGCTGTGAAGTGTTCGGCCGAACTTGATAAAGATAAAGGAATTCATTGATGGTCAGTGGGGGCTTTTTTTCTTTAGCCCACAACACTGTGCAACCGAAAAAATTCCTTCATCCATTTGGAACTATTTTCCCAAGAGCAATTCTGAGTCGGGAAAAGAAATCTCGAGCAATGGGTTGCAAGGGCAGACATAAGCCACATTGCATGGTAACTTAGAAAATTGCGACCACCTCAGGAGGGGGATTGTTGGGCAACTCACTATGGAGTGAAAGTCGAAGGATTACCAAGTCGGAAACATGATACCCATCTCGAATTCTATCCAAATCCTCCTCAGTCAAAACTGAGGGAACCGGTCCCCTTTGTTCATCTCCGACCTCCTCACTCTCGGCAGCCTCTCCTTCTTCAGCTGCCGATTCAACGAAACGAGCCGACGTCCGTGGGAGAACCGACTCAGTGGTTCTCCCAAATTCAGCCTCTGCTAGTCTCTCAGGAAGAGCCAACTCAACAGTTTCTTCTTCCTCTTCTTCCAATTCATCTCTAGGAAAATAAGGAGTAGGCCTCCCAAGGGCATGTCTCAAGCTAGAGGGATCCGCTGAAACATAGCATTCTGCTGAAGCTCCACTGGACAACCTAATACTAAGTTAGAAGGCTTCATTGTCACTCACTGCCATCTCTACCAAAAGAGAGGGTGATTCCAAGACATTCCAGAAATGCCTCATTTCACCCTCATCATCAGAAACCCCCTCCCAGGGACTTGAAAGATGCATTATCACTAGGAGAAAAATAGGAAAAAGGGGAGGGAGAGAACTCACCGGAAAGGTGAATTGACTGCAAACATAGCGGAGCAAAGGAGGAAGAAGAAAAAATGGCAGATTGATGGCAAACGCAGCAGAGCGAAGGAGGAGGAAAAATCGGAATGAAATTCGAGCGAGAGAGCAAAAGTGTGAAAAGCGCTCTCGCACCCCCTTTTATAGCCAAGCCACATGGCATCCGCATTTAAGGAGTCAAATCGATGCTGACTTCAACTCCCCCACCCGACGCGTGACGAACGTTGACTGACGCGGGTAAAGTCCTCGACACGTGTCCGACATTCATAAGCGAGTGAGGCGACCTGACGGTTGTCCGCTCGTGCAACCTCGAGTAACGAACCATTATATGTTAAAGACGATACAAGAAGCATTTAATGATCCATCATAACCTCGGTCCCCAGTATAAATCGACCTAGCAACTCATTACTCCTTTGTGTTGACATGGCTAACACAAGGAGTAGGGAGCTTACTGTTGGGGAAAAATATGACAAGTCCGGAGGGTCGACTGTAAGATGAATTAACTCTGTCAATAAAACCAGAGGCAACTGTGGAAGTTGACCGAAGATAAAGCCTAGAGGAGAGACAGGTCAGATCTGCAGGGTATTAATTCTGACCGGGAGTAAAAGAGTCAAGAGCCACAGGAAAAATGTGTAAGACATAAAGTCAACTCGGTAAAGAGACAGCTATGTCTGAAAGGAAAAATTATAGGCCTTAGAGCTAACAGCCACCTGATCGACTATAAAACCGACCCATATGAGGTTAGTTGTAGTGTCGGCTATCAATTTAAGAAATGACATCGGTCTTAAACCGATCCTATTTTGTCCCATAGTAGGTGAACAACCCCATATTTGTAAGCCAGTCGAGACTGTATAGTTCATTAAGGCCGAGCCAAGTAAAGGAGAGATAGTGTAAACGTAAACACCGATTTGAGAATTTTGTAAAAAGATATTCGATCCCGAAAATCTCGGGATCGAGAAGTATCTGTAAACGAATGGCAACATAATCAAATCTCCTAAAAGTCAAGGAAGAATCCTCTCACCCCGAGACCTCTCATTTCTATAAAAGGAGGGCTCTTCAAGGATTAAGGTACAGAAAAATGAAGAACCCAAAAATCTCCTCTTCCTGAATCCTTACTGACTTAAGCATCGAAGGAACCCTGGCTATAGCTAGGGTTCTCTTAATCTTTCATTGTGGTGTAGGCAGGCGGGAGTAGAGGACGAGGTTGATCCAGTTTTCACATCAATAGATCTCTTCCTCTTTTACGGCAGTAGCAAGTTCCAAGGGTGATCCCGGCCGTAATCTGGATGATGACCTAATCACGATGGCTGATGAGAATGCAATGGCTATGAAGAAGGAGGAACTGAAGCTAGGGCTGATTGGAGTTCCATCAGACCCTAACAAATCAGTTCTCCACCTGATAAAGGCAATTAGGGAGTCCAGGTTCGGATGTGCTGGTATTGATGTGGTTAGATTGTCGGCATCCTAGTTCCTGATTAGGCTGAAATCCAAGGAGGAGTTCTTTGATTTTGTGAGAGACTCCACCCTCCATAAGGCTATGAGGCTTGATTCCATTTCCTTGTGGTCCCTGGAAGAGGAGCTTTCAGGCCGGGGTTCTTGGATTTGCTTATTCGATATCCCAACTCATGCCTAGCTAGAGTCAGTAATCATGGATTTGTTGAACTTTTTTGGTAAGGTGTTATAGGTAGACACCATCAGCAAGTACGGGTTATTCCAAGGATTTGCCCAAGTCAAAGTTCTCCTTCATCCTAGGATATTCCTTCAGCGGGTTCTTAAATTGTGTGTAGATGGCAAGATTCACCCAGTGCATGTTGTGACGAAATTGGAGCCAGGGCAAAGTCTCCTAGCGAGGGCCTCAATTTTTAGTAGAATTTAGAGGAGCTCGTATAACACCAAGCAGTGGGTGCAGGACAGATTCCAGGCTGGATGTTCTAGGGAAGCTAACACTTCATTAGGAATCTTCTAGATATCAGGAGAAAACCACGAGCAATACGTCCTAGGTGTTTGTCGAAATGCCGAAGCCATCTATCCCATTCATAGGGCCAATGCAAGCTGCCCCAGTGTTCTGACAGGGAAGTGGCCCATCCGCCAAAGCAATAATATTTAAATTATTGGGGGCCTTGGCTCCAGAGTAGATCCACCTCAAGCCCCACCGATGTCCCCCTCCCTGATGGACAACTACTAATTCGGAGGGTTGGACTTTCTGGCCGACAATGAGGAGATAACGCCCAAGGATTTTTTTTTGGGTGGCATACCGAGACCGACCGTGCCTTGGAGTCTAGGGAGAAGTTCAACATGCAGGCACCTCGCCTCCATCATCAGAGTCCTCCCACTATCCATGCTCTCCACCATAGCTTTGTAAGTAAATGCCTCAAATCTCTTATCGGTTCGACTATTTTGTAGTGTCAATTGGATTGTGGGTTTGAGCAAGAGGCTGCTGAGAGATTTGACCCTTTTAGATCAAGATCAGTCGGGAGCCTCCCTCTATACTCCTCACTAAGAGGCTATCCCAGGTGTTTGCCCATGCCACTCAGTATCCTCGACAGGCCTTTCTCCCCTCATGTCCCCTTGTCTCAGGTCAAAGGAGGGAGGATTTAGGGGATCGAGGCTTAAAGTGGATCTGTCCCCATATTTCTCTGAAGCAGTGAACTGGACAGGAGGCAGGGCCTCCGTATCAAAGGAGGGAGTCGAGGAGGCTGTGGCTATCATCCCATTTCAGGAGGTAGAGATATAGGGTGATTTAGCTGAGGTAGGCTAGCTCGCGGACTAAGTTCAAGGGGATGCAGAGGGTCTCGATGCTTCTCAAGAGGTAGTTAAGAAGTCCAAGGTTCTCATCCCAAGGAGGAGGGGTGGAAAACACAGCTCCCTTACCATATCCTCCAGGAGGGAATGGATGTCCAGGATGAGATATTCTAAGAAAAGGGTTGTAATGACTGTAGTTTCCCATGACAGATAAGATCCTAGTGTGGAACACTCGAGGTATAGGCAATCGTCCTACGATCAGGATGCTTAAAAGACTTATTTCTACACAGCACGTGGATTGTTGCTATCCTTGAACCCATGATTAGGGAGTCTAAGAGGTTAGAGGTTGGGCTCAAGTTGGGGTTCCACACCTCCTTCCCCAATGGGGATGTTGGAGGCAAGATTTGGGTGTTCTACAAGAATCTTCCTTCCCTTTCCATCCTATCCAAATCCATCCAGACCCTCTGTAACATCCCAAAAATCGGGGGTCGAGCAAAAACTCCACTCCCGTGTTTCAGAACATCATTTATGCAACATTTTCAATGATGGATGAATGTTGTTCATATTAGTGCAGAAAACATGAGTGGGATTAGACCAAAACAGCATATCATACTCCAGAGACAGTTAAATTAGTAAGTAGAAGAATGTAATAGATATATAAAGTATATGAACTGTTGTGGGTCTCCAGAGTGTGAACATGTTACCAGGTTAAAAATATACATGTATACTCCAAAAATGATAAAAAGAATATACATGGGTGTGTAAGAAAAAGGCAAAATACCAAGTATATTGGCATCTAATCAGTAACCGTGTAACCTCGTCAATCAGAACCTGCATATAGGAGGGATCCTCCTCATCATCATCAAGTTCGGTTCTACTTCGCAAGCATCGCCATCATCTGTAATTAAAATAGGAACTGTTTGGTGTGCGCAACACCATCCCGTAACGTGGGAGTGAGTAATTAACTCAGTGGAATCATAGAGCAAAGATTAACATGTTCTCAAATCAATCATGCGATAATAGTAAAGAAATTAATCAAACATTCCTAAATACTGTTGTTAATGCAATATGACATGACATGACGGATGCCCTCACCGACATTCTCCCTCATACGGCACCATCTGCGTCCGTGACATGCTTGCGTACCGCTCAGTGCTCCACATCTTCCAGGCACATGCAATGTGATGTTGATATGATTACCGAGTTATTATTAGTCCTTTTCATACAACAATATTGGAAAACTAAGGTACTTTGCTTATATCAATCCCAACACAGATCCTGTCTAGTGTCGTCACTCCAAGTAATCTCATACGATGTTAAGGCTGTTGATCGCACTCGTTACACCGCTCCCCCATCACCTTATCAATACAGGCCTAATTATCCTTAAGATTGCATCAGGACTCATCGCCCCCATGCGGTGTCAGGATAAACTCAAGGTCACTACAAAGGGCTCGTCACCAATCAGTGTAGGCCGACAGCAAGAATATAACATCCCATACTACCATAATCTGCTCAGAGTAGGGTGCTCACTGGTCACTACGGGGAGGTTTTTGGCCCCAGCGTAGGCCGACAGCTAGACCACGGTGTCCCATACCACCATACCCGGCTCATGAGTCTTTATGGATCAAGGTACCATGGTTAACAGGGTTTCCAATGGTAAGTTCAGTACCCTAGGTTCAAGCAGTTATGACTCATACATGGTGAACATACAATGGCCAGTCGGGTTACTTGACGGGCTCGACTAATACGAGCGCATCTCAAGCTGAACGACATGAAGTGCATAAAACATCTCGTGTGGCCTAACCACTGCCGCCAACCCAAAACACGACTCGCGTTCATCGACGCGTCCTTTGTGGTACCTAAAAACCAACCATGAATTTGATCCATTACCGACTGCCTGGACTAGGTCATAGCCCCAAGCATTAGTGCATCAACATCAATAAGCATAAGTGAGTAACAGAAATGAAGTACAACATTGTAAGCATGTTGACACATGTTATAACATACAACTTAAGCAAATCATCCTACACATGCATTTCATGTATATAATGAAATCAATACATATAGTCAACATGATGGAAATCATTTACATCAGCATATTACTTGAGAATTCAATCTCAAAACTCCTACACAACACCATTTACTCAATACATACTAATACAAACATTTATACAAACACTTAGACTATACACTTTAGTCTACATAGCGTATGTCGACTCAAAGTGCGCTTAAGGGCGAATCTCTTCGCCAAACCAATCATGCACGCATTCCTAATATTCTAACATGATAAATAGTCATGGCAAACATTTTATCAAAATATGGACGTAAGCGGTATTTCCTACAAATGACTAAAATACTCTAAATCTCATATTTACCGTACGTTTACGAAACGAAAAACGGACAGCATGTTGTACATGTCAAACGGCGTTGCAGTCGATAATCTACTATTAAAAGACATTGAAAGCTTTGAAATCAGTCAATCAAAGCGTCTAAAATCCTCACCTTTCACTTTAGATGTTTATCGTTTCGAACGGAGCGTATACGCTTCGTCAACGGCGTACAGGCGACCTAATACATAAGTTGTATAAGCTACTTTACTATTTGAATCAACGGAATGCTAAATCAGCAAGTATTTAGGGTTTTCCTTACCTAGAAATGCGTTGGAATCACTGGCAAAGTGGTTGGGATACGTTGCTTAAGCACGTGCAACAGCTAGTGCAGGTGGTAGGAAGATTACTCCCACACTCTCTCACAAACTCTCACTTTTTCTCTCTCTCTAACTAGGGTTTATAGCAAATTCAGATGGGTGAGATATGTGAGGGTTTAAAGCCCTTTTATAGCCTAAAACCTTCCCAAATTAGGCTTGGGAACAAGGTCTACTCGAGGTATAACTAAATCGGGGCTGTTCTGGTCCAAAGAAGCACTTCTAGAGGTCCCCTGGCCGAATGCGGTCGGACTTAAGCTCATGGATACTGGATCCTGCTCACACCTAGTTTTCAGTCCGGCAGAGTTCGCAGATCGCACGTGGCGGTCTAGTTTCAGTTCAGCGGTCATCGCACCTAGATCAGGTCTACAAGTCTCGTGATATAAAAGAGAAATTTTTCCTAATCCGAGGGTGCAATTTGGCTGAATTCTAACGGTCAGAATGCTTAAAAATAACGCGCAAAGTCACGTGCCAGATTTGAATTAAAATTTCTAAATCTAACCCTTTTCTCACTCTCTTCACTCTAGGCTCAATGAAATAGCCTCTGAACGTCGGTTGGCCTTGATTTTCGAAACGATTGTCAAGTCCAGCCAAGCGGTCACAACGGTCTAAGATGGTAGATATCGGACTTTCGACATGCGGTCTAGATCCAATACAAAGTTTCAAAGGATTCCCGAGAACAAACCGGTTTAGAGTTTGATCCTAGGTTTCAGGGTATTATAACACCATTGATTCTACAAGTTTTGGGTCTTGTAGACCGTATTTAAAGCGATCAGGGACAATTTCACAGCTACTCCAGCGTAGCGCTAGCTAACTTACGCTTAGTTTCTAAAGGAATTAATCCTAAGTGATTTCTTTGGCTATGGAATTGGGTTCTGAGCGGTTACCAAGGTGTTTTGGTTGACTCATTGCCTAAGGACATCTAATCCCAGGTTGCCAAAAATCTGGGGTGTTACACCCTCTCTATTGTGGCCAGCGAGCAAGATCTCCAAAATGTTATCACAGTGTCCTTTGTGTATGCCGGCTGCAGTAGGATCCAGCGTAGGGCCCTCTAGGAGGATATGATTATCCTCTCTAGGTTAGTACAAGGTCCATGAGCCCTGGGTGGCGACTTCAATGCAATTGTGGATGTCTCAAAAAGGAGGAGTCAAAGAAGCTATGATAGTGGTAGCTCCCAGGAATTCACTGAAGCTATCAATGTTGCGGGGCTTCTGGACGTGGGTTTTCTTAGAAACTCCTTCACATGGTCTAACAACCAGCAAGGTCAGGTGAGGGTGTGGGCCAGATTGGACCTTGCTCTCATCAATACTTCTTGGAACGGTAGCTTTCCCTTATTCCAAGTCGAACATCTAGCCCGCGCCAACTCAGAGCATGCTCCTCTGTTGTGGGTTTTTCCTTGTCAGCCCACTTTCGGTCCGAAGCCTTTCCACTTTCAACGGATGTGGTTCCAACATGATTCTTTTCTCAAGTGGGATATGGAGAGTGATGCTCAGCTAATGACTAATCTTCTTACCAAGATGAAAAAAGTTAAGAATCATTTGAAGGCTTGGAACAAGGATACTTTTGGTAATATTTTTTCCCTCGTCCGATAAGTAGAAAATTCTCTAGCCGATATTGAAGGGAAGCTTCAGGACCTAAATGCTTCAAAGGAATTGGAAAATTCTCTCCATCTACAATTGATGGAGGCAAGGTCAAACCTTTCTCCGCTCCAACTTATGGAAGAAATCTTTTGCAAGCAAAAAGCCAGAAATAGCTAGTTGGTAGAAGGTAACATGAATACACAGTTCTTCCATGCTTCAGTCACTGAGAAACATAGGAGGGCTTGCATCCACTCCATTGAGCTGCACATGGGTACTCGGGTGGAATCTCTGCAGATATTAAGGAAGCAGCTGTCAGATTCTTCCATAAGTTATTCTCGGTGAAGGGAGTGATCCACGACAATGACCTGCTCTCAACCATTCCAGAACTGATGTCTCCAACAGACAACACTCAGTTGATGGCCCTGCCCACCCTCCTAGAAGTGCGATAGGCTATTGACGCCCTTCCTAGAGATGGTACAGTAGGCCCTGATGGTCTATCGGGTGCGTTTTTCCCAAGCTGCTTGGATATCGTGGGCTTCAATCTCCATAGGGCTGTCACGTCTGTCTTTCAAGGAGGGTCTCTTCCTAGGGCTTTCACGGCATCTCTCATTTGTCTGATCCCCAAAGTTACATCCCCGAAGAGGTTCTAAGACTTTCACCTCATAAGTCTTTATAATTGTATTTATAAGATCTTCTCCAAGATTAGTATAGCTAAGCTCAGCCTCCTTCTCCCGAAGCTCATATCCTAGGAGTAAGGGGCCTTCATCCAAGGTCGATCAATTTAAGAGAATATTTCCCCCATGCAGGAACTTCCAAGGGAGCTAAACAGGAAAATTCGAGGGGGTAACATCGTGGTGAAACTCGATATGGAGAAGGCATATGATAGGGTTGAATGGTCCTTCCTTAAGAAATTTTTGGAGTGCTTGGGGTTTTCTTAGCCCTGGATCGAGTTGGTGGCCCGATGTTGGCATAATTATTGGTTCTTGGTGCTAATTAATGGGGAAGTTGGAGGCTTCTTCAAATCTACAAGGTGTCTCCGTCAGGGAGATCCATTGTCTCCAAGTCTATTCATCTTGGTTTTGGAAGCTCCAAGTAGAGGGCTTAAAGACCTGGTTGCAAGAGGCTCGTGCCTTCCATTCCAGTTGCGACGAGGCTTCCAGTTAGTATCCCACCTCTTATTTGCAGATGATATGTTGCTTTTTCTCAACGGGAGCCTAAAGTCCACATCCGTACCTTAAAGGCCTTTCTTGAATCCTTCCATCATGCATCTGGGTAGAAAGTTAACTTCCACAAAAGTAGTTTCCTCTGTTCAGATCAGCTTTCTCTGACTAGGGCCTCCTCCATCTGGAGAACGCTTGGTACGGCCAAAGCCTCGTCGTTTCTCTCATACCTTAGGGTTCCAGTTTCAGTTGGAAGGATTAAGAAAGAAGCATTCTAGCCGCTTATTGATAGGGTCGATAGTTGCGTCAGTGGGTGGCAAGCGAGGTGCCTATCAGAGTTGGGTAGAGTAACTCTGATAGGCATTCATGCACTTTCAGTATTTCGGTCCACACACTGGCAGTTGGATGCTCTTGAGAGCCACTTCGCCAACTTCTTATGGGGCAAGGTCAAAGGTAGGAGAAAACTCCACTGGACGAGCTGGAGTCACATCACGCTGCCTAAATCAGAAGGGGGCATGGGAATCAGAAACCTCGCCGATGTCATGCAGGCCCTCTGAGCCTAGGCTATTAGGTTCAAGAGAAACTACAGTCTGTGGAGTTCCTTCATAAGAGCCAAGTACAAAGAAGACCTGTCCAATTTAGGGCCTGCACATCTGTTCCTCAGCAGCATCAAGGATGTTCATATTTGGTCCCACTTTTTAGACATCTTTGGGATCTCGCTAATGGAGGCCCCTTCAGTTGAATCGAGATTATAACACTGGTGGTGCACCCCATTTGTTGGGGGTTCGTCAGGTCTCCTGAATTGGTTGACCCCTTTCATTCTCTTATAGGAGCTTTAGAAGAGTCGTAACAAGGCCAAGATGGAAGGGAAAACTAACCCAGTTGGTGCCCAGATCTCTCAGATCAAGGGTTGGATCTTCTCCATCGTAGATAGGTAGCCTCAATCCTGGTCTGGGACGAGCAGTCGTGCTCTCGCATGCTTAGGGCTAGCTCCCTCCTCTTCGGAGAGGTGTTTTCGTGTGGTGAAGTGGAGTAGGCCGCTCTCCGGCTGGGTGAAGCTGAACATAGACAGGTCATCTAAGGGAAATTCAGGGATGGCTAGAGGTGGAGGCATATGCAGAGGTGATAAAGGGGATTTCCTCTTTGGTTTCTCAGCGGGCTATGGGATGGCTTCAATCATGAGGGCGGAAATCCAAGCTATTTACGATGGGCTCCACATGTCTCGACAAGGGCCTAGGAAAAGTTGTGGTTGAGTTTGACTCCCAACTGGTTATTAACTTCCTCTCGAGGACATCAATCCCGAGTTGGAAATGGCCATACTGGTTGAATAGGATCAAAGCTTTGTGCACTCTTGGTGAGGTTAGGTTTAACCACATTCTCTGGGAAGGAAATGGGTCGGCGGATGGGATGACCAGGATGGGCAGCGGTTGTCAAACCTCAGCCCAGTTCGTCAGTAGAGCCAAGCTTCCTAGTACGGTCAAGCGTCTCCTTTTCCTTGATTGGGTGGGCATGGGTTCTGTCAAAAGTGAGGGGAGAATGTAGCAGCTTCCCCTGGTTTCAGGTTCCCCCCTAGTAAGTGTCTGTGGTAGGTGTAGGCTTGTGCAACAGTTTTTTTTTTTGTTAGGGGGGTGTATAGGCTATAATCGTAGGGGGCTCATTCAGCCCATATGATGGGTGGGCCCATCTTTGTGGGCCTCCTTGAATAACTAGGTTGTATCATTCTCTCTGTCAATACATCTCAGGAGGTCATTACACCTGATTCTTCAAAAAAAAAAAAGTAAGGGAGAGGGAGATGGGCTTTTTAAAGGGAGGATAGAGGTGGGATTTGTAAAGTAGCGTTGGGATATGTGCGTATTAAATAGTTGGCTACCGCTAATAATTTTTTGATGTCTATAGGGCAGGAGCGTCAATTTATTGACTAGCATTTTTGTATGGTGATGACTTAGTATTTTGTTTTCCCTTTACTAATTTAGTGTACAAAGTTAATTTCTAATTCAGAAATTAGAAAAACTACCTAATTAATATAAGATTTGCATTCTACTACCTATTTCAAAAGGTTTTAATATGCTACTTCATTAATGTTTGCAATTACCATCCCACCACCATTCTTTTAGTTTCTTAATGCCTGTTACAACCAAATGGGTTGGCGGCTTGAGTAGGCCCCATCATGATGTTTATGTCAAATCAACCCTAACTACTAGGTGCTTCACCCAATGTTAGGTTAATAGCCCAAAAATAAACCCCATCAATGATTCAAATGGACCAAATAATTAGAAATAATGCACAGGACAATACTCACCCTTCAAACTATTTCCCTTCGTGTGACCCATTTGAATCATGGATTGGCTTGATTTTTGGGTTGTGGGCATAAATTTTTTAATGAAATCTAATGGTGGGAGTGGATTTCATACAATCACTATGGTAGGCCCTGTAAAAACTAGGGGTGGACGTATCTCTCCCATTTTTTTAGTACAATGGCAAACACTATCTGCAACTATAGTAAAAGAGCAAAATGTGCAAACCTGTACTTCGGATGGAATCCAGAAAAGGGACGGGCCTCACCTATCGTATCCACCAATCAAACTAATCACCTAACCAAAAAGTAGCTACCTAAAACTAGC
The DNA here is from genome assembly GCA_037074715.1 of Magnolia kwangsiensis. NCBI lineage: Eukaryota > Viridiplantae > Streptophyta > Magnoliopsida > Magnoliales > Magnoliaceae > Magnolia > Magnolia kwangsiensis. The sequence continues at coordinate 142,570,057 of CM073573.1, forward strand.
ACCCCATTCCCAAAAGGGGGGGCCAACCTAGAGGATCAGCTACGAAAGCCCCATTAAGAGGGACGCCTATGAGACTTAACCCTCCTTAATTAGAGGCTGATAAGCCCTCTAATAGGGATCAGAAGGTCTGAGCAATAGAATTATCACATAGTAGGTCAACCGCCACTTCCTAACTCCGCCATGCATTTGCCACCGCATTACCTTCCCTAAGAGTGTGTAAAATCCTGAAATTGATGGAGCTTTGAAATTGATGTCTCACTCCCAACTATTTTCTTTAGTGTGGCTACCAAAATCACAAGTCAACCTGATTTCTAGACTTAGACTTAACATGGGATAACACATTGATGATTGGAGTGGATTTTACATACATATCATAGTGGGCCTATAAAAAATCAAGAATCATTGTCCCTCTACCAATCATTAAAAAATATAGATATTTATATTAAAAAAGAGGACAGCCACCTTTTATTACCCACCATGATCTGTACGTGACATCCACTCCGACCATTAGATATGTAATAGGGAATTTGACTGTACTGACCTCGAAGTTTGGTCAAATTACCTCGTGAGGTACTACATTCTAGATATCCCAAGAATGGCCTTCTGACAACTTCTAAATATTGTTTTGGATGAAAATGCCCCTGTCCTTGGCTTAGAAGTTGTACAATCTTGGAGTGAATAAGAAGTTACATTCATTTTCAAAACCTAAGAAAGTGACGGATTGGCTACTCCCCCTACCACCAGTCAATGGCTGGTGCTCGGTGGTATGTGGGCCCCACCACCATGTATGTGTTACATCCATGCCGCCCATCCTTCTTGCCATATCATTTTAGGGCTAGGGCCCAAATATCAGCTCGATCTAGTGCTCGTGTGGCCCACGTAATAAAAAAAATGGTGACTGTTAAAACTTTTCAGGCTCACTGTGATGTTTGTTAGAAGTGTACACTGCCCATGTTGGGACTTTTTGGGCCCACGACGAGCTGGCTAACAAAGTGGATGGATCAGATCACCCCATTGTGGGCCTTAAGCTATGGTACCAATGGTTTGGTAGAACAGGAAGTGAACATGTGGATACCACGATCCATGCAACATGACAACCATGAGCCATATGACATGATAACTACAACCCATGCAAACAACAACCGATATGGGCCCACATTAATGTGTGTGTATAATCTATGCTGCCCATCCTTTTTGTCGTGTCATTTTATGGGTAGGACCCAAGTATTAGGTTGATCCGGTGCTCGTATGGGCCACAAAATAGAAAATAATGGTGAGTATAGAAACTTTCCAGGCTCACTATGATGCTTGTTAGAAGTGGATATTGCCCAAGTAAGGACTTTTTGGGCCCACAGCAAGCTACTCGACAAGGTGGATGGATCAGATCACCCCATTGTTGGCCTTAAGCTATGGTACCAATGGTTTGGTAAAAAAGGAAGTGAACACGTTGCAAACCACGAACTATGCAACATGACAACCACTACCCATATAACATGGCAACTACGACCCATGAAAAGCACGACCCAAATGGGCTCACATTGATGTATGTAAATAATCCATGCCACCTATCCTTTTTGTTGTGTCATTTTAGGGGTAATGTCAAATATCAACCACGACCCTTTGTGGATAAAAACCATGATCCATTGTGCATGTGAACCACAACCTTCAAATGGATTGTGGTTATCACGTAGCAAGGGTTGAGGTTGTCATATTAGATGGGTCGTGGTTGTCATGTTATATGGGTCGTGGTTGTCATGGGTCGTAGTTGCCAAGTTATATGGGTCATGATTGTCATGTTATATGGGTCATGGTTGTCATGGGTCGTAGTTGTCATGTTACATGGGTCATGTTGTCATGTTATATGGGTCATGGTTATCATCCGGGTCATAGTTGTCATGGGTCGTAGTTACCATGTTATATGGGTCATGGTTGTTATGTTATGTGGGTTGTGGTTGTCATGTTATATGGGTCATACTTGTCATATTATATGGGTCGTGATGAATATGGGCTGTGAAGCCTGTATACTAGCCCATATTATTCCGTAGGCTTCCTCGGTCCTCCCGGTCGAATTTCGGCAACCCGCGATCCATAATCAGCAGTTGCGTGCGACCTTAAGTAGTATCCCGTATTCCAGAGTCAGATCAACCTGAAACTTGTACCCTTGCGACCGCGCCGTCACCGCGGTTCTGATGGACAGGCCAAGAGAGGTGGGACCCCATTTAGTTCGAGGAAAAACACTACGTATTACAAAACCCAAGAGAATATCTATGACATGTCCTATCAATCACATCAATCATAAGTCTAGTACAAGCCATCACTCACCCATACCTCTCTCTTCACAAAGTCAACAACAACCATACCTAACCATCCCCTTCTTACCAAAAGGTCAAAAGAAACCATACCCTCCGTCCCATCTCCCTTACAACAACCTATCCTCTCTCTCATTTTCTCACTATATCCCAAGCACCAATGAAGCATCCAACGTCCAAGCAAGAGAGCTCCATGAGAGAAGCTTCGCCCATCTAATCCTCATCTTCCTCCCTTAAAGTTGAAGACAAGGAGCTAAGAAGTCCATGGAGCCTAGAAAAAGCAGAATCGGTGGGTGATTTTTGGTTTGATTTGGTGATTTGATGGCCCACTTATGGTGGAACCCATCTTGATGTATGATTTGTATGTAGAGGGACCCATGGTGGCGGGGTCCCTCTGCTTCTTTGTTCTCTCTCTCTCTCTCCCTCTCTCTCTCTTGATGCATGTGGCCCACCATATGATGTGTTATACATTTGAGCAGTCCAGCAGCTCATGTTGTTGTTAACGATAACAGCTATGGACTGACCATGAGGTGTGTGTTTCTCCAAACCGCCCATTGCTGGAAGGGCCATATTCATTAAGATAGAGTTTCTTCTTTCCTTGAAACTGCAGATGTAACTTTTGTGGACTTCGACACAAGATCACTTTTAAGTTCTGAAACCCTTCCCTTGAGAAAATAAATTTCATCCTCCACTGACTTCTTTAGCTTGTCAGCCTGTATAAAACAGCATTTGTAAACATAATCAAACAAGCATGCCTTTGTACACATCTCAAAAGGAAGAAAGATTAAAAAAACACTTATATATGAAGAAATAAAAAATGTACCTACAAATCTTCTAAACAATGGCAAAATTCGACATGAGTAATGAGTTCAAACCTAGGATGAACTTTAAAACTCAAAACCTATGTTTAGGTTAAGGTTTAGGTTTAGGTTAGGTTTAGGTTATAGGTTATAGGTTATAGCTTTAGGGAATTAAAAATAGGTTAAGGTTTAGGTTTAGGAAATCAAGTTCGGGATTTGATAATGGGTTTGGGTTTAGGTTATAGATTTTGGTTTTGGTTTAGGTTATAGGTTTTGGTTTAGGTTATAGGTTTAGGATAAGGTTTAGGTTTAGGTTTAGGTTTAGGTTATAGGTTTAGGATAAGGTTAAGGTTATAGGTTTTGAGATTTGAGAATGGGTTCGGGTTTAGGTTATAGGTTTTGGTTTTGGTTTAGGTTATAGGTTTTGGGATTTGAGAATAGGTTCGGGTTTAGGTTATGGGTTTTGGTTTTGATTTAGGTTATAGGTTTAGGTTAAGGTTAGGTTTAGGTTATAGGTTTTGGGATTAGGGAATAGTTTTAGGTTATAAGTATAGGTTTAGGTTAGGTTATAAGTTTTGGGATTTGAGAATGGGTTCGGTTTTAGGTTATAGGTTTTGGTTTTAGTTTATGTTATAGGTTTTGGTTAAGGTTATAGGTTATAGGTTATAGGTTTAGGTTTAGGTTAAGGTTAGGTTTAGGTTATAGGTTTTGAGATTTGGGAATAGTTTTAGGTTATAAGTATAGGTTTAGGTTAGGTTATAAGCTTTGGAATTTGATAATGGGTTCGGATTTAGGTTATAGGTTTTGGTTTCAGTTTAGGTTATAGGTTTTAGTTTATGTTATAGGTTATAGGTTTAGGATAAGGTTTAGGTTTAGGTTTAGGTTATAGGTTTTGGGATTTGAGAATGGTTTCGGGTTTAGGTTATAGGTTTTGAGATTTGAGAATGGGTTCGGGTTTAGGTTATAGGATATAGGTTTAGATTTAGGTTAAGGTTAGGTTTAGGTTATAGACTTTGGGATTTGGGAATAGTTTTAGGTTTTAAGAATAGGTTTAGGTTAGGTTATAGGTTTTTGGATTTGATAATGGATTCGTGTTTAGGTTATAGGTTTTGGTTTTGCATTAGGTTATAGGTTTTGGTTTAGGTTATAAATTATAGGTTTAGGATAAGATTTAGGTTTAGGTTTATGTTTAGGTTATAGGTTTTGGGATTAGAGAATGGGTTCGGGTTTAGGTTACAGGTTTTGGTTTTGGTTTAGGTTATAGGTTTAGGTTATAGGTTTTGGGATTAGGGAATAGTTTTAGGTTATAAGTATAGGTTTAAGTTAGGTTATAAGTTTTGGGATTTGAGAATGGGTTCGGGTTTAGGTTATAGGTTTTGGTTTTGGTTAAGGCTATAGGTTTTGGTTAAGGTTATAGGCTATAGGTTTAGGTTTAGGTTAAGGTTAGGTTTAGGTTATACGTTTTGAGATTTGGGAATAGTTTTAGGTTATAAGTATAGGTTTAGGTTAGGTTATAGGTTTTGGGATTTGATAATGGGTTCAGGTTTAGGTTATAGGTTTTGGTTTTGGTTTAGGTTATAGGTTTTAGTTTATGTTATAGGTTATAGGTTTAGGATAAGGTTTAGGTTTAGGTTTAGGTTATAGGTTTTGGGATTTGAGAATGGTTTCGGGTTTACGTTATATGTTTTGGTTATAGGGTTTGAGATTTGAGAATGGGTTCGTGTTTAGGTTATAGGTTTTGGTTTTGGTTTAGATTATAGGTTTTGGTTAAGGTTATAGGTTATAAGTTTAGGTTTAGGTTAAGGTTAGGTTTAGGTTATAGGCTTCGGGATTTGGGAATAGTTTTAAGTTATAAGTATAGGTTTAGGTTAAGTTATAGGTTTTGGGATTTGATAATGGGTTCGGGTTTAGGTTATAGGTTTTGGTTTTGATTTTGGTTATAGGTTTTGGTTTAGGTTATAGGTTTTGGTTTAGGTTATAGGTTATAGGTTTAGGATAAGGTTTAGGTTTAGGTTTAGGTTATAAGTTTTGGGATTTGAGAATGGGTTCGGGTTTAGGTTATGGGTTTTGGTTATAGGTTTTGGAATTTGAGAACGGGTTCGGGTTTAGGTTATAGGTTTTGATTTTTTTTAGGTTATAGGTTTTGGTTAAGGTTATAGGTTACAGGTTTAGGTTTTGGTTAAGGTCAGGTTTAGGTTATAGGTTTTGGGATTTGGGAATAGTTTTAGGTTATAAGTATAGGTTTAGGTTAGGTTATAGGTTTTGGGATTTGATAATGGGTTTGGGTTTAGGTTATAGGTTTTAGTTTTGGTTTAGGTTATATGTTTTGGTTTAGGTTATAGGTTATAGGTCTAGGATAAGTTTTAGGTTTAGGTTTAGGTTATTGGTTTTGGGATTTGAGATTGGGTTCGGGTTTAGGTTATAGGTTTTGGTTATAGGTTTTGGGATTTGAGAATGGGTTCAGGTTTAGGTTATAGGTTTTGGTTTTGGTTTAGGTTATAGGTTTTGGTTAAGGCTATAGGTTATAGGTTTAGGTTTAGGTTAAGGTTAAGTTTAGGTTATAGGTTTTGGGATTTGGGATTAGTTTCAGGTTATAAGTATAGGTTTAGGTTAGGTTAAAGGTTTTGGGATTCGATAATGAGTTCGGGTTTGGGTTATAGTTTTTGGTATTGGTTTAGGTTATAGGTTTTGGTTTAGGTTATAGATTATAGGTTTAGGATAACGTTTAGGTTTAAGTTTAGGTTATAGGTTTTGGGATTTGAGAATGTGTTCGGGTTTAGGTTATAGGTTTTGGTTATAGGTTTTGGGATTTGAGAATGGGTTCGGGTTTAGGTTATAGGTTTTGGTTAAGGTTATAGGTTATAAGTTTAGGTTTAGGCTAAGGTTAGGTTTAGTTTATAGGTTTAGGGATTTGGGAATAATTTTATGTTCTAAGTATAGGTTTAGGTTAGGTTATAGGTTTTGGGATTTGATAATGGGTTCAAGTTTAGGTTATTGGTTTTGGTTTTGGTTTAAGTTATAGGTTATAGGTTTTGGAGAAGGTTTAGGTTTAGGTTTAGGTTATAGGTTTTGGGATTTGAGAATGGGTTCGGGTTTAGGTTATAGGTTTTGGGATTTGAGAATGGGTTTGTGTTTAGGTTATAGGTTTTTGTTTTGGTTTAGGTTATAGGTTTTGGTTAGGGTTATAGGTTATAGGTTTAGGTTTGGATTAAGGTTAGGTTTAGGTTATAGGTTTTGGGATTTGGGAATAGTTTTAGGTTATAAGTATCAGTTTAGCTTAGGTTATATGTTTTGGGATTTGATAATGGGTTCGGGTTTAGGTTATAGGTTTTAGTTTTGGTTTGAGTTATAGGTTTTGGTTTAGGTTGTAGGTTATAGGTTTAGGATATGGTTTAGGTTTAGGTTTAGGCTATAGGTTTTGGGATTTGAAAATGGGTTCGGGTTTAGGTTATAGGTTTTGGGATTTGAGAATGGGTTTGGGCTTAGGTTATAGATTTTAGTTTTGGTTTAGGCTATAGGTTTTGGTTAAGGTTATAGGTTATAGGTTTAGGTTTAGGTTATAGGCTTTGGGATTTGGGAATAGTTTTAGGTTATAAGTATACGTTTAGGTTAGGTTATAGGTTTTGGGATTTGATAATGGGTTTGGGTTTAGGCTATAGGTTTTGGTTATTGGTTTTGGTTTTGGTTTAGGTTATAGGTTATAGGTTTAGGATAAGGTTTTGGTTTTGGTTTTGGTTATAGGTTTTGGGATTTGAGAATGGGTTCGGGTTTAGGTTATGGGTTTTGGTTATATGTATTAGGATTTGAGAATGGGTTCGGGTTTAGGTTATAGGTTTTGGTTAGGGTTATAGGTTATAGGTTTTGGGATTTGGGAATAGTTTTAGGTTATAAGTATAGCTTTAGGTTAGGTTATAGGTTTTGGGATTTGATAATGGGTTATAGATATGGTTTTAGTTTAGGCGATAGGTTATAGGTTTATGATAAGGTTTAGGTTCAGGTTTAGGTTATAGGTTTTGAGATTTAAGAATGGGTTCGGGTTTAGGTTATAGGTTTTGTTTTTGGTTTAGGTTATAGGTTTTGGTTAAGGTTATAGGTTATAGGTTTAGGTTTAGGTTAAGGTTAGGTTTAGGTTATAGGTTTTAGGATTTGGGAATAGTTTTAGGTTTTAAGTATAGGTTCAAGTTAGGTTATAGGTTTTGGGATTTGATAATGGGTTCGCGTTTAGGTTATAGGTTTTTGTTTTGGTTTAGGTTATAGGTTTTGGTTTAGGTTATAGATTATAGGTTTAGGATAAGGTTTAGGTTTAGGTTTATGTTTAGGTTATAGGTTTTAGTTTAGAGAATGGGTTCGGGTTTAGGTTATAGGTTTTGGTTTTGGTTTAGCTTATAGGTTTTTGGATTTGAGAATGGGTTTAGGTTTAGGTTATTGGTTTTAGTTTTGGTTTAGGTTATAGGTTTTCGTTAAGGTTATAGGTTATAGGTTTAGGTTTAGGTTAAGGTCAGGTTTAGGTTATAGGTTTTGGGATTTGGGAATAATTTTAGGTTATAAGTATAGGTTTAGGTTAGGTTGTAGGTATTGGGATCCGATAATGGGTTCGGGTTTAGGTTATAGGCTTTGGTTTTGGTTTAGGTTATAGGTTTTAGTTTAGGTTATTGGTTATAGGTTTACGATAAGGTTTAGGTTTAGGTTTAGGTTATAGGTTTTGGGATTTGAGAATGAGTTCGGGTTTCGGTTATAGGTTTTGGTTTTGGTTTAGCTTATAGGTTTTAGGATTTGAGAATGGGTTCGGGTTTAGGTTATAGGTTTTGGTTTTGATTTAGGTTATAGGTTTTGGTTAAGGTTATAAGTTATAGGTTTAGGTTTAGGTTAAGGTTAGATTTAGGTTATAGATTTTGGGATTTGGGAATAGTTTTAGGTTATCAGTATAGGTTTAGGTTAGGTTATAGGTTAACCTTTAAGGATAGGTTATAGGTTTTGGCATTTGAGAATGGGTTCGGGTTTAGGTCATAAGTTTTAGTTTTGGTTTTGGTTATAGGTTTTGCGATTTGAGAATGGGTTCGGGTTTAGGTTATGGGTTTTGGTTATAGATTTTGGGATTTGAGAATGGGTTTGGGTTTAGGTTATAGGTTTTGGTTAAGGTTATAGGTTATAGGTTTAGGTTTAGGTTAAGGTTAGGTTTAGGTTATAGGTTTTGGGATTTGGAAATAGTTTTAGGTTATAAGTATAGGTTTAGGTTAGGTTATAGGTTAACCTTTAGGGATAGGTTATAGGTTTTGGGATTTGAGAATGGGTTCGGGTTTAGGTCATAGGTTTTGGAATTGGTTTAGGTTATAAGTTTTGGGATTTGAGAATGGGTTCGGGTTTAGGTTATAGGTTTTTGGATTTGAGAATCGGTTCGGTTTTAGGTTATGGTGTGGGCCCTGCAAATACAAATATAAACATGGCCTGTCCAAATTGTCAGACCCTTCCAATGTCGTCCATAGGAAATGGACAGCTTCATTATGGTCATAACAGTGGTTCTCACCTTCTAGGGTCCCTCGCTCTTCCGAATAGCTTCGATCCAAATCTGGGTCTGCTCCATTAATTTCAAGCAAATACATAAACACGGCCTGTCCAAATGGTCAGGCTCTTCCAATGCTGTCATGGGAAATGGACTGCTTCATTATGGTCATAACAGCGATTCCCACCTTCCAGGGACCCCCGCTCATCCGGATAGCTCCGACGGACATCCAGGTCTACTCCATTAATTTTGAACAAATACATAAACACAGCCTGTCTAAATGGCCAGGCTCCTCCAATGCTGTCCATATGAAATGAACAGCTTCATCATGGTCATAACAGCGGTTCCCACCTTCCAGGGACCCCCTCTCAGCATCCGGATAGCTCCGACTCACATCCGGATCTACTTCATCAATTTCGAGATAATATATATACATGGGTCTGTCCAAATGGCCAGGCCACTTCATCAATGAATCATATACTATGAAGGAAAGAAGACTCACCAATTTAGCTACAGGTGCCCAGAGCAAGATAACTGCACCAATGTTTGTACCTAGTTACATTGATTAAATAAAAAAATTATACGAATGAAATGACAAAAAGCCAGGATATCATGGACCAAGAGAAAGATGAGTACCCTCAAGAAAAAACTCATGCCAAGCATATTTAATGCGACGAACTTTCATTATGTCTTTGGTTAGCTTCACCAAAGGTTTTATCTGCACTAATAGGACAGATTAATAAACAACACCAATAACAACACCTCTATTAATGCAATTAGCATTTCTAAAGGAAATTTAAAAATAAATAAATAAATAAAATTTAAATATGCCTTCTAAATTGTACTTACCGATAGTTGGAATTGTGGTAACAATCTCCCCCAGCTTGAGCTTGAGTCTGTTTTCTATTACAATTAGTGAAATCAATACGTACTTACAACAATAGGTACCAGATCTTTGGTCCAGGGGTGATCCACAATAAAAGGTACCATTTAACATGAACTAAAATCATATATTATCCATACCTTAATTGGACTCACTACAAGGGTAATCTTTCAATGATGGCCCACTACTTCTGATAATCACTACAGGGGTAAGAAAATTACAAAAAGTAAGAATCATGAGATGACATATGTAGAAATAGTGACAAGACTAGCTAGTAATGACAGGAAGCTAAGACATCAAATTATTTATGAAGAACAGGAAAAAACAAAAATAAAATAAATAGTTAAAAACTTTACCATTTCAATATTGAACCTTGTAGTGGCAACATTGATCTATAGGGCTAAAAATGCATTAACCTGCATATAAAAATCTCAAGTTAGTTGGGCCTTTGAGGTCCTTAAATGATAGTAGAAGAAGCCAGAAAGCTATTGAAATTAACCATCAAGCCTTTTAAAAATCCCTCTCAGAAAATGAATGAAATGTACACAACTCACCTTGATGCCCATTCTCCCTCCTCCTTTACCCAGGCTTGGGATCGGCAATGCAAGGAGTTGCATTAGCGGAGTTAAAAAGAGGCTTAGGCTCCATTTGGTTTGTGACGACCAAATGGAGTCTAATATGTTTAAATATAGAGTACAAAATTCATTCAAAATTGTAAAAACTAAACCAAACTAAACCAAACCAAGCCAAATTAGTTCAAAATTAAGGAAAAATCAAGCGAAACATCATATAAAGTAACTAAAAAAAATCGATATATAGGTAGTATGTTACAACAGCATCTGACACGTAGTAAGAAGCCATTGTCTGGAATAACATCATTGAAACAAGAAAGAACAGCCTTAGAAATGCCCAACGGAACTATTGCAAGGAAGTTCTACCAACTGAGAAATGGGATTGTTTATATAAAGGATAAGTGAGCAAGACTTGTCCAAGAGTCAGAGCAGTATAAATTTCGTAATATAAACACCTCTATAACAATAGGAGAAGTGTAGATTATAGTTAAAAAGAAAGGGAGTTGGAAATAAAAATAAACATGATTCAACACATATTCAGTTATAATGGGAAATATCTTAAGTCATCACTTGTTACGCATTACACCAAAAGATCAATCACTCACAATCTAAGATTCTGGAAGAAAAAAAGATGAAGAAAGAAATCAAATAAGCTAGTAAGTCCTGTCAGTTGCAAGCTCGAAAACAAAAGATGCTACAAAGGCTGTTTAAATATACAACAGCAATGGCCATCCAAAAATCTACCTTTCACCATGTAAGTACCATCACTATCAACCACATCTTTGTATTACTATGTATAACAGAATGTATTGAGATTCAGCACATGTGAAATACAAATAGAAACCAATACAAATAACGGAATCCAGAAAAAGAAAGCGACAGAAAATCAGAAAAGTGTACCCTAAGAATACAACATTACCATTGCTTTGAACAGAATATCAATGCCAACAAAATACAATTGGGTATTGAAAATAAGAATAAAAATCACAGCAGGATAATTCAAATTACTAAGATTTAGCACAACTAATTCCAATAATGGATAAAACCCAAAACAGGATATGGATTCGGTTGCATATTACAATTCAAGCTACTAGTTGCTTCTTTTTATTCTTCCTCTTTCTTTTTTCAATCGATGGCATATCTTTATATGTTTCTGGTACATTCATGATTCACCTCCTTTAAATAATTCATCATATTCAATTCAAATTTCAAACATAGAAAAAAATAGAACAGAAGAAATCTCAAAAGGTAAAAAATAAATTTCACCCAGAATAGAATAACAAACAAAAGAGAAAAGAAAGCAGTTAACTTTCCACATTTCCAACAATACATTCTTTAAATTAATAATAATAATAATAAAAGCAGAGACATTTAAACTAAGAAATTCAAAACAAAAATCAAAATTTCCAGCAGAGATTATAGAAATGTACCAGCAGTATCCCAGAGTCCAAGATTCACTATCTCCCCATCAACCACCACATTTGCATTGAAATTATCAAACACTCTTGGAACATAATCCTATCCAAAAAAAATACAAAAACCCACCAAGGAAAAGCCATGAAAGCCAAACATCTTTAGTTACAAAATGCATCAAAGGGTTCCTTACTCATGCTGGTAAGATATAAATCTCTGCCTGGAAATGCCACAAGTGAACTGACATATGAAACTGGTTATCAATGGAACCTCTCCAATGACACCTAAGCATTACTTCATGTCATTGGGTTAGTCTATGGCATCACAAGCCTTGCTTATATGAGAAATAAAAAGGTCCTTTGCTAAAGGTTACCATGGATGGTGGTAAGATGGCACACCAATGAGAAACATTAAGGTAGATATGGTGCCGAAAAGCGGTTCGTAAAGCTTCCGTGCCAACACGAAATTGCTTTTGGGGTGCTACAGAAACTTAGCAAACATTAAGGGCCCATTTGGATTGTAAGTTGCTTAAGATAAGTTACTTATGCCACAAGTAACTTATCTTATTTTCTGCTAATTAAGAAGATAAGTATGTTTGGTAAACAACATACTTATCAGCTTCTCCTCTCTTTCGTTTCTCCTATGCCTCTCCTCAACAACTTATGAAAAGTATAAAAGCTAAAAAAATTAACTGAAGTGATTGAGTACATATAAGTAAAAAAGTTACCTATAACTAATCATAAGCCAAACTTACTTGTCTAAAATAAGTTACTTATCTGCTGTTGTAAGTAGAAAAAGTAACTTATTTAATGGTATCCAAACAGTCCCTAAGTGGGCTTACATTTTCCAGCTATTTGGCCCTCAGATCACAATCAAGATTTGCACTGGAAGGTCCCAAACATATCTCAAAATCATTTTGCTGCTAGTCAATACTGTTAAAAAAATCATTTTTCTTTGATTATATTTCCCTCAAAGTGCTAAGGTGATTCCCATGAGGAGAGATTTTAGAGGTAATTCAAGGCTACGTGCCAAAGTGGGTCTCCATGAGATGCATGTCCATTAACCTTCTTCTTTCAAAAAAAAAAATGCAAAACCAAACATCAATTATTTAGTTTCATATGAAAAAAAATTGACCTTTCTCAGGAAATCTGTCATCTCTGTCTTACATTGATGGAGAAAATAACCTTAAAATACATAATTTAGTTAATAGGAAAGATCAAATTGTAGACCGACAATGATCAAATTGTAATTAGATTCTCATTATTTATGATGCAGAAACATTTGTAAACATCAAATTGTAGATGAAATGATGTAGTAACTAGAGATATACATATGCAACTCGAGGAAGTCCACCAATCAAATAGCTGTGATTGTTCAACAGAGTAGATTTCTGATCTGTTGAACATTAACATTGGGATCCACCGGACGAATGATATGTATCATCATCATTAATGTAAAATATCCCCCCATCTGTACAGATGTCACGTCCCAAACTCGGTAACCAGAATCCCAAGGAACCCGATGGCCGGTTCTGGCTGTAATAGCCTCCATAGTATCTCATTCTCAGCTCCTGAGACAGGTTCCGATCCTGGAATCTTAGAAGGAGGATTTTCATAACAGTATAATCATTACCAATACGAGCATACCCAAGATCACAGTAAGTACATCTGAGAATAACAAAGGGCACACATCACAAAATCCACTAAGAATTTAAAATTTTACAACCATCCATAAAGTCCAAAGGACATACATGAGATAAAAGGCAAAGAGAGAAAGGTCAGCAACACTAGAGTCCTCAAATGCTCAGCTCTACTCCATGCTCTACTGCTACGACGCCTACCTAGATTCTGCTGCATGCATCAATCGTGCATAAGCTTATAGAAGCTTAGAGGGTGGTATAAGCGTGTGACAATGGTGCACAGAAGAATAGTAGGAGGTGCAAGAAGGGAAACATGCTCAATGAGAATATCACTAGCCTTACCAAGGCTTATCATGAATACGATGCAATAAGAACTAGGAGCCATACCAAGGCAATGCATGAAGGGCCTTACACAGCCAATGCTAATGCAATGTAAGTAATGTCAGTGCTCATATCCAAACCATAAGTCAAGTATATTTCCAATCATAAGAAAATCACCGGAGTCCATTACACTACTGAATGACTACCGCTCTACAGACCCCGCACAGTCAAATGAGCGTAAGAGACCTCACTACCCACTTGTGGACAGCCAATCACCAGCAAGGCCTGACGGTAGCGGACCTATTTATGATCTGGTCAGACTCAACCTAGCAATGCTCACTACACACTAGAAAAGTAAGGCCACACCCTTATCCAACCGACTACACGACAGTGGGAGTCGCAACCTAACAGTATAAGGCTCTAGTGCGCTCACGTATTCCACCCGGTCACGATATTGGAGCAGATCCTTAGTACCATGGAAGTTTTAGAAATTTCACTCATGGGCATCCTATGCACTCGGTATGCTTAACTAATATTTTTGGTGTCCACACATACGTCCATTCACGAATACCCCTGTGGAGGCAAGGCCCTAATGAAGTAAGGGCGGATATCCACAAGCTATGCAATGTCAGATGCATCACACAATCACCCATGTATCAATCCCAAGCATCCATCTCTCAAGGAGATACCAACATGTCCTACACAATGGCACAATCATGGCCAATCATACCTCAACCAAGCATGCATATGATGTGTATGAGAGTGGACCATGAAGATGAATAGGGGTGCCAATAAGGTGAAGATGAACTCTCTACCTAACCATGAAGGGTCTAGGTACTTAACCAATTCCTCATAAGGAATACAACCTCTAGTTGGGGCCCATATACTTGAGGTAGCCCACGAGACTGAAGAGAACAATGGAATGGGCCTAAATAGATGAAACGGCTTAGCAAGGGTCTATGGTGGGCCTTTAACCATCCATAGAAGCCCATGGGCCTGCCTTAGGGCCACCAATGTGGACATCCAACCATAATTGGTTCCCAAGAGGTAGCCCATCTCTAATTGATCATGGATCAAGGCTTAAGGCTCATGCAACATTAGAAATAAGAAATGAACAGCCATAATCATACCACAAACACTCGTGTTGGGCTTCAGAAAGGGCAGCCCAATGCTTACCCAAAATATTGGTCCAAGGGGAACACACATAACCCAACCCATATATACCACTATGGGCCCATAGGGGAAAGGTTAGGGCCCAACATAAAGGCCACTAATCCCATATATTATGGTGGCCTAGTGGGAAGCCCATTGATTAAACCAAATTGGCAAATGTCATGCTCTTAGTCAAGTAAGTTGGGCCTACAACCCGGCCCAAGTATAAAGTTGATTTGGTGGGAAACCAAAGGCCCATATACTTATATAATTTGGCCCACTAAACCAACACAATAGTATGGTAAAAATAGCCCAAGAGTTCAATGGGTATATCTGGAAAGTTTCAGCCCAATTGGGCTTAAAGAGTTCAACAACTATCTACATTCATGGACCCAATTAAATTCAACTGTGATGGGCCTCAAAAATACATTTATTAAGCCTAAAATTTAAGGAACCAAATGTATAAATTATTTCCTCTAAGACCTTCATAAATGTGGTGGGCCCTACTCCTCAAAATTTCAGCCCAAGGCCAAGCATAATTATAACATGTTGTTGTCCTAAATTTGGGCACTCCATTGGAGTGGGTCTAAGGCCTCTAAAACTCTGAAAATTGAGGACCAAGGTCCCTCATCATGCATAAAATGAGATAAAATCCAAAAAGGTTGCCCACCATCAGAAAAAATATTTTTGAATTATGGTTTTTATCAAGGCATATTGTTGGATTGCACAGCAGAAAAATCTGGGAGTCAAGCCATCTTGGTCCATTCTTTTGGATGCCCAAACGAGGTCATTTGAGGCTGAAATTTTACAGAGTGATACTTCCATATGTGGTCCACACCTCAAAAAAATTTTAAAATTTTTAGATATTTATAAGTATTTTAATTAATTTAAACAAAACAGACTGTCCAGAAAATTGGACAGACCTAGACGTCCCAACGTGGTAGGCCAGTCCGGCCCTCGTCACGGTGTGTATAGGGGTCCATTGGCCCTGAAATTTGGTAGGTAGGTCCTAAAATTAGTTTAACATATCTCTACAAAATTTAAGAATTTTTGGACATCTATAAATATTTTAATTCATTTAAGAAAATCAATCTATCCTGAGAATCGGACTGATCTGGACACCATATTATAATGGGTTGGTCTAGCCACAACCATGGTGTGTACAGGAGTCCATTGGCCCCAAAATTTTGTAGGTGCGTCCTAACATGAGTGGGGCACCTCCTGTAAATTTTTATAATTTTTAAACACCCAAAAATATTTTAATAAATTCTAGAAATCCAACCTGTCCAGGGTGGAGTGTTGCTGGAATATTGCAGAAAATTCAGACTGTCCACCTCACTTGGACCACACCTTTGGGACCCCAATGAAGGTCAGTTGGGGCTGAAATTTGGCATGATTATAGGTGGGGTCCACACTTTCAAGAAATATACATTACATGAGACCAAACAACCCTCTAAATGCCCAAAAATCTGGCCTCAAAATGACCTAAAAATCTATCCAGATGGTTCTAGACAGTAACATATAATAAAAAATAAATAAATATAAACACTATTTAAAAGAGAATTTAATTCAAGAAAATCATGGTATGGACCACCCCAGTGGGCCCTACAAACACCCTCCATGGATAGTCTGGATATTTATGGTCCATAAGGTGGGCCACACACTCATGATTAGAAGATTATTAAAAAAAGAAAATAAAGATTCGGCCACAAGGGAAGGGTCTCCGCTACATTGAGGCCCTTCTCCTCATCACTCATGCATACATATTCCACTACATTGATGGGATTACAAGATCTACCCATGGATGCATCTTCAAATAAAAATCTAATGTCATCTCCACCAAGGATTCAGGGTCTATATGACCTTAAGATCCTTCAAACTAAGAAAAGAAATCATGGTGGGGTCCATGGAGAATAGTCCCACCCATGAGTAATGTATGCACAAAAGGATGGGCCAATGGCCACATTTAAGAAGACATGGGGCCTCCACCATCATTTGGTGGGCCCCACATGCTTCAAGCATGATGTGAAGAAGAGAAATAAGAGAAGAGAATAGAGATCCTAAGGTTCTAAGTACAAGCACACCCACCTACAAGGTCTTCAAGCAAACACCTCCAAGATGGTCTTCAAGCTCCAAGGTACATGGATCTATGATTGAGATCTTGTTTCAATGGTTAGATGGGGGATATATGAGGGAAAGTGGGCTGGAAAAATGGAAGAAAGTTGCTGGAGAAGAAGAGAAGAGAGAGGGAGAGAGAGAGAGAGAGAGAGAGAGAGAGAGAGAGAGAGAGAGAGAAATGAGAGAGAAAAAAGGGAGGAAGGAGATTTTATTCAAAGTAATCATTATATTTACTAGAAAAGAGAATATGGTGGTCTCTCTCTCTCCCTAGAGAAGAGAAATTTTAGAAAATTCAGAATGGGGAAGAGAAATTGCATGGGGAAGAAAAAAAAAATCCCATGATGACTTCTAGAAAAGAGAAAAAGAAAGAGCCATGATGAGTTTGGAGAAGAGAGTCCATCATTGCTAGACTAGGCCATTATGACATCATAAAAATGGTGATGTCATCACCATTGACAAGGGTGCACATGGGAAAATATACAAATCATGTGGGTCCCACCAAAAAATGCGATCAATGATCCAAATGATGCGCGACCCATAACTTATGATCCACACGTCAGATGGACGCACAAGACGCGGCGTCGGAACCGCAACGACGAAGCGGTCGCAATGACATAGGTCTCATCTCAATCCGAGTCGGGTCTATGTGACCAGACTCAAGGATGACCGCAAGCACAATCCAAAGGTCGCGGGTTGTCGAAATTCAACCGATAGGACCACGGGACCACAAGAAATGAAATGCACACTCACACACACTCATGCACACATGTAAACTTGGGTGGGGTCTCACAACAAACTATTGGCCTCGAATGAAAATTCTGTTAATTCACTCGAAGTTGGTATAAGAGCTTAGAAATTACTTACAAATTTCACATGTGCATGTAATTGTAAATTTGTAATAGAAGTTTTGTCATTTGATACAATAACTTCTAAGTCAAAATATGTAACAAAGATGCACTAAGAAAGGTAAATTAAGTCCCAGATTGGCCAAAGAAAAAGCAGGAATTAGAGGGTCCTAGTGCATGTGACAATGCCTTCCTTTCTTCCCAAATCTTTACTTGTTGCAAACCAACAAATCAAGATGATACTTGAAGGTTCCAAATCATATAGAATATTTCAAAAATACAATTAGAGAAATATGGAAGCACCATCTTGAGCTGCAACTGTTGCTTGTGAAAAGCTGCACAAGCATGATGGAGATTATCAAAGAGTCACACAATACAGTTAAAGAGAGAGAGAGAGAGAGAGAGCTATTTTCAGACCTGAAACATCTATAGGTTACAAGATTCCAAGATGCTCCTTTTAGTTTTGGAAACACATAAAAAAGAGATTGTAGTTTTTACTAATATATGGCGAGTAGAGAGGATTAACACAACTTATTTGCTAGCTGTACAAGGTACTTCTCTAGAGTAGAATGCAGAGCAGCCCTCTGCTCATTTATGGCATCTCCCAATTTTGGTAATTCAATGGAGCACAGGAAGCATTTGCGCAGGTATCTCAAGCAATGGATTGAGCTAGCCACTAATGCATAGATTGACCATCAACAATAGACATCATCTGTGCTCAACTAATTAAAAAAAAAAAGTAAAGGAAAGAAAGAAACCAAGTAAGAAGAAAGAAAGAAAGAAAGAAACCGACTCCACCTGCATCAATTCGGAAACAAAAAGATGTTGCAACGCATGAATCACTGAAAGAGTGTCCGACATCTGAGCAGCCCATGCAAATAATTTATGGGGCCACAACCAAACTCTATGAATAAGTCAAAATCAAAATAGATCCTTGGGGCTGTTACTGGGCTGCAATTCTACACTAAAACTTAAAACCGTGGAATTTAATAGGATACTGCCCAACAAAACTCCACTGCTCATGACAAGCATAGAACCACCAAAATCACTCCCATGAGCTGAAGGATTGAAGGATAGAAGCCCACAATGGCTTTTATTTTAGGCAATGCTTGGTAGAGCTAAAACTAAATTACAGTAGGAACATGGCCTTCCAAGAGCAATTATTAAACCTTTTCCATCCTTCTTCTTTTTTTCTTTTTCTTTTTCTTTTTTTTTTTGAAACATAACAACAAGCTTCATTAAAGAGGCATTGAGATAGCACCAAAAACTATAAACAAGAAGACACATGAGCATTGCCCAAAAGGAAAAAATGCTCCTGCGGAGTAATTATTAGTGTTGAAACTATAATGATTAATTGTGTTTCCAAGAAATTTACAACAATAGAAACACCATTCTAATGGAAATGATGTTTCCTCAATTTATATTTCAACAAATCCAAATAGGCCACGAGTGTTTCTAGATTTGGGAATTTATAAGAAACTTGTGAAAATCTAGCATTTTCCCACTAGAACCAAAACTTACACAAAGAAACATAGGTCTACTCTGGCTTAAATTAATGCAGAATTGTAATAGAAAAGTCAATTGAAATGCAAAGGATGAGCTTGAAGTGTATGATTTTTTTTATTTTTTTATTTTTTTTCTCTCAAGGATGAGAAAAACAACAACTCTGCAAACTCGCCCTCAAATCTCCAAAAGTCGAAATAGAATCTGTCTTGTAGAAAGAAATACTAGTGGACATGGCACGTGCAATGCCTGTGGAGAGGGAGTGGCTTACAAGATGTGGGAGATAGGGGGTGTAGAAGTAGTTTTAAGAGGAGAGAGGTTCAACAATATGGGTGTGATGCTTGATATCCAGGCTTTGAAATTGTGCACATGACATACATTAACTCAATCAAACCGTCCAAGTCGTGGATCCCACCTTAGATAGCTCATTATTCAAAATGCAGGTTGATGTAACTATCCTGACTTCTATTTTATGAACACTTATTCTTGAATTTGGACCATTAACTGTTTTGATTTTGGCCATTCATTAATATCCACCAATTAGCACCGTTCAAAAATGAAAAAAAAATCCACCAATTAGCCAGTTGGAAAATTAGATCAATGCAATTTTCTATTTAAGATCAATCTATATCAGGGACCATGATTTTTTACAGTTTAGTTTTGAGTTTATCATATGACACATGGACAATTTATTAGTGCCTGCATATCAAGAACATGCTCTGCCAGAGTACCCAAGTTTTTTCCATTGTAAAAGGGCATGGGAGCGACACTTAGCAGACATGGCTTCACCAAATTAACTAAATGGCCTTCCTTTTCATTTAAAATCCTTCCCATATTCCTTAATAATCCATAGTTTTAGCAATTCGTAAAAGTAATTGCATGCAAATTTTTGTTCATGGCCACTCTCATAATGTGTAGTATAGTTATTACCTGTTGGTTAAGAAAAGGAAAATAAATGGTCAAAATTGAATTTTTTAAATCACGATTCCCATTACAAGCCAAAAATATTCATTTTCTGTTTGAATCCTAAAAACTCATAAAAAGTGAATTGAAAGTTGTATGATTCACCTCCAAAATTTTACATGTTTTACAGCCAAAGCTTTGATCAAAATTTATGCCAACAAGAGAATCAATAGATGAAACATGAACAATTGACATTGACAGAACTTAAAAGGGAAAGCATCATTTTGTGAAAAATAATTCTTCTAATCATTCCTACATGTAATAAAAAATCTCAATGGATTGGTAACTTTTTCTTAGCTATCTGGATATCAATTCTTGACCCAACATGGCAAATTTTAGTGCCATGAGGAAAAAATGGTATTTCATTTAGGAGCTTACAGCACTTGCGATGCCTCTCGTGAATTTAGGGGGCAAGGGATACAAGAATACATTGTGGAACCACGGTTATAGTAGTGACTTCCAAAACAATTGTCATCTAGGCTATACTAGTAATATCATGACGTTGATCCTTCCTATTTAATAGTTATCATGCAGTTTACATGTCATTTCCAAAACCCTGTCCTTGCTGATCTTCTTCACTTGCATTACCAAACTACAATGCAAAGAGAAAAAGGAACAAACTAATTGATAGAAAGCCTCTGATCCTTTTTGGGCACAAGGTTCAGATTCTAAAGAAACAAAACACCTACAGATGACATCATGAGTCATTTCATATCCACAGCAAACAGAAATGGTAAGAAGCTACGTCTACAAGTATTTTCATTCCCATAAGGAGTTTATAGTGCATAAAATTCCAAATGATTAAGTACAAGGACATCCCGAGATGGACAAGATTTAAAGTACAGGGGTGGGAAGACTAAAAGAGAGAAATGTGGCTCTTTCAGGCAAACTGTTGGGAACATTACACTAAAACGATGGACTAGAACTACAGAAAAAATAAATCTACAATAGAATTTTATCTACCTCTTAGAGCGCATATGTCTTGAACAGACTGCCTTGGAACTTAATGATTCCAAAGAAGAACCTTGACATTTTGCTACCTGCATTTGACTTTCAACATTCATCCCAAGTGTCATTGCTTCAAATTGTTTGAAACAATTGAAATTTTCAGCAAGCTTTCATTAGTAAATAGAATGTAAATGATGAAAGAAGCAGAAACAACTGCACCCAAGTGACACCTTTCATACAGAAATTCCTCTTAAAGAAATAACAGAACAAAATATAAGAAAAATAGTTTTTAGAAGAGAGAAGATCAATAACCCAGATGGTTTGTTGAGAAAACCAACTACACCCACAAATTCAATAGCCAAATGGGTCTCAAAATTCTTCTAAAATCCAATATTTTTCTGCTTTCAAAAAAGATAGAGAGATTAGCCACTCAAAGTAATTGTTGAAAAAACCAATCAAACCCACAAATGCAATGGCCAAATGGGTCTCAAAAATCCTCTAATCCCCATAAAATTCTCATCTTTTTTCTTTTTCTTCCATTGCAACAACCAAAACCTTCCCAACATTTTTAGAACAGAAATAGACCACTTACAAGCCTGATGAGAAAACCAACCAAACCCACAACTTCAATTCCGAAGAGGGTCTTCAAATTCCTCTAATTCCCATTAAAATCCCATCTCTCGGTTCATTTCAGCAACTAAACCATCATGTGGTCTAAAAGGCCACTGTCCAATCAAACAGAATATGAAAGCTGGTAGTTGTTTATTTTTACCTCCTGGAACTTCGTCTTTAGGAAGAGTTTTGGCTACTTCATATGCCTCCTGGAAAATCAAATCCTCAACTTTCACATTAAATGAGGTGATTAAAATAAGCAAATCAGTAAACTAAAATTTGAAAAAGTTCAAACTGAAATAAGACAGACTCGTGTGTTATGTGAACACAAAATAAAGCAATAAACTTTACTTTCCAGATTGGCTCTGGTACACGGTATTTACAACACATTTTAACTATCTTGACAGATGCACTGAGAGATATGCGATGTCCAATAGATATGAATATTGGTTTTGAAGAACCTTGAGTACATCGCATTGCCTACACAAAATTTTGTAATTCAAAACAAAATCATATGATGTAGAGTTAACTAGCCTAAGCTGAATTCTCTTACTGCTCCCCATATGATGTAGTTTATTACCCGTATGTTTTGCTTCCTTCCTTGAGTTACTTTTTGAACTAGCATGACCTGTTCTACATGGGTTTTGCAGGTTACTGGTCTAATGCATCGAGAGGTTGCTAATTGCTGCCGGTAAGCATTTTGGTTGCTCAGCCATTTCATATATACACTTCCAATCCTTTTCCACAGGTCCTGTGTTTAGTTAAACTTTTTGAATTGGGAAATTAATTTGCCTTCAATCCATTTTCTTGCTTCGTGCATGTGTTATGAAGTTGATACTTCCCATTATAAAAACAGTATGACATTTGGCACCAGCAAAATCAAGTAATAAGAACTCACAAGAGATGTGTTGGGGAGTCTTATGAAAACAATTTGGTGTACTGATGGGGATATCTCAGACTTGATGGTATGAGAATTTTGTGACAATTAATTTGGTTCATCTCCCACTTCTCCTATTCGATACCAATTTTTTGTCTGATCACTATAGTTCTTTAAACATTACTGTTTATTCCCAACTCCTAAAGCCCTATTTTGTAGACACATAAAAATGAGTTTATTTCACTTAACAGCAATTAGTATTGGAGTTGTTGGTCTCTAATGCATAATAAGTAATAACTATCAGTATGAACTCATTATGTATTGGACACAATTTTATCATTGAAATGGCAATAAAGTGTCAACCACAAATTTCAGATGTAGGCACATTTCATCAAGCACTTATGTGTTGACATCCAACCAAAAGTCCAAAACCATATATCAGTAAAGAAATCATAGTTATCTGTGGATACAACCAAAAACAAGAAGCATGACAGTTTCCAACTTGTCAGACAATGATAAACAAAGATGAGGAGAATAAGAATAAGCAAGATAGAACAAGCCAATTATATGTTGAATACGAGCTCTTTTTTGAAATATTTGATCTTCGTATACAGAAACTGACTGAGAAAAATGCTCTACCCTCCAATATTACCTGGACATGTTGAGTTCCCTAGCATTAGGAAGTGTGGGTTGTAGGTGTAACCAACCCGCAATTAAGGATATGGCAAAAAGAATAATAGAAAAAGAGCTCTAGTATAAAGATTTGTCATTTACGCAGTTTACTTTGAGCTCTATTTCTAATTCATTCAAATTCATAAACTTCAAACAAAGCACTAAGGCTGCATTTGGAGATATGCAATGAGGCGAAATCACACCAAGATAACTGACTCAAAAATGTTTTGGACAGACATCTTGAGTTGGACTATTGTAATGAGGAAAAGATGTCTGTCCAAAACATGCAATGAGGCGAAATCACACCAAGATAACTGACTCAACCCGCAATTAAGGTGGCTAGAGTTGGACTATTGTAACATCCCGAAAATCGGGGGTCAAGTAAAAACTCTACTCCCGAGTTCCAGAACATCACTTATGCAACATAAATGTGTATGATTGAATGTTATCTATTTTAATGTATTAAACATGAGTGGGATTACACCAGAACAACATATCATACTCCAGAGACAGTTAAATTAGCAAGCGAAAAACTATGATACATACATATAATATATAATTGATTGTAAGTCACCAGAGTGTGAACATGTTACCAGGTTAAACATATACATGTATACCTCAAAATAGAAAGAAAGAATATACATGAGTGCTCTGAAAATATAAAATGACAAGTGTCATGGCATCTAATGAATCTCCCTGTAATCCCATCGTTCAGAATACGCATAAAGGAGGGATCCTCCTCATCATCATCAAGTCTGACTCCGCCTCACAAGCCGCGCCATCATCTGCAATCACAATAGGGATTGGTGGGTGTCCAGAAACACCGTCCCGTAACGTGGGAGTGAGTGATCAACTCGGTGGGATAAGAGAGCAAAGATTAGCACGTTCTCAAATCAATCATGCGATAATAGTAAAGCAATAACTCAAACATTCCTAAATACTGTTGTTAATGCAATATGATGTGACATGATGGATGCCCTCACCGACGATCTCCCTCATACGGCACCATCTTATGCCCACGGTATGCTTTCTTCCCACAGTGCTCCACATCTTCCAGGCACATGCAATGTGATGGTGATATGATTACCGAGTTATTATTAGTCCTTTTCATACAGCAGGATTGGGAAACTAGGGTACCTTGCTTATATCAATTCCAACACAGATCCTATCTAGGGTCGTCACTCCTAGCAATCTCATACGATGTTATATTTGTAGGTCGTTGCAAGGGCTGGCAAGGCTATTGCTCGCACTCGTTGCACCTCTTCCCCATTACCTTATCAATATAGGCCTAATTATCCTTAAGACTACATCAAGACTCGTCGCCCCCATGCGATATCAGGATAAACTCAAGGTCACTACAAAGGGCTCGTCACCTGATCAGTGTAGGCTAACAACAAGAATATAGTGTCCCATACCACCATAATCTGTTCAGAGTAGGGTGCTCACTGGTCACTACGGGGAGGTTTGTGGCCCCAGCGTAGGCCGACAGCTCGACCACGGTGTCCCATACCACCATGCCCGACTCATGAGTCTTTGTGGATCAAGGTACCATGGTTGACAGGGTTTTCAATGGTAAGTTCAGTACCCTAGGTTCAAGCAGTTATGACTCATACATGGTGAACATACAATGGCCAGTCGGGTTACTTAACGGGCTCGACTAGCACGAGCGCATCTCAAGCTGAACGACATGAAGTGCATGAAACACTTCGTGTGGCCTAACCACTGCCGCCAACTCAAAACACGACTCGCATTCATTGACGCGTCCTTCGTGGCAAAGATAAGCCAACTACGAATTTACTCGGTTACCGACTGCCTGGACTAAGTATAGTCCCAAACATTTATGAATCTACATCAGAAATCATATAAAGGTAATGGAAATGCATTACAATAATGTGAGCATGTTAACATATGTTATAACATACAACTTAAGTAAATCATCTAGCATATGCATTTCTTACATATGATGAAATCATACACATAGCCAACATGAAGGAAATCATTTACATCAGCATATTATTTAAGAATTTAATCTCAAAACTATTTCATAACACCATTTAATTCAATAAATACTAATACAAACATTTATACAAACACTTAGTCTACACACTTAAGTCTACAAATTGTATGTCGACTCAAAGTGCGCATTTGGGCGAATCTCTTCGCCAAACTGATTGCGCACGCATTCCTAATATCCTAAGGCAACAAAAAGCTATGTTAATCATATCAAAAAAATATGGATGCAAACAGTATTTCCTACAAATGACTAAAATGCCCTAAATCTCATATTTTTCGTCTGCTTACGAAACAGGAAACGGATAGCATGTTGTACATGTCAAACAGCATAGCCGTCGATAATCTACTCTTAAACGACATTGAAAGCATTGAAATCAGCCAATCAAAGCGTCTAAAATTTTCACCTTTCACTTTAGATGTGTATCATTCCGAACGGAGCGTATACGCTTCGTCTACGGCGATCAGACAACCTAATACACAAGATTCGTAAGCTACTTTACTATTAAAATTGACGAAACCTTAAATCAGCAAGTGTTGAGGGTTTTCCTTACCTAGAAAAGCGTCAGAATCACCAATAAAGTGGTTGGAATACGTCGCTTAAGCACGTGCAACAGCAGCAGCAGGTGGCAGGAAAATCTCTCCCACCTTCTCTCACAAACTCTCACTTTTTTTCTCTCTCAATCTAGGGTTTTAACCAAATTCATATGGGAGAGAAATGAGAGGGTTTCAAGCCCTTTTATAGCCTAAAACCTTTCCAAATTAGGCTTGAGAACAATGTTTACTTGGGTTATAACCAAATCGGGGCTGTTCTGGTCCAAAAGAGCATTTCTAGAGGTCCCCTGGCCGAATGCGGTCGGACTTAAACTCATGCATACTGGATCTAGCACACATCAAGTTTTCAGATTGAAAGACTTCGCAGATCGCACGTGGCGGTCCAATTTCAGTTCAGCGGTCATCGCACCTAGATCAGGTCTACAAGTCTCATGATTTGAAAGAGAAATTTTTCCTGATCCGAGGGTGTAATTTGGCTGAATTCTGACGGTCATAACACTTAATAATAACGTGCCAAGTCACGTGCCAGATTTAAATTAAATTTTTCAAATCTAACCCTATTCTCACTCTCTTCACTCCAGGCTCAATGAAATAGCCTCTGAACGTCGGTTGGCCTTGATTTTCGAAACGGTTGTCAAGTCCAGCTAAGCGGTCATAACGGTCTAAGATTGTAGGTATCGGACTTTCGACGCGCGGTCTAGATCCAATATAAAGTTTCAAAGAGTTCCTGAGAGCAAACGGGTTTAGAGTTTGATCCAAGGTTTTAGGATATTATAGCATCATTGGTTCTACAAGTTTTGGGTCTTGTAGAACGTATTTAAAGCGATCAGGGAAAATTTCACAGCTACTCCAGCATAGCGCTAGCTAACTTATGCTTAATTTCTAAAGGAATTAATCCTAAGTGATTTCTTTGGCTATGGAATTGGGTTCTGAGTGGTTACCAAGGTGTTTTGGTTGACCCATTGCCTAAGGACGTCTAATCCCAGGTTGGCAAAAATCTGGGGTGTTACAACTATCATTATGACTTCCAGGCAGGGAGTCAATTAGATACAATGAGCTTGTAGCAGCATGCGTCTACGTATTTTTCTTTTTTTTTTGGAATTTCTTATACACAAACTATATAGAATAACTGAATAAAAGAATACTTATTCCATACACAGACTATGGAATTACTTCTACCCAAACAAGATTTCTCCTGTGCATTTCATCAAATATCTAACAAGCATCATCCAAACAACCAAACTTGACAAGCCCATTTCATCAAATATCTAACAAGCATCATGTAATCATACATGCCTTTCTTAAAACAACTTAATCTAAATCCTTCATTCTTGGTGACACAAACCATACTGCATAATGCCATAAACAAAAATCAATGCCTTCCCAAAAATCAAAGCTAATAAAAAAAATAACATTCGATGTAATAAAAAATCAAAGGAATCGTGGCTTGCAAGATGAATCAACCAGATCTATGAAGACCATACCTATACAAATGCTGGCATGAATAAAAACCTTGAGCATGAATTTTTTTCTATGAGACTGGCATTTTAAGCCAAAATTAGAATAAATTTCCACTCCATTAACATCAATTTCAAGAATCATGTGATCAAATCAGAACCCTAACCCTTATCTCAACCCCGTTCATCAATGCACTCAATGGATTCAACCCCCTGTGTGCGGAGATGGGTCTAGTTGCTGCAGTTGAGCATAACTAGTAGTCCGATCAAGAGGAAGAGAGATCAACGAGAGAGAGAGAGAGATACCTTTCAAGGTTGTGAACTTGTTGCAGCCTCCGAGAATGGCAGCGAGATTGAGAGAGGGAGAGAGGGAAAGAGAGAGGGAGGGGGAGTGAGAGAGGGAGAGGGCAAGGGCGAGCGAGAGAGGGAGAATGAGAGGGAGAGTGAAAGCAAGGGCGGGAGTGAGGCATTTTCAGGGTATTTTACCCAAAAAAGACCCCGTCAATGCGTAGAAGCTTTTGCTAGCATACCCAGTCTGGGCGTCTTCTCATGGACGGACACAGACGGTCCGAATAGGGGCTCCGTGGGGCCCACCATGATGTATTTGGTTAATCCATTCCAATCAATAATTTTAATAAATTATTTTAGCTTATGATACTAAATTTTAGGTATATTTAAGGCTCGAGTGGACCACACATTAAGAAGAAACTGTAATTTAATATTCATGTTTCCTACCATGTGGTCTACTTGAGCCTTCGAAATAATTGATTTTTTTTCCATCTTCTAACGTAATATTTACAAATATATAGACGGCTTAGATATAACATATAGTTTTTTTTAGGCCTCATAGAGCCCCTTACAACACCATTAATTATTAATGGTGTATCAACTTTTTAGCTACAGATTAAAATCATAGCAACCATAGCTAAGGTTTATATCCGTAGCAAAAAAGTGACGTGGTCTGAATCCTTTGCCCCTTTTTTTGGTAGTGACTGTACGCTCTAGTAACATCAGGGTCGTAGCCTCCACAGGCATATCGTAGATGGCCAAATAGGACAATGAAAATGTTTAGTTCTAGCATACGGGCGCCATAGATGTCCCTGGGTGAAAATCTCTAAACCTCCGTAGCCAGGAGACGCCCCAACGTCAAGACTAAGTGGATACATGAGCGCCCGAGTGTCGAATACTAGGAGGCCGCATCTCCCACTGTGTCGTAGTCGGTTGAGAGGGGGTGTGGCCTTACCTGCCCGAGGGTAGGGAGCATAGCTAAGCTGAGTTTGACCAGCTTGTGAATAGGCCTTCTATCGACATGCTGGATAAGTATTAACAGACTATTGGCCTGGTAGATAGTGAGGTTTCTTACTCTCACTTGGATTATACTGTTGGGAGAGGGCAGTGTCATTTGGAGTGTACTAAACCCCGGTGATGATCCTATAGATGAACCGTACTAATATGTGGACTTATTGAGCAGGAGTTGCATACTCATTTATTCATTTACTCACTATCCACTTAGGCTGGTGGTGCATAATTATTTATTACGTGTACCTTTGTAATGGCCAGAATTTCGATTGGGGCGCGTGACTAAACTGAGATCAAGAGTTTACCCCATTGAGTTTGTCTATCCAAATTTAGGTATGAGACTGGTTTGGATAGAATTCATCTGCGATAGACCCCGGAGCCTGCGATACTATGTACTATCATCCTGACTTCACACTCCAGCATAGTCATTCTACTCGTACAGCATATTGCATTACATCCGCTGCATATGACATTTTGGGTTACTATGTTTCTGCATTATATGGTTTAGATACAGCTGACGCTATTTGTGAACTCATCAGGAATTATATATTGCATTGCATCCTCGACATCTGAAATTTGGCTCCTTATGACTCCTTATTTGCATAGTTGTCCTATATTATGTATTCTGATATTGATTAACTCATTGACTTATTCGTATTTATCATGCCCCAAACTCAGAAACCGAGCTCACAAAATTTCTGATCGCCGAATCCGGTGCCTACAACCTCCGTAGTACCCCATTCTCGGCTTCCGACACCCATATACCAGGTTCCGATCCTGGGATGCTACAAGGAGGATTTTGAACATGATTTGATTCGTAATGAGCATAACCACAAGCATAACACATGAATAATAACCACAAGAACACCATCATAAAATCCACTATGATAAAAAACTTTGAGTACAAGGTGTATGAAAGGGGAAATACAGTATAGTGATAGTAATAAAAACTTCAAAAGCTCGGCTGCACACTCTAACCACGACAAGACTATGGCTACGTCCTGACATCACCTGCACGCATCAATTGTGCATAAACTTATAGAAATCTTAGAGGGTGGTGTAAGTGTGTGTACAATACGATCGTGCTTGGAATGCAAAGTCAGAGTAATGCGGAAACATGCTGATGGGTATATGAATGCAATCAGCCGTACCAAGGCTATGCAGTGCAAAATCTAAATGATATCGGCCATATCAAGGTCATGCGATGCATAATGTAAATCAAACATGTCAATCCTCATCCACATATTAATGTAGCTCTTCACTAGAGCAACAAATCAGTATGGTTCTCAGTCTGAAAAATCACCGGGGTCTAGTACACTCTATGCCAATTTTTCGCCCCTATCCGAACGCACAACTGGGAGAGTGGAAGAGACCTCACTATCTGCCTGCCAATATCGGGCCCAGCTCGTCAATACCGGACCTATTCCTCAAGCTGGTCAAACTCAACCTAGAAATTGCCCCCTCACTTAGGTGGGTAAGGTCACACCCTTTTCCAACCGATCACGATAGAGTGAGAGACGTGGCCTACTGGTATACGGCCCTCGTGCGCTCATGTATCCACTCGGTCTCGACGTTGGAGTCATCCTTTGGTACTATCGAGTTTAGGAATTTTCATCCAGGGACATCCATGCCGCCCATATGCTAGAACCAAACATTTTCAGTATCCAATCTAGCCACCCACGATGTGTCTGTGGAGGCTATAGCCCTGATGTTACTAGGGTATGTAATAATCATGATCATACAAATGCAAATGCATGAATCATCCTACCAAACATGTAACAATCTTGCATGCACTGCACGCTCATGTAGGGCAACTTTGCCTATCAGGGAACTCATAAACAACCTGCCCGAAGGCATATGCTATGATCAGTCACTCGTCATATCAGACATACATATAATGCGTATGATCATGAATCATGGATCTATACTAATCATGACATAGGATGACGGGCTTTACACACAACGGATATGGGCCTAGACGGCCTGCTCACTGGAAATATGAGCCTATCAGTGGGCTTTAGGGAGAATGACAATGCAGACATTTAACCAGCATTATCCTTACAATGTGAAAGTCTAACCAACATTGTTCCTAAGGCACTACCCATCATAAACATCATTATATAAATCATGGAGGAATCACACATTGCAATAGACCTAATTGCATCCCATTAGCCTTAAGTACATCAAATGGCCCGTATCATATGGGCTTTACATTCATCAAGTAGGCCATATCAATAGGCCTTACGTACATTACAACGAGCCATAACCCATGGGCCTTGCATACATCACAATGGGCCTCACAACATGGTGCCTAATATAAATCCAAGTGGGCCTCAACGATGGGCCATAAATATGGTAAGTGGGCCTCACCTCATGGGCCACATGTATAACAAATGGGCCACACCCAATATAAGTGGTGATAAGGAATCCCACCATTAGGATCCCCAAGGTTTCATGGTGGACGTTCAAGCCCACTATTTTCTATAATGCGGTCCATCTGATCCTAGATCAGTCTTATTTTTTTAGTATCAAGCCTTAGAATGATCCTTTTTTTTAAAAAAAAAATGGTTGGACGGCTTGGATGCAACTCATGCATTATGATGGATCCCATAGGGATGGAAAGGATGGACGACATAAATGAGGTACATAACTCATGGTGGGGCCCACACGAATGGAGGGTGTGGATTACAATACATACATCAGTGGGTCCTATGTGGTGCCCACCATAATGTTTATTCGACATCCAAACTGTTCATAAGGTCACTCAGACCTAGGGCCCACTATACTGTTTATTTCCACCCAACCTGGGCCCACTGTACTATTTATTTTCCACCCACCTGGGCCCACTTAAATGTTTATTTACATCCAATCTGTTCATGAGGTTATGTGGACCAGGGGCCCACGGTGATGTTTATTGTCATCCAAACTATTCACAAGGTCACGTGGACCAGGGTCCACCGTGATGTTTATTTTCCAGCCAACCTGTTGATAGGGTCAAGTGGACCTGGATTGAGGAGGAAAAATAAATTTCATATTGATCCAAAACTTCTGACCCCAAAAGGGTCTCAATGGTAGGCATCAGTCCTCACTGTTCCCTATGACGTGGGCCACATGAGTCCTTGGAGGGCTAATTTTTGGAGTGGGTCCACTTCAGGGAGTAGCCCACCAGATGAACGGTGTGGATAACAAATATACATCATGGTGGGGCCCACGGAAGGGGCCATGGGTCCCTGCTTTCCGTCCGCCCGTCCGCTGTCAGCGGTAGCAGCAAGTGCTGCTGTCTTTTTCTTTTTTTTTTGAAATCACAAATCCTGTGGTTTTTCCCATGTGGGGCCCGCATCTAAAAAATTTAACCCTTCCATTGGATTCTACGGCCCCCAATCGATCAAATGAGATCAATATACGGCGTGTTTTTGGCAAATAGAATAGTCAAGGTGGGTTTTAATGGTGATACTACTATTTCCTTTGGTATGGTCCGCCCGAGAATCGGATTGGTCCCAAATTTTAGCTCAACGCCTAAAGTTGGTTGAGAAATGGAATGGACGGTGTGGATTATAAAGTTGCATCAAAGTGGGGCCTGCATGAGTGGCCCACCCCAAACTTTAAAATACTTTTTTTTTGTTAGCTGCTAGTACACACCCATGTCAATACATCCACTCCATGTCAACCACCAGCACTTCCAGCGTCCAGGGATGCTGGACGACATAGATAAACAAATCATTGTGGTGGGTCCCACCTGAACATGGCCCACACATCAAGTTGGGTCCCACATAAACGTGGCCCACTTGATCAATTCGATGTTTATATTTTCCTTGATCAGGCACGTCCAAACGAACGACCATGTGGACCACTCGGTGGACGGCCTAGATTGAATGCATGTTTCATGGTGGCCACACACACACATATTAGATGAGCCATGAATAAGGAAAAGGGAAAAGAGAGATAGATAGAGAGAAGGAGAGAGAGATCAGCATAGTGGAGGGGCCCCGCCACTATGGGCCCCTTATATGACTACAACACATACATTAGATTGGGTCCCATCATAAGTGGGCCATCAACTTGAAAATCAATAGTAAATCACCCACCTCTAGGCCTCCTTCTTACTCCCCCTAGCCTCCTTAGCTCCTTGCCTATGAGTTTGATGGAGGTAGATAATGGATCAACAGTTGAGATGGGAGATGTGAGAGTAGGGAAAGTGGGCCTCACTTGGCATTTGGGAGGGAGAAGCTTGGACGTGTGAGAGTTTGTTGCTTGGAGAGATTTTTGAGAAATGAGGAAAAGAGATATGTGATGGTGAAAAGGGATGTGGTGAGGTGTGATGGGTGATGGATAGAGTGATGTGTTATAAGAAAGGGATGGGTGGAGAGAGAGAGAGTTGACTTTGGGAATGGGGAGGAATGAATTGTTGTACTTGGGTTATGGAGTGACTTGACTTGACTTGACATGAGTGATTGATTGATTGATGGGACATTTTGTAGAGATTCTCTCGAAATTCGCAACGCGAGGCGTTTCTCTCGAAATATACGTGGGCATACATCTTTTACCCTGGGTATTGGATTAGTATGCGGGTCACGGCGTTGGAACCGCGGTGATAGCGCAGTCACCAAGGTACAGGTTTCAGTTCGAGCTGACTTTGACATGTAGGTCTCGGCTTAGGATCGCGCCAAATATCAAATACAGGTTAAGGATTATCGAAATTCGACCGGAAAGATCGCGGAAGCCAACGAAATGGTACGATCTAGGATATGGGTCTTACAATTCTCCCCTCCAAATAAAAATTTCGTCCTTGAAATTTACACAATCACTGCAAGTAAACATAACTCATAATAGAAGAGAAAGTGAGGTATCGTCATATAAAATTAGAGATAGCATACAAGATACATCATACAATCAATCATCCAAGAGATGGGGATAGCGCTCTCGAATCTCAGCATCGCACTCCCAAGATGCCTCATCAACAAAATGGTGACCCCATTGAACCTTCACCAAGGGGATGACCTTAGTCTGGAGGACCTGCTCTTTGCGATCAAGGATACGAACTGGTTGCTCAATGTAAGAAGCGTCCTCACGAACCTCTAGCGGCTGCCAATCAATAACAGGAACAACGTCTGACCCACACTTCCTCAGCATAGAGATGTGAAAAATGTTGTGGATGTCAGACAACTGAGATGGTAAGGCAAGCCGATAGGCCACGGCGCCAACACCCTCAGTGATCTCAAAAGGTCCTATAAATCTCGGGGTAAGCTTACCATTCGCTCCAAATCACACTACGCCCTTCATGGGCGAGACCTTGAGATACACTATGTCCCCAACGGTAAACTCCAAAGGACGACGCCGGTGATCAGTAAAACTCTTTTGCCGGCTTTGAGCTGTGCACATCCTCTGCCTGATGATATCGATAGCCTCTGATGTCTGCGTCATAAGCTCGGAACCTAGGAGACGCCGCTCTCCAACCTCGGTCCAACAACTCGGAGATCTGCACGATCTGTCATACAATGCCTCAAAAGGAGTTATGCCAATGGTTGCCTAATAACTGTTGTTGTATGTGAACTCAGCCAATCGCAGATGCTCATCCCAACTAACTCCAAAATCAATTGCGCAAGCCTGAAGCATATCCACAAGTATCTGGTTGACCCTCTTGGTTTAACCATCGGTCTGCGGATGATAGGCGGTACTGAGCTACAAATCAGTGCCCATCACTCTCTGAAAACTCCTCCAAAACTGAGATGTGAACCTCGAGTCTCGGTCAGAAACAATCGAGACTAGAACGCCATGTGTAATACCCTAAATTTTGGCCAATCTGAGATTTGACATCCTTAGGCAGTGGGTCAACTAAAACACCTGGAAAATCGCTCAGAACCTAATTCCATAGCCAAAGAAACCACTTAGGATTAATTCCTATGGAAATTAAGCGTAAGTTAACTAGCGCAACGCTAGAGTAGCTGGGAAATAGTCCCTGATCACTTTAAATACGTTCTACAAGATCCAAATCGAGTAGAACCAATGACTCTATAATACTCTATAACCTCAGATCAAACTCTAAGCAGGTTTGTTCTCTTGACCACTTTGAAACTTTGTATTGGATCTAGACCGCGCGTCGAAAGTTCGATACCTGCTATCTTAGACCGTTAGAACCGCCTAGCTAGACTTGACAATCATTTTGAAAATCAAGTCCAACCGATAAACACAAGCTATTTCATTGAGCCCGGACTGAAGAGAGTGCGAATAGGGACAGATTTGGAATTTGAAATTCAAATCTGGCACATGACTTGACGTGTCAGTATTAAGCGTTCTGACCGTCAGAATTCAGTCAGATTATACCTTCGGATCAGGAAAAATTTCTATTTCAAATCATGAGACTTGCATCCCTGATCTACGTGCGATGACCGCTGAACTGAAACTGGACTGCCACGTGCGATCTGCGAACCCTGCCAGACTGAAAACTTAATGCATGCTAGATCTGGTACGCATGAGCTTAAGTCCGATCGCATTCGGCCAGGGGACCACCAGAAATCATCTTTTGGACCGAAACAACCCCGATTTAGATATGCCCTAAGTAAACATTGTACCTGAGCCTATTTTGGGCATTTTTAAGCTTATAAAAGGGGTTGAAACCCTCACTCCTCTCTCCCATCCGAATTTGAGAGAAACCCTAGATTGGAAGAGAGAAAAGGTGAGAGTTTGTGAGAGAGAGTAGGAGAGATTTTTCCTGCCTTCATGCCACCTGTTGCACGTGCTTCAGCAACACATCTCAATCACCTGGTTGGTGATTCCTTCACTTTTTTAGGTAAGAA
The DNA here is from genome assembly GCA_037074715.1 of Magnolia kwangsiensis. Classification (NCBI taxonomy): domain Eukaryota; kingdom Viridiplantae; phylum Streptophyta; class Magnoliopsida; order Magnoliales; family Magnoliaceae; genus Magnolia; species Magnolia kwangsiensis. The sequence continues at coordinate 142,605,299 of CM073573.1, forward strand.
ATAACCCTAGAAAGTTGCTGATTTGAGGTTTACTAGGATTCATAGCTTGTTAGCTGACGTAACTCGTGAATTAGGTTCTCTTATCGCTGTAGACGAAGCGTATACGCTCCGTTTGAAACGACACGTTTATAAGAGACAAGGTGCGGATTTTAGACACTTTGATTGACTGTTTCTAAAGCTTTCAATGTCGTTTAATAGTAGATTATCGACGGCATCGCCGTTTGACATGTACAACATGCTGTCCGTTTCCTGTTTCGTAAATCAACGAAGAATATGAGATTTAGGGCATTTTAGTCATTTGTAGGAAGTACAGATTTCATTCATATTTTTCTGATATGATTGACATGATATGTTGTCGCATTAGAATGTTAGGAATGCGTGCATAATTAGTTTGGCGAAGAGATTCTCCTAAATGTGCACTTCGGGTCGACATACTATATGTAGACTTAAGTGTGTAGTGTAAGTGTTTGTATAAATGTTTGTATTAGTATGTATTGAATTAAATGATGTTATGAATTAGTTTAAGATGGATTTCTCAATTGATATGCTGACGTAAATGATTTCCTACATGTTGACTTTATGCATGATTTCATTATATGCATGAAATGTATGTGCTTGATGATTTACTTAAGTTGTATGTTATAACATGTGTTAATATGCTCACATAGTTATATTTCAATTCCAATACTCTCATATGATTTGCTGATGTGATTCCATAATTGTTTGGGACTATGCTTAGTCCAGGCAGTCGGTAACCGAGCGAATTCGTGGTTCGATTTTCTTAGCCACGAACGACGCGTCGATGAACGCGAGCCGTGTTCTGGAGTTGGCGGCAGTGGTTAGGCCACACAAAGTGTTATACACACTTCATGTCGTTCGACTTGAGATGCGATCGCGCTAGTCGAGCTCGTCAAGTAACCCGACTGGCCGTTGTATGTTCACCCTGTATGAGTCATAATTGCTTGAACCTAGGGTACTGAACTTACCATTGTAAACCCTGTTAACCATGGTACCTTGATCCACAAAGACTCATGAGCCGGGCATGGTGGTATGGGACACCGTGGTCGAGCTGTCGGCCTACGCTGGGGCCACAAACCTCCCTATAGTGACCAGTGAGCACCTAGCCTCGTGAGCAGATTATGGTGGTATGGGACACTATATTCTTGCTGTCGGCCTACACTGATCAGGCGACGAGTCCTTTGTAGTGACCGCGAGCGTATTCTGAGTCTACGGGAGGCGACGACCCTTCAGTAGCAGTGAGAGTACGGTAGGCCTGTATTGATAAGGTGATGGGGGAGCGGTGCAACGAGTGCGAGCAATAGCCCTGACAGCCCTTGCAGCGACCTACAAAATATACATCGTATGAGATTACTAGGAGTGACGACCCTAGAAAGGATCTATGTTGGGATTGATATAAGGGAAGTACCTTAGTTTCCCAATCCTGCTGTTTGAATGGACTAATAACAACTCGAAAATCATATCATCATAACATTGCATGTGCCTGGAAGATGTGGAGCACTTGAGGGACGATTGCATGCCGCGGTCGTAAGATGGTGCCGTATGAGGGAGATCGTCGGTGAGGGCATACATCACGTCATGTCATATTGCATTAATAATAGTATTAGGATTGTCTGATTTACTGCTTTACTATTATCGCATGATTGATTTGAGAACATGTAAATCCTTGCTCTATTATTCCACTGAGTTAGCTACTCATTCCCACGTTTCGGGATGGTGTTTGCAACACCCACCAGACCCTGTTGTAGATGCAGGTGATGCTGAGATCCAGGAGGCAGAGCCAGACTTTGACGAGGACCAGGACGAGTTCTCGTACATGCAGTATCACGATGGCTTCACTTAAGTGACCTGGGTTGATGGGACTTCAGTGGGACTATTTCGAACATTTGATTTTGTTCATGTATATGTATATGAGACTCAGTGATGTATTCATACTTTAGAGACAGATGAGATCTACTTTGTTTTTCCTTACAGCGATATATATATTGTTTAGTCTTCCGCTTGCTTTTATCACTGGATCTGGAGTATGAATTGCAGTTTTGGTATACTTTTACTCATGTGAATGCTTTAACTCAGACAACATTGAATCATAATCATTTTTATTGCATAAGTGACGGTCTGAAACTCGGGAGTTGAGTTTATACGCGACCCCCAATTTTCAGGGTGTTACACCATGTAATCGCACTATCTCCTCAACAAATAGCCTGGCGAGCCGGTCCTTATGCTAAGTCTCACGGATCATAAGAAAATGTGCTGACTTCGTCAAACGGTCCACGACAACCCAGATAGCGTCATGACCGCGCTGAGTCCTCGGCAAATCCATGACAAAATCAGTAGATACGTGTCCCACTTCCACATCGGGACACTCAACGGCTGTAACAAACCAGGCGGTCTCTGATGATCGGCCTTGACATGCTGGCATGTGTCACACTGGGCCACAAAACTGGCAATCCGGCTCTTCATCCCCTCCCAAAATATTGTCTTCTCATATCCTGTTACATCTTCATCGAACCAGGGTGAATAGAAAACCATGATCGATGTGCCTCGGTCATAAGATCTATATGCAACCCATGAATATCCAGGACACATAATCGGCCTCTGAAGTAAAGTTCACCATCAGAACCAATCTGCCAATCTTTCTGACTCTCGGATGCTGTCTCTGCTCGATAATCCTGTAACGACTCATCTGTCTGCTGAGCCTCGATCACCCTTGCGACAAAAGAAGGTTGAATCGACAAGCTTGATAGTTGAACTATGAAGACTGCAGGCTAAAGTCGATGTCGTACTCTACTATATCCTCGAGCATCCTCCACTCCTGAATCATCATATGTGCCACCAGGCCTTGTGGTTGATAGCTAAGGGCATCTGTCACCACGTTCGCCTTGCCTGGGTGGTACTGGAGGTCAAAATCATAATCCTTCAGAAGCTCCATCCAGTGTCTCTGCCTCATGTTCAGCTCAGACTGAGAAAATAGATACTTCAAGCTCTTGTGGTCAGAGAAGAGCTCGAACCTGACCCTATAAAGATAGTGTCTCCACACCTTCAGTGCGAAGATGACTGTTGCCAGCTCCAAATCATGCGTGGGGTAGTTTAGCTCATGGACCTTGAGTTGATGAGACGCGAAGGCTACTGGCCTGCCGTGCTGCATCAAGACAGCACCTAAACCAATACGGGAGGCATCAGTAAATATAACAAATCCATCACTCCCAGAGGGAAGAGTGAGGACAGGATCTGATGGCAGACGGTCCTTCAGCTCCATGAATGCCTGCTCACATGCATCAGTCCAAACAAGATCTGCGCCCTTCCGAGTCAACCTGGTCAACGGGGCTGCAATACTAGAGAAGCCCTCAATGAAACGCAGATAGTATCCTGCTAAACTAAGGAAACTGCGGATCTCAGATGCAGTCGTGAGCTGGCCCCATAGACGCACTGTCTCAACCTTCAAGGGGTCCACTTCGACACCCTCCCTCGTCACAACATGACCGAGAAATCTCACCTCCTCCTGCCAAAACTCACACTTCTCCAGCTTCGCATATAGCTGGTGGGCATGGAGGGTCTATAATGCAATCTCCAGATGCTGCATATGGTCCTCACGGGTCCTCAAATATATCAGAATGTTGTCAATGAAGACCACAACAAACTGATCGAGATATGGATGGAAGACCTCATTCATCAATTGTATGAAAACCACGGGTGCATTGGTCAGTCCGAAGGACATGACCTGAAACTCAAAATGACCATAGCAAGTCCTGAAAGCCGTCTTCGGGATGTCCTCCTCTCGGACACGAATCTGATGATAACTGGAACGTAGGTCAATCTTCGAAAAGAACTGTGCACCCTACAGCTGATCAAATAAATCATCTATCCTCGAGAGCAGGTACTTGTTCTTGATCGTGACTCGGTTAAACTCGGGATAAATGACGTAGAGCCTCAACGAGCCATCCTTCTTCCTGACGAAGAGTACCGGTGCTCCTCAAGGCGAACTGCTTGGACGAATGAATCCCAACTTACGCAACTCATCCAACTGCCGCTGCAGCTCACACAACTCTATCGGTGCCATACAGTACGGGGCCTTCGAGATATAACTTGGTGATGTCAACACACCAGCAAGGTGGCACACCACTCAATCCACTTCCTGCAGATAATGGAACGTGTGATGAATTGACGCATGTGGATGACTTTGCACATCTGATTGCAAGATAAGAAAATTAGGGACGTGGATTAGATATTGATAAGGTCAGTAGCCAAATTGCTACTGAAGTAATGTCACCAAGCTATGTGGACCCCAACATGATACATGTGTTGTATCCATACTGTCCATTAATTTAGAGAGATCATTTTATGGCATGAGAAAAAGAATTAAATAGATCTAAAGTTGAAGTGGACCCCACCATAGAAAACGGTGGGGACAATGACATTCACCATTCAAAACTTCTTAAGGGCTATAGAAGTTTTCGATTAAGCTGATATTTTTATTTTCACTCTATCTATTTTTATGTTAATTTATTAGCAGGTTGGATCTCAAAAATACATCACAATGGACCCTATAAATGTTTCAACAGTGGGTGTGAGTTAGTCTAGTTTAACTTTAGATGTTGAAATTTGTTGTCTTTTGAAAATATTCAAAATTTTAAAATTATAGGATTTTGCCATCAAAATGGTTTTCAAAAATTTCAAATTAAAAAGTACGGTGTGTGCTTTTAGTCCCACATCGAAAATGGTAGAAAATTTTTTGGGGTTTATGTGAAGATTTGTGGGTAGTATTATTACTAGGATGTTTTAGAGATGGAGATGCTCATGTTGCACTGTTCTAGTACGTGAAAACAGCTAACTACCTCAAAAGTTACAATGGTCCGAAAATGGACGGGCCATGATGATCCGATGACCAAAAATGACTGAAATTAATAGTCAACGGTCAAAATGTTTTTCAAACATTCTAAACCATTGATAACCACATAGCAACGATCTACTACTGGTGCCTATATAAACTGGACTATAACGGTCCAAAATCAATTATCTCAACACCATCTCTCTCATTAGATATTTCAGATCTTCTTTTTAGAATACTGTGAACATTTTCACTGTTTGATTCTGGAAGAACAGATCTACTGAGTTAAACTGCTCCATAATGAACCCATCGTGATTGCTGCATGTCGGATCCAGACAAGCTTGTCTTATGTGGAAAACACGTCGGAGAAATCGCAAACAACCGGAAACCGGTAAATACATGTTGTAACAGGCTCCTCAACGGCGTAGGACATTAAGCATGACAACGGCTCTCTTATGGGCTCGGCGATGAAATGGAACTGCGGCAAACCTGGTATGCAAAATGTGACTGTCCTTGCGGAACAGTCCAAGATAGCGTAGTACTCAGCAAGCCAATCCATGCCTAAGATAATGTCATAATCTGACATCGGCAACACATACAAGCCAGCGGGTAAGAAAATCTCTCCCACTAACGAGGGGTAAGACGAACAAAAGCGTCCTAATACTGTCGTCTTCTCTAACGGCGTTGATACGGTCAATCCCTCACTAGCAGACTCTGTCGGTAATCCAATCGATCGGTAGAAATCCTCAGACATAAATGAGTGTGAAGCACTAGAATCAAATAATACTCGGGCGATATATGAAGAAACTGAAAGTATACCCTCAACTAAAATAGTGGTGAAGACTGCTAGAGTTGAAGTTGGAATATACTAATATGTCCTAGAGGGGGGTGAATAGGACTTTTTAAAGTTTTTATGAATTATTAAAAATTCTATCACACTAATCCTATCACAGAGTACAGATTAGGATTACTCAAAATTAACTCTACTGGCTTCCAAGCCTGGTAGAGGATCCAATCACAGAGTTATTTAAATGATAATCATGGTACAATTATAGTCTACGATGGATGTGACTGTGTGTGAAGTGTGAGCAAGTATAAATGTAGTTAATATAATCACACAAAAGATCAAACACAAGAATTAATTTCAAACACAATCATTTTATAGTGGTTCGACTACTTGTCTACTCCACTACCGGCTTCCACACTCAACCCTTGAGTGATCGGATTTCACTAAGGAGGTTTCCCATGGTTCACCTTAAACCTAAGGTTTTAAAATAGGTTCACCTTCAACCTTTACAGAGGTTTCTACTCGGTTCACCTCAAACCCTAGAGTTTTACTGGCACACTCCTAACCAGATGTTTATGCCCACACAGAGCAAGGGTCCACACAATGCACCCCGCACATACACTCCCATCGGAGGCCTCCTTTGAGGACTTCAAAGGGTGAGCAACACTTAAGATCCAATCCTAGAAAAGAATGATCACAAGTGTCCTCTGAACTTTGAGTACTTACAGATAAGTTGATGAGTCTCTTTTTGCTCAATGTCGAAGATCTCCTCCTTGATGTTAAAGGGTCTTCAGCTCCCTTGATCCGCAACACAAAAGATATACCTATCCTAGACTTTAGGTTGGGTCAAGGTTATGATAGAATTCCACTCTCTAAAGATTTTCCTATTAGGAAGATAGAGTGGTTCCGATCATCTATGAATTCAACGCATCCTAGCTTAATGATTTATCATTTAGGTAGTAGCTGGAGGATCCTTGAATGCGGAAGTTCATTCTCCAATCCACTCTATTCAATATCAATGATGAGGGTGGATTGGAGGATGAACTCCCTGAGAGAAAGGATTAAGGTAAATGATATGAAGCTTAAAACACTTAAAAGCACTCTCTTCTATCTCTACAAGCAATAAAGGTAAGCTTCTCTATATATAGGCAAAAGGTTCCAACGGATATAAAACGGTCACATTTATGACAGAGTTCGATATCATCCGCAAGAGTCAATATGATCGAGCGTATACTCTCGATTGTATCAATGATCCGCTCGATGATACAAACTCAAATTTCATTTACGCTTTTGGAAACCTTTTGCCAACTGGTCGATGGGATCGAGACACACATCGATGTTATCGGATTTTGAACTCCGATTCCATCGATAGATGAATCGATCTATCGACATGTGAAAACAAGATAGACAAGCCTTAAAGATTTTCAGGTTCTAAAGATATGATCGGGGAACAGTCGATGTCATCAGAATATGTATATCGATGATATCGGCGACTGTGTCGATGGGATCGATAAATCGTATAGATTTACTTATAATCTTGTTGGACGGTTTGTGTCCAATCTCGATCTAATCGACCAGGTCTCGATAAGATTGACATATGAATATCGATTTCTCGACTGGCACCCCGATCAACATTTAAAAACATCCTAAAAATCATGCTGGAGGAAACATGTGCCCACTATCGATGTGATTGACTGACTTCCGATATGATCGATATTTGAGTTCAGATTGAATCGGACAGTCATCGATATATCGAAGCTCATAGTAGTTTTCTTTAGAAAAATAGGGGCGCCGAAAAACTGCATGTCGATATTATCGATCCACTTTCGATAGGATCGATATTCGAATATCGATGATATTGACTGAACCGTCGATATATCGATAAATCGTCCAGATGAATGTTTGATTGCAGAACGCTTTTTGTCGTCACTCGATTGTATCGATTGAGATGCCAAGGACATCGACAGAGCAGGTCGATCATATCTAAAAGTGAATCGATATAATCGACAGTGTAAGAAAAACTTAAAGATTTTTCTATTTGGTAAAAAGTTTTCTTACACAAAAACCCTAAGATGTTCTACTAATTTTTAAGGGTTTTAATCACCTGGTGTTTTGGGACATGGGATGTGAGGCTATGATTTACCTATGGTGAGCTTCCACACATCCAGTTGAGGCAGACACTTGAATTGATCTTCCTGTTTAGCGCTGTTGTCCGACTGACTCAACTTTCATCGTAATTGATAAACCAGGGTACTAGTAGGTGCACTTTCAATCTCCCCCTTTATCAATTACGTGAAAAAATACCCAAAACACCCTAGGAAAATATCTAGAAAGATACATCCTAAATTGTGTGTACATACATTAAAATAATTTTACAAATTCTAGTGACTCATGTACACACCCAGTAATTTCTCCCCCTCATTTCAAAAACTCCCCCTTTCTTATTGCGGCTGCTCCCCCGAACACCTGCAACATATAGAGCACAAATATCCAATTTTCCACAGGGGTGTTGGTAATTTTTCTCTCCCTTTTTTTCAGTCATTGATAAGAATATAGCAAGTGATATTGACTAAATATTTGAAGCATATGGGAGAATCACAGTCAGATAGATGCATATAAATGAAAGCAGCGTAAAGCATATATCATGAGTAGACAATATGGATTTAATAAAGCACTTAAGGCATAAGATAAACATGCAGACCATAACCCCAAAACTTCATTAAACCAGGGAGATAGAAATTCAAATGGCAGGAATATACGAACTAGATTCAGCCATATGTAAAATAAACTGCCCAAGATTGGCAGAAATATCCAATGCTGCCCCAGACAGCAGTAATTTAACCCAAAAAAAAAAAAAATAAAGCCCATTTGAGGGCACCCAAATATCAAAACCAGTATTTTAGCCCAACCGTGGGCATATTCAACTAAAGACAAAAAAAAACTATGCATGGTGAAAAGGCTGTCATACACACCACTGAGAGCGTAGAACATCCAAAAAGATACTGATGTTCATCCGCAAGATAAGAGTAAGGTGTGTATGATAGCATGCATGAACCTGGCTTCACGAAGCAGAATGAGAAGGCATCATATCGTCCCGTCGGCATGTCAGCAGATCCACCAATTGTTGGACCGTGCTTTGCACTCCTTGAACCATCCTTTCCAGGATAGTAAGTCGTTCCTTAACTGAGTGCATGTCCTTCTGAATGGCCCCAATCCTATCCAGTTTGAGCCTTTTATCATACCCAGCGGTTGACGTAGACGGAGCGACATCAGGTCCATGAGGTGCATCATCAGTCATTGCATCTCCTTCCATGAGATCACCACCTTCTCCTCCTTCCCCTTCTGTATGAATGTCCTCCTCAGTTTCCTCCTTGTACTTGTGAAATATCAGATCCATTTTCTGAATATTCTTTTTATTGAAAACTTTGAGCGGAAAAACTAGATCAGTTGTAGATGGAAAGCCAATGCTTTAACAGATTCTACTGATAATCTAGGGATATGGCAGATGCAAATCTCTGGAAGTATGTATGGCATTGACAAACTGATTAACAATTAAAGTTGGAAGACAGATATTTGTCCCGGTTTCAATGGAGTAGAGTATCATGACCATGAGACTTGTGAGATCTGATCGGTTTGTACTTCTTGGGTACAAATTAGTGGTAAAGATCCCAGGCATGACTCGAAACTGGGGTTCCATATACTTAGCTTTTAGGGAATTCCCTTAATGTCATGGAATATCTCTGTCATGACATAGGTATTTGGTTATCTTTGATCGCACATCTGGAAGATCGAGATCCCAGTTTGGAAGGCCTTCTAGAGCCAACTGCAGATTAAGGATGTGAGCTACAGTGACGGGGGTGATAAATGCATCATCACCATCCAAGGATACCATGAACGAAGGAGTGTCAGCCACCGGGAAATGACATGCAGTAAGGAAGTTGCGTGTCCTTTCCAGTTGGCATGGTCTACCAAAATTCAGGATGGGCAGCCAACCAATTGCAGCAAACAGGGGTTCTAATTTGTAGGGTGTTAAGCACTCCCTGACTACTTTTCTTTCAAAAATCAACTTCCAATTATTGTATTTTGGTGGGCGTTGGACAGCCGGAGGAGGAGGCGCTGGTTGAGACGATGCAGGAACTTTGGTTTGGGACCCACTGTGTCGTGATCTTTGCCATGTGGGGGTCCCACTATCCGAGATCCTTGCTCTTTCCCTTGAGGTAAGGACTTTTTGTTGGGTACCTCTCAAAGACTCCCCCGGACTGAATGCTACATTTTTGTCTTTTCCCATGTGGAAGGGAAAAAGCTGTTTGAAGTATTTGGGAAAAATGACAAAAATGCCCGACAAACCAAGAAAAGAAAGTTCTGACGACATTGGAAGAATATTACCTGGTTTATGGAGGGATTTGAGTAGTCTGACTTGGCTTCTGATGATTGGTCGAGGGGATCGGACAGGGAAGACGACCGAAAATCCTTTTGAAGAAAACCTCCTTTTTTTTCATCCTACTGACTTTTATCAGGCGTCATCTGTGATCATATCGGCCAACATATCGATTGTATCGAGAAGTTGTCAATCGATGCTATCGAGACTGCCCATGGTGTTATCCACGGTCATGTAGCTTTTCATATTCTGAAGAGCCATCAATTGTATCGACCCTCAGTCGATGAAATCGAAAAGAGGCCGACACTAGTATCGAAGGTAGATAATATTCAAAATTTTCACAATTTCGACACACTATCGGGTATTTCTTGGCTTGATCAGTACATGTCACAAAATTTTGTACCAGTTCTATACAATTATAAACATGATAATGTTTATATACAAAAATTCAAGGTCTCCAACCTTAGATGTTATATTGAAGGCTTAACAAAATTGCATCATTTCAGTAAATATTCAGATCTAGATGCATAATCTGGATTTGTTCCGTTTTTTGCTTGATATATCAGGGTATATGGGATTTAATCATCAGACAGTTCGGTTTTCCTTTAACTACCTATTTTCAGATAGATTTCTTCATTCTGTTCTTTTCTTTAGGTAGTGATGGATCAGTGCTTCTCCTAGATGGACTTTTAACATTCTGAGTTTCTCTGATTGGTTTAAATTTTCTAATGTAATTTTGATCAGAGTTATATAGAGTCCTTCTAGGTGCTAAACATTCAAATTTATAATGACCAACATCACCACATAAATTACAGACAGGAGAAATTCCCATATTGCTACTTGAAGCCGTAAGTGTTTGGTCTTTATTTCCAGTTTTCTTTTTACTTTTCTCATATCCTAATCCACTCCTGTCTCTTCCTAGTCTTCTCATCCCTAACAATTTTTCCAATTTCTCACCACTCTGAGAAAATTTGTAGTTTATCTCGGCAAATTTCCTGGATTTTTCTAAGTTAATAAAAAGTGAGTGGTTCTCATTTTTGAGTTGTGCATTATCATCTCTTAGCAATTCAGTCTGGTTCATAAGTTTTGATAATTCTGCTTTCAGGGATAGGTTTTCTCTTTCTAATTTATCATCGTCTGTGTGATATTGTTGCAAATCATTGGCTAAATGTATGTTTATTTTCGAGGTTTTATCCAAGTCTTTCTGCAACAATTTCTTCTTTTTTTCAGACATGCAGAGTTTTTTAAGGATATGGATGCTATGAATGTATAGTTGATTATAAGCATCTTACAATTTATCCTTTTCAATTTCTTCCTCTTCTTCTTCTTCAGACTCAAATTCCTCGTTGTCAGATGGAAATGATTTAGTGGCTTGTTGTTCTTTTTCAGGTTCAGTTGAAAGGATCGAAGTAGTGGAGACCATGAGTATTTTCAATGATTTCTGATCTCCATCACTTTTTGAGTCACTATTTTCTGAGTTTGACTCTTCTGTATCATCTCATGTGGCAGTCATCGCCTTGCCCTTGGTTTTTCTGTTTGGATATTCAGTAGATATGTGTCCATACTCATGACAGGCATAACATTGTGGTTCTTTGATTCTTTTTCCAAATTTTCCTGTAGGAGGTTTATCATCCACCTTTCTACCTCTAGAGGGGCGACCGCGATTCCTTTGAAAGAATCTTCTGAATCTTTGTGCTAGTAGAGCCACTTCCTTATCTTCATCTTCTTTTTCACTCTCACTGTCCTCATGTTTTGTTTTCTTAAAGGTTTTTAGGACAGTGTTTTTAGATTTTTGGGGTTGTGTGAAGTGTAGTTCAAAAGTTTGTAGGGAACCTACAAGTTCTTCTACTTTCATCTCATTAATATTCCTACACTCCTTAATTGTTGTTACCTTGGGATTAAACTGTTCTGGTAGGGATCTTAAGATTTTCCTACATATTTTAGGTGTCAGAACCTTCTCTCCCAATCCACCCATGGAGTTATAAATGATATTCAATTTGGTAAAAAACTTCATAAATGTCTCATGCTCTTCCATCCTGAGATTTTTGAACTGTGAAGTTAAAAGTTGTAGTTTATATCTCTTCACAGTGCTTGTGCCTTCAAGGGTTGTTTCCAATAAGTCTCATGCTTCTTTAGAGGTCCCACACATACTTATTTGATTGAAAATATCTTGGGACATGGCACAGTAGATGGTGTTCATTGTTTTTGCGTCAGCATTTCGTTGTTCTTTGTCAAACGTCGTCCACTTTTCATTAGGCTTGGGTTTAGTGATTGTGGTTTCATTTTCAACTACAATTTGTTCAAATGGTACCACATACCTTTTTCAACTACATCCCAAACTTCATGATCCAAAGATCTCAGAAAGTAATGCATTCTAGCCTTCCAGTAAGCATGATTTGAACCATCAAATACTAGAGGTCTAGTGACAGATGAGCCCTCTCCTTTGGCCATATTTCAACTTCAGTCAAGATCACTCTCTAGGCGGTGAATCTCTTAAAGAGAGACCCGCTCTGATATCAAATGAAATAGCGGTGAAAACCGCTTGAGTTGAAGTTGAAATATGCCAATATGTCCTAGAGGGGGGTGAATAGGACTTTTTAAAGTTTTTATGTATTATTAAAAATTCTATCACACTAATCCTATCACAGAGTACAGATTAGGATTACTCAAAATTAACTCTACTGGATTCCAAGCCTGGTAGAGGATCCAATCACAGAGCTATTTAAATGATAATCATAGTGCAATTATAGTCTATGATGGATGTGACTGTGTGTGAAGTGTGAGCAAGTATAAATGCAGTTAATATAATCACATAAAATCAAACGCAAGAATCAATCTCAAACACAGTCATTTTATAATGGTTCGACTACTTGTCTACTCCACTACCGGCTCCACACTCAACCCTTGAGTGATCAGATTTCTCTAAGGAGGTTTTCCATGGTTCACCTCAAACCTAAGGTTTTAAAATAGGTTCACCTTCAACCTTTACAGAGGTTTCTACTCGGTTCACTTCAAACCCTGGAGTTTTACTGGTGCACTCCTAACCAGATGTTTATGCCCACACATAGCAAGGGTCCACACAACGCACCCGGATGTTTATGCTCTCCACAGAGTAAGAGTCCACACAACGCACCGGGTATGTACACTCTCGTCGGAGGCCTCCTTTGAGGACTTCAAAGGGTGAGCAACACTTAAGACCCAATCCTAGAAAGGAATGATTACAAGTGTCCTCTGGACTCTAAGTACTTACAGATAAGTTGATGAGTCTCTTTTAACGCAATGTCGAAGATCTCCTCCTTGATGCTGAAGGGTCTTCAGCTCCCTTGATCCGCAACACAAAATATATACTTATCCTAGGCTTTAGGTTGGGTCAAGGTTATGATGGAATTTCACTCTCTAAAGATTTTCCTATTAGGAAGATAGAGTGGTTCCGATCATCTATGCATTCAAGGCATCCCATCTTAATGATTTGTCATTAAGGTAGTAGCTGGAGAATCCTTAAATGTGAAAGTTCATTCCCCAATCCATTCTATTGAATATCAATGATGAGGGTGGATTGGAGGATGAACTCCCTGAGAGAAAAGGCTTAAGGTAAATGATATGAAGATTAAAACACTAAAAAATACTCTCTTCTTTCTCTACCAGCAATAAAGGTAAGCTTCTCTATATATAGGCAAAAGGTTCCAACGGATATAAAATGGTCACATTTATGACAGAGTTCGATATCATCGAGCAAGAGTCGATATGATCGAGCGTATACTCTCGATTGTTTCGATGATCCGTTCGATGATACAAACTCAAATGTCATTTGCGCTTTTGGAAACCTTCTGGTCGATGGGATCGAGACACACATCGATGTTATCGGATTTCGATCTCTGATTTCATCAATAGATGAATCGATCTATCGACAGGTGAAAATAAGAGAGACAAGCCTTGAAGATTTTCAGGTTCTAAAGATATGATCGGGAACAGTCGATGTCATCAGAATTTGTATATCGATGATATCGGAGACTGTGTCGATGGGATCGATAAATTGTATAGATTTACCTATAAGCTTGCTGGACGGTTTGTATCCAATCGACCAAGTCTCGATAAGATCGACATATGAATATCGATTTCTCGACTGGCACCCCGATCAACATTTAAAAACATCTTGAAATTCATACTAGAGGAAATATGCGCCCACTATCGATGTGATCAACTGACTTCCGATATGATCAATATTTAAGTTCAGATTGAATCGGACAGTCATCGATATATCGAAGCTCATAGTAGTTTTCTTTAGAAAAACAGGGGTGCCGGAAAACTGCCTATCGATATTATCGATCCACTTTCGATAGGATCGATATTCGAATATCGATGATATCGACTGAACCGTCAATATATTGATAAATTGTCCAGATGAATGTTTGATTGCTTGATGCTTTTTGTCCTCACTCGATTGTATCGATTGAGATGCCGAGGACATCAACAAAGTAGGTCGATCATATCGAAAAGTGAATCGATATAATCGACAGTATAAGAAAAACTTGAAGATTTTCCTATTTGGTGAAAAGTTTTCTTACACAAAAATCCTAAGATGTTCTACTTATTCTTAAGGGTTTAAATCACCTAGTGTTTTGGGACATGGGATGTGAGGCTATGACTTACCTATGGCGCGTTTCCACACATCCAGTTAAGGCAAACACTTGAGTTGATCTTCCTGTTAGGCATTGTTGTCTGACTGACTCAACTTTCACCGTAATTGACAAACCAGGGTACTAGTAGGTACACTTTCAATCTCCCCCTTTATCAATTACGTGACAAAATACCCTAAACACCCTAGAAAAATATCTAGACAGATACATCCTAAATTGTATGTACATGCATTAACACAATTTTATAAATTCTAGTTACCCATGTACACACCCAGTAATCTCTCCCCCTCATTTCAAAAACTCCCCATTTCTTATTGTGACTGCTCCCCCGAACACCTGCAACATATAGAGCACAAATATCCAATTTTCCACAGGGGTGTTGGTAATTTTTCACTCCCATTTTGTCAGTTATTGACAAGAATATAACAAGTGATATTGACTAAATATTTGAAGCATATGGGAGAATCACAGTCAGATAGATGTATATAAATGAAAGCAGTGTAAAGCATATATCATGAGTAGACAGTATGAATTTAATAAAGCACTTAAGGAATAAGATCACCATGCAGACCATAACCCCAAAACTTCATTAAACCAGGGAGACAGAAATTCAAATGGCAGGAATATAAGAACTAGATTCAGCCATATGTAAAATAAACTGCCCAAGATTGGCAGAAATATCCAATGCTGCCCCAGACAGTAGTAATTTAACCCAAAAAAAAAAAATAAAGCCCATTTGAGGGCACCCAAATATCAAAACCAGTATTTTAGCCCAACCGTGGGCATATTCAACCAAAGACAAAAAAAAATTATGCATGGTGAAAAGGCTGTCATACACACCACTGAGAGCGTAGAACATCCAAAAAGATATTGATGTTCATCCGTAAGATAAGAGTAAGGTGTGTATGATAGCATGCATGAACCCGGCTTCATGGAGCAGAATGAGATGACATCGTATCATCCTGTCGGCACGTCAGCAGATCCACCAATTGTTGGACTGTGCTCTATACTCCTTGAACCATCCTTTCCAGGACAGTAAGCCGTTCCTTAACTGAGTGCATGTCCTTCTGAATGGCCCCAATCCTGTCCAGTTTGAGCCTTTTTCCATACCCAGCGGTTGACGTAGACGGAGCGACATTAGGTCCATGAGGTGCATCATCAGTCATTGTATCTCCTTCCATGCGATCACCACCTTCTCCTCATTCTCCTTCTGTATGAATGTTTTCCTCAGTTTCCTCTTTGTACTTGTGAAATATCAGATCCATTTTCTGAATATTCTTTTTATTAAAATCTTTGAGCGGGAAAACTGGATCAGTTGTAGATGGAAAGCCAATGCTTTGACAGATTCTACTGATAATCCAAGGATATGGCAGATGTAAATCTCTGGAAGTATGTATGACATTGACAAACTAATTGACAATCAAAGTTGGAAGGCAGATATTTATCCCGGTTGCAATGGATTAGACTATCATGACCATGAGACTTGTGAGATCTAATCGGTTTGTACTTCTTGGGTACAAATTAGTGGTAAAGATCCCATGCATGACTCGAAACTGGGGTTCCATATACCTAGCTTTTTGGGCATTCCCTTGATGCCATGAAATATCTCTGTCATGACATAGGTATTTGGTTATCTTTGATCGCACATCTAGAAGATCGAGATCCCAGTTTGGAAGGCCTTCTGGAGCCAACTGTAGATTGAGGATGTGAGCTATAGTGGCGGGGGTGATAAATGCATCATCACCATCCAAGGATACCATGAACGAAGGATGGTCAGCCACCGGGGAATGACATGCAGCAAGGAAGTTACGTGTCCTTTCCTGTTGGCATGGTCCACCAAAATCCAGGATGGGCAGCCAACCAATTACAGCAAACAGGGGTTCTAATTTGTAGGGTGTTAAACACTCTCTGTCTACTTTTCATTTAAAAATCAGCTTCTTATTGGCATATTTTGGTGGGCGTTGGACAGCTGGAGGAGGAGGCGCTGGTTGAGACAGTGCAGGAACTTCGATTTGGAACACACTACGTCGTGATCTTTGCCGTGTGGGGGTCCCACTGTTCGGGATCCTTGCTCTTTCCCTTGAGGCAAGGACTTTTTGTTGGGTACCTCTCAAAGACTCCCCCGGACCGGATGCTACATTTTTATCTTTTCCCATGTGGAAGGGAAAAGGTTGTTTGAAGTATTTGGGAAAAATGACAAAAATGCCCGACAAACCAAGAAAGGAAAGTTCTGACGGCGTTGGAAGAATATTACCTGGTTTGTGGAGGGATTTGATTATTCCGACTTGGCTTCTGATGATTGGTCGAGAGGATCGGACAGGGAAGACAACCGAAAAGCCTTTTGAAGAAAACTCCCTTTTTTTCATCCTGCTGACTTTTATCGGGCGCCATCTGTCGATCATATCGGCCAATGTATCGATTGTATCGAGAAGTTGTCAATCGATGCTATCGAGACTGCCCAAGATGTTATCCACGGTCATGCGACTTTTCATATTCTGAAGATCCGTCGATTGTATCGACCCTCAGTCGATGAAATCGAAAAGACGCTGACATTCGTATCGAAGGTAGATAATATTCAGAATTTTCACAATTTCGACACACTATCGGGTATTTCTTGGCTTGATCAGTATATGTTACAAAATTTTATACCAGTTCTGTACAATTATAAACATGATAATATTTATATACAAAAATTCAAGGTCTCCAACCTTAGATGTTATATTGAAGGCTCAACAAAATTACATCATTTCAGCAAATATCCAGATCTAGATGCATAATCTGGATTTATTCCTTTTTCTGCTTGATATATCAAGGTATATGGGATTTAATCATCAAACAGTTTGATTTTCCTTTAACTACCCATTTTGAGACAGATTTCTTCATTCTGTTCTTTTCTTTAGGTGGTGATGGATTAGTGCTTCTCCTAGATGGACTTTTAACATTCTGAGTTTCTCTGATTGGTTTGAATTTTCCAATGTGATTTTGATCAGAGTTATATAGAGTCCTTCTAGGTGCTAAACATTCAAATTTATAATGACCAACATCACCACATAAATTACAGACAGGAGAAATTCCCATATTGCTACTTAAAGCCGTAAGTGTTTAGTCTTTATTTCCAGTTTTCTTTTTTACTTTTCTCATATCCTAATCCACTCCTGTCTCTTCCTAGTCTTCCCATCCCTAACAATTTTTCCAATTTCTCACCACTCTGAGAAAATTTATTGTTTATCTTAGCAAATTTCTTGGATTTTTCTAAGTTAATACAAAGTGATTGGTTCTCATTTTTGAGTTGTGCATTATCATCTCTTAGCAATTCAGTCTGGTTCATAAGTTTTGATAATTCTTCTTTCAGGGATAGGTTTTCTCTTTCTAATTTATCATTGTCTGTGTGATATTGTTATAAATCATTGGCTAAATGTATGTTTATTTTCAAGGTTTTATCCAAGTCTTTCTGCAACAATTTCTTCTTATTTTTAAACATGCCGAGTTTTTTAAGGATATGGATGCTATGAATGTGTAGTTGATTATAAGCATCTTGCAATTTATCCTTTTCAATTTCTTCCTCTTCTTCTTCTTCAGACTCAAATTCCTCATTGTCAGATGGAAATGATTCAGTGGCTTGTTATTCTTTTTCAGGTTCAGTTGAAATGATCGAAGTAGTGGAGACCATGAGTATTTTTAATGATTTCTGATCTCCATCACTTTTTGAGTCACTATTTTCTGAGTTTGACTATTCTGTATCATCTCACGTGGCAGCCATCGCCTTGCCCTTGGTTTTTCTGTTTGGGCATTCAGTAGATAGGTATCCATACTTATGACAGGCATAACATTGTGGTTCTTTGATTCTTTTTCTAAATTTTCCTGTAGGAGATTTATCATCCACCTTTCTACCTCTAGATGGGCAGCCGCGACTCCTTTGAAAAAATCTTCTAAATCTTTGTGCTAGTAGAGCCACTTCCTTATCTTCATCTTCTTTTTCACTCTCACTGTCCTCATGTTTTGTTTTCTTAGAGGTTTTTAGGACAGTGTTTTTAGATTTTTGGGGTTGTGTGAAGTCTAGTTCAAAAGTTTGTAGGGAACCTACTAGTTCTTCTACTTTTATCTCATCAATATTCCTACACTCCTCAATTGTTGTTACCTTAGGATTAAACCGTTCCGGTAGGGATCTTAAGATTTTCCTACATATTTTAGGTTCCGGAACCTTCCCTCCCAATCCACCCATGGAGTTACAAATGATATTCAATTTGGTGAAAAACTTCATAAATGTCTCATGCTCTTCCATCCTGAGATTTTCGAACTGTGAAGTTAAAAGTTGTAGTTTAGATCGCTTCACAGTGCTTGTGCCTTCAAGGGTTGTTTCCAGTAAGTCTCATGCTTCTTTAGAGGTCCCACGCATATTTATTTGATTGAAAATATCTTGGGACATGGCATAGTAGATGGCGTTCATTGCTTTTACTTCAGCATTTCGCTGTTCTTTGTCAAACGTCGTCCACTTTTCATTAGGTTTGGCTTTTGTGATTGTGGTTTCATTTTCATGTATAATTTGTTCAGATGGTACCACATATCCTTTTTCAACTACATCCCAAACTTCATGATCCAAAGATCTTAGGAAGTAATGCATTCTAGTCTTCCAGTAAGTATAATTTGAACCATCAAATACTGGAGGTCTAGTAACAGATGAGCCCTCTCCTTTGGCCATATTTCAACTTCAGTCAAGATCACTCTCTAGGCAGTGAATCTCTTAAAGAGAGACCCGCTCTGATACCAAATGAAATAGCGGTGAAGACCGCTTGAGTTGAAGTTGAAATATTCCAATATGTCCTAAAGGGGGGTAAATAGGACTTTTTAAATTTTTTATGAATTATTAAAAATTCTATCACACTAATCCTATCACAGAGTACAAATTAGGATTATTTAAAATTAACTCTACTGGCTTCCAAGCCTGGTAGAGGATCTAATCACAGAGTTATTTAAATGATAATCATGGTGTAATTATAGTCTATGATGGATGTGACTGTGTGTGAAGTGTGAGCAAGTATAAATGCAGTTAATATAATCACACAAAAGATAAAACACATGAATCAATCTCAAACACAGTCATTTTATAGTGGTTCGATTACTTGTCTAGTCTACTATCAGCTTCCACATTTAACCTTTGAGTGACCGGATTTCACTAAGGAGGTTTCCCATGGTTCACCTCAAACCTAAGGTTTTAAAACAGGTTCACCTTCAACCTTTATAGAGGTTTCTACTCGGTTCACATCAAACCTTAGAGTTTTGCTGGTGCACTCCTAACCAGATGTTTATGCCCACACAGAGCAAGGGTCCACACAACACAACCTGCACGTCCACTTCCGTCGGAGGCCTCCTTTGAGGGCTTCAAAGGGTGAGCAACACTTAAGACCTAATACTAGAAAGGAATGATCACAAGTATCCTCTGGACTCTGAGTACTTACAGATAAGGTGATGAGTGCCTTTTTACGCAATGTCAAAGATCTCCTCCTTGATGTTGAAGGGTCTTCAGCTCCCTTGATCCGTAACACAAAAGATATACCTATCCTAGGCTTTAGGTTGGGTCAAGGTTTTGATGGAATTCCACTCTCTAAAGATTTTTCTATAAAGAAGATAGAGTGGTTCCGATCATCTATGCATTCAAGGCATCCCAGCTTAATGATTTGTCATTAAGGTAGTAGTTGGAGGATCCTTAAATGCGGAAGTTCATTCCCCAATCCAATCTATTGAATATCAATGATGAAGTTGGATTGGAGGATGAACTCCCTGAGAGAAAGGGCTTAAGGTAAATGATATGAAGCTTAAAACACTCAAAAGCACTATCTTCTTTCTCTACCAGCAATGAAGGCAAGCTTCTCTATATATAGGCAAAAGGTTCCAATGGATATAAAATGGTCACATTTATGACAGAGTTCGATATCATCGAGCAAGAGTCGATATGATCGAGCGTATACCCTCAATTGTATCGATGATCCTCTCGATGATACAAACTCAAATGTCATTTGTGCCTTTCAAAACCTTTTGCCAACTGGTCGATGGGATCGAGACACACATCGATGTTATCGGATTTCGAACTCCGATTTCATTCGTAGATGAATCGATCTATCGACAAGTGAAAATAAGAGAAACAAGCCTTAAAGATTTTTAGGTTCTAAAGATATGATTGGGGAACAGTCGATGTCATCGGAATTTGTATATTGATGATATCGGAGACCATGTCGATGGGATCGATAAATCATATAGATTTACCTATAAGCTTGCTGGATGGTTTGTGTCCAATCTCGATCCAATCGACCAGGTCTCGATAAGATTGACATATGAATATCGATTTCTAAACCGGCACCCCGATCAACATTTAAAAACATCCTGAAAATCATGATGGAGGAAACATGCGCCCACTATCGATGTGATCGACTGACTTCCGATATGATCGATATTTGAGTTCAGATTGAATCGGACAGTCATCGATATATCGAAGCTCAGAGTAGTTTTCTTTAGAAAAATAGGGGCGCCGAAAAACTGCCAATCGATATTATCGATCCACTTTCGATAGGATCAATATTCGAATATCGATGATATCAACTGAACTGTCGATATATCGATAAATCGTCCAGATGAATGTTTGATTGCTAGATGTTTTTTGTCCTCACTCGATTGTATCAATTGAGATGTAGAGGACATCGATAGAGCAGGTCAATCATATCGAAAAGTGAATCGATATAATCGACAGTATAAGAAAAACTTGAAGATTTTCCTATTTGGTAAAAAAATTTCTTACACAAAAACCCTAAGATGTTCTACTTATTTTTAAGGGTTTTAATCACCTGGTGTTTTGGGACATGGGATGTGAGGCTATGATTTACCTATGGCGAGCTTCCACACATCCAGTTGAGGAAGACACTTGAGTTGATCTTCTTGTTAGGCGCTGTTGTCCGACTGACTCAACTTTCACTGTAATTGACAAACTAAGGTACTAGTAGGTGCACTTTCATCAACGACTCCTCCGGAGGTCTACGGGTCCTGCTGAGCTGCATGAAATTTAGCCTGAGATGGCTGGGGAGGCGCCTGTCCCCTCTGAGGATGTTGCTGCTGCTGATGTTGCTGAGGCGCTCGAAACTACTGTCTCTGCTGCTGTGGCCTTGGAAGCTGGTGCTGCTGCTGAGGGGGCCTCGGTGGTGGAATCTGTTGTCGCTGATACTGTGGAGGCTGTTGCAGTACTCTCGGCTACTGTTGTAGAGGCTGTTGTGGTGCTCTTGGCTGCTGCTACCAAGGTCCGAGACACTCCCAACTACGGTGCCCTATCCCACCGCATCCATAGGAGGTGTCAGAAAGCTGTCTCTGAGGTGATGCCACTTGGGGTGTCGACGGTGCTACTGGTGCTCTGGTGGATGGGTGGCTCATGTATCTTTGTGGTCGTCGATGCTACTGTGAGCTACTAGAGGGGGCCTGCCTCTTCTGACCCCTCCTCTGATCTCGGTCGGCCTGCGTGCCGGCCCACTCAATCTCATAAATCTGAACCCTTCGCACTACTTCCTGGAAAGTCAGGAGCTCATGCCCAATGACACGACCTCAAAGGTCGTAACATAAACCGTTCTCGAAACGGCGGGCCTTCCACCCCTCATCATCAACCATATATGGTGCAAACCTTGATAGCGTCACAACATGAGCCGCGTATTGTGCCACGGTCAGGTCCCCCTCCACCAGGGTCTCGAACTCTAATGCTCTCTGACGACGAATATGGTCAGGGAAGTACTGCTCCTCGAATTGGTCAATAAAGTCCTCCCATGTCTAGACGTAATTAGGTCCTGCAACACAGGTAACAGAGGTCCACCAATGCACGGCCTCACTGTTCACTCCCCAAGTGCAGGGTTGTGATGTAGTAATAAACTCGGTAAGACTGAGGTTGAATCCCAAGGGACTAAAACTTGTACGTTATCTAAAACTAAGTAGAACTAGAACTAGGCTAAGATGAATTCTAAATCAATTAGCAATGGTGGAATACTTGTAGAATAATTAATCTAAAACTTAGGAAACAAATCAGAGATAGGAAACTAGGGATTCAGAGAATCCACTTGTAGAGATCAGGGAGAACTTATGCTTGCATCAAAAATCATGGAAATTACTGAACTGCCGTTGATCTAGTTTTCAAAGAGATGAAAGGTGTATGAATTAGAATGGATTCCATCACCAAACCATGCCCAAAAGACTATGGCAAACAACAGAATTAAACTAATTACCAACCCATCACATGTATGAAGGTTAGGAAGGGTACTGACATCCAACCATGCCCAGGAGACTATGGTGAACAACAGGGTTTCCTAACATCATATACATGAAAAGGAAATAGAAATATTAAAAGCATCACAGACCCATTGTAATTTCAATCACAACAGACCATTAAGAACTAAAAATATTTTCAAAATAAAATTAAATCAAAATTAGTTCAATATTAAACAAAAGGCATAATTAAACGTCTCCCATCATGCTACAAGCTTCACCTCTTAGCCCTAGCTAAGAGGTTTAGCCCCACATAATCATAATTAGGCTAACCATAAAATAAAATTAAACCATAATAAAGAGGAAAAAAAAATTAACTCTCTCTCCTGCTTAGCTTCCACGACCAGGACTGCTCCACGTTTCTCCCCTCCAAGCCAAGGATCTTCCTTCCAAGACCTGAATCCTCCCTCCCCACGTCCAAAACCTCCTTATATAGCTGCTGGAGTGGTGAAAATCAGATTTAAATCGGATTTGGAAAGCTATGCATGCCCATTGAAAGCTTTTTCGCAGCCAAGTTCGGTGCCTCGAAACACGCCACTTTCCTCGCTTAAATTCTAAAGAAACACCGTCCCTTAGGACTTTCTTGGGTCCTCTTCATGATAGACGGTTCAGATCTGCCATATGATCAAAGATGGTGGGCCAAAACTGCCTGGAAAAGTCAGTTTTCACGGATGTGCGAAACCTTTCGCACCATTTCACTGTTGTGATCGGTGGGCCCCACAGAAGTATTTTCTTGAAAATCCACCCCGTCCATTGGATTCAGGACGAAATTTCAGTCAAGAATGGGTGGTTTTGAACGTCCATTAGCATGTCTCAGAGAAGAAATAACTAAAAGATCATATTTGAACACTACAGGGCAGCCCTTTTGTGGCCCCTGTATCGCACACGTGTGTACGCATGGATGCAAAAGGTTAGCATGGTTTTGTAGCTCTCGAAGCCCTCTACAAGATGGATGGTGTGGATTATCCGTACGGGGCATGTGTGGGGTCCACTATCGACCGTAAAAAATGGACGGACAGCGAAGGACGTTGTCCGTTTTTGCGTAAAGAGACGGGTCAGCGCTGCTGACCCGTCTTCTCCTGGTACGGTGCATTTCGAGTGCACGTGCACTGATTGCACGCCCAATCCCATGTGGAGTCCGCGGCAGTGTTCTGGAGAAATCCGTTCCGTCCATCCTTTTCACCATATCATTTTAACCGTGTGAACCAAAGTTGAAGCGTATCCAAATAGCAGGTGGGCCCCAAATCAAGGTATTAGGGGCTGATGTGTTTGTTGAGCTACTTCTACAAATATCCAAGGGCTCAAATTTTATGTGTACGGTTAATTTATGGTCCCCAGGCCATGTATGAAGTTTTGTGTCAATCTGATGGCAGAAATATTGTGATCTTGCATTCTACACCAATTTCAGGCCATTTGACGGTGAATGACTAAAAGTTTTCTGATCTCTGGCATGTGATTCTGTCGATCTTAGCCCCCTGGAGTCCCGAAACTTGCCTTGGTGTATCTTGAGCGCTAAAAGCATGTTTTTAACACCCATTTTCAGTTCAAGCTCATAAAGACACCCTGTATCACAAACACGATTAAACGAGCCATTAAACAATATCTTGTTCATAAATCCAGGAAATAATCGGGGTCTAATATACAATATTTGACCCTCAACACTCACCTTGGAAGAGAAATACTTCTAACCAGACTTGCTGCTGGGTCGTGCAGGCCATAGTATTGAAGATCTTCTCCACATTGGAGTGCCATCTCTCGGCTGCAGTCGGATCTGGCTCGCCCTGGAAGCACGGAGGATTGAGCTGCCTAAACTCACGAAGAAGAGCACTCGTACGCTCCTGCTCTGCCTGCTCTGGCAAAATAACTGGGCACCTGCCCTGCTCTTGAAGTGCAGTAGTCACAGCCTGCAATATCTACTATAACTATGAGGCACTCACAGGCACAGTCGGATCAGCACCGGCATCAGGTGGAGGAATGTCATCCTCAAGCAAGGGAGCAAGGATCCCTGGCGGTGGAACGGGAGGCGTAGGTGGTAAGGCTGGAACCTCAGGTGGTGGAGCGAGGTGAGCTCGGGTCACTCTCCTAGGCGGCATGTCCTATAGAAAAGAACAATAATGCTAATCAACCTTAAGAATCGTGCGTTAGGGAACTAAATCGTAAGGTTGCGAGCTCAGAAATTAATCGTCCTAAACTCATAGCAAACATGTGATATTGTTCTCGGTTATTCCCAAGTTATGTTCTGATACTAACTTCTATCACGCCCCAAACTTGGAAACCGGGCTCATAAAATTCTTCATCGCTGAAACCGGCGCCGACAGCCTCCGTAGTACCCCATTCTCGGCTCCTGGCACCCATATACCAAGTTTCGATCCTAGGATGCTACAAGGAGGATTTTGAACATGATTTGATTTGTAATGAGCATAACCACAAGCATAACACAAGAACAATAATCACAAGAACACCATCACAAAATCCACTATGATCAAAAACTTTGAGTACAAGGCATATGAAAGGAGAAATACAGTATACTGATAGTAACGAAAACTCTAGAAGCTCGGCTGCACACTCCAACCGCGGCAAGACTACGGCTGCTTCCTAGCGTCACCTGCACGCATCAATCGTGCATAAGCTTATAAAAAGCTTAGAGGATGGTGTAAGTATGTGTGCAATACAATCATGCTCGGAATGTAAAGTTAGAGTAATGCGGAAACATGCTGATGGGTATATGAAAGCAATCAGCTGTACCGAGGCTATGCGGTACATAATATAAATGATATCGGTCATATCAAGGCCATGTGATGCATAATGTAAGTCAATCATGCCAATCCTCATCCACATATTAATACAGCTCTTCACTAGAGCATCAAATCAGTGTGTTTCTCAGTCTGGAAAATCACCGGGGTCTAGTACACTCTACGTCAGCTTGCCGCCCCTATCCTAACGCATAACTGGGAGAGTGAAAGAGACCTCACTATTCACCTACTAATATCAGGCCCGGCTCGTCAATAGTGAACTTATTCCTCAAGCTGGTCAAACTCAACATAGAAATTTTCCCCTCACTTAGGTGGGTAAGGTCACACCCCTTTCCAACTGACCACGACAGAGTGAGAGACGCGGCCTACTGGTATACGGCCCTCGTGCGCTCCTGTATCCACTCGGTCTTGACGTTGGAGTCATCCTTTGGTACTATCAAGTTTAGGAATTTTCATCCAGGGACATCCATGCCACCCATATGCTAGAACCAAACATTTTCAGTATCCAATCTAGCCACCCACGATGTGTCTGTGGAGGCTATAGCCCTGATGTCACTAGGGTATGTAATAATCATGATCATACAAATGCAAATGCATGAATCACCCTACCAAACATGCAACAATCCTGCATACGCTGCACGCTCATGTAGGGCAACTCCGCCTATCAGGGAGCTCATAAACAACTCGCCCGAAGGCATATGCTATGATCAGTCACTCATCATATCAGACATACATATGATGCGTATGATCATGAATCATGAATCTATACTAAACATGACATAGGATGACGGGCTTTGCACACAATGAATATGGGCCTAGACGGCCTGCTCACTACAAATATGAGCCTATCCGTGGGCTTTAGGGAGAGTGACAATGCGGACATTTAACCAACATTATCCTTACAATGTGGACGTCTAACCAACATTGTTCCTAAGGCACTACCCATCATAAACATCATTATATACACCACGGAGGAATCACACATTGCAATGGACCTAATTGCATCCCAATGGCCTTAAGTACATCAAATGGGCCGTATCATATGGGCCTTATATTCATCAAGTGGGCCGTATTAATGGGCCTTACATACATTGCAATGAGCCATAACCCATGGGCCTTGTATACATCAAAATGGGCCTCACAACATGGGGCCTTATACAAATCCAAGTGGGCCTCAACGATGGGCCATAAATATGGTAAGTGGGCCTCACCTCATGGGCCACACCCAATATAAGTGGTAATAAGGAATCCCACCATTAGGATCCCCAAGGTTTCATGGTGGACGTTCAAGCCCACTATTTTCTATAATGTGGTCCATCTGATCCTAGATCAGTCTTATTTTTTTAGTATCAAGCCTTAGAATGATCCTTTTAAAAAAAATGGTTGGACGGCTTGGATGCAACTCATGCATTATGATGGATCCCATAGGGATGGAAAGGATGGACGGCATAAATGAGGTACATACCTCATGGTGGGGCCCACATGAATGGAGGGTGTGGATTACAATACATACATCAGTGGGTCCTATGTGGTGCCCACCATAATGTTTATTCGACATCCAAACTGTTCATAAGGTCACTCAGACCTAGGGCCCACTCTACTGTTTATTTCCACCCAACCTAGGCCCACTGTACTGTTTATTTTCCACCCACCTGGGCCCACTTAAATGTTTATTTGCATCTAATCTGTTCATGAGGTCACGTGGACCAGGGGCCCACGGTGATGTTTATTGCCATCCAAACTATTCACAAAGTCACGTGGACCAGGGTCCACTGTGATGTTTGTTTTCCAGCCAACCTGTTGATAGGGTCACGTGGACCTAGATTAAGGAGGAAAAATAAATTTCGTATTGATCCAAAACTTCTGACCCCAAAACGGTCTCAATGGTAGGCGTTAGTCCTCACTGTTCCCTATGGCGTGGGCCACCTGAGTCCATGGAGGGCTAATTTTTGGAGTGGGTCCACTTCAGGGAGTGGCCCACCCAATGAACAATGTGGATAACAAATATACATCATGGTGGGGCCCACGACAGAGGTCATGGCACCCTGCCTTCCGTCCGCCCGTCCGCGGTCAGCGGCAGCAGCAGGTGCTACTGTCTTTGTTTTTTTTTTTTTGAAATCACAAATCCTGTGGTTTTTCTCATGTGGGGCTCACATCTGAAAAATCCAACCCATCCATTGGATTCTACGGCCCCTGATCAATCAAATGAGACTAATATGCGGCGTGTTTTTGGCGAATGGAATAGTCAAGGTGGGTTTTAATGGTGGTACCGCTATTTCCTTTAGTATGGCCCACCCGAGAATCAGATTGGTCCCAAATTTTGGTTTAACGCCTAAAGTTGGCTGAGAAATGGAATGAAGGGCATGGATTATAAAGATGCATCAAAGTGGGGCCTCCATGAGTGGCCCACCCCAAACTTTAAAATACTTTTTTTTGTTAGCTGCTAGTACACACCCATGTCAGTACATCCACTCCATGTCAACCACCAGCACATCCAGCGTCCAGGGATGTTGGACGGCATAGATAAACACATCATTGTGGTGGGTCCCACCTGAACGTGGCTCACACATCAAGGTGGGTCCCACATAAATGTGGCCCACTTGATCAATCCGATGTTTATATTTTCCTTGATCAGGCACGTCCAAACGGATGACCATGTGGACCACTCAGTGGACGGCCTAGATAGAATGCATGTTTCATGGTGGCCACACACACACATATTAGGTGGGCCATCAACGAGGAAAAGGGAAAAGAGAGATAGATAGAGAGAAGGAGAGAGAGATCGACATAGTGGAGGGGCCCCGCCACTATGGGCCCCTCATATGACTACAACACATACATTAGATTGGATCCCATCACAAGTGGGCCATCAACTTGAAAATCAATAGTAAATCACCCACCTTTAGGCCTCCTTCTTTCTCCCCCTAGCCTCCTTAGCTCCTTACCTATGAGTTTGATGGATCAACAGTTTAGATGGGAGATGAGAGAGTAAGGAAAGTGGGCCACACTTGGCATTTGAGAGGGAGAAGCTTGGATGTGTGAGAGTTTGTTGCTTGGAGAGATTTTTGAGAAATGAGGAAAAGAGAGATGTGATGGTGAAAAGGGATGGGGTGAGGTGTGATGGGTGATGGATAGAGTGATGTGTTGTAAGAAAGGGATGGGTGGAGAGAGAGAGAGTTGACTTTAGGAATGGGGGGGGATGGGTTGTTATACTTGGGGTATGGAGTGACTTGACTTGACTTGAAATAAGTGATTGATTGATTGATAAGATATTTTGTAGAGATTCCCTCAAAATCCGCAACGTGTGGCGTTTCTCTCGAAATGAACGTGGGCCTACATCTTTTACCCTGGGTATCAGATTGGTATGCGGGTTGCGGCGTTGGAACCGCGGCAACAGCGCAGTCACCATGGTACAGGTTTCGGTTCGAGCCGACTTTGGCATGCAAGTGTCGACAAACATCAGATATGGGTCGAGGATTACCGAAAGGATGGCGGAAGCTAACAGAACGGTATGGTCTAGGATATGGGTCTTACAGTATTTCTGCTTATTTCGATATTATACGATTTATGGATTGCTAGTATCTCCGATATTATATGATTATGGCATTGTTTGAATACTCGGCACTTACCTTGTGCACACACTTACACCACCCTCTAAGCTTTTTATAAGCTTATACATGATAGATGTATGCAGGTGATGTTAGGTTGCAGTAGCGTGGAGCTTGGAGCATGTATCTGACTTATGAAGCTTTAATTTTTACATATTCATTTCTCTTTCAACATTGTATTCAAATGTTTATATTAGTGGATATGTGATGATGATGTTGTCATTGTGATTTGGGTATACTTGTGGTTATGCTTATTACGAGTTAAATGTGCATTGGAAAAAAAATCCTCCTTGTGGGATCCCAGGATTAGAATTTGGCGTATGGATGCTAGGAGCCGAGAATAGGGTACTACGGAGGCTGTCGAAACTGGATTCGGCGATTGGAATTTCTGTGAATTCGATTTTTAGGTTTGGGACGTGACATGGGCTATGGTTGTCATGTTATATGGGTCGAGGTTGTTACGTGACGTGTACAATTGAGGGTTGTAACGATGTTGTGATGTTATAAGGATCGTGGGTCCTGTCGTGATTTGTAGGGCTCGCCATAACATTTATTTTCCATCCAATCTATTCATAAGGTCATAAATACCTGTATGAAGAGGAAAAATAAATTTCATGTTGATCCAAAACTTCTGTGACCCCCAAAAGGGTTTCAATTGTAGATGTTAGATCCCCTGCTACTTTTTGCAGTGTGGTCCACTTTATCTTTAGATATGTGTTATTTTTAGTCTTAAGCCTTAGGACGAGCTCGCTAAATGGATGGATGGTTTGGATATATCACATCCCTCATGATGGGACCCATAGAACTTGCTGACGTTAGTACAATAGCTATATAGCTTCCATGTTTGGGATGGACACGGAAGCGAATTGGCTGGTGTACCACACGCCAGCTATATAACTATTGTGGGTACGTGTCGTGCAAGGAAACAGATTGGCTACTCCCCCTGACACTAGCCAATGGCTGTTGGTCTGTGCTATGTGGGCCCCATCATGATGTATGTGTTTCATCCATGCCGTCCATCTATTTTTACAAATCATTTTACGGCATGCGTCTAAAAATAAGGTATATCTAAATCTCAAGTGGACCACATTACAGAAAACAGTGTTAAATGAGGGTCAACCATTAAAAACATTCTGGGGGCCATAAAAGTTTTAGATCAAGCTGATCATTTCTTTTTCTCTTCATCTAGGCCTGTATGACCTAATTAATGGATTGGATGTCCAATAAACAGTATAGTGGGCCTTAGGAGAATTTTAATAGTGGTTATCTAATCACTATTTTTTTCATGTGGTGTGGTCCACCTAAGATTTATATCCCTCTCATTTTTTTTTGTATTAAGCCATAAAATGATATGTGAAAATGGATGAACGGAATGGATGAAACACATACATCATGGTGGGGCCCACGAAGCACCGACCACCAGCCACGAAGGTGGTGGCAGGGGGAGTAGTCAATCCATTTCCGTCGTACGAAGACGAGCACTAACGCTCCTCCAACTCCAAGTTGTACGAATAGTTACATGGGCCCCACAGTGATGTATTTATTATATCTACACTATTTATTTATTTTTAGAGATCATTTTAGAGCATTATCTAAAAAATGAATCGTATCCAAAGATCATCTGGACCACACCACAAATAGCAGCAAAGATAATGATTTTCACCGTTAAACAATTCGTAGGGCCCACCATAACGTTTATTTTCCATCCAATCTGTTCATAATGTCACAAAGACCTGAATTAAGAGGGAAAACAAATTTCATATTGATCCAAAACTTTTGTGACCCCAAAAAGGGTTTCAATGGTAAACATTCAATTCCCCACTGCTTTTTGCAGTGTGGTCCACTTGATAGCTAGATCTATCTTATTTTTTGTCTCAAGCCTTAAGACAAGCTGTAAAAATGGATGGATGGTCTGGATATAACATATACCTCATGATCAGACCCACGGAACTTGCTAACGTCAATACAGCAGATATATAGCCAGTGTGAGGTACACTACCCAATCCACTTCTGATTGACGTGAATTTAGATACACGTTGAGTAGTGAATCAGCTACTGAAGTGACGTCACCAAGTTTTGTGGGCCCCACTATGATGTATGCGTCGTATCTACACCGTCCATCCATTTTGAGATATCATTTTAGGGCATGAGCCAAATAATGAGGCAGATAAAAAACTGTAGTGGACTCCACCACAAAAAATAGTGGGGAGAGTGATTCCCACCATTGAAACTATCCTAAGGCCTACCATAATTATAGTAATAATCTTGGTAAGACCGAGATCGAATCCATAGGGACTGAACCTTGTACATAATCTGAAAGTAACTTAAACTAGAACTAGACACGATGTAATCTAAATCAGAGGCTTTTAAGAGAGTAATGGTGAAATATTAAACTAAACTTGTGAAATTCAAAGGTGGGAAACTAGGCTGCCTAGGATCCACTCGTAGAGATCAAAGAGTGTTGAGATTCAAATATTGCATATTAGACCCCAGTTATTATCTGATTTTATGAACTTGATACCATTTAACGCCCTACTTTAATTATGTTTGTGCTGCAAGGTGATTTTAGGAGCTGGACTGAAAATGGGT
The DNA here is from genome assembly GCA_037074715.1 of Magnolia kwangsiensis. Taxonomy (NCBI): domain Eukaryota; kingdom Viridiplantae; phylum Streptophyta; class Magnoliopsida; order Magnoliales; family Magnoliaceae; genus Magnolia; species Magnolia kwangsiensis. The sequence continues at coordinate 142,637,186 of CM073573.1, forward strand.
ACTAAAAGCATGAATTTAATGCTCTAAAATCACTAAGGCAAGAGACGGACCCCAGGGGACCAAGATTGAAGAATATACATGCCAGAGATCCGAGAAAATCAAGCCACTCATGTTAAATGGGCATGAAAATCATCCAGAATGCCAGATCATAGGGTTCTCATCATTCATTTGGCTTGAAACTTTATATATGGTCTGAGAACCATAAATTAACCATGCACATTAAATTTTAACCATTGGATCCATCTGAAAGTGGCCCAACAGACAGATCAACCCACATATCAGCGATCTGGGGCCCACCTGATATCTAGATATGCTTCAATTTTTATCTTAACCCCTCAAATGAGTTGGTAAAATGGATGGACGGAGTGAATTTATCAAAAACATCAATATGGGACCCACTTTACATAAGTGGGAGTGCACAGAGGCTGTGCACTTGCCGTGCACCAAACGACCCAAGTTGGTTAGCAGGCGCTGACCTAACTTCTTTCACAAACAATCCAACGTGGCACTGCGTCCAGCCAGATTTGAATTGTGGGCCACCATTAGGGCCCATACGTTAGATCGGAACCATCCATTTGCTCCAGGGGATAGCCACGACCACAACCACGCTAACCTTTTGGTCCATTGAAAGCGATCTGATGACAGGTAGGGTCTCAGAAGGACCTAAAAATGCATACCTGAGAGTTTCAGGTAATTGTTTAAGGTCAAGTTCGGGTGGTTTCTCAACAGACGGGACCGGTTTAGACTCAGATGGTGGAAGAAGTTCCACTTTCGCTTTCCATTTTGTAGTATCCATTATAGAATTAGAGTCGAGCAATGCATTGACTTCTTCGATGGAACTTTCTATGTCAAAGTCTGTGCCAAAATGTGCTAGATAAGTCTCCAGTGCGTCTTCAGAAGATTTAAAGAAAGAGTCATGCACTAGACTATCAATCATGTTCACCTCAAAAATATCATCCGAGTCTACCGGTTGTTGTCCAGCATTGAAGACATTAAGTTTAATCTTCATGTTACCAAAAGACAACTTCATGACTCCATTTCTGCAATTTATAATAGCATTGGATGTAGCTAAGAATGGACGTCCCAAGATAACCGAGATTTGACTCATAGGATTCGGGACAGGCTGAGTATCAAGAACGATGAAATCTACTGAAAAATAAAACTTATCAACCTGGATTAACACGTCCTCAATAATACCACGGGGCACCTTGACAGATCTATCAGCTAGTTGTAGTGTTATTTTAGTTGATTTTAGTTCACCAAGTCCTAGCTGCTCATATACAGAATATGGTAACAAATTAACGCTCGCCCCTAAATCAAGCAATGCCTTCTCAACCTTATGATCTCCTATGACGCAAGAAATGGTAGGAGCTCCTGGATCCCTAAATTTAGGAGGGGTGTTATGTTGAATCATAGAGCTAAGTTGCTCTGCAAGGAAGACCTTCTTATGAACATGTATCTTACGCTTCTGAGTGCATAAATCTTTAAGAAACTTAGCGTAAGCAGGGACTTTCTTGATAGCATCAAGCAATGGAATATTAATTTGCACTTGCTTAAACATCTCCAATATCTCATTAAAGTTGTTTCCTTTCTTAACTGGTAACAGAAGTTGAGGAAAAGGTGTTTTAGGTACATACGATGGCACAAGAGTGGTTTCTGGAGGTTTAGAGTGCTTTTGGACTCTAGATGCAATAGTATGTCTCTCCGCTTCATTTTGCTCTTCCGGTTTGGAATTTGATTCTTCCTTAGGCATTTCTACTTTATTATCGATCTGTTTACCGGACCTATGGGTAATGATAGATTTGGCTTGCTCATGATATTGTTCATGGTTTGAATTAGAGCCAATCTCAAACTGTCCTTTTGGATTTGCCACAGGTTGGCTGGGGAACCTCCCCTTCTCTCTCTCACTCAATGTGGCAGCAAGTTGACCCAATTAAACTTCCAGCTTGGCAATAGATTGAGTATTCACATGTACGCTTTGCTGGTTAGCTAGTAAAGTTTGTTGGGTGTCTTTTTGAAATTGAAGAGAACTCTGCATAAAAAGATTGAGTGTATCCTCAAGAGATGGTTTCCTAGATTGTGCAGGAGCTTGTTGATATTGCGAAAACTGTTGAGGTTGTTGACTACCAACTTGTGGGTAAGGTTGCATAGGAGGATTTCCAGATGGTCCTCCTTGTTGTGGTCCTTTTGCCCAAGAAAGATTTGGATGTCTAGCCCACCCTGGGTTGTAGGTATTTGAGTAAGGATCATTCCCAGGTCTCCGAAAGGTGTTCATAGCATGTACTTGTTTGGAGAGAAATTCAGAAAATGCTGCACCAGATGGACACGACTGCGTAAGATGGCTAAGACTAGAACATATAACACATGACTCGATTTGAGTTATTTGTGGAGGTCCATTATTCAACATCAGAGCATCGACTTTCTGTGTCAGGCTATCAAGTATGGTATAAATATTTGGCGTGACTCCTATCTCATATATACCACCTTTCTTTGGCAGTTGGAGATTTCTTTCACCTCTATTTGAGTAGTCCCATTGTTGGGAATTTTCGCATAAGGTTTCAAAGAAATTCCATGCTTCGACATCACTTTTGGTCATGAATGACCCTCCACTGGTGGCATCAACCATGCGACGGTTTTGAGGTGTCAAACCATCATAGAAGTATTGAACTTGATGCCACTTCTCAAAGCCATGGTGTGGACATTTAAGGAGCAAGTCCTTCCATCTTTCCCAACATTCATGAAAGTGTTCTCCCTCTTTTTGCGTGAAATTAGTGATTTCTCTACGGAGAGCATTCGTTTTGTGAACAGGGAAGAATTTATTTAAGAACTTCTTATACAGTTGATCCCACGTAGTGATCGTCCCAACTCCTAGAGAATTCAACCATGCTTTTGCCTTATCCTTCAAAGAAAAAGGAAAAAGGCGCAAACGGATCGAATCATCTGAGAAGTTTTGAAACCTAAAGGTCGAGCAAATGTCTAGAAATTCTTTTACATGATGATATGGATCCTCTTTGTCTAAACCATAGAAAGATGGTAACAACTGTATGACCCCTGGTTTAAGTTCAAAGTGTGCTGCCGTGGTGATTGGCAACACTATGCATGAAGGCGCATTAAATTGGACAGGAGCTGAATAATCTTTAAGCGCTTTAATTGCATTTTCGTCCGTCATTTCGAATAGGATATTTCTAGATCTTTTACGAAAGGTTCTTTCTATTTCAGGATCAAAGGGTGTTAGTTCTATATTGAAAGATCTACGCCCTAGCATAAACTGAATAACTGAAATTAGGAAAGAAAACTAAACTAAACTAAGATGCAACCTAAGAGAAATAAGACTAGAACTAAAAATTATGAATTCCTAAAAACAAGAGAAAGCTATGTAAACAAGAATTATAAGAAAGAACCCGGACAAGAAGGTGATGGATGTCTGAAGATTTAGTAGCTTCTCCTTTTGAAGACAATCTTATTTAACAGCTTCCTTCTTTAATTCCTGTTAAAATAAAAAAAATAAATAAAAACAAAAGCAATTTCCTAAAATAATGCTAAAAAAAATAAATAAATAAAAATAAAAAAATCTTAAGCAATGGTTAGTTTCTAAAAAGGGAAAAATTTTTAAAAGTAGAAAATAGAAAACCACTTAAAAGAAGAATCTAAATCTAAAATTAGAAAATAGAAAAGTTCTAAAAAGAAATCCTAGACTCAGAAAATTTCTAAAAAATAAAACCCTAATTCTAAAAATAGAAATTAAAAAAAAATAATAAAAAAAATTAAAAAATAGAGAATTTAGAAAGAGATTACCAAATTAGAAGTTCAAGTCAGGACCCTACAAAACAAGAAATATATTAGTTTCTAAAATAAAACAAAATAAACTTTAACCTAAAGTTAGTAAAATCCTAAGGCTATGAATTATGATAAGAGAGAATCCTAAATTCAATTTGGACCGAAACAGTCCCCGGCAACGGCGCCAAAAACTTGATGTTTTAATTTAAACCAATTTGATTTAAATGATTTTAACTCGCAAGTATACGAATCAAATGTAAATATGGTACGTATTACGAGATCGTTCCCACGAGGACTGGTTGTCGCAATTCGAAATTTAAGATTCTTCTTAACTAATCCAACAAATATTTTAGCAAACTAATAAGTAAACTAACACAAATCTATGGAAAATAACTGAGAACTATGAGAAAAATTCAATCCAGGAGAAGACTAGGACTTTCGAATCCACCTCTAATTATCCTAACCCTTATTTTACCTATTGATTTATTCTAATTCAGATTGATATAAATTTAATAAACAAAGCACATCCTATGTCCTTGGTTGGGCACACAGAATGTATAATCTTTTAAAGCATATGGATCACATCTTTCCATCCATGGTCAGGCATGGAGAGATGTAAATCCTGTTTCTTCCTCTATAGAAAACCTGTTCATGGTCAGACACAAGCACCTAGAGTAATATTCCAAACAACATCCATATCTAGACTTTGGTCGAGCTCATAGAATGGAGAAGTATGAAAATCTCAGTTATGCACACTAGCGAAAGAAACAAATCAATCTAAACCAAATAAAATCAACACATAACAAGCATTATTCAAATTAGGGGCTTCATCTCAGCCCTAGTTAAGAGATTAACAATTCATAATGTTAATGAGAAAGAAAGAAAAATAAGATTGAAGCATGAAAAACATCCCTTCTTCCTTCCTCTCTCTTTCTTCTCTTTCTTTTTCTTTCCTCTTTCTTCTTCTAGTCTGCTCTCCCCTGGCTCTGGATCTTCCTTCCTAGCTCTGAATGACTCCTCCCCACGTCCAAAACCTCCTTATATAGTTGCTGGAGTGATGAAAATCGGATTTGGAAAGCTATGCATGCGCAGCGAAAGCCTTTTCGCAGCCAAGTTCGGTGCCTCGAAACACGCCACTTTCCTGGCTCAAATTTCAAAGAAACACCGTCCCTTAGGACTTTCTTGGGTCCTCTACATGATAGACGGTTCAGATCTGCCATATGATCAAAGATGGTGGGCCAAAACTGACTGGAAAAGTCGGTTTTCGCGGATGTGCGAAACCTTTTGCACCATTTCGCTGTTGTGATCGGTGGGCCCCACAGAAGCATTTTTTACAAAATTCACCCGGTCCATTGGATTCAGGATGAAATTTTAGTCAAGAATAGGTGGTTTTGAACGTCCATTGACGTGTCTCAGAGAAGAAATAACTAAATGATCAAATTTGAACGCTACAGGGCAGCCCTTTTGTGGCCTCTGTATCGCACACATGTGTGCGCATGGGTACGAAAGGTTAGCATGGTTTTGTAGCTCTCGAAGCCCTCTACAAGATGGACGGATCAGATCGGTCGTACGGGGCATGTGTGGGGTCCACTATCAGTCGTAAGTCGGACGTACGTTGGCTGACGAAAATGGAAACTTTCGTTTTTTTTTTCTTTCTTTTTCGGTCAGAGACGGTCAACCGTCTTTGACATTTTCCATGCACGTGTAGTGCACTTGTGCACTATGTACATTTCATTCATGTGGGGTCTACTGTGATGATTTTTAAAAATTTTCACCGTCTAAATTATTTCTCATCTCATTTAAACCGTCAATAATAATTTTGAGGCAGTTCCAGATATCAGGTGGGCCCAGAATCAACGGTTTATGGGCTGATCTGTCAGTTGGGGCACTTTCATAGTGATCCAATAGATGAAATTTTACGTGTACAGTTAATTTATGGCCCTCATCCCATATATGAAGTTTCACATTGATTGGATGGCGGGAACCATGTGATCTTGCATTCTTGGACCAATTTTGCGCCTCTTTAACGCGAATGGCTTAATTTTCTCAAATCCCTGCCGTGTAAATCCATCAATATTGGTCTTCTAGAGTCCTTTCCTTGCTCTGGTGACTTCAGATCATCAAATACACACTTTTAATATCCATTTTTCAGTCAACACTCCTGATTTCATCCTGCAATGAAAATATAATTAAAATATAGCATTAAATATTATCTTGTTGATAAAATCTGGTAATAGTCGGGGTCTAATATACAATATTTGACCCTCATCACAACCTCCAACCAGCATTTTGCTAGTCCCGAGCAAAACATGCGAAAAATAATTTCAAAACTAAATGACAATTCCTTTAAACCCAAGTGACTTGTGAACAGATAGTCGAGATGTGAGAATTCTAAGATTCATGAATGGTGTGTGGAACTTTCTCCAGGAATCAAGCTCACGGTAAACTTCATAATCCAATTCAAAATATTAATCCATTAATTAGACCATTCTAAACATTAAGTTCCATGAGTGTATAGTGTAATCTCATCTTACATTCATTAAGAGATCCAATTGTCAAATTTATGATATCATTGGTAATTAACAACGGAATGCATGACTACTGAAACTAACACTTGCCTGACAGGTTAACTTTTTATTATACCAGCCTTTGATTTTGTTCATAAACAGTAACGCCAAGGAGGGGAATCAAATCCTCACCTATAGGGAGCAAACCTATGGTGAAAAGTTATCACCTAATATTTGTTTCTAACTATCAACCATCGGGGATCGAATCTACACCTATAGGGAGCAAACCTATGGTAAAGATTATGCGACTTATCCTTTTAATTCTTCTTTTACTGAACAAAATATATATATATATATATATATATATATATATATATATATATATATATATATATATATATATATATTTTTCAAGCTGATTCCATTCATGCTTAGAAATTACCAAGTTAATCATTTAATGTGTAAGCGAGATGTATCTTGTGAGATCATGATTCAATCAATGTTTAAAACTTCTAATCACGAGTTAACAACTCAAACTTAACTGTGAAATCTAACATATGACTGAATCCAAGAGTCATAAATTACCAACATCACGTATCTTTTAATTTTAAAATCACAACTATCCTTCAAAGTCACTTCAAATTCATAAGAAATTTTAAAAAATTTTAAAAACAATTAAAAATTTTTCACACTTTTTGCTCAAGACTAAGAAAAAACTGATTAGGTTACTTAATCACGATCACACGAATATATCATCCAAACGGAGGATGGACGATAGATTAGAAATCCTGGTAAACCACACCAAATTCAAGCCATACCATGTCACTTCTGACTGGTTTTTCGAGACGATTCCAATGGACAAAATGGATTTCTTGTCCAACTCCGATTATGGGCCCCACCATCAGTCCAGCGAAAAAACAGCGCAGGCTCGTGTGTCTGAGAACGCCGACCATTGTGGGCCGTTTGTGTGACCTAGATCAAGGTTCAGTTTGATGATCCAGACCATCTAAAAGGTGGAGAGGAGGGTTTTGACCCTTCCTATGCAGTTGGAATTCGTGGAATGGGTGATCCTTCATCCTGGATTCAGTTCAAATGGAAGATGTTTGCATTTCTTGCGGTTTCTTCTGCGTAAAGAGTCACCGCCCCTGCGGAAGTCTCTCCACCAACCTCCTTATGCACTCCAGCCATTCCACCGCCCCTTTGGCTATAAAAGGAGATGAGAGAGAGAGAGAGAGAGGAGGGCGTCATCTGATCAGATCCAGCAGACGAGCAGCCATGGAGGTACCAAATCAAGAGTTTTCTTCTTCCTTTCCTATTTTTCTTTGTTTATTTCTTTACTTTAGGGAGTCTTTTAGCTTATTCATGTCAGGATAAACCTCTTAGCTAGGGCTAAGAGGAGAAGTTTGTGGCATGATGGATGATTTCTATGGCTTGGATTCATGACTGAACAGATGTTGATTCCAGTTTAATTATAAGGAATGACTTTAGTTTTTAATGGTTTATTGTGACTTAAATTACAATAGATTTGTAATGGCTTTGAGTATTTCCTTTTCATTAGTATGATTATGGAGTTAGGAAGCCCCGTTGTTCACCATTGCCCTTTGACATGGTTGGATGATGGAATTCTTCCTAACATTCATACATCTCTTAGATTGGCTGTGGATTGGTTTAATTCTATTGTTTACTTTGTCTCATATATGGGCATGATTTTGTGATGGAATCCATTCTAATTTACATCCTTCTTATCTCTTAAAAAGTAGATCAAAAGAAGTTCAGATTTGATTTTCATGGTTATGTCTTCCAACTGGATGAAGATAAGACTCCAAGTCCAGTTGAGTTCATGAATCTAGCATAGATCTACCTGATCTCTACAAGTGAATCCTTGATACCCTAGTTTTCTACCTTTAAATTTCACAAGTTTTAGATTAATATTTCACCATTATTCCCTCATATTCACCTGATATAGATTTCATCTTATTCTAGTTCTAGTTCTAGTTACTTTAAGAATACGTACAAGGTTCAATCCCTGTGTATTCGACCTCGGTCTTACCGAGATTATTACTACATCACAACCCTATACTTGGGGTGTGAACAAGTTTTTGGCACCGTTGCCGGGGGATTGACGGTTATGTTTCATGAGATTAATTAGTTTTAGAATTAGGTTAAGATTAAGATTTTTTCTAATTATTAGGTTACGATTTTTCTTTTTGATTTTTAGAAACCAACATAACTTTTCTGTTTTGTAGGATTTTGAGATAGATCTTATAAATTGGTAATCTCTTTCGAATTTCTCTATTTTTTTTTTCTATTTTTAGAATTAGGGTTTTATTTTTAGAAACATTCTAAATTTAGAAACTTTCTTTCTAGTTTAGGTTTAGAACTTTCCTAATTTTTTTTAGAAAATTTTCTCTTTTTAAAAACTAGTTTTCTTTCTATTTTCCTTTTTAGGATTTTTCTATTTTTAGACTTTCTATTTTAGAAACTAACTTATTTTGTTTTATTTTGCAGGTCTCTAACTTAGGAACTTCCAATTTGGTAATTTCTTTCTAACTTCTCCTTTATGTAGATCTCTTAGTTTTATAGGGATTTTTTTTTCTTTTATTTTCTTCTTAGAATTGGATTCAGAGTTAGTTTCACCATGGAAGAGTGGGTATATCAATATGCTGAGTTGGATAAGAGATAATATGATGTAATTCAGCGTATATCTCAAGATTTTTCTTAGACTATCATCGAGAACCGAGTAGAATATTATGCTCCATCGGTTAATAAGTCCTTACATGATCATAATTATGGGAATGAGGTTTATTATCAACCATCATATTCTCCCATATATGATCTGTATGACTATAACCAGTGGAAACATCAAAATTGGGAAGATGAACCAACATGTTATAATGATTATTCTCTTGGATACCCTACCATTGAGATCCAACTAGAAACGATCCAAGAGGGTTCATTTCAATATAATATGGCCTATCTTGTGGAAATTAGAAATCCTTTGGAAACACTTACTTTAAGTGATAATTCTCTTGGGTCCTCTACCTTTAAAATTCAACCAGAAAGAATCCAAGAGAATTCGATTGAAAATTCCTTCCAAACTCTAAAGCTCAGCTAACAAAATACACTCCAAAGACTGCAAGAACTTAGAAAAGATATTCAACAATTGAGTTCACATGAGGCGATTGTGGAGAACTTTAGAATTTGGAATGGGGAATTGGATTCCGTTAATGAGCATACGGTTCAATTTCCCAACAAGTCGATCTCGATGATGGTTCAAAAGAATAATCAAGAGACGTGGGTGTCTTTCAAATATAATGATGACGACATACTTCACTCATATGGCACACCTAATTTTAATGATATGGAAGAGGTTAGTTTATTCGAACCTCAACCTAATCTAAAAATAAAATGTGAGGAATATGATCCCATCCCAAGTATATACTGCACTGAATTGAATAATGATGAGTATTGGGATTCAATCTTCAGTTTAGCCCATATCAATGATCAAGAGGTTCAGGAAACTATCAACCATAGTAATCTACTCTACCAATCTGACATGACCAATTTAAACGTGGAGAATGAACCGCTTCCACCTAAACCTTTAAACCTTTATGATGCATATTTTGACCACTCCCCTGAATTGAATGATGATACGATTTGAGAGATGGACAAGTCACCCGATATGTCTCTAGGAATTGAAACCATTCAATTAAGGCCACCATTTATTTGTCAACTCCTAACAATACAATGTCTTTATTGGGTGGTACCGATGAACAGAGTTCTCACATCAATGCATCGCTACTTGATCCTCAATTTGTCTGTGCAGGCCAAGAGCAAGAGAGCATACCTTCATCTCCTTTTAAGGACGATGGAGTCCTTGAGCATTTCATTACAGATGTTAATGTAAAAAATAAGTCACTCTCAGCCAAATTTTCCAACTCTTGGGATGATTTTTAGGCACACTTTCCAGATTCAAATGATCCTATGATTAAAAAAATAGTGGATACCTCGCAAGAGAATATCTCGGTAGTTGTTACTAACTGAGAGAATCCTTACTCTGAAGCCCCTTCTTCCCTAGATATTGAATGTTTACCATTAAAGGAGGAGGAGTTGACAATAGAACCGAAGTTTGAAACTTCGGAATGTGTTGAGACTACATCATTTCCTGAAAATTTTTTAAAATTTTATTAACCTGTAGTCTCTGATTCACCATGGGATACTAAATTTGAAACTTTTTTTGTCACAGGTGAATCATATATACTTTGGATACCTCAAGTAAATTAACGATAAATTTTTGATAAGGTCTATAAATTTCTCTGGACATTCATGCTCTAGGGTATCCAAGCCTATTGCAAAAAGGGTTTTTAAATGATCCTGTTGAGAAACCTACTGAGAAATTTATCTAGATATTAGCCAGAAGATGAACCTTGCAGCATGACTGAGTAGCTTTTCCCCTGCTTTCATAGGACTAGAGTAGTTTACTTTATGTCGTTCTAGGATAATCGACTGTATGCCGTCAGGTTAGTTTGCTTTCTAAGTTATTTTAGGATAGGTTGTTTTCGTTGGTTTCACTCTTATGCTAACTCACTCTCACGCTGATATCTCTTTGGAAAGGCTGTTCAATTTCCTCGTTAGGTACTATCTTTCCATCATTTCTCTTTTACTTTCATTGTCCCATGTGCATTGCATACTTATTTCTTTTACATTGAGGACAATGTAGATTTTAGGTTGGGGATAGGAGATTAGGTTACCTAATCAGTGTTTTTTCCAGTCTTGAGTAAAAATTGTGAAAATCTTTAACATTTTTATGGACATTTTTGTGAATTCGAAGTGATTTTGAAGGATAGTCGTGATTTGAGAAGTATACGATATGGAGTGTTGGGGATTTACGTCTCTTGGATTTAGTTGGCTAATAGATTCCACATTTGAGTTTGAATTATCAATCTATGATTAGAAGTTATAAACATTGATTGAATTATGATTTCACATGTCACATCTCGTGTTAAGGGTCTAATATTACATATCAGATCTCAGTTATTACCTGGATTTACGGACATGATACTGTTCAATAGCCCGATTTAATCGTGTTTGTGATCCAGAGTGTATTTACGAGCATGGACTGAAAAAGGGTGTTTAAAGCTGAGATTTAACGCTCAGAATTCACCAAAGCATGGGACAGCCCCCAGGAGACCAAGATCGACAGATTGCATGCCAGGGATCCAAGAAAATCAAGAAACTGAAGTTCAAGTGGCCCGAAAGACGTCTAGAATGCAAGATCATAGGGTTCCCACTATCCGTTTAGCTTGAAACTTCATACATAACCTGAACACCATAAATTAACCATACACATCAAATTTCAGCCATTAGATCTCTCTGGAAGTGGCCCAATGGACAAATCAGCTCATAGATCTGTGAATTGGGGCCCACCTGCTATCTGGAATGCTGTAAAATTGGTCTCGACAGTTTAAATGAGCTGATAAAAAGGATGGATGGATCAGATTTTTCATAACAATCACCATGGACCCCACATGTACAGCGTGTGTACATGGACTGCCCCGCCCGCGCAGCACCGGACGGTCAGCCTGGTCAAAGCTGGGCTAACCCACGCCATCTCCCACATGGCAACAGCGAACAGACACTGTCCATCCATCCATTTTTTTATAGTGGACCCCACAAATAATCCAATCGGATGATCCGAACCGTCTATTGAGTTAAGGGGGTAGCCACAATCATTGCCTAGCTTTCCTTTTTGGCCCATGCACATGTACGCACATGGATCGTGATTAAACGCAAGATTGACGATGGAATGAAGAGTCCTGTGGGCCACACCAAAAATCAATACAATCTCACCATTCCTAAACAGTTTTTCATCAGGAATTCAATGTACGGTGTGAATTTCTCAACCGATGTGAATTATGGGCCCCACTAGCAGCATAGCAGAAGAAATATGCTTTTCTCTGTTTATGCAAAAACAGAGACTACGGACGATCTTGGTGGCCCACCAGTGCTAATCAGATTGATGATCTGGACCGTCTATCATGAAGTTGAGCTTGATCATGTCGAACCTTAGTTGAACATTTGAAATCATATACGTAAACATGCCCGCTACAGCAATCAACAGATGACCGTCAGCTGCCGTTACAACAAGATTTCTTCCCTGGGCCACATCAACGAACGACTAAAAATTTCCATATTTGGTTGAAATTCCAAGGAGAAGACAATGGATGGATTGGATTTTCAAGAGAACATTAGCCACCGTCCCAAAACAGGCTCCGAACGCAAGCACGGTTTGCGTTTTTACTGCGTAAGCCACCAACTCTGCGTAAAACCTTCGCATGCAGCTGTGCTTCGTGTCCATCGACTTCAGCTACATAAGTCCTCACTGACCTCCATCAGATTATAAAGAGGAGACGTGTGGGAGAGAAAGGGACCATTTTAAATCCAGATCCAAGCAAGGAGCAGTGAGAGAGAGAGTAGCTGTAGAGTAATTTATTTATTTCTTTTATTTTTTTCTTCTTAGTATTTCTTTTAAGATGTCTAGCTCCATTATGTTGAGCTAAACCTCTTAGCTAGGGCTAAGGGGTGAAGCTTGTAGCGTGATGAGAGACCTTTTTAGCATATGCCTTTTGTTTATACATGATGTTGATTTTATTTAATTAAGGGAATGTTTTTAGTTTTTAATGGTCTGTTGTAACTGAAATTACAATGGGTCTGCGATAGCTTTGTGCATGTTCCTTCCTTTTTATGTTTATGACGTCAAGAAGCCTTGTTGTTTACCATCGTCTCCTGGGCATGGTTAGATGACGGTACCCTTCCTAACCTTCATGCATTATTAATTAGTTGGTAATTAATTTAATTCTGTTGTTTACTTTGTCTCATGGGCATGGTTTGGTGATAAAATCCATTCTAATTCATATACCTTTCATCTCTTAAAAACTATATCAAAGGAAGTTTAGTTTGATTTTCAAGATTACACCCTTCAACTGGATGAAGATGGGACTCTAAGTCCGGTTGAGTTTTTGATGCAAGCATAAGATCTCCCTGATCTCTACAAGTGGATCCTCTGAATCCCTAGTTTCATTTCCCTAAATTCTTTAGATTTTAGTTTAATTATTCACCATTATTCTCTTAAAAACACTTAATTTAGATTTCATCTTAGTCTAGTTCTAGTTCTATTTAGTTTCAGATAACATACAAGTTTCAGTCCTTATGGATTCGACCTCAGTCTCACTGAGTTTATTACTCCATCACAACCCTATACTTGGGGAGTGAATATCTCGATTACACATTGAGGTTTCAGTTCTATATTGAAGGATTAACTTGGTAATCACTAAGTATGAAAGGAACTAGCCTGAGAAATTTTTATAAAGAAGAATTGAAAGGGTTGGATGAATGGTCTTCACCATATGTTTGCTCCCTATAGGTGAGGATTTGATTCCCCTCCTTGACATTATTTTTAATGAAAAAAAATCAAAAGTTGGTAGAATGAAAGGATGATCTGTGAAGAAAGTTTTGGATTAGGTTTTCGTTGTCCTGAATACCCTTTTTGATTATCAAGGTTATCATGAAATTGACGATTGGATCTCTTAATGATGATAAGCCGAGATTACACTATACACCCATGGAACTCAATGTTTAGAATTTTTTCCTACTTGATGGATTAATACTTTGAACTTGATTATGAAGTTTACCGTGCACTTGAGTCCAGGAGAAAGTAATGCCTAACATTCATGAATATTAGAATTCTAGTATCTGGATTATTTTCAAAAATCACTTGAGGTTATAGAAATTGTCCTGTAATTCTCAACTTATTTTTTGTATACTTTACTCGGGACTAGCAAAATATTGGTTGGGGGTTATGTTGAGGGTCAAATATTACATATTAGACCCCAGTTATTACCTGATTTTACGAACTTGATACCGTTTGATGCCCTACTTTAATCGTGTTTGTATTGCAAGGTGAATTTAGGAGCCTGGACTGAAAATGAGTACTAAAAGTATGAATTTAACGCTTTAAAATCACTAAGACAAGAGACGAACCCTAGGAGACCAAGATCGAAGAATATACATGCCAGAGATCCGAGAAAATCAAGTCACTCATGTTAAACGGGCTTGAAAATCATTTAGAATGCAAGATCATAGGGTTCTCATCATCCGTTTGGCTCAAAAATTTATATATGGCCTGAGGACCATACCATAACCGTACACATAAAATTTCACCCATTGGCCCCTCTGGAAGTGGCCCAACGGACAGATCAACAATCTAGGGCCCACCAGATATCTGGATATGCTTTAATTTTTATCTCAACCCCTTAAATGAGGTGGCAAAACAGATGGTCGGAGCGGATTTGTCAAAAACATCAAGATGGGACCCACTTCACAGAGGCTGTACACTCACCATGCACCAAACGACCCAAGTCGATCATCATGCGCTGACCCAACTTCTTTTGCAAACAATCCAGCAGATGCATTGCGTCTGGCCGGATGTGAGTTGTGGGCCACCATAAAGGTCCATACATTAGATCAGAACTGTCCATCTGCTCCAGAGGATAGCCACGACCACAATACGCTGACCTTTTGGTACCATGAAAGTGATCATGTGAATATATCATCCAAATGAAGGACGGACAGTAAAGTAGAAATCCTGATCAACAACACCTAATTCAATCCGTATCACGAAATTTTCTTCTATTTTTCGAGAGGATTACAATGGATGAAATGGATTTCTTGTCCGACTTCGATTATGGGCCCCACCATCAGTCCAGCGTAGAAATAGCACAGGCTCGTACGTCCGATAACACCAACCACTGTGAGCTGTTTGTGTGACCCAGATCAAGGTCAGTTTGATGATCCAGACCGTCTAAAAGGTGTAGAGGACGGTTTTGACCCTTCCAATGCAGTCAGAATTCATGGAATGGGCGATCCTTCGTCATGGATTCAGTCCTAACAGAAGATGTTTGCGTTTCTTGTGGTTTCTTCTGTGTAAAGAGCCACTGCCCCTGCGGAAGTCTCTACACCGACCTCCTTACACACTCCAGCCATTCCACTGCCCCTTTGGCTATAAAAGGAGACAAGAGAGAGAGGAGGGCATCATCAGATCAGATCCATCAGACAGGCAGCCGTGGAGGCACCAAAATCAAGAGTTTTCTTCTTCCTTTCCTATTTTTTTTTGTTTATTTCTTTACTTTAGGGAGCTTTTAGCCTAATCATGTCAGGTTAAACCTCTTAGCTAGGGTTAAGTGGAGAAGCTTGTGGCGTGATGGGTGATTTCTACGGCTTGGATTCATGACTGAACAGATGTTGATTCCAATTTAACTATAAGGAATGCCTATAGTTTTTAATGGTTTTTTGTGACTTAAATTGCAATAGATCTATGATGGCTTTGAGTATTTCCTTTTCATTATTATGATTATGGAGTTAGAAAGCCCTGTTGTTCACCATCGCCCCTTGGACATGGTTAGATGATGGAATTCTTCCTAACATTCATTCATCTCTCAGATTAGTTGTAGATTGGTTTAATTCTTTTGTTTACTTTGTCTCATGGGTATGGTTTTGTGATGGAATTCATTCTAATTTACATCCTTCTTATCTCTTAAAAACTAGATCAAAAGAAGTTCAGATTTGATTTTCATGGTTATGTCTTCCAATTGGATGAAGATGGGACTCTAAGTTCAGTTGAGTTAATGAATCAAGCATAAATCTCTCTAATCTCTACAAGTGAATCCTTGACACCCTAGTTTCTTACCTTTAAATTTCACAAGTTTTAGATTAATATTTCACCATTATTCCCTCATATTCACCTGATATAGATTTCATCTTATTGTAGTTCTAGTTCTGGTTACTTTCAGAATACGTACAAGGTTCAATCCCTATGGATTTGACCTTGGTCTTACTAAGATTATTACTACATCACAAGCCTATACTTCAGGTGTGAACAAGGAGATTTATGCTTTATTCAAGAACATATCTGGACTCAGAGTCCTATCTTCATCCAGATGGGAGATATAATCTTAGAAATCCACTATGAACTTCCTTTGATCCATTTTTCAAGGGATCAGAGGTATGAGAATTAGACATGATTCCATCACAAGACCATGCCCAGGAGACAAAGTTAACAACAGAATTTAATCAATCCACATGTAATCTAAGAGAGTTATGAACATAGGGAAGGATTCCATCATCCATCCATGCCCATGAGACGAATGTGAACAACAGGGGTCCTACGATCATGACCTCTATATATGCATAGAAAATACCTAAAGATATCGCAGATCCATTATAATTTAAGTTATAACAAACCATTAAAAACTAAAGGCATTCCTTATAATCAAACCATAATAAAAATCAGTTCAAGTTAAACATCAATCAAAAGTATAAAGGAAAGTCTCTCATCTCACTAAAAGCTTCACCTCTTAGCCCTAGCTAAGAGGCTTAGCTAGACGTAGACATGATCAAGCTAAGTAAAGAAAAAAAAATCAAAACTAAAAGAATAAAAAAGAGAAAGAAAAACTTTGATTGTCGGCCTGCTCCACGCCTCCACGGTTGCCTGTTTCCACATAAAAAAGGATACCCTCTTCTCATGCGTTCTCTCTCTTTTTATAAGCTGGAGGGTTGGTTGGCTTGGAGACTTGCATGCGTGGAGTGCTTTTGTGCATCATCCAAACATTGTTATGGCGAGCGGAGGTTTTGTATTTCCTTAACTTTGCTATGTGGGATAGGTGGGGTCCACTATGATGTGTTTTTAGAAGATCCACTCCGTCCATAGGTTTTGTGGGGTCATATTAGGCATCGGCCCAAAAGATGAAGTAATTCCAAGTCTTTGATGGGCCACACATTCAAGAAATATGTGGGTGACACACACTGTAACGTAGCGAGACGTGGTTATGTAAACCGCCTAAAGCCTGATTTTTTTCCTTTTTATGTGGAGTCATCTTGTGATGACCTTATGGGAAATCCACTCTGTTCATCGGCTCATGTATGTCGTGTTGGCCCATGGCCTCAAGTATCAAATGGATCCGATCTGTAAGTGGGCCACATGGTCAACCGATGTACGAACAACATTCACCATTGAAAACACAATCTGCTTCACGTCTACTTGGTGTCATGCATGGAACATCTATTTACAAATTTTTCCTTCTCTTTTATTATAACTTCTGTCATGCGTATCTCCTAACTACACTATGCAACTGAGACAAAATTTCACTAGTATTTGTTATTTTTCATGCTCTTTCTAACGCCTAAGTTTGAGCCTTGATTGCTTATGGATTACTAAGATGTTCTTTAATGGTTAGTGTCATTTGATCTCTCCGTTGGACCACTTCCACACGGATCCAATGGCTGAAATTTGACATGTATGGTTAATTTATAGTCCTTAGGCCATATATAAAGTTTTGAGCAAAACGGATGGTGGGAACTCTGTGATTTTGTATTCTGGGTGACTTTCAAGCCCGTTTAAACCCAATCACTTGATTTTCTCAGATCTTTGGCTTATAAATTCTTCGATCTCTGTCCCTTAAGGTTCATCCCTTGCCTTGGTGATTTATGAGTATTAAATCTATGCTTTTAGCACCCTTTTTCAGTCCAGGCTCCTAAAGTCACCTTACAACACAAACGTGATTAAATATAAGCTGTTAAACAATATTATTTTCATAAAATTAAGTAATAACTGGGGTCTAATATGCAATATTTAACCCTCAACAATAATGTTAATTTGAAATCCAACCTGTTCAAAAGTTAAAAAAGACATGAAATAAGGGAAAACACAAATATCAGCTTGATCGAAAACTTTTATGGCCTTTAAAAGTTTTTAATGGTGGGCGTCACTGTCCCCACTGTTTTACGTGATGGGGTCCACTGGAGCTTTGGATTTAACTCATTCTTTGGATATTTCCTTAAAATGATCTCTCCAAATGGATGAAAGGTGTGGATACAAAACGTACATTATGGTGGGGCCCATGGAACTTAGTGACGTCTCGCTACTCAACCTGTCAGTGGCGTGTCTAGCTACTCAACCTGTCAATAGCTAACCCGCACTCGACGCGGATTGCGTCATACCCCCACCTGTCTTTAGCTCTGAACGGGCATTTCTGTATGTCGGCCCACTGTGATGCATCTATCTGTCCAAGCCGTCCATCCTTTTTCTCAGAACATTTTAAGGCACGAGTATAAAAATGAGGCGGATCCAATGCTCAAGTGGACCACACTAAATAATCAGCTCATGAGTCGTAGTTGTCATGTTATATGGGTCGTAGTTATCATGGGTCATGGTTGTCATGTTATATAGGTCGTGGTTGTAATGTGGTAAGGGTCGTAGTTGTCATGGGTTGTGGTTGTCATGGTCATAGTTATCATGTTATATGGGTCGTGGTTCTCATGTGATATGGGTCACGATTATTACATGTTCACTTCCTTTACTACCAAATGAAAGGATAGTCATTGGTACCATACCCTAAGGCCCACAATAGGGTAATCTGATCCATCCACCTTGTCACCCAACTCTTCGTGGGCCCAAAAAGTCCTAACTTGGGCAATGTCCACTTCTAACAAACATCACAGTGAGCTTGAAAAGTTTCAAGAGTGGGAGTCACTGTCACAATTATTTTCTATTATGTGGCCCACATGAGCACTGGATTAGGCTGATATTTGGGCCCTAGCCCTAAAATGACACGAAAAAATGCGCAGGTGGCATGGATTATACACATACATGAATGTGGGCCTCGATGTATGATCAAATTCCTAAGTCATGGTTGTAATGCAGTACGGGTCGTGGTTGTAATGTGGTAAAGGTCATAGTTTTCATGGGTCATGGTTGTCATGTTATATGGGTCGTAGTTGTCATGTTATATGGGTCGTAGTTGTCATGTTATATGGGTCGTGGTTATCATTTTAGGCCAAGGCCTATAAAATGAAGACTACGACCCATATAGCATGACAATCACGACTCTTATCTTATAACAACCATGACCCATATATCATGACAACTATGATCCATGACAACTACGACCCTTACCACATTATAACCATGACCCTTACCGCATTATAACCACATGATGTGACCTATGCTACTATACAGATATCGTTTGCACGACTATGGAATAGCCCACCTAACCATTGAATCATTCATCTAACAGATGGTGTTGATCTTATCCTCATAAAGTTATACCGTACAAAGTTAGAAAAGTAACGTGCCCATCCATACCAAAGCTAGCCTGACATTTTTCAAGTACAAGATGATTATTGATAGACTATAGGAGCAAGAAATGCAAGTTATATGGGTCGTGATTGTCATATTATATGGGTTATAGTTGTAATGTGGTAAGGGTCATAGTTGTCATGGGTCGTGGTTGTCATGAGTTGTAGTTATCGTGTGATATGGATCGTGGTTCTCATGTAATATGGGTCGCGGTTGTTACATGTTCACTTCTTTTATTACCAAATGAAAGGATAGTCATTAGTATAATAGCCTAAGGCCCACAATGGGGTGATCCATTCTGTCCACCTTGTTAGCTTGCTAGCTCGCCATGGGCCTAAAAAGTCCTGACTTGGGCAGTGTCCACTTCTAAAAAACATCACAGTGAGCTTGGAAAGTTTCAACAGTGGGTTCCATTATCACCATTATTTTCTATTTTGTGGCCCACATGAGCACCGGATAAGGCTGATATTTGGGCCCTAGCCCTAAAATGACACGACAAAAAGGATGGGCATCATGGATTATACACATACATTAATGTGGGCCCCGCTAGTTTGTTCCTTGCCCACGTGCAAAAAAGGGTTGCATACACATCACTTTCTTGGCATTAAATACAATGTAATTTCTTATTCCATACAAAACTGTACAACTACTAAAATAAGGAGAAAGTCATTTTGATCTAAGTAATTTACGGAAGCTTGTCAGAAGGTCACTCGCAGAATATTTTAACCAAACTTCGAGGTCAGTACAGTCAAATTTCCTATGTAATACCACGTTAGGCGTAAAGAAAAAAAAAAGTTGACCTATGATTCAGTTGGGCCACATAGTTGGGAGAGAAACGTCCACCCTTGAATTTTACGTGGCCCACCATGATGATTATATGAAATCCATTACAACCATAATACGAAAATTTAGGTCAGGCCCAAAATGCAAGCCCATCCGTACAATTCAAGTGTGCCAAGGAAAACATGGTTTTGAGGGTGAGCTTGATGTAGAGTGGGTCATGGAAATTTTCATGGCCAAGATGGACCATAGAAGGCCCAATCAGAGGCGGAAGTAATTCAGATCATCAGAACCTTAAAACATGAATATCTCACAAATCAGAATGAGTTATTCGACGTACCATATATGATTTTGGGGTAGGAGAAGCTACTTAGCCAACCAACCTGCTATGTCAGGTTGCTCGCTCCGAATTTGTAAGATTTCATCAAATCAGTGGTTGAAAATCCATTCTATTTCCGTTTTTACTATTTATAATAAGTTTTAGTTTGATCATAACTTTTGATCCATTGAGTTTTAGTTGTGTCAAACATGAAAAGTTCTTAGAAAAATTAGAAGAACAAAGTGATTAGGCCAAATAGGGCACTTACTATTTTTGGCCAAAAACCATGAGGTCTAGTGAAAATCATGATCGTTTATAAATAATAAGTTTACTATTTATAATAAGTCACAATTTTAGGGAGTTTGAGTTGTAGTTTGATTCCAAAACTTCTTCCTAGGTTTCATATCACTTTTTAAGGGATTGTAAACTCATTTTTTTTGTAATTATTATTATCAATCAATTTATTTCACATTTTAATAAAATTTATTTCTATTTTCTATCTCTGTGAGGAGTTCAGAGAAGCTCCGTGGATTCAAAGTAATTATCCCCTGAGGAAGACGGTGTTCGACCTCATCACACCCATCTCTATGTGCTTTATTATTATTTTTTTTCAAAAAGGAAAATATTCATATATAACGATCTAATGATAAAAAATTTACACTTTTTTGGGTTGTCCAAAATGAAAAGAATTTCGGGCAACCTATCGTGAAGGAAAGGAAAACTGAACAAAAAAAAAAAAAGAAAAAAAAAGACAGCTCTGTACCCCAGGGGGTGGGGCTGCTAAGTAAACAAAAATTACACACTTCTAATCGATCCTAGGCCCAACTTATCTAAAAAGATGAGACCTTTGATGTGAGGAGGCAAGTCCGCAGTGCTGCTAGAGAAGAAGGGAGTTTGGGCACCACTGCCCATCCTTTCCATGGCGTCTACAGGGACATTTGCTTCCCTTAGGGTGTGGGAGACGATCACCTGAGCAGAGGAGAGCATGCCGTGTATTCTGGAGAGCTAGGAGAACCATTTCCAGCCAGGAGAAGCAAAACCTGTGAGGAAACTGATGACCAACTCAGAGTCTGATTCAACTATAATCTGGTTTAGCCCCCTGCCTAGCCCCAGCCATAATCCATCATGGATGGCCCGGAGTTTTGCGTTGAGTATTGGAACCAATCTCGTAGCCATCAGCAAAAATAAACAATAAATCATCGGATTCTCCTCTGCATATTCCCCCACCACCAGATAGTCATGGGTTCTCGAGAGACGAACCATCCACGTTGATCTTGAACTAGTCATTGGGAGACCGTTTCCATTTTACTACTGAGATATTGGGGCAGGAACGAGCAGGAGATGAGAGCTGACCTGACCCTTACAGTTGTCGTCCTGTCGTTTTCCCCTGATGTGACTGATCCACCAACCTATGCAAGCTATCAGTCTGCGGTTTGAGGGCTTGATCTAAGCGGACGACAAGAAAATCCTCGCTTTCCATATCTCCCAAAGTAGGACGCAAGAGGCCAGCTTGTGAGTCACCGAGTTAGACCTGCCTGCTGCCATTGCTGACCACCTTGGGCGAGGCGTTGGCCAATCAAAGCGGCCCCCTGGATGGAGATGCTGAAGGTGGATCCAATGAACTTCCAAGCCGATCTCGCCAGGCCACCTTCAAGGAACAAATGGGAGATGGACTCACTGTCACGGCCTGCCCTGCCTTGCGACGAACTGCAACTACAACACACACATCTGGGCGCCATCTGAATGCCTTTAGCTTGTATCTCAACCTCAACTGGAACCGCCTTAATTAAGACCACCTTCATCTGCAAGGGTCAGGTCATCTCTATGTGCTTTACCTTGCACACTGTTTCCAATTATGAGGTCCACCTAATGGTTCGGGTGGATTTAACATAAATATATCAGCAGGGCCTACCCAAGCTGGCAACCCATTGGCTCATGTGATAACAGTTAAGAAATTAAATGGAAAGTACTAGGACCATATTTACTTAGATTAATGAGGTATCTTAGTGAAAACTTTTAATTATGAAAATAGGCACTGAAATGTAAATTCTGTATTAATTACTTGTTTTTTTGTGTGTGTGTGTGTGTGTGTACAATTCCCTTTTAATTTCAATAATATTGTCGTTGGTGTGCTTCTACCTTTAAGTGAAACAAATGATGCACAAGCTATTTCCTTGTATAATGCATTTGAGGTGGTATATATACTTATTACCTTTCTCCTAAAAAAATGTTGCCTAGTTCTCCTTCCTTCGGCAGCAGTCGATTTTGCACCATCATGGATGCCGTAGCTTTAGCTTTTCAAGCTAATTTGGATTCGAGTGAAACTGGTGGTGTAATCTTGTACATGGTTCCATGAGTTAACAAGATTGGACTTAAATCCTGATTTTGAAGGATTCCCCAAGTCAAACATATCCTTATTATCTGTTTCCAAATCCATGAATGTTGCAACCCTCACCCCACCTGGGAATCGATGCCAAGACCACAATGTTGAAACAAGGTTATTCCCACTCAAGTCTACCACTTTGAACCATGGATCTGCGTGTCATGAATGTTACAACCCTAACCTGAAATAAGGATTCGGATCATTTCAGCTACCCTCTACCAAAGGTAGAAAGAAGGCAGCTACCTGCCATATGCAATTTTCTGTGTAACTCAATCCCTAACTAACCATCATCACAAGGCACCCAAATGTATCCTTATTTTTTTCTTTGTTAGCTTGTGAGTACATCTCATTGTCACTTCACACTTCACTGTTAGCCACCCCCACCAGAGATTAATACCAAGACCTTAGTGTTGAAATGAAGTATCTTTCACCCGGTCTACCACTTGAGCTATGGATACGGAACCCGTGAGATGATGAAACACATAGCGCCATGTGTTTGCCTGGTTGTGTATGCAAATGCATTTGTACATACCCAGAAGCAAAGCAAATTATTATACGGTCCAAGGCAACATCCTTTTATAATTGGACTCAACTTGTTTATTCAATGGCTTTAAGAGGGTTATACTTTTGAGGTTTGCTCCGAATACACCCTGACACATTATAAAAAGATAGGTTGGGACTCTAGCAGTTAGATTTGGGTTCTTTACAAAGATCCAAACCATTTATTTGACAGGGCAACCCTTGGATGGGGGATGCCCAAAAAAGCTTTCAGATTGATATTTCAGCCCTTTGATTACACAAATATTATGGTAACGGTTCATTTTAAAGAAAAAAAAATGCTAAATTATCAAATGGTTGCAATAATCCAACAAGAGCTTTTACTTGTTTTTTCCACCATACGAAGTGAGACTAGTGGTATAAATGATTTGGATCATTGGAAGATGACCCAGATCGTATCATATTGTAATACGTCCGGATGTATTCAAGCAAACCTCTATACTTTTAGTATGTTCCACATTGTAGAATAGTAGCAAGGAGAGACTTTTGATTATTCAAACTATTGTTAGATACGGGAAGTTAGGACTGGAAATCTTTCAAAAACAAGAGTATTATCTTGCATGCAGTCCTCGAATCTCAGCTTTTTTCCTCTCATTGACGAAGCCCCTTTTGTCCTTTTCTTCGTTAAGCAAAAGCAAGAGATAATGTCACGTGAGGGCCTCCATTTTGTAGCCAGTCAAACATAGGAACATTCAACCCCAGGAAGCATACAGCATTTTTAAAATGAAGAAGCGTGAGGTGGTTATCCTTGCATTTTATATAATATTAATTTTCTTTTATATAATAATTATAATATAATTTCGTTGGCATGATGACCACCTCGGTGTCCCCTTAAAAAGGTGTTAGATTGAACTTGCTGTATCCAGTAGGCTGGCCCACTTGCATATGATTTGAGCCTTGGAAATTTTCAAAGGTACCAAAACTTCATTATAAAATTTCCAATAAAGAAGCTTTGGTAGGCCCACGTGGATGTAAACATGTGGGTACAGTGCCAACCTGAAATGTGTGTTGGATATCTGAGGGATGTGTCAGGAGGCCCTACCAAGGAAATCCCCTGGCCCAAAAGTTAGGCAGTCCACTCATCAGGTCGGGCACAGGTTGGATGTGATCAAAGTTGGATGGCCAAACATCGAACTTGCAACCCATGTGTGTTGAATGTGGGCATGGACAAGTTTCTTCAATCCAACCATTGTTTTGGCAAATGTGCAGCCCACCTGATGAACGGCTGGGATCTCCCCAGCATGTGTGTAGACGTGCTTTCGAGCTTAGAGAGATTTCTCCAAGAAGATATTTTTGGGAGCAATGAGGTTGGGATCAAGGACAAGAGAAAAGAAACCCTGGAAATGAGAGTTTGATGTCAGGTGAGTGTCCAGGAAATTTGACTAAAACCCAAAGAAGCTCAAACCTCAACAAACCCTTTTCTCAACTTGTATAAAAACCCAATACCATGAAACCATCTCTGCGTTGAAGTTATATCTCAATGTGAAAACTGGAACATTAGAGAGAGATAGGGAATATAACATTTCATTCTTTATTTTAGGTGAGGGATGGACTTTCAGGTTACTAAAACTTTCAATAATTCAGGCAGAGAAAAGGTTGTAAGAAGCATGTGGTAGTTTCAATTTCAAGAGTAGAAAAAGTTGGTGAGAAGCATGTGAGAGATTATCATTGTCACGAGAGAGAGAGAGAGAGAGAGAGGTGATAATGGGATTCAACGTGTAAAGAGAGAGAGAGGTGAAAATGGGATTCAACGCATTTACACGTCTTCGCACGTACCAAGAATTATCCTGATCCGAAACTCATGTGAGACATACCACGGGGAGATGTACAATCACTCATAAAACCTATATATTCAAGAGGTGTGGCCCACCTGAGGTCTGGAAGGGCTGAGTTTCCGCATGTCCCTTCATCCGAGTGAGGTGCATCAGATAAATGGCTTAGATAGCTTATACTCAACAAGGTGGACCCCACATTCCATCTACAAGTTTTTACGATTTATCACTCTCGTCCATCTCCCTTATTGTTCCCTTTGTTGTGGCCCACCTGAATTATGGATTAGGCTGGATTTTAGGATCTAGGTTTTCCATAATAGGGCACATCTAATGGACGGGTTAAGTGAAACTTATGCTTCATGGTGGGTCCCACACAGCTAGAATGTATTGTAATTACCATGCCTCTGAACCCATGTGATCATTCCAGTGACTTTTATATCAGATATATCAGATACAAGCGCATGTGTCCACTTGCACAGAAAGGCGCACTGGATTATCCTATCCCTGCGTTTGGGTATACTTGCACAGAAGGGAGCCAACATGTTATCATTAATAGATCTTCTTCACATGTTTGGAAGGATAAATGAACTATCACAATCCAAATGCTCGACTGTGGGAATGTGCATGCATGCCTAGAAATGATACGATCTACTTGCATGCACGTGTGTATGTGGGTATATGAGTCTATTCACATGCACAAAATGGCCCAACGTATCATCAGGTGTACAAATGTCACGTGTACAAATGCAAGTGCCTACATCTTATTCATTACACTCTTTGATAGTATCAAATAACTCCTCTGTCACATAAGCAGGTGCACGTGTGCTCATATACAGAGAAGGGCACGTGCATGTACACGTGCAAGAGGATCAATTTGGGCCATGGGATCAAGGAATACATGTATGAGTTGAGATTTCTAGAACTGGATTTGATTTGGGAATGGGGTGGTGGTCCCCAATTCAACGGGTTTGAATCCCAACTTGTTTCCACCTGTGATCAGATCATTATATTATTATCCAATAAAGATTAGCATTCCCAGGGTTTGCTAGGATTCGATTTTAGATTAGGAGGAAGTGTCTCACCAGCGACAATCCTAGACAGGCATGCATTAAACAAATCAAACTTAAACTATCTCTCTCTCTCTCATACACACCCCATTCAAATACACCACACTCCAATGCTGGTGTAGGGTAGTGGTACGTGCTGAAGCTAGTATACAGCTGAGCTGCCCACCATACGCGTGGCATATGCCACGAATCCAAACTGCCAAAACAGTGGGACCAACTGTAGGTTGGTCATAGGTTAAAATCAGACTGATGAGACGGTTCTGTCTTATGATCAATGGACAATTTTTTTGTTGAATTTGGACGGTTTATTACTTTTCATTTTGATTTTTACAGCCCATTAGATGTTCACCAATCAGCCTCTCTTTTTTTAACCAATCGACTGGTATCATTTTACTTTTAGTGTAAGTTGTTTTTTTTTTTTTTTTTTTGTGGTAAGCCTATCTTAAAAGTGGGTCCCACGACTTGGGCGGTTGGGATTTGGAGTAGAAACCACTTATATGATGGCACAACTCACTTGTGTATTGTATGCAACTTATTCTGCTGCGGTATATCAGAACTCACCATGCAAATTCCCTCAACATGCCCCTCTCGCTATAGTTCTATGCACTCAGTACTCACGATACACGTGGCGACGTGTCGCAATCCAAGCCATGGTCTGTTGGGCCACTCCGTAGATTGGCAATAGGCTGAGATATTGAACAACTCGCAGCATCCACTCATAATGAGTTTTCCTGTTGGAATGCAGACCGCTCCTTTTGCAGGGCACTGATCGAACGGCATCCACATTCTAATCACCTTGCGTTTTGGGTTTGGCCCATGCATATGTTGGGTGGCCAGATAAACAGTCCCATCACGACACGTGTTTGCTGCGTGTATGGTAGAGATGGAGCTGTACAGAACGTCAATGACGAGCTGCACATTACCATACCGTTGGATGGCCTCCGCACAAAAACTTCCCAAGCTTGCAAATCTCAACCATCCAATATTTGGCCTTGTTTCCGGTTAAGTACTGTGAACACTACATTTTTCTCCGTAATGTCTATTTGCTGACCACCTATTATAGGGTTAGATTCTTACTATCCGATAGATTTTGGTGAATGGGCCATCCATGGTGGGCCCATGTTATTAACTGTTTGGGGACGCGGATTTCCTGCGAAAGCTGTTCGCAGGAAGTTCCTGCGCTGGAAGCCTAGGTGGGGCCCACCGTGATGTTTGCGAGAAATCCACCACGTCCATCCGTTTTGTGAGCTCATTTTAGGACGTTGGGCCAAAAATGATCCGGATCAAATACTTAAGTGGGCCGAAAACGTGAGGATTGAACGTCCACAGTTGAAATATTCACAGGGCCACAGAAGTTTTGAATCAGGCTAATATTTGTGTTCTCCGTTCATCCCAGTAGGAATGACGTTACGAACGGTATGGATGGTATGTAAACATCACTGTCGATCCCAGGGAGGTTTCAACGGTAGTAATTTCCCTACTCATATTTTACTTTAGTGCAGCCCACTTGAGTATTAGATCCTGCTCACTTTTCTTTTCGAGTCCTAAAATGAGCTCACAAAACGGATGGACGGGGTCGATTTATCTCAAACATCACGGTGGGGCCCACCTAAGTTTCCTGCACAGTTTCTTCCTGCTAAAAGCTTTCGCAGGAAATCCGCGTCCACTGTTTGGTTAACAAAACTACGGGCCCCACTCGTCTCAGTTGTCCAAAGCTGATAAGCTAAATGGTACTGTACAGCACTGAGAAATATCTGATCATCTCATGTTTTCAGTTTGTACAAGTGGGGCCCATGTTTCATTCAGTAAGACCGACGATTAATCTGTTGGGCCCCACATTGGATAACCTTTCAATCTGTAACCCTTATATAGACGATTAAGAGAAGAAACCCATCAACCGTCCATATTCAACCGAAAAACAGGCCCACGATGGACGGCCCTTATCCTCCAGTCTTAGACAATTTGTGGTAATTGGTCCATCTCTTTGGTTCCCAACAGATCAATGGATCCGATCACTAAAAATATGGGCCCCA
Source organism: Magnolia kwangsiensis (assembly GCA_037074715.1). Classification (NCBI taxonomy): domain Eukaryota; kingdom Viridiplantae; phylum Streptophyta; class Magnoliopsida; order Magnoliales; family Magnoliaceae; genus Magnolia; species Magnolia kwangsiensis. The sequence continues at coordinate 142,665,574 of CM073573.1, forward strand.
CTGGTCCAAACTACAAAAGCAAGTGTACGTAGAGTTAGCGGATGGTAAAATTACAGCGGTTTGTTGAAGAGACCTCGGCATCCGTGCATGGCAATATTTCACGTATTCTTTCCAAGGAGGCACGGGGGCTCCGCTGATTTCTCCCAAGCAATGCCAGTTTCCAGGGTTTGAATAATACAAAATCGTTTAGCGTGCAAAATGACCTTCTCCTTTCTTAATATTTTCCTCATTACCACTTAGTAACTCGTAAACTCCTTGTAAATCTTTAAATTATTTTGTTGAATTGGGTCTTACTCGGGCCGTATATGTTGGATCATATTCGTGCATGCACCAACCGTACACGTGGCATAAAATGTAATATCTAAACAGTGAGTCCCACTGTAGATGGAACATGATTGCAGTGATCATCAACATGCATTCTGTGATTTAGACCATCTAGCAAGCACCAGAGACGATGGGTGATGTGCCAAAAAAATCTCGGATGGAAGGTCTATCCTCTTTGATGTGGATGAGGCAAGTGATCAGAGGAAACGGATCGTCCAATTTGAGAAATATAGGTATGTCTGCGAGATGGATGGCTCAGATCACTGATACGGGCCCCAAATGTACAAATTCTTCTTTAATTGTCGATCGAAGACCTACATATTCCTCGTATTCTAGATCATCAGATCAATGCTCTAGATGACAAAACCAGTGGCCACACGTGTTCAAAAGTGAAAGCATATACTGTTTGCTTGGGCTTCAAACCCTACAAATTCCTCTTTACTTTACTTTTTGACCTTTCTAATGGTGGCTACTGTTCAGATAATTGGAACCGTCGAATCAGTTTGATTTTAGACCCTGTGCATTCGAAGTAAGCCAGCCTTCATTTATGCGTTTGATGCATATCACATCGATAAAACTACCTTCCCTGATAGATTAGAGTACCATGTTCTTCCATTTTAAAGAGAAAGGCCCAACTTGACGGATGGATAGATCTCGCACGTATGTGGCATGCTGCACATGTATGGCGTGTACACGAGCTTTATTGCACACGCGTGTGTGCTTACCATGACGTTAAACATTCCAGTGTAACTTATGGTCTATTCATTTACGATGGGGCCCGTTATTTGAACCGTTTGGATCGAGGCACATATGGGCCACCGAATCGAGTCAGTCAGTCTTTCAAAACTGCTATTCTGGGGATTTGCATGTGTACCTGCCTAACACGCGGACACGAACAACACATGTGATTGATCACGTCCTCTTATCAAACAATTACCACCGTGAATGCCATGTCTCAGATACGGAAACAGATTAAATTATCAGATGGGCCACAGGCACATTGAATTCCTGACGTTGGTCAATTTCTCTCGTTGTGTACATTTCGTCCAAGTTGGATTCAAGGGCCTGATTTTAGGATATGGCAGCTACACAGTTCAGACTGTCTGATGAACAGCTCCAATATCCCACACGTGTTCCTTATTTCCACGTGCAAGGGGACCACACTCTCCGTTTCTTTTCCCTCCTTTCCTTGCGTTTTACTCTCCCTCGAAGCGACGTCGTTCTCTCCCAAGCACTACAGGTTGGCCACTCACAATTTCGCGGTTATTTTTTAAATAACCCGACCTGAAACCGGGAACCGACCAACCGCCACCTGTCGGTCACCTTTCATCACCGTCCCCCAACCAAACGGTGCGCCATTTCATGAATCTCCGAGCCCTTTTCTCCTCCTCCTCTTTTCTTATTCCCACGACCATTCCCTCTCTCTCTTTCCCTCCTCTAAAACCCTAATACCAAAAAAACCGCCGTTTCCGCTTAAACAATACATACAAAACCGCTTGTTACAAAAACCCACTTCCCAAAACCACTTATCCAGGATAAAAACCAGTTTTTGAATAAAAAGGTATGCCTTTTCTTATTTGTCGTTGGACCTTAGAAATAGCCTTTGTTTCCTTTTGTTCATTTTATATTTTTCAATTATTTTTCTCTTGGGGTATGAGAGGAGTGACTGAAGGAGAAAGAAGCACGTGCACTAACGTATTTCGGCATGCATGCGGTGGTAACCCTAACATGCTTGCTTTGCTTTCATAAATGAGGTGCATGCACCTCCCTAAGCTTCTCTTCCCCACGTGTGATTTCTCAAGTGTGAAGAACATTTTGTTTAAACCCTAGTTTTAGAGGGTGGTGATGATGATATATGGATAACTCCGGCCTGATATGAAAATGGTAAATCCTACGAATAGGCACTTGTGATTGTTGCGCATACCCCTTTTTTGGCCCAATACACGTCAGTGTACCATGTATCAGGACTATCAACCACGCTGACGTGGAAGCGACAGGAAAAGGGGGTGCGTAGTACGCACAATGCGCAGTGGAATGCAACCAGGGTAAGACAACCAAGCGGTTTGTAAAAACCCTATAAGTGGTTTTGTAGTTAAAAGTTGCAATCACTAGTGATCCAGTTGGCTAAGTGCATGGAAGCCTTCACATGCATACAGTTGCATGTGGCCTCCTCGGCGTACATATCACCTATCTGGACCGTTCACTAGTTCCAGTTCTCTCTTAATAGGATGTCTTTAGAAATTATACTGACTGGATAATCTGAACCACCCAATCAGGGGCATGTAGAAATGAAGGTACAAGATCTCTCCTGGAAGATAGCTCCAATCTGGTATATCCAGGACCATTCGATTGCTCTAATTTTTGTAGCATAGTGGAAGAAGAAGGTGCCGGACCTAATGGATGGTTGAGATATATGATGCTAATACCAATAAATCCAAATGCAACTATGTGCCTGGTAAGGTTCCCATTCACTTTGTACTCTCTCCCTCTCTAAGTTGGGCATGATTATGATGAGGTTACCGAGAGCATTTATTTTTACAGTGGTGCAGGCTTTAAATATATATATATATTAAAAAAAAAAAAAAGGAAGCCATGTGTTTTACCTTCTTTGATTCCTTTCTTGACGGTCAAACTTACGGTGAGGTTTGAACCCGCCGAGTTGAGTTTTTTTTTTTTTCCGCCCTCTCTCTCTCTCTCTCTCTCTCTCTCTCTGAAATCCTTCCATTAAAAAAATCCATTCTGTTTTTGTAAATTTTACCCTCTCCGTACTCAGACTAGCATGAGTGGAGGGATTTGTTATATGAGAGGAAGTTGTGGTGAATCTCACTCCTTCGGATGCTTTGATTTTGGATTTCCTTCTAATCTGTCTCTAAAGTTTGGGAATGAAATAACACCCAAGACCCGGAAGACAAGGGTTCGTGTCCTCATGTAGGGGTGCATGTAGCATAGAGTTCGTTTTGCATCTGTCGTGGCTCAGGATCCAGCGTGTCGCCAGTTACTGGGGCCCACATGCTAAGATAGTCCGATGATTTGAACCGTCCGTATTATCATTACCACCGTAAATGAACTATTAGCCCCTATCACGTTTCACTGATAATCCTGTACTATGGTTTTTAGAGCTTCTATGTGAGCCATTGAATTTTTCCTATACATTGTTGTAAATTCATCTACAAATAGTGACGGTCATAACCATATGTTCAGAGTAAGGTTCTTAGGGTGGACCATATAGCATGCAGTCCAAAACATGGACGGTCTCGATCGCTTGACCACCCAGCATGTAGGATCCACTAGGTGGTGAGAGCGGCTGGACCCCTAGTCGCGATGGAAGCAAATCGACCTTTTTGGTTTTTCCATATCACGAGAGGATCATTTCCTTTTCAAAGGGATCGGTTGTTCCTTGTGAAAATCGAACACATGCATGCATGATGTTATGGGAGTGCAATACAGAGAATACATGCATGATGATATGGAGAGAGAGAGAGAGAGAGAGAGAGCGCCCGGCTGCAGCGGGGGCAGTTTGATTATTAGGATGAGGAGATAATAGTAAAATAAGGGTGGTATGGAGGAATGGAATGGGAGAGAGTGATGGTGTTGTTGTTTTGAAGGGGTCTTTCAAATATTTGTATATATTTATATACATACAGAGAGGGAAGGGTATGCCCACGAGAGAATGCCAATGAAGAGTTGTTGGGCATGCAAGTGCAGGTTCCTGACATGAAATGACAAGTGGCCAACTCGTCTTGAATAAATGGATGTGGACGAGGGTATTCGTGTGGGCTTTTTGTCACACTTTGTCAGACAAATACAGACTTCTCTGGGTGTGCATGTAAATCTAGGATTAAGTAAAAAAAAAGTTGAAATGGGTTGGAGATTTGACGTGCATTAAGGGGAGTTAGAGACCTGTTCAGCGAATGTTGTTTGGGGCCCGTTTGGGATGGTATTAGAAGGGTTTGGAAGTTAAATCTCATGATTGGCCGGACATGTCAAACAGACCGAGTGATTTATTCCGAGGATATAGCAATCCCATAGATCTTATAACAATCTACTGACAACACCATCATTACCTTTAAATCTCATCTAATCTATTGACAACATTATTATTACCTTTAAATTTCATCCAATCCACCATAATCCGTTCAAATTTGCCTGAGACGTGTTTGGTTCGAGGGATGGGAAGGGATGTGAACGTGTAATCCTGGGATTGGCCGGGTGTGCCAAACAGACTCAATATAGCAATCCTATGGATCTTAAGACAATCCACTGACAACACCATCATTGCCTTAAAATCCATGCCATCCACCCTAATACCATTCAATCCCTTCCTATCCACCTGTCCAAACGAGCCCTTAATGTTTTAAATTTGATTGTATTAGAGTGAAAATGTCATCGATAGACCACTTGATTCCATCGAGCAGATGTTGATTCCATCGACAGATGTTCGATTCCACCAAGAAAATTCAAAAAAATTCTGATTGGTTGCTGGATAATTTTAAAAGTCCCTACGATGGTATATCGACTAATCTTTAATGTCATTAATTGATCTTCGATGATTGCCGATGCCATCGAAAGACCCATCGAAGGCGCGCACAGAATTGTATAAGTGCACGATTAATTTCCTATTCAAATTGGGTGATATATATAGGGTGTAATTGGAATTAGGGTAAGGATTATGGTTCTCCAAACGTGCTTAAGGATTTTGAAGGAAAAAAAAAAAAAACCTTAGCTTTTTTTCTTGTGGCTTTGATCAGTAGGATTTTCATTTCTTATAACTTCATTTTCATGGTGTATTATCACTTTATATTATAGTTTTTTATTATTATATTTATTTTTTTTTGGAAGTATTTTTCCACGTAAGCTCAAATTGCCTTATTATTGGATTTGTTTGCCAATTGTGATTATCTTTTTTGATTCTTCTCTATGTGCTTCTGCAAGTCCCAACAAGTAATCCATGTAAGTTTATAAAGATTAAGGTTGGAGATCCTACAAAGTTGGAAATAAGCCTAATCCTGATTTTGATAGGGCCATATGCCTTAATGTTATAAATTTAAACATGCCACTAATTGGAATCATGGAAGAGAATGACGAATCCTACTTCAGATGCAAAAAATAAGGATTAGACTCAATTTCAATTATGCAGGATCCTAGTATTGAAATTCAAGAGTGAAAGAAAAATCCCGTCCATTTTAAATATCTCAGTGTCCCGATGCATTGCACATTTGGTATGAATTTTTGTCAATCCATGCCTTCCAAAGAATGGGTCCAACCATGGATAGAGCATAGACCAAAATTCATTAACTTTTGTTTAGATGAGAAAAGTGGAAGCACATCACATGTAACTTTATTATTCGTGTGTAAAAATGCAACCTTTGGGCTGGCACCATAAGAAAACTGAGCATGTCTATTGAATATCCAAGATAAACTAGATCTATACAAATAAGAAACTTCAAAGCTACTTAAACTAACAAAGACTGCAGTGAAAAAAAAAAATAATCATAAGAATAAAGTAGCTATTGAGCTAAATACAGGTACTCTCGAAGATATCATAAAAATAAATAAATAAATAAATAACAGAGAGAGAAACCAAGAGGAAGCCTACCCAGTACACATATTTGCCTGTTTAGTTGGGAATCTGTCCATTATAGTTGAGTGTCTTGAGCCGAGTGATTGAGATCACCTGATGTGGACGCGTCACAGTCAAAATTTCACACTGATCAATTAAACAATCTCGACCCTTGGATTTTGCGTGTAAAATGGGGCCGCCTTAAAAATCCATTTGATTGCCAACGAGGTAGGGATCGTTTCCTAAGTTTCTCGGTTTATGTCCATCCATGATGGGCAATATGATATGGATGGCCATGATTTGATAACCTTGGCTCCCTATTCCAATCCCGGGACATGATAGAGCGAGTAAGCATTTAAAAATCGGCACACGTACATTGAAGCTAGCTTTTTTAGCCAACAAATTTAAGTTCGAGCCTTATTTTCTGAGAAGACCCTATTTTCTTTGCTATTTTTAGCCTTAATACAATCTCTGGTCATTGCCATTTAGAATAGAATAGAATAAAGAGAGAGAGAGAGAGAGAGAGAGAGAGAGAGAGAGAGAGAGAGAGAGAGAGAGAGAGAGAGAGAGAGAGAGAGAGAGAGAGAGAGCGAGTTATATATAAACCTCCTGTTTTACTTGGGTTAAAATGTCTCCTGCTTTCAATTTCTAACCTTTCCTCTTCTCTTCCAGACCCGAATGACCAACTCTCTGAAACCTACCTATTCTTCTCTTACTCATGGCGTCAGTCTCTCTTTCATACGCTAACTGAACCACAGCCCTTCCTCTCCATTGATTTTACAGAAACCCCATAAAAAACAGTCTTCTTCTCTTATTCCTACAACCTCTTCTTTCTTACAACCTTCAATGGCCTCTATGAACAATTGGTTGGCTTTCTCTCTCTCCCCTCAGGAACTCCCATCACAGCCTCAAAACCATGCTCCACACACTGGCTCTCGACTCATCTCCGGTGACTCCGTATCCCGCTCCGGAATCGCCTTCAACTCTGACGAAGTCTCCGGCGGTGACGTCTCCACCGACTGCTTTGACCTTGCATCGGACTCGACAGCCCTAAGACCAGATGGCCATTTTGGTATTTTAGAAGCATTCAACAGAACCCATCATCCCCAACAAGGTTAATATCATAAATGCAACTCCTCTTCATCTATTTTCCTTAATGGGTTATCTTTCTAATCCTATATTAGAAAAGGAGAAAAAAAAAAAAAAAAAAAAAGAAAGAAAGAAAGAAAGAAAGAATGGAAGGAAGCCTCTTTGGATTTTGATCCTCTCCCTCCTTATTTTATTTATTTTTTATTTTTTATTATTTTTTTATGCAGATTGGAACATGAAGGCCATGACCATGAACTGTGATACAAGCTTCAAGACAAGTTCCGAACTTTCGATGCTGGTCAGCTCCACTGGCAACCAAACCCTAGTCCACGAGGAGCCGAAGCTCGAGGATTTTCTCGGTGGGCATTCATTCTCTGATCATGAAGAAAAGCTTCCTGGGTGCAACGGCATTCCACCCTCATATGATAATTCCGGGGATTACATGTTCTCCAACTGCTCTCTACAGCTTCCGGCCACAACAACGGAAATGTCTACAAACGGCAACAATTCCATCGGATTATCAATGATCAAGACCTGGCTGAGGAACCAGCCTGTACCAACACATATGGAGAAAAAGAATGATGCAGGGATCAATTGTGGAACGTCGGTGAATGCCGGAACCCTAACTAATGCGCAGACATTGTCACTTTCGATGAGTACTGGGTCCCAGTCAAGCTCTCCATTGCCACTTCTTGCTGCAAGTGGAACAGGAGGAGAGAGTTCATCTGCCGAGAATAAGCAGAAAACTGTTCTTGATAGCCAGACTGGTGCTGTAGAAGCTGTGCCGCGGAAGTCTATTGATACGTTTGGGCAGAGAACATCTATCTACCGCGGCGTAACAAGGTTTGCTTTGCGTCTACCATTTACGAAATTAATAGGAAAAAGAAAAAAGAAAAAAAAAAAAAACTTCAGTTTGATTTTTTCTCAGTTTTTTTTTTTTTTTTTTTTTTCCATTTTATGTGGGGATTATCTTTGTTTACAGATACCCATGTAAACTTACAAAAAATAAATAAATACAGAAAGAAAAAACCCACTTTTTTTTTTTTCTGAAAAGGTGGGAGCACAAATGGATGTGAATTTTCTGTTCTTCATTGCATCTCTCTCTCTCTCTCTCTCTCTCTCTCTCTCTTCGGCTTTTCCAGACACAGGTGGACTGGTAGATATGAAGCTCACCTATGGGACAATAGTTGTAGGAGAGAAGGACAGACTCGCAAGGGTCGGCAGGGTATGCTTGCATCTCATTAATTTCGGGAAATTTCTTTTTGATATTTTGTTTTCTGAATAAACCTAGCTTTCGTTTGTATTGACATTTTCCAATTATTTTCTTGTCATTTGTCATGTTCTGGGTGTGGGTCTTCTTCAACTTGCATGCAGTTTATTTGGGTAAGCAAAAGATTCGGGATCCTACTCTTTTCATTATCTATTTTGAATCATTTTAGGGTTTCCTTTTTCCTTGCTGTTTAGCATATATGTATATTTGAGGAATCAAGGGTTTTTTTTTTTTTCCTTCTTTGATTCTTTGACTAGGTGGTTATGACAAAGAAGAGAAGGCAGCTAGGGCTTATGACTTGGCTGCTCTCAAGTACTGGGGTTCAACTACAACAACCAACTTTCCTGTAAGTTGCTTTTTTTTTCCCCTCTAATTAAAATGAAGGTGTTGGCTTTGGTTTATATCTCAAAACGTTTCTTTTCTTGCACAGATAACTAATTATGAAAAGGAGTTAGAGGAGATGAAACACATGACCAGGCAGGAATACGTTGCTTCTCTTAGAAGGTACTGTGGATTTTTCTTCAAAAGAACTAAATGATCCTTGAGGAGGGATGTCCAATTGGTTTTCGGTTAGCACGAGTGAGACTGATGGGCTCCACTGTGGCTGGAATATTTTCAAAACATCTCTTGGATTGAAAGATCATAGCCATTCAGTCATTAGTCTTTCCTCAGTCGAGAATGTGCACCATTGCTGGGTTTCTTCACAAAACGCCGTGACTAGTGGAAGGACTACGGATACTGCTTTTAGTAGATTCCTGAACCATGGTCCATCAATAGTAGGGACCATCAGATCGCTTGTGGAAAAAAGAGGAACCAACTAAGGTTATAGATCATATAATATGTAGTTCTTCTTCTCTTTTCCTTTTTGATAAGGATAGGTAATGTAGGATGAAGCTAATAGCATATTTCCTTTCAATACAGAAAGAGCAGTGGCTTTTCTCGTGGTGCTTCTATATATCGTGGAGTCACAAGGTATGGTATGCCCTTTTTTTTATTGACTTTATCCATATATTTGGTTATTAGGTTCACAAGAATAAGATCTTCCTGGAGATTTAAACCAGTTATAATATGTTGATATTGTTAATGACACAACTCTCATGTTAAAAAACTGGATTCCGTGTCCATTGATTGTGGTGTGAAAATCCTATGATTCCATTGACTTGTTAAAAAACTGAGCAGGAACTCTGCATATAGATTACTTCCATGTTTGGCGCACGGTCTTTTTGGATCAGGATACAATCCTATTAATATCTGGCTCAAGGACTGAATACATGGATTTCTTGGTTACCTGTATTGTAGCAGTATCACGAATTGGGCCAGTTAAGGAAGCTATGATAACTGCTATCCAATCCCAAATCATTCAGGCTATTACAATTATACCAATGATTGATATGATTAAAAATAAAATAAAAAAATCTGTGTTTTAGTGTTCCAGTTTTGTTCATATAAGTAGAGGTGGGGAATTTTGATAGAAGCTAAAATCTTTTTCTCATGGTATGGATTAAATTTGTTACTTGCACCTGACTGCAGACTTAGATAACCTGGTGAAAAATATACGGCTGGTACACTTATCAGGTGGGTCATAATGAAGAAATTAATGGATGGCCAATGGCTTGATTCAATACACAGTTGTGGCCTACCCTACCAAACGACTGGATTGACCTGATTTTGGAGACAAATGGACCTTATTGATTTCCTCCTAACCCTCCCTCCCCTGACTCTCTCCCCATAATGAGAATAAGTGGAACACTACCGAATAGCTTTCAGTATATTTCAAACTCAGTTTTCTCTCGTAACTGTAATTAACAGTGAATCGTGAATTTACTCATTTTTACAATGAATAAATGTGCTAATCCTTGGGGATTGTAATTTAAGGATTACATATGTTTATTGATATGTTACAGACACCATCAGCACGGAAGGTGGCAAGCTAGGATAGGAAGGGTTGCAGGGAATAAAGATCTTTATTTGGGCACTTTCAGTAAGTTCTCCGATTTTGACATGATTAAGGAAAGAGGGACATTATGTAACTAGTTTTGTTTCATATTCTCACGTGAGCGGTATTCTGCAGGCACTCAAGAAGAAGCTGCTGAAGCCTATGACATTGCTGCGATCAAATTCCGTGGCCTAAATGCAGTAACAAACTTCGACATGAGCAGATATGATGTAAACAGCATAATAGAGAGCAGTACATTGCCAATCGGGGGAGCAGCAAAGCGTCTGAAAGAAGCCGAGCAGACTGAGACCAGTGTGAATGGGCGAAGGATGGATGATGAGAATATAACTTCACAGCTGACGGATGGAATCAGCAGCTATGGATCTCACCAGCACGGGTGGCCCACCATCGCATTCCAACAGGGTCAGACACTCAACATGCATTACCCATATGGTCCGAGAGGTTGGTTTAAGCAAGAACAAGATACCATCGCTGCCCACGGGCTGCAAGATCTTCATCAGCTTCATTTGGGCAACACACACAACTTCTTTCAGCCTTCTGCTCTGCACAACCTCATGAACTTGGATTCTTCATCGTTGGAACATAGCTCCGGATCAAATTCAGTTATTTACAGTGGTGGCAGCGGCAGTGGCGGCGGTAGCAATGGAAGCTTTCAAGGAGCTGTGGGTGGAACCAATGGCTTTGTCATGCCTATCAGTACAGCGATGGCTGATCAAAGCCATCAACAAAATCAAGCGAGTTTTGGAGAAAACGAAGTGAAACAGCAGTTAGGTTATGATAACGTGGTGGCTCTCACTGATCCATACACCGGAAGAAACGTGTATTATCAGTCACAGCAATCACCTGGTTCTGTGAAGGCTAACAACAGCTATGACCAAAACTCTGGGTGTAATAGCTGGATGCAAAACTCAGTTCAAGCTATTCCACCCAGGTCGAACAATCTGGCTGTTTGTCCTGGGGCTCCAGTTTTCAGTGTATGGAATGATACATAGGGTTTATTAGAAGAAAGGAAGGAGAAAAGGTAGGACATAGAAAAGGGAAGAAAAGGGAGGAATAGAAGAAAGAGTTAATGGGAAAACAGATGTACACAAACTTCTAAACTTAGGCAAGGATTGGACTGAAGTTGATAACAGCAAGCGAGATTTGATGGGGTTTTTCTTCCTCAATTGCTGTTAATTTTGGAACTTCGGAACAGATAAAACCTCAAACTGCCTTATTACACCTGGTGTTGTAAATCCGAAAAAATAATTTTTGATTATGATACATGGAATGGGATTTCTTTCTTTTATTTCTTCTTCCATTGGTTTTAGTTACATCATAGATTTGTTACCGTTTTTTTTTTTTTTTTTTTTTTCAGTTACATCATAGATTTGTTACTGTTTTTTTTTTTTTAAAAAAAAAAAAAAAAAAAAAAAAAACACGCAATCTCCATTGATCACAAGGAATTACAATCTTTCGGGAGGGTCCCAACAAAAAGATTTCGACCGCTCCTAACGTGTAAAACAAAGGGAAAAAAAAACCACTATCCTAAAGGAAGCGGGCCTCCAAAGGACCACTCAGAGGCCCTCAAACCGACGGGGCAGGGCCTGCTGCAACTCGGAGATCCCCTGAATGTTCCGAATCCTGCCTTGTCGAGAAGAATTAAGCCCCTAGTGACACGAGGCAAGGAGGCGAGGGACGGAAAGATTTGTTACTGTTGGACTATAGATACCTACGTGAGGAGAGATGGACGTTGCAAGTGTGCACTTGTGCATGTGTGATGTGTCACTAACTAATCTTTTATTTTTCCCCGTGTCACAAACTAAGGGAAACAACTAGAGCCAGCAACATTTTTAATATATATGGATTTGCAGGAGGAATGCCTTGACCATGGAGCAAACAAATCTCGTTGTGGACGAGATTTCTTCCCTGATCCAGCGAAATGCCCTTACCATGGAGCAAACAAATCTCGGATTTTCTGCCAAATATAGTTATACCACTGTTATGGGTAAACTCGAGCCGACCTGATCTGTAAGACACATGTCACTCTCTGAGCTATCAAAGGACTTGAGAATATAAGCAGAGCTGCCACACCCCAAAAATTAGGTACGTACTGACTGTAAACTCGCATACCTGAGTTACGCTCCATGACTCATGGTACTCTTAGTATACTTAAATCATTTGTATAATTAGGAGTTATTTTAAAATGAAAATATGAATGATAATAGAAAACACACGTCTCATTTATTTATTCTACTGATCCGGCAAAGTAAGCTCGCCTTCGATTAAATATGGCAATTCTCCTAATCATATGATGGGTTGATGCCCTATTAGGGCAGGGCAGATTGCCAATTCTCCTAATCCTACGATGGGCTGATGCCCTATTTCGTTAGAGCCGTACAAATCAGTTCCTCGACTTGCTGAAAAAATAGATAGGAAATTTGAAATTTGAACTCCCACTCTTGGTCGGCGGCTTCTTTCTCGTCGTCCTCGCCTATCATCTCGCCGGCAGGTGTTAGCTAATTGTCCACCTACAGTTTCTGCATCCCCATTCTGCTCTGTTACGTAACCTCCCCTCCCCATGCTTTTCGTCCTCTAATGGTCGGTTCCTCTGGGTTCAGTATCAATGGTTCCCCTGCTACATGGCAATTAGTTAGAGGAAGGCGAGGAAACAAATCTGTTAGAAATACATCCCATGGTGCTCCGACAACGTCCCTCCCACCCCCATATGGTCGAATCATCCGCTCCATCAATAGCGGTTCCAGCCTCTTCATCAGGAATATCTCCTTCGACACAACGATGGAGGACCTTTTCCGCATCTTCGGCAGATTCAGTAAGGTCTTAGATACATACATCCTGAAGTTCCTTGGTTCTCTTAAGCCTAGGAGATTTGGTTTTGCGCATTTCTGGTACGAGCAAGATGTGAAAAATGCACTGGATGTGTTGAACGGTAAAAGGATTGATGGCAAGGTTATCGAAATCCGTTGGGCTAAGAGGTCAGCTGTCCTCTCTACGATCTCTCGAATCCAGCCTAACCCACCTAATCCTACTCAAACTGAGTTGCATAATATCTAAGAGACTGGATAATGCACCCCCAAATCAGTCATTTCCCTACGTGAAGGCAGTTACCCTAGACCCTTGCCCTCCCATTCGCCGTCAGGAAGATACGTCAGCGACCATTGCCGACCGCAGATCAGTTGAGACTCGATTAGAGACTCTGAAATGGGAAGTGACTATTACGGTCTCCAGTCCGAAGATTTCGATTCTTCAGATCCAAAGCACTATCCGCAACTCTATTTTTGGCCCTTCTATTAGGGAAATCACTTGAGTCTCTTAAACCAAGTTCCTCTTAGTGTGGAAATCCAAACTGGCTCAGGACAAGTTCCTATCAAACAGGGTGCTCCATCTCTCCTCCAACATTACAACCGCAGCTAAATGTTCCCCTGAGGAGATGCGTGGAGGGTAAGGAGTCTTGGTGCGATTGTATGGCATACCGGCGCACGCATGGTTCGAATCGGTCCTCCTCGATTTGGGTCATCAGCTAGGTAGGGTCACCCACATCGAACTGATAAGCGCGTTCGGTATTTTCCAGAGTTTTGCTCACATCAAAGTGCTCATGCGTCTAGGAACTAATCTGCAAAAGGTCTTATCCCTTTTGGTCCTGGGGAAATATTTCCCGATCTTAGTAGAAAAGGAACCCACGGTTAGATCCAACGCCTCCTTGCTTGCTCTTGTATTCAAGGAAAGCATGAAACAAGGAGTAGAAAGGAGGTTTTCCTCAGCTGATATAGCCACTGACCCATGTCCACCAAATGCTTGTGCCATTGCCGCAGAGAAGGAATCCACTGTCCCGGACTTGAGGGGAACCCGACAATCCAGAACCCTTACAGATACTCAGCAGCTCCCCTCCCCATCCATGTATAAAAGTCATCACAGTGAACATGTCAAGGACAAGGTAGGAGCTAACATACTACATATGGGTGCAGTGCATCATGCTCCTAATCAATGCCAGGGAGTAGAGGCAGCGGATAATGAGAACTCTTATCAACGCCCAGATGGAGTAACGATGTTTGAGGTTACCAAATCAGCTCAGGTGATGGATACAGCCTTAAACTATCATTCGTGCCAAAGTGGTGCAGTTGCTTGCTCGATTGAACCAGCCCTACGCTAAGAAGGGACAAGGGACTGTCCTAGTATAGAACTTCAGCAAGACCAAGGATCCATTCTCCCCCTAATTCAGGTGCTCGGGTCATCCTTTTCATCTGAACCTCTTATCAGTCCACCACCCTTCCTTCCTGAATGCAGATCTGCAGATAAGGCTTTCCCCACGGTAACCTCTCCTTTGGGAACCTCTACCAATACTGCTCATTCCTCGCCTATGAATGTCATCCCTCTGCGGCAGCCATGTGCTAAGAATAGACCAACAGATAACACAAACATCATCTGCCCCAACCCATCTCTCCTTCAATGTTAGCTTCTTAGTCCTCTATACCAATCCACCTCCCAGCGTCAACACCACAGAATGGATATTTCCAGAGAACTTTTTCCTCTGGGTCCCACCACCATTGAAGTCTCACCTTTAGGAGATCATCAGCGTTACAACTCGAGGCAAATAACCAGAAGCAACAACATACATCATTCCAATTGTCGTCGATCGAGATCGGAAGGCAATTCTCTTTTCCGGTTTGGGGAACATCTGTCTATAAAGGAGGACATTCATCTCTCCACACCTGCAGACTCTGAGAATGTTAAAGACCAGGGACTGATTAGAAGTTAGGGCTCGTCCTTCCAAAGGGAGGTTCTCAATTTCCAGACGTATGCAGATCCCCAGAGAGTAGGAATCTGCTGCTACATCAGCATTTAGAGGTTGATTTATCTCCCTTCTTCATCAATCAGAATTCACAAGATAGAGACAGGATCAATACCAATCAGGAATTATCAGGGATTACAAATTACATGCAGGGGGACCAAGGGCTAAATACAGTAACATATCAGCAACAGAAATCTTCACAGAAAACTATGGCTCTCTAGGTAGGGAACTAGTAAGGAAGACTGTCATCCAAGCGAATCGAAGCCATAAGAAGAAGACAATGGATTCTATATAGCAAAGGAGACTGGGAGTCCCGATTAAGACACATCAAACGCCAGGCAGTGATTTCTGGATGTATCACGGATGGATAAAGTTCTTGTATGGAATGCCCGTGGGGTTGGAAATCGTAGGACAATTAGATTGCTGAAACGCTTAATTTCAACTCTTAGCCTAGGGATTGTGGTCATCCTTGAACATATGATCAGCGATGCTCGTCGAGTGAAAACTGGTCTCACTATGGGCTTTCACCTCTCATTCTCGAATGTTGCTGAGGTGGGAAAGATTTGGTTTTTCTTTAAAAATTCTACTTCCTGTACAGTTATAAAGGTTATTAATCAGTTGTTATCTGTTAATATGGTCTTTCCGATCTTGCAGATCTCTGTTAACCTTACCTGTGTGTACGTCTGCTGCTTCAGGCTCACTAGGCATTTTCTCTGGGAGGATCTAGCGGATCTTTCCATCGTGCTGCAAGGACCTCGGGGCGTTTGTGGGGACTTCAATGCTATCACTGAAGCTTCAGAAAGACATAGTAAAGGATCTTTCGATACAATGAGTGCCAGGGAATTCTGTGAGGCAATTGATAACGCTAGCCTCTTAGATGCAGGTTTCAATGGGTCGCGCTTCACTTGGTGCAACAATCAGTCCGATACATCCAAAAGTTGGACCAGGCTGGATAGAATACTCATCAATTTAGCATGGGCTTCTACCTTTCCAGGTTGATCACCTTCCAAGAACTAGTTCAGATCACAGTCCTCTACTTCTTTCCTTTCCTCCTTCACCGTCGTCGGCGCCTAAGCCTTTTAAATTTCAGAAGATGTGGACTATGGATAATTCCTTCCTGCAGGTGGTTAAGGAGACCTGGAACAGTGTTGATTCCTATCATCTGGTATTCAATGTCCTAGCCAAGTTGAAAAAGGTGAAATTACAGCTCAAGATCTGGAACAAGGAACATTTTGGGGATATTTTTCAGAAGCTGAAGATAGCTGAAGCAGAGGTGGCTGATCTCGACCATCAACTCCAGTAACCTGACCTATCCCAGGATGAATTAGCATCCTTGCATTAAAATTTTTCGGAAGCTTCAAATAAGCTCGATCAGTGGGAGACTAAACAGGAATGTTTTTCGAAACAGAAATCCAGATCCGGCTGGCTAAGCGAGGGAGACGGCAACACTAAATACTTCCATGTAGCTGCCACATAACGTCATCGAAGAGCCAGGATCGCGAGCATCCAGCTGCATTCAGGGGAGGTTGTGATAGATCATGAAGACATCAAAAGAGAAACTAATATTTATTTTGCAGAACTTTTCAAGGGAAGATCCAATCATGTCAATGCAGAATAACTAGACTTGGTGCCTCAGCTTATAAAGCAAGACATGAAGAACTCTCTCACTGCTCCGCCTTCTATCCAAGAGGTCCAAGCGGCCATCCAATCAATCCCATCTAACAGTGCGCCTAGACCAGATGGTTTCTCTGGTATCTTCTATTCCACATGTTGGGACATCAATATTGGCTGAGACATCCACAAGGCCATAGTCTATTTCTTCCAGGGTGGTAAAAATCCTCAGGTGGTTAATTTCATGCTCATCTGCCTGATCCCCAAACGAGACATGCCGACCAAATGGACTAACTTCAAGCCTATTAGCCTTTGCAAATATCTTTATAAAATCTTCTCTAAGATCTTAGCAGTTCGTCTCAGTGGTATTCTTCCCGCTCTGATTTCCCCAGAACAGGGAGCCTTCATCAAAAGAAGAGAAATCTCTGAAAATATTGCTCTTGCCCAGGAATTATTCAAGGAAGTAAATAGGAAGAGCAGAGGTGGTAATGTGGTGCTAAAACTTAATATGTAAAAACCATACGATAGAGTTGACTGGAACTATCTTAAACAAGTTCTTCTTCATTTTGGTTTCTGTGACAAGTGGGTCCTTCTAGTTGAAAATTGCTGGGCTTCCTGCTAGTTCTTGATTCTCATTAATGGGGGTTCGTCTGGTTTTTTCAAATCCTCTCATGGATTGAGGCAGGGCGATCCACTTTCGCCGAGCCTCTTCATTTTGGGAGCAGATGTATTGAGCCGTGGCCTCCACAACTTGATGGCCAATGGTAGTTGCCTCTTCCATTCTCGTTAGGGAGTGGCTGCTCGCGTGTCTCTCACCTGCTTTACGCAGATGACACCCTTCTCTTTCTTAATGGTGGAAGGGCCTCTATGAGGCAAGTTGTGGCTTTCTTAGAGAAGTACCAATCAGTTTCGGGCCAACTTATTAACAAAGAAAAATGTTCCTTTCTCTGTTCCGACAAGATCCCAGCATCAAGGATTCACCATATCAGTTCTCTTCTTGGAATTACCAGGTCCACGGGCACGTTTCATTACTTCGGAGTTCCTCTATCAGTTGGAAGGCTGAAATCTTCTGATTTTCAGCCTTTACTGAAAAAAGATGGGGGTCACATTAAGGGTTGGACAGCCAGAATTTTGTTCCAAGTAAGGAGAATGGTCCTCATTAAGAATGTGCTGAATAGTATCCCTATTTTCTCGATGGTTGCCTCCTATATTCCCAAGCAGGTTCTAGCCGACCTTGACAGAAGAATTGCTTCTTTCTTTTGGGGATGAAGTGAAGGCAAAAGAAAACTACACTGGAATAGTTGGAAAACGATCTCAACGCCCAAAGACGAAGGTGGACTCGGTATCAAGAAACTAGCTAACGTGATGCAAGTCTTTCACACTAAAATGGCTTGGGTGCTAAAATTTCAACAAGATTCCAGTCTATGGGCCTCTTTCTTAGCTGTCAAATATAATTTCTCTCATGATCCGATGAGGACTGATCTCATCCTACGAAGAGCCTCCCCATTCCTTAAGAGAATCCTCAGTAAAATTTTTGAACATCGATGACAACGTCCAATGGCAAGTTGGTGAAGGTGAATGCAATTTTTGGAAAGCAAATTGGACTGGCCTTGGCCCCCTCCACAACTTCTTATCTTTTGATGTTGCAGCTACTGTCCAACCTTTGAAAGTTAATCAAGTTTTGGGGCCCGGGGGCCTACTCCCTCCTTCGATTGCCCTGTCTTTGCTCCCAAATGAGGTGTCTGATTTCATCTTCCACCATGGATTTTGCACATCAGCTAAACCAGATCATCCTCTGTGGCCTTTCACCTCTTCAGGTTCCTTCTCAGTCAAGACTGCTTGGAACGTCGACAGACTATTTGGCTCCCTGAAGGAATGGGCGAAATGGTTATGGCACGATCAGCTTCCGCCTAAAATCTCTCTTTTCCTGTGGAGACTTCTTCATAAGGCGCTTCCTCTTCAGCTAACAGTCCAAGCTAGAGGTGTTTCTCTCGCGTCTAAATGTTTATGTTGCAGAGACGGATCCAAGCAGGGCCCAGATGCAAAGTCTGATACTCATCTCTTTCTACACGGCCAAATTGCTAAAATTGTTTAGAACTTCTTTAGTATGCAGGCGGGGATCCCCATTATGCAGGCTTTGTCAGTGGAATCCAGGATAGGCCAATGGAGATGTGCCTGTGCCAGCAGGGAATACCAGGGGCAGCGTCACCTTCTCACCCCCTCGTTCATTTTGTGGGAATTATGGAACTCTAGGAATGGGGCCTTCTTCGATGATAGACTGATGAATCATCATTCGATCAGTGCTAAAGTTTTCTAGTGGCTATCTACTGTCAGGGAAGGAGTTATTAAACTCAGGCTCGCCCACCATCCCCTTCCTATGGATGGCCTTCAGTCGGTCCATTGCTTAGGTCAATACCAATCGGCGCCTATGGTCATCCGTCGGCAAAAATCACCCACTGGTTGGGTGAAAATCAATGTGGACGGATCTTCTAGAGGAAACCCAGGCCAGGCAGGGGGAGGTGGTGTCTGTCGAAATGACAAGGGAGAGTTTCTCTTTGGTTTTTCTTCAGGATATGGAATTGTGACAAACATTGGTGCCGAATTCAGGGCAGTTCATGATGGAATCCTTTTATGCTTGGAGAAAGGTTTCTCCCGTATCATAGTGGAGTCAAATTCGGATTTGGTGATTAAGGTTTTCAATGAGGGGGCCAACATTTCATGGACATGGAAAGGTTGAAAAACCATTACTGAGAGGCTGTGTGGGATCGCCTTAGTAATTTTCAAGCACGTCTATAGGGAGTGCAATAGCTCAGCAGACGGTCTTGCTCGAGTAGGAAGTGTGTCCCAATCCTCATCTTTTTTCCCCTGTACTGCTGATCTTCCTCGGCATGTGCGGGGCCTCCTTTTCCTTGACAAGGTGGGGCTCAATGCGATTAGAGAGAGGAAGTCTTAATGCCTACCCCATCCTTGGTTCCCTCCCTTTTGTTTCTTTTCTTTCTTTTGTTCGGCCTTTATGATAGGTCTTCCTTGGCCTTTTTTCAAAGGAAGACCCGAATCATTGTAAATTTTTACCCTGATTGAATATATGAGCAGTTTTTTTAGAAAAAAAAATGGCCACTATTCCTGTGGATAATCCACTAGTTTGGCTTCATGTTTATATATATATATATATATATATATATAAAGATTCAATTATATTCCAAATGAAGAAATTTATATAGAAATTACAGTTCTAGGAGGACCTCAACAACAAAAAGGATAAGAGAATTTTTCTTATCGTATTCTTAGAAACTGTTAGAGCCAACAGATGAAAGCTAGTATCTGATCTATCCCAGGCTAGTATGGTCCAACACAAACTCCCCTATGATCTTATGCAGAAGCTCAAAAACCTGGACAAAGGTTCTATCCACTTGATTGACGTTTCCCAGGCAAGTCAGGCCATCTGCCACCCTGTTTGTCTCCCGAGGAATGTGTAGGATAAAGACAGATACCCTGTTCCGAATGACATTAAATGATCTCCTTTTCTAGTATAAGATGTTCCAAGGGGTCCAAGTTGTTTTAAATAAGATGTTCACGACCGATTGAGAGTCACTCTCCACTTCAATCCAGTTGAGACCATGAGTCAAACATAAATTCAGCCCGTCTACCACCACTTTAGCTTCTACCTGAAAGTTGGATCCTTCCCCATATCCTTTGTAGAAAGTGAAGATAATTAAGATCACCTTTATTGTCACGACATATCCCTTTACTTTCAGACGGCCCCGGATTCCTGCAGGAGGACCCATCAACATTCAACTTCACCCATCCAGTAGACAGCCTCCTCCATATAATAATGCACATGTGCGGTCATCTGGATTGGGGTTGAGAAACACCTAGGTCCCGTAACACCTCAATAATGTTACCATCATTTCCAGGTGAGAGTGGGAAGGAGGAAACAATGCGGGAGAACCAGTTGTAAACTCTAGCAATGGATTGGTCCAATATGATTGGGGACTCGGCGAAGCAGTTAGCATTTCTGGAAAGCCAGATTTCCCAAAAAATTAGCGCTTGGGCCAGCCCTCGGAGAACTCCGATGCCGGACTTTTCCTTGGCCATGTTCCACCATTGGAGGGCTCGAGCCAGAGCGAATTGGCTATGGATAACTGAGATAGAGAGAATGATTGAGAAGTGGTTCCATATCCTACTAGAACCACTTCTCTCCATTGATGAAGAGGTGGTCAATCGATTCCTCTTTACGTGATGCCTTTTTTTTAAAGGACAACTCTATTTATCAATTTGGCTTCATGTTCCTTCTCTTGAGTCATTGTATCCGCTTTAATTCTATCTGTAAGTTTTTTTTTCTATTAATACACCATCAGTTGGCCAGACCCAGTGATTGAACCCATCATGGTTCATGCACATCATAATAAAAATAGAATGCATGAATGACATAAGATGCATAGATGCATGAATGCATTAAGTGGGTTTATCAGTCCACTTACTTGAGTTGGATCCCATCAAGTAAGTCATGCATGATGAGAATGACTGGTGCATGGTATTAACATATGTTATATATATATATATATATATATATATATATATATATATATATATATATATATATATATATATATATATATATATATATATATATATATATATATAAATAACATATGGCATTTCAATTCTCAACAAATTCAACAAACATTCAGTACAAAATATTACAATCATCAAAACAATGAAATGATTATTTTAATAACAATGGAGAGGAAACATGCATGTTGGGATCACTCACTTAATGATTTGGAAATGATGAATTATTTTTCGAATAATCGAAATATGATAGTTTACAATTTCCTAAAACACACCATGTACATGGAATCATTATCCTGATTTATATGAATTCATATGATAGGGCCCACCTTTGATTGATCGAGGACATGATCGACGTCCACAATATTCTCAAATACGGATCTCTACATATCTAACCCTTGATGTGGGGTCTATAATCACAAACATTTCATGTTGGGTTCTCTTGATTAATCAAAGTGGTCTTTATCATTTTCATTTACATTTCAATAACCCCAACAATTATAGTTAATTATAAATGAAATGACTTAATTCATCAGAGTCCTTAAATTCAGATTATAAGTAATATGTTTTTACCCTTTGTTGGTTAGACCGACTCGAACCGATAAAGTGCATACTCTATCAAATTTGGTTAGGATCTCTCTATCAATTTAGATCGATAATCCTGCATGTCAAATTGACAAACTCTGGAATGCTACTCCTTTTTTAGAGATGAATAAAAGTTTTGAGATTTTTCTTATTTAAGATATAGAATACACTTTAAATTCATCAGTCAGATCTTAACCAATTAATAGCCTGTTAAGGAATTGTTTAAGTAGGGCCAAATAATCTGTTTGATCTTAAACCTTAGTAGCCTACATGTTATTTTTAATACTTCTCTTTTTAACAAATACCATCTAATCGACACGATCCACCTGATGGTCAGATCGACCTAATATTTATGGTTCTAACATAATTCAACCTCAATAATTAGATGGACAGTGTGGATCGGATCTCACATGCCAGTGTGGGCAAGGCCTAATTCCCATGTTACAAGCAAATATAAACTTCTACGTAAAGGTTAGAGGTTTCATAATCAAACAACTTACTTAGAGATGATCTACTGATCATATGGGACAAATCTAAGCCATCTATCCCAACAGCTACTTCCTTCTTTTAAAAAAAAAATCGTGAATCTATCATTGATAAACAAGGAGAATTACAAAAGCCCAGATTTCGGGAGTCCCCAAGAGAAAAAAGGACTTGGAGAAACCTATCATATCGCTATACAACCTAGAAGAAAGGTGAACCGAACCAAACACAGAAGACTAAGAAAGCCGAAGGAGGCGTGAGGAGCTCATTAAATCTATCTAATCGTTCCTAAACCTGTCTTATCCAGTAAAACCATACCGCGAATTCGAGCTAGGAGATCTGCCAGATGGTCGAAATAGACGAGAGGACTAAGAGTCGCTGCTAAGGCAAGCCAATGAGTCTGCCGGGGCGTTCCCTTCCTGAAAGATGTGGGAAAATTCAATTCGGCTGCCACTCCGTAAGGAGAAGATCCTTCTTAGCCAGTAAATCCACTTCCAGCCTGCTTTGATTTGACCATTCAGAAATTTAACTATCTGCAGTGAGTTGAATTCAACGATGATCTGCTTATAGCCCCTAGCTGGATAGATTTTAAGGCCATAATACACAGCCCGGAGCTTTGCATAAGCATTTGAAGCAATGTCATAACCTGAGGAAAAGGCAAACAAGAAGTGGCCTCTGTCACCACGACAAATTCCCCCTCCCCCGCAACACCTGGATTCAATTTAGAGGAGCCGTCAAATTTTAACTTTACCCAATTCCAGCACGGCCTGATCCATTTGATCACCACAGTAGGAGAATTGGAGGAATGCATGTAAAGAGAAATAGAAGACTGACTCACACTTCTAGCAGCCGTCCCTCTGCTCTGCTGCAAGACGCTGACTGGAGACCATATCTTTTAAGAGTTGTTCGAGTTTGGTCAAGAATTTGACATCCACCAGAGCATAAGCCCCACCAGCGCTGACAGGGAGGTTTGCTTCCCTTCAAATCTTGCCGAGTTCTTTGCCTTCTAGAGTTCCCAAAGGAGAAAAGCCAGGGCTAGCTTGTAATCCAAAGAGGAGAATCTATTGGCAGACAGGGCGCTCCACCATTGGTGCAATCTGGCCAGAACTGAGGTGGCAGGAACCACCACTTCCTTCATTGTAGGTCGTTCTTCCCCCTTAAGTTTCAGGCATCTTTCATATAATCGAGATTTCAGGTTGGAAATTTTTGTGCGCCCTCCAATATTGTGCGAGAGGGATTCTCCCTAATGTGGATCCCTGATGGGGGAATAGGCTGATGCCGGAGATAATAGGGATGCCAATGAATGACAATCAGTTCGGAACCGCCAATCACGCCAGGAATGCAAGATCTTCATTGGAAATCTCCCATTCACAACATCTGAAGAGGATATCAAAACTTGGTTCTGTCAGTTTGGATCATTGTCAGATGTATTCATACCAAGGTTCCTTACTACCGGAAGAAGTAAGGGCTACGCATTCATTCATTACAAGTAAAGGACTAAAGCCAAATCTGCTATCGAGCTCCTAAATGGCCACTTCCTAGGAAGACGAAGAATAACAGTCAGCCTTGCCAATCCACGCCCCCCGAACAGAGATAGGGTTGGGGCCGGTGGTTCAATCCCCTTCTTGCATCTTGCCAACCCCAATGGGCACCAGTACTCTATTCCACCCTCCCAGCTGTTGGGAAATAGAGGTCAAAGCCTTCTCTCATCTAATACTCTCAATAAGTATTCATCTAACCTGAAGTCCTATGTAGAAGTTATGTCTTTACCAGCCCCTCCCTTACCACGAAGTAGGAAAGTCATAGTACTTAAGTGGATTTTAGACAAGGGTAGAGCTGATTTTGCTTCGGCCCTAGTTGGGGAAAGCACAGACAAATCCATCGACGTCAATGCAGTGATTGCAGGAATCATTGCTTCCAATTTTAAATCTGTCCAGATTCAAGCATTTAAAATCTCTGAATCTGCTATAAAAGTGTTCAATCTAGGGAAGTAATGATGGATTTCTCCCTGACAAAAATCTCCGTAGAAAGATGGGATTGATCAATATCAGAGCGTGGGGCCCGACCATGAAGGTCCCAGGTGCAAGGACTTGGATTCGCATAGTGAGAATCCCTCTACATACATGGAACGAACATACCATAGGCCATATTGCAGAGACTTTTGGAGCAGTGATCAAGCTAGACCTAATGTCGCTCACAGGTTCAAATAGATGTTATGCCAGAGCTAAAGTTTTACCTCTCCCTTCCTTAATGGTTCTGTCCATGATAGATCTTATAGTGGATGAAAGGACTTCCCAGATCTCTGTTCATTTGGAAGCAGCCTTCTGTTTAGGAATTCCTCAAGGAAGGGACGAGACGCACGCTTCTTGTCGGTCAGAAGGAACCAAGCAATGGGTAGCTAGAACATTCGGGAATCATCAATTAGGGCAAGTGCCCAACATTACAATTAGTAGATGCCCTCCACATGTTCGATCTAATGTCTCTCAACCTATTCAGAGGGACCAAACTTCTCCCCCGGATTGGGCCGGCGCGGTGGACCGATCTCAGCAGTACCAACCCTCTTATCCCTGCCCTCCCTCAACTCAGACCCTCCAACCTGCCCTAACCTCCCTTCCCATGAGTGCCTATAACAGTCCAACCCTCCAACTCGCGCACCCCTCTGTCCGCTTCCTCCCTGATCCCCCTACTTGCACTATGTTGTAGGCACATCCCCCACCTATCCAGTCCCCACCTCCTGACCCCTTAACCACCCCATCGGAACCATGTCCCTTCGTGCCTCTACATCCCATTCAGTCTTACCCTCCTGCCCTACTCACCCAATCCCTCCCTCCTCTTTCAACAGGCCCGCCGGAACCTTCTATTCGATTCAATCAGTGCCCTCCCACCCCTGTTGTGCGCCATCCCAAACCCTTCTAACTCTCAGATGGCCTACCTGGCAACCCCTCTCATAAGAAATGCTTCAGAGGAATGGGAAAAATGGCTATCCGAGGTCCAACAACTGTTCAGAGATGGGTCATCTATCCAACAAATTAAACCTTTCTCCCATAGTTTGGTAGGGTCTCCTGCAGCAAATAGCAAGGAAAACTAGATCCTTCCTACGATGAATAACCGTTTTTTCCCTATCCTAGGCATTGCGGGTGCAACCAATCTGGTAATCAACATTAGCCAAGATAACAGGGTACCAGATCCTGACCAAGAGCTGTCCACAAATGTCAAATCCAGCAGTTCGGAACCCCTCACTCCGAACCCTGTTTTTAATGATGGTAACATTTCTCTATGAGTTGATATCGAAGCCATGAAAATCCATCATGAGGCTAATTCCATTGCCTTAGGCAGTATTTCAGGGAAGGAAATCTCTATTCCCAACGTAGAAAGGAAGAAAAAAAGAAGCAGGAAAGGCAGGACTCCTAATTCAATGTTTAAAAGAAAGTGTCAAAGACTAAGAAGTATAAGAAAAATAGGGCCGAGGGAAAAGGCTAGGTTTCCGATGTATAGCATCCTCTCCTGGAATGTGAGAAGGGCAATGCTCAAACTACCCGTCACTTAAGAAAGTTGGTTAAGAAGCACAATGTTGAGATCCTTTTTCTTCAAGAACACATGATCAGAGAGTCCAAGAGAGATGCAGTGGCAACCAAATTAGGTTTCAGTTTTCAACTGATGGAGGAAGCGTCTGATAACAAAATTTGGATTCTAGCTAAGGACAGAGTTCTTGTTTAGCCCATTAGCACTGTTAGACAATGCATTACGATGTCCATAGAATATACCAACTCTCCTCCAGTCCTCATCTCAGCAGTATATGCTAGTTGTAATCAAGATCGTTAAAAGGAGTTGTGGGAGGAACTGAGAAGGGTTTCCTCCATTTTCATTGGCCTTTAGCTGGTTTGTGGGGACTTCAACTCAACTCTCAGCGTCGACGAGAGGCTAGGTGGTTCCCCAACCTACTCCACCTCGATGCAGGATTTTCAGGAATCTATAAACAATTCGGGTCTTCTTGATGCAGGATTTATAGGTTCGATTTTCACTTGGTGTAACAACAGGACTGAGGGTGGGCGCAGATGGGCTAGGCTTGATAGAATGCTTCTGAACGCGAGCTGGCTGTCCACTCTCCCCAGATTCACAGTCGAGCACCTAACGAGATTTTGTTCGGAATATTCCCCTATCCTAATGTCCTTCAAGGATGACTTAAATAATGCCCCCCGCCCTTTCCATTTTTAACGTATGTGGACAACCCACGGAGATTTCCAGAGGGTGGTCAAGGAAGCGTGGAATATTGATATTGCGGCAACCCCCATATATAAGGTCCTATTCAAGATGAAGCATCTCAAAAGAGTCTTGAAAGATTGGAATAGAACCATTTTCGGCAACATTCATATCAACGTCCAGTGGGCTAAGTACGAGGTGACCAGAGTAGAGTTTTCCTGCTCAATTCTCATGTGTAAGCCGATGAGGATAGGCTGAATATGGCTCAGGCTAACCTGAAAAAGGTCCAGCTTCAAAAGGAGATCTTTTGGAAACAAAAATCCAAGATCAAATGGCTTCAGGAGGGGGACGGAAACACTAAGTTTTTTCATGATTCTGTACTAGAAAGTCGTAGAAGATCAGTGATCGAAAAGATTAAATCCTCCTCTGGGGTGATCTTGAAAAAATTGAAGATATAGCCAGGGAAGTGGAAGAATTCTACAAAGCCCTCTTCACATAGCAAGCTGGAGTGTTAGATGCAAACATTTTACATCCTATACCAGCGGTGGTGAATGACCAGATGAACAAGGACCTCATGTTATCGGTCTCGATTGAGGAGGTCAAGGCAACGACCTTCTCTATCCCGCCCGATAGTGCCCCAGGGCCGGATGACTTTGGGGGAGCTTTTTTCTCATTGTATTGGGATGTGATTGGTGCAGATATATTCGAAGCTGTCAAAGATTTTTTTACGGGTGGGCCCCTTCCTAGATCCTTCCAATGCACTCACATCTGCCTTATTCCAAAGAAGAGATCCTACGACTGTATTGCTGATTTCAGACCCATAAGCCTTTACAAAGGCATCATGAAGATCTTCTCTATGATAACTGCGTCTAGGTTGGCCAGGCTCCTTCCTTTCATAATCTCTAATGAGCAAGGGGCATTCATCCGTGATAGATCCATCATAGAAAACATCTCGATTGCTAGAGAGATGACTCACGAGCTGGACCGTAAGGCTTTTGGAAGCAATATGATTCTAAAACTCAACATGGAGAAAGCTTACGATCGGGTTGAATGGTCTTTCCTTATCCAGGTGCTTAAGTAGTTCAGCTTTAATCAAAGATGGATCCTCTAAGTGCAACGTTGTTGGTTAGGTCCCTAGTTCTCTATCCTCATCAATGGCAAAGCTTTTGGCTTCTTTCAATCTTCCAGAGGGCTCCATTAAGGAGACCCCCTCTCTCCCTCTCTTTTCATTCTGGCAGCTGAAGTCCTTAGTTAGGGCATCCGAAATCTATTCACCTCAGGCTCATGTCAGCTGTTCAAGCTACCTTCACACTGTCCTATGGTAAGCCATCTATTTTTTACTGATGATGCTATTTTATTCCTGAATGGCAGGCTTAAAACAGTGCAATCTCTTCTTAAATTCATTACCAAATACGAGAGAGCATTCGGCCAAAAGATTAATGTTGTTAAGTCCTCTTTCTTCATCCTAAAGAAAGCCACACCAGCTGCAGGTCACAAAATCGGGCAGTTGACAGGCTTTAACTAGACCTCTTTTCCTTGCACGTACTTGCCCCCCCTCCCCCCCTCGTCAAAGGCAAAGTCTGAGCTTCTCTTCTTGCGCCTCCTGTTCAGAAAATCCTGGGATCTATTGAGGGATCGAAAGCTCGAATTCTCAACCCACCGGCAAGAGCGGTCTTGATAAAACACGTCTTGAGTAGCATCCCTATTCATATGTTATCAACACTGGACATCCCCAAAGCTGTGTGCAAATTGCTGGAGTCAGGCTTCGCCAATTTCTTTTGGGGAAGTGCGGATGGAAAGAAAAAGAAACACTGGGTGAGATGGTCAAGGATCTGTGTCCCTATGCTTAAGGGTAGCCTGGGTTTTAGAATCATGGAAGAGGTCATGATCACATTCAGAATCAAGATGGGCAAAAATCTACTAGAGGGAAAGTCCCAATGGGCGAGATTCATGTCAGCCAAGTATAGCAAGCATCTCCTTACCACCAGAAGCAACAGTTCTGTTGCTACTTCTGCTGTCTGGAAGGACATGATCAAAACTCTTCCTTTTGCAATCCTTCACTCCAAATGGCTCATCGACAAAGGTAGAGTTAATTTTTGAAACTAAAACTGGTCTGGGGTAGGTTTCTTAGCAGCCGCAGCGTAGAGCCTATCCCTCCCCATCTTAGGGATGCCATGGTCAGGGACTTCTACCCCCCTTTTTGGTCAATGGAATTTATCCCACGTCCAAGACATTCTTCCAGCCCCAATTATGCAATCCATTTCCGGAAGCCCTGTTACCTTGTTCCCTAGAGATGATTTTTTGGCGTGGGACTTGACTTCTTCTGGTATATTCACCCTCAAGTCGGCATGGAATGGTATCCGTCAGCGACAGTCAAAGATTAAATGGGCCGAGTGGATCTGACACTCAATTCTCCCCCCGAAGATTGGTATTTTCCTTTGGAAGGTCATGAGGAATGTTGTACCAGTGGACTCTGCTATCCAAAGATCGAGCGTCAGTCTTGCGTCCAAATGCAATTGCTGTAGTGGCATCTCCCGGGAGGTCAGCAATTGGACAATGTAGGGTCTCTCGCCTCCCCTGTCGTAGGAGAACCGCCGTCCCTTGCCCTATCAATCCGTTAGGACAACGTCTCCTAGCTAGAATGTCTTTTTGCCACCTCTCGGTGCCCCTGACATCATTGTCTCTCCTCCAGGTTTCTTTAGACCAAGCGTCCCTCAGGCACTAGCTTCGCCCCCCAACCATCATGTGGAAGATCTTCAACATCTGCCATGGAACCATTGCAACAGAGGTTTGGATGCACTTCTCCCATATCTTCGACATGCCATTCATCCCCTCCCAGTCCATTCATCAAAGGATCGCCTTCTGGACCTCCAGGGCGTCCACTTCGTCGAGAATTAAGAAGCTTGTGGGACTAACCCCCTCTTTCATTTGCTGGGAAATATGGTTGAGTCGAAACGCTTCTAGATTTGATAACCTCAACATGTCAGACACGCAAATTATATCCAGAGTTCCAACCTGGTTTCAGGAGGTGGGAAACCCAATGCCTGACAGGGACTCCCGCTCGCTTAGATACTAGGCCACCCTCTAGGCTCTCCGGCTTGGCATATGCAAGCTTGTCCAATTCGACTGCCCTCACATTGTCAAATGGCAAAGGCCTTGTCCTGGCTGGCTCAAACTTAACGTTGATGGTTCCTCTCGCGGTAACTCGGGGGAGAGTAGAGGTGGAGTCTGCAGGGATGCCCAAGGCCACCTGATTTTTGCTTTTCACAGACGATATGGTCTGGCCACAAACACGACCGCTGAAGCTAAGGCCATGCTTGATAGCATAGTCTTATGCCAGAGGCTGGGCTTTTCCAACATTTGGGTGGAATCGGATTCCAAAGTTGTGAGTGATGCAGTGACCAACTTGATGGCCCAATGTCCGTGGTCCTTATGGTACACGATTGGAGCCATCCATCTCATTTCCCAGTAGCTCAATCTTAGATTTTCGTATATCTTTCGGGAGGGTAACGTTGTCGTTGATGCCTTGGCTAGATTGGCAAGTGACGGGTGTGCAAACAAGCTCTTTTCCTCTCACGCTGAGCTACTGCGAAGCATCAGAGGATTGCTGGTTTTGGATAATGTCAGCCTGGGTAACATTAGGTTGTAACGTCTGTTAGCGTTTTGTGCATTGCACTCCGTGTGTTGTGGTATATGATAGGCGCAACCCTCCCCTTTTTGTTGGAGCTGGCCTAAATGGTTGTAAATGCCTCTTACCTGAATACATTTCGGTGGCGTCGTTCCACCTTAAAAAAAAAAAAAAAAAAAAAAAAAAAAAAAAAAAAAAAAATCCCAGCAGAAGCCAAGGTCAAAAGGAAAAAAATGAAAATAAAAAATAAAAAATAAAAAATAAAAAATCTAAGCCATCCATTAAAATCACAAAATTTTATATTGATAATGGGTCAATAGATTGCTCAGATCCAAACCATTTATGTTTCCAAAAATAAAAATAAAAATTAATTCATAGTATCATAAGTACAATCCTAACATTTCATCAGTGTGCCTCATCAAAGTCATATCTACCCATATTCTCTAGACAACAATTTATATCTATTCTAGAATGAACATACGTAGTGGAGATCTGATCTGATCTATTCGATCACTATTTTAAATATAAGGTATAAATGATATTTATGGTTAAATATGATAAAATGACCCATTCACTGATCGAATTGATTTGAAATTTAAAACACTAATATCTTTTAGTGCTTATGATCAGATGACCCGTTCAAATTTATCTTAATACGGTCAGATGTGAGTAATTAATTTTATTCCAAAAATATTATTTACTATATTTAAAATTATAAAGCATCACTTTGTTAAAAATTTTTTACACACCTATATAATGATCGTGTGGATAATCCATACAATCCATTGCATAAATCGTGAAGAAATTAATAAAATAACAAAACATTAAAAAGATCTAAGGGTTGGAACTTACTTGGTCAAGCCCTCCTACAATCTCCTCTCACTTTTTCTTTAGGGCGGAATCGATCCTCCAACCTCACCCAAAATCAAGAGTTGGGGTGGCAAAATTCGATCAATCAACCTTTCTATCAATCAAGAGTATCTCTACCAACCCAACTATTAACTTATTTTTTAATTAAAAATAAATTATTTAACTATTTATTTTAGTTTTTAGTCCACCAAAATTTAAGGTCGTTATATGAGCAGGGAAACCTAATGACCAAGCCGAACTATTCGACCAAGCTTGGTAATAAAGCTCACCGATCTCGACCTTGGGAATCGATCTTGACCTCTACCTCGAAAATTGATCTCAACCTCTACCTTGGGAACCAATCTCGACCTCAACTTCGGATGCTGACCCTGAGTTCGGAATAGAAGAATCCGAGCAAATCTCATGCTGCATACATGCATGGCTGTCCATGAGATTCTATCCGAAGATCACATCGATCAAGGTGTGATCAGAGAAATATCCAAGAGCGGATTCTAACTCCAATACAAGGCCCTTCCAGTGTATCTCACAAACATACTTAGATGTACAAGCTGTTGAACTAATCTATAAATATATCACCTTACTCAAGAGAGGTAGGCACAACTAACATGATTCTTCTACACCAAATGAGAGCCAACTCACCAAACTTAGGCATTAGAAGGTCCTTGCCATCATTGGCGTCCTGTGCGTTTTCTCTCTCTTAAGTTGCAAGTACCGGAGGACTTATAGGAGATGGGGTAGTATCGACCAGATTTAAGATACAACCACCACTAACGTAACTTCACGTTGCATTCGAGATCGCCAGCTTATGTGGCCCCATGGAGCCACAATAGAGATGGTGGAATTATTGGAACCATCCATACAGGATGATCCTTAAAGCTCTGGTTTCATGAAGCTTCTTGTGGTGGTCTGTTCATAATCAGATTGTCTCTCGGGTGGTCATCTAACCACCAGCTGCGGCATCTCTCGGATTTCCCATGTGTGCTCGGTTATCAATTACAAAGGCATGGAGAGGAGCATGTGTAGAGGTGCGAGTACACACTCATCACTTACTCTACCGGAGCACCAAAATATATTTCGTTTTTTTTTTTCACGACCCTCGAAGCTGATTCTCTCGTCACCGTGGACTGAGTGAAAACTAAAGATCGAACACGCCGTTTCGATTGGCAGAAATGAAGGGACCTGCCTCGTATGATGGGACCTACCCCGTATAATTACGTGGGCCACTGACTGCGCACTATTGATGAGGGACGGCCCCACTGACTCCCGTAGCCTGAATAATGGCCCACAAATAAATTGTTGAAAATGCATAAAACATTTCTCAACATTTGACTGACAACAGGTGGGGGATTTTAATGCCACTATCTTTCATTGGCGGATATCCTTCTTAGCCGGTCTACTCAATCAACGACTTGTTCAATCAGATTAACGGTATGGATTACTAGAAACATGGGCCTACAAAGAAAGAAATGGCCGCTTAGTAAAAAAAAAAAAAGACAAAAACATACCTACTGATCATTTCAACATAAACATGCTGTCCCCGGATTAGGAAAAAAATAAAAAGACTGGTCCCTCAATCAATAAGGCCCCCTTGGAGTTGCGAACACTTTGAACATCCATTTTCTCAGCACACATTTTACAGCCGTAGATCAGATACGTTTGCATAATACCTACACTTTACTTCGGGGCCCATCCTCTGAACGGATCAGATCTTCCACAAGTGAGAATATTCAACTCATGCATAGGACTTGTAATTCGCGCTTGCGGATGTGCGACTGCAACAGCAATTCTATTATTGCCCCAGCCTGCTCTCTGGCATTGGCCTCGGGAATCCGATAGAAAATGAATTAACATCGAACGTCGCAATGCAAGCGTGTATATAAAAGTTACGCTGCCATGAAAAGGGAAAACGACGAGAATTCCTTGGCCGTGAAAACAGGCCGACATGTACCAAGAAAAGTGGGCCCCACTACAGTAGTGGAAATAAGACGACCGTAGACCGCATGAGCTTCCAATGCCATCTCAGCACCATTGCGATTCTTATCCTGGAGATATTTTTTCGTATGTCGCGACACAGGATTTAGTTTGCGTCTCTGCCACTGGGGCACACATGACGAGTAGCACGATGATCTAAACCGTCCATCTTGTGGATTGTATGCTGTACGAACGACCCTATGATACTTACGAATGGAATATTTTGACCATCTCTATCTGTCTATAAATTTTGAGAAAATGAAATGAAAATTTTTCGATGACTAGCATTCAACATGAAACAACCAAATCTTAGTGTCGACGTTACACACGGTGATTATCGGGTGTGTCAGGGTTGCAATCGAGTCGATGTTTAATTGAATAGCTATGGGGACTGGAAGCGGATTGGCTGGTGTACCACACACCACGTGTCGTACGCATACGAGCGCTGAAACTCTTCGATATCTGAGTTGTACGGACAGTTCAAAGGGATCAAAGTTCAGTGGCCTCAAAAATAATGTATTGACATGAGCCAAAAATTAATCATTTCGGACTTTAAATGAACCACACAAAAAATAGCAGCCGGTTAAAACATTCCTAGGGCCCACCATAACATTTAGTTTCCATCAAATTTGAATGCGAGGACACAAAGACCATGAATAGGAAAAAACAAATATCATGTTGATCAGAAACTTATATGGCCTCAAAAGGGTTTCAATGATAGACTATTAATCCTCCACTGCTTTTTGCAGTGTGGTCCACTTGATCTTTAGATATGTCTTATTTTCGGATTAAGCCTTACGTAAAGCTCACCAAATGGATGAACGGTTTATATATAACAGGTACATTATAATGAGACTAACAAAACTTACTGACGTCAAAAATCCAGCTAGATCACTGGTGTGTGGTACACCAGCCAATCCGCTTCCTTATGGACCATGCTGAAACGATTACGCAAGATTTCAGTTATCCAGTCGGTCATCCGAATAAGTAACATGTGAAAGGGTAGGGGTGAGGAGAGATCCGGGGTGAGTCTATCTGATTGATGCTTTTTGTGGACTTTTCTTTCATTAATAATTATAATTAATAGTTTTCAAAGAAATTTGGATAGATAAATTAAAAATAAAAATTAATAATAATAAAATAAAGAGAGAAAGAGAGAGAGATTAAAATAATGAATTTCATTACAATTGTCGGAGTATTAAAATAAACAAACAAACAATAAACAATTTATCGATATGTAAGAACATATGATCTAAGGTAAATGGTTAGCAGGATGTAACTAGAAGTATGATTGCATAAGTAAAGATTTAGTTGATCGAAATCCATCAACTTAGGATAGTAGATATTAATCTAATCCTAAGGTACTATAACACAGGTGCTAGGCAATAACGACCTTACTATGACAAAGTTATGCTATGATAAAACTAAAATAAAAGCAATGTAAAGTTAAATTGTACTTAGCATGGGGCTCGAGCTCTTTATTGTGTGCTCCTTTTATATGTTATTGTAACATCTCAGATTTTAGCTGTTGATGTTGAGATCTGGTTGATCCTACCTCACCTCCGGCGAGGCGCTAAGTACCTACAATTAATGGAGATACAAGAGAAAACATTCTGGGCGTTGGTTAAGGCTGGGGACTCTCCGATGCCTAAGTCAGGCGTATGGACTCACAATAGGCATAAAAGAATCAATATGTTTGTTTGTACCTTGTTCCATGGCGGGGGTCATAATCCCTTGACATCACTTACGTATATGACAATGAATCTGTTGGATAGTTACGTATCATAAAGTGGATCTGTATCTAGATATATCGTGACTTTCTCAGCATGATCCTCGACAAATATCTCAGAGGGTAATGCTATCTTTATATACTATAAGGATATTTCTAGTTTGAAATGGTGGTTGATATCCAAGGTCACGGTTGGTACCTGAGGCCGAAGTCAGAACTTGAGGCCGAGGTCGGTATTTAACATCGAGGTTAGTACCCAAGGCCATGTCGGTATTTGAGCCCGACATCCAAAGTCAAGATTTATAGTTGAGGCTTACCTCCGAGCTCAAGGTCAGACCGAGGTCGGTACATGAGGGTTAAAGTGACAACCGAGGCCGAGGTAGAAAGTAGCTGACACCAAAGGTTGGAGTGATTTTTCGGCCCTTAAGCGATCCATAATTATCAAGTCTAGTTACTCAGCTAATCTGTCTCATACATTTGTTTAGCTGCATTTTACCTATAACAACATCCCCTTTACTTTTGAGCTCTATACTTCATGAGCTCGAGAAGTAACTTTTGAACTAATGTATGAGAAGGTCAGCTCGTTCTATATATGTTTCTCAATTTTTTTACCTTTATGTGTGGGTGGTCGTGTATGATGACTTAGTAGATACGATAGTCGAGCATGTAGTGATAGGTTGTGCACGGTAGAATCAATATGTTGACAATCAAAGAGTAGACGTAGTAGTAAGCTGAGTACTAAGAAGTACTTTCTTCCCTTAAATTGATGGAAGTCCACGTGGTCGATCGTACAGCCCGGATAGTTGGGATTTGAGAGAAATTCTCTTCCCTTGACTTAGGGAAGTTCTTTCCTTATAAAATTTGTAAAATAATAGAGGAAAAACAATAACAGTATCATGAGCACCTTTTTCCCTTTTACAAAGGGAGGTCACTCACGATTGAACATGTAGATAAAAATGGTAGATAAAACATTAGAAATAAATGAGAGAAACTTCTTCCCTTTAACTGAGGGAGGTTTTTCATAGTCGAACACGAATAACTTCTACCAAGGTGATCAGTTGAATACAGTCATTTCACCCATTAGAGTTCCTCATGGGTAGTAGATCCTTAGATGAACGGCGTTTCATGGGTGAGGTAAGAGCTCACCCTCCATGTCATTTAATGGATACATCCCTCAATATACTTGATGTCGAGGTCGGCATTGGCCGATAAGCCTTATTACGGAACTCGATTGACCGGTTCAATTCACTCATCAGGTTTCCTTAATCTACCTAGCTTCCTTAAGTACCTATTCTGGCTTGGTGTTCAAGGGAGTGTAATGATGGAGGCAGCTTTTTGGATATCAGTTGGTATGCTAGCCTCATTTTTAGTCATCCTCATTCTTTCTTTCAGCGTTAGCGGTACAGGGCTCCCCTTCTTCCCTCCTCTTACTATCTTTAGCCGAGTTGTCTCCTTCTTGAGTAGTTCTTCGTGAACTAAATAACTCCTTGGAATTTGAATATTTTTTAGACTGGTTATGTAGGTTAGTGAGGGTATTTGAGGATTTCTTACCAATAAAGAAGAGAAACTTTCCTCATTTAAGGCCGGCTATCATGGCATTCAGAGCTATATAGTCAGAATACTCATACACTTATAATGCTTCCGCATTGAAGTGGATGATATAGTCTTTTAACAACTCGTCCTTCCTTTGAGTGATCGTAGGGAAGTGGGTTGATGACTTTCTCCTATCTTTTTCACTGTTGAATTGAGTGATGAGATCATTCTAAAATGATTTGGGAATGATCTGACTGTTAAATGTCCATAAAATTTAATAAACGTGAAAAATCCACATCGTGTGGCCTGCCTAAGACTTGGATCCACTACCACTTTATACACTAGCCCAACAAGGGGCTGACCAAGCCAATGGGTGGCTCTCATTACTCAATCAGGATTAAGAGCGGAACCCACGAAAAAAATATAATACAAGTCACTTAGTCAGCAACACTGACTGGGCGCTGACTAGAGATTGAAGATGATCTTCTTGTTCTTTCGCCAACACAGATTTAAAAGAATGACTTGTTCGTAGAGATTTGGCTGACCATCATCGATCATTCAAAAGATTTGAACCATTAATGTTGAACAAAAGTAGATTATGATTAGAACCCCATCAAACTCACATGTGCGTGCGCAAAGACACAAGCGCAACCCTATTCACGTATGAGCTGTTGGGATTTATGTTGTGGAATCACACAGATTTGGAACTAGGATAACAATTCAATTGCACCAAGGACACATAAGAGAACACATGAATTTAACATGGAAAACCCTTGTGGGAAAAACTACGGTACAAAGTGACAGAATTCCACTATGAAAATAAAAATTATAAAGAGAAAGGACTTATCCGATTCGCACAACCTTGAATCTCACCCTTACTACACCCTTTAAAAAATACTAAAACCCTTTTAGGAACCCTTGAAACCCCTTTATAAAGCCTTATCATTCCTTAGAAAAGCCCTAGGGACCCCTATTTATAGTTTAGGAAACTCCACTTATGCACCTCTCTGAAACTGTCTTAAATTTACGTTGTTCATGTAGAATCCGCGCACCATCTACGTAACCTTCTACTGGTCGAGCTTGACCGTAGACCGGTTAAGCATACTAGAAAACCCAAATACCTCGTTGCTAGACTTCGAGTCAAGCTGACTTTAATCAGTCGAAGGACCCCTTCGACTATTCGAGCCAGTCTCTCGACTGGTCGAGCAACGCCAAGACTTAAGACATCTTACAAAAATCTCCACCATGTCTTTTGTAACACCCCGATTTCTGAAACTCGAGTATACTACTCATTTTCTAAAAACCTGAGCATTATACTTTCTCAGTGGCTCAAATATCACGAGCATTTTTTTTCTTTTATTATTAT
Organism: Magnolia kwangsiensis; assembly: GCA_037074715.1. NCBI lineage: Eukaryota > Viridiplantae > Streptophyta > Magnoliopsida > Magnoliales > Magnoliaceae > Magnolia > Magnolia kwangsiensis. The sequence goes on from CM073573.1 coordinate 142,703,111, forward strand.
CAAAGTTAATAAACTAGCGGGACAAAAGCAGATCAAGTATAAGAGGGAGTCCAAATATACAAAATCAAATATTCGAGTGGTTACCCATAAACTTCTACAAACCAATGTTTTAATGGTTTACAAAACATGACAGTATAATTTAATACAAATGAGGTCAGGAATAGATAGTCGCAAGATCGTTTGGCTCCTCCTTTTCCATATGAATGCCAGTATGCTCATCATTTGCGTCACCGTCACCTGCATACTGAGTACAGTTTGATAGTGTTAATGGCTATTTAGTGAGGTATAACCCCCAAGATTTATCGTATCATCAAGATAATTAAGAATAGTTATCAAGAATAGTGTATAACAATTATTTCACCATGATTATCATAGAATTCAGACAAGGTTCATCAGATATGCATTTATCAGATAAATTTCACAAGGATAATCTTGTTTAAATGTATGAATGAATGCACATGCTCACAGACCTAGGGATGCACATCCAGCTGGTAAAAAGTCGCCCAAGAAAAATTAGCCATCCAGAAAGTACTCAAAGGTACACCTAAGGACAACTAGCTATCCAAAAAAGACCATGTAACGAGATGGCCCAAGGAGAAATAGCCACCCGTACTCAAAGGTACACCCTAGGAGAACTAGGCATCTAGAAAAGACCATATGCCATGAAAATGCATGATTAGCCTAACCATTATTATTTCAATTTCGAACAATCATTTTAAAAAAGCTCGAAGGTCACTATGGGGGGTTTGTCTCCTAGCATAGGCCGAAAACTCAGGCATAGTGTCACATTCTACCATCCCTAGCTCATGAGACTAATAAATAAGATGTATAAAGGTAACTTACTCAACTAGCAGCCAATTATAGTTCTACAAGTAAAACTTACCATCGTAAGGTTATATGAAGACAATTCTTTAAAGCCACATAGGGCAATTATTACATCAAGCCGCTTAGGGCAAACAATCCATCCCAAGGATGTGATAAAAAGGAAATTTTCCCAAAAGCCACCTAGGTAATAAATGATTCAAAAGATAGTAAGTCCATCGTATAATTTCATTTAAACATTTCACAAATGGCCACTAATTCGAGAACCTTTACATACACCATACAGTAATCACAAGCTCATCCATATGAAATATTTTATTTAAACTAGGATAGAGAATTCGCGATCTATAGTATGTTCAGATTCTTAATGTAAATCCGATGATTAATCATTTAGGAAGAATTCACTCAAATATAAACTAGCATTAGTCATCATTGTTACTAAATACTAAATTAAGCAATTAATGAATAAATAAACTAGAATAATTATTATGATGTAGAAAAGCTTGAAGGTAATCCTCACCTGCCAAGTTGAATTCATTTTGACTTGTGCAACTCAATTGTGTGAAGTTTTAAGAAAAGATTTATGAACAATGAATTCACTATATTCAAATTAAAATTAATGAGAAATAAAATTTAGGTTAGCACTAATTCACATTCTAATGGCAATCTAGGTGAATTTACATACCTAAAAGGTTCGATTCACCCTAACTTTGACTAGAAATGGTATTGAGGGTCAAATATTGCATATTAGACCCCAGTTATTGCTTGAATTTATGAACATTGTATTGTCTAACGGTCTGATTTAACTATGTTTGTGATGCAGGGTGTGATTAGGAGGGTTGACTGAAAAAGAGTATTAAAAGTACTGATTTGATGCTCCAGAGGCACCAAGGCAAGGGACAGACCCCAAGGGACTAAGATCGATGGAATTACACGCCAGAGATTCGAGGAAACCGAGAAACTGAAGCTTAAGTGGCCCGAAATTGGTTCAGCATGTAAGATCACAAGGTTCTCACCATCCGATCAATTCGAAACTTCATACATACTCCGAGGATCATAAATTAACCGTACACGTCGAATTTCATCCGATGAATCTCTCAAAAAGTGGCTCAACATACAGATCAGCCCCAAAAATCTTGATTTTGGGCCCGCCCGATACCTGTAAATGCTTCAAAATTTGACTCAATGGCTTAAATGATATGGCAGGATGGATGGACGGAGCGGATCTTGTGCATACATCATGATGGACCCTACTTATGCACTGCGTGTGCACAGTGTAAACGTGCACCAGCCGTGCACTGGACCGAAGCTTTCGGTCAAAGTCGGTGTAGACCGACTCCTCCCGCAAACGGAAGTTACCGTTTTTAAACAGCGTCCGCACACGCGGACACTCGGTTGCTGTTGTGGGGTCCACTCATTGTCCCAATAGACAATTCAACCCGTCCATCATATTCCCAAGGCCCATGTTACCAAAGCCTAGGTGGTGGAATTCCGGAATACAACAGAGAGATGATTTCAGCCGTTAAAACAGAAGATCGACGTTGAATGAAATTACCCATGGGCCACACCTTATTTGATTTGAAACCAGTTATTCCCACCCGATTTTTCACGTAGAAGCTAATGGACGGAGTAGATTTTCACCTGGCATCGACTAATGGTCCACCGACCATCACAGCGGAAAAAAAATGGAAAGCTCTGTTCCGCGTACGAGAAATCTGGCCGCTGTGGGCCCAAAGGCATTCGTGATCACCGTTGGATAGACGATCCAATCCGTCTAGAATTTGCAGCGGGGGGTCCTGACCCTATTCATGGAAATAAATCAGAGTTTGGGATGATCTTTCGTCCCAAAAACTGAATTCAAATGCAAGAAGCTGATTGCGTTCCTTGCTGTGTGAAAAAGGGAGTTGCGTAAGGAGTTTCCGGTTCTTCTCTGCTGCGTAAAACGACTCCCAGAACCGACTCTCTTTCTTTTGTGTATAAAAGGGAGAGGCCTGGGACGTGCAAGAGCATCATTTCAGCTTGGGCTTGGACGTGGATCAGAGAGCAGAGAGAGAGTAACAATTATTTATTTTATTTTTTTAGTGTTATTTTTATTTCTTTTATGATGTTTAGCCTAATCATGCTCACTCTAGGCTAAACCTCTTAGCTAGGGCTAAGAGGTGAAGCTTGTAGTGAGATGGGGGATTTTATTTTAAGTTTTTAATATAGTTTTAATTTATGAATTGACGTTGATTAATAATGGAATATTTTTAGTCTTTAATGGTCTGTTGTGACTGAAATTACAACGGGTCTACAATGCCTTTGAATATTTCCTTTTCTTTTCATGTTTATGACGTCAGGAAGCACTATTGTTCACCATAGTCACCTGGGCATGGTCGGATGACGGTAACCTTCCTGACCTTTATAAACGTGTTGATTGGTTGGTAATTAGTTTAATTCTGTTGTTTACCATAGTCTCCTAGGCATGGTTTGGTGTTGAAATTCATTCTAATTCATATACCTCTCATCTCTTTGAAAACTAGATCAATGGCAGTTCAGTAATTTTCATGATTTTTGATACAAGTATAAGATCTCCCTGATCTCTACAAGTGGATCCTCTGAATCCCTAGTTTCCTTACCTCTGATTTCTCTTATAAGTTTTAGATTAATAGTTTACAATTATTCCTCAATTTATAATTCAATTCAGATTTCATCTCATTCTAGTTCTATTTCCAGTTAGTTTTAGATAACGTACAAGTTTCAGTCCCTTGGGATTTGACCTCGGTCTTATCGAGTTTATTACTACATCACAACCCTGCACTTGGGGTGTGAACAGATGGATATAGATTAAGGAACATAAATTTGGGGACTTCCAATTCCTACATATACTTAGAAAGTCAAGACTCGATTATCTAAGTTAATCTCTCATTGAATCCCGTATGCTATTGGAGAGATAACATACCTTAATCACTCTGATTTTCAACTTAACCTAACTTGATTTAACCCTGAGGGACAACATGAGAATCACAGACCTGCTGCTGTTGAAATAAGAGATTCTAAAGATTAGATTTCAAAACAAGACCAACCTTAGTTCAAACCCTTTGAGTAAACTCAAAGATGCCATGCTGTAGCCGATCTAATTTGGTTCCTAATTGAATTCAACCGATGAGTAATTCACCGATAAAAATGACCCCAACTTAGAACCTCACCTCTCAAGTCTACTAGCATGGAATGATTGAAAATAGGCCCACTTAACTACTGACTCGAAGTGAATTGGCCTAGTCGACTCAGTAGAAATCTTGTCTTTCCCTTACTCATTCATTCTTCCTCTTCCTTCTTTCTCCATTCTTCTCCTTCTTCTTCCTTATCTTCTCTTTCTTTCTTCTCTATTGGAAGGACCTGAGATGCAGGACTTGGCCCTGATTTACAGTGGTACGAACCGAGTTGAGTGACTCAGTGCGGTAATCAGATGGACGGTGCTCCCTTTCTCCTTCTATCTTCTTTCTCTTTCTCTTCTCTTTCCTCTCTCTCCTAGGACAACTCAGAGTAGTTGAGTCTATATCAGACCTTGAAACAAAACGACTCAGCGAGTTGAATTGAATGGCTTGAACCTGACTCAAGAGGACCATTGGTTACTGGACAGGGTCTGTTATGACCGTCCTTCTTCACTCGATCTCTTTGAGAAGGTCCAGCAGTTCCATTTTTGTATGTAACTCGGGAAAACGTAACCCAAAATCTGACCTAACTCGGTCTAGACTCAGTTTAATTCGAGTTGGGGTGGCAACACATACTTTTCCTCTCTTCATTCCATTCTTCTCTTTTCTCTTCTTTCTGATCTTCTTCTTTCTTTTCTCCTTCCTTCACATCCAGTAGTCAAAGGCGCACAGACCCAACTCGACTCACAGCAACCCAAACCGAGTTGACTCAATGCAGCACCACAAATGATGCCTTTTTCTTTTCTCTTTCTGGCTTTCTTTTTCTGGAAAGGGTTACCCTAAATGTCAACCTTTTATAGTCCTTCTGAAAAGTCTAAAATGATCGGCTCTAAATTATCCGATTGGTTACAGCTGTTGAATTAATGCACTTTTGTGAAAAGGCACTTTTGTGAAAAGGTTCATGTCTCTTTGTTGAAGAGTTACATGTCCCTAGTTGAAAAGGTTCATGTCTCTTTGTTAAAGAGTCATGTCCCTTGGTTGAAAAGGTTCATGTCTCTTTGTTGAAGAGTCATGTCCGTTAGTTTTTATGGTATAAATATGTGTATCGATTTCATTTTTATATGAAGAAATACTACAACAAAAATTAGTTTTCTCCTATTCCTTTCTAAGTTTTTTTATTAAGTAAAAAAGCTACAATAGCCTATAAAGTGGTATCAGAGCCACATTTCGGGTCTTGACTGGGTGTTAGAAACTTCTAAAGAAGTAGAATCGATGGCAACGAATGGTGCAACGATTCATCCCGCAATTCCCATTTTTGGAGGGGAGAACTTTGATCATTGGAGCATCAAAATGAAGACCTTGTTCCAATCTCAAGGGCTATGGGAGATTGTTGAAACCGCTTATCCAACTATAACTGATCTCACATCTCTCTCAGCCATACAACAAGAACAACTGAAGGAGAATAAGAAGAAAGATGCGAAGGCCCTCTTCTTCATCCAACAAAGTGTCTCTGATTCTATCTTCTCTAGAATCATTCCTTCTCAAACTTCAAAGCAAGCTTGGGACACTTTATGAGAGGAGTTCAAAGGTACGTCTAAAGTGATTGCCATCAAGTTACAAACTCTGTGGAGGGAGTATGAAAATCTGAAAATGAAATACTCGGAAAAGATGAAAGATTATCTTTCACGAGTGATTGAAGTGGTGAATCAGATTAGGATCTATGGAGATTCTATTTTTGATGAAAAGGTGGTTCAGAAGCTTTTAATAAGCCTCCCTGCAAAATATGATGCAACCGTTGCTGCAATAGAGGAATCTAAGGACCTTTCAACCTTATCATTGGTTGAGCTGATGGGCTCTTTAGAATCACATGAACAAAGATTGTTGAGGCGTGAAGAAAAATTAGTTGAAAGTGCGTTTCAAACAAAACTTTCAATTGGTTCACAAAGTTCTTCCGAGAAGACACAAGCTGGTCCCGGAAAGAATTAAGGAAATTACAAGAAAGGTGGAAAATTGATGCAAGGGAAATGGAAAAATCGAAACAAAGATAAAAATTCAAATATTACCTGCGATTTTTGCAAAAAGTCTGGCCATATTAAAAGTGAGTGTTGGAATCGAGGCAAATCTCAGTGTTTTAACTGTAAAAAGTTTGGACACGTAAAGAAGGATTGTTGTTTCAAGGACAATCAGCATGCTGCAAACTTCTCTGAAGAAAAAGTTGAAGAAAACATGTTTTTTGCATGTCAGTACTCACTCACTCAAACTGAAGACATAAGGTATTTGGACAGTGGATGCAGCAATCATATGACAGGTGATGATCGGATATTCATAAATATCGACTCATCCATCAGATCTCAAGTCCGTATGAGAAATGGTGCTATTGTGGAAGCAAATGGAAAGGGGACAATTGCCATTGAAACCAAGAAAGGGGTCAAGTATATAAAAGATGTGTTACTTGTTCCTGACTTGGATCAAAACTTACTAAGTGTTGGGAAACTTGTTCAAAATGGGCACTCTATATTCTTCGAAAATGATTCTTGCATTATCTATGACAAGAATGGCACAAATCAAGTGATTGCTAAGGTGAATATGGAGAAAAATTGTAATTTTCCTATTAAGTTGCGATATTCGATCGATTGTGCACGGAAAGTCGAGACACTTGATGAATCTTGGCTTTGGCATAAAAGATTGGGGCATTTGAGCTTTCATGGATTGAAGTTGATGGATCAGAAGAATCTAGTAGATGGTTTACCGTCTATCAAAATTAAAAATGACATTTGCTCAGGTTGTGCATTGGGAAAACATGATCGTGCACCTTTCTCAAGAAGCACGTGGAGAACAAAGGCGCCCTTGGAGTTGATCCACACTGATATTTGAGGAAAAATGCAAACTCCATCACTTAGTGGAAGCTTGTATTTTATCATCTTTGTTGATGATTATACAAGAATGATGTGGGTGTACTTCATAAAGCAAAAGTCAGAAGCTCTTTCGATCTTCAAGGGATTCAAATCACAAGTTGAGAGACAAAGTGGTCTCAAAATCAAGACACTGAGAAGTGATCGTGGTGGCGAGTATGTCTCTAAGGAATTTAAGACATATTGTGAAGAAGAAGGAATCGAGAGGCAACTGACTGTTGCTTATACACCTCAGCAAAATGGTGTTGCAGAACGGAAGAATAGAACAATTATCGAAATGGCTCGTTCTATGTTGAAGGAGAAAGGTATCCCAAATACTTTTTGGGCTGAAGTTGTGTCTACAGCTGTTTACTTGCTTAATCAGAGTCCTACAAAAGCTGTGGATGGCAAAACACCGATTGAAGCATGGTCAGGTCATAAGCCTTCTGTAAAACATCTCAAAATTTTCGGTTGCATTTTTTATGTTCATATTCCACCTCAAAACCATCAAAAACTTGATGCAAAATTTGAAATTTGTATTTTCATTGGTTATAGTACTTCGTTGAAAGGTTATCAAGTATATAACCTTGAAACGGGGAAGCTAATGATTAGTCGAGATGTTTTGTTCAGTGAAAGTACAGGATGGGATTGGAAAAAGAAAAATATACAAGAACAAGCCGTTCTTATACAAGAAGATGAACCAAAAAGCACTCAAGATGTGGAAGAAGAAACAAAAGTAAAAAATGATGAAGAAGATTATGGACCCACAACTCCATTCTCTTCACCAGAAGCTACTCCATCTGCATCATCAAGTTCTCCATCAACAAGTTCAAGTATTTCATCCGAATCGCCCCCGAGAAAAATAAAGAGTCTGAGAGACATCTATAAGCGTTGTAATTTTTCGGTTGTAGAACCGGAAAGCTTTGAAGTTGCAGATCGAGAAGATAATTGGGTGAAAGCTATGGAAGAGGAAATTTGCATGATCGAGAAGAACTCTACTTGGGAGTTAGTTGATCGTCCAAGTGGCAAAGATGTTGTTGGAGTAAAATGGGTTTACAAGTCTAAACTCAATACAGATAGCTCAATCCAAAAATATAAGGCAAGGCTCGTTGCAAAAGGTTTTACACAACAACCTGACATCGATTATAATGAAACATTTGCACTGGTTGCTCGATTGGAGACTATACGAACTCTCATTGCACTTGCAGCTCAAAGGAAGTGGTCCATTTTTCAGCTTGATGTCAAATCATCCTTCTTGAATGGTGTCCTTGATGAAGAAATTTATGTTGCTCAACCACAAGGATTTGTGGTGGAGGGTAAAGAAGATAAAGTCTATCGGTTGAAGAAAGCGTTATATGGACTAAAGCAAGCGCCGCGTGCTTGGTATAGCCAAATCAATGGTTATGTTGCCAAGAATCAGTTTCATCGGAGCAAGTGTGAGCCTACCTTATATGTCAAGACTGAAGGTACATCTATTCTCATCGTATCATTGTATGTTGACGATTTGATACTCATGGAAAATGATCATAGTATGCTCCATCAGTTCAAACTCGATATGATGAAGACATATGAGATGAATGATCTTGGCATGATGCATTATTTTTTGGGAATAGAAGTTTCTCAAGACGAAAATGGAATCTTCATTTCTCAAAAAAGGTATGCTGAATCTATTCTTGCAAAATTCAACATGGAAGGATGCAACCAGTTATTACTCCTCTTGTAGTAAATGAGAAGCTGATAAAAGATGATGGTTCAAAAAAGGTGGATGAATCATTGTACAAAAGTATCATTGGAAGCCTCTTGTATCTCACTACTACAAGGCCTGATATTATGTTTGCTACGAGTTTACTCTTGATATTCATGAATTGTCCAAAGCAAACTCACTTAGGAGTTGCAAAAAGGGTGTTACGGTACATCCAAGGATCGTTGGATTATGGAATTATGTATACTCCTATTCCAAACTCAAAATTGGTAGGATATACAGATAGTGATTGGGTAGGATGCATAGATGATATAAAAAGCACATCGGCATACACTTTCTCTCTTGGATCCGAGATAATTTCTTGGGCGTCAAAGAAACAAAGTACCCTTGCTCAATCTACAGCAGAAGCAGAGTATGTGGCGGCATCTCTTGCAGTTTCTCAAGTAATATGGTTACGAAGAATTCTTGAAGATATTGGTGGAAAGAAAAATGAAGGAACTACTATATATTGCGACAACATGTCAACCGTTTCAATTGCAAAAAATCCAGCATATCATAACAAGACGAAGCATATTACAATCAAGCATCACTTCATCCGCGAAGTTATTGAGAGTGGTGAGATCGAGTTGAATTATTGCAAGACGAAAGAACAAATGGCTGACATGTTCACCAAAGCACTCCCTAAAGAAAGTTTTTGTCATCTTCGAGAGATGTTGGGAGTAATTCAGAAAGTGCATTAAGGGGGAGTGTTGAATTAATGCACTTTTGTGAAAAGGCACTTTTGTGAAAAGGTTCATGTCTCTTTGTTGAAGAGTTACGTGTCCCTTAGTTGAAAAGATTCATGTCTCTTTGTTAAAGAGTCATGTCCCTTGGTTGAAAAGGTTCATGTCTCTTTGTTGAAGAGTCATGTCCATTAGTTTTTATGCTATAAATATGTGTATCGATTTCATTTTTATATGAAGAAATACTACAAAAAAAATTAGTTTTCTCCTATTCCTTTCTAAGTTTTTTTATTAAGTAAAAAGGCTACAATAGCCTACAACAGCTGCACTCATTAATTTTGGTTAACGAAGACAGACGGTTGGCGATCTCTTTAGAAATCGTTTGCATGCCCACGATCTATCTATATGGATGAATGTTTGAGGCTATGAGCCACCCGATGGATGACTCAGATCTTAAGATGGGGTCCATTTAAGGTGATGGGTTTTTTTTGTCGGTTGGAGAAGAAAGTGCGGTCGTTCATGGAAAGTTTTCATTGGGTGGATGATCTCATTATTTGAGGCATATGGATGGCTTGGATATCCCTCAGAAGGCATGTGGGGTCCACTTTACTGTGATAGGAGAGCCGTGGATTTGCTTCTGTTCACGGTAATGGAGGCAACTTAAGCCGTTTCGATTTTTCGTCAACTTCTCAACGAATTTCTCGGCTTGCTACGAGATTTCTGATAGCCCTAATGCCAACATCCCAGATTCGTAGGAGTTTTCTAGAAGGTGTCGGATGGCTGAGACGGTGCCAGTGTCAAAAGAACGAAAGGAGAGAGAAAACTCTGCACGCGCCTCTTCCTTGCTAGAGAAGCCCTACTTCGAAGGGATGAGATTGCTCCTAGTTGTATGATTAGGATTTGAGGATGCCAGTACACGGATCACCAGCTAAGAGGGAATGCAGAGCTTCTATTTTCAGAAACAACTACATTCGGGCCTATGCTTATGCCCGTGTTAGTGCACACACATATGTGACACAATGAGTGGGAACACTCAGGGTTTGGTCAAAACTGAGGGATGCACACGATAGAAGGTATGGATCATCGATCCATGATCATATGGTGGGACTAATCTCAAACGGATGGACTTCGTTCATTGCTGGTGGGAAAAGAAAGAAAGGAGAGAGAAAATTCTCTTTTTCGGGGAGAGATCGGGTCAGCCCTTGTTGACTAAGCTCCCTGGTCGGGTGCACAGCGAGTGCACGCACTCCATGTACATGTGCATCAATGGTGGGGCCCATAAAGATGGTCTTGACAAATCTGGTCTGTTCATTCACCTTTTCAGCTTGGTTTAGTACCCACCCCAAAGGAGGAGGTAGATCTAAGTCTTGGGTAGGTCAAAACTCTCTAATTTGAGCATCTACAGATGTTTCTTTATAACTCAACAGTCAGATATTTTCCATATCAGAACCACATTGAAATATAAAGTTTATGAACTTGTTTGAGGCTATTTAATGGTGGGTTTAATGATTAGATGATTTAATTAAGATGGCCGATGTTGGATCCCTACATTGAGTGTCGTTAGCCTACCAATAAGTGAACCTAATGATCTAAGCCACCAAAATTCATGAAGCATGTTTAATTACATCCGCTTAAGGTCCTTATGGTATGAAAATTTGGTTTTAAGTAGTGATGCTATGTGATCGAACCGTAGGGTTGCTTCACAATTTGTTTATTAATAGTGGAGTTTTCTAGTTTAATCTGGGTTAGGTTTTGCAGTTGATTTGGAATTAGATGGTTACTTTACATAAATGACGATGAAGTGTGATTTCTAACTTTTGAGTGTTGTGGCCTGATAATTGACAGCTTAGATAATCTAGGGTTCAACATTAATTGTGGTGGACAGTATAGTTTATGTGCAAATCTTTACACAACTATGCTTATTTAGATTATATTAGTATCACCCCAGTATTAGAAAGTACAGGGTGTTACATCTTCAATCTTCAACCGTGTAGCTTCTTGATCCTTTCTTTTATCTCTGGATCGCATTATAGCTTCTTGTAAACACTTCGTCATTCTTTTACGCCATCGCCAAGCCTAGAGAAGTTGCATAGAACTTGAACTTTTCTATAGGAACGACCTTGGTGAGCATGCCTACTGGATCTTAATCTATATGCCCAACCACCTTTGCTCCTGTCTTCCTAAAAGTAAGACATAATCTTCTTAACATCTCACCCCTACCCAATATTTCTTGTCGGGGTATTTGCTCAGCCTATGAAATAACTGATCTAATACAAACCATGGAATTCACTGACAACCGCATTCGAATAAGGCTCATGAGATATATCCTACTTTTCTTCATCTATTTTGGGACATGTCTTGAGGAAAACTTGAGGAGAGACGTATAGGGAACGCTCTCTGGATTTTCTCAGTCTATCACATCCATGATCAATACCTACCAAAGGTATTCTTCCTGAGATAATCAAAGTTACTCCTTTTTCAATCTTGATGCCGAGAACCATCTTTGCAGCCCCCCATCCTTCATCCTGAATGTCTCACTTAATCGAGTCTTCAGTATATTGATTTCAGACATGACATAATTAGCGATCTACATGTCATCAGCATATAATTTTCTGACTCACCATGAAGGAATCAAACAACTACCTAGGAGATAGGTCGTACCATGACCTCCTGTAAGCTTTTTCTCAATCTTTTTAAATTTCAAACCATTCTGGTTGCTTCATGTAAATCTGCTCTTTCAATTTCCCGTATAGAAGTGCAGACTCCATATCCATCCTTCTAGCTTGAGATCGCATTGGCCAACCAACGCCAATCACGGATCTAATAGACACCAGCTATACTGTCGATGTGAATATATCTGAGAAGCCGATCCCTTCTCTCTAATCATAACCCTTCGCTACTAACCTTGCTCTATATCTATGCTATATCCTCCTGAATATCCATTTGCATCCAACTGCTTCCTGGCTCACTGGAAGCTCCATCAGCTCCCATGTGTCGATGTGGTATGACGAGTCCATCACATTGCCTGTAGTCACCTTCCACTTCTCAGCACCAGGCTCACTTAGAGCCATCTGAATAGAAGATGGATCCCTTGCAATATTGGAGTTGTCCATGTACCTCGCCGATATCCTTCGATTATACTATGTGATTCTTCTCATAAATTGTTGCTCCACCTATTCTGTATCTCTGTCTGCGCGTCTCAGCCTTCCTACCTTGCCCACTCATGTGGCTATGCCCAACATGCCACACACGTGCAAAGGTGAAATCCGCTACAGCCACTGTAACTTACCTTTTGAAGTGCTCCTAATCAACCTGTATATGTTATCGAGTTGTTGCACTTTCATGATTACCTTAAAAAGACACCATTAATACTTGTGAACCTGCACCCTATAGCCTCGAGTGCACCGATAGAAATTAGGCTCTTCTTCATGTTAAGAACGTGGCTCACCTCAGTCGGGGTACGCTCTGCTTCATCAAACATCTTGATACGCACCGTACCAACAACCACAACATTATAAGTACTATCATTGCCCATAAATACCTGTCCACCATCGCACTCCCTATAGCTAGTGAACCAACTCCGATGAGGAGTCATGTGAAAAGATGCCCCTGTATCTAGAATCCACTCGCCCTTATGATCATCGTATAGGTGTTTGATCGTAGACACAGACAAAACATCACCATCACATCTACTCGATTTATCTGACGTGGTAGCATTAGCCTCCCCTTATGAAGCCTCAGATTCTTCTCTCTTAGATTTAAGATTTGTACAATCCTTCTTTATATGTCTTTCTATCCCATAGTTCCAGCACTTTACCTTTCCTTTGCCTTTGCCCTTGGATTTGGATCTATAACCTAAACAACCTATACCTTGTTTAGAATTCCTACCCCATGTAAGCAGTGCATCAGAAGATATCCCCATATCGACATTAAGCTTTCTCATAGCCTTTCTTTGAAGGGCTGAGATAATGGTGTCGACACTCAGATTTTTATTCGTGGTGCACATTGTGTCCTTAAATGACTCATATGATGCTGGAAGAGAATTCAGCAATATATATGCTTGTTTCTCTTTTTTTTTTTTCACTTCCTCCATATCTAGCAATTTACAAACTAATTTATTAAAGTTGCTGATGTGAGCCTCCGGATCTCCATCTTCTGCCATCTTGAAGTTATATGTTGAGACTCATATAATGCATAATTTTCCCAATTTATATCTTGGTTTTATGAACATGAATCAGCTTAATGTTCTATTTTACTCATGTATGTGTTGCAAGGTAAATTTAAGAGCTTATATTGAAAAAGGTTGCTAAAAAGCCTCAAGAATCACCAAGGCAAGGGATGGATCGTAGGAGACCAAGATTGAAGAATTCATATACCAAAGATCCAAGAAAACTAAGTGAAGAAAGAAAAGACTGGAAGATTTGAAGTGAAGAATCCTAAAATCGTCTTGAAAAGTGTATTCTGAAGCTCTAAAGTCTATTTTAGAAAATTGCACAGTGAAAAATTTATTTTAAACAAACTGTGCAGTAAGAAGTTTATTTTGGGAAACTAGGTAAATGTAAAACAATTTCTAGAGTTTTCCAACTCTATATGAAAATTGGAGTTCCCCACTTATAAATAGGGCTTCCTACGGCATTCCTAAGCATTATTCAAAGTATTCAAGAGAAAGATTTAGGGTTTTTAGAGGGTTTTCAATTTTATTTAAGTTTTATAAATTATTTTTCTTTTAGATCTTTTCTATTTGCATTTATTCTTTCTTGTTGCTTTCTTTCTCTATTCTAGTTATGTTTTTCTAAGTTCCTTCTAACCCAAGCTAGAAGGGAAGCATATGAGTTTAATAATTTTTTAAGTTATAATGATTGATTGTTTTAATGATGAGAAGAATGGTATATGCATATTATCTCTATTATTTAGGTTTTATTTTTGATCTTCTTGTGAGATCCATATATTTCCATCATATGAGATTCACATTGATGGATAGACTTACCCTAGATTAATCAGATTTCATAGATAGGAGAGGTTCTCAACCTATTATATTTCTTTGATTTTCATTATCTCATTGATATTGAATTTTTAAAATCACCAACGCTAGAGAATATATGTCAATGGTGCAAATTCATAATTTTCTAATCTTTTATATCATTATTAAATTATTTAAACTGTTTAATTTTTCGATTAGGTTGACCATAGTGCTCAGATCCTAGTTGTGTTATCCAAGTCATCATGATTTTGGAACATTAACCTATGTGTGGAACTTTGAAGCTTGGGTGTTATTTTAATTTAGTTGAATTACATCCATTCGAAAATCTCAAAAATCAAATCATTAGTTTAGTTTTTATTACTTAGTTTATTTTGCATTTAATTTTTTCCTTCTCGTAATTCATCTCCATCTGAGATCGACCTTGTATTCACAGGACATTACTTACAAACCTCTGCACTTGGAGGCAAGCAATCAAGTTTTTGGAACCATTGTCGGGGAGAGGCTGAGATAGATCAGATCTGTGCAAGATAGGTAAGGTAAGTTCTTTTCTGAGGTAATTTCTCTTCTAAACCCTCCAAATTTTCTATAGATTTTTTTTTTTTTTGAAATTAAATTCACTTGGGTCATTCTAGCACTAATTATGACATAGGGTTACCCTGCTTAGGATTTTATCACCCAAGTGCTATGGTTGTCCTACAGTTACTGTTTGATCACAAAGATCATCCACTGAATCTATTTTTCAGATTAGCATAGTTTAATTTCTACGTTAGTTTTACTTTTGTTGATTTTTTTTATGGATTGAACCCTCAAGGTTGGCCCTACTACCTGGGTTGTTGATTTATTTTTGCTTTGTGGATTGAACTCTCATGATCGGCCCTGCCGCTTGAGTTGTTGATTTATTTTTGCTTTATGGACTGAACCCTCATGGTCGGCCCTGCTGCCTGGATTGTTGATTTATTTTTACTTTGTGAACTGAACCCTCATGGTCGGCCCTGCCGTCTGAGTTGTTGATTTCTTTTGCTTTGTAGACTAAACCCTCATAGCCGACCCTGCTGCCTGGGTTGTTTGTTAAGTTTTTATTTTTATTTTGAGTATCATACTTGCTATTTGAATTAGTGGTATTTGTTGTGTAGTGTGGATGGTTTATGTCTTGTTGGAATAGGGATCAAAACAATCGACTTTCTTCTGAAGGCGGACTAGTTCCAGGCCTTGATCATTCACTTAGAAGAGGCACTCAACATCACTTGGATTCCATGGCAGACCTAGTTGATAATCCAAATCCAAATCTACCAGATCCAATTATAAATTAAAACAGAGAAAATCAACCTAATCCTCCTTTTGAGGATGAAAATGAAGTTCATAAGAACGTTTTAAACCAACCAAAGACTTTACATAAACATTTACACCCTGAGAGATTAACTCTACCATATTGCATAGTGTTCCCTACTCACACAGGGAATATTGATTTTAAACCAGGTGTAATTCAATTAATTCCTAAATTTCATAGTTTGGATTTTAAAATCCCTTACTGAAAGTGCCCTTGCAACTGCCTTGGTTTGTCAATTAGCGTGTGTGTTGAGTCAGTTGGACTGCAGAGCCTCACAGGAAAATCAATTCAAGCATCTGCCTCAAACCCGATGTGTGGAAGCTTGCCTAGGTAAATCTAAGCCTCCTATCCCATGTCATAAAACACCAGGTGAATAAAACTCTTAAAACAAGATAGACATCATAGAGTTTTTAAGTGAGAAAACTTCTTTTAAAAATATGAAAATCTCTAAGTTTTCTTACTCTGTCGATTGTATCAATACACATCTCGATATGATCGACCTGCGTTGTCGATGTCCTTGAAAATCAATCGATAAAATCGAATCAGAACTTAATGTGTCCAGCAACCACATACATATCTAGATGGAATTATCCATGTATTGACACACGTATCGATATCATCGATATTTGAATCTTGAGCCCATCGAAGGTGGTTCGATAATATCGACAGCCAGATCCGGTGCCCCTATTTTTTCTTAAGAATATCATATATTCTTCGATATATCGAAGCCATCATCGATACCGTCGGAGTTCAAATCTTAATGATATTGGTTGGCTCTCGATGATATCATTCATGGGTATGAAGTTCTCCAGCAACATTTTTCATGTAGTTTTTAACTCTGATCGGGGGTCACTCGATATAATCGATATTCTAATATCGATGATATCGGGGCTGGATCGATTGCATCGAGAATAGATAAAACTATCCAATAAGCTCACCGATAAAATCTTTGGATTTGATGATGCATCGACACGACTTCCGATATCATCGACATTCAAATTTCGATGATATCAGTATCCCTCGATCATATCTGATGACCTGAAAAACTTTAAAGCAAGTCTCTCTCATTTTCAAATGTTGAGGAATTGAAACTTGCATTGATAAAATCGAAGTTCGAAATCCGATGACATCAACACGAGTATCAATTCCCTCTACCCGCTGGCAAGAGGTTTTCCAAAAACGTATAACGTTGAGTTTGTGTCATTTACCGGACCATCGATACGATCGAAAGTATACACTCGATGATATCGAACCTGCTTGATGATATCGAACTCTGTCATAAATGTGACCATTTTATATCCGTTGGAACCTTTTGCCTATATATAGAGAACTTATTTTTAGTTGCTAGTAGAGAAAGAAAAGAGTGCTTTTGTGTGTTTAACCTTAGATCATATATCCAAAGCCCTTTCTCTCAAGGGAGTTCATCCTCCAATCCACCCTCATCATTGACATTCAATAGAGTGGATTGGGGAACGAACTTCTACATTCAAGGATCCTCTAGCTACTACCTTAATAGCAAATCATTAAGATGGGTTGCCTTGATGCATAGACGATTGAAATCTCTCTATCTTCCTAATAGGAAAACATTTAGAGAGTAGGATTCCATCATAACCTTAACCCAACCCGTCGCCTTATATTGGTACATCATTTGTGTTGTGGATTAAGGGAGCAGAAGACTCTTCGTCAACAAGGAGGAGATCTTCGTCGATGTGCTTAATGGGATTCATTAACTTATCTATAAGTATCTAGAGTCCAAAAGACCCTTGATCATTCCTTTATAGGATTGGGTCTAAGGTGTTTCTCACCCTTTGAAGTCCTCAAGGAGGCCTTCGGCGGGAGTATACATAGTGGGTGCGTTGTGTGGATCCTTACTCTGTGGAGAGCATAAACATCTGGTTGAAGGTGAACCAGTCAAAACCTTAGGTTTGAGGTGAACCATGTAGAATCCTTCGTTAGGGTCTTATGGAAGATCCTTGGCCAGTGTTCGTAAAAGTGGATGCGTTGTGTTAACCCTTGTTCGTGAGACCATAAACAGTCAGCCTTAGTGTAGGTTGTAAAGGTTGAAGGTGAACCTGATTTAAAACCTTAGGTTAGAGGTGAACCGTTGTGAAACCTCCTTAGTGAAATCCGTTACACTCAAGGGTTGAGTGTGGTTATTGGGAGTAGAGTAGACAAGTAGTCGAACCACGATAAAAATGAATGTGTTTACGATTGTTATTCTTTTGTGTGTGTGATTTATTTCAATACTTTCATATTTGTATACCTGAGATCACACCTTACACACATACACAGTCATGTCCATCATAAACTAGGTTATATACTGTTATCTCTTGAATAGTTTGTGATTGGATCCTCTACCAAGCTTAGAAGCCAGTAGAGTTATTTTTGAGTAATCCTGATAAATGCATAATTGATAGGATTAGTGTAATAGGATTTTTAAATAAATTGTAAAAACTTTAAAAAGTCCTATTCACCCCCCTCTAGGACATGTTGGCATATTCCTACTTCAACTCAAGCGGTCTTCACCGTTATTTCAATTGGTATCAGAGCGGGTCTCTCTTTAAGGGCTTCACCGCTTAGAGAGTGATCTTGACTGAAGTTTGGAATATGGCCAAAGGAGAGGGCTCATCAGTCACTAGGCCTTCAGTATTTGATGGTTCAAATTACGCATAGTAGAAGGCTAGGATGCATTACTTTCTGAGATCTTTGAATCATGAGGTCTGGGAAATTGTTGCAAATGGATATGTACCACCATCTGAACAAATTGCACTTGAGAGTGGCATAACCATCACAAAACCCAAATCCAAAGAAAAGTGGACGACGTTCGATAAAGAAAAACAAACCGCTGAAGCAAAATCTATGAACGCCATCTACTGTGCCGTGTCTCAGGATATATTCAATCAAATAAGTATGTGTGAGACATCTAAGGAAGCATGGGATTTATTGGAAACAACTCATGAAGGCACAAGCACTGTGAAGAGGTCCAAACTCCAACTCTTGACTTCACAGTTCGGAAGTCTTAGAATGGAAGAGCATGAGACGTTTATGGAGTTTTTCACCAAGCTGAATATCAGAGAAATTTCTGGTACCGAAAATTTATAGGAAAATTCTAAGATCCCTACCGGAACGATTTAATCCCAAAGTAACAACAATTGAGGAGTGTACGTAGGAGCATAAATGAGATGAAAGTAGAAGAACTGGTAGGTTCCCTACAAACTTTCGAACTATACTTCAAACAATCCCAAAAATCTAAAAACAATGTCCTAAAAACCTCAAAGAAAACAACTCATGAGGACAGTGGAAGTGAAAAGGAGATGAAGATGAGGAAGTGGCTTTGCTGGCACAAAGATTCAGAAGATTCTTTCAGAAGAATCGTAGCCATCCCTTTAGAGGAAGAAAGGTGAACAACAAACCCTCTACAGGTAAATTTGGTAAAAGGACCAAAGAACCATAATGTTATGCCAGTCATGAGTATGGACACCTGTCATCGGAATGCCCAAACAGAAAAACTAAGGGCAAGGCAATGGCTGCCACTTGGGATGATACAGAAGAGTCAAATTCAGAATCCAGTGACTCAGAGAGTGATGGAGATCAGAAATCATTAAAAATCCTTATGGTCTCCACCACTCCAATCATCCCTATGAAATCTGAAAGTGAGGAAGAACAACAAGCCACTAAATCATTTCCGTTTGATAATGACGAGACTGGAGAAGAAGAAGAGGTAGAAAAAAATAAACTGTAAGATGCTTATAATCAACTCTATATTCATAACATCCACATACTTAAAAGACTTGGAATGTCTGAAAACAAGAAAGAATTGCTGTAGAAAGACTTGGACAAAACCTTGAAAATTAATACACATTTAATCAATGACTTGCAACAATATCATTCAGACCATGATAAGTTAGAAAGAGTTAACCTATCCCTAAAGACAGAATCATCAAAACTTATGAAACAAGTTGAATTATTAAGAGATGATAATGCACAACTTAAGAATAAAAATCACTCACTCCGTATTAACTTAGAGAAATCCAGAAAATTTGCTGAAATAAATTATAAATTTTCTCAGAGTGGTGAAAAACTAGAAAAATTGTTAAGAATGGGAAGACAAGGAAGAGATAAGAGTAGCCTATGGTATGAGAAAATTAAAAATAAAATTGGAAATAAAGCTCCAACAACAGAAAAACTTACTGCTTCAGGTAGCAATATGAGAACTTCTCCAGTTTGTCATTTATGTGGTGATGTGGGTCATTATAAGTTTGAATACTTGACACCTAGATGGACTTCATATAACTCTGATCAAAATCACATTGGTAAATTCAAATCAATCAGAGAAACACAGAATATTAAAAGTCCACCTAGGAGAAACACTCATCCATCACCACCTAAAGAAAAAGATAGAATGAAGAAATCTACCTCAAAATAGGTAGTAAAAGAAAAAACTGAACTGTCTGATGATTAATTTTCATATACCCTAAAATATCAAGCGTAAAAAGACAAGTCCAGGTCATGCATCTAGATCTGGATAATTGCTGAAATGATGCAAATTTTGCTGAGCTTCAAATGATATATCTGAGGTCATTCACCTTTGTCTTTTGTATACAAACATTCAAATGTTTATACTTTTGTTATGTACAATAATTGTACATAATTTTTCTAAGTATACTATTGATTCATAGAAATACTAAAAGTATACTTGAAGGGTCGTTTGGATGTTGAAAATGTAAAATCATTCACCTTCGATACGACTTAGGTCATTCTCGATTAATCGATCAAGGGTCGATATAATCGATGACTTTTAAGAATATGAAAAGCCATATGATCGAGAATGATATCGAAGAGGGGATCGATAAAATCGATCAGGGTTCCTCGATATAATCGATATAAGGATCGATGCTATCGACAGATGACGCCTGATAAAAAGCGGTCGAGCAGAAAAAGTTACTTTTCTGAAAAAGACTTTTCATTTTTTTTTTCCTTCTTTGCTCAAACCCTCAGCCGCAAGATCATCAGTGGGTCCTGGAGTCACCTCGAACTGGTATTATCCTTCCACTCCTTCCATTCCAAATTTTATCCTTTTGGTCGGATAGTTTTAGTTTTCTTAAAAAGAGGGATTTTTTCCGTTCTTCCTAAATCTGTCGTTATGGGAAAAGACAAAGAAGTAGTATCAGGTCCTGAGGAGTCGTCCAGAGCTTTTAGATGAAAGACTCTTGCCTCAAAGGAAAAAAACAAGGGCCCCAGAATGTAGGATCCCCACTACGCAACGCACAATACAGCGTGGGCCCCAATTTGAGGCACAGGCGCCCCCGCCGGTACCTCCTCCAACTAGAGCAACTTCACGTCCTCTCAAATACATGGGTAGGACGCTCATCCATGGGAGAAAAGTAGACAGGGAGTGTCTAAAGCCATCTGGAACCCCTGTTTGCTGTAATCGACTGGTTTCCCATTTTGGATTTTGGTGGGCCATGCCAACTCGAACGCACACGCAACTTCCTTGCCGCGTGCCACTCACTTATGTCTGATCCTCCCTCTTTTATGGTCTTGTTGGATGGTGATGATGTGCTAATCACGCCTACTACAATGGCTAATATTCTCAATCTGACCATGGCCCCGAAAGGTATCCCTAAAATGGACCTTGACAATATGAAAATTCGGTCTATGGTAACTAAGTACCTTTATCATGATAGAGACATCCCTTGGTATCAAGGGAATGCATTGAAAGCTAGGTACATGGAACCAAGATTTTGGGTTGTGCATGGTATTTTCGCCACAAATATATATCCCAGAAGTACCAACCGGTCTGATCTCACAGGCTTTATGACCATGCTAGTGTACTCAGTTGCCAAAGGGATAAAGATCTGTCTTCCAACTCTGCTTTTCTATCAGTTGGTGAATGCCATTCATACATTCAGGGACCTTCATCTGCCATATCCCTATATCATCAACATGATATGCAATGCCATTGGCTTCCCAACGACCACTGATCTGGTACACCCTCTTCATGTCATCAACAAGAACAACATTCGCAAAATGGTTTTGAAATTTCACAAGTACCCTGAGGATCCAAAGAGTGATATTCAAGCAAAAGAAGCTGGAGGTGAAAGTGGTGTTCCCATGGAAGGGACTAAAATGGCCAGAGATAAACCTTCTGGACCCGATTCAACACCATCAACGTCAATGCCAGGGTATGCTAAGCGGTTCAAGCTAGACAGGGTTGACGCAATTCAGAGAGACATCCACTCAGTGCAAGAAAGGATTATTGTCCTAAAATTGTTGGTCCGAGGAGTGCAGTAGACTGTCCAACAACTGGTCAATCTGATGACTTGTCGTCGGGATGACATGGCGCCATCTCACTCTGCTTCATGATGTTGGTCCTTGAATGCTATCACACACACCTCACTCATTTTTTCGTGTACAAACATTAGTATCTTTTTGGATGTTCTATGATCTCATGGGTGTATGTGATAGATCTTTCTCTCTAACCTGCATAGTTTTTTTTGGTTAGTTGTATATGCCCCCAGTTGGGCTGATGCTAATGATTATTGTTAAGTGCCCATGCATGGGCTTGAAGTTTTTTTTTTTTTTTTTTTTAAATGAGAATCTACTGCTGTCTGTGGCAGTACATGTTTTGAATGATGAATATTTTGTTGAATGTGGCTGCATATAATTCTATTCTTATGGTCATGTTGATATATATGACCCCTGGTTTCTGATATTTACTATCTTCTATGGAATGCATGCGATTTTATTGATTATCTTATCTGCTGTTATACTTGCCTTCCTTGATCTAATATACATCCTTACCTTTTGAAGATGATGTATGCTTTTAAACTGATCTCATCTTTATACATCTATATCTGATTGGTTCTCCTACATGTCTTTAAACTTCAGTCAATATCTGTTGTAATGTTATGCCTTTGCCAATGATTGAGAAAAAGGGGGAGAACGTTTCAAACACCCCAGATGGAAAATTGTATATCTGCTTAAATGGTGTTGCAAGTGTAGGGGGGGGGGGGGGGGGGGGGGGGGGGGGTGGGGTAGCTGTACTAAGAACAAGGGAGTTTTACAGTAAGGGGGAGTAGATACTGGGTTATGTACATGGGTTCTTTAAAAATTGTAAAATTGTGTAAAATGCATGTACACACAATTTAAGATGTGTCTATCTAGATACTGTCCTAGGGTGTTTTGGTTATTTTGTCAAGTAATTGAAAAAGGGGGATATATAAAGTACCCTTGCAAGTGCCCTGGTTTATCAATTAGCGTGTGTGTTGAGTCAGTTAGACTGCAGAGCCTCACAGGAAGATCAATTCAAGCATCTGCATCAAACCAAATGTGTGGAAGCTCGTCATAGGTAAATCTAAGCTTCACATCCCATGTCCCAAAACACCAAGTGAATAAAACCCTTAAAATAACATAGAAATCATAGGATTTTTAAGTGAGAAAAATTCTTTCAAAAATTTAAAAATCTCTAAGTTTTCTTGCTTTGTCGATTGTATCGATACACATCTCGATGTGATCGACCTATGCTATCAATGTCCTCGAAAATCAATCGATAAAAT
Organism: Magnolia kwangsiensis; assembly: GCA_037074715.1. Classification (NCBI taxonomy): domain Eukaryota; kingdom Viridiplantae; phylum Streptophyta; class Magnoliopsida; order Magnoliales; family Magnoliaceae; genus Magnolia; species Magnolia kwangsiensis. Next base: position 142,726,249 of record CM073573.1, read on the forward strand.
CGAATGAGGACTTAATGTGTCTAGTAACCACATACATATCTGGACGAAATTATCAATGTATTGACACACATATCAATATCATCGATATTTGAATCTCGAGCCCATCGAAGGTGGCTCGATAATATCGACAAAAGATTCGATGCCCAAGTTTTTTCTTAAGAATACCGTATATGCTTCGATATATCGAAACCATCATTGATAGCATCGGAGTTCAAATCTCGCTGATATCGGTTGGCTCTCGATGATATCGGTCATGGGCGTGAAGTTCTCTAGTAACATTTCTCAGGTGGTTTTTAACTCTGATTGGGGGTCGCTCGATAGAATCGATATTCTAATATCGATGATATCAGGGCTTGATCGATTGCATCGAGAATGGACAAAATTGTCCAGCAAGCTCACTGATAAAATTTTTGGATTTATCGATGCATCTATACGACTTTTGATATCATCGACTTTCAAATTCCGATGATATCGAGTATCCCCCGATTATATCTGATGACCTGAAAAATTTCAAAGTAAGTCTCTCTCATTTTCAAATGACGAGGAATCGAAACTTGCATCGATAAAATCGGAGTTCAAAATCCGATGGCATCGACACGAGTATCGATTCCCTCGACCAGCTGGTAAGAGGTTTTTCAAAAGTATATGACATTGAGTTTGTGTCATCGAGTGGACCATCGATACAATCGAGAGTATACACTCTATGATATCAAACCCGCTCGATAATATCGAACTCGATCATAAATGTGACCGTTTTATATCCGCTGGAACCTTTTGCTTATATAAAGAGAACTTTTCTTTAGTTGCTGGTAGAGAAAGAAGAGAGTGCTTTTGTGTGTTTAACCTTAGATCATATATCCAAAGCCCTTTCTCTCAAAGGAGTTCATCCTCCAATCTACACTCATCATTGACATTCAATAGAGTAGATTGGGGAATGAACTTCCGCAGTCAAGGATCCTCCAGCTACTACCTTAATGGCAAATCATTAAGCTAGGATGCCTTCACTACCAAAAAAAATGACCAAAGGCTACGGATTATTCTGGTTTTTGGTTACGGCTTCAAACCGTAGCTTATTTGGCAACGGTCTAAAACCGTAGCTAGATCTGTAATAACCGTAGTAAAAAGCTAAGTCCACCAGCCATACGTACAACGTTGGATACCTTCATAAGGGACTTTACGAGGCCTATTAAAATGTTTGTACTCCATCTAATACATTTATCAATTTTTTAAAAATATTTTAGGAAGGAACCCAAAAAAGAAAGTAGATTGAACGCTTAAGTGGACCACACGGTATAAAAGAGTGGAGATTAATCTATTAATCGTTGGTGTGGTTCAATTAACCTTCGATTTGCCTAGATTTTTGGTTCATTTCCTAGACAAAAATATTACAAAATTAAGGGATGGAGTGGATATATCGATTGCATCAATATGGACCCCACAAAGCCCTTGACAAGGCCTCCTGTCTGGATCCCATCGAATTTGAGCCGTGGAGGGCCCGTTACAGATTGATTAATTACTACGGTCATAATAACTTTTAGCTACGGTTAGAAACCGTAGCTTGACCGTAGCAGGTAAATATGCGAAAAACCCTTTTGTCTTTTCTCCCTCTCACAAATTTCATTTCCCTCCCCTCATTCACCCGTATTCCCTCTCACGTCCGTCCCTTTCTCTCCCCTCTCCCTCTCTCTCTCTCTCTCTCTCTCAATCTCCCACGCCTCTCTTCTCTATCTCTCCCAATCTCAATCTTACGCCGCCCCTTTCTCTCTCTCTCTCTCAATCTCCTGCGTCCCTTGTCTCTCTCTCTCTCTCTATCTCTCTCAATCTCCCACCCCCCTCTTCTCTATGTCTCTTAATCTCAATCTCACGCCTCCCTTTTCTCCATCTCTCTCAATCTCCCACGCCCCTTCTCTCTCTCTCTCTCTCTCTCTCTCTCTCTCTCTCTCTCTCTCTCTCGACCTCAAACTCTCTCGCCCCTTTTCTCTCGGCAGCAAATGCAGAACTTGGTAAGCTTCGAATACGAGCTTCTTTTTTTTTTTCCTTTCATATTTGTGTATGTGAATCTTTCTGATTACTTCCCCTACATCCTTTTACTTCCCCTGCAAACTTAGAATGCAGGGGAAGCCGAAATGTGGAGTTCTGATTGCCGGTGGTCTGGCACTTCACATTGAAAGAACTACATTTTGCCAGTGTTCATTCCTTTGCTATATTTTGTGCCAATCATCAACCAGTTCCTTCAAGAATGATCTAAAGGTGCTCGATGATATTACTGACAGTAAGGAGAATGGTAGATTACTTTAGCGTGATCCTCATACTGATGGTTGTTGGTTTGCAGGCATCCGCATGTTTTTTCTGTTGCCCATTAGGAATCTGATCTGCTGAAGGCATATAAAGCACTGAAAAGAGTTGTCTGTGCTCTCAGATTAGAGTGACAGGTTCTTGTCTGATCTTTCCTAACAACGATTCTTTTGTGTTTGTGTGTGTGTGTGTGTGTGTGTGTGTGTGTGTATTGTAAATATACATTACATTCGGGACATGCAGCTTGCTCTGTGGTAGATCAGGCCATCTGAATTGTGAAGCATTGCCCAAAAACCACTCTGATTGGATTATCTTCTAAATCTAATTTTATTCGTTGAATTTTGACTATCGACCTTTCTCTTTCGAACCATCCATTTGATAATGACCATCAATGCTAGGATTATTTGATCAGTGTGGTTTCCAGGCCTTGTTCATTCACAATGGGGCCATAATTTGGCTGGCCAGGATTGATGTGCATGCATGCAAAATTACCATGGTAAGGTATGCAATTGTTAGCACTGAAAGAAGGCCCAAGCTTGATAGCTAGGATCTTCAATCATGGCATGGATGGATTAACCATGGGCCCTACTTGCCTAAACTGAAAACCCATTGGCAGCGGTCAGACAAGTGTCACCAAGATTTTGCATAGCTCAGGAAATACACTAAAATAATATTACTGCGGGACTTTCAAAAATATTAGTAGATTTTAAAATATTGTGTTTTATCCCGACAACATCTTAATATTAACAGAAAGAAACAGTAAAACATTTAAAGGAATTTGTTAAGTAAATATATAAATTTAAATTATAAATTTATTCATTAAATTATAATAAAGATTTTTATTTTTTTGGCCAGATTTTCCTGATAATATCCTGAGAAAACCATTAAAATGTGAAAGTCTCCCGAGAAATTGCCGAGATAAAGATCTGTCACTATGGTTGGCCAAAGTGAGAAACAGGATGAGGAGGGGAAATTTCTTGGCCTATAAGTTTATTTTTGCTTGTTTTTATCCTTTTCTCTTTCATGATTTGTGATACCACAGATCTTTTGCCTGAGAAAGGCTCCAAATAGGGATCCTCCACCATTGGCTGCTTTAAATGCTGCAACAAAACGATCATATTTTGTTGATAATTTAAACACTCGCCAGACTACTTTGACATTCCCTAATAAGCCGTTTTCAAGATAAGATAGTTTTCTATCACTATCCCATTCATTGTAATGCGAACCAATTGCTATGTCCATTGCATTTTCCCAAGCAGAAATTTCTTCTGCTGCAGTGGATAGCTTGTTGTATGTAAGATAAACTCCTTTGTCATTGATTGGTTTAGTCTGAACTGAATTTAGTCTTATCTCTTGATCAATATTGCCTATGTTGGGCTCATGATCTTGATGAGATTTCATTCTTCTTTTCCAAAGTTTTTCTTTTCGATAACTATTGCTATAGCTATCAAACACTTTGGCTGGTTGTCTCCTTTTATTATAACTGTTTCTTGGAGGGTGTCGACCATGATATGTTATTGCTTCAACCATTTGTTCTTCAGTTTTTTGACTGGGAACTGGTAGTTCAGCTTCAATTGATTCTATTGAATCTTCAATGCTAGGTATTTCATATCCATAATCTAATGGATATTCTAGCACACTAGTGACATATGACAATTACTGTGTTAACAACTAAGTTATATGGTAACTTGCTTCCCAATCTTTTTCAAGTTTGGATTTTGTTATCCTTAAATCTTCATTTAAGGGTAACTGTAATTCTTGCATTCTCAATTGATGAGATTGCTTCATTCTTCTTCTCGATTTGGATTACTTAAATCTTCATCGAAAAGATTTTTCTAGAATCTTCTTGAAGGTCCAGCTCTCAATCTATTTGGCCTTAATAGTCTTATGGTAAGACCATCTCGGGTGTTTAGGTTGTAATCGATTTCATTAGTTTCTCCTATTTGTACAGGAACTTGCTGACGCTTGGAAACAAGGAATACTTTTATGATTTTTGGCAACATAATGTCATGAAGCACGATGTTATTATTGGCAACAATTTCTGGACTGACCAAAGTAGACATACAATGGTAATTTCTAATAGTACTATTACTATTGGGAATAACATTATTTCCTTACTTTTTGGTCCACAGCCAAGTCTATCCATAGACTTTCCTTGGCTTCAGCACCAGTGCGTTCATTACGCACCAGCTGAACGTGGTGAGATATATAATATTCAACCCACCAAAAATAGAGTTCAAGAAAAACTTCTTGAAATCAAGCTTACCCTGCAAGACAATTTCAGTGATAACCTAGTATCGGAGATGCGAAAAAGAAGCACCATATGTAATCAGATCAATCTAACGCCTGGGGTGGCTAGGGCGGTAATAGTGTGGGAGATGCGGAAAAGATGCACCAGATGCAAGCAGATCAGCCTAATGCTCATGGTGGCTGGGACAGTAATAGTATGAGAGATGCGAAAAGCACTAGACACAGTTAGATCAGTCTAATGCATTGGGTGGCTGGAATAGTAATAAAAATGAAACACAAGTAAGTGAATCTAAAAGACCAACAACAGAGGAGTGTCTTGAATTTAATTCTTGGAATAGAACGGAAGTGTAAAAGAAGCAGCCCATTCAATCTGATCAATCTACTCCCTGGGAAGGTTGGAAATTAAATGATGCAGGAAATGAGAGGGTTGAAGATGCTAAATCCCAAGATGTAAATTGTTGGAACCAACCAAATGATTCATCTACCAAACCACATGTTTGGGAGAAGGACAAGATGCATGGTCAATCTAATTCTGTCTGGGGTAGTCAGAGCCCAAAGGGTACCCATACGGTCAACCATAGTCATTGGTGGTTGGAATGAAGACAGAGGACAGGATAAGTTGAATCAACCAACAAGATCTCCTGTTTAGAGTTCTTCCCCTATTGAGAAGTCTTCAGATGAAAGCAGTTGGAAAGAAAATAGGGCACATGATTGGTCAAATCGACCGACCAGAGCTCCTAGATGGGGTTCTTCGAGTGCGGGTGATCGAAGAAACCAGAGAAGCCGTTCTACCCAGTCACCTGCATCTATGGGGCTTGATGGTCGGAATGCTAATGGGATTCTCACCGCCACTAGAAGACACTTGGATCTATTTACATGTGAGGAAGAGAAAATTCTTAATGATGTTGAACCAATTTCGTTGTCGAAAAAATGAATTTTTCATAATTCCAGCTACAATGACGGTGATCGGCTATCGGATGAAGATTGACTATGTCACGGTTGGTAAGCACGAAAAATACAAAGGTACCAGGTGCTTTTTTATTGTCTCCACAAATGGTTTTATATCAGATTTCTCTTACCTCAAATGCCTGGAGAACTATGTCAAGGAGAAGTACCCTGATGGTGTTGAAGCCTTCAACTAAAAGTATTTTAAAAAGCACCGCTCAGAGGGCATGAACCAGCAGCAAACGTGCATGAACCAGCAGCAAACACAGTAGCTGTAGATCCAACTCCCTTGGGAAGATAGAACAATGAGTTTGTGTAGTGGGTTTTCTACTGCGCATTGGTCATATGTATATATTTTCTGCCATCTGCCCTTCCCTAAATGTGGTTAACCACTCGTTTACCCCTTTTAACTAATGTATATATTCGTCATCCCTCTAATGAATGCACCGCCCGATTTGGGAGCGGTTCGGCCATATGGCTAAGAAGTTGGCTTCCATATGTTTAAACAGTTTTTTTTTTTATATATAAAATTTTTTTTAATCAAATCATCTGAATTAGGAAAAATCACTTTAAAAGGCCTATTTCAGTATTAAGTACTGAAAAAAAGTTTTAATAAACATGACTGAAGTTCTTGATCTCCGAGATGTTTGCCATTCTAATTATCAGGATCATTGCTTTCAATTTTAGAGAATGAGTTACTCTCTTTCATTTGAGTATTTGTAGATAGGCACGCGCCAAACAATGGGAAGTGACCAATGATCAAGGCAGCCATTGTGTCCAGTCCTCTGCAATCAGCAATATGCTGATAGCCATCAGGATTCTCATTTGTTAGGTTCATCAGAACCTGCAAAGAGGAAAATAAATTAAAAGTTTAAAACTTTTGAGAATTCAATTCCATACTCTACCAAGGATATATAAGATGATAAAATAAATAGCCAAAAAAAAAAAAAAAACTAGCAATCAGGAATTGGAGGTAAAACTAATAGGTGAACATTTTACTCTCATGTAATAGTCTTTAAAATAGTGCAACCCGTTTCAAAATGTGGGATCGAGGAACCAAAGAAACAAAGAACCAAAGAAGCAAAGCAGGTGTGGGAGCGAGGAACCATCTGTTTCAAAATGTTGTCAAGTATAAACAACTAGGAAGCAGGAGCAGCACGCTGTGTCCAGAGAGAGAGAGAGAGAGAGAGAGAGAGTTAGAAGGATCCTACAACTAAGGAAAAATACAACAGTGCAGCCCGTTTGTTTCAACTGTTACTGTTTATATGTTCTCAAAAATTTCAGCACTATTTTTCTTTTTTACTACCCGTTTAGTTCCACCAAATGTTGAAAAATTTTATGAGATCTTGCATAATTAAGAAATGTCATGATATTTGGCTTGTTCCTTCTCTAATCCTAAACTAATTTGGTACTCTATGGTTCAACATATTGCTAGTCTGCATGTTTTTTCTAGTTACTCTATGATGTTTATTTGCCATTCAGCCTGTGATACTTCTTATACATATTGCTAGTCTGCATGTTTTTTCTAGTTAATTGTTCATTCTTTATTCATGTCTATCTGTTTGATAGCGGACTTCTACTTTATTGAATATGAATACTAACTAATTGCAATTTGGTCATTTCCACTTTATTGAACTTGTTATTGCAACGCCATCAGATAGTGCATCCAAATGCTGCATAAATAGTCAGTTCATGTTGGATTAGAAGTATCACAGTTACGAGAACATATAACCTAAACTGATTCTACCCAAAAAAAACCATTGGGCTGAAACTCAGAAGACAAAACAGAATCATGTAATGAATGTAGCACAGTCTCTCTCTCTCTCTCTCTCTCTCTCTCTCTGTCTCTCTCTCTCTCTCTCTTCATGTATGTATAAACTTGTATAGGTCCACATGCATTTATGCATAGCCCATTTATGTAGGTTTAGATGTGTTTATGTATGCATATGTAACATGTTCATGTGTATGCAATATGCAGACAAACATGGATAATTGGATATTGTATATATACCTAGTTTGCTTTCTAAATGACTGCAGATAAAAAGTCTTTTGGGGATGAAAGTGGAGTGGCTTTATTATATACTTCAGGCATTTAGAGCTTGAAGTTCATTAAGGCTGCATTTGGATGCTCAGTTGAATTCAATCGCAAAATTTCAATTCACTAAAATGGAAATGGCTAATGGAGTAGTTCCTTTTCAGCTATGAAGTGATATGAAGGATTTTTCACTTTCTAAGAATAGTGGGATTAGCGAAACAGGGTTCGTAACACCAATCTCAAATGGCTAGGACGATGCGGTGGTGATTATGGAAAAAAAATACTAATATTAATTCTTGCAGATGTAGTGAAGTAATCTATGTGCCTGTGGTCCTCTGTCAGAATTCTAGTAATAGTTTTCCTTGCTTGCATATATATGTTGTTGCATATACTTGAGTAAAAATAATTTTAATGAGTTGCATGTAGTAATATATGTGCCTGGCCACAGAATTCAAGTAATACCTTTGCTTACATATGTTGCAATATTTATCAAATCAGCTGTAGTTCTTCAAATTTCGGATACTTTAGGGACTAGTTAGATACTTAGAAATTATTGAATTGGAAATTGGAGTAGCATAGAAAACCTGAAAATGAACATATGAAGTCATAAATATGAAATGAAATGAATTTTATGTTTGTTGAATCGTGAATGAAAATCCTTCCTGATGTGCAGGTGCTTGTTTGTTTGTCTTATTTAACATTGCTTGTTCCATTTTCTATGTGCTTTTTTATTTTTCTTTGAGTCTGATCTTGATTTTTCTATGTGCTTTCCATTTTCTATGAATAAACCGCAGGTTTCTCATTTGTTTGCTGAGTGGTGTCAGATTTGTGAACTTCCTGGCAATACTGATGTTGCTTATACCCATTATATCTCACAGTTACAACAAAGCGGGTTGCTTAAAGGGGATGATCTCATGGATCACTTTTTCTGAATCCTCATGGTAAACTTTTTTCGTGGTTTGTATTATGTTTCCATGAGAATCCTCTAGACCCTCACAGTTGTTAAGAGTTTTCCTTCTCTTTCTACGTATAATTTCAAGAAATTTCTATAGCAAATTGTTTGGCCACTGACATGATTAATCCAAGCTCATTGTCCCTACAAACGCCACAACAAGTCCAACATCTCTCATTTGTTGTTATTGATATGTATGCAAAGCTTGTGGTTTTAGTTATTAAGGTAGCGATCTTTTTTTTTTTTGTGGTTATGGGAAATTTCTTTCAATTGTAACAAATGTTGCTAGTTACATTAACCTTAGTAGGTGTTTGCTTTAATTAATTCGATGATTTGTAACTTCATTTATCTTTGTTGTTGTTAGTATTGTACGGTGGACTAGGGATCAAGTAAAGTGTTTCTCTTGCCCAAGGTTGAAACACATGCACAAGGATTTTTTATTTTTTTCTATTTTAAAATAAAAATAAAATTTATACTTCTGCTTCCATTATGGTTACTTACAGTGTTCTCATTATGACATGTGGCAGATTTTGTCAGTGATTGTGAGAGTTATCCAAAAGGATGCAGAAGAGAAGAAAGCTGCTTTCAGCTGAAGGGCATATTTCAGATTTTTTCTGAACTGGCTTTTGGACCTTGGTTCCCCTGATCCTGTCCTTGATAGTTCCAACTTTTAGGTATGTTTTACTCATGAATGTCATCATTATCTTCTTTCTCCTCATCTTACACAACTGTGGTATCATCAAATTTATTTATTTATTTATTTATTTTTATAACTTGTGGGCAGGTTCACTTTCTATACAAAGGCACTCTAAGGGTGCTCTTGGTACTGCTTCATGATTTTTTGGAGTTCCTTTGTGATTATCATTTCAACTTATGTGATGTGATTCCACCCAGTTACATTCAAATGCGAAATGTTATTCAAAGTGCATTCCCACGAAACATGAGGTTGCCCAATCCTTCTACTCCTAACTTGAAAACTTGAAGTTGGCTGCATCATGATTTTGTTTGAACTTCCTAATCAATATTTAATAGTTCTGTATTAAGCTAGCTTCTTTCTTCTCTCCTGAATGTAGATTGATTTGTTGGCTGAAATCAGCCAATCACCGGGCATTCTCTCAGAGGTTGATGGTGCTCTGAAAGCAAAGCAGATTAAGGCTGACATTGATGAGTATCTCAAGTTATCTTGAGTTGTCATTATTTTTCTCTACCTAACATTGTGAAATTCTCTAATTTTCATATTTACATAGCAAACCATGCTATACTATTTTATAAGTGCATGTTGCCAAATCATGTGAATTTTAAAGAATTTAGAGCATGATTTTACACCATTCCCTATGTTGCAGCCCATGTAAATCTTAGGAGCAGATCCATCACTAAATCCCATCTACATCATCCCAAGTCCAACCACCTATCATAATCCAACTTGGTAGTAGACATTTCTCTTATTCATATAGATCAGCTAAGATTAGGATGAAGAATCTGATTCATATAGATCTCCATTTGAATCTTCATTTACCACGAAAATTCTAGTTGAGTGCAGAAAACATGGCTAGCTATTCAAATAAATGTGTCTCTTGATTTTCACTTAAACTGCAAATCATTTTTTTCAAGTGCCTGAGATCATGATCACCTATCAATGCAATATAAGCATATATGTGTATGCATGCAGATGTGCAGGGGACTAAACAAGAAAATAAGTTAGATCGAAATTTAGGTAAAAAAATAAAATAAAAAATACAAATACATATGAATTTGCATTTGGCCCTTTTTTTTTTCCTTTTATACTAAACCTCCTAATAGAGTAGTAAACCACACTGTGTGATTGTGTGATTCTAATCCTTATGAATATTATTGGCAGTGATAGTTGCCAACTTTTGTTAGGCATTTCTAACTTTTCCCATTTCCACTCCGAGAGAGCAAAAAGGAACGACGAGAATCCCTGAACACTGTCATGATTTGCATCCATACGTGTTCTCAATTACCAATATCATGACATGAGATTACCTTATAGGTGCATGTTGATGGGAAATGGATGATTGATGAGCTTTTAATTTTCCATTTATATATTTTTCAGATTTTATTTTATTTTTTTGTTTGGTAATTTAAGAAAATCAGAAATCTTACAATTGGTGTAGGGAAATTGGTGAAGCCAAGCATGTTATGTGTTGAACCAACAAACAGTTTCTGGAACTCCAATCATATCATAATTCTTTCTTTGAGTCCCAACTATAGTGATTGCAACATGGTTTGAGGAAATGCTTGTATCTTTCCCTTAAAAGACCTTTTTTTTTGTATTGATATAAAATGTTTCATTTTTAAATGAATCCATTATACTTTATTTTCATCAAACAGAATGTAAGTATAGATTTGGAGCTTTGTAGGGGACCTCTATCGTGTTTGTTCTTGAATTTAGGGGTACATAACCAAGCATTCATGCACACTATGGCAGTGGAAGTACATGGTAGTATTTTTCTTGTGTCCCAAGACTAGAAATATAAAATACCCTTTATCCACATATTAGAAATCAAGAATCTGTTTGATTGGAGACCTTTTCCTCCTTCAAACCATCTCTATTGTATACATTGGTAATCTCACTGGCATGAATCATCTTTTTCCATTTGAGTTTTGAAGTTTCTTTCCTTTACTGTGATGTACATATTTTTACAGAGTTTGGGTTGTGGATCTCACACAGATTGGTTTGGTTGAAATGCAAGCCATCTCCTTGGAAGAAATCAAGGAATCTACATCTAATATGTAGCCATTGTCCTCTGTGAATTCTCTCATGTAATATAAAATAACTCTCCGATCAATAATATCATTCTTGAAGTTAACTTTGCACAAAAGTATTTCCTTCATTGATTCCCATGAAGAGTTTTTTCTCTGAGAAGAATCAAGAACTGCTTTATATGTAGGATTTGATACTTTAGTAGCAGCTAATACACCAACCGGTTCATCAGCAAGAGAACTTTCAGGACTATTTTCGTCCACCTGTCCATACTCAAATTGAATTATAGAATTGCTGTAGAGGTTTCTCACTGTCCCATCATAACAGATAATGACATCTCTAAGTGTGGCCATTAGATTTTTAAACAAAGTTCATGGTTCAGTAAGTCCTTTGGAAGAACGGATCAACACTTCCTTGGATGATATGGAATGGACCAACTCTTCATAGGGGGTCAGACCTTGAAAAAAGGAGCTTGTAACTAACCCAAATGCCTCGGAAGGATAGTCAACACCATTAACAAAATACTTATTTTAGAAGTGGAAACTCATATCCTCAACCAAACACCTTGAATAAAACTTCCCTCGGTCATAAAGTTGAAGCCCCAAAAAGCCAAGTTGTTGAACAACCTTACTGATAGCTGAATCGTTTTTAGAATTTATCAAATTACCCAAAGCAGATAACTTTAGAATACGAGTCACGATAGGTAGTTTAACAGTTTTCAGGTAGCTTTCCACTTGCAACTCTACAAGTTCATTGTAATTTGATCTCAAGTGAAGTAGCAAAGGTGATATGTCCTGAATCTTCTTCTTTATATCTTCAGTAAGAGCCTTGGGAATGTTAAAATCATTCAAGCCAACACTATATCCTTCTAAAAAGAGAATCTCCATCAGCAATGGCTGCAACATATTAAAGAACTTAACAGCCTATTCTGTTCCCTTCTTGTCAAGAATAGAAGTAACAATGTCTGTGAATGATGACTGCAGTAAAACTCTATTGAAATCAATCCTCACCATTTCACTTTTACTGATCAAATGCCTCTCCTCACATGGTAACATACTTAGAATTGTAGTTCTGTAGTATCTGTTCAATTCAATTATTTCCATAGCTGATAACTTCTTTCCACAGGTGGGTAATGTATATTTCCATCAGCTGCACATGGTATTCTTCCATCTGTGTTAACTAACTTTAGACAATTTTATTTATTTTTTCTTACAAATAGAATGTTGATGGAGATATTTAAATGTTACATATTCAGCACTACCGCCACTCCTGGAACGAGATTGCAGTGCTGGAAAATCAAAGAAATAAACTCAAGAAGTTATTACTTACAAAGTATTAATAGATCAAACACTGTATTTTGGCTTTTAAAAATAAGCTCAAAACAAGAGAAATTTGCCTTATTTATGATCCTTAACGCATATTCCTTCTTTCTCATTTTCCTTGTTTTCATTATTTCTTTGTTTATATTAAGCCTTTGAAGCCCTCCTTGGAAATGGAACAATGTATCCGTTGACAACAAAATTAAGAAAGCATGCAATGTGTGTAACTAAACAACAATGATAAGAACGACAAAGGTCCTTTTTAAGATACTTCGGCAGCCTCTCTCTCTCTCTCTCTCTCTCTCTCTCTCTATCTGCTTTTGTTTTGAATGGCAGCTCTGTAAATTCTTTAATTTCCAGTTCTTAAATCAACACAAACTGGAGTTCAAGATGACATTGATTCATATCCTTATTCTGATAAAATTCTAACCACTCACCTCTCCCCCCCCCCCCCCCCCCCCCCCCCCCCCCCTTTTTTTTTGGCAGAGAGCAGTCTCAAAGAGTAAGATTTTCTGAAGCAGTGGTAGTTACTAATGCCAGTAGTAGCACAATCTTTGTGGCACTTCTCATTACATGGTTTGGTCTTTTTTCCTAACAACCAACTTGTGCTAAAGAGATTCAAAGGTAAGCAGCTGTTAGAAATTCATTTTTACGAGGGCTTAGTTGTTCCAGCTTTGTATTCATGTGAGTATTGCAGATGTGTGGCAGGAAATTGATGTATTTATATTGCTAGGAAAAGGAAAAAAGAAAAAAAAAAGACTCATTGGGTAGGTTGATTTTCATGACTTTTTGACCCCTTCCTTTTAAAGAAGAAAAGAATTTTGAAAGCTGCAGATGGATTGGGATGAAGAAAGTCATGCCTCCAAAATTGAAAAAAAAGAAGAAGAAGAAGAAGAAGAAGAAGAAGAAGAAGAAGAAGAAGAAGAAGAAGAAGAAGAATTTAGAATAATTGAATCCATTACTGCTACCCTGGTTATGATGTTGAACATCCCATGCCCAACTAGTTGGGTAGATGAGAAAATTATGCAACTAGTTGCATGTGGCGTGCTCCATGGTGTGCTATATAGTAGCACATGGACTAAAAAAAAGCTCTCAATTTAAATACAGGCTTATGGATCATTTTGATGGCAAGAGAATGTTCAGATTTTCTTACATTGCAGATTTAGAAAGAAAAAACTTACCAACAGAATGTGGCTTAATTGGTATTCCAGCAAAGTATTTTGTTCAAGGAGGAGGTTATTCCAATAGTGTTATTGCATCTTTTTTTTTTTTTTTTTTCCTTCAGCCACAAACATAAGCTTTGCATGGTTCAACTCTCTTTATTAAACCATTTTGGTTTGTACTTGAAAAGCAAGCTGATTTTATTCTTGTTATGGATGATTTGTTTGGATGCACATAGTTGATTGCAAGAATATGATGTTATTACAAAAATCTTGTCTCTTGATTGAGCTGAATATTTACATTCATTTCTTGTGTGTGTGGAAAGCATTTGATGTACGGATGTTCAGTTGAACATAATTGCAATAATTCAATCTGTTGGGTCATCCATGTAATTGAAAATTAAAATGAGTCTACAACTCTTTGCAATAATTACATTCTTCGGTCATATCATTCACTTCTAATTCCATCCTTCCTCGCCTTGCCATTCATCTATCTCAACATCCTTGTTTAGCTACACTCATTATATAAACATTTTGTTGTCTAACATTTTGTTCTATAAAAGCATGGTTGATCTGACAGTTGTCCTATAAAATCTCCCCTTCATTTTGATTGGTATGCAGGGATCGCATAAACTTCTGAAGCTCAAAAGCCTGAAACTGATTGGTGTGTTTTTCTCTATGCAGGGATCTCCACTTCAGGTCACTGCTTATTCTCTATGTTGTAACTCTAGTATGTTTTTCTCCTCTTTTTGAAAGTCAAAAGCCTGAAACTGAGTAGGTATAATCTCAAAGAGACGAAAGTAGAGTATTTACATACATTTCATGGATGGTCCGATCTATCAGTTAAGACTATCCGTCATGACCAGCACATGTTTCATTGGCTACCATTGAAGATTCAACAGTAATTGGATGTGCAATCCATCTGGTTTGTTTTTGGTAGATTTGATAAAATTGATTCTTTAGAACTACAAGTGATCCATTATACTCCCTTACAAATTGATGAATCAAAATGTTGATGGGATCTGTTGTCAATAAATGATACCAACCATCCATTTTGTGGGCAATTGATCTAATAGTTAGAATCATCTGATTGGTGCGAATTTTGTGTTCTTACAACACTTCTTGCATTAAGCCTGTAACAATTTTGGTAGATTTTGTGGAGTAATTGTTGAAATTCATCACTTCAGAATTTCTTGTGGAACCAATATGAGGAAAAAGTGGAGTATTTACAATGCAGCACTTGGTTTTCCACCAAGAAAAGTTGATATTGGAACTCCAAAAAAAAAATCTTGATATAACTTTTGACATGTCATTGCCATTTATGTTATGTACTCGTTGTGGGCTGATTGATGAACATGAAGCTATGATCTTTTGAAATCTATGCCTACAACATATCTCTAGTTGATAATTATCCAATCAGATGTAGAATCAACTATTAAAACTAGTAGAGCAGAAGTATCTTTCAATTTAACTTCTTTGAGGGTACTTGTAACTCTATTTTAGTGGATAGCCCTGCTAGTCTACTATTGGATACAAATTTATTCATGCATACATGAATGATGCATGGCTAGCTAGCTTACTTGGGTAATAAGTAATAACATACATGTAGAGTGGTACAAAAGAGAGATGCTATAGTGCTACTAGTGATCCAGACCAATTCTTAATTTAAGTTAGTGGAACTGAATATTTTCCCTATCTCATTTCTTTCCTAGACCTGTAGTTGTAAAACAATCTGCTTGTGCTGTGTAGTTTGTTAAATATGGGAATGAGGGAAGCATTGTACTGCTCCAAGCGTGCTTAGATCAAGTGAAATTTTAGAGCGAAGACTTTCAGTCAAAGCCAGATCTTCTATCACCTATCTTTAGATACTTTTTGGGTAGACCAAATTTTGCCACAGTTTTCTGTGAAGCACTGAGAAGTAAAGTGATGAGTGAAGGATTTCTAGAAGGTCTCTTCAAGCAATTGCATTTGTCTACACCCGAGAAAATTGCTATTGTTCTTGCTCTGTCAGTTCAGGAAATACAGATTTCAGAATCAAAGGTAAGTTGAGTTGCTTGGAGGAATGTATCACACGCTCCATGAATGACATGGTGTATTTGTATGACATGAGTTTTGTTTTTAGCATTCTTTGAGTTGCTTGATTTGAAGATAAGTTTTGAAACATCTGTTTTAAGATAACTTTGTACAAAGATTCATATTGCATTTTTTTTTTTCTCCCATGGTATTTTGCATTTAAATATTGGTCATTTTTTCAGGGAAAATTTTCTACATGGCACATATTGAGGAATTATGTATAAAGCCTGCTTCTGTATGCAATGGTTTTTCTTTTCTTTTTTTGAATTTGGAACCGTGTTCTTGCTTCACTTGTGTAGGAAGAAGAGACTCTCATTTCAGCTCATAGAAAAGAAATTGAAGAGACAATGGAGATTGTGCGTGGAGTAAGTCTATCCTACATCGGCTCTCTGCTACCCTTTTAATTCAAGATCCCTGAAGGTTTCTTTCTCTTTTGCTCTCATATGTTTTTACTTCGATATCCATATACTTGTACATGTGTCAAACAAGTCTATTTTAGACTTCATATGGTAACTATGTTTTTTTGACATTTAAATGCTGAGAAATAAACCTCTGGAGCTGTTAAAAGTAAAATTAGGAGCCAGGGACATGCCAGTGGAGCAATCTGAATTGTCGATATGGACTCCACTATAAATTATTGCTAATGACGAGTTCTTCTTCTTTGCAGATGCTTTCAGACTACTGAACAAGCTGTAGTTGTTCATCAGCCAAGCAAAAGTCATACCCAAATCTTAGGTTGTGACTTTGTATTATTTGTGGAACCTAATGTTGTGTAATAGTTTGATTGAGTTTGTTTTGAAAACTTTAAATAGTAAACGAGTGAGATTGATTGTTTGATTGAGTTGTTAACTATTTTGTCGGTATTATGTCTTTTATAATTGATTGTTTCATGAGTGGATTGAATGAATGGATTAGTAATTTAAATAAATATTTATTTATATCAGCTTATATGAGTTATCAGGGTGTACTACAATGGTAAGAGCTGTCATTACTATTTAAATTTTTTATAAACAATAGGTATTAGCTACAACTATTAACCATAGCCCTTTGTTGAAAACCGTAGCTTTTCCTACGGTTTGCATTCAACTTTTCACAACAGATACAATCTGTAGCTATATATAAATTTAAAATATGGAAAATATAGCTACGGATTTAATCTGTACCTACAGTTTCAATAGCTATGGCTATTACCTGTAGCCCTGTATCTAAAACCGTAGCTATTGTTAAATTAAGCCTATTTCTACGGTTCTTGCTCACCTTTTAGCTATAGATATAATCCGTAGCTATAAGTACTTTAGGCTACAAAAGCTATTGCTACGGTTTTAATCCATATCCATTACTTCTATGACTACAGATAGAATCCGTAGCCATAGCTCTTTGACCTATGGCTACAGCATCAATGGCTACGGTCGTGCTACGGACTATAACCGTAGCCATAGGCTTTTGGCTATGGTTTTTATCCGTAGCCTTTTTCCCTTTTTTTAGTAGTGCTTGAATGCATAGATGATTGGAATCCCTCTATCTTCCTGATAGGAAAACATTTACAGAGTAGGATTCTATCATAACCTTGACCTAACTCGTCATCTTGAATTAGTACGTCATTTGTGTTGTGGATTAAGGGAGAAGAAGACTCTTTGTCAATAAAGAGGAGATCTTCGTCAATGTGCTTAATGAGACTCATTAACTTATCTGTAAGTATCTAGAGTCCAGAGGACCTTTTGATCATTCCTTTATAAGATTGAGTCTAAGGTGTTTCTCACCCTTTGAAGTCCTCAAGGAGGCCTTCGACGGGAGTGTACGTGGTGGGTGCATTGTATGGACCCTTGCTCTGTGGAGACCATAAACATCTGGTTGAAGGTGAACTAGTCAAAACCTTGGGTTTGAGGTAAACCATGTAGAAACCTCCGTTAGGTCTTATGGAAGATCCTCGGCCAGTGTACCTAAAAGTGAGTGCGTTGTGTTGACCCTTGATCATGAGAGCATAAACAGTCAGCTTCAGTGTAGGTTGTAAAGGTTGAAGGTGAACCTAATTTAAAACCTTAGGTTAGAGGTGAACCGCTGTGAAACCTCCTTGGTGAAATCTGGTACACTCAAGGGTTGAGTGTCGTTACTAGGAGTGGAGTAGAAAAGTAGTCAAACCACTATAAAAAAGAATGTATTTGCAATTGCTATTCTTTTGTGTGTGTGATTTATTTCAATACTTTCATATACAAGTGATTGGATTCTCTACCGGGCTTGGAAGTCAGTAGAGTTATTTTTGAGTAATTCTGATAAATGCATAATTGATAGGATTAGTGTAATAAGATTTTTAAATAAATTATACAAACTTTAACAAGTCTTATTCACCCCTCTCTAGGACATATTGGCATATTCCTACTTCAACTCAAGCGGTCTTCACCGTTCTTTAACCTACTTGCACCTCAAGGACTTTGAGAAAGTAATTGCAACATTACAAGTAAACAATAGCAATAGAGATGTACTTAGGCTTAGGTCATTCTCATTTTCTCTAAAGGATCATGCCAAAGCATGACCCAACTCTCTAAGGCCTAATACCATCACTTCATGGCATGCCTTAAGTAGAGAGCTTTTGAAAAAGTTATTTCCAGAGCACAAAACAAATGTATTAAAACAAGAAATCATGTCATTCTCCCAAAAGGGGAATGAAGAGCGCTTCAAAGACCTTCTAATTACTTGTTCACATCATGGTTATGAACCATGACGCATGATTGATGCATTCTGAATGGGGCTCACCATGGATATCCATCAGTTCATAGAGATGATGTGTGGTGGAACATTTCTTGACAAAGGTCACAACGAGGCTTAGAATTTTCTAGATACATTAACAGAGAATACGCAGACATGAGATGTCTCCGCTAAATCAGACCAAACTAGACCCATTTCTAGAGATAAAGCGGGGATGTATGTCGTAAGAGAGGAAGACGACCTTAATGCAAAATTCATTGCATTGGCTAGAAAGATTGAAGCCTTGGAAATTAGGAAGGTTGATATGGTTAAAGTAAACCCTTCTTTAGGCAATTTTTGTAGCATTTGTGGTGGTACAGATCATGACACAAAGGATTGTCCAATAATCTCAGTTGTACAAAATATCATGCATGAGTATGAGCAAGAAAATGCTATAAATAATTACCAAAGGTCAGTTATGCAATCAATGAGAAACACATATAATCCAAATTGGTGTAACCATCCTAATCTTAATTGGAAGAATGCACCATAAATTAATGCACCCAATGCACCTCAAATGCCTCCACAAAATGACTTCTTTGGGGCACCTAACAATGCACCATATGTGCCCCCACCAAAGTGATCATCTGTGGAGGATGCATTGACCGCAGTCATGAACTCTAAAGCTCAAATGAATTGGTTTCTAATCTAATCAAATCAGGAATTAAAGATGTCCGTGGCTAGGATTGAGACTCAAATAAATGGTAGGGAAAAAGACACCCTTCTTTCTCAACCTGTGCTAAACCCTAGAAACACACATTTCATTGGAGTCTCAAATCCAAGTGAGCTACATCATGAACAAGATAAGGTCATCATTACCTTGAGAAGTGGAAAAGAGGTCATAACAAAATAATGCAATTGGTAAAAAAACTGGAGGATGAGCCACTGTCTCAAGAGAATGATGAACCGGATATGGTTCAAGAGCCGCAACAACAAAAGGATAAAGAGACTAAGTCATATGAGCCTCCAGTTCCGTTTCCATCTAGACTTCAAAATTCAACTATCCCCATGAAATATCAAGAGGTGTTGGATGTGCTCCAAAAGGTTACTGTCAATATTTTCCTGCTTGATGTCATTAGATAAATTCCATCATATGCTAAATACTTCAAGGATTTGTGCACTGTAAAGAAGAAATTACATGTGCACAAAAAGGCCTTTCTTACTGAGAAAGTGAGTGCTATCATTCAACAAAGGGCTATACCCATATGTAAAAACCCAGGAAGTCCCGCTATTCCTTGTATTATTAGGAATTTTCAAATTGAGCATGCTTTACTAGATTTAGGTGCAAGGGTCGACTTAGTACCTTATTCGGTTTACAAATAAATGGGATTAGGCGAGCTTAAATCGACCATAATTACACTCCAACTCACTGACCGCTCCATTAAGGTACCAAGGGAAATTTTAGAGGACATGATAGTCCAAGTGGAGAAGTTCTACTTCCTTGTGGATTTTATTATATTAGACACCGAACCATGTGTAAATGCTAGCGCTCAAGTTCCTATCATTTTGGGCCACTCATTCCTAACAACTTCAAATATAATCATAAATTGCAGGAATGGAATGATGAACTTGTCTTTTGGTAATATGACTCTAGAGCTAAATATTTTCAATCTATGTAAGCAGCCCATTGATAATAATGAGATCCATGAGTTGAATTTCATGGACTGCTTGATAGAAGAAAAGAAATTAAAATCTAGTCTGACTGAGGAATTGATTCAAGTCATTAGAGACTTGAAAAATTATGATTTATAAAAAGTGCTTGCTCAAATTTGTGATGATAATGAGATCACTACCACCCAGGACATTGGTATGTACCAATGGAGACCATGAACTCAAATCCTATCTATCGAGAACTCGTGACCTCTGTCATCACCAACTAATGTTTTAAAGCTTGATTTAAAACCACTACCAAATGAGCTTAAGTATGTATACTTAGGTGAAAATAAAACTTATCCCGTGGTGATCTCTTCATTTTTAGATAAGGATCAAAAGATTAAATTGTTGAATGTTCTAAACAACCATAAAGGAGCCTTGGGCTGGACCATTTCTGATATCAAGGGTATCAGCCCTTCCATAAAAACCCATCAGATCCACCTCAATGAGGACATCAAACCAATTAGACAAGCTCAAAGGCATCTCAATCCAAACATGATGAAAGTTGTAAAAAATGAGGTGATCAAATTATTAGATGTGGGAATCATCTACCTAATATCCGATAGTGTTTGGGTGAGTCCAACTCAAGTTGTGCCAAAGAAATTCGGAATAACTATCATGCAAAATTCTAATAATGAACTCATACTAACACGTGTCACATAGGTTAGCATGTTTGCTTGGGTGGTAGACTCTCAAGAGTTTCAACACCCGGTCGAGGGTTCGAGTATCCATTGGTGGTGAAATTCCACCAGCGTGAGTGTGTGGTGTGTGTGCGCATGTGTAAAAAAAAAAAGGTTGGCGTGTTTGCATTAACTATAGAAAATTGAACCAGGTCACAAAGAAGGACCATTTCCCTCTACCATTCATTGATCAAGTTTTAGAGAGGGTAGAAGGTCACTCCTTCTATAGTTTTCTTAATGGATATTCCGGATATAACCAAATAGAAATAGCCCTGGAAGACCAAGAGAAAACTACGTTCACTTGTCTATTTGGCACATTTACTTTCAAACGGATGTCATTTGGATTGTGTAACGCCCCAACAACTTTTCAACGATGTATGTTAAGTATTTTTTCAAATATGGTTGGGAAGTTTCTTGAGGTTTTCATAGATGATTTCTCTATATTTAAGAGTAGTTTTGAGGAATGCCTCAACAATTTATCTCTTGTCTTATCTAGGTGTAAAGCGAAGCACCTTGTCTTAAATTGAGAGAAATGTCAGTTCATAGTTCAAAAAGAAATTATTTTGGAACATGTCATCTCCAAAAATGGAATTAAGGTAGATCATTCAAAACTCAACATTATTGCTAATCTATCTATTCCTCGAACTGTTAGAGGTATTAGATCACTTCTAGGGCATGTTGGTTTTTATATAAGATTCATTAAGGACTTTAATGTCATTACTAGACCATTAACTAATCTTCTTCAAAAGGATGTTCCATTTAAGTGGATAGATGAGTTTACAAGTGCATTTAATAAAATTAAATCATCCCTTACCACTGCACCTATCATGCATCCACCAGATTGGATACTTCATTTTGAACTAATGTGCAATGCAAGTTATTGAGGGTCAAATATTGCATATCAGACCCCAGTTACTACCTGGATTTATGAACATGGTACTGTTTAATAGCCTAATTTAACCATGTTTTTGCTGCAAGGTGTGTTTAGGAGCTTGGACCAAAACAGGGTGCTAAAAGTATGAAATTAACACTCTGATGACGCCAAGGAAAGGGACGGATTTACATGTCAGAGATCTAAAAAAATCGAGAAAATGAACCTTAAGTGGCCTGAAAATCATTTAGAATGCAAGATCACAGGGTTCCCACCATCCGTTTGGCTCAAAACTTTAGATATGGCCTGAGAGCCATAAATTAACTGTACACGTCAAATTTCAGCCCTCGGAGCGCTGTGGAAGTGTCTTAATGGACAAATCAGTCCACAGATTGTCAATCTGGGTCCCACATGATCTCTGAATATGCCTCATCTTTGGTCTCAACACCTTAAATTTTATGGAGAACTAGATGGATGGAGGAGATTTTATACATACATCAAGATGGACCCCACGTGTGCATTGCATGTGCACAGTATGCACGTGCACTAGCCATGAACCCATGCACTCAAAGTTGGTCAATGGGCACTGACCGACAAAAACTCAAAATTTTCCAAATGCAACAGCGTTAACGTTGTCCGGCATTGGGTTTGCTTAGTGGGCCCCACTCATTATGTAATTCGAAGATCCGGACCGTTTATTAGTTTTTCAAAGGCGGTATGATCCAAGCCTAAGTGACAAAATTTTAAAAGATAGTGTGGATTGGATTTCAACCATTCAAATGGAGGACGGACGGTAGTATGAAAAACTCTGTGGGCCACATTGAATCCGATCCAAAACAAACCACGTCCAACTGGTTTTTCAAGGTGAATTTGATGGATGATTTAGATTTCATCGCTGACACTGATTATAGGCCTATCAACTTTCACAGCGTAAGGTGGTGCATGCTCTGTTTCACAAACTGAGCTACGGTCAATCCAGGTGGGCCACCATCGTTGATTGGATGGACAATCTAGACCATCTATCTTGTTCACACCCCAAAACCGTTTGTAGGGACGTCTTAGTTTATGTCATTTGTGGATGCCAGGAAGTCCAGCGTGAGAAACAATCTCGGTCTCTCACGTGTATCTGCTTATGTTCTGTGAAAGGAGTGCGTAACTCCCTACGCAGCCACCGACCCGTAGCACGGAAGCTGCCTTCTCTTAGCAACCGACCACTCGCAATGCACCGACTCCAAAACTAAATCAGCCATGGACTAAAACTACTATAAAGGGAAGAAGATGAAAGAGAGAGGGGCATCCAATCGAGGATCTAGGGAACGTGAGAGCCAGCTGGTTTGGATGTGGAGACAGAGAGAGATCAGGGCAGCCGGTTTCCTCTTTGTTCTCCTTCAATCTTTGTTTTCTTTATTCTTTTAGTCTAATCATGTCTATGCTAGGATAAACCTCTTAGCTAGGGCTAAGAGGTGAAGCTTGTAGCGTGATAGGAAACTTTTTGCTTGTGCCTTTTATTTAGACTGAACTAATGTTGATTTTAGTTTAATTAAGAGAATGTTTTTAGTTTTTAATGGTCTGTTGTGACTAAAATTACAATAGATCTGCGATAACTTTGAGCATTTTCCTTTTCTTTTTAAGATTATGACGTCAGGAAGTCCTGTTGTTCACCATCGTCTCCTGGGTATGGTTGGATGACAGAACCCTTCCTAACCTTCATATTATGTTAATTGGTTGTTAATTAGTTTAATTCTGTTGTTTACTTTGTCTACTGGGCATGGTTTAGTAATGGAATCCATTCTAATTCATATACCTTTCATCTCTTGAAAACTATATCAAAGGAAGTTCAGTTTGATTTTCATGGTACACCCTTCAACTGGCTGAAGAGGGGACTCTAAGTCCAATTGAGTTTTGGAAGCAGGCATAAAATGTCCCTGATATCTACAAGTGGATCCTCTGAATCCCTATTTTCCTACCTCTGAATTTCTTAAGTTTTAAATTAATATTTCATCATTATTCCCTTAATTATATTTGATTTAGATTTCATCTTAGTCTAGTTCTAGTTCTATTTAGTTTCAGATTACGTACAGGTTTCAGTCCTTTGGGATTCGACCTCGGTCTCATCGAGTTTATTACTACATCACAACCCTATACTTGGGGAGTGAACATAAGTGATTTTTCCATAGGGACAGTTTCAGGCCAAAGGAAAGATAAATGGCCCTATGTTATTCATTATGCGAGTAGAACTCTAAACTCGGTCCAAGTGAACTACTTAACAACTGAAAAAGAGTTACTTGCAGTAGTTTTTTCTTTGGATAAGTTAAGTCCTACTTACTGGGATCCAAAGTGATTATTTTCATGGACCACTTGACTTTGAAATATTTGTTATCTAAGAAGAATGTAAAGCCAAGACTTTTGAGATGGATCTTCCTACTCCAAGAATTTAACTTAGAAATAAAAGATAAAAAAGGAGTAGAAAATATAGTAGCCGATCACCTTTTTAGATTAATGTTAGATGATTTCATTGAGGAGATGCATATCCAGGACACTTTCCTTGATGAACAATTATTTGTGATCTCCAAATTACCTTAGTATGCGAATATAACTATCTTATAACGGGAAAAATGCAATATCATTGGAAGTTAAAAGATAGGAAGCGTTTTGAAACCGAAGTTGGGAACTTCTTCTAGGATGACCCATATTTATATAAATATGGGACTAATCAGATTTTTAGACGTTGTATTCTAGAGGATGAAGTTCGGAGTGTTATTTTCTTTTGCCACATGGAAGCATGTGGTGGCCATTTTTCTGTTAAGAAAACCACTACTAAAATCTTACATTGTAGTTTTTACTGGCCCACTATGTTTAAAGACACTTATGCTTTCTGTGTTGCTTGTGATATATGTCAATGGTTGAGAAGAGTGTCCCAGCGTAACATGATGCCTTTATCCCCAATTTTACCAGTAGAGATATTTTATTGTTGGGGTATTGATTTTATGGGCCCATTTCCATCTTCTTTTGAATTTTTTTATATATTAGTTGGTGTGGACTATATTTTCAAGTGGATTGAGACAGTTCCAAGTAGGACTAATGACAACAAAGTAGTCATATGATTCTTAAAGGAAAATATTTTTTCTACATTTGGAACTCCAAAGGCCATCATTAGTGATGGCGGGTACCACTTTTGCAATAGGACATTTGATGCTTTGATGAATAAATATGGCATCAAGAATAAAGTGAGCACCACATACCACCCACAAATGAGTGGGCAAGCTGAGATTTCTAATCGGGAAATCAAACACATCTTAGAGAAAACTATAAGGCTAGATAGGAAGGATTGGTCCCTCAGACTATATGATGCTTTATGGGCTTATAAAACTTCTTATAAGACGCCGATTAGAATGTCTCCATACAGATTGGTGTATGGGAATGCTTGCCACTTGCCTATGGAATTGGAATATAGAGCCTACTGGGCATTAAAGAAATTAAACTTTGATATGGACCAAGAAAGTGGATAAATGAAATTAGAGTTGAATGAATTAAAGGACCTGAGGAGAGACTCCTATGAAAATTCAAAAATATACAAAGAAAGGACTAAAGCTTTTTGACGATAAAAATATTTTAAGAAAAAATTTTGAACCTTAGCAAAAGGTCGTATATATAATTCCCGTCTCCATTTCTTTCTGGGAAAGTTAAGATCAATATGGATAGGCCCTCTCATTGTGAAGAATGTTTATACTCATGGGGCTGTTGAAATTAAGAATTCATATAATGACAATGTGTACAAGGTTAATGGTTAGAGATTGAAGCCTTATGTGGAAAGCTTTCATTTGGGAGAGGAGTCTGTCCCTCTTCATGAGACAGAATATTCAGATTGATACTCCTAGTCTGACGGAACATTTTTGTAGGATTTGTATCATATTCAATTTTTTTTTAGTGTCATATAGCAAGTGAGTTCTTCATGGTAGGTCTATCCACTTTTTTTTTTTAACTCCAAGAATTTTTATTGATCAGAAAGGTCGGGACCGGCTTATAAGAACTTTGGGAAAGCCCAAAAACAAAAAGGGAATGGGTCGTCCTATCATATGAGCTAAGAGGAACAAAAAACAAAAAACAACCATGCCTAAGATTGACGGAGTGACTCGAGCCCAACTTTGTTAAGAAACAACAATCCTTTGATGACATGAGGGAGTGAATCTCTTCTTGGGAAATTGGAGTTGACCTAAGCCTCGCTCCCCAGGCGGCCTAAACCATCTGCAACCGTGTTCACTTCCCTTAGGGTATGAACAATATGGAGTTGAAGGGAGTGGGCGAGGAAGGCAATTCTTACCTTAAAGTACCAGATTTTCTAAGAAACGTAAGCTGAGTCAGACAGGGCCTTCACCACTACCAAAGAGTCACTTGCAAGAACTATTCAAGAGTAGCCAAGTTGGTGTGCCAGAGCAAGAGCATCAAAAACTGCCTTAGTCTCAACCCTCGTGTTTGTACTGATACCATAAACCCTGGCGAACCCAAACAAGAATCTACCTGTTTCTTCTCTCCCCACCCCACCTCCTCCTGAAGGCCCCGGGTTTCCCCTAGAGGAACCATCCACGTTCAACTTTATCCAGCCCGAGGACGGTCTGCTCCATTTCACCACAGAAATTTTTTTCGACCTTAGATGCGGGTTCATGATTCTCCAACTTGTGTTCATGGTAGCAATTAATTTGAGGAGGGTTTTAGGAGAAGGAAGCGTGGAGCTGACTAGTTGCACCCAGTGGAGAATTCACTTGACAATTATGGAGACTTCAGAATAGTCGTTGTTGAATCTGTTGGCATTTCTGGCTTGCCACAGTTCCCAGAAGATGAAAATGGGGATGAGGCCCTTTAGAGGAGAAGATGATAACGTGGAAGAATCCCACCATAGAGCAGCTCGGGCGTCCGGTGTGGGGGGCAAAGGCTGGGGGATCCCCCAATCCTGATGGAATTGCTCCTAAACCCTGCTGGCTAAAGACCCTGTGACAAACAGGTGGTCCACCGATTCATAGTTTGGATGAGCAGGTGGTGGACAGTAGGTGCACTTAAAGGTAATACTGATAACCTTCCTTTGGATATTGATGTCGACTGGGACTGCATTATGAAGAATTTTCCAGGAAAGAAGGGAGATCTTGGGAGGGACTTTGGAGTGCCAAACCCAGGAAGACCAGCTGGTTTTTGGCGCAATGGGCCTGATGATCTTCCAGGCCAAGGTAGCTGTGAGATCCCCATTCCCTGACGAAAGCCATATTCTGTTGTCCTCAGAGTCTGACGTACAGATCCCTTCAAGGGCTACGTGATCGACCACGACCAGGGGCAGGACTTGCAAGGCCTTCGCTCTATCTATCCAACCTGCAGGGCTAATCCAGTCTCGGACAGTGGCTGGCGTGTTGGCCTGTTGATGCAACTGCAGAGGACGCAGGGCTCCAGGCTAGACCAATCCTCCTCCCAGAAATCAATGAAGCCCCACCCGATCAGCCATCTAGAATTTTCCCTGAGCACCTCTCATATTGGGTAAGAAAAAGCTTGATTTGGGTGAGGGACCTTCTTGATCCGTTGGCGAAGAGGATCGTATCATTAGCAAATAGAAGATGGGAGACTATGGGGCAATTTGGACTCATCTTGTATGGCTGGCACACGCCCGATGCGACCAACCGATGGAAGCCTCTGCTAAGCCCTTCAGCTGCAAGGATGAAATGTCCTGGGGAAATTGGATCGCCCTGCCTTAGACCCCTCGAGGAGTGGAAGAAGCTGGCCACAACGCCATTGATGAGGACCGAGAACCAACATTCTGACCAACAATGTTCCACTAGTTGGATCCAATCTCTGTGGAACTTGAATTGGCTAAGGGCCTATTTTAAATAGTTCCAGTTGAGTTTGTCGTAGGCCTTCTCCATGTCTAGCTTCAGGGGAAAGTTGCCTCTGAAGTCTCCTGAACAAGTGCATAACTTTCTGCCCTGGATCGTCCCTACACAAATGCTGCCTATTCTATGGAGAGAATGTTGGGGAGAATAACTCCCAGTCTCGCACCAACAATACCTAAAAAAATTTTTGTACAAACAATTACAAAGGTTAATTGGTTTGAAATCAGAGAAATAAACTGGGGCACGTACCTTGGGAATTAGGCAAATTAGAGAGGCAGTGAGGGCCCGAGGGAGATCAGCACCACTCAAGAAGAATCTAATAGCCATGAGGAGGTCGTGGTAAATCGTGGACCAACAAGCTTGGAAGAACGCCCCAGAGAAGCCATCTGGGCCAGCTGCACCGTCTGGCGGAGTCACTTTGACCGCCTGGAGAAGATCTTCCAAGGATGGTTCTGTTAGTACGAGAGCATTGTCTTGGGCTAAAACCACTGTCGGGATAGAGTGCAGGAAGTTCTAGGCATTGAGGTTATCTTCAGCCTGATATAGATGTTTGAAGTAGTCCACCGTAACTTCTCTAATTTTTTTTATGTTTGAGATTACCATATCGTTAACTAGCTTGATTTCCTGGATTATGGCTCTTCTATTTTTGGCCACCATGACCGAATGAAAGAGCTTGGTGTTATGATCTCCTTCTTCCAACCAATGAGGAAGGAATTTTTTCTTCCAAAAAATCTCCTTGTAGAGTTCCAACTAGGCGAGGTTGTCCCTGAGCCTCTGTAGATCCTGTTGAGTATCCTAGCTTGGAGCCGTAAGAGCCGCTTCTTCAGTGCGGGAAAGCTCAGCCAAGGTAGTTTGAATTTGGCTGAAGATCTTACCAAAGGTGGCCTTATTCCAATGCTTGAGAGCCTGTTTCACTGCCTTCAATTTTATTATCATAATTTGGATTGGATTGCCAATTGAGGGAGCTGCCCAGACCGCTTGCACCACCTCCTGGAATCCAGTGTGCGAGCACCACATTCTTTGAAATCTGAAGGCTTTTGCGCCCCCCCCCAGGTGAGGGGATGGAAATTGAAAAAGTAACAGAGCATGGTCTGGGAAGGTGATTTACATGAAATGCAGGAAATTTCTGCAGCCAACAATCATTGTAACACACTCTGTCAAGCCTGGCCCAGACCCTAGGCTCACTCAACTGGCTACTACCCCACTTGAATCTATTACTTGAGAACATAGCGTCCACTAGACCAGCGTCATTCAGACCCTCCACAAAATCATCCGCACTCCTTGCTTCAAAGAACGTGGAGCCCAGTCTCTCAGATTGCGACAATACTGCATTGAAGTCACCACAAACTGCCCAAGGGGATAAGCACCCTGAGCTGAGGTTAGCCAGGTCCTCCCAAAGCTTCTTCCACAAAATTCTAGAGCATTTTGCATAGACAAAAGTCATATGCACCTTCTCCTACGCCTGGTTCAAGCCCACTTCAAAAGAGATCAACTGGTCTGACTCTGCCAGGGTCCCAGCAGCCAGGAAAGAGGCCTAGAACACCCAAATTTTACCACCAAGGGATGCATTGGAGCAAGAGGAGTGATATCCTAACTTCAGCCCGGTTCTAACTCTTTTTTCATCCCTAAGCATCGGCTCTAAAATAGATAAAATGATTAGCTTGTGGTGCCTGATAAGCCTTTTTAGAGTCCTAATCGTAGGAGAATTCCCAACCCCGCACGCATTCCACACAAGGATGTTAATCATTGATCACTTTAGAAGTAGTCTTGCCCCATCTCTTCGAGGTTCTCAGTCTGCCATACCAGTTCACGTCTGTAACTTTAAAGGTTCTCTTGGCTCTTCATTTGGGTTGGAAAGCCTCTAATCCCGCTGACATCTCTATGAATTGGAATATATGATCATTAGGTTCCTGGACTGTGCTTGTCATTCCCATTAGTTCTCTGGGAGTAGATAGAGTTAGCCCTCTCCATGCCCCCTGAATCAGATCTTCTAAGACGTTGGGAATCAGAGTAACGGCTAGAAGAGAAACAGGGGGTCGATCATGCTGCAAGCAAACCGCTGGGCTTTGAGGCTCATGGATGTGTTAATATCGCTGGAGTTGGCCAATGGATAAACTATTGGGATGTGATTGAGAGGCAAAGCCTCTTTGGGTAGCAGTCTGAGGGGTGTTAGGTGTTTGAAGGAGAATTCCTTTGGAAGTAGGGAGATAAGTCCATTGCCAACTGACCCCCTTACACTGGGAACTTCCTGAATTTACCCTGTTCCAAGCAACAACCTGAATATCTTCCAGGTCGTCTTCGAAGTTAGCTTCTGCTCTCAGCAGGCTGCAGCCTACCGATAGGGCTTTTCTGATAGGCGGAAGGGCGTGAATCCGAGGGCTGTGCCAAAGCTGATCCAGGGAAATAGGGAGGGGTGGGATAGGAGGGTTGAATGTGGTCTGAACCTGGCAATTAGTTGGGAAGTGGGGATGTAGAGGTGTGGGTTGGGTTGAAGGGTGGAGAGGCCCTGGTTAAGTGAAGGTTGCAGGATTGGGAGGGGAGGCGCTGGGGTGGGGGGTGGGGAGGACGTTAGTCGGCCTATGGATCAGGGGAGGTGGAAGCTCTGGGGGTAGGGTGGGACTAGAATGTAGGGCCTGGGGTGGGAAAGATTATTCAACCCATTGCCTAGTAGATCTAGGATTTGGTAGGGTAGGTGTAGGGGAGAGGTCAGATGCGCTGAGCTTCGGATCAGCTTCGATGGAGGGCCAGATTGAGAATAGTTTCCTTGCAACTTGCATCCCTCTAGGCGAGAGTATATCCACCACTGGCTGGATAAACACTCTGATACTAACATACTCCTGGGACAACCCCGAGAGAGCACTCCTCTCTATCTCTGCTACATCACCAAATGTACTCCCCAAATCCTTGAAGACTGATTCCATCTAGGCATGTGGTGGAATGCCCTGTAGTTTGATCCATCTTCTTTGAGTTAGAAGACTGGAGTTTGGGGACCAAGGTTCCATGTTAAGAATGCCCATCTCCATATGCAGCTTTGTGTCTGAGAAAAAGGATATGAGGGTTAAGTGTTCATTAAAGAAGAAAAGGATCATGTCTTTACAGAGTTTAGATATGGACACGGTTCTGATCTGTAGTTTTCTCACGCTAAGGCGTGAACTAGAGTTGGAATTTAAACCTCTGAGTTCATGACTTGCGCAACTACAGCTAACTTCCTTCTACTTTCGCTGAACACTTTGATTATTTTTTACCACCAGCCAATTGGTCTTGTCCTTACTACAGACACCTGATCTGCAATCGCTATTCTACATCTGTTGCTGCGTATCTGGGTTGGAATCTGCCTCACGCCTAATGGTCGCTTTCTCACTGACTCGCGCGGGTGGTGGATGGGGAGGGATAACCACAGGGGAATTTCGTCGAACATCAGCTGGGTTTGAACGTTCTGCTCCCCTAACCATTGCCTTGAACGATCTATTATCCCTTGTGGATGCACCGATTGGAATAGGCGCTGCAGGGATGGGCCTTGCCGTCGAGAGGCGAAGAGGAGGCACAGGGCGGGATCGCGATTTTGCATTCTAGATTGTTATTATTTTTCCATCTACCCATTTCCCATCCAATATGTCTAGAGCTGCTTTGGCCTCCGATTCATACATAAACTGAATAAAACAATACCCTTTTGATCGTCTTAAATCGGGGTTAGAAGGTATAAACGCATCCACTATTTTTCTATACCTTTTGAAAATTCTGTAGAGGTCTTCTGTTGTGATGTCAAAGGTAATGTTTCCCACGAAGAGGGTGTGGAAATTTTATCGTGACCCCTTGGGACGTCGGACCTCTTGCCAAGCTTCATCTTCATTTTTACCATAGGGAATGACCTTACCACGTTGACTCTTCTCGTTGTTACCTCACTTGCTTCCCATCCGAATATCTTCCGCCTTCCCCCCCTTTCTTTTATTTTTATTGTTCTCTGCGTTATATTATCATTACATTGGGAACAATGTAGATTTTAAGTTGGGGGGTATGGATAGTCATCTATGTGAGGTTTTTTTTTTTTTTTTAGGTTTATGGGAATTTTTTTTCAACATTTTTAAAGTAATAAATTTATATACAGGAATGTGAACATGATATTATACAAATTCCAAAGGCAAAGTTAATACTTAGTCTAGGTCGATATTAGTAAAAAATCTAATAACTGAAAATTATAGACTTGAGTTCAATTATCTAATCACTAGTTTAAAGTGAGTTATAATTTGATGTACTGAATTCACAATACACTCTATCTAACTAAGTGAGGAATATGATATGTGAACTAGAATAACAAAATTTGATTCAAACAAGGTTGAATGAACTAGTACCATTGATATATGCTTAAAGAGAGAATATTGAAGGAAAAAAAGTTATGGAAGAAGAAAATTTTATAATAGAGCATGAATGTAATGACCATAACAATCGTGTTAGTAATCCGGAGTAAGGATACCTAAGTATCCATTACTGTTACCATTACAAGTATGATACCTTAGGTTATGAAGCAAACCCAGTGAGAATTTTCATCTATGGGTGGTTTATAATAATGAGGATATGATGATAAAAGAAGAAATGACATGAAGAAAATGAGATAACTAGAGATTTCATATTCTTGGAATGATTGAAAGGAGTTAGGATAGAGAACATGCATATTTCTCAAAGTTAGACTAGTGTCATGGAGCACCTAAGGATATTGGATCATAACTATTCTAAATTTTGATTAGGTCTTTGAACTCAAGGATGTAATGAATTAAGAAATTAAGATTTTAACTAACTTCAGACTAATGGTAAGTAATGTTTAGTTCTGAAATTCACATGACGAATGAAGGCCTAATTGTATAAATTTTTGAGTGTTAAACTATTTTTCATGTTTTTAATGTTTGTGGATAACATTTTTGGAGGCCCTTATGCGACTATAACTCGTCCACTAGGGGTAATTTAAGGGTTTAAAGGTTTGTTGCATATGCTAAATGCCATCGAGATTACCTGGAAAAGTGGTGTAGTTAGAATTTTTTTCATTTTAATTTTATTTTTAAAATTATTTTTTATTCTTATTTTTATTTTTTCTTTGCTTATTTTGCTCGGGACTAGCAAAATGCTAATTGGGGGGTGTGTTGAGATTCAAATAATGCATAATTTTTTCCATTTATATCTTGATTTTATGAACATGAATCAGCTTAATGTTCTATTTTATTCATGTATATGTTGCAAGGTGAATTTAAGAGCTTAGATTGAAAAAGGGTTCTAAAAAGTATGGATTTAATGCTTAAGAATCACCAAGGTAAGGGATGGATCTTAGGAGACCAAGATTTAAGAATTCACATGCCAAAGATCTAAGAAAACCAAGTGAGGAATGAAAAGAATCGAATATTTGAAGTGAAGAATCCTGAAATTGTCCTGAAAAGTGTATTCTAAAGCTTTGAAGTCTATTTTGGAAATTTACGCAGCGGAAAATCTATTTTAAACAAACTGTGCAGTGAGAAGTCTATTTTGAAAAACTATGTACATTTGAGGCGGTTTATAGTTTTTCCAACTCTATACGAAAATTGGAGTTCCTCACTTATATATAAAGCTTCCTAGGGCATTCCTAAGCATTATTCAAAGCATTCAAGAGCAAGATTTATTTTAGAGGGTTTTCAATTTTTTTTAAGTTTTATAAATTATTTTTTTTTCTTTTAGATATTTTCTATTTGCATTTATTCTTTCTTGTTGCTTTCTTTCTCTATTTTAGTTATGTTTTTCTAAATTCCTTCTAACCCAAGCTAGAAGGGAAGCATATGGGTTTAATAATTCTTTAAGTTATCATGATTGATTGTTTTAATGATAAGAAGAATGGTATATGCATTTTATCTCTATTATTTAGGTTTTGTTTTTGATCCTCTTGTGAGATCCATATGTTTCCATCATATGAGATCCACATTGATGGATAAACTTACCCTAGATCAATCAGATTTCCTAGATAGGAGAGGTTCTCAACCTGTTATATTTCTTTGATTTTTATTATCTCATTAATATTGAATTCTTAAAATCACTGACGCTTGAGAATATATGTCAATGGTACAAATTCATGATTTTCTAATCTTTTATATCATTTATTAAAATGTTTAAACTGTTTAATTTTCTGATTAGGCTGACCATAGTGCTCAGATCCTAGTTGTGTTATCCAAGTCATTATGATTTTGAAACGTTAACATATGTGTGGAACTTTGAAGCTTGGATGTTATTTTAATTTAGTTGAATTACATCCATTCAAAAATCTCAAAATCAAATCATCAGTTTAGTTTTTATTAATTAGTTTGTTTTGCATTTGATTTTTTTCTTCTCGTAATTCATCTCCTTGTGGGATCGACCCTGTATTCACAAGATATTACTTACGAACCTATGCACTTGGAGGCAAGCAATCATTATACCATTGCCGCTTCAAGTGTAAGCGATTTTCAAAGGATATTTTCGTATAGACATCCTCTAACTTCACCCATAACTTAACCACAGTTTTCTCCCTCATGATAATGTAGAGAATTTCATCCGTGAGACATAAACGGATCGATGATAAGGACTTCTTATCAAGAGTATTCCAATCATCGTTAGTCATAGTAGACTTTCACTCCTCAAGAGCACCATCTTGGCTTGCTTGATTAAAGAACTGATTATTTTGATCTTCCATAACTCAAAATTATTTTTTCGTGAATACTTCTCAATCTCATACCTAGTACTTCATATTATTACTAATATTACAGATTCAGACCTGTGCTCCCATCGATTGCACTGATACCACTTGTTGGGATTTGTGCTACGAAATCACACAGATTTGGATCTAGGATAACAATTCAATGACACTAAGCACACACAAGAGAACACGCAAATTTAACGTGGAAAACCCTTCTGGGAAAAACCATGGCACAAAGCGACATAATTCCACTATGAAAATAGAAATTATAAAGAGAAAGGACTTACCCGATTCGAACAACCTCGAATCTCACCCTTGCTACTCCCTTTAGAAACCCTTGAAACCTCTTTAGAAAGCTTTAACATTCCATTAAAAGCCCTAGGGACCCCTATTGATAGTATAGGAAACTCCACTTACACACCTCTATGAAACCGTCTTAAATTTATGCAGTCTAGGTAGAATCCGTGCACCATCTGCATAACCTTTGACCGGTTGAGCGTCCCAGAAAACCCACGCACATACCCCGTTGCTGGACTTCGAGTTGAGCTGGCTTTGACCAGTCGAAGGACCCTTTATCCCTCGACTGGTCGAGCAATGCCAAGACTTAAAACATCTTACAACATGAGCAAAATTCTAAACTTGGAAAGCCCTGTTAAAACTGGTGCATCTTGTAATCTGAGAGAGTTTCTCCCTTGAAATCACGAACATCCATGAAGGGGTATCCAATCCTTCATTATGATTCATGCAGATAGGTTTAAACCAAAGATCCCTTGACTGTGAAAGTTCATCTCTAACCATTTTAGGATTTGTTAAAACTCATGATTAATTTGGACCGTTGGTTATCTTACGGATCATCTCCCATGTAAAAAAATAATCCAGAGGAGCGTCTGCCAACTTGGCAACATAAATGAATACACTTCTTCACATGGTTCTAGTGTCACATGCAAGAAATATGCTGAATCAAGGATCATTAGAACCCACTAAGATTTTCATCAAGTCCGTCCAAAAGGTGGGTCCCACAAGCTCTGTGGTACCAATCTGAACCCTCCAGCAAAGACAGACCGAAGAAAGAGTTATTCAAGTGGAAGTTGCCATTATAGGTGAGGTCATATTCCCCATTTCGAACAAGAATCATGCTAGAGAGTCTCACACTCTGATCCAAAACATCAAGTTAATAAGACTTGATTTACAAAAGAAACTCAACATTACGCAGATCATGATTCATGTGCCGCACTTATGAGATGAGCGTAGACCCGACACAAAGTTGATTGGACCTGACTCGCTCGGATTTAGACAGAGCAAAAACAGTAAGAAGGGAGTTTTTTTTTTTAAAAAAAAAATTAAAATTAAAGAAGCTTCAATTTATATGCAAAACCTTACAAAGGGCCCTTTCAGGCGGAGGATAGAAAAAATTCTGCTCCACCTATCATAAACTTTACAACCAAAAACCAAAAGAAGAAGACCCTAGGGAGGGACACGAGATCGAATGGTCCCAAGCCCAGATTTGTCCAGAAGGATCTGACCCCGAATGGGTCGGAGGAGGGAGGAGAGCTCGGAGAAAAAGAAATGTTGTTGGTGATGGCTCCCTAGCTTAGCTAAATTGTCAGCCGGGCTGTTGGCTTCCCGAGGGATATAAGAGAAGGAAATCGACTGCCTTGCAGTAAACGATCTGATTCTGGTGATCTAGTACTTCCACATCTAGGAATATTCAAGCTTCCCCTGTAAGCATCCAATCGCCCAGCGGGAGTTGGATTCGAGAAGGATGTTTTGGTGGCCCAAGTCCAGGCAAAATCGAAGCTCATCATGGATGACACGTAATTCCGTGAAGTTATTCAAAGCCTCACTATAGCCGTGAGCAAAAGCGAACACCAGGTTTCCAAGATGATTACGACAAATTCTGCCTCTACCAGCCTGGCCGAGATTGGCTAACGCGGACCCGTCCACATTGAGCTTTAGAGAGCCAAGCGACGGCCTGGTCCATCTCACAATCGCGACAAGGCGTGAGGCCGAGGAGGGCCGACGAATCCTAGGGGACTGCCCAGAAGTGTATCGTCTCGAAAAAATTCGTACAAAGACCCAAGTACCACCTCAGGTAGAAGTCACTAACAACCAAATCCTTTGAAAATTAAATGATAATTAACTAGTGCTAAGCTAGATTACCTATGAAATTAGCCCTAATCACTTTAAATACGATTTGTAAGACTCAAAATTGACAGGATCGCTAATGATATATTACCTAAAAACTTAGAATCTATCTCAAAACCCAGTTGCTCTCGGGAGCATCACGAAACTCCGTATCGGACTTGGACCACACGTCGAAAGTTCGATTACCGTGAAACTACATGATCATGACCACCTTGTTGGACTTGACAACCATCTTGAAAATTAAGTCTTAATAGTACCCAGAAATGCACAACTTGAGCCCGGAGCGAAGTGTGTGAGAAACGCGAATATATTTAGGAAATGAACTGAAACTTAAGTGAATTGAGTCGGTTCGTTTGTAGGCCAAATCTAAGGATTCAGACTGTTAGAATCTGACCCAATTACACCCTTGGATCAGGAAATTTTTTTTACACATGTCAGAGTACTTGTGGCCCTGATCGAGTACCGATGACCGTTGAACTGAAACTAGTTCCCTGCGGTCGATTTGTAAACTCGATCAGATTGAAAACTTATCCTGACCTAGATCCATTGTCAGGGAGCTTAAGTCCGACCGTATGTAGAAAAGGGGTCTCCAGAATAGCTTCGTTGGTCCGAAACGGCCAGTGTTTGGCTATAACCTAAGTATACCTTGGCCCTGGGGCCATTCCCATCACTTATGGGCCTATATAAGGGCCTTAAACCCTCTTTATCCCTTGCCATACGAATTTTATAAAACCCTAAGGGAGAGAAGAAAAGAAAGAGAAGGAAAGAGAGAGAAAGTGGGAGAGAGAGTTGGAGTTGCTCCTGGGATTTGATCCCTGCTGCTCCATGTGCTTAACCACTGCTTCTATATCACTATTCTGGCGATTTTGACTCCGTACTTAAGTAAGAAATCCAAACCCTAATTTGTTTTAGATATTCAAATAGAGTAGAAGGTGAAGTAGTTAACTTATTCCATATTATAGGTTGTCGTTGCGCTGTAGACGAGGACTTAGCATGTAAACTTAGTTCGTTACAAGTCTACCGGTGAAAGGTACAGATTATAAATGTTTAGGTTATGGTTTTCAAGTCTTTCAATGTCAGTAATGATTAATGACTGACTTGATTGCTGGCACACATGCGTAGATGTGACGTTTTCCATATATTATGTATATACGTGGGGTATGTTGATTTTAATGCATTCCATGTATTTGTTAAAATGTTTAAGTGAGTATTGAATTATGATTTATGCTTGCCATGTTCATTAACTAACAATACATGATTGTTTTACGTATGGTGAACCCCTTGTAAAGGGATTTACTATAATACCCATTATAACTACTTAACTACATGTATAGGTTATGTGTAGCCTAAGTGTTTGATAAAATAACCTGAATGTGAAAATGCCTGTCTAAATGCATGTAATGAGGGTGTTGAGATGAGATTCTCAATTCCTTTATCCATGGATATAGTATCCTTTATATAACCTATTTTATTACTGTGTATTTAAGATGAAATGCTTATGTACGGTACATGTGTAGTAGGTGTTTTATCAAACTACTTAAGGTAAGATTTACATTTGATTTTAGTTCTCACATGCTATCATTGGCTACTACATGTGTATATTGCTATTTAGAGTGTGCTTGGGGTTACAATGTAGTCCAGACAATCAGTAATGGTATGTGATCAGTGGCTGAACTGTTTAGCCATGACAGATATGCCTGATGAATCTGAGTCATACACTGCTTGTCAGTAGTGGTTAGGCCACACGGAGTGCTTATGCGCTCCATGTCAATCGGCTCGATGTACGCCCGTACCAGTCGAGTCTGTTAAGCAACCCGATTGGCCTAATGTATGTTCACCATGTATAGACACCACTGCTTAAATCTAAGGTACTAAACGTACCGGGGAAAGCTCGTTTAACCTTGGTACCTCGATCCGCTAAGACTCATGAGCCGGACATGGTGGTATAGGACACTGTGGTCGAGTTGGAGGCCTACGCCGAGGTGACAAGCTCACCCGTAGTGACCAGTGAGTAATCTAAGCTCGTGAACCGAATACGGTGGTATGAGATACTGTATTCGAGCTGTCGGCCTATGACTTAGTGATGAGCCATTAGTAGTGACCTCGAGTATACTCTAAGACTGCACTGAGGCGACAAGCCTTTTCGTAACAACTAGAGTATAAGCTAGGCCTGCATTATGGTGACGAGCCCTTTGTAGCGACCTGGAACCATAATATCGTATGAGATCAGCTAGGACTGACGACCCTAGAATGGATCTTTATTTAGGAAATGATATAAGGGAGGCACCTTAGCTTTCCAATTCTGCTGTATGAAAAGGTCTAATAAGAAGTTGATAATCATGCTCATGCACCACATTGCATGTGCCTTTGGCGTGGAAGAGCACAGCAGGAGTGTTGCATGCCGTGATTGTTAGATGTTGTCGCAAGATGGAGTACAGGCGAGGGCATGCATCATTATAACATATCATACTTGCATTAACAAGAATACCTAGGACATGAGTGTTGTACTGCTTTATCATTACTACTTGACCGAATTGATAACATGTTAACCTTTTCTTCATAGTTCTACTGAGTTGATTACTTACTCTCATGTTCTGGGACGGTACTTTAAACACCAACCAGACCTTGTTGTAGATGTAGATGATGGTGATGCTTTTGAGGCAGAGCTGGACTATTACGATGATGAGGAGTTCTCCTATATGCAGTTGTCAGGCGGGTCTATGTAGACCACTCTGATTGATGGAGATTATTGGGTTGCTGACTAGATGACATTACACATTTTGTATATTTTGAGATTTTTCATATAACTATTTGACCTGGTAACATGATCATACCCAGGAGACTTATAATCACTTATATGTTCTATATACTTATCACAGTCTTCTGCTTGCATAATTAATTGTCTCTGGTGTATGATATGCTGTTTGGTATAATCTCACTCGTGTTTAAGGCACTCATATAGACAACATTAAATCATCATTATTTATGTTGCATAAGTGATGCGTTGGAACTCGAGAGTTGGGCTCCTACTCGACCACTGATTTTCAGGGCATTACAAGAAGGCTGAGAAAGGAAATCTCTATAGAAATTGGAAAAAATAGAAGATAACCACCATTTCACCTTTGAGAAAACTCTCACCTTAGAGGGAGAGCAGTTGTCAAATCTGGCCAAATTCCTAGCTCCCTAAATCTCCCAAACAATAAAAATAGGGGCCACTCTAAAATACTAAGCGTCGAGATGTCGAGGAAGAGGACGGAGCCACCACCAATGGAGCCGATCCTGCAACGACGAATGGTGAAAAAGAGGGATCCTGAATAGATCCGCTGCACTCTTCCAAAGGTGGGTGGCCAACACACCATTTAAAAATAGATGGGATGGGGATTGATAGCCGAGCCAGGGGAGAGGCTTCTCGGGCATCAATTACAAGAAGAAACCAGTTGAACTCCCCTCTGCTAGATGAGAGTGTTAATAGGCAGTGCATTCCATAGAAGTTTCCAAACGCATAAAAAGATTTTTAGGGGGATGAGAGGGTGGCAAACGAATATTGGCTAGGGAGGAGTCTGACCACGGAGCCAAATGATATCCCAAACAGATTTAACTGAGAAGCTACCTGAGGGTTGATAAGGCCACAATAGATGATCCGCCTGATCCGAAGTGTAGAAGCCCCCGTGCACTATGAATTGAGAGAGCCATGCCGGAATGTGGGCAGGCAGATTGAGCTTCAGGCCATGAGGACCCAAGAAATCAGCCACCGAGCAGTTTGAGGATGAGTCAGGGAAAGGAAGGGAGGGGAGCGCGCTCAAAGGACCCAATCCAGTCCAGTTGCAATGCCACATACTACATTCACCTCGGCCAATCAGGACTTGAGCGTGGAGATCAAGAACCTGGAACATGCTCATCATGCATTTCCAGATAGGGGACACAAGATGGGGACTGATTTAGAGAACATAAAAGAACCCCAAAGACTGTGGGATCTGGAATGTTTGATATTCCGGGCTAGCTTAAATTGGAGGGAGTGCATAACCTCTTACAAACTTCTAACACCGAGGCCTCCTTCTGATTTAGGCTTGATGATATCCCTCCACTTGTGCTAGTGAAATTTCTGCTTTCCTTTATAAGAACCCTAGAAAAAAAATTTACAAATAATTTTTCAGCCGCCCTGAGAATCTGCTTCGGAACCATGGATGCCGCAAGAGTATACATTAGCATCCCACTAAGAATGTGGGACAAAAGCATAAGTCGACCAGCCTGAGAGAGAACCTAGACTTCCACCCATCGATTTTGGCAGCCAACTTATCTAGGAGAGGGGAGAAGAGGCACCTTCTCGACCTCCCTTTCAAAATCGGGACTTCAAGGTAGGAGAGACTACCAGCAGCCTTGGCAATCCCAAGGATCTACTCAATGCAATTGATTCGAGAGGGGGAAAGCTTGGCAGAGCAATAGAAGGCGCTTTTTTCTAGGTTGATTCGCTGACCTGATACATGCTCAAAGTTGGAAATGAAGGCCTTGAGTATCTGCAGTAAGACCTTTGAGCCGTTGAGGAAAAGGATAGTGTCATCGACGTAGAGCAGATGGGAGATCTGCCTGTAGCCTCCTTTCACTTTAAAAGGGGAACAGATGCCGCTGGAAATGAGATGGGATATTCCCTAGCTAAGCACTTCAGAGGATAGTATAAAGAGGCTAGGGGATATAAGGTCCGCTTGACGCAGACCACGAGAGGAGTTGAAGAAACCGCAGCTCATCCTGTTAACTAGGATAGAAAACCAGTTCTTCTCCTAGTAGGCTTCAAGGAGTTGCACCCACCTCGCTTCGAAGCCGAACTTCTTCAGGACCTCCTTCAGGAAGGGCCAGCTGACCCGATTGTACGCTTTCTCAAGGTCCAGCTTCAACACTATATTGCCACCGTGGACATTTTTGTCTAGGTCTCTAAAAACCTCTTGGCCCAAAGCAACGTGTTTAACAATATAATAGCCTTTTACAAAGGCACCCTGCTCTTGGGAAACCAGCTTGGGGAGGAGGGAGCTAAGCCTACCAGCAATAACATTTGTGAAAATCTTATAAACCACATTACACAAGCTGATAGGCCTGTAATCAGCAAACGATCTAGCCTCGACCTTCTTTGGGACTAAGCAGATCAAAGTCACACAGAAGGACCTCAACAGCTTGGTAGTTTGGAAAAAATCGACCACAACAGCATGAACATCATGACTTATGATGGACCAGCAGTTAGAGAAGAATGCAGCTGAAAAGCCGTCAGGCCCCAGGGCGCCATCTTGAGGCATCTTGAAAACGGCGGACCAAAACTCTTCAAAAGACAGAGGGCAAAGCAGGGCTACATTATCCTCAGGGGACACCATGGGCGGAAGGAGCCTAAGCATATCTTGCATGGACTGAATAGGGAGCTGGTCTGTGTCAGTCGCGAGGAGGGACCGGAAGAAATTTACTACCTCCCTTTGAATAGATGGCTGGTCAGAAATGCAATTGCCACTGCCAATCTGATCTCAGAAATACCCATTCTACTAATCTTCTCAGTAGCTGAGAGATGAAAGATCTTGGTGTTTTTGTCTCCTTCCTTTAACCAGGAGACATGAGACTTCTGCTTCCAAAAAATCTCCTCCTGGAGCTCGGCTTTGGACAACTCACATTTTGCAGAAGCTATGTCAGCCGCTGAGATATGAGGGTTGAATTAAGCATAGGCTTCAAGCTGAGTGAGGTGCTGCTCAGCAGAGGAGACCTTCTAGAAAACATTTCCAAAGCTCTTCTGATTCCAAATTTTTAAACGCAGCTTCAGCTGCCTAAGCTTCAACATAGCGGAGAGGAGAGATCAACAGCCCAAACCTCCATGACGGTCGCTTGGAAGGAATCATCAAGAAGCCACATACGTTGAAAATGGAAAGGCATGGGGGCCAAGGGGGTGGCTCGGGGGATGAACACCAACAACGGAGCATGGTCGGAGTTCACTCTCAAAAGGTGTTTAACCGTGAAAGTAGGGAACATGCTCATCCAAGAGGCGTTGGAGAGCAGATGATCCCGGTGAGCCTAGACATGAGAGCCTAGAGCATGGTTATTACACCAAGTGAACTGAGTCCCGATGAAACCAGCATCAATTAGGCCAGCTCTATCGTAGGCTTCATGGAACTCCCTCGAACTGACAGGGTTAACTGCCTATGCCCAATCCTTTCTGAAGAATTAAGAACAGCATTGAAGTTTCCACCAATAGCCCAAGGACCCGAGGAAGAAGAGGCAGTAGTCTCCAACGAGTCCCAAAGAGTTCTCCTTTCGAATCTCGAGCATTTCGCATAAACGAAAGAGATTCTGGGAGGGGGTGGGTAGGAAGGGAAGGCTCATCAATTTCTACTGTAATCAGTTGATCGGTGGAATCTAGAATGGTAATATGAATATCACTCCTGTGGAAAGCCTAAATCTTTCCCTCGGTTGAGGATTTTGAGAAGGAAAAATGGAAACCCAGCTTGACGCCGACACCCACTCTCTTAGAATCTCTAGCCATAGGTTATAGGATAGCAAAAATGGAAGGCTTCCAAGCTCGGATGATCCTCTTGGAGGTACGAATCGTGGCAGCATTTGCCACTCCCCGAGCGTTCTAGATTAGGACGTTATCCATCAGACACATTTCCTGAATAGATAACTTTGCAAGCCGAGTGCTTGAATCAATTACATGATTTCGCTAGATGGGTCAGAAAATTAGAAGCTGAGGATGTAGCGGATTGAGAAATCTTATACGGAGATAGATCGATAGTGAGATCAAGTTGACGATAGACCGATATATATCCATCAAATAGACCCTTGAGAGGAATAGGGCTCTCAACTGCGTCAGGCTCATGAAGAGTGGAGAGCGCGTTCGACTTGTGAATGGTCTGCCTGGGAGGAGATGAACTGAAGGAGGGGATTCCAACAAAGGAAGGTGGGGGGTTGGAGCTGATATGACGATCCGAGGATCTAAGGAGTTATCCACTTGAAGACTGAGGAGAAAACTCATGAGAAAATAGGGGAAGGGTGATCACTCCCCAAGTACAGGGTTATGATGTAGTAATAAAATCGGTAAGACCGAGGTCGAATCCTAAGGGACTGAAACTTGTACGTTATCTGAAATTAAGTAGAATTAAAACTAGACTAAGATATAAACTAAATCGAATGGTATTTAGGGAATAATTGTGAAATATTAATCTAAAACTTAGAAGAAAACAAAGATAAGAAACTAGGGATTCAGACGATCCACTTGTAGAGATCAGGGAGATCTTATGCCTGCTTCAAGAATTAAACTGGACTTAAAGTCCATCTTTATCCAGTTGAAGGGTGTAACCATGAAATAA
This sequence comes from Magnolia kwangsiensis, assembly GCA_037074715.1. NCBI lineage: Eukaryota > Viridiplantae > Streptophyta > Magnoliopsida > Magnoliales > Magnoliaceae > Magnolia > Magnolia kwangsiensis. Next base: position 142,769,980 of record CM073573.1, read on the forward strand.
AACTGAACTTACTTTTGATATAGTTTTCAAGAGATGAAAGGTATATGAATTAGAATGGATTCCATCACCAAACCATGCCCAGGAGACAAAGTAAACAACAGAATTAAACTAATTACCGACCAATCAACAATGCATGAAGGTTAGGAAGAGTACTGTCATCCGACCATGCCCAGGAGACGATGGTGAACAACAGGGCTTCCTGACGTCATAAACATAAAGGAAAGGAAGATGCCCAAAGCCATTGCAGACCCATTATAATTTCAGTCACAACAGACCATTAAAAATTGAAAGCATTCCTATTAATCCAACTATGACCAAAGAATGTTACAAAAAATATTAATTTTAAAATATATTTTAATAATAAATAATATATAACATATATAAAAAGTATTTAAAAAAATATCTTTTTATGGGGTTTTGGAAATAGTCCCACATGAGAGAAAAATCTGTAGTTTATATTAAGGATGTGGAGTATTATAATATTTACTTATCTAGTCCGTGGATCATGAGACTTGGGTGTTCCAGTGCGAAGCACTAGAACACCGCGCACGCACTCGCGCTCACGCTCGGGCTCGGGCTCTGGCACAGGCACGGGCACAAGCTCGGTCTCGGTCACGTCACGGCTCGGTGTAAGGGCGTGGGCATGTGAGGCAGTGTGGCTATAGAGGCGCTAGTGGTGCACTTTGCACTTCGCACTGCACATAGTGTCGCAGAGGGTCGCTCCCTTCGCGAACGGGAGTAAGACGTGTGCGAGTCGCGGTGTGACTAAGTGGCTAAGGCAGATGGCTAGATGATGGAGAGACTAGAGGACTGATTGAGAATCCTCCAGAATATATAAAGGGCTGAAAAAAGAGCTGTTGCAGAAAATATGTAACAGTTGTGCAATAAGTGTACGGTCCAGCTGAAACTGCTGCATGGCTAGCCCAACAACTAGAAAATGGCTAGCTGCTGTCTCACAACAGTTAGCATGCAACAACTTAATGGCCCATGCACAACAGTCAAAAAATGCCCATAAAACGGCTAGTTTTCTTCAACAGCTAGAAAACGGTCATAGGATTTATTTTCCTGGACCATAACTCCAGTCACCATAGCCTATAAAAGGAGGCCCTGGATAGGTTTTCAAACCATCTCACAACCTAATCCAGTACTTTCATACAAAACTGAGACAGCCCACTAATCCTCTCTCTATACTCCAGTACTAATTCCACCAAGATAACAACGTTTAAACCCTTACAAGAAGAACAGACCAACGGTGTGGTCTAAAATGGTTCAACTGAACTAGTGGCTGAAGACTTGACCAGTGCAGTGGTCTAAAATATTTTTTCTTCCTTTTATTTATTCTGGGATTTTTTTTATGTATTTCTGCCAGACTGTGTAAAAGAGTTCCATTAGTGGGCCTTCGTGTTTGCTGAACGCAAACCCACATCAGGCTCGTCGTATCCTAGAAGTGGTTTTCCTGTAACCTATCAACACACTCAATTCACTTGAATAGGGGCATATAATGCTTTAAGGACAGTGTTTCAGACATGCTTTAGCCTGTCCTTAGATCAAATAATTTTTTATTTTTCAGTTTCCACATTATACAGAAATTTTATTAATCTGTATAAATTCCCAACAAAGAAAGTTCAAGTAACATGAATTAAAGGAGTAAAACCAATCCCATCACACTACAGGCTTCACCTCTTAGCCCTGGCTAAGAGGTTCAACCCAACATGAATGGGTTGGCTGCCTTAAACAAAATAAAAGAAAAAGACAGAAAAAATAACTCTCTAACTTTTTGTCTCTCTCACGTTCCAGGCCCAAGAATCTCCTCCAAAGCTCTCTCTCTTTTTTCCTTTTATAAGCAGCGAGGAGATCGATCGGTTTGCTGGAGTGCGGAAGCAGAGGCGGTGGAGAAAGCGTGCGCAACAACCTCCTTTTGTAAAAATGCAAAGTTTTCTTGCGTTTGGAATCCATTTTTGGAAAGAGGAGCGTTGAAAAATCCAGTTTTCCTCCATGTCCAGGGTTGTGGACCCTTGCTGAACTTCTAGACGGTTCAAATCTACTGTCCGATCAACGGTGGTGGGCCAGCGCCTCTCCAGAACATCCGGTTCTTCCGGACTGTGCGTAACAGAGAGCACATCTTGCGCTGGTTGTCGGTGGGGCCCATGAAGGAGAACTTCTGAGAAATCCAGACCGTTCATTGAATGTGCGTCGAATTTTTAGGTGGAGAGGGGTGGTTTTGGCAGTCCGTTGATGTGGCCCATATGATCCATCTTACAGACGTTAATCCTGCGTTGTAATGGTTGGGACACCGTTCTTGCTATCTTCTTGAAGTTTCGACACTTAGGCCCTAGTAATATGGACCCTGTGATTCTAATTGACGGTTCGGATTGGACTTTCGAACCGTGATGATGACCCACAAGTGAGGACCACAGGTCCCTCTATTCAGCGTTCGCAGTGGCAGAAAACAGGGATCCTTCAAAGCTTCTATTAACCGATCCTTTAGGTGCGGTGTTCATCCAGTGCACTTATACTATGCACATGCACTAAGGTGAGTCCCACCTTGACGTATATGAGAAATCCGCTCTGACCATTCATTTTGCCACCTTAGTTAAGAGGTTGAAACCAAAATTGAACTATATTCAGATATCGGGTGGGCCCCATTTTGATGATCAGTGGGTTGATTTGTTAATTGGGGTACTTTCACAGGGATTCAATGAATCAAATTTGACGTGTACAGTTAATTTATGGTCCTCAGGCTATATATGAAGTCTCAAGCGAACGGATAGTGGGAACCCTGTGATCTTGCATCATGGATGGTTTTTAGGCTCGTTTAATGCGAGTGGCGTGATTTTCTCGGATCTTTGGCATGTAAATTCCTTGATCTTGGTCCTCTAGGGTCCGTCCCTTGCCTTGGTGATTTTAGAGCGTTAAATCCATGCTTTTAGTACCCTATTTCAGTCCAAGCTTATAAATACACCCTGCATCACAAACACGATTAAATCGGGCCATTAAATGGTATCATGCTTGTAAATTCAGGCAATAACTGGGTCTAATATGCAATATTTGACCCTCAACAAAGGGGAAAGTGGGAATTTTGCACCTGGCCATGCAGATGGTCGCCAGTGAGTTGAGTAGGCAAGGCGGGGAGGGCCTTAGCAGTAGAAGTCGCAGGAGCTCCGAGCTGCAATGAGGGGGAAGAAGTTCCGCAACGGTGAGGGTCTGCTACTGGAAGTTGCTGATGTTGGACACTGGGATCCTCATTTGGAGTCGAAAAGATGCAGTCTAGAGTCAAGGAAGGAGTAGCAGGGGCATCAGTAGAAGGTTTGCCTGCCCCAACGGCTATTCGTCGAACAGTTGGAGGACAGTAGACTTGAAGCTCATAGCACGAGGGATGGCCTTCCGTGTGGGAGTTCAGGACCAAACTGGTAGTCTACTGTTCTTGGACACTAGTATCCATAGTTGAGACCGAAGGGGGGAAATCCGGAACAGGGTGAGGAACTGTAGGGGCGATGGAAGAGGTTCTACCAGCCATGGAGGCATTTTGTCTAGCAGTTGTAGGACAAAAAACTTGCAGCTCATAGCTCGTGGCATGGCCCACCGTGGGGCAGCCACGATCTTCATGAGGGACCTCATCAAGATCCCTGGGAGAGAGGGAAATATTTTGGGGAGCACCGATGGACTCACCCGAGAGCCCAGTAGGGGAAGAAAACACTTGCTCCCTCATTTCAGGAATCACACGAATGTGGAAGATCTTCCAGTTTACCATAAGCTGAACTAGGGGTGGATTTAGGAGCTCTTGCTGGTGGCGAATCTTAACTCGCTCGAACATTGGAAATATACCGAATCTGGAGATTGAGTCTTTATCAGAAACTGACCCAAATCAGCTCCCCAAATCGTGAATAGTGGAGTAGAACCAGGCGTGGGATGTGATCCCGAATATGCGGATCTAGGATTCCTTCTCATCTAATTGGGCATCCGGCGACTAGGGAATGAGTTCAATCAGGCCCATCACCCATCTGAGTCTAGAGAGGCTGGTCGGCAAGAAAATCCATCAACTCACTTCTGACCTTAAACGCAATGAGAAACCTCAGAGGGGAGAGGCGAGTGACGTCAGTGGCGGATGCTTTGAATCGGGAGTCTCGGAATGAGTTCAAGGGATTTGTTGTTCTTTCGTTTTATCATCAAGTTGAAACTGAGTCGACTCACCATCTCTTGGATGCTATGATATGACATACACACACACATATTACTCACCATCTCTCACCATGTCTTGGATGCTATGATATGACACACACACACACACATATATACATATACATCTATATATACATATACATACACACATACATATCTACATATGTATATACACACACACCACACACACACGGTCATGCCAACTTAAACAAGCGTGTTGTAAGTGAGCCTCACCATGATGTGTTCATGTGATTTACTATGACAATTCAGTTCCTGATATGAATTGAACCGTGGTGTACAAAAATATGACTGATTTGTGATTTACTGGGCCACAAAACAAAAAACAATGAGAGAGGGGAAACTTACATTTGAATTTTTCACGGAGCCACCATGATGTTTAATGAAATCCATTCCATCCATTAATTTCCTTTTAAAGGTTAATGCATGGAGACAAAACATTAGACCCATACATGATATATGTGGATCACATCAAGTGAAGTGATTTTGACAATGGGTGTCCCTACACAATTTTCACTCATGTAGCCCACTAGAATTATAGAGGTGGTTGGCGTTGGAGCAATACGCTTGAATTATCATCTTGAGCCATTATGGTTGGAGTGGATTTTACATACATGTTAAGGTGGGCCCACCTCCAGTTGACCCAGTATTGGTTGGGAAGTCATCCTAGGCTTTGGATTACATGCTATGAGTGCCATCAGCCACCTAGCACACTACAAGAAATGCCACTTTTACCCACGAAAATTTTCGTAGGCAAAAGTCCTAATTTCGTAGGCAAAAAGTTTTACCAGCGAAAATTTTCGTTGGCAATTTCCTCGCAAAAAGACCAAGGGGAACACCTTTTACCCACAAAAAAAAAAATTTCTTTGTAAAAGGTAAGACTTTTGCCGACAAACATTTTCATAGGCAAAACATTTTACCAGCGCTAATTTTTGTTGGTAAAAGTATTGACAAAACTTTTTACCTACGAATACTTTTGCAGGTAAAAATATATACATAACACTTTACCTACCAACAATTTCGTAGCTAAAAATATTTAAAACACTTTTTACCTACCAACAATTTCATAGCTAAAAATATTTAGGAGACATTTTACCTACGAATACTTTCGTAGCCAAAAATATTTAAAACACTTTTTACCTACCAACAATTTTGTAGCTAAACATATTTACAAATTTTATACCTACCAACAATTTCGTACACAAAAATATTAAACACTTTTTAACTACCAACAATTTCGTAGCTAAAAACATTAAAATGACTTTTTACCTACCAATAATTTCGTAGTTAAAAGGTACAAGATTTTTGCCCACATATATATATTCATAGATAAATATACTTAGAGAATGTTTCCCTACCACCAATTTTGTAACTAAAAAGTCCTTTACCTACGCAAAAACGTTTAGCTACGAATATTTTCGTAGGTAAAAATATTTTTGGGACTTTAAACTACGAAACTTTTCGTAGGTTAAAACTAGGGGGAGACTTTTACCTACAAAAATTTTTGTAGGTAAAAGTTTTTTTTTTTTTGTTTCCACGACCTATATACTAGTACAAAATTCTTGATATACACCTGATATACACCTGTTACAATATAATTCCTGATATGCACCTGTTATGTAATATATTTCATCATATTCACATTCACAGCTATTTAACTCCAAAGTACATAAATAACTCTATCCAAACATAAACTACATCATGCATAAATACATATAAGTTTAACATCATAAATAAAATATAAAAAATCACAAAGATGGATGCAGAGGTGGTGGGGCATCGATGAGTTTGGGTTCGGGATTGGGTTTTTCTTTAGGTTTTCAAGTTTAGGTTTAAGTTTAGGTTAGGTAGTTGAGAATAGGATTAGGTGTAGGTTTAGGTTTAGGGATTTGAGAACACATTTAGGTTTTAGGTTAAGGCTATAGGTAGGTTATAGGTTATAGCTGTAGGAAATTGAGAATAGTTCAGGTGTAGGTTTTAGGGTAAGGTTATAGGTAGGTTATAGGTTATAGGTTTAGGGAATTGAGAATAGGTTAAGGTTTAGGTTTAGGAAATCGGGTTTGGGTTCGGGATCAGGTTTTGCTTTGGGTTTTCAAGTTTAAGTTTAGATTTAGGTTAGGTAGTTGAGAATAGGATTAGGTGTAGGTTTAGGTTTAGGGATTTGAGAACACATTTGGGTTATAGGTTTAGATTTTAAGTTAAGGTTATAGGTAGGTTATAGGTTATAGCTGTAGGGAATTGAAAATAGGTTAAGGTTTAGGTTTTAGGTTAAGGTAATAGGTAGGTTATAGGTTATAGGTTTAGGGAATTGAGAATACGTTAAGGTTTAGGTTTAGGAAATTGGGTTTGGGTTCGGGATCGGGTTTTGCTTTGGGTTTTCAAGTTTAAGTTTAGATTTAGGTTAGGTAGTTGAGAATAGGATTAGGTGTAGGTTTAGGTTTAGGGATTTGAGAACACATTTAGGTTATAGGTTTAGGTTATAAGTTAAGGTTATAGGTAAGTTATAGGTTATAGTTGTAGGGAATTGAAAATAGGTTAAGGTTTAGGTTTTAGGTTAAGGTTATAGGTAAGTTATAGGTTATAGGTTTAGGGAATTGAGAATAGGTTAAGGTTTAGGTTTAGGAAATCGGGTTTGGGTTCGGGATCGGGTTTTGCTTTGGGTTTTCAAGTTTAAGTTTAGATTTAGGTTAGGTAGTTGAGAATTGGATTAGGTGTAGGTTTAGGTTTAGGGATTTGAGAACACATTTAGGTTTTAGGTTTAGGTTTTAGGTAGGTTATAGGCTATAGCTGTAGGGAATTGAGAATAGGTTAAGGTTTAGGTTTTAGATTAAGGTTATAGGTAGGTTATAGGTTATAGGTTTAGGGAATTGAGAATAGGTTAAGGTTTAGGTTTAGGAAATTGGGTATGGGTTCGAGATCGGGTTTTTCTTTGGGTTTTCAAGTTTAGGTTTAGGTTTAGGTTAGGTAGTTGAGAATAGGATTAGGTGTATGTTTAGGTTTAGGGATTTGAGAACACATTTAGGTTTTAGGTTTAGGTTTTAGGTGGGTTATAGGTTATAGTTGTAGGGAATTGAGAATAGGTTAAGGTTTAGGTTTTAGGTTAAGGTTATAGGTAGGTTATAGGTTATAGGTTTAGGGAATTGAGAATAGGTTAAGGTTTAGGTTTAAGAAATCGGGTTTGGGTTCGGGATCGGGTTTTGCTTTAGGTTTTCAAGTTTAAGTTTAGGTTTAGGTTAGGTAGTTGAGAATAGGAATAGGTGTAGGTTTAGGTTTAGGGATTTGAGAACACATTTAGGTTTTAGGTTTAGGTTTTAAGTTAAGGTTTTAGGTAGGTTATAGGTTATAGCTGTAGGTAATTGAGAATAGGTTAAGGTTATAGGTAGGTTATAGGTTTAGTGAATTAAGAATAGGTTAAGGTTTAGGTTTAGGAAATCGGGTTTGGGTTCGGGATCGGGTTTTGTTTTGGGTTTTCAAGGTTAGGTTTAGGTTTAGGTTAGGTAGTTGAGAATAGGATTAGGTGTAGGTTTAGGTTTAGGGATTTGAGAGCACATTTAGGTTTAAGGTTTAGGTCTTAGGTAGGTTATAGGTTATAGTTGTAGGGAATTGATAATAGGTTAAGGTTTAGGTTTTAGGTTAAGGTTATGGGTAGGTTATAGGTTATAGGTTTTGAGAATTGAGAATAGGTTAAGGTTTAGGTTTAGGAAATCGGATTTGGGTTCGGGATCGGGTTTTGTTTTGGGTTTTCAAGTTTAGGTTTATGTTTAGGTTAGGTAGTTGAGAATAGAATTAGGTGTAGGTTTAGGTTTAGGGATTTGAGAACACATTTAAGTTTTACAATAAGATTATAGGTAGGTTATAGGTTATAGCTGTAGGGAATTGAGAATAGGTTAAGGTTTAGGTTTTAGGTTAAGGTTATAGGAAGGTTATAGGTTATAGGTTTAGGGAATTGAGAATAGGTTAAGGTTTAGGTTTAGGAAATCGGGTTAGGGTTCGGGATCGGGTTTTGCTTTGGGTTTTCAACTTTAGGTTTAGGTTTAGGTTAGGTAGTTGAGAATAGGATTAGGTGTTGGTTTAGGTTTAGGGATTTGAGAACACAATTAGGTTTTAGGTTTAGGTTTTAAGTTAAGGTTATAAGTAAGTTATAGGTTATAGCTGTAAGGAATTGAAAATAGGTTAAGGTTTAGGTTTTAGGTTAAGGTTATAGGTAGGTTATTGGTTATAGGTTTAGGGAATTGAGAATAGGTTAAGGTTTAGGTTTTGGAAATCGGGTTTGGGTTCGAGATCGGGTTTTGCTTTGGGTTTTCAAGTTTAGGTTTAGGTTTAGGTTAGGTAGTTGAGAATAGGATTAGGTGTAGGTTTAGGTTTAAGGAATTGGGAACACATTTTCGTTTTAGGTTTAGGTTTTAAGTTAAGGTTTTAGGTAGGTTTTAGGTTATAGATGTAGGTAATTGAGAATAGGTTACAGTTTAGGTTTTAGGTTATGGTTATAGGTAGGTTATAGGTTATAGGTTTAGTGAAGTGTGAATAGGTTAAGGTTTAGGTTTAGGAAATCGGGTTTGGGTTTGGGATCGGGTTTTGCTTTGGGTTTTCAAGGTTAGGTTTAGGTTTAGGTTAGGTAGTTGAGAATAGGATTAAGTGTAGGTTTAGATTTAGGGATTTGAGAACAAATTTACGTTTAAGGGTTAGGTTTTATGTAGGTTATAGGTTATAGTTGTAGGGAATTGAGAATAGGTTAAGGTTTAGGTTTTAGGTTATGGTTATATGTAGGTTATAGGTTATAGGTTTAGGGAATTGAGAATAGGTTAAGGTTTAGGTTTAGGAAATCGGGTTTGGTTCGGGATCGGGTTTTGCTTTGGGGTTTAGGTTTAGGTTTAGGTTAGGTAGTTGAGAATAGGATTAGGTGTAGATTAAGGTTTAGGGATTTGATAACACATTTAGGTTTTAGGTTAAGGTTTTAGGTAGGTTATAGGTTATAGCTATAGGGAATTGAGAATAAGTTAAGGTTTAGGTTTTAGGGTAAGGTTATAGGTAGGTTATAGGTTATAGGTTTAGTGAATTGAGAATAGGTTCAGGTTTAGGTTTAGGAAATCGGGTTTGGGTTCGGGATCGGGTTTTCCTTTGGGTTTTCAAATTTAGGTTTAGGTTTTAGTTTGGTAGTTGAGAATAGGATTAGGTGTAGGTTTAGGTTTAGGAAGTTGAGAACACATTTAGATTTAAGGTTTAGGTTTTAGGTAGGTTATAGGTTATAGTTGTAGGGAATTGATAATAGGTTAAGGTTTAGGTTTTAGGTTAAGGTTATATGTAGGTTATAGGTTATAGGTTTAGGGAATTGAGAATAGGTTAAGGTTTAAGTTTTAGGTTAAGGTTATAGGTAGGTTATAGGTTATAGGTTTAGGGAATTGAGAATAGGTTAAGGTTTAGGATTAGGAAATCGGGTTTGGATTCGTGATCGGGTTTTGTTTTCAGTTTTCAAGTTTAGGTTTAGGTTTCGGTTAGGTAGTTGAGGATAGGATTAGGTGTAGGTTTAGGTTTAGGGATTTGAGAACACATTTAGGTTTTAGGTTCAGGTTTTATATAGGTTATAGGTTATAGCTGTAGGGAATTGAGAATAGGTTTAGGTTTTAGGGTAAGGTTATAGGTAGGTTATAGGTTATAGGTTTAGGGAATTGAGAATAGGTTATGGTTTAGGTTTAGGAAATCGGGTTTGGGTTCGGGATCGGGTTTTACTTGGATTTTCAAGTTTAGGTTTAGGTTTAGGTTAGGTAGTTGTGAATAGGATTAGGTGTTAGGTTTTGGGATTTGAGAACACATTTAGGTATTAGGATAAGGTTATTGGTAGGTTATAGGTTATAGCTGTAAGGAATTGAGAATAGGTTAAGGTTTAGGTTTTAGGTTAAGGTTATAGGTAGGTTATAGGTAATAGGTTTAGTGAATTGAGAATAGGTTAAGGTTTAGGTTTAGGAAATCGAGTTTGGGTTCGGGATTGGGTTTTGCTTTGGGTTTTCAAGGTTAGGTTTAGGTTTAGGTTAGGTAGTTGAGAATATGATTAGGTGTAGGTTTAGATTTAGGGATTTGAGAACCCATTTAGGTTTAAGGTTTAGGTTTTAGGTAGGTTATATGTTATAGGTGTAGGGAATTGGGAATAGGTGAAGGTTTAGGTTTTAGGTTAAGGTTATAGGTAGGTTATAGGTTATAGGTTTAGGGAATTGAGAATAGGTTAAGGTTTAGGTATAAGAAATCGGGTTTGGGTTCGGGATCGGGTTTTGCTTTGGGTTTTAAAGTTTAGGTTTAGGTTAGGTAGTTGTGAATAGGATTAGGTGTAGGTTTAGGTTTAGGGATTTGAGAACACATTTAGGTTTTAGGATAAGGTTATAGGTAGGTTATAGGTTATAGCTGTAGGGAATTGAGAATAAGTTAAGGTTTAGGTTTTAGGTTAAGGTTATAGGTAGGTTATAGGTTATAGGTTTAGGGAATTGAGAATAGGTTAAGGTTTAGGTTTAGGAAATCGGGTTAGGGTTCGGGATCGGGTTTTGCTTTGGGTTTACAAGTTTAGGTTTAGGTTTAGGTTAGGTAGTTGTGAATTGGATTAGGTGTAGGTTTAGGTTTAGGGATTTGAGAACACATTTAGGTTTTAGGATAAGGTTATAGGTAGGTTATAGGTTATAGCTGTAGGGAATTGAGAATAGGTTAAGGTTTAGGTTTTAGGTTAAGGTTATAGGTAGGTTATAGGTTATAGGTTTAGGGAATTGAGAATAGGTTAAGGTTTAGGTTTAGGAAATCGGGTTAGGGTTCGGGATAGGGTTTTACTTTGGGTTTTGAAGTTTTGGTTTAGGTTTAGGTTAGGTAGTTGAGAATAGGATTAGGTGTAGGTTTAGGTTTAGGGATTTGAGAACACATTTAGGTTTTAGGTTTAGGTTTTAAGTTAAGGTTATAGGTAGGTTATAGGCTATAGCTGTAGGGAATTGAAAATAGGTTAAGGTTTAGTTTTGAGGTTAAGGTTATAGGTTATAGGTTTAGGGAATTGAGAATAGGTTAAGGTTTAGGTTTAGGAAATCCGGTTTAGGTTCGAGATCGGGTTTTTGTTTGGGTTTTCAAGTTTTAGTTTAGGTTTAGGTTAGGTAGTTGAGAATAGGATTAGGTATAGGTTTTGGTTTAGGGAATTGGGAACACATTTAGGTTTTAGGTTTAGGTTTTAAGTTAAGGTTTTATGTAGGTTATAGGTTATAGCTGTAGGTAATTGAGAATAGGTTAAGGTTTAGGTTTTAGGTTAAGGTTATATGTTGGTTATAGGTTATAGGTTTAGGGAATTGAGAATAGGTTAAGGTTTAGGTTTTAGGTTAAGGTTATAGGTAGGTTATAGGTTATAGGTTTAGGGAATTGAGAATAGGTTAAGGTTTAGGATTAGGAAATTAAGTTTGGATTCGGGATCGGGTTTTTCTTTGGGTTTTCAAGTTTAGGTTTAGGTTTAAGTTAGGTAGTTGAGAATAGGATTAGGTGTAGGTTTAGGTTTTGGGATTTGAGAACACATTTAGGTTTTAGGTTCAGGTTTTATGTAGGTTATAGGTTATAGCTGTAGGGAATTGAGAATAGGTTTAGGTTTTATGGTAAGGTTATAGGTAGGCTATAGGTTATAGGTTTAGGGAATTGAGAATAGGTTATGGTTTAGGTTTAGGAAATCGGGTTTGGGTTCCGGATCGGGTTTTACTTTGGATTTTCAAGTTTAGGTTTAGGTTTAGGTTAGGTAGTTGTGAATATGATTAGGTGTTAGGTTTAGGGATTTGAGAACACATTTAGGTTTTAGGATAAGGTTATAGGTAGGTTATAGGTTATAGCTGTAGTGAATTGAGAATAGGTTAAGGTTTACGTTTTAGGTTAAGGTTATAGGTAGGTTATAGGTTATAGGTAGGTTATAGGTTATAGGTTTAGTGAATTGAGAATAGGTTAAGGTTTAGGTTTAGGAAATCGAGTTTGGGTTCGGGATCGGGTTTTGCTTTGGATTTTCAAGGTTAGGTTTAGGTTTAGGTTAGGTAGTTGAGAATAGGATTAGGTGTAGGTTTAAATTTAGGGATTTGAGAACACATTTAGGTTTAAGGTTTAGGTTTTAGGTAGGTTATATGTTATAGTTGTAGGGAATTGAGAATAGGTTAAGGTTTAGGTTTTAGGTTTAGGTTATAGGTAGGTTATAGGTTATAGGTTTAGGGAATTGAGAATAGTTTAAGGTTTAGGCTTACGAAATCGGGTTTGGGATCGGGATCGGGTTTTGCTTTGGGTTTTCAAGTTTAGGTTTAGGTTTAGGTTAGGTAGTTGTGAATAGGATTAGATGTAGGTTTAGGTTTAGGGATTTGTGAACACATTTAGGTTTTAGGATAAGGTTATAGGTAGGTTATAGGTTATAGCTGTAGGGAATTGAGAATAGGTTAAGGTTTAGGTTTTAGGTTAAGGTTATAGGTAGGTTATAGGTTATAGGTTTAGGAAATTGAGAATAGGTTAAAGTTTAGGTTTAGGAAATCGGGTTAGGGTTCGGGATCGGGTTTTGCTTTGGGTTTTCAAGTTTTGGTTTAGGTTTATGTTAGGTAGTTGAGAATAGGATTTGGTGTAGGTTTAGGTTTAGGGATTTGAGAACACATTTAGGTTTTAGGTTTAGGTTTTAAGTTAAGGTTATAGGTAGGTTATAGGTTATAGCTGTAGGGAATTGAAAATAGGTTAAGGTTTAGGTTTTAGGTTAAGGTTATAGGTTATAAGTTTAGGGAATTGAGAATAGGTTAAGGTTTAGGTTTAGGAAATCGAGTTTGGGTTCGGGATCGGGTTTTTCTTTGGGTTTTCAAGTTTAGGTTTAGGTTTAGGTTAGGTAGTTATGAATAGGATTAGGTGTAGGTTTAGGTTTAGGGAATTGGGAACACATTTAGGTTTTAGGTTTAGGTTTTAAGTTAAGGTTTTAGGTAGGTTATAGGTTATAGCTGTAGGTAATTGAGAATAGGTTACGGTTTAGGTTTTAAGTTAAGGTTATAGGTAGGTTATAGGTTATAGGTTTAGGGAATTGAGAATAGGTTAAGGTTTAGGTTTAGGAAATCTGGTTTGGGTTTGGGATCGAGTTTTACTTTGGGTTTTCAAGGTTAGGTTTAGGTTTAGGTTAGGTACTTGAGAATAGGATTAGGTGTAGGTTTAGATTTAGGGATTTGAGAACACAGTTAGGTTTAATGTTTAGGTTTTAGGTAGGTTACAGGTTATTGTAACGTCTCGGAAAATTCCGTACAGGGACTCGAGTACCAACTCGATCAGAAATCACGTAGGATTAATTCCTTTAGAAATTAAGCATTAGTTAGCTAGCGGTACGCTAGATTAACTGTGAAATTATCCCTGAACACTTTAAATACGTTCTGTAAGACTAAAAAATTATAGAATCAATGAGACTATATTGCCCTAAAACCTAGTATCAAACTCTAAACCCGTTTGCTCTCAAGAACCTTTTGAAACTTCGTATTGGATTTAGACCGCGCGTCGAAAGTCCGATACCTATAATCTTAAACCATTATGACCACTAAGATGGACTTGACAATCATTTCAAAAATCAAGCGCAACCGACGTTCAGAGGATATTTCATTGAGCTTGGAGTGAAGAGGGTGAGAAATGGGTAAGATTTGGGAATTTAAATCCAAATCTGGCATGAGAATTTGCGCGATATTATTAAGCATTCTGACCGTCAGAATTCAGCCAAATTATACCCTCAGATCAGGAAAAATTTCTCCTTCATATCATGAGACTTGTAGACTTGATTTAGGTGCGATGACCGCTGAACTGAAATTGGACCGCCACATGCGATCTGCGAACTTTACCAGACTGAAAACTTGGTGTGAGCAACATCCAGTGACCATGAGCTTAAGTCTGATCGCGTTCGGTCAGGGGACCTCCCGAAACGCTCTTTTAGATCGAAACAGCCCCGATTTGGTTATAACCCAAGTATACCTTGTTCCTAAGTTTAAAAAGGTTAGATTTTAGGCTATATAAGGGCCTTAAACCCTCACATATCTCTCCCATCCGAATTTTCTAGAAACCCTAGATTGAAAGAGAGAGAAAGTGAGAGACTTGTGGGAGAGATTTTCCACCACTTTCTATAGCTGCTACATGTGCTTAAGCACCGCATTCAAATCACTTTGTTGGTGATTCCAACACACTTCTAGGTAAGGAAAATCCTAACTACTTGCTGATTTAGGATTCCGTCAATTTAAATAGCGAAGTAGCTTATACATCTTGTCCATTAGGTCGTTGTCACGCTGTTGACGAAGCATATACGTTCCGTTCGAAACGATACATGTCTAGGGCAAAAAGGTGAGGATTTTAGACGCTTTGATTGACTAATTTCAAAGATTTCAATGTCGTTTAATAGTAGATTATCGACGGCAACGCCGTTTGACATGTACAACATGCTGCCCATTTTCCGTTTCGTAAATGTATAGAAAATATGAGATTTATGGCATTTTAGTCATTTGTAGGAAATACTGTTTACATCTACATTTTGCTGAAATGTTTTCCATGGCTATTTGTCGTGTTAGGATATTAGGAATGCGTGCATGATCTGTTTGACGAAGAGATTCGCCCAAATGCGCACTTTGAGTCGACATACGCTATGTAGACTAAAGTGTGTAGGCTAAGTGTTTGTATAAATGTTTGTATTAGTATATATTGAGTAGATGGTGTTGTGAATGAGTTTTGAGATTGAATTCTTAAGTAATATGCTGATGTAAATGATTTCCATCATGTTGGCTATATGTATTGATTTCATTATATACATGAAATGCATGTGTTGGATGATTTGCTTAAGTTATATGTTATAACATGTGTCAACATGTTTACATTGTTGTATTTCATTTCTGTTACTCTCACATGATTACTGATGTTGATATTTAAGTGTTTGGGGCTATACGTTAGTCCACGCAGTAGGTAATGGATCAAATTCGTGGTTGGCTTCTATTTGCCATGAAGGACGCGTCGATGAACGCGAGTCATGTTTTGAGTTGGCGGCAATGGTTAGGCCACGCGAAGTGTTTTATGCACTTCATGTCGTTTAACCTGAGATGCGCTCGTATTAGTCGAGCCCATCAAGTAAACCGACTGGCCATTGTATGTTCACCATGTATGAGTCATAACTGTTTGAACCTAGGGTATTGAACTTACCATTAGAAATCCTGTTAACTATGGTACCTTGATCCATAAAGACTCATGAGTAGGACATGGTGCTATGGGACACCGTGGTCGAGCTGTCGACCTACGCTGGGGCCACAAACCTCCCCGTAGTGACCAGTGAGCACCTATGACTCGTGAGCAGATTATGGTGATATGGGACACTATATTCTTACTGTCGGCCTACACTGATCAGGTGACGAGCCCTTTGTAGTGACCGCGAGCGTATTCTGAGTCTACGGGAGGCGACGACCCTTCCGTAGCGACGAAAGTACATTAGGCTTGTATTGATAAGGTGATGGGGGAGCAGTGCAACGAGTGCGAGAAACAGCCCTGACAGCCCTTGCAGCGACCTACAAATATAATATCGTATGAGATTTCTAGGAGTGACGACCCTATACAGGATCTGTGTTGGGATTGATATAAGAGAAGTACCTTAGTTTTTCAATATTGCTGAATGAAAGGACTAATACCGACTCGGTAATCATTATCCATATCGCATTGCATGTGCCTGGAAGATGTGGAGCACTGAGGAATGCAAGCATGCCGCGGGCTTAAGATGGTACCGTATGAGGGAGTATGTCGGTGAGGGCATCCATCATGTCATTTCATGCATGCATTAATAACAGTATCTAAGAATGTTTGATTGATTGCTTTACTATTATAGCGTGATTGATTTGATAACATGCTAATCTTTGCTCTATTATTCCACTGAGTTGATCACTCACTCCCACGTTATGGGACGGTATTTGCAACACCACCAGACCCTGTTTTAGATGCAGGTGATGAGGTAATTCAGGACGCTGAGCCAGATTATTACAAGGATCAGGATGAGTTCTCGTATATGCAGTTCTATGACGGCTTTGCGTAGGTGACATGGATCGACGGGACATGCTAGTTGGACCTTATGACATTTTGATTTTTATTTTATTACATGTATTTGAGACTCAGAGATGTATTCATACTTTGAAGACAGTTTGAGATTTATTTTGTTTTCCATACAGTGATATATATATTCTTCAGTCTTCCGCTTGCATTTTATCACTGGATCTGGAGTATGAATTGCAGTTTTGGTATGATCTTACTCATGTGAATGCTTTAACTCAGACAACATTGAATCATAATCATATTTGTTGCATAAGTGATGGTCTGAAACTCGGGAGTCGGGTTCATACACGACCCCCGATTTTCAGGGTGTTACAGTTATAGTTGTAGGGAATTGAGAATAGGTTAAGGTTTAGGTTTTAGGTTAAGGTTATAGGTAGGTTATAGGTTATAGGTTTAGGGAATTGAGAATAGGTTAAGGTTTAGGTTTAAGAAATCAGGTTTGGGTTCGGGATCGGGTTTTGCTTTGGGTTTTCAAGTTTAGGTTTAGGTTTAGGTTATGTAGTTGAGAATAGGATTAGGTGTAGGCTAAGGTTTAGGGATTTGAGAACACATTTAGGTTTTAAGTTTAGGTTTTAGGTAGGTTATAGGTTATAGTTGTAGGGAATTAAGAATAGGTTAAGGTTTAGGTTTAAGGGTAAGGTTATAGGTAGGTTATAGGTTATAGGTTTAGGGAATTGAGAATAAGTTAAGGTTTAGGTTTAAGAAATTGGGTTTGGGTTCGGGATCAGGTTTTGCTTTGGGTTTTCAAGTTTAGGTTTAGGTTAAGGTTAAGGTTAAGTAGTTGAGAATAGGATTAGGTGTAGGTTTAGGTTTAGGGATTTGAGAACACATTTAGGTTTTGGGTTTAGGTTTTAAGTTAAGGTTTTAGGTAGGTTATAGGTTATAGCTGTAGGTAATTGAGAATAGGTTAAGGTTTAGGTTTTAGGTTAAGGTTATAGGTAGGTTATAGGTTATAAGTTTAGTGAATTGAGAATAGGTTAAGGTTTAGGTTTAGGAAATCGGGTTTGGGTTCGGGATCGGATTTTGCTTTGGGTTTTCAAGGTTATGTTTAGGTTTAGGTTAGGTAGTTGAGAATAGGATTAGGTGTAGGTTTAGGTTTAGAGATTAGAGAACACATTTAGGTTTTAGGTTTATGTTTAGAGATTAGAGAACACATTTAGGTTTTAGGTTTTGATTTTAGGTTAAGGTTATAGGTAGGTTATAGGTTATAGCTGTAGGGAATTGAGAATAGGTTAAGGTTTAGGTTTTAGGTTAAGGTTATAGGTAGGTTATACGTTATAGCTGTAGGGAATTGAGAATAGGTTAAGGTTTAGGTTTTAGGGTAAGGTTATAGGTAGGTTATAGGTTATATGTTTAGGGAATTGAGAATAGGTTAAGGTTTTGGTTTAGGAAATCAGGTTTGGGTTTGGAATCGGGTTTTGCTTTGGGTTTTCAAGTTTAGGTTTAGGTTTAGGTTAGGTAGTTGAGAATAGGATTAGGTGTAGGTTTAGCTTTAGGGATTTGAGAACACATTTAGGTTTTAGGTTAAGGTTATAGGTAGGTTATAGGTTATAGCTGTAGGGAATTGAGAATAGGTTAAGGTTTAGGTTAGAGGTTCAGGTTATAGGTTTAGGGTGTGGTTTAGGTTAAGGATGAGGTCTCTGCAAATACAGATATAAACATGGCCTGTCAACATGGTCAGGTCCTTCCAATGCTGTCCATAGGAAATGGACAGCTTCATCATGGTCATAACAGCAGTTCCCACCTTCCAGGGATCCCCGCTCATCCAGATAGCTCCGACGCACATCCGGGTATGCTCCATTAATTTTGAGATAATATAAAAATACGGCCTTTCCAAATGGCCAGGCCCTCCCAATACTGTCCATAGGAAATGGATAGCTTCATCATGGTCATAACAGCGGTTCCCACCTTTCAGGGACCCCCGCTCATCCGGATAGCTCCGATGCACATCAGGGTATGCTCTATTAATTTCAAACAACATAACTTAATCGTAAATGAACTTTTATAAAATAAATTTTAATTTACTAAAATTTACCTGAAGACGCTGACGGATGAGCTACCGTACATCATCTGTCATGTCTGCCCAACGGGGGGTGGTGGCGGGGATCAGAGATCAACATAGGACACCAAATTAAGAGTTTGAACAGCTGCTGACTAAGTTCAGTTGACTCACTTCCATTACCAATTCCGAGTCTTTTTTCGATTACAATTAGAGAAATCAATACTCAACATGCCCCAATCCCACCTCAGAAATTGATGGATAATTTATGAGTCAACTACAGGCTTTTAAAAAAGAAGAAGACGAAGTCAACTACAGGTTTTTAAACAGTGATAACTAAGATAGAGAATAATACCTGCTGATTACGAAAAGGAACAAAGCCAAATCCTCTTGAGCGTCCAGTTTTATGATCCCACATAACCCAGGCATCTCTGCAAAAAGAATTGTGTAGCCACCAAGTTTATAACCACATCAACACATGCAGTAGCAGAAACTTCCCAAGTTTACTCAAGAAAAACAAGAAAAAAAAATAGAGTTTTATCCTTCCTCCAAAAAAGAAAAAACCAGGAAGAAAACAGCAAACACTATAAACTATCAAATGCAGTACTCTGAAAAGCAGTAGGGAACTCACAATCAGCTAGAATACACTGAAAAGCATGCAAACAAAGTTGCATCAGTGACTTCAGGACTTAGGTCGTCAACAAAGATGTTGAAGTGGCCTGAAACACATGAAAACAACATAAAGAGTACTGATTAGTAGAGAGAAGCACCATGGTGTGCCAACAGAAACAACAAATAAAGAACAGTAAAAGAGAAAGGAAACAAGTATGGAAGCAAATAGTAACTTGAAGTAACCTCCCTTGGCAGTATGATCTAGAAAGCATGGAAAAAGCATGTAAAACAGAATCTAGCTAGCCTTCTACATGCCCATGGCACTTGTCCTGGCTATTGGCTTTGCCATTTTGAAAGCGTGTGTTCTATATAACAATGCTAGTGCTATTTATTCATGTATGTAAAACAGAATCTAGGTAACCTTCTACTGCTATTAAAGGATAAAAAATGAACCACATCTGATTGAAATGTGTTCTCCTATCTCCAATAAAATCCAATTAACAGAATAAGATGTAACTTACCGAAATAGTGGCAACTTACCTTCATTTTCTTTCCAAGAATCTCTTCATCGGCATTATACCATTTATATGAAAGCAGATTCTTGCTAGATGGACCCTGAAATTTTTAAATAAAATTCATGAATTTTTTTCAAAGATTAGAGAGAATCTTATACAAAAGAAGTGATGTTAATTTGTTCAATCTAGAAATGGTACAGTTAGAGCCCATTTGATTTGTGGCTTATGGAAGGGCAAATATATCCAATGGTCCACCTTTAGTGTAGGCCCAATCAGATGGTTAAGTAAAATTCAAGGGGAAAGATTGTTTTTGGTATATCCATACAGCACAAGGGCATTAAACACTTGCCTATGTAATTCAATTGTCTTCAATAAAATCAAATTACTGTCTTAAAAGAAATGCATGCCATGCATACGAAACGTCATTTTCAAACCAAACTACACTCACTATTTTCAAATCTCACGCGGCCACTTCATTCGCCCACTATCTCCCTTGATTTCCCCACTCTCACCTCTTCGTTTCTCTCTCTTGAAGCAAAAAAAGAAGAAAAAAAAAATCACTTTTATATTTTTTCAATCCATCTTCCATTTTTTTCTTAACAAGAAAATCCATATTTACTAATATTTTCATTTTTCTATTTTTCAAAAGAATGAGTTCGGACTCCGAAAGCGTCGGCTCTAGCACTCGTACTTTTAGCCTAAACCCTAACCAAGGACTCAAAAATTACCAAGTACTTATAAACATTCATTGCGAGCATTTTTTGTCTGTGTATGATGACCATACTGTTTGAAGCAATTCAGGAAAAAAGATATGACTTACAGTCGAAGGAATGTGAAGTAACCAACAGATGCACCAACAAAGGGCTTATCTGCACACACCAAAAATAAAAAAAAAAATGTTTAGCTTCATGGGCTTAGTAATTTTCAGCTAGAAAGTGAACTTTCTCATGAAAGAATAGCACATGATCAAACAAATGAAATAACTGCGACTATAGCCCTTGTCACCTTCCAATAGCCCAAGAACAAACGTAATATTTTTTATGGTGCACACTTATGGTGCACACTTCATGGAACTGTATGAAAACACCTGTTGCACAAGCATTTCTCTATAACAATATGACAAAGAAAAACTAGCAGTTTAATGAAAGAAAATATCTCACCAAGCTGGAATTTGACTAGTTGGTATTTCTTTCTCAAACTTCTATGTTGGAAGCAAAACAATGTAGCTGAAATATGTGAAAGCAATGTTTGGGAATAGAAAATGACGCACGCATGCACGCACGCGCGCGCACACACACACACATCAACAGAACAAGACACTCTTTGTTAGAAGTTATAGAAGATATTGCTACTATAAGAATGTGAAATCAGTATCACTTCATATACATCATGAACTCTTCACCTTTCTAAACCTTGGCATTCATATCAGCTATTCACTATAGAGCCAAGGACGTACTTGCCTTGTAAAATGAAGTGAAAAAGAGGGCCAAATTCTGAATAAATGCCTAAATGAACAACTGAAAGAAGAATATCAAGCATGCTCAATGGCACGTCAGAATCTCAATATAAAGATGCAGACAAAGGGATCATGAGTTTACATGCATGCAGCAATTCCATGCACTGAAAAGGTACCCGCTCTTCACGGAACCATTTGCATAAGCATCAGGAAAATTCGTTCCAAGTGGGAGAATACTCTATGGAACATCAGATGATCCCAGCAATGGATACAGATGTAAAACAAAGTGAAACAAAACTGAGATTTTCTGTCCAAACACCACCTTTGAGTGAATAGCTTCCAAACCCTTTACAACTAATAAAACTTCCAGGCATCCAAATGACCCCTAAATGCACCAGAAAATTGAGAAACTATATGATCCTTGGCCTCTGTAAACCTATTTTCTGCAACTAACAACCAGTCTACCAGAATATACTATCCATGTTTCTCTAGTTTACAAGTCCATTCACCATGAATCACATTCAGCAACAAAAACCAAACAAAATAAAAGAAAAGTCTGACAGAACTTCAATACTCTGACAGAATTTCAAATCAACAACTTATATAACAATTAAAAAGAAGTTGGTAGGAAAACATACAGATCTATGGAACTTCAATACTCTGACAGAACTTCAAATCGGCAACTTATAACAATTAAAAAGAAGTTGCATGGACTGCCTGTGACCTGCATCATTGAGTCTTTTTTTTAGCTACATAAAAATTGTATAAAAGAAGAACTTCAATACTCTGACAGAGTGTGATGGACAGATTTCCTAAAACACTTCTCTGGTTTCTTATGATAGTGGCTGCAAGGGCTGATCTACACATAACATGATGAGCCCGAGTTTTGGGATATAAGAAGAAAATGTGGTGGCAAATGTGATGGACAGATTGGATATCATGCACACAACATGATGAGCTTCAAACCCACATTACCAACAAATGACGGTTCATAGAAACTGATTGAGAACCACAACTCCCTCCATAACTCCTAATAATAACATGATAGTCTTTGTATAATTTACTAAGAAACACTGCAACTGCTGCAAACTGGAGTGGGCCACCATGATCGGGACTTGAGAGGATCAACCCACCTATACAATTAAGAAAAAAAAAAAACCAACATTAGTCTACATTCAGTGAAAACTAAGCCAATAGTGAAGTGGTACCCATCCTTATGGTATTGAACTTGCTTTCTAAAAGTTCAGCAACTTGGATAATGATGTAGTAGAAACTAGCTGGTATAGTCACTGCTTGTGTTATAGAGCAATGCCTAGTGTGCTCAAATACAACTTTTGGCATTCTCCTTTCACACACGGAAACATGCATGTAGGACATTCTAGACGTGCACAAGGTGGGCCCACCATGAAGATCAGTGGTGCAAAATCATATCACTCCGCTTATCAGCCAGGCCACATATTTGCATAGAGTCAAACACCCAATGTCTGATTCAAACCATCCCTTGCATATATGTACATATGTAGGCATTATTAAATCCATTTTAATAATCATGAGATGGGATATATGTACATATGTAGACATTTTCCATCTATTGTGACAATAAGGTAACGTTTCCATTTCTCCAAAAAACTTTTGAAACTTGTGAATCCTCATGTTTCACTTTTTAACCATTGACCATTGTATTTTCCCCTGGAAATCACCAAGACTAAAACAAACCACCTTTTGTAGGATTCTTTTCCACTGATGATGCTATCCACAGTTTTCCTCAGATCTGGTGATTTCCTTTCTAAACGTACATCAATCCAAACAAGCCTTTAGTTGTCTTATCATCTTCTTAGCCTACATCCCAACAATTTAGGGTTGGCTTTTAAATGGTAGATTGGCAGTTTAGATGATTGGCTTTTTATCTCCTCACCCATATAAAGAAAGAAAGAAAAAAAAAAATATAAAACTGATGATTTTGTCTTTGCAACTTACAAGGACTATTGTAGCTAGAGACCTTGAAGGGCCTCATACTCTACCAATTAATCTAACATCAGAGGTAGATGTCCCCTAGGTGGTACTTCAAATCCTCCACCTTACAGTGCACCATGTAGAATGATGTTGAAAAAACCAATTTTGGGCATCTAAACAGGTTGGACTATCCAAATCCCTAAAAATTAATGAGTTGAGCCATCCTAACCATGGAAAAAGATTGCCAAAATCCAAGTTGAACCATCCCAACCATGGAAAAAGATTGCCAAAACCCATCTTCTAGTGACCAAAACGCTAGCAATTTAGCATGGCAACCAATGTTCACAGAGACATCATGGCAACCAATGTTCTGCTTGATAAGGATCTCAATGCTAAGATATCCAACTTTGGTTTAGCTAAACTTGATGAAGAGGAGAATGCCCATACTTTGCAGCTGTTTCCTTCAGGCTTCTACTGACAATTAGAGTTGTTCATAAAAAGAAAACCACAAAGGCAATTGCAACATTACCCCATATGGCGCACCTTTGCTAAGGATGCATTTTCCCTTGACTATCAATATAAGTAAGAGTCATTTGCTTATCAATTGGATTAAATGGAAGGAAATGAACCCCTTAAATGTCAGCTCATGCCTTCTTATATGTCTAGATGGAAAGAAAGGCCAAAATGGAAGAATCAGTGATACACACATTATATATCTTTGTATAAGTAAGATAGAATAACCATTGCATTCCAAAATCACAAAACAGAAAAAATGAATGCAGTAAAACATTTTAAAAAAATGATTCCAAAACACATTTTCACTCATGGCAGCCATGGATTTATCAGATGTGAGTCATGTCAATGCTTTAAATTTCATGGATTGAATTGCTCACCTTCCAGTATGCTTTCAAAATCCATTCTCTGCCTTGATTTTGTCAGTTTTTATTCGTTATACTTCAAAGTTTTCCTGCAAATCTCCTATTTAGAATTTTCTGCTCTCTAGTCTCATCAACCAAGAACATGTGAGTTGCTAGAAAAAATGCAAAATTCATAATGAACCTTATCATGCAGTTAATTCATCTACAACAAAGTGAAGAAAGGTAAGGGCTCAATTCCAACAAATCACATTCATGACTCAGCTTCAATTAGAAAATAATAATAATTTTTATTGATAAAAGATTTACTCCCTCCCAGGGGAAGCATATATAATTTAGATTCATTCCGAATACCTACCCTATCAAATGGGAAAAACTTTTTTAGGGGGCATCTCCCATGAGGTTTAAGCAGATTCTTACACAAAAAATGAGAGAAATGGTTTGGATAAGGCCAACATTCCACCAATAACTAGTGTTGTTGTGTACCCAAATGTGGTTTGATTTTTTCTTTTTTTCCAAGGAATGAGTTGGCCTCAACCTTGTTAGAATCTGCTGCGACAATGACGAAAGAAAGCATGTCAATCTAACTACTGCTTGATGACGTCGATACAACATGGAGTTATGGCATATCCATGTTGCATCTAGGGCTGTTAATGGGGCTGGATTAAGCAGGGTTTCATGCTACCCAAGTTGCACATGTGAAGCCCAAGATTGATGGTCCAGACATTTGAGCTCATAGCTCCCATCATGGATGGACCATGGCCAAAGAATATCTTCAATCAGACAACGCTAACCTTTCATTAGCAGCAAGAAAAAAGATGGTTATGAAGAATTTCACAGCAATCCAAACTCAATGGAAAAGAAGGCCAAATATTAGGTGGCTAGGCTTCCAATTTGGGAAAAGAAGGCCAACTTGATGGTCCATCTCTCTCAAAATTCACCTCTATCAAATGATGCTAACCATCTAATCAATGCACTCAAGTTGGAAGAGTATCAGAGGCTTAGAGGATGGTCCAAAGACTTTAGCATGCCCCATTGTTCCATTGACTTGAAAGAACATGAAGATTAGGGCTAGGGAAAAATCATTCAATGCTCACCTTCCAATTTAAAATTGCAGAACCTCTTGGTTGAATAGCTAAAATGTGGTTTGCCATGGAGAGCGGACTTGTTACTCCTTGTACGGAGTTTCACAAGTAAAATTTAAAAAGAATAAAGATAGACACAATTAGCATTCTCTACTACCAGTATATACCCTCATCCATGAAAACATTCTTAGAATGTCACAAAAACATGATTGTGTACTATGCCAAGTTTAAATGGGATGTCAATATTAAAGAGAAATGGGGGAAGAAAAAACCAAAAGGTATCTAAAATCTCACCAATTGGAGAATAAATGCTGAGATGAATTGGGACAGTGGACACTTGTTTAGTGTGTCCTGTCTCTCGATCAGTCTCATTTGAAATCTCTTTCCTCACAAGAGCTACATGGGCACAGCCAAGACTTGAATGTAAGAGGAGATGCCAAATAATTAAATGGGAAAAAGAAAGATGCATATCAATAACACCCATGGTTGCTAAATGATGCACTGTTAAAACATTTCAATAAAACCTATTTAAAAAAGACAACATTTCAATCAAAACAATAGTTCAAGGAATGGCTTAAGACTAAAATGAAAAATGGGCTGCAGAAATAAGTTTCCAGGATGTGCTAAAATCATCCCGCATATCTAAGCAGAGAGTACCACAAAACTGATTGTTGGCATTAATAACTGGGAATTTCCAGAGGCCAAAAAAAAAAAAGAAAAAATCTATAACTAAACAATACCTCAGCAGAGTAAGTGTGTAATTGCAAACAAACTACAAATATGACTGAACTGATCGATTACCTACATAAACTGCAATTTTTGTGTAGCAACATCAAATATTCACCCAGACTGAATTTTCTCTCTCATACACCAACCATCAACAGGGGGTGTGCATGTCCACATTGTATTTTCCATTGCCTTACCAATCAAATAAAAATAATTGAAAAAGACATAGCAATAAAAACCAAGGATTAAAAATGGATTTGGCATATCATACCATTCACCAAGAGAATTAGGGCATCCACTTATAAACTAATCCCAAACAGTAAAAAAAAATAAAAATAAAAATTCAAAATATATGAAAAAATAATAATATCCAGATCTACAGATGAGGAAATAAATAAATAACAAAAAAAATGAAAATATTTATATTATGGCTTGAAGATTCAATGTTTGAGAGAGAGATACCAACAACGTCGAGAGGTCATTTCAAGAGCTCATTTAAAAGAAGAACTTGAATCCTACACCGTTTTCAGATCTGAAGGAAGTATTTCAAAGGACTTTCTAACATTAAAGATGAAAATCTCTGTCCAAAAAATAAATTTTTTATAATATCATTCATAGGGATTAAATACAAATCTCGTTGAGGCATCAAACAAATGGCGTGCACCATTTTCTATGCAACAAAACTGATGAGATCGAAGAAACTAGCGTTTCCGTAAAATGATTGGGATTAAACGGAATGTGAAGATGAAACTTCCAAACAGAAATGTAGAGTGCAGCCATGTGAATGCTCACCTATTTGAGACGGTTCTGCATGGCGACTGGCGATGAAGAGGGCAATCGAAAGATTCACAGCTCAATCTCGACTGGCGATGAAGAGGGCGCTCGAAAGAGAGAACGGTGAGGAAGAAAATGGCGGTCGAAAGAGGGATTTGGAAATTCCTCTTCTGAAATGGGTAAGAGATTCAAATCCGAAAAATGTGAGTTTTACATAATTTATAAAATAAACTGTATTTTACAGTCATACAATTAAGGGTCCATTTTCTTGATGGTTAAGATATTATTACAAATGAAAATTATAAATATAAACCATCTGCAACAAGACCCATTATTTGGATTATCTGGATAGCCATATATAAAACCCACTTTTTCTATGAACAAGTCACCACCATTTTACATAAAATGTAAAACTCACACTTTTTCACCCTACAAATAATGACGTTAGCTTTAGCTTTGGATCTGGTAGGGCTCTATGGGCCCCACCATGATGTTTTTGTTTAATCCACACCGTACATCCATTTGTTAAAATTCTTTTAACATTGATACCAAAAAATGAGCTTGAAATATATCTTAGGTGAACCACACCACGGGAAAGCAGTAGCTATTGGACGTCCACCGTTTAAAATGGCCCTTTTTCAAAATGTCAATTATATATCAAAATATTTATTCTTTCTAATCATAAATTTTTTTGAACTTTATTTCCTAAAATACAAAGGATGTATAGTGAAATTTTTTAGTGATATTGCAAAACATTTAAATATCATTTTTAAAGCAAAAAAACAAATTAATAGTAATAATAGTTTCCATTCAATTGATTAAAAAAAAAACATTTCATTCAATTAATTGATACAAAAATAATCTTAGATACAAATAAATACAATTAAACCACTGAATTTCTATTAAAAATGATAGAATTTTTTTATGTAACGTTTTAACGGTGAGAATCATTGTCCCATTGCTATTGTTCGTGTAGTCCAGTTGAGCTTAGGATATGAATCACTTTTGGGCTCATATTATAAAATGATCTATAAAATCATTTTCAATTATTCCATGTCAGTGTTAACATATAATAGGTTGGATCTCAAAATAAACATCTGGCGGGCCCTAAGAAAGTTTCATCGGTTGGTGTTACTATCCCACTCTTTTACATGGTGGGGTTTACTTGAAATTTAAATCTGCCCCATCAATCAGATGCAACATTCCATAGTGGACCACGGGATTAAAATATAAAGTCAATCCATGACTTGGGTGGGCTACACCACATACTATAGTTGAGAGGAATTACCCTCCCATTAAAACATTCATAATCATATATTAGGCACAGATCCAGCCCATTCATTAGTGTGTCCCACTTGGATGAGGAGTCAGACCAAGTTTCCACTGTTGATACCTTCGTTAGGCCCACAATAATGTTTATTTGTCACCCAACATGTTCATGATATCAAAAAGAAATGAATAAAGGGAAAACACAAACATCAGCTTGATCCAAAACTTCCGTGAATGTTATTTTTAATGGTGGATGTTCAATCCCCACTTTGTAGTCCACTTAAGCCTTGGACCCACCCCATTTTTTAGTTGATATCTTAAAATGATCTAAGAAAAGCGTTGAATGGTATAAAGAATGTTAATTTGTGACTTAGGTGGGCCACACCACATAATATAGTGGAGAGGGGTTTCCTTAAAACTTTCATAATCATATATTGGGCCTGCCTAAATGTGATTCACATATCTAACTCGCTCATTATGTGTGTCCCACTTGATCTAAAAATTTTATGGCCCCAAAATGTTTTTTAATGATTGACGCTCATTCAACACTGCTTCCTAGAATGTGGTCCACTTACGATTTGGATATATCTCATTTTTGGTCTCATACCGTAAGATGATCTTTAAAAATAGATAGATGACATGGATTAAACATATACACCATGATAGGGCTCATAGAGCACCAACCACCAGCCATTGGATGGTGTCAGGGGGAGTAGTTAATCCGTTCCCTTTATTTGTAGTGTGGTCCATTTAATCTTTGGATATGATTCATTTTTTGGATAATTCTCTAAAATTATCTCGAAAAATGGATGAACGGTGTCGGTTGATCCCAAATTTTCGATAACATCATGATGGGGCCCACAAAACTTACTAACATCAATTCTTAGGTTCTCACGAGGTCAGTAAGTTGGGTTATAATTTTGACCAGAATATTTGACCGATTTTACATGTCTGGTCCATTCACTCTATTTTACTGATCATTACCCTCAATTTGACTAGTTACTCCCCCCGATCATGCTACACATGAGAAAGATATTGGGCAAACAAGATTGATCAAAATTTTGAGTGAATTTTGATTTAAACATCTGAAGTTATTTACTCTTCAATCTGGACTGATCAGATTGTCCAAAAATGGTTAAATGTTGTTCATAATATCAAAAATATATGAATGAATAGAAAACACAAACATCAGCTTGATCCAAAATTTCTATGGCCTCCAAGAAATTTTAAATAGTAGAGGTTCAATCACACTATTTCTTGTGATGTGGTCCACTTGAGCTTTGGATATGCTTCCTTTTTTTTCTTTAGACCTCAAATTATCCGTTAACGTGGATGAATGGAGTGGATAAAATAAATAAATAACGGTGGACCCCATAAAGTTTACTCTAGTAAGGGTAACGAGTAACTCACATAAACGTAGTGGAGAAGGGTTTCCTTAAAACATTCATAATCATATATTGGGCCTGCTTAAATGTGATTCACACATCCAACCCACTCATTATGTGTGTCCTACTTGGATGAGGGGTCAAACTAAGTTTCAACCGCATCCAAAACTCATGTGGGCCCCACCAAGTGCTTTTATATTTTTTAGGTTGTCTTCACATAGTTTTAGATGGTATGGCCCACTTGAGTTTCATATATAGATGATTTTTGAGAAATCTCATAACCTAAAGGGTACACATCAAATCCACGGTGTTGATGTTCGACACACATCATGATGGGGCCCACAAAACTTACTAACATCAATTCTTATATTCTCATGAGGTCAGTAAGTTGGGTCACAATTTTGACCAGAATATTTGGTCCATTTTACATATCTGGTCCATTCACTCTATTTTACTGATCAATACTCTCAATCTAACTAGTTACTCGCCTCAATCAGGCTACATAAGAGAGAGATATTAAGCATAAAAGATTGATCAACAATTTCAGTAAAATTTGATTTAAACATCAGAAGTTATTTACTCTTCAATCTGAACTTATTAGATTTTCCAAAAATGATTAAAGGTACAATTAGTGGATGTGCCTAATAATGTAGTTATTTTATTTTTCACGGATAAATTTCAATTTCCATTTAAAAATAACATTTTTTTTTTCAAAATTAATATTTTTTTACTCTTTTAACAAAATATCATTTTTATTATAAAATATTTCAAAAAAAAAAAAGAATACAAACATGTGATATTCTTTTCAATATTCTTTTTCATGTGATATTATAAATATTCTTATAAAATGTGAGAAATTTTTTTTCTCATATTTTATTTTTTTCTCTAAAATTTCAAATTGCCAATTTTTTTTCTTCAAAAGCATCATTTTGTTCTAAAAAATTGTCTCAAACATTGTTAAAATTTCTAAACTTCTCAATATTCTTTTTCATGTGATACTACAAATCATTTAAATATTACCTTTTAATTATATATATATATATATATATATATATATATATATATATATATATATATATATATTCGTAGCTAAAAGTAACCCATTGGATTTTTTATTAAAAAATTATTTACATCCTTTAGCGACGATCATTTTCGTCGCTAAAAGTCCCATCCAAGTTTTTTTAATATTATCCTTTAATTATATACACACACACACACACACACACACACACACACACACACACACACACACACACATTTAGGTTATAGGCAAAAAAAATTTAAAATTAAAACATTTTTACATTATTACCGATGAAAATTTGCATCGGAAAAAGTCTAACCGCCACCATTTCCATCACCCCGCGAAAATTTGCTTTTCGATCCTTTGGTAAAAAATTCAAAAGATCCTTTAGCTACGAATACTTTCATAGGTAAAGAAGGGTTTTACCTACGAAATTATAATTCGTAGGGCAAAGTATGAAAAATTCAAAAAGACCCTTCAGCTACGAATATTTTTGTTGGTAAATATGTGTTTTACCTATGATATTATACTTCGTAGGTAATAGTAACATTTTTGCTTTGAACCCTTTAGCTACGAATAATTTCGTAGGTAAATAAGAAGTTTTCGATTTTTAGTTTTTTATAAAAATTGAAACACCCTTTAGCTACGAATATTTTAGTAGGTAAAGATTGGTTTTACCTACAAACTTACATTTCGTTGGTAAAAGTAACGTTTTTGATTTATTCGTTGTTTTACAAAAGACCCTTCAGCTACGAATGTGTTCGTAGGTAAATATAGGTTTTACATAATATTTCATAGGTAAAAGTAAGGTTTCAAGTCCCTTTAGCTGCAAATATTTTCGTAGGTAAATATTTGTTTTGCCTACAAAACTATAATTCGTAGGTAAAAGTAAGATTTTGGATTTCTTATTTTTTGAAAAATTCCAAAGACCCTTCGGCTACGAATATTTTTGTAGGTAAAGATTAGTTTTGCCTATGAAATTATAATTCGTAGGTAAAAGTAAGATTCTGGATTTCTTATTTTTTGAAAAATTCAAAAGATCCTTCAGCTACGAATATTTTCGTAGGTAAAGATTAGTTTTTCCAACGAAATTATAATTCGTAGGTAAAAGTAAGATTTTGGATTTCTTATTTTTTGAAAAATTCAAAAGACCCTTCAGCTACGAATATTTTCGTAGGTAAAGATTAATTTTTCCTACGAAATGTAAAAGATAGGTTTCAAGACCCGTTAGCTACAAAGATTTTCGTAGGTAAAGATGAGTTTGTACCTACGAAATGTAATTTCGTAGGTAAAAGTAAGGTTTTCGTTTTTTGGTTCTTTTAAATATTCAAAAGACCCTTTAGCTACGAACATTTTCGTAGGTAAATATGAGTTTTACCTACAAAATTAGACTTCGTAGGTAAAAGTAAGGTTTGGTTTTTTGAAAATTCAAAACACTCTTTCGCTACGAACAGTTTCGTAGGTAAAGATGTATTTACCTACGATATTTCCTAGGTAAAGATGTATTCACCTACAAAAGTATATTTCGTAGGTAAAAGAAAAGTTCTCAATTTTTTAGAATTCAAAATATCATTTAGCTATGAATATTTTCGTAGGTAAAGATGGGATTTTTTGATTACGCAACACCCTTTGGCTACGAACAGTTTCGTAGGTAAATATTTGTTAGAGAATTCAAAACGCCCTTTGGCTATGAAAAGTTTCATACGTAAATATGGGTTTTACCTACGAAAGGATATTTCGTAGGTAAAAGTAAAGTTTTCAATTTTTTAGAATTCAAAACATCATTTAGCTACGAATATTTTTGTAGGTAAAGATGTGATTTTTTAATTACCCATTAGCTAGGAATATTTTCGTAGCTAAAGATTTGTTTTTACCTACAAAATTGCAGTTCGTAGGTAAAAAATTCAAAACAACCTTTGGCTACGAATATGTTCGTTGGTAAAGGTGCGTTTTACCTTCGAAATTAAATTTCGTAGGTAAAAGTAATGTTTTAAATTTTTTATTATTTGAAAAAGGCAAAAGACCCTTTACCTACGAAAATGTTCGTAGGTAAAGATGTTTTTTATCAAATTTCATTGGTAAAAGTTGGCTTTTACCTACAAAAATAATTTTCGTCGGTAAAAGTTATCTTTACCTACGAAAATTATTTTCGTAGGTAAAAACCATATTTCTTGTAGTGGCAGTTGGTTGGTGCTCATTGGCTTAACAATGATGTATATGTTTAATCCAAACCGGCTATATATTTTTCCAGTGGAATGTATGGCATGACCCAAAAAATGAGTTGGATCCAAAGATCAAGTGGATCATGCCACAAGAGACATTGCTGGAAAGCCCACCATTAAAAAATTCTTTGGGCCTACTTAAGTTTTGGATCAAGCTGATACTTGCGTTTTCCCTTCGTACAAGTCTCTGTGACCTAATCAATAGATTGGATGGCAGATAAACTATACCTAATAATTTTTAATGATGGGCATTTAATCACCACTATTTTCATATGGTGTGGTCTACTTTAAATTTGGATCTTATGCATTTTTGGAATCATGTTATAAATTAAGCTAGAAAAATGGATGGACAATTTGAATTAAATATATACATCATCATTGGTCCCACTAGCACCAACCAATAGCAAGGTCATTAGTTGTCGTCACACAATAAAAACAAAAAAGAAAAGAAAAGAAAAAAAAGGTTGTCATGCAATCTATGTCCCGACGCATACCAACCACTACTAGGCGGCTAGGGGTTGGCCGACCTTGATGTTTATTTGAAATCTGCTCCATCCAGAAGATGTCACAATAATTTAGTCGTAGTGATAAAAGATCAGCCACATTTATAATGTTAGTAGGCAACACGAGCAAATTCAGTGTAGGGAATGGCCATTATTCTAACGGTTTCACTTGTTGGGACTTATATAAATCACAAATCTACCTAGCTACTTTGAAAGATATACTACTAAATTTCTATCACATACATAATGATCGATCGAGGTGGATTTCATGAATGCTTCATCGTAGGGCCTAATTCCCACTCACCCTTTTTTTAACTGGGTTGGTTGGTATGCAAAATATCTGCGTACGTTACTGTGCACAGGAGAGGAGACAGCTATATATATATATATATATATATATAGTCAAGGGTTCGAGTATCCATAGGTGGTGAAAGTCCACTACGGTGTAAGTGTGTGGGGAGTCTGTGCGTGTGTAAAAAAAGAAAAAGACAAAAAGGTTACTTCGTAAATAGAAAGCAGATGGAACATGGCATCCATCCCGTCCTTCAGGTAGGCTCACTCATTGTAACCATTGAACCTAAACTATATAAAACAATTGAGAAGAAACACCACCATTTATTTTATGCAGGCCTATGGTGGTTCTTATTTGTCATTAAATCCATTCATTTGATGTGCCTCATCATAAGGAAAGATTTACCTAAAAATCACAGTATTAGAAATCTTATGTGAGCCATGCCACATAAATTTACAGATTTTATGTATAATTTTATAGGATGGCTCATCTGATAGTTGAATCAGCCTAATTTTTCAAATCAACGTCAACAAGGTTTCCTTAACTGATATCCAATGTGGATTTCATGCATGTATAGTGTACCCAAGTGCCTTATTGCTTTCCCTTTTGCCCCCATCTCTCTCTTCCATTCTTTCACGTGCCTGTATAATAGGAGTTTTCACTGCTGAAATGAAATATTATTTTAATATGAAAATCCAAGTGATTCAATTAGACGCGCGTTTGTGTACAGAAAATAGATGTCCACAAAAAGATTAAACAAAGAGTTGTAATAACCATCCAATTTTCCACGACAGTCCTCTAGAACACTTGTTTTAATGTTTAGGTGAGTTTGAAACCCACGGTGCTGTACATGTGACATCCATTTCGTTGATTGTGTGAGTCACTACAAGAAAACTGTCATTTACCGGCGGTCAAAACTGTAGGCAAAAACCAAGAAAATCGCCGCAAAAGCCTTTGCTTGCGGTTAGCTAACAGCCAGTAAAGCCTTAGTCGGTAAAAGCTTTACCGACGGCCAGGACCTTTACTGACAGTTGTGCTGAACGCTGCTAAATCGTCAGCTTTTGCTACACGACCCAAAAAGTAGTCAAAAGCTACGGATAAGATCCGTAGCTAAAAATATGTACCCTACAGTGCAACCATAGCCATAGAGCAAATCTTTCTCATTAAAAAAAAAAAAAAGAAGAAGAAGAAGTGAAATTGAAGACAAATTTCTGGTAGAACTGTACAAGAAACATAGATTGCAAAACAAATTTAATGGATTCACTTACCAAAGGAGTAAAGCCATTAAATGGATTTTTCCCTGCTTTTGAATCTGCTAATAGATTCCTAGCGTTTCGAATTTATGATGCCAAACCACCTAGATAGCTTGAATTAAGCCAAGTTACCTATAGAAAAGAGCTACTTGACATCAATAAGTAGATATGTGAAGACTATTAACAATCTTGCTGACAGGTACAAAGCATAATCAATTTGGTCTTCTACCAGAAATTTGTGGTCAGCAAGGCTTCCAAAGATAAATTTCAAAATAATCATAATAATAAGAAAAATAAATGTTTGAGTGAGGAAAATGGAAGGTTAAAAGTTGAAACCGATGTTAAACTTTTGCTGCTTGGACTTGGAAATCAACAAAGACCATTTAATATTTCCAGGATACAGCAACTGAGTTGTAAAAATATAGTGAGAATGCATGGAATACAAGGTTCTTGTACTCATAAGAACCAAAATAATAATAATGAAAAAAAAAAGTGCTATGAAAATGAACCTGATCAAAGAAACTTTTCTTCATCATCAACACCTTGTTCAGGCCAATGTACAAAAAGATGACATTGTCCCTCCGCCAACAACATTTTTGCAAGCTCAATCTGGCAATCAACAATCAAGATAATGAAGGCAATGAGAATGTTTTCAAAGTAGAACTTTTGAGAATGGTGTCTGAATCTTGATGATGGTTTAATGGAAAGCCGAAATTGAGGGTTAATCTAATTAGCAAGTCTCTGTCATTTGAGAGCATTTCTGCATATTGTTGATGTTCTCAATGAAGTGTTGTTTGTTTTTGTTGTGACATGGTGTTTGGTTTAAAACTAACTTGATTCCATACCTGCCTCTATATTTTATAATCCTATTTATTGAAAATCCCATGGAAGAATTGTTCAAGGCTAAAATTGAATGTAACTTGATTTATAAAAATAATAAATAAATAAAAGCAAGCACATATGATCTGCTAGAAAACAAAAGGCCATAGTATTACTGTATCAAATATGTAAGGCATTGTATCACCATTCTTCCAAGAAGATTTAAGAGCCTGCATTCAAATTCCAGAAACAATCAACAACCAAAACTGACTATTTTATTAAGACATGATACTTGCTAAATAACTATATTTTTATTTCCAGCCGCTTTAAATGGAAGCACGAAAATAAGTAACACCGCATAGTACTGATTTCTTCAAGAATTCAACTCAACAAACATAAAAATACTATCAAACAGATCCCAAACCAATTTTCAAAGAAATCCAACTTCAATTCAATGGAATCCTCAATGAAAACAGAGAATTCTGCATGAAAAAAAAAAAAATAAACACTAAAAAATAAACCTTTTTCTATGACACTCTTGCTTTGCATCAAGGCCTCATCTCTTTTGGTGAGCTTCCACGACAAATTAATGTGTATGATAACCATCAATCATTTTTCAGCAATGATCCACGTCAAATGTCTACTTACACACACAACACAATTAGATAATGATAGTCAGACAATCACTGTAAGAGTATCTCCAATTACAGTTACAAGAACATTTGTGTCTGGGTCCCATAAAGTGAGAACATCTTCTGCAGCACATGTCAGTAAACATTGTTATGAAGGAGAAATTGATGCATAGATATGCCAAATTATATAATGTATATATGGAAATGCTTGTAAAAGGACCTAGGACCACCTTGACCATCATCCTCATCAACAAGAGTAATCAGAAAAATTATTACTGATTAATATACTAGACTAAAAACAAATAATAGAAACAATGGAAGAATGGATACTTACATCATACCGATGAAGGTCCATTTGAGTTCCTAATCATGATGATGTCTAGTTGATGGAGCAGATACAAAATGCAAGTAAGCCACATAATAGGAAAAAACAAAAATGGAGAATGAACACCCACCATTGAAACATTCATGAGGACATATAAATTTTGAACCAGGCTAGTATTTGTGTTTTTAGTTTAGAAAAGAGACCATCTCCCTCTTCTCATAATAGCTTGCACTTCTCTGTCCATTTCCCTTCTCCTCAGGTTATCTTTTGTGGGAAAAAACCTGCAGTTTGATATTGCACACAAGATGGGCTTAGATAGAATGTTCTGAATTTCTGGATCCTGTAGTAAACTGAAATGAACATAACAAGGAACTAGATTCAGTAAGCCTTCTTTACGGATGAGTCCTAGAAGAATGACCCTCTTTATTAGAAGGATATCCAATTGGATATGGAAAAAATCAACAACTTCTAAATTACTGGTGCAATCAAATGAGTTGCGAAATGTTTACCATATATCCACAGAGTGCTTGCCAGGAATATCATCTAGTGAAAAGAAGCACTTAAAACCAAAAAATAAATAAAAATTGGCTGCAGGCCCTGTAGAGCTTTTAGGTTACAGGAACTGATGACTATAAACGGATAGGGAAAAAAAAAAAAACAATAGTTACTTTGGAAGAACACATGGATAATCCCTTCCACAAACAAACTCAAATGCAACTATGCAAACCTTAAGTTCCTTGATAAACCTCTCGAAATGCAACCGAATGTTGAGGAAGCTATAGGAACTGACACGTTAATGTTCTTCTTTTATTTCCCTTAGAGAAGATTTTGTGCGATATAAAATATTCATTGCAGTGTATATGGATTTTAACTTGAAACTAGCAAGCTATGAAAGCAGGGTAAAAGCTGTTCAAGGGA
The DNA here is from genome assembly GCA_037074715.1 of Magnolia kwangsiensis. Taxonomy (NCBI): domain Eukaryota; kingdom Viridiplantae; phylum Streptophyta; class Magnoliopsida; order Magnoliales; family Magnoliaceae; genus Magnolia; species Magnolia kwangsiensis. The sequence goes on from CM073573.1 coordinate 142,806,877, forward strand.
AAATAAAATATTAGACAATGGCTAAAAGAAGCTGTTACCTTTTTCTGGTGATGATGATAAATTTTAGAAACACATTGCATATTAATTTCAAAAACTGGCCTTTTCAAGGCTGCATCTAAGTCTGGCTCCTCTTTGCAATTGAAAGCTTTTAATATATACTGTTGTGCATAAAACTTTTAATTACATAGTCATGATAAGCATTGGGCACATGAAGTCCAAATTCCCACTAGTCACTACCACAAGAGATATCTATACATTTAGATCAATCTGACAAACAAACAAAGAAATCAAAATAAGTACAATAGTTAGAATAGTGATACCTTTGACGGATCAAGAGTTACCATTTTGTCTAGTAACTCCAAGGTAGGGGTGTCGACACTATTGAGAAAAGAGAATACAAATTAAGCCCCGCAACAAGAGGACTAATGAGGGAAACAGATAACTTTAATACCAGAACTTATCGTTTGAACAGAGTCTACTAATCTAGAACTACTTACTCTTTAAAAACCTCCTTAATTCATCTTTCCATTGGACTTTGTGGCTTGTAGTCATCATACTTGGACAATTTGGAAACCCCAGGCCAGTTTTCTTCATTAGTAGATCCACACAACAAATAAATTTTATGCAATTGATCTGCCTGCAGCAAGCAAAAATAGGAGAACAAGCATCAACCTTCTTTACTGGGATCATCATTTCCAGCTAGCAAGTCTATCACCTAAATCTGTTGGGGAAACAAAGGAACAAAAAAGTACAACTATGTCCAGCTTTAAAAGAAATTGGTCCACTAATTCATACTATGCATCAGTCCTATACAAATATCGGCCAAGTTGGATTCATTAGATACCCATTGACAGCCACACATGCAATTGAGTGCAATATTAGCCACATACCAAGTTGGTGCAATCTCTTGATTGTACTCATGTCTGGTCTTCTCTAAGCCCAACCATGGAGATGTTTGTATACGTCCCTTTGGCAAGCAATCTCAATTCATAGATATGGTGGTCCCCAGCACTGATTTCTGAGTAGGAAGCTTCTTCAGCCATTGGATGAGGGACACCCATTTGGATGTATATGTTATTGCCCCAACAGTAGGGTTGTTTTGAATCCAACAGCAGGCCACAAACAAATCCATCACCAGCAGTTAGTTCTGAGAATGGGAATTCTAGAATCAAGAAGCTGTAGAGTTAAAACAAACATGTTCACTTGCTGCACAAAAAGAAAGGGAAAAAAAGAAAAAAGAAAAAAAGAAGAAGAAGAAGACAATACAATGTGAATTTTAAAGACAAACATTAATTTATTCTTCAAGAGCTAATACGGGATTAGTTACAATCGAAGTGGTCAAGCAGATAAATTGGGAGATACATGGTAGAAAAGTCATCAGTAATACAGGCAATTACTGTCGCTATAGACAATAACCAAAAGAAGAGATGAAAGAAAGCATTGGCAACCATGCCTAACTTCTCCTTTTGTGGGATTTACTGACAGTTGTACCAGCTGCCGCTTCAATGCGAGATTTACTGACGGTTGTGTTGGCCTGCCTGCCCAGAGTTGGCACTAAGATCTGTCCTAGCTGGGGATCAAACAATTCGCTTAGATTCAGTAAAAAATGACTATACACCATAACTGAGATGTTTGTCTCAGATGAAAAACAGACGAGAGTTGCAACTGCTACCGTCCAAACCACCGCCTACAATAGAGCCTAAGGCCAGGATGGGATTAGTTGGATCCCACAAATGCATCAGATACAAACTCAAATTGATTCTCTGCATCTACATTCCACTGATATAAAACCTGTTGTGGATTTGGTAATAACCTAGATACTGCTGCAACCAAATAATCTGGACCACCCGACAGAAGACTTTTCACACATTTGAGTGTGAATCCATTACCTGAAAATGGTCCATTCACTGACCATAGGTTCATTCGAGCAGAACAATTTTTACACCAGGGCTACTTTGCACTGGGATCCCACTGGATGATCAATCCAAATGATGCTGACATCATGCAGGTGGGCCCAATCATAGAGATTCAGGATGATACTGACTGTTAAGGGCCTGTTTGGCTGACACCTAAAATGAGTTCATTCCGTTTTAGTAAATCATAATTATGCACTGATCATAGGCAATCAAATGAGCAGGCTGGATATAGTATTAATTATGTATTAACTAAAATGAGATGGATTCAGTTTTCAGTCTTACCAAACAGACCCCAAGTATCTCATGAACATTGAAATGCAAAATTCAAATTAATAATAGATGCCTAAATTGAATAGTTTCAAAAAAAATTAAAAATAAAAAATAAAAATCCATCGATCTAGCTCCCATTCATCCATGCCTAAAACCTGCAAAACAAAATAGCAAAAAGAACATGCAATTGCCAATGCCAATGAAAACAATAACATTTTAATCAAGATGTGCCTTGTAATCTTCAGTTTCAATTTGATACACAATGGAAAATGAAAACCTGAATTTCCAGGAAATGAAAAGGAGACTGGAGACCCATGCTTCGAGATGTAAATAGCAAATAAAGGTGCAATAGAATGAAAACCTGAATACATGTGCGTTGATAGCTTTGCAGCTTGAAGATGGTCATCGTTCATTTTCTGGTTTGTTATTGGTCAGCTCAAGGCTTTGGGATAAATATTGCCCATAAGCAGCTCTAGACAGTTCCAGCTTCTAGATGAGTCTGTACAGGCTGCTGCTATTACTAGATCTACTGGTTCATTTTGATTATTATTCCATGGTCCCTAGTAGCTTTTGGGATGGCTCATTTCAATCATATGGGCAGCAGGAATGGAGCATAAGTCTGTCTATTGTCTGGTACACAATAATGGCTATATGCAGAGTTTTGATTCAGCTAGCTTGTTGAGCCTGCCTTCATGCTCAGGGTCCAATCTCTTTGGATTGCCTAGTTGCTAGTTGTGGGCCTTTGGCCTTGGATTAGTTGTCTTAGGATCCTTGTCTGCTTGCTATTGGTTTTTCTAGTTTTGGAGTTGATGATTGTATGAGAATCTTGTTGAGGTACCTTTAGTTTTATTGGCCCTCCATATATTTTCCTCTTATTATCAATTATTTTATGAAGTAAAAAAAAGATATTCTAGGGGATTTTCTAGAATATCAAATGATGATAATGGAATTCTCCTATAAATACAATATTATGAGAATGCCATGATCTATAAATCATTGCTTAGCATGTACTAAATTACATGAGAACTAAAATACAATAATAATGCCATTTTGTAGAAATCTAGAGAAAAACTTATTTTCTTTGGTAGTGGTAAATGTATGAATGAAGAAATGTACAAATCAATAGGTCAACATTTTTTAAAATTTTGACCTCAGTTCTTGATGTTGTTCTTACATGAATGACTGCATTGACAATGAACATTTAGTGTCTTTGGATTTTTGTATGAGCTTCTTGGATGTATGTTGCATATTCTCTTTCATGCATTAACACATTGCATAAATGAGTCAATGCGCCTCTACCCACATCCTCCTGTAGGTTGCATGCATTTACCTTTAAGTTAGTGTCCGATGCTCTCTTTCTCTTGACACTTTTCTTCTTGGTTTTGATAAGTCTCTGCTTTGGAAGTTTACCCAAAACTCAAGGGAGAAACAAGGTTCTTTCTTTGCCTTTCCATCAAAGCTCATTTTATTGCCAGTTCATGACTTCACTCTCATCTATTTTACTTATAAGAATGCTAATTCGAGCACCTTGCACATGGAATCAAGTCATACTTATAGGATTCTACATTTTCTACTGATGTTTCTCGGTTTCTTTTATTCAAAGATAAGCCAATGCCACCATAGCAATCATTAGTTTGCAAGAATATTTGTATATATACATATGACATATACACAACAAAGTATATATCAGCCTAAGAGTACTTTTATAATTTTTTAGTGTAATATACATCATCTAACCCTAATTAAGGTTATTGAGCATTCTACAAAAGAGTTCCAATTACTTCCATGTTCTACCACACTCAACTACGTACATATATGAGGTTTCCTAGCCCTACATGCACCTCTAGAAATGGAAACATGTGCAAACCTGGAATATATGTAGGACATCTTAGAGTTGAATTGGAACCCAACATCTAGATAACCTGGTCAAGATTACCAGCCTGACAATTGAGCCAGCTCATGTACATGGTGGGTCCCACCTGAAACGTGGCTAAAATTTCTTACACGTGATTTGGGCGCAGTTTTATCTTGTTGAAATGGTGCGTGTGGGTAGCAAACCTCTATGTATGGGCTTAATTGATTTTTAAAAAGGAAAAAAGAAAAAAAAAATTAATTCTATTAGTCTAACAACCTCCTTATTTCCAGATAAGTAAAGATCTTTTTTCTTTAATTTTTATGAGATCAGTATCAGACATAAGTCTTATCTACCACCAAAGAAGAAAAAGATAAAAGAAAAAGAACAAAAGATATCCAGATTCTTGAAGTGGTTTGTTTGTGCCAAACGAATTTAACTGTCCACAAATTAGATTCTTCTCCATTGTAGGTATTGTATTTAATTGTAAACTTTTGGATGATTCTTTGCTTTCTAGTAATTCAATTTAAATTCATAAAAGATCTATGATGGTGAATGGTGTCTTCTCTACCAAATACTGTAGTTAAGAGCGGGGTTGCAGAAGACAAGTTTTTTTTTTTTTTTTTAATGAAAAAAGTTGTTGAAATGTGGGTTACTGTCAATCTGGGACAAGGTTTCCTCTCTTTACAAGCGTTGCAGAAATTTTGATCGTCACTGAGAAAGAAGAAATAATAGACATGAACAATAAGTTTCTGTGGTAAAATCATATTTATAAGCAGCTTGTATAACCAATAGTCCATTACTTCAACTAGATGGCATTGCATGGTGATCCATTTTTGTGCTTGTCTTGGAATCGGTCAATCATTTGTTAAGCTTACATGAAGATATTGATTCACAAACACAGAAATCAGTAGTAGACCGTCAAGAATTGGGGCATCAGCCAAATTAGCTTCAACATGCACAATCAACTCTTTAGGTTAAAAGAAGAAATAAATAAGACAACTTCTTAAAGGTGAGGGTGTATGCGAGGCAGTTGGACTCTTCAAGGGCCAAGGTTAAGCCTCCTGGTGTGTTAAGGAATAAGCCTAAAAAAGTTCTAAGCAAAAATTATCTAATGAAAATAAGGGGCTCTTTTCTTCTTCCTCCTTTGTATACTTTGTAGCAGACCATGCTTGCAAACCTAGGCATAATGTTTCGTGTTTTAAATGGGATTTCTTTCTCATTTGTTACTCTATTAGGCAACCAATGCCCATTCAGTTGTCTGTTTCAAGGTCAAAAGTCAATAAGAGTCTTGTCGATGACTCTAAAGAAGCCTTTTGTTTGGAAATTCTAACCATACCATCTGTGGCTTGGAAAAGGGATGGCTATAAATGACCAGACCAAATTAAAGATGAATTGGAGAATCTAAACAATGTGATTTTTGCAGGGTAGCCCTTGAAATGTCTATTGGACTTAATTGGACAGTTCAGATTGATTTTTTGGACTGTCCAAGCGTACTGATGCAACTAGGACCACTATAGCTTATAGTGGTTTGATAGCACTAGATCATTTCTCATACATATGCTGAGGATATGGTCCTTGACTCCTTGCCAGAGACATACATCTTTTGCACACTTTTTCCTCCTACGTTCTTGCTACTTTCTTGTATGCATTAACTAATGCTTTTGGTATTTGGGATATCTGAGCACAGAAATTATGAACTGAGTAAACTGAAATTTAAATTAGAGAAATGATCCAGTGCTCCCACATCTCTACAAATCATGTGCTCCCAATTGCATATGGCTACCTAGACAGAGCAATCCCATTTTTCAGCTAATGCAGTAGCAATTTTTACAAGAGATATGCTGAAGGAGACACTACAAGAAGTACAAATGTATCAAGCTTAACAAATATCAAGGCAAATCTAAACCCAAAAAAGCAATGAAACAATCATACAAGAGATATGCTGAAGGAGACACTTCAAGAAGCAGCTTTTACTTTGCAACAATTTCCAAGAAACACTTTTTCCTCATTTTTTTTTTCCATGAAGCCAAACTGGCCCTAATTTAAAAATTAGGGAGGATTGTTTTTCACAATTCAAGCCTAAGGATTTCAAAAAATCTAGATGGCCACAGGTTTTCCGGGGGGATCTATTTTTGAATCATAAGAGGGGCTGACATGTACATGTTTAAGGAAATGTACTGCCAAATGTCCTAATTATCAGTATGGTATCATGTATCACTGAGCTCTGAAACTGATTTATCATCACCAGCCATGCATAACATACTACCCCATCAGTGTCCCTTTTCCTTTTGCTAAAAAATCCCAGAAGTATCTAGTAATTTCAGAGCAATAGGGAACATTTTTTTTAGCATGAATTTATCACAGACGACATTATTGAAAAAATGTTGTAAAAGGAAATATTAGAAATTTTGGATTTACACTATATTAGGCAAAGCATATAAAAGGACATGTCCATGATGGATCACCTTATCTGAAGCATAGTTCTTTCCAATTGTTGTATCCTGTAATATTCGAGCAGCCACCTGAAAATTAAATGTGGCAGTCGTTGCAGATATAAACATACTAGATGATGGGTAAAAGAATAGATGTGAAGGCCTACATAACAGGAAATGTGGGTCCATGTCTCCCAGTTCAATGGTGTCCTTCCTGCACCTCTATTGCCTGTAAAATGAAAGAGAAGACAATCAAAAAATGCTCATGTTTTCCTTCCTATGTCTAAGGATGGTCATTCACAAAGCTTTTCCATTTTTTGGAACTGAGAGGAGAGCAAAATGCCAGTGTTTCATTGGCCTTTCAGATGTAAGGTTGTTAGGCAGAAGCTTGGGATGACATGGGTAACAGAAACGGTACTAAGAAAGCTCCTTGTCTACCTGTTTCTGCCCCAAATCAATATTCATGCCACTACAGTAACATAAATGTAAATGGGCTTTATGTCTCAAGAACAGCCCATGAGTGCGTGGATAAACCAAAATTATTTACAGAAACTGATCTGACCATCACATACGAGCAAAATTCCTATGATCTAGACTGTCCAAACCATTCATCTCCTGCCCAAAGAAGTTACAGGAAGCATTAAAAACAAACAAACAAAGCATTGCGGATTTTTTAAGCCCCTGGCCCGTCACCATCATCAATAGGAGTCCATATCAATAGCATCACTCACAAACCACAAAATGAGATGATATAGATGGCTTGTTAACTTGAAAGTACACAGGATGGTTCCTATTTATGTAAGATGGAAATAATAAATCTGTTTTCAGATAGAACTGTAGCCGAGTTCAGCTCATGGTTAAAGAATCCAAACCACTAATATGATGGGCCTTGCTATGGATGACCCTTGAGCTGAAAATCACTCACTTGGAGAATTCTTTCCAACAAATAGATGGTTTTAGGAAAGAAAATAAAAAATGGTTCACATTCAATCGAAAGAACAGCTAGGATCTTCCAATTTGGGGAATCATTGGTGGATGGACCATCCGCAGTGAGACCTATCCCATTAACCATAGTACCACTCAACCATAGCACAGATCAAGAGACAGATCCCTGCGATGACATGCCAGAGCCCTGTCCTATACAGTAATGCCTATTAATCTTGAATTTTAACTAAAAAATAGTGCCAGATTTAGTGTAGAAAACAGAAAAATTAGGGCAGAGATGGAAAAATCACCTGCTTATGATGGAATCGAAGGAAGATCAAGATCTCACAGAAAGCGAGCGAATTGAGCTAGGGTTTTTTTTATGTTTTTTACCAACTCCTCCGATCTCCGCCGTGGAGATGAAGGAACGATAGTGGAGAGAGGATTCGTGTGAGAGAGGAAGGCCACTAGGGAGAATATTCGTGTGAGAGAGGATTCGTCTATATTCGTTTATATAGCAACACTTGAAACTTCAAAGAGTGAGAGGAGAGTGAACGGAGAGGGAGAGGCAGAGGGAGAGAGTGCAAGAGGAAGATGGCCGGAGAGGCTGAGAGAGGGAGGAAGATGGAGAGGGAGAGGACGTGAGAGTCAGAGGGAGAAGGAGAAGGAGAGGGAGCGACAGCACAAATGGCTAGGGTTTATATATATATATATATATATATATATATATATATATATATATATATATATATATATATATATATATATATATAAAATATAAAGGGACCCTTTGCCCGCAGCTGTTAAAAAAGGATGCGAGCAAAGGATAAGCCTATCGGTCAGCTAAGCCTTACATTGGTGTAGTGAGTCTTCTAGTTTTCACCGTAAATCTTAAAAATAATCCATACTCAACACTTTGGTGGGCCAAATATATGCTCAAAAAGTACTCTAAGTAAGCATAGTGTGGCCAGCCTGAGTTTTTTTTTATCAGTTTGATCTTTTTAGTTTATGTTCATCAAGTTGCACCTAATGAACGGTTTGGATGGAAAATAAACACATTGATGAGCCCATACGAAAACCTATGATTGTCCCCTTCTCATTGTTCCTTGTGGTGTAGCCGGCGTGAGTTCTGGACCAGTCAGATTTCTGACCCTATGACCGTGTTATGGACAGATGTCTTAAATCTGTCTGTTGGTCTGTCGATGACATCGATGGCAGTCATCGATGACATCGAAGGTTGCTCGCTGCCATCAATAATTCACAGAATTTTTCACCCCTGGTCACTGGACAGTTTTGGTCCATTCTCGATGACATCGATGGACCTTCGATGTCATCGACAATGTTATATAGATTTTCTGCAGAAACGCAGATTTTGTGATTTTTGTTTCCTATTCTGATTCTACTTCTTTCTAAACTTATATAAAGGAGTGTATGCGGGATTGAGATGTATTCTAAGTGTAACACCCCGGATTTTGGCCAATCTGAGATTTGACGTCCTTAGGCAATGGGTCAATTGAAACACCTGGAAAATTGCTTAGAACCCAATTCCATAGCCAAAGAAACCACTTAGAATCAATTCCTTTAGAAAATATGACTAAGTTAGCTAGTGCAACGTTAGAATAGCTGGAAAATGGTCCCTGATCGCTTTAAATACGTTCTACAAGGCCCAAAGCGAGTGGAACCAAGGGTGCTATAATGCTCTAAAGCCTCGGATCAAACTCTAAGCCGGTTTGTCCTCGGGACCTCCTTGAAACTTTGTATTGGATCTAGACCGCGCGTCGAAAGTCCGATACCTCCTATCTTAGACCGTTAGAACCGTCTAGCCGGACTTGACACTCATTCCGAAAATCAAGTCAAACCGATAATCACAGGCTATTTCATTGAGCCCGGACTGAAGAGAGTGTGAATAGGGACATAGTTGGAATTTCAAATTCAAATCTGGCACACAAATTTGACGCATCAGTATTAAGCATTCTGACCGTCAGAATACAGCCAAATTACACCCTTGGATCAGGAAAAATATCTATTATATATCACGAGACTTATAGGCCTGATCTTGGTGCGGTGACCGTTAAACTGAAACTGGGCCGCCACGTGCGATCTGGGAACCCAACCGGTCTGAAAACTGGATGTGTGCTAGATCCAGTATGCATGAGCTTAAGTCCGACCGCATTTGGCCTGGGGACCTCCAGAAATGCCCTTTTGGACCGAAACGGCCCCGATTTGGTTAGGCACCAAGTAAACATTGTTCCCAAGCCTATTTTGGGAATGTCTTAGGCTATAAAAGGGGTTGAAACCCCCACTCCTCTCTCCCATCCGAATTTGAGAGAAGCCCTAGCTTGGGAGAGAGAAAAAGAGTGAGAGATTGTGAGAGAGTGGGAGAGTTCTTCCCGCCACTTGTGCTACGTGTTGCACATGCTTAAGCAACACTCCTCTACCGCTTTCCCGGCGATTCCACCGCAATCCTAGGTAAGTAAAAACCCTAAATAGTTGGTGATTTGAGTTTTCCTTGTTTCCATAGCGATGTAGCTTATGGATCTTATGTATTAGGTTCCTTATTCGCCGTAGACGAAGCGTATACGCTCCGTTTCAATTTCCGAGTCTACAAGACATAAGGTGCGGATATTAGACGCTTTGATTGACTGTTTTCAAAGCTTTCAATGTCGTTTAATAGTAGATTCTTGACGGCAACGCCGTTTGACATGTACAACATGCTCTCCGTTTCCTGTTTCGTAAATTAACGAAGAATATGAGATTTAGGGCATTTTAGTCATTTGTAGGAAGTACCGTTTACATTCATATTTTGCTGATGTGATTGACATAGTTTGTTGTCGCATTAGGAAGTTAGGAATGCGTGCATAATTAGTTTGGCGAAGAGATTCGCCTAGTTGCGCACTTTGGGTCGACATACTATATGTAGACTTAAGTGTGTAGTGTATGTGTTTGTATAAATGCTTGTATTAGTATGTATTGAATTAAATGATGTTATTTGATAGTTTGTGATTGATTTTTCAATTATTATGCTGACCTAAATGATTTTCTACATGTTGACAAAATGCATGATTTCATTACATGCATGGAATGTATGTGCTTGAGGATTTGCTTAAGTTGAATATGCATGGGAAGTATGCCTTGAAGATTTGCTTAAGTTGAATGTTATAACATGTGCTAACATGCTCACATGATGTATTTCAATTCCAACACCTTTGTATAGTGTTAATGTAATTCCATAGATGTGTGGGACTTGACTTAGTCCAGGCAGTCGGTAACCGAGCGAATTCGTGGCTGACTGGTCATAGCCACGAACGACGCGTCGATGAATGTGATTCGTGTTGAGAGTTGGCGGCAGTGGTTAGGCCACGCGAAGTGTTTCACGCACTTCATGTCGTTCAATTCGAGATGCGATCGCACTAGTCGAGCCCGTCAAGTAACCCGACTGGCCGATGTTTGTTCACCTTGTATGTATCATAACTGCTTGAACCTAGGGTACTGAACTTACCATTGTAAACCCTGTTAACCATGGTACCTTGATCCATAAAGACTCATGAGCCGGGCATGGTGGTATGGGACACCGTGGTCGAGCTGTCGGCCTACGCTGGGGCCACAAACCTCCCCGTAGTGACCAGTGAGCACCTATGACTCGTGAGCAGATTATGGTGGTATGGGACACTATATTCTTGCTGTCGGCCTACACTGATAAGGTGATGGGGGAGCGGTGCAACGAGTGCGAGCAACAGCCCTGGCAGCCCTTTGTAGTGACCGCGAGCGTATTCTGAGTTCACGGGAGGCGACGACCCTTCCGTGCAATAGAGTACAGTAGGCCTGTATTGATAAGGTGATGGGGGAGCGGAGCAACGAGTGCGTGCAACAGCCCTGGCAGCCCTTGCAGCGACCTACGAAATGTACATCGTATGAGATTACTAGGAGTGACGACCCTAGACAGGATCCGTGTTGGGATTGATACAAGGGAAGTACCTTAGTTTCCCAATCCTGCTGTTTGAATGGATTAATAACAACTTGGTAATCATATCACCATAGCATTGCATGTGCCTGGAAGATGTGGAGCACTCTAGGGAGTGTGGCATGCCGCGGTCGTAAGATGTTGCCGTATGAGGGTGATCGTCGGTGAGGGCATACATCACGTCATATCATAATTGCATTAACAACAGTATTAGGATTGTTTGATTTATTGTGTTACTATTATCGCATGATTGATTTGATAACATGTTAATCTTTGTTCTATTATTCCACTGAGTTAGCTACTCACTCCCACGTTACGGGACGGTGTTCCGGACACCCACCAGACCTTTTTGTGATTGCAGATGATGGCGCGGCCTGTGAGGCAGAGCCGGACTTGATGATGATGAGGAGGATCCCTCCTTTATGCGTGTTCTGATCGACGGGATTACAGGGAGGTTGATTAGATACTTTGACATTTGTCATTTCATATTTTTAGTGCACTCATGTATATTCGTTTCATCTACTTTTGGAGTAAATATGTATGTGTATAACCTGGTAACATGTTCACACTCTGGAGACATACAACAGTTTATATATGTTATACATACTATTACAGACTTCCGCTGGTTAATTTAACTGTCTCTGGAGTATGATATGCAGTTCTAGCTTAATCTCACTCATGTTTAATACACTATCACAGACAACATTCAATCATACATATCTATGTTGCATAAATAACATTTTGGAACTCGGGAGTTGGGTTTTTGCTCGACCCCCCGATTTTCGGGATGTTACAGATGGTATCAAAGCATGATTTGGATTAAACCGGGCCTGGGTTATGGTCACGCGACGTACGCTGTCGCTTCCTTTGACTTAGGTGGGTGCGAGAAGGGTCTAGAAACACGTCCAGGATCACAGATTCGCCGATAGGCGAAGTCTATTAGAATCGATCGCAAGATCGAGCCTGTAACGCGTCTCGGGTCGCGTAGAGCAACCCGAATAGCTCCTAGGTTGTAGGTAAGTGGGTTGAGCTGTTCTTTGAACAATTCTAAACCCGTTAATGTGAATCCTTGGGCCGTGGGACAACCACGACCCCTGTATTCAATCGCCAGAGCTTAAAAACCCCCGTTTCACCGAAAATCTTCGAAATTCTTCCTCTCACCACCCGAATCTTCAATTATTTCTTATCCATTTCATATTAGGCATCAATACTAATGTGAAAATAACATGAAATCTTACTTTCACGAAATTTTACAGTGAATAGTAAAATTTCATGAAAAATGGCCATAAGGCCATTCTAAATTCACTTTATTTAGCAACTAATGGGCTATATGGATGTACTAGATCCTTCTACCCCAAAATAATATGCTGCATGATAGGGTTTTGTATTCGGGATTGAAGATTGGACCCGAAAAGCCTCGAATGGATGTTAAAAATGTATTGGCCTCCCTAGGGCAATCTACAATGAACTAGAGTGTGCACCATACCTTTTTGGAATCCCTAGGGCAAGAGGAATCCATCCCATATGGCCTTAGAGGCCAGTTTGCAACTTCACCGGCGATGCCATCGCCGGTTCGGCGATGCATCGCCGGCCGGCGAGCTCCGATGGGGCCGTCCTTCGGGCGCACCCCCTTAAACAGGGTCCACATCACCCCTATGCACCTCCCACCCCAAGAAAACCCCAAATATGGGTACTTCCTTCACAAACAGCCCCTCCCCTAGCCCCATTTTCGTTTTCAGCTGCCCTATCCCAAAAATTCATGATTCCAAACCACCCTAGATCCATTCCCTGCCAAAAACGACCACCCTCCATCATTCCTTTGAAGTTGGCAGCCCTCCCTCTTGAAGATTTCATCCGTTGGAGCTCCTAAAACCCCAAAATCGAGCTGAAATCGTGAGGTGCTCCATTCCCCTTTTTCATTTTCATTTCTTTCTAAAAATACATCCTAGGGAAGCTTGAAGCATCCCTCTACAACGCCTAGATTTCATTCTGTCCCTTTGGGCGACCATTTCTTCGCATTTCCTCCATTTTCCATGGCTATTGTTAAGGCTGTTTCAGCCTTTTTCCTCCCTTTCCATCGTTCTCTCTCTCATGTCCCTTTTATTTGAGCCTTTACCCCCTTTTTTGGGTCTCAGAATCATGCTAACCTCAAATCCCATTTCTCAACTTTCTCCGTTTGAGAAGTATTGAAAACACATGGCCGATAGAGCTCTAATGGGCAACTGACAGTATTGAACTTGATAGTATTCAAGAAGGTCAGTCGGGACCCTGGTAGAAGTCCTTTGGTAGAATTAGGCATCTATGTCGTTGCCCTTTAGCTTGTTTGACTACTGTTGAAATTTCTGTGTTGTTTTGTTGTTAGGTAGAAAAATGTGTTTGTGTTGTGGTTTGGGCTTAATATAGCCAAAATTTGTCGAATGGAATGCATGTTGTTTCATTTCGCTATAAAATATTGTCCCTAGATTGGGAGTATTATAACTCCCTGAGATCCAGCCTACAAATTAATTTTTATCCCCACCCACCCTCCTACCAAGCATACCACATCCAATCCTGCCATGGGACTAGGAATGCAGTTCCATTTAATACCACTAAGCGCTACCGGCCACATAGGCTCTAGGTGTTTTGGTTCTAGTGTTAGCACTCCTAGATTTGAAGGGTCTGACGACATAAGAAATCCAATTCCATTTAGACAATTTTGATCCTAAGCGATAGAGCAATTCCCTGTATTAGAGATGGTATGAAACCGTCTAGTGTATAGGCTTAGGTCTTGAATTATAGCGAATGAAATACAGACTAGCCTACTAGTTACCTTAAGTAGTGTACAGCCTGTATATGCTAAGGACTTGTAGGTTAGATTTGGTTGAAGTAGAACCTTATTCCTTCGACAGATCCCCTTATGACTTATAGACTTCTGTTGTTGCCCATAGGAAGGAACCATTCACTCTCAGGGAACATTTATAAATCCCTCAGATTGAACTTAGAATGGCCTAGCACGCCCCTTAGAATTGCCATCCCCAAGGGTTTATTGCATTCGGGAACGCAGAGTAAAGGAACTGCATGTACGCGATGTATTCGCGGTTTGAATCGACTTCTTAATCCTAGTGGTTCCCAATAAATCCAATGCTCTGATCAAGCAGAAGATCGGCATCGACTCGGATTAAGAATTGATACAATAAATCTTCTGTTCTAGCTAGACAGAAAGTCTATGTATCCGGCTCAGACCTACTACATAACCTTTATTCTGTGATGGCCCAACCACCTACAACCAAACGGGATCACATTGCCTTTTGGGAAATGGCGAGGACTTAAAGCCAGTAGAGAATTAGGCATCTTGCCACCAACTCATACCTGCCCCTGACCTTAACCACAATAGATATTAGGCTCATCTCTATGATCATAGATACCAATGCCATAGAACGCATCATTAGCAAGGAAGACCATATAGAGAAAGGCTGTTTCCATTTTAGGTTAAGGATAGCCCCTAAGTTGCGCCTCGTTCCGATATACTGATCGATGCAAATATTCTTCAACCTTAAGTAAAACCAAGTTTTAAGGGGGGTAGAAGGAATTAAGTCCAATCCAGTTAGATTAGTTAACGCTACCGTTCGATCAAAGTGGCGCAGCGGAAGAGCGGTTGGCCTCTTTCCCACTGGCCCAGGATCGAAACATTTGAGTTAGGGTGTATGTACGATTAGGTTATTAAATAGGATTTGAACCTTCCTTAGAGAAAGTACTCCTTGTCCTTCGCCAATGTCGGGGACGACATTGTGTTTTAAGGGGGGTAGATTGTAACACCCCGGATTTTGGCCAATCTGAGATTTGACGTCCTTAGGCAATGGGTCAATTGAAACACCTGGAAAATTGCTTAGAACCCAATTCCATAGCCAAAGAAACCACTTAGAATCAATTCCTTTAGAAAATATGACTAAGTTAGCTAGTGCAACGTTAGAATAGCTGGGAAATGGTCCCTGATCGCTTTAAATACGTTCTACAAGGCCCAAAGCGAGTGGAACCAAGGGTGCTATAATGCTCTAAAGCCTCGGATCAAACTCTAAGCCGGTTTGTCCTCGGGACCTCCTTGAAACTTTGTATTGGATCTAGACCGCGCGTCGAAAGTCCGATACCTCCTATCTTAGACCGTTAGAACCGTCTAGCCGGACTTGACACTCATTCCGAAAATCAAGTCAAACCGATAATCACAGGCTATTTCATTGAGCCCGGACTGAAGAGAGTGTGAATAGGGACATAGTTGGAATTTCAAATTCAAATCTGGCACACAAATTTGACGCATCAGTATTAAGCATTCTGACCGTCAGAATACAGCCAAATTACACCCTTGGATCAGGAAAAATATCTATTATATATCACGAGACTTATAGGCCTGATCTTGGTGCGGTGACCGTTAAACTGAAACTGGGCCGCCACGTGCGATCTGGGAACCCAACCGGTCTGAAAACTGGATGTGTGCTAGATCCAGTATGCATGAGCTTAAGTCCGACCGCATTTGGCCTGGGGACCTCCAGAAATGCCCTTTTGGACCGAAACGGCCCCGATTTGGTTAGGCACCAAGTAAACATTGTTCCCAAGCCTATTTTGGGAATGTCTTAGGCTATAAAAGGGGTTGAAACCCCCACTCCTCTCTCCCATCCGAATTTGAGAGAAGCCCTAGCTTGGGAGAGAGAAAAAGAGTGAGAGATTGTGAGAGAGTGGGAGAGTTCTTCCCGCCACTTGTGCTACGTGTTGCACATGCTTAAGCAACACTCCTCTACCGCTTTCCCGGCGATTCCACCGCAATCCTAGGTAAGTAAAAACCCTAAATAGTTGGTGATTTGAGTTTTCCTTGTTTCCATAGCGATGTAGCTTATGGATCTTATGTATTAGGTTCCTTATTCGCCGTAGACGAAGCGTATACGCTCCGTTTCAATTTCCGAGTCTATAAGACATAAGGTGCGGATATTAGACGCTTTGATTGACTGTTTTCAAAGCTTTCAATGTCGTTTAATAGTAGATTCTTGACGGCAACGCCGTTTGACATGTACAACATGCTCTCCGTTTCCTGTTTCGTAAATTAACGAAGAATATGAGATTTAGGGCATTTTAGTCATTTGTAGGAAGTACCGTTTACATTCATATTTTGCTGATGTGATTGACATGGTTTGTTGTCGCATTAGGAAGTTAGGAATGCGTGCATAATTAGTTTGGCGAAGAGATTCGCCTAGTTGCGCACTTTGGGTCGACATACTATATGTAGACTTAAGTGTGTAGTGTATGTGTTTGTATAAATGCTTGTATTAGTATGTATTGAATTAAATGATGTTATTTGATAGTTTGTGATTGATTTTTCAATTATTATGCTGACCTAAATGATTTTCTACATGTTGACAAAATGCATGATTTCATTACATGCATGGAATGTATGTGCTTGAGGATTTGCTTAAGTTGAATATGCATGGGAAGTATGCCTTGAAGATTTGCTTAAGTTGAATGTTATAACATGTGCTAACATGCTCACATGATGTATTTCAATTCCAACACCTTTGTATAGTGTTAATGTAATTCCATAGATGTGTGGGACTTGACTTAGTCCAGGCAGTCGGTAACCGAGCGAATTCGTGGCTGACTGGTCATAGCCACGAACGACGCGTCGATGAATGTGATTCGTGTTGAGAGTTGGCGGCAGTGGTTAGGCCACGCGAAGTGTTTCACGCACTTCATGTCGTTCAATTCGAGATGCGATCGCACTAGTCGAGCCCGTCAAGTAACCCGACTGGCCGATGTTTGTTCACCTTGTATGTATCATAACTGCTTGAACCTAGGGTACTGAACTTACCATTGTAAACCCTGTTAACCATGGTACCTTGATCCATAAAGACTCATGAGCCGGGCATAGTGGTATGGGACACCGTGGTCGAGCTGTCGGCCTACGCTGGGGCCACAAACCTCCCCGTAGTGACCAGTGAGCACCTATGACTCGTGAGCAGATTATGGTGGTATGGGACACTATATTCTTGCTGTCGGCCTACACTGATAAGGTGATGGGGGAGCGGTGCAACGAGTGCGAGCAACAGCCCTGGCAGCCCTTTGTAGTGACCGCGAGCGTATTCTGAGTTCACGGGAGGCGACGACCCTTCCGTGCAATAGAGTACAGTAGGCCTGTATTGATAAGGTGATGGGGGAGCGGAGCAACGAGTGCGTGCAACAGCCCTGGCAGCCCTTGCAGCGACCTACGAAATGTACATCGTATGAGATTACTAGGAGTGACGACCCTAGACAGGATCCGTGTTGGGATTGATACAAGGGAAGTACCTTAGTTTCCCAATCCTGCTGTTTGAATGGATTAATAACAACTTGGTAATCATATCACCATAGCATTGCATGTGCCTGGAAGATGTGGAGCACTCTAGGGAGTGTGGCATGCCGCGGTCGTAAGATGTTGCCGTATGAGGGTGATCGTCGGTGAGGGCATACATCACGTCATATCATAATTGCATTAACAACAGTATTAGGATTGTTTGATTTATTGTGTTACTATTATCGCATGATTGATTTGATAACATGTTAATCTTTGTTCTATTATTCCACTGAGTTAGCTACTCACTCCCACGTTACGGGACGGTGTTCCGGACACCCACCAGACCTTTTTGTGATTGCAGATGATGGCGCGGCCTGTGAGGCAGAGCCGGACTTGATGATGATGAGGAGGATCCCTCCTTTATGCGTGTTCTGATCGACGGGATTACAGGGAGGTTGATTAGATACTTTGACATTTGTCATTTCATATTTTTAGTGCACTCATGTATATTCGTTTCATCTACTTTTGGAGTAAATATGTATGTGTATAACCTGGTAACATGTTCACACTCTGGAGACATACAACAGTTTATATATGTTATACATACTATTACAGACTTCCGCTGGTTAATTTAACTGTCTCTGGAGTATGATATGCGGTTCTAGCTTAATCTCACTCATGTTTAATACACTATCACAGACAACATTCAATCATACATATCTATGTTGCATAAATAACATTTTAGAACTCGGGAGTTGGGTTTTTGCTCGACCCCCCGATTTTCGGGATGTTACACTAAGGCTTTCTAAAGGAGTTTCAAGGGTTCTTAAAAGGATTTTAGGGTTTCTAAAGGGTGTAGCAAGGGTGAGATTCAAGGTTGTTCGAATCGGGTAAGTCCTCTCTCTTTGTAATTTCTATTTTCATAGTGGAGATCTGTCACTTTGTGCCGTGATTTTTTCCCACAAGAATTTTCCACGTTAAATTTGTGTTCTCTTGTGTGCTTGGTGTCATTGGATTGCTATCAAAGCTATCGTTGGGGCACAAATATGAATCTGAGGGATTGGCAATAATGGTGAGTACCAAGTATGAGATTGAGAAGTACTAAGGAAAAAATAATTTTGAGTTATGAAAAATTAAGATGATGAGTTCTTTAATCAAGCAAGGCGAAGATGGTGCTCTTAAGGAGCGGAAGTCTACTAGGACTGATGATGAGTGGAATGCTCTTGATAAAAAGGCTTTATCATCGATCCGTCTATGTCTCACGGATGAGGTTTTCTACAACGTTATGAGGGAGAAAACTGCGGCTAAGTTATGAGCGAAGTTAGAGGATGTCTATGCAAAAAAAATCCTCTGAAAATCGCCTGCACTTGAAGCGGCAGTGGTATAACTTCAAGATAGCAGAGGGTGGAGATCTGAAGGCTCACATCAGCAACTTTAATAAATTAGTTTGCAAATTGCTTGATATGGAGGAAGTAATGAAAGATAAAGAACAAGCATTTATGTTGTTGAATTCTCTTCCGGCGTCGTATGAGTCATTCAAGGACACTATGTGCAGCATGAATAAAACCCTGAGTGTCGACATCGTTATCTCAGCCCTTCAAGGGAAGGCTTTGAGACAGGTAAACAGCGACATGGGAGACAAGGTACAGGTTCTTCAGGTTCTAAATCCAAATCCAAGGGTAAGGGTAAAGGAAAGGTAAAGTGTTAGAACTGTGGGAAGGAAGGACATGTGAAGAAGGATTGTGAAAATTCTAAATCAAAGAGGAAAGATTCTGAGGCTTCATGCAAGGAGACCAATACTGCTGCATCAGATGGATGTGATGGTGATGTTTTATCTGTGTCTTCGCTTAGACGGTCATACGATGATCTTAAGGACGAGTGGATCCTAGACACAAGGACATCTTTTCACATGACTCCTCATCGGAGTTGGTTTACCAGCTATAGGGAGTATGATGGTGGACAAGTATTTATGGGTAATGACATTGCCTGTAATGTCGTGATTGTTGATTCTTTGCACATTAGGATGTTTAATGGGGTGGAGCATACCTTGACAGATGTGAGGCACGTTCCTGATTTGAAGCAGAATCTGATTTCTCTTGGTGTGCTTGAGGTAAAAAGATGTAAGTACACATGTATTGATGGTGCTCTTAAAGTATCTAAGGGGGCACGAGTAATCATGAAAGCGCAACAACTCGAAAACATGTACAGGTTGATCGGGAGCACTTCAAAAGGCAGAGCTGCAATGGATGTAGCGGATTCCACCTCTGCACATGTATGACATGTTGGGCATGGCCACATGAGCGAGCAGGGCAGGAAGGGTGAGACGTGCGGACAGGGATACAGAGTAGGTGGAGAAGTCACCTGTGAGAAGAATCACACTACATGATCGCAGGATATCGGTGAGGTACATGAACGACTCCAATATGGCAGGGCATTCATCTTTTATTCAGATGGCTCTAGGTAAGCCTGGTGCTAAGAAGTGAAAGGTGATTATGGGTGATATGATGGATTTGTTGTACGAGACTGACATATGGGAGCGGGTGGAGCTTCTAGTGGGCCAAAGAGCGGTTGGATGCAGGTAAATTTTCTGGAGGATACAACATAGATACAGGGTGAGGTTGGTAGCTAAGGGTTATGCTCAGAGAGAAGGGATCGACTTCTTAGAGATATTCACGCCGACAGTATAGCAGGTGTCTATTAGATCCCTGATTGACACTGGTTAGCCAATGTGAGCTTGAGCTGAAAAGATGGATGTGGAGTCTGCACTTCTGTAAGGAAAAGTGAAGAGCAGATCTATATGAAGCAACCAGAGCGGTTCGAAGTTAAAGGGGTTGAGAAAAGACTTTGCAGAGCGGTTCGAAGTTAAAGGGGTTAAAGAAGGTCGTGGTTCGACCTGTCACTTAGGCAGTGATTTGATTCCTTCATGGTGAGTCAGGAATTGATGACATACAGATCGCCAATTATGACATGTCTGAAATCAATGTGCTAAAGACTCAGTTAAGTGGGACATTCAGGATGAAGGATCAGGGGGCTGCAAAGATGGTTCTCGGCGTTGAGACTGAAAGAGGAGTAGGCTTTGGTAATCATAGGAGGAATACGTTATGTGTAGGTATTGATCAAGGACGTGATGGGCTAGGTAAAGCCGGAGAGCGTTCCCTACGCGTTTCTCCTCAAGTTTTTCTCAGGACATGTCCCAAAACAGATGAGGAAAAGCAGGATATCTTATGAGCCTTATTCAAATGCGGTTGGCAGTATATGCTATAGTCTGGATTAGACCAGTTATTTCACAGGCTATCAATGTTGTGAGCTAGTAACCTGGAAAATAATATTGGGGAGCAGTGAGATGGTAAGAAGACTACGTCTTTCCTTTTGAGAAGATAGGAGCAACGGTGGTTGAGCTTGTGGATTTTGATCTGGCAGACATGCTCACCTAGATCATTCTTAAAGAGAAGTTCAAGTTCTATGCAACTTCTCTAGGCTTGGCGATGGCATAAAAGGAAGACGGAGTGTGTAAGAGAAGCTATGATGTGATGCAGAGATAAGAGAAGGGGACAAGAAGCTACACGGATGAAGATTGAAGACATGATGGAGGTTGTTATGGACAGATATCTTAAATCTGTCTATTAGTCTGTCGATGATATCGACAGGGTGTCGATGACATCGATGGCAGTCGTCGATGACATCAAAGGTTGCTCGATGCCATCGATAATTCATGGAATTTTTCAACCTGGTCGTTGGACAGTTTTGGTCCATTCTCGATGACGTCGATGGACCTTCGATGTCATCGACAATGTTATGCAAATTTTCTGTAAAAACGCAGATTTTGTGATTTTTGTTTCCTATTTCAATTCTACTTCTTTTTAAACTCATATAAAGGGGTGTATGCGGGATTTAGATGTATTCTAAGGCTTTCTAAAGGAGTTTCAAGGGTTCCTAAAAATATTTTAGGGTTTCTAAAGGGTGTAGCAAGGGTGAGATTCGAGGTTGTTCGAATCGGGTAAGTCCTTTCTCTTTGTAATTTCTATTTTCATAGTGGAGATCTGTTGCTTTGTACTGTGGTTTTTTCCCACAAGAGTTTTCCACGTTAAATTTGTGTTCTCTTATGTGTGCTTGGTGTCATTGGATTGCTATCCTACATCTAGATCTGTGTGATTCTGCAGGTTAAAATCCCCAACAGACTGAATATTAAGAGACACTTGATGAATGGAGTGAATGTGAAACAAGTAACACAGTGGGCATCGGAGCTCTCGTGTTTTACAGGTTTGGATGTAACACGACCAGCCATGACAAGACTTTCATGATGATTAGTCTGGATCTTATACACGTTTGACATTGATAAGTTAAGTCAAAGAAAGTGACAGACTTTCAAAGTTTTCTTGTATTTTTGTGGTCAACGTAGCAGCTGTCAGTCTGCTAAGCTAGGTTTGTCCCAAGTGCCTCTCATGCGGCCAGGATATAAGCTTGGGTCCATCTCATTAATCTAGATTTAGGCCTAGTCAGTGGAACTTCATCCAAAATGTGTAAAATCTGAGCCCACGCTTAGCACATTTTCTTTTGGGCCTTCTAATCCAACCTTCAGCCCAGATCCCTGTCCTTAAAATAAGACCCAAGCTTGATATAAGGGAGAAGGACGTATTGAAAGACATGTATGGTAAAAGTGTGGCCCACCCTTCTGTAATTTAAGATGTTCCTTAGGATGTCCACCCTTGGCTTCTAATGGGCACCTTGCAATGTGATCCACCAAAATAACGGTTTGGATCACCATATGGTGGACCCCTCATTTATATTGGCAATCCAGCATTACTAGGGCCACCCTAAGCTTATGATGGGACCGGGTAATGAACCAGCCTATGGCTAGCCAAGCTGGGTAGTGGCTTGCAAGCCTTCGCTCTCTTCATGCACCTAAACGATCTGCCGAGAGAAGTGAATGGTAGAATTTTTCTAGACTGAACGGACCTGGGTGTTCTAAGGAGATGATTCCCTGCCCTTTTCCTTCGATTCGTTGTCCTTTTCTTTCTTTTAAGATAGGCTCCGGTTAGGCAGGTTGCCTACCGGGCCTATATGTAAAGTGGTTGTACAACTTTCTGTGGAATAGAAATCGAAAAAAGTTGGATTAAAAAAAATGATGGGACCGGGCTGGAAACACAATGAGAGGTGATGCCTACCACAATTTCCACCTGGCCCACCTGAGTAGCAGATTTTTGTTCTTACCTTTCATCAATGCCAGATGAAGAGTCTGGACGGCTTGGAATCCGCGTACACTGTACAACATGGTGGCTCCCACACAAAATAAAGCGTGTGCGTCCCATCTCTACGTGTTCCCTTTATATGGCTCACCTAAGCTTTGGTTGTTGAATATTAAAATAACAATAATAATAATAATATTGTTTTAAGATTAAAAAAATTTCCTTCATGTTTTTTTTTTTTTAATTATTAATTTTTAGTGTAATTTTCTGTCCCATGTCGAAAAGAATCAAAGAAATCTCATGTATTTAAGAGATGTGTGTGGTTTGTATAAGGCTTGAACTGCAAAGGAGGAATAGTCGTCTGGGTTGGACCATCTCTTTACAGCACATGCCGAGTCGAGTCGTGTGAGCAAGCTGGTGTCGCACGGAGTCTGGATCTGGGTTTGAATTTATGTGTGGACTGATAGTACACTCACGCTATTAGTTTTGTTCCACATTTCTCGAGTATACTCGCACCTATCGATTTTGTGCAAATTTCAAACCATTGACGTGTCTATTCGAGTGGACAAACCAGTTGGGTTCAAACCCAATGGACCTAACCAATTTCATACGATGCTTTAAGCACCCAATCATGTTCTATATATAGACCTACTCCTTTTTGGAATAATTCATTCAAGCCATCAATTTTTTTCCTTTGTTTCTTCAAAAATTTATCTCGGTGTCAATGTTGTTTTGCCAACTGAATTCGTTGCCAAGTCTACTCACTTCAATTAACTTCTGCATGCTCGTTCGAGCCCATATACAATGAGTACACCATTGGGACAGGGTCATAGTCATTGTATCCTGGAGGCCAATTGTCTAAGATTCTTGTTGCACTTGGGACACAGTCCAAGGAGGGCAGATTTAGTTTCAAGGCGAGTTATCCAATCATGCCTTGATTCAAACAAATAAGTCATATTTTCTTACTTTTTTATTATTATTTAATTATCTACTATTTTCAACACATTATTTCAAACAATCTTGAAACTAAATATTCAATTGTTGGAAACAATAGACATTTTATTTAATATTTGGAAACAAAAAATATCTCTTCTTCTTGCCTTTTATGTAACTAGTGCTTGAGGATTTCTCAAACTGGTTGAAAACTGATCTACAACCACAACTCTATTGTATTTCATGGCCACCATTATCACTACTAAAAAAAGGGGGCAAAGGCTACAGATAAAAGCCCTAGCCAAAAGCGTATGGCTACGGTTATCATCCGTAGCACGACCGTAGCCATTGATGTCGTAGCCATAGGTCAAAGAGCTATAGCTACGGATTCTATCCGTAGCCATAGAAGCAATGGATAAAGATTAAAACCGTAGCCATAGCTTCTATAGCCTAAAATACTTATAGTTACGGATTATATCTGTAACTAAAAGTTTAGCAAAAATCGTAGCAATAGGATTAATTTAACAACAGCTACGGTTTTCAAATACAAGGCTACGAGTAATAGTCGTAGCTATTAAAACTATAGGTACGGATTAAATCTGTAGCGATATTGTCTGTAGTTTTAAATTTATATACAACTACGGATTGTATCTGTTGCGAAAAGTAGAACGCGAACCGTAGTAAAAGGCTAAAATTAGCAAGAGCTACGGTTTTCAATACAGGGCTACGGTTAATAGCTGTAGTTAATGCCTATTATTAATGAAAAATTTAAATAGTAATGGCAGCTCTTACCATTGTAGTACACCCTGATAACTTATATAAGCTGATATAGATAAATACTTCATAGCTAAATCATTCATTCATTCAATCAAACACAATCATTCATTCATTCAATCAAACACAATCATTCATTTCCAACTTCAGTCCTGATCTCAACACAATCATTCATTCTTTCAACTCGAGCACCTCATCATTCATTCTTTCAGCTCGAGCACCTCATCATCTTCCTCTTCACTATCAACAGCAGTCGGCATTTTCTGCTGAAAGACTGAAACCAAAAAGGCAATGAGGAGTCCACAAAAACAAGGACATACTTGGGAAATAAGAAGTTCAGGATTTCCAAGCACACCTTTCTAGCAGGAGTCTTCTTCAGAGCTCCTCTGCCTTTGGGTTTTGCCCCCTCGGAAACATGTCCTACAGAGAGAAAAAGATAACATGCATTGAGATGAATGAAATCTTCAAGATGGGAAAAAATGGTAACTGAAAATTCACCCATTTCGGGTTTTAATTTCTGTGCTGCCGATTGGCGTGTATGTCCAAACACGCTGATCAGGTTTCAATTTCTATGCTGCCAATTGGCGTGTACATCCAAACACTGGCTTATTGACAAAGTTGATTTTTTATTCATCAGAAAAGAATGATGCCTACCAGTTTTAGCTGTAGTACTAGCTGATGCTATAGATTCAACAACAATATCTACTTCATTGGCTTTCTTGGTGTTGTTCTTTCTTTGGTTCTTTCCAACTTAGAAGCCTTAGCGAGAGGCTTGCCTGCCCTGCCCTCCATCTGTCCTGTCACCTCCTCCACCTGGGCTTCTTCCTTCTCAAGATTATCCAACATTACTTTCTGCATGAAAGTAGCAAGTCAATACTACCATCTTCTCAATTACCAAAAAGAAAAAATGGGGGGCCTAGATCAAAGCTCATTTTCTGGTAAAGTATACAATTAGGCAATTGCAGCATATGCTAAATCTACTAGCCATGTAGAAAAGGAATGTGTTATACTAAATAGATAATGTCAAATTAAAATACACCATTAACATGCATTGTTTAAAAAATGATAGACTGATCTTAGTCTCTTATAAAATACGGGGTGATGATTGACTTACCCAGATGTCTACCTTCTCACTTAGAATTTCTCTTCTGAACACCATCAATACAAAATTAGAGGGTTGGTTATCTTCTAAAATGAGATAATCTTCATGACGTTTCATCCACAGCATGGCTCAGTAGACCAACAAAATGGTTTATTTTTTCCAAATGATTTAATAAACTGGATCACCACACCATCAATACAAAATTCATGGAATTCAGATCCTCCAAAAACTATAAATTTCCTTAAGATCAGTACCTTATATCTACTCCCAACAGATAGAATGTCACGCCCCAAACTCAGAAACAGGGCTCACAAAATTTTCGATCGCCAAATCCGGTGCCGACAGCCCCCGTAGTACCCCATTCTCGGCTCCTAGCATTCATATGCCAGATTCCGATCCTGGGATCCTACAAGGAGGATTTTTTTTTAAATGTACATTTAACTAGTGATAAGCATAACCACAAGATTACCCAATTCATAAATGCAACATCATCATCACATATCCACTAATAATCATTAGATTACAACATTGAAAGGGAAATACATAAATAGAAAATTAAGCTCCAGAAAACCACTGCACGCTCCAAGCTCAACACTGCTGCAACCTAACATCACCTGCACGCATCTATCGTGCATAAGCTTATAGAAAGCTTAGAGGGTGGTGTAAGTGTGTGCACAAGGTAAATGCCAAGTATTCAATACAATGCCATAATCATACAATGTCTGAATAAGCAGAAACACTGACAAGATATAAATCATACGATAACAGAGTAAACAGAAGTATGGACAAGTCTATAAGTCAATCAATATCAGAATACGCAATATAGATAACTATGCGATAAGGAGTCATAACGAGCCAAATATCAGATGCCGAGGATGCAATGCAATATGCGATGCGAATGAAATGACCATGCTTGAAGTGTGAAGTCGGGATGATAGTACGTAGTATCGCGGGTTACAGGGTCCGCCACAATGGACTTCTATCCAAACCAGTCCCATACCTAAATTTGGATAGTCAGACTCAACGTGGTAAACTCCTGATCTCAGGTTGGTCGAGCGCCCAACCGAAATCCTTGCCATAACGACAGTACATAACAATTACTTGCGCACCACCAGCCCGAGTGGATAATGAATGAATAAATGAATGAGCATGCAACTTCTACTCAATAAGTCCACGTATCAATACGGTTCCTCTCTGGAAAATCATGGGGTCTATTACATTCTATACCAGATTGCCGCCCCATCGCGCGCAACAAGGTGAGTGGAAGAGACCTCACTATCTGCCTGCTAATATCGGGCCCGACTCGTCAATAGCGGACCCATTTCTCGAGCTGGTCAGACTCAGCCTAGCATTGCCCCCTCCTCTCGGGTAGGTAAGGCCGCACCCCCTTCCAACCGACCACGACATAGTGGAGAACGCAGTCATCTGGTAATCGGCACTCGGCGCTCATCTACCCACTCGGTCTAGACGTTGGAGCAACCTCTGGAACCAAGAGGGTTCTGGGACTTTCACCCAAGGATATCTATAGCACCCCATGTAAAATAGATTTTCGGTATCCCATTTGACCATCCACGATATGCCTGTGGAGGCTAAAGCCCTGATGTCGCTAGGGCATACGGTGGTCATGTCAAACAAATGCGAGATGCATGGGTCATACAGTGCAATCATGCATCAATCTTGCGCATACCATGCGCTCATGTGGGGTAACTTCACCTATCAGGGAGCCCCATGAATAACCTGCCCTATGACATATGCAATGGTCAATCACATCTCATAACAAGCATACAGATGATGCGTATGGGCGTGTAATTATGATGTTATGCTGTCATATACTCATAATCGGTATCAATAACCGGCATCAACAGTATACCTGACAATGTGGACATTAAACCATCATTACCCCCAAGGAATGGTCACATAAAGCCAAACATATAATGGGCCCATAGCCTCATACAAAGGCGTAATATATAATCCAATGAGCCTTACTTAAAGGCCACATATACACAACCGGTGGACCCTGCTCATGGGCATAATATATATCACAATGGGCCTTGCCCATAGGCCATGAATACATCACAATGGGCCTTACCCATGGGCCATGAATACATGTCATGTGGGCCCTACACATGGGTCTTAAATACATCAAATGGGTCATGCATCATGGGTCCAATACGTATCATAATAGGCTTTAACTATGGGTTGCAAGTACATCATATAAGTCTCGACAATCGGCCTTGGCAATCGAAGTCGGAATCGGAGTAGACCTCAGTAATCTGAATCGATCACGACAATCAGAATCGTCAATCGGCCACGACAATCGGAATTGATCGATAATCGGCCTCAATACTCGGCCTCGATCGCTAATCGATCAATCGGCCACGATAATCATAATTTATCGGTAATAAGAATTACCAAATCAGTCACGTCAACCGGAATCAGCAATCGGCCATATCGATCGGAATCGATCGATAATCAGAATCGGCAAAATCGGTCACGAAAAATCAGAATCGGTAATCGACCTCGATCGATAATTGACAATCGGTCACGACAAATCAGAATCAGTAATCGGCCATGACAAATCAAAATCGGTAATCGGCCTCGATCGATAATCGGCAATCGGTCACGACAAATCAGAATCGATAATCGGCCTCGATCGATAATCGACAATCGGTCACGACAAATCAGAATCGGTAATCGACCTGGACCGATAATCGACAATCGGGTACGACAAATCAGAATCGATAATCGGCCTCAATCGATAATCGATAATCGGCCACGACAAATCAGAATCGGTAATCGGCCTCGATCGATAATCGGCAATCGGTCACGACAAATCAGAATCAGTAATCGGCCTCGATCGATAATCGGTAATCGGTCACGACAAATCAGAATCGGTAATCGGCCTCGATCGATAATCGATAATCGGCCACGACAAATCAGAATCGGTAATCGACCTTGACCGATAATCGGCAATCGGTCACGACAAATCAGAATCGGTAATCGGCCTCGATCAATAATCGGCAATCGGCCACGACAAATCAGAATCGGTAATCGACCTCGACCGATAATCGACAATCGGCCACGACAAATCAAAATCGGTAATCGGCCTCTATCAATAATCGGCAATCGGTCACAAAAATCAGAATCGGTAATCGGCCTCGATCGATAATCGACAATCGGCCACGACAAATCAGAATCGGTAATCGGCCTCGATCGATAATCGGCAATCGGCCACGACAAATCAGAATCGGTAATTGACCTCGACCGATAATCAGCAATCGGCCACGACAAATCAGAATCGGTAATCGGCCTCGATTGATAATCGGCAATCAGTCACGACAAATCAGAATTGGTAATCGGCCTCGATCGATAATCGGCAATCGGTCACGACAAATCAGAATCACTAATCGGCCTCGATAGATAATCGAAAATCGGTCACGATAAATCAGAATCGGTAATCGGCCTCGATCGATAATAGACAATCGGTCACGACGAATCAGAATCGGTAATCGGCCTCAATCGATAATCGGCAATCGGCCACGACAATCGGAATCGGTAATCGGCCTCGATCGATAATCGATAATCGGTCACGACAAATCAGAATTGGTAAGAGTAGGCCTAACACGGCCTAATGGAAGGTCACATTGTGGACATTAAACTAACATTGCCCATCAATGTGACCATTTAACCGACATTGCTCCCAAGGAGTGGCCCATGTAAAGTCAAACATATAGTGGACCCATGGCCTCACACAAGGGACTCAATAAATGAGCCGCATATGCAACAAATGGGCTGCATAACTTGGGCCTAATATACGTCATAGGTGGGCACTGCACATGGGCCTTATACATATCAAGTGGGCCGCAATGCATGGACCCCGAACGCATCAAGTTGGGCCGCACCATGTGGGTCTCAAACACATCACTATGGGCCTTGCCCATAGGCCGCAGATTCAAGCAGGTGGGCTCCATCTTATGGGCCTTAAATACAAGGCAGGTGGGCCCTATCACATGGGCCATAAATACATCACAGGTGGGGACCATGCATTGGATGGTACTGATAAAACACTCACATCATGCGGGGGCCACATGGATGGATGATGTGAATATACAACATATCACAAGGTGGGCCTCACGTCTAAGGAACGGAAGGCGAGGGTATAGAGTACATACATCATGATAGAGTCCGCCAGCATCCCAACCTGGTGGACGGTGTGAATAAACAATACATCAAGGTGGCCCCACGTATCAGAAAATAGATGGACGGCGTGAATATATAATGCATACAGGAGGTGGGGTCCAGTAGTTTGGACGATCGTGATACAACGCATACATCAGGTGCGTCCCACCATCTGGACAGACACATCACGGTAAGCCCCACACATCACCATCTAGTCCAGATGGACAGTGAGAATAGAATACATACATCAAGGTTGGGACCCACATAACTCACTGGCGTCACCACAGCAGCTTATAGCTGTGTGTGGTTAACTAGCCAATCTGTTCCACTCATCAGGTGGGTAGATCTCCACCGTCCAGTTCTGTTGGACGGTACAGATATAATAAATACATCATGGTGGGTCACACGCAGTGGACAAATGGACGACATGGATTATAAAATATACATCATGGTACGGACCATGCTGTTGCGTCCAGACGGACGGTCTAGATGAAACGCTAGGGTCCCCACCATCCAGGTGGACGGTGGGAACGAGATACATATATCATGGTGGGTCACACCGTCCCACGTGTAAGGACGGTGTGGATGCGATCAGACCCACCGAACTTGCTGTTTCAACACAGCAACTGTATAGCAGGAGTGAGGTACTCCATCCAATTGGCTTCCCGGATGGGTGGGTCCCTTGCAAAGGAGGCAGTTGTCTAGGTGGGCCCCACCTTCAGTAACCACATGTGTCACCAAGGTGGTCCAACACGGATGGACGGGATGGATTAAAACCTCAACATCAAGGTGGGATCCCACATGCCGCCATACCAGCCGACCCACACACATGTGAGGCATACTTAGGCAACCGACACGTGTGAGGAATACCATCCAATCCACTCGTGTGAGGCATACCAGCCAATCCACACACGTGTGAGGCATGCAATTTACATGTATTTGGTGGTTTCACCGTCCAATCCCCCGGACGGACGGTCTGGGTCCCATTACATGCATACAAGGTGGCCCCACGTAGCACCCAACCAAGTAGGTCCAGCACCGTCCAGTTTTGCTGGACGGTGTGGATGAAAATAATGCATCATGGTGGGTGACGGCTGGATGAAACACATTCATCAAGTGGGTTCCACCTTCCACGACAGTGGACGGTGTAATAAAACACATATATCACTGTGGGTCCCACGTGGGGCCCACCATAATGTTTATAAGCCATCCAATCCGTTCATAAGGTCACACGGACCTGGGTGAACAGGAAAAAAAAATTTCATATTAATCCAAAACTTCTGCGTCACCCAAGAGGGGTTTCAAGGGTAGACGTTCAATCTCACTGTTTCATATGATGTGAGCCACCTGAGACATGTATAGGGCTGATTTTTGGTGGGGGCCCCACTGGCCTAAGGGGCCCACCAATTCACGGTGAGGATGAATAAGATGCATCACGGTGGGGCCCACACATGAGACCGTGGTCCCTGTTCGCCCGCCCAAACATAGGAAGAGTTGACTGCGGCTTCTGAGAGCAGCAACGCTGCTGCATATTTTATTTTATTTTATTTATTTATTTATTTTAATATATGGGACCCACATCGAGACAATCCAGTCCGTCCAAGGGGTTCTGTTGCTCGTGACGGGTCTGATAAGCCCAATATCTAATATTTTTTATGTATAGAAACATCGCAATGGGCCCTAGAAGATTTTAGCCATAAATATCATTATTCTCAACAACATGGCCCGCCAGAGGTTTGGATCAGCTCCATTTTTCGGTTCAACGCCTGAAATGAGCAGGGAAACTGGGTGGACGGTGTGGATTAAACACAAGCATCATGTATGGGGCCTGTTGTGGGCCCCACTCTACTCTCTAATAAAGCAACAGGACGCTGCTTGCTGCAGCGTTCTGCAGCGTTCTCTGGACGCTGGCAGCAGCGTCCTCCACGCCTCATCACACTCACGCTTTAGGGGGGATTTCACCAAATATGTGGGCCCACCTGATGGATGGTCGGGGTAAAATATATACTTCAATGGTGGGGGTCCATCCGAGTGGGTCACATATCACACAAAATGAATGAAAAAGAGAGAAAGGCACCCACCTTTGCAAATCTTCTAGCCTCTTTGGTCTCCCGAGCTCCAAAGGATGTGATCCAACGGATGAGATTGCCTTTGGAGGGTGAGGATGAGAGGTAGGAAGGTGGGAAGTGGGCTACTCATGGCTTCTCTCATTGAGAGGTTGAGACGTTGGAGTGCTTGGAGAGTGAGGGAGAGAGATAAGAGAGAGAGAGTGAGATGGGAGAGTGATGGGTGATGGGTGATGGAAGTGTACTTAGTTGTAAGAGAGTATTGACTTTAGGGTTGTTTGGGGATGGGTGAAAGGTGATGTGTACTTGATTGATGGGATGGGATGTGATGTGATTGATTTGAAAGATTGCCTTAGTTTTGCAAATGCACGGCATCTCCTTGAACTGAATGAGGGCCCATATCTCCTGGTTTGGGTATCGCCTTGGCGTGCGAGACGCGACATCGGAACCACGGCGACGGCGCGGTCGCTAGGGTATAAGTATCGGGTCAAGCTGACTCTAAAATATGGGATACGTCTCAGGATCGCTCGCCAATGCCGGTAACAGATTGCGGGTTACCGAAATTCGACCGGGAGGACCGAAGAAGCTTACGGAACGGTACAGGCTAAGATACGGGTCTTACATAGAATCACATCTCATAACCCTTCCAAGAGAAATTAAGAGGAAGAAGATAAGCACCACAACTAGAACCAAACAAGGTTCTTCTCAAATCATAAATCAATACAAATTAACAGAAAGAAGATCAACATAAAGAGAGGTTAAAGAGTAATGCTCAAGGATCAAAGGGAACCTATGAGCAATCGATGGTGAATCAGAATGCATTGCAAATACCGCGTTGCA
Organism: Magnolia kwangsiensis; assembly: GCA_037074715.1. Classification (NCBI taxonomy): domain Eukaryota; kingdom Viridiplantae; phylum Streptophyta; class Magnoliopsida; order Magnoliales; family Magnoliaceae; genus Magnolia; species Magnolia kwangsiensis. Next base: position 142,839,607 of record CM073573.1, read on the forward strand.
TGCATCCTTGAAAATTAATAGGACCTACTTTTCCTCAAAATACCATGCTCTTATGTTCTCTAGCAAATTAATACTGCTTCAACGAAGGACCCACATCAAGTGCAAGATAAACACAAGAGAAATTAATTTTGAACAAGAGCGAAGATGGCAGAAACTATCTAATTAATTTTGAAAAAGATAAACTTCCTGAATACCTCATTTGCCACAGGAGATGTCTGATCTTCTTTGTCAAATATAAATGCAAGAAGCAAGTGCTTAAACTTTACATATACTTCCACTACAAGAAAAATGGGCAAAGGCTACGGCAAAAAACCGTAGCAAAAGCCCTTTTGCTACGGATATAATTCGTAGCACATCCGTTGCTATTGGTGGGGTAGCTAAAGGTATAGCTACGGATTATATCCATAGTAATAGATACAATAACTACAGATTATATCCGTAGCGATACCTTTAGCTACCCCACCAATAGCGACGGACGTGCTACGGATCATATCCGTATCAAAAGGAATTTTATCCGTAGCAATAGATACCAATAGCACCAATAATATTGTAACAATAGATACTAATAGCTACGGACAAAAGCCATAGCGATAGCTACAGATTATATTTATAGCCATTTAAAAAAAAAATTGTAATAATACGACTTGTTTTCATTTCAAGAACCTGCTGTGATTGATAACTCATCTAAAGCTTAATGCTGATAGAAATAGTATATAAAATGTAATCAGAAAAAAAAATGATGCATTTATTACAAATAGCAATCAAATCATACAATGCATCCTACTTTCACATTTCTAAATAAACAATACTTCACTTTGCTCAACCTATCATAAGAATTACAACTAAGGCGTGCCCTCATGTGCAAGAAACAAATACACTCCAACACTGCATTCAATAATGCTCACATTTTTACAGAATTTTCTTCCTTCAGATGGTCAATTTCAGTAAATGCAGAAGATAGAGCTTCTTCTTTCCATGAAACTGCCTATGTAACTTCTATGGACTTGACACAAGATCACTTTTAAGTTGTGAAACCCTTGCCTTAAGAAAATGAATTTCATCCTTCACTGACTTCTTTAGCTTGTCAACCTGTATAAAATAACATTTGTAGACATAATCAAACAAGCATACCTTTATACACATCTCAAAAGGAAGAAAGATAAAAAAAAAAAAAAAAACACTTATATATGAAGAAATAAAAAAATGTACCTATAAATCTTCTAAACTATAGCAAAATCCAACATGAGTAATGTGTTCAAACCTAGGATGTACTTTTAAACTCAAAACCTAGGTTTAGGTTAAGGTTATAGGCTTAGTTTTAGGTTATAGGTTTAGGTTAAGGTTATAGGTTTAAGTTATGTTTGGGTTATAGGTTATAGGTTATAGCTTTAGGGAATTGAGAATAGGTTAAGGTTTAGATTTAGGAAATCGGGTTCGGGATCGGGTTTGGGTTTGGGTTTTCAAGTTTAGGTTTAGGTTTAGGTTAGGGAGTTGAGATTAGGATTAGGTGTAGGTTTAGGTTTAGGTTAGGGACTTGAGATTAGGATTAGGTGTAGGTTTAGGTTTAGAGATTTGAGAATACATTTAGGTTTTAGGCTTAGGTTTAGGTTTTAGGTTTTAGGTTTAGGTTTAGGTTTTAGGTTATAAGTTTAGGTTATAGGTTATAGGTTTTAGGTTAAGGTTTTAGTTATAGGTTTTGGTTTAGGTTAAGGTTATAGGTTTAGGTTTAGGTTTAGGTTAAAGCTTTAGGGAATTGAGAATAGGTTAAGGTTTAGGTTAAGAAAATCGCGTTCAAGTTTGAGATTGGGTTTAGTTTGGGTTTTCAAGTTTAGGTTTAGGTTAAGGAGTTGAGATTAGGATTAGGTGTAGGTTTAGGTTTAAGGATTTGAGAATACATTTCGGTTTTAGGTTTAGGTTTAGATTTTAGGTTTAGGTTAAGGTTATAGGTTTAGGTGTAGGTTATAGGTTATAGCTTTAGGGAATTGAGAATAGGTTAAGGTTTAGGTTTAGGAAATCAGGTTCGGGTTCGGGATCGGGTTTAGGTTTAGGTTTTCAAATTTAGGATTAGGTTTAGGTTAGGGAGTTGAGATTAGGATTAGGTGTAGGTTTAGATTTAGTGATTTGAGAATACATTGAGGTTTTAGATTTAGGTTTAGGTTTTAGGTTTTAGGTTTAGGTTTAGGTTTTAGGTTTAGGTTAAGGTTAGGTTATTGATTATAAGTTTAGGTTATAGGTTATAGGTTATGGGTTAAGGTTTAGTTTATAGGTTTTAGTTTAGGTTAAGGTTTATGTTTAGGTTATAGGTTTAGGTTAAGGTTTAGGTTTAGGTTATATGTTATAGGTTATAAGTTATAGCTTTAAGGAATTGAGAATAGGTTAAGGTTTAGGTTTAGGAAATCGGGTTCGGGTTCGGGATCGGATTTAGGTTTGGGTTTTCAAGTTTAGGTTTAGGTTTAGGTTAGGGAGTTGAGATTAGTATTAGGTGTAGTTTTAGGTTTAGGGATTTGAGAATACATTTAGGTTTTAGGTTTAGGTTTAGGTTTAGGTTTTAGTTTATAGGTTTAGGTTTAGGTTAAGGTTTAGGTTTAGGTTATAGGTTTTGCGATTTGAGAATAGGTTTAGATTAAGGTTATAAGTTTAGGTTTAGAAAATCGTGTTCGGGTTCAGGATTGGGTTTAGATTTGGGTTTTCAAGTTTACGTTTAGGTTTAGGTTAGGGAGTTGAGATTGGATTAGGTGTAGGTTTAAGTTTAGAGATTTGAGAATATGTTAAGGTTTAGGTAGAGAAAATCAGGTTCGGGTTCGAGATCGGGTTTACGTTTGGGTTTTAGGTTTAGGCTAAGGATTTAGGGATTCAGATTCGGGTTCGGGATCAAGTTTAGGTTTAGGTTTAGGTTTTACGTTTAGGTTAAGGTTACAGGTTTAGGTTTAGGTTATAAGTGTAGGTTATAGGTTTAGGTTTAGGTTAGGTTATAGGTTACGGTTTCGAGAATTGAGAATAGGTTAAGGTTTAGGTTTAGGAAATCGGGTTCGGATGCCGGTTTAGGTTTGCATTTTCAAGTTTAGGTTTAGGTTAAGGAGTTGAGATTACGATTAGGTGTATGTTTAGATTTAGGGATTTGAGATTACATTTAGGTTTTAGGTTTAGGTTTAGGTTATAGGTTATAGCTTTAGGGAATTGAGAATAGGTTAAGGTTTAAGTTTAGGAAATCGGGATCGGGTTTAGGTTTGGACTTTCAAGTTTAGCTTTAGGTTAAGGAGTTGAGATTAAGATGAGGTGTAGGTTTAGGTTTAAGGATTTGAGAATACATTTAGGTTTTAGGTTTTAGGTTTTAGGTTTAGGTTTAGGTTATAAGTATAGGTTATAGGTTTAGGTTTAGGTTAGGTTATATGTTAAGGTTTAAGGAATTGAGTTTACGTTGTAGGTTTAGGTTATAGGTTAAGGTTTAGGTTTAGGTTAAGGTTTAGGTTTAGGTTTAGGTTATAGGTTTTAGGATTTGAGAATAGGTTTAGGTTAAGGTTATAAGTTTAGGTTTAGAAAATCGGGTTCGGGTTCGGGTATAGGTTTGGGTTTTCAAGTTTAGGTTTAGGTTTAGGTTAGGGAGTTGAGATTAGGATTAGGTGTAGGTTTAGGTTTAGGGATTTAAGAATACGTTAAGGTTTAGGTTTAGGAAATCGGATTCGGATTCGAGATCGGGTTTACGTTTGAGTTTTAGGTTAAGGGTGTGGTCCCTGCAAATACAGATATAAACACAGCCTGTCCAAATGGTCAGGCCCCTCCAATATTGTCCATAGGAAATGGACAACTTCATCATTGTCATAACAGCGGTTCCCACATTCCAGGAAGCCCCTCTCATCCGGATAGCTCTGATGCACATCCGTGTCTGCTCCATTAATTTTGATCAAATACATCAATAGGCCTGTCCAAATGGCCAGGCCCCTCCAATGTTGTCCATAGGAAATGGATAGCTTCATCATGGTCATAACAGCGGTTCCCACCTTCCAGGGACCCCCACTCATCCGGATAGCTCCGACACACATCCGGGTCTGGTCCATTAATTTTGAGTAAATACATAAACACGGTCTGTTCCTGTAATCCACCGAATTCGTCTCATCCAGGGATCCAAGAAAGCTAGCCTAGGATGTGCAAAACCACGAACCCATTATGCTAAAACCAAAGACTAAGTCACTAAAGAGATGAGTCACTAAATAGATACGTTGGAGTTGGAAGTAAAGGGTAGGCTCTTACCAGAGAGGATCTTCTTGTCTGATCAGATGACAATGACGGATTTGTGAAATCCCTGCAAATAAAAAATGAGTCTCAACGGCAGTAGCATTAAGCTGACAATCGATAAGTCCCCTTAAGTATAAAATTTTCAACCCACAGAAAGCTAAATGTATGAGAAGCCATAGAAACCTAAATGTATGAGTCACTTTCAACAAGAATGCCTCAGCTCCATTGGATACAGCTTTGACCTTTGGACGCTCCTCTTCCTCCTCCTTTTCCTCATTGAATGAGTATGCAACATCCTTAACTAACTTGGAGCTGATTAAAGTCACAACTTCTGCAGCTTTTTCATTGACAATAATGGAGTCTGCAAGCAACAACGAGAACATCTTAGTCTTTGGATTGTTGGTTTCTGATTGCAAGTTCTGGAACCCAAGAGATACATTAAAAACCATTATAGGCTTCAACACCTGATCGTTCCTGACATTTAAACTCAATCCCAACTCACGGAACTCGAGACCAATTCCCGTTCCTGTGCCCTGACTTGTAAGATGAGAAACAAATTCAGGAGCATGCCTCTCTACCACAGAGACTGCTGCTTGGTAAATAGCACTGACCTTATTCCCAACCTTCAATGCACCTATCGCTGCCTCATGGGCCTTGAGGAGAACCTCATAAGCCTTACTCTGTGTTGCATTTGCATCAATGAGAAATGTTCTGGCAATGTTTGAGCAGTAGCTGTTGTAGTGCGATCCAATTGCGCATATGATCACACTTGTTGAGTCATAACCAAGAGCACCAAAGACACATTTCAGCAAGCATTTTTAACTAAAAAGAAAAGAAAGAAAAGAAAGAAAAGGAAAAGAAAAAGGAGAAAGGAAACAAATTATTTTACCTCCAAGGTCAACTCATCACGCTTCACAAGTATTCTAACAGGATCTATCATAAACTTGTTTGTTATCTCCAAACTTTCATGAGGTAGAGTTGCAGATGTCAATACAACCTATACAAAGCAACCCATACATTTTAGAACCTTTACATGGATGAAAGCTGAATATATGCTTGAACTGCAGTTAAGTTATACCTGTTGTAGTCAAGCTACAGTTAAGCTGCACCTGTTGCAGCTCTGGGGCTGCACCTGTTGCAATTCTGGGGCTGCACCTGCTGTAGTTAAGCTGCAGTTAAGCTGCACCTGTTGCAGTTCTAGGGCTGTACCTGCTACAGTATCGATTAAGAAGAAAAACATTGTAAATACTATAAGAAATTATATGAATGAAATGACAAAAAAGCCAGGATATCATGGACCAAGAGGAAGATGAGTACCCTCAAGAAAAAACTCATGTCAAGCATATTTAATGCGATGAACTTTCATTATGTCTTTGGTTGGCTGCACCAAAGGTTTTATCTACACTAGCAAGACAGATTTAAAGAAGCTACAGTACAGACGTGATCACGTGACTTCAAAGCTTTTGGGATGTTGCTAACATTCCCATGAAGGTTGGGATGCCCGCATTCTTATCCATCCATCTATACATGCATAAATACGTACATCCATACATAGATACTTTCATGCATGCATGCGCACATGCATGCATCCAATTCCACTCAGAATCATGTATGCATGCACACATGTATCTATGTATGTACTTATTAATATTATTCAATATTAATTCATAAGATAAATGTATTGTATTAGAAACAATGATTCCAAATAAAATGGAACTATTGAAAGCCAAAACCAAGTCCACTTGCCCAACAATGATTGATCCAGAAAAATCAAACTAGATTTTCATTGATTTGGCGTGTTTTTAGTAACTCCCACCATGTTATTTACGTACTCAGCTAGTTGCCTAGGTCAAAATTAGTCAATTTGGATAGGTTGCTGATTGAATGAAAAACATTGGTAATAACTCACCTTACCACGAACGTCAATCCACAACAACAATCCTAGAGCATTTGCATAAACCTGAATGCAAGAGACAACGACCATAAGTGTGCTAAACTAGGTGATGTTGTTAACAGTATCTACTAAATATACCTGTCCACAATCGGCATCACTTCTTTGTAACTCTTTCCAGATATGATGGTCATAGACTTCTAGCACTTTGTTAGTTGGAGAATGACCTTCCAAATAACAAACAGCAACATGCCACCAATTGTGAATGTACCTGCAAATTATTTCCTCAGTGACATTGAAATAAAACAGGGAAATTCTATTTAATCATCAAAAGCTATGATCTCTAGAACAAAAACCCCATACATTAAAATATATGGTTTTATTCATTAAAAAATTGCAATTAGATTCAAGCTACTTGCATTTGCTATTGTGAATACTTACAATTATATGCATCTTAGTCATTTGGACTTCTGTCCCCCATGAATTTTGCTACATTGATACATGGCACAAGAAAAAATATATGCACCTAAGGTCACGCTGATTTTGAAGTGCAAATGCATGCTCAGAGTAAACTTCCCTTACTTTGCCTGAAAATGCAAGGTTAACTTGTGTCCTTGAGACAACCTAGCCACCTCTATGCCAATGTAAGCTTTATATTTTTTAAGGCAATTGCATTTTTTTCTTTTTGTGCTGATGCACAGATGTGAAGGTGGGCAATCAGGAGTTTCCCAAAAAGGGAAAAGGAAATTCTTTCCATAATACTATCTTTCAAAATATAATGGGAAAGGTACTGATGGTATGTTTGGTTGGGTATGCAAATCCACATGTTCTACTCATAAGTTATTTATCTGATGCAAGTTTTGGTTTTATGTACTACATTATGTGCCATTTCATGTTACTATATTCTTAACTTCCTATTTTGGTTCGTTAATCATCAGTTGATGGTAGCATTCAAATAATATTGACTGGCTAGATAATTTCTTAGATAAACAGTAACTGTTTTGTTTGTCATTATGATTTTGTGGAACTTACAACATATCTTACAACATATAAGCATTTCCTGAAATAGAGAAAAAAAGAAAAGAAAAAGAGATGTAGTGCACCAGCCCCCTTGCATGCATGTGAGATTCAAACAATCCACTATGTAGGCCGAACATGCAGTTGCCCAAGAATCAGCCCTTTCTGCTCATCCGATGGAGCACATTTACATTAAATTGGGTTTGTTGGTTAACTATTTGTAGTCATCCATTTGTTTCGTTGATTTGTCCCACCTTATCTGATCAGTTTTTTTGTATCATCAACATGGCATAAACATATGCAATTCTTGAACTTCTAGGTTCACTAATGTATAAATAGCAACAGTTCTACATTATCCCTCATTTATCAAATAAGCTCTTACCAGTTTATACAATTAAAAATAAATGAGAAAGAAGTTGATGAATAACATTCAAGATTAAGCAATCATTAACATGAGGGAAAAGCGTTTACCATGGTGAAAGGCCCTGGGGCATCCATCACAAAGCAGAAGATCTCCAAAATCTGCACATATTGTGCAAAGTGACAATGGAAGCAGAGAACATTCATCAGTTGACACACACCCTTCTTGGTTAGAGATCTCATACATGCACAAATTGAATGAAAATCTCTACTAAATTCAATTATGGGTGTCCATGTGCAAGCATCTGGATCAAGCGTCAGAATAGTTGCTGACGGCTATTAACCTATAGTTCATTAATGCAAGACCATGAAATTTCAGACTGTGTGCTACGTGGTGGGTAGTACTCATCATTTTAAACATCATTCAGTACAGAGTCAAATCGATACCAGTGGAATTGACAGTTTGGTAGGTCCACCAAATGGTCTATTCCAATGACAAACACAGAAAGGAGATGGGAGTCTGGTTTGTCATTTGTCATTGGCATTGAAATAATGGCCCTAACTTTCAATAGAAAGGAGAAGATGGAGGATACCATACCCATACTACCTGAACTACCATTTGTCAGGACCACCATATTTGGATTTTAGTTTTCACTTTGGGGTTTTTCCTCAGCAAAGCCAGCTCCTTTAGCATCCCAATTGCATCTTATTCATCTATTTCCGAGCCATTTACCTGACAGGAGCATAGTAAAATCAAAGAAAAATACCATGTACAAGCATTCTGACAAACCCAAAATTTGCAAACCCCAGATGCCTTACCGGTCAAGTCATTAATAGCATTCTCAGCATCTTGCAAAACAATAACAAATAAATAGATAATCAGGTTTCAATGAATAATGAACCATGAAGATTGAAATAGAATAAATAGATAATCAAAAAATGAAGGAAAAGTACACAAATCACCTTGATGCCCATTCTCCCTCGTCCTTTACCCGAGCTTGGGACCGACAATGCAAGGAGTTGCATTAGCAGAGTTAAAAAGGGGCTTAGGCTCCATTTGGTTTGTGACGACCAAATGGAGTCTAATATGTTTAAATATAAAGTATAAAATTCATTCAAAATTACAAAAACCAAACCAAACAACATATAGAGTAACTAAAAAAAAAAAGTGAAACATCAATATAAAGTAACTAAAAACCAAACCAAGTTCTCAGTTCATCAATATAAAGTAACTAAAGTGCCAAATTAGTTCAAAATTAACCAAAAAAAAAAAAAAAAGCGAAACATCATATAAAGTAACTAAAAAAAGCATCCACACTAAGTTCAATTATAAAGTACCAAATTTGTTCAAATTATCGAAATCTCAAAGATTCCTTCCCCCATTGCACAAGTGATCCCAGACCGGCCTCTCCAAGTGTAGATGCGAACCCATCTTCTTTCCAAAAACAAGTGTTAGGATGTATAATCTCAGTCAAGGTAACAACAAAAGCTCCCTCCTCCAATGGTTTGCAATCGACAACTGCATTTGGATTAACTTCGTGTACTTGACCATGAGCAACTACATCACGATTTCCCCAACCAAGCAAGTCGTATCTCCTACCAATATATATAATATCTGGCTACATGTACACATATAAAATAGCATTAGTATTGTTATCATTTATAAAATAATTGTAAGTTCAATGCAGTAACAAATTTACACTTGCATACCGACGATGCCTGAGCAGATTTAGCAATTGTTGGTGATTAGAGGTTTTGAGTAGATTGTGCGTGTTGCTGCAACTCCATCCAGCCCTCCATCTTGGCCAGTGATTTCTTTATATCAAATATCTCCTGCATTGGCCATCTCTTTCTTTTATCAAATTCTCTACCTTTGAACGGGCAGGGGCTGACATCTTCAGTCCTGTCTTGGTTATTGAGCAACCTAGACCCCGCATTCGCCCTCTACTGTCAGAACCAACCAACTGTAAAACATTGTAAATCAAGTTATTAGAAAATTCATAATTACCATGAATCTCACTGTAATTTTAAAATTTTATTATTACCTGTGTAAGGGCATCGTCAACGCCGATAATCTTAGAAGAAGGATTGCTAGAATAAAGTTCATCTAATTTTTCCTACGACAAAATACAAATGAATGTAAAATAATTCAAAGTTATACATTGGCATCTCATAAAGGTACTGGTTAGTGGTAGAAGGGGATGTATTTACAACAAGGTCAGGATACTGGACAACTTTGTCCTTTCTTGTATAGGCTCTTAAGTAAATATCACATCTACCTATCTCGGGATTAGAGGTAAGATTCTTCTCCTTCGCCTTTGACACATTACATATTAATGAAGTTAGATGAGTGATAATTCAAAAGTAAATTCAATATTAAACTATAATACCTTTATTTATAAATAAATAATACATACCATCCGATGGTGAATAACAGCCATTTTGTTCCTCCCAAGACACACAGGTCCTTTTAGCTTGGACAGATTGATTTTATTCCTTTCGTTTGCTCTCTTGAATTCCTCAGTACCATGTTGATTCACGAAGACTAACCAATCCTCCATAGGGATGCCTGGGGAGGGGGGGTAGGACTATCTCTCACAACTGCAGGATCTTTGTCTTTAATATAATTTGCAGTCAACCTTTTCTTATAATTCCACCATGTTTCCTTAATGCTTTTTGTTACATATGTAAGACTCGCATCCCAACTTTGACCCTAAAACTCATAAGCCCATGGCAATGACTCTATGATCATTTGAATGTGTGCATGAGGTACCTAGCAAAAGTTCTGGTATATGATTGGGATATGAGTATGGGTGAGGATACCGATATGCGATGCAAATTGCTTTTGTTCAGGACAATCCTCATTTGGTTGCCCGAATTCATTCATCTTTAGGACTTTTTTCTATCAGGTTGCTCATGTAAAAAAGCACCCCTAGTGAGACCTCTCTTTCTAGATGAAGAAGAAGAAGCTGACACAACAACATAAAAAGAATAACAGTTATTTACACACATCGTTGATTACCACCAATATATAAGAAAATTGAAATTTACATATCTAATTAAGGAGAACTATCATATTACCTTTGGTCTTGCTCGCATTTGTAGTCTCGGTCAAGTGCACACCCAATGCCTCTGGGTGTGAATCCATGCGGCTGTTTAAAATAAAATAAAATAAAATAAAAACACTAATGATTAATATAATAATTTGGATTACAGATAAAGTACAAACAATTCACTACATTATTCATACCTTAATTGGATTTCCTCCAATAAATATCATATTGTTACATGCTTAGTTAATATAAACAATTCAAGAGATTCTCCTTGGTCGCTCTCTTTTCTTTGTTTTCTCAACTGCAACACTGATGTCTTCAGGTTCATTGAATATCAACTCATCAACAATTGTTAATGAGGTGAGATTAGGTCCTGCATCGACATTAATTACATCCTTAAATCGTTCCGATAGATGGCATGTCTCTTCTTCGATAAAAATCTTTTTTGGAACCTCCAATACCACATGCCATTCAGGATTTTTTGGATCTCTAGAGTAGAAAACTTGCGTGGCATGCTCCGCTAGAATGAACGACTTATCACCCAATTTGTCTAAACTCTAAAGACTGGACAAATTTACTAATCTCAGATTCGCTTCGACATCAAAAGAAACACCATGATGCATCACCTTCACCCAATCACACTTAAATAAGATGGGCTTGTACTCTGTTCTGTACTCCAATTGGATAATTCTACAAAGGACTCCGTAGTAAGGTTGATTTTCATCCATTGTATTCATATCCTTAGCACTAGATCGGAAGGTGGTCATACCCTCTGTCATAACCCCACTGTTTTGGTTCATTTTATTCTCCTCGTAGTCTTTAGTGATAAAGAGAAAGCCATTAATACAATACTTATTGTATTGAGTACAAAAAGCTAGAGGTCCTCTTACTATATCTTTAAATTCTTTATCGTCAGATTCGCTAAACTCTGGTTGCCTCTTCAACCAAGGTATGAATTCATCATCACTAGGCACCCTGTTGGTCCTGTAACATTACTGCAAGAAATCTTTGTGCTTCTTGCACGTTATTTGATACCATTGTTATATTGAAATCACATAAAGTAAAGAAGATACATACAAATAAGTTAATTGTGCATACCCTTCCCACACATCATAGCTGGGATGACTCTTCAGTACCCATGTACAAGCCTATTCATATTCGATACACACTAGGGTAACACTTTGACCTGAACCTATTGGACCAACATCGTCATCATTGTTATCGTCATTTACGACATCTTGTAACTTTTGTAGTCCTGAAATGACTCCATCAAACCGTTTTTTCAATTTTTTCAAGAGGCTTGTTTTTTTGTTTTCCTCTGTATTGGTTGCAATATATAATTGTCTCCTCTTAGATATATTGTTCTACAATGCAACCCTCAGGTCGCGTCTTGTTACGGACATAGGCCTTGAATGTTTTCATGAACCTGACAAAGATAATGATACATTACAAATACATATAACCATAGATGTTAAGCCAGACTATTCTTACTAAACTTATAGCGTACCTTTCGAATGGATACATCCATCGATAGTATACAGGACCACATATGCGAGCCTCGTAAGCCAAGTGGATCAACAAATGCATCATCACAACAAATATAGATGGAGGGCATATAATCTTAAGCTGACATAACGTCCTAGCCATACCCCTCTCAAGAGTGAGGAGCATTTGAATGTCTATTATTGTCATGCACAAGGCATTAAAGAAGGTGCAAAAGCTTGTAATTATAGGACGAATGACCTTCTTATCCCTGAATGCATGCTGGATGAGAACTGAGAGAAAATGTTGCATCAACACATGGTAAGAATGAGACTTCATTCCCTTTAAATCCATGCAATTTCCCTTTATGATGGTCTTCCAAGAACACACAAGTCATGCAAAGTCTGGATGAAAAGCTTTTTCTCTTATTTTCTTAAACAAAAAGGGCCTTATTTTTGAATCATCTTGCCATTGCTCTTTTTTTAGCCATAGACGCTTCTTAATTCCCAACCGTTTCAAGTCCTTGCGTGCATTAGCATCATTCTTGGTCTTGCCAGGTGTGTTTAACAATAAGACGATAAGGATTTCACATATATTTTTCTCGACATGCATAACATCAAGGTTTTGATACACTGGAATATCTTTCCAATACTCTAGATCAAATAATATAGACCGTTTGAAGAGCCATGGTGATTCAACATCACCTGTTAGCTCTTATCGGCCTCCATCAATACCCCTCCTATTTCTCTTCTCAGTCTTCCCCCATTGCATATGCAAGTTCGCAGTCTGTCTTTTGATCTCAATCCCATCCAGACGAATGGGTTGACGTCGTATCTCCACCTTCTTATTGAATGTGCCAGCACTTGTGTCCTTCCTTGCCTGGTCTGACATTGGCAACCATCATCTGTGACCCATATAAACATGTTTCTTTCCATATTGGAGTCACAAGAAACCTGTATTGGGACCACATATAAGACAACCATACTTACCCTTGGTCCTACAACCAGAAACATTAGCATATGCTGGAAAGTCATGGATTTTCCAGAGCAAAACGGCTTGCATCTTGAATTTATTTTTATGATATGCGTCAAGTGTCATGACCCCTTTATTCCATAAGTCTTGCAATTCATCAATCAATGGTCATAAATAAACATCAATATCCTTTCCTGGTTGTTGTGGTCCCTCAATGAGCAAAGTCAACATAGTAAACTGAGGTTTCATGCAAAGTTTTGGTGGGAGATTGTACGTCACACACATAACGGGTCATGAACTATGAGCTGTAGTGAAAGCACCGAATGGGTTAAACCCATCTATAGCTAGGCCCAATCGAACATTGCGAGGCTCAGCTGAAAAATCCATATACTTCTCATTGAGATTCTTCTATGCAATAGAATCAGTCGGATGCTCCATCTTTTCAGGTTGCAATTTTCAAGTTGAGTGTCAGGACATTCTTTTCACTAACCATGGTACATTGAACATTCTTTGTAGCCTTGGTGTTAATGAAAAATACCTTAACACCTTGATAGGTACTTTAGATTGTTTCTTCTCAACATTCATTTCTATCTTGAACTTAAGAGCTTTACAAGTTAGACAACTAGTTTTCATCTTGTTCTCTTTCCAGTACAAGATACAGTCATTTGGACAAGCATAGATCTTCACATAATCAAGACCCAACTTTGTAATGATCTTCTTCGCTTGGTAGGTATTAGTAGGGGCCTTGTTACCGGATGGTAACACCTTCTTTAGCAGTTGAAGGAGCTCTGTAAAGCTTTTTTCGCTCCATCCATGGTTCACCTTTAATTTGAAAAGTTGTACAATAAAAGTTAGCACGGTGAAATCTTGGGCCCCTGGGTATAGCTCAGTCATTGCGCCTCATAGATTTTCTTCAAACTCGTTAGTTTCATTTTCCCTAAAGACACCTTCGACTACAGGGGTCACATTCAGCTCATCCTGTACAACTTCATTTAGGTTATTACCACCGTGTTTTTGAACAATCGCGTTGTGAACCTCATTTAAGTTCAGGACATTATGGTACTGTTGGGAACTTGATGCATATTCAGTACGCTTAGGTGATACATGCTCACCATGTATGTCCCAAACCCTATAACTTGAATCGAATCCATTTTTCATTAGATGTATTTTCAAATCATTATAAGAAACCGGTAATCGTAAATATCTGCAAGTGGCACATGGACAAAGAATGGTTTCTCTACCAGGAAGGTGTTCTCGTGCAAACTTCACAAAGCTTCTGATTCCAGAAATAAAACGAGGGTTCGGAAAACTTAGTGTCATCTACTCCCTATATGTTATAGCCGGATCCTGATTAACCACGAGGTTCAATTTCAACCTGCACCTTATATATATATAAATAATAATTATTATTTTTCACCCATTCACGAATCTAATTCTAAACACATGCATCTATGACTATCTTTAGAGTTTAGTCTTTGAATAATTTTAACTTTTCATGGGCATATCACAAGGGACCTAGATCGGGTAAACTAACATGGAAATGTCATGATGCAGCTGCTACAATAACTGAGCATGCAGTTTTTTGATCAGAAATGTGAGGCCCATTGATTGATAATCCAAAATGGTGATCTTACATTCCACCCCACCAAATACTCCATATTAGATGATGACCAACAAATAGATAATGGTCAAAAACCATATTCAGTAGGGGGGGACGGGACCAAGACTTCTGCATAAATTTAACATAAGCTAACGGTTCCAAGCTAACCATCTCTAAGATCAGATTTTTATAAGGTCTTTCCTATGTTAGTTGTCTTCACATTTGACTCATTTTCCTAAAGTCAAGCAAAATCTTCATCTCAAAAATGGGATATAGCTCAAGAAAAGTGTACATACCCATATTCATCATTCATTCCATTTCAAATTTGTATTCTTTGTCCCCTTTGGTGAAAAAGAAATTGCTCTCTCTCTCTCTCTCTCTCTCTCTCTCTCTCTCTCTCTCTCTCTCTCTCTCTCTCTCTCTCTATATATATATATATATATATATATATATATATATATATATATATATATATATATATATATATATATATATATATATATATATATAAGCTATTGATTCACATCTATGGTGATCAGGACAGATGTCCTAGTACATGTGGTACATAGGTAATCATGTTTGTGGAGCAATGACCAAGAGAACAACAGCAGTTGGATGATTTTAATCATTTTCTCATTGTAAACTTTCCTTATTAAATGAGTAAGTTTGCTCCATCTTTTTTAAACCATCCATTCTCTGACTACTCATCAAATGGCTATCAAAATCCAAACTTTAAGCTACAGCCCACCCACGTGATAGCCCAACAATTGATATAGTCACACACTCGTGCGGCACATGTACGGTAGACAGATTCCTCAATGTAATATGTGGAACATCATGACATGCGTGCATTATAGAGAAAAGAACCATCGTGATATAATAGCTCAAATACATAACAGCCCCCTTGATGAGGGTCTGGCGCATAAGCATGCAACTACAAGCACAACAAAGAAAACAAATTATTTCACTAATATAACCATTTGTCAATCATAGACTTGTTTTACATGAAAAAGAAAAAAAAAAGAAGAAGAAGAAGAAGAAGAAGAAGAACAAAAATGGATGGTGATGGTGCAATTTATTGCAACATTAGTGGAAGTTTGTCCTTGACAAAGGAGTGCTTTAAAACTTGAATCCTACAAATTCATTTGTCTTTTTCATTTTTCACCTAATTTCTTTTGTATATATGCAGTTTGAAAAAGCTGACCAAGCTAAGTGATTGCTTTCTCTCAATGTTTGTAGATGATTTTGCAGAATGAGCTTCCTGATGTTATGGGGTAAAGAAGATTTAGTATGGGAGTGATGGGGGACTACCTAAAATCAGATCTCCAGAAAATATATACAGGTAATGAATGATTGGAGAATTTAAAGATATATACTTGAAATGGATGGTTGCATTGTCTTTTATATAATTGTGTGCATACTTTATTTATTATTATGGTCTATTACAACTATTACTACTATTATTATTATTATTGTTTACTTTGTTGTGGTTATTATATTGGTATCTGATAAGTGTCTTTTGTACACCTTTTAGCCTTGAAACCACAAGGCACATGTCAATGATCAAGATAACTTTGTCTAAGGAGCTGGATGCATCCTTTGTCGGGTGAGTGGGAAATAGTTTGTTTTCTATCATAAAGAACATTAGAGATTCTACATTCCAGAAGAAAAAACAATACAATGGAACCAAAGTTACAAGTTGGGTTGGCAGAAAGAGTAAAATGATTTACATATTTTGATAACCCATAATTTACATAAACTATTTTCTCTAATACATCATTACTATTAAATGAGATGAAATCATTTTTAAGTGGCAATCAAACAGGGCCTGAGCTGTGTTTGAGACATGAGTTCGTCATGGCTATCAACAAGTTTTGGCTATTTTGGGTGTGCATTTCAATTTGGGATTTGTCATTTAGGTCTTGATGGTTAATAAAGAATCACATATTTTTTAATTAAATGGGTTTAATTCACAATACAAAAACAAATAAGTTGTGATTTGTGTGATTGTTTACTTCTGAGTGTGATCTTAGTCAGCGTGGATGTTTAAAGTGGTGCTGAATATGAAGAAATGCTAAAAAATAAATAAATGTGGTGCTAAATATGTTTAAACTCTTTTATGGAACTACTAACATGAAGAAATGCTAAAAAATAAATAAATGTGGTGCTGAATGTTTAAGACTTTCAGTTTGGGATTGTGAAAAACTGGCATCATAGCAACCAAATAACTGTTTTGGGACATCTTCTTTTCCTGTCCAAATGGTTTGGAGGCCATTCAGGGTGCTGAATGCAGTTCTTGAAAAAAATACCAACCAAGAGGAAATTTCACCTGGTTTGTTAAATTTTAAAAAAGAGAAAACCAGACAATGTTAGGTTGGAGTGAAGATTCTTATTCGGAACATGAAAAGTAGCACATCCATGATGATTGTCCATATGAAGTTCCCACCTTTCAGTTTTCTTCCATAACCAAATGGAATAACTTTAAATGGTCATCTTGCTGTCATCTTGAGAGTTTCAGTGGGTTTGATCTTTCTTATCAAACTCCCCTATAGTAGGTTGAGTTAGGACTTCCTCTAAGAAATGATTTGAGGGTCCATGTGGCCATTATAGGTTTTATGGACCATTGGGCAGGGTAGCACGAGATGGGATGCAGATAATAAGTCTACATGTTTATAAAGCTGCCCGTCTCTCCATTGATTCATCTCTGAAGATACATACACAATGTTGAGGGTTAAATATTGCATATCAGACCCCGGTTATTACTCGGATTTACGAGCATGATACTGTTTAATGGCCCGTTTTATCGTGTTTATGTTGCAAGGTGTATTTGAGAGCATGAACTGTAAAGAGGTATTAAAAGCATGGATTTAACAATCTGAAGATATCAAGGTAAGAGACGGACTCCAGGGGACCAATATCGATGAATTTACACGCCAAAGATCCATGAAAATAAAAAGGCTGAAGCTCAAGTGGCCCGGAAGACGTCCAAAATGCAAGATCTCAGGGTTCCCACCATCCGTTCGGCTTAAGACTTCATGCATGGCCTGAGGACTATAAATTAACCATACATGTCGAATTTTGGCTTTTGGATCCTGGTGCAAGTGGCCTAATGGACAGATCAGCCCTCAGAATCATGATTCTGGACCCACCTGCTGTCTGGATATGCTTCATCTTCGGTCCCTACGGTTTAAATTGTATGACAAAGAAGATGGAAGGATCGGATTTTGGATACACATCATCTTGAGACCCACACACGTGACACGTGAGCATGGTGGGTACCGTACTCGCCTCCCACTGAAACTGTGTAAGACGGTCAGCGAATGTTGACCGACGTTTTTTTTTTTAAACTCACAGCGTCCGCAGAGGGTAGACGTTATCCGACGCTGCAATGAGTTGTGGGCCCCACCCATCATCCCTTTGCAAGATCTGTATCATCCATTGAGTCCAGAGGGTGGGCTCAACCCTCGCCAAGATTTCCTTTTGACACCATGTAGGATATCGTGCGTCCCTAGCCGTTAAAAACAAGATGGATGGCGGAGTAGATAGACTTGTGGGCCACACTGATTTAACCTCAAAAAATACTTCTTTTCGCATTGTTTTTCATCCTAGAACTAATGGACGGAGTGGATTGTTCATCTAGCTTCAATAGGTGAGCCAACGAAAAAGTCAGCGACTTCTGCGGAAGCTCTGTTTCGCACAGAACTTGTGGACGAAGCTCAGTGGGCCACCATCATCCTATGTTTTGATGATCCACACCATTCAATGAAATAAGGAGGTCAAACCGACCGCACAATGATCTACGGTCCAATTTTCACCAAACAAGGCATGTACAAAGAATTCAAACGCCGGTGGGATGGCTGAAGAACGGAGGAAGTGGGCTGCAGTATCGGAACTCTAAAACAAACCATCTCCGACTGGTTTTTTGTGTTGACCTCAATGAGCAGAGTGGATTTCTTCACTGGCATTGATTGTGGTACCTACAGAGTTCAACGTAGGTTGACGTGCGCAAGCCTTCCTTCCTTCGTACGTGGTTGCGAAAATTCCACCGACTCTCATCCACCGTCTTTTGCTGCTTATAAAAGACAAAGTTTGAGAGAGAGAAAGGGATCGACGACCGGGAGCTTGGCTTGGACGTGCCTACAAGAGAGGGATTAGAGTGTTATATTTATTTGTTTAATTTTTTTTTATTATCTATTTTATTTTAAGATGTTTAGCTCCATCATGTTGAACTAAACCTCTTAGCTAAGGCTAAGAGGTGAAGCTTGTAGCGTGATAGGAGAACTCTATGCTTGTACTTTTTAGACTGAATGAATGTTGATGTTAGTTTAATTAATGGCATGTTTTTAGTCTTTAATGGTCTATTGTGACGAAAATTACAATGGAACTGCATTGGCTTTGAGCATGTCCTTTTCCTTTATGTTTATGAAGTTAGGAAGACCTGTTGTTCACCATCGTCTCCTAGGCATGGTTGGATGATGGTACCCTTTCTCACCTTCATAGCATGTGATTGGTTGGTAATTAGTTTAATTCTGTTGTTTGTTTTGTCTCTTGGGCATGGTTTAGTGATGGAATCCATTCTAATTCATATACCTTTCATCTCTTGAAAACTATATTAATGGCAGTTCGGTTTAATTTCCATAAAGCAGGCGTAAGATCTCCCTGATCTCTACAAGTGGATCCTATGAATCCCTAGTTTCCTTTTCTTTGATTTTTATAAATTTTAGATTAATACTTTCATCATTATCCCTTAAATTGATTTGATTTAGATTTCATCTTAGCCTATTTCTAGTTCTACTTAGTTTCAGAAAACATACAAGTTTCAGGCCCTTGGGATTCGACCTCGGTCTTACCAAGTTATTACCACATCACAACCCTGCACTTGGGGAGTGAACAAGTTTTTGGCGCCATTGCCGGAGATTGAAGGCTACATTTTTCTGAAATTATTTAGTTTTAGGATTGTTTTAAGATTAAGTTTTAATTATAGGTTTAGATTTATTTTTTCTGATTTTTAGAAACTAACCTGTCTTTTCTGTTTGTAGGATTCTGAGATAGGAACTTCTAATTGGTGATATCTTTCTAATTTCGTTCTTTTTTCTATTTTTAGAATTAAGGTTTTATTGTTAAAAATTTTCCTAAACTTTCTAGAAACTAACTTATTTTATTTTATTTTGCAGGTCTTTCAAATTAGGGACTCCAATTTGGTAACTTCTTTTCAACCCTCTCTTCTTTTTCTAGATTTTTATTTCCTCTCTTAGGATTAGGTTTAGAATTTGAGGGCTGCGAGTGTTTCATGCCCAAGTGGGACAATACTCGACGTCTCTTAACCGAAGGAGGATTAGTTGAGGCGTTAACTGTCCATCGTAGGACTAGACACCGCTCGAATTCCCCTGAGTTAATTGAGCTTTTGGCTGTGAATCAACCTCAAGCACTACCCCAACCTAGGGTTGAGGAAGTACAAGCTGAGAATGAGGTGCATCAAGCACTCCCGCCTGATACTTTATGAGATTATTTACAACCGGCGGGGGTGAGTACGCCCTCATGCATGATTTTTTCTGAAAATACAGGACAAATAAACATCAAGCCAGAGGTTATCTAACTCCTTCCTAAGTTCCATGGGCTTGAGTCTTAAAACCGTATCCACATCTGAAAGAGTTCGACGAGATTATAGCCACCTTATACTTTCCTAATGTATCTGAGGATACAATTAGACTGAAACTCTTTCCATTTTCCTTAAAAGAGAAGGCCAAGACGTGGTTACATTCACTGCGTCCTAGATCCATTGGCACATGGAATGACATGCAAAGGGAATTCATAAAGAAAATTTTCCCATATCATAAAACGATTACCCTCGGAAAAGTAATCATGAACTTTGCCCAAAAGGAAGATGAAACATTCTTCAAATGTTGGGAAAGGTTCAAGGATTTGGTCAGTTCATGCCCACAACAAGGCTTTGAAACGTGGCGCATTACAAATTTTTTCTACGATGGACTAACATCTTTCATGCGCCAAATGGTCGAGACAATGTGTAATGGAGAATTTATTAATAAAAATGTTGACGAGGTGTGGGATTACCTTGATAGTCTTGCTTAAAAAACTCAATCATGGGACTATTACCCAAGTTCGAACACCACGTCTAAGGCAACTCAATCTAAGGAGAAAGGTGGATTGTATCTCTTAAAAGAAGATGATGATCTTAAGTATAAGGTGTCTATGCTCATAAGAAAATTTGAGGTCATGGAAGGAAAGAAGGATAAGGTTAATGAAAGTGTTTGTTGCATCTGTGATTGCAACATTCATACAACGAAAAATTGTCTTACAATACCTGACTTTCGAGAGGTGTTAAATGAACAATCTAATACCGTAAATAACTATCAAAGACCTTTCAATAGACCGACCTCTAACACATAATCCTGGTTGAAAAAATCATCTCAATTTTAGTTGGAGGAATGGACAAACCGCTACACCTCAAGGTTTCCTAAATCAAGTTCCAACTCAAGAGAAACCTCAAGAGGATTTGGTTCTAAAACACTTCCAAAAGTAAGAGCTTTTCAATCAGGGTATCCTACAAGCCTTTCAAGACCTTACAAAAGCGATACAAGGATTTAAGGGTGAAAATACGATTGGGAGCAAGGGGAGCTTCTAAGCTCATCCTCTTCCTAATCTTAAACCGCAATATGAAGTTAGTGACCCAAGCTCTTCAAATCAGATGGAGCACGCTAAATCCATCCTTACTCTTAGGAGTGGGAAGATTATTGATAAAATCCTTCCGGTTAGGCCTGAAAAGCCTTAAGAACTAGAAGAGGACAACAATGATGGATCTAGTGATGCCCCCCAAAAATTAGAATCGGAACCTCTAAAGAAGCCAGTTGCTCTGTTCCCCCAACGGTTGGTTGCACCAAAACGTCTCTCTAACTCTCAGGATATCCTAGAGGTGTTGAAACAAGTGAAAGTCAACATTCCTGTACTTGATGTTGTAAAATAAATATCTTCATTTTCCAAATTCTTGAAAGACCTATGCACGACCAAACGCCGGCAAAGTGTTCAAAAAAAGATTTCCTTGACTGAGAAAGTGAGTGTCATCCTAAAACAAGATGTGCCGTAGAAATTCAAAGATCCCGGTAGCCCAACCATATCATCTGTAATCGGGAACTATCAAATTGATCACGCACTTCTTAACTTAGGAGCGAGCGTCATTCTGATTCCTTACTCGATATACAAACAGTTAGGTTTGGGTGAATTAAAACCCACCCGGACCATACTATAACTTGCTGATTGCACTATTCGAGTACCAAGAGGGATAATCGAGGACGTGTTGGTCCAGGTCGATAGATTTTACTACCCTGTAGACTTTATCATCTTGGATACCGAACCCATCAATGACATGAGTACTCAGATTCCCATCATTCTTGGTCACCCATTCCTTTCCACTTCAAATGTAATTATCAATTGCAGAAATGGTGTCATGACTATATCTTTTAGAAATTTGACATTAGATTCAAATATCTTTTTCAATAACGACAGCAACACAGAGGATGATGACGATTTCCACGACATTAACATGATTGATTCTTTCGTGGAAGATAGAACGCCTCTTACCTTATCCTCTGATCCTTTAGAGATGTGTCTGGCCCACTCCCATAATATTGATGATGATACGATTAGGGAGATGTGTGTCATGCTTGATACTTCACTGGTACTTAAAGTTAACCGGTGGAGGCCACAATTTGAAGAGTTGCCTCAAACCGATGTAGTGCCTCTACCGTTTAACCTCAAGCCACCGAATCTTGACCTGAAACCTTTGGTCTCTGATTTGAAATATGTCTATTTAGGTCAAGATGAGACATACCCGGTGGTGATCTCTGCCCACCTGAAAAAGAACAGGAGAGTATGCTCATTTCTACTCTCATTGAACATAAAGGAGCTCTTGGATGGACGATAGCGGACCTCAAAGGAATTAACCCCTCGATTTGTACTCACCGCATATATCTTGAGGATAATGCGAAAACCGTTCGGCAATCACAACGTAGACTAAATCCAAATATGAAGGAAGTGGTTAAAGCCGAGGTTCTCAAACTATTGGATGTGGGTATCATATATCCTATATTCGATAGTCAATGGGTGAGTCCAACTTAGGTGGTTCCTAAGAAGTCCGGGATCACCATCGTAGCCAATGCCAATAATGAAATCATGCCAACTAGAGTTACTATTGGTTGGAGAATGCGCATTGACTACCGGAAGCTGAATACCGTCACGAGGAAAAATCACTTTTCTTTGCCCTTCATTAATCAAATCTTGGAAAGACTAGCTGGTCATTTCTATTATTGTTTTCTTGACGGGTATTCAGGATACAATCAGATTGAAATAGCCCCTGAGGACCAGGAAAAGATGACATTTACATGCCCCTATGACACCTTTGCTTACAGAAGGATGCCGTTCGGGTTATGTAATGCCCCTGCCACTTTCAGCGATGTATTATGAGTATCTTTTCTGACATGGTGGGAAAATATTTAGAGGTCTTCATGGATGATTTTTTTATTTTCGGTTCATCTTTCAGCGAATGCTTAGAGAGGCTTAAATGTATGGTGAAAAGATGTGAAGAAAAAAATTTGGTACTTAATTGGGAGAAGTGTCATTTCATGGTTCAAAAGAAAATTGTCCTTGGGCATATCATCTCATCCAAGGGAATCGAGGTAGATAAGGTAAAAATTGATTTTATCTCTAACCTACCTTCACCCAAGAACATCAGAGATGTGTGATCCTTCTTAGGACACGCAGGGTTTTATAGACGATTCATAAAGGACTTTAGTCTCCTCTCTCGTCCTTTATGTAATCTTCTTCGAAAAGATGCACCATACGAGTGGACTGAGTAATGTCAGAAAGCTTTCATTAAACTTAGGGACATGTTAACCACTGCACCTATCATGCAGCCACCCGACTGGAGTCTTCCTTTTAAACTTATGTGTGGTGCCTCTGATTATGCTTTTGGAGCAGTTTTAGGCCAGAGAAAAGATAAGCGTCCTTATGTCATTCATTATGCAAGTAGGACTCTAAATCCTTCCCAAGTGAACTACTCAACTACAGAAAAGGAACTCTTAGCCATGGTGTTCGTTTTGGACAAATTTAGGTCCTACCTGATCGGATCCAAGATCATTATCTACACTGATCACGCGGCACTTAAGTATCTTCTTTCTAATAATAATTCTAAGCCTCGCCTGATACGATGGATCCTTCTACTCCAAGAATTTAATTTGGAAATTAAAGATAAAAAGGGAGTAGAGAACGTAGTGGCCGATCACCTTTCTCGCCTTAATACCTCTGAGTCCCTTGAGGTGACCCATATCAATGACATGTTCCCTGATGAACAACTATTCAGAGTCTCCCATTCACCTTGGTTTGCTGATATTGCCCATTATCTTGCCACAGGTTCCATACCGATGCATTAGACTGCATAAGATAAGAAGAAATTCTTTACCAAGGTGCACAACTTTTTTTGGGACGATCCATATTTATTTAAGTATTGGGCAGACCAAATCCTAAGGAGATGTGTGCTAAACGATGAGTATCAGAGTGTCATCTCCTTCTGTCACTCACAGGCCTATGGTGGTCACTTTGCTGCTAAAAAGACCACGGCCAAGATTTCACACTGTGGCTTTTATTGGCCCACCATGTTCAGGGACACTCATGAATTTTGCAAGGCTTGTGAGCGTTGTCAAAAATTAGGAGCATTGTCCCATTGAAATATGATGCCCTTGAATCCCATTCTTATCATGGAAGCACTTGATTGTTGGGGCATCGATTTCATGAGACCTTTCTCCCAATCCTTTGAAAATTTATATATATTTCTCGCCGTAGATTATGTCACTAAATGGGTCGAAGCAATTTCGTGCCGCAATAATGACCATCACACGGTCATTAAATTTTTATAAGAAAACATCCTGTCGCGGTTCGGGACGCCTCGAGCCATTATTAGTGACGGGAGCTCACACTTTTGTAATAGATCATTCGAGAGCTTAATGAAGAAATACGGTATCTCTCATAAGGTGAGCACCCCATACCATCCACAAACAAGTGGACAAGCTGAGATTTTTAATAGGGAGATCAAACATATCCTAGAGAAAACGGTTAACCCTGACCGTAAGGATTGGTCAATCTGATTGACCGATGTCTTATGGGCATACCGTACTGCTTTTAAAACCCCAATTGGAACGTCTCTCTTTAGACTTGTTTATGAGAAGGCATGTCACTTGCCTGTGAAATTGGAACATAAAGTGTACTGGGTGATCAAAAATTTGAATTTCAATTTGGACAACGCTGGCTCACTATGCAAACTTCAGTTAAATGAACTTGAAGAAATTCGAAACGATGTGTACGAGAACTCGAGAATTTACAAGGACAGGATGAAGGCATTTCATGATATACATATTCTCCGAAAATCATTCATGCCAGGTCAGAAAGTCCTTTTGTATGACTCTCGATTACATCTCTTTTCGGGTAAGATTCGATCTTGTCGGACTGGCTTCTACATTATTGTTACTACTTATCCTCATGGGGCCGTCGAGATAAGAGATCCTGATAATGGCAAGGAGTTTAAAGTAAACGGACATCGATTAAAACCTTTTGTCGAGAAATTTGATTCAAAGGACAAGTCCATGCCTCTAACTACTCCTGTTTATCAGGATTGATCTCCTAGTCTGATGGAGGTATAGGTAGGTTTAACGCTTTCATAGGACTAGGGTAATTTTTTTTATGTTTTTTTAGGATAGATGGTAAACTCAGCGCCCCTGGGAGGCAACCCAGCTTTTTATTTCATTTCATTTTTTTTAGTTAGTTAGTTCATTATTTGTAGGTAACATTACTGCAAACCCTCACGAGACTACAACTCGTCCACTAGGGGCAACCTACGGGTTTAAAGGCTTGTTACATATACTAAATGCAATCGAGAGCACCTACGAAAGTGGTATAGGTAGAATTTTATTTTTATCTTTGTTGGTTTCTCTCTCGTACTAACCTACTCCCTCCCAGCGCTCTCTTGAAAAGTCTCTCTCGATTCATCATCCAGGTACTATCTTTCCATCACTTTACTTTTGTTGTCCCATGTGCATTGCATGCTCATATATCTTTTACATTGAGGAAAATGTAGATTTTAGGTTGGGGGTGGGAGATTAGATTACCTAAATCAACGTTTTCTTGGTCGAAGTGATTTTGATGGATACCCTTGATTTAGAATTTCAAGATAAGTGATGTTGGTAATTTATGACCCTTGGATTCAGTATCTATTAAATTTTACAATTACGATCGAGTTATTAATCCATGATTAGAAGTCATAAACATTGATTGAGTCATAATTTCACATGTCACATCTCGTTTTCACATTAAGGATTCAGTTTGATATTGAAATGTTAACATGGTAATCACTAAACATGTACGGAATCAACTTAAAAAATTGTCGTCATGATCAATTAAAGAAAAAAAAAAGATCCCTTTGGAAAGATTTGGGCGAATAATCTTCACCATAGGTTTTCTCCCTATAGGTGTGAATTTAATTCCCCATGGATGATATGAAGAAAAGAGTCAGGTGTACAGTCTTCGCCATAGATTTGCTCCCTGTAGGTGAGGAATTGATTCCACTTCTTAGCATTATTTTTACTGAAAAAATCAAAAGCTGAAGGAATAAAAAGATGATCTATGAGGGAAGTTTTGGTTATCATGAATTCTCTTGTTGATTACCAATAATATCCTGAAATGGAGAATTGAATCTTAATGTTGATAAGCCAAGATTACATTATACACCCATAGTTCTTAATGTTTAGAATTATTCTAATTGATGGATTAATACTTTGAACTTCCTTAGGAATTTTACCATGCGCTTGAGTCCAAGAGAAAGTAATGCCCAACATTCATGAATCGTAGAATTCTAATGCCTGGAGTGTTTTCCAAAAATCACTCGAGTTTATAAAATTCTCAACTTATTTTTCGCATACCTTTCTCTGGACTAGTAAGATGCTGGTTGGGGGTTGTGTTGAGGGTCAAATATTGCATATCAGACCCCAGTTATTACTCAAATTTACGAGCATGATACTTTTTAATGGCCCGTTTTATCGTATTTATGTTGCAGGGTGTATTTGAGAGCATGAAATGCAAAAAGGTATTAAAAGCATGATTTAATGATCTGAAGATACCAAGGTAAGAGATGGACTCTAGGGGACCAAGATTGACGAATTTGCACACCAGAGATCCATGAAAATCAAGAAGCTGAAGCTTAAGTGGCCTGGAAGACGTCCAGAATGCAAGATCACAGGGTTCCCACCATCCGTTTGGCTCAAGACTTCATGCATGGCCTGAGGACTATAAATTAACCGTACATGTCAAATTTCGGCTGTTGGATCCTGGTGGAAGTGGCCTAACGGATAGATCAACCCTTAGAATCATGATTCTGGACCCAACTGTTGTCTGGATATGCTTCATCTTCGGTCCCTACGATTTAAATTGTATAACAAAGAAAATGGAAAGATCGGATTTTGAATACACATCATCTTGGGACCCACACACGCAATGCATGTGCATGGTGGGTACCGTACTCGCCTCCCACCGAAACCATGTAAGTCACGCTAACCGACGTTGTTTTTTAAACTCACAGCATCCGTAGAGGGCAGAAGCTGTCCGACGTTGCAACGAGTAGTGGGCCCCACCCATCATCCCTTTGCAAGATTTGTAC
This sequence comes from Magnolia kwangsiensis, assembly GCA_037074715.1. Lineage (NCBI taxonomy): Eukaryota > Viridiplantae > Streptophyta > Magnoliopsida > Magnoliales > Magnoliaceae > Magnolia > Magnolia kwangsiensis. The sequence continues at coordinate 142,866,930 of CM073573.1, forward strand.
CGTCCATTGAGTCCAGAGGGTGGGCTCAACCCTCACCAAGCTTTCCTTTTGACACCATGCAGGATATCGCGCGTCCCTAGCCGTTAAAAATAAGATGGATGACGGAGTAGATAGACTTGTGGGCCACACTGATTTAACCTCAAAAAATACTTCTTTCCGCATTATTTTTCGTCCTAGAACCAATGGATGGAGTGGATTGTTCATCTGGCTTCAATAGGTGAGCCAACGAAACTGTCAGATACTTCTGCGGAAGCTCTGTTTGGCACAGAACTTACGGACGAAGCTCAGTGGGCCACCATTATCCTACGTTTTGATGATCCACACCGTTCAATGAAATAAGGAGGACAAACCGACAGAACAATGCATGTACAAAGAATTCAAATGCCGTGGGACTGCTGAAGAATGGAGGAAGTGGGCTGCAGTATCATAACTCTAAAATAGACCATCTCCAACTGGTTTTCTGTGCTGACCTCAATGAGCGGAGTGGATTTCTTCACTGGCGTTAATTGTGGGCCCCACAGAGTTCAATGCAGGCTGACGTGCACAAGCCTTCCTTCCTGCATACGTGGCTGCGAAAATTCCACCGACTCCCATCCACCGTGTTTTACTGCTTATAAAAGAGAAAGGTTGAGAGAGAGAAAGGGACCGACGGCCGGGAGCTTGGCTTGGATGTGCCTGCAAGAGAGAGATTAGAGTGTTTTATTTATTTGTATAATTTTTTTTATTATCTATTTTATTTTAAGATGTTTAGCTCCATCATGTTGAACTAAACCTCTTAGCTAGGGCTAAGAGGTGAAGCTTGTAGCGTGATGGGAGAACTCTATGCTTGTACTTTTTAGACTGAATGAATGTTGATATTAGTTTAATTAATGGCATGTTTTTAGTCTTTAATGGTCTGTTGTGACTAAAATTACAATGGGTCTGCAATGGCTTTGAGCATGTTCTTTTTCTTTATGTTTATGACGTCAGGAAGCCCTGTTGTTCACCATCGTCTCCTGGGCATGGTCGGATGACGGTACCCTTTCTCACCTTCATAACATGTGATCGGTTGGTAATTAGTTTAATTCTGTTGTTTTGTTTGTCTCCTGGGCATGGTTTGGTGATGGAATCCATTCTAATTCATATACCTTTCATCTCTTGAAAACTATATTAATGGCAATTCAGTTTAATTTTCATAAAGCAGGCGTAAGATCTCCCTGATCTCTACAAGTGGATCCTCTGAATCCCTAGTTTCCTTTTCTCTGATTTTTATAAATTTTAGATTAATACTTTCACCATTATCCCTTAAATTGATTTGATTTAGATTTTATCTTAGCCTATTTCTAGTTCTACTTTGTTTCAGATAACGTACAAGTTTCAGTCCCTTGGGATTCGACCTCGGTTTTACCGAGTTATTACTACATCACAACCCTGCACTTGGGGAGTGATCACACAAGAATTAACTGAGGGTATTTGGATTGGTGGAAAACAATGGAAAATCATGGAAATGAAATCTATTTCCTTAAATGTGATGTTTTCCCCAGATTGCGAATACCCAATTGTAGGTGAAAATTGATTTCCATTTCCACAGTTTCCTCAAAAAATGAGTAAAATGATTCCCCAAAAAACATGTTAAATCTAGATTTCCATGGTTCTGAGCGGCAAGGCAAGTTGCTACTTGACGATACATCAAATCCAAAATTCCACAGTTTTAATTGGGTTCATTTATTAAAACTGGAATTTATTAAAGTAAGTGGTTTTTCATTTTAAAAACGAAAAAGGGGGTTTTTCATGTCTGCATTTTAAAGTAACTGGAATTTATTAAGAACGAAAAAGGGGGGACTCTGAGATAGCAGAAAAAAAAGAGAGAGAGAGAAAAGAAGCCAGTTATCCAAACTATTGAATTGGTGGACCAGGGTGCGGGTGGGCTATCCTGTATTAATGAACTTCCAGGGACAGCCTACTTGGTGACAATTTGGTAACAACTCTAAGGGTTGGACTCTAAGCTGAAAATTAAGGCTCACAAATTAAATGGGATGGGGACGTTGCATTAAAATAAAAATAAAAAAAATAAAACCTGGTCAATATCTCCTAGGATGAATGTCATTTTAACAAACAGATAGCATGCCGTTTCATCAAATAGATATAATGTCATATCAACAAACAGATAGCATGCCATTTCAACAAACAGATGACGTATATCAAATCTGAAAGACAGGAAAAGAGAAACAAATAGAAGAAGATATAAAACCTATGGAGAGGAGCTTCATGGTGTGTGTATCTTCAGGCAGGAGATTCACGACTGCTGTAATGGAGATAGAGAGAGAGAGAGAGAAGAGGGCATTCACGGCTGATGCATTGGAGAGAGAGGGAGGAGAATGACAGAGATGGAGCAGAGATAGGAAGGGAGAGAGAGGATCAGGGAAAGAAGAGAGGAGGGAATGCCCTGATAAGGGAAAGGAGGGAAGGAGGGAGGGAGGGAGAGAGAGAGAGAGAGAGAGAGAGAGAAATACTGTGTTTGGGCGCACGCTAGGCGTTTCTAACGAACGGACATAGACGGTCTGATCAGGGGCTCCGTGGGGCCCATCATGATGTATTTCCTCAATCCATTCCGATCTATAATTTAAATAAATTATTTTAGCTTACCATAACAAATTCCAGATATATTGAAGATCCAAGTGGACCACACCATAAGAAGCAACTATAATTTAATATCAATATTTCCTATTATGTGGTCCGCCTGAGCCTTCGATCTAGCTATTTTTTTTCTTCTAATCCTCTAAAGTAATATTTACAAATATATTGACGGCTTAGATAGAACATATAGTTTCTTTTAAGCCTCATAGAGCCCCTTACATCACTATTAAATATTAATGGTATATTGACTTTTAGCTACGGATTAAAACCGTAGCAATCTTAGCTAAGGCTTATATCCATTGCAAAAAACTAACGTAGTCTAAATCCTTTGCCCCTTTTTTTGGTAGTGTTCCTTAATAATAATAATAATAATAATAATAATAATATAAAACAAAAAAAAAAAAAAAAACAAAACAAAACAAAAGAAGTGTGATTTTTTAAACCATGAAGCTACAAATTGGGATCACCTAATGAGTGACTTGGATCTTGCACAAGTGGATCATCTGTTCTAAGCTAGTGCCAAAATAGAAGGATGGAGTTCACTTGGCACTCCAACTGAAACAATAAAAAACAAGAACATCAAGTAAAATGCTTGGATTTCTTCCCCCTATCCTTATCGACCTACTGGAATGCAGCATTTGGGCTATTGATTTCCACAATCGAGTAGTTGGGGTTCTCTATCGTAACGATAACTGGAGTCCCCTTTTGTGTTTCCTTCGCCCACCAATCTGAAATATCCAAGCTTAGAGCCATTTTCGCCACCCAAACAAAACACAAATTCCCTAAAACACTGCAAAATCCACTACAATGTCTCGAAATCTTCAATACATAAATCTCAAAATCAAGAAACAAACACAACCCATTTTAGCTTCAACCATCAAAAACAAGATCCCACCACACTAACTTCCCAAACAGCAACCCAAACTAAAACAAAGCAACAAAACCTAAATTTCTATTCAATCTACAACTATAAAAAAATAAGAACCCTACCACAACAACTCAAAAACCAACTACTCAAACACAATTCAAACCAAAAGAAAAACTCAAAAAAACCTAGATTTGTATTCAATCCAATCTGCTCCTTCCCACACTGCTCTACAAAGCTAACAGCGGGAGAGAAGCAACATTATGAGGAAAGGTATTTGTAGTTGTATAAAGCTCAAGACCATGTGGGCATTATTCAATAATACCAAAACTAAAAATAAAAAATAAAAAACCCCACCTTTTTGTAACTTCACTACATGTTATTTACCATGGATGCGGTTGATTTCAAGGCCCCAAAATGGAAAGGGGACAGTTAGGAAACTACCATTACATGGTTGTTTCATCTGTTCTAGGGATTTGTAGTTGAAGCATTTCTTCAGACATGTAGGAGGCCATGGACAATGGTAGATATGGCTGCCACTGCCATGGTTGTTGTCCAATTTCTGGCCATTAAAAGAGGAAATGAGAGAGAAAGAGAAAGTACCTCTCAGTTCGTGTGCGCTGATTTCTTCTATTCTCGTCAGCTATTAGAGGGAGATCGATCAATGGCTGCTTTCAGGGAGATCAGGGAGATCGAGAGATGGAGGGAGGGAAATCAGGGAGATCGAGAGATGGAGAGAGAGGAAGGGAGAGAGATCAAGGAAGGAAAAGGAACAAGCGAGATGGGAGAGAGAGATCGGGGAAGGGAGAGGGCAGGGAGAAGTGCGCTGGACAAGATAGAGAGAGAGTAGGGAGTGTGCACGCGCAATAAGAGAGGAAAATGAAAAGTTCCCTCCAAGTTTTCTGTTTTAATCGCATCCTTTCACAGGCAGGCACGTTTCAAAAGCAGGGGCAGACGGCTGCTGGTGATTTCCATGATCTCTGGCTTTTTCTTAGTGAAGGGATGCATGAGATTGAGATTGAGAGATATAGAGAAGAGGGGCATGGGAGATTGAGAGAGAGAGAGAGAGAGAGAGAGAGAGAGAGAGAGAGAGAGGGTCAGAAGTGAGAGGGAATAAGGTTGAGTGGAGGGAAATGGGTGTTTCGTGAGAGGGGGAAAAGAAAAAGGCAACGCGATTTTCTGCATTTTTGCCTACTATAGTCCTGCTATGGTTTTTAACCGTAGCTAAAATCTAATATGACTGTAGCCATTGCGTAATCCGTAACGGGCCCTCCACCGCTCACATTTGACGGGATCTGGACGGACAACCTTGTTAAGGGCTTTATGGGGTCCATCTTGATGCAATCGATATATCCACTCCGTCCATTAATTTTCTAATATTTTTTATAGGAAATGAACCTAAAATCTAGGTAAATCGAAGGTTAATTGAACCACACCATCGATCAATGGATTAATCTCCACTCTTTCCTACCGTGTGGTCCACTTGAGCTTTCAATCTACTTCCTTTTTAGGGTTTGTACATAAAATATTTTAAAAAAATTGATAGATGTATTGGATGGAGTACACCCATTTTAATGGGCCTCGTAGAGTCCCTTATGACGTATCCAAGATTGTACGTATGTCTGGCGGAGTTAGCTTTTTGCTACGGTTTTTATAATTTTAGCTACGGTTTTAAGCCATAGCAAATTAGCTATGGTTTATAGCCGTAGCCAAAAACCAGAATAGTCTGTAGCCTTTAGTCATTTTTTTGGTAGTGTATAGTCAACCCTATGACTAAACTGTCAAAAATGAAACCATTCACTGGATATAATTTCAAATGATGGAAACAAAAAATCAGTTTTGCATTAGAAACATTAAAGGTTTTTTTTTTTTTTTTTTAATATATCCTTTCACATTCATTTATAATTGATCGAACCAATGAAAATGAATTTATAGATGCCAATAACTGTAAACATTACATCGTGAATATCTTATATAATGGATTGTATGACATCTATATTTCTTGAGAATCTTCTAAAGATGATTGGATTGCAATAGAAAAGAAATATGTCCTTGAAGGTGCAGGATCTAAGAAACATTCTATCACTCTTCTTTAATTATGTAATGATATATGATAAACCTATCATGAACTAGATTCATGATTATCAATATCCGGTACATGAGTTGATGATTAAGGGAATGAAAATGGACGAAGTATTCTTGTCATGAGTGTTGGTTGAAAAGGTACCTCCTTGATGAAAAGAATATAAAAATAAAATGAAACATAAGAAAAATAACATTTTCTTAAAAAAATATAATTGTACACATAAGAATAAAAAAGGTTAACAGAAACAGAGAACAAATTGAAAATATAAATGGGTTAATTTTAAAAGTTAACCTAATACAAACAAGTTAGGTACAAATGAACAAAAAAAAGAAAAAGAAAAAGAAAAAAAAAGAAAAGAATTGTTATAACTATAGAAAGACTGGACATCACTCTAAAGAGTGTAGGCTAAAAAAGAAAATAAACAACCAATTCAAGAAAAATGGGTCATGTAACTACTGTAAGAAGCCAGGAAATTATGAAAATGAATGTAGGCTTAAAAAAAATAAATACAAAATCTTAAATCAATCTCGCTAAAGCTGAAGAAAATTCAAACATGATTGTCACTATAGCGTTTGAAGTATTCATAGTAAATAACGTGAATGGATATTAGGCATCGGGACAACTCAACATGTATGTAAGGATGGGATCATGTTTACCTCCCATCAAGCAAGAGGAGATGAGGAATAAGTGCTCATGGGAAACACTCGATGATCTCCAGTTATTGAAAAAGGAAATGTTGTTCTAAAACTCATATTGGGAAAGATTTTAATGCTAAAGAATGTGTTGCATGTACTTGACATTAATCACAACTTGATATTTGTTTCGCTCATCAACATGAATAGAGTTAAATTGGTATTTGATTATGATAAGCTTGTAATGACCAAGAATGAAACATTCCTTGCAAAGGGTTACTGTAATGATGGATTGTTCGTTATAAATGCTTCTTATAATAATATTAAAATATCATCCAATTCTGTTTATATTGTTGAATCTCTTTCATTATAACATAGTAGATTAGGAAACATGAGTGTAGAATCCTTGAAAAAGAATGAAACAAATATGATTACTACCTGATGTCTCAGTTGATAACTTTAGAAAATGTGAAACTTTATAGAATTCAAGTTTGTTAGAAAATCATTTAAATTTATTTGTAGAAGTTTCAAGTTATTGGAATTAATACATAGTGACTTAAGTGATTTTAGAAATCACATGTTTAGAGGAGGCAAAAGGTGTTATGTAACTTTTGTAGAAAATTATTTCAGATACACTAGAGCATACTTCCAAGGAATAAAGATGCAGAATTAGAAGCCTTGATTAAGTATAAAACATTTTTTTTAAAGAAAGCAAAGCCCGAGATCTACGGGCTCACCAATCCATTGAAAAGAGAGGAAGATACAACCCAACTGGGATTCGGGCAGGTTGAAGACAAAGACAGAACAACCCGTCTATCGTCGCTATACATGAATATGCAAAACCCCCGAAGATCAAAACTAGGGGAGCATAAAAACAAAAACCTGCCTCCTGTCCCCCACTAGAGAGAAGGACCTCTGAGAACCCAACAAAAAGGTCGAAAGAGAAGATAACCAAAACCCACCTTGTCGAGAAATAACAGCCCACGAATCAGAGGGGGCAGATCCTTAATTTGGTGAAATTCTTGATTATCTTGGATCCTACTACCTTCCCTCGCTAAACCATTAGTAGGGCCATTTCCTTCCCTAGTGATGTACGTGAAGGAGAAGTCGCCCCTGCGAGCCAAGTTAGCAATTCGATCAACTCAGGGTTTCTAACGCCTTAAAATAAGAGAATTACCAAAAATGCAGTCAATGACCACCTTGGAGTCTGATTCTACAATTGCATTGGTCAGCCCCGCATGTAGACATAATTTGATGCCACCGTTAATTGCATGAAGCTCCGCTCTGATGTTAGTGCCCACACCAAAGCCATGAGAAAAGGCGAAGATGAGATCGCCGGCGGAATCACGTCCCACACCCCCACCCCCAGAGAGGCCCGCATTCCCTCTAGAAGACCCATCCACATTAACCTTGACCCACCCCGAGGGAGGTTTGTGCCATCTGATAACTTCGGAGCAGGCGGAAGATGAAGGGGCCCCCAAAACACCTCGGGATGGGTAACACTATAGGGTAACCTACAGGGAGGATCCAATAAGCATTTCTAGAAAAATCCTAATACAGGACAAGATGGAGCGATCACTCATATGGATGTTGTCAAAACCTGGCCGCATTTCTAGCTTTTCAGATTTCCCAGAGGATGGTGATTGGGAGGAGTTTGCGGATGAGAGCCGGGGCAGAACCTGGAGCCAGGGCCTTTCGCTGGAACATTGGAAGACTTAAATTAGATAGAGGAAGAGATTATGAATCTTCCCAATTTAGAGAACTTGTGAAAAGAATGGAATAGTACATGAAACTACTGTTCCCTATACATCAAAATAAAACTGAATAACAGAATGCAAAAATAGAACATTGAAAAAAATGATAAACGCCATATAAAATAATTTTGGTTTACCTTCTAATATGTGGGGAGAAGCTATACTATTTGCATATTATATACAAAATATGATACCTCCTAAGAAAACTGGTAAGACACCATATAAACCATGGAAAAACCACACTCCTACTTATAAATACCTTAAAGTATGGGGTGTTTGCAAAAAGTATGGTTATCTGAAATTAAGAAAGGAAAACTAGGTCATGAGATAACTAGTTGTGTATTTATAAGATATTTAGAAAACAATGCAGTACATAAGTTTTTAGTTTTGAAATCAAATGTGAACATTATATATAACACTATTATAGAATATAGAGATGTAGAATTTCTATAAAATATATTTTCTATAAAGACTAGATCCGTAGAAATAAAAGGAATTAGTGGGTCTGATGTTAATTTAACAAGTAGAAAAACAGATGTGATTAGTGAAGGAGAACCAAAACCAAAAAGGAGCATGAGAGCTCGAATGGAGACTAATCTAGGGGATGGGTTTTTCATTTGTTGTTAGAAAATGATCCTAATACCTATTTAAAAGTCATTAACTCTCCTAATGCTTTTTCATGGAGAGAAGATATAAACGATGAATTAGAATCAATCGTATCGAATAATACCTGGGAACTCGTATACCTTACTCCTACGAATAAACATATATGGTGTAAGTGGGTATTAAAAATAAACTTAAACCAAATCGGTCTGTAAATAAATTTAAAGTTAGATTGTTTGCAAAAGGTTTCATATAAAAAAAAAGGATATGATTATTTTGAATCTTATTCACTTGTAACTAGAATTATAACGATCAATATATTAGTTGTAATAACATTCACATACAAGATAGTAGTACATCAAATGGAGGTTAAAGCATCATTTTTAAATAGAGGGTTGGAAGAAGATAACATTTTATATCCAAACACAATTATAGAAGATAGATATGTAAAATTTCTATAAAATATTTTTTCTATAAAGACTAGATTCATAGAAATAAAAGGAATTAATTGGACTAATGTTGATTCAATAAGTAGAAACACAAATGTGATTGGTGAAGTAGAACCAAGATCTAAAAGGAGCATGAGATCTCGAAAGGAGACCAACTTAGGGGATGGGTTTTTCACTTTCTTGTTAGAAGATAGTCCTAATATATATTCAAAAGCAATTAACTTTCCTGATGCTTTTTCCTGGAGAGAAGATATAAACGATGAATTAGAATCGATCATATCGAACAATACTTGAGAACTCGTAAACCTTACTCTTATGAATAAACATATATGAAGTAAGTGGGTGTTTAAAAAGAAACATAAACCAGATGAGTCTATAGATAAGTTTAAAGTTAGATTGTTTGCAAAAGGTTTCAGACAAAAAAAGGATATGATTACTTTGATGCTTAATCACTTGTAACTACAATTATAACAATCAATGTATTAGTGTTAATAGCATAGATATACAAGATAGTAGTACATCAAATGGATGTTAAAGCATCGTTTTTAAATGAAGAGTTGGAAGAAGAAATCTACATGGAGCAACCTCAATGTTATATAATTTTAGGAAATAAAAATAAAGTTTGTAGATTAATCAAGTCGTTGTACGAATTTTTTTTTTTAAAAAAAGCTCCTAACTAATGGAATAAGAAATTTAATAATGTTTCGAAGTCAAATAAATATCTAGTAAATGATGTGGATAAATGCTTATATAATAAATTCTTTAGTAATGATGGTGTCAAAATCTACTTATATGTAAATGATATGCTTATCTCTGGAACCAATGTTAAGTTAGCCATTTCGATTAAGAAACTCTTGTCTTCCAACTTTAATATGAAAGACTTACAAGAAACAAGTATGATATTAGGTATTAAGGTAACAGAAAAGATGATAGAATTACTCAATCTCAATCTCATTATGTTGAAAAAATATTAAAAATGTTTGATCACTTTGATTTCTCACTTGTTAGTACACCTTATGATAATATTATGCATCTTAAGAAGAATACAAGTAGTATATCTCATCTTGCATATTCTCAAGTAATTGGTAGCTTAATGTATTTGATGAATTACAATAGATCTGATATTGCATTTACAGTAGGTAAGCTAAGTAGATATACATATAATCCTGAATATGATCATTGGGTATTTGATGAATTACAATAGACCTGATATGAGCATTGAATAAAATATTGAAAATACTTGAAAAGTACTATTGCATATGGTATTCATTATATATGTTATCTTCATATGTTAGAAGGATATAGTGATGCTGATTCGATCATTGATTCATTTTAAACAAAATCTACGAGTGCATATGTTTTCACCTTTAGTAGAAGTGCAGTATCTTAGAAGTTTACTAAAAAAAATTACATTGTTTGGTCGACTATGGAATCTGATATTTCCAGCTTGGAAAATGCAAGATCAGAAGTTAAATGACTTAGAAATCTGTTAACAAATATATCTTTGTGGGTAACACCTATGTTTGTTACATCTATTCACTGTGATTATCAAGCAGTTATTAGAAGAACAAATAGTAAAATATATAATGGTAAAAATAGACACATTAGACTCCAACCCAATATTGTGAGACACATGTTGAATGATGGATTCATAACTGTTGATTTCATACAATCATAAAAGAATCCGGTAGATCATCTAACCAAATAACTATCTGAAGGATTTGTCATGTAAATATCGAAAGGAATGAGGCCTAAGCCTAATTGAATGAGCTATCAGTGTCAGCAACCCAACCTATACAAGTGGAGATCTCATAAGATAGATTTATGGATAAACAACAAGATACTATGAGATTGGAAAGCGCTACAGAGAACTTGCCCGTGTAGGCATTGCAAGTAGCAATGTGTGAGAGGATAAGTTTTGAACTCTAAATGAATCCATAGCCAAATGTGGTGGTGTATCCAATTGTTGTATACATTTGATAGAATTTACTTATATGAGTGTGAAAGTGGAGAAAGTTCCTATGAGAATATATAGACCATTTCTCTAGAGCGCTCATGAAAATCCAAGTAAAGGTGTATAGTCAAAAGAAAATAAACTGCAAAACCAATTGTAGTGGAAAAGTTGTGTGAGTGACATGTATAGCCATTTACACTTAAAGGGTTAGGTTAAAGATCGATAATCAACTGATTCCTGTAAACCTATCTTGCGTACTTTAATTGTCGGTTAAAATCGGATAACCATCAACATTATTACATACCTCTTATATCTTATAACGAAGTGTTTTTTAATTTCAAACATGTGGGGATTATTGTATTTTAAAAAAGTTTTAAAAATAATTTTATTTCAAAATTCAAACTTTTCCCTCCATGTTTCTTTTTTTAAAAATATTTTTATTTTTAGTATAACTCTCTTGTCCCACATCGGAAAGAACCAAAGAAAATCTCATGTATTTAAGAGATGTGGTTTGTATATGACTTGAGCAGCCAAGGAGGAATAACCATTTGTGTTAAACTATTTCTTCACAATGCACACGCATGTGTTGATTGGAGTTATGCTGTCCCATGCCAATCAGGACCGTGGTCGTGGTCATGGCTGTGTGACGTGTAATGTGTGCGTGCATGTACATGCACTGCATCTGGTTGGGTCCAAGTTTATGTTTGGGTCTATGTGTCGACTAAGAGTACACTTGTGCTATGTGCCTACTCGGGTGGTCACACTAGTTAGGTGCAAACCTAACGGACCTAACCTATTTGAAAGGGTGCTTTAAGCACTTAATCGCGGTCTATATATAAATATACTTATTTTCTGAATAATTCATTCAAACCAACGATTTTTTTTCTCGGTTTCTTTAAAAATTCGTCTCTACTTCAGTGTTGTTTTTCCAAATGAGTTTGTTGCCGAGTCAACTCACTTTGATTAAATTTTGCATGCTAGTTTGATCCCGTGTACAATGAGTGCAGTGTTGGGACCGGATCATAGTTATTGTACCTAGAGGCAAACTATCTAAGATTCATTTTGCACTTGGGATGCAGTTCAAGGAGGGCGGATTTGGTTTCAAGTTGAGTGACCCAATCACGCCTTAACTAAAATAAATAAGTAATCTTTTCATACTTTATTTTATTATTTAATTTTCTTTTTTCAAATATTTTCAACACATTATTTACAACATCCGTTTATGCTAACTTTTAGACCCATGTGGTAGAGTGAGGCAATACATCTAATGGATTGGTTGGATGTTGTGAACACATTAAGTGGGCCCCACTTATTCCCGGCACAATAGTACCATTGTACTAGAGTGGGTCTGGTGAGTTATCTTTTGCCTCTCTTCACAAATAGTAGGATGAGAGGGTAAACGATGGATCTTTGGGTATTTAAATATGAGGGCCAGTGATGACTAACAAGGTCAAGTTTATGAGGTAGTTCCATAAGTTAGTTAGTGATAGTGGTATTGGTCTTCAATTTCGACATGCGGTCACATATGTAGTGAATGGCCATGATTTTGATTGTGCATGTGCATGTATGTGCTGCATATGCCAAAGTCGTGTCGATTAAAATCGAATCGAATGCCTTATAACCCCAGGCACCAAAATAGCCAGATTAAAATAAGATTGATGAAGATTGGCTTGATTACTTAACTACTGATTAACAAAGAAAAAGTGATTTGTGAAGGAAAGGATTAGTCTTTTAAATGAATTTCTTTTACTTTAAAAATAAAGATTTTCATTACAACAGTAATAGTTTTGTTGTATTCACCAATTTAATAAAAACTTAAAAGAAAAATAGTAAATATAAGGCCAAGTACTTATTTTATTTAAATAAATATGAATACAATACAGTCAACAAAAAAGTAAATAAAGAATACGAAATTACCGACAATAGTTTGAGTGGGCGAATCAGCCATGGATGGTTGACAGTCTTCCAGACCTAGATGGTTGTGAATAGTCATCTAAACTTAAACAGTTGTGAGACAATTATTGTTTGATTAGTAAGTTTTGGCCATGAGATTCAATGACTTGCTATAGCATTGCCTTGGACATAAGTTGTAATGCTCTGAATTTCATGGATTGAGTATGGTACTCACGCTAGAAATTCCATGTGTTATTGAAATCACATAAATATAATCTTCCCTAAATTTAGTCACATTCACATTCATTTCACATGGTATACATCAACAAAAGTAACACAAATTCCAGGTGTTATTGAAATCACATAAATATAGTTTTTGTTGGGGGCCTTGCATAAAACCTCAGGATCTAGCCCTCTAGAACAAACCAGAATTATGGAATAAAAAAGTAATAAAATAAATCAAAGCATCAATCACACACCACACAAGAGATTTTTATGTGGAAAACCCTCAAAGAGGTAAAAACCATGGGACCTCGTCCAGATCAACAATCCACTATAAAGAAGAACGTTACAACCGATCACAAGCATACCTTTCTATGATCAAACCTTCATCACTCACGCAGGAGTGGATAAACAGTAAGAGAAACAAAGAAAACTAAGAGATCTCACCGATTATGAGGACATAAAAGTGTTGAGATATGGTAGATCACCTCCACAAGCATAACCTCTCTTCTACAAGCTTCCTCTCTTTCTTTCTCTGTCTCTCTCTCTCACACCTTTGATATCCCTCTTGTGTTTTTCTATCACCATCATCCCCTAGAAAAATCCTAGAGACCTCTTTTTATAGTTTTAGAAAACTCCCTTTCGCATCCTAGTTGTGAAAGGACTTGCGACACACAATGTGCGCAAAATCGCGGAACGAATCTACATAACCACAACTAGTCGTGCGCCTCCCACGACCGGTCATGTGCCACCTACGATCAATCGTGAACTTCCTACGACTGGTTGAGCACCCCGGAGAAAAATTGTCCAAACTCGTTGGATTTTGAGTCGTGTCACGACTCGAACCTACGACTGGTCGAACACCAGTCCACGACCGGTCGAGCAGGGCTCACAATCGGTCGACGACATGTCAAAAAATCCCATTAAATCTCTCTCTTTTTGACCCAGTAGGGATTTACCTTCTTCAAACTAGCCTGATTTCTACAAACCTCAAACTTGCCCTTGAGAAAAGCCTTAGTCATCATGTCTGACCCATTATTGTCCGTGTGGACCTTCTCAAACTGTAACACCTTTTGTTCCAAAGTATCCCCAATCCAGTGATACCGAATCTCTATGTGCTTTGACTTGAAATACTGACTTGGATTCTTGCTCAAGTGTATAACACCCTGACTATCGCAATAGACCACGTGCTCCTCCTGCTTCAAGTTAAGTTCCTATAGGAACCTCTTCATCCAAAGCATCTCTTTACATGCTTCTGTGACTGCAATGTACTCAGCCTCTATTGTCGATAATGTTACGACCCTCTGTAGCTTACTCTGTCAAGAAACCGCTCCCCCTGCAAACGTGAACATGAACCCTGATGTAGACTTCCTAAAGTCTATGTCACTTGTCATATTTGCATCTGTGTAGCCCTTTAGCACAGGTTTACCGTCACCATAGCGTAGGCTCAACCTGGGTGAGCCTCTTAGATACCGCAATATTTACTTCACCACTGTTCAATGTTCTTTAACAGAATTGGCAAGATACTAGTTGACAACACTAACCGCATATGCTATGTCTGGGTGTGTACACACCATAACATACATCAAACTTCTGTACACACCATAACATACATCAAACTTCCTACGGCTGACGCGTAGGGTATTTTCTACATCTCTTCCTTCATCTTGGGATGCTTCCTGTCGCTCAATCTGAAGTGACCATCCAGTGGAGTACTGACTGACTTCACTGCATTCATATTGAATCACTCTAGGAATTTTTCAATATACCACTCTTGTGACAGCCAAAGCTTCCTGCTGCTTCTGTCACGGATTATCTCCATTCCTAGGATCTGTTTAGCAAAGCCTAAGTCTTTCATGCCAAATGACTTGCCCAACTCCTATTTCAGCCTGTCGATCTTTTTGATGTCTTTTCCCGTGATGAGCATGTCATCAATGTATAACGGCAGAACTAAGAAATCATCATCTGAGAACTTACACGTGAACACACAATGGTCCCACTCCATTTTGTCATTCCCATGCTGTAACATGAATGAATCGAACTTCTTGTAGCTCTTCCTTAGTCTACACAAAATATGCTCTTTGCCCTTAACTTCTAACCCCTCTGGTTAATGCATGTAGATCTCTTCTTCCAGGTCACCACGGAGGAAAGCAGTTTTAACATCCAACTGCTCTATCTCCAGATCCATGCTAGCCGTCAACCCAAGCAACACCCGTATGGATGTCATCTTCACCACTGGTGAGAATATCTCTTCGAAGTCTATGCCTTTCCTTTAATCGAACCCTTTTACCACAAGTCTGGCTTTGAACCTCATCTTTTTTTTTAAGAAGCTTTTTTTTCATTGATCGTCAAAATTTAATTATATTCAGGTTTTCGCAGGAGAAAAAGGACCTCGTCTATGAATTCTTCTGCTCAACCTTCTTTCTGAACACTCACTTGTTGCTCAAAGCTTTCTTACCCTTAGGCAGTTTCACCATATCATTGGTGTGGTTCTTTTGTAAGGATTCCATCTCCTCTTACATAGCTTTCAACCACTCCCCCTTATGCTCATCAACTAGAGCTTCAAAATAATCTTCTGGCTCTCCCCCATCAGTCAGCATAATGTACTCATATGGAAAGTACCTCTTGGATGGCTGCCTATCCCTAGATGACCTCCTCACCTATGGGTCAACAGGTGGATCACGTGGAGGCTGCTCCCCTGGTCCATCTCTATAGGAACTCCCTCGTCCTTTGTACCTTTCTGTACTCCCCCATCATCAGGCACCACCGGAGGAATAATCGAATCCATGTCCTCTAGCTCACATGAACTAGGCTGGTTCTTCTCTTGCTTACCAATATCTTTTATATACTGATCTTCAAAGAAAACCACATCTTTTCTCCTAACGAGCTTCCTCTTGGTCGGATCCCATAATCTGGAACTGAACTTTTCATCACCATACCTCAAGAACACACACTGTCTGATCTTCATATTTAGCTTGGACCTCTCGTTCTTTGGTAGATGAACAGATGCCCTACATCCAAACACCCTGAGATGACTGTACAATAGATCTTATCCATTCCACACATTCTCAGGCACTTCTCCATTCAACGGGGCTGATGGAGACCTGTTTATCAGATACACTATCGTGTACATTGCTTCTCCCTAGAACGTCTTGGGCAACTTTGTATGGGATAACATGCATCTGATTCTCTCAATAATGTTGCGATTCATTCGCTCAGCTACACCATTACGCTGGGGGGTCTTGGAAACCATCTGTTCATGCCGTATACCTAGGGACTTAAGGTACTCATGAAAATCTCCAATGTATTCACCACCATTGTCACTGCGGATGCACTTCAATGATCTACCTGTCTCTCTCTTGACCATAGCATGAAATAATTTAAACACACCAAAGACCTCATCCTTTGATTTCAATGCATAAACTCAAACCCTCCTAGATGCATCATCTATAAAAGTAACAAAATACAATGTCCCACCCAATGTTTTTGTCCTCATAGGACTACAAACATCAGAATAAATCAAATCTAATACATGCACTTTATTAACATGAGAAACAGTTTTAACGAATGAAACTCTATGTTGTTTCCCTGATAAATAATTAAGACAGGTTTTAAGAGGCGTACCTGTCACATCTGGATGGAGTCGTTTCCATGCTGGTAGCTGAAGCCCTTTTTCACTCATGTGGCCTAGACGCCTATGCCACATGTCAATAGCTGAATCTTCTACTACGTTCAACCCACCCTTGCACACACTGAGACATGCCTTGTAAAG
The DNA here is from genome assembly GCA_037074715.1 of Magnolia kwangsiensis. Lineage (NCBI taxonomy): Eukaryota > Viridiplantae > Streptophyta > Magnoliopsida > Magnoliales > Magnoliaceae > Magnolia > Magnolia kwangsiensis. The sequence goes on from CM073573.1 coordinate 142,883,776, forward strand.
GGTGTAATACTTCTTTTCTCTAGCTGCGATCAACAAACCCTTGATGAGCTTTCAGCGCCCACAAGCAAACCGACTTTCATAGCCATCATCATCCAACCTTCATGTCGACATCAAGTTGAGGCAAAGGTCTGGGATATGCCTCACATCCCTGAGAACCAATGTACAGCCCACATCGGTCTTCACATAAATATCACCGACCCCTACGATCTTCGATACGCCAGAATTTCTCATCTTCACGGTCTCATAGTCACCTGACTTGTAGCTTGTGAAGAAGTCCCTGCGTGGAGTCACATGAAAAGAGGCTCTCGAGTCTATCACCCAGTTGGTGTCCTGACTCGTAATCGTGTGACATACATCATGATCTGCAGAAAGAATAACTACAATATCGCCATCTGAAGCGACCGAAGTGGAATCTGATTCATCTTCTTTTTCCTTTCCTTTTCCTTTCTTGCTGTTCTTAACCTTACGACATTCATGCTTATAGTGGCCCTTATTGCCACAATTTCAGTATTCAACATCTTTTCTTTTACTCGACTTGCCTCTTGATTTATCTCAGGCCTTCTCGCCCTTCCTGTTCTTTCCTCTTCCCCGTTCCTGTGTCACAAGGGCCTCTTGTTGAGTAAACCCCTAAGACTTCCTCCTTGTCTCTTCATTGAAGAGACAGCTAGTCACATGTTCCATGGATATCCTTCTATCTAACGTAAAGTTACTTAGAGACACCACCAATGTCTCCCAACTGTTAAGCAATGAACTAAGCAATAGCAAAGCCTGCAGTTCATCATCCAAGACCATCTTCATAGAGGAGAGTTAGTTCATTATATTGTTGACCTCATTCATGTGCTCGGTCACAGAACCACCATCCTTGAACTTGAGATTCACAAGTCACCTTATTAAAAAAGTTTTATTACCGGCTGTCTTCCTCTCATACAACCCTTCTAGTTTTAGTCATTGTCTAGCGGCTGAGGTTTCTGTAGACACATGGTGGAACACAGAATCATCCAGCCATTGTCTAATAAACCCCACCGCCTTTCGGTCAATCTTCTTACAATCATCATCAGACATATCCTTGGATTTTGCTGATATGCCTAAAATTGGAGAATATAGGTCCTTGCAGTAAAGAAAGTCCTCTATCTTATCCTTTCATATGGTCCAGTTAGAACAATTGAGGTTGATCATCCTTAAGGAGCCACATTCCATAATTCAAAACCGATCCTACCCGTTCAATGAACTTAGTTTTGATACCGCTTTGTTGGGGGCCTTGCACAAAACCTTAGGATCTAGCCCTCCAGAACAAATCAGAATTATGGAATAACAAAGCAATAAAATAAATCAAAGCATCAATCACACACCACACAAGAGATTTTTACATGAAAAAATCTTAAAGAGGTAAAAACCACGGGACCTCGTCCAGATTAACAATCCACTATAAAGCAGAACATTATAACTGATCACAAGCACACCTTTCTATGATCAAACCTTCATCACTCACCCAGGAGTGGATAAACAGTAAGGAAAACAAAGAAAACTGAGAGATCTCATCGATTATGAGGACGTAGAAGCACCAAGATATGGTAGATCACCTCCACGAGCATAACCTCTCTTTTACAAGCTTCCTCTCTCTCTCTTTCTCTCTCTTACACACCTTTGATATCGTTCTTGTATTTTTCTATCACCATCATCCACTAAAAAAACCCTAGAGACCCCATTTTTAGTTTTAGGAAACTCCCTTCCGCATCTCAGTTGCGAAAGGACTTGCAACATGAAATTCGTGCAAAATCATGGAACGAATCTGCGTAACTACGACTGGTCATGCGCCACCCATGACCGATCGAACACCACCTACGACCGGTCATGAACCTCCTACGACCGGTCGAGCACCGCGGAGAAAAATCATCCAAACTCGCTGGATTTTGAGTCGTGTCACGACTCAAACCTATGACTGGTCGAACACCAGTCCACAACCAGTCGAGTAGGGCTCACGACCGGTCGACGACGGGTCAAAAAACCCCATCATTCTTCCCTAAATTTAGTCACATTCACATTCATTTCACATGATATACATCAACAAAAGTAATATATACTAAAGTTTGGAGAATAATCTAAGCTATTACATCAATCATACAAATCATCCACTAAGATGGAAACTAATTTCAACTAATAGTATATAAAATTGAAACAGTTCAACTATAAAACACTACAACTAATCTATTGATTTAATTTGTACATTTCAGCCACACCACGATACAATGTCTCCTCCATGGACTTCCCGCTTAATTTGCCAGGCAACTTGCCAAAATCATATAATCTAGTGTCATCTATTTGGTATATATAAACATAAAAAAGGTTGACTCACCATCTCAATGAAAATTCTTCTCCAAGATTACAAATTCATCTTCACAGTTTAGTATAGTTTACAAATATAAAACAAAACAAATATAACAATCCATACAAATGAATATTGTGATTAATGCATGAATGCATCAATGCACATAAGCCTAGTAGTGTGCATAAACCAATAATTCAAGAGAAAGACAGTGCAATGATTCATAAATCATATAGTGATATACAACGATATTATCCAGTGAGTTCAATAAAATGAACTAGAAATTGCAAAGTGACATACAACAATATCATGATCCAGAAATCATAAAGTAACGTATAACAACACCATGATGTATAGCGGTATCATCTGGTGAGTTCTATAAAATGGCCCAAAAATCATAAAGTGACGTACCATAACATCATGACCCAAAAATCACAATTAACTTACAATGGTGTTATAAGTGATATGAATGCATGATTAGACAATCGTTTATTAGTCCGATTTATAAAGTAACCCATTATGAAAACTTTATATACTTAGTGGCCTCTTACATCACCATACAATGATCAATAAAGATAAATACTATTAGTACAATTTCATACATGGACACAAACAAGGGTTTGTCACCCATACCACTTGGGCACCAAAATATGTCACAATGCAAAGTATAACATATTATGACTCGAAAATCACAAAGTAACATACAATGCTATAATAATCTGAAAATCACAGAGAGACATACAATGATAACATGATCCAAAAATCACAAGTTAGGTACAACGACATCATGATTTCAAAAATCGCAAGTGATATCCAAATCTAACGCATCATGGTATTAAGTCCAAAATTAAAATAGGCCATATTAAGCTTCAAGATATAATCCAATGAGGTTGTTTCAATTAACCAAATACATAGTATTCTCAAATCAATTACTTGATGTGGTTAATCCAAACTGTTCCATAAAGTCTATAGATAAAATCAAAACCACATTATCACATCTCCATTATAAATCATTTCTATTTCTCATCGTGAAAAGGCAATTAACCATGCAAATATACATAGATAGTTTTTAATGTAACAATTCAAATTGAGATGATTTCGAATTCAAACATAAATGAATCTAAACATGCTAAACATGTGACAATATACAGATTTAACTAAGAAAATCTAACTTGATGTAAAGGAAGATTACATATATTAGAAATGTAGCAATAAAGTAGATTATATAAATGTTATTCTAATTTCACACATCATTGGAATTTAGCACACTAGAAATTATGAAAATAAGTCGATAACAACAAGTAAATTATAGGTTCCATCCTTACATGAAAATTAACATACTAGAGATGGTAGCAACACATTATTTTCATTAATAAAGGAATCTAAGTACATGTGAGAGAAATTTCAACAAAAATTAAAAATATTCAATAAAGATGACTAAAACTAAAATAATAATAATAATAATAAATAAATAATTAGACGAAAGCTTGAAGGGATCTCCTCACCTTTCAAGTTGTATCTAGATTCAATGTCATTGAAGAGAAGCGTATACATACTAGAAGTGCATCATTAAAAAATAATTTAAAAAAATTAAAAATAAAAAATACTAGAAGCGGATCCTACTCTAAAATATTGAAATTCATACCATTAAATCGCATCAATCCACCCTTTATTGGGTTAGGCTACAAACTAGACTTGTTGATAATCTACACTTAGGTTTGTAGGGAAATTGATTCATGGGTAAGACTTTATGAATTTCTTAGATTACACACTAAAAATTTTTTAAGGGCCTACCTCCCTCCACTGCTGGCCAAATTCAAGTGAAGGGTAGGTTGACTCGATTGAATTGTGAGTTAACTCGGTGCCGATTAGAAGATTCAATATACTCAAGTTGCTTCAACTTGAAATCAAATGAAACTTCGTTGAATCTTAGAGGACCTTACTCGTTAGAAAAAGGTCACACAAAACTAGACACAACTCAACCCAAAACCCAACTTGACTCCCTTGAGTGGACTTGATTCGACCCAGTCAAAAACTCCAGTCAACCAAGCTTTCCTTTCTCTTCTCTTTACTTCTTCTTCTTTCTTTCTCTTTCCTTTCTTCTTCCAAACTTAGGAAAATAGCACCTAACACACACACACACACACACACACACACACACACACACACACACACACACACACACACATATATATATATATATATATATATATATATATATATATACAGAGAGAGAGAGAGAGTGATGCTCACGTGCCCACCTTTGCACACATGTCATGGGTGTCTAATCCAAATGGTGCATGTGATCCGGAATCCCATGAAACCCCAAGGTACAAATTTTTATCTCTCAAATAAATGAAGTTCTCCTTTATTTGAAACTAATTGAGGGAGTAAAAAATGTCCCCAATCACTCGTGGTATATATAGTAGATAAGAAGATCTAACAACCTATGACACGATTGCCCTTCTCGATGACATAAGTTCAGATGATGCAATGAAGTAATTATTATAATAAAAAAATACCATAACAATAATTTATTTACTAATCTGATGCAACACATTGTAATTATAAAGGACTGCAATAGAATTGCTCTCAAATCTCAAGTTTAAAAGCGTATCTATGTCTGTATAACTCAGATTGAGATGATTATAAAATATTGTAATAAGATTACACCAAACTAGTTGAAATTGCATAACTCTATTGAGATCTGAGGGAGGTCTAAAAGTTAAAAAACTTAACAAATTAATCTTAAGTTTCAGAGCGAAATTAGTTTGGTCTGCCCCTTTTTCTCAGGAAAATAACTTTTATAAGTTTTTTATGAAGGGAAAATAAGCAGAAGTATATCTAAGTGTGCGGTTGGTCTATTGCAGCTCACGAGATCTCCATTTTGGAAGGGAATCATCACGCTATTCCTTCTTCTCTAAGATCAGGTGACGTGGCTAATCAGCAAGGGGGAGTGTAGTATTCTCTAGTCTCTAGATTGGACTAGATTGGTTTAGGTTCCTTAAAATCTTGGTGCGCTAACCAAATTTCAAAAAACGTAGTTCATCTGAAGGTCTAAGACTTGCTTAGCAATGAAGGTCTTCTCCTAAATTTCCCCAATGAGGATCTTCTACCTTAGGAAGTGCTGGACCACATTCGACAACGAGTTAACTTTTGAAGACACATGTGTGCAGACACAGGATTCTTTTAGGACATCCAACATAAGGTCAGCTTGGGAGATGTTCATGTCTTTTGCTTCCCGTAGAAGCTAGGCTAAGTGAGTGTGTCATGTTAAGATGTTACCGAAGATCTCCTTCTTTGTGTGGAAACTCCTACATGGGGTGATTCCTATTGAAGAGAGAGTCTAAGCAAGGGACATAAACTTGGCCTCACAGTGTGTTTACCGCTACTCAAAGTCTAAACTTGACTCACAATTGTTGGATCGCCTAATTGTGGAGGGAGGGCTAGTAACAAAGTTATGGAGTCATTTTAGTTTAATCTTTGACACTGCTTTTATGGTGGGTCAATCAGTTGTGATGCAAGTTTCCTAATGGTGACAAGCGTTTCGATCTTTACATGGCTTCCTCCCCTATTTCATCTTCTAGGAAGTTTGGAAGGAAAAGAATAGTAGCTGATTTGAAGGAGGCCAAGTAAATGTCAAGAGAACTATCCTTCAAGTCCAATGGCTCTCTCATGAGCCCCGCCCTTCCCCCTCTTAAAGATAGTCTCCTTTCTATGCAGTTTTTTTTTTCCATGACTTAGGTCTCACCCTGAGGCCCACCCCTAATAAAAGACTATCTCTTTTGAAATGGTATAAACTTGAGGATAGATGGATGAAAATTAATGTTGATGGCTCGTCGCGAGTAAAGCCAGGTCTCTCAAGTGGAGGGGTGTTTGTAGAGGGAGAAAATGTGAGTTTGATTTTTCTTTTTCAAATGGGTATGGGATGAGCATGAACGTGCAAGCTGAGGCTTGTACTTATTAGAGGGGTTGTTCCTTTACATTTAATGTGGCTTCTCTAAAATCTTGTTATCACAGTTGATATGGTCAGTAGTGATAGGCCATCTAAATGAAAATTTTGGTATTGGTGGAACTGCATTAATGCACTTAGGAGGAAAATTGATCTTCAGATTGTATACAGTCCTAGGGAAGTGAATGGAGTAGCCAATGCTCATGCCAGACTTGTGAGCGAGTCTGAGTCCAACAAGGCATTTTAAGTGGAGTCAGAAATCCTAAGGTATGCTCATGTGGCCCTCTTCTTAGATAAATTGGGGCTCATTGAGATTACAGAGAGCAAGTCTTTCTCTCCTTTTCTTTAGAGTTTCTTATAGAGATATGATAGGCAACCTGAGGGGGTTTTGGTGTCTTCGAGTAGCCTGAATGTGTCTTCTTTTCTTGTATGCTTCTCCTTCTATTGTGAATAAAACTTCTTCCTAGGAAAAAAGGCAAAAGAACAATCTATAAGTCCATTTTTGAAAGGAAGAAAATATAACATTTAGAAACTTTCAAAAAAAATATTACTTTTAGACTATTAGCACTCTAAAATTTTTAGTTACTTTTCTAATAATTGGAATAATAAGAAATTTCATAGAATGAAAGCAGACTTTATGAAAGATTAAAAATTTGAAAAGCAATTCTATTCTAAAAGGTACTAAAAATGTCACAACCATCTTAGTTTTGAGAATTAAACCTTTTCTATAACAAATAAGACGTGAACAATGTATAAGAAGTGGGATGCATAGGCCTCCTTAGTGGCATAATTAAAATATCTTAAAACTACTTAAAGGTATTCAGGTATTTGTTCCTAGAGAAAAGTGTTAAAATGACCTTGAACTTGGGTATAGATGTAACAAAAAATTGGTGCCAATGAATCAGAAATCACTCGTCTCTTTTTCATATCATGTCTTTCTATTACGTTGAGTCAGTTGTTTGTTGTATATCTATCTGTTTTTGGGCTGTTATGTTAGGCGGGGCTTGATCTTTTGTGCGGGCTTTGCCTGAAGTTGCAAGTACTATCTATCTATTTATCTATATATATACATATATATGATAGGTGTGGCCTCCCTTTTTGTAGTTCCCTTCCGAATGCATGTAGCCCATTTTATCATATCAATAAAGCTATAGGTGATGTGCTCTCAGCTTTTTGAAAAAAAGAAGAAGAAGAAATTAGTAAAAATAACAATAGTTTTGAACTCAAAATAAAATACTTTTCTCAATGTAAAAATGAGTCCTTTTATAGACCAATTACACCAACCCCTTCATAACTACATTCAACAATTTTCTACAAATTAGTGTAACAACAATGATTTAACAAATAGTGACGGAATCATTCAAGGAAGCTATTTTAAAAAAAAAAATTAAAAAATTAAAAAATTAAAAGCCCTTTTCATATTCATGGAGTAGTAGTTGTACATAGCATGAATGGACCCGTTAGTAAAAAGAAAAAATAGGTCCACCTACCAAAAGGAGATATAAACAATCATTAAACCTCTTTCAAACAGCCTAAACCGACCTCTGAAGAGAGGGCATCTCAATCATAGATTGAAATAGCCAATGCGACTAGCTATCACTTCCCCTACGAGTTAGCCTGTCAGCCATAACATTTGCCTCCCTTGGGAGTGGGAGATAGTAACTGTAACATCCTGAAATTTCACAGCCAGAGTTTATATTCGTGCCTGAGAAAACTGGGTATTAATAATGTATAAATTGGATGCTTTTAAAAAAACGTACCTTTTTTTTTTTCATTTGTATCACATCCAGATACATTCATGAAGGTGACATTCACGAGAATAAAATTGATTGTATTGATTATTTCATCAAAATAAAAGAGTTCAGTAAATAATCAAATGCCCTCTCAATGAGAGCTTATTACATTTATTGAGTTCGCAACAGAAGTATAAAACTAAATCATAAAACTATCTTCTGATTCTTTTAGTATAATCTTCCATAAGGAGATGGTCCTCTAGGTCTTCAATCTGTACGTCACCTGCATCATCTGTATGGTTGGAGAGGGTCAACGCCCTACTCATAGTGATGGTTATCTTTTAACATTAACAATAATTTAAGAGATTCATGAAAAAATGTAAGGGTTCTGATATATCCCATAGTCCACTAATACGTGGATATCAAAATGCACAAATAACCTACATGATATGCATGCCTAGAAAAGTACGTGGGGTTTATCATACGTGGTGATCATCACAATGTGGAATATGATTTGTAGAAAACTTGGCTCAACCTGCATCCCATAACTATGGATATTTGTGGGCATGACCAACACTACTATGAATTTACATGAATACCTCAAGGCACACAACATATAAGCTGGGTGAATCACATGATACGATTTGATCATGGAGCAACTATTTGCGACATCTAATCTCGAAAGTGATGTGACACTGTGTTTGTGAATTACACACATCAGTTTGTACACCACTATTAAAAAACCCAGAGATTTACGTGATGACCAAGAGAGTCTCTACCCATAGTGCATTACGTCCATGATAGAATATTTGAATTATCAGTTGTGATACATCTTACACATCACTTGCACTTATAGAGAGATAGATTAAATTATATGAGTTCTAGAATATCAAGACACATGCTCAAGCCTTAAAAAAAATAGCACAAGGCCAATATAGTAAAGAGAAGATTAACAATGGTCAACTCGACAAAGATAAAAGTGGCAATGGCCAACATAACAAAGAAGATAGTGACAATAGTCAACTGAATAAAAGAAAAGTAGCAATGACTAACTCAACAAATAGACGAGTTGTAATGGCTAACTCAATAATAAGGAGAGAGGTAATGACCAACTTAATAAAGAGGAGAGTGGCAAGGGCCAACTCAATAAATTGATAAAGGCAGGACAAATCTTGTATCTATCACCCCACATAAATTTATAAAGATCTCATGAAATCAACATTATACTATAATCCCAAAGGACAAATAATTGATGGTAAAATATATAATTGCAGAGAGAATTAACAATAACATGGAGTATAATATGTAAAGGCAAGATAATAACATATCAACTTAAATTACTGTAAGCTTAAAGGATAAAATCCTCACCTTAGTTTGAACTCAACTCAGTTCTGACCCTGAGGAACGATCCCTATTTTCTTTTCCTTGTTTCTTTTTTTTTTTCCTTTCTCTTTCCTTTTCTTTTCTTTTCCTTTCTTTTCTTTTCTTTCTTTCTCTTTTTTTCGCTTTCTTTCTTTCTTTCTTTGTTTCTTTCTCCTTTTCTTTTCCTTTCCTTCTCTTTATCTTATTTTCTTTTCTTTCTCTTTCTTTCTTCTTTCTTCCTTGTTACCACGTCCAGCAAGGCTGGTCGTTGTTCCCTCTTTCTCTCTCACATTTCTCTCTCTCTCTCTCTCTCTCTCTCTCTCTCTCTCTCTCTCTCTCTCTCTCTCTCTCTCTCTCTCTCTCTCTCTCTCTCTCTCCTCTAAGCTAGAATGTCTAGCAAAGCTCGGACTAAGCCCCTGACCCATTGCGACAGCGAGTCTCACCCTCTTTCTCATTTTCTCTTTCCTGGTAATGGGAAGGGTGGCTGATCGCATGTCGAACCTTTATAGGCTTTCGGACGTAAACTAGCAAGAGGGAGAGTCCCGATCAGACAGTGTCGCATAGGTTAAAATGAATGCTCTTACACAGCCTTCCCATTTGTGTAGTGAAACAAATGAGGCATCCCTTTCTCCTCCCATTTGGTCGGCTTGAAGGGAGTCGGATTCCTCCTTAGAGTGATTTGAATGGCTAAGATGGGACGGTGCTTTACATGGATAGGTTTAGTGTGGTCGTTTTTCCCAGACGGTGCTTTTACAGAAGCGAATGCGTCTGCTGTTGCGTAACATCCTACATGCATGGGTCTAACTATGCCTCATATTCTTGGTCGGTTTTGGATGGTGAACAAAGTGGACAATTTGGATCTTCTATTCTAATTATGACGAAGGTTGACAATGATCCTCAGTGATTGGTTTCCTTCCAGATCACGAACCGTGCAAAACAATGGATGCGAGTTTATGGTTTAGATTGATTTTTCTTCTTGTTAAAGTAGAGGATGAGAAGTCCACGATCCAGTTGATTTTTCCCTCTGGCCACGATGGACGACCCTAGTCATCATGGATGATCTTGGATGCGGCCCACTAGGCCTTTAAACGGACCTTGTTCATTTAAATTACGGATGCTGGAGTTTTGGTTGCGAATCGTTGGGTCAAACCTAGTTTGACCCGACCTCTCGTTTGGTACACCGCTAGTGTATGTGCTCTGTGCGCACTTGGGGTTGTTATGGGGTCACAGGAACGTTCCTTTGGGAAATCTACACTGTTCGTTTGCTTCTCCATATAATTTTAAAGGTTGAGCCCATAATTTGAAGCATGTCCAACGATCAGGTGGGCCTCAAAATCAATGGTTAATGGCTGATCTATCCATTGGGTTATACTTACAATGATCCAAGTGTTGAAATTCAACGTGTACGGTTAATTTAGGATTCCTAGGTGTGGTATAAAATTTCATGTTAATTGGATAGTGAGAACTACATGATCTAGAATTTATGGTCTAGGTTAATGGCATTTTCATAATCTTTACTAATCTAGGAGTTTTGTGAAATCTAAGGGTTTTATATAGTTATATGTTCATTTCTAAACAATTCTTACAAAAGGAATTATATCTAGATCTTTATGGATAAGGAGTTATTCATCGATTTAGTCAAGGAAAGGTACATATATCAAACCACATGGTCAAAAATACAAGCAACTACCCACCACCACCAACCTAAAAAAGAAAAAGAAAAATAAGAGAAATGGATGGCTTGATTTATAGATGAAGATCATTCTTAATGGTCAGATTCATGTTGGAGAATATATGTAGGGTTAGGATAGCTAACTCGATATTGTACATATGTACATATTAAGTTAAATTTCATGATAACACTTGAGAACTTTCAATACTTTAGCATTGAAAATTTCAGGGTGTTACAGTAACCTCCATGTTGTCCATGAGGGACCCGATCCTTACCCACCAGTACCACATGGCCCATGAAGGGGTGGCCTGCTTGGTGAGGGAATGAATCACCGATTTGGAGTCGCTAACCAATTCGACGTTGGTGATACCCAGATCCACGCAATAGGAAAGACCCTCCCAGATCACCCTAATTTCGGCTTGATCGTTGGAGTTGAATCTATAGCCAGATGAGAAAGCAAAGATGAACTCTCCCGTTCTATCCCTTCCTATCCTGCCACCCCCATAAGGCCCTAAATTACCCAAGGCTGAGCCATCAACATTGATTTTAATCCAACCAGAACGAGGGCAAACCCATCCGACCACTTGGACGTTCCTTGAGATCATCACTGCTCCATCAAGCTTCAAACTATTAAGGGCCGTTGTTGTGGTGTGTTTGACAACATTAGGAAGGGGAAAAGGAGCAAGAAGCTTAATCCAATGATTGACCCTGGAAATTATTTTGTCTACACACATCGAGGATCCTTCCAAGTGAGTTGTATTTCTAGCTAACCAAATTTCTTAGAAAATGACAGATGGAGTGAGACCCCTTAAGGATAGGAAACGATCAGCCATGGATGCTGATGTCCATCGTATGGTAGCCCTGCCAACTGCTGAAGTTTGTGACAAAGAGAGTATAGTATTAAATAAAGTTTCAATGTTTTCCCACACCTTCTTAGCCAAGACACCCGTTGAAAAAACATGGTCAATCATCTCAACTTTGGATGAAAGAGAGAGAGGGAAACGGTTGCACTTTGAAGCCATAGAAATGCCTTTAGCTTGAGTTTTAGCAACCACTGGGACTGCATTCAGGATGATCTTCCATGAGAGGAGTGATATTTTTGGCAGGAGATTCAGGTGCCACACCCATTTGGACCATGCCTTCTTCGCCCCTAACGGTCTAGAAAACAGCCAGGTCAAGCCAATGCTAAATTTACTCGACGAAGAATCAATCCAAACCCGTTTGTCCTCCCATGATGATTTGTAAATTCCCCTCATTTGAGATATGGTTGAGCACCACTTGGGGGAGAAAAGGTCGAATATGAGAAAGATCGCGCCAACCGTTAGGCCCAATCCAATTAAGTACCCGTTGGGGCTGATGGGTCATATTCTGCAGGTTCAACTCCTTCAGGGGCCCTAGACCAAACCAATCGTCATCTCAGAAATTGCAGTCACCGCGTCCAATAAGCTAGCGAGTGTGGGAAGAGATAGTGAGGAGGAGTTTGCAAATTTTCTTCCACAATGCTGACACCAAAGTTGCTCGATTTATGCCCCTTGACGTTAACACATCATTAGGGTATTTCTCTTTCAGGAAAGCCTCCCAACAACTATCTTTTTCGGTGCATGCGATTGTCCAAAACATCTTCAATTTGAATGTTTTCATGACACTACTCAAGCTTTTCACTCCCAAGCCTCCTTAAGATTTTGGTATTTCAATAGTCTTCCAATTTACCCAGTGGCAACGTTTACAATTTCCATGCTAATCCCAAAAGAAATAAGAAAAGGATTTTTCCAGATCTCCAAGGAAGCAAGAAGGGACCTCCGATGCCTTCATGGTGTGGACTGGGATGCTGGTCAGCATGTGATTTATCAGTGTTAGATAGCCCACCTATGATAAAACTCTGCATTTCCATCTGGATATCTTGTGGGATATCTTTTTTAAAATGGGATGGAAGTAAGCCTTAGGTAGTCTTCCCTCGAAAATTGGAACTCCAAGGTAGGTAAAGGGGGCAATCCTTTTATTGAATCCCAGGATTTGCTGCACAGATCTTGCGCGCATCTTCGATTGGTTAGACAAGAGAATGAAAAAACTTTTTTAGGCGTTGATGTTTTGGCCAAAAGATCTCTGGTAATGGGAGAGAAAATTATTAATTCATTGAAGAGAGTCGCAACTACCTTTTGCAAGAAGGATTGTGTCATCTGCGAATATAAGATGGGAGTCAAGGGGGCAGCTTCTGCGAGTTTGGAACCGACAGCAAAATCCTCTGGCGATCATTTGTTTGTAACCTCTACTTAGAACCTCTGTCGCTATAATGAAGAGACCCGGTGAAATGAGATCAACCTGTCGAAGGCCTCTTGAGGATTTGAAGAAGCCACTTGGTTTGCCATTTATCATAATCGAGAACCAGAAGTTTGACCAGTATTTTTTGACCAATGAGATCCAAGTCACATTAAAACCGAATCTATAGAGGACTGCCTTGAGAAAACCCTAATTAACCTATCATAGGCTTTTTCCATGTCTAACTTGATGATGATGTTCCATCCTTTAACTTTACGGTCGAGTCATGAAAGGTTTCTTGTGTTAGCACGTAATTTTTTCACTATGGATCTCCCTTTGACAAAAGCTCCTTGTTCGACTAAAATGATTTTAGGAAGAATTCTACCAAGCCCATTGCCAATTAATTTAGCAAAAAATTTATAAACATAATTACGTAGACTGATAGGGCGAAAGTCAGGAAATTTATCTAGAGATGGAGATTTTGGAATGAGATAAATGAGGATCAAAGTGAAGGCCCTTGGGAGGGCTCCGCCTTGGAAAAGAGAATGCGTAGCATGGAGGAGATCCTAGCCCACTGTATCCCAACATTCTTGAAAAAAAACACCTGAAAACCCATCTGGACTTGGAGTGTCATCAGCTAGATTGATTATCGCTAGCACCTCATCGATTGACAGTTCTGCCATAAGAGCCCTGTTAACCTCCTCCATGACCGAGGGAGGGATAACGTCCAGAATATCCCCCACATTCACTAGACAATTTTCTTGCATAAGGGACGAGAAGAAGTCAATAGCAACTTGTTTGATCGACACTTGGTCAGCCGCAACTGTCCCTCCCTCCCACTTGATCTTGCTTATAATTGATCTTCTTACTCAGTCAGAGGCCAAGCTGTGAAAAAACTTGGTATTCCGTCACCCTCCCTTAGCCATTAGTTTTAGATTTTTGTTTCTACAAGATCTCCTTACATAGTTTAAATGGACCATCTTGTCCTTGGCTAGTTGGAGCCATTGTTGGATTTCAAGATTATTGGAGCCCTAAGCTATATATTCAGCTGTTGCGAGCTCAACTTCCACCTTTTTCATGTTTCGAAAGATGTTCCCAAACATGTCTCTTGTCCAGCTCTTCAATACAATTTTCACGTTTTTGAGTTTTCTTCGAAATACAAACATCGGCTCCCCCATGATATCTAAAGTCCATGCCCTTCAGACTAGGTCTTAGAAAGAGTCGTGAAGCATTCACTGAAATCTAAACTATTTTGGAGAGGTCCTCGTTTGGGTTGGGAAAGAGAGGAAAAGAGAAGCGTGGTATGAGTTTAGTCTGGGTAGATGCGTTACTTGGAAAGACAAGGAGTTCATCTAGACAGCGTTGCAGCATACTCTGTCAAGCCTGACCCAAACTCTAGCTTGTCCACTACTGTGGTAGTTGCACCAAGTAAATCTAGCTCTCGAGAAGCTTACATCAATCAAGCCATCTCTATTCAGCCCCTTTACAAATTTTATTGTGCCATGAGAGTTGAAGGAGCTAGACCCTCTTCTCTCCAAGGAGCTAAGGACCACGTTAAAGTCACTAGCAACCACCCATGGAATAGAACAACCCCTAGCCAATAGGTCTATTTGATCCCACAATGATATGCGAAGGATTCTGGAGCATTTTACATAGATGAAAGATTCTAGAGTAAGCTCCAGTCTGCCTTGAATCCCTACCAGAATCGAAAACAATTGGCTAAAGGCTGAGATTAGGTTGATGGAAATTGAAGAGGTGTGGAAAATCCACACATTACCTCCTTTTGAAGCATTTGAGATGGAGGAGTGAAAGCCTAACTTCAGACCTGTGTGCACATGTTTAACATCCCTAAGCATAGGTTCCTGGATAGCTACAATACCTAGTTTGAACTGTCGAATGAGGCACTTTAAGGACCAGATAGTAGCAGTGTTTCCCACCCCACGAGCATTCCAGATGAACATATCATCCATGAGACAAGTTTTCAGTCATCACCCCCTGACGTTTCAGCTTTCTGAGTCTCCCGTTCTAGCCTCCATCAAGACCTTTGGTATGGGGAAGATTACACTGATTGTCTCGGACTTTCCCTGGCCACTTATCTTTGTTCTTTATTCTGTTGTGGTGCCATCACTGTTCTAAGTTTGACGTCGCTTCTACAGCACCAACCTCCTAAATTTGAGCCTTCTCAGAGGGTGAGGTAATATCGTCATCAGCTGGAGGTTGCTTCTAAAGAGAAGTGGCTCTCATGGTGTCTGACATTTCACCTGTATGAGCAGACACATAGAAGAACTGTGACCCTATGTGTAAGACCTGTATCCTAAACCGTACTGTTCTGTAGGCTTTTGCGGTCCTCCCGGTCAAATTTTAGTGACTTGTGATATGTTATCGGTGTTTGCACATGATCCTGAGTCATGTCTCATATATAAGATTCGTCTTGAATCGAGACTTGTGCCCTCACGATCGTGTCGTCGTTGTGGTTTCAATGCCGTGTCTCGTGTGTCGAGGCAATACCCGGGCCAGGAGATATGAGCCTGTGTTCAATTCAAGAAAAACACCGTGCATTGCAATCCCAAGAGGATCCATCACATCAAATGTCAAGTACACATCCTATCACTCTCATCACTCACACCCATCCCTCAGTACAACTACCCATCCCTAAAGTCAACTCTCTCCCTTACACAAGTACTCCCATCACTCACCTTTTCACCCATTACCATCTTACATCACCTCTATCTCTCTCTCTCTCTCTCTCTCTCTCTCATTTCAAAACTCCATCTCCCAAGAAACTCTAACGTCCATGGCTTCCGTGGAGAAGCTAGTGTGATCCACCTTCCTATCTCCCATCCCCACCCTCCAAAACCAATCTCGACTATTAAATTGCATCCCTTGGAGCTCGGGAGATCAAGGAGGCTAGAAGATTTGCAACGGTGGGTGATTTTGTTTAGTTTTGATGACTTGAGGGCCCACTTATGGTGAGACCCATCTTGATATATGATTGGTATCAATGAGGGCCCCATAGTGGCGGGGTCCCTCCGTTACTTTGATTTCTCTCTCTCTCTCTCTCCCTCCCATTTTCTTTTTGTAATGATTATGTGGCCCACTTGATTTATGCGTTTCATCATACTGTCCATCTATTTGGACGTGTACTCCACCATGGCAATGTGTGGGGCCCACCTTGTATCAGCATGTGTATCCTCATCTTCTAGGGATTGGATGGTGGGAAGTGGATTGGCTGAGTTACCGCACACCAACTACTAGCTGCTATATTGGCAAGCAATAAGTTCGGTGAGTCCCTTTGATCCACGTCGTCCGTCTATCTGGCTGGACCCCCACTATGATGTTTGTATTTGCACCGTCCACCTGGACGGTGCTATGAGGACGACACAATAATGTATGTATTCTTTTTCAGCCATCCATCTAGCTGGAATGGTGGACCCCACCATGACATATTTTTATCTAAACCGTTCATTTGCTGCTGCCAGCAGCTGAAGCTACTCCAACATCAACTGATCAGTGGGCGCTGATCACGAGGTATGTGTTATTTCCATACCTTTCATTCGTGTGGGACCACCCTGCACGTGTGTTAAGGGTGGGGCCCACCTTGATGTTGTATCAGACCGTCCATCCAAACGGTAGGGTTCCACATAGCTCAAGGCTGCTGATTTTAATCCAGCAACACCGGTGGGGCCAACCGTGATGAATGGGCTCCATCTGCAATGTCCGTGCAGTGGACCACACCGTGTTTTATCTCCACCGTCCAGATTGCTGGACGATGGGGCTACACCATAATGTAAGTGTTTTATCTATGCCGTTCATCCAATTGGTAAGCTCGTTCTAAGGCTTGAGACAAGAAATGGAGCAGATTCAAATATCTGGTGGGCCACGTACGTGGACCCCACCCCTGACGTATGTGATACATCCAAGCTATCCATCCATCTGGCTGTTCTGACGGTGTGACCCACCTTGATGAATTTATTATATATACAACACCGTCCATTCAGTCTGAACATCTAGTAGCAGTTGCTGCTGGACCGTTTGTAGAAAATAATAATAATAATAATAAATAATAAATAATATATTACAATATAATATTATATGGTGGGCTCCACGTGGGACCCACCTTTGTGAAAGAGGTTAGGCTGGTGTATGCCTACACCAGTTATATATTTGTTGTATTTGAAATATAATAACATATTATATTATTATATTATATACATAGCTGGTGTATGTCTTGTGGGCCACCACGTGGATCCCACCCTGAATTATATATTTGATCTCCACCGTCTAGACATATGGGATAGTGGGATCCACTTGATGAACGCGTTACATCCTCACTGTCCAGACAGTATGGGATGGTGGGGCACACGTGATATATATATGTTGTATCCTCATCGTCTACACGTGGGACGTGGGACTTACCATTGATGTATGTGCTTTATTCACACTATCCATCTGCCAGGCCCACCTTGATGGATGTGTTTCATCCAACCGTCCATTTGTTGGGTCACACCAGCTGGATAGTTGCATTAGCAATGTTAGAAAGTGTGGGCCTGATCATGAGTCATGTGTTAGATCCAAACAGTCCATCCACTTCACGAGCTCGTCTTAAGGCTTGGGACTAAAAAATAAAATAGATCTAATTATTAAGTGGACCACATTTCCAAAGACAGGGGGGATTGAACGTGTATCATTGAAACTCTTTTGGGGTCACGAAAGTTTTGGACCAATATGGAATTTGTTTTTCCTCTTAATCCAGGTCTTTGTGACCATATGATTCGAATGGATGGAAAATAATCATTATGGTGGGCCCTGTGATTTGTTTAACAATGAAAATCATTATCTCCACTGCCATTTGTGGTATTGTCTAGATGATCCATGGAATATGATTCATTTTGTGATAATGCTCTAAAATGATCTCTAGCTTGGATGAATGGTGTGGTTAGTTTAGGCCCATTTGACTTGGCCCATTTGTATTGGCCCATTCGATCGGCCCATTTTTTTTGCCCATATGATTCGGCCCATTTGATAAGGTTCATTTTACTTGGCCCATATGATTTGGCGCATTTGATAGGGCCCATTTGTTTCACCCCATTTGATTCGACACATTTGACGTATTTGGGGCCCTTGAGTGAGGCCCTATGATGATGTATATTAGGCCCTTGTATGAGGCCATAGGCCCACTATATGTTCGGCCCTATGTAGGTCACTCCTTGGAAGCAATGTTGGTTGAATGTACACATTGATGAGCGATGATGGTTAAATATTCACATTATAACCTTCCCTTGGGCTGATTCTGATTGGTAAGGCTAATTCTGATTATTGAGGCCAATTTCGATTGTTGAGGCCAATTACAATTGTCAAGGTCTATTCCGATTGTCAAGGCCAATTTCGATTGTCGAGGCCGATTCTGATTTTCAAGGCCGATTGTCGAGGCCGATTTCGATTATTGAGGCCAATTCCGATTGTCAAGGCCGATTCCAATTGTCGAAGCTGATTCCAATTGTTGAGGCCGATTCTAATTGTTGAGGCCGATTGTCGAGATAAATTTCGATTGTCGAGACCCATATGATGTGTATGTGGCCCGTAGTTGAGGCCCATTATGATGTGTAATCGTCATGTGTTTGAGGCCCAATGTTATGTATATGCGGCCCGTAGTTGAGGCCCATTGTGATGTGTAATCGACCTGTGTTTGAGGCCCAATGCGATGCATATGTGGCCCATAGTTGAGGCCCATTATGATGTGTATTTGGCCGGTGTTTACAGCCCAATGTGATGTATATGAAGCACGTGTTTGAGGCCCAATGTATTGTATATGCAGTCCGTATTTGAGGCCCATTGTGATGTGTATTCAGCCCGTGTTCAAGGCCTAATGTGATGAATATGAGATCTATGTGATGAGGCCCATTGTGATGCATTTGAGGGTTAGGAGATGGAGCCCATTGTGTTGTATATTAGGCCCATGTGAGAGGCACATCGTGATGTGTATTAAGGTTTTGAGTGAGGCTCATGGTATTGTATATTAGGCCCTTGTGTAAGGCCATAGGTCCACTATATGTTAGGCTCTATGAGGGCCACTCCTTGAGAGCAATGTTGGTTAAATGTCCACATTGTTGAGGCCAATTATCGAGGCCGATTTTCAGTGCCAGTTATTGATATTGATTATGAGCATGTGACAGCATAACAACATGATACATGCCCATACGCATCATCTGCATGTTTGTTATGAGATGTGATTGACCATTACATATGCCATAGTACAAGTAGTTTATGGGACTCTCTGATAGGTAGAGTTATTTCATATGAGCCCATGGTATGCGCAGGAATGATGCATGACTGGATTGTATGACTCATGCATCTTGCATTGTGTGTTATGATTACTATATGTCCTAGCGACATCAGGGCCATAGCCTCCATAGGCATGTCCTGGATGGCTAGATGGGACACCAAAAAATCTGTTATTAGCATCGGGCTGCTATATATAGCCCTAGGTGAAAGTTTTTCAACCCTCTTGGTACCATAGGACTCCTTAACATCGAAATCGAGTGGATACATGAGCGTCCGAGTACCGAATACTAGGAGGCCACATCTCTCACTGTGTCATGGTCGATTGGGAGGGGGTATGACCTTACCCGCCCGAGCGTAGGGGGCATAACTTGGCTGAGTTTGACCAGCTCATGAATGGGTCCGCTATCGACGTGCCGGGTAGATATTGGCTAACTACTGGCTAGGCAGATAGTGAAGTCTCTTCCACTTACATGGTTACGTATCAGTGGGTGGCGATTTGCATGTAGAGTGTACTAGACCTTGGTGATGATTCCAAAGATGTACAGTACAGATTTATGGAGCAGGAGTTGCATACTCATTCATTCATTCACTATCCACTCAGTCTGGTGGTGCGTAACTATTTGTTACATGTACCTTTGTAATGGTTAGGATTTTGATTGGGGTGCGCGACTAACCTGAGATCAGAAGCTTACACATTGAGTCTGACTATCCAAATTAAATATGAGACTGGTTTGGATAGAAGTCCCTTATGATGGACCCCATAGCTTGCGATACTACGTATATCATCCTAACTTCACACTCCAACATGGTCATTCCATTCGCACCACATATTGCATTACATCTACAGCATATGGCATTTTGGGTTACTGTGTTTCTGCATTTATATAGTCTAGATACGGTTGACGGTATTCATGAACTCATCAAGAATTGTATATTACATTGCATCCTCTGCATCTGATATTTGGCTCTTTATGACTCCTCATTTGCATAACTGATCTATATTGCGTACTCTGATATTGTTGAGTCATGGACTTGACAGTATTCCCACTTTACTTTGATATTGTATGATTCATGATCTTACCAGTATTTCTGATCTCGTATGGTTATGGTATTGTGTTGAATGCTTGACACTTATCTTGTGCACACACTTACACCACCCTCTAACCTTTCTGTAAGCATGTATACGATAGATGCGTGCAGGTGATGTTAGGTTGCAGCAGCGTGGAACTCGGAGCATGTAGCTGACTTCTGGAGCTTTGATTTTGACATATGTATTTTCCTTTCAGCATTGTATTCAAATGTTTATATTAGTGGATATGTAATGATGATGTTTCTTTGGTAATTTGGGTAAACCAAGGTTATGCTTCTTATAAGATAAATGTATGTTGAAAAATTCTCCTTGTACGATCTCAGGATTAAAATCTGACGTATACGCGCTGGGAGCCATAAATGGGGTACTACAGAGGCTGTCGGCACTGGATTCGAGGATCAGGAATTTTATGAGCCCGATTTCTAAGTTTGGGGCATAACACTATGGCTATCATCTGAGCTTTGGACTTGAAGATGTTGGTGTGTGTGGTTTCATGAACATGGGAGGGTCTTTGCGAAGCAATTGGGTATGACATGGGATCAGTATGGAGGCATAAGTAGGTAAGGAAGGTGCATGTGGCAGGTTGTGGAAAAATGGGGAGAGTTCTATTGGGAGTTGCATGTCTTCGATAGTCTCTCATCTAATGGACCATCTAATTAGGTGGGAGTTCCATGCAATTAATATTGCAGCATCATTTAAAGATTTCTCAAATGATTTGCTCACTCTGAGTGAATTGTGGGCTTCTGAGAGGGCTCTGTGAGTACCCCTATAGCTACTTGCCTCCTTGAGTGAAGAGGCTAGGCTCTGATGCTCGGAATGCATTGCAGGGATAACAATATCCACCAATGAGTCATCTATAGACAAGTGAATGGGTTGGGAAGATTCAAGAGTGTTGTGGGTGCATTCGGGCTTCTCCAAGGAGGTTTGATGGAATGGAATGTAGAGGGTAGAATTCCCTGATAGATCATGGCCTAAAGATGCCCGTGGCATAGTTGCCAGCAACTAAATTCCCAATAGAGTAGTACCAGGAATATGAATGCGGGCAGGGGAAGACAGAGTCTTAGGGACATTTTCACAAGCAGTTTGAGGCAGTGGGGTAGGGGGGCAACTCTGGGACAATATAAGAAGAACCTATAGGAGAAATGGACGAGGTAGTCTCTATGGCATTATCACAAACTCCTTGAGGGGGAGAGAATGCATTACCTTGCGATGTATGTATGATATCGGTATGCTTGTGTGTCACTAGAGGAGGAGCTGTAGTTGTGTTGGAAGGTTGTAGTGGAGGATCATGAGGGCGCACGGGGTGATAAAAAATTCTCTCTACCCATTGCTTGGTAGAGATGTCGGGCGATTTAGACTGCTCTTAAGCATGAAATTCACCTCTCGATAGGTTGGAGGACAACTCAAAGGCTCCCCAAATCAAATATTATGTTCATGATACAATTAATTTCCTTTTTGGGTGTTCATGCCTAGTTGAAGGGATGACCTTGACCCTGGCCCCAATTTGAACAAATCCAAGGACAATGCATCTCTCAACCTCAATGACTGTGTCAAACATGCTCCCTAACCCGACAAAAACTGACTCCATCCAGGCTTGCGTGGGGATCTTATAAAGAGTAATCCAAATGCCCTTTGTAGTAGACGTGAATATCGGGCTCCATGCCTTAACTTTGGAAATGCCCATCTTGGAATGTAGAGAAAAATCAGAGTAAAAGGAGATGAGTTCCATCCTTGTTTTGAAGACAATGAGGAAGTGATCCATAGCTATGCAGGTAATGTTGATCGTCGAAGTGGCATATCTAGACCCATTAAGACCCTGTAGGAGACATATGAGAGGAATATTTTTGTCCACTCCATGGCCCACGAGGGCCAACGCCATTTATTTCTGTTTTGACTCAACTTCTTTGCAATCCGCCTTGAAAGAGATGCTATTTGGATTCGGGGGCTTATCTTCATTGGGTGCGAACCCACTTCTTGTCCTAATAGGATAAGAGGGATGACTGAGATGGGCAGCCCTAGACATACCTAAAAAGGAGGAAGCAGGTTAAGAGCTCGGGGCTGGGGCAATAGAGTCTTGTGTATCAAGTTTTCAAGGGAGAAAGCCCTTCTGAGGTTTTTCATAACGACTGTAAGAATCTGACTGCTAACCGTCTTACCATTAAGAACCCCCATCACTGTGTATGCATCTGCAGTGTAAAAAAACCTGATGAAGGTAAAACCCCAATGACAAGGAAGCTTCTTCCCATCCCAGGGGGTGTAAACATTAGAGATTTTACCGTATTTCCCAAAAATTCAATGTAAATCCACTTTGGAGGTGTCAAACGTGATGCTGTCGATGAAGAGGCTGAATCCTGACATCCTCATGACCTAATAAACCTTCTTTTTTTTTACCCATTCTAGAGGTGTTTGGTTGAAAGGGATGATAAATGAGTTGAGGCTTCAATAGGAAGTTGTGCATCTGCATTATGACAGCGAGAGCACAATCAATTTGGTCAAGAACTTGGTGCATCACTCTCTAACTAAACACATTAATATTCATCATCAGTTTATTTAAAAAAAGCTAGAGGAAGGAGATGTCACTTTTGAGAAGATTCACACCAGCGAGAATCCAACGAACATGCTTTCAAAAGTTGTTCTTGCAAAGAAATTCAAGTTTTACTTGACTTCTCTAGGCTTGACAAAGAGGCTTGACAAAGAAGAAATGAAGACGGAGTGCGCATGAAGTGATAATGACATTATTTTGAAGATGCTTAAAGATGATGGTAGTAGCATTGAGCAGTGGAGCTGGAGGATTAAAGACACATTTTAGATTGTTGATTGAGTGCCTTTAATCCTAGTGTAGAGAAGACAAACTCGGTTTGTCCGATGTCCCTTTCAGTTCGACTGAATTTGTAGGTACATTCCCAAATTGCACGTTATGATCTTTTGAATGTTTTTGGTTCGACCAATGGATGTGAGTCGATTCCTATCAGTCTAACCAAAAGTTTCATCAGTCTAATCGATGGAACATGTAAGTTTGAGTAAGTGCCGGTTTTCTGTTTATAATCTTATACGGGAATGTATAAATTCCATCCTAATTACGATTAGGGTAATGATGAGAAGCTCAACACGAATATTCAAGGGTTTTGAATGGAAAGATAGAGTTTCTATTGTAAGTTGTTCCATCTCTTGTAACCTTCTTCTTAATATAATGGATTGATCGTCGTTTTGTGCCGTGGTTTTTTTCCCGTAAGAGTTTTTCGTGTAAAATTTTGTGTTCTCTATGTTTTCTTGATTTATTTATTTTTCTTATTTGATTCATATACGAGGTTACATTGGCTCCCAAAAAATGAATGGTCTTTATTAACTATAGGTTAAAAGGTTTGATCATTAAATTAAATGACATCATGAGCGACCCACCACCGACTAAGTATGCCTCTCAAAAACTGCTTTGAGTGGACAAATCCAAACATCCCAAAGTGGCTTAGAAAATGGACTTTCCATTTTTATTTTTATTTTTATTTTTTTAATATTTTTTAAGAAAACTTGAGATCTTATATATCCAATGGAGGAAATTACAAGAGATTCGGGTGAGCCTCACCAAAATCGAGAACTGCACCTATCCTATCGAAGCACTCACAGTTACTTACAAGAACGAAAAAACAAGGGAGCTATTTACATCTGCTAGATCAGATAGCTCCTAATCCCACTTTATCTAGAAAAAAGGAGCCCCTGGCAGGGAATGGAAGATTAGCTACTGTCAAAAACTTGTTTCAACCCTAGGTAGCACTCCCAAAATTAGCTAGGGTCCGCAACGCCAGTAGCTTCCCTTGGTGAGAAAGAAATTTTGAGGGAGGCCCGCTGCCTGCGGCGGGATAATTTGGCCCACAAATACCAATAGCTCCAACCTGGAGTGCCATCCTTATTTAAGAGATCAACTAGGCAACTTGAATCACTAACCATATCAATGTCAGAGAAGCCCTTAGAGATAGCTATGTCCAACCCATCAACAAGGGCGGTGGTTTCCCCCATGAAGTTCGTACTTATGCCATAATTCACGAAAAATGTGAAAAGAAAGTCTCCATTATTGTCCCTGCATATCCCTCCACCACCGGAAGGGCCCGGATTACCCCTGCCCAAACCATCAACATTGATTTTAACCCGGCCTGCTTGGAGCCTGGGCCATTTAACTACCTTGGGCTTGCTGGAAAAACAGGGGACCCACCTAATTTGGAGCAGCTGTAGAGTATTTTGGCCATAAGATTTGATTGGGCGAGGGTTAGGGAGAGAAGGACCAATGAGATGAAACAACTAGGTGACCTGTCTGATGCTGTGAGCCCCACAAACAGGCTTGTTATTGAACCTAGAACTATTCCTTGCGATCCAAATCTCTCAAATAATGAGGTGTTGAGGGTCAAATATTGCATTTTAGACCCCAGTTATTACCTAAATTTATGTGCATGGTAATGTTTAAATGGTCTATTTTAATCGTGTTTGTGTTGCAAGATGAATTTAGGAGCCTGGACTAAAAAAGGGTACTAAAAGCATAGATTTGATGCTCTGAAGTCACCAAGGCAAGGGACAGACCCTAGGGTTCCGAGATCGAAGAATTTATATATCAGAAGTCCGAGAAAATCAAGTGATTGAAGTCCAAGAGGCTTGAAAGTTGTCTTGAATGTAAGATCACAGGGTTTTCATCATCTGTTCGACTCGAAACTTTATATTTGGCCTGAGGACCCTAAATTAACCATATACGTTAAATTTCAGCCATTGAATCCTTATCGAAGTGGCCTAAGGGGTAGATCAGCCCATAAATCATTAACCTAGGGCCCACCTGATATCTGAATATGCTTCAAATTTGGTCTCAACCCTTTAAATTAAGTGACAAAACAGATGGATGGAGCAGATTTCTCACGAACATCTCTATGGGACCTACACGTACAACCCGTGTACAAGGTGCACAAGTGCACCAGACATGCACCAATATGCCTAAAGTCTGTCAGCGCACGCTGACCGACTCATCTTCTCAATTCCCTAAAAAAACGTCCAACAAACGAATGCTAGCTCTCCATTTTTTAGTAGTGGGCCCACTCATCATCTAATGGATGATCTAGACCATCCATTCACTCAGGGGGGTGGCCAAAATCCTCGCCAAGCTTTCCTTTTGGTCTCATGCACGCGATCACATGATCTCCACCATCAAACGTAGGATGAACAGCAAGTTGATTTAATACAGTGGGCCGCACCAAAACTCGACCAAAACCACTCCTTTCCAACTAAAATTTCACTAGGAATCTAATGGATGGGGTGGATTTTGCCAAAAAAATCACTGTGGGCCCACCGAGCATGTCAGTGTACAGAGAAACGCATCTTATGCACATCCAAGAAAATCGGACATTGTGGGGTGTTGTACGGCCCAGATGATGGTCAGATCTTTGATCTGAACCGATCAACAGCTCAGGAAGGGGGTCTTTTCCCCAACCATGGAGGAAAATTGGATCTTGGGATGGTCTTTTCGACAAAGTCTCAACCTAAATGTAAGGAGTTTGCGTTTCTCTGTTGCGTAATGTGTGTAAAAGCTTCGCAAACCGATTTTCTCCTCAGCAAACTGACTTTAGCAATGAACTGACCCTGCTTCTGGCTTCTATATAAGGGAGAGTGAAAGAGAGCTTAAGGGACTATCTTGAGCAGCCGTGTAGGTGAGGATGTTTGGACATGAACGAGCAAGAGAGGAGAGAGAGCAAAGGACATGGGCCGGCTGGAGTGTTTCCTCCTTTTTCCCAGATTAATTTTATTTATTTCCTTCCTTTGAGATTTAGTTTAATCATGATTATGATAGAATAAACGTCTTAGCTAGGGTTAAGAGGTGAAACTTATAGTGTGATGGGTGATTTTTATGCCTTTTGATTCATGTCATGAACTGGTTTTTTATTCTAGTTTGATTATAAGGAATGCCTTTAGTTTTTAATGGTTTGTTGTGACTTAAATTACAATAGATTTATGATGGCTTTGAGTATTTCCTTTTCATTAATTTGATTATGAAGTTAGGAAGCCCTCTTGTTTATCATCACCCTATGGACATGGTGGATGATAGAATCCTTCCTAACATTCATACATCTCTTAAATTGGTTGTAGATTGGTTAAATTCTGTTGTTTGCTTTGTCTCATGGGTATGGTTTTGTGATAGAATCGAGACTAATTTACATCTTTCTCATCTCTTAAAAACTAGATTAAAGGAAGTTCACATTTGAATTTTAATGTTAAACCTTCCAACTGGATGAAGATGGGACTCTAAGTCCAGTTAAATTCTTGAATCAAGCATAAGATCTTCTTGATCTCTATAAGTGGATCCTTGACACCCTAGTTTACGACATTTGAATTTTCTAAGTTTTAGTTTAATAATTTACCATTACTCTCTTAAAAGCCTCTGATTTAGATTTCATCTTCGCCTAGTTATAGTTCAAGTTACTTTCAGATTACGTACAAGGTTTAGTCCTTGTGGATTCGACCTCAGTCTTACCGAGATTATTACTACATCACAACCCTATACTTGGGGTGTGAACAAGATTTTGGCGTCCTTGCCGGGGACTGGCAGTTACGTTTCTCTAAGAGTAACTAGTTTTAGAATTAGGTTAAGATTAGGGTTTTCTAACTTTAAGATTAGATTTTATTTTTCTAACTTTAATTCTAGGATTTCCTTTTTAGAAATTAACTTACCTTTTAACTTTAGGTTTAGAACTTTCCTCATTAATTTTAGAAACTCTTTCTAATTTTAGAAACTAACTTATCTTTCCTTTATTTTATTTTTACAAACTTTCTAATTCTATTTTTTTTTTTTTAAGAAACTAACTTAGCTTTCTATTTCTAGGTTTAGAAACTTTCCTTTTTA
The DNA here is from genome assembly GCA_037074715.1 of Magnolia kwangsiensis. Lineage (NCBI taxonomy): Eukaryota > Viridiplantae > Streptophyta > Magnoliopsida > Magnoliales > Magnoliaceae > Magnolia > Magnolia kwangsiensis. Next base: position 142,911,314 of record CM073573.1, read on the forward strand.
GAAACTAACTTTCTAATTTTATTTTTAGAAACTTTCTAACTTTAGAATTTCTATTTTTAGAAACTAATTTCTTTTATTTTCTTTTACAGGATCTTAACATAGGAACTTCTAATTTGATAACTTCTTTCTAACTTCTTTCCTCTTCTTACTTTCTATACTGTTGTAAGATCTTTTCTTTTATCTTTCTTAGGATTAGATTCAGAGTTAGGGTTTCATCATGTATATGTAAGAATGGGAACATTAGTATGCTAAGATAGCTAAGAGACATTAGGAAGGGACGTATGATGGTTATGATAGAAATCAACCTACGTCTCAAAATTTTCCTGAAACAATCATCGAGAACTAACCAGAGTATAACACTCCATTGGTTAAGAAGTCCTTACACGATCATATATGGGAGAATAATTACACCCCATGAACAGTACGTGAATGTTGGGGTTATCATAACTATGGGAGTGAGAATTATTATCACCCATCCGATAAAAAGAAAACAATGCATGATTATATTATGAGTGATAATATGTATTACCAACCGTCATATTCTCCCACTTATGATCCATATGACTATTATCAGTGGAAACATTAATGTTGGGAAGATGAACCGGCAATATATCATAGTGATAATTCTCTTGGGTCCCCTACCTTTAAAACCCAATAAAAAATAATCCAAGAGGATTCACTTCAGAAACTCATGAATGCACAAGAGTAGTTCAATTAAATTATCATACAATCATGTGAATTACTTAAATCCTCAATTCAAAGAATTCAGTCACACCTTATGGAGGAGGAAGAGGCTAGGTTATCCCAGCTTCAACCCAATCTAGAAGCACAATGTGAAGAAAGTGATCATTATTCGTTTGTGGAAGAAACTGAAATTACAAATGAGGAGTTGGATTCCATTAATGAGCATATAGTTCAATTTCCTGATGAGTCGATCTCGATGACTCTCCAAAGGAATGATTAAGAGATGCAGGTGTCTTTCAAATATAATGTTAATGACACACTTCACTAATATGAAACACTTAATTTCAATTATGAGAAAGAGGTTAGTTTATTCAAACCTCAACCCAATCTAAGAATAAAATGTGAAGAATGTGATCTCATTCCAATTGTACACTGCACGAAATTAGACGATGATGAGTATTGGAATGACGATCATGAATGTGCAGCCCAAATTCCCCTGGAATCAATCTCAAGTATGGTCCAGGTCAGTAATTAAGAAGTACACGAAGTAATCGGTTATAAGGATCTATTCCACTCATCTAACATGCCTAATTTAAATGTGGAGGATGAGCTCCTTACAACCGACCCTTCTAACTCTTTTAAGATATGTTTAGACCACTTTCCTAAATTGAATAATGATATGATTCGGGAGAGGAACGAGTTGCTCGATATGACTCTGAAAGTTGAAACCACCAAGTTGAGGCCACCATCTAAGCTGTACACTTTTGATGATTCAATGCCTCTACTGAGTAACTTCAATGAACAAAGTGTTCACATCAATACTTTCCCTATTGATTTTCAATCTGTTTGTGCAGGGCAAGAGTAAGAGAGCATGTGTCCATCACTTTCAAAGATGTTGGATTCCTTGGGCGGATCATCACAAACTTCAATGTGGAGAATGAGTCACTCTCAACTGAATTTTTCAACTGTTTGGATGATTATTTGGTACACTTTGTAGATTCAAACGATCACATGATAAGAGACATAGTGAATGTCTTACAAGACAACATCTCTGTAGTTATCACTGACGGAGAGAACCCTTATTCTGAAGCCCCTCCTTCCCCAGATCATAAATGTCTACCATTAATGGAGGAGGAGATGAAAATTGAACCGAAGTATAAAACTTCGGAATGTATTGAGTCTACATCATCTTCTGAGAATTTTTCTGAACTTTATCTACTTGTAGTTTCTAATTCACCATGGAATACTAATTCCGAAACTTTATCTGTCACAGGTGAATCATGTATACTTTGGATACCTCATGCGATGCAATGAAAATTTTTTGATGAGGTCTATAGATTTTTCTGGAATTTCATGCTACAGGGCATCTAAGCCTATTACAAAAAGGGTTTTTGGATGATCCTGTTGAGAAACTTACTGAGAAATTTATCTAGATATTGGCCAAAAGAGGAACCTTGCGACATGACTAAGTAACTTTTCTCCTACTTTCATAGGACTAGGGTAGTTTGCTTTTTGTCGTTCTAGGATAATCGGCTTTATACTATTAAGTTAGTTTATTTTCTAAGTTGTTTTAGGATGGATTGATTTCGTTGGTTTCACTCTTGCGCTGACCCGCTCTCACGTTGATATCTCCTTGGAAAGGCCGTTCAATTTCCTTGTCAGGTGATATCTTTCCATCACTTCTCTTTTACTTTCATTGTCATATGTGCATTGCATGCTTATCTCTTTTACATTGAGGAAAATGTAGATTTTAGTTTGGGGATGGGAGATTAGAGTACCTAATCAATATTTTCTTGGTCTTGAGAAAAAACTATGGAATTTTTTAAAAAAAATTTCTGAAAATTCTTGTGAATTCGAAGTGATTTTAACAACTATCCTTGATTTATAATTATAAGATACGTGATGTTGGTAATTTATGACTCTTGGATTCAGCCATCGGTTAGATTTCACAATTAAGTTCGAATTATTAATCCATGATTAGAAGTTGTAAGCATTGATTGAGTCATGATTTCACATGTCACATCTTGCTTACACATTAAAGTTTTAGTTTGATATTGAAGGATTAACTTGGTAATCACTAACCATGAAAGGAAACATCCTGAAAAATTTTCCCATCATGATCAATAGAAAAAAAAAGAAAGAAAAATAAATACTCAGCTAAAAAATAGTTGTATTCGGAAAGGGTTGGACAAATGGTCTTCACCATGGGTCTGCTCCCTATAGGTGAGGATTTGATTCCCCTCCTTGGCTTTACCTTTAAAAGGGTGACATAGAGTGAAAGCCAACAATGAAAAAATTAAAAGCTGGAAGAATGAAAAGATGAACTGTAAGGTAAGTTTTGGTTTAGGTATAGTTATCCTGAATACTTTTATTATTATTATTATTATCAATGTTACCATGAAATTGACGATTGGATCTCTTAATGATGATAAACCGAGATTAAACTATACACTCACAGAACTTAATGTTTAGAATTATTCTAATTGATGGATTAACACTTTGAATTTGATTATGAATTTTACCCTGCGCTTGAGTTCACGAGAAAGTAATGCCCAATATTTATGAATCTTAGAATTTTGTTAACTGGATTGTTGTTCAAAAATCACTCGAGTTTATAGGAATCGTCCTGTAAGTCTTAAATAATTTTTCACATACTTTGCTCAAGAATAGCAAAATGCTGGTTGGGGATTGTGTTGAGGGTCAAATAATGCAAATCAGAACCTAGTTATTACCTGAATTTATGTGCATGACAATGTTTAAACGGTCTATTTTAATTGTGTTTATGTTGCAAGGTGAATTTAGGAGCCTGGATTGAAAAAGGGTACTAAAATTATAAATTTGATACTCTGAAGTCACCAAGGCAAGGGACAGACCTCGAGGGACTGAGATCGAAGAATTTTCATGCCAAAGGTCCGAGAAAATCAAGTGATTGAAGTCCAAGAGGCCTAAAAGTCATCTTGAATGCAAGATCACAGGGTTCCCACCATCCGTTCGGCTCAAAACTTTATATTTAGCCTTAGGACCCTAAATTAACCATACATGTCGAATTTCATCCATTAGATCCTTATAGAAGTGGCCCAATGGGTAGATTAGCCCATAAATCATCAACGGATGGACGGAGCAAATTTCTCGCGAACATCTCCGTGGGACTTACACGCATAACACGTGTGTAAGGTGCACAAGTGCACCGGAGGTTCACCAATACGCCTAAAGTCGGTCAGCGCACACTGACCGACTTATCTTCTCAAATTTTTTTTAAAAAAGGTCCAACAGACAGACGCTGGCTCTCCATTTTTAAGTAGTGGGGCCCACTCATAATCCAAATGGATGATCTAGACTGTCTATTCACTCATGGGGTGGCCAAAAACCTCATCAAGCTTTCCTTTTGGTCTCATGCATGCGATCAAACGATCTCCATAGTCAAACGCTGGATGAATGGCGAGTTAATTTAATACAGTGGGCCAAACCAAAAGTTGAACAAAACCACGCCTTTTCAACTGAAATTTCGTCAGGAATATAATGGGTATGGTGGATTTTGCCAAAAACATCACTGTGGGTCCCACCGAGCATGTCAGCGCAGAAAGAAATGCATCTTACGCATGTTTGGAAAAACCAGACGTTGCGAGGCATTTTGCTGCCCAGATGATGGTTGGATCTTTGATCTAAACTATTCAACGGCTCGAGAAGGGGGTCTTTACCCCAGCCACGGAGGAAAATCAAATCTTAGGATGGACTTTTGGCTGAAATCTCCACCTAGATGCAAGGAGTTTGCATTTCTATGCTGCGTAATGTGCATAAAAGCTTCTCACACTTTCTTCGTAGCAAAACGACTCCAGCCACAAACTGACCTTGCTCTAGCTTTTATATAAGGGAACGAGAAAGAGAGCTTAAGGGACTATCTTGAGCAGTCATAGAGACGAGGATGCTTGGACGTGAACGAGCAAGAGAGGAGAGAGCAAAGGACATGGGCCAACTAGAGTGTTTTCTCCTTATTCCCTGCTTAGTTTTGTTTATTTCCTTCCTTTGAGATTTAGTTTAATCATGATTATGATAGGATAAGCCTCTTAGCTAGGGCTAAGAGGTGAAGCTTGTAGTGTGATGGGGGATTTTTATGCCTTTTGATTCATGTTATGAACTAGTTTTTTATTCTAGTTTAATTATAAGAAATGCCTTTAGTTTTTAATAGTTTGTTGTGACTTAAATTACAATAGATCTGTGAAGGCTTTGAGTATTGCCTTTTCATTAATTTGATTATGAAGTTAAGAAGCCCTGTTGTTCGCCCCTTGAACATGGCTGGATGATTGAATCCTTCCTAACATTTATACATCTCTCAGATTGGTTGTAAATTGGTTAAATTTTGTTGTTTGCTTTGTCTCATGGGCATGGTTTTGTGATGGAATTGAGACTAATTTACATCTTTCTCATCTCTTGAAAACTAGATTAAAGGAAGTTCAAATTTGAATTTTAATGTTATACCTTCCAACTGGATGAAGATGAGACTCTAAGTTCAGTTAAGTTCTTGAATCAAGCATAAGATCTCCCTGATCTCTACAAGTGGATCCTTGGCACCCTAGTTTCCCACCTTTGAATTTTTTAAGTTTTAGTTTAATATTTCACCATTACTCTCTTAAAAGCCTCTGATTTAGATTTCATCTTCGCCTAGTTTTAGTTCAAGTTACTTTCAGATTACGTACAAAGTTCAGTCCCTGAAGATTCGACCTCAGTCTTACTGAGATTATTACTGCATCACAACCCTATACTTGGTGTATGAACATGAGGCAGGGGAGGAGACCACGGAGCAAGATGAAAACATTGGAAGAACCAGCTGTTCTCCACCAATGGAGCATGGTAGCATTCATAGAATGAATAGGCTCAGGGGGAATGTTAAAATGAGTTGCAAAATAAAACTAAACCTCGTTGACAAGGCCTCCAGAAGCTAGAAGAGGTCCAATCATTGATCTGGACCATCCATCAAGCTGGGGTGATTAAGCATGGGGGAGCGAGAGCATAACCCTCCTAGGGAAAGGGTTTCCCATAGAAAACCTCATTGCTTGTCCACCCCTTTCTTAATCTTTGGAGCAAATATGACTTACGACACCACCAAGGAAGACCTCCACCGTATTTTCGACAGATTTGGTAAGGTAATGGATGTTTACATCCCCTAGAACTGGAATCTCAATAGATCCAGAGGATTTGCCTTCATTCGCTTCATCTACGAGTAGGAGGCCTTTAATGCCATTCAATGCCTTAATGGCAGATGGATAGTTGCTAGGATTGTTAACATTACTTGGGAAAAGAACCAGGATAGGAGCCGCCCCTTGCACAAAGCACAGGCCGATAGAGAGAAAGACTCCCCAAGAATAGCGTCTTATCAAGATGTGGTGAAACATCTTGCGAGAAATGGCTCTGCTCGTGCATATTCCACATCCAATAGTTCTGAGAAGGGAGTCCCAGTTCTGTTCACCATTCATACTGATGACCGAGAAGCAAACAAAATCAAACACTCCCTGTCTTCTGCCCTTACAGCCACGGTTGAGAATGATGAAGTTCCCATCCTCCATCTCATAGATGTCTTCCGAAAGTTGTCCTTAGCAAGATTGCAGGTAGACTTTACCAGAATCACCCCTAATTAGTTTCTATTAAAATTTCAGTTGGTTGAAGACAGGTCACTATTTGCATCCGACCTCAATCTTCATAAGAAAATGATGATTTTAGTTCTGGAGATCTGGTCTCCTAGCTCAGTTGGCCTCATTAGCGGCATTCCCCCCCCCCCCCCCCCCCCCCCCCCCCCCCCATGCTTGGTTCCCAAAGGTGATTAACAAGCTGGCCAGTAGCTTTGGGCAGTTCAGGAGATAGACCGCACGTCCTTATAAGGTATTTTCCAAGGTTTTGCAAGAATCAGAATTAAGCCTTCTCCCAATATTCATCTCCAGAATCTCAGATTCCTGATGGTAGATGGGAAGGCCTATCCTATTTTTGGGATTTTAGAGGACAGGAGAATTGTTGTGAAAGATACCACCCTACAGCCTTCTAAACCTCCTGTATCCACTAAAGAGTGGGTGATGAGGAGCTTCCCCTCTCAGAGTTTGCCCAGCCCCTCTCGCATAGTAGCCATTTGACATTTTGCCTCACCGAACCCTGCCCCCCCAAACCGGACACCCTAACCCAGTTCCCTCATTCCTGATCGCCCTACCCTGTCTCCCAGACCCTTCTCGCATAACAACCCCTATCAACTCGCTATATTCCTCCAGTCCTCCCTCCCAGATCTTCCTAACTCGTCAAACCCAAGCCTTCTAACCTCCCAACGGCCCACTCTTCTAATGAAATATCCAATTCAAAACCTTTTGCTTGATAGCCCTATTCACCTTCATTCCAACCCTCACTCTGATCCTTCCAATCCTCGTAATCCCAACAGTGCTGGGAATGACAACCCCTACTCTGATAGTCCCTACATGCAACCCCAACATCATAACCTCCTTACAGAATCCCACAGCCCACCTCCTGCCTGATCCTATACTTGCCACCATTTCAGGCTCGCTGATGAGTCTTAAAGTCCTAAAGACCCCTACATTCTCCAATCACCACATGGTGGGTTGCAACCTGCCCTCCTCCAAGATGTTTCTCAAGTGGACTCGCCCAAGATCGATGGGATGCTCTCCTCTTCAACCTCTCCAGGAGAACATAGGTTGTACCTGTATCAGAAAACAGGGTCATAACAAATTGGACAACCAAGTCCTTAAATGGAGAAGTAAGGCTCGTAACACAAATTTAGTTGATCCATTAGGCAGGATTACGGTGGATCTCTCTCCGTATTTCAACAGAGAACTTTAGAATTCCATTCCCAAGACCTCAAAAACTATCCAAGACCTTAAAAACTATCCAAGAGACTGAAGATCCTCTAGCTAAGTCACCCCTAATCTCTCCATCCCAGGTAAATTTGCAGCTATCTAGCAGTAAGAAAGCTAAGCGAAAACTAAACAGGGGTACTGCTATCATCCAACCATTAGGAGATTGGTATAGCAGACTACGCAGATTGAAGTGTCGGGTAGTGAATTCAAGCTGTGTTACAGATGGATAACGCTCTTATTTGGAATGAGCATGGTGTGGGAAACGCGCCTACGGTGAGATCCCTTAAGAAGCTAGTCAAGAAGTTCAACCCTTGTTTGTTTGCGATCCTAGAACCTATGAATGGAGAAGACAGAAGGGTGGCCACAAGTTTAAAAATGGGTTTCCAATCCTCAATTTCTAACGGCTAGATGGGAGGAAAAATCTGTATTTTCTTTCAAACCTAGCTCAACGTCTCGGTTCTTTTCTCCTCCAACCAGATGATCTCCCTAAACATCACCATGTAGCCCAACAATGTTAAGATCATCCTCCCAGTTATATACGTGGTTGTTGCAAGGTCCAAAGAAGAGCGCTTTGGAATGAGATGGAAGCCCTCAGAAAATCTACTCAAGGTCCATGGGCTGTTAGGGGAGATTTCAATGCGGTGGTGGACATGAATGAGAGGAGAGGACTTCGGGACCCTGATACATCTAGCATGACTGATTTTGGCGACACAATACATAACTCTGGCCTTATTGATGCTGGATTTGTGGGGAATTAATTTACTTGGAGTAACAACCGAGGGGGGAATGCCCGTGTTTGGGCTAGGCTGGATAAAATCCTATTTAATAGCAGATGGGCCGCTACCTTTCCGCTGTTCAGAGTCGAACATGTTCCTCGAACTATATCATATCACACTCCTATTCACCTTGCCTTCCCGTCTTCGTCTCAGCCTAAGGTCAGACCATTTAGGTTCCTCAGGATGTGGACCCTTCACGACTCGTTTCAATAGCTCATCAAGAAGGCATGGGAAGGTGAGTGCGATCACCACCCTATGCTTAATGTTCAGTTTAAACTGAAAAAGACCAAGCAACTTCTAAAAGTCTAGAATAAGGAAATATTCGGCAATATTTTCCAGCAGATTAAAATGACGGAAGAGGAATTAAAGAGCCTTGATATCAGGATGCAGTCCTTGTCCACGGTCGAGCTATCCTAAAGGTCAGTGGCTCTCAAACAAAAGATAAATCAATTGGAGATCATAAAAGAGGTTTTCTGAAAGCAAAAGTCGAGGAATTCTTGGTTGGAAGAAGAGGACAGGACCATGAAGTTCTTCCATAAAAACTGCTGCTGGCGTAACTATTACAATGTCGGAAGAGATTAAAGCTATAGCCATTTCCTATTTTGAGGATCTATTCCTCGTAGAAGCTGTCAATTCTAACGCATAGTTTGGCAACACGGTCCCTCTGGTTCTTAATCAGCAGGATAATGAAGCGCTCTTACTCCCCCCCCCCCCCTCTATAGAAGAAGTCCACTCTACTTTGTTGTCCATCCTTAGAGATGGGACCGCTGGGCCTGATGGATTCTCGGCGGCCTTCTATGCCAGTTGTTGGGACGTTGTGGGAAGAGATATCCATAGAGCCGCAGTGGATATGATGTCTAGGGCCCCGCTCCCGAGAGCTTTCACTTCAACGCTTATTTGCCTCATCCCTAACTCCCAATCTGCTGCAAAATTTTTCGAATTATGGCCTATAAGTCTTTGTAACATCATTTACAAAATCTTTGCAAAATTTCTTGCTAACAGGTTAAAGCTCTTTGTTACCTAAACTCATTTCTCATGAACAAGGTGCTTTCGTCCAAGGAAGATCTATAACGGAGGTTCCTAAAACAAGTCCTCCGTAAATTTGATTTTTGTGACAAATGGATTCAGATCCTGAAAGGCTACTAGGGAAACAATTGGTTCTCTATTCTCATTAACGGTGAGGCTACAGGATTTTTCCAATCATCTAGAGGTCTTAGACAAGGAGATCCCCTCTCCCCAATGTTGTTCATCATTGTTATGGAAGCATTCTTTGCAAACCTTAAGTTTCTCTTTTCGAACGACACCTGCCATCCTTACAGCCTGCAACGCGGCTGCCCAATCATCTCACATTTGTTGTATGCTGATGATATGCTTCTCTTCCTCAACATCAGCCGGTCATCCCTGATCGCTATCAAAAAAATTTTGCTACTATTTCAAGAAGCAACAGGCTAAAGAATCAACAATAATAAGAGCTGCTTTATTTGCTCTAAATCCTTACGAACAGGGAGAGTCAAATCAACCGAACGGCTCTTAGGATTCAGCAAAGCCCCAGATACTATCCAATACTTGGGAGCTCCCCTTGCTAAAGGAAGAATTAAATCCGTGGCATTCCATTTCGTGGTTGACAAGGTGATCAGAAAGACCATAGGTTGGGCAGCCAGATAGATTTCTCAAGTGGGTAAAGCCATGTTGATCCGACACATTTTAGGGAGTTTCTCGATTCATATCATGTCTGCGATGCATGTCCCTCGCCAAGTGATTGCTAAACTAAAAAGCTCTTTCGCAGATTTTTTTTTTTTTTTTTTTGGGGGGGGGGGGGGGGGATGGGATGATGGCAAAAGAAAATTTCATTGGTTAGCTTGGAAAAAAAATTGCTAAACCAATTGAAGAAGGTGGTATGAGAATAAGAAGCTTAAAGGAAGTCATGAGTGCCCAACGTATGAAATTGGCTTGGGCTGAAAAATTTGGTGAAGCCACGGGGCCTTGGGTCATTCTCATGCGTAGAAGGCATTCCAGGGATTTTGGCTTTGACGTCCCTTTGCAGGCTTCGCTTGACTCCTCCCCCTTCTGGAAGAAGATCAGGGAGCTCATCCTGATTCTGAATGAAAACGTTCAATGGTAAGTTGGCCAAGGCGAGTTAAACCTCTAAAAGGTCAATTGGTTGGGTAGGGGCCCACTCCAACACCTTGTAGATAGCCCAATACCGGTGGAACTGCAAGATCTAAAAGTTAGGGATCTTCTCGGCAACTCTGGCCCGCTCCCCCCTTCTGAGGTGTACACCTTTCTCCCCCAAGAGATTATCAATGACCTCTTCCACGGAGGCTATGCTACTTCAGATGAGGATGCTACTTGTTTTTGACCCCATGATTAGTTAGGAACTTTCTCCCTAAAATATGCTTAGAAGTTCATCAGAGGCTATTCCCCTGAAGTTCGATGGGCCAGTTGGATTTGGCAGAACTCTCTCCCTCCAAAAATCTCAGTCTTTATGTGGAGGTTGTTACAGGAGTTAACCCTAGTAGATGGCATGATCTAGGAAAAAGGTGTGGCGTTGGCGTCAAAAAGTCATTGCTGCTCGGGCAGCAATCTCAAAAGTTCGGACATGGAATCGATTGCACATTTATTCCTTTCTGGTCATCTTGCAGTGTCCTTATGGTCCTTTGGCACGTTGTGTGGAATTCCCAATCTGCCTCATTTATCTGTAGAATGCAGACTGCTACAATGAAGACAGACAGCAGCCCAAGTCAACGCCTCCCCTCCAGTCAGATATCTTCAGCCTATACTCATTCTTTGGGAAATTTGGCACTCAAGAAATGAGGCTACTTATGAAGACAAGCCGGTGAACATTAGGGGAACTATTGCCCAAATTAGAGGGTGGGCCAAACTAGTTATAGGTTCAGACGTCGTTGCTGATCTCCACCTTGTGGATCGCAGAGGCATTTCCAAGCATCCAACAGCAAGTCTGAGGCGTCCTAACGCAATCATGGTCAAGTGGAGATTTTCGATCCCTGGTTGGGTCAAACTGAATACAAATGGATCGGCCATTAGGAATCCTGGCCCCTCGGGTAGAGGTGGAATTTGTAGAAGTGACAATAGGTCCTTTATTTTCGTCTTCTCCTTTGGCTATGGCGTAGGTTCCAATAATCTGGTGGAACTTCAGGCGATTCACGATGAGATGATGATTATGTATTCAGAAGGGGCTGACCTAGGTCATGGTAGAATCGGACTCCAGATTGGTGATAGGCATTCTGGCGGGCCATACAAAGGTTCCGTGGAGATGGAAACCGTGGATAACTAGAATTAGCTGCTTAAAACAACTAGGCAATTTTTCCTTTTCGCGTATGCTCAAGGAAGGCAACGGTCCTGCAGATGGGTTGGCCAAGGAAGGGAGCCGAAATCAATCAAATTCACTGTTCCTCCGCTTTCCTTCGCTTCCGCCTCAGGTCCGAGGTCTCGTCTTTTTGGACAAAGTCAGACTAGGGACGCTCAAATATGATCCTTAGTTTTCCTCCGGTGCAGGCTCCTTTTGTTGCTTCTAGTCTCCTTGTATATGGGTCTTTTCCTTTCGATAGGTCCCTCCGAATTTTTTGTAGCTAGGGGACCTGAATGCCGCCTTCTTAGGAGAAAGTTGTACATCCTCTTTTTAATGAAATGAAACTTCCATTATAAAAAATAAAAAATAAAAAAATAAAAAAATTAATTTTTTTTTTTGAAAAAACCTGGGGCGATTAATTGTTAGTCACAAGCATTGCGCCCATACTTCAGTCTCAATAAACTAAATTGATTTTGCAAGGGTTGCACGATCCTATGGCATCAGTACCACCAACATAAGCTTCCATGAGGCCGGGTAGAATTAGGGCCAACGTGATGCATCCATGACATCCGATCTGTCCATCAGATGCGTCGTCTCGAGTTATCTACAGGGTTAAATAAAAAAATTAAATTTTTTTTTTAAAAAAAAAAAGCCCAAAAGAACCTCAGGTGGATCACAGCAAGGAACAAGTCGAGAGAGGAGCCCACCTTTGATTTGCATAGGGGCCAACCGTGCTGCCTACACAAAATCAGGCTTCCAGACCATTCAGCTTCTCTGGATGAAGGATCAGCACAATAATTAGTCCGTGTTCAACTCAGGTGGGTCCCGGTGGGAATCAAGGGTGGGATCGCCTCCCACCTTGTTCCCCATGCTTTGGACCATCAAAGTTTTGGGTCGAGCTGATTGTAAACTCGTTGGATGCATGGATGGATGGGTTTGATGTCATACATCACGTAGGCCCCACTTCTTCCTGATACCACTTATTTACAACCATATGTACTGGAATATGGCATAGGAAGGACGCATTGCATGCATAGTGGATCAAACAGTATCATATATATTTTCGATGCAATCTTGATGTAGAGTAGAGTGGACCACGGATAAAATTTTAGTACAATTGGACCAAAAAAAGCCCGAATGAAAGTAACATTCTGTTGGAACTAGATCCAATCCTACGAAGGGCATGACATAATTGGGCCCAAGTATGTTCTGTTAGAAGAAATTCATTCTAAATATGAAGAAAAAAAAAAATTGTCATTCAAAGTTTTGACAGTAAAAGAGTTGTAATTTTTTATTCAGGCATCATCACGAAATACAGGACTTATTGATATGTATTTTGCAATGCATCTATGGTCAATCAACCCGCTATGCCTATTGGAGAAAACTCATGTCTTATCTATTTTTAGAAAAAAAAGTAAAAAAAAAAAATTACTACTTTTTGTAATTTTCGTTATTGTCATGTTTCCCAGTTTTGGAGATTTAGAATTTTCTCATTTTAGAAGTTGCTTGTAATAATACTGAGAATGATCCAGTAAAGTGTCATTGTCATTCTAAACTTTTGTCAATTTAATATTTAGGAAAATTTTTACTATTTCGGATAATTTATAAATGAATAAGAGTTTCAAGTCTTTCATATAAGTAATGTAAATCCTAGATTATTATATAATAAAAATATCCAAAATTTCTCTGTGAATTCAAGAATTCATCTCTTGGATTCAAGGTCTTAATTACTTGAGGCTGATCGTGATCTTTGTCTTGTCATTTCATGCTCTTCTTATGTCAGATTTTTAATAGGTCCCATAATTTGAACAGTTTATGTTAAGGTGCAAGTATTCCATGCGCATGGACTGTCATGCTCTACCCAAGTAGAAAGTCGGATTAACCATGAACACACTCAAATCTTTTTTCCTAGCTAACGGTTTCCCACCACTGAATTATCCAACGTATTGAGTGGAGCTTGCTAGCTGCCATGAAGAGACTAGTTTCATTAATATGAAAATACAAAAATCCATTCTATAGGTATAACTAATAGCAGGCAGTTTGATATTTCTAGACGGGCGGCCATAAGGAAATAGTTTAAAAGTAAGTTTTCCGTCCATAGTACAAAGGCAGGCGGCCATACGGAAAAATCCCACAAATCAATGCCACAAAGGTGAAAGCTCTAGACAGGTTGTGGGAAATAGTTTAAAAGTAGGGCTCTAGACAGGTTGTCGGAAATAGTTTAAATGTAGGTTTTAAATCCTAAAAATCCCACAAAGGTGAAAGCTCAAGACAGGTTGTGGAAAATAGTTTAAAAGTAGGTTTTCCGTCCATAGCACAAAGGCAGGCAGCCATACGGAAAAATTGATGGGTTTTTTTGACCCGTTTTCGACCGGTCGAGAGCCCTACTTGACCGGTCGTGGGTCGTGTTCGACTGGTCGTGGGTTACACGACTCAAACTCAAGCGAATTTAGGATATTTCTTTTCAGGGGTGCTCGACCGGTCAAATGAGGTGCTCGACCCGTCAAAGGAGGTCCACGACCGGTCGAACCTACGAAGATTCGTTCCGAGATTTTGCGCGAATTTCGTGTCGCAAGTCTTTTCACAACCAGGATGCAGAAGGGAGTTTCCAAAAACTATAAATTGGAATTTTCTGGGGTTTTTCATATATAGAAAATCACAAGAGGGTTTCCTAAAGGCTTTGCAAGGATTTTTCTAAAGGGTTTAGGGTGAGAGAGTGAGAGAAAAGAGAGAAAGGAAGCTTGTACAAGGGAGTCATCGTCTCAGCACTTCTATGTCCTCGTGATCGGTGAGATCCCTCTATTTTTTCTTTATTCTCTTATTGTTCATCCACTCCTGTGTGAGTGACGAAGATTATAATGTTCTACTTCATAGTGGATTGTTGATTTGGATGAGGTCCCGTGGTTTTTTTCCTCTTTGAGGGTTTTTCACATAAAAATCTCTTGTGTGGTGTGTGATTGTTGCTTTGATTTATTTCATTGCATTGTTATTCCATAATTCTAGTTTGTTCTAGAGGGCTAGATCCTAAGGTTTTGTTCAAGGCCTCCAACAAAGAGGTATGAGAGCGCTAAGTTCATTGAACGAGTAGGATCAGTTTGGAATTATGGAAGGTGGCTCATCAAGGATGATCGGCCTCAATGGTTCTAACTGGACCATATGGAAGGCTAAGATGGAGGACTTGCTTTATTCCAAGGATCTATATTCTCCAATTTTAGGCATATCAGTAAAATTCAAAGATATGTCTGATGAAGATTGGAAGAAGTTGGACCAGAAGGCGGTGGGGTTTATTAGACAATGGCTGGATGATTTTGTATTCCACCATGTGTCTACGGAAACCTCAGCTGCTAGCCTATGGCTGAAACTACAAGGGCTGTATGAGAGGAAGACAGCCAGTAATAAAAATTTTCTGATAAGGTGACTTGTGAATCTCAAGTTCAAGTATGGTGGTTCTATGGCCGAGCACATGAATGAGGTCAATAATATAGTGAACCAACTCTCTTCTATGAAGAAGGTCCTAGATGATGAATTGCAGGCTTTACTATTGCTTAGTTCGTTGCCTGACAGTTGGGAGACATTGATGGTGTCTCTAAGTAACTCCGCGCCAAATCGAAAGATATCCATAAAGCAGGTTACTAGTTGTCTCTTCAATGAAGAGACAAGGAGAAAGTCTCAGGGGTCTACTCAGCAAGAGGCACTTGTGACACAGGAACGGGGGAGAGGAAAGAACAGGAAGGGCGGGAAGGCCTGAGATAAATCAAGAGGCAAGTCGAGTAATAGAAAAGATGTTGAATGCTAGAATTGTGGTAAGAAGGGCCACTATAAGAATGAATGTCATAAGGTTAAGAACGATAAGAAAGGAAAAGGAAAGGAGAAGGAAGATAAATCTGATTCTACTGCGGTCGCTTCAGATGGCGACATTGTTATTATTCTTTCAGCAGATCACGATGTATGTCTCACGGGTACGAGTCAGGACACCGACTGGCTGATTAACTCAGGAGCTTCTTTTCATGTGACTCCACGCAAGGATTTCTTCACAAGCTACAAGTTAGGTGACTATGGGACCGTGAAGATGAAAAATTCTGGCGTAGCGAAGATCGTGGGAGTTAGTGATATTTGTGTGAAGACCGATGTGGACTGCACGTTGGTTCTTAGGGATGTGAGGCATATCCCAAACCTTCGCCTCAACTTGATGTCAACGGGAAGGTTGGATGATGATGGCCATGAAAGCCGGTTTGCTGGTGGGCGCTGGAAGCTCATCAAGGATTCGTTGATCGCAGCCAGAGGAAAGAAGTGTTGCACCCTATACAAGGTAAGTGTCAGTGTATGCAAGGGTGGGTTGAATGCAGCGGAAGATTCAATTATATACATGTGGCACAGGCGTCTAGGCCACATGAGTGAAAAAGGGCTTCACCTACTAGCGAGGAAGCGGCTCCTTCCAGATGTGACAGGTATACCTCTCAAAACCTATCTTGATTGTTTATCAGGGAAACAGCATAGAGTTTCATTTGTTAAAACTGTCTCTCATATTAATAAAGTGCATGCATTAGATTTGGTTTATTCTGATGTGTGTGGTCCTATGAGGACAAAAACCTTGGGTGGGGCATTGTATTTTGTTATGATGCATCTAGGAGGGTTTGGGCTTATGCTTTAAAATCCAAGGACGAGGTCTTTGGTGTGTTTAAGTTGTTTCGTGCTATGGTCGAGAGAGAGAGACAGGTAGATCATTGAAGTGCATCCGCATTGATAATGGTGGTGAATACATCGGTGACTTTCATGAGTACTGCAAGTCCCTAGGTATACGGCATGAACAGACGGTTCCCAAGACCCCCCAACATAATGGTGTAGCTGAGCGAATGAATCGCACCATTGTTGAGAGAATCAGATGCATGATATCCCATGCGAAGTTGCCCAAGACGTTCTGGGGAGAAGCAATGCACACGACGGTGTATCTGATAAATAGGTCTTCATTAGCCCCATTGAATGGAGAAGTACCTGAAAAGGTGTGGACTGGACAGGATCCATCGTACAGTCATCTCTGGGTGTTTGGATGCAGGGCATTCATTCGCGTACCGAAGGACGAGAGGTCCAAGCTCGATATGAAGATTAGGCAATGTGTGTTCTTAGGGTACGGTGATGAAAAGTTTGGTTACGGATTGTGGGATCTGACCGAGAAGAAGCTCGTCAGGAGCAAAGATGTGGTTTTCTTTGAAGATCAGTGTATTGAAAACATTGGTAAGCCAGAAAAGAATCAGCCTAGTTCAGGTGAGCTAGAGGACATGGATCCGGTTATTCCTCCCATGGTGCCTAATGATGGGAGAGTACAACGAGGTATAGAGGACGAGGGGGTTCCTACAAAAGATGGACTGGGGGAGCAGCCCCTACTTGATCCACCTGTTGAGCCACAGGTGAGGAGGTCATCTAGGGACAGACAGTCATCCTAGAGGTATTCACCGCATGAGTACATTATACTGACTGATGGGGGAGAGCCAGAAGATTATTCTGAGGCCCTAGCCGATAAGCATAAGGAGCAGTGGTTGAAAACTATGCAAGAGGAGATGGAATCCTTGTATAAGAACCACACCTATGACATGGTGAAGCTGCCTAAGGGCAAGAAAGCTCTGAGCAATAAGTGGGTGTTCAGAAAGAAAGTTGAGCAAAAGAATTCACAGACCAGGTTCAAGGCCAGACTTGTGGTAAAAGGGTTCGGTCAGAGAAAAGGTATATACTTCGAGGAGATATTCTCACCAATGGTGAAGATGACATCCATACGGGTGTTGCTTGGGTTGGCAGCTAGCATGTATCTGGAGATAGAGCAGTTGGATGTTAAAACTGCTTTTCTCCATGGTGACCTGGAAGAAGAGATCACATACACCAACCAGAGGGGTTCGAAGTCAAGGGCAAGCAGCATATGGTGTGTAGGCTGAGGAAAAGCTTGTATGGACTGAAATAAGCTCCACGGAAATGGTACAAGAAGTTCGATTCATTCATGTTACAGTATGGGTATGACAGAACGGAGTCGGACCACTGTGTGTTCATGCGCAAGTTCTCAGATGGTGATTTCATAGTTCTGTTGTTATATGTTGATGACATGCTCATCATAGGAAAGGACATCAAGAAGATCGATAGGCTGAAACAGGAGTTGGGCAAGTCTTTTGCGATGAAAGACTTGGGCCTGGGTAAACAGATCCTAGGAATGAAGATAACCCGTGACAGAAGCAGCAGAAAGCTTTGGCTGTCACAAGAGTAGTATATTGAGAAAGTCCTAAAGCGGTTCAATATAAATGCAGCGAAGCCAGTCAGTACTCTACTGGATGGTCACTTCAAATTGAGCCACAGACAGTGTCCCAAGACGAAGGCAGAGGTGGAAGAGATGCAGAAGATACCCTACGCGTCATCTGTAGGAAGTTTGATGTATGCTATGATGTGTACATACTCAGATATAGCATATGCGGTTGGTGTTGTCAGCCGGTATCTTGCCAATCCTGGTAAAGAACATTAGGCAGCGGTGAAGTGGATACTGCAGTATCTAAGAGGTTCATTCAGGTTGAGCCTATGCTATGGTGACGGTAAACCTATGCTAGAGGGCTACACAGATGCAGATATGCCAGGCGACATAGATTCTAAAAAGTCTACATCGGGGTTCATATTTACGTTTGCAGGGGGAGCAGTTTCTTGGTAGAGCAAGCTACAGAAGGTCGTAGCATTGTCGATGATAGAGGCTGAGTACATTGCAGTCACAGAGGCATATAAAAAGATGCTTTGGATGAAGAGGGTCGTACAAGAACTTAGCCTGAAGCAGGAAGATCACGTGGTCTATTGCAATAGTCAGAGTGCTATACACTTGAGCAAGAATCCAAGTTAGCATTTCAAGTCAAAGCACATAGAGATTCGGTATCACTGGATCAGGGATACTTTGGAATAGAAAGTGTTACAGCTTGAGAAAGTCCACACGAATGATAATGGGTCAGACATGATGACCAAGGCTTTGCTCAAGGAGAAGTTTGAGGTTTGTAGAAACCTGACTGGTTTGAAGAAGGTGAATCCATCCTGGGACAAAAAAGGAGAGATTTGATGAGTTTTTTGACCCGTCTTCGACCGGTTGAGAGCCCTGCTCGACCGGTCGTGGGTCGTGTTTGACTGGTTGTGGGTTACACGACTCAAACTCCAGCGAGTTTCGGATATTTCTTTTCAGGGGTGCTCGACTGGTCGAAGGAGGTGCTCGACTAGTCATAGGAGGTCCACGACCGGTCGAACCTACGCAGATTCGTTCCGCGATTTTATGCGAATTTCGTGTCGTAAGTCCTTTCGCAACCAGGATGCGGAAGGGAGTTTTCAAAAACTATAAATTAGAGTTTTCTGGAGTTTTTCATATATAGGAAAATCACAAGAGGGTTTCCTAAAGGCTTTGAAAGGGTTTTGCTAAAAGGTTTAGAGTGAGAGAGAGAGGAAGCTTGTAAAAGGGAGTCATCGTCTCAGCGCTTCTACGTCCTCGTGATCGGTGAGATCCCTCTGTTTTTTTCTTTATTCTCTTATTGTTCATCCACTCCTGCGTGAGTGACGAAGATTGTAACATTCTACTTCATAGTGGATTGTTGATCTAGATGAGGTCCCGTACGGTTTTTACCTCTTTGAGGGTTTTCCACATAAAAATCTGTGTGTGGTGTGTGATTGTTGCTTTGATTTATTTCATTGCATTGTTATTCCATAATTCTGGTTTGTTCTGGAGGGCTAGATCCTAAGATTTTGTTCAAGGCCCCCAACAAAAATCCCAAAAATTTATGCCACTATCTGATAGCCATTTTCCATACAAATAACATGAAACTGATGAAGCCCTTGACAACAAGCATTTACATACAAACTTCAAAGCTTTTCCTATAAATAATCTTTTAGATACATTATCAGATCTAAACATAAGTTTAAACTCCTAATCCAACTTCAAATCCTGCGATCAAAAAGGAAAACAAGTCATGTAGGAGACATCCTCCTTAGTTGTGTTTGACCGCAGCTGGTTTTTTTTTTTTTTTTTTAATTTAATTTTTAATTTTTTTTTTTTTAACATATAATCTAATGATAGAGTGCAATCATATTATTCCTTAATGATATATAGAGGTTTGGATTGGATAATCTTGGAGTGGGGACAACAACGAGTGACGAGTGATGTCTCTTTCATCAGGAATGATCCCAAATTTCTCTGCAAGATGGAGGTTTGTTCCCTCTGGCAATCGCCACATGAATGAGTGATGTAGCGAAGCCAACACATGCATAACTATCTTCTCCGCGAGAGGGACCCCTGCACAAATCCTCCTACCTGATCCAAACGAGAGAGAACAGAATTCGTTGCCATTGTAATTATATTTGCTGTGAGAATTCAAGAACCTCTGAGGGGTCCACCCAAATCGACCGCAGCTGCTGACTGAAGCTTTATAGACGGACAGTCTTATGATTACAGACTAAATTAGGAGGCTCAGTGTTTCTAAGGACTTGGTTGACGTGGGCTTTGGAGGCAGGCTCAAAGGCAATGGATGCAAGTACTTGCAATTTGGGCAAAATGGGCATGACTTGGAGAGCATGACAAGGAGATGGCACTTGAGACATGCTACTGCAACCATGTTGCTGGTTGAATGATTATGTTTCTTCGAATCTTCAAGCATTGTAGAGCTACAGCTACTCCCATCAGAACTGGAGGGTGTTGATATGTTAAGTTCCAAGTCTATCTTTTGGTCTTTGGGCCAGCTCCAGCTCTTCCTCAATGTTTTTCTGTTCAAATAATATACCTTCCCAGACTGCAAAAACAAGCCCAATGAAGGAAAACATGAGAGAGAGAAAAAAAAAAAAATATATATATATATATATATATAACTCAGAGCAATATGAGGAAAACTATCTTCAAGAATTTTGAATTAAACACAAACAAACATTCATGATAATCTCCTATAAAGGTGTACAATAAAACTAGTTGCATTGGACACGTGACAGTTCAATTTAGTCTATGGATGCAGCAATATCGAGGCCCAGAACTCAATCTCACTTTTGATTTCCCCTCGGTTCATGACCAATGCACTCAATGGTCTAGAATGATGTGGAATCACATATGGGTCATCATCTTTGACTCCGGATCGTGATCTAACTCTGAAGACCAGTCCAACCTTACTGGGCGCTTTATCTAAATACATAGATTAGTCTTTCTTTTATTTTATTTGTTAATTTGTTTAGATTGGATGACAAGCCTCCTTTCTTGTTATTATCACATATGGCTATCTTTCTAGAACCAAATAATATCATAATGCTGTGAAATTGGTTTTGTTTGAAAGTTAATTAACTTAATTTCTTAATAAATGTAAAATCTTGTAACTCTAATGCTGTTTGGATGAATTGTAATTTTTTTTTTTAGTTGATTTACCTAAGGCTTAAATTGTATTTTTAGATTTTTATTTTTATTTAAAGAAAGGCGAGAGCACGCTACCAATAACTTTGCCCATATAGATGAAAAGGATGTATAATCATAAACATTCATTCAGATAGACTACACACACACACACACAAAAAGGTCTCACCTATCATATAAATCGAAACCAAAATCGTCGTGAGAAAAACAAAAAGAAAACAAAATCAACCCTAGCTAACAATGAACAGACTCCAAATATGGCTGTATATATCCGCACACAGCCCCTGCATTGCCAAATACAATTGGAAGCATAGCTGTGGAAGTGGAATGAAGAGATATAAATACTTGCATTGCATTATAATTAAGTAGTTGTCAGATGAATAAATTAGAGTTTTCTATTGTAAGACAATGAATAAAAATAAGATGATAGATTCTCTTTATTCTTTGATCTTAAAGTTGGCTTTTATCTTCGCTTGAGTCACTTGCAGATTACCATCGTCAATGGTTTTGGGTTTTCGTTCTCTGACTAACTCGCTGGATTCAGAATCCTTGACTGTACAGGGCCTACCGTGGATTTCATGCAGTGTTTTCTGTGTTAACCGTCCATTCACTTATATGAATGTTCTTTGAAGCCATGGTGCAAAATTACACCAATTGGACGATCCGAACCATATAATAATTGACCATTTTTTCCTGTAACCATATGATTTATATGACATAGATCAAATGGTCAACATAATCTGACCAAAATGGTTGTTGATAATCTCATGAAATCCGAAGTGGGTCTCACCAATGCAGATATATTTTCACTAATTTTGATGATCTTGACCGTGAATTTTTTATGCTATTGATCAGATACTAAGGATCTGCATCCTAGTGGGTGTTACGTAATTTGCACCACAGCCTGTGAAGAGTACTCTAGAATGAATAGCCTG